>OV702283.1:402703562-407503562 GCA_916181665.1 Avena sativa | reverse complement strand
GAGCACACATTTCTAGCAATGGTATTCAATTTATCAAATTGTTCCCATAAGTGTTTCCCTTTTTGTGACAAGCGGTGTTCCTTATAATAATATTTTTGTTCTTCCGTGAATGCACCTTGCCAATAAGAACTAGTTTCAAAGAAACCAACCATTGATAGAAAGCATGACAAAGCAAGGCAATAACAAACCAGCAAAAATAACAACTGTAGTAGGAACTAATTTTTTTTATTTTTTATAAGAAAAAGCAAACCAAATGAAACTATATTTTTTGTATTTTTTAAAGAAAGAAACAAGAAAAACAAAGCAAAATAAACTAAGCAAAAAAAAAACAAAGTAAAGAGAGTGGTTGTGAAAGACTCCCCTTGCAAAGCTGTCCTTAACTCCCTGGCAACGGCGCCAGAAAATCTTGACGGCTGCTCAGTTGACTATAGAGGCTTGTTGGGAGACCCCAAGAGCAAGGTGTGATGAGCACATCAGCAAGTTTCCCTTAGTTATGAAACCAAGGTTATCGAACCAGTAGGAGCAAGGAAACAACCCCAAGGTGTTGCTAACAACTTGGAATCCTGCACAACACAAACTCAAGACTTTGCACCAACTTACAACGAGGTTGTCAATCTTACTGGTTTGCTGAAAACAAAGGATTAAACGTACAGTGTGGAAGGTAATAGTTGCTTGTAGAAAGTAAACAGTAACAGTAGATGATGTATAAATGATAAAGATTGGACCGGGGTTCGCAGTTCACTAGAGGTGTTCTCCTTACGATAGATAACATGTTGGGTGAACAAATTACAGCGGGGCAATTGACAGGTTGAGAAAGAATAACAATGCATATACTAGACATCATGATTCCTATGAGATTTGATTGGGCATTACAACAATATACATAGACTGTAATCCAACTGCATCTATGACTAATAATCCATCTTCAGGTTATCATTCGAACCCCTTCCAGTATTAAGTTGCAAGAAACTGATAATTGCATTAAGCAATGTGTGTAAAGTAAACAATACAATTGTTCCATGAACAAAAGATTGTTGTTTTCTCCCTAGTAGCAACAACACATCTACAACCTTAGGGATTTCTGTCACTTCCCCAGATTACTAGAGGCATGAACCTACTATCGAGCATAAATACTCCCTCTTGGAGTCATAAGCATCTACTTGGCCAAGATAGCTACTAGCAACAGAGAGCATGCAAGATCACAAATAACACAAACATGATAGAATCAATAATCAATCTGACATAGTATCTCAATATCCATAGGATCCCCGCAAACACAACATGTATGATTACAAATAGATGATCTTGATCATGAATGGAGCTCACAAGATCTAAACATGGTAGCACAAAGGAGGAGAAACAACCATATAGCTACTGTATGGACCCATAGTCCAAGGGTGAACTACTCACGCATCACTCCGGAGGCTGGCATGATGATGAAGAAGGCCTACGGGATGATCTCTCCCCTCCGGCAGGGTGTCGGGAAGAGGTTCAGATCCCCCCGATCGAGGGACGATGGTGGCGGGAGCTACGGACTGTTTCGTGGAGATTTGATCGGGTGTTTAGGGTTTCTGCATTGGGGTGAATTTATAGGCAAAGAGGCGAGGCAGGGGCCGCCCGAGGGGCCCACACAATAGGGTGGCGCCCCCCCTAGGCCATGCGGCCCTAGGGTGTGGCCACCTCGTGGCCCCCTTTGGTTGCCCTTCGGTCTCTGTGTTCTCTTCAGTAAAATATTGACTTTGGATTTTGTCCCGTCCAATTCCGAGAATATTTCCTTACTAGGTTTTCTGAAACCAAAAACAGCAGAAAACATGCAACTAGCACTGTGGCATCTTGTTAAGAGGTTAGTACCAGAAAATTTATAAAAATGCCTCAAAGTGTAGACAAAGCATAACAAAGTTGATACTAAACAATCATGGAACATAAAAAATTATAGATACGTTTACAACGTATCAGATACCTATGGGAGTAGCCCCCGAGTCCGTAGTGGAGTCGCAGACTCGACATAGGACTCGAAAAGTTTTTCAAGGTGACGTTACCATTGTAATTTCTCAGGTGAGAGGCCAGCGCTCCTGATAGGAGTAGCCCCCGAGTAGTTGGTTGAGTCATAGACTCGAGTAAGTACTTTTATGATCAGTCGAAATCTTCGAGCCATTGCTGGCTTCACCTTGATAACATCATTGCTGACGATTGGTGAGCTCAACCATTGTCACATCCCAAGATTTTCTAAATCTTGTAATGTGAAAATAAATTAATAAAATAAAAATTTTGTTTAAATTTCAGAGCCAGAAGAAAATTTTGAATTCAATTGGAACTCCAAACCCAATTGAAATAAATAAAAACCTAAAGGGATTTAAAAAGATAAACATTTTAGATAAAGGAAAATAAAATATTTTTGGAAATACTATTCTGGATCTTAATAATAAAAGATTTGGTATTCAAAAGAAAAGATGGATTTATAAATAAAGATTTTGTTATAAAGCCAAATTAAAACCTTGGCCAAGCTTTAGAATTAGTACATTTTGTTTTGAATAAAAATAAACAAAGGATTATTTAAATAAATTAATAAGGACCTAATAACCAAATTTTATACAAATAAAAGGTTTTACCAATTTAATTGAAACATCAAAACTTGTTAAATTATTTAAAATAAGTTTTCCAAATAATTGATATTCACAACTAAAACCTACTAAAGTGTTTTGGCTTTATATTGGATTTCAAACTAAATATCTCAATAAAATAAATCCTAATTGTTTTAATAATGAAAGTCTATTATATTTAATTGATAATAGACACTAAAATGTTATTTGTTTTAAAACAAATTTACAAATATTATATACTTCCCAAATTAAACCTACTGATTTGATTTTGAAAATATTTAGGTTTCAAATAAAGATTTTATTAATAAAATCAAACTCTATTTGATTTAATAACTAAGACCCATTTTATTTAATTATTAATGGACCCTAAAGTAAAAGGATTATATTATTTTAAACAAGTTTTCCAAATATTCTTTATTTCCAAATAAAACCTACTGATTGGGTTTTGAAAACATTTGGATTTTAAATGAAAATTTTATTAATTAAAACAAACCTTATTTTATTAAATAACTAATGATCCATTTATTTAATTAATAAATGGAACATAAAAAGATTTAAAATAATATTTTATTTTAGAATGTGAATTATGATGATAAACAGAACCAAATTCATAGCTACAAAGTTTGTTGGTTGTTTGAATGGAATTGAGTGTGAATTGTTTGTTTGAAATCAAAACAGAAAAAAAAATTAGAAAAGAATAAAACAAATAGACAGAAAAAAAATAGAGGAAATAGACCAGCCCAACAAAGTGGCCCAACAGCAGCCCAGACCAGCCCAGTCTTCTCCCTCTTTCCCCCGAAGAAACCATTCCTCACTCTGTTTCCGACCCACACCGAGACTGACTGGTGGACCTTCCCCTTTCTCTCCTTTTCTCACTGACAGAGGACCCCACACTCTACTACTCTTCTTCCCCACCCCGTGACTGGATCTTCCCCCTCTCCTCGCCATTGCAGGCTTAATTTCTCGGCTTGATTACGCCTTAACACCGCGTTAATTCCTCGTCGCGACAACGCCCATTTAACCGCCTGCTCATCCTCCTCCTTTTCCCCCAGACACCGCCTCCCCTCTGCCTCCAGGCCGCCCTAATTTCTCTCTGTACCGCTGCTACTCCGACGACCCTCCTCGCCAATTCCGGCCAAGACTCGTCGCCCCTCTCCTCCCCGAGAACACGATGATGATCTCCAAGCTCAGACGAACCTAACAGCACTTTCCGTTTGTCTTAGGGCGCCCCCAATCTTCGCCTTCGTCAAGCACAGAGCGCCGCCGTGTCTGCTTCTCCTCCGGCGACGTTCCCCGGTAAGCCTCGACCGCCCCGAGCCCTCTCGTTCACGCTCACAGCTCCGTCATGATCTCCTGCGTCTAACCCTGCCTTCGGTCTGTCTTCTCTTGACCTGTAGCGTCGTCTTCAACCGCGGACAGAGCCGTTCGTCGCCGTTCCCAACTCCAACAAAGAATTGCAACTGCCTCTGAGCGCCCCTTGTCAAGCCAGCAGTACCCTGAGCTTCGCCGTGACCCCCTGAGCCCGGTGAGCATGCCCTTTTTCTCTCTCGCTTCCTGTATCGCCGGAACCGTCGTCGACCGACCGCTCCGCCACCAGACGCCGCCGCCAGCGCCGCTGCTTTTTGGCCAAGCGATAGGAACCGTAGGATGCAGATCCACCGGCTTGGATAGAACGACTTAAGCGAAGGGGTATCAAGCGATCTGTGCCACACGATTAGACTTAATCCAACGCACCACAGCCGCGATCCAACCGAAACGGTACCGACAAATAAGAAGCCGCCGCGTGTCACCAGATAGATTGAAATTAGAATTTGAAATCAGAATTATTTACAAACTTCAAACCCTTATAACTTTTGATCCACACGTCCAAATTTGACAAATTTTATATCAATAGATTCAGGAGAACAAGCCCTAGCCAACCATGGCCTTAGTTTAGCAAATAGTATCTGTTAGCTTGTTTGAATATGCAGAAACTTTTGTGAGCTTGTTTAGAGTATAAAAATTGGTTAAAATTAAATTTAAGGATAAAACCTTTGCAAATTGGATTGTTGTGACCTTACTGACCCTAGGAACCAACCCTTGGTGTTAGAAATGATTTTAGTAAGATTTAGGTTAGATTACTTGACTTAGTCATTTTCTAGCCAAATAAAAAGAATTGATTTTATTATGGAAATGTTTATGGGAAGAAAACTTTGAGTAGATGGTTTGGACCAAACCTACTGACCAAAACACCAAGTTTTGCAATAGCAACTCATTTGGTGAACCCTATAGGCTAATGCCTTAGTAAAAAAAAAATTCTACACCACATAAAATAACACTTTGTTTTGAAAATGGTTTTAAAGGGAAACCTTTTTGCAAATGATTTGGCCACTTTAGAAAATGACCATTAGATGTACCCAAATGTCTATGACCCACTAGGAACCACTTTTTCAAACAAAACAAAGCTTGGCATGCTTGCATGCATTTCTTTGACTTTATTATTTATGTGTGTTGTTTTGCTTGATTGGTAGATTGAGTTTGTGCCTTGCTTGATTGATTTGTAGTGACTTGAAGAGTGTGATTGTTGCAAAGATCAAGAAGTGAACCTATACTCTACCAAAAAGGCAAGTGATGCTTCATACTTTCTATCCTATTACTTTCTCTATGCATTAGTGATTTTGCTAAATAAACTTGCATGGATTTTGCTAAGTATAGATCTTGCTATAGGAAACCTAGTAGATGAATCCTTAGTAGGATTTTCCTAAGTTAAAGATTCCTACTACTATCAAGCTTAGCCTAGCTAATAGAAAACATGGGTGGAATATATATTCACACTATGGAAAAATATTCTAAGTCTAAGGACTTGTGATTTTGTCTAATAAAACAACTAAGTTAATGAATCACCTGGGTGGAATGGAATAGCTTGGTGGAGAATGGTTGAGTGGTTCACAAGGCCATGGACTTGGATTGTGTATCTCACTTGTGGATGGCCACCCAGGAAACAAAGAGATTTGAGATGTCCAATGTTGAGAAGCTTCAAGTGCAACCACTTGGCAATATGGGCTCTGCCATGATCATATAGGTTGCAAGAACTTAGCCAAATGGACAGTGGGTGGTAGTGTTTGATAGGTTGGAACGCGTCCATTTTGGTCTAAGGGAAAGCTTCTGAAAGATCTTGTCTTGGGAAACCAAGTCTTGTGGGGAAAGTGCACCACCTCTGCAGAGTGTAAAATCTAAGTACTTAGCCATGTCCCTGGTAAAGGACAATTTGAGCATCAAGACATGGAAGCAATCAAGAATCTCATCATTCAAATTTCTAAATTAAAATCTTGTGGTTTGAATAAGGGTTGTTTGAATTCTTCAATCATTGATGGAGAGATGGCTTGGTACAAGGATCTTGAAATCTTTGATTGAGAAAAATGATTTTGTCAAACAAAAACTTAGTATTTTCAAAAGTTAAGGAAAAATCTATTTTGAGCAATGCAAGCCTCAACTCCACTTAGCCAAATGCATATAGATGATAGACTCCACTATACAAATATAGTATCACTTGCCAATACAATTCAAATGTATTGACCCTTTGTGGCTGTAACTTATATGTTGCAGGTTTGATTGATTTTAGTGAAGATTGATTAATTAGGATTACAAAGTCTACAACCAACATCTGCCTGTGGCACTTTGAAGATGAAGGACCCCATGCTTATAGTTATTCCGCTGCAATGTAATGTAATAGCCATATGAGCTATGTTTGATGTAATAAACTTATGTTATTCCTAGTTATAAAGTTAAATTATGACCTTTGTTTCTTGATATTACATCTTAACTGTGGATGCTAGCTAGTGATCCAGGGACTAGCATTGTAAAACACAGGAGGGATCAAGCTTAACAGGTTGGGAACTCTACAGATGGTATCAGAGCATTGTGTTGCCTGTAGGATTTGTAAACCTAGGATTGGACAAAAACCCTTAGAAAAATAGGAGTTGTATTTGTTCCAAAACTTATTTACAAAAACACTTATAACTCTTTCCTTAACCATTTTGGTTTCAACTCTACTTCTCTTCTACTTCAACTTGATGGAAAAACCTACCCATGGCCAAAGACTACACCATGTGCAAAAGACTTCCTCAACTTCTTCAACTCTAATGACTTCAACATCTTCAGCATATTCACCAAGGACTTCCAACATGGATATCACCAAGGACTACAAGTGAGACAAGGAAATCTTACTTAAGATTTAGAGACCGAGGGAATGCAAAATAAGAAGAAACCATCAACAACTTTGAAGTATTGTGACCAAGGGTTTTTCTCAAGGAAACCATGATCTCATGCAAGAAGAATCAACGAAGAAGGAAAGAAAGATCACAAGTGAACCATATAGATGGACCACCATAATTTAGTTAAGACAAAACCACCAACTTATGTGGTGTAACAAAAATATTTTGTTGCCTAAGTATGTGCTTGAACTTTGTTGTTTGAGTGCAGAGTTGTTTGTGAATGTTTGGTTTGTGATTACATGCACATTGCTTGTGTGAATTGTGATGTGTGTGATTAGAAAAATTTCCTTAGAAATATCTTGCCTATTCTAATCTCCTATCAAACCCAAATAGATGACTACTCCAAGAGACATCAACACCAACCAAGAAGTCAACATGAGAGAACTTATAGCAACCCAAAACCAGTTGAGCCAAGAAACAACTCAACTTTTAGCCAACAACAATGGACTAGACCCAGACATACAAAGGATTTTGAAACTTCAATCCCAGTTGTTGCAAGGATTAGTTACTCAAATGATCAACATGAGAGAAAACTTTTCCCAAGGAGCTAATGACAACAAGGATGACAAGGATATTATTCTAGAAGGAACCCAAGCCAACAATAGTTTTAGAGACAAGGATCATGCATCCAAGGAACATGAAGATCAATGCCTCAAGAGGAGAGAAAGATCTCCCACCTATGAAGAACATGAACTGGAAGAACTCCTAGCTTTGGAGAGACCCAAGAATAAGAAATTCCCCAACACTAGCAAGAAGGATATTACTCAAGAGCAATGTTACAACTGCAAAGAGATGGGACACTATGCCAATGAATGCCCAGAAAAGAAGAAGAACCAAAGAAACAAACAAAAGGCAATGAAAGGAAAAGAAAGATATCAGCCAAGTGATGTGTTTCAAATGCAAGGAACTAGGCCACTATGCAAGCAATTGTCCAGAAAAGATGAAGAACAAGTTAAATCAGTCTATGGAGAAACTCAACCTTGGCCCATGAGTTAAGCATGGAAAGTAAAGACATAAATGCAACTGTTGCTTAGAGAAGTTTTACCCAGGATCCCAAGAAGGACAATATGTAATTTTTGTTTGAAAATTTTTAAGGGTGGTAGTAACCCAGTTGTTTTGAACTTGCTTGTAACCCTAGCCTCCCCAAATCTCGGGACGAGATTTATTTTAAGGGTGGTAGCCTGTCACATCCCAAGATTTTCTAAATCTTGTAATGTGAAAATAAATTAATAAAATAAAAATTTTGTTTAAATTTCAGAGCCAGAAGAAAATTTTGAATTCAATTGGAACTCCAAACCCATTTGAAATAAATAAAAACCTAAAGGGATTTAAAAATATAAACATTTTAGATAAAGGAAAATAAAATATTTTTGGAAATACTATTCTGGATCTTAATAATAAAAGATTTGGTATTCAAAAGAAAAGATGGATTTATAAATAAAGATTTTGTTATAAAGCCAAATTAAAACCTTGGCCAAGCTTTAGAATTAGTACATTTTGTTTCGAATAAAAATAAACAAAGGATTATTTAAATAAATTAATAAGGACCTAATAACCAAATTTTATACAAATAAAAGGTTTTACCAATTTAATTGAAACATCAAAACTTGTTAAATTATTTAAAATAAGTTTTCCAAATAATTGATATTCACAACTAAAACCTACTAAAGTGTTTTGGCTTTATATTGGATTTCAAAATAAATATCTCAATAAAATAAATCCTAATTGTTTTAATAATGAAAGTCTATTATATTTAATTGATAATAGACACTAAAATGTTATTTGTTTTAAAACAAATTTACAAATATTATATACTTCCCAAATTAAAACTACTGATTTGATTTTGAAAATATTTAGGTTTCAAATAAAGATTTTATTAATAAAATCAAACTCTATTTGATTTAATAACTAAGACCCATTTTATTTAATTATTAATGGATCCTAAAGTAAAAGGATTATATTATTTTAAACAAGTTTTCCAAATATTATTTATTTCCAAATAAAACCTACTGATTGGGTTTTGAAAACATTTGGATTTTAAATGAAAATTTTATTAATTAAAACAAACCTTATTTTATTAAATAACTAATGATCCATTTATTTAATTAATAAATGGAACATAAAAAGATTTAAAATAATATTTTATTTTAGAATGTGAATTATGATGATAAACAGAACCAAATTCATAGCTACAAAGTTTGTTGGTTGTTTGAATGGAATTGAGTGTGAATTGTTTGTTTGAAATCAAAACAGAAAAAAAAATTAGAAAAGAATAAAACAAATAGACAGAAAAAAATAGAGGAAACAGACCAGCCCAACAAAGTGGCCCAACAGCAGCCCAGACCAGCCCAGTCTTCTCCCTCTTTCCCCCGAAGAAACCATTCCTCACTCTGTTTCCGACCCACACCGAGACTAACTGGTGGACCTTCCCCTTTCTCTCCTTTTCTCACTGACAGAGGACCCCACACTCTACTCCTCTTCTTCCCTACCCCGCGACTGGATCTTCCCCCTCTCCTCGCTGTTGCAGGCTTAATTTCTCGGCTTGATTACGCCTTAACGCCGCGTTAATTCCTCGTCGCGACAACGCCCATTTAACCGCCTGCTCATTCTCCTCCTTTTCCCCCAGACACCGCCTCCCCTCTGCCTCCAGGCCGCCCTAATTTCTCTCTGTACCGCTGCTACTCCGACGACCCTCCTCGCCAATTCCGGCCAAGACTCGCCGCCCCTCTCCTCTCCGAGAACACGATGATGATCTCCAAGCTCAGACGAACCTAACAGCACTTTCCGTTTGTCTTAGGGCGCCCCCAATCTTCGCCTTCGTCAAGCACAGAGCGCCGCCGTGTCTGCTTCTCCTCCGGCGACGTTCCCCGGTAAGCCTCGACCGCCCCGATCCCTCTCGTTCACGCTCACAGCTCCGTCATGATCTCTTGCGTATAACCCTGCCTTCGGTCTGTCTTCTCTTGACCTGTAGCGTCGTCTTCAACCGCGGACAGAGCCGTCCGTCGCCGTTCCCAACTCCGACGAAGAATTGCGACTGCCTCTGAGCGCCCCTTGTCAAGCCAGCAGTACCCTGAGCTTCGCCGTGACCCCCTGAGCCCAGTGAGCATGCCCTTTTTCTCTCTCGCTTCCTGTATCGCCGGAACCGTCGTCGACCGACCGCTCCGCCACCAGACGCCGCCGCCAGCGCCGCTGCTTTTTGGCCAAGCGATAGGAACCGTAGGATGCAGATCCACCGGCTTGGATAGAACGACTTAAGCGAAGGGGTATCAAGCGATCTGTGCCACACGATTAGACTTAATCCAACGCACCACAGCCGCGATCCAACCGAAACGGTACCGACAAATAAGAAGCCGCCGCGTGTCACCAGATAGATTGAAATTAGAATTTGAAATCAGAATTATTTACAAACTTCAAACCCTTATAACTTTTGATCCACACGTCCAAATTTGACAAATTTTATATCAATAGATTCAGGAGAACAAGCCCTAGCCAACCATGGCCTTAGTTTAGCAAATAGTATCTGTTAGCTTGTTTGAATATGCAGAAACTTTTGTGAGCTTGTTTAGAGTATAAAAATTGGTTAAAATTAAATTTAAGGATAAAACCTTTGCAAATTGGATTGTTGTGACCTTACTGACCCTAGGAACCAACCCTTGGTGTTAGAAATGATTTTAGTAAGATTTAGGTTAGATTACTTGACTTAGTCATTTTCTAGCCAAATAAAAAGAATTGATTTTATTATGGAAATGTTTATGGGAAGAAAACTTTGAGTAGATGGTTTGGACCAAAACTACTGACCAAAACACCAAGTTTTGCAATAGTAACTCATTTGGTGAACCCTATAGGCTAATGCCTTAGTAAAAAAAAATTTCTACACCACATAAAATAACACTTTGTTTTGAAAATGGTTTTAAAGGGAAACCTTTTTGCAAATGATTTGGCCACTTTAGAAAATGACCATTAGATGTACCCAAATGTCTATGACCCACTAGGAACCACTTTTTCAAACAAAACAAAGCTTGGCATGCTTGCATGCATTTCTTTGACTTTATTATTTATGTGTGTTGTTTTGCTTGGTTGGTAGATTGAGTTTGTGCCTTGCTTGATTGATTTGTAGTGACTTGAAGAGTGTGATTGTTGCAAAGATCAAGAAGTGAACCTATACTCTACCAAAAAGGCAAGTGATGCTTCATACTTTCTATCCTATTACTTTCTCTATGCATTAGTGATTTTGCTAAATAAACTTGCATGGATTTTGCTAAGTATAGATCTTGCTATAGGAAACCTAGTAGATGAATCCTTAGTAGGATTTTCCTAAGTTAAAGATTCCTACTACTATCAAGCTTAGCCTAGCTAATAGAAAACATGGGTGGAATATATATTCACACTATGGAAAAATATTCTAAGTCTAAGGACTTGTGATTTTGTCTAATAAAACAACTAAGTTAATGAATCACCTGGGTGGAATGGAATAGCTTGGTGGAGAATGGTTGAGTGGTTCACAAGGCCATGGACTTGGATTGTGTATCTCACTTGTGGATGGCCACCCAGGAAACAAAGAGATTTGAGATGTCCAATGTTGAGAAGCTTCAAGTGCAACCACTTGGCAATATGGGCTCTGCCATGATCATATAGGTTGCAAGAACTTAGCCAAATGGACAGTGGGTGGTAGTGTTTGATAGGTTGGAACGCGTCCATTTTGGTCTAAGGGAAAGCTTCTGAAAGATCTTGTCTTGGGAAACAAGTCTTGTGGGGAAAGTGCACCACCTCTGCAGAGTGTAAAATCTAAGTACTTAGCCATGTCCCTGTAAAGGACAATTTGAGCATCAAGACATGGAAGCAATCAAGAATCTCATCATTCAAATTTCTAAATTAAAATCTTGTGGTTTGAACAAGGGTTGTTTGAATTCTTCAATCATTGATGGAGAGATGGCTTGGTACAAGGATCTTGAAATCTTTGATTGAGAAAAATGATTTTGTCAAACAAAAACTTAGTATTTTCAAAAGTTAAGGAAAAATCTATTTTGAGCAATGCAAGCCTCAACTCCACTTAGCCAAATGCATATAGATGATAGACTCCACTATACAAATATAGTATCACTTGCCAATACAATTCAAATGTATTGACCCTTTGTGGCTGTAACTTATATGTTGCAGGTTTGATTGATTTTAGTGAAGATTGATTAATTAGGATTACAAAGTCTACAACCAACATCTGCCTGTGGCACTTTGAAGATGAAGGACCCCATGCTTATAGTTATTCCGCTGCAATGTAATGTAATAGCCATATGAGCTATGTTTGATGTAATAAACTTATGTTATTCCTGGTTATAAAGTTAAATTATGACCTTTGTTTCTTGATATTACATCTTAACTGTGGATGCTAGCTAGTGATCCAGGGACTAGCATTGTAAAACACAGGAGGGATCAACCTTAACAGGTTGGGAACTCTACAACCATCTGCGGCAGCAGAGACGATGCGACGGGACGATCGTTGGTCCCACCGCCTGACTTGATGTTGACTAGTCATGCGAAAGCATGGCAAAAGTTATGGCGTCTCCTTGATTTCCATGCTTAGTGGACGGCGTGCTGGCGACGGTTTAGTTTGGTGTTGACACGTGGACGGTGAGACCTGAGGCACGCGTTAGGGCTTCTCAATCGACGGCTTTGCTGCATCGTCCTCGCCCTTTTATACCGTGGGGGAAATAGCGGTTTTTACCCTTCGCCATTTGCTGCTTCCTCATCGCCATTGCCACCATTTTCTTGAGCTCTATATTCTCATCCCGTACTGGACGCTCTTCGTACTTTTCCTTCTTATTTTCTTCGCTCACATCACCGCACTCGCCGCTCCAAGATGGGCAAGTCAAAGAAAGCATCGTCCGCTGCAGCGGGGTCGAGCGTCGCCGGCGCTGGGAAGAAGGCCGCCGCTCCGTCCCACACCACCGATGGCGGGTGGAGGCGCACGGAGATGCACGAGATGGACTTGTGCAAATTGCACGAGGCCGTCTTGATCTCCAAGGAGATGGGCGACACCATCATCCCCGATCAAGAGGTAATTCCTCTCCCACCCGAAGGGTTTCGGGTGATGTTTTTGCCTTTATCATCCGAGGTATTTCTTTGCCCACCCACAAATTCCTTCGTGAGCTTCTCTTTTTCTACGGGATTCAACTGCATCATCTATCTCCCAACTCTCTCCTTCACATTTCTTGCTTCATCACTCTTTGCGAGTGCTGGCTCGGCATCAAGCCGCACTTTGACATCTTCCGGAGGTTGTACTCTGTGAAGAGGCAGTCTAGCACTGGTGGTGTTTATCCACTGAGTGGCTGCATCATCTCCATCCATTCTTCTGTCCAATTCTTCTCTTTCTCCATTTGCGAGTTCATCTAGCAATGGCGTAGGAAGTGGTTCTACATCCGCGACATCAAGCTGGACGGTCAGCATTTTGGTCTCGCTCCTTTCGACTCCACCTAGGAGATCATCCGGAAGAGGTCGTGGAGGATCGACATCTTGGAGAGTGAATCTGCAGAGGTGGAGAAGCTCTACAAGCGGGTAGAAGCTCTGCAGCTGGTGGCAGGCAAGGAGGTTAATGAGGTCGACATCATCCGCACCTTCCTTCAGCGTCGGGTGGAGCCGCTCCAAGCGAGGGCGCACCCGATGTTCCTGTATGCTGGCCGCAGCGACCCAATAAGGGTTTCACCTAAGGAGATGTCTTCGGGGGACCTAGATAAGGCACTTCGGCCTCAGTTGAAGTACAAGGCCGACGAGGACCTCCTGGGGAAGTCCTTGATTGCCCCTTTCAGTGCAAGGAGAACCGTCCCCCAGGTGAAGCTTGTAGTTGCGTGTAGCCCTATTTCGAGTGCGTGTTTTTTATTATCAGTACTCATAATTTTTTATCTCTTGTCTTCAATTTGCAGGGCCTCAAGGTAGCAGGGATGATGCCCCCTTTACCTAAGAAGTACATGTATGCGCCAAACCACGAGGAGGCGGAGTACGAATCCGAGCTTCCCCCGGTGCATTCTCCTTCCGTGGAAGCCCTCGAGTCGAGCGAAGGGCAGACCCAAAAAAGTTTGCAAAGCGAAACTTCGGATGGGGCGATGCCACCAACGCTGAAGGGTCCGTCCTTCGCTCGAGCAGCACGGAGGGGATGAGGGTGCGACCTCTGCGCCCTTTCCTGCTGTGCCCATTCAGGCAGTTGCCTCGCAGCCACCGGCCAAGAAGAAGAAGAAGAAGAAGAAGGAGAAGGAGGCTCATGTCTTCGACCTAACAGACATACCGTCGTAAGTTGTTCCGTCTGAACTTTGTAGTTGTGTTGATATGCTAAGTATTAGCCTATTGTTGACTTGGTTTCTTGCAAGTGCTAGTAGCAATCACTCGAAGGAATCCCTCGAGGAGGGGACCGAAGAGATGATCGGAGAATCGAAGCGACGTCTTTGTTTCCCAAGATGGTGGCCAACTCTGCCGACGAGGATTCGAGCTCCGCGAGGCGGGAGGTTCATGCTCTCGTTATGCGAAAGAAAATAGCAAAACCTTCGGAGTCCATGCCAGACCATGTAAGTGTTGCTTCTTCATTTCATAGGGGAGCCCCCGAGCCCTTTACTCATCAGACTTGCTGGTCTCTTCATAGCCTTTTGTCTGCGGCGCCAAACTCCTCATCCAACAGCATCTGTTGCTGGAGGGTGAACTCAAGCAGCTCCGAGGTGAGTAGGTGTCTTCTTGCCTATTTTTTGAGTGCGTCAAGTTTCCTCTTATATTCATCCATTATTTCTCAATGCTGTAGACGAGAACAATGCTGCCCTCCATAGGCTGAATGCTCTCAAAAAGAGCCTCGGCCAGGTGGAGAAGAAGGCAACGGATGCTGCAGAGGCCCTTGAGCGTGAGCGGAAGGAGGCCGAATACCACGAGCAGCAACTTGCAGCTGCCACGGCATATCGAGAGAAAGCGTTGGCGGAGAAGCTCATGGCTGCTGCCAAGGCGATATCTGGTAAGCCGTCCTTGTCTCCTTTTTGTGTCTTCCGAATCTTGGGATACCTCTTCTTGTTCCTTACTCGAATTTTTTCTGCTGCTATTTCTGCCAGATGCTTCTAGCGTTGCGTTTGACCGTAGCACGCTAGAGCACGGGGATCTCTTGGCAGATGCTGCTGTAGCGATCGAGGATCGCTGCTATGCTACTGTGGCCTCCCTTGACAAGGCCAAGAATGTGCTTGCGCACTTCTACAAGGAGGTAAGCCCCAAGGGCGTTTCCATTGAGGACATCGACTCGCTGGCGGATGCTCTGTCGGGCGTCGCTCCGGCAAAGTACAAGCACACTCAGAAAGGAGTCGGTGCTGCTATGGGGTTGGCCATGGTCATGTCGTCCGGAGCTCAGCTAGACTTCGCGCAGGTCACGTCCAAGATGCCGACGATGACGGATGGCACCGAGGTAGCTTTTGCCACCTTTGCCTCCTACTGCATGCATTTCGGGCCTAAGCTCATTGATCTCCTGGCTGACTATGCACTGCAGCTGCGAGCGGCCAAGAGTAGGAAGTCTGAATCCGAAGCCGCTCCGGGTGCTGGCGCTTAGGCCCTTCTTGCTTTGTAGTTATCCTAGCCTTTTTCTTTTGATGCGTATGTAACGCCTTTTGGATGAACAAGCTTGACTTTGCCATGTAATGGCCACATTTGTGTATATATATGAATCTGTCTTTCAACTATTGTCGAAAATGTTTGTGATTTCGTGTTTTCATATGCACCCTTAGGGTCCTTCGAGTGAGGCTTTGGTGATCACGCCTTCTCCTGCACCTGGATATCGCCCGTCATTGAGCGAATCATCGCAGTTGACTTTCTTGCATGATCGCGTCCGAAGTTTGGAGAAGGACTTCCTTAGCATCCGCGGTCACGCGGATGTGTGGAACTTGAAGGCTGAGCGAGCCATTGCCAGGGAGGAGTTTCTACTGGAGGAATTGCGGCAGATGGGCGAGCAACTCCAATGTAAGTTACTAGGACTCGTTGTTTTTCGAGTGCACCAGTTGTTTTCTGTGAGCTTATTAACTGCTTTGTGTGAAGTTGTGAATCTTCTTCCGAAGAAAGAGAAGGAACGCGTAGCGATTCGAATGAATTTGCTTGACGCAACAAGAGATGGAAGCTCGCAGTTTCTTCTGGATGGACCGCGATCGAGAGATCATCCTTGCGATGGTGCAAGATCGCGTTCACCAAGTTCTTCGGGTGCTGAAGTGAGCGAGGGTGTCACTTGCGGCGATTTGGGCCACGATGTTCCCTTTGGATTCTGCACCTGCTAGCTTCTTGGGCTTGCTTGGTAAGTTTCGAGATGCAGGTCACGTCAGAGAGCTGATCCGCCATCAACTGATTGCGGGGGTGAAGGAGGCCCTGTCTCTTGTTCGACTGCATCGTCATGATGTCAACCTCACGGAGATAGTGGCTGGGCCACCTCCTCCTCTAGATGGCCTGGCGTGGGATATGCGTACACATTACGCAACTGTGGCGCAGTATGCCGAAGAAATTGTAGATGTGTTTAAGGAGCGGACGAATGTTCTACTCCAGCGTAGTTGATTCCTGTAAACGAAAAACGAAATGTAAAGCCTGAATTTTTTTTCAAGTGGCTAATAATTCCCTTATAAGAGTTGTATGTATTGGCACATAGTGCTTTGAATGTTTAGAGTGCGCATATCCTTTTCGTTAGCCTGACGAGGTCATCTACTCAGGTTATATCTTTGTTTGTCAGTCGACGAAGTCGTGAGGTGAGGCGTAGCCCCTAAGTATGTTTGAACGATAAGTGGTATAAATGAGAAATATTTGGGCTAAGGAACTTAGCTTTTATTCATTGTAATGTAGGGGTATAGTGTTTGGGTAAGTAGCATGGCTGAATAGCCTTATTGAAAGTAAATGCAACTAAGGGTAGAAGCATCGTAGTTGTGCGACGTTCCATGGGTTGGAGTATTCGACTCCTGACGCGACATCCTTAAGGCGATAGGGTCCACCTGGGATGACTTCGGTGATGATGTAGAGTCCTTCTCAGGACGACTCGAGATTCTTATGCCCCTCTTGCTTGAGTCGTAGGACGAGGTCTCCTTCGGCGAAGGGCCTTGGACGCAGCTGACGGCTGTGGTAGTTGCGGAGGCTTTGCTAGTACATCGTTGAGCATGCCGCGGCGATGTCGTGTGCCTCATCCAGCATGTTGATGGCGTCCTCGAGTGCGGCCGATGATTCAGCTTTGCTATAAGCAACGACCCGTGGGGCCTTGTAGCATACCTCGGAAGGTAGCATAACTTCGGCTCCGTGCACCATGAAGAAGGGCGTGTAGCCAGTTGAGTTGTTCGGCATTGTGCACAGACTCCAGAGAACGGAGGGTAGCTCGTCCACCCAGGCTCCCGCAAGCCTTTCGATTGGGCGTAGTAGACGCTTCTTGATGCCATTTCCGATGAGGCCGTTGGCCTTTTCGACCTTTCCATTGGTCTGCCGGTGCGCCACGGAGGCGTATGACAAGTTGATTTTGAGGTTTTCGAAGAACCCTCGGAACTCCTTCAAGATGAAGTTCGAGCTGTTATCTGTTATGATGCTATGGGGTACTCCGAACCTGTAGACAATGAACTCAAAAAACTTGACTACAGTGGCATCGCTCTGGTTGGTAACAGGCATGGCCTCGATCCACTTCGAAAATTTGTCGACTACGACCAGGAGGATGACATGGACTCCTAACGAGGACTTTTGCAGTTTGTCGATCATGTCGAGGCCCCATTGGGCGAAGGGCCATGCTAGTGGTATGGGCCGTAGTTCGGACCCTGGTGCGTGCGGCTTATCCGCGTACCTCTGACAGGCGTTGCACCGCTGCACTATCTATTTGGCGTCTTGCATCGTGGTTGGCTAGTAGAACCCAGCTCATAGAGCTTTGGCGACTAGCGCGCGGCTGCCTGCATGATGGCCGCAGATACCCTCATGGGTTGTCTAGGAGGATGCTTTTGCCGTCACTATTAGCGACACACCATTGCAGCACACCCGAAATGCTACGCTTTTATACCTCACCACTGATGATGGTGAAGGCCTTTAACCGGCGAGATATGCACCGAGCATCTGTTAGATCCTCAGGCAGCTACTTGATTATCAGGTATCGGAGGTACGGTTGAGTCCACGTTTCTTCAATCGCCATGACCTGCATAAGGCTCACTAGCTCGACCTCCGTGTCGAGCTTTTCAGGCTTCTCTTGTCCTTCGGATGGCGTAGCCTCCGAGTGCACTGCTTCTTCGGCTGAGCCTTTTGGGAATTTCCTCTTGATGGAGGGTACGCAGATTTGTTCGAGGAACACTCCTGGTGGCACCCGAGCGCAGGTGGAGCCAATGTTGGCGAGCTTGTCGGCCTCCTCGTTGCTTTTCCTGCCAACATGCCGTAGTTCGCAGCCGTCAAAGTCCCCTTCGAGTGAATTGTAGAGTGCACGGTATGCGATCATGTTGGTGCTATGGGCGTCACACTCGTTCATCGTCTGTTGAACGACGAGGTTCGAGTCGCGATAGATGACAAGGCGTGTGGCGCCGCACACCTTGGCCATCCTCATGCCGTGGATGAGGGCCTCATATTCGGCCTCGTTGTTGGAGGCGCGGAATTTCATCCGAAGGACATACTTCATCTTGTCTCCTTGAAGGGACGTCAGTATGACACCAGCCCCTGCTCTAGCCTCGCGCTTGGAGCCATCGAAGTGCATCGTCCAGGATTGTGACATGTCCGGAGTATCCGATAGCTGGAGTTCCATCCAGTGGACGAGGAAGTCAGGGAGGACCTGGGATTTGATGGCGGTGTGCCGCTCATAGATGATGTCTCGAGGAGACAACTTGATGCCCCATAGGGCTACACACCCCGTGGCTTCGGGGTTGTTCAGGATGTTCGACAGCGGGGCGTCGTTGGCGACCATGATCTGGTGCTCCTGGAAGTAGTGGCTCAACCGACGTGCCGTCATGAATACGTCGTAGGCGAGCTTCTGGTAATGATGGTACCTCTGCTTTTTCGGGGTCAGTACCTCGCTGCGGTAGTAGATTGGGTGTTGGACCCCGTGGTTCTTGCCATCTTCGGATTGTTCGACCACAAGTGCGGTGCTCACCACCTGATGCGTGGCTGCTATGTATAGCAGCAAGGGCTCAAGATCCTTCGGCGTGACCAGGACATGTGATGTGGAGAGTAGCTGTTTGAGGTCCTCGAACGCGTCGTCGGCTTCAGGTGTCCACTCAAATTTGTCGGCCTTGCATAGCAGATGATAAAAGGGGAGGGCCTTCTTACCCATTCGACTGATGAACCTGCTAAGCGCCGCGATCCATCCGGCTAGCTGCTGGACCCCGTTGAGGTTCTTCGGATTCTCCATAGACAGTACGACCCTAATTTTCTTCTAGTTCGCCTCAATGCCCCGTTGGGAGATGAAGTACCCGAGTAACTGGCCAGACGGGACGCCGAAGGCGCACTTGTCTGGGTTCATCTTTATCTTGTAGCGATCAAGGTTATTGAATGTCTCGCGGAGATCATCGATGAGCGTCCTGGCCTTCTTGGTCTTGATTACTATGTCGTCGACATATACCAGGATGTTGCGGCCAATCTGGTCCATCAGACATGCCTGCATGCATCTCTGGTAAGTGGCGCCTACGTTCTTCAGCCTGAAGGGCATTGTGTTATAGCAGAACACCCCGAACGGCGTGATGAACGCCGTTTTCTTCTGATCTTCGACCTTCAGTCGAATT
Source organism: Avena sativa (assembly GCA_916181665.1). NCBI lineage: Eukaryota > Viridiplantae > Streptophyta > Magnoliopsida > Poales > Poaceae > Avena > Avena sativa. The sequence goes on along the minus strand of OV702283.1, from coordinate 407,483,999 downwards.
TGGTTGTAGCCCAAGTAGGCATCAAGGAAGGAGAGCTTCTCACATCCTGCAATGGAGTCGATGATTTGATCGATCCTTGGTAGAGGGAAGTGGTCCTTGGGATAATGCTTGTTAAGCGATGTGAAGTCCATGCACATCCACAGGATGTCTGTTTCCTTTTTGGGGACTAGCACGGTGTTAGCCAGCCACTCGCTTTCTTTGATTTCCCTGATGAAGTTGGCATCGAGGAGTCTGTTGACTTCAATTCCAACGGCTTTGGCTCTTGGCTCAGACAGTCGACGCATCGACTTCTTGACCGGCTTCGCATCTGGAAACACACTGAGTGCATGCTCGGCGAATTCCCTGGGAACTCCTGGCATGTCCGTAGGACACCAGGAGAAAATTTCCCAGCGCTCACGGAGGAATTAGACGAGCGCGCTTTCCTACGCAGAGCTAAGGTCATTGGCGATCAGCGCCGTCTTGGAGGTGTCCTCAGGTGATCCTACACCTTCTTTTTGTTGAATGTGGAGTCGAACGACATATCAGGTGCGTTTTGCCTGGTGACCGGGGGTGTCCCATTTTTTTTCACCTCCTTGAGCCTTGTGAGCTCCTCCTATATGCTGAATGACTGGGAGATTCTGTTGATGTATCTGTCGCAGCTGTCCGACCTGGTGAAGCTTCCTGGGACGATGATGACACCCTTGGGCCCCGGCATCTTTAGTACCAGGTATGCATAGTGCGGTACTGCCAAGAATCTTGCGAATGCTACACGCCCGAGGATGGCGTGGTACTGTGAGGGCCAGTCGACCACTTCGAACTCCAGCTGCTCGCGCCTGAAGTTTTCAGGGTTGCCGAAGATGACGTCGAGCCATATCTTGCCTAGGGGGTATATTCCCTTCCCTAGGACGATGTCGTGGAACGTTGTGTTCGACGGCTCTAGGCAGCAGAGCGGGATGCGCATAGGTGTGAGTGTGCTGGCGAACATCAGGTTGATGCTGCTGCCATCGTCCATGAAGATGCGGCTCATCTCAAACCCTCCGATTTGGGCCTCGAGCACCAGGGTGGAGTGTCCTAGGAGAGGTATCTGAAGTGGGTGATCCGAACGGTCGAACGTGATGCAGGACTCCAAGTCGCTGAGGTACTCAGCTATGGCTGGTGGGGAGGTCACGGCCAGGTTGACTTGGCGGGTGATCTTATTTTACACCCTGTTGGTCGGGCGCCCCTTCTGGATCATCATGGACCCTATCGGTGGCGGGTACTCATCTGCACCGTTGTTCGGTGCTGGTGCAGCCGGCGGCTGCGGGGGTCCTCCAGGCGGTGGTGGAGGAGCTCCGTGGGTAGTGGCACCTGGGGCGGGTGCGAATCCTAGATTCACCACCTAGCATCGCATCTGGGTGAAGCCCTTGATGAGCTTCTAGAACTCCCGGTAGTCCTTGAGCATATGGCTGGCCTTCCTCTTGCCATGTTGTTTGTCGATGTACAAGTGGATGGTGCAGGGACCAGGTAGCTTGTCATATGCCGAAGGCTCATCGTCGCGGCTGCGATGTTGCCTTGTTTGTGTGGGCCGTCCACCGTCGCGGTAGTTGCTTCTGCGGTGTCCGCTGTTGCGGTTACCATCGTCGCGGCGGTCGGCGTATCCAGCCGCAACCATGTCGACTTTGTCGTGATCGTTGTAGATGCGCGATCTTCTCTTGCTGCGGCGCTCGCGTCTATGGCCGAAGTCATCTTCATCATCCGAATGCATTCGATTGACGGAATCTTCGCCATCCGCCCAGTGGTTGGCGATGTCCATGAGGTGGTCAAGGGTTTTGGGCTTGATGCGCCCGAGTTCCTCCTTGAAGTCTGGGAGCCTGGCACCATCCTTGAAGGCATCAATCGCCCTCTCTTTGGAGATGTTTGTGGTGGAGTTATCGATGTGAGACCAGCGGAGTATGTACGAGCGGATGGACTCGCTAGCCCTTTGGGTGCAGGCCCACAACTCTTTGATTGAGGATGGCCTCTTGCTGGTGCCTTGAAGTGGCGGATGAAGTTGTATGCCAGCTCTTCCTAGCTTCTAATGGAGCCGGAGGGGAGGCTGCTAAGCTAGACCCTGGTTGTGCCCGTCAGCTACAGCTGAAGGCACTGTAAGGCGGTGTGCTTGTTCCCGCCGTGGAGCTTGACTGACGACAGATGGTCATCAAGCCAGGTTTTTGGCTCCGATGTGCCATCGAACTTCGGGTTGTCCGAAGGGAGCTTGAAATTTTTCGGCATCCACAATTGCTGAACGGATCTGCTGAAGCATCTGGCCCCGCACAGTTCTCCGTCGTCCTCCTCTTCGGACTCAGTTGAGCACGCACACTTAGCACATGATTTTTCGATCTTGCGCTGTGTGAGCTCGCTACGAGCATCATAGTTACTGCTGCAGCGCTGCGGGCTCCAACGGCATGGAGGCAGGTCATGCTCCTCTTCCTAGGATGAGGGTGTGCAGCTTCAAGTTAACTTGACTGTGGCCTTTTTCTTTGGCTCTGTGGGTGTTTCTTCATGGAGCGCAGCTCCAACGAGTCCGAGGCCTACTAGTGCAGACTTGTGCATTGCGTTCTTCGGGTCTCCCACCGGAGGCGGATTGGATGCGAGATAGGTGGTGGCCGTCATGATCACATCCTGCGGCGTTTTCGGCATGACGTTGCCTTGCGAGTCCATCATCATGAAGGATGTTTTGAGGGCCTTGGTGACCTCGCATCATGCGGCAGGGTCCATGCGCTCCAGGCGGGAGCGGTACTTGTGGCGTTGTTCCCGTGTGAAGAGGAGCCGCCAGTGGCGAAGAGCGTTGCTTGCTGCATGCTTGACTCTTTGGCTGCCCGCTTATGCTTTTCGAGCTCGTCTTCTAGCTTGACCTGCCGATTATGCTCATCGATCAGGAGACAGTGATAAGCCATCAACAAGTCACGGGACGCATCCACATGTAGGATTTTATTGCCTCTCACGGCTTCGCGTGCGATCTCCCAGCCTTCCTCGTTGAGGTTGATCTAGTTGTGGGCATGATTGCCGCCTTCAGTGGCTCTAGCCGCTCTGTTAGCTGGGTTCCCTCGGTTTCCCTCGTTCTCAACCCGAGGGTTGGGAGGGGGATGGCACCCGAACCTAGTGGTGGGTCGGTTCCATTGTTGATGTTTCCAATGTGGATGACGATGCACAGGTAGCGCTCACGGAGTGGGTCGCTGCTGCCGCAGCTCTCAGATCCGGAACCGTCAGTTCCTTCATCCGAATAAGGGGGATCGCATATATCGGAGTTGCAGCTACTGCTGTCATCCGAATCGTCTGCCAGAGTCGACGTATGGAGGGCACCGATGGGCGGGACCCATGAAGCAAGCCTGATTGATGGAAGGGGAACCTGCTTTGGGAGGCGGAGGGTGCCGGTCTGCCCCACCTGGAAGCAGAAGCTCCCGAACAGCATCTCGATTCTGTCGCCTACGGACTTGAAATCCTTGAGGGTGGCCGGCGAGTGGGTATTGAAGTCGAAGGCGCCGAAGAGGAGGTGGTTCTCCATCACCGATGAATCGTAGATCGCTCCGGATGGAACCGTCACGACCGCATGATCAGCGTCCCCGCTTCCCACAGACGGCACCAATTGACGAGGGTTCGACTCGTCAATGCCCATTGTTATGGACTTGGGTTTTGGAGAAGATGGGGATGCTGGAAGTCACGGAATGGTTAACAGGAAAGCAAAGCGGGGACACGAGGTTTACCCAGGTTCAGGCCCCGGAGGGAAAACCTGTTGGAGATATGCCCTAGAGGCAATAATAAATGTAGTTATTATTATATCTTTGTGTTTATGATAAATGTTTGCATTCATGCTATAATAGTATTAACAAGGAAACATTAATACTTGTGTGATTTGTAAACTTAATTTGAAGTCCCTAGTATAGCCTCTATACTTCACTAGCTTGTTGGTTGATTAATGATTGTGGTTTCCCTATCATGAACATTGAGATGTTATCAACAACAAGATCATATCGTTAGGAGAATGATATGGTGGACATACTCCTATAGATAAGCGTAGCATAAAGATCAAGTCATTTCAATAGTTCAATTGCTATATGCTTTCTGATACATAGTAACCTAATTCCTTCGACCATGAGATCATGCATATCACCTTTAATTGCATAAGTGGCTTTGCGGGTGCCTGTTTCTCCTAGCATAGTTAAGATCCAATTTACAACGGGTGATCAACAATGCTAGTATCAATGTTGTGGTTCTTGTTCATAAGTTAGAACGACACTTATTGAAAGCCCCAAACCACGTAAAATATGCAAAGAAAGTAGAGGCGTCTAACTTTGTTTTGCAGGGGTGTGCAGTGATGTGATATGGCCATGATTGTGATTATATTTGATGTATGCAATGTTCCTTATTGTAAGTTGGCAACCGGCAGGAGCCATATGGTTGTCTTTAATTTATGTTAAGACCCGCGTGTCTATTCAAAGTAGTTGTAATAGTTGAAGCCGGTGGACGACAACCATGGAGAAGCGTCATTGACCTTGATGCAATGCCGGTAATGATGGAGATCATGTTCGTGGTTGAAGATAGAGATCGAAAGCACGAAGAAGAAAGGCCATATCATATCACATATATATTGAATTGCATGTGATGTTAATCCTTTATGCATCTTGTATTGCTTAGTAGACGACGGTAGCATTATAAGATGATCCCTCATGCACATGAATTTCAAGTCATAAAGTGTTCACCCTTAGTTAGCACCGTTGCTAAAGCTTGTTGTTTAGAAGCACCACGTGATGATCGGGTGTGTTAGATTCTGCAAGTGTATACAACGTGAGCAAGCCAGATTTTCTCATGCGGAAACTAAGGTTTGATCTTGACGAGCCTAGCATGTACAGACATGGTCTCGGAACACGGATCACCGAAAGGTAAAGCATGAATCATATAGTAGATATGATGAACATGTCGATTGTTCGCCATTGAAACTATGTCAACTCTCGTGATGATCGGTGTTGATATGGTGGATTTGGTTCGTGTGATCACTAAAACAATGTGAGGGATATTGTTTTGAGTGGGAGTTCACCTAGTTTAATTTCATTATTAATTTGAACTCAATTTGTCATAAACTTAGTCTAAACTATTGCAAATATGTTGTAGATCAATGGCAGCCCCTACCATCAATTTTAATGCGTTCCTAGAGAAAGAAAAGTTGAAAAACAATGGAAGCAACTTCACGGATTGGTTCCGCAATTTGAGGATTGTCCTCACAGCTGGTAATTTGACCTATGTGCTGGATGCACCGCTGGGTGACCCACCTGCAGATGATGCTCCCGATGAAGTAAAGAATGTTTACCTCGCTCGGAAGAATCAGTACTCCATAGTTCAGTGTGCTATCTTGTATGGTTTGGAATCGGAGCTTAAGAAAAGGTTTGAGGATTCAGACCCATATGATATTGTCGAGGATCTCAAATTGATTTTTGAGACTCATGCGGCAATTGAAAGCTATGAGGCTTCTGAAAAGTTCTTTAACTGCAAGATGGAAGAGGGCAGCTCCGTCAGTGAGCATGTGCTTAAGATGTCTGGGCACACAAACAAACTTCAAAGCTTGGGTATAGTGATTCCTAATGCTTTGGGGATTTACCGTATCCTCCAATCACTACCACCAAGTTACAAGAACTTTGTGATGAACTACAACATGCAGAACATGAACAAGACGTTGCCAGAACTCTTTGCCATGTTGAAATCTGCAGAAGTGGAGATCAAGAAAGAGCACCAAGTGTTGTTGGTCAATAAGACCACCAAATTCAAGAAAGGCAAGTCTAAGCAAAAGGGACACTTCAAGAAGGGTGGTAAGAAAGTTACCACGCCGGCGAAGAAGACCAAGGCTGGACCTAAGCCTGATACTGAGTGCTTTTACTGCAAGGGAGAAGGTCACTGGAAGCGGAATTGCCCAAAGTACTTGGCGGATTTGAAGAACGGCAACATCAAGAAGAAAGGTATATCTGATATACATGTTATTGATGTGTATCTCACTAGTACTCGTAGTAGTGCCTGGGTATTTGATACTGGTTCGGTTGCTCATATTTGTAACTCAAAACAGGTGCTGCAGAATAAACGGAAGCTAGCGAAGAACGAGGTGACGATGCGCGTGGGAAACGGATCAAAGGTTGATGTGATCGCGGTCGGCACGCTACCCCTTCATCTACCATCGAGATTAGTTTTATACTTAAATAATTGTTATTTGGTGCCTGTGTTGAGCATGAACATTATATCGGGATCTTGTTTATTGCGAGACGGTTACTTGTTTAAGTCAGAGAATAATGGTTGTTCGATTTATATGAGTAATATGTTTTATGCACATGCACCTTTGATAGATGGTCTATTCTTATTGAATCTCGATAGTGGAAATACACATATCAACAACATTGAGGCTAAACGTTTGAAATCAAGCGATAATTCGACCTATATGTGGCACTGTCGTCTTGGTCACATTGGAGTGAAACGTATGAAGAAACTCCATTCCGATGGACTTCTTGAATCACTTGATTTTGAATCACTTGAAAGATGCGAAGCATGTCTGATGGGAAAAATGACTAAGACTCCATTTTCTGGTATGATGGAGCGAGCTACGGACTTATTGGAAATCATACATACCGATGTGTGTGGTCCAATGAGTGTAGCATCGCGCGGTGGTTATCGTTATGTTCTTACCTTCACGGATGACTTGAGTAGATATGGGTATATCTATTTCATGAAACATAAGTCCGAAACTTTCGATAAGTTTAAGGAGTTTCAAAGTGAGGTAGAGAATCAACGTAATAAGAAGATTAAATTTCTACGTTCTGATCGTGGAGGTGAATATCTAAGTTACGAGTTTGGCGAGCATTTGAAGAAATGCGGAATACTTTCACAATTGGCACCGCCGGGAACACCACAACGTAATGGTGTGTCCGAACGTCGTAATCGAACTCTCTTAGATATGGTTCGTTCTATGATGTCACTTACAGATTTACCGCTATCATTTTGGGGTTATGCATTAGAAACAGCCGCATTCACTTTAAATAGGGCACCGTCTAAATCCGTTGAAACGACACCGTATGAATTATGGTTTGGGAAGAAACCTAAATTGTCGTTCCTTAAAGTTTGGGGATGCGAAGCCTATGTAAAGAAGTTACAGCCGGACAAGCTTGAACCCAAAGCGGAAAAATGCGTCTTCATAGGATACCCGAAGGAAACTATTGGGTATACCTTCTATCATAGATCTGAAGGCAAAGTCTTCGTTGCCAAGAATGGATCCTTTCTAGAGAAGGAATTTCTCTCGAAAGAAGTGACTGGAAGGAAAGTAGAACTCGACGAGGTTGTCGAACCTTCTCTCGAAATTGCGGGTAGCGCAGCACCGGAAGAAGTTCCTGTGGTGCCTGCACCAATAAGAGAGGAAGCTAATGATGGTGATCATGAAACTTCGGTTGAAGTTGCTACAGAGCCTTGGAGGTCAACGAGAACTCGTACCACTCCAGATTGGTATGATCCCGTTATGAGTGTCATGTTGGTGGATAACACCGATGACCCCGAGACATATGCGGAAGCGATGATGAGCCCAGATTCCAATAAATGGCAAGAAGCCATGAAATCCGAGATTGGATCTATGTACGAAAACCAAGTATGGACTTTGGTGGACTTACCGGATGGCCGGAAGGCTGTCGAGAACAAATGGATTTTCAAGAAGAAAACAGATGCTGATGGTAATGTTACTGTCTATAAAGCTCGACTTGTCGCAAAAGGGTTTCGACAAATTCAAGGAGTTGACTACGATGAGACTTTCTCACCAGTAGCGAAGCTTAAGTCTGTGAGGATTATTTTAGCAATCGCTGCATATTATGATTATGAGATATGGCAGATGGATGTCAAAACAGCATTCCTCAATGGAGATATTGATGAAGAGTTGTATATGATGCAACCCAAAGGTTTTGTCGATCCTAAAGATGCTAACAAGGTATGCAAACTTCAACGGTCCATTTATGGATTGAAGCAAGCATCCCGAAGTTGGAATCAACGTTTTGATAAGGTAATCAAAAGTTTTGGTTTTATACAAACTTATGGAGAAGCTTGTATTTACAAGAAAGTGAGTGGGAGCTCTGTAGCATTCTTAATACTATATGTGGATGACATATTGTTGATTGGGAATGATGTAGACCTTCTTAATAGTGTCAAGGAATATTTGAATAATAGTTTTTCAATGAAGGATCTTGGCGAAGCAGCTTACATATTAGGCATAAAGATTTATAGAGATAGATCGAAACGCCAAATATCATTGTCACAGAGTACATATTTGGACAAAGTTCTAAAGAGGTTTGGAATGGAAGAAAGCAAGAAAGGGTTCTTGCCCATGTTGCCCAATACAACCTTGAGTAAAACTCAAAGTCCGACATCGGCAGAAGATAGAGAAAGGATGAGTAAGACTCCCTATGCCTCAGCCATAGGATCTCTAATGTATGCCATGCTATGTACTAGACCCGACATTGCATATGCTGTTAGTTTAACTAGCAGATATCAAAGTGATCCAGGAGTGGATCATTGGACAGCGGTCAAAAACATCCTTAAGTACTTGAGAAGAACTAAGGATATGGTTCTTTCTTATGGAGGTGATGAACAGCTCGTTGTTAATGGTTACACCGATGCTAGTTGGAACACTGATCCGGATGATTCTAAATCACAATATGGATACGTATTTATTTTGAATGGTGCAGCAGTTAGCTGGAGGAGTGCAAAGCAAAGCGTTGTGGCGAGATCTTCAACTGAATCGGAATACATGGCTGCTTCGGAGGCTTCACAAGAAGCGATATGGATGAAAGAGTTCATTACAGAGCTGGGTGTGGTTCCTAGTGCGCTGGACCCAATGTCTATCTACTGTGATAACATGGGTGCCATAGCCAATGCGCAAGAACCAAGGTCACACAAGAAGCTGAAGCATATCAAGCTACGTTTTCACGCTATTCGAGAACATATCCAGGATGGGGATATAAAGATTTGCAAAGTACACACATATCTGAATGTGGCGGATCCGTTGACTAAACCTCTCCCGAGGGCAAAACATGACCAACACCAAACTGCCATGGGTGTTCGGTATATTACCATGTAATCTAGATTAGATGACTCTAGTGCAAGTGGGAGACTGTTGGAGATATGCCCTAGAGGCAATAATAAATGTAGTTATTATTATATCTTTGTGTTTATGATAAATGTTTGCATTCATGCTATAATAGTATTAACAAGGAAACATTAATACTTGTGTGATTTGTAAACTTAATTTGAAGTCCCTAGTATAGCCTCTATACTTCACTAGCTTGTTGGTTGATTAATGATTGTGGTTTCCCTATCATGAACATTGAGATGTTATCAACAACAAGATCATATCGTTAGGAGAATGATATGGTGGACATACTCCTATAGATAAGCGTAGCATAAAGATCAAGTCATTTCAATAGTTCAATTGCTATATGATTTCTGATACATAGTAACCTAATTCCTTCGACCATGAGATCATGCATATCACCTTTACCGGATGGATGATTTGATGACATCAAACACCACACCGTAACTAGGTGGCTATAAAGGTGGCATTGAGTGTTCGGAAAGTATTGGTTGAAACACATGGATCAAAAGTGGGATTTGTCCATCCATATGACAGATAGATATACTCTGGGCCCTCTCGGTCGAATGTCATCCAATTAGCTTGCAAGCATGTGACTGGCTCACAAGGGATCACATATCACGGGAACGAGAAAAGAGTACTTATCAGTAACGAGGTTGAACTAGGTATGCAGAGATACCGACGATCATAACCTCGGATAAGTAACATATCGTGAGACAAAGGGAAATTGGTATCGTATGTAAGTGGTTCATTCGATCGCAAAGTAATCGTAGAAATATGTGGGAGCCATATGAATTTCCAGATTCCTCTATTGGTTATTGTTCGGAGAAGTGTCTCGATCATGTCCGCATAATTCACGAACCGTAGGGAGACACACTTAAGGATTCGACGTTGTTTTGAGTAGTTATGGTATTATGAGAAAGAGACTGAATGTTGTTCGGAGTCTCGGATGGGATCCAGGATATCACGAGGTGATCCGGAATGGTCCGGAGAATAAGATTCATATAAGGAAAGTCCCGTTTCGGAGTTCGGAAATGATTCCGGTGAATGTTCTAGAAGGTTCCGGAATGTCCGGCACTCCGGGAGGGGGGAGGGGTACATGAATGTGTCATTAAATGTTAGAATGATTGCATCATGTACTAAGTGTTCTTGCTATTCCAAATAAAGGATTAAATTGAATCCTAAAACAGAAAAGTCAAATGTCCAGTTTGAAAGTCAAACGGCTAAAACAAGAAACTGTGGGAAACAAGCAAGAGGAGGCAAAAACCGACTTGGGGGAGGAGTCCCTCCTCTCCAAGCCGGCGGCCCACCTAGGCCGAGTTGGGGAGGGACTCCCCTCCCTCCCCTGGCGCGCCGGCCCCTCCACCTATAAGAGGAGGGGCAGGGCCTCCTCCTCTAGACACACAAGTTCCTATCCTCTAATCTCCGGTTTAGAGCCGTTTTGGTTTAGAGCTTCTAATTGCCCTAGCCTTCGGTTTAGAGCCTTCTAATTGGTGTGTCTAATCCCTAGACCACTAATAGCCCTCTCTCATACTCCACCATACTCGCTCCGGCTTAAGGCGAAGCCCTGCGGGATCTCCCCTCTACTTCCGGTACCACGCCGTTGTGCTGCCGGAATCGCGAGGAGAGTGCTACAACCTCCGCTGCCTGCTGGAACAAGGGAGAGGAAGGTCTTCGTCGAGTACCGAACGTGTGACCGACTGCGGGAGCGCTGCCGGAACGCAACGCCGGAAGGATCGTCTACGCGATCTTGAGATCGGAAAGAGTACGACTACATCACCCACGAGAATCCGCTCTCGTTAAACACTTTGGAATCTTCGAGGGTAAGTTATTCCATCGACTCGTTGCTACAATCTAGTAGATAGATCTTGGCTTGTTTGTTTGTATGCGATAGAAAATTTTTGTTTTCCATGCTACGAACCCCTACAAAACCCTACTCCTGCTTGTCTGTTCTTGATTACGGCGGAACCGAAGGTTACAGGGGTGCGCAGATGCAATCTGGGGTGGAGTGTGTGTGTATGAGGTGTTCAAATCCTTCTCGCCATGCCCTCCTGGCCTTTATATAGATAGGAGAGGTCTCGAGATAGGTCGAGTAAGTTACAAATTAGGGTTGATACCCTTTGAAATTCTATCTAATCTAGACTTTTCCTCCAAGGAGTCGAATTCTCCATGGGCTTGGGCCACCCGAAATCTTCCTAGGCTGCAAGTCCTCGTGTGGGCCTTCCTTGGGCTGGACAGGGTATACCAATGTTACGCACATGTAGGGTATATCCTTTTCAGACATATCATCCCTAGTGGCTAATGCCCCGTGTGTGAAATTTACTGTGAAGTTATATTACATGCCTTCTTTCATTGCCAGAGAGTTCAGGAAATCTGGCTAAATCTTGGATTATTGGACTATATAATCGAAGTGTCGCTGATTAACAGACCAGGATCTTCGGTTCTGGAGGAACTTATCCGTGCTAGAGATGGCCCAACACCGAGGCTTGTTGATGTTGATGTCAAGGAGCTAATTACTACCGCATGCTAGTATATTTGGTGGCAGAGGAGATTGATATCCCGCGGTGAGAGTGTGGCCTCTTCAGCACGATCGGCTCAAGCTATTCTTGCCATTACTGCGAATCATTTTTGATCAAGTAAGATATCCGTCCAGGAGAGGAAGGACGGCTGGCAAAAACCCAAGGAAGGATATTGTAAGTTAAACTTCGATGCTTCTTTTGTAGCTGATCTTTGTACATGTGCAACGGGAGATGTCATTCGAGACTCCTATGGGGTGTTTATTGTGGTTGGTAACTGCGACATTACAAGCATCCAGGATACGACTATGGCCAAGGCAAGAGCTCTTCGTGATGGACTCATCTTGTTAGGACATGTTTGCTGTTCGAAGCTGGTGGTGAGCGGCGGCTGTCTGGAAGTTACTGAAACAATGATGAATGGAGGCAATTCTGTTGGAGATGCCACAGCTCTTTATGAGGAATGCACTTTTCTAGACAAGGGTTTTGCTCATGTTGTTTTTGAGCATACTTATAGAGAAATTAATAGAGTAGCCGATCTTCTCGCTAGTAGGGCGGAGGGACCCAGACCATTTGGCTGGAGGATCCGCCAAATTTTATTTCTGAGCTACTCACAAATGATGTAACAATGTTTGCCCAGCAATAGGTTTCTGACGTATCCTTTTCCTTCCAGGGTACCTAAGGGGACTGGAAGGTTTTTAATAAAAAGGCCTATTTGCTTAATATATAATGATTTAGAAAAAAATACAAATACATGTTACTGGTAAGTACATAGTGGGCGGTTGTTGAGTTTGAAGTTGTACATTATTTAATTGTTGAAAGTACATAATGTATATTACGTGTAAGTACAGACTATTTTTTAGTGGTGTACAATTTAAGAATTGACTAAAGTACAAACTTATGTTATTATTAGATACATGTTATTTTTATGTTTCCACCCTATGCGGTTCTTGCTATGTAAACTTTGAATATTGAAATCTACTTAGTATGTAATAAAATAGACATGTACATCAATTGATGATCATGTTGCGGTTATATCCATTTTAAAAAAAAACTCAACATATTTTCTCAATAACCATGAGGTGTGGAGTATGCTGGAGGCGAGTCACCATTCTAGTGTCAACGCAAAGCACCGGTCTTGACGGCGAGAGAGGTTGCATGTCAACACCTGGATTTTTAATCCCAGATGCCTGTTATGCCATACATCGAATCTCAGGATTACCATTTTTGCGAGACATAACAGATTGGATATCACAGTACATCATCCGTTACAAACCATACATAAGGTCTTACAACAAATAAAGGATCACATGATCCAGTCTTAATACAATCACAGCAGCTATACTTGGGCATGGGCAGCCCGGCCCGGTCGGCCTGACCCGGCCCGAAAAAAGCCCGACGGGCCGGGCTTTTAACGCCCACGGGCCGGGCCTGGGCTTCACAACTGCGGCCCGAAGGATGCACGGGCCGGGCTCGGGCCATAGAAAAGTGAAAAATAGGGAGAAGCCCGGTCCGCGGCCCGACGGCCCGAAGAAATATGTGTACCACGGGTCGGGCTCGGGCTCAGTTTTCAGGCCCGACAGCCGGGCCGGGCCGGGCTCAGGCCTGGGGTTTGCACGGACGGGCTTTGTTAGGCCCGGCCCGAACCCAGCCCGGCCCGGAACATGCCCAGGTATAACAGCAGCGGAATAATATAATAACGGTAGCGTGGTCGAGACTCCATCTTCATGGTCACAGGCAATACTGACGATGGGAGATGATCCTAGTTGTCGTAACCTTCCTGCAGTCCATCCTCCTGATAGTGCTCTTCATAGTCTGGCCACGGGAATAGCCAGGGACAAAGTCATGAGTACTCTTTAAGTACTCGCAAACTATCACTAATAGGTAAAGTGGTTTGAATAGGAATACTAAGATCTAGGTTGTTTTGTAAAAAGCCAGATTTATCTTCACTGAGTTCAAAAGCAAAGAAAACTAGTTTAAAGTTTTATAACACCTAAGTGGGAACTTAGTTTTCATGTTCACAACCCTGTTGTGGTCAAGTCAAGGTCATGATTCATTTCATAGGTCGTTTTGAAAACATCTAACGACGGAACAATACGGCCACTCCAACTGTCCATAACCGTGAACGCGGCTATTCGAATAGTTTGACACTCTGCAGAGGTGGTACACTTTCACCATAATAATCGATACATCCCTCAGGAACAATCCCGAATTCACCATACTCAGTATGCGGTAATCAATTCTAACCTTTTAATTACACATCCTAGTATGGGCACCTCTCCTATGAGTTTGGTCTCCCAACCATGACCATCTGTCATCTTGGGAACTGCACAGGTGGACAATCTTCACGAGGTAGCCTCAGCTCAAACCTCGGCCCCAAGGGAATCCATACTAAGGTATATAAACTTTCAGTCAAGCCCTACCCAAATTTCGGGTATTGTGGTTGTACGGTAAAATTAGAATGGTATCGCATCCAAACAACCATCAGTTTTATAAAGGGATAAGGCTCATGCCTCAACATTTTCATCATCAAAATCATCTTGTGCTCATAGCACATGTCAAAATATCTCATTAAAATGACTCATCATTCTAAGGTTTTCATAATCATTTTCACCAAGTATTCCCATCTAAAGTGATCAAGTTTTAAGCTTAGCACTAGACACTAAAGTTGAGGGTAAACACTAATGAGGGGTGATAATCAAGTGTGGATTATCTAAGTTCAATCTCATGCCTCAGGACGACATCAAGATTTATCTAACTTAGGCCAAGTTTTATGATCTTTATGCGACCTTTAATATCTTTCCCAAAAATCTACAACTCACTAAGTAAACACAAATAAAAACTTTGATAAAGAAATAAAATAATTAAGCTTGCAAGTAAAACTGGGATTGGGTATCATCAATTGGTTCTAACCAAGTCAGGCCTAATGCATTGCAGAGGTTATTTAGCTTTCACAGTTGCAAGTGTTAGCTTGCCTTGTAAAGTGCAGTGGTTAAAGTTCTCCTTGGCTTCTTCCACATAGTATTCTCCTTCATCTTCGTATCCTTGGTCGGTACTAGCGTCTATAAATAAATACGAAGTACACAATCACCAAACAATACTTAACTACTTATATTTAGCACACAAAGGCTCACACTAGATGATCTAGCATCATCACTAGCATCATAGGATTAAGGCAAAAGTCCTATTTATTTTATTTTAAAAAAGTAATTTCTACTCATTGAAGAACTAATTAAGATTTAATATTCTCCAACTAAAACATGGGATCATGTTGACACATGTCATCACCACATATTTCAGTACTTGGGAATGTGATTTAAAGTGGTGTCACAATTTACTAAGGTTTAACCTTTTTATTTTAATTAATTAAAGTGACTAGAAATGCCTATGGGGCATTCTTTTATTAATTGTCCATTATTACTGCAAGTAACCTAGATATTTTTATATATTTAGAAAGGTCTTATCAAATGTGATTTTTGAGAGTTGGAATCAACTCAAAAGCATTTATGGTTAAATTTTGAAAAATATTTGAATGCAGAAAAGTCTCTGCCTTGTTATTTTTACGATAGGTGATCTATAATTCCAAATGATTTAAATCCAATGGGCTTGGATTAATAATTTCAATACCTTTCTAGCAAAATTAGTTCATGCAATTTGGTCCAGTGAAACTCTCTGGATTGAATTTTGAATCTACCGCCAGAACTAAGTTTGAAATTAAATAGATAAACCTAATTTTAAACGACTGGGTCACGCAGGAAAGTTAACTGGGCCGGTCCACTGCGCACAGCGCGTGCGGGCAGGTTAAGTGGTTGTCCCCACCAGTCAGTAAGACATGGGGGTGCGAAGGGGTACGTGGCGATTATAACCGTAGGATTAGAAGTAAGATCTACGGCTGAGGGTCGTCGTCCACGTCTGAACAGAACGCGACGAGCACGAACCCTAGCGTGGCTAGTGGGGCTCAGTGGTGGCTCACCAGGGCTCAGCCGATGGTCGGTGACGTGGGCGAACGACGAAGTCGACGACGGTGATCCTCATGGTACTTGCGGTTCCTCCTTGGGTGGATCCAATCAGCGGCGCCCTTCTCCAGCAGCAGCAAGCTTCGACAAAATTTCAGCAACCTGGTGCTCTCCTTGCTCCGGGGAAGAAGTGGGGTGGTTCTGAGAGAGAGGGAAGTGGAATGGTGTGCCGAATTCGAACGGGGAAGGCCTCTATTTATAGTGCAATGAGGGAACCGAAGGGTGCGGGTTGAGCTTGTCGAGGTCGGCTTCACAGTGAGCTAACGGCATGGCCGAAGGTAGGGGACGGTGCGCTGCCTCCTGACGAAGCTCAACGGCTTGATGGCGAGGCGTGGGGCGGTGCGGTGCGGTCGAAACACGTCGACGCTCTGGGCGGCACCGACGGTAGTTTTAATGGCGCACAGCGGCTACGGGTCGCGCGGCGGCGAACGGGGATGTCTGTGATGTTCCTGGGGCGGTGGTGATCACGTATACGAGCGGCGAAGGCGGGGCGCGGTCTGTGCGAGCGTGTCGAGCGCGGCGCTCTGGCGCGCTCTCGGCATGGTCGCAGAGAAAATGGGCGCGTTCGTTCTGGGTGGTCCAGTGGCTAGCAGGACTCAAGGGCCGGACAGGGGGTGGCGGTGGACGGTGGAGTGCCTGCTAGACAAGGTTGGCGAGGCTGGTTAGACTTCTAGCTTGCTGTCGATGTTGGGAGTGGCAAGTGTGCTCGGCCATGGTGACCATTGATGGCATGGTCGAGTTCACAGTGAGCTAGATCTGTTTAAACAAGTTAGATAATCTATTGAGAGTGTAGTGAGAGCTAGAGAGGGAACAAGGTTGGCACATACACTGCTCACTATAGTGTTTGTCATTTAATTTGATTTGTTTTCAGAAGGTGTTTGATGAAATGGTCGCAAGAGATTTAAATTTCAATTTTTGGATCAAACTTGGTGGGTGCAATGGTCACATACTAGGTAGTCTCTAGTTGTTTGGATTTGTCAAGGTGAACTGGTTTGGTTGGGTTTTAAGAAATGATGATCTTCCCATATGAACTAGATTCAAATTTCAAATGTCATTTGAATAAGGTTGCCAAATGTTTCTGCGGGTTTGCAAAGTGGGATTGGGTTCACTTTCACTTGGTCTAGGAACGGGTGAAAATAAATGGATTTGTTTCTGTTTGAAATCTTGGACTAGAAACACTCAAAGTGGTCTAGTGAGCAAGATTGGCAAAAATGACCATTTGCTTGTTTTGTTTGTTTTTAAATTCCTATGGATTTGATTCTACTTGGAAATAATTTAGATGATGTTGTTTTTATCTTTAAACCAATCCTTGCCATTCACAACAATCACACAAGTCCATTCATGCATTCATATATTCATCACATACACACATGCATTTATAATGATTTTAATTAACAAAAGTTTTTATTAACCCTAAATTTGGGTGATTGGAATTTGATAACCTTGATTAATATTTTTGAGATATTACATTGCCAAAATTTGAGAATAATGTCCCAGCGTCTAAGCAGCAGGGAGTGACACTGGCACATACGATGATGGGGCAAGCGTCCGACATCGGAGAAGGAGGTTAATATATATCAGCAAATTTAGACAAGAAGCGGCCATACCCATGTCTGGTCTAGCGGGCATGTGCGAACCGTCAGATCGTGAGCTAATGGAGCAGATTACAGCGCGATTAACTCCTAATTGCATGCATAAAATTTATTTCTTTCCATGTTCACGCTTTTTTACATATGTGCGTGAATTCCCTTCTAGTTTCTCTACCGGTTGCATGTATGCATTAAAATCCAAAACTGTTGACATCATTAGCACTAAATGTAGAAATTAGAATATTTAAAATGTTTTATAGCTTGAATTGTTTGTCCGATTTAGGATCCGTTTTACCGTTGGACTAATCACAACGAGACCTTCAAAACTAGATCCCATGTTAATATGTTTCGATGAAATTTTTCGTATCAAAAAGTTATCCACCCTTAATATGTGAGTTATCCATGTCATAATATATAAATTATCCGCCCTGTAACATATAAATTACCCATCATATAAAACGTGTTGGGTAGTGGTGTTCTTGCATATGTGTTGAGCAAGTTTAACTAAAACGCGATAGCCTAGATGTTAGGTACCAAGCTGCTAGACTTTTTCACTACGACTTAGAGTGATGGGTGGGTGCGGCATAAAAGTCCATTTATTATATCGTTTGTAAAATAATTTTATATTTAATTCATTTAAAGAAATTATACTTGACCTTTCGAGGTTGAGTAGTTCGACATCGCGAGAGCAGCAACACGCGGGAAATTGAGACGGTAGAATAACTTCTATATTTTATCTACAGATAAATTTTTTACTGGTGGATAACTTATATGTTATTACGATGGGTAACTTATATATTAAAGGCTGGATAACTTTTGTATTACTGCTGGATAACTTTTGGATAAAAAAAAGTTAAACTTATCCATCCCTAATATGTCAGCTATTCTATGCCATAGTATGTAAGTTATCCGTTCTATATAAGTTACTTACCACATAATTTTTTATTCTATTTGTGGATAAGTTTTTATAGTGATGAATATGTTACATGTTATAAGATGGGTAACTTACATGCTGAAGATTGGATAATTTAAATATTACTGGCCGATACCTTTTAGATAAAAATGTCATGTTATTTAACCAAAACATGCACGCGGGGCACTTGTACAGGCTGCTGAAACACCCGCCAAGTTATGTAATTTTCAGAACAGTCACCAAATACTTTTTTTGTATACATGCAAAAATATCTTCACACGGCATATTTTATACGGTGGATAACTTACATGCTATGTATGGATAACTCACGTGTTATAGACAGATAACTTTTAGACTTGAAAAATATCATCGGAATATATCAATATGAGATCTAGTTTTAAAGATTCCGTCGCGACTAGCCCAACGATAAAAACGATTTTACAATTGAATAAACGGTTTAACCCACGTAACCGATGATGTCAGCTGTGTTTCCTATTGCATACGTGCAATTGGAATTAAAACGAAAGAGTATGGTTTATACAATTTGAACGGCTGGCATCAACTAATCGGTTCATTAATTACCTATAAGTAACAATTTGGCCAGTTGTTATACGTGCGGCTTCTCTTATGCGGAATGCGGTGATTTTAGACCGTCCGCTGGATCTAAGGCCTTTCACAATGGACTGTTTCTTAGCACATTATCATAGGCACTCACATATTTTAAGAAACGGTAAGTATAATGGGCTGTTTCTTAGGGGTGTATCTAAAATGTTTATGCATTTAATGATTTGGGGCTCATGCATGCATAGGATTGGGTTAGCCAATTTTTTTGCCTATGATTCCGTGCAAGAGGTGTAGCTTAGCTAAAATACAACAACACTCTCTTTTATCATTAACTAAGGTGCTACATAAGCAAATTGCCTAGGATATAGAGCTAAGATACACCCATTGTGAAAGGCCTAAGAGCATCTCCACTCGTTGGCCGAACCCAGGCCAAAAATCGGACCGTTTTTCAGCCGGACAGAACTAGTTTTCGGCCTAGGTACGCCCATTTTCCCTCTCGCGTACTGAGGCCGAGTTTCCAAGTTCGGCTAAAATTCATTAAAGATGGGCGAATTTCATCAAGTTGGGCGAATATAGGTGGATTACATCAAATTTAAACTAAATTAATACATACTAAACTTAAAAAAGGCCTCCGTTGTTGCCTTCGCCGTCCTACATGCGGAAGTTGCTGTAGAACGCCGTGTAGCCAGGTTCGGCGCGGCCGTCATCCTCGCCGCCGTCGTCGTCGTCGTCGTTGCTCGGCGGCTGGTTCTGGCGGGAGCCCACTGGCCTGGGTCGCCGAACCTCCAGGGCTGGTAGGATGGGCCTTCGTCCTCGTCGTCGTCGAGGACGTAGAGTGTGGCGCCCTAGTAGGCGAGCTCACGCCCGGCCAACGCCCGTCGCCGGGCGGCCTGCTCCTCGGCCTGCTGCAGGCCGAGGATGCGCTGCCGCTCCGCCTGCTCCCAGTCCTTCCTGGACCATTCCAGGATGTCCGGTGAGGAGGGCTCGACCGGCGGCGGCTGCGGCGCCGTGTCGCGGAGTGACTGCTCCAGCGCCATCTTCAAGGCGGCATCTTCGATCAGCGCCGAGTCTTCTGTCTTGGGGCGGCGGAGACGCAGGCGGCCGGTTGGCGATGCCGTTGTCCGCGTCTCGCCGATGACGATGCCGCGCGAGCACATTCGGGGCAGCGAGCGCACAGGCGAGTCCGCCTCGCACTTGATTGTCGTCGGCGTGCGCAGCGGCGCTGAGCCGGAGGAGTGGGATGCCGACGCGGAGGAGGACGATCTCATACTCGCCATCCTCCTCGGCATCCAATTCGCCGGAGGCCGCCGACCCGACCTGGCCGTCGGCGTCGGTGTGCGCAGAAAGCCGAGCCACGGCGTGTTCCCGTGGATGATGTGGTCCATCACCGCCGCGAGAGTCCGGCCTGGCGCGCTCCACCAACGCCGGCGGCTAGCCAAGTTGTTCCGCTTCAGCGGCGACTTGTTCGGCGGCCCCTCGTGGCGGGCGAGCTCCTGTTCACGCCGGTCCACGAAGAGTTGTTCCCAGTACTCGAGGTTGTCAGCGCTCTTGGCCTCGGAGGGGTCGTCCATGCCGTCGATGTACTCTTGGACATCGTACGGCAGCTCCTCCGGCGTCGATGCCGGCGGGATAGGGTTGCCGTCGATGCTTAGCTTCCACCCCAGAAGCATCCGCGTGTCCGGCGGCGCCATATAGCCAGCGTCGTACAGCATGCGCGCCTTCCAAACCTGGAGGGTGCGCCGGCCAAAGCCGTTCGCCACAGCGCCGTCACCGGGATACCGTCCGGCCATGGCTGGGAAGGAAACGGTGAGGGAGGGTTCGCCGGAGTTTGGGCTTGTGAGCTGGGGCAGCTGTGAGAGAGTGAAGATCTCCGGCGAGGGATACAACTTATAAAGGCCGAGGTGGGCGGCGAGGGCGGGAGGGGTGTAGCGGTGAGGGCGAGAAAAGGGAAAAAAGTAAGAAGTTAGTGTCCGCCGGTCCGTCGCGGGAGCCGACGGCGACGGTGACGCCGTAATTTGGCGAGCGTGGCCGACGCGACAGGCAGTTAATGTCCGGCGGTCGCCGCGTGGTTCCGAGGATGACGACGACTCGGCTTCCGTCGCTGACTCGGCGGGTCCACACGTTGTTTCGTTTTTTTCCGCTTAATTCGCTGAGTCCGGCGTTCCCAGGGTGTACCCGGAAACCTGGGTTCGGCCTGGGTAGTCCGGACCAAAATTGGTCCAAATCCGGCCGAAAACAGGTCCTTGGATACGCGACTGGACCAAATTTCGGTGTCCGGACCAAAATTCGACGTCCGGATCAGCCTTCTGAATAGGCGAGTGGAGATGCTCTAATTTTTCAAACAGACACCCGTTGTGTAGCAGAGTCCTAATAGTACTAACTTACTCCTTCCATCAAATTTCCTAAAAAAAAACTTACTCCTTTCATCCCTACTTCTACTTAGGTTACATACACACATTCCAATGCCTTTAATAATTTAACTATCAAAATATATGTTATATATAATTTAAAAGTAATACTCATTTAACTCATATATATTCGAAAGAAAATGAATAATATATTTTTTATAAAAATTATCTCAAGTATTAATAGTTGTGTTCAAAGAAAAAACACAAAAAACGCTACTTAAATAGGGACAGAACGAGTAAGCACTAACCCGCACTTTTGGATTCGTGCGAAACAAGTAGTTCGAGAACACGGAGGACTCTATTATATTTTTTTTATAAAGAATTAGCAAACATTAGTTATCGACTACAATCCCGACACACAGCAGGTTGGAACATCACCAAACATACTCCCTCTAACAGAGCTTTCCGAAAGCATGAGCTACCATGTTTGCATCCCTCGTAAGCTTTGGTAAGATTAATCTTCCGAAGAGCACGCCTCCTTGCTGAAATCTATAATACCTGACATGTGAATAGGGATTATCCGCAATAAGAAAAGTCAACTATTGCTAAAATAGACCCAAAAATTGCAAGCGCTTCCCCGTGTCTCCCAAAAGTCCCTTGCTTTTTCAGGCTGTCCCAATTCGTAAGACCAGATGTCTGTGCCATCTGCCTCATTGCCAACCTTCACCATGTTGGCATCAATATGCGGTGAATTTGGCACGAAGGCAAATTCCCCATCGCATTCAACACATTCAGTATAAACGGTATTGGGCCAACCGTAGAGCCTCAGCAGGAAGATCTTGTTCAGCATCCACTTAATGCCAATCTTCTTCATTGTCGTCGTGAGTGTGCCAGAAAACAGCGTCCTGCCCTCTAGGCTCTCCATCTTCTCCCACTCCATAGTTTTTTCGTTGAGCCTGAAGACATTGATCGGCTTCCCGCGACGCCCGACGTGGACGGCCATGAGCTCCTGTTGGTCGGACTCGACCAAGTAGTTGTCATCGCATTCAAACCCGAAGCTTTCGGGCTTGTTGAGAACTTCAAACCCTTGTTCATCTTTGCCTCCCGTCTTCTAGTAGTAGATAGGGCAAGCCACCGTGGAATACAGGGTTGCACATTGGCTAAGCTCTAATCTATGTCCCGCCGATGTAGTAGTACTCCCAATCTTTCCACCCCCCTTTGCTATTTTGGGTGCAACCGGCAATCGCTTGCATGGCTATTGTGCAGTCGACGCCAAACATCTTGCCCATGCCGTCAGAGACGATATACTCGAACCAGGTTTGATGAATCGATGGCAGATAGTCGACGTCGTCCGTCAGAAGGTCAACATTGAGGACTAGCCTTGGCTGACATAGTGTCACACACATACCTTCCGTTAGCGCAATAGATCATGGCGCCAGGCGCCTCTAGCGTGTCGCCAACCTCGAATTTTTTCTTGAAATAGGGACTGTAGTAGCGGACATTGGCGGTTCCGACGTCGGCGGTGTTGAGCAGGAGGGGGGTGATCCACGCCGGGTAGAAGGGAGACACGGCGGATCGCCATTGTCGGCACACCAAGGCGAAAGCCGGGTGGCTCGACCACCGCAGATGGCTCAGGATCAGGATCAGCAGGTCCACAGGGAGAGACGACCAACCATGTTCTTGCAACATCGCCGCCTCCATCTAGCTTTCTCGGTCCACGACGTACATAAGTTCCTGCACCACAGGTAGGAAATTAATAAGAAAAGTACGCTCGGCTGGATGTCCGAGTTTTAGAGGCTTATAGCTTCTATGCGACGTCTTTACGTGAAATTGAAAGGAAAGCGACATTGTTGTAAACAATAGCTCGCATGTGACACTTCTGAAGCGGCAAATAGCTCCCGTGCGACACTTCTACTTAACCCCACGAGACCGTCAACAAATTCAAATCAGCTGAGCACAGTAGGACCCACAGCCTCTCCATGTCACGGCGGAACTCACCTGATGTCCACCTCATATCGTGGGACCCACCATGTGGTTGAAGAGAGCCGTTGGCCCCGATCCGTCCCCGCACCCGAGCACTCCCGCCACCGTTTCAGCATCTCATCCCCTTCCGTTTTCTTCTCCGGCGAGCAAGTGCGGCAACGCCGGCAAGGGATGTCGAGCTCTGCTTCCTCCCACCGCTCATGGCCTCGGTATGGTGCGGTGCCGATGAGGAGATGCCCCGATTGCCCCCGTACCGCGCCCCTGAAGCGGCTTGTCACATCCACCGACAAGAACGACAACATTGGCCGGGAATTTGTGAAGTGTGAGAGCAAACCCGAGCCGGGAAAGGTGAGATCTGAGTGTCCGAGCGCCAATTTCTCGCTTTTCTTTCGAAATTTCATGCATTTCATCGAATTTGGGATTTAGGGTTCATCTCTGCGATTTCAGGAAATGCCAAAATGTGGGCATTTTGAGTGGCTTGATAAGTACATCGAGCGAATTGGGGTGGAGGTAGCATCCCGGGAGCTCGAAGACCCGTCCGTGGTGGAGCAATTGGGATGTGGCAACCCCATTTCCGCTGGTACTACGGTGGATGCGGAAGTGAAGGCCGAGCTGAAGAAGATGAACAAGCAGCTAAGGCAAATCATCGAATTGAAGAAGCAGGACAATTTGATGGCCGTTTTTTTTTTATTTTTGTGTAATTTCTCTTGGATTAGTTTATCTCCTCATCGTTAGTCATTAGACAGCGCAGTCAGTATTCGAGTGATGCTTTGTAATGGATGTAATGGTCTATGTCTTTGGCTTGAATAAAATGCAACAGAAATTCGGGCTAATTTTGAGCTGCTTTGTTTTTGAAATCAGTGTTCCTTCAGTTTCGTCAGTGTTCCTTTTATCAGTGTGCAGGGGCGCCCGTGTGCAGGAAAGAGGGAGGGGTTGAAAAGTTAAAAAAAACAATTGACGAGGATTGAAAAAGGCCAGGCCCAAATAGAACTTAGCCAGGCCAAAATGGACGTATCCAGGCCCAATAGTAACTATATGTTGATTGGGCAAAAAAAATGGTACTCACGTTACAATCTAAATAGGGACGTGTGGATCTGCAGATACTTGTGCTCAGTTTGCAATCTTTTTTTTTGCGAAAGTAAATATATAAATGAAGTCCAAGGACATCCATTTAACTAACATAACTTGGGCGCTCCTTTAACTTATGTAAATAGGTAAATGTCTTATTTGAAAATGAACCATGTGTTGTATGAACTTGTTTTTGTGTCTTTTATTTTATACACTTGTAAATATATAAATATTGCACGAGTATTATATGAACTTTTTTTGTGTCTTTTGTTTTATACACTTGTTGTTTTGGGTGTTTTGACAAATCACAATACAATAAAACATAGATTACAATAAAACAAGGGGATAGATAATATTGGGATAACATTACTTATATTAGATAGGGGGGGTCGATAACATTACAATAAAAAGAAAAAAGTACAATAATATAGAAGGAAATAGGCGCCCCGCCTAAACCCTGGGCTAGCCCCTAAACCCTAACCGTAGCTACCCTACTCCATCGGCGGTGGAGGCGGTGCCG
Organism: Avena sativa; assembly: GCA_916181665.1. NCBI lineage: Eukaryota > Viridiplantae > Streptophyta > Magnoliopsida > Poales > Poaceae > Avena > Avena sativa. The sequence continues at coordinate 407,459,385 of OV702283.1, read as the reverse complement.
GTGCAGCCGCCTTCGCGGCATTCCATGCCGCCAGCCTCTCCCGCTGCTCCCGCTTCTGCTGCTCCTCCCGGAAGGCCCAGCCATTGGCCTCCCGTTGCTCCTCGTCCTCTCGTCTACGCCTTTTCTTCAAGGCGCGCTGGGCCTGCTTCTCCTCCCACCTGGCGATAGCAGCCTCCTGCTTTGTCTCGTCCTTCGCCGCCTTAGCCCAGTAGGCTTCGGAGGGGAGGTCGCCGCCGCCGGGGAGGTTGGGGACTGGGTTGGTGACGATGGGGCCCTGCTCCCCCAGGGGAAGGGCGGGGACTTCTTCTTCTTGCCACGCTTGGGGCGCGTGGGCGCCTCCTGCTCCCACCACTGCTTGTGGTCCGGGTGGTTGTCCTCGTCGCTTACTTCGGTGTCGGAAGGGAAGCGGAAGGGGGAGGTCGTCATGGTCGCCGGAGTGTTTGGGGGCTAGGAGGAGGCAAAGGGACGGGCTCGAGGTTGAAGATGAGGGGCAAGATGTGATGAGGAGGCAAAGGCGTTTTGCCTATTTATTGAGGGCGGGGCGTGAAGGGCGGCGTGGGAATCCAGCGTCGCGTTGGCGCAGACGCCGAGACGCGTGCGCTGTGTTGCGTGTGGAAAGAGGGTGTGATCAATGCGAAAGAGAGAAAAAAATAGCTAGGATGCGACGTACTGTAACCCCTCCACCGCCGCCCTCGCCCCTGCATGCATGCATGCATTAATGTGAAAGAGAGAAAAAAACGTCCAAGATAGTTGTTCATTGGCAGTGAAAAATAAAAGGAAAAATATAATTTGGCCTTGATTTACTTCGGTAATAAATGCAGGAATCTAGTACCAAGGTACTCGTTCGTTTTTACACACCGCATGCAACAAACTCGTTTGTTTTTACACACGCAAGAAAAATCGGTGGGAGTAATATTGACTTTTTGTATGGCGCATGAACCAGATGAGAGTAAGTTTGACTGAAGAAAGTTGTTCGACGTACACTTATTTAATGTGGCAGCGCTGTTGCACGCAAAATAGCTAGACTGCGACGCTAGGGGCAGCTGCATGCATGGTGTAGCCCGCCCCGCCCAGCGCCCTCGTATGCCACGCTCGGTCCAACGGTCAATGGAGTGTGCCACGCTGTACGTTATATTTATTACATATTTTAGATTTTGATGTTTTTTCTTAGGTTGGTCATAGTGACATGCATACTCTCTCTGTCCACAAATAAGTGTACGTTTGGTTCAAAATTTGTCCAAAAAATGTGTACTTCTACCTTTCCAATGCACTTAGATGTGGTATCATGCATATGTTACTAGTCTAAGTTACTACTCCATAGTGCAAAATAACATAGATGTGGTATCATGCAAAGTATCGTTTATTACAATGAACCTGGGGGGAGTAAGTTTGACTGAAGAAAGTTATTACACGTACACTTATTTAATGCGACGGAGCGAGTAAATACGCTGCAGCGCTGTTGCATGCAAAATAGCTAGACTACGACGCTAGGGGCAGCTGCATGCATGGTGCAGCCCGCCCCGCCCAGCGCCCTCGCATGCCACGCTCGGTCCAACGGCCAATGGAGTGTGCCAAGCTCGCATGCCACGCTGTTGCACGTAAAAACGATGAAGTCAATCAGATTCCAGAATCATCCATCCCACGAATCGCCAAGAGCTAGCCACGAAATCCTTCTAAGAGACGCCAACCAATCAGGTTGCAGAACAAGCCCTTCCACGGATCGCCCAGAGCCACCCGCGGAATCCTTCTAGAAGACGCGATCGGACGGCCACAGTGTCGCGCTAGGGTTAGATCTACGTTCCTCATTCGGCCTTAGGGTTAGCGGGGTTTAGGATGCAGTCAACGGGGTTTCACAAGTTTGACCAGACATTCAAATGTGCATAACTAATTCAAAAAAAATCAAAAAAATACAAAACCTTCGCATGGTGTCATGTTATGTGACATAGTTGTGAGGAAAAATATCAAACTTGGTCTATTGATCATATTTCAAAAAACCCTTCACAAAATGACCTATCTCCTCCGAGGTTTTCTGGCTTTCGGGTCAAATGACAAATGATATGGCTAGAATCAAGGCATAGTTTGTGATAATGTGACCATATTTGGCATGCATGTCTATAATGGGATGACTAACAATGTTGTAGCATAAAGTTTTCCTTTTCGACGCACAAAAAATCCATTTTCTATTTTCTGAGTGCCGAAAGAGGGGGGGATTTGTGAAGCAACCACCAAATTGAAGTTTCAAAATGGTAACATCCTATTTTTCAAAAATACTAGACCACCTAGAATGTACAATTTCCCAACTTAAGTATCTCAAACCTTTTATTCCATCCCTGGTGAAAAAGACAAATCCTGCCGAATCGGCTGGAAGTGGGTAACATATGAACTACAGGTACATGATTTCATGCTGATGATTTTTTGTAAAAATCATTTTTAGGTTCACAACATGCTATTTCATCAGAGATCCAATGCTAGTTTTGTGAGCCTCAGCCCCTAGCTAAGAATATTTATGAAAACCCTTCAAGTTTGACCAGACATTCAAATGTGCATAACTAATTCAAAAAAAATCAAAAAATACAAAACCTTCGCATGGTGTCATGTTATGTGACATAGTTCTGAGGAAAAATATCAAACTTGGTTTTAGAAATGGTCAAAAAAAACTTGCTTAGAAATGGGGTGGTTTACCCTAGCTTTGGAGCCCATTTCTACCCCATTTTGGGTGAGGGTGAGTTGTACTTCATATAAGGGATCAGGGTGAGGATGAGTTGTATTGTACATATGAGAAAAACGTTGGAAGCTCATACAAACATAGAAAAGTGACATAGCTACATTTGTTGAAATTCAAATTTACCATCATATTTGAATTTTGTCCAAATTATCAACAAGTGACAAATTATTATAATAACAAATGTTTACAACAACAAGTGCCAAATTATTATAATAACAAATGTTTACAACAATAACAAATGTTTACAATAACAAATTTCTATTTCTTTTGGCTCTTCTTACCCCTCGTTTTCTTCTCCTTCACAAGTTTCACACCACACAACAGGTTTATGCTCTTCTTTTTCTTACCATTACCATCTGGCCTCCCCATAGCACGTCCAAGAGTCTCCTTCACCTCCTGCACCTCCTAAACAACCTCATGATCATGATCCAGAGCCTCATAAACATGGTCACTTTGCACCAGAGCCTCAACAACATGGTCAGTTTACACCAGAGCCTCAACAACAGGCTCATTTTGCCCCAGAGCCTCAACAACAGGCTCATTTTGCACTAGAGCCTCAACAACAGGCTCATTTTGCCCCTCATTTTGCACCAGAGCTTCCAAATCAGAAACGGTGTGCCCTAAAGCCTCAACAGTTTGCACATCATCCTCCAAAACAAGTTCAGATTGCACCTCAGCAGCACCAAACATGATCTGGTTAGTTCTCTTCTTTCTTTGGCCATTGATTCTTGCCCTTTTCACTGGCCAGCATTCGTCAACAACAAGAGGTGGGCCTTTTTCTCCACGCTTCCTCCTGAAAACAAGCAAGTTAGCTGGGGGAGAAAAATCATCAACAAGAAATGGGATAGATTTTGGATGAACATACTTTGGCTTTTCAGCAGTGTATCTGCACTTGGTATAGCCAGCTCGGTGTCCAAGTTCTTCACAGAGTTTTCATCTATTCTTGTTACCTTTTTGGGCCCTTTTTGGCTTGGCATCTTTCTTTTCATCTTTCTTTCCCTTCTTGCTGCTCCCACCTTTCTCAAACCAAGCCTTGAATCTACTCTGCTTGGGCCTGCCAGCCTTTCTTTTCATCAAAGGAGGACACAAGGAGAACTGAATGTCCACTTCAGGCCACTGAGACTGATCTGTAAGTGCTGGAATTGGTGTTCCATATGCAGCCTTGAATTTTGCTGGATATGATCACATTTGATGGCAGTGTTAAAACCAGACCTGTACCATAAAAGAGAATGGTAGGTTTCCAACCATGTACAAAACTTGACCCTATCCTCCTTAGAGCATGCCGCCTTAATCTTCTCAAGGTGATATGAATGTGTCTGCCTGGTGTAAGATCTTGCTGCTAGCCACATGCGTCCAAAATCATCTCCTCTAAATTTTTTGATCAAATTCATCCACATATGGCCGAAGCACTCCCTCTTCTCAGCATGAGGGAAAACAATCTTCACTGCATTTTCTAAACCTTTACATGCATCTATGTGCACTGCCAATGGAGAGACTAGCCCTATGCATCTTTTCAACTACATCATGAACCATGTCCATGATGCCTCTGTCTCAGACTAAAACATGCCAATAGCTACAGGGAACATCCAATTGTGTCCATCTAAAGCATTGCATGCTGCTAGTTGACCATTCCACTTTCCGGTCAAGAAAGATGAGTCTATACTCAAATATGGACGGCACCCTGCTTTGAAGCCATCGATATGAAGAATTTAGAGAAGAAGACTTTCCCATCAGCTGTTACCTCAGTATCTATCTCCACAACACTTCCAGGTGACCTCTTCTCTACTTCTACTTTGAAGTTATAAAGCATTCGAAAGGTATTTGCCCAATCACCATATAGCTCTTTCATTGCCCTTTGCTTTGCCTTCCACACTGTAGTATAATTCAGCTTAATGGGGTACTGCTTTTCCAAGTCTATTTTCAGTCTCTTTGCAGTGTTGTTTGGTGTTGTGGCTAAAATGGGCTTGATCTTTTCTGCAACCCATAATTGTGATGTCATCTTTGTAACTGTTTGAGAACTTGTAATGCAAGTATGAGGTTTTGGAATTTGATTCACTCTTATTGTCCTTCCATCAGGTTGGCGTCTAGCAGATATATACCACTTGCAAGGCTTGGCACCACCATCATAACCTATGCATTTTGCATAGAACTTCTTTTTATCAGTCCACATAGTCTTGGTAGCAAACTCACGTTTGACTGCATATGTCCTGAAACACATCCTGAATTTATCCATGCTTGGAAACAATCTCCCAACTTCAATAACTGGGTCCTCTTTGTCATAAACTGTTACTAGCTCATCATCATGTGCATCATCTACATGAACTGTAGCATTTTCCAACAACTCTAGATCTATATCTGCCTCTTCATCTCTTAAATGGTTGTCACCATCATTTGCAGCTTCATCCCTCTTCTTCTCCTTGTCTTTGTCATCTATAGGAATGCCAAAAAGCTTTGCCATTTCAATGTCATCTATTGGTGCAATGACCAAATCAGTCCGGTCATGTATCTCAACTGAATTCTAATCAACAGTTACAATCCTTTGTGCATTACCATCTGCAGCCTCCCCTTGTGCATTAGCATCATCATCCTCCACTGTTAACACTTCCAACTCAGTAAGTATAGGCATTACTTGCCTTTGTGCAGCCCAATCATCCTCGACCATCTGAGTAGCCAGCTTCGAGGCCACATATCCAACCCTCGAATCAGGTTTCAGATCAATGAGCTCTGCTAAAAACAGAACAATTTTGCTTGTCCAGCCGTTTCGCTCATCGATTTCAACAACTATATGTTCCCCTGTCTCAACCCTAACATAGTCACATTTGCAATCATCAAATCATAACAAAGAAACTTCTTGCTCTGGCCCCCAAACCACACTATCCCCAATTTTTCCACCATTTTCCTCACCGCCTCCTCTCCCATGTTTATTAGCTCTTGGGGATCAACATGTTATAATTCCACCTCCAATTTAACAACCATGTCTCTCTCAATGATCTGCGTGCTGCCATCAACTAAAACAACCCTAGAGGGAAAGAAATTGATGCGAAATTCGAAGGTTTGGCGTGCAACATCGTCTCCCCTATTTTTGGCGGGCACTGTGAGCTAGCGAAAGCGAACAAAGAGCTCAACCTTAGAGAAATTAAGTGCAGAGATACGGGATATACCGATTAGAAGTCCCCTCTCCATGCTCCATATCGTTCCCGCTCGCCCCGTTCAGCACACTCTCGCCTCCACAATCTAGCATCAATGGGCACGCTTAGATCTCGAATTGAGAAGAATAGGAGAGGAATTATCTTTCAAATGGCACTCACCACCTTCGCCGTCGAACGAAAGCGCCGCCGCCTAAATTAATTGCCGTGCCGCCGCCGGCACCGAGAACGATGGGTGAGGCCCGCCGCCGACGTCGGGGAAGCTACAGTCAGTGTGACGCGCGCTCTCGGTCGGAAGCGGTTGGTTTGACTGGCTTGACTGGCTGTTCCAACCAACCGGTTTGGCTTAACCCTAATCTTGGAACAAAGTTAAATGTGTCCTTACGACCGTTTTAAGGCCTGTGTGGCCCTGGGATATTAGCTGCCTCACAACCGTCGCATGCGAGCTATTCTTTTCAACGATGTCGCTTTCCTTTCAATTCCATGTAAAGACGTCGCATAGGAGCTATAAGCCCGAGTTTTAGGCCAGTTCAAGTATCCAATACAGTTTTTTTTTGCGGGTAAGTATCCAATACAGTTCGTCGTGTTATGCTAACTCTGCGGTGGTGCCGTGTTCACCATCCAATAAGACTTAAGGCTTGTTTGTAACAACCTAAAATTATGTTTGGCTGGAGTAACTAAAACGTGAACAAGGAAAACTAAGTTTCCACACAGAGCGAGGAAACCACGATGCACTTGGAACCTTGGGAGTTTTTTTCTGAGCTAAATACACCACCGGTTCCAATAGTTGTCTAGGATGTGCAAATTAGACCCACTACTTGTAAAGTGGGATCAAGTAGTCCCAAAAGTTACAAAAGGGTGCAAAACTAGTCCCAGATGTCTCTGCTGCGGACACGTGGTGTTGAGTTTTCTGCAAAAACACCCCTATATATTCTTGTTCTGCACACGTGACTATATTATTTTCTTACGGTTTAGCCCACCTGTCATAGAGGAGGAAAGACGATATCTGAAAATGACCTCCAGCTTGCCCACGCACGTGTCTAGCCACTACAAATAACAATCCTTTTTTATTGTTTTGTAGTCCAAAAGAAATTATACATTTCAGCATACGAACAACATAACGATTAGCCAGTCCATGCCTTCTAAAGCAACAACGCCGGTACCTGCACAGCATGTCCGAAGTTCTTTCTTTCGAAAAAAAGCATGTCCGAAGTCCATGCATAAACTTCAAACAAAAGAAAATAAACACATGACCCCTTGAGAAATCAAATACGAGTAAGTAAAACCGTTATTTTTTTGAAGTTTTTCTTTGGATGTAAATGTTGAGTAACATATTGTACTAGGTATAGGTCCCCGTGTTTTGTCAGGGTTGTACCTGTAATTATACATGTGTCCGCATATATATACATGAGCAGCCGACCCAATCGGTGTTGTGCAATCTCCAATACCTTTCTACATGGTATCAGAGACCCTCTGGTCCCTGACCTAGCCGCCGCCCTCTCCCTAACCCTGGGCGCCGCCGGCCCCTCTCCCTAGACGCCGCCCCCTCCTACCCCCGGGCGCCGTCGGCCACTCTCCCTCGCCGCCGCCCTCTCCACGGCGCCGCCGCTCCTCTTCCCCCAACTCCAGCCGCCACCCACCGCTTCCGCCTCCCACCGCTTCCGCCTCCCACCACAACCACCGCTTCCGCCATGGCCGGTTTCTCCTCCTCCGGCCCCTCCGACCCCTTCAACTCCTCCCGCTCCAGTAGCAGCAACCCCTTCATCGGCCCCTCCGTCGCTTTCATCCGCGACATCCCTATCGTCGAGCGCGTGCCGGTGACGCTCTCCACCACCGCTGCCAACTTCTTCCCGTGGAAGACGTACTTCGGGCTGCTCTTCCGCGAGTACGATCTCCTCGACCACATCGACGGCACCATTGACCTCGTCGCCATGCCGCACGACCCCGAGTGGCTCGCGATCGACGCCACCATCATCCGCTGGTTTTACCAGACCGTCTCCAACAACATCTTCCGCACCGTCGTCCGGGACGGCGACACCGCGCACACGGTTTGGGATAAAATCACCGGCTTCTTCACCGACAACAAGATCCAGCGGGTCACCTTCCTCCAGCAGGAGTTCTTCGGCACCCACCAGAACAACCACTCTCTCGACGAGTACGTTCTCAAGCTGAAGAGCCTCTCCGACGAGCTTCGCAACTTGGAGTTTCCGATCGACGACAAGATCATGCTCTCCACCCTGTCGGCGGGTCTCGGCGAGGATCTCAGCAATGCCGCCTCCAACCTCATGCTCCTCACCACGCCCTCCTTCGAGCAGGCCGTTGCCTACCTGCGCCTCGAGGAGCGCCGCTGACATGGTTATACCCCGCGGGTACACGATCTTAGCATGCCTGGTCCAGCCCAAGGAAGGCCCACGGCAAATATACGCCGGCCCATGAATATTTTCGGGTGGCCAAGGCCCATGACGCCTTCGGATCCTTGGAGAACAAGATTAGAGTAGATAGGAAATTTAAAGGGGTAAACCCTAGAACATGTAACCGACTAGATCTGTGCCCGGGACCTGCCTAAGTCTATATAAAGGCCAGGAGGGTACGACCTAGATATCTCTCATACTTCCGCATACACACCTCCACGCCAGATTGCAGCTACACACCCCTGTAATCACCGGTTCCGCCGTAATCAAGAGCAGACAAGCAGGAGTAGGGTTTTCCCTCCGGGGGCCTGAGCCTGGGTAAACCTCGTGTCCCCGTGTTGCTTGTTTGCTAACCGTTCCGCGATCTCCAGCATCCCCATCTTATCCAAAACCCAAGTCCATAACAATGGGCATTGACGAGTCAAAACCTCGTCAATTGACGCCGTCTGTGAGAACTGGGGACGCTGATTATGCGATCGTGACGGTCCCAACCCGATCGATCTACAACTCTGCGGCGACGGAGAGTCACCTCCTCTTCGGCGCTTTCGACTTCACCGCCCACTCACCGGCCACCATGAAGGACTTCGAGCCCGTAGGCGATAGACTCGAGATCCTGTTCGGGAGCTTCTGCTTCCAGGTGGGGAAAACTGGCACCCTCCACCTCCCTGAGCGGGTGCCCCTACCATAAATCAGGCCCGCTTCATGGGCCCCACACCTTGTGCTACGCACAACATCATCAATAGATGAGTCCTACGACAGCAGCAGCTGCAACTCCGATCTGTGCGATCCGCCATTGGATGAAGGGACCTACGGTTCCGGATCCGAAAGCTGCGGCAGCAGCGGACCAATCTACGAGCGCTACCAATGCGCCGTAGTCATCCAGGGCGACGTGGAGCAGCAAACACCCAACCCGCCGCCCAACCCGACACCCAACCCGCAAGACCGAAACGGCGGGAACAGAAGAAGCCAGTCCCCCCCACCCGAAGGGGACAACAACGGCCATGTCATCCTCCTTAGCAAAGAAGGATGGGCCCAGGCACGCGCCGCCGTGGCGGGCAACATAGTCCTGCCTGCAGACTCCCCACGGGATCTGCTGATGGCCTACCATCTGCTCCTGATCGAGGAGCACAAGAAGCAGGTCAAGATGCAAGAGGTTCTCGACAAACGCAAGCAAGCAGCCTCAGAGTCCAGAGCGCGACGAGCTGCGATCTCCGCCATGGCCATCGACTCCAGCTCGAACGGCAACCACGGCAATAAGCATCGCTCCCGAACGGAGAACATGGACCCCAAGGAGCGCCACGAGGTGACCCGAACCCTCAACGCATCCTTCATGTAGATGGATGCCGATGGCAACATCATCCTGAAGACACCGCAAGCTGCGATCATAGCAGCCACTACGTACCTCGCGGCCCACCCACCTCCGGAGGGGACCCGAAGAGAGCCATTCACAAGTTCGCACTCACCAGATTCGGACTCGTCGGAGCTGCACTCCATCAAGAAACTCCTACGGAGCCAAAAAATAAAGCTACGATCAGGTTCAACCGCAGCCGCACTCCTTCATCCGAAGAAGAGGACCATGACCTTCCTCGAAGGCACAAGAGCTCGCGTCATCGCAGCCGCGATTACGACGCCAGAGACGCGCTAACACAGCGCAAAATCGACAAAGCGCGAGCCAAGTGCGCATGCTCGTCTAAATCCGAGATGGACGAAGACGAAGGAGAACTCTGCGGAGCCCGGTGCTTCAGCAGATCTGTCCGACGGACATGGATGCCGCGAAATTTCAAGCCTCCTTCGGATACTCCGAAGTTCGACGGCACACAGGACCCCAAGGCATGGCTCAGCGACCACCTGTCATCCGTCAAGCTGCACGGTGGAAACAAGGAAACCGCCATGCAATGCCTTCAGCTGCAGCTGACAGACGTAGCTCGGATCTGGCTTAGCAGCCTATCCTCAGGATCCATCTGAAACTGGGAGGAACTGGCTTACAGTTTCATCCGAAACTTCAAAGGCACCAGTAAGAGGCCCGCCTCGATCGAGGAGTTGCGAGCCTGCACTCAACGAACGGGCGAATCCATTCGCTCGTACATCCTGCGCTGGTCCAACAACAAAAACTCCGCGGCGCACATCTCCGAAGAAAGGGCCATCGATGCCTTCAAGGACGGCGTCAAGCGCCAGGACTTCAAGGAGGAACTCGGGCGCGTCATGCCCAAGACACTGGACCACCTCATGGACATCGCCAACAGGTGGGCCGACGGTGAAGATTCCGTCCACCGGGCACACTCGAAGGAAGAGGACAATTACGGCCGACGACGGGAACGCTGTAACAAGAGGAGACCGCGTGTCTACGACGATCGCGATGGACCCAACATGGTCGCGGCCGGCTACGCCGATCGCCGCAACGATGCCAACCACAATAGTGGCGGATACCGTGGAGGCAACTTCCAGGATGGAGGACGCCCAGCACAGTCGTGGCAGCTCCGCGATCGCGATAACGAACCCTCAGCATACGAAAAACTTTAGGGTCCATGCACCATCCACTTCTAAATCAACAAGCAGGATGGTAAGAAGAAGGCAAGCCACATGCTCAAGGACTGCCGCGAGTTCCAGAAGCTCAGCGAAAGCATGGCTCAGATGAGGCAGCAAGCTCCACCCCCTGGGTTTGGAAACGCACCCGCACCAGGTGAAATAGCGCATGGAGCTCCTCCACTGCCACCTGCAGGAGGCCCGAACCAACCAGTCGCACCAACACAGAACAACGCTGGGCATGGGTATCCCCCGCCAAAAGGAGAACTGATGATCCAGAAGGGGCGCCCACGAATAGGGTGCAGAAGAAAATCACGCGTTAGATCAACCTGGCCGTGACGACTCCACCCTCCATCCCCGAGTACCTCAGCGGATTGGAGTCCTGCATCACGTTCAGTCGTTCGGATCACCCTTGCCAGATCCCTCGCCCAGGTCATGCTGCCCTGGTGCTAGAGGCGCAGATCGGAGGTTTCAAGATGAGTCGCGTCTTCATGGATGGCGGCAGCGGCATCAACCTTATGTTCGCAAGTACTCTAGCAGCAATGCGGATCCTGCTGTGCAGCCTGGAACAGTCAGACACAACGTTCCACGGCATCGTCCCAGGAAAGGGCATATTCCCCCTGGGCAAAATATGGCTCGACGTCATCTTCGGCAAGCCGGACAACTTTCGATGCGAGCGGCTCGAATTCGAAGTGGTGGACTGGCCATCACAATACCACGCCATCCTCGGGCGTGTAGCATTCGCAAGGTTCTTGGCTGTCCCACATTACGCATACCTGCAACTCAAGATGCCAGGACCCAGGGGCGTCATCACGGTCCACGGGAGCTTCACCGATTGGACCACTGCAACAGGGACTTCAACAGAATCTCCCAGTCATTCGGTGTAGCATCCCAGTTGTCTAACACCTGTAATGCTACTTGTTATAGTAATAAAAAGGGCCACTTCCTACATATAATTGTTGCATCATCATCATGTCATGCTCATGTCATCATGCCACCTTGCATTTGAGCATCATATAAAATCCCTTCTTGTTTGGTTCTTATCTCATGTGCATTATTAATTGTAGTTGCCTCTTGATATTGTATTTGGTTCTTGATAAATTGTTAAGTGCCCAAGTTGAGTTGGGGGCATATCTCTTATTAACTCCACCACCTTTTCTTTTCACCACCTTATAATTCCACCATCCAACTAAATATGAGCTTGGCATTTATGGGTTTTACTTCTAGCTCATGTGGGTTGGGATGGATCCAATTCTTTTCCACATGTTCTCATCTTGGCATCATTTTGTTTTCACATTATTGATACATGAGAGCCACATGGCCACCTTTGCATGCCTTATGAGTGTGACCCTAATTCTAGCTTCCATATGTGTTGTTTTTGGGGTTATCATCATGTTGGTATATTTGGTGGGCTTGAAAATATCTAGTGGCATATACACACTAGCAAGTCCCAAATATAATCCCATGTGATCATGTCCTTATACTCCACTTGGATTTCTTTCTAAATTCCTTAGCTTGGGCCTTACTCCACACTTTGGATTGCATAAGAAATGCCATGTAAATAATCTTGTTTTCACAAAGATAAACATGGTGTTAATTAATTATGCATGGCCCATGCAAGCACCCCCTTTGGCTTGACATTTGTTTTTATTTGATTTTATTATGGATCCTCTCTCTCTACCCCTTAGGCTTGGTCTTGTTGATCATGCCAAAACCTCATCACATACCCACCCTTACCATCTCCACCTTTTCCTCCCTTTTTCTAATCTTGGCCTTGTTGGGGTTTGGTTGATGCTTGGTTGATCTTGTCAAAGGAACCCCTAGCATCTATCCTTCCCCCTCTCTATAAACCTAAACCCTAAGCCACCCCCATACCCCCATCCTAGCCAAACCTAGTCCACACCTCTTCTAAACAAACCCTAAGTACCCCTTTCTCTTTTCTCTCCTCTCTAGCCGAGCCACCCCTCTAAGCAAAACCCTAGCCACCTGCCCCCTCTCTCCCTGGCCACCTCTCCCTGCCCTAGCTACCAACCCTAAACCCTAGTCCAACCCTACCACCCGAGCCGTCCCCTCTCCCTCTCTTCTCTCCCTGCCCTAGGGGCCCCTCCAGACCTGCCTGCCCCGAACCTCCCTTCTCCTTCCCCCTGGACCCACCCTGCAGCCTCTGCCGTGCCCTGGACCAGCCCCCCAGCCACCCTGCCCAGGCCGATCACGTGCTCGCGAGGAGGAGCCCAAAAAGGTGGCCGAAGCCACCTTTTTCCTAGCCACCTCCCCACGGCACCCTCTCCCCCTCTGGCCTTATCTACCCCCCCTCTCTCAACCTCCCCTGCACCCCAGATCTGCCCCAGGGCTCGCCTTCCCCTCTCTCTCCATCGCCGCCAGCTAAACATCGCCGGCCACCGTCGGCTTCAGCGTCAACCTGCAGTACGAGGAGGCGGGCGTGGTGTTGTGGGCGTCGAGGAAGGACAGGAGGTCCCCGGCGTCGCCACGGTACACGGAGCCGCGGAGGAGAAGCCCCGAGCCGGCTGCACCGACGCCACACCGACGCGCAAACCCTAGCTACCCGGCGTCAGCCCCGCCGTCGATCGCGACCGCCCCTGCCCGAACCAAGCACGCCACCGAGCCCGCGGTAAGCTCCTAGCCCTCCCAGACATCCTCCCGACCTTAGTCGCTTCCTGGACGCGACGATCTTTTCGTCGAGCGGCCTCCGCGCGCCAGAGCTCGTCGACGTCTGCCGCTAACCCGTGCCGCGTCAGCCTTACCTAGGCCACGCGCGCCCTCCTGTCACCTACCCAAGCCTACCGCAGTGGCTCCGGCCCTCTGCGCGAGCCAGCGGTCCCGCGTTCGAGCCCCCATTGCGCCGCGCGCGTCGCGCGAGCGTCTGTCGCGCATGCTCTGTCCGGTCCAGAGGAAGAACAACAGTGCACGAGGCTGTTTAGCCAATAACCCCCCCAACCTTTTTAGTTCACCACCCGCACTCCCTCGGCCCCACACGTCTGTCTCTGTGCAGTTTTGCAAAAAGGTGCCCGATGTTTCGATCTGGCAACCCGCGGTCCCTCCCGCTGTGCCGTGTGGCCGCCTCGCGTCCACTCGCTGGCGTGTGGGCCTGCTAGCCCACCGGCCCCACCTGTCTGTCTCCTGGGCTAGCCAGAGCCGCGGTGGCAGAAGTTTTGGCTGCGCGCGTGGGCCCTCTGTCGCCCTGGCCCATCTGTCTGCGGCTGGAGCTAGCTGTAGATGGGTGTACAAAGTTTCTGCTTTGTCTGTTTATTTCAAATCTAATCAAATTATTTAAATTCAAACTCAAATCCTGTTTTAATATAACTTTTGAAATACAAACTCAAATAATGCATATGTTATATGTTTCTGAACCAGAAAAATGTAGGATTTCAAATATGCCATTCAAATTGCCTGTTGCACATTTTTAAATTCCAAGTTGAATCAAATTACAACAAATGCCACTGGAACTTAAATAATTAATAACTTTTGATTTATAATTCCAAATTCAACAAATGATATGTCTAAAATGATCAGCTCGACGAGACCTTTCTGTTTATGCTATCCATGACTTCAATTGCGGCATGAATCATACAAAAATATAGTGTACAGCAACTAATATGACAACAAATGTGATCCAGAACCCCATTAAAATGTTATTTCTTGTCTTCCACACCTCACCCATGCCATGCTACTTTATTGCCATGCAACTTGTGCATCATTCATCATGGCATGATTGTTTGCTTGACGCATTTTATTCCTATGCTTGTGCACTTTATTTATGTTGGCCCTTGTTTGTTTGGTTCTTCTTCGGATAGACTCTGAGCAGGGGATATACCAAGAGAACCAGGAGCACTACCCAGATCCGTCTCTCGCTTCAACTGAGTTGCCAGGCAAGCACTTCCACATGCTTGCATACATACAGTACCTATTGCCTCTATCTTATTCTTGCATCATTGAGTCGCGATTGCATTAAATTGAATCCCAAGTATTGCATAGCCTTTACTTTAAACCCCACCAAGCTTGTTCCTCCATCCCATGAGCCATTACTACAGGAGTTGTTTGAGCCATGCGAGTCGTAGAACAGCATGTGTAGGGTTTGTGAGAGTCTGATGGATAACGAGGTACCTAAACAACTTAACCTGAGTAGCACTGGGATAACTAATGAAAGTGGCACCGGTGAGCAACATCTGCTATTTGGTTTTTCCTGCTCACTTGTGTCCCGTAAGACCCCGAGTACTTGATTCCTGTTCCAAGATTTATCGCGCTATCCACATCCGGGAGGTATATGGGACCCCCCTGAGCCAGAGCTTGATTCCGTCTTATTTCTTGGGGCCACAAACTAGTTTGAGGTTTTATTTACTATCCTGTACTTATGCCATGTTTTACTGCTTTATTACGATTGTGCGATGGATAGCACACTGTACTGTTTAGGTCAGCAAAGTGTTTTCGCGGTATCGACAATCCCAGTTTTGGGTTCCCAGTCGTTTACAGCCATTGTCGCAAACCTTGGGTCCGTCTCGGAGTCAGCTAGCTTCGTTGTGGGTGTACTCAATGGGGTGGCCCCCTGAAATATTTTTGAATCCTGTGATTGCTTTGTCGTGAAGGCCTCGTTGGGTTTTGATTTGGTTTTTCCGAGGTTGATCGAGTGTGTGTTGCTATCTGTGCACCCCTGCAGGGTAAAACTTTCTGAAAGCCGTGTCCGCGGTTATGGACAACTTGGAGCACAGTTTCTCGATCATAGACAAGCATAACTAAAGTACCGCTTTAATCTGACTAAGTAAATGACTAGTAAATAGTGCAATACTCATGGAATGGTTAATAAAATTGCCAACGGATGGGGGGTTGTTCGTCCGCTTCCTCGTTGGTAAGCGAGGAGGAGGATGGATCTGATGAAATTACTGTTATAACTGTTGTCATTAATTCACGGACATCCGTCTATCATTGGTTAGGCAGATGGTTAGCGTTTATCTATAGAACTGCTAGGGTTTATCTTTTGCAGCAATTGCGTCACCCCAGGTTGTGTCCCCTTTAGAGGCATAAATACTTGCTGAGTACCCTTAGGGTCTCACACGATAAATTATTGGTTCAGATGAACAGGTACCCTCGCAGGACGGATACTGGGTTGAAGAGGCTGATGACGTGGGCAACGATCGTTCGGCGTAGAGATTCCGGGAACGGGGATCCGTGAGATCTGTGGGCGGGATGTGCTTCTTTCTATGGCATCTTATGCCGATTTGCTTCTTATCCGTACTCGGACTTTGTTTGCCGCTTCCGCTTGATACTCTGATGTGTGTTGTATGAGGAATTATCCTAACGTATTATAACTATCTAGGTCATTTGAATCTTGCCTTATGGCGTTGCTATATTTCCTTTCTTTCTAGATGGTATGGCTCTGATGTACTCTTGTATGGTGGCTTGCATACATACTCATTTGTGTATGTATTTGATCCCTTCGCCTGCCGATTACGCCGCCCGTACAGGTCCCGATGAATTGGAAGTGGTTGGGACGGCCGAAAGGTCTACCCGTGAGTGGCTTTTGGGGCCCCACCGTACTATTTCAACCACTACCGTTCATCCAGGCTTGTAGCTAGGAGCGTAATTCACCGAGGTAGTAACAAACGGTCGTTGTCAGTCTAGCAAATATTTTGGTAGTTATGTATACTAGGGAAAAACAAAACGCGAGAGTAGGACTGCTTCCACTTTTCTTCTTACCCACCCACCCACCCTTTTCTGGTAAGGGAGTGCAACGTTTTCAATCCTCTTCTTAAAATTCAAAATAGGATTCACGTGTTCTGGGTTTCCGTAGTACCATAGGTTGTGTGTGTGTGTGGTGTGTAATCCCTTGTCTACCTGTTGCATCCAAGTTGTTATCTAATCGGCCTTTTGGTTATCAACTGTTGGTACATTCCATACCGACAGGCTTTTGCAAACCGACGCAATCTGCCTTACTCTTTGTATCCGACGCTATCTTGTTTGGGGTGTTCGTTTCTGTAGTTACCAATCTTAGGTTCAACGTGAGAAGAAGGGGTTAGGATATGTGTTCCACTTATTCATGTGCGGAGTAATGCTTTGAGTGCGGGATGGAGTCGCGACCATACCACTACTCTTATCATTCTCTTTTGTATATTGAATTGGTAGAGTCACTAATCTTGATTCGTTAAGTAATTTTGCGCATCTATTGGTATTTTTTAATGCCGAAATTTGTGGAAAAAATTTCTTTGATATATTTGTATACCACACTCCTTTTCAGTCGTGTGCGATATGCTTAATATCTTCTAGGTGCTTTGAACTTTGTTGATATTTTAATATCATCTTAGTAAATTGTATCCTTTAATCTTGGTTAATTCCATTTTGGTACTATTTTGGATTATTATCATTCTCCATTATAGTACTGACTTGTGTTTTATATCAATCTCAGGATGGCTCCACCACGCCGTTCAGATGAGGACATACCACCGGAGTTGGGGGCCGCATTGTCAAACATAGCTAATGCCTTGGCAGCAATGCAGCAGAACTAGCAGCGCTTGGAAGAAAGCGTCAGAAGGAATGAGTTTGCTCCACTCCCTCCACCTCCCAAGCGAGGAGACATCAAGAGCTTCCTGAAGTTCAACCCTCGCCAGTTTGATGTTTCCGATCGACCACTGGATGCGGATGATTGGTTACGTGAGACGTCAAGGCTTCTTGAGACTGCTGATGTTCCTGAGCAGGAGTGGGTAAAGTGTGCTACTCACCTTCTGAAGGGAGATGCAGCTCTCTGGTGGGAGAATTACTTAAAGGCAAGCTGCACTGGTTTTCAGCCTACCTGGGAACAGTTCTCTGGAGCGTTCAAAGAGCAATTCCTGTCAGAGATTGTCATGGAAAGGATGAAGGAAGCTTTTCTCAACCTGAAGCAAGGAAATGATAACTTCAACACCTACATCAGGAACTTCATGAATCTCTCTCGTTATGGTGGCGATGAGGTATCTGATGACAAGAAGAAGCAGAAGAGGTTCAGGCAAGGGCTCAATGCATCGATCAAGTATGCAATCACACATGCAAGGCCGGCATCTTTTCTGGAAC
Organism: Avena sativa; assembly: GCA_916181665.1. Taxonomy (NCBI): domain Eukaryota; kingdom Viridiplantae; phylum Streptophyta; class Magnoliopsida; order Poales; family Poaceae; genus Avena; species Avena sativa. The sequence continues at coordinate 407,441,524 of OV702283.1, read as the reverse complement.
TACAGCACACAGCTTTGCAAGAGGAAGCAAGCAGGCAAGTGTTTGAGGAGTCCAAGAAACACAACAGGGATGCATCAAGCTCTTCGGGTTTGGCAGCTCCTTCTAAGCGGCGTGTCTGGGTTCCTAACACCCCACCGTCGCTCCCGGCTTCACCAAGACCTTCAAGCTACACGTCAAGGCCACTAAACTCCATCACTGCTGCTCCCAGGGGCTACACCCACAACTACCCTGGAGCGCCTGGCGGAGTCCCTGGCCACGTTGCTCCACGTCCACCTGGTGCCTGCTTCACGTGTGGAGATCCTGGACATCTGAACTAGAACTGTCCGTTGAAGAACAGAGCTCTTCCTCCACCCCCGCCAAGATCTGCAGCAAGCTCTCCTATGGTTCGTGCACCACCACCTCGGGCTCTCAACATCAACACTAAGCCCGGGTCTACGGTTGCTCGTGCCAATTGTGTCAACGCCGCTCAAGCTGAGCATGCACCTGGAGTGGTGATGGGTATGCTTCCCGTTAACTCAGTCCCTGCACGAGTTTTATTTGATTCTGGTGCATCGCATTCTTTTGTTTCTATCAAGTTTGCAAGTGAGAATGGGTTAGCGTCGGATCCCCTTCTTAAGAAGTTAATGGTTCTTTCTCCTGGAGCAACAATGGCAGCTTCTAAGATCAGCCATGGAAATCAAGTTGAGATTGGTGGCTCTTCGTTCTCGGCTTCTTTAATTGTTCTGGGCAATTCTGACATTGATGTCATCTTGGGCATGGATTGGTTGACGGCAAATGCAGCTGTGATTGATTGTGCTGAACGCTCGGTTTCTTTGAAGATTCCTGAAGGCCATATAGTCTTTTCTCCAAGTCTGACGCCTGCTGTCCAGCTTTTCTCTTTGGCGGCTCTGAATGATGATGCTATGGAAGCTATTCAGAGAGTCCCAGTGGTCTGTGAGTTTCCGGATGTTTTTCCTGAAGAGTTGCCGGGTATGCCTCCGGATCGTGAGGTTGAGTTCGTAATTGAGCTTGAACCTGGAACGGCTCCTATCTCCAAGCGGCCTTATAAAATGGGTCCTTCTGAGTTGGCTGAACTCAAACGACAACTTGATGAACAAGAGAAGTTGGGTTTCATTCAACACAGTACTTCTTCTTGGGGTAGCCCAACAATCTTTGTGAAGAAGCGTGACAGGACTGATAGACTTTGTGTTGACTATCGGGCTCACAATGCTAAAACCATCAAGTATAAATATCCCCTTCCGCGGATTAATGATCTCTTCGATCAGCTAGCTGGAGCTGTGGTATTCTCTAAGCTGGATTTGAGGAGTGGTTATCACCAAATCAAGATTCGCAAGGAAGATGTGCCTAAAACAGCTTTCACCACCCGCTATGGCCTGTATGAGTACACGGTGATGTCTTTCGGTCTCACCAACGCTCCTGCTACCTTCTCGAGGCTTATGAACTCGGTCTTCATGGAGTACCTGGATAAGTTCGTTGTGGTCTATCTGGATGACATCCTGGTCTATTCTAAGTCCAAGGAAGAGCATGAAGAACACCTGCGGTGTGTCCTAAGCAAACTGCGTGAGAACCGCTTGTATGCAAAGTTCTCAAAGTGCGAGTTTTGGCTGCCTGAAGTAACTTATCTTGGCCATGTTATCTCTGCCAAGGGCATTGCAGTCAACCCAGAAACTGTGAACACAATTGTTGAATGGCTTCCTCCTGTTAATGTCAAAGAAGTGCGGAGTTTTCTTGGTTTGGCTAGTTATTGCCGTCGCTTCGTTCAGAACTTCTCGAAGATAGCGAAGCCTCTTACCGATCTCCTCAAGAAAGGCAAGAAATACCTGTGGACTCCTGCGTGTCAAGCAAGCTTTGAGACACTCAAAGAGAAGCTCACTTCCACGCCAGTCTTGGTTCCTCCGGATACATCTAAGCCTTTCCAGATATTCTGCGACGCCTCTTTGCAAAGATTGGGTGCGGTCCTTATGCAAGAAAAACAAGTGGTTGCTTATGCCTCTCGACAGTTGAAGACGCATGAGATCAACTATCCCACACATGACCTCGATCTAGCAGCAGTTGTCTTTGCTTTGAAGCTATGGAGGCACTACTTGCTTGGCAACCGTTGTGAGATCTTTTCGGACCACAAAAGTTTGAAGTATATCTTCACTCAGGCTGATCTCAACCTTCGGCAGAGGAGATGGATCGAAGCAATCAATGACTTTGATTTGACCATCAACTACACACCGGGCAAAGCTAATGTCATGGCAGATGCTCTCAGCCGCAAAGCTTATGTCAATAACCTCATGATGGAAGAGCAGCAGCCCCTCTTGTGCGAGGAATTCAGCCAGCTCAACCTGGAAGTTGTGGAACAAGGGCATCTCCTGAACCTTCTGGCTACTCCTCTCTTGGAAGAAAAGATTCGCTCTCGTCAGCTGGGTGATCCACACACCAGAAACATCATCTCTAAACTTGAGCTTCCGAAGTATGAGTCCTTCCACGTTGATGATCAAGGCACGCTTTTCTTCGACCACCGGATGTTTGTTCCAAACTACCCGGGTTTGAGAGATCAAGTTCTCAAGGAGGCGCATGATTCGGTTCTTTCTATCCATCCTGGCAGCACAAAGATGTACATGGACTTGAAAACACAGTATTGGTGGCCTGGTTTGAAACGATATTGTGCCAAGTATGTCTCGGAGTGTGATGTCTGCCGCAGAGTGAAAGCTGTCCATCAGAAACCTTTCGGTCTTCTACAGCCATTGAAACCCCCGGAATGGAAATGGGAGAAAGTAGAGATGGACTTCATCACTGGATTTCCAAGGTCGCAGAAGGACAACAATGCAATCTTTGTTGTCATCGATAGACTTTCTAAAGTGGCTCATTTCTTCCCCGTCAAGGAAACAATTTCTGGAATTCAGTTGGCTGAGCTCTATATCAACAGAATTGTCTCTCTGTATGGGGTTCCGCTTGAGATCAGTTCAGACCGTGGAAGCATCTTCACGTCCAAGTTCTGGGAAAGTTTCCAAAATGCTTTGGGAACAAAGTTGAACTTCAGCACAGCTTACCACCCTCAGTCGCAAGGACAAGTTGAAAGGATCAATCAGATTCTGGAGGATATGCTTCGTGCTGGCGTCATCTCTTTTGGCATGAAGTGGGAGGAATGTCTTCCATATGCTGAATTCTCGTACAACAACAGCTTCCAGAAGAGTCTGAAGATGGCACCATTCGAGGCTCTCTATGGTCGCAAGTGCAGAACTCCGATTGGTTGGTCAGGTGCAGGAGAAAGAATCTGGTTTGGGCCTGACATCGTAAATCAAGCAGAGGAAAAGGTGCATATCATTCTTGAAAATCTGAAGATTGCTCAAAGTCGCCAGAAGAGCAATTATGACAGGAAGCACACGGATATGGTGTATGCCCCTGGTGATCTTGTGTACCTTCGTGTCACTTCCATGAGAGGCACACACCGCTTTGGTATCAAAGGAAAGTTGGCTCCTAGATACATCGGTCCATTCAAGATTCGTGGTAGAAGAGGAGAAGTTGCTTATGCACTTGAGCTTCCAGAAAAACTCAAAGTCCATGATGTTTTCCACATCTCTCAGCTCAAGAAGTGCTTCAAAGATCCCGGCAGGACCGTGGATCATGAGCTAATCGATCTCCAAGAAGACCTGTCTTATCAAGAACACCCCACCAAAATCCTTGAGACCGCAGAAAGAAGGACTCGCAACAAGTCCATCAAGTTCTGCAAGGTGCAGTGGTCACACCATTCTGTTGATGAAGCCACTTGGGAGCGTGAAGATGAACTCCGTGCCAACTATCCTACCCTCTTTGTGTCTTCTTCTTCTTCCTAGAATCTCGGGGCGAGATTACTGTTAGTGGGGGAGAGTTGTAGCATCCCAGTTGTCTAACACCTGTAATGCTACTTGTTCTAGTAATAAAAAGGGCCACTTCCTACATATAATTGTTGCATCATCATCATGTCATGCTCATGTCATCATGCCACCTTGCATTTGAGCATCATATAAAATCCCTTCTTGTTTGGTTCTTATCTCATGTGCATTATTAATTGTAGTTGCCTCTTGATATTGTATTTGGTTCTTGATAAATTGTTAAGTGCCCAAGTTGAGTTGGGGGCATATCTCTTATTAACTCCACCACCTTTTCTTTTCACCACCTTATAATTCCACCATCCAACTAAATATGAGCTTGGCATTTATGGGTTTTACTTCTAGCTCATGTGGGTTGGGATGGATCCAATTCTTTTCCACATGTTCTCATCTTGGCATCATTTTGTTTTCACATTATTGATACATGAGAGCCACATGGCCACCTTTGCATGCCTTGTGAGTGCGACCCTAATTCTAGCTTCCATATGTGTTGTTTTTGGGGTTATCATCATGTTGGTATATTTGGTGGGCTTGAAAATATCTAGTGGCATATACACACTAGCAAGTCCCAAATATAATCCCATGTGATCATGTCCTTATACTCCACTTGGATTTCTTTCTAAATTCCTTAGCTTGGGCCTTACTCCACACTTTGGATTGCATAAGAAATGCCATGTAAATAATCTTGTTTTCACAAAGATAAACATGGTGTTAATTAATTATGCATGGCCCATGCAAGCACCCCCTTTGGCTTGACATTTGTTTTTATTTGATTTTATTATGGATCCTCTCTCTCTACCCCTTAGGCTTGGTCTTGTTGATCATGCCAAAACCTCATCACATACCCACCCTTACCATCTCCACCTTTTCCTCCCTTTTTCTAATCTTGGCCTTGTTGGGGTTTGGTTGATGCTTGGTTGATCTTGTCAAAGGAACCCCTAGCATCTATCCTTCCCCCTCTCTATAAACCTAAACCCTAAGCCACCCCCATACCCCCATCCTAGCCAAACCTAGTCCACACCTCTTCTAAACAAACCCTAAGTACCCCTTTCTCTTTTCTCTCCTCTCTAGCCGAGCCACCCCTCTAAGCAAAACCCTAGCCACCTGCCCCCTCTCTCCCTGGCCACCTCTCCCTGCCCTAGCTACCAACCCTAAACCCTAGTCCAACCCTACCACCCGAGCCGTCCCCTCTCCCTCTCTTCTCTCCCTGCCCTAGGGGCCCCTCCAGACCTGCCTGCCCCGAACCTCCCTTCTCCTTCCCCCTGGACCCACCCTGCAGCCTCTGCCGTGCCCTGGACCAGCCCCCCAGCCACCCTGCCCAGGCCGATCACGTGCTCGCGAGGAGGAGCCCAAAAAGGTGGCCGAAGCCACCTTTTTCCTAGCCACCTCCCCACGGCACCCTCTCCCCCTCTGGCCTTATCTACCCCCCTCTCTCAACCTCCCCTGCACCCCAGATCTGCCCCAGGGCTCGCCTTCCCCTCTCTCTCCATCGCCGCCAGCTAAACATCGCCGGCCACCGTCGGCTTCGGCGTCAACCTGCAGTACGAGGAGGCGGGCGTGGTGTTGTGGGCGTCGAGGAAGGACAGGAGGTCCCCGGCGTCGCCACGGTACACGGAGCCGCGGAGGAGAAGCCCCGAGCCGGCTGCACCGACGCCACACCGACACGCAAACCCTAGCTACCCGGCGTCAGCCCCGCCGTCGATCGCGACCGCCCCTGCCCGAACCAAGCACGCCACCGAGCCCGCGGTAAGCTCCTAGCCCTCCCAGACATCCTCCCGACCTTAGTCGCTTCCTGGACGCGACGATCTTTTCGTCGAGCGGCCTCCGCGCGCCAGAGCTCGTCGACGTCTGCCGCTAACCCGTGCCGCGTCAGCCTTACCTAGGCCACGCGCGCCCTCCTGTCACCTACCCAAGCCTACCGCAGTGGCTCCGGCCCTCTGCGCGAGCCAGCGGTCCCGCGTTCGAGCCCCCACCGCGCCGCGCGCGTCGCGCGAGCGTCTGTCGCGCATGCTCTGTCCGGTCCAGAGGAAGAACAACAGTGCGCGAGGCTGTTTAGCCAATAACCCCCCCAACCTTTTTAGTTCACCACCCGCACTCCCTCGGCCCCACACGTCTGTCTTTGTGCAGTTTTGCAAAAAGGTGCCAGATGTTTCGATCTGGCAACCCGCGGTCCCTCCCGCTGCGCCGCGTGGCCGCCTCACGTCCACTCGCTGGCGTGTGGGCCTGCTAGCCCACCGGCCCCACCTGTCTGTCTCCTGGGCTAGCCAGAGCCACGGTGGCAGAAGTTTTGGCTGCGCGCGTGGGCCCTCTGTCGCCCTGGCCCATCTGTCTGCGGCTGGAGCTAGCTGTAGATGGGTGTACAAAGTTTCTGCTTTGTCTGTTTATTTCAAATCTAATCAAATTATTTAAATTCAAACTCAAATCCTGTTTTAATATAACTTTTGAAATACAAACTCAAATAATGCATATGTTATATGTTTCTGAACCAGAAAAATGTGAGGATTTCAAATATGCCATTCAAATTGCCTGTTGCACATTTTTAAATTCCAAGTTGAATCAAATTACAACAAATGCCACTGGAACTTAAATAATTAATAACTTTTGATTTATAATTCCAAATTCAACAAATGATATGTCTAAAATGATCAGCTCGACGAGACCTTTCTGTTTATGCTATCCATGACTTCAATTGCGGCATGCATCATACAAAAATATAGTGTACAGCAACTAATATGACAACAAATGTGATCCAGAACCCCATTAAAATGTTATTTCTTGTCTTCCACACCTCACCCATGCCATGCTACTTTATTGCCATGCAACTTGTGCATCATTCATCATGGCATGATTGTTTGCTTAACGCATTTTATTCCTATGCTTGTGCACTTTATTTATGTTGGCCCTTGTTTGTTTGGTTCTTCTTCGGATAGACTCTGAGCAGGGGATATACCAAGAGAACCAGGAGCACTACCCAGATCCGTCTCTCGCTTCAACTGAGTTGCCAGGCAAGCACTTCCACATGCTTGCATACATACAGTACCTATTGCCTCTATCTTATTCTTGCATCATTGAGTCGCGATTGCATTAAATTGAATCCCAAGTATTGCATAGCCTTTACTTTAAACCCCACCAAGCTTGTTCCTCCATCCCATGAGCCATTACTACAGGAGTTGTTTGAGCCATGCGAGTCGTAGAACAGCATGTGTAGGGTTTGTGAGAGTCTGATGGATAACGAGGTACCTAAACAACTTAACCTGAGTAGCACTGGGATAACTAATGAAAGTGGCACCGGTGAGCAACATCTGCTATTTGGTTTTTCCTGCTCACTTGTGTCCCGTAAGACCCCGAGTACTTGATTCCTGTTCCAAGATTTATCGCGCTATCCACATCCGGGAGGTATATGGGACCCCCCTGAGCCAGAGCTTGATTCCGTCTTATTTCTTGGGGCCACAAACTAGTTTGAGGTTTTATTTACTATCCTGTACTTATGCCATGTTTTACTGCTTTATTACGATTGTGCGATGGATAGCACACTGTACTGTTTAGGTCAGCGGAGTGTTTTCGCGGTATCGACAATCCCAGTTTTGGGTTCCCAGTCATTTACAGCCATTGTCGCAAACCTTGGGTCCGTCTCGGAGTCAGCTAGCTTCGTTGCGGGTGTACTCAATGGGGTGGCCCCCTGAAATATTTCTGAATCCTGTGATTGCTTTGTCGTGAAAGACTCGTTGGGTTTTGATTTGGTTTTTCCGAGGTTGATCGAGTGTGTGTTGCTATTTGTGCACCCCTGCAGGGTAAAACTTTCTGAAAGCCGTGTCCGCGGTTATGGACGACTTGGAGCACAGTTTCTCGATCATAGACAAGCATAACTAAAGTACCGCTTTAATCTGACTAAGTAAATGACTAGTAAATAGTGCAATACTCATGGAATGGTTAATAAAATTGCCAACGGATGGGGGGTTGTTCGTCCGCTTCCTCGTTGGTAAGCGAGGAGGAGGATGGATCTGATGAAATTACTGTTATAACAGTTGTCATTAATTCACGGACATCCGTCTATCATTGGTTAGGCGGATGGTTAGCGTTTATCTATAGAACTGCTAGGGTTTATCTTTTGCAGCAATTGCGTCACCCCAGGTTGTGTCCCCTTTAGAGGCATAAAGACTTGCTGAGTACCCTTAGGGTCTCACACGATAAATTATTGGTTCAGATGAACAGGTACCCTCGCAGGACGGATACTGGGTTGAAGAGGCTGATGACGTGGGCAACGATCGTTCGGCGTAGAGATTCCGGGAACGGGGATCCGTGAGATCTGTGGGCGGGATGTGCTTCTTTCTATGGCATCTTATGCCGATTTGCTTCTTATCCGTACTCGGACTTTGTTTGCCGCTTCCGCTTGATACTCTGATGTGTGTTGTATGAGGAATTATCCTAAAGTATTATAACTATCTAGGTCATTTGAATCTTGCCGTATGGCGTTGCTATATTTCCTTTCTTTCTAGATGGTATGGCTCTGATGTACTCTTGTATGGTGGCTTGCATACATACTCATTTGTGTATGTATTTGATCCCTTCGCCTGCCGATTACGCCGCCCGTACAGGTCCCGATGAATTGGAAGTGGTTGGGACGGCAGAAAGGTCTACCCGTGAGTGGCTTTTGGGGCCCCACCGTACTATTTCAACCACTACCGTTCATCCAGGCTTGTAGCTAGGAGTGTAATTCACCGAGGTAGTTACATTCGGCATGCAGGATGAGCTCGTAAGGCTCTGCGAGGTGACGGACAATGGGGCACCCCCAGTCGCACGACAAAACGCACCTGACATGTCTTTCGCCACCGTCAACACAAAGAAGGTGCAGGTCCACCCGACAGATGCCTCCAAGACGGCGTTGATCGCCAACAACCTTAGCCCCGCATAGGAAAGCGCGCTCGTCGAATTCCTCCGTGAGCGCTGGGAAATCTTCGCCTGGTGTCCTGCAGACATGCCAGGAGTTCCTAGGGAATTCTCCGAGCACGCACTCAATGTCTTTCCAGACACCAAGCCCGTCAAGCAGTCCGTCCGGAGACTGTCCGAGCCACGGGCCGAAGCTATCGGGATGGAAATCAACAGACTAATCGCTGTAGACTTCATTAGGGAGATCAAATAAAGCGAGTGGCTCGCAAATACAGTGATAGTCCCCAAGAAGGACACGGATATCCTGCGGATGTGCGTAGACTTCACGTCGCTGAACAAGCACTGCCCAAAGGACCACTTCCCCCTTCCTCGGATTGATCAGATCATCGATTCGACTGCAGGATGCGAGAAACTCTCCTTCGTCGACGCCTACTTAGGCTACAACTAGATTCGACTCAAGGTCGAAGATCAAGAGAAAACGGCGTTTATTACACCGTTTGGAGTGTTCTGCTACAAGATAATGCCCTTCGGGCTAAAGAACGCAGGTGCCACGTACTAGCGATGCATGCAGGCATGCCTCAAGGACCAGATCGGTCGCAACGTCCAAGTCTATGTCGACGACATAAGTCATTAAAACTAGGGAGGAAAGAACGCTCATCAACGATCTCCGCGAGACGTTCGATAATCTCGACCGCTATAGGATCAAGCTCAATCCCGAAAAGTGCGCATTCGGCGTCCCATTAGGACAGCTCCTTGGCTACTTCATCTCCCAGCGAGGGATCGAGGCGAACCCGAAGAAAATCCGGGACATCATGGCCATGGAGAAGCCGAAGAACCTTAAGGGTGTCCAGCAGCTCGCAGGACGAATAGCGGCATTGAGCAGGTTCATCAGCCGCATGGGCGAGAAAGCCCTGCCATTCTACCAACTGCTACGCAAGGCAGATAAATTCGAGTGGACGCCTGAAGCGGACGACACATTCGAAGATCTAAAGCGACTACTCTCCACCTCGCCCGTCTTTGTTACGCCAAAGGAGTGCGAGCCCCTACTGCTGTACATAGCAGCCACACACCAGGTGGTAAGCACCATGCTCGCGGTCGAACGACCCGAAGAAGGCAAGACCCATGGGGTCCAACGACCAATCTACTACCTCAGAGAGGTATTGACGCCAACAAAGCAGAGGTACCCTCACTACCAGAAACTCGCCTACGGCGTGTTCATGACGGCTCGACGGTTGAGCCATTACTTCCAGGAGCACCAGGTGATGGTCGTCAACGAAGCACCCATGAACAACATCTTAAACAATCCGGAGGCCACAAGACGCGTGTCCCTATGGGGCATCGAGCTATCACCCCTAGACATCATCTACGAGAAGCGACTCGCAATCAAGTCTTAGGTCCTCCCGGACTTCCTGTTACACTGGATGGAGCTTCAGCTGCCAGACACCCCAGACATGTCGTAGTCATGGACGATGCACTTCGACGGCTCCAAGCATGAAGCTGGAGCAGGACCCGGGGTCATACTGACCTCCCCGCAGGGCGACAAGATGAAGTACGTCCTTCGGATGAAATTCCTGGCTTCCAACAACGAGGCCGAATACGAAGCCCTCATCCACGGCATGAGGATGGCAAAGATCTGCGGCGCAACGCGCCTGGTCATCTACGGTGACTCCAATCTCGTCGTCCAACAGACGATGAATGAGTGCGACGCACACGCCAAAAATATGATCGCATACCGCGCACTCTACAACACACTCGAAGGAGAATTTGACGGCTGCGAGCTTCGGCACGTTGGAAGATAAAGCAACGAGGAAGCCGACAGACTCGCCAACATCGGCTCCACCTGCGCAAGGGTGCCACCAGGTGTGTTCCTCGAACAGATCTGCGTGCCATCCATCAAGCGGAAATTCTCCAAGGGATCACCCGAAGAAGCAGAACACGCGGGGGCTACGCTACCCGAAGGTCATGAAGGACCCGAAAAACTGGACACAGAGGTAGCCACGGTCAACCTGATGCAGGTAATGGCAGTCGAAGAAACCTGGACACGACCGTACCTCCAGTACTTGATAGACGGAGAACTACCTGATAGCCCGACAGATGCCCGGCGCATATCTCGCCGGTCAAAAGCCTTCACCATCATCAATGGCGAGCTGTACAAGCGTAGCATTTCGGGTATACTACAAAGGTGCGTCACCATCGGTGACGGGAAAACCATCCTCCAGGACATCCATGAGTGCATCTACGGCCATCACGCAGGCAGTCGCTCCCTTGTTGCCAAAGCTCTACGAGCTGGATTCTACTGGCCAACGGCCATGAATGATGCAAAGGACATCGTCCGAAGATGCAAAGGGTGCCAAAGGTTCGCTGACAAACCACATGCACCCGGGTCAGAGCTCAGGCCCATACCTTTAGCTTGGCCCTTCGCCCAATGGGGCCTCGACATGATTGGCAAACTGCCAAGGTCCTCGAAAGGGGGGCACGTCTACCTCCTGGTCACAGTCGACAAATTCACCAAGTGGATCGAAGCAATGCCGGTAACTAACCAAAAGGGAAAGACTGCCGTCAAGTTCTTTGAATCCATTGTCTACAGGTTCGGCGTAACGCATAGCATCATCACCAACAATGGATCAAACTTCATCTCCAAAGAATTCCAAGACTTCTGCGAAGGCCTCGGAATCAACATCACATATGCCTCTGTGGCGCACCCGCAAACGAACGGGCAGGTGGAAAAGGCCAACGGCCTAATTGGCGCTGGCATCAAGAAGCGCCTCATGAGCCCACTCGAGCGACTCGCCGGAGCCTAGACGAAAGATCTACCCTCCGTCCTATGGAGCTTGCGTACCACGCCAAACAGCTCCACCGGCTACACGTCGTTCTTCATGGTGCACGGAGCCGAAGCCGTGCTACCAGCCGAAGTACGCCACCAGGCCCCCCGGTTTGTCGCTTATAGCGAAGCCGAATCCACGGCTGCACTCGAAGACGCTGTCGACACACTCGACGAGGAATGAGACATAGCAGCAGCTCGATCAGCGGTGTACCAGCAGAGTCTCCGCAACTACCATAGCCGACGGCTGCGCCCAAGGTTCTTCGTCGAAGGAGACCTCGTCTTGCGACTCAAGCAAGAGCGACCGAAGAAATTCGAGTCACCATGGGAAAGATCCTACATCATCACCGAAGTCATCCAGGTGGCGCCTATCGCCTCAAGCACGTGGAGTCTGGAGTCGCATACTCCAACCCATGGAACATCGCACACTTGCGACGATTATACCCCTAGCTACCTACCCCTTTACTTTCAATAAGGCCATTCAGCCAAGGCTACTCAGCCGAACAATGTACCTCCTCCATTACGATATAAATAAAGCTAAGTGTCTCGCCCCAAAAATTTCGTTTTTCTATCCACACTTTTACTTCATGCTACAAACGCACTCGGGGGCTCCCCCCACCTCACGATTTCGTCGATTGAGGATAACACGTGTACGCCTGAGTAGCTGACCACGTCAGGCTAACGAAAAGGACACGTATGCGAACAAAGCACTACGTGCTCAAACAACAATCAAACCTTTATAACAAAGGGCAAAACACGCCCAGTCAAATATATACAAATTTTACATTTATCTCTTTTACAGGCACTACCTATTCTGAAGAATAACCTGAGCACGCTGCTCAAATAGATCTACAATCTCTTCGGCATACTGCCCTACAGCCGCGTAATGCGGACGCATATCCCACACACCACCATCTGATCGAGGGGGTGGTCCAGCCGCTACAATGGACAGATCTACATCAGGATGGTGCAACCTAACAAGGGACAGCGCAGCCTTCACCCCCGCGACGAGCTGCTGCCTCACCAATTCCTTGACATGATGCACGTTCCGAAACTTCGACAGAAGACCAGAGAGGGTTGAAGGCGCAGCATCCAGCGGAAACATCACATGCAGAACCGACGCGAGTGAAGTCTGCACCTGACGAAGCACCCGCGATACTTGGTGAACGCGATCCTGCACCGTCGCAAGGACCATAGCACGATCACGGTCCATCCAGAAGAACCTGCCGGCTTCCATGTCCTGCTGAGTCAAACAATTGACCCGAACAGCAACACGCTCCTTCTCCTCCCTTGGATCAAGGTTAGCACCTGCAATACTTGCACAAAAGTAAGATGCAATGCCAGCAGGCGCATCCGAAGAAAAGGGCAACAGCTCGAAAAACTTACACTGAAGCTGCTCGGATAATCGAAGCAATTCCGCCATCAAGTACTCCTCTCTGGCAGCACCGCGATCCACCTTGGACTTCCAAACATTGGCATGACCACGCACCCCAAGCAACTCTTTCTAGAGACTACGAACACGGTCTCGAAGAAATGCAAGCTGCGACGAATTATCCGAGGATGGCCGCAGCCGCGCTGCAGGCGAGGTGTCAACGGGATCAGCACCCGGAGGACCCTAGATCAACAGAAAGGCAAAGACATGAACACGCAGACGAAGGAGCACATAACTCAACAAATTCATTAAGTGCATCAAAAGCCACTATGTGGCACAAGGATTTGTTCATCAAAATAATTACAACAAAAGAGACTACATCTATCCTACAGCTACAGCGCCTAAGATGCAGCACCCTGAGTAGCCTCGGAGCCGGATTGCCTCGCCTTGGCTTCCCCTGCTGCCGTAGTGCGTACTCGGCCAACAGATCAATCAGCTTCGGCCCATAACGCTTACAGCGAGCATAATAGGTAGCGAAGGCTACCTCGGATCCATCAGCAATCGTCGGCATCCGGGAAGTGACCTGGGAAAGGTCCAGCTCCGCTCCAGCCGCCAAAACCATCGCCAGCCCGATGGATGCGCCGATGCCCTTCTGCTTGCGCTTGTACGCCGCAGGTGCTTCGGCTGACAGTGCCTCCGCTAGAGCGTCAACATCATCAAGGGTCGCGCCCTTGGGGACAAGCTCCTTGTAGAAGCGCCCAAGGACCTCCTTGGCCTTGGCGAGCGAGATGACAACGGTGTTGCAGCGATCTTCGACCGCTACAGTAGCATCATCCAGAGCACTCCCGTGCTCTAGAGAACCGCGGTCAAACTCGATGCCCGCGGCATCTGAGACAATAAAGACGAGGAATGAACAAAAGCACCGCAGAAGAAAGACAAGAAAACCAAAAAAGACGAAGGTGAAGATACTCACCCGAAATAGCCTTGGCAGCCGCCATAAGCTTGCCAGCCACTTCTCTTTCACGCGCAGTTGCAGCAGTAGCAAGCGGCTCCTCGTGGTCCGTGTCCTCCTGCTGCAAGCGCTCCTTAGCCTCGGCCGCAGTGGCTAACTCCAGCTCGAGGCGCTCCTTCGCACCAATGGCGGTCTCGGCCTTCTTTTCCGATTGACCAAGGCTCTTTTTGAGAGCATCAATCTCACAAAGGGAGGTGTTGTGCTCCTCTGCATTCAAAAAAATACAAGCGTCAGATAACAGGACAAGAATACACGAAGAAGCAAACATCAAGGCATAACAGTACCTTGAAGCTGTTTGAGGCTGGCCTCTAGCACCAGGTCCTGATGCACCAGTCGTTTGGCATCCTGCACAAAAGGCTGCAGGAAAAAGACCTACTAGTCAAGAGAAGGACTCGAGGGCTACGCCCAAAAGAAAGAACAGAAACAAATTACACACACGAAAACGCTCGGGGGCTCCCCCCAAGAATCAAAAGAAGAACACGCAACAAAAACTCCTTTACAGACGCTCGGGGGCTTCCCCCGTGGCAGGAGGCAGAGCTACTCACATGATCCGATGGCGACTCCGAAGGTCCGCTGGCAAAATTCTGAGGCGCAACCACCTGAACCTCCTGCAGAGAAGGGTTCGGAGCGGCGCCCTCAGAGGTAGCCACCATCTGAGGAGGAGGAGACGCGACTTTCGACTCCCCCATCATCTCCCGAGCACCATTGCTAGAGGAGTCGTTGGAAGAGTGCTTGCACACGGACAAATCAGCACAAGTACAAAGTAAACAGGCAACAAAAAGCAATGCAGAACAAAGTAAACTTACGAGTCAAGATCGCTCAGGTTGAAGACAGGAGGGGTCCTCCGGACCTTCTTCTCCTCTTTCTTCTCTTCCTTCTTCTCTTCCTTCTTTTCTTCCTTCTTCCGCTTCGCCGGCGGATGTGGCGCTACAGCCTGCACGGGAACGGCAGGAATCGGAGTGGAAGAGCCTCCATGCCCATCACTGTGACGTCAAGACACAATGGGTTCCTAGGAGTCGGAGGAGTCGAGGCATCCGAAGACTCGCTGGAGCTCCGTGGTCGTTTGCGACTGTGGTCCTCGCTCGACTCGTTGGCCTCTTCAGTCGGAGACCGCGCCGACGGCAGCTTGGACATGGAATCCACCACATCATTATCCGGAGCATCCGGAAATACTTCGGGTAATGGAGGCGACATACCCGGCACTTTGAAGCTCTGCACAAGAGAAGAACAATTTGTTAGCAAACAAATGCAAATACAATGCAGTCGAAAATAGCGCTACGCGCACGGATCTACACCTATGGAACAGGAAGCGCGGAAGAAAACGGAGGAGTCAGCGACTTCCCCGGGATATCCTCTCCAGCCTTAAACTTCAGCAGCGAACGAAGGGCCCTGTCGAGGTCTCCCTGGGAGAATTTCTCAGTCGACACCCTCGTCGGATCACGGCGGCCAGCATAAAGGAACATCGGGTGCGCCCTAGCCTGGAGTGGCTGCACCCGACGCTCAAGAAAAATGCGGATGATATCCACACCGTTCACTTCCTTCTCCGAAATCAACTGGATATCCTCTACTCGACGATAGAGAGCCTCTATCTCCGCCACCTCGCCATCCAAGATCTGGTTTTTCCAGGACCTTTTCAGCTCGATCTTTTGGGAGGGATCGAAAGGAACAAGACCAAAATCCTGTCCAGGCACTATGGAGTCGCGGATATAAAACCACCGCCTCCGCCAGTACTAGACAAATTCGGACATGGAAAAAGAAAAGAAAAGCAGATTGGGTTTGAGGGAGATTATGCAACCCCCAATGGGATAAACACCATCCGAACCAGATTGCGTCTTCACGGAATAGAGTTTACGGAAGAGGCCAAAGTGCGGCTCGATACCGAGCCAGCACTCGCAGAAAGTGATAAAACAAGCAATGTGAAGAAGAGAATTGGGAGAAATATGGTGCAATTGGACACCGTACAGAAAAAGCAGTCCACGAAGGAAGTCGTGGACTGGGAAGGAAAATCCACGAATGACGAAGGCAAGGAACATAACCCGAAACCTAGCGGGGGGACGGGGGATTACCTCGTTGCCTGGGAGTTTGACGGCCTCCCTATCCTGCGGGATCAAGCCCCACTCATGTAGCTTGCGGAGATCACTCTCCCGCATCTCCGATCGCCGCCAGCCACCGTCGGTGACACGGGTAGCGGCGACACTCTTCTTCCCTCCAGTAGCGCTGGTACCAACCGCAGAAGAAGACTTCTTCGACTTCCCCATCGCGATACGGCGGTGCCGGTGGCGAGAGCGCAAGATGGAAGAAGGAAATGTGGAAGGATATTCCAGCGCGTAGCAAGAACTCTCAGAGAACAAGGAAGCAGTGAAATGAGAATAGCTGCGGTGAAAACAAACTAAAGTTTTCCCCAATGATTATAAAGACGAAGACGATGCACGACAACCGTCCATCGAGAAGACCTAACGCCAACGGCAGGATCTGGCCATACACGTGTCAGCATCGCAACGTATCGTCGCTAACACGCCGTCCACTATGCGCGGAAATCGAGGCGACGCTGTAATTATCTCCACGCCGCGCGTGACCGGTCAATTCAAGGTCAGAAAGTGGGACCCATGTTCGTCCAGTCAAGTCATCTCTGGCGCAGCAGACGCTTGAGGTCATCAATCGTCAGCACTGACGTCATCAAAATCTACACTAGCAACAACTACAATTTCTTCGGCTTCGAAGCTAAGAGTACTCACTCGAATCTACGATTCGATCAATTACTCGGGGGCTACTACTATCAGGAGCGCTGACCGCGCACCCGAAGAATGAACAACTCATTACAAAACTGAATTGTTTCTTCGAGTCCTACGTCGAGTCTACGACTCCACTACGGACTCGGGGGCTACTCCCATAGGGAGGACGGATTTAAGCATCCGAAAATTTTTGTGTCCCACGGACCTGACACCAAACAATGGCTGAATTAAAGTCTTCGCTCGAGTCTACGACTCGAACAGACACTCGGGGGCTACTCCCATAGGGAGCGCTGGTCGCGCACCCTATAAAATTTCGACTGCGATCCTTCGAATCAGTATGCAAAAACTTTTCGGCAACTCTGCTCCAATTAACGCTAAGTGAGTAACATTCTCCTTGGCCACCCGAAACACCTCCGCAGTGACAAAATTCGGATGCTGTGTATGCGACGCAAAGATAAGACCTACAGATATCATCTGATGTCCTGGTAACGCACATGACTGCGCTCTGCTAGTATAAACCTGTGCCAACAGACGCGATGAAAAATCCCGACGGACGCGTTGGGTACACTAATTAAATTCACTGGAATTCCACTCCTGTAAGTCCTCCGCGGCCTGAGTCGAATTACGCCAGCATATGTTCCGGGTTCGAGTCGAGGGACTCGAACCTGAAGAAGATCATGTTGTTTTGTCCTAAGACAGTTAACTGACCCTGATCCGTTGGGAGAGTCAGGCACATGCATCAACAATCCCTACACATTCTATTGAAAGACAGAGTTGCACCCGAAGGATTGAAGAGTCCTCAGCCGAATCTACGATTCGACTAAACACTCGGGGGCTACTGACATGGTTATACCCCGCGGGTACACGATCTCAGCATACCTGATCCAGCCCAAGGAAGGCCCACGACAAATATACGCCAGCCCATGAAGATTTTCGGGTGGCCAAGGCCCATGACGCCTTCGGATCCTTGGAGAACAAGATTAGAGTAGATAGGAAATTCAAAGGGGTAAACCCTAGAACCTGTAACCGACTAGATCTGTTCCCGGGACCTGCCTAAGTCTATATAAAGGCCAGGAGGGTACGACCTAGATCTCTCTCATACTTCCGCAAACACACCTCCACGCCAGATTGCATCTGCACACCCTTGTAATCACCGGTTCCGCTGTAATCAAGAGCAGACAAGCGGGAGTAGGGTTTTCCCTCCGGGGGCCTAAACCTGGGTAAACCTCGTGTCCCCATGTTGCTTGTTTGCTAACCGTTCCGCGATCTCCAGCATCCCCATCTTCTCCAAAACCCAAGTCCATAACAATGGGCAATGACGAGTCGAAACCTCGTCAGCCGCCTCAAGCATCTCCGGGCTCGGGCGGCCCACAACGCCTTCGTCGCCGGTCTCTCACGCGGTGCCCCGGCACCTGCGCCTCGTGCCCCCGCTCCTGCCTCCGCACCTCGCCCCATGGGTCCGCCTCCGGGCTTCTACACCCAGCCGCCCCCGCCCCCTGCCACCGGCGGCGGTGGCAACGGCGGTGGTCGCCGCGGGCGTCGTAGCCGGGGTGGTGGTGGCCACGGCGTTGGCAGTGGTGGCGCCAACGCCACCGCCCCCGCGCCTCGTCCACCTCATTACACCGCCCTACTCTGACGTGGCTCGCGGGTCACAATCCGTGGACCGGGGTCGTTCATGCCTACTCCATGCCTGTGCCGCGCGCTCCCTACCCGGGCATCATGGGGCCGCGTCCGGCCACCCACCAGGCCTTCTACGCGACGCCCCAACCTGCAGCCACGCGGAGCTACGCCGCCGCCCCAGGCTACGGTGTCGTGGCCTACTCCGCCCCGGCCTACGCCGCCGCCCCCCCCCCCCCCCCCGAGCTCGACCGCGTGGGACCTCGCGCTCCTGACCGCCCTCCAGAGCGCCCCCACCGCTGGGGCGTATGGTGGCGGTGGTGACTGGTTCATGGACACCGGCGCCTCCGCGCATATGGCCGCGCACCCCGGTAGCCTCTCTTCTTCTACACCCGCCTCCACCTCCTCTCGCATCATCGTTGGCAACGGTCATGCTCTCCCCATTACTCACATCGGTTCCGTCTCTTTTCCTTCCACTTCCACTCCTCTCTCTCTAAATAACGTTCTTGTTTCTCCTTCCTTGATTAAAAATCTTGTTTCCGTTAAATCTTTCTGTCGTGATATTCCTGTGACTGTGGAATTTGACGCCTTTGGTTTCTCTGTCAAGGATGGTCGTACTCAGATGCTCCTCCACCGATGTGACAGCCCCGACGATCTATACCCTGTTGGTTCGGCCTCCACCACCTCCAGCAGCCCACTCGCCCTCTCCGCCGGTGTCGATCTCTGGCACGCTCGCCTCGGCCATCCTAGCTCCGCCGCTCTGCGTCAAATAATGCAAGGCTTTTCCTTTAATTGTAATAAAACGGATGCCCACTCTTGTGAATCATGTCGTCTAGGTAAACATGTTCGCCTCCCGTTTAGTTCCTCCTCCACAGTCGCGTCTTTTCCATTTCAACTTATTCATAGTGATGTTTGGACCTCGCCTGTCCCAAGTAATTCTGGTTATAATTATTATCTAGTGATTTTGGATGATCAATCGCATTTTGTATGGACTTTTCCTCTTTGTCGTAAATACAACGTTGCCGCCACCCGCACCGCGTTTTTTGCCTTCGTTTCCACTCAATTCGGTCGCCCCATTCACGCCTTACAAACAGACAACGGCAAAGAGTTCAACAACATCACTATTCCCTCACTTCTCGCCGCCCATGGCGCCATCTTCCGCCTCACGTGTCCCTACACTTCTCCACAGAACGGTCATGCTGAACGGATGCTTCGTACTCTCAATGACTGTGTCCGCACCCTTCTGTTCCACGCACACATGCCCCCACGGTTCTGGCCGGATGCTCTTGCCATGGCGACTCTCCTCGTCAACATCCGCATGTGTCGTGTGTGTTGGTATGACACGCCGCATCACCTACTCTACGGTGCGTCGCCCGCCTATGATGACCTCCGCATCTTCGGCTGCAAGTGTTACCCTAACACTGCTGCCACCACCGCACACAAGCTTGCGCCCCGCTCTCTCCCTTGTGTGTTTCTCGGCTACCCTGCCAACACCAAGGGCTACCGCTGCTACGACACGGTCTCACATCGCGTCCTCACCTCCCGACACGTGTACTTTGACGAGTTGGTTTTTCCGTTTTAGCAGGGACTCTTGGCGACGCCTCCGATGACGCCCCCGGCTCCCGACGGCCCCCTTGTGGCCGGACCCGCGCGCCGACGAATGACCAAGGCGGCCCCCTCTGTGCCGGCCCCGCCTGGTCCCGCGGCGCCCCCGTCGCCCGCTCCTGCGACGCCTTCGGCCCCGTCGACCAGCCCGACCGCCTCTTCGTCACCCGCTTCATCGGCCGCCTCGGCCCCCGCCTCGCCGCCCGTCGCTGTGGCTCCTGCACCCATGCTCACCCGAGCACGTGCGGGCGTGAGGCGACCGTCTACGTGCTACCCCGCCGACCAATACGTCTGCACGGCGTCCCCGTCTGCCGCGTCTGCCTTCTGGGCCAGCGGGAACAGTGTTCTGCCGCATGACGGCGGGGTGTCGTCGTCCCGCGAGGGGGAGGCGCCCTCCTCGCTGCCGAGTGCACCGTCCACCTCCGCCCTCTCACTGGTGCCCACCTCGGCTCGCGCCGCCTTGCGCGACCCGCACTGGCGCGCCGCCATGCAGGAGGAGTATGATGCGCTGCAGTGTAATCGGACCTGGGAGCTGGTTCCCCGGCCTCCTCGTGCCAACGTCATCACCGGCAAGTGGGTCTTCAAGCACAAGCTCGGCTCCGATGGTACTATCGAGCGCTACAAGGCGCGCTGGGTCATGCGCGGCTTTCGGCAACGCACTGGTGTCGAGTTCACGGATACATTTGCCCCGGTTGTCAAACCGGGCACGATCCGCACGGTGCTGCACCTCGCCGCTTCTCGCGCGTGGCCGGTGCATCAGATGGACGTCTCCAACGCCTTCCTCCATGGCCACCTGTCGGAGCAGGTATACTGTCAGCAGCCCATTGGCTTCGTCGACGCCGAGCGCCCCGATGATATGTGCTTGATCTCTCGGTCCTTGTATGGACTGAAGTAGGCGCCCCGCGCCTGGTACCAGCGCATCGCCGCGTTTCTGCATCAGCTCGGCTTCCGCTCCACGCGTTCCGATGCATCGTTTTTCGTCTACCAGACCGGCAACGACATAGCCTACCTGTTGCTATACGTCGACGACATCATCTTGATGGCCTCCACCGCTGGTCTTCTTCGACATATCACCGACAGTCTTCGCGCTGAGTTCGCGTTGAAGGACCTCGACCCGCTCCACTACTTCCTTGGCATCGAGGTTGTCCGGCGTGCGGACGGGTTCTTCCTTCATCAGCAGTATGCCCGCGAGCTTCTCGAGCGTGCAGGGATGCTTAACTGCAATCCCGCGCCTACTCCTGTCGACACGAAGGCCAAGCTTTCGGCCAGTGATGGGTCGCTGGCCTCCGACGCGCCGTTCTACCGCTCCATCGTAAGCGCCCTCCAGTACTTGACGTTGACACGTCCGGAGCTCCAGTACGCTGTGCAGCAGGTGTGCTTGCATATGCATGCTCCTCGGGACGCCCATTGGGCCGCGGTGAAGCGGATTCTCCGCTACATCTGTGGCACCATGGGCTACAGATTATCGCTGCATGCTTCGCCTTCGACGTCGACCGACCTCGTCGCCTACTCGGACGCGAACTGGGCGGGCTGCCCGGACACGCGGCGCTCCACCAGCGGTTACTGTGTCTACCTCGGCCCGTCGCTCGTCTCTTGGTCCTCCAAGAGGCAGCCCACCGTGTCTCGCTCTAGTGCTGAGGCCGAGTACCGCGCTGTGGCTAACGCTGTGGCCGAGTGCACGTGGCTTCGCCAGCTTCTCTCCGAGCTCTCTTGTCCCGTTGACAAGGCTACGGTGGTCTTCTGCGACAACGTGTCGGCTGTCTACCTCTCCGCCAACCCCGTTCATCATCGGCGCACCAAGCACATCGAGTTGGACATCCACTTTGTTCGTGAGCAAGTTTCCCTCGGTCACGTTCGAGTTCTTCACGTACCGACGTCTCAGCAGTTTGCTGATATCATGACGAAGGGATTGCCGTCCACGACTTTTCCTGAGTTTCGCTCCAGTCTATGTGTCGGTGCCGACCCTTCGACTGCGGGGGTGTTGAGTAACATATTGTACTAGGTATAGGTCCCCGTGTTTTGTCAGGGTTGTACCTGTAATTGTACATGTGTCCGCATATATATACATGAGCAGCCGGTCCAATTGGTGTTGTGCAATCTCCAATACCTTTCTACAGTAAAGATACTGTGGCAAATTACACAATGGCTGGTGGTCGATGAAATTTAAATTATCAAAACATACACGGAGAAGAAGTGATATACTCTAATCGCAAGGAGCGATAACTATTGTAACGTCAAATCTGATGCTTATATACCATTGAAAAGTTCAAGACTGATACTATACATGAGAGCTGCTAAAATTATGACATACAATTTGTTATACTCCCTCCGTCTCATAATAGATGTCTTAGATTTATCAAATTTTGGATGAATCTAGACATTATTTAGTATATAGGTTTATCCAAATTTAGAAAAATCTGAGACATCTATTTTAGGACGGAGGGAGTACATAACTTGCCCGACCATAACCAACAGGTCGAACCTGTCAAGCATGATGAACTGTTACACCTAGACGAGCACAGCCTGGACGAACCGCACCAAAGATTGAACACACACACGAGCACGACACGCCAATGCCAAGGATACCAAGAACTTGTTTGCGCTGTGGCGAGCCAGATCTGCATGGACGGTAAGTGGATGACCGTGTATTGGGAAGAAAGATAGAAACACAGTAGCCTAGTCCACACAGTCCGTCGTTACTCGTTGCCATGAGAGGAACAGTGACGACACTCTTGATACATGCAGGCATGGTTTGATACTTTAATGCATGAACTAGCTCACACATATTTGACGGGTGCATGATAATGCAATGGATGTCACATATGGGCGGTCATAAGGCGCCCAAGGGTGAAGGGCCAACTGGTTCATGCAGACCAACCATAATAAAGCTTGAACTATTTTTTATTTGTAAAGTAATTTAATTATAGTGGTTAGACATGTGCGTATCCAACCTGGAGGTGCAGGGTTTGAAACCCACTGATTTTGTATTTTTAGATACATCTTTCCTCCCTCTGACAGGTGGGCCCAGACTGTAAGACCATAATATGGCCGCATGTGCAAAACAGTAATATGTAATGGTGAGCAGCAAAGGCATATGGGACTAGTTTTGCACATTTTTGGGACTACTTGATCTCATTTTACAAGTAGTGGGACTAATTTACACATCTTAGACAACTTTTGGGACTAGTGGTGTATTTAGCTTTTTTTTCTCTCTCGATCGGTTCGAGTTGGATCCGGACACAAACCGCTTCCGCAACGGCAAACACGCCACAGATTCATATAAAGAAGAACGAGATCTGATCGACTCTGTGTTCTTGAATAGATAGATTGGTGCAGGAAAAACAATGGATGTGTTCCCAAACCAGATGGAGATGGGTGCGTGCTGCGAGACGGAGAAGTTGGAGGGAGAGACCGGCTGCTTGTCACCGTTTCCGCTCGATCCAAGCCTTGCCCCGTTGCTGCTGTTTGACCAACACGATGGCAACAAGGCGAGCGGCGATGACACCATATTGCTGTATAGTATACCAAAGAGGCAGGTGTTCTCTAGGAGAGCCGATGGTTTCAGAGGGCATCGTTACTGGTTAACACCTCAAGGATGGGTGCTGATGCTGCATCTCGAATCACACAACACTTTCCTGTGGAATCCATCAACTCTGGAGAGGATCATCTTACCCCTTGATGGAGAGAATCTTCTTCAAGCCGTACAAAGCAGTAGGTGCCTGCTCTCGCTCAATCCAACAGAGATCCAGACTGTGCCGTGCTTCTCGTATTAGACGACATCGCACAGAGAGTAATCTACTACTGCCGTAGGGGAGGAAAGCAATGGTTTAAGAACGAGCATGAGCAAGCGAGTTTTGATGTGGAATGTCTTACAGCGTTTGGTGGGAAGTTCTACGCATACAGCTCCATAAGCGAGCAGATTGCCACGCTGGAGTTATTACCACAACCGGCATTCAAGACACGTCATTTGTTGAAAGATCCTAGACAAATCGGGTATATCAGGTCGGACTTACGTATCTTAGAGTGTCGCGGAGAGCTGTTTATCCTACGCTTCTGGCACCAAGGACCACATAGCCAACATATCGCGCGGATTTTTGTGCACAAGTTGGATCTCTGCGAAGGATCTTGGTTGAAGATGGACACGCTCGGTGACATGGTATTTTTCTTCGATAACTGCCGAGGTTACGGAGCATCCTTCGATGCACGCCAGCTCGGTCTAACAAAAGGGGACTGCATATTCTTTGTGACATCTGCAGACAAGGCACTATACGTGTATGATATGAAACAAGGAACGACTACTATGCACAATCCTGGACCAACTATTCAAGATTCTTTTGTACCTCAATTTATTATGCCTCCGGTTTGAAGCCTGCTTGGACCTTTGTGTAGTTCTTATGAACAACCTACTATTGTAGCTAGCTCACAGCTCTAATAGTTTCTAGCTAGCTCAGGAATGACATAAGTATATATATTGCACTCCTGCAATTTCTTTATTGAAGAGTTATACTCTTTGATTAGACAATCACACGTGGAATAGAAAACAAACATAAAATTGCAATGTAATTTTCATTCCTATCCTACATGACTTCACAAGCTCTAAAGTTTGTTTAATTCCGTCATAGCAAAAAACAAAAGATTTTTACAAAGATCTCTGGTGGATGCTAGATTTCCTAAGAAATATGTTGCAAATGATTCCTTAAGTAAAACTATTATGGACAATCCTATGAATCAAGCAATCATCATAGGAAAAAAAATTCTGGGGATTTGAACTGTTCGAAGTATTTTGAATCAAAGAGGGCCTTAATAAGATTCCCCTTTAAGCGCTTCCACTCCATGTAAGACTGCTGATAGGCAAAAGTAACGGTGATAGTTAAAATTTTAATATTTAGCATGAGGCTGAACACGTGTTGAATTTGTTTGTGCATTATTATTATTTTGATAAATGAGGTTCTATGAAATCAGCAGTCACATCAATGTGATACAACAGAAAGATACCTATCAATTCTCGAAAATTTCACTAGTACAGGTCGCCTAGTGGATAAGACCGTGCGTGCGACGATTCTTTAATATGCACACGGTTTTTTCCCATGTGCGAAGGGGCAAACACTTTGTCGAATGCGAAAAGATCCTACTTCCGCACATGTATTTCTTATCTCAGCCATGTGCGGTCCCGATAGATAGGAGACAATTATAACATGTTTGGTCGTGTGAGTTTACCTTTATCCGCACAGAGTGAGTTTAACTCAATCGTCTGCTTTTACGAAACAATTCAAACGACATTTATGTTCTAAGGGTGATGTGTACCTGCAGCCCATGTAGCACCTATTAGTAGTACCTGCATCACCAGTTCTACCAGCAACTCTTGTAGCATTTCATCAAAATACAATAGCAAATTTTAATTATATTTTATTGTATATTTCATACACCACATGTTTATATGCATTTCTACATATATTGGACTGCTAGCTATACAAATGTTTTCTTGGTTACATCTTTGTCTCCATAGATCTATCACAATCTTCCTAAGGATTTGGCTTGTAACCCTTGTTAAACTTATAACTTTCTGTTGAATAATTGGATAGGAACTTGGAGTAGGTTCCTAACCACTTATATTGTATTGTGTCTATCCTATCTATCACTGGTAGAAAAGGGTCCATGCGTCCCGGTTGGTAAGGGCCATTAGTCCCGGTTGCTCAACCGGGACGGGGCAATCGGGACTAAAGCTCAAACCTTTAGTCCCGGTTGCCCCACCAACCGGGACAAATGGGGCACACGTGGAGGCATCAGAGCGCGAGGGGGTGTGGAGCATTAGTCCCGGTTCGTAACACGAACCGGGACTAATAACCAAATGGGGCACACGTGGCGGCATCAGAGCGCGCGAATCGGGACTAATAACCTGCTGCCGCGGCAGAGATTTGGCCCATTTCTCTGCCGCGGCAGAGAATTCATTTTGGCACATTTTGTTGCCGCGGCAGCATTTTCGCCACTTTTTGTGCCGCGGCAGAAAATTCATTTAGGTTGTTTTATTGTTTATTTAGTGTTTTGCACTTATCAATGAAGGAACCTTATATTACACAAGATCATCATGACAACATTACATTCAATACACGGATCGAGTTCATGCACTACATACAAAAGTTGCTATTCGATGCTACCGGCCAATTTCTTGAAAGTTGCTATTTTTACAAATCCTATTGTCTATACACAGCCGAGTAGTATTCCCCTTGTGTGTTTAGGACTTCTGCATCCAAGAATCCCGCCAATTCCTCCTGTATTGCTCGTATGCGATCCTTTGGCAGAAGACCGTCCCGTAGACGTTCGATCTGATTTAAAAAAGGAGTCAGCCTATATGAATATGAAACTAAACACAATTTGATTGTAATTAAAAACTATAGAAATTGTTTACGTACGTGGAGTTGCTCTAAATTTCTGCCCTTCTCATCGCACGTCTGCCGGATGAACTCGCATACATAGTATCCACATAGATTGTTACCTGGTCCCTGCGTCAGGCACTTTACGACAACAGAGTTCAATCAAAATAATAATCAAGCATGATAATAACTGTATCAAAACTAGAATCAAAGAGATGTGCGGATATAGCTAGTGGTGCTTACATCTAGTGGTTGAAATGTAAGCTCCTCTTTCCAAACACCCCTAGCCTTCTTGGTGAACCGTTTCCAAGCGCTGCCCGGCGTAGAAAACGAATAAACTAAGTTATTAAGTACTTGATATCATAAAATTCACGAACGTTGCCGATATAGTGTCGTAATGATTAGAATTACCGCTGGAGAAGTATCTGCATGTCCTTCCACGTCTCAAGGGGTTTATGTTTCGAGTCCATGACTAGTACACGCCCTTTGTCAAGTTGAATGATTAACAGAATATAGTGGTACCTGCGAATGCATAACTAATCAATTATATACTTAACATCGAGTAAGCGAAATAGAAAGTGTATACAAGATAATAACACTCACTGGAAGTTGTAAGGAAATAGTATTTCCCTTTTGGTTTCTTGAAACCTTAACGCGTGTACTATATTATCCTCCGTATCCTGGGGGCTTAGTTTGAGATTAGCTTCATGAACCCAATATGGGTCAATGAATCCAATGTCATAGATTTGTCCTCTGCTGCATTCGAGAATCTTCATTCTGCATATTAAAGTATGATTATATACATGCAATAAACAAAATATTATAGATGGAGACTAAATTAATTACAGAATTAGTACTTACAGACAATAGGCACTCATGATCGATTTGTCCAAGGCGTCTTGATTGAATAATTGAAATAGTTCATCAAATTCAATGGATATTATGTCATCCTTATCTTTCCCATGATGCTTTTTTGTAACCCTCAGCACTATCCAGTTAGCCCCGGCCCTTGTGGCATGCATGTACCAGTTATACAATCTTCGCATTTTTGTTGGAAGATTGTTTACCTCCTCAGGTTTGACGAGAGGTTTTCCGTACTGGTATTGGTATGCTACTTCACTCACGGGGAAGAAATCTAACTGGGATAAGTACTGGGCAATACTCATACCTTGAGCAGCGGCAGCTTCTCCGTATTGTGCAACTACCTCTAGATCATACTACTCTTCGGCCCCATATTTGCTCGACCCCACATTGGGGAGCTGTCGGTCTGCCGTCTACAGCGACATCTTCGATCCTGAACCTCTCATGGTCTTGCAACTTTTTGGTTGGGCCTCGTCTGCTCTTTTCAGTAGATTCCTTCGATCCGGAGGGCTAAAAGAAGAAAGATCGTCGTTACTATTTCTATATAGATAGCATATGATTAATTAATGAATTGATTTATATTACATGCACCTCGCCGGAGCGGTCGTCTTCTCGATTACACAAGGCATCGCCTTCTCCCTCGCGGAAGGCAACACCTTCAACCTCAAACAAGTTGTCTACTCCGGTAAAAAGAGGATCACCCTCACCGGAGTTGTTCAGAAACGTTGATACGTCTAAATTATCTTCCCCACGGATCACACCTTGGATCAACTCTTCCTTTTCTTCGTCTCTGACGTGTGGGTCCATATTTTCTGCATAGGTGGAAAAACGAATAAGTCAAAGCGACTAAAGGAGAAAGTTAAAGAGAAACCCTAATATATACATACACAATAATAAAAATGAAGATAAACCCTAAACCTAGCTTAAAAAAGGAAACCGTGTAGTAGATAGGTAACTCTAGCTAAAATCAACTAAAATCAATATTCCGGAGTTCCGAGGGGTGTAAAACCTAGTTCGGAGAAACCTCGGATGCATATGAGAGGGGAACATGAGTATAAGGCTACAAAAGGGAAACTATCCAGCAGATAGGTAACACTAGATACTAACAAAATACCATATTGGAATCGATCTCGATCTCGATATCGTATTCTACCGAGAAGAACCAAATCACCGGAAAGAAAGGGAAACAATCAACACATGGCATCGATGCAATGCTCAAGCAATGATGATGATACGACAAGTTAATGTGCATTGGAATGTAACCCTAAAGCATGCTCGACAAGTTAATCGGGGTTCTGAGGGGCACAAACCCTAACTCAAGGAACTCCGGAATCACCTGTTAGGGTTACTAGGGTGTTCTAATTAAACTTGTTATTTAAGTTGTTGAACAATGCATGATTATGGCATAGATAGATAGTTCTCATTTTTCTGAACATTTTGGTATATTATTTGTATTTTTCTGAATTACAGATTAAAAGTTATTGAATTTACAAGTTTTATTCAAATTCTGAAATTATTAAATCAAATGTTTAAACCTTTTGCACCATAGTAAGAACTAGCCATAGTGGCTGACAGGTGGGGCCCGGAGCCACCTCAGCAGCCACGCAAACAAAGGGGAAACAGGGGAGCAGCCGCCGCCGCACATCTCGCACCGCACCGCTGACGCCGCCGCCGCACCGCTGACGCCGCCGCCGCACATCTCGCGCCGCTGTCGCCGCCGCCGCACATCTCGCGCCGCTGTCGCACCCACCCGTCGGTGCCTGCCCGTGGCGGCAGGGGGAGGAGGAGGAGGGGGAGGACAGAGGCATGATGGAGAGGGGGAGGACGGAGGCAGGCCGTACCTTCTGGCGGCCGGTGACGACGCGCGGCGACGGTCGTTGGAGGTGGTGGCGACGGACGTCGTTGGGCAGCCTAACGGCGGGGCGGCGGCGCGGGAAGCTTGACGAAGCGGCGGCACTGACGACCACGGGCAGCTGACGGTGAGGCGGCGGCGCAGGCAGCCTGACGGCGTCGGGGGCGGCGAGCTCGGGCAGCCTGCCGGCGTCGGGGGCGGTTGTGCGCGCGTCGGTGAAGCAGAGAAGTGATGGGGAAGGGAAGAAGAAGAAGAAGAAGAGGCGCGCTGTTATAACCAAAGGGCCTTTAGTCCCGGTTGGTGGCTCCAATCGGGACTAAAGGGTCATACGTCCCGGTTGGAGCCACCAACCGGGACCTATACTCCAATATTTTCAGCAGAGCAAGGGTTGGCGCGCAGGGGGTCTTTAGTCCCGGTTGGTGGCTCCAACCGGGACATATTCCCCTGTTTTCAAAAAATTTCAGGTATTTTCTCTCTGTTCCCGCCTTATTTTTTATTTTGGGGTTTAAATTTGTATTTTTTTTTAAATGATAATTAATTTGGAATTTAGAAAAACTTTAAACATAAAAAGTGTTTGGATTTGAATAAATAATTCAAAACCATTTTCTGTTTTAAAAAATAATTAATGTAACCATTTAAAATATGAACCATTTACAATTAAAAATGAATTAACTTATATTTTTTTAATATCAATTTGGAATTTAGAAAAACTTTAAACATAAGAAGTGTATGGATTTGAATAAATAATTCAAAAACATATTCTATTTTTAAAAAATAATTAATGTAACCTTTTAAAATGAATTAACTTATATTTTTGAATAAATAATTCAAAAACATTTTCTGTTTTAAAAAATAATTAATGTAACCATTTAAAATATGAACCATTTACAATTAAAAATGACACCACGCGAAGGATTTTCATTGTTCGGATTTTTTTTGAATTTATTATGCCCGTTTTGAATTATCTGAATTTCTAACTATGGTCGAACCGGTGTGCATGAAGATAGGGGACGGGCATCGTTAGAACTTGCATTGGATCTCTGAAGAAACCACATATTGCGAGTCTAAAAATGATTTTTTCTAAAAATCACGGGCGATAGATCATGTACCTGTAGTACAAACCGGACCCACTTCCTGCCGATTCGGCAGACATTTGTCCTTTTTACCCGGGATGGACGAAAAGGTTTGAGATGTACCGGTTGGGATATAGTCCATGTAAGGTGGTCTAGTATTTTAGGAAAATAGGACGGTAGCATTCTGAAACGGCATTTTGGTGGTTACTTCACAAAACGACCCGTTTTTTGCGCTCGGAAAATGGAAAAGGGATTTTCCGTGCGACAAAAAGGAAAACTTCCTCCTGCAACATTGTTCTCCATACCAATGTCCACACACATGCATAATATGGGCACAACATCACAAACTATGCCGTGATTCAGCACATAACATCGGTCATTTGGACCGAAAGCCATGAAACCTCGAACATGATAGGTCATTTTGTGAAGGTTTTTTCGAAATATGATCATTGTTCGGCACACATTTAGTCCCGGATGTAGTCACAAACCGGGACTAAAGGGATTGCGGCAGAGTGGGCCAGACAACACTAATAATAGGGGTGAGTGTCGACATTATGTCGTGCGGCTTGTACCTTGTCCCGGATGGTGTCACCAACCGGGACTAAAGATGAACCTTTAGTCCCGGTTGGAGACACCAACCGGGACTAAAGATGAGTCAGCACTAATAATAGGGGTGAGTGTCGACATTATGTCATGAGTGTCGACATTATGCCGAGCTGCTTGTACTATAAATATGCATCCTTGTGAGTCCAGTCCTCCAGCCAGTTTGAGGCATCTCCAAGATGGTTTTAGAGAGCAGGGACACCACTACGGCCAGTTTCAGGGAGATGCCGACGGAGCCCAGTCCTCCGGCATCTCCGAGAAACTGGTCATAGAGGCACTCCCTAATATGTGAAATTAGTTAGCTCCGAGGCGTATTGATCTAGTTAGTGAAGTTACAAGCTGCAAGATGGTTTTCGAGAGCAGGGACACCACTGCGGCCAGTTTCAGGGAGATGCCGACGGAGCCCAGTCCTCCGGCATCTCCGAGAAACTGGTCATAGAGGCACTCCCTAATATGTGAAATTAGTTAGCTCCGAGGCGTATTGATCTAGTTAGTGAAGTTACAAGCTGCAAGATGGTTTTCGAGAGCAGGGACACCACTGCGGCCAGTTTCAGGGAGATGCCGACGGAGCCCAGTCCTCCGGCATCTCCGAGAAACTGGTCATAGAGGCACTCCCTAATATGTGAAATTAGTTAGCTCTGAGGCGTATTGATCTAGTTAGTGAAGTTACAAGCTGCAAGATGGTTTTCGAGAGCAGGGCCACCACTACGACCAGTTTCAGGGAGATGCCGACGGAGCCCAGTCCTCCGGCATCTCCAAGAATCTGGTCATAGAGGCACTCCCGGTCCAGCCACAAAATGGGACTAACACTCAAGACATTTATTAATATTAAAAACTGAGACTACAAAACCGGGACTAAAGGCCACAAACCGCGAAAGATATCCTTCGGTCAAGCCACAAACCGCGAAAGACATGAACTAGAGTTACATAATATGAGCATGAACTTCTTGGCATATGTCATTCCTTATGACCGCTTCAGACGTAACCATGGAGCATCTTCTTTACTTAACGGAATGCTTGGGTCAGTTTTCACTGTGAAGGGCGGAATTTCATCAAACTTATTATAATCTTCTGACATGTCTGTCTTGTCCTCGATTCCCACGATGTTTCTTTTCCCTGAAAGAACTATGTGACGCTTTGGCTCATCATATGATGTATTCGTTTGCATATTTTTTCTTTTTTTCGGTCTGGAGGACATGTCCTTCACATAGAAAACCTGAGACACATCATTGGCTAGGACGAATGGTTCATCTCTATAACCAAGATTGTTGAGATCCACTGTTGTCATTCCGTACAACTGGTCTATCTTTACCCCTTCCCCATTCAGGTTGACCCATTTGCAGCGAAACAAAGGGACCTTAAAAGAGACTCCATAGTCTAGTTCCCATATCTCCTCTATGTAACCATAATATGTGTCCTTTTGTCCATTCTCGTCTATTGCATCAAAGCGGACACCACTATTTTGGTTGGTGCTCTTTTTATCTTGGGCGATCGTGTATAATGTATTCCCATTTATTTCGTACCCTTGGAAATTCAATACAGTAGAAGATGGTGACGCGGCCAACAAGTATAGCTGATCTCCAACAGTGGTGTCATTCAAGAGATGTGTCCGCATCCAACCACCGAAAGACTTCATGTGTTCATCTGTAATCCATGATTCAGGCTTCCCCGGGTTTTTGGAGCGTACAATATTCTTGTGTTCCTCGATATACGGAGCTGCCAAGGTGGAATTATGTAGAACTGTGTAGTGTGCTTTAGTGAAAGAATCCCCGTCCCTACATATCATTGCTTTCTTTCCCAGCGTGCCTTTTCCACTTAGTCTTCCCTCATGCCGCGAGTCAGAAACACCAATCGGCTTAAGGTCAGGAATAAAGTCAACACAAAACTCAATGACCTCCTCTGTTCCATATCCCTTGGAGATGCTTCCTTCTGGTCTAGCACGGTTATGAACATATTTCTTTAAGACTCCCATAAACCTCTCAAAGGGGAACATATTGTGCAGAAATACCGGACCGAGAATGGCAATCTCTTCCACTAGATGAACCAGGAGATGCGTCATAATATTGAAGAAGGATGGTGGGAACACCAATTCAAAACTAACAAGACATTGTACCACATCCTTCTGTAACCTTGGCAGAATATCTGGATTGATTACCTTCTGAGATATTGCATTGAGGAATGCACACAGCTTCACAATGGGTACTCGAACATTTTCCGGTAGAAGCCCCCTCAATGCAATCGGAAGCAACTGCGTCATAATCACGTGACAGTCATGAGACTTCAGGTTTTGGAACTTTTTCTCTGCCATATTTATTATCCCCTTTATATTAGATGAGAAGCCCGACGGCACCTTGATACTGTAAAGGACTTCAAAAAAGATTTCCTTCTCTGCTTTGGTAAGAGCATAGCTGGCACGACTTAAGTGACGCCCTTTATCCGTCTTGTTATCTGTATGCATGTTCTTTGGGTCTTTCATAATTTGTTGGTCCTCCCGTGCTTCAGGTGTATCTTTTGTCTTCCCATACACGCCTAGGAATCCTAGCAGGTTCACGCAGAGATTCTTCGTCACGTGCATCACGTCGATTGAAGAGCGGACACGCAGGACTTTCCAATATGGCAGCTCCCAAAATATAGATTTCTTCTTCCACATGGGTGCGTGTCCTGTAGCGACGTCGTTCGGAACTGATTGACCGCCAGGACCCTTTCCAAAGATTACTTCTATGTCCTTGACCATACCAAATACATCATCTCCAGCAGGGAGTTTAGGCTTCTTCCGGTGATCTGCCTCACCTTTGAAATGCTTGCCTTTCTTTCTTACGGGATGATTGGTCGGAAGAAATCGTCGATTCGCTAGGTACACAACCTTCTTGCATTTATGCAAATATGTACCTTCGGTCTTATCTAAACAGTGGGTGCATGCCTTATATCCTTTGTTTGTCTGCCTGAAAGGTTACTAAGAGCAGGCCAATCATTGATGGTTACGAATAACAACCCTCGTAGATTAAATGGCTCCTGTTTGTTCTCATCCCACGCACGTACACCTGGTTTGCCCCACAACTGTAAGAGTTCTTCAACTAATGGCCTAAGGTACACATCAATGTCGTTGCCCGGTTGCTTCGGGCCTTGGATGAGCACTGGCATCATAATGAACTTACGCTTCATGCACAACCAAGGAGGCAGGTTGTAGATACATAGAGTCACGGGCCAGGTGCTGTGACTGCAGCTCTGCTCCCCAAAAGGATTCATGCCATCCGTACTTAGACCAAACCATAAGTTTCTTGCGTCACCTGCAAAGTCTGGGAAGTCTCTCTCGATTTTTCTCCACTGTGACCCATCAGCAGGGTGTCTCAACTCCCCGTCTTTCTTACGGTCTTCTTTGTGCCATCGCAACAACCTGGCATGCTCTTTGTTTCTGAACATGCTTTTCAACCTTGGTATTATAGGAGCATACCACATAACCTTAGCAGGAACCCTCTTCCGGAGGGGCTCTCCCTCAACATCACCAGGGTCATCTCGTCTGATCTTATACCGCAACGCGTTGCATACCGGGCATTTATCTAAATTCTCATACTCCTTACCGCGGTAGAGGATGCAGTCATTAATGCATGCATGTATCTTTTGCACATCTAATCCCAGAGGACAGAGAGTCTTCTTTGCTTCGTAGGTACTCTCGGGAAGTTCGTTATGTTTTGGAAACTTTGGCTTCATTATTTTCAGCATCTTTTCAAATGAGGAGTCAGTTAGACCACACTCTGCCTTCCATCGCAACAATTCCAGTGTGGTACCGAGCTTTGTGCTGCCATCTTCACAATTTGGGTACAACAATTTCTTGTGATCTTCTAACATGCCCTCTAACTTCAACTTCTCATTTTCTGTTTCACAGTCTCGCTTTGCATCAGAAATGACCCTACCAAGTTCATCAGTCGGCTCATCTGATGCTCGTTCTTCACCTTTTTCCTCTCCATTGTCTTCCATTGCAGTATCACTGTATTCAGGAAACATATGATGATAGTTGTTATCATCATCTTCTTCTTCACCATCTTCCATCATAACCCCTCTTTCCCCGTGCTTGGTCCAGCAATTATAGTTGGGCATGAAACCTTTCATAATCAGGTGGCCGCGAATGATTTTCGAGGAAGAGTACTCCTTGTTGTTCCGACATTGAACACATGGACAACGTATAAATCCATTCTCTTTGTTTGCCGTAGCCACATCGATAAATTTATCCACGCCTTTGATATACCCGGCTACCCGCCGGTCACCGTACATCCATTCCCGACCGTTCATCTGCATCATATAAGTAAGTTTATCAAAAAACAGGACATCATAAATAGTGAAATAACCAATTCACAACGACACATGAATTGTATCAATGACCTAGAAAAGATAAGATTGCTAACCTCGATCGAGGGAAATAAAGAGGAGAAAGCTCAAGTGCGTCTCGGACACCTTCTATATTTTTGTTCTATGAGAAATTCAACAGGATTTTTCACTCAAACATTTCAACAAACACCTTCAATGCATGCATGAAAAAAAACTAGCACACACCCTCACACCTTACACCATTCGAAAAAACAGAGTGGAGGCAGAGGGGGCTGGGACGTTGCATTTATAGAGGGCAAGGGGTCTTTAGTCCCGGTTGAAGCCAGAAACTGGGACTAAAGGTGCGTGCCACGCCACGTGGCTGTGGCCAAACCTTTAGTCCCGGTTGGTGGCTCCAACCGGGACGCATGCCCCCTTACCAACCGGGACCCATGCCCCCTGGCCCCGTGCCCGCTCCAACCGGGACGCGTGCCAGCATTAGTCCCGGTTGGTGGCGCAACCGGGACTAATGCTCCGAGGGGTCGCGAACGGATGGCCCTTTTTCCTCTAGTGTATATAGAAAACAGGAAGTGAATCAGTGATATGACTGAAGCAAATATATCAATTACGAGTTATCAACATATCTATTTACACTTTCAACAACACTGAAGATGAATGCATTGAGAAGGGAGACACTTAAGCCATCATGATCATGCCATGCTATATGAAAGAGGGATACTTGACCTTCTAATACCTCACGGCAGCCACATTGGAGGACTTGTCATCCTAAGCACAGGACAGGAAAATTGGACAAAACATTTATCGTGTGAGAATAAAAACACATAAAAGTTAGAATTATATGATGCCAGTTCAAATGATTAGAGGACTTACTTATGTGTGTAGCATGTGAGGAGGTCGTACGATTCACCTAGATGAGAAGAGAAGCAAGAAAACTTTCTCTGCTACTAGGCACCAACAGCGCAAATCTTGCCACTAGAGGTTGAAGGTGCGAGGATTGCTTTCTAAGAAAATGCTAACATGCGCACCACCTCACACATCTTCCGTGTTGGTGATGTCTTTGTCCATTTGTTCTTATCATATACTAAGAACATGACATAAGATCGGTAACCAACTCTACCTATGCGGTGTCCTCAAAATAATATCCTTATTATAACATCCTACCTAGAGTTAAATATGTGAAACATGTAGCAAAAATAGTAATGTAAACATGTAGTTAACTAATGATAGCTATTGATAAAATGATACTCTCTAGAAACAAAAAATTTATCATGTGGGAATAAATAGATGTAATGAACACATTTATACATCCATCTTGGATCTAAAAGAAATATTGTAGCTCCAAATGAAGAACTTTGAGGGCATGTGGTCTCCTAGTCATCGGATCTGCCCTTAGAAATGACCTTGGACGTCTATTTCTGCACAACTAGTCTATACCAACCGAGGTTTATCAACCCCAAGGGGCATGCATGCCACTCGACCCACTTGTCAGAGAGTGAATGAGCCAGAGTGAGCGTGCCCTTCCCGCGGGAGCCCATGCGATAGCTTAGCCTGCAATTCTGTCGATGGAGAGGGGAAGAAGTGAATTTTCACGTGTGTGCACACTTCTCACACAATCCTCCCAACTTTGGAGAGGAAGCCCGTGGTGGCGGGTCATTCGTCAGTGGGTACACTGCTCTTCGCTTGCCTTTGACCATGAGGATATCAGTTGTCCTTCATTCTGGACGACATGTTATAATTGCTTCCAAATGTCTCATTTAACTGGGTGCAATAAAGGATGCTTTTGGATATGTTGGAAACTTATGACTAGGCACAAGGTAGTCCGAGATGGGATTTGCACCTCCGTCGATGGAGAGATACTCGGCCCTTCTCGATATTACGGTATCACCAATCCTTCTGGCCAGACATAGGGTGATGAAACTCACCAGATACCGGAATATATGAATGAGAGAAAGAACGACAAACCAGTAACGAGTTCAACGTTGTATAGTAATCAAGAGTTATATTAGAAGGATACCAAATTGTATTACCTTGGGATTTTCATGTATCATGATGCAAAGGGATAGTAATGACATTAAAAGGTTCATTCGATTACTTTGTGATTATGTGGGAATCATTATGGGTGTCTAGATCTAGCCGCTGATTATTGTCCGGAAAGAGTTGTGCGGACATGACCACATAATATCGAAACTGTGGAGTCACATGCTTAAGGTATCGTGTTCAGTAGATTGAGTAGAGCATGTATGTAAGTGAGAGTTGTTCCGGAATCATTTCGGATCATCAGGAGAAATATCAGGAGAAAATTGGAAAATTTTGGTGTCACAAATTTTTTTGAGTGGAAATCAAGTGCTGGAGCGAATCCGGGGAAGTGGATGGCGCCTGGGCTACCCATGGCCCACATTGTGTGGTGCATGGGGTAGTCAGGCCCATCCAGTGGGACTGGTAGGCATCCTATGGCTGCCACACACATTCCTAATTTGGTGGGATCAATTTTTGGAAGGTTCCAATCTAATTGCTAATTATGATTTGATTTGATATACTCATTATGTAAAGATACCATATCTTAATTAAAGGAAGTATATGCTATTAGATATAATGGAGAGGATCAAGCACTGATGGGGGAGATCGAGGGGATTTGGGAGGGGCCCCGGCCAGGGAGTATCCCTGGCACGCTAGGTGCCTCCCCATCTCATAGAAGGCCTTTGGCTGCCTTCCTCCCTCTAGTATCTCCTTCTCCACATACAAGTCGAGAAGAGTACTTCGCTACTCCGGAATTGCCGACCCCTAGATGTCGAAGCTCTAACGGGACAAGTTCACTGAACGCGTGGATACCTCTAGAGGTATCATACTATCGATCCTACATTGAGCATATCACCAAACTCTTTGTCAACAAAAAAATCTCCGCTGCAACGTTGGTGAGCAATAGATCTCTTACATGTTGATAGATGTGAGATTCTACACATTTTTATGGTCTCTATCGATGGTTTTCATTTGGATTTGATGGTTTTTTAGCGTTACCTAATGCTAATACTTTGGTAGCAAAAAGACTTGGTTTTTAATGTGTGTTTCAGGTTTTGAACATCAACAGAGGGATTTAACAGCAAAAACATAATATTCAGGCAAAAACAAGCAAGTCTCTTTTTGGAAGCAAATGAGGGGAATTCACTGCAAGCTTAATGAACAACTATACGGGTCGCCGTCGTATAGTTCCCGCCATATAGTTGCCATATCCTTCGTCTTATTAAAAGGGACAACTTTCATGAAGGGACGAAAGTCGAAAACAGAACACACGAGCCGCCATACCATCCAGAAGGGAGAAAAAAGAGATCCGGAGAAGAAGGGGAAGACGTTCTTCATCTTGCTCCAAGATCTTCGATATCCTAGCCACCACACTTCCATAGCCACCACTTGTACTTGAGAGAGAGATCTCTGATGACCCACAAGTATAGTCGGTGTATCATGGTACTTTTGATAAATAGGAGTGTCGATCCCAACGAGGAGCAGAAGGTGTTGACTAGTGGTATGGAGGAGGAAATATCTGTAAATACTTAGCAAACGGATTTTTAGGGGTTTTCTGATAAAGCAACAAAACAAAGTGCAAGTAATAAAGACAACGAACAAATGCAGCAAGTGGCTCAATCCTTTCTTAGCAAAGGACAAGCCGTTGGAAATACTTATAAGGACAAAACGTTCTCGAGGACACATGGGAATTCTGTCAAGTGCTTTTGCTTCAAATAGTTGAGTACTCTTCTTTGGTGTTGCAAGTGTTGTGTGGGTGAACCTGTGTTAATGTACCAACCTTACTTGTACTAATACATACTTGTGATTAAACCCCCTTCAAGCATCCAAAACTATAGGAAAGCAATTAAGATATAAACCTAACCACAACCTTAAACTCTGAGATCCTATGCTCCCTTATGCAATGGTTTCCTAACGGGGTTCAGGTTTCTGTCACTCCAGCAACCCTACAATTAGTAGACAAATACACAATGCATTTCCCTAGGCCCATAAATGGTGAAGTATCATGTAGTCGACGTTCACATGACACCACTAAAAGAATAGCACCACAATTTAAATACTAAACCATTGAATAATATCTCAACACAAATCCATTACTAACAACATGAATTCTCCCATGTCCTCAAGAACTAGACAAACTACTCACCAGACATCATATGGATCAAGATCAAAGATGATATGGTAATGGATAACAATATGAACATAAACAATAATCCAATGGTTCCACTCACAAGCATCAACTACAATAGTAATCAACACCGGGAAAGTTTCCCCTAAGAACTAATGAAAGATCCAACACGATTGTTACAGTGGGATGGAGTGGTGATGATGGTGCTGGTGGAGATGATGGTGTGTATGATGATGATGATCCCGATGAAGCCTAGCTTGATGACGGTGTTGATGTCGATGATCTCCCCTTTCCGGGAAGGAATTTCCCCAGCAGAAATCTGTCTGCCGGAGAGCTCTTTCTCTCTCGGTATTTTCCGTCCCGCGGAGTCAGCAGAAATCTTTCTGTGGTTTCTCCCTGGTATTAGGGTTCCGAGAGGAAGATATAGGCGAGAGGGCGGAGTCGAGAGCCGTCCAGGTGGGCCACACCTCCCCTAGGCGCGGGGCAGGGGGACCCGCGCCTGGGGGGTGTGGGCCCCCTGTGGCCTAGCTACGCCTCCTCTTCTGGCTTCCTTCGTCTTCTAGGAAAATATAATTTTCCATGATTTTTCTAGTATTTTTCTGATCTTCGCGAAATTGCATCAAAACACCTCTTTTTCCATCAGAAACCTGACTCCGGCAGTTCATCCTCCAAGAATCATCCAACATGCAAAAAACAGAGGAAAAGACATAAGTAACACCTCATAATAAGACACATATCAATGAATAGAGGCAAATTATGATATAGAATGGTGAAGCAAATTGGACGTATCAACTCCCCCCAAGCTTAGACCTTCGCTTGTCCCCAAGCAAAAACTGAGCTCAGTAAACATGTCCACATGTTTATGAAGTGAAGTGTCGATAAAAAAATATGGATAAGAAGCATCACACTTACCATTACACAACTCATAGAAGAAAGCAACTCACCATTATATAACTTAGCTTGCATCAAGTACAGGAGTCATAATAGAGATGCATAAAGATAAATCATAATTGGAATTGGCAAACTTTGTTCCTGGCCAGAGAACAGCTGGCAAACAGTTTCACAAAAAGCTTTTGGAGAAGTTTTCACAACAGGAGCACTCTTTGCTCAAAAAGATTTTTCACAATGATGGCTTTCAAAGTAATACTCAATATATAAGATCTTTGTGCAAACAAGGAATATAGAGAACATGAGTGAATAAATCATCATATGAATGCTTGAAACACAACAACTCAAATGCTTGCTGGAGATAGAGAGAAAAAAGGTTTATTGACTCAACTTAGAAAATAGGAGAAAGGTCCCTTCATAGAGAGAAGCAGGGATTTCAAGTCATAAAGAGTTTCCAAAAGATTATGGTACTTACTAGCTTTGAGCCCTCATTGCCCCTATCATAAGCATCTTGAAGTGATTAAGGTAATAGTGAACAAGGATGGAGTATATGCTTGATGAAATATAAGTTGGCAATCTCAAGTCTCTTGAGTACGATGGCCGCTCCTCGTGCTACTCAACTTTAGTTACCGGTAAGTTCTTGTCATTGTAAGTAGATGTGTATCATAAAGAACTGCCAATGGGGTACCCCTTGCACATGGTACAAGAGTTATCCCATAACCAAAATGACAAGGCAAGTAGACAATGAGCATCTCAGTGATCTTTTTATTTACTATGTGCATAGCTTTTTATTGAGGATGCTTCACAGAATGCTCATTATGGTGATGCTGAAAGTTTCCACCATGATTAGGCATGGCTTAGGCTAGCGGCCCAGGCGTTTATCTAACACACATACATTACTCCATGGACTTACAAGCTCCCTTTTTATTTCACACCGACGACATCCGCAAACAAAAGAGCATGATATCAACTGGATAAGTATCCATAAGTGTTGAAAGCGTTCCCCGTGACAACACGGTTCTGCTAATCCCAACGTATAGATGCAAGCATATACAACTTCGATGACACAATGGTTCAAGTTTATTAGGGGCAAGGAAATAAGGTTTGCCATCAAGTTCGTGAGAGCTTTACTAACTAGTTTTCACATAACAAAATAGGTTTTAATTCAAAGGATAGATGAAACTTGAGAATTTGCTTGGAATAGCAATAATGCTAATAGGTAAATATGGTGGACACAAATGGTGCAGGTTATGGTTCAAAGGGGTTGGAAACATGAGAAGTATGCCTTCTCAAAACAGATTTTTGGCTAGCAAGGCTGGGTAGCAAGCAAAAGAGTTGAAGGAAACAAACAAACCTACAAGTGATAAAGCCAAACATGCAATCTTCCTTGAAGACACAAAAGATCTTAAATAAAGAATACTAAGCTTATGAGCCAATCAAGAAAGAAAATAAAATGATACAAAATACCTGTAAGATTTTTCTCTTTTCCTTTCAAACCTCAAAAAATGTTGCTACTGACTAGAGCTCGGTTTGCCAAAACCAATTTAGATTTACTTGATGCTCCCAAAGTGATGCCAATACTGATCAATAAGATCAATCATATAATAGAGACTACAAACTAAAATAAGAAGTGCAAAAAGTAAAAGATGAAACTTCTCATTAATATTCAATAAAGGCACTCACACCAAGGGATACATAGATAATAAAGGAGAGATACTTCCACATGCAAACCAACCTATAAGATAACCTCTCTACCAAATACATGAATCCACTAAAAAGGTAAAAGATAAAAGATAATGATGTGATACCGTGGCACTCCCCCAAGCTTGGAACAAGCCAAGGGGATGCCAAACCTGATGACGAATCACTCCTTTGGCGGTGGTGGTCTGTTGTCATCATCAAACTTGCAGGGCAAAGGTTCCCCATCCCAAAAGGACGCCCTGGTTTCCACAATCCTGAAACTAGCAGCAGAGCTTATGCGATTAAATCTAGCCTCATACTCACAATTTTGATTTTGTATGTTGTAGAGTTGTGCTTGTAATTGGTTGGTGGTCTGACGGAGCGAGAAGATTTCCTCTCGGAGCTCAGCAACCTCCTCCTCGTGCCCGCACCTGGGGTCGGTGTGGCCATCCCGGCCTCTGTTTTATTCTCTGTTTCGCTTTGTAACCTTCCATATGTAATAAAAACATCAAAAATATAAAAAGATTGGGCTTTCATGAACCTTCTATTTTCACCACTTTTACCTATTCAAAGGCGGACTCTGCAGATTCTGGTGTTTGGTTTCTAATAAATTCTTCTTGAGCCACCATTTGAATAATGTCAACATCTTCTTTATAAGAATCTCCAGAAATATAATGTTTGAGCCTTTCACCATTCACCACATGTGTAGTGTTGTCCTTCAAAGAAGAAATTTTGATAGCACCTGAACGATATACTTCCTCAATAACAAAAGGTCCTTCCCATTTTGAG
The DNA here is from genome assembly GCA_916181665.1 of Avena sativa. Taxonomy (NCBI): domain Eukaryota; kingdom Viridiplantae; phylum Streptophyta; class Magnoliopsida; order Poales; family Poaceae; genus Avena; species Avena sativa. The sequence continues at coordinate 407,399,037 of OV702283.1, read as the reverse complement.
AGTAGTTTCCCTGCAAAAAATCTGAGACGAGACCTATACAAAAGAACTTTCTCACCAACATGGAACTCCCTTTTGATAATTCTCCTATCATGTCATATTTTTACTTTTTCCTTAAATAGTATAGCATTTTCATAAGCTTCACTTCTCCACTCATCTAAGGTACTCATGTCAAGCAATCTTTTCTCACCAGCAAGCTTAAAATCTCTATTCAAATCTTTCACTGCCCAATAAGCTTTGTGTTCTAATTCTAAAGGCAAGTGACAAGCTTTCCCATAGACCATTTTGTAAGGAGACATCCCCATAGGATTTTTTATAAGCAGTTCTATAAGCCCATAAAGTGTCATTCAACTTTTTAGCCCAATTTTCCTAGATCTATTAACAATATTTTGCAAGATAGATTTAATTTCCCTATTGGAAAGTTCTACTTGCCCACTGGTTTGGGGGTGATAATATGAAGCAATTCTATGGTTTACATCATACTTAGCGAGAGTTTTTCTAAAAACCCCATGAATAAAATGAGAGCCTCCATCAGTCATGAGATATCTAGGCACACCAAACCTAGGAAAAATAACATCCTTAAGCATTTTTAAAGAGGTCTTACCATCAGCGCTGTTTGTAGGTAGGGCTTCTACCCACTTTGTAACATAGTCAACAGCAACAAGAATATGAGTATACCCTTTTGAAGGAGGAAAAGGACCCATAAAGTCAAATCCCCAACAATAAAAAGGTTCAATAACAAGAGAATAATTCATAGGCATTTCATTGCGTCTAGAAATGTTACCAACTCATTGACATTCATCACATGATAAGACAAACTTCCTTCAATCCTTGAAAAGGGTAGGCCAATAAAATCTAGATTGTAAAACCTTTTGTGCCGTCCTATCCCTAGAATGATGTCCTCCATAAGCGCTGCCATGACATTTTCTCATCATCTCTTGTTGTTCAAATTCTGGAACACATCTTCGCATAATACCATCTACTCCTTCTTTATATAAGTGTGGGTCATCCCAAAAGTAATGCCTTAGATCATAAAAGAATTTTCTTCTTTGCTGAGCTGTAAAGGTTGGAGGCAAATACTTGGAAACAATAAAGTTAGCATAATCTGCATACCAAGGACTCTCATGCGGACTTACCCTTATTGCAGCCAACTGCTCATTTGGAAAACTATCATTAACAGGCAAAGGGTCAAAAGAAATGTTTTCCAAACGAGATAAATTGTCAGCAACAGGATTTTCATCACCTTTCCTATCTACTATATGCAGATCAAACTCTTGTAAAATCAACACACATCTAATAATCCTAGGCTTAGCGTCCTTCTTTGTCATAAGGTACTTAATAGCAGCATGATCAATATGAATAGTGACCTTTGAATCAACAATATATGGTCTAAACTTATCACAGGCAAAGATTATAGCTAAGAACTCTTTTTTAGTAGTAGCATAATTCTTTTGAGCAGCATCTAGAGTCTTGCTAGCATAATGAATAACATTCAACTTCTTATCAATACGTTGCCCAATGACAGCACCCACAGCAAAATCACTAGCATCACACATAATTTCAAAAGGTAAACTGCAATCAGGTGGTTGAACAATAGGAGCAGTAGTAAAAGCTTTCTTCAAAGTTTCAAAAGCTTCCTTACAATCATCATCAAAAACAAAAAGGTACATCTTTTTGAAGAAGATTAGTAAGGGGCTTTGAAATTTTGGAGAAATCCTTAATAAACCTCCTATAGAAACCATCATGACCAAGGATACTACGAATACCTTTTATATCTCTAGGGCAAGGCATCTTCTCAATTGCTTCAATTTTGCCTCTATCAACTTTAATGCCTCTTTCAGAGATTTTGTGTCCAAGAACAATCCCTTCATTAACCATGAAATGACATTTCTCCCAATTAAGAACAAGGTTGGTTTCTTCACATCTCTGCAAAACTTTATCAAGGTTATGCAAACAATTATCAAAAGAAGTTCCAGAGACGTAGAAATCGTCCATGAAAACCTCCACAATTTTTTCACAAAAACCATGAAAAATAGCAGACATACATCTCTGAAAGGTAGCAGGAGCATTACATAAACCAAAAGGCATACGCCTATAAGCATACGTGCCATAAGGACAAGTGAAAGTGGCTTTCTCTTGGTCTTGTGTTTTCACAACAATTTGAGAGAACCCAGAATAACCATCGAGAAAACAAAAGTGAGTCTTTTTGGACAACCTCTCAAGCATTTGATCAATAAAGGGCAAAGGATAATGATCTTTCTTAGTAACCTTATTAACCTTTCTAAAATCAATGCACATCCTATACCCAACCACTACTCTTTGAGGTATAAGATCATTATTTTCATTAGGCACAACAGTTATTCCCCCTTTCTTGGGAACAGAATGAACAGGGCTAACCCATTGGCTATCATCAATAGGATAAATAATACCAGCATCAAGGAGTTTTAATACCTGATTTCTTACCACATCCTTCATCTTAGGATTTAGACGATGTTGGTGCTCAACAACTGGTTTTGCATCAGGTTCTATATTAATAGCATGCTAACATATAGTGGGAGAAATTCCTTTTAAATCATCAAGAGAGTATAACCCATAGCTCCTCAGTGTTTCTTCAGTATTTCCAATAACCTTTCTTCTTCCTTTCCTGAAAATTTATAACTAATAATAACAGGATATACTTTATTATCATCAAGATAAGAATATTTAAGATCATCAGGTAAAGGTTTTAATTCGAAACAGGGTCCCCTTTAGGTGGTAGTGTGGTACCCAAATATTCCACAGGTAGATTATGCTTAAGTTACTCAGGCTGACGAAGGAAAACCTCGTCAATCTCATTTCTCTCCTTCATGAAGACATTGCTTTCATTATCTTCCATAAATTTATGCAAGGCATTGTTAGGAGCAAGAGAAATAGCAGAAAGTTATTCAACCCTGAAATCCTTATTAGGCAGTTCATTTTCATAAGGAGTTTTAGAAAATCTGGAAAAATTAAACTCATAATACCCTCCATCAAACTTAGTCAAAACTTTTTCCTTCCTATAATCTATGATATCCCCACAAGTATTCAAGAAGAGTCTACCAAAGATAATAGGATAGGTTTTACTAGCTTGAGAACCAAGTACTAGAAAATTAGCAGGATATTTAATCTTACCACAAAGAACCTCCACATCTCTTACAATCCCAATGGGACAGACTGTCTCTCTATTAGCAAGGTGACTAACCACATCAATGTCCTCAAGCTCACAAGGACCAATTTCATGCATAATTTCCCTGTAAAGCTCATAAGGAATAGCACTAGAACTAGCACCAATATCACATAAACCATAATAACAATGATCACCAATTCTAACAGAAAGCATAGGCTAGCTTTTCTAGGATGAGAGACAATATTAGAGGCGTCTTCGCAGAAGACAATATGCTCATCCTCTATATTTCTAGTGACAAGATCTTTCTCAATAGCAACCACATGCTCAATATTTATTTGCTCATCGGGTTCCACATTTTTCTTTGCACTTTTGCTAACCACATTAGCTATGATAGAATGTTCCTTTACCTTAGCAGGAAAAGGGAATTTCTCAACATAAGGTTCAGGCAAAATAGGATCAACAGTACAAACTTCTATGCTAGCAGGAACATGGGTAACAATGTGTTTATATGGAGCATGATACTTGTCCCACTCTTTCTTGGGAATTTCAATGTAAGAGGCAAAAGCCTTAAAACACTTTGCAAGAACTTGAGAATCAAGACCATACTCATTACTAATATCACGAAAGTCATCAGTTCCCATAAAAGATTTTATGCATTCATAATCACAATTTATACCTGACTTCCTTCCTTTGTCATTCTCCCAAGCTTCAGTGTTCTCTTGAATACGGTCTAGGAGATCCCATTTAACTTCTTCCTTCATGCGTGTGAATGATCCAGCACAAGAAGCATCTAGTAAATCTTTATCATGAAGAGAAATCCTGGCATAAAAGTTATTGATAATGATATTGTTAGGGAGTTCATGAATAGGACATTTAAGCATTAGTAACTTCAATCTCCCCCAAGCTTGAGCTGTACTCTCTCCATCACGAGGCCAAAAGTTATATATCAGATTCCTATCCTTATGAATCTCACTGGGAGAATAGAATTTAGAATAAAAGAGAGAAGCCATTTCCTCCCATTCCATGGATTGTCCATTCTTCAGCAGCTTATACCATTCCTCAGCTCTCCCTTTCAAGGATATAGAGAGTAACTTCTTCACCTATTCAATTGTGATACCTGCACACTTAAACAACTCGCATAATTCATGGATAAAAATAAAATGATCACCAGGATGGACAGTTCCGTCCCCAAAATAATAATTATCCATAACACGATCAACAATACTTGTAGGTATCTTAAAAGGATCTATCTCAACAGGCGGTGGTTCATCTACTACCCTAATAGTGGTAGTAGTTTTCCTAAATAGAAAACCATGTGGGTTATCCATATTGGAAACAAAGTAACAAACAGAAACAAAAAGCAATACTCACAGTAGAAGTTTCCTTTACAAGTTCCACTCTTCAATAGCGTTTCACTCCCCGACAATGGCGCCAGAAAATAGTCTTGATGACCCACAAGTATAGGGGGTGTATCGTAGTACTTTCGATAAATAGGGGTGTCGATCCCAACGAGGAGAGGAAGGTGTTGACTAGTGGTATGGAGCAGGAAATCTCTGTAAATACTTAGCAAACGGATTTTTAGGGGTTTTCTGATAAAGCAACAAAACAAAGTGCAATTAATAAAGACAACGAACAAATGCAGCAAGTGGCCCAATCCTTTCTTAGCAAAGGACAAGCCGGTGGAAATACTTATAAGGACAAAACATTCTCGATGACACATGGGAATTCTGTCAAGTGCTTTTGCTTCAAATAGTTGAGTACTCTTCTTTGGTGTTGCAAGTGTTGTGTGGGTGAACCTGTGCTAATGTACCGACCTTACTTGGACTAATACATACTTGTGATTAAACCCCCTGCAAGCATCCAAAACTACAGGAAAGCAATTAATATATAAACCTAATCACAACTTTAAACCCTGAGATCCTATGCTCCCTTATGCAATGGTGTCCTAACGGGGGTTCAGGTTTCTGTCACTCCAGCAACCCCACAATTAGTAGACAAATACACAATGCATTCCCCTAGGCCCATAAATGGTGAAGTATCATGTAGTCGATGTTCACATGACACCACTAAAAGAATAGCACCACAATTTAAATAGTAAACCATTGAATAATATCTCAACACAAATCCATTACTAACAACATGACTTCTCCCATGTCCTCAAGAACTAGACGAACTACTCACCAGACATCATATGGATCAAGATCAAAGATGATATGGTAATGGATAAAAATATGAACATAAACAATAATCCAATGGTTCCACTCACAAGAATCAACTACAATAGTAATCAACACCGGGAAAGTTTCCCCTAAGAACTAATGCAAGATCCAACACGATTGTTACAGTGGGATGGAGTGGTGATGATGGTGCTGGTGGAGATGATGGTGTGGATATGATGATGATCCCTATGAAGCCTAGCTTGATGACGGTGTTGATGGAGACAATCTCCCCATTCCGGGAAGGAATTTCCCCGGCAGAAATCTGTCTGCCTGAGAGCTCTTTCTCTCTCGGTGTTTTCCGCCCCGCAGAGGCGGCGAAAATCTTTCTGTGGTCGCTCCCCTGGTATTAGGGTTCTGAGAGGAAGATATAGGCAAGAGGGCGGAGTCGGAAGCCGGCCAGGTGGGCCACACCTCCCCTAGGCGCGGGGCAGGGGGACCCTGCGCCTGGGGGGTGTGGGCCCCCTGTGGCGCAGCTACGCCTTCCCTTCTGGCTTCCTTCGTCTTCTGGGAAAATATAATGTTCCATGATTTTTCTGGTATTTTTCTGATCTTCGCCAAATTGCATCAAAACACCTCTTTTTCCATCAGAAACCTGACTCCGGCAGTTCATCCTCCAAGAATCATCCAACATGCAAAAAAAGAGGAAAAGACATAAGTAACACCTCATCATAAGACATATATCAATGAATAGAGGCAAATTATGATATAGAATGGTGATGCAAATTGGACGTATCAATCTCCACCTTGCAAGATTAGGGTTTGAGATTTTTCTTCCTATCTTGAATTGTGATGGATTTATTTCTATTTCTTATTGTGGATCTCCATGGTAATATCAATAAGAACTCCCTTTATTTAATTATATCGATGATTCTTTGTTCTCTCATGTGTGAGTAAGTTCCCTTGGGCGTGGGAGATGTAGGGGATTCATGAGATGTGATGTGCGTATATAATTTCCATTAAGTTTGTAATTTATTTTAATTACTATATTATTTGTGCTTGACTATCTGTGGGATGCTTAATGCATGTTGTCCAATTAAGGGCCTAGACAACATGATGCTTTGTTCTACATAGATAGAATCTTGTTTGTTAGCATATCGGCGACCCCCGAGTGACACCGGGATATCAATGGGAAACTAGTTTGACTTGAGGATAACAAGTAACCACCGATCTTATTGCATTAGTCTAATCCAAGGAGCTTAATTGCTAAGCAACCTAAAGGATCTTAATCGTCTAGTGACTGACCATGGTTGTGGTAATCAGGCTCGTAAGATTATTGAAGTTGGGATGAAATCTACCAAGAGGAGTTCTGGCTAATTATGGGTTGCTTGCCTACACACATACTTATAAGATTATAATTGTTACACTTATCACTCATTCACCCGGCACATTCACTATCACCATGAAACGAAACTCCTCGTTCCTACATTGTCATCTGTAGAAAACAACAAACAAATCGTTCTTTACTTTTATGCCTTTTACTTCTGAAATTTACATTTTAGTTTTATTTAAATACTTCCATTTAAATCCAAATTCTATTCTCATTCTCAAACACTTGCAGTCAATTCACTCGAAGACCTGTGACAACTTCGGGTGTGATAGAGACTTCACCAATAAACACTTACCTTTGGGCTCCCTGTGGGATCGATATCTGAACTTCAAAACTAGCTACAAACAATTTGTGCACTGATACGTCAGAAACTTATCTATAATTTTTGATGTTCCATACTTGTTTAGTATCTACTTTGCTTTGCTTTGTCTACACTTTGAGGTATTTTTATATGTTTTCTGGTACTAACCTATTAACAAGATGCCACAGTACCAGTTGCTTGTTTTCTTCTTTTTTTGGTTCCAGAAAGACAGAAAATCAATACTCTCAGAATTGGATGGGACAAAAGACAAAGTCAATATTTTATCGTGGGGAACACGGATCCAGAGTACTAGATGGAGGGGAGGCACCAAGGGGCCACACCCCCTGGCGGCGCGGGCTAGGGTTAGCCGCGTGTAGCATCCCAATTGTCTAACAACTGTAATGCTACTTGGTTTAGTAATATAATGGCTACTTCCTACATATAATTGTTGCATCATCATGTTAGCATGCTCATGTCATCATGCCACCTTGCATTTTAGCATCATACAAAAACCCTTGAGTTTTGGTTCTTATCTCATATGCATTGCTAATTGTATTTGCCTCTTGATATATGGTCAAATGCCCAAGTTGAGTTGGGGGCATATCTTTTATTGTCTCCACCACCCTTTCTTTCACCACTTTACAATTCCACCACCCCATTAACCATGAGCTGGCAATTATTCTTCTTTTGGTGTTTGGTCTAGCTCATGAGGGATAGGGTGGGTCCAATGCTACCAATCCTCTTGCTTGGCCCTTACTCCAACTTTGGAGGATGCAAATAAATAAATGCCATGAGATATTGTTTTGTTTTCACAGGATAAGACCTAGCATTTAATGCATTTGCATGGGCCATGCAAGAACCACCTCATCTCTTTCCCTCTGTTTTGTTTTCTTCAAGCCTTGGTTCCATGTGAGGGTTCCCTACTTTTACAAATGTTTTCATCTATTTCTGCAAAACCCCATATCTTCATGTTCTTGTAAAATGCCCCTTTTGGCACATTCATAAATTATGTATGTATGCATCCATCACCCTCCCTTTCTTTTGTCTCTCTTTTCTATCCTTTGGACTTCCCTTTTCTCTGTTCAAAATCATCTGCTAGGTTCAACAAGTTTTGAAATAAAAGGGTTGGTTGAATTTGAAACATTCAAAACAAATGAAAATAAAAGAAGAGGAAAAAGAGAGAGAGAGGAACAGCAGCAGCAACCTGGGCCTTACCTGGCCGCATACAAGGCCCGCTAAGGGACCTCCTTCCCTCCTCCGGCCCACCTTACTCCCCTGGCCCGATACCCCTTCGATCTTCTCCTGTTCACCGTCTTCCTGCCGTCGCCTCCCCTCTCTCGGCATGAGACGGAAAGCAGACGGGGTGGCAGGTACCCGTCGCGTCGCCGTCATCTGCGTCACCATCCACCACCTGGCCCTCTTCTTATCCCCAAGCCGCGGAGGCCCTCCCTCGAACCCTAGACTTCCTTCTCCTCCTCTCCGCCGCCCCCCTACCTCTGCGCCGCCTATGCTCACCTTGCCCGAGAGCTTCGGCGAGGAGAGCGACGCCGCGTCGTCGCCTTGATCCCCTACTGGAGCCGAAGCGCGTGCAGGCAGCCTCCGTCGACCACCTCGCGAGCTCGAGCAGGAGCTGGACGTGACGCCGCTGTTCCCTCTTCTTCCTGGTCAGGCACAGAACATCGCCCCCGTCGCCGACATCACCTCCGACCCTCCCCATCCTCGTTTCCTCTGGGAATCGGCCGAGGTAAGCACCACCTCCTGTTCCCCTTCCCTTTTCCCCTCCGTTCTGCATCGTGTCGCCCGGTATCAACCGCCGCCCTCCCGCGCAGCTTCGCCGTGCCGCTCGCCGCGCGCGTCAGAGAGCCGCAGCAGCAGCAGCGTTTTCCGCCTCTGATCCTAGTCGTGCCCCGCGCGCTGTAGGCCTCCTACGACGATGCCCCCTTGACGAAAAGTGTAGCCCTATCATCCCTCTCCGTTTTTCGTTTTTGTGGGATGCCGGTTTTCCCTAAGGATTCGTCGCCAACGTCCACCGAAGATCGGACGATATCAGGGCGGTGCTGCTCCTATCCGTCCGTCAGTCTCGAGCGCCTCCTAGTACCTCTGTTCCTCGCCAGATCCCGACCTCTTCAGTCCTCCGATGGCAAAACTCCAAACATAAAACTTGTAGCCTGGTATCCCCTCTTCAACTTTGCTTTTTGTGTCTTGTTCAAAATCTCCACCGATTCCTCGCCATCTTCATTCAAAGCTCGGAACAGCTAGCTGTTTTTCGCGAGTAAAAATACAGTTTCGTCAGTTAGCCCAGGACGCTTTTCTAAATAGGCCCCTAGACTATGTGCAGCTCAACCCACAGCCCCTCGATGCCCAGTCTTTTTGTAAAAAGGCACCCCGCTTTTCTAGATTCTCAACCCGCGGTACACCCCACCTTTGTCCCACGTGGCAGCCCAGTCAGCACCCTCGGGTCCCACCTGTCGGTGTCTAGGGCTAGGTTAGCCTGAGTATTAAAATGTTTTCTGTTTTCTAAATTCAAATTCAAATTTTCAAATCTGTTTAAACCTAAATGAATTCATAACTTATTAATGGTTTGGAATTTGAATTCAAACCTTATATAAAAATGTTTAGTTTTTGAATTACAATTCAAATCTTTAATCAAATATTTTCAGAATTAATTTAAATAGTCAACCTTTGACTTTGACCCTATTTAATTATTTTTGACTTTAAAATAAATTTAAATCCATAATCCCAAATAATACAAATAATATATGTTTTCAAATCAGAAAAATGTGAGGATTTCAAATATGCTATTCAAATTACCTTTTGCACATTTAAAATTCCAAGTTGAGTAAATTACAACCAATGCCACTGGAACTTAATAAATTAATAACTTTTGATGTATAACTCCGAATTAAACAAATGATATGTCTAAAATGATCAGCTCGACGAGACCTTTCTGTTTATGCTATCCATGACTTCAATTGCAGCATGCATCATATAAATTTAAAGTATACAGCAACTAATATGACAATAAAATGGGACCAAAACCCCATCAAAATGTTACTTCTTGTGTTCTACACCTCACCCATGCCATGCTAATTTATTGCCATGCAAATTGTGCATCATTCATCATGGCATGATTGTTTGCTTGTCGCATTTTATTCATATGCTTGCGCTCTTTATTTATGTTGGCCCTTGTTTGTTTGGTTCTTCTTCGAATAGACACTGAGCAGGGGATATATCAAGAGAACCAGGAGCACTACCCAGATCCGTCTCTCGCTTCAACTGAGTTGCCAGGCAAGCACTACCACATGCTTGCATACATACAGTACCTATTGCCTCTATCTTAATCTTGCATCATTGAGTCGCGATTGCATTAAACTGAATCCCAAGTATTGCATAGCCTTTACTTTTGAACCCCACCAAGCTTGTTCCCCACCCCATGAGCCATTACTACAGGAGTTGTTTGAGCCATGCGAGTCGTAGAACAGCATGTGTAGGGTTTGTGAGAGTCGGATGGATAACGAGGTGCCTAAACAACTTAACCTGAGTAGTAATGGGATAACTAATGAAAGTGGCACCGGTGGGCAATATCTGCTATTTGGTTTTTCCTGCTCACTTGTGTCCCGTAGGACCCCGAGTACTTGAAACCTGTTCCTTGAATATTCGCGCTATCCACATCCAGGAGGCTTATGGGACCCCCCTTAGCCAGAGCTTGATTCATTCTTATTTCCTGGGGCCACAAACTAGTTTGAGGTTTTATTTACTATCCTGTACTTATGCCATGTTTTACTGCTTTATTACGATTGTGCGATGGATAGCACACTGTACTGTTTAGGTAAGCGGAGTGTTTTCGCGGTATCGACAATCCCAGTTTTGGGTTCCCAGTCATTTACAGCCATTGTCGCAAACCTTGGGTCCGTCTCGGAGTCAGCTAGCTTCGTTGCGGGTGTACTCAATGGGGTGGCCCCCTGAAATATTTCTGAATCCGGTGATTGCTTTGTCGTGAAGGCCTCGTTGGGTTTTGTTTTGGTTTTTTCGAGGTTGATCGAGTGTGTGTTGCTATTTGTGCACCCCTGCAGGGTAAAACTTTCTGAAAGCCGTGTCCGCGGTTATGGACGACTTGGAGCACAGTTTCTCGATCATAGACAAGCATAACTAAAGTACCGCTTTAATCTGACTAAGTAAATTGACTAGTAAATAGTGGAACACTCATGGAATGGTTAATAAAATTGCCAACGGATGGGGGGTTGTTCGTCCGCTTCCTCGTTGGTAAGCGAGGAGGAGGATGGATCTGATGAAATTACTGCTATAACTGTTGTCATTAAATCACGGACATCCGTCTATCATTGGTTAGGCGGATGGTTAGCGTTTATCTATAGAACTGCTAGGGTTTATCTTTTGCTGCAATTGCGTCACCCCAGGTTGTGTCCCCTTTAGAGGCATTAAGACTTGTTGAGTACCCTTAGGGTCTCACACGATAAATTATTGGTTCAGATGAACAGGTACACTCGCAGGACGGATACTGGGTGGAAGAGGCTGATGATGTGGGCAACGATCGTTCGGTGTAGAGATTCCGGGAACGGGGATCCGTGAGATCTGTGGGCGAGATGTGCTTATTTCTATGGCATCTTATGCCGATTTGCTTCTTATCCGTACTCGGACTTTGTTTTGCCGCTTCCGCTTGATACTCTGATGTGTGATGTATGAGGAATTATCCTAAAATATTATATCTATCTAGGTCATTTGAATCTTGCCGTACGGCGTTGCTATATTTCCTTTCTTTCTAGATGGAATGGCTCTGATGTACTTTTGTATGGTGGCTTGCATACATACTCACTTGTGTATGTAGTTGATCCCTTCGCCTGCCGATTACGCCGCCCGTACAGGTCCCGATGAGTTGGAAGTGGTTGGGACGGCCGAAAGGTCTACCCGTGAGTGGCTTTTGGGGCCCCACCATACTATTTCAACCACTACCGCTCATCCAGGCTTGTATCTAGGAGCGTAATTCACCGAGGTAGTTATAAATTGGTATCAGAGCCATCCCGACCTTCAGGGTCTCAGCCAAACGGTCGTTGTCAGTCTAGCAAATATTTTTGGTAGTTATGTATACTAGGGAAAAACAAAACGTGAGAGTAGGACTGCTTCCACTTTTCTTCTTACCCACCCAGCCTCCCTTTTCTGGTAAGGAAGTGCAACGTTTTCAATCCTCTTCTTAAAATTCAAACTAGGATTCACGTGTTCTGGGTTTCCGTAGTACCATAGGTTGTGTGTGTGTGTGTAATTCCTTGTCTATCTGTTGCATCCAAGTTGTTATCTAATCAGCCTTTGGTTATCAACTATTGGTACATTCCATACCGACAGGCTTTTGCAAACCAACGCAATCTGTCTTACTCTTTGTGTCCGACGTTATCTTGTTTGGGGTGTTCATTTCCGTAGTTACCAATCTTTAGGTCAACGTGGGAAGAAGGGGTTAGGATATGTGTTCCACTTATTCATGTGCGGAGTAATGATTTGAGTGCGGGATGGAGTCGCGACCATACCACTACTTTTATCATTCGCTTTGGTATATTGAATTGGTAGAGTCACTAATCTTGATTCGTTAAGTAATTTTGCGCATCTATTGGTATTTTAATGCCGAAATTTGTGGAAAAATTTTCTTTGATATATTTGTGTACCACACTCCTTTTCAGTCGTGTGCGATATGCTTAATATCTTCTAGGTGCTTTGAACTTTGTTGATATTTTAATATCATCTTAGTAAATTGTATCCTTTAATCTTGGTTAATTCCATCTTGGTACTATTTTGGATTATTATTATTCTCCATTATAGTACTGACTTGTGTTTTATATCAATCTCAGGATGGCTCCACCACGCCGTTCAGATGAAGACATACCACCGGAATTGGGGGCCGCGTTGTCAAACATAGCCAATGCCTTGGCAGCAATGCAGCAGAACCAGCAGCGTTTGGAAGAGAGTGTTCGGAGGAATGAGTTTGCTCCACTACCTCCACCTCCCAAGCGGGGTGACATCAAAAGCTTCCTGAAGTTCAACCCACACCAATTTGATGTTTCTGATCGACCACTGGATGCGGATGATTGGTTACGTGAGACGGCAAGGCTACTGGAGACTGCTGATGTTCCTGAGCAGGAGTGGGTAAAGTGTGCTACTCACCTTCTAAAGGGAGATGCAGCTCTCTGGTGGGAGAATTACCTGAAGGCAAGCTGCACTGGTTTTCAGCCTACTTGGGAAAGGTTCACTGCAGCTTTCAAAGAGCAATTCCTGTCAGAAATTGTTATGGAAAGGATGAAGGAAGCTTTTCTCAACCTTAAGCAGGGAAATGATAATGTCAACACCTACATCAGGAACTTCATGAACCTTTCTCGTTATGGTGGCGATGAGGTATCTGATGACAAGAAGAAACAAAAGAGGTTCAGGCAAGGGCTCAATGCATCGATCAAATATGCAATCACACATGCAAGGCCGGCATCTTTCCTGGATCTTCAGCATACAGCTCTGCAGGAGGAAGCAAGTAGGCAAGTGTTTGAGGAGTCCAAGAAACACAACCGTGATGCATCAAGCTCTTCAGCTATGGCAGCTCCTTCTAAGCGGCGTGTCTGGGTTCCTAACACCCCACCGTCGCTCCCGGCTTCACCAAGACCTGCAAGCTACGCGTCAAGGCCACTAAACTCCATCACTGCTGCTCCCAGGGGCTACAACAACCATTACCCTGGAGCGCCTGGCGGAGTCCCTGGCTACGTTGCTCCACATCCACCTGGTGCTTGTTACACGTGTGGAGACCCTGGGCATCTTAACTGGAACTGTCCGATGAAAAACAAAGCTCTTCCTCCACCCCCTCCAAGATCTGCGGCAAGCTCTCCTATGGTTCGTGCACCATCACCTCGGGCTCTCAACATCAACACCAAGCCCGGGTCTACTGTTGCTCATGCCAACTGTGTCAACGCCGCTCAAGCTGAGCATGCACCTGGAGTTGTGATGGGTATGCTTCCCGTTAACTCAGTCCCTGCACGAGTTTTGTTTGATTCTGGTGCATCGCATTCTTTTGTTTCTATCAAGTTTTCAAGTGAGAATGGGTTAGCGTCGGATCCTCTTATGAAGCGGTTAATGGTCCTTTCTCCTGGAGCAACAATGGCAGCTTCTAAAATCAGCCATGGCAATCAAATTGAGATTGGTGGCTCTTCGTTCTCGGCATCCTTAATTGTTCTGGGTAGTTCTGACATTGATGTCATCTTGGGCATGGATTGGTTGACGGCAAATGCACCTGTGATTGATTGTGCTGAACGCTCGGTTTCTCTGAAGATTCCTGAAGGCCATATAGTCTTTTCTCCAAGTCTGACTCCTGCTGTCCAGCTTTTCTCTTTGGCGGCTCTGAATGATGATGCTATGGAAGCTATTCAGAGAGTCCCAGTGGTCTGTGAGTTTCCGGATGTTTTTCCTGAAGAGTTGCCGGGTATGCCTCCGGATCGTGAGGTTGAGTTTGTAATTGAGCTTGAACCTGGAATAGCTCCTATCTCCAAGCGGCCTTATAAAATGGGTCCTGCTGAGTTGGCTGAACTCAAACGTCAGCTTGATGAACAAGAGAAGTTGGGTTTCATTCAACACAGTACTTCTTGGGGTAGCCCAACAATCTTTGTGAAGAAGCGTGACAGGACTGATAGACTTTGTGTTGACTATCGGGCTCTCAATGCTAAAACCATCAAGAACAAATATCCCCTTCCGCGGATTAATGATCTCTTCGATCAGCTAGCTAGAGCAGTGGTGTTCTCTAAGCTGGACTTGAGAAGTGGTTATCACCAAATCAAGATTCGCAAGGAAGATGTGCCTAAAACAGCTTTCACCACCCGCTATGGCCTGTATGAGTACACAGTCATGTCTTTCGGTCTCACCAACGCACCTGCTACCTTCTCGAGGCTGATGAACTCGGTTTTCATGGAGTACCTTGATAAGTTCGTTGTGGTCTATCTGGATGACATCCTGGTCTATTCTAAGTCAAAGGAAGAGCATGAAGAACACCTTCGTTGTGTCCTAAACAAGCTTCGCGAGAACCGCTTGTATGCAAAGTTCTCAAAGTGTGAGTTTTGGCTGCCTGAAGTAACCTATCTTGGACATGTCATCTCTGCCAAGGGCATTGCAGTCAACCCGGAAACTGTGAAGACAATTGTTGAATGGCTTCCTCCTGTTAATGTCAAAGAAGTGCGGAGTTTCCTCGGTTTGGCTAGTTATTGCCGTCGCTTCGTTCAGAACTTCTCAAAGATAGCGAAGCCTCTTACCGATCTCCTCAAGAAAGGCAAGAAATACTTGTGGACTCCTGCATGTCAAACAAGCTTTGAGACACTCAAAGAGAAGCTCACTTCCACGCCAGTCTTGGTTCCTCCGGATACATCTAAGCCTTTCCAGATATTATGTGACGCCTCTTTGCAAGGATTGGGTGCGGTCCTTATGCAAGAAAAGCAGGTGGTTGCTTATGCCTCTCGACAGTTGAGGACGCATGAGATCAACTATCCCACACATGACCTCGAGCTAGCAGCAGTTGTCTTTGCTTTGAAGCTATGGAGGCACTACTTGCTGGGCAACCGTTGTGAGATCTTTTCTGATCACAAGAGTTTGAAGTATATCTTCACTCAGCCTGATCTCAACCTTCGGCAGAGGAGATGGATTGAAGCAATCAATGAATTTGATTTAACCATCAACTACACACCGGGCAAAGCTAATGTCATGGCCGATGCTCTCAGCCGCAAAGCTTATGTCAACAACCTCATGATGGAAGAACAGCATCCTCTCTTGTGTGAGGAATTCCGTCAGCTCAACCTGGAAATTGTGGAACAAGGGCATCTCTCGAACCTTCTGGCTACTCCTCTCTTGGAAGAAAAGATTCGTTTTCGTCAGCGTGGTGATCCGCACACCAGAAAGATCACCTCCCAGCTTCAGCTTCCGAAGTATGAGTCCTTCCACGTAGATGATCAAGGCACGCTTTTCTTTGAACACCGGATGTTTGTTCCGAACTACCCGGGTTTGAGAGAGCAAGTTCTCAAGGAGGCGCACGATTCTGTTCTTTCTATCCACCCTGGCAGCACAAAGATGTACATGGACTTGAAAACACAGTATTGGTGGCCTGGTTTGAAACGATATTGTGCAAAGTATGTCTCGGAGTGTGATGTTTGCCGCAGAGTGAAAGCTGTCCATCAGAAACCTTTCGGTCTTCTACAGCCATTGAAACCTCCGGAATGGAAATGGGAGAAAGTAGAGATGGATTTCATCACTGGTTTTCCAAGGTCGCAGAAGGGCAACAATGCAATCTTTGTTGTCATCGACAGGTTTTCTAAAGTGGCTCATTTCTTCCCCGTCAAGGAAACAATTTCTGGAATTCAGTTGGCTGAGCTCTATATCAACAGAATTGTCTCTCTGTATGGGGTTCCGCTTGAGATCAGTTCAGACCGTGGAAGCATCTTCACTTCAAAGTTCTGGGAGAGTTTCCAAAATGCTCTGGGAACAAAGTTGAACTTCAGCACTGCTTACCACCCTCAGTCGCAAGGACAAGTTGAAAGGATCAATCAGATTCTGGAGGATATGCTTCGTGCTTGCGTCATCTCTTTTGGCATGAAGTGGGAGGAATGTCTTCCTTATGCTGAATTCTCTTACAACAACAGCTTCCAGAAGAGTCTGAAGATGGCACCATTTGAGGCTCTCTATGGTCGCAAGTGCAGAACTCCGATTGGGTGGTCAGGAGTAGGAGAAAGAATTTGGTTTGGCCCTGACATTGTAACTCAAGCAGAGGAGAAGGTGCATATCATTCTTGAGAACCTGAAGATTGCTCAAAGTCGCCAGAAGAGCAATTATGACAGGAAGCACACGGACATGGTGTATGCCCCTGGTGATCTCGTTTACCTTCGTGTCACTCCCATGAGAGGAACACACCGTTTTGGTATCAAAGGAAAGCTAGCTCCTAGATACATCGGTCCTTTCAAGATTCGTGGAAGGAGAGGAGAAGTTGCTTAGCCCTGGAGCTCCCGGAAAAACTCAAGGTTCATGATGTTTTCCACATCTCTCAGCTCAAGAAGTGTTTCAAAGATCCCGGCAGGACCGTGGATCATGAGCTAATCGATCTCAAAGAAGACCTGTCTTATCAAGAACACCCCACCAAAATCTTTGAGACCGCAGAAAGAAGGACTCGCAACAAGTCCATCAAGTTCTGCAAGGTGCAGTGGTCACACCATTCTGTTGATGAAGCCACTTGGGAACGTGAAGATGAACTCCGTGCCAACTATCCTACCCTCTTTGTGTCTTCTTCTTCTTCCTAGAATCTCGGGGTGAGATTCCTGTTTAGTGGGGGAGAGTTGTAGCATCCCAATTGTCTAACAACTGTAATGCTACTTGGTTTAGTAATATAATGGCTACTTCCTACATATAATTGTTGCATCATCATGTTAGCATGCTCATGTCATCATGCCACCTTGCATTTTAGCATCATACAAAAACCCTTGAGTTTTGGTTCTTATCTCATATGCATTGCTAATTGTATTTGCCTCTTGATATATGGTCAAATGCCCAAGTTGAGTTGGGGGCATATCTTTTATTGTCTCCACCACCCTTTCTTTCACCACTTTACAATTCCACCACCCCATTAACCATGAGCTGGCAATTATTCTTCTTTTGGTGTTTGGTCTAGCTCATGAGGGATAGGGTGGGTCCAATGCTACCAATCCTCTTGCTTGGCCCTTACTCCAACTTTGGAGGATGCAAATAAATAAATGCCATGAGATATTGTTTTGTTTTCACAGGATAAGACCAAGCATTTAATGCATTTGCATGGGCCATGCAAGAACCACCTCATCTCTTCCCCTCTGTTTTGTTTTCTTCAAGCCTTGGTTCCATGTGAGGGTTCCCTACTTTTACAAATGTTTTCATCTATTTCTGCAAAACCCCATATCTTCATGTTCTTGTAAAATGCCCCTTTTGGCACATTCATAAATTATGTATGTATGCATCAATCACCCCCCCCCCTTTCTTTTGTCTCTCTTTTCTATCCTTTGGCCTTCCCTTTTCTCTGTTCAAAATCATCTGCTAGGTTCAACAAGTTTTGAAATAAAAGGGTTGGTTGAATTTGAAACATTCAAAACAAATGAAAATAAAAGAAGAGGAAAAAGAGAGAGAGAGAGGAACAGCAGCAGCAACCTGGGCCTTACCTGGCCGCATACAAGGCCCGCTAAGGGACCTCCTTCCCTCCTCCGGCCCACCTTACTCCCCTGGCCCGATACCCCTTCGATCTTCTCCTGTTCACCGTCTTCCTGCCGTCGCCTCCCCTCTCTCGGCATGAGACGGAAAGCAGACGGGGTGGCAGGTACCCGTCGCGTCGCCGTCATCCGCGTCACCATCCACCACCTGGCCCTCTTCTTATCCCCAAGCCGCGGAGGCCCTCCCTCGAACCCTAGACTTCCTTCTCCTCCTCTGCGCCGCCCCCCTACCTCTGCGTCGCCTATGCTCGCCTTGCCCGAGAGCTTCGGCGTGGAGAGCGACGCCGCGCCGTCACCTTGATCCCCTACTGGAGCCGGAGCGCGTGCAGGCAGCCTCCGTCGACCACCTCGCGAGCTCGAGCAGGAGCTGGACGTGACGCCGCTGTTCCCTCTTCTTCCTGGTCAGGCACAGAACATCGCCCCCGTCGCCGACATCACCTCCGACCCTCCCCATCCTCGTTTCCTCTGGGAATCGGCCGAGGTGAGCACCACCTCCTGTTCCCCTTCCCTTTTCCCCTCCGTTCTGCATCGTGTCGCCCGGTATCAACCGCCGCCCTCCCGCGCAGCTTCGCCGTGCCGCTCGCCGCGCGCGTCAGAGAGCCGCAGCAGCAGCGTTTTCCGCCTCTGATCCTAGTCGTGCCCCGCGCGCTGTAGGCCTCCTACGGCGATGCCCCCTTGACGAAAAGTGCAGCCCTATCATCCCTCTCCGTTTTTCGTTTTTGTGGGATGCCGGTTTTCCCTAAGGATTCGTCGCCAACGTCCACCGAAGATCGGACGATATCACGGCGGTGCTGCTCCTATCCGTCCGTCAGTCTCGAGCACCTCCTAGTACCTCTGTTCCTCGCCAGATCCCGGCCTCTTCAGTCCTCCGATGGCAAAACTCCAAACATAAAACTTGTAGCCTGGTATCCCCTCTTCAACTTTGCTTTTTGTGTCTTGTTCAAAATCTCCACCGATTCCTCGCCATCTTCATTCAAAGCTCGGAACAGCTAGCTGTTTTTCGCGAGTAAAAATACAGTTTCGTCAGTTAGCCCAGGACGCTTTTCTAAATAGGCCCCTAGACTATGTGCAGCTCAACCCACAGCCCCTCGATGCCCAATCTTTTTGTAAAAAGGCACCCCGCTTTTCTAGATTCTCAACCCGCGGTACACCCCACCTTTGTCCCACGTGGCAGCCCAGTCAGCACCCTCGGGTCCCACCTGTCGGTGTCTAGGGCTAGGTTAGCCTGAGTATTAAAATGTTTTCTGTTTTCTGAATTCAAATTCAAATTTTCAAATCTGTTTAAACCTAAATGAATTCATAACTTATTAATGGTTTGGAATTTGAATTCAAACCTTATATGAAAAATGTTTAGTTTTTGAATTACAATTCAAATCTTTAATCAAATATTTTCAGAATTAATTTAAATAGTCAACCTTTGACTTTGACCCTATTTAATTATTTTTGACTTTAAAGTAAATTTAAATCCATAATCCCAAATAATACAAATAATATATGTTTTCAAATCAGAAAAATGTGAGGATTTCAAATATGCTATTCAAATTACCTTTTGCACATTTAAAATTCCAAGTTGAGTAAATTACAACCAATGCCACTGGAACTTAATAAATTAATAACTTTTGATGTATAACTCCGAATTTAACAAATGATATGTCTAAAATGATCAGCTCGACGAGACCTTTCTGTTTATGCTATCCATGACTTCAATTGCAGCATGCATCATATAAATATAAAGTATACAGCAACTAATATGACAATAAAATGGGACCAAAACCCCATCAAAATGTTACTTCTTGTGTTCTACACCTCACCCATGCCATGCTACTTTATTGCCATGCAAATTGTGCATCATTCATCATGGCATGATTGTTTGCTTGTCGCATTTTATTCATATGCTTGCACTCTTTATTTATGTTGGCCCTTGCTTGTTTGGTTCTTCTTCGAATAGACACTGAGCAGGGGATATATCAAGAGAACCAGGAGCACTACCCAGATCCGTCTCTCGCTTCAACTGAGTTGCCAGGCAAGCACTACCACATGCTTGCATACATACAGTACCTATTGCCTCTATCTTAATCTTGCATCATTGAGTCACGATTGCATTAAACTGAATCCCAAGTATTGCATAGCCTTTACTTTTGAACCCCACCAAGCTTGTTCCCCACCCCATGAGCCATTACTACAGGAGTTGTTTGAGCCATGCGAGTCGTAGAACAGCATGTGTAGGGTTTGTGAGAGTCGGATGGATAACGAGGTGCCTAAATAACTTAACCTGAGTAGTAATGGGATAACTAATGAAAGTGGCACCGGTGGGCAATATCTGCTATTTGGTTTTTCCTGCTCACTTGTGTCCCGTAGGACCCCGAGTACTTGAAACCTGTTCCTTGAATATTCGCGCTATCCACATCCGGGAGGCTTATGGGACCCCCCTTAGCCAGAGCTTGATTCATTCTTATTTCCTGGGGCCACAAACTAGTTTGAGGTTTTATTTACTATCCTGTACTTATGCCATGTTTTACTGCTTTATTACGATTGTGCGATGGATAGCACACTGTACTGTTTAGGTAAGTGGAGTGTTTTCGCGGTATCGACAATCCCAGTTTTGGGTTCCCAGTCG
Organism: Avena sativa; assembly: GCA_916181665.1. Lineage (NCBI taxonomy): Eukaryota > Viridiplantae > Streptophyta > Magnoliopsida > Poales > Poaceae > Avena > Avena sativa. The sequence continues at coordinate 407,378,188 of OV702283.1, read as the reverse complement.
TTTACAGCCATTGTCGCAAACCTTGGGTCCGTCTCGGAGTCAGCTAGCTTTGTTGCGGGTGTACTCAATGGGGTGGCCCCCTGAAATATTTCTGAATCCGGTGATTGCTTTGTCGTGAAGGCCTCGTTGGGTTTTGTTTTGGTTTTTCCGAGGTTGATCGAGTGTGTGTTGCTATTTGTGCACCCCTGCAGGGTAAAACTTTCTGAAAGTCGTGTCCGCGGTTATGGACGACTTGGAGCACAGTTTCTCGGTCATAGACAAGCATAACTAAAGTACCGCTTTAATCTGACTAAGTAAATTGACTAGTAAATAGTGGAACACTCATGGAATGGTTAATAAAATTGCCAACGGATGGGGGGTTGTTCGTCCGCTTCCTCGTTGGTAAGCGAGGAGGAGGATGGATCTGATGAAATTACTGCTATAACTGTTGTCATTAAATCACGGACATCCGTCTATCATTGGTTAGGCGGATGGTTAGCGTTTATCTATAGAACTGCTAGGGTTTATCTTTTGCTGCAATTGCGTCACCCCAGGTTGTGTCCCCTTTAGAGGCATTAAGACTTGCTGAGTACCCTTAGGGTCTCACACGATAAATTATTGGTTCAGATGAACAGGTACACTCGCAGGACGGATACTGGGTGGAAGAGGCTGATGATGTGGGCAACGATCGTTCGGTGTAGAGATTCCGGGAACGGGGATCCGTGAGATCTGTGGGCGGGATGTGCTTATTTCTATGGCATCTTATGCCGATTTGCTTCTTATCCGTACTCGGACTTTGTTTTGCCGCTTCCGCTTGATACTCTGATGTGTGATGTATGAGGAATTATCCTAAAATATTATATCTATCTAGGTCATTTGAATCTTGTCGTACGGCGTTGCTATATTTCCTTTCTTTCTAGATGGAATGGCTCTGATGTACTTTTGTATGGTGGCTTGCATACATACTCACTTGTGTATGCAGTTGATCCCTTCGCCTGCCGATTACGCCGCCCGTACAGGTCCCGATGAGTTGGAAGTGGTTGGGACGGCCGAAAGGTCTACCCGTGAGTGGCTTTTGGGGCCCCACTGTACTATTTCAACCACTACCGCTCATCCAGGCTTGTATCTAGGAGCGTAATTCACCGAGGTAGTTACACCGCGCCTGGGGGTGTGACCACCCTGGCCGCCCCTTGCCTCGCCTCTTCGCCTATAAAGACCCCCCAATGCCAAAACCCTAAGTACCCGATCAATATTCCATGAAACTGTCTGTAGCCACCGCAACCATCGTCCCTATATTGGGGGGGGGGGGTCTGAAGCTCTTCCCGACACCCTGCCAGAGCGGAGATCATCCTGGAGGCCTTCTTCTTCCTCATGCCAGCCTCCGGTATGAAGCGTGAGTAGTTCCACCTTGGACTACGGGTCCATGTAGTAGCTATATGGTTGTATCTCCTCCTTTGTGCTATCATGTTTAGATCTTGTGAGCTCCATTCATGATCAAGATCTCATCTATTTGTAATCATGCATGTTGTGTTTGCGGGGATCCAATGGATATTGAGATTACTATGTCAGATTGATTAATAGTTTTGTCTTATTGATTCTATCATGTCTGCGTTGTTTGTTATCTTGCATCTCTCTATTTCTAATAGCTATCTTGGCTGGGTAGATGCTAGTGACTCCAAGAGGGGGTATTTATGCTAGATAGTGGGTTCATGCCTCTATTTAATCTAAGGGAAGTGACAAACATCTCTAAGGTTGTAGATGTGATGTTGCCACTATGGAGAAAACAACGGTCTCTTGTTCATGGAACAAGTGGATTGTTTACCTTAGACACTTTTCTTAAAGCAGTTATCTATTGCTTGCAAATTAATACCATAGGGGGTTTGGATGATAACCTGAAGGTGGATTTCTATTCATAGATGCAGTTGGATGGCGGTCTATGTATCTTGTTGTATTGCCCAATCGAATCTCATAGGATCATGAATGTCTAGTATTGCATTGTTATGCCTTGCTCAGTCCTGTCAATTTCCCTGCTATAATTTGTTTGCCCAGCATGCCATGTTTTGTTTATATAAGGAGAACACCTCTAGTGAACTATGGACCCCGGTCCAATCTTTACCATTGATACATCTTCCACTATTACGGTTTACTTTCTGCAAACCACCATCACCTTCCATACCATACAGTTAATCCTTTGTTACAGCAACTGGTGAGATTGACAACCTCACTGTTTGTTGGGGCAAAGTCTTGAGTTTGTGTTGTGCAAGTTTCCAAGTTGCTTGCAACACCTTTGAGACGTTTCCTTCCTCCTACTGGTTCGATAACCTCAGTTTCTTACTGAGGGAAGACTTGTTGTTGTCCTGCATCACACCTTGCTCTTGGGGTTTCCCGACGAAGCACTTCTAGGCGCCATCATGCACTTGCAGTCATCAAGCTATTTTATGACGCTGTTGTCGGGGAGATAAGCGCTAAGTGTTTTGTCTCTTGACATTTTAGGTGTTACTATTACAACATCGTCTCCTTAGGAGACAAAGGGTCTACACGCTCTGGTAGGGCTTATCTACTAAATTATTTTGAACGCGTCCTACTCAGAGGCGCGAGGAAATCATTGAAAAACTTTTGAGATCGAATAAAGTTGAAGTTGACAACCTAAGTGACTTCATGGAAATAATGTACATTCATAGGACAACACCCAAGAAACCTGAGAAGACTCTCAGAGAATATAGTGCTCCAAACTCTGCATTTCTTAAACAACCAATAGAATTTCCTAATCCTGGAGTTGGGGAATATCGATTTGATGGTGAAATTATTAAAACCTTGCAGGAAAAAGCTTTCAGTGGAAGGGAAGATGAGGACCCATGAAGGCATCTTAGAAAGTTCGACGATGTGATAACATCATGATACGTCCAAAACGTATCTACTTTCCCGAACACTTTTGACATTGTTTCTCCTCTAATTTGTGTGATTTGGATACAACTAACACGGACTAACATTGTTTTCAGCAGAACTGCCTTGGTTTCTAGTTTTTGTGCAGGAAATTAACTTTCAGGAAAAATCCCGGAAAATATCGCAAAACTCCTATTTTACCAGAAGACTCACGGAGCCAGAAGATGATACGGAGGAGGGACACGAGGGGCCCACACCCCCTGGCCGCACGGGCCAGGCCAGGCCACGCCTGGGGGTGGTGAGGCCACCTCGGGTATCCCCTCGGTCTCCCTCTTCGCCTACATAAAGCCTTCTGACCTAAAAACAGAGGGGGGTCAACGTTTTTCCATATAGAGTTCCGCTAGGCCGCCACCACCAGAAATTGCAATTTGGAACCAGAAACTCCGTTCTGGCACCCTGCCGAAATGGGGAATTAGAGGAGATCATCACCATCATCATCACCGACACCTCTCCATCAACCATCCATGTCTCCCCCATCCATGAGTGAGTAATCCCCCGTTGTAGGCTATGGGGATGGTAGGGATTGGATGAGATCTATCATGTAATCGAATAAAATTGTTAGGGCATGGTGCCTAGTATCTTTATTAGTGCTATTTGACTTTGTTGTAACTTGTTGTGCTTAATTCTTGTCACTAGGGCCTGAGTGCCATGATCTCATATATGAACATGTTATTGATTCATGATGATAGTATTGTTTGTGATCTTATCTGCAAGTTGTTTACACATATTATTGTCCGAAACCAAAGGCCCTGAAGTGACAGAAATTGGGATAACCGGAGGGGGTGGCTGTGATATGAGGATCACATGTGTTCATAGAGTGTTAATGCTTTGCTCCGATACTCTATTAAAAGGAGTACCTTAATTTCCAGTAGATTCCCTTGAGGCCCCACTCCAACGGGATGGCAGGACAAAAGATGTTGTGCAAGTTCTCATTGCGAGCACGTATGACTATATATGGAACACATGCCTATGATTGTTTAGTACTTGGATGCTTTATCTTATTTATCTGCAAATTCCCTAGATCTTGATATTACATGATTAGTCTCGTTCATGCAACGCCCGTCCATCCATCCCTATACCTACCGCACTGAAATCCCGCTGTTTGCTACCATTGTTACTACTCCCTTTGTTTTACTGCTGTTGTTACTTTGCTATTGCTACTACAAAACTGTTGCTACTGATAAACTACTATGAGCAAGACTATTTCCAGGTGCAGCTGAATTGACAACTCAGTTGTTAAGGCTTATAAGTATTCTTTGGCTCCCCTTGTGTCGAATCAATAAATTGGGTTATACTACCCTCAAAGACTGTTGCGATCCCCTATACTTGTGGGTCATCACATCACTTGGACCAAAAGGTTTGCCAAGATAATTCTCCCGTCTAAAATTATTTCGTTGGCCTCTCAAAGGTAAAGCTCTAGACTGGTTATATTATCTCCTTCGCCATTATATTAAATGTTGGGAAAACTGCATTGTCAAATTCATAAATAGGTTTAATCCTTTTACAAAGGTAACAAAACTTAGAAAGAATATAGGAAATTTTAGTCAGCACGTGGGAGAAAACTATCCACAAGTCTGGGAAAGATATTTTGGAATGATCAATAGTATCCCTAATCATGGCTATTCTGAGTCAACTATTTGCCACTTATTTTACCATGGTCTTAATACCCAATGCAGAGAGTTGCTATAATCATCAGAAGGAGGATCGATAAATACTTTAACTATTAAAGCATGTTTGAAATTAATGGCTACTAGGGCTAAGAATGATTTTATATATAATCCTGATTTTGGCACTAAGCTGGAAAAGAGAATACTACGTATAAATCCTGATCTTATGCCTAAAGTGCGTAAATCCATGAAATAAAAAGGTATACCTTCAGAGCTTGTCAAGGAAAACAAAGTAGATTTATTACAAGTTTTAACTGAAGAAGATAAAACTAGAAAAGTTTTTCAAGAATTGAAACATCGATAGACAAAGTCTTATAATAAGTTGCATAAGCAATTTCAAAGACATAAAAAGATTTTGGCTGAACTTACAGAAAATTATGAGGAGATTAGCTAAGAAATAAAATTATTTAACAAGTACCTCAGTATGATTGAAACCCAGTGTGAACAAATAGCATCTGGTTATCAATTTTTTCTTCGTGATGATATAAATATTCCTGTTTCTACTAATGTTGTTACAAGAAGAGGTGCGGTTGTTAAAGGACCATTAGGACCACCGGAATATGAAGCAAAAAAAGATTGAAAGGAAAAAGCCTTACTTAAAGCAAGTCAGGAAGATGATGAAGATGATACATTGGTGGATCCTCAAGATGAGACTGCTCAAGACACACAAAATCAAACCTTGGAGGTGAAGAACGATGCACAGGATGATAGTTATAATTCTGATGCAGAAACTGTCGATCCAGGAGAAGGAAAATACACAAGCAAAGAAGATGAAGTTGTTGCAATAGAGAAAAACAAAAATGATAAGCAACAACAAAAGAAAGCAACTAAAGAGCTTGATCCTCCGATCCACAAAAGGTAAAAGACAAAGGTAAGAAACTTCCATTTCCAAATCGCAAAAAGAAAGCACCAGATCCAGAAATCTATGATTCTTTCGCAAAGGCACTTAATGCTCTTCGTCTAGAAATTCCATTTGTGGATGCAATAAAAGTGCCTTCCTGTTCTAAATTTCTCCGTGACATTCTTAGTAGAAAGAAAGAAATAACTGAAACCGTTGCCATGGTGACTAGTTACCCTACTAATGGGAGACTATTGCCTAAGTCAGTGGATCCCGACATACGAACTATTTCATGTTCAATAGGCAAAACTGATATTCATAATGCTTTATGTGATTTATGTGCAGGAGTTAGTGTAATGCCATACTCCCTCTATAAAAGGCTAGGATTAGGGAATACTCTCCCACTTCTATCACTTTACAGATGGATAAAAAATCCACTAAACAACCTATTGGTATGATTGAGGATGTTCTACTTAGAATAGATGAGCATGTTATTCCCACCAACTTTATTATTCTTGAAATGTCGGAAGATGAAAGATTATCTATAATACTTGGAAGACCTTTTCTTAGCACTGCAGGAGCATAAGTTGATTGTGCTGTAGGGAAAATAATCTTCACTATTTATGATGCTAAAATAATCCGGTATTTTCCAAAGAAACTAGAAGCAGGAGAAAGGTATGTTCCACCGGAAAAACGAGTTCATGTGGTAGGTGCTTTTGATAAAGAGCAACCGAAGGTAAGAATTCGAGAACAGGAAAGGGGTTGAAATATTCAACCATTCTCAGTAAAATGCTTAATAGGAGTCAACCCATCATATCAATAAAAATAAATTAAAATCAGATAATAAAGTTGTTCATCGCATTCCTACAACTGTTTCACAGACATTTTTGCGGAAGCTCACCCGTAAAGATACAGCTGTCAAAAAGTAGCAGAAATATCGACTGAACAAGCATATATTTAGAGTAGAAAATAAAGTATGAGTTTTATGTGTAGAAACTAGCTCAACATTATTATCCAAATAAAAAATGCATCTCTAAAAATTTGAGTGAAAAAGAATGCTACAGAAAGTCTAACGACCAACTATACGGCTGGAATAAAAATTCCCGATGTATAGTTGCGGCCGTATAGTTATCGACAAAATTCATAAAAGTTAGGGTTCGGATACAGAAAGGTTGACGACCAACTATATGGCGGGTCCATTTGGTCTGGCCGTACAGTTGTGATCTGGCAAAGGGAAACTCTAACCCTCGACGCCACCACAACTATACGACGAGAGCTACCCGGCCCATCCGTATAGTTTGGCCCGACCACTTTAATGGATCTGGGCAGGGCAAGCTTCTTCCTCCCCTCATTATTTATCTCAACCTCTCTCTCTCCAAAACTCACAAAACCTCTCAAGAACTCTCAATTCTTCGTGGATTTCATTCGTTTGAGTGCGGGAATGGATAGATCGGTATGTTTCTCTCCCTATCCATGCTTTATTTTCAGAATTCCATGGTTGAAATGTTCTCATTGAATTAGTGGATGAACTCAAGCTTTATTGATTTTCCCTTTTAATTTCTCACGTTAGGATTGAATTCCTCCACGTAGGATCACTCATATATCATGTAGAAACTATATGCCTAAGGTTTTATGTTGAAATTTCTCAGTGCATCAAGATGAACAAGATCGGTAGTCTTTTTCTCAAGGCCAAGCGCCAACGTGGTGAGGGCTCGGGGCTCCGGGCTGAGCTCGACAACAAGTATGCCATGGTTTTGGCAAGGAAGGTGCTGCCCACACGATGGGATAACGGCTTCCTCAACTCATCAGAGTTAAAGGGGGACTTCGACTACCTGTCTGCAAATGCAGGGCTCACTGGCCTCGCCAACGCAAATCACTACACCTATAAAGGGCTCACCCATGAGTTCCTCATCTCCTTCTATGACAACTACATGGAGAAAGGTAATGCATGTATGATAAATTTCACCGTTAACCAACGGTCATATCAAATTACCTATCAACAACTTTGCAATGCTGATGGATTCCCTCAAGAAGGAGAACCAACTGTTACAAACCTGTATAGTGTCTTGAGTGCAAATGCTTGGGAGGTTGTTTCTGTTAATGGTGGTAGGGACTTCTACCAGAAGAAAATGTCCACCATTCAGAACCCAACCATCCGTTACTTTGTTATCTTTCTTGCTAACACCTTGTTAGGAAGAGGATATACCGGCTCGATGGCTAATGCAGACATGGCCATGATCACCAAGGCACTCTTCCCTAATGTGTCGCAGAGTCCCACTCCTACAGCTCTATTTCTCCAGCACCTCCGCCACTAGAGCAACAAAAATAAAGGTGATATTCGTATCATTGGAATGGTAACCCACCTAATCCAAGCCCATGAAATTGCAATTCCTATTGCTCAACATGTTGATGGCTCCATACTTATGGATGCCAGGTATATAACTGCTTGTGGCTTCATCAGTGTTTACCGAGCTAACAGGAGGCTCCAAGCCTATCAAGTTGGTTATCTTAATGATGAGCAGGATGGTCAGATGCCATTTCCTTTCCCGCAAGCCTTCGAGGTTTAGGGAAGGTACGACTGGATCCTCACCAAGGATCAAGTGACTGAAATCATGGCGGAGCTCTATCCTAACTCCGATGAAGAGGAAGAAGGAGGGCAGCAGGATGAGCAGGAGCAGAAACAGGAGCAGGAGTACAACCCTTCTTGGGAAGGACAACAGTAGCAGCAGCAGCAGGAGTAGCCTTGGGACCAATGGCCTAATCATCCACAGCAGCAATAGGGGTTCAACAATGTCCCCTATCAGAATTTTTTGCATCTCAACCAGCACGTTGGGGAAATCAACCATACTCTGCATGGAGTTAGTGAAGATGTGAGTGCTTTAACTCACATATTTGATAACTTTATGACCTACTTCCCTGACTACTACCAACAGCACCATCAGCCGCCGCCAAACAACGGCAACAATTAAGCATGGCAACATCCTAAGCTTGGGGGAGGTTTTGAAAACCTCTAAACTTGCATTAATATTTTTATTTACTCTTTTGATTTGTTTTCTTTTCCAAGAATAGCCTGTTTACTTTCAGTTTGCATTATTAAAACCCAAAACACAAAAAAATTAGTGCAACTTTCAATTACAGTTTGTTTTCTTTGTTTTTCTCAGATATTGCTCAATTTCAGGTGACTTGTCAATGCAGAAATATAGAGAGGATTTGACTCAAGTACGAGAACGAATCAAGCAAGAGGAGGTATCACATTCCTTTCATCATCCCTCTTGAAATTTTAAATTGATCCTACAATTATTTACTTGTGTGCACTTGAGTCACTCCCCACTTAGCTTGTTATCCTATAAATTATATTCCCTTGATAGTGTCCACTTTTAGCTTTGAAACATTGAGAAATGAACTTGGTTAAAATATTTCTGATAATTTTACAACAAGAAAAAGCATCCTAGAGATCACTTGAGTCCATCTTTATCCTAAAAAAATTTATTTTATAAACTACTCAACCCCATTGAGCTTAATGTAAATAGACTCGATAGCACCCTTGAATGAAATTGTCTGATAAAATGGATACTTCGAAGTAGAAGAGATTACGCCACTGCTTTTTCTAATAATTATAGTAGGATATTGATTTATGTGTGTCACTTCAAACACTGTCGTACTCCATGGGAACTATTAACTCCGCTGGTTAACGGACGATCTAAATGTGGGAAACCACTTGTTTCGGCTATTGAGTTATGTAAACGTCTGTAGCTGCAATGCTATGACGTGTAAATTTTTTAGTCTCCTCGTGGTTTCACGTTCCAAGTGAAGTTTCAGTACTCCTCTGACCCACTATTGCTCAACAGCTATCTATTGGCATGGTCACGAGTGCGCAACACAACCCCAATTAATATGTTAAAAACAGTGGCATGATTTCTCTATGAAAGAGTTAAAGTTTTTGAAAAACAAGGAAAGGAAAAAAGGTGCTTTTAGAGTCTCGAAATTTTGACGTGGGAGTAGATGAGTTGTTCTTAAATTAAATGTTCTTGGTGCAAACTTGAGTACTCTTAATTGATAAAAGTAACAAGAGCAAAAAGTTTTCATCTCTCAACAAGAGAGAAGCCAAAAAGATTTGTTTTACTTTCCTAGCTAAACTTTCGACACTCGCTCGTGCATATGATTTATTTGCTAGCAAGATATGCGTGGTTAGGAAGTGAACTCGGTGCAATCTTGTGAATATTTGTATGATCATGTTTAAGATTGCAGGAAATGTGAAGGAAAGGATTGGACACCAATTCAAGCTTGTAAGTTCTTTTATTTCAGTTTCGAATCTACACTATCCTTTCTTATTTCCTTGTCACTTGAGGGCGAGCAACATCTAAGCTTGGGAGAGTTGATAGCTGTGAGATTCTACACATTGGTTTCTATCAATGGTTTTTGTTTGGATTTGATGGTTTTCTAGCTTTACCTAACGCTAATACTTCAGTAGCGAAGAAAACTTGGTTTTTAATGAGTGTTTCAGGTTCTGAACATCAACAGAGGGATTTAACAGCAAACACACAATATTCAGGCGAAAACAAGCAAGTCTCTTTTTGGAAGCAATCGAGGGGAATTCACTGCAAGCTTAACGACCAATATACAGGCTGCCGTCGTATAGTTCCCACCGTATAGTTGTCATCTCGTTCGTCTTATTAAAAGGGACAACTTTCATGAAGGGACGAAGGTCGAAAACAGAACACACGAGTCGCCATACCATCTAGAAGGGAGAAAGAAGGGAGCCGGAGAATAAGGGGAAGATGTTCTTCATCTTGCTCCACGATCTTTGATCTTCTAGCCACCACACCTCCATATCCACCACTTGTACTTGAGAGAGAGAGAGAGAGAGATGTCCACCTTGCAAGATTAGGGTTTGAGATTGTTCTTCCTATCTTGAATTGTGTTGGATTTATTTCTATTTCTTATTGTGGATCTCCATGGTTATATCAAGAAGAACTCCCTTTATTTAATTATATCGATGATGCTTTGTTCTCTCATGTGTGAGTAAGTTCCCTTGGGCATGGGAAATGTAGGGGATTGGTGAGATGTGATGTGCCTATATAATTTCCATTAAGTTTGTGATTGATTTTAATTACTATGTTATGTGTGCTTGAATATCTGTGGGATGCTTAATGCATGTTGTCCAATTAAGGGTCCAGACAACATGATGCTTTGTTCTACATAGATAGAATCTAGCAGACCAGCGACCCCCGAGTGACATGGGGATATCAATGGAAAACTAGTTTGACTTGAGGATAACGAAGAACCACCAAGCTTATTGCATTAGTACGATCCAAGGAGCTTAATTGCTAAGCAATCTGAAGGATCTTAATCGTCTAGTGACTGATCATGGTTGTGATAAATAGGCTAGTAGCATTATTGAAGTTGGGATGAAATCTACCAAGAGAAGTTACGGCTAATTATGGATTGCTCGCCTACACACATACTTATAAGATTATAATTTTTATACTTATCACTCATTCACCTGGCACATTCACTATCACCATGAACTGAAACTCCTCGCGCCTACTTTGTCATCTGCAGAAAACAACAAACAAGTCGTTCTTTACTTTTATGCTTTTTACTTCTGAAGTTTACATTTTAGCTTTATTTAAATACTTCTGTTTAAATCCAAATTCTATTCTCATTCTCAAACACTTACAGTCAATTCACTCGAAGACCCGTGACAACTTTAGGTGCGACAGAGACTTCATCAATAAACACTTACCTTTGGGCTCCCTATGAGATCGATATCTAAACTTCAAAACTAGCTACAAATAATCTATACACTTGCAATCATCACATGTCATGTTCTTTCATAGCTCGACCTTGGTGTATTCATAGTACCAAAAAGATGAAATTCCCTATGCGAAACCCAACACCTCCCCTGCTGGCTCACACTGTCGCCTCTCCCAACACCCCAAGCCGCAGCATCAACGAAGACATATCTAAGCTAACCAAGACCCTCTCCCCGCCCAACCTACTCCTCCACCTATGGGTACAAGTTGAAGCAGCGTGCATCTCTCTCTCATGCTAATTGTTTGGATGCATAAAATTCTAGAATAGGCATTGTATATATTGCCCTCTACATATTTGTTTTTATGCTTGTTACGACTGAAACTACTTGTTTCGAGTTTCTCGTCCGTGCATATTCTCATTGACGAGCACACGGCCTGGCAAGAAAACAATACCCGTCGCCGCTGCAACCATGGCAGCCATCGGGTGCACTACTAGAGAAAATCTTATGCGAGGCGCACCTAAAAGCTTATGCGAGGCGCATATCATATGCGCCTCTAGCTTCAAGCCTCGGCTATTTTTTATTGATATGCGCCTCGCATGTGTGAAGTATAGGAGACGCATATCATATGCGTCTCGCATATGTTTTACAATGCGCCTCGTATATTTATAGTATATGCGCCTCCTATAGTGTCCTATATGCGCCTCCGGTAATATTTTCGAAATTCAAGTTTTACAGACCACTATAAATAATAATATACAGATATTCAAATATACAATATAGTCCAGAATGCAGTATAAAGAGCACAGAATTTTTCAAAAACTTGCAATTTGCCAAAGCATAATAGAACCAACATGAATACAATACAATACATTACACATCAATCATGACATACAAGTTCATACATCAAGTGTTTGTGCCACAATTTCACACCTCCGAGTACAAGTTCACAATCACATTACACCTCCGAGTACAAATTCACAATCACATTACAACTCCAACGACGTAGCTCTACCTAGATGAAGTAGAACACATAACCTACCATGAAGAGCAACAAGGTGGTGATCACGAGGAAGTTCCTCCACTTCTTCCTTCCATGCCTCCTCCACTTCTCTTCTGCCACCTCTCTACTCTCATAGCTTTGGTAGTTGTTGCCCGAGAAGTTGTTCACTTGCTTCTGGCAGTCTTTCCACTCCTCGTACACACCTGGAACCCGACCGATGTACACGACATAACACCTCCTCGCCATCTCCTTTAGAACACGAACTGCTTGAGTAGTTGAATTCCATACATAACTTGAACTCCTTTGCTTGAAACATCTTTTTTTTATTATATGTTAGACTGAACCAATCATCACATGTAAGGATGAATATGAAATGTTACAGAGCAGTACACTGCTGAAGAATGGTGCTAGTGTGTCTACAGGGAATTCAGGTCTCGGTGTAGAGCCTTAATTCTAACTGCAATTTTGGTCTGCTGCTGGTTTGCCTTGCAACTACTGATTACGAACTCCATTGACAAACTGAAAGTTGAACATGCGAACACCTGTGTCCTCTCTAGTTATATAACTCAGCAAACAGGTTTTATAAATTCAGACCATAATCTAGTTTGGGAAACTGGGGATTGGGGAAGCATTTACTTAGGATATAAAACTGCTATGAGAGCATGAATATGGTCTAGGTTTTTTTTAACAGACACACGGATATGGTCTGTTAAAAGTTCCTACTAAGCAGACAGGCAGGGACTCATGTAACTTGAGATGGAACGCCACGAGCATATGTGGCAAAGTCATAGACGTATCTGGAATTTTGAATTCAGTTTGCAGGCCAACTTAAACAGTCATGTACCAACCAAGTAAACTCCCCAAATTTGAAATTATCCAGGAGATTTGACCCAGCCCTAGCTATCCAAGTCAAATTCTCATAAACGCATATAGGGAAAGGAAGGGGATTGGCGCTCACCTTGGACTCAATCTCAACTTTTTTGGACTCAATCTCAATCACGAGCTGATGCCAGGATTACGAGGGGTAAGGGAGAAGGGGGATTGGTGCTCACCTTGGGGTGTTGAGGACGGAGGTGAGGTTGCAGGTCCTCCACGAGCGCAGCAACAGTCGGTCCTTCACGAGCGCAGCAGCAACAGCAGGTCCTCCACGAGGCAGGGCGGCGGCGAGCTCCTCCTTCACGGGGACGGCGGCGTCGGGCTCCTCCTCCACGGGGCGTGCGGGTCGCGGGCGAGGTGTGCTCCTCCTATAGGTGGTCGCCGAAGTATCAGGGAGAGGGAAGTCGTCCTCCAGATCAAAGTAGTTTAACATTTTTTCTAGGAAGGGAAAGAGGATCCTTAATTTTGACCAAATTTACTAATCAAAATCTGTGGTTAGACTGAAATGACACATCGGCCATACTTTTTCTGTGGATGTTCAGGAAGAAGAATACATCTTCTGAGCCAAGATGAGCACAACTTTTATTGATCAAACAACTCCAGTAGCAGTGCTAAATTCAGTTAGTAGAACAGACCAGCTGTGAATTGCAAACGATGAGAAATAATAAGATACCCAAGCATGAGTCCGGTGTGGGTTGCCAGTCCTCGTGGAAGGCCTCCGGCGGCAGATCCACCTCGACGAGGGCCATCTTGGGCTCCACCCTCTACGTGAGCGCCCTCCCCTTGGCGTTCACCACCAGCCACTACCGGTCCCACCGGAACCCTGCACGCAGCCGCCGGCAACCATCAGATCAGACTCAGAGCTCCACTCAAGAATCAATAAGGGAGGAGGGAGGGGGTGAGCAGAGTTGAGTGAAGCAGCCAGTGAGTACCGAAGGAGGTGACGGGGGCCTGCGGCACGGAGACGCCCCTGCAGGACTTGATGGGGTATATCAGGATCGACGCCACCGTCGCCGCCGGCTTTCCCGCCGGCTCCTCTCCCGCGCCTCCGCCGCCGCCGAGCAGGGAGGAGAGGAAGGAAGCCGCCTTCTCCATCGACTCGACTGGCGCGTAGCAGCGTGAGACACGGACAGCGGGCGGAGGATGAAGACGAGACAGAAGAGTGGGTGCGAGTGACGTGGGCCTTATCCCGCAGCAGCAGCAGCGCCGCCTACCGCGGTCGGCTTTGGCACGACGCAGCGCAGTGCCAGATTAACATATTTTTCCGGCGGCTGGAGGACGACTTCGATCTGGAGGACGACGACGGTTCAATCCAGAGAAAAGGGAAACGGTCCGTGCGGGGTACCAGATATGCGAGGCGTATATTGTAGAGTGCGCCTCGTATAATATTATGCGAGGCGCATTTGGGCCGAATGTGCCTCGTATAATATGCAGTCATAGACAAATAGCGCACTGCGCTGGTTTCTGTCAATAAACGTGTAGCAGCCTAGTGGTAACATGCCTTGTCCGATTCCAAACACTAGCCATCCAGGTTCGAATCGTGGGGTCACAAAATTTTTAGAATTTTTTTAAAGGCCATTTTTCATGTAAAAGCATTATCCAAACACAATATAAACTATAAAATATACTGCAAATATTTTAAATATTCAAAAAGCTGGAAAAAAGTTGTTTGGTTCCATGTGCAAAAAGCTGGAAAAAAGTGGTGCCAGGTTATGCGAGGCGCATATTGCACAATATGCGCCTCCTATAATTCAAACTATAGGAGGCGCATATAGCAATATGTGCCTCGCATATGCGGCCACCTACCTCCGCCCGGGCCCGCAGGAGTTACTTGAGGCGCATATGACCATATGCGCCTCGCATATTATCAAATATAGGAGGCGCATATAACCATATGCGCCTCGCATATTCGTGCACCTACCAACACACGGGCCCACACAGATTATGCGAGGCGCATTCTGTCCATATGCGCCTCGCCTATCTAATATATAGGAGGCGCATATGACTGGAATGCGCCTCGCATAATATGGAGCTGCTAGATTTAGTCCGTACAGGGATTATAGGAGGCGCATTCTTATCATATGCGCCTCGCCTATTTTTATACTAGAGGCGCATGGAGAAGGAGTGTGCCTCGCCTATTTTATAGGAGGCGCATATGGTCTAAATATGCCTCGCATAAGCATGTCTCCTATAGCCTTTTCTCTAGTAGTGGTGGTCATTGGGGTAACACCTCTCTCTCTCTCTCTTCCTCTCGTTCAGACTTAAGTGACTCTTAGTTGTTGTTCATTAGATGATTGTGATGGATCTATGACTGTCAAAGCGATTGAAATTTCCCTCATATGATATGTCTTTTGCTAATTACATTTTTCTGTATTCTTACACTAGTGGAAACGAGGTCTTTTGTTGATCCCGAAAAGGGGCTTTAACACTGGTTCTTCTACGAACCGGTGTTAAAGGGGGGCCGTACCAGCGTGGCCCCTGCGGAAAAAAGGAGCCCCCCCTTTAACACCGGTTCGTGCCACGAACCGGTGTTAAAGGTCCCTGCAGCAGTGGCCCGCGCACCCCCCCCCCTTTAACACCGGTTCGTGGCATGAACCGGTGTTAAAGGGGGGCTATATAAGACACCACCCCAGCCCACACACACCCCACTCTTCCATTCTTTCACATTTTGGAGCCTAGCAAGAGGGTGTGAAGAGTGTTAGTTTGTGTTTTTTTCATATGCACTAGATGTGTTCGGTGAAATGCCCGAGAGCTCAAAATAAGCTTTCTTGTTGCTCTTTCCGTCTCGGTCGAGGTCGGCAACTATAGTTTCATGTGTCATTGATGTACTATATATATAAATGGTCATCTCCCTATTATTTTTTGATATATACTACATATTAATGCAGATGAATCGGCAATGGATGTACGGTGACCGCCGCACTTCCGAGTACATTACGGGCCTCCAAAATTTCATCGTTGTGGCTAATGCAAACCGTGGTCACAATGGTTTTATGTGCTGTCCGTGTGTTCACTGTCAGAACAAGAAAGACTACTCAAATACCAGAACCATTCATGCCCACCTGCTTCGATCCGGTTTCATGCCCAGCTATAATTGTTGGACCAAGCACGGAGAAAAAGGGGTTGTGATGGAAGACAACGAAGAAGAAGAGGATGATGAAAACTATCATAATATGTATCCTGAATATGATGATAATGCAACGGAGGTAGATAATGAAGATCAAGAGGGAGCAGATGGGCCCGCTGATGACGATCTTGGTCGGGCCATTACTGATGCAAAGGAAGAATGTGAAACTGAAAAGGAGAAGGAGAAGCTGGAGCAGATGTTAAAGGATCACAAAACATTGTTGTATCCAACTTGCGAAGATGGCCACAAAAAGCTAGGTGCCACACTGGATTTGCTGCAATGGAAGGCAGAGAATGGTGTGACTGACATCGCATTTTCAAAGTTGTTGGTAAAAATGAAGAATCTTCTTCCAAGAAATAATGAGTTGCCCGACATTACATACCAAGCAAAGAAGGTTGTCTGCCCTCTAGGATTAGACGTGCAGAAGATACATGCCTGCATTAATGACTGCATCCTCTACCGCGGTGAGAAGTACGAGAATTTGGATGCATGCCCGGTATGCACTGCACTACGATATAAGATCAGACGAGACGATCCTGGCGATGTTGAGGGCGAGGCCCCTAGGAAGAAGGTTCCCGCCAAGGTTATGTGGTATGCTCCTATAATACCACGGTTAAAACGTCTCTTCAGAAATAAAGAGCATGCCAAGTTGTTGCGATGGCACATGGAAGACCGTAAGAAAGACGCGATGTTGAGACACCCCGATGATGGGTCACAGTGGAGAAAAGTCGAGCGAGAGTACCCGGACTTCTCACGTGACGCAAGGAACTTAAGGTTTGGTCTAAGTATAGACGGCATGAATCCTTTTGGTGAGCAGAGCTACAGTCACAGCACCTGGCCTGTGACCCTATGTATCTATAACCTTCCTCCTTGGTTGTGTATGAAGAGGAAGTTCATTATGATGCCAGTGCTCATCCAAGGCCCGAGGCAACCCGGCAACGACATTGATGTGTACCTAAGGCCATTAGTTGAAGAACTTTTACAGCTGTGGGCCAAACCAGGTGTACGTATGTGGGATGAGCACAAAGGGGAGCCATTTGACCTACGAGCATTGCTTTTCGTAACCATCAATGATTGGCCTGCTCTTAGTAACATTTCAGGGCAGACAAACAAGGGATACAATGCATGGACACACTGTTTAGATGATACTGAAAGTGTATATTTGGATAAATGTAAGAAGGTTGTGTACCTAGGGTATCGCCGATTTCTTCCGAACCTGCATCCTGTAAGAAAGAAAGGCAAGCATTTCAAACATCTGGCAGAACCCCGGAGGAAGCCTGTCCTCCGTACCGGTGAGGAGGTATTTGGTATGGTCAAGGACCTAGAAGTAATCTTTGGAAAAGGTCCTGGCAGTCTATCTGTTCCGAATGACGATGCCGGACACGCGCCCATGTGGCAATCTATATTTTGGGACCTACCCTATTGGAAAGTCTTAGAGGTCCGCTCTTCAATCGACGTGATGCACGTGACGAAGAATGTTTGCGTGAACCTGCTAGGCTTTCTAGGAGTGTATGGGAAGACAAAAGATACACCGGAAGCACGACAGGACCAGCAACGTCTGAAGGCCCCTGAAGAGCCTATGCATCCTGAGAACAAGAAGGGTAAACGATGCCACTTAACTCCTGCCAGCTACGCTCTTACCAAAGCAGAGAAGGAAATCTTTTTTGAATGTCTGAGCAGTATCAAGGTCCCGTCTAGCTTCTCGTCGGATATAAAGGGAATAATAAATATGGCAGAGAAAAAATTCCGAAACCTGAAGTCTCATGAAAACCACGTGATTATGACACAATTGCTTCCGATTGCATTGAGGGGGCTTCTACCTGAAAATGTTCGAGTACCCATTGTGAAGCTATGTGCATTCCTCAATGCAATATCTCAGAAGGTAATCGATCCAGAAAGCCTACCAGGGTTACAAACGAATGTGGCCCAATGTCTTGTCAGCTTTGAGTTGGTGTTCCCACCATCCTTCTTCAATATTATGACGCATCTCCTGGTTCACCTAGTAGAAGAGATTGCCATTCTCGGTCATGTATTTCTACACAATATGTTCCCCTTTGAGAGGTACATGGGAGTCTTAAAGAAATATGTTCATAACCGTGCTAGGCCAGAAGGAAGCATCTCCAAGGGCTATGTAACAGAGGAGGTCATTGAGTTCTGTGTTGATTTTATTCCTGACCTTAAGGCGATTGGTGTTCCAGAATCACGACATGAGGGGAGACTGCGTGGAAAAGGCACCCTAGGATGTAAAGCAATGATATGTAGAGACGGGCATTCTCTCAATCAAGCACACTACACGGTTTTACAAAGATCTATCTTGGTTGCCCCGTATATCAATGAACACAAGAATTTAATACGCCTCAAACACCCGGGGCAGTCTGATGAATGGATTATAAGTGAACACATGGCGAGTTTTGGTGGCTGGCTGCAAAGACTTCTCACGAATAACACCACTGTTGGGGATCAGCTGTACTTGTTGGCCAGGACACCATCTTCGACTGTATGTACTTTCCAAGGGTACGAGATAAATGGGAATACATTTTACACGATAGGCCAAGATAAAAAGAGCACCAACCAAAACAGTGGTGTCCGCTTCGATGCAGCAGAAGACAATGGGCAAAAGACCACGTATTATGGGTTCATAGAGGAGATATGGGAACTTGACTATGGACCTAATTTTAAGGTCCCCTTGTTTCGATGCAAATGGGTCAAGCTAACAGGAGGAGGGGTTGAGGTAGACAAGAAGTACGGAATGACAATGGTGGATCTCAACAATCTTATGAAGAACTTAGACGAACCATTCGTCCTAGCCAATGATGTGGCTCAGGTTTTCTATGTGAAGGACATGTCCTCCAGACCAAAAAAAAAGAAAAAATATGCAAACGAATACATCATATGATGAGCCAAAGCGTCACATAGTTCTTTCAGGGAAAAGAAACATCGTGGGAATCGAGGATAAGATAGACATGTCAGAAGATTATAATAAGTTTGATGAAATTCCGCCCTTCACAGTGAAAACTGACCCAAGCATTATGTTAAGTAAAGAAGATGCTCCATGGTTACGTCTGAAGCGATCATAAGGAAGGACATATGCCAAGAAGTTCATGCTCATATTATGTAACTCTAGTTCATGTTTTTAATATTAATACATGTCTTGAGTGTTAGTCATGTTTTGTGGATGGACCGGGACTATGAGAAGAAGTTGTCCCGATTCGTACTTACCATTAAGATCTGATCTCCAAACGCGCGCGGTCACATATTAGGGAGTGCCTCTATGACCAGTTTCTTGGAGATGCCGGAGGACTAGGCTCCGTCGGCATCTCCCTGAAACTGGCCGTAGTGGTGTCCCTGCTCTCGAAAACCATCTTGCAGCTTTGTAACTTCTCTAACTAGATCAATACACCTGGGAGCTAACTAATTTCACATATTAGGGAGTGCCTCTATGACCAGTTTCTCGGAGATGCCGGAGGACTGGGCTCCGTCGGCATCTCCCTGAAACTGGCCGTAGTGGTGTCCCTGCCTCAAACTGGCTGGAGGACTGGACTCACAAGGATGCCTATTTATAGTACAAGCAGCTCGACATAGTGTTGACACTTACGAAATAATGTCGACACTCACCCCTATTATTAGTGCTGACTCGTGTTTTGTCCCGGATGGTGTCTCCAACCGGGACTAAAGGTTCATCTTTAGTCCCGGTTGGTGACACCATCCGGGACAAGGTACACGCCACACGACATAATGTCGACACTCACCCCTATTATTAGTGCTGACTCATGTTTTGTCCCGGTTGGTGTCTCCAACCGGGACTAAAGGTTCATCTTTAGTCCCGGTTGGTGACACCATCCGGGACAAGGTACATGCCGCACGACATAATGTCGACACTCACCCCTATTATTAGTGCTGACTCGTGTTTTGTCCCGGTTGGTGTCTCCAACCGGGACTAAAGGTTCATCTTTAGTCCCGGTTGGTGTCTCCAACCGGGACTAAAGGTTCATCCCGCCATTTTTTCCCGCCATTTTTCTTCCCGCCAGTTCTTCTTCCCGCCATTTTTCTTCCCGCCATTTTTCTTCCCGCCAGTTCTTCCCTCCAGTTCTTCCCGCTAGTTCACTATATATATATATATGTAGGGGGTTGGCCTCCATTGTCATTGCACATCTCTGGACTCATATCTACAACCTCATCACTCTTTCCCATGGCTTCCACCGTAGCACTAACCCCCAGGGAGGCGGAGGCGCTTTGCGCCTCGAACTACCCCTGCCCGTCGGGCTACTGTGTCCCCGTCGGCTGGATGCTGAGCGTCGGAGGCGTGCCGGTTCCTCCTGTCCCTCTAGGTGTGGCGCGCCGGATGGCCATCACTAACCACTACTACTTCGAGCTCACGCCGGAGCAGCGGAGGAATCCCAGATGGCATCCCGACTATTTCCCTACTTGGGAAGCCTTCTTCGTGGATCGGCATGAGAGGGCGCTCGCCAGGCACGAGGAGGACGGCCCACCTCCTCCTACCTTCAACGAGGCCGGCCGTCGGCTATGGTGGCACGTTCGAACTCTCCAGAGCATCATGGCCTATGACACTGCCGCCGACTCTAACCCCCGTCTACGCTACCCTCAAGTCCAGCCCACGCGCTACCCTCAAGTCCAGCCCACGCGTACTCTCCAGAGGTTCAATTACGGCGACCCCGACGATGACAGCGATGACGGCGGCGGCGAGTACGACGACTACAGTGGCGAGTATTACAGGTGTAGGCAGGAGCATGACTGAATCACTCCAACATTCCGAAACAAGTTCGACCGATTGTTACTTAATCTGGCCATGTATCTTAATTTTCAGTTCTTTTATGTATCTTAATTTTCAGTTCCAGTTCGGCCGATTGTTACTTAATCTGGCCATGTATCTTAATTTTCAGTTCTTTTATGTATCTTAATTTTCAGTTCCAGTTCGGCTTTATGTAACTGTCTCAAAATGACCTATCTCATTCGAGGTTTCTTGGCTTTCGGGTCAAATGACCAATGTTATGGCTAGAATCAAGGCATAGTTTGTGATAATATGGCCATATTGTGCATACATGTGCATCATGGCATGGCAAACAATGTTGCAAGAGGAAGTTTTCCTTTTTATCGCACCAAAAAGGCATTTTCCATTTTCCGAGCATAAAAAACGGACGGTTTTGTGAAGCAACCACCAAATGGCTAATTCAAAAAACCACCAACACATTTTACAAAAATACTAGACCACCTTATATGCACAATGTACCAACAGGGGGATCTGAAACCTTTCCGTCCACCTCTGGTAAAAAAGACAAATTCCTACCGAATCGGCAGGAAGTGGGTCAGATATGAACTACAAGTACATGATACGATGCTCATGATTTTTTACAAAAATCATTTTTAGGTTCACAATATGCTATTTTATCAAAAAACAATGCAAGTTGAGCGAGGCTTGGTGAGATTCAAGTGTATACAAAAGATGCGACATTTAAATATCCAATCAATTCAAAAATGTTAATACAAAAGATGCGGCACTAAAATATGATTTGATCTAATAAAAATCATTTTTTAGATGCTTAATATTTCTTATGTTCAAAGTTTTAGGATTTAACAATTTATTTTGGTTTGAATTGAATAATCAAAATTTATATGTAAGTGTTTTAATTATTTTGAAAATTTTCATGTAAAGTAAATATAAAATGATTTACATGAATGGATAGAAATTATTTTTCTGAGTTGAAATGAAAAAGATATGAATTTTCTAAATTCATATCATATTTTTTGAATTAAAAATGCCCCTTTAATGCATGAAATAAATGCCCCCCCCCTTTAACACCGGTTCGAGACAGGAACCGGTGTTAAAGGGGGGCATTTATTTCATTTCCTGCGCGCACCCCCCCCTTTAACACCGGTTCCAGCCACGAACCGGTGTTAAAGGGGGGAATAAATGCGCGCGGGAAACGCCCCCCCTTTAACACCGGTTCCAGCCACGAACTGGTGTTAAAGGGGGGTGTATTTATTTCACCTTCCCCTTCCTTTCTTCTCCCCACTGAGCCAGATCGATCGAACACGCCGCCGCCGCTTCGGAGCTCGAGGTCTGCCGTCTCGCCGCCCCCGACCCGCCGTCTCGCCGCCGCCGCTTCGGAGCTCGAGGTCCGCCGCCCCCGACCCTCTCTTCCCCGCATCCTTCCCCTCCCTCTAACACGGTGGGGCTCCGCCGCTCCTTCGACGCCTAGACGCCCGCGCCTAGCCCTCCAACGCCTGCTCCGGCCGCGCCCGGCCCTCCCCCGCTCCTCCCGGACAAGGCCACCCGCGCCTGGCCCTCCTCCTCCTGCTGCTCCCGGTCACGTACGCCCGACCCTCCGCCTCTCCTTCCGGACGAGGTCGGCCACGCCCGGCCCTCCGTCGCCCACTCCCGGCCGAGGTCGCCCGCATCAGGTCTTCCGCCAAGGTCGTGGATGAGGAGGCTATGGCTGGCGTTGACGTCTGCGCACGCGAGCTGCTGCCGAGCCATGTAGTGGTAGGAATCGGTTTTGCTATAAACAACTATGGTGTTTTTCAGTCTATTTTTTAAACAAATATTCATGTCAACATAAAATTATTCACTTGGTTCAAAATAATCATTCACGAGATTTAAAAAAGTTTACAAGGTTTTAGAAACTATACACGATTCCTATAATCATCGTATAGTTAGAAAGAATCTTCATGTGAAACTAAAAATGATTGCACGGTTCAAAAGAATTATCCATGAGGTTTAAAAGAATTTGCAAGGTGAAAAAATATTGGCAAGGCTTTAAAATGTTCTTATAGGTTTAAAATTATGTTCATATTGACGGTGATGGGTGGATTTTGGCCACGCGCGTCTGATGGCCAGACTCTCGACAAGTTTAGAAACAGGGAATCCATCCAAACCCTCCGACACTGAGAGGATATCGAGGGAAACCCTAGGACAAGTCCGGGCAACAGCGTCGTCGACGTCGCATTCCTTCTTGAAGGTGTTGCTTGAAACACGGTGCTTCGAAGTGCTAGGAGTGAGGTGGGACAACTCCGGAGGGCGCAGCGGTCACGGGTCGTTTTCGTTCGTCGATCTGCTCGATGTCGGCATTTGTTTCTTTTATTTTTCTCTTTATTTTCTTTTGGGTTAGATTGTGCTGTTGCTTTTCTGTTGCTCCAACATTGTCGTTGTATCTTGTGATTGCTATATTAATATAGCGGGGCGCAAGCCTATTTCGAGGAGCCCTGACCACCTCGCTCTCTTCCCCGTGCAGGAGCGTCTCGCCGCCGCCGCTTTGGAGCTCATAGGCCACGCCTAAACGCCGACGCCGCCCGCCGCCCGACGAGCCCGCCGCTAGCACCGCCGCCCGACGAGACCGCCGCATCCGTCCAACGAGCACCGCCGCCCGACGAGACCAACGTCACCCCACCGGTGAGCGCCACGTGTCTGCCACGTGTATGATTGCTGACTCATCCTGATTAAAACTTGTTTGCTCGATAAATTGTACTACATGCATAGATTAAAACTTGTATACAAATTGGACCTCTGACTCATTTGTGTATTTATTTGTGTATTTTGGTATGAATAATATGTATATTTGTGTATGAATCCAAGTCCACTTGAATGTTTACACTCTTACTCTAGATAATATTATTGTATTAGAAACTATGGATCCACTTAGTAGAAACCTTGAAGAAGAAGAAATAATGGAGAACATTATTGATGAGGACACCTCACAATATCTGAACTTGGAGGGACATGATAACGAGAGCTCAAGTACTAGTCATGGAGAAGATGAAGACTCCGGTGAACGCAATTTAATGGTTACAAAGTCCGGCGAGGTATATGCATTGATTAAGCCTCTGCTAACTTCCGTGTATACAAATTAACGTTTCTTTCTTCTTTTAGCCCTCTGGATCGACCAGCCAGCAACCATCTTCTTCTACGAAAAAGAGCAAGCGAGGCGCGAGCCAGCGGTTGAAAGATCGTGCAAAGTTCACGATCGAAGCAGTCCGTGTTGATGGCAGGCCGATGGAGCCCAAGAAGGCCGCGGACAAATTTGTACGTCAGGCTGGAGTTCTTGTTAGGGACCAAATCCCAATCATAATTGAAAATTGGAATAAGCCAAAGAAGGGCGACGGTACCTTTGTCGATGACAGATCCAAAGAAACGCTTTGGAATTCGTTGTTGGTAAATTTCACCCTTCCGCCAGACGAGGATGAAAACAACCCGGTTATAAAGGAAAAGGTCAAAGAGTGGACTCTAAAGAAGATGGCTGACGCTTTCCGCAACTGGAAGACAAAATTGAACAAATTTGTCAAATCTGGCGAGACTCCAAATTTCGAAGACGCATATTATGCGAAGATAAGACCTCACTGGCCCGAATTTGAGACATATAAAAAAAGTGCTATAGCTAAAAAGAGGTCAGAAACCAATACGCTTAATGCCCTGAAGAAGGAATATCACCAGAGGACGGGGTCAGGTGGCTACATATCTCAAAGGCCTAAGTGGGAGGAAGCTGAGAAGGCCCTGCGCGAGAGAGGGATCACACCCCAGACAGATGGGTGGGACCTACGTGCAAAGACTTGGTTCTACGTAATCGGGGCAAGGTTGGACCCAGAAACAGGATTGTGTATCTTCCCAACCCTCCTTGCCAAACCCGTCACTGAACTCATCACGGCATACGAGGAAACATCCGCCAGGACCTTCCATCCCGACAGAGAGAATGACCAGCTCACACGCGCCATCGGTAAAAAAGAACACCCTGGACATGCACGAGGCACAGGGGGTATGACGTGGAAGGATGGGTTTGCCGACTGGAGCGACTCTTACAGATGGCGCGGCAGAAAAGAAAAAGAGCGTATAGAGCGGATGACACAGATAGAACATGCACTTGCGGCGCTGCAGGCGCAAGTGAATGCACAACAGAGCCATCAAGCTACCGGCCCATCTCAGCGGCACGAAGAACCTGCATTGGAAGCTGCCTGCGGCCCAGACTCTACGCGGAAAAGCAGTGTGGCTTCCACGGAGAACGTGCAGCCCACGCTTGAAATGACGGGTCCTCGATACCCCGTGGATGAGATCACGGAGAGCGAACACGCTGAGCTGCATGTGAGATTAATGGGCTTATCCATTAAGGTGGCTGTCGGCTATGCCTTACCTCCTGTAGCTGGTGGAACTTACCACTGCCGACCGATTCCAGATGGCTATGCTATTGTCGGGGTGGATGAGGTTGTGAAGGAATATGAGGAAACACAGCTTGACCATGCTACAGGTGAAGGGGAAACTTAACTCAAATTTGCAGTGAAAACAACCATTCTTTGGAAGAAGGAACACATTGTGCTTCCAAATTGGAGGTCACTGGCACCCCCGTCGTCTCCGCATCGTCAGCAGTCTGAGCCGCTTCAGCTATCTCCTGCGCGGCAGCCATCTCCGGCGCGGCAGCCATCTCCTGCGCGGCAGCCATCTCCAGCCCGTCAGCCATCTCCTGCGCGGCAGCCATCTCCGGCCCGTCAGCCATCTCTGGTGCTTCAGCCATCTCCTCAGCGCAAGCGGAAGAGCACTGCCACGAGGAGCATCAGTAGCACTGCCACAAAGAAATCCGCAGGAAACCGTACGCCAAAGAGTTCAAAAAACTACGTCCCGCAGCCTTCCGCCAAGCCATTGCCGGTTTTACCGTGGAATCGCAGCGACGAGGAGACCAATAGGATCTCGGAAGAACAGGTCAAGAAATTCTTTGCACCTAGACGGGCCGAGCCAAAGGAGAAAATAGATCCGGCGGTGGTGGAGAAGTTTTACAATAATCTTTTGAAACCTGAAACCCCACTTGTGCCGGACTACGAGCGCCAGATTTTGAAGGCGGATGCAAGGCGCCGTAGGGAGACGGAAAGTAGCAGTCGTGAGGCACCCCATAAAACAGTTCCCATGCTCGGAGAGCAGGAAAACCAATCATGTGCCCCGCTCCAAATGTTCGACACACGGGACGCTCCTCCCGTAAATGATTACGAGGCAGAGCTACAAAGAAAGGCCAATGAGATGGGGATGACTTACATTGCATACTTGAACGTCATGGGAGACAACTTGCCCAAATGCGATGCCAACCCCATACAGCCATGGAAGTATGGGAAGAATCTCGTCAAGAAAGAGGAGCTCAAGACTCTACCAACAAAGATGCAAAAATTGCACAAGTGGTACCTTCATTTCTGCAAGACGAGAAAGGTAGAATGGATCACGGCGCATATAAGAGATGATATTTTCTTCTGCGGAGATGACGCGATCGACTTCAACATTCAAGACTTGCATTTTCTATTCAATCAAAAGGAACTCGACAAAGCTGCCATCAGCCTTTATTGTGTGTAAGTACTATTTCTATAATTTATATCTCATCTCATTCACTTTATTAATTGCATGTATATATATATGCTCACCATATATGTATATACTATTATGCAGGAAAAAGGTTATGAAATGCAGGAAAGGAGGCCCTTTTGACATTGGGTTCATTGACCCAAATAGATTTCATGAAGAAGTGGTAGAAACCAAACCCGGGCAAATAGAAGATTACTTGCTAACGTCTTTACTGAGACAACAAACCAAAAGGGAAATACTATTGCCTTACAACTTCTCGTGAGTACTGTTACCCTCTCTCTTGTACACATTCTATTTCAGCTTACTCGATGTTAAGTGTAACTGATGATGAGTTATGCGTGCGTAGGTTCCACTTTATTCTGCTAGTCATTCAACCCGACTCAGGAAAGTCCTTGTCATGGACTCGTTACGAAAAGAAAAAGAGATATGGGCAAACTTTAGAGAGATGCTCCAGAGGTAATTTCAATCATATTATCGCACTAGATCAGCAACTTTCGTGACAATAAGTAATTAATTACTCCTTTATCCATTTTCTTTGTCGGACAGGGTTTGGAAAAGGTTCACGGGCAGGGCCGTGGGTGAATGGTCCGAAGAACTAAAATTTGTAGACCAAAATGTAAGTAATACTAGCTAGCTTCCAATTCCATTATATCATGCTTTATTGATTATTATTTTGATTGAACTCTCTATTCTCGTAAAGTGCGCGCATCAGGGACACGGCAATAACTTATGTGGGTACTATGTTTGCGAATTCATTCGCAACACGATATGTGCGACGGGCCAAGCCGCACTAGAACAACTTAGAGTAAGTAAACAAAGTCCACAACATTATTTTATTACCATCAATTGTGTTGAGTTTTATTCTTATATATATATTGACGGCCCATTCTTCATATATATTCAGATCGAATGGATGCGGGACCAACTCCTACCATTTGAACGCATACGAGCCATTCAAGAGGAATTGGCGGGGTTCATACTTGATGAGGTCGTCACGCCTGGCGGAGAACTCTTTAGATATCCACCAAAATGAACAATGACGATGTATGTGCCGATGACGATGTATGTGCCGATGACGATGTTTGTGTATAATAATAGTTGCTTAATTATTCATGTACTCGTATGTACCGATGACGATTTATGTGTATACCGCTCCCGATCGATTCCCCCTCGCTCCCCCCCCTCCCGCAGAAATACGCCTAGAACGGGGCAGAGGCAGAAGTCTGCCGCGGCAGAGATTTATGCCGTTTTCCTGCCGCGGCAGAGTTCTGCCGCGGCAGGAAAACGGCCTAAATCTCTGCCGCGGCAGAAGAACCTTTAACACCGGTTCCAGATACGAACCGGTGTTAAAGGGGGGGCTGAGGCCTGCGGCAGCCCCACGTGCGCCACCCTTTAACACCGGTTCGTATAAGAACCGGTGTTAAAGGGCCCCCCCTCTAACACCGAACCCTCAACAGCGGTTGGGGAACTGCTGTTAGAGAGCCCTCCCAACCGGAGTTAAAGGGGGGGCCTGCACTAGTGATGGAATAGGCGATCATGTGGAGTAGAACCGATGGAAGGAAGATGACATAGGGAGGTTGCTGGCAAGATGGATACTGTGGTTCGGAAGTTTTATCAGTTGTTTCTACGCAAATTACTTCATTTGATTAATTTTCCTCACTCTCACTGCAAGCTTAGTTCCACCAGTCGCGGCTAGGGCCCCATGCGTGGGTTCAGATGTACTACAGATTGGTGATACTACTGTTCCAGAACTGTATTTAAACTCCCCATCGAAGCTTGTGGAGATGGAGAAGCCAAAGCAAATTAGACTGGAGGATGAACCTAGTGAGGAGGAGGTGGTGGCGTTTGGAGGAGTGCAGCCTCCAAGTGCTACACGATCAAGTTCACACCTGCAGGCGAACCCCATGGTGGATTCAATGCAGCTCGATCGGGCTATGATGATGGCTCAGAAACATGAAGCTCCTCAAGATACTAATATCGTTGCCAATCTCTCTGTTGTTTCTTTTACTGAACAAGAAATTGTGCATAGAGCTAGGAGTATAGGGGTTTCTTTGGGTAATAATAATAATAAAGAGAAGCTTTCGGCTAAGACAATTTTAGATAATGAAATTCATAGGTCCTTATTTATTTTGAAGAAAACGGATGAACTTGCTGAGAACCACTTAATTGTTTCAAAAGCCTCAAATCTTTGTGAAGATTTGGTGGATGAACTTAGTCCTAATGAGGACATTTCTGAGTATGTGGCTCATGAAAAGAAAGTTGCTGCGACTCGTAGGCGGAAGTCTTATGATAAGACTAATCTTCGTAGAAGTACTCGTACTAGGATTCCTAAAATAAAATCATAATGTCTGGACTAATGGGGATGATATGGAACAATGAGGGGTTTCGAGATCTAGGAAAGCATAACTTTGTCCATGAATCGATTAGAGAGCATCGTCTTGATTCCATTGCTCATTTGGAAACAGGCAGATCCAATTTTACTGTGTCTTTCTTAAGCCACTTGGCGGCTGGCCGAGATTTTTCATGGTTTTGTTTACTGCCTCATGGGAGGTCGGGTGGAATCCTTGTTGGAATAAATAATCAATCTTTGCAAGTTACCAATGTGATGACCGGTGACTTTTCTGTTAAATTACACTTGCGATCACGTTTAGATGGTTTTGCGTGGGTCCTTGTACCAGTGTATGGAGCCGCTCAAGATGCGCATAAACCTGGATTCCTTTCTGAGATTGTTCGGATGTGTGAGTCCAAACCGCTCTCAATTATGTTAGGGGGTGACTTTAATATTATACGAAAGAAAGAAGAGAAGAATAATGATAGGTTTGATCCTCGGTGGCCATTTATGTTTAATGCCATTATCGAAAGTCTTGACCTGAGAGAAATTGCTTTATCAGGGAGACAATTTACTTGGGCTAGTCGGCGGGCAACGCCAACATATGAAAAGTTGGATCGTATTCTTGCAAGTGTGGAATGGGAACAAAAGTTCCCTCTTGTATCCGTTCGGGCTTTATCTCGCTCAGGATCTGATCATACGCCGTTATTAATTGATTCTGGTAATCATGCACACTTAGGGAATAATGCTCGCTTCTCTTTTCAGTTGTCATGGTTAAATCATGATGGGTTTTTTTGACATGATTGCTACTGAATGGAATGCTGTATCAAGTGGGGATACACCTATTCAAATTTGGCAGAACAAAATTCGTCATATTTGCCGATTCTTGAAAGGATGGGCAAAAAATTTAAGTAGAAAATACAAAAAAGAGAAAGAAAGACTTTTATCCATTATTGATGAATTGGATATTAAGGCTGAACTTTATCCTCTGAATGATTCAGAGAAGGAGACTTTAAAAAAAGCAAATGAAGACATGAACAAACTTAGACGAGATGAGGAGACCAAATGGGCTCAACATGCTAAGGTAAACATATACAAGAAGGTGGGAATAATACAAAGTATTTCCATCTGATTGCTAATGGAAAACATAGGAAAAAAAGATTTTCCAATTAGAACAAGATGAAGGAACCATAGTTGGTCAGGAAAACTTGAAGGTCTATATTACTGAGTACTACAAGATGCTCTTCGGTGAGCCTGAACATAACGATTTCTCTTTGATAGAGGAACGGGTTGATGATATCCCGCAATTGTCCAATGAAGAAAATTTAATTCTAACTGCAAACTTTAATGAGAATGAAGTGTTAGAAGCCATAATGCAAATGGAACATAATAAAGCTCTAGGACCAGATGGGTTCCCAGATGAGTTTTATCAAACATTTTGGAGTGTCATCAAATTTGACTTGATGGCTCTCTTTGGAAATTTACAATCTGGAGAGCTACCTTTGTTCAAGTTGAATTTCGGGTTAATTACTTTATTACCTAAAAAATAAAATGCTATACAGATTCAGCAATTTATACCAATTTGTTTTCTCAATGTTAGCTTCAAAATCTTTACCAAGGTAGCTACTAATCGCATTACTGAGATTGCTCACAAAGTGATTAGACCTACCCAAACTGCTTTTATGCTGGGACGTCATATCCTTGAGGGTGTTGTCGTTCTTCACGAAACCATACATGAACTTCATCGCAAGAAAATGGATGGTGTGATTTTCAAAATTGATTTTGAAAAGGAATATGATAAGGTGAAGTGGCCTTTTTTATAGAATGTGCTTCGCATGAAAGGTTTTGATCCTATTTGGTGTGAATGGATTAAGCAATTTATCCAAGGAGGTAGCGTCGGAATAAGGGTCAATGATGATATTGGCCATTATTTTCAGACAAGAAAATGGTTGCGACAGGGGGATCCCCTTTCTCCGATTCTTTTCAATATCATTGTTGATATGTTGGCTATCCTCATTGCCCGTGCGAAGGAAGATGGCCAAATTGGTGGTTGTATACCTGATCTTGTGGATGGGGGTGTTTCTATTTTACAATATGCCGATGATACCATATTGTTTATGGAACACGATCTTGAGAAGGCTGTTAATATGAATTTGCTTCTATGTATATTCGAACAACTTTCAGGGCTCAAGATTAATTTCCATAAAAGTGAAATCTTTTGTTTTGGAAAGGCTAAAGATAGTGAGCACGAGTACAAGCAAATTTTGGGTTGTGAGTCGGGCTCTCTACCTTTTAGGTACCTGGATATGCCAATTCACTATAGAAAACTACGGAACTCAGAATGGAATCCCGTGGAAGCTCGCTTTGTATCTAAGTTTGGATGTTGGAAAGGGAAAATGCTTTCGTATGGGGATCGACTAGTTCTAATAAATTCGGTTTTGACCAGCCTTCCAATGTTTATGCTATCTTTTATGGAAATTCCAAAAGGGGTGAGGAAACGACTTGACTTTTTCCGATCCCGTTTCTTTTGGCAAAGCGATGGTAATAAGAAGAAATACCGATTATCAAAGTGGAATATTGTGTGCCGTCCAAAGGACCAGGGGGGTTTAGGGATTGAGGTACTAGAGATAAAAAATAAGTGTTTACTTAGAAAATGGCTATTGAAAATGCTTACCGATGATGGTATATGGCAACAACTATTAGAAAATAAATATCTAAAAGATAAAACTTTATCTCAGGTAGAAGCTAAACCAACTGATTCTCCCTTTTGGAAAGGATTAATGCGGGTAAAGGATTTGTTCTTCTCCCATGGATTTTTTAAAATTGGGGATGGGTAGAGTGTTCGTTTTTGGAAAGATGTTTGGTTGGGAGAACATTCCCTAGCACAACAATACCCGACTTTATATAATATTGTTCAACGGAAAAATGTCCGAGTGGCAGAGGTTCTTAGTCAAACTCCTCTTAATATTGCTTTTAGGAGAAGTTTAACTGGTGATAAGTGGATGCGCTGGTTGCATCTATGCCGGAGGCTTATGAATGTTCATTGGAATGAGGATAAAGACCGGTTTGTTTGGAAACTAACCACCTCAGGATCTTTTTCTGTTAAATCTTTATACTCAGAACAAATGAACGGGCACACTGTTTACTTGCACAAGTATCTATGGAAGCTGAAATTACCGTTGAAGATAAAAATATTTATGTGGTTCCTTAAAAATAAAGTTTTATTGACAAAGGATAACTTGGAAAAAAGGCAATGGATGGGATGTCAAAAATGTTGTTTTTGTGATTCTTTGGAATCGATTGAACATTTATTTTTATATTGTCCATTTGCACAAATTATTTGGCGAATGATGTTCTTCGCTTTTGATATTACCCCTCCAACGAATATTAATAATATGTTTGGCAATTGGCTTCATGGGGTGGACAAGCAAAATAAATCTAGAATTCGTATTGGAGTATCAGCACTATGTTGGGCTATTTGGAATACTCGAAATGATTTTGTTTTTAACAAACAGAATGGTACAATTTTTTTGCAGGTTATTCGCCGAGCTACATGTTGAATTCAACAATGGTCTATGCTTCTCCCGGAGGATCAGAGGAAGCATATGGAATCTGGATGCAACCACCTGCTTATGGTTGCACAGGACTGTTTTTTCCAGGCTACTGGGTGGCGTCATATTAATAGGCTGAAAATGGATAGAGCAATTTTGCTTCTTATTTTTAGATGGCTGATACATGTCTCAACCTTATCTGATCCATGATTGTAAAACTTTGTTTACGTTTGAATAATGCAATAAAAGGGTTGTGTGCATCAGATGATGCAGACGCCGGGGCAATGTTCCCCATTTCGGAAAAAAAAGTCGCGGCTAGGGTTTGATATGAGGATTGGATAAGTAGTTTCGAAAGCCAATGAGTATGGCTGGCACTTCGTTCTCAAGGAGTGGCTTGCAGAACTTTTTATTTTTTGCAGCAAGATACAATAAAAACTCTGTATATTTTTTCCTGCCATATTCCAGTTAAACTGAAAGTTAATAATTTTACTGGCTTATATGACCTGCAGGTTCTACTGAAAAGGTGATAGCATAGATGAGATAAAGAGAACCAAGCATTAAGCATGTATTGAATATGTGAATATATCATTTACTTGCAAGTAACACCACTTGATCTTGTGCCCTTCTCAATTTATGTATGATGAAGCCATGTGGTAGACTCCAAACCTACCATGGATTGGAGTTGTAGGTTTGTGGCACAGAGTGTTTAGACTATAATTTGATGATCGATTGTTGTCTTTTAGATCCCCTGAAATGCTAAGCTTATAATGCTCAGCCATACATGATGGTGCTTGCAGGTGCAGTAGAATAATATGGGTTATGGCCACCATTGTCACAGTGCTCACCGTTGGCATGCTTGTCCTATGAAGATCAACGTCTTCTAGCCCCAGTGTGTCTAGGTAATTTTTTCTACTACTACCATGAATACATTTCAAGGATTTATCCGCTCAATAGCAATGTATGCAAGAGCTAGCGCAATTTTTCATTTGTCTGCTCAATGGTGAGAATTGGACGATTTTTCTGAAGATTTCAAGAAATATTAGACCACAAAGCATATGTCCGTCCTTTTGAGAATGTTCAAGCCTTTCTCCCAATGACTTATTGGTTGGGAGCTTGCCCGTGTAAGGTAGGTTCTTCAGAGCATTCAGTGCTCACCATATTATCTTATACAAGTAACAAGCATAGAAGTTGTCACCCTTATTTCTGTCTTAATAAGTCTTGGTGTTGATTATTAAATATTTCTATGTACAACAAAACATAAAAGAGACATTGAAAATGATGAGGATTCTATTGTGTTGTTTCCTAATGTGTGTTACTTGCGTTTTAGGTTTTAGGCTTGAAAATCATTGAGCTGCATGGAAAGTATGTACCGTATGTGACAGATTGTTTTTAGGGCCATACACTCTTCCGTAAGATCTGCTGGCTGATACAGTCGTATGCCATTTTGTCTTTATATAGTTCAAATTGGCGTCTCATTCTCAAACTTCTATTTGTTCAGGTAATTAAAGAAGTCTTTGAGGTCTTCTCCAATAATAGTGTCTCCGTCAGCTCGAGTGACAACATTTTGAAGGAAGGGTGCCTTTGGTCAATTTGCAACTAGAATTGGATACATATGTAAGTTTTGTGATTGGAACATGAAAGGCTCTTCTCAAGGTGTGCAAACAAGTTTAAGTACTCCCATATATAATTGAGAATGGTCTTAAATTATAAAAAACATGTACAACCTCTAATCTGATTTAAATGTTGCAGGCTTGACAGTAAAATAGATCGGCGGGGGTATCTTTCTCATAGATGTAGTTTTCCATTTGACTATTATAGGACAAGCTAGCTCACATTACCTACTAGTATTAATATAATTTTGTTAGCTTTCGGATTGTTCATTACTATAGCCACTCCTACATTTTTGTGACTTCTTACTGTAGTTTCTTTAAGCCTTCTTCTTGGCAGCATCAATTGTCAATAGTGAATGAAGCAAACATGTTCTAGCACAATAGCAACTATTATCCCATTCTTTTGACATTACAGAAGTACAACATATTTACTTCAATTTTTCTATGGATTAAACATGGAAAACACCTTTTATCTAGATTAAATCATAGTTATCAATCATTTTTAATAAAAAGAATCTTAACCATGACCTACCAGACTACCACTATTTGGTTCATTTTTTTGGTAGCTATCATCACTTATTTGGTTCATTTTTTTGCGAATACACTTTCTGTAGCATTGCATTGAAATAAAGTGTATTTAGTACATCATGATCATAGGCTAACCATGTCATCCCAAGAAATCAAAGGAAACACTCTCTCCGCATTGGTTGAATTGTTTCTTTCTTGGTGAACTGAGTTTTCTTTGTAGCAATGCTCAGTTGTTACCATAACTAAACTTATTTCTGTATTTTTCTATGAATCCAAATAGGGCTAGTCTTGTTGATGTGATCCTTGGCATTCTTGTATGGCGAGATGATGGAAGGCAGGAACTCGGTACCAAATGAAGTGGAATCAATCAGAGACTTCACTTAGGCGTGTATTAGCAGTGAAGGTGAGCATCATTTATGGGTAGCATGCTAGATAAATCTTGCTATTTCACTAAGTAGTTAGATGCAATCAAGGTTTGGCCATAGTCTCTAGGTAG
Organism: Avena sativa; assembly: GCA_916181665.1. Taxonomy (NCBI): domain Eukaryota; kingdom Viridiplantae; phylum Streptophyta; class Magnoliopsida; order Poales; family Poaceae; genus Avena; species Avena sativa. The sequence continues at coordinate 407,343,141 of OV702283.1, read as the reverse complement.
CCGTTGTCTCACCAGTCGCTTGAATCTCAAGGTAGAAGTTCATTTTATGCTAAATTCATTAGTTGAGATTATGCTTAATTGAAGAATACCACTTTACTTCCTCTGATGGTTGATGACGTGTTTACTAAAGCAGAGGTGGTGGGCAAGTGGGTATGCTTCCTCTGCTCTCCACTAATCATTCTTTATAACTTGTTTTTTCTATATTTAGTCCTTGAACATATTTACTTGTTAATGAACTTTACTAACATGGTGCCCGAGAATAACCTCTATTTTTATATTGAAAGTTGAGTTGTTGACATGCACGGTTTTTCCTGACCTGAACTATTGCTTATCTTAGTCATAGACATCATGATGAGCACATCATATTATTAACAACACCTCATATATGTGCAGAGTTATAAATATATGATACTTGGGTTAAAATCTTTAGCTAACTGAGTTGATTCCCTATGTAATTTCCCGCATTAGCTTTTAATCTATTTAGATGACCTACCTACTATACACGCTAGGTATTTATGCTATCATTCTATAATTAGTAATTGAGTTAGCAAAAGATATCTCAACCAATGCCAGCTTAATTCACTAGTCTCCCGTCACATATGTGTGCAGATTAGAAAAACAGGAGCAGTTTCAGCAAAAAAATCACATGGAGATGCAGCGCCTTATGGTGTTCATCATGCAGGGATGGGCGACGAGGATCTTGTTTCCGCTTAGGACGGATAAAGAATGTGAAAGGGCACATATCCGCCATGTGTGGTTTTGGTAATTAATGACAATCTCTATGACTAATGTATAAATTGAGTTTCACTTACAGGTTTTGTCCATTGGCATTTCTTGGACCATGTGTTGGTTTTAAGGTAGATGAAATGAAGAAGAAGATCAAGCTTGTATTGAATAAGAAGATAGAGTTCCTCATGTGCATCTTCAAGACATCATCCTTATGGGGATAGAAGAAATGAAGTGCAAGCTCAAGATGCGCCATCTCTAGAATATATCATGCTTGAAGGTTTTCATCCTCGGTGACCATGGATTGATGAAGACAAGTTCAAGTAAGAGGTCTCCCAATGGTGTACGGGGGGGAAATTTACAAGTCTTCATCAAGCAAGAGAAAGCAAGAGCAATCAAGAGAGGTGGATCTTGAGAAGGACAAGACGGTCTACATCAAGCTCTAGTGGAATGCTCAAGGCAAAGGTATGATCCTGATAGGGTTTCTCTTTTGCCGGTTTCATGTTGTTAGTTGGGAGACCGGGTTTATGATAGCTAGCCATACTATCAAGAGGGTCTCTCGAGTGAGTGACTCAATCACATCTTTCGGAGAGAGCTCAAACCTTTACATTCTTGCATCATATTTCTTGGTTGTTGCTGGTTTTGGTTCTTGTCCATGTGAGGATCTAGAGATTCTTGTTATCTTCATAATAAGCTCTAGTTCATCAAAAACGGATTTCCCATGCATATCCTATTGCGTTTTTGATCATGCAGGTTTTTTGGCTCCACTTCGGGGGAAGTATCTTAAATATATATACTTGATATTTTCTCCCTTGGTGGTACCCAATATTTTATCACATATATATACTTTATATTCTCTCTTGCATTTTTTTGGATTCTACATGTTGTTATATTTCCAACAAAATTGGTTTCATTTCTTTTGAAGTTCGGATGCGAAAGTTATTGTTGTTTTGGTTCTGAAGTTTCCATGGGCGGTAGTTTCAGCACGCCGCCGGTAGTACCGCTAGGACATTTTTGCCACCGGTAGTAATGGGGGAAGTACCAGGCTACTTCCGATCATCCTATGTCTCCCCATAGTAACCTTTCTGTTTGGACGCGTTTGTTTATAGGAACTTGATCAGAAGTAAGGTGGTAGTATTGTCCCCAGCAGAAATACGTTGCTCCATCGGAAGTACCGCTCGAGCATTTTTGTTGTTGCTCCATCGGAAGTACCGCTCGAGCATTTTTGCCGCTCGTGGAAGTTCTGGCCTACTTCCGCTGAGAGCTGGTTTTCACTCAGTACATTGTATCTTATGAAATGCTTTTTATCGGATGTTGACCGGAAGTTTGGCAGAAGTACCGGCCCCGCTCAGCGGAAGTACCGATGCACCGGTGGTAGTACCATCCATGGTTGTTTTCTCTCTTTCGCGTCGCAGTTTTTTACCGTTGGCAGGATGTCAGCGGTGGTACCGCCCACCCACCGGTACTACGGGCCAGGCACGTAAATATCCCAAATGGTTAGATTTTGGGAGCCCTTTAAATGGGGATCCTCTTCCCCTTCGTGGGGTAAGCTATTTGGTTGGTCTTTTGCTCTCTCTCTCTCTCTCTCTCCTCCATTGTTGATCGTTAAGAGCTTGTCCTTTCCCTCCGCCTTCCTATGATTCTTGCATCTTTTTTAGGGCTTTGTGAGAGGAGATCTATATCTACAACCCCACCAAACCAAATCCCTTATTTGTGAAGGAATCTTTGGGATCTAGATCTTGGAGAGTTTTGTGTTATCCTCTTGTGTTATTCCTCTTTTACTCCCCCCAATAGATTTTATAGATTTGGGAGTGAAGTACTTGCCCTTGCATTTGGTGTATAGGTTTGAGTTATTCACGAAGATTCGGCGAGTATAAGCTTGTGGGCTTGTTTCTCTTGGGTTCTTGGAACCCTAGACAGTTATGTGGTTGGTGTGTTGACTTCTTTGGCCTCCAATTGAGTTGTGGAGAAGAGTCAAGCTTGTGGCACTCATGGGAGAATAGGTTCATCTTGTTGCGGCTTTGGTGCATTGCATGCCTTCGAATCTTGGGGTGAGGCCTTGTGTGGCGTTGGGTGAGCATTGAGCCACCACACCTCAAGGTGAGTCATTTGTGGATTTTGGAGAGCACTGTGCCATCGCACATCTTCAACAGAGACGTATCTTCTTTAGAAGTGAACTTCGTCTTCGCGTCCATCGGTTATCTCTCAACCGATCTCTTTACTTATACAATTTACATTGTGATAATCATCATGCTTGAAGTATTATATCTTGCTATCACCTTGTTGCTTGTCTTGCTTAGGATAGGTTTTTGGTGCACTTAGTTGAACCTAGTGGGTTTTTTATTCTCAATAAATTAAACATTAGTTTTATTCCGCATTTATTATAGCCTAAACCGTAATTATTTTTAAACACCTATTCACCCCTCTCTAGGCAGCGTCATTTGTTCTTTCAGAATGTTTCTTGCGTTCTTGCTTTTCTACATCTCGCACTCCATGGCGGTTGTCTTTCTTTAACCTGTGTAGACATGACAAGTTCAAAAGTGAGTTTTCAGCAAGCTACCCGTTTCATGATTAGAAAAGGACTATGTCATGTTGAATCCAAGTGTCAGTGTGTTTCTTACCTGAAGATTTCAAAACAAAGTTGGCAATAGAAGTTGAAGTGATTAATTATGTAGTGTTTGCAAAGAGAGGCTACAACTTGGTAAGTTGGTCGTATCTATTCAATTGGTGTTGCTTCTTCATTCATTATGAATATCATGTTCTCCCATATGTACAATGTCTTATTTTTCAAGGTTATGAGCATCTAAATGTCCCTGCTATTTATCTAGCCATATTTCTATCATTCCAAGTTATACTCCCTCGGTCTCATATAAGTTACACACTAAAACTTGTCTAAGTGCATGCAGATTTAGACAAATCCAAGTCACTTATTTTGAGATGGAGGTAGTACATCACTTGAAGAATAGATCCCCTTATCTTAAACATTATTCTCACAGAAATATATTGTTCAAAAAACTAAACTATAATAAGGTATTTATGTTACCTCCGTTCGAAATTATAAGATTTTTTTAGATATTTAAATATTGACTACTTCCTCTGTCCCGGTTTAAAGGACACATATTGAAAATTATATAATCCTAAAATTCCTTCACATCCTAGGCACATAAGCATTTAATTTTAGAGAAAGAGCCAATCGGAGAATTAATAAAAGCCAAATTAATCCCAATCAAAGGATGCCTAGGGCCAAGAAATTTTCTATATGTGCCCTCAAACCAGGATAGAGGGAGTACATAAGATCAAAATGAGTGAACCTACACATTAAAAATGGTATAGATACATGCGTTTTAGAAAAGGACTAAACATCTTATAATTTGGAACAGAAGGAATACTATATAACTATGTGTAGATCGGCTACCGTCTACTGTAATACATAAAATTATGCTTACTTAATTTAGCTTATTTCACAGCTTTTATTTATATTGGCTTGGCCAACGTCATGCTTGCTTCCTTAATTTAACTTTCTTACATTGTTATTGAGCTGATATACTTTATTAATTTAACTTTTATACGATCATTTATTTTCGTATCTTCTTGCCTGCCATGCATTCCTAACTAGTAAATATGTGTCCCTAACTATGAGTTGGCTGCACTTTGCGAGCACTGTGTCAGGCGTAGGCGACGTGGGCTGCTGCAGTCACTAAGATGACTACAGTGACACGGTACTATCCTAGAGGTTAGGCACTCAAGCATACATACAACCCTACATCTAGTCAATTCTCTGCCTTCGGCGACTTATAATCGTCATGAGGCGATATAATCACTTTTTAGAAATGAGCATATATTAATATTATATTAGAGGATACCGATTACATTCAGCCTCCGTAATAATGTATTGCCCTAACGGCCATACAGATACACACAGCCAAAAAAAGAAAAAAGAATTAAAAAAAGTCTCGCTACAATTCCTCATTCATTGAAATATTAGTATACCACCACCAAGACAGCACCAGAAGTCCATCTTCTCAAAAACGACACCTCCAAAAAGGAAACAGTGCACAACCACCGTCAGTGTCCGATCATAGATCTAGGTTTTCACCCTAAAAAAAGTCCACGCTCTCAAAACAATATTTTTCACAAGGCCATCGCCAGGCACAACCAATTAAGGCCAGACCATGAACTTCACATGTACTGTCGTCCCCGCTTGCATATCACTGCTCCAAGTCACAAGTCACCAAGCCAATTCCTCATCACCCCGGATTCGAACCACCATTGCGAGTCCTCAGCTCTCGGTCTTCATGACATTCTCCGTCGGCACCACGGGACGAGAACATGCCCCATGATATCAATAGAAAATAGAGATTCGAAGCACTCCCTCTGAATCCAAATGGCCAGAGTAAAAACATGGGTGCGCACGACCAAATCCCGCTCGATCCAGCGATCTCTCGACATATGTGCATTGTGGAGTTCGCTGGCAGAGCCTTCCAGAACACGCCACTACAACCAGATCAATGGAGACAAATAACAAGCGGGTCTTCGTCTTGGCATGAGATGAACCCTAGGACCACCCCTTTACTCAAACCGAGCCAGCAGCCCCCTCGCCACCAGCCGGAGGTAGAGGAGAAGACAATCCAGCATGCCACCGAAGCGGCTCGCCAGAACCCAGCGAGCAGTTGCCTCTGCAGCCAGAGGTCCAGATTGGACCCGGGCCAGACCCAATGCAACCGCTGCCCGCCATGGCGGCCGCACGTCAGCGCCGCCGAGGATGTCCTCGCAATATCGCCTCCAATGCTGCCACCACGTCACCTCCTCCTCCCCAAGCCCTCTATCTGCACCGCCTAGGAAGACGATGGGCCTAGGCGGAAGCCCTAGGCCCACGGCGTGATGCCGCCGCCTACAACGCGACTGCAGGAGCACCCGCCGCCACCTGGCCGAGATCGTCGCCTCGATCACTGCCCTCGACCCGCTCCGTCGTCACCGCCCCAGCCACCCCACCGAAGAAGACTGCCACAGCCTCCACCCCTAGAACCTTAGGTACTAGGGGGGCGCCGCCACCGCGGCCGACGCCGGCGGAAGCAGCGAAATCTGGGGGCCCTCCAGCGACGCCTGGGGGTCGCCATGGGAGGAAGGTCTACGGGAGGGATGGTAAATTTTCTTCACGGCTGGCGGCCCCTCATAGAAAGAATATATCCCAATCTAGCAGTAGTAGGTCTTTACCTCCACCAAGAGGGGCCGGACCTATGTAAACCACTGACTCCCAATCTTGATTCAGATATGTCGATGCACTCTCTGCCTTCGACCTCTCGTAAGCTAACCCAAGTTGCATCTGTCGTGACGTCTCTACGATAGTTGACGCCAACCGTGGGACATGGGGCATCATGCGTGACATTTCTGGCAGAATCCCGTCCTCCGATGGCCACTCAAATCGCGACGGGTCGGATGATATCAATCGGCGAGTCCGGCCTCGTCCTTCATCGTGGTTTTTGCCTGGCGCCAGCATCGTACACGCACGCCATCATCTCAGTGCTTTTGTTGGATACAGCGTATTCGTCGATGCTATAAGGAGTCGGGGGCAACCATCGAAAGCCCTTGTTCTGCTGACCACCCACTCAGACAATTCTGCTCGTGACAAGATCTCCCTCAAGGCCAAGACGCTAACCATTTTGGACAGCGACGGCCTCGACAATTATGCCGACTCGGTCATTCTGGTCTTTGACACTAGATCGATCATGCCAGCCTCCGACGCTAGCGACTTCTAGGAGGCTCGTTCCTGCCCCCTCCTCGACATGTTCTAGAGGAGATAGGGAACAAGGTGGTTGACGTGTCCATTTTTTCATTATGCGCCCTCTTCTCCATTCTTGGTTCATTGTCGTGTTTGCGTTTTTTTGGAAAATAAGAATAATGTGGGGGGTGGGGGGAGTTTCATGCACGATAGTTTCATTACAATCTCGATACTCTTGCATTCTTGCAAAAGATTATAGTACATGAAGTGTTATCCAGCATAACGTTGAAGTCAACTACTACTACTACTAACATCAACCCAAATACTATAATCTAATCTCTGTGTTCCCCAAAATTCCCTAGTTTCATTATAAGCTTGTGGGCTTGTTTCTCTTGGGTTCTTGGAACCCTAGACGGTTTCGTGGTTTCTGTGTTGACTTCTTGGGGCCTCCAATTGAGTTGTGGATAAGAGTCAAGATTGTGGCCTTTGTGGTGATTCTTGGGAGCCTCCAATTGATTTTTCGATACAACCCCTTCCTTATATGGGTTCAGTGACCACCCTCAAGTGTCCCATAGTGGATCATGAGTAGTCCTCTGTGGTGAGCTCATGGAAGAATAGGGTGATCTTACTCTGGCGTCGGTGCATTGCATGTCTTCGCATCTTGGGGTGAGGCCTTGTGTGGCGTTGGGTGAGCATTGAGACACCACACCTCAAGGTGAGTTATTTGTGTCTTTCAGAGAGCACTGCGTCATCACACCAATCCAACAAAGACCTAGCTTTTTTATAAGTGAACTTCGTCTCCGCATCCATCGGTTATGCATCAAATGAGCCCTTTACCTATGCGATTTACATTGTGATAGCCATCATGCTTGAAGTATTATATCTTGCTATCACCTTGTTGCTTGTCTTGCTTAGCATAGGTTGTTGGTGCACTTAGTTGAACCTAGTGGTTTTAAGTTTTGTGCTCAGTAAATTAAATATTAGTTTTATTCTGCATTTATTAGAGCCTAAGCCGTAATTATTTTTAAACGCCTATTCACCCTAGGCGACGTCATTTGTTCTTTCAGAATGTTTCTTGTGTTCTTGTTTTTCTACATCTCGCACTCTATGGCGGTTGTGTTTCTTTAATATGTGTAGACATGACAAGTTCAAAAGTGATTTTTCAGCAAACTACTTGTTTCATGATTAGAAAAGGACTGTGTTTCTTACCTGAAGATTTCAAAACAAAGTTGGCAAAAGAAGTTGAGGTGATTAATTATGTAGTGTTTGCAAAGAGGCCACAACTTGGTAAGTTGCTCCTATCTCTTCAATTGGTGTTGCTTCTTCATTCATTATGAATATCATGCTCTCCCATATGTACAATGTCTTATGTTTCAAGGTTATGAGCATCTAAATGTCCATGCTATTTATCTAGCCATATTTCTATCTTTCCAACTTATACTCCCTCGGTCCCAAATAAGTGACTTCTATTTATCTAGATTCATATAGTACATCACTTGAAGAATATATCCCCTTATCTTAAACATTATTCTTACAGAAATATATTGTGCAAAAAACTGAACTATAATGAGATATTTATGTTACCTCCGTTCCAAATTATAAGATGTTTTTAGATATTTAAGTATTGACTACATAAGATCAAAATAAGGGAACTTACACACATTAAAAGTGGTATATATACATACGTTTCAAAAAAGGGCTAAAACATCTTATAATTTGGAACGGAAGGAATACTATATAACTATGAGTAGATCGGCTACCGTCTACTGTAATATAAATTACGTAATTTAGCTTATTTCACAGCTTTTATTTATATTGGCTTGGCCAATGTTAGGCTTGCTTCCTTAATTTAACTTTCTTACATTCTTATTGAGCTGATATACTTTATTAATTTAACTTTTATACATCATTTATTTTCATATCTCCTTGCCTGTCATGCATTCCTAACTAGTAAATATGCTATGAGTTGGTGGCACTATACGATTACTGTGCCAGGCGTGGGCGACATGGGCTGCTGCAGTTAGCAAGATGACTACAGTGTCACGGTACCGTCCTAGAGGTTAAGCACTCAATCATACACACAACCCTAGATCTAGTCAACTCCCTGCCTTCGACGACTTGTAATCGTCATGAGACAGTATAATCTAGCAGTAGTAGGTTTTTACCTCCACCAAGAGGAGCCGGACATGTGTAAAACACCGACTCCCAATCTCGATTCAGAGATGTCCATGCACTAGCGGCCTTCCACCTCTAGTAAGCTATCCCAAGTTGCATCTATCGTGACGTCTCTACGATAATTTCGTTACAATCTCGTAAGCTATCCCAAGTTACTGTTAGAGTATATCACGGTTTGGACTATATTTGATAGTTTAAGTTTGTAATTCAATTATATCCCTAGTAGTCTTCTTGGCCTTCAAGTCTTGTAATCTATATAAACAGCCCTTTGAGGCCACAATCAATACAGATAATATTCCGCAATTCTACATGGTATCAGAGCGGTTCGCTCCACCTAGCGTTTAGCACCACCGCTTCCTCCGCGCCGCCCCCGAGGAGATCGTTCTCCGTCGGGGGCCGCGCAAATAGTAGATTAGATCTTTCTTCGCCATTTTTTTCTCGCCGGCCGCTTGACCGGCGTTTCTTCTTCTTTCGCTGATCATAGATCGGATTGCGTCGTCCACAACCACATGTCGTCATCACGCGCCTCTACTTCAACCTCGGCGTCGACTCATCTCCGGCAAATCATCGCCAACGATCGTGCCAAGGAGGCTCTGCGCGGTGCCCCAAGGGACACCTTCATGCCCTGCGTCGGCTTCTCCGTCCTCACGTCGTCATCACGCCGGCCCGTCTTCGCCAACATCGACCGGGACGCACGTTCCCGAGTATGTGCCTCGCCGTCAACAAAGGGCTGCACCTTCATCAGCCGTGGTCATCATCGCCGACAACCATCTACACAAACAACATAGCTCTGCTCGTCGCCGCCACCACCAATCGTGGTCATCGTCAATGCCAACAAGTTCTTCTCCACGAGCGACGTCGCGCTCATACAAGCGGAAAATACGGGTCTAATTCCCGAAATCGTCTACCGCAACAACTCAATCGCCATCGACAACTATCTTCATCGTCTTCATCCACCACGACCTTGCCGCCAGAGTCCAGTCTAATTTTTATTTGCACAAGTTTGTGCTCAATTTTCTTCTTGCAGCCACTTCGTCTACTCCGACACGGCGGACAACTTCTACACCGACCGTTTACGGAAAATTTTCTTTGCTCCTCAATCCGGCTCTGGCACGCATGGCTCATGATGGTCCCTGTCTTCGCACGTCCGGTATCGGCAACACCGACGCGTGCCTTCGTCCCCGACACGCTCCCGATTCTGGCAAGCTCGGCATTGCCGGTCGAGCTACTTCTCAAACTACGTCTACTTCAACCACTACGGCGAATTATTCCAGCTCAACGACGACATCGACCACAACACAACGACATCATCAACTTCATCGACTTCATCAACGGCGACTACATCACCAATGGCATCATCGACCACGACTCCAACGCCCTACTTCTGGCTACATCGACATCGACATCCTCTCCCATCTTCGCCTTCAGATTATGCTCCAATCGGACCGTTCGCGTCACTACCGATCCGACTGCGGGGGAGTGTTAAGAGTATATCACGGTTTGGACTATATTTGGTAGTTTAAGTTTGTAATTCAATTATATCCCTAGTAGTCTTCTTGGTCTCCAAGTCTTGTAATCTATATAAACAGCCCTTTGAGGCCACAATCGATACAGATAATATTCCGCAATTCTACAGTTACATCTGTTGGAAAATAAGAAAAACGTGGGGGATGAGGGGAGTTTCATGCACAATAGTTTCGTTACAATCTCGATACTCCTGCATTCTTGCAAAAGATTATAGTACATGAAGTGTTATCCAGCATAACGTCGAAGTCAACTACTACTACTAAAATCAACCCAAATACTATAATCTAATCTCTGTGTTCCCCAAAATGCCCTAGCTTCCTGACCATGTCCCAATGCATAAGTCCACATGTTTGTGTCATAGCTATTCGTCATTCGTCGTGGGATGCGTGACTCCTGCCAACTTGGGCACAAAGGCGAGTTCGTTGTCGCGCTGGACAAGGTCAGCATGAACGGTCTTGGGCCAATTGAAAAGTCTGGGTAGGAGGACCCTGTCCTGCATCCACTTGATGTTGGTCCTCTTCATCATCGTTGTGTGTGTGCCGGTGAACAAAGCTCTTCCTTGGAGACTCCATGGTACATTTTTTGAGCTTGACGACGTTTACCGGCGTCCCACGGTGGCCGACAAGGACGGCCATGAGCTCGCCTCGGTCAGACTCGAAGAGGTAGCTGTCGTTGCACTTAAACCCAAAGCCGTTTGGCTTTTCCAGGATTTCAAATCTTTGGTCATGGCTACTACTAGTACCGCTGTGCACAACTAGCCTCCCGTCTTCTCCCAGGATGTAGAGCATGCCGTCGTGGAGGACTGGGTTGCAGTCTGGTGACACAGTAAAGGGTGCTCGGTCAGGAGGATAAAAATCCGTGATATCGCAATCCTCCCACTCACCCCACTCGCCGTTACTATGTCTGATAGCAAGAGAGACACCGAGTCCGCCGCTCGTCTTGACGCCATACATCCTTCTTCCCACGCTGCTGTCATACACGACGAAATCGAAACTGGCCTTTGAAATCGGTGGCAGCTCGCACGTTGCGCCAGTGCCGAGTTGGGCGCTGAGGACCTTGTACAGCAAACCCAAAACCAGTTCTAGTCCTCCTCCTGTGGCACAGTAGATCTTTGCACCGGGTGCCTCCAGCTTCGTATCGATCTCGAAGTTCTTGTGGTAATATGGACTGTAGTACCGGAGCCTGGTGGTACCGACGACGTTGGCGGCATTGAGCACGAGCAGCATGGGGGTAATCCACGCCGGATAGAAGGGCGACAAGGCGCGCGCTGATTGCCATTGCTGGCACACCAGACCGAAGCTCGGGTGGTTGGACCACTTGATCCGACTCAGAATCTGGGCGAGAACCTCCACCGGCAGGGAGGACCAGTCCCGTTCTTGCGATGTCGCCGCCTCCATCTCGCTCTCGTCTCGATCGCCTGCCTGTTCGACGGGAACTCGAGCTAGCACCGCGCTGGTGGTTAATACGGCCGGCCAGCTGACACGAGATTGTTCCTGGCGCGGTGCCGTTTCATGATGCTCCATCGTGATCGTGGTGCTCCTGTTCACTTCGGACTCTGTCCTCCGGTACTGTCTGTGTTGCTTAATCCGACCAGGAGAAGACTTCATCTTCGTCTGCGGCTCGTTCAGAGTTCGGAAACATAAACCAGCAGATCTCTCTCTATGTATATATACAAACCAAAGCCAATAGAAGAGGGTCCGGTGGATCTTTACGAAAGGGAGACAGGGAAACTCTCCCGGCGAGCAATCGAACTAGCAGCGGCGCCAGTAAAGACGTGACGTGAAGGTAGTACCGGTATATATGTTGAGATGCTTTTTCATACAGTAGTACTATATCTTTCTTCTTTTTGTAGCTTCAAGAATTCGTAGCTGCATAATTAAAACTTCGATGATTCCCATTTGTATTTGGAAAGTGTTGATGAATAAGTGGTTTCTGTTCCACAGCATCGCGTCGTCACGCTCAAGCAGGAGAGAAGGAGGATATAAATTAGCTAACTCATCACTGTGGATATGGCGATCAATCAAAGTGAAGACTCATCTCTACTGGATCCATCATTTTCCCCACTGTTACTATTTGATTACGACTACTATCAGCCCCGGGGGGACAATCTAGATGACGATCTTCATTGTGAGCCCGACGATGAAGATCATGTTGAAATTGAGAATAATGACTGCAATAATGATGACAACAGGGAAGCAGATAATACATTCTTCTTCTACAGTATAACCAAGAGATTTCCACTACGCAAGAGAGTAGATTATCTGAAAAACCACAACTACTGGACAACACCACAAGGATGGATGCTCATGTCACACTCTGACTCACATGATACCTTCTTGTGGAATCCCTTCACGGGTCAGAGGATCGACCTACCCCTTGACGACGATGATTTCCTTGCAGAGAGCCAGTGTAGGTGCTTTCTATCACATAGGCCTACTGATCCAGATTGTATGGTGTTAGTTGTGAATATCAATGATACCATACTTTGGTATTGCCATCCCGGAGGAAAGAAGTGGTTCACGCACATGTACGACTATACCGGAGGAAATCAGTGGTTTGCGCCGTACATGCACGATGTGCTAACGCCTGACGAAATTCGTTGTGCCGCCATTACATCAATGGCGTGTCTTACAGCAGTTGGCGGGAAATTTTACGCGCATTTCACTCATAGAATTGTCACACTCGAATTCTTGCCAAACCCAACGTTTACTTGTATCCCAGTCGAGGAAGCTTCAGATGCAGGGTACATGTACACCGCTTCAAGCTCTACCTATCTAGAATCTTGTGGTGAGTTGTTCCGCTTGATTATGAATCATCCAACAGTTTGTGATCTCAAAGTTTCCCAGATTGAAGTTCAAAAGCTGGACTTATCAACAAGAGCTTGGGTGAAAGTAGACACGCTCGACGATATGGTATTCTTCGACGTTTCCGGCTGCCGTGTATCACTCAGTGCAAAACAAGTCGGTTTGAAGGGGAACTGCATCTATTTCGTGCGGTGCCATGACAAGGGGTTGTATGTTTACGACATGGAACGAGGGACTACTGCAGTGCATGATCCTGGGCAAGACTTACCGGATGACATGACGCCCGATATTGTAGTGCCTCCTTATTAAATGTTTTGATTAATTTTCGAAATGCTTATTATTGTGATTCCGCATCACCATATAAACATATTGGTGGGAACTACATTTATACTTGTACACGTGGGTGCCGCAGCTATCATGTACGCTCATGCACACATGGATGCTTTGAGATCCGCAAAAACTATGAGATGTGTTATTGCATCATCTTTAAAATAGGATATCATGCCCATATGAATGCTTATTATACACATAGTGAAGTTTTATCAATATTATATTGCTTATGAATTGTTTTATATTCATTACACCTTATGAAAGAATAGACAAAGTGAACCCATGATCCCCCGTCCAGTTTTTATTATAAGAAACAACTTTCATTTACTTTTATTGTCTTCTATATTTTCTGCATTAATTAAATCCTAAAATACAAAAACACTTTTAAGGTTTGAAAATAATAAATTCATGTTCTTCAAAATATCAACATCTTCTACAAAATAAAATAAATAAATTATAAAACTATAATTTAAGGTTTGATATCAACTTGGTATTGTCGTCCCCTCTCCGCCACCACTGCCGCCGGCCCTTGCCATGGTGGCGGCGGCCCCCTTTGCCCCAAAGGTGGCAGTCGGGATATCTAGGCGCGCTGGCGAAGGGATCTCGTGTGGCGACGGCGGCTTGGATGGCGTGGTGGTGCAGCGGAGCTCCGACGTGGGCGCGGTGGCGGGCATCTGCGCACGACAGTGGGCTTCGGTCGATGTTGTCGTGGTGGTGCTAGCAGGGGTCGGCGAGGGTGCCCGATTCAGATCTAGTGCTTACGCGTTGACCCCGCCTGAGGAGGCCAGGGCGGTGGCCCTGGGAAGCCGTGGTGACGAGGATGAAGAAGAAGGCGACAGAGGTGGAGAGGGAGAAAAAGAAGAAAGAAGGTGGCGGCCACGGCCCCAAGTGGAGCTCGAGGGAGGATGAGTGCCTCACCGAAGCTTAGAAGACCATTAGCATGGACCCCTCCACTAGCGCCAACCAGAACTCGAACTCCTACAGGAAGAGGGTGAAGGCGATATACAATGATCGGCGGCTATTGGATCCCCACTTCAAGTCCTTGTGCCACGACCGCAACGATCGACTCTAATATGTGTCACCACTGGGCCATGATCCAGCACGCCTGCAACAAGTGGCACGACATCGTGGAGGAGGTGCGCCGCGTCCATGTCAGCGGCACAAACTATGACGATCAGGTAAGAAGCCCCCATCGTCGCCCACTCCAGCCCATTTGAAATTTGTGTCTGATTGTTGGTATTGTTCGTAGATGTGTGCCATGATCGCCGCCTACCACGAGGACAATGACGACAACGAGTTCAAGTTCATCCACATCTTTGCACGGATCGAGGGGTGCGACAAGTGGGCGGAGATGCGGACCGCTCTCACCAAGGCCAAGGCCACCGCCTACGACCCCGGAGCGGCGCCTTCGGCGGCCTCGGAGGGTCGACCCGTTGGCCACAAGAAGGCCAAGGCCATGAGGGACGCAGCGCAGGCCATCGAGAAGCTACACTCGTCCATCTTGGCCTCCATGGCCGACGCCGCTGCATACGCCGCCATGAGGGAAGAGTAGGCCACCAGGATGGAGGAGATCGCCATGCCGAGGTGGGCGTCGGTCATCGAGCAGCATGGCATCAAGCTCGGCCTCATCAAGGCCAACGTGGGAGCAAAGAAGAGGAGGGAGGACTTGGCGATCTTGATGGTCAACACGAAGGACATGGACGACGAGGTGAAGGCGTGGTGTGTTGATCAGCGCACCTTGATCCTCTCCGAGAACTGAGCGGCCGCTAACCAGGAAAGCACCTTGACACCGGCGACTACGACCCCGACCCCGATCGGCACCTAGGGCCAGCACCACCATTCCGCCGCCGGCAACCCCGGAGGTGCCTCCGACCGCGACAGATGATCTCCTCCCATCCCGTTTGATTTTCGTGTTTCTCGCATGTTTATTTTGACCGATGAACTTGTATTCTGATGATTTGCGACGATTGCACCGCCTGAACTATGATGTCCCTGGTGGCGGCAAAACTATATTTAATTTCTGGCGACCTTTTAAATGTTTGAATTTGTCAATTGCGATTGGGGGGAGGGCTGTTTGGGGGCAGCGGCTAGGAGGCACTGACCCCGGATAGGAGGTACCTGCGCCGGCTCTCCCCCATAAGGCCAACCGCCGGACCCCGTATGTGGGGGGTGGGGGGGAAGTGGAGATGCTCTTATGAGTTAGCTACCTTCAAACTGGGCATTCAAAGTTAAGAAAATAATAAATTCATGTTCTTCAAAATATTAACATCTACGAAATAAAATAAATACATTATAAAACTATAACTTAAGGTTTGATATCAACTTGGTATTGTCCCCGTTCATATTTTTATCCAAAACATTGGTAAAACTTCCACCATTGACTTTTAACTAAATTTATAAGGCTTATTCATTGAAACGGTGAGAGTTCTACTCAACGGAGTATGCATATAACATCATATTCAAGATGTAGGTATCAACAATATTTCAGCCGTCACGTCATCTTGCAGATTTTCACCGGGATTGTGCAGAGCAGTAGTTCCTCGCTCCATGTTGTGCACATACAATCCCTTGTCACAACACTTCAAGAAGTATATGCAGTTCCGCTTTAAGCCGACTTCTTCTGCAGAAAGCGATGCCCCGAAGTATTTAGAATTCACCAAGAACACTCTGTCTCCCAGAGTCTCACTTTCACCCAAGCCCGTTCAGCAATGTTCAGCTTCTCGACACTAATATGCAGAATTTTATCCACGTAAAACTGCTGGCCAAAGGATAATTTGAATAGCTCTCCGCAGGACTCCAGCAGTGTAAAGCCGATGCAGCT
The DNA here is from genome assembly GCA_916181665.1 of Avena sativa. Classification (NCBI taxonomy): domain Eukaryota; kingdom Viridiplantae; phylum Streptophyta; class Magnoliopsida; order Poales; family Poaceae; genus Avena; species Avena sativa. Next base: position 407,327,039 of record OV702283.1, on the reverse strand, counting down.
GTATAGATTCTGCGATTTAACACTATTGCTAAAGGGTGTTGCGGTAAACGTCGGATGCGGCGAGAACCGGAGGGCCACAAGAGCATAAGCCATATCTGTGTAGAACATCCCCCCGGAAGCTGTTGCGGCTTTCATGGAGCCTCCGCGAGTCGTACCTGTGCTCAGACCACTGGGTTCCTGCGACAGGGCTGCAGTACCAGAAGACCGTGTCCATGTAATTCACCACCAGCACGACGCAGTTGGGATCAGTGGGTGCGTGCGACAGCAAGCACCTGGTGGTGTTCTCTTCGAGGAACTCCCCATCAGACGATGGCAGAGTGACTCTTTGACGCGTGAACGGATTCCAGAGGAAGGTCTGGTGTGAGCCGCGGTGCTGCATGAGCAGCCAGCCTTGCGGTGTTACCCAGTAGAAGTGGCTTTCCAGATCATCTGATCTTATGCCTTGCAATTGCCTTGTACTTATACTGTACAAGAAGAGATCACCGCCGTCGTCGTCACGGTAGGTTTTCTCGACCTCTTCTTCTTCCTCTGCGAGTGCATCATCACTATCACTTTTTTCAAGGTCATGCTCCTCGTGTCTTGAATTATCACCGGCCTCTTCTTCCTCCTCCGGCTTATCTTGCTCGCTGAAATTCTCGCCATCGTCAGACTCTTCCTCGTGGCTTGCGTTATCATCTTCTTCTTCCTCCTCCTCGGCCTCATCTTGATCACTGAAATTCTCGCCATCGTCAGAATCCTCCTCGTGGCTTACGTTATCATCTTGTTCATCCTCCTCCTCGGGCTCATCTTGATCGCTGAAATTCTTGTCATCGTCGCTTTCCTCCACGGGCGTGCAGTAGTTGTAATGAAACAGTAACAACGGGGACATCTTGGGATCCAGTAGAGCTGTTTCTTCACTTCCTTTCATCATAGCAATATTCGTGTATGTTTGGGGAACAAGAATATGCATCTACTGCAATGTCCCTGGCCTTTCGTAGCTAGTCAGTATTAGGAAATCTTGCCATTATTACTGTGCACCAATTGTGGCTATCAATATAATAAAGCACGCTCGGTATAGGAGGCAAGATATTAACCACCACGATCGCATTATGGTTGAGTCAACCACGGTGACCGTTTGGTGGTGTTTCCCCTTACCAAAACTGATAATTGTAACGTTGCCTTTTGGCCCTATAAACACGTAACCTATGGGGAGACAAACCCATCGTTCCTTCCTAGTTTACTTTTGAGATGGTATCAGAGCGCTGGGCTCTTCCCTGACATCGAGAAAAAAAAAACACAAAGAAGATCCCGTCGGCATCCTCCTCCCGACAAAGAACTCCCTTTCCCAAAAATACATGGCTACCTCCTCCAATTCTCCATCCATTGGAAATCCTCCAGCTGAAAAACTCACCCTATCAAACCACCTCCTATGGAAGGCACAAATTGTGCCGGCACTTCGTGGAGCACGAGTGCTCGGCCTTGTGGAGAGGACGGAGAAAGCACCGCCGGAGACTTTGCAAATCGAGAAGGACGGGAAGACCACATCAGTGCCTAACACGGCATATGATACGTGGCTCACACGAGATCAACAGGTTCTAAGCTTCCTTCTAACCACGCTCTCCCCTGAAATTCTTGCCCAATGCATCGGTCTTGAGCACGCCGCCGATGTATGGGATCTCGTCAACGGCCTCTTCATCTCAAGGACCAAGGCCAACGTCACTCATCTTCGCGGCGCCCTCTCCAACACCAAGAAGCTGAGCATGACGGCCGATGAGTACGTGGCCAAGATGAGAGGCTTCGCCACCGAGCTCATCGCCGCCGGCCGTGTCATTGAAGAAGATGAACTCGTCGACCTCATCCTCAACGGGCTCGACGAAGAATACAATGGGCTGTTCTCCACGGTCCAAGCAATGGCGAAGTGCACGGTGAGTGATCTCCATGGTTTAATTCGTGCGGTTGATTCGCGCCAAAACATGCTTTCTGGTGGAGGAGATGGCGGTGATCACAAGAGGTTTGAATCCTCGGCGAATCTAGCAAGCCGTGACCGTAGTCGTGGGAGATACAACGACAATGGTCGCGGCAACTACACCGGCAACTACAACGGCCGCGGCAACTACACCAACAACTACAACCGCGGCAACTACAACGACAACTACAGCGGTCGCCCTCGCGGACGTGATGAAGCAAGGAGGGATGGTGGTGGTGGTGGCCGCCGTCCCCCACAAGGAGGAAGAGGACGTGGACGTGGAGGTCCACCTCGCTACAACAATGACAACCGCTACAACGACAACCGCTACAACGACATCGTGTGCCAGATCTGCAAGAAAGATGGTCATGCCGCGTCCACTTGTTGGTGGCGCTATGCGGACAGCAGGAACAACAATGAGAAAGAAGCAAATGCCGCTTATGGTGTTGATACCAATTGGTATCCCGACACCGGAGCAACGGACCATGTCACCAATAATCTCGAGAAACTAATGATCCGTGATCAATATCATGGTAAGGACAAGATTCACACGGCAAATGGCGAAGGTATGCATATTAGTCATATTGGTCATACATCTATTCGTACCTCAAATTGTGATCTTCATCTCAAAAATATTCTTCATGTTCCTAGTGCGACAAAAAATCTTGTTTCCGTTCATAAACTTGCTCTTGATAATGATGCCTTTCTCGAATTTCACCCTTGGTATTTCTTGATTAAGGATCGAGCCACGGAGAAAATTCTTCTTAAAGGACGGTGTGAAGGTGGCCTCTACCCAATTGTGTCATCATCATCTCATTCCCCGACGAAGCAAGTTTGTGTCGCCACCAAGCCATCCACTACAAGGTGGCATAGTCGCCTCGGTCATCCATCTCGTTTAGTTGTTGATCACATTCTAAATAAATTTTGTCTTCCGCATTCAAAACAAACTAGTGTTGATACTATTTGTGATTCTTGTCAAAAAGCTAAGAGTCATCAACTCCCTTATCATGTTTCCACAAGTGTATCAACCGTTCCTTTACAACAAGTTTTCTCGGATGTTTGGGGTCCTGCACCCACCTCCGTTGGCCGCTACAAATATTATGTGAGCTTTATCGATGATTTTAGCAAGTACACTTGGATCTATCTTATCAAAAAGAAATCTGATGTCTTTGATGTTTTTCAAAATTTCATGAATCTTGTCGAGAGAAAATTCAACAAGAAAATCATCACTATGCAAACAGACTGGGGAGGAGAATATGAGAAATTAAATCCTTTTTTCCAAAAACTTGGTATCACACATCACGTATCTTGTCCTCATGCACATCAACAAAATGGTTCTGCCGAGCGCAAACATAGACATATAGTTGAGGTTGGTCTTGCACTTCTAGCTCATGCGTCCATGCCTCTAAAATTTTGGGACGAGGCATTCCTCACAGCCACATATCTTATTAATATCATGCCAAGCAAAGTCATTAACAATGCTACTCCAGTCGAACTTCTCTTTAAAACAACACCTGATTATAAATCCCTTCGAGTTTTTGGTTGTGCATGTTGGCCAAATTTGCGTCCCTACAACTCCCGCAAATTATCCTTTCGATCAAAACAATGTGTTTTTATCGGATATAGTTCTCGACACAAGGGTGTAAAATGCTTAGATGTCTCTACCGGCCGAGTCTACATTTCTTGAGACGTTGTCTTTGATGAAAATATCTTCCCTTTTGCATCTCTCCATCCCAACGCCGGCGCCCTCCTTCAAAAAGAAATCCTACTTCTTCCGAATCATCTTCGTCTCACAAATGAGGATATGAATGATGTTGATTATACGCCTAATAACTGTACACCTTTGCCTGCTGCTAATCGTCCTGTGTAGATCACTGCTGAAGATATGGAGAAAAATGGTCCGGAGACTAGTCAAATTGAACAAGAAACGGAGTCTCATTTTATGCCAGAGAATAACGCATACGTAACGTCGACCAGCACCGATCCCGGGAGTGATCGGCTGTCAAGCGCAGAATCCAGAGATAACACGCATGTGCACAAGGATCCAGGAGCGGAATCATCTCCGGCATCATCAACTCGCGAATCTGGCGCTGACTCGGTGCCGGCCATCACGTCCCCGTCGTCTCCACTCGATGGCCGGGGCCACCTGGACGCGCGGCTTGCGCTGGATCGCGCGGAGAACACGCCCGCGCCACGCTCCCTCGACAGCCGGCCCCATCCCGGCTCCCCACTCGACGCGTCTTCTCTCGATGGCCGGGACCACCTGGATGCGCGGCTTGCGCTGGATCGCGCGGAGGACGCACCTGCACCACGCTTCCTCGACAGCCGGCCCCACCCTGGCTCCCCGCTCGACACGTCCGTGCGGTATTGCGCCGATCCCGCGTCCGCCTCCTCTACTAGCAACAGCGGGTCGTCCTCGCCCGCCTCCTCCGCTCCCGATAGCGGTTCCTATCGGGACGCGCGCGCTCAGGCGGGAAAAAGGACTGCTCCTCGACAGCAGTGTACTACGACGCCCATCGCCCCTGCTATGGAAAATCTGTCCAAGGCCGGATCCTCTGCACCATCGGATTCTGCTGCCCCTCCTGCTGCACGTACAAGACTTCAAAAAGGTATATCACATCCAAAAAACTATACTGATGGTACAATACGGTATTCTTTTTTGTGCGCTACAGGAGAACCACAAGACCTACAGGAGGCTCTACATAATGAGAACTGGCGCAAGGCAATGGATGAAGAATATGGTGAACAAGACATGGCACCTCGTCCCGTCTCATCACGGTAACAAAAATATTATTGATTGCAAATGGGTCTATAAAATCAAGAAAAATGCAGATGGCTCTATTGATCGCTATAAAGCACGCTTGGTCGCTAAGGGTTTCAAACAACGCTACGGTATAGATTACGAGGACACCTTTAGTCCTGTTGTTAAAGCAGCTACTATTCGCCTTGTTTTGTCTATTGCTGTTTCTAGGGACTGGAGTCTTCGTCAACTCGATGTCAAGAATGCATTTCTTCATGGCATTCTGGAAGAGGAAGTATACATGAAACAACCTCCTGGGTATGAAGATGCTAATGCTCCCCATCATATTTGTAAATTGGACAAAGCTGTGTATGGTCTTAAACAGGCCCCAAGAGCATGGTATTCACGTTTGAGCACCAAACTTCAGCAACTAGGCTTCCATCCCTCCAAAGGTGACACGTCATTATTTATTTATGACAAATCAGGTATCATGGTCTATGTTCTTGTTTATGTGGATGACATTATAGTTACAAGCTCTTCTCCCCAAGCTATATCCACACTTGTTCGTGACTTAAATGCTCACTTTGCTATTAAGGATTTAGGAGATTTACATTTTTTCTTGGGCATTGAAGTTAAGAAAATTCAAGGTGGTCTCGTTCTTACTCAAGAAAAATATGCCTCTGATTTACTAGCCAAACTTGGTATGGACAAGTGTAAGTCTTCTCCTACACCCTTGTCTATACTAGAAAAATTATCTGTTCATGAAGGAGACGCTCTAGGTTCTGAAGATGGCACAAGATACAGAAGTGTGGTAGGTGCTTTACAATACTTAACTTTGACAAGACCCGATATATCTTTTTCTGTTAATAAGGTTTGTCAATATCTACATGCTCCTACTACAGTTCACTGGACAGCTGTCAAGAGAATTTTACGATATATTAAAGATACTCTAACCACTGGACTTACTTTTAAAAAGTCTACGTCCACTTTGATTAGTGCCTTTTCAGATGCAGACTGGGCAGGGTGTGTTGATGATAGAAGGTCCACCGGAGGATTTGCTATTTTTCTTGGACCAAACCTCATATCATGGAGTGCTAAGAAACAACCAACAGTGTCCAGATCAAGCACAGAAGCCGAATACAAATCTCTAGCAAACGCAACAGCTGAAGTTATATGGGTAGAAACACTTTTAAAGGAACTCGGCATCAAGATCAAGGAGGTACCATGCTTATGGTGTGATAATATGGGCGCCACATACTTATCTGCAAACCCAATTTTTCATGCAAGAACCAAACACATAGAGATTGATTTTCACTTTGTGAGAGAAAGAGTTGCACAAAAACTTCTTGACATACGGTTTATCTCAACGCATGACCAAGTCGCAGATGGCTTCACCAAGGCTTTATCTTATAGGGACTTAGAAAAATTTAAGCATAATCTAAACTTGTATAAGTTTTGATTAAGGGGGGATATTAGGAAATCTTGCCATTATTACTGTGCACCGATTGTGGCTATCAATATAATAAAGTACGATCGGTATAGGAGGCAAGATATTAACCACCACGATCGCATTATGGTTGAGTCAACCACGGTGACCGTTTGGTGGTGTTTCCCCTTACCAAAACTGATAATTGTAACGTTGCCTTTTGGCCCTATAAACACGTAACCGATGGGGAGACAAACCCATCGTTCCTTCCTAGTTTACTTTTGAGAGTCAGAGGAGAGTGCACGAGAGAGTTTCCTGGGGGCTTTTGTCTTCGGCTTGCTTACTACATAATGAAGACCCTATATAGGCCGTACGAATCCGCTTCGTAATCAAAGTCCACTTTCACAGAAAGAACTCCAGTCCAAACCGGATCTCCCCATAGCCGCTTCTAATCCTAATCGGTTTATAGCGTCCAGATGCTATTTTTTAGCTAGCACGCGGCGCCTGGCAGTATACGAAGAACGCCCCGGACAGCGGATACTGCGCGAGCTCACCTTGACGAGCTCAGAGAACGAGATGGAGCCGGCTACATCGCATGACTGGTCGTCTCTCCCGGTGGACTTACTGGTCCGGATCCTGGACCGTCTGCGGTGGTCGAGCCACCCGAGCTTCGGCCTGGCGTACCGGCGATGGCAATCTGCGCGTGCCTGGGCGCCCTTCTACCCGGCGTGGATCACCCCTCTGCTCCTCAACGCCGCCGACGTGGGAACCACCGCCATGCGGTACTACAGCCCCTACCATCACAAGAACCTGGAGACCGCCCGCACGCTCGGTGTTCCCGACGCCAAGATCGTCTGCGCCACGGGACAACACCTGACGCTATGCCTGGAGCACCAAGTCCGAGCCGCGGAGCTTCTGTCCGGCGGCGTCCAGGAGCTACCGGAGCATGACCAGCCCACGTTCGACTCATGTTCGGCGTGCACTCTCGGTCTGGCTGGCTGGAGATCGCGCGTTCCATCCGCAACGACGAACGCTCGAGGTGTGGGGGGACTGGGACTACACGAGCTCCGACTGCGATCACGGACCGTGCTTCCGGGCGTCGCAGGATTGCAACCCAGTTCTCCGCGACGGCTTCCTCTATCTGCTGGGCAGTGACGGCGCGTTAGCGGTGTACGACGAGAGCAGGCACGACGAAGGATTTGTTATTTGCGAGGAGCCCGGGAGCCCTATACTATTCGAGCACCATGACAACAGCTACTTGGTCAAGTCCGACAGAGGCGAGCTGATGGCCGTCCTCGTAGGGCGTCGTCACTACGTCACAGTTGTTAATTAGGGGCACATCTAAGTGCTCCTAAAAATCATCAAAGTGCCTCTATTTATTTTTAGTGGCACTTTTATAAGTGTTGAATTTAATCATGTCGCTAAAAATGTTAGCCACACTTTGAAAAAATTGTCCCTAAAAAGGATTTTTAGCCGCACTTTGAAAACTGCCTCGACCTATTTTTAGCCGCACTTTGGAAACTGCCTCGACCTATTTTTAGCCGCACTTTGAAAACTGCCTCGACCCATTTTTAGCCGCACTTTAAAAACTGCCTCAACCCATTTTTAGCCGCACTTTGAAAACTGCCTCTAACCATTTTTATCCGCACTTTAGCATTGTGCCTCTAACCATTTTTATCCGCACTTTAGCAATGTGCCTCTAACTATTTTTAGAGGCACTTTAGCAATGTGACTCTAATATTTTTTAGGGGCAGTTTATATTGCAACAATAATATTATGAATTCACAGTAATTATTCACACCAACCACAATTCACAACAATAAAAACAACAATGTAGCCTTTCAACAGTAACTTGGTATAACAACCATAGTTCACAACAACAATATATCTTTTCATGTAGTTCACAGCAACTATTCTAACTTATAACAACCATAGTTCACAACAACAATATAGTTCTTCACATTTCCCATTTAGTACTTCACAGCAACAACAATGCATCTGCTCGTAATGCGAGTAAAAAGCATAGAATAACCGAGAGAATATTCAGAAAGTACCAAGGGATGCATATGCTATATATATATATATATATATATATATATATATATACTAGATGAATGTCCGTGTGTTGCCACGGTCTTTAATATTTTTTGACTTAACGATTATTAGAGGCACATCAACGTAGTCAGAGCTCATCTTACTTTTCCTGCAAGTAATAATCTCTTAGCAAGTAATTATTAGAGGCACATCAACGTAGTCATCAGAGCTCATCTTACTTTTCATGCAAATTTGTGTTCTATTTTCCACAATTATTAGGGGCACATCAACATAATAAAGGATATGAAGGCAACACAGTAGCATACTAAATTTGCTTATCCCAGAACTATTACCTTAGTCTTAACAGGGTTTATGCTTTAGTTGAGATAGCTATCTAGAATCCTTCTTTGTAATTGCACCAACTAAAATTTCATAATAAATCAACCAGCGGAAAAACCCTCCTCTTGTGTCATTTGTTCACCATACCAAGTTCCCATATCCAATATTCGTCATCTATCATAAACACCAGAAGGATTGGTGCGCTTAGCTGTGCCGGTGGTTACCGGAATGATCCTTGACACATGACAACATGTTCAATGGAACTTCCGACCTAGTAAGAGAAACTGTAATTAAAAGCTCCGTGAAAGAAATTGTACTACAACAATTACTCGTGATCACAAAGACCAATACTTACCGTCAACTTCTCTGGAGTTTTCGGAGTGTAAATCATTGCTCACTATTCCCTGAAAATAACACCAAGCCCTTTGTTTAACATTTAGTAGTGTACTTTTCACGTCTGTTTAGAGAATTTCAACAATTAAACAATTAGAATTCTTTGACCGCATAAAAAACTGAATTCCATGCCTACACACGACATGACACCAAATAATGGTTTAGATACAATCAAACACCTGTTTAATGGACAGAAAGAGCCCCTTTCAAGCAAACGCATACCAACAAAATATCGCTGCGGATCTTCAAATCGTAAGTTCAGTTGACCATCCCTTCTTGAACTGCTCCATCTCAACTAACACAGTCTTAAAGTATACCCATATCTGTATAGAGAACAGAGAGACTGACAGCTAACAAATTACAATCTGAAATAAAATGTATCCACGAACCGCATCTCCTTGGAACCTTTCCTCTAACTCCAATCTTAATGTGACTCCTTTTCAAGTGATTCTTACGCTTGAGCTGCCTAAGTGTTGCCAGAGAGCACAACGAATGAAAAGCATGCTCAGAAGCAAGGTTTACATAAAACAACAGATATTGTAAATGTTTCTTTGCTCTTCACGTTAAGGAATTCAGAAACAAATTAAACTTCATCATTGGTACAGATACGTGTTTTTAGATCAAGAACCCAAGCAAGTTACCAATATCCGCCCAAGATCCTAGAGAGAAGAGGCGCTGACCTAGTGGATCGGTGGATATAAAGTTAGTTCATGGACTCTGGAGTTCATGGCCACTGCTCAGCTGCTGGACCAGCGGCCCGGCGTTTTCCGCGCCGGTGCCGGATGCGCCCCTGTCTGGATACCAAGCTCCGCCGCCACCCTCTGTTTCACGGGTCAACGCCGCTAAGACCGCCCCTATCCCCAACCTCCACCGGCGCCAACGGCGCCGTTCGTCACTCCCGTCCTCGCCCCGCTCGAGTTCTCCTCGCCGCAAGTAAATACCTGGTCATCCCCCGGACGTGGAACCGGCCATGGAGCCTCGTGCTCGACGGCTGGCGGCGCTTGGCCCGGGCGCACAGGGGAGGAGCGGGGGGAGCAGCATGGGTACATGTATGTGTTCCTTCCGGCAGGTTGCCCACCTCCATCGCAGCGGCGCAGCAGTAGAGGGAAGGCGCGGTGCCGTGACAGCGCATCAGAGGGGAGGCGCGGCGCGGTAGCGCAGTAGCAGAGGTGCGACGAAGCAGCAGACGAGGGGAGGCAGCGCGGTGGCCGGAGGAAAAAAGGGGCACAGGGAGGGCGGAGGGATCGGGCCCCAGAGAGGTTGACTTCTTGTATATACTGCGGGTTGATATTCTAATTTCTAAGGGGCTAAACTACAAAATGTCTGACAGACAAAAAATTTCCGCTGGTATGACGAAAACCACCTTAAGGCATATTATATAGTAGATATATATAGCTCTGCTATATATATATATAGCTCTGCTATTCAAGAACCACTTCCTGAATAACTATTCAGGAACCCTGTTACTATTCACGTGAACATTAGAAACCCTCTGTTAACTTCCAGGCGAGCACGAGTTAACTTCTTTTTCTTTCTAAGTTAACTTCCAAAATGTAACAGTAATAGTGAATGTTTACTTTCACTATGTAAGTTAACTTCCGCGACCATTCTTAACTACCTCTTGTGCGCAAGTTAACTACCTCTTCTATGCTAGTTAACTTCCTGACGGAGCATCGATATTTCATGTTTTCGTGGACTGTATATTAACTTCCGCGACCATTCTTAACTATCTCATGTGCGCAAGTTAACTATTTCTTCTATGCTAACTTCCTGACGGAGAATCGATATTTCGTATTTTCATGGACTGTATATTGATCGCAGTTTTTGATCCACTTATCGGAATGATGCATGCGATTTACCGTTGAAAAGGTATGGAAATTTCGCATATTTTTCGTAAATAAAGTTTTTCCAAATTCGGTATATTTTAAAATACTATCAAATATACTAAACAGTTTTTTTCGTGAATTTCTTTGTTACTGTACTGTTTTTTGGGATTTATTTTCAAACCGATTATCGGAATGATGCATGTGATATACCGTTGAAAGGGTATAAAAGTTTCGCAACTTTTTTATAAATAAAGTTTTCCCAAATTCCTTACGGTTTTAAATTAATTTTAAATATATCAAACTTTATTTTTGCGTGACATTTTCAATTTCATACAGTATTTTGTGCAACTTAACTTCGGCGCCCCCTATTAACTTTTCCGCGAACACGAGTTAACTTCCATTTCTTTTTCATGTTAACTTCCGCTCGGAGAAATGGGGTGGTGGGATTTCTCTGATTGATAACTTTTATTTTTTCACACGAACACCAGAAACCCCTTGTTAATTTTCACGTGTGTAAGTTAACTCCCTCTTTTCCACTAGTTAACTTCCTAACAAAGCCTAGATAGTTATCTTGTGCAACTTAACTTCGGCGCCCCCTATTAACTTTTTCGCGAACACGAGTTAACTTCCGTTTCTTTTTCATGTTAACTTCCGCTCGGGGAAGGGGTGGTGGAATTTCTCTGATTGTTAACTTTTATTTTTTCACACGAACACCAGAAACCCCTTGTTAATTTCCACGTGTATACAAGTTAACTCCCTCTTTTCTACTAGTTAACTTCCTGACAGAGCCTAGATAGTTATCTTGTGCAACTTAACTTCGGCACCCCCTATTAAATTTTTCGCAAACAAGAGTTAACTTCCGTTTCTTTTTCATGTTAACTTCCACTCGGGGAAGGGGGTGGTGGGATTTCTCTGATTGTTAACTTTTATTTTTTCACACGAACACCAGAAACCCCTTGTTAATTTCCACGTATGTACAAGTTAACTCCCTCTTTTCTACAAGTTAACTTCCTGACAGAGCCTTGATAGTTATCGTGTGCAACTTAACTTCGGCGCCCCCTATTAACTTTTCCTCGAACACGAGTTAACTTCTGTTTCTTTTTCATGTTAACTTCCGCTCGGGGAAGGGGTGGTGGAATTTCTCTGATTGTTAACTTCTATTTTTTCACATGAACACCAGAAACCCCTTGTTAATTTCCACGTGTACAAGTTAACTCCCTCTTTTCTACTAGTTAACTTCCTAACAGAGCCTCTTAAGGGGGTGTTTCTGAAACTCCGGCGCCTCTTCCCTCGCGTCGGCCTTCGCCGCCGCTCGCTCGTCGGCGTCGGCGCAGCCCAGAAGAAGGTCTTTAGCTCGGGAAAAAGCGGGGAACTCTGGCGCCTACTCCCTCGCGTCGGCCTCCGCCGCCGCTAGCAACTCCGGTGCCTACTCCCTCGCGTCGGCCTCTGCCGCCGCTAGCAACTCCGATGCCTCCTCCCTCGCGTCGGCCTCCGCCGCCGCTCGCTCGTCGGCGCCGGCGCAGGTATCCGATCATGGGGCGGGGCTTTGAAGGAAGGGGGCATGGTCGGGGCGTCCGGGTCGAAGACGTCCGGGATGTCCGGTCGTGGTCGGAATGTCTGGGTCGTGCTAGTTTTGGGTTAACAAACACTTTCCAAAAAGTAACTATCTAGGAACCTCTTAATGGGTGTTTCTAAATAGTCATGTCGTGTGTGTGTATATATATATATATATATATATATATATAGAAACCCTATTCGACACCCAGGGTGCAGAATAGTTATTTTGCACCCCACATAACTTTATGTTGTCATATTTAGAAATTTATGTTTTGTATACAAATAATTATGTTCATATTCATCCACAACGCAAAAAAATGACATAAAAAATAATTTATGAGTAATTATAGTGTAAAAAACACTGAAAATACATATTTTACGTCGTATTTTTTTACGATATGTAAATAACAAAATTTATGACATGTCTATATTTTTCTACGTTCTTCTCAACTCTCAAGAAAAGACAAAATTTACGCGACATAAAAATAATATACAGTTTTAAAGATAGAGGGTGGGTATAGAATAACTATTATATATATATATATATATATATATATATATATATGACACGGTGTGAACAAACATTTAGCTGATAACGTTGGATTCTACTCGCTGTAGCATGCACGATGGCGACACGGTCCTGACACAGATGGACTCTCTTTTCCTCCCCTCGCTGATGTGCTAGCTGCTTGCTTCAACAGAAAGGAAGCCATAAAACATAGTATTAGGTAATTCTTGACATGTACACGGCTTAGATTATCATGTCTATTGACTACTGATAAACAATACTAGTATTAGGTAATTCTTGAAGGTTCGTCTCAAGAAAGAAATGTACTACTAATAAACAATACTACCTGCATCGAGTATGTACACTCAACTGCATTAGTTTCTCACTAGCTTCTACCTGCCTCGAGTATGTATACTCACCTGCATTAGTTTCTCACTAGCTTCTACCTGGATTAGATTCTCAGCTGGGCACCACATTGATTTGCTCAATCACAGAAGCCACTAAAATGGATAGCTACTTGAGTTGGATGTAAATATTCCATAAACTAAAATAGTTCTATCATCTTCCTAACTTGAGTTGCTAGGAATCAACTATATAGTTCATTGCAAAGCTTCAGTAGATTATGATAAGAGTAACACCCACTGTCATAGTTGACACTTAAAGTAAATTCAGAGTACAGGATACTAATGCAAAGCTTCAGTAGATCTGACATTACATGGGAGCATCAATCTATCAACAACATCAATCTATCATTCTTTATGGATTATGATCAGAGCATCATTCTATCACAAGGTACCAAGTGTAAACTAACATAGAGCAATACCAGGCCAACATAAACTAACATCAATCTATCAACCACATCAATCTATCTCCGGCTAACTGATAGAATAAGAAAGGAGGGACCCTACTTAGGGTTGAGAAGGAGGCCTACCCGGTAGGTGCGGCAGGGCCGGTGGGTGCAGCGGGGCACAAGCCTTGTAGTCAGCGAAGGCACGGTAAATATTTGGACAGAGAAGGTTGGTATCAGTGGATAGTCCTCCAGCAGAGAACCATTGCTCACTTTAATAACTTCAGAAATCGTAACAGGGTAGTAGCGATGAAGGCTTTGGCAAACTCAAACTTCAAAGCTGGTTCAATGATGAGCTTCAACAGCAACTCATGCAATTTTTTCACAAGTTTCTTGTCCAGCAACCTTTCAGTCCTCGTTAGTGCATCTAAGAGATCCGGACAATCGCAGATCCTCTTTGACACAAAACTCAGAAGGCTATCACTGCACCGTGCAGAAGCGAAGCAGCATGTCAGCAATAGAATCCGTCAACTCTTCTGCAATGATCCTGCATGAGGTCTTTACGCAAGGTGGAGCTTCCACCAGGCATATCCTCTCCTTCTAGAACAGCAACAGCTCGTCCAACACGGGCCCTACAGAGCTCACGATCTCCTCGGGAAGAGGCTTGATCTGTTCGACCCCCTTGTGCCTCAAGCAGAACCCTTCGTGCTTCCACGCGGTCATGTCCCCGCAGTCGCATCACCCACCTCCCGTGTACATGATGGAGTAGTCATGGTCCTCATGGTTCCCGTTCTGGAAGCACGGGATGTAGATGGCGCACGTGGAGTTGTTCTCGCAGGTCCGGCAGCGGTACGCGAGGTCGTTCTGGCCCCATACGGAGCTGCAGACGGCCTGCTCCTCCGCGCAGCCGGCCTCCATGTCCTCGAGCACCGCGTCCGGCTTGCTGTCAAACATCATCCACTGCAGCCACGAGAGGCTCTCGCCATACACGGCGGCACCGTCTCCGCTATCGTCGTCCTTCTTCGAAGGCTTAAGGGCCTTTGCTAGTTCGGTGCCTACCGACAGGAATACAGGATGGCCGTGGTGATCTCATGGAGCTTCTCCCTGTGCTCCTCCAGGTACATGAGCAGGCCTTCCTGGTGCTCCTGCAGCTTCTCCTCTGGGACCCCGCAGGCGATCAACTTCTGCAAGGGAGGAGACACAATGGCAGCGGCGTGTTAGCAAACTTGAAAGATTTTTGCAAATGCTAGCAGCACCCTACTGATTACTGAACCGTAAAGACTGTTTCATCATCAAGTAAATTTCCAGCCACTGCATCGAGAAAGATGAATGATCCTTCACAAGACAATGGGCAGCACATTACTGCAAGCTGGTTGAGAGAAACGCTCTTGGCGCAAAACAAATTCCCGTGTCCTCCTAGTAGAATCGCAAACGATTGGTTCCAGTTTTACACATCGGTTTGTAGTGAAAAAACATCAATAGGTTCCCAGAAAGGGGGAACCAACCGCGAGCTCTAAAGAAGAATCTAGCAGCAAATCGTGCTTGGTGCCTGCGAAATCCTGTCCGCTCGCGGAACAGGCAGGACCGACCAGGCAACCGCCGGGAAGAATGGAACAGAGTAGCTGGCAATCGCCGCCATGGGGTGGTAGGTTAGATCAGACGAGAGCAGAGGAGGATGAGGCAGGGGAAGACGCGCAACCTGCTCTACGCGCTCCATGGGCGTCAACTCTGGCTGGCGCTGGACGTCCTAGCCCCCGACCGCGGCGGCGTCGTCGATCCCGGCCATGGCCCGCAGCCAGGTCCAGTGGCCCGACCGGCCGGCCCCATGCCCTAGCCTCGCCGAATCGAGCCCCCCTCCTCTTCACGAAGCACGGAGATCGATCGGTGGGGCGATCCCGGCGCCGAATTCCTCCGGCACGGACCGAGGACCGAGGAGAAATCTCGCGAACCCTAGGGCGTGAGGCTGGAGGGGATTGGATGAATCGGGGGCGGATGCAAGGGACGGGGAGGGAGATGGATGATGAAGTGACCGGAGTCGAGATGATTCGTCCTCCGCCTCGTGGTGTGGGGACTGCGGTGCGGAATAAGTAAATCCTTTTTCCTTTTATAGTATATTTTTCTTTCGAAAAGAAAAATAAACTGCGTGATTGGGACAACAGCTTTGCCTGCCGTGCCGTGTCCGTGTGTGCTTAGACTAGCCCCAATGGGGGTATCATAGGTAGTATCATGCATGCCATGTTGGCAAAATTCTGACGTGGCATCCTAATTAATGATGAAAGAGGTTGTGTTGGTATCATAGGTAGATACCATATCATAGCACGTAGTACTAGAAAAACTAATCTCAAATGAATCTTGTACACAATTTTACATTGAGATTCTACAAAACAATAAATATACTAAGACTATGGTACTACTACATGATACTATGCATTGTGGAGGTGGTATCATATACTAGTATCATATGCATGATACT
This sequence comes from Avena sativa, assembly GCA_916181665.1. NCBI lineage: Eukaryota > Viridiplantae > Streptophyta > Magnoliopsida > Poales > Poaceae > Avena > Avena sativa. Next base: position 407,311,011 of record OV702283.1, on the reverse strand, counting down.
ACTATATGATACTTCCCATTGTGACTAGTCTTAGAGAAACTTAAAAAAACACCGCAACATTAAAATAATTGTTAATTTAACACGTGAGATATAAAATTGGGACATCAGTGGCCGCTGTATTATTCAGCACGCTGAAATTGGCACATCAAATATACTGTTTTAGCGAGCGTGGCAAACCTCAAGAGTGCGCGAAAAAACTCTAGCGTATCACGCGCACTTCCAACTACCATTTAAAAATTTCAGGGCTCGTCTCTTTATAGGAACATCGAGCTGTTCCTATCAGCCTACCGCTCGCGGTCCACCGCCCAGAATCTTGCCTGTCAGCCGCTGCCACCGCCCGCTAGAACCTTGGCGTAATGGCGTCGCCCCTCGCCCCTCGCCCGTCGCCGTCCCCCGGAGATGTGGAGCTCGTCCAGAGCGACGCGAGGGTTCAGCCTGGATGGAGGAACACCTCCATGGCTGGCTCGACTCCACGGCAGTCGTTGGTTCCATGTGCTGGCTCCCAGGGCCGTGCGTGGCTGGCCGCTCCCGCGCAGAGCTCGGCCTGATCAAGCAAGTCCCGCTCCAATTAGGCTGCGTCATTGATTCCTTTATGCGCGCATACATATTCAGCTAGCTAGCGCAATGCATAATCCCTATCGATTGAGCTGCGTCCATATTGACCCGGACTGTTGGAGTTGCTCTTATCCCACCCGGACCCGGTGCTGGTGCCGTCGTTGCAATGGGGAGTGGTTTGCCCTTTCGCTCCGTGGTGGGCCCAGGAGTACGGTATGCGCGAGACGACGCCAGATGCGATCCAACCTTTTTCCCTTGTTCCTCGTTCCTTGAGATTCACATGGGTGCCACTTAACACGCACGCCTTTTTAGCGACTTTTCGCTAGTCATTTAATTTTTTTGACATAGCAAAAGCGGGACGGCGTGAGGTCCCGAAAATTCATCCTGATAGGGATCGAACTTCGGTCGCTGGGATACGCCAACTGCGATCCAACCACTAGGCTACTGACAGGTATGCATATGTGCAAGAGTATAGGGCTCTTATGTCCGAATTGCTAAAAGTTGAGAAAATGATATTTTTTTCGTGTTGATGATGACACATGGCGCCTACAATTTGTCCTATATTTAAAGCAAGAGAGTCCCGACACCGATTGGTTTGTAATGGCGTTTGAGAGCGAAACCTAAAATAAGTAATTGTATAAAACATAAAAGAATGGCGAGAATAATGAAAACTACAATAGGGGTAAAAGAAAACGGTCTCGAGGATTTAGGATTCACGGCCAAATAATGGTCTCTACTTTCTATCGAAATAGATGTATACATAACAAAAATAAGTGTATTATCATAATCCTTCTTGAGAGAGAGAGAGAGAGAGAGAGAGAGAGAGAGAGAGAGAGAGAGAGAGAGAGAGTTACTTATGTGATCTCCAAGTTCAAAATCTAAACATTTCAAAGAATATCATTGATCAAAGATTTCAATGCTTGGAAAGTGTCACAATTTGGCTATCCACATAAGTGCCTAATAGTATTATTTGTGACATAATATGGTCTAAAAGAAAAAAAATATGCTTACATTAAAGAGTGAAGGTAAATATTCGCTGTTGTCCTCGATCCGGTGAGCCGGTGGTTTCGTCATTCGTGGGGAGAGGAGAAGAATAGTTTCGCGAGGAGAAGAAGGCCGGTGGTTTCATCAAGGAGAAGGAGGTTGCGGCTCTAGGTGGTGGATTCGGTGACCGATTTGAACCAGGTACACAATTATTAGGGGCAGTTTGCTAAAGTGCCTCTAGAAATATTATTATTAGGGACAGTTTGTTCTAAGTACCCCTAAAAATCAATATTTTTAGCCGCAGTTTGCTAAAGTGCCTCAAATAATTCCTTTTTAGAGGCAGATTGCTTAAGTGTCCCTAAAATTCATCATTTTCTAGGACAGTTTTGAAGAAAGTGCCACTAAAAAAGATGTTTTTATAGGCACTTCAAGAAAATGCACCAAATAATCTATTTTTTAGAGACACTTAAAATAAGATGCCCCTAAAAAACATTTTTCGAGGCACTTCACCGATGTGCCTCAAGCAGAATGCCCCTAAAAATATACTCTCCCATAGTGCGTGGCACGCCGGTCCATGTTGTCAAACCGAACGATCCCACGATGCAGTGGGAGAAGGTGCAGGACCTTGTTTACCGGCACGTTAACGACGACGAAGAAGAAGACCAACTCGTCAAGTGGATGCAGAACAAAGTCTTCCTCCCGAGATTGTACGATTGGCCTGAGACTGTCCGTGTCGACCTTGTTCAACGTGAAGGTGACGTTGCCTTTATGCCAAAGTCAGGACGTGCATGTACCCCGGCGAAACACAACGACTCTGGCAAAAACATGTGGTCTTGCCAATTGGGACAACATGAAGAGCCAAGGGAGTTTTGGGGAACTGAGAAAGTGGATTATATAGCATTTGGGTCGATTTTAGTAACAAATGATACACTACAGGACGCGCGCGCTACACCGAGGGCAAAAAGCCGTCGGCGTAGCCTAAAATGCCCTCGGCGTATGCTACGCCGACGGCTGCCATCGGCGTAGCCTCCTCGGCAAAGGGCTCCCTCGGCGGAGCACATAGAGACCGTCGGCGTATCAAAATGCCGTCGGCGTATGCTACGCCGAGGGCAATGCCGTCCACGTAGCGGCCGTCGGCATAGCTTGTCGACAGGTTGCAAAAATATTTTTTTTAAAAAAAATTAAATTTTTTATTTTATTTTTTTTCTTAATTTTGAATCTTTGAATTGTTTGACTCGTTAATCTCTCACTTTGAACATTTTTAACACTAATTACACTTAATATTTAATTAAATTGCAGTCTTGGTCGAACTTTCCGGAAGGTCACCCATCCTAATACTACTCTAACTCCAGCACGCTTAACTTCCTCGTTCCTTCAGAATCTGTTTCCGCAAAGTAATTCATACATTGTTGTCAATACTATGATATCAATCCTATTAACCCTTATATCAACATGTCACATGTTTGTATTTTTTGAAATTACAAATAATTATTTAAATAAACATTAATGAATAAGTAAAAATATTATTGAATTCAAATTAAAATATAATAATTTTACTTTTTTGTATTTTTCTATTTAATATGGAATAATTAATATCTTTAAATCTATAAATCGGAATTTAACAAATAATATGTCTAAATTGATCAGAAAAATGAGAGGAATCCAAATATGATATCCATATCAACTAATCACAAACCCTCCGTTTTTGAATTATCTATTTGGTGGTTGCTTTAGAAAATTCCCTTTTTGCGCTCGGATAATGAAAAATGGCTTTTTGGTGCGATGAAAAGGAAAACTTGTATTGAATCTTTGATAAAATAGCATATTGTGAACCTAAAAATGATTTTTGTAAAAAAACATGAGCATCGTATCATGTACATGTAGTTCATATCTGACCCACTTCCTGCCGATTCGGCAGGAATTTGTCTTTTTCACCAAAGGTGGATGGAAAGGTTTCGGAACCCCCTGTTGGGACATTGTCCATATAAGGTGGTATATTATTTTAGTAAAATATGGTGGTAGCATTTTGAATTAGCCATTTGGTGGTTGCTTCACAAAATCGTCCGTTTTTTATGCTCGGAAAATGGGAAATGCCTTTTTGGTACGACGAAAAGGAAAACTTCCTCCTGCAACATTGTTCGCCATCCCATGATGCATGTGTATGCACAATATGGGAACATTATCACAAACTATGCCTTGATTCTAGCCATAACATTGGCCATTTGACCCGAAAGCCAAGAAACCTCGAATGAGATAGGTCATTTTGTGAAGGTTTTTTTGAGACATAATCAATATATCAAGTTTAATATTTTTACTTATAACTATGTCACATAATATGACACCACGCGAAGGTTTCGCATTGTTTCGATCGTTTTTGAATTTTTTATGCCCGTTTTAAACTATCGTCAAACTTTGTCGAACGACGGGCATAAAGATTCTTAGCTCGGGGCCGGGCCTCGCTAAACTTGCATTGGATCTTTGATAAAATAGCATATTGTGAACCTAAAAATGATTTTTGTAAAAAAACATGAGCATCGGATCATGTACCTGTAGTTCATATCTGACCCACTTTCTACCGATTCGGCAGGAATTTGTCTTTTTCACCAGAGGTGGACGGAAAGGTTTCGGATTACCCTATTGGGACATTGTCTATATAAGGTGGTATAGTATTTTTGTAAAATGTGGTGGTACCATTTTGAATTAGCCATTTGGTGGTTTCTTTACAAAATCGTCCGTTTTTTGTGCTCAGAAAATGGGAAATAGCTTTTTGGTGCGACGAAAAGGAAAACTTTCTCCTGCAACATTGTTCGCCATCCCATGATGCATGTGTATGCACAATATGGGCACATTATCACAAACTATGCCTTGATTCTAGCCATAACATTGGTCATTTGACCCGAAAGCCAAAAAACCTCGAATGAGATAGGTCATTTTGTGAAGGTTTCTTTGAGACATAATCAATATACCAAGTTTGATATTTTTCCTTCTAACTATGTTACATAATATAACACCACGCGAAGGTTTCGCATTGTTTCGATCATTTTTGAATTTTTTATGCCCGTTTTAAACTATATATAATGTCTTATGTTTTACTTAATTTTTATTTATAAATGTGTAATATTTGAGTGTAGATAGATAGGTCTTATTTTTCTGCAAATTTTGATATATTATTTGTATTTTTCCGAATTAGAATGATTTAGTTATGATTTTTCAAAGTTTAATGAGATAAAATAAAAAATAACTACGCCGAGGGCAGCCGTCAGCGTATGCTACGCCGAGGGCAGCCGTCGGCGTAGCATAGGATATGCCGAGGGCAATTCTACGCCGACGGCTGCTTGGCGGAGCTGGCCTAGACGATGGCTACGCCGACGGCCCCGATGTTTGGCCGTCGGCGTAGAGACTGGCCGTCGGCGTAGCTTCCCATTCCTGTAGTGATATCAGTATTCCAATGTACAGAATATAATATATCGTGTTCAATCTGTTACGAATATATGCAATTTTTAATATATTTAAGAAGGCATGCATGTGCCCTTATAAAAAAATAGCTCTTAGCAACTCTCTCTGATCTGTTTTAGCTATTGACGTCACTCGCTTAATTTATAAACAAGCGGGGAGCGACAGGAAAAACAGCAAAACAACCGGATAAGAAAGTGGGAAAACGGAAAATAAGCGGAAACATAACACGCACGTAGTATAGAATAAATTGTCTGAAAAATTGAAAACTTTACTAATGATTACGTGAGAAAGAAACGTTAGGTTAAAATAATACGGTTCTTCAGAAGATAACCGTAGGCAATAAATAAACGCTTCACTGAACGATTACTCATGAAAGCCTTTAATAGATCCATGGGAGCTATCTGGCCACGTGCAGACTGTCCAAATTTTTAGGCGTCAGTATTCCTCAGCACCACACACAGAAAGGACCTTCCGTGTGCGTCGAAAGTCTTAATAGACCCGATATGTACTAGTGCATGTCTCTTTGTAACATAGGCATCCTTTCAGAGGCATCACAAACTTTTGTATAAATAGGTCTTTGCCCACAAGCAATGGATCACATGTTTTCACTCTCAATCATTGTGAGTTCTAACAAGGTAAAAATAAAAGTCACACTAGTAGAACCAAAAAGATTCAAGACGACGGAGGGATCAACATTTCAGGCGCCACGTCATCTTGCAAGTCTTGACCAGGATTGCATAAGATGGTGCTTCCCCGCTCCATGTTGTAAGCATGTAAACCCTTGTCGCCATGTCTCAAAAAATAAATACAGTTTTCCTTTAAACCGACTTCTCGTCTGCACTTCGTGATACTCCAAAGCACCTGGAATTGACGAAGAACACCCTATCGCGGAGCGTTTCCACTTTCAACCAATCCCTTGCTTCTGTGTCGAGCTTGTGAACAGCAATATGCACAACCATATCAATTGAGCATGGCTGGTGGAAGGTTAAGCTGAATAACTCCCCACAAGATTCCAACAGGAAAGAGTTCCTACAAGGGTACACAACATTTGATTTGTCACCTACCGTAGTTGTAGAAAATTTGGGATTCGGGGAGAACTCGAGTGTCAAAATAGTGCCATTGAAATGTGTAGACAAATGCGTGTAAAATTTTCCCCCAACTGCTGTAAGAATATTCATCGCTGAAATGACATGAGGGCGTCTTTGGCCAATCATCCTTGATCGGTATGTGTGCTTGAACCACCGATCTCCTTGAGGATAGCAATACCATAACACCGTGTCTCTGCAGTTTACCACTAGCACGACGCAGTTGGGATCAGCTGGGTTATTATGCGATAGCAAACACCTGGTTGAGTTCTTTGTGAGGAAGCAGCTCTCGTGATCCGAGGGCAGACTAACTCTCTGGCTCGTGAAGGGATTCCACAAGAAAGTCTGATGCGTGCCACGATTCAGCATGAGCAGCCAGCCTTGCGGTGTTATCCAGTAAAAGTGGCCTTTCAAATCATCTACCCTACTGCTTTGCAATTTCCTTGTGGTTATGTTGTAGAAAAACAACGTATCATCATCACTTGGCTCGTCATCACCTTCACCGCATCCACTAGCATCATCATCATTCTGTTCGGGTTTGTTAGATAATTCAGCATCAGCAGGCTCATCTTCGCTATCGCTTTTGTCGGTGTCATGGCTGCTTTCACCATTATCCTCATGTTCATTCTCCTCAAGCTCATCGTCTATGCTGCTTGCATCCGAGTCGGCGTCACTTTCACCCTCTGGATCATTGTATTTGTAATGAAACATTAACAACGGGCAAGTGCTCGAATCAATCATGTCCACGTCTTGGTTTTGGTGCCTCGCTATGTACTCTCTCTCTCTCTTCGTCTCTCTACCCTGCAAGACAAGACATTGAGGGTTTCCTTCACAAATGATGACATCGAAATCAACTGCAGTTAAGCTTTTTTTGCGTGTAGCTGGAACCATACTAAAATCGCACTACTATAAAAGTTGACTCCACCATTGCATAATACTTCGCTGTAACATTTTTCTATATAATATACTACTCCCTCCGTCTTAAAATAGATATCTTGGATTTTTCAAAATTTGGATAAATCTATATACTTTCTCCGATTCATATTAGTTGACTTAGATTCATCTAGATACGGATATATCTAGTTAAGTTTTAGGGCTAGATCCTTATCTAGACAAATTTGAGTCAACTAATATGGGTCAAAGAGAATACTAAATAGTGTCTAGATTTATTCAAATTTTGACAAATTTGAGACATATATTTTGGGACGACGGAGGAAGTAGTATAAATATATTCACCAACTAAACTATCCGTTAATAAATTATACTAGTACATGAGTTTTCTCCACATGTAAAGAATAATCGAGAAGTCAAGTTTGATCTTATTTGGGGCTGACTCAACTTTATCCAGATAGGCACGTTAAAATACGTCCAGACACATATAGTATATATGTATATAGACAAAGTTTGAGCCACTTGATTTAGGACCGAGGGAGTACAAACATACCTTGATGTACGTGTTCGATTGACTTGCTCGGGTACCGATCGAATCCTCGTCTCAGTGCTGCAGATTCTTCTACTTGGGGATTTTGCCTAGTACTTTTATATGCGATCGCACGTTGCAAGTAGTGGGTCTGTACGTACAGTATTTGAATAGCAATCGGTCCAAGTCCCGTGACAGATCGTGCTAGGTTTTCAAAGTCGTGTCGGGCCGCACGCGATCGAGAAGGACTCAAGGAGATCCTGCTTGAGACGGGTGGCAACTTCCTTAATAATTTTTAAATTTTTCACAACTTCCTTAATAATTTTTAAATTTTTATAATCCTTCCGGAGGCAGTACGTCAAAAGAAGCAATAAAACTCTTCTGCCCCCAAACAAACAAACAAAAAAGGACGCGGAACACGAAGCTTGATGAACGAGAACAAGATGGATGCGGCGACATTGCAAGAACGAGATTGGTCGTCTCTCCCGGTGGACGTACTCGTCCAGATCCTTACCCGTCTGCGGTGGTCCAGCCACCCGTCCTTCGGCTTGGCATGCCGACAATGGCAATCTGCGCGCGCCTACTCGCCGTTCTACCCTGTGTGGATCACACCACTCCTTCTCAACGCCGCCGACGTCGGAACCACCGGCCTGCGCTACTACAGCCCCTACTACAACAAGAACTTCCAGACCGCCTGCACGCTGAACACGCAGGCAGGCGGACGCCATGATCTGCTGCTCCGCCGCCGGAGGTCACCTGACGCTATGCGTGAAGAACAAAGTCCTCGCCGCGGACCTCCTGAAGGGCGACGTCGGCGAGCTGCCACCGATCACCTTCGCAAGTTTCGACCTGGTTATTTACGACGACGGGCTGCGAAGCATCTTCGGTATCATCGCGTCCTTTGGTCTGCTGGGAATCGCTCGTTGCATCCGGAACGAGACGATGGCCGAGTGGCAGGACTGGGAACACGCCACGCACCATGATCCAGTGGGTCCAAGATTTTCGGCATCGCCGGGCTGTAACCCAGTTTTCCACAACGGCTTGCTCTACCTGCTCGACAAAGAAGGAGGGCTAGCAGTCTACGATGAGAGCATGCATGACGAGGGATTTGAAATTCTTGAGAAACCCACTAGCTTCGGCGGGTTCGAATGCTATGTCAGCTACTTGGTCAAGTCCGACCAACAAGAGCTCATGGCGGTCCTTGTCGGACGTCGCGGGACGCAGGTAACCGTGGTGAAGCTCAACGAGAGTACCATGGAGTGGGAGAAGATAGACAGCCTCCAGGGTAGATCTATCTTCACCGGCACATTCTCGACCACGATGAAAAAGACTAACATCAATTGGATGCGGAATAAGATATTCCTCCCTAGGTTCCATAATTGGCCTGAGACCGTCCACGTTCATCTTGTTCAGCGGGACGGTGAACTAGCCTTCGTGCCAAACTAAATGCAAGTAGATTCCACGACGAAACACGATAACTGCGCCACTGACATGTGGACATATGAATTGGGACAAGGTGAAGAAGAAGCCAGGGAATTTTGGGAGACAGAGAAAGCAGAATATAGTATCTGGGTTGATTTTACTAATAGCTAGACTCAATGAGTTGTGATGGATAAACGGTAGTACTAGTATATTCTTGAGAATTGTGATATGCATCCTATCAATATTAGAGCATGTCTATACACGTTTGCTTTTTAGGAGGCGGACTTGAAAAGGACCTACGTTTCGAACACTGATCGCTGCGAGTCCATGTTTGACACATGATCGTGACAACATATCTCGTGTCAAACTCATTATGTCTCGTGTCAAACATGTTACGTGACTAATAAACTTTTTTTTAATTTTAGCCGTTAATTTTAGATCTAACAATCACAATAATGATATGGATCAACCGTAGCGTCTCTGTTAAAATCTCTTGCATTGCTTTTTGTAAAAAGGCATAAAACAATATATTATCTAAAACCAGTCCTTACAAAAAAGTCTTTAAAGTTTAGCATCATCCACTAGTGGGAAAACCCTTATCCACAGGCTCCTTATTCATGGCGCACCTGATATCATGTGCCACTAACTACGTTATCTGTGACGTACGCACAAATTATGCGCCACTAACTCTAACTTATTTGTGGCGCACGCAGGATCGATGCGCCACTTATAAGTCGGGGCCCACCTCTGACGGCCGGCCACCACTATCCGTGGCGCGCGGAAATGAGGGTGCGCCATGAACGTGGGTGGAGTCTGTGGCGCACCATTTCGTGCGTGCGCCACGAACTACGGTAGGCCAGGCGCCCTGCAGAATTTTTATGGACGTTTATGGCGCACCCTATTTCGGTGCGCCACGAACCTGGGTAGTCTGTGGCGCACGGAAACCTGGTGCGCCACGGACCTGTCGTCCCACCCTCCATAAAGGTGGCACATTCTCCTACCTACCACCACAAGCAAGCCATTACGTCCCATAGATCTAGCTCGACCCCCTCCTCCTCCTCACCCCATTTTCTTCAATTCTACCTCCATTTTAGGTTGCCAAACACCTTTTGTTGTATGGGTGTGGGGAGGGAGTCCCTCTCCACCATGTATATTCACTAAAAGCCCCACATATACATCATTTATTGGTCACATCTCCATCAAGTTAGCCTCCACAAGACACACGCTCCCTCGCACACGGTCTCCATCAACTTGTCTGATGGGGATATGCCTACCGGGGTATACCCAGCAGGATGTTTCCGACTGGCCCAGGCGTCTGCGAGTGGGCCTGCGGAACGGCGACTGGATCAAGACCTGGCGTGGACTCAAGCGACTGGAAGCTGAAGGGCCCAGAAGCGTAGATAGGCCCAGTCGGATTAGGTTAAACGATCGCTGAAACCTTAACTGATTCAGTTGAGATCTGTAAACCCTAGGGGGCGAGTCTATATAAACCTCCCTAGAGGGCGTGTAGAGGATACGTCCCATCATACACCCAAGCGACTCGCTGCCTAGCCGCCGAGCTCGCCCCATTGTACTTCCACCATAATACAATCTAGCAGAAGTAGGTGTTTACCCTCCGGGGGGCCGAACCTGGGTAAATCCTTGTGTCTCCGCCCTCATCTCGCACCGCAGATGGCTGGCCGCCCTTGCCCCATGTTCTACTACTCGCTGCCGATTGCAGCATCTGCCGTGGTCATTCCCACGACAGTGGCGCCCACCGTGGGGCCTGACCGGTCTGGCCGGTGTTCTGCGGCGAGATCCAATCTACCCATCAACGAGTCGATCGCCACCGGCCGCATGATAGCGATCGGCGAGATGCTCCAAATCTTGCCGAGCAGCTACGTCCCGACGGCGCGACCCGTGACGCATAGCATGATCCTGCCGGTCGGCACGATCAGTCTCTTCGTCGGCCTCACCGACGTCATCGTCTCGGAGGACTCGGCTCGCATCCGCGAGTCGCCGCCATGCGACCGGATCTATGAGAGTCAGGTCCGCACGATCCACCACCTCGCCTCCGAGTACGACTCAGCCCACAGCGACGTGGCTGAAACCACCGCGGCCGCGGAAGACGCGGCCCTTAACAACGACGCCGACTCGGCGACCCCGACGTCATTCGCCGGATCCATCGTCGCCGCGTCGCCCGTGGGCTCCATCACCCAGGTCTCCAACGTCGGAGACTTCGAGGATCCCTCCATACTTGGGATCTTCGACTTCGACTCCGGGTCGGAGAATTCCGCCGATCTCCGCGACGGGACCGGCCGCCACGCCGCGACCTACATGGCGACTGGCGCCGACCCGCCGGAGGATCCATTCTCCACTCTGATCCCTCCCAACGCAATGGCAACGGAGGTCGACGAACTCCGCCTGAAGCTGGCGGAAGCAGTCCGCAAGGAGCAAGCCGAGCGCGAAAAATTTCGCCTCGAGCAAGTGACGGTGCAGGAGCTGTCGCGCTACCACCAGTAACGAATCAGGTCACGCCTGAACCCCACCGTCCAGGGGCGCGCCCTGAATTTCAACGACGAGAGCGACCCGGCCCGCGCGACCGAGCGCGCGATCTGCGAGAATGCGCCACCAGGAGGAAGCGCCCGGCCCCCACCAGGGTCGACGACGAATGGCGCCCCACCACCACCCAACCGCGCACCCCCCAGGGACCAGCCGCGGATCGTGGTCTCCTCACGGGAGCGAGACGCGAATGGCCTACCACTGTTCTCCACCCCGATGGACAACCTCGTCACGGGCCGAGCAGTAGTCGACAACATCGCGGCCACCGGTGACGGTGCCCTACAGATCCAGTACGTCAAGGCCTTGCTCGCAAAGGCGGTCGAGCAACAAAACGCAGGCGTCGACTCACAGGGGCGGATGTACTCGCGTTCATCAGGCAGCAGAGCGGCCTCAAGCGGCCGCCCCATGGCGGCAAACACCCTCAACTGCCCGCCACCCGAACCACTGCAGCTCCAACACCGACCCGCGAAGGCGGCACTCTCCACCAACGACCCTCGGCCGGCGACCAACTTCGTCGCCGCCAACGGTCAGCCCGTCGACGCCCGCACCCACATCATCAACAACCAGAGCTGGTGCGCACGCCAGCCCGACGACCTGCGGCATACCCTAACCAACCGCCGCGACGGCGAACCGAGGGGATCGCTAAGCCGACTCGGGCCCCGGTGCTTCAGACCGATGATCCGAGGCGAAAGATACCCGGCGAACTTCAAAGCGCCGAAGGAAATAGAGAAGTACGACCCCTCGTACGATCCCTCTGTGTGGCTGGATACTTACCTCATGGCAATGGGGATCACCGGCCACACCGATCTACTAGCCGCTCGCTACCTCCCCCTGATGATGGAGGGGGCGTGCAGGCAGTGGATCAACACTCTCCCCGCGGATAGCATCGACTCCTGGGAAGAGATGCGCGACGCCTTCGTCAGGCACTTCGAGGGTTCATACACCCGCGCCACCACCATCGAGGACCTGGAACGATGCGTCCAGGGACCTCGTGAGTCGACCCGCAGCTGGGTCCAACGGTGGCAGGAACTGTGGTACAACGCGATCGGTATCCAGCCAGACACCGCAATCCACTGCTTCAAGACCTCGTGCCGCTACGAGCCCCCGGTCTCCAAGCTCAAACGAGCATACCGCACACTCGACAACATACCGGATCTCCTAGAGATCGCCAAAAGATACGCGGAGGAAGACCCAAACCAAGAAACCGACGACGAGTCAGGAGGACAACGCCGCACGAGCGGCAACGACAACGGACGACGATCCGATCTACGCTACAGCAACACTCGCCTCACCGGCAAGCACCGCAGTGACGGGCGAGTCGACTTCGTCACCAACGTTGGGTACGCGCAGCGCGAGCCCAAGAGCTTCCGCCGCGACGGGGGAAACGTCGCGGCGGTGGAAACTACAAGGCAAAGCCAAGGTTCGACCCCGCGGCCCTCCTTAACCAACCTTGTGTATTTCACAGCAGGGAAGGAAAGCCCGCTACGCACACGATCGCCGACTGCCACTCTCTCAAGGAGATCGAGAAGGCACGACGAGCGAGGGAAGACCCCGGCAACAACCCGCCAAACGGCGGAAAATTCGGCAGCATGGCCGGCTCGCTCCACACCTTCACAGGCTTCAACACGAAGCGCGAGAAGAAGTTCATCGCCCGCGCTATCGCCGTCAACGCGGTGGCCTAGGTGGACGTTCCCCAGTTCCTCAACTGGTCGGAGCAACCAATCACTTGGAGCCGCCAGGACCACTCGCCACGAATCGAGTACCCAGGCCGAGTCGCCCTGGTGGTCAAGCCCAAGGTGGGAGACTACTGGCTCCCCAAGACATTGATGGACGGCGGCAGCTCCATCAACATCCTGTACCTAGACACCTTCAGGCGACTGCGGCTCCCGCAGTCGATGGTCGAGACAACCTACACCACGTTCCACGGCATCGTCCCCGGTCGGAAGGCGTGCCCGATCGGCAAGGTCACGCTGCCAGTCACCTTCGGCACACCGGCAAACTTCCGCACCGAGCGGATCGTCTTCGAATTGGTGCCCTTCGACAGCCCCTACCACTGCATCCTGGGGAGCCAGACGTTCGCCAAGTTCATGGCGGCGCCCCACTACGCGTATAACGCGATGAAGCTCCTCGGACCGCGTGGTGTCATCACCATCCACGGCGACCCCGACATGGCCGCCGAGTGCGAGGCCAAAGGAGCCGAACTCGCTGACGCCGTCATCGCGGTAGAGGCCAACCACGCCGACGAGCTCGCCAAATACGCGAGCGGGGTCAACAACGATGACCCCACTATACTCAAGAAGCCCAACTCTAAGGGCGGCAACACCTCAGCCTTCGAGGCAACGACGCATACCCGCACCGTCGAGCTGGTCCCAGGCGACTCCAGCCAGACGGTGACGATCGGTATGGGCATGAGCCCAGCATAGGAAGGTGCGCTCATTGAGTTCCTCCGTGAGAACAGGGACATTTTCGCATGGAAGCCCTCTGACATGCCTGGTGTCCCTAGGGAACTCGCTGAGCACAAACTCAACGCCGACCCCAAAGTGCGACCTGTCAAGCAGTCGCTGCGGCTCTTCAATGAAGAGCGCCGCCGAGCAATCGTCGAGGAGGTGCGGCGTCTACTCGCTGCAGGCTTCATCTGGCCAATCAAATATTCCAAGTGGCTGGCAAACCCAGTCCTGGTCGAGAAGAAAAATGGGACCTGGAGGATGTGTATCGATTACACAAACTTAAACAGCGTCTGCCCGAAGGAGCAATTCGTCCTCCCGTGGATCGACCAAATAATCGATTCCACCGCGGGCTCGGAGTCGCTATGCTTCCTCGACGCCTACTTTGGGTACAACCAGATCAAAATGGCCGTTGAGGATGAAGAGAAGACGGCGTTCATCACGCTATTCAGAGCCTTCTTCTACACTGCCATGACCTTCGGCCTCAAGAACGCCGGGCCGACCTACCAGCGGTGTATGCAGGAGTGCCTTGCGAGCCAAATTGGCCGCAATATCCACGTCTAAATCGACGTCATGGTAGTGAAGTACGCTCGCCAGAGCGACCTACTCGCCGACCTGGCGGAAACATTCGCCAACCTGCGGAAATACAAGATAAAGCTAAACCCAGGCAAATGCACCTTCGGTGTACCAGCAGGGCAGCTACTGGGATACGTCGTCTCCAAGCGCGGGATCGAGGCAAATCCCACCAAGATCGACACGATCGCTCGACTCGGCAAACCCGAGTGCCTGCGCGACGTCCAGAAGCTGGCTGGGCGAGTCGCGGCTCTCAGTCGCTTCATCCCCCGATTGGGAGAAAAGGCGATGCCCCTATACCGCCTGATGCGCAAGAACCCCACCTTCCAGTGGGACAAGGAGGCAGGCGATGCGCTCCGCGACCTCAAAAAGGTGCTACTCGCAGCACCGCTACTCGCCGCTCCCATCGACAAGGAACCCATGCTGGTCTACGTCGCGGCTTCCGAGCGTGTCGTCAGCGCCGTCATGGTCGTCGAGCGACCAGAGGAGGGGAAGGAGCGCCCAGTGTACTATATCAGCAAGGTCATCACCGATTCACGCCAGCGCTACCCGCAATACCAGAAACTGGTATACGCGGTCTTCAGAGCACAGCGGCGACTGCCACACTACTTCCAGGAGCACCCGATAACGGTCATCTCCTCAGCACCGTTGCAGGACATCATTTGCAACCGTGAGGCGACTGGGCGAGTCGCCAAGTGGGCCCTCGAAATCGGCGTCCACAACATCAAGTACGAGCTGCGCAAAGCGATCAAGTCGTAGGCTCTCGCGGACTTCATCGCCGACTGGGAGGAGGCCCAACAGCCAGAAAAGCTGCCATACCTCCACTAATGGAGTTTACACTTCGACGGCTCCAAGAATGCGGACGGTGCAGGAGTAGGGATCGTGCTAACCTCTCCGAAGGGCGACAAGCTACACTACATCCTCTTCCTCGACTTCACCCCCTGCACCAACAACATGGCCGAGTACGAGGCACTACTCCACGGCATGCGAGCTACCAAGGAGATGAATGTCAACCGCCTACGCTGCTACGGAGACTCCGACCTCGTCGCTAGGCAAGTCGCTGGCACCTGCGACGCCGTCTCCCCCACCATGGCAGCATACCGCCAAGCAGTGTACAAGCTGGGCGGACACTTCGCAGGCTATTCCATCGAGTGGATCGACAGGCGGAAGAATGGGGAGGCCGACGCACTCTCTCGTATCGGCTCGTCTCGACTCGCACCACCCGTCGGCGTCTTCCTCAACACCATCACCAAGCCTTCCGTCTCTCCCCCAAGGGAGATCGACATCGGAGTCCCGCTGCAACCAGAGGCAGCCCTGGTCGCACTCATCGCCGAGCCAGAGGACTGGACTACGCCGTACATCGCCTACCTGGAGGGAGGCACCTTGCCAACAGACAAAATAGATGCCTGGATGATAGCACGCCGCTGCAAATCATTCGTCATCATCAACGGCGAGCTCCACAAGCGCAGCGTAACCGGCATGTTCCAACGTTGCGTCCAACCCGCTGAGGGACGCAAAATCCTCCACGACATCCACTCCGGCGACTGCGGCCACCACGCCGGCGCCCGCTCTCTGGTCGCAAAGGCTATGCGACACAGTTTCTACTGGCCCACCGCACGCGCAGACGCCGTCGACATTGTCCAGCGGTGCGCCGGGTGCCAGAAATACGCCAACCAGACCCACATGCCGAGCTCGGCGCTCAAGACAATCCCCATCACCTGGCCGTTTTCCATGTGGGGTATGGACATGGTAGGCCCTTTCAAGAAGGCCCCCTCCGGCTTCACCCACCTCTTGGTCGCAGTCGACAAATTCACCAAATGGGTAGAGGCCAAGCCAGTCCGGAAATGCGACGGGAAGACCGCCACCAAGTTCCTACGCGAGCTCATCTATCGCTACGGGTTCCCAAACAGCATCATCACGGACAACGGCACCAACTTCGCCAAAGGAGCCATGGCCGAGTTCTGCGAGGAACACCACATCCGACTCTACCTCGCCTCAGTCGCTCACCCGGAGTCCAACGGCCAGGCGGAACGAGCCAACCAGAGCATCCTCCATGGCCTGAAGCCACGGCTCCAAGTACCACTCGAGCGCACCGCCGGGTGCTGGGTTAAGGAGCTACCCTCCGTCATCTGGGGCATCCGCACCTCCGTCAACAGGTCGACAGGGTTCACCCCCTTCTTCATGGTGTATAGCGCCGAGGCAGTCATGCCCACCGACCTAGAGCACGACTCGCCCAGGGTGGTCAACTACACGGAGGCTGCAAACGAACTCGCACGCCAGGATGGAGTTGACCAACTTGACGAAGCACGCGACCTAGCTTGCTACCACACCGCCATCTACCAACAAGGGCTCCGCCGCTACCATAGCCAGCGAGTAAGGACTCGCACTTTCCAGGAAGGCGATCTGGTGCTACGCCTCATCCAGGACAAGAAGGGCATGCACAAGCTCTCCCCCCTTGGGAGGGACCATTCGCCATCGGGCGAGTCCTCGGCAACGATGCCTACTACCTCATCGACGTCCGAGGAGACGGGAAACTCGACGTCAAGCGACCGTGGAACGTAAACCTACTACGGAAGTTCTACTCATAGGACTATCTACATGTACTCTCCACCTGCTATGAAATAAAATAGATCGGTTACCGCAAATTGCGTCTACTCTCCATGTCTTATGCCACTCGCACCCGTAATAACAGTGTCACGCTAACCGCAGAAGTCAACCTCTGGTACAGCGACCGGCACGGCCAAGTAGTGCGCTCCGAGGGCACTGGGTTACCCCAGGACTCGTAACGTCCATGAAAAACACCAACCCGGAGAACCATTGGAGTCGCCTAGCTCGACTGGCTTACCGAGCCAAGACAACTGCCCTCGCTCCTCACAGCGACCAAGGTCCTCCGCATCCTCGGCACAGCAAATCGAACGGCCAAGTACCACGCCCGGGGACTGACGACCAGTCAAGCACGAGCGACCAGGGAAAAACGCCAAGTACGAGAGCGCGCCCAGGACTCGCCACGCGACTGATCCTTCGGGTCAGGCAGGAGTGACGCGCTTACTCTAACGCGTTCAATCCTCACCTACCCTGGAGATGCGACTAGAACCACCAACTACCACGCCCGGGGACTCGGCCACCCGACCTCGTTCGCGCAAGGGAAAACGGTCAAGTAAAGAGCACCCAAGGGAGTCGCCCTGCGACTGGCTCTCCGAGCTCGGGCGAGTCGACCTCAATAGCAAAACAACTGACAAAACATTCAAAACCACAAACACATAACAAACGAGGTAAACCCCATAAAAAGGGCGGACGCGCTCGGGGACTCGTCCAATCAGCATTCAAAATCATGAGACCATTCACAAAATAACACGAAGTTTCATTACAGCAGAACAAAGTCATTCCAAAATACAAGTTGAGTCCAATGGCCAATTGTTACTAACGCCCCAGGGCACAATGTTTCTACTCCGCAGGTTTCGACGACGACTCGCCGCCACCCCTGCGGTTGCGAATGAAGGGCGTGTACGGGTTCGACGGGTACGTCGTCAACTCACCCACCATCGCCGCACGGAATGGCTGCTCGACCTTGAAGTCCCGATGCGTCGGCTTAGGATCGTTGGGGGCGACAGTTGTCTCCATATAGGGGAGGAGGTCTCCCATCGCCCAGATGCGATCGGAGTACACTGCGGCCCGGTCCGCCAGCTTCAGCACCTCGGCGATCTCCATAGAGCCCGTCTACGAGGGGCAGCCCCTCGTCACGTCGTCAAGGTCGAAGTCCTCCGGGAAGTGGGCAAGCCCAAGGCTGAGAGCCGTCGCCGCCCCGCGCCGGAACGCCGACCGCGTCATGAACTCGACGACTGACGACGCCTTCTCCAGATACCGCCATACTTCGACGAGGTCGCTGGGAATCACTTCCGTGGGCGATATCTCCTGAAGATATGCTCGAATGCAAGCCGCGGACAACGTGGCCAAGTCGACCAGAGTGGTCACACACTACCGCACGTCGTACGACTGTGCCTCCTCCGAGCTGTCAATAATCCGACCTGTGGACAGAGGTCGGCAGTGAGTACAACAACGACTTCACAATGGAGCTACTACAGGCAGAGGTAGAAAGTTTACCAATTAAAGGACGGCAGAGGCCCGTGATGAAGCTTTGAAGCGAGGAGAAGTCGTTCTGCAGCCCAACAACGAGGGCGTCAGAGACCTTTCGCTCTTCAGCGGCAGCCGTAACAACAGCTTTTGCTCGCCCATCCGCCGAGCTTGCCTCCGCCTTAGCTTCCTTGGCTAACCTCCTCTTTCTTGGCAGCGATTGCTTGGAGTCCCTTGTTCGTTTCTTGGACGGCAACAAGTTCCTTCTCCACGCTACACTTTGCAGCAATCCGATCGGTCGATTCACGCTACAAGCCCTGCACACAAATCAAACTGTCAACAACAATAGAATCCTAAGTGCCCACCCGCTGAAAGTCATCGACTAGGCACTCGGGGACTGGAGCTCAAAAATCCTAAGTGCCCACCCGCTGAAATTCAGCGACTAGGCACTCGGGGACTGGAGGTCAAAAATCCTAAGTGCCCACCCGCTGAAATTCAGCGACTAGGCAATCGAGGACTGTACGCTACAAAAACACTAAAAGAATCCGACCACTGAAATTCAGTGGCCCGATCCTCGGGGACTGGACATACCTGGATGGCTGCGCCCAGCATGCCGTGGAGCTGTAGCGCATCCACAGATGCAAGCAGAGCTGGAGTGTGTCCGCGACGCTGCTCGACCTCCATCTCGACGACCCCAGGCGTCTGGCTCGTTGGCATTGTGCCACTCGCTGTGGCCGCTTTGGCCATGAAACGGGGGAGGGTCGCAGCGGATGCCCCAGCGCCACTAGAAGTCGGCTCGGTCACTCCGGGCGAGGAAACAGCCTCCTTGTTCTTCAACCACCTCCGCCGCAGTCGGAGGATCGCTTGGAGCAACTGCCGTGTCGTCAGAGACCGTGACGACATCGTCGCCCTTAGCCCTCTTAGCGCTGTCTGCGGGAGCAGCGACTTTATCAGCTTTCCTCTTCCGCGAGGGGTCCTCCTCGGCGACGACTGGCGGAACCTTGGCCACGGAAGGGTGGCCGATCTTTTTAACTCCAGTCCTGTGAAACAACGATATGAGCAAAATTGTCCGATTACAACGGAAGTCAAGCAGACGAACAAGACTTACTTGGAGACTGGTATGAACCACAGTCCCATGCGGATGCTGGCCAGCTTCTCCAGCTCGGGGCCCAGTTTCCGACTGAGGCCCATCTCAAACACATCATGTGCCCAAGACACAGAGGGCCTCTTCAAAGATGAGGCCGCGGCAGGAGCCTCCGTGATGACGTCTGCGGGAGCTCTCCTGGGAGGCGAAGCTGCTGCGGCTGGAGTAGCCCCCAACCCAGAGACCGGGGCGAATGGGGGTGGAAGTGAGGCCAGAGGTACCTCATCCAGGAGGGCGGCGGCGTCCGGTGCTGCTATCGTATGCGCCGCTTCACCCTTAGCCGAGCTGGTGGCGTCAGAACTAGTCGCAGAACGAGGCGGAGACGCCTGCTTCGCCGGCTTCGTCTTCCTCCTTGGCGGAGCCTTCACCTCCTCCTTCTTCTTATTCTTCTTCTTCTTCAACGGCGTAGCCTCACAACACGAGGTGTTCTCGGGGAGCTCGTCGTCATCGTCATCGTGACGTTCGAGGCTCCTACTCGCCTTGAGCTCGCGCTGATTTTGCCCGCAAGTTTTGCGAACCATCGGGGCGGCGTCTTCCACGGGCTCGTCTTCGTCATCATCGTCGTCATCACCCGCGTCGCTCCCGACGTCTCCTTTGGCGGGTGGCGACTCGCTCCCGTCCTGAACGGACGAGCTCGAGTTTTCGTCGTCTGTGGGTGGGAGCCATCCTTCCACCACTTGGAACATCTACAATAAAAATGAAACAACGTCAGCATAACCGTGACTGCATCATCTGCGACTACAAATGGTGATGAAAATGGCGACTTAGCGTCGGAGCTAGGCGCCTTGCGGTATAGGGGGCGACCCCGACCTTCGCGTCCAGGTACGCCGCCTGGGTGATCTTCTTCAGGGCCAGGATGTAGTCTTCGAGTTTCCACTCGCCGTTGCAGGATTTTGTCGGGTCGTCCCTACCCGCATACTCGTACATATAATGGTCGCGGCGGGCCAAAGGCACGAGCCGCCGCCCGAGCCAGCAGTTGTAAAGATTGATGGTTTGGAGGCCCTTCTTCTTTAGGCCGCGGATGGTTTGCAACATTTCATCGACAACCATCCGCTGGTCCAGCGGGAGCTTGCCGACCTGGAGCCGACGCAGTTCGGGCCGGTTGGCAGAGTACCTTGGAAGCGCCACCTCGCCATCTGGAGTCGCCTCGGTGGCGTAGAACCAAGATTTCTTCCACTCGTTTGCCGCCTTGGCCGGCAGCATCAGGTCGAAGAACGACGCCTTCGACTTCAACTGAAACGTCAGGCCACCCGCAGCCATCATCGGGCCGCCTGATTCTTCGCGACTAATCCTCCCGTGGAATAGATCTTGCCACAGGGGGAAGTAGGGCTTGCAGCCCAGATAGCACTCGTAGAACTCCACGAAAATGGCGAGTTGCTCGATGCTATGCGGGCCCAGGTCCGATGGCTGGATCCCGTAGAAGGCGCAGAAGCGCCGGAAGAAGAGAGAAGTGGGAAATCCTAGCCCCCGCTCCAGGTGGCTGGTGAAGCAAATGAATTCTCCCTCGCGCGGGTCCGGAGTCACCTCTCCGGCCACGGGGATGCGCCTGAAGGGTTTCGCGGCATAGTAAATCAAAATTTTCTACGGATGCGAACAGAGGGAAAGCCAAGATCTAATCTAGGAGATGCAAACAACAAGAGAGATTGGATTAGATCTTCATACCCTTGAAGATTCGCACAGCGGAATGTTCGTCAGAACATGGGTGATGTAGTCGTACTCGCTTCTCCTCCTCGCGATCTGATCCGATCTAGCACCACAAGTGGCGGTGCCTCCGTGAGATGCACACGTGCAGCACCTCGACGTCTCGTCCTTCCTCGGACCAGCAAGTATGGTGGAGAGACGGATTATATCTACAACACGACGGCGTGGTGTATATGGTGGAGAGTTTCTGTAGCAGGGCTTCGCCTACACGCAGTCGGGAGGGAGAGAGGGAGGAGGGCAGCAGGACGGCTAGCTCTTGGAGGGGAAGGTGTGTGGGGGTGGTGCGCCCCCAGCCCTCTTTATATAGATGGGTGGGCGGCTGCAACCCTAGCCCCCTCCCCCAAGCCAAACCGGCGGCCCCATGGAGAAGGAGTGGGGGGCAAGGAAACCCCCCCTTCTAGAAGGTCTATCTCGAGTTTAAAACCCCCTTGGCCGGCTAGGCCCTATGGGGCCTTGTGCCCCTGGCCCAATGCGGCCAGGGCACTCCCTCATAGGCCCATGCCCCCTCCCGGAAGGTGGGGCCACGTTGGTCCCCTTACGGAAGGTTCTAGAAGCTTCCGGTACAATACCGATTAACCCGGAACAATTCCGAACTCCAAAAATTGCACTGCCTTATATGAATATTATTCTCCGGACCACTCCGGAACCTCTTGTGATGTCCCGGATCCCATCTGAGACTCCGAACAAAAACTCATAAACCAATTATCCAATCTATCCTAGCGTCGAGACACGTTAAGTGTGTGACCCTGCGGGTTCGAGAATATGCAGACATGATCTTCTATCAATAATCAACAGCGGGGTCTGGAAACCCATATTGACTCCCACACATTCATCGATGATCATATCGGATGAACCACGATGCCAGGATTCAATCAATCCCATATATATATTCCCTTCGTCTCGCGATATTTTACTTGCCCGAGATTTGATCGTCGGTACCGTCATACGTAGTTCAATCTCGTTCACAGCAAGTACTTTACTCGTTCCGTAATCCGATATCACTTTGTGATTAACTCCATAACCACATGCTTGCAAGCGGTGTTGATATTGATTACCGAGTGGGCCCGAAGTATAACTCTCCGACTTGGGAGGGACAAATCCCATCTCGATACATACAACCCAACAGATACTTTGCGATCACCTGAGAGACACCTTTATGATCACCCTCTCATAGGATGACGTTTGATGACCTCAAAGCTTTCTTCCGATACCATGGAGTTGTATTATCTCATGGTCTAAGGAATACAATATTTGACATAAGAAAAGCTTCGCAAAGACGAACACGATGACACGATCTAATTGCTTCGCTTAGTTTAGGTATGTCCATCATATCATTCTCCCAATGATATGATCTCATTATTAATTGACAACTCATGTCCATGGTTAGGAAACCTTAACCATCATTAATCAATGAGCTAGTCCAGAGAGGCGTACTAGGGACACGGTGTTGTTCACAAACCACACAAGTATTAAAGTTTCCGCTTAATACAATTCTAGCATGGAATATAAACATTTATCATGAACAAGAATTATAATAATAACATCTTTATTATTGCCTCTAGGGCATAATTCCAATAGTCTCCCACTTGCACTAGAGTCAATAATCTAGTTTACATCTGGAAACAATCTCACACCCATGGCACTGAGGTGCTGATCATGTTTTACACGTGGAAGAGGTTTAGTCAATGGATCTGCGACATTCAGATCTGTATGTACTTTGCTAATCTTCAGATCTCCATCTGCTATATAGTCTCGGATTATATGAAACTTTTGGTTGATATGCTTGGTCTTTGGATGATATCTTGGTTCCTTAGAGAGTGCTATGGCGCTAGTGTTGTCACACAATATCTCCAGTGGGTCCAATGCACTTGGAACCACTCCAAGCTCAGTGATGAAGTTTCTGATCCAAACTCCTTCACTTGACGCTTCTGCAGCAGCCATGTATTCCACTTGTACTGTAGATCCCGCGATCACGCTTTGCTTGCAGCTTCTCCAGCTCACAGCTCCTCCATTCAAAATATACACGTATCCTGTCTGAGATTTAGAATCATCCTTGTCGGTGTCGAAACTAGCATCGACGTAACCTTTTACGACGAGCTGTTCATCACCCCCATAGACTAAGAACATTTCTTTAGTCCTATTTAGGTACTTTAGGATGTTCTTCACGGCTGTCCAGTGTTCCACTCCTGGATCACTTTGATATCTGCTCGTCAAACTAAGAGCATTGGACACATCCGGTCTAGTACACAGCATGGCATACATGATAGAACCTATGGCCGAGGCATAAGGCACTTTGCTCATAGCTTCCCTATCATTTACCATAGCTGGACACTGAGCCTTGCTCAATATCTTACCTGACAACATAGGCACTGAACCTTTCTTTGCCTTATCCATTTTGAACCTTTTCAGAACTTTGTCTAGGTATGTACTCTGGCTTAAAGCTATCAGGTGTCTTTGTCTATCTCTATAGATCTTGATGCCCAATATATAAGCAGCTTCAGCTAGGTCTTTCATTGAAAAACACTTGTTCAAATAACTCTTCACATCGTTAAGCATGTTGATGTCATTTCCAATAATCAATATGTCATCCACATATAGTACCAGAAACGTCACCGAGCTCCCACTCACTTTCTTGTAGATACAAGCTTCGTAGCAATTTGGAACAAATCCAAAGCTCTTGATCACTTGATCAAAACGAAGGTTCCAACTCCGAGATGCTTGCTTCAGTCCATAAATAGAACGCTGAAGTTTGCATACTTTATCAGCATCCTTAGGATCAACAAAACCTTCGGGTTACATCATATACAACTCTTCATCAATGTTGCCATTGAGGAACGCAGTCTTGACATCCATCTGCCATATTTCATAATCATGAAACGCAGCAATTGCTAATAAAATCCGAATGGACTTAAACATTGCTACGGGAGAGAAAGTCTCATCGTAGTCAACACCTTGAACTTGTCGAAAACCTTTCGCAACAAGCCGTGCTTTATAGACGGTAACATTACCATCCGCGTCCGTTTTCTTCTTGAAGATCCATTTGCACTCAACGGCCTTTCGGTCGCTAGGAGGGTCCACCAAAGTCCATACTTGGTTTTCGCTCATGGATCCCAATTCGGATTTCATGGCTTCTAGCCATTTCTCAGAGTCTGGGCTCATCATCGCTTCCTCATAGTTCGTAGGTTCACTGTCTTCTACTAACAAGACAGTCAAGACAGGGTTGCTGTACCACTCAGGAGGGGCACGCGACCTTGTCGACCTGCGACGTTCAGTAGCAGCATCGTCCGAAGCTTCATGATACTTGTCATTAGCTTCCTCTATTGTTGGTGCAGGCGGCACTGGAACAATTTCAGGTGCTGCGCTACTCTCCAATTAAAGAGAAGGTTCAACAACCTCGTCTAGCTCTACTTTCCTCCCACTCACTTCTTTCGAGAGAAACTCCTTCTCAAGAAAGGATCCGTTCCTTGCGACAAACACTTTGCCTTCGGTTCTGTGATAGAAGGTATACCCAATAGTTTCCTTAGGGTATCCTATGAAGACGCATTTCTTCGCTTTGGGTTCGAGCTTGTCCGGCATCAACTTCTTGACGTAAGCTTCGCATCCCCAAACTTTAAGAAACGACAACTTAGGTTTAGCACCAAACCACAGTTCATACGGTGTCGTCTCAACGGATTTAGATGGATCCCTATTTAAAGTGAATGCAGCGGTTTCTAATGCATAAACCCAAAATGATAACGGCAAATCAGTAAGAGACATCATCGTTCGGACCATATCTAATAGGGTTCGGTTCCGGCGTTCAGACACACCATTGCGCTGTGGTGTTCCGGGTGGCGTGAGTTGTGAAACGATTCCACTTGCTTTAAGATGCGTGAGAAAATCATAACTCAAATATTCACCTCCACAATCGGATCGTAGAAACTTAATCTTTCTGTTACGATGGTTCTCCACTTCATTCTGAAATTCTTTGAACTTTTCAAATGTTTCAGATTTATGTTTCATTAAATAGATATACCCATATCTACTTAAGTCATCGGTAAAAGTGAGAAAATAGCGATATCCACCGCGCGTCGAAACACTCATCGGTCCGCATACATCGGTATGTATGATTTCCAACAAGTCCGTTGCTCGCTCCATCATACCGGAGAACGGGGTTTTGATCATCTTGCCCATGAGGCATGGTTCGCATGTGTCAAATGATTCAAAATCAAGAGACTCCAAAAGTCCATCAGAATGGAGTTTCTTCATGTGCTTTACACCAATATGACCTAGACGACAGTGCCACAAATAAGTAGTATTATCACTATCTACTTTGCATCTCTTAGCCTCAATGTTATGGATGTGTGTTTCATCCCTTTCGAGATTTAGAAGAAATAAACCATTCACAATAGGTGCATGACCATAAAAGATGTTACTCATATATATAGAACAACCATTATTCTCCGATTTAAATGAATAACCGTCTTGCAATAAACAAGATCCAGAAATAATGTTCATGCTCAACGCAGGCACATAATAACATTTATTGAGGTTTACAACTAATCCCGAAGGTAAAACTAAGGAGAGCGTGCCGACGGCCATCACATCAACTCTTGATCCGTTGCCAACGCGCATCGTCACCTCATCCCTCGCAAGTCGCCGTCTATTCCGTAGCTCCTGTTTCGAGTTACAAATATTAGCAACTAAACCGGTATCAATACCCAGGCACTACAACGAGGGCTAGTAAGGAAAACATCAATAACATGTATATCAAATATACCTTTGATGGTGCCAGCCTTCTTGTCCGCTAAGTACTTTGGACAGTTGCGCTTCCACTGACCCTTGTCCTTGCAATAGAAGCACTCAGTGTCCGGCTTAGGACCAGACCTGAGCTTCTTCTCAGCAGGGGCAACGCGCTTGCCGCCGCCTTTCTTGAAGGGCTTCTTTGCACCCTTACCTTTCTTAAAGGTGGGGGGCTTGTTGACCATCAACACATGATTATTCTTTTTGATGTTCACCTCCGCTACTTTCATCTTAGCGAAGAGCTCAGTGATCATATCAGTGCAACCAATCTGATTGTGATCAACTACAAAACTTTTGTAGCTAGGAGTGTCAATCTTGAGCTCCTCTGGAATCTTGCAGTCCAGTTGCTCAAGGCGTTGAGTGTAGCCCGACATCTTAATGGCGTGCTCACTAACGGAACCCCCTTCCTCCATCTTGTAGTTGAAGAATTTCTTAGAGATCTCATATCTCTCAGAACGGGCTTGAGTCTGAAACATGTTTTTGAGCTCCTCGAGAATCTCAAAGGGCCCGGCGAACTCCTCAAAACGATTTTGAAGATCCGATTCCATAGCATACAACATGGCGATCTTAATCAAATCATAATCATCCTTGCATGACTGATAAACAGCTTTCTCATCAGCCGGCGCATCTACAGCAGGGGCGTCACCTAGTGCTTTCTCAAGGACATAGTCCTTTTGTCCGCCAGCGAGAATGATTCTCAGAATGCGGTACCATTTGGTGAAGTTAGACCCATTGTTTCTAAGCTTTTCTATCTCAGCAAAAACGTTGAAGTTGAAGTTGGACTTGGCCATGTGATCTACAGTATTTGCAAGTACAACTTAGACTATGTTCATGATAAATAGTTCAACTTAATCAAATTACTAGATGAACTCCCACTAAATTCAACATCCCTCAAGTTTTTTAGTGAACATGATCCAAATTCACCACACCTAATCTGATCATCACGAGAAGAGATGTGGCTTCAATGGTGACAACGAAGTGTCGATCATATCATTCATATGACTCATGCTTAACCTTTCGGTTCATGTGTTCCGAGGCCATGTCTGTACATGCTAGGCTCGTCAAGTTAGACCCAAGTATTTCCGCGTGTGCAAAACTGGCTTGCACCCGTTGTATGTGAGCATAGAGTCTTTAGCACCCGATCATCACGTGATGCTTGGACACGACGAACTTTCGCAACGGTGCATACTTGGGGAGAACACAGTTTTTATCTTGATCTTTAAGTGAGGAATCATCTTATAATGCTACCATCGCGATCTAAGCATAATAAGATACATAAAAGGATAAACATCACATGCATATAACTTTATGTGACATGGTATAGCCAATCTTCGTGCAATGATCTCCATCTTGTGCGTTCCGGCATGATCTCCATCACTCCACCATGATTGCCTCTACCACGAATAGCAACTACAACTATTGCTAACTACTTAGCGATAAAGTGAAACTATTACATGGCGCATAAGAAGTTGACACACAGGTCATACACAATTATAAATACAACCATATGGCTCCTGCCGGCTGTGTACTCATCGACATGCAAGTCATGAAACATTACAAAACATGCTCATCGCATACATTATACACATCACGTCTTGGGCCATACCATATCACAGAAAACACTCCCTGCAAAAACAAGTTAGACGCCTCTACTTTGTTGTTGCATGTTTTACGTGGCTTATGGGAGTAGATGCTAAGAACGATTCTTACCTACGGAAAGCCACAACGGTGATATTATGGTTGCCAAACTCCGGTGTTAATCCCATGACAACTATAGTGAGAGAAACTGACATCCACCAGCCGCATGTGTGGAACAAGCCACACGTAAAGTGCGGAGCCGGTCTCGCAAACGACGTCGCGTAAGGTTGGCCTGGACCACTTCAATCTCACTATCCCGCGTCATAAGAAGAAAACAAACAAGAGGCTTGCAACAGAAAACATCAACGCCTACAACAACCATGTTGCGTTCTACTCGTGAAACACATCTACGCATAGATCTAGCTCTGATACCACTGAAGGGTTTCGCGGCATAGTAAATCAAAATTTTCTACGGATGCAAACAGAGGGAAAGCCAAGATCTAATCTAGGAGATTCAAACAACGAGAGAGATTGGATTAGATCTTCATACCCTTGAAGATTCGCACAGTGGAACGTTCGTCGGAACGTCGGTGATGTAGTCGTACTCGCTTCTCCTCCTCGCGATCCGATCCGATCTAGCACCACAAGTGGCGGTGCCTCTGTGAGACGGATTGGATCAGCAAGTATGGTGGAGAGACGGATTGGATCTACAACACGACGGCGTGGTGTATATGGTGGAGAGTTTCTGCAGCAGGGCTTCGCCTACACGCAGTCGAGAGGGAGAGAGGGAGGAGGGCAGCAGGACGGCTAGCTCTTGGAGGGGAAGGTGTGTGGGGGTGGTGCGCCCCCAGACCTCTTTATATAGAGGGGTGGGCGGCTGCAACCCTAGCCCCCTCCCCCAATCCAAACCGGCGGCCCCATGGAGAAGGAGTGGGGGGGGCAAGGAAACCCCCCTTCTAGAAGGTCTATCTCGAGTTTAAAACCCCCTTGGCCGGCTGGGCCCTATGGGGCCTTGTGCCCCTGGCCCAATGCGGCCAGGGCACTCCCTCATAGGCCCATGCCCCCTCCCGGAAGGTGGGGCCACATTGGTCCCCTTCCGGAAGGTTCTAGAACCTTCCGGTACAATACCGATTAACCCGAAACAATTCCGAACTCCAAAAACTGCACTGCCTTATATGAATCTTATTCTCCGGACCACTCCGGAACCTCTCGTGATGTCCCGGATCCCATCCGAGACTCCGAACAAAAACTCATAAACCAATTATCCAATCTATCCTAGCGTCGAGACACGTTAAGTGTGTGACCCTGCGGGTTCGAGAATATGCAGACATGATCTTCTATCAATAATCAACAGCGGGGTCTGGAAACCCATATTGACTCCCACACATTCATCGATGATCATATCGGATGAACCACGATGCCAGGATTCAATCAATCCCATATATATATTCCCTTCGTCTCGCGATATTTTACTTGCCCGAGATTTGATCGTCTGTACCGTCATACCTAGTTCAATCTCGTTCACAGCAAGTAGTTTACTTGTTCCGTAATCCGATATCACTTTGTGATTAACTCCTTAACCACATGCTTGCAAGCGGTGTTGATATCGATTACCGAGTGGGCCCGAAGTATATCTCTCCGACTTGGGAGGGACAAATCCCATCTCGCTACATACAAACCAACAGATACTTTCCGATCACCTGAGAGACACCTTTATGATCACCCTCTCATAGGATGACGTTTGATGACCTCAAAGCTTTCTTCCGATACCAGGGAGTTGTATTATCTCATGGTCTAAGGAATACAATATTTGACATAAGAAAAGCTTCGCAAAGACGAACACGATGACACGATCTAATTGCTTTGCTTAGTTTGGGTCTGTCCATCATATCATTCTCCCAATGATATGATCTCATTATTAATTGACAACTCATGTCCATGGTTAGGAAACATTAACCATCATTAATCAATGAGCTAGTCCATAGAGGCGTACTAGGGACACGGTGTTGTTCACAAACCACACAAGTATTAAAGTTTCCGCTTAATACAATTCTAGCATGGACTATAAACATTTATCATGAACAAGAATTATAATAATAACATCTTTATTATTGCCTCTAGGGCATAATTCCAACAGCGCCATCTGCCGGTGTGCAGGATTCCGGCCTCCTCGAACGACGCCAGTAGCGCCCTGGTGCACTTGGATCGGCCCCATGGTTCAGTGGAGGGGGCCATTGGTTGGAAGATTTGTGGAGGTCGGGGCTCTCTGGATCGGTTGGATTGTGATGCGGAGTGGAAATGGAGATGGGAAAGATCGGAGGAAAGATGAAGGAGTGTTTCCCCACTCGCCTGTCATTCTCCTTATATAGCGGTTGTTACCCGCCAATTTCGGGAGCCGTTACTACGCGGTGATTACACCAAAAGTTACCGTTGGATTACCCCAACGGCTAGTTTTGACCCCACTTGACGGTCCAACTTCATCCACTCGACTCGTCGCCCCGCGCGACTTGATTATTCGCCGACCCGATCACTACAACAGTGACTGAATATTCGCCGACCCGTTCGCCGAGCTGCGACCCAATCGGTCGCCATTAGTGTGACTAGAATAACTGGTTTTTCCTTTATTCAGGAGTCCGCCGCCAATTCGACTGGGCGTCCGCATTGGATCCGTATACACCGACTGCCAGCGACCACCTGCGACCAATCAACGACGGCCTCGGGGACTACTGATGGGGATATGCCTACCGGGGTATACCCAGCAGGACGTTTCCGACTGGGCCAGGCGCCTGCGAGTGGGCCTGCGGAATGGCGACTGGAGCAAGACCTGGTGTGGACTCAAGCGACTGGAAGCTAAAGGCCCAGAAGCGTAGATAGGCCCAGTCGGATTAGGTTAAACGATCGCTGAAACCTTAACTGATTCGGTTGAGATCTGTAAACCCTAGGGGGGTGAGTCTATATAAACCTCCCTAGAGGGCGCGTAGAGGATACGTCCCATCATACACCCAAGCGACTCGCTGCCTAGCCACCGAGCTCGCCCCATTGTACTTCCACCATAATACAATCTAGCAGGAGTAGGTCTTACCCTCCGGGGGGCCGAACCTGGGTAAATCCTTGTGTCTCCGCCCTCATCTCGTACCACAGATGGCTGGCCGCCCTTGCCCCATGTTATACTACTCGCTGCCGATTGCAGCATCTGTCGTGGTCATTCCCACGACATTGTCTACTAGGTGAGTTGTGTTGGATGGCACATGCTTGTCTGTGAGTTGTTGGACATGCATATGCATGTGTTGCGCGGGCCGGGACGTCGATCGACGGTGTATGCATGGCGCGGATGTGTGTTGTATGTGAAGGTCGCCGACGTCTTCTTCGCGTGTATATGCTTGTGTATGATTTTGTGTGTTTGTGTGCAGGTGCTGGTGTGGTGCATGGTTGCCGAAATGTTGATTCATTTCTATTTCGGCCAACTTTTGCACCACCCATATGCCCTATTTACATGGGAGGTGCTGCCGAAATTTTCTGGCGAGACATGCATGCATATGTATGGTGTGATTCATTTCTCTTGTGCGCAGGCAACCATGGTGCGCCAAATGAGCGAAGGTACGGTGACTAGATACAAGGCCCGGGCGACGTCCATCATGCTTCGTACCAACAAGACCGAGATAAGATGTCCTTGCAAGACTTGCAAACTCGGTACCCTAATCAAACCTGATTCCAGGACATTGGAGAAGCACTTTCTCATGGGTGGATTCATGCCCGGCTACAATGATGTCGTGGAGGAGGAAGAGGCACCCGGACATGATCATGTTGAAGAACATGCCGGACATGATTATGATCATGACGATGAAGGAGATGCCGGACATGATGATCATCATCACGATGATGATGAAGGAGATGTCAGGCATGTTCACCACGATGAAGGAGACGCCGGTGTCGGAGAAGACACAGACACGCAGACACCGCTCAGTTCGGCCCTGCAGGACCCTCATATTCGAGAAGTGCTCCTCAAGGGGGGTTACAACACAATAGAGGCCGCGAGAGAGAAAGCAAAGTTGGCACAAATGGAGAAAGACATTGTTACTCCGTTGTATCTTGGGTGCTGGCCCGAGCATACACGTCTGAATGTAACCCTCAAGGCTTTGGAGATGAAGGTGAACAACAGATGGACCGACGTGAGCTTCAACGATAACATGGAATTCTAGGGCGATGTGCTTCCCGAGAATAACACATTGCCAAGAAGCATCGATGAGACCAAGAAAGTCGTGTGCCCTCTCGACCTACCATACGTCAAGTATCACGCATGCATCAATGACTGCGCACTTTATCGGGATGAGTACGAGGATAGAGTGACATGTCCGGTGTGCGGCCAGCCACGATACAAGAGGGGTAAAAAGAAAGTTCCTCATAAAGTTGTATGGTATTTTCCTATCACTCCCCGTCTGCAACGGTATTTTGTGGACCCTAAGGAAGCGAAGCTCATGCAACGGCACACGGAAAGGGTTCCGCCGGAAGATGATCCCGAGAAGGGCCAGATCCTAACACACCCTGCAGACGCTAACCAGTGGAAGGCACTGAACATGGAGTTCGAAGACGAGTTCGGGGGCGATCCAAGGAACGTGAGGCTAGTCATGAGCACCGATGGATTGAACCCCTTTGGCAATCAGAGTAGCACGCATAGAACCTGGATCGTGTTCGTATGGTCGTACAACCTCCCCCTGGATGTGCACAAAGCAGAGGTATGTGCACATGAGTATTCTTATTCAGGGCCCAAAACAACCGGGTATCGACATGTATCTGTATCTCGGACTGTTGAAAGAGGAGTTAGCCACGCTGTGGGAGACGTCGGCCCGTACGTGGGACACCTACACTAGAGACTACTTCGATATGAGGGCCGTGCTTCTCACGACGGTGCAGGACTATCCGGGCTACGCATATGTATCGTGCCAGGTGAACCATGGACACAATGCTTGCGTCAGGTGCATGGAGAATACACCGCATATCCAGCTGCCGAGGGATCCCAGGTCTTCGAAAACCGTGTTCCCAAAGATGAAAAAGTGGCTATGCGCGAATCACGAGTGGAGGAAACGCGCGGATCTGTTCGATGGTATGGTGGAGCTCGATGGACCACCAAAGAGGAGGAGCGGCGAGGTAATTAAGGAGTTGCTGGATAACTGGAAGGAGTGCCCTGTGCCGGGGAAGAAGCGTCCGAGGGTGAAGCCGCTGCACGGCGTATGGAAAGCGAGGTCTGTTTTCTGGGACCTGTCGTACTGGAAATACCTCCACAAGCCCCACAGCCTTGATCTCATGCACATCATCAAGAACGTGTGCGAGAGTATGCTTGCCACTCTGTGTAACATGCCGGATAGGACCAAAGACGGGCAGAAAGCAAGATACGACATGATACATCTGGGCATCAAGGAAGCGCTTCAACAAGGAGGACGCCCCGATCATGATGATGACGACGACAAGGAAGAGACTCAAGGTCGGCGCAAGAGGGCTAAGCCGAACAAGTACTACTGCCCCCCTTCCTGCTTCACTATGAGCGAGGAAGAGCTCGAGCAGTTTTTCAACACCCTCATAGGAATCAAGCTTCCTATCGGCTACAGAGAGAAGATATCCAAATACCTGGACGTACAGAAGAAGAGGTTCAGTGGGATGAAGTCACACGACTGTCACGTGCTAATGATGCAGATACTCCTAGTTGCGATCCGAGGGATCATGGACGAGCACGTACGTGAGACACTGTTTGGCCTCTGCAACTTCTTCGACGTCATCTCTAGGAAGGAGATCGGGATGAAGCAACTCGAGACCCTGCAGGACGAGATTGTCGTGATACTCAACGAGCTCGAGATCTACTCCCCCCCCGCGTTCTTCGATATCATGTTGCATCTGCTTGTCCACCTCGTCGATGACATCATCTAGCTCGGTCCGCCGTTCCTACACAACATGATGTCGTTCGAAAGGCTGAACGGCGTGCTCAAAGGATACGTTCGAAACAGGGCGAAGCTGGATGGAAGCATAGGCAAGGGCTTCATGCTCTACGAGTGCATATCTTCTGCCAAAATTATGTGCAGTCCGAGGAACCTGTTGGTCTCCCGAAGCGCAAGAACTTCGGCAGGATCGCTGGAGTTGGTCACCGTGAGGGATTCGCAGCAGTGCACGCCATCTTCAAGGGTCGGCGCCCAGACTATGACAGGGCACACCGAGTCGCGCTACAACACATACAAGTGGTCGGTCCTTGGGTGGAGAAGCACAAAAGCTTGATTGATAACAGGTTGAACGACACGGGCCGGCGGAGGACGAGGGGAGACGTGACGAGAGAGCACAAGTCTACCTTCACGAGTTGGTTCAAGAAGGAGCTGCTCCTTCTTAATGAGGGTAAGGCGCCTGCTGGCGATGATAGACTCTTATTCATCCTGTCGCAGGGCCCCTCGTTGAACGTGAGGACCTATCAGGCGTACGACATCAACGGGTACACTTTCTACACCGAGGAGAAGGACAAGAACAACGAATACAAGAACTCGGGGGTCACGATGCTATCCTACGTCGACGAGGAATCCAATGTGAAGGAAAGGTTCTTCGGAAGGATCGAGGAGATCTGGGAACTTGACTACTGCGGAGAGAAGATGCGGATGTTCCGGGTCAGATGGGCCAAGAACGTCAAAAAAGAAGGCTGGTATTTCACAACCATGGTTATACCCGAAGCCAAAGCATCAAAGGCGGCCGGCGCGAACGTCCCGGCGAAAAACGAGCCATGGGTACTGGCTAGCCATGTGGATCAATGCTTCTTCATTACCGATCCTACAAGGCCTACCCGCGTTGTCGTCAGGAGGGGAAAAGGATCATCATAGGAATGGAGGGAGCCACCACCGAGCAAGACTTCGACAAGTACGGCGATCCGAAGATAGAAGAGGAATTCGACAAGTTCTTCGACAACCCTAGCGCGTATCCTCATCTTAGAAGGAAGACCACCCTCCCCGCTAAAGGATGTCCGTACACGAGAAGAAATCCACAAGTTCCAGGGCTCAATTAATCTACCGCGACGAAGAAGGGCAAGAGGATCATGACGAGACGTCGACGCTAGCTCGTTCGGAAGCAACATCGCACGAAGTGACCTTTTTTGTGTGTGATGTATGCATGTGCGCAATCGTGTGCTTCAAGTCGACAAAATACTATACGTGGTTTTTTGGAGTAGGGTGTTGATATACACAAGATTATTGGTAGTTTTTTTTGTAATAAATTTATTACCTACCCGTAATTATATACATGTTCTCACTTTATATCTTCAAAATATTGGAGCTACTATGTTTTAGAAATAGTAGAAAATTACTATGTGTAATGAGTAAGTGATATTCGTTACATATGGAACTTAAAAATTGCAAAAGAATGTTTTTTATTGGAAAAAAATGTTGGAGTGCCGGGAATCGAACCTGGCACCTCCAGGTTTTAAACAACACAACCAACCCCAGAACCACTGGGCTATACAATTGTTGTTGTCACACTGCACCGCGCAGCCATTTTAAGTAATGCAAGGGAGTTTGTGGCGCACCCCATATCGGTGCGCCATGGATAATTGTCTGTGGCGCACCGATGTGGGGGTGCGCCACGAACTACCCTGACTTAGCCAAAATAACGGCGTCGCCTCGCTCCCTTCCCTCCCATTCTTCTCCCCCAAAATTCCCGTGCGCTCTCGCCTCTCGCTCCCCCGCCGCTCGCCGGACCGCCCGCCAGCGCCACCGCTCGCCGGACCGCCCGCCACCGCCTCCTGTCCGCAGGTACTCCGCCGCCCTCTCCCATATCTCTTCAACCCCCTCGCTGACAAACCGACGAACCCTAACCGCCGTGCTCGCCTCGATCTCCCCTCCCTTCCGCCCCTCCCCTCTTCCCACCCCCTCTCTAACCTCTCCCCTCTCCGGCAGCCACCATAGGAGGAGGCCCGCCCATACCTGTAGGAGGAGGAGGCCCGCCCGCACCATCGTCCTCGACAAGGCCAAGATCGCCACCAAGACGACACTCCACCATGTGAGACTCTCCCTCCCCTCCCTGCCTCTCCATCTCCTCCATCTTACAAAAATTTTGAAGGCTTCCTATGGTATTGCACGAATCATGGTAGGGTAGTGTTGTTGGCTGTTTCTGGTTAAGGTTTCCTGGAAGTGAATAATTCAAATTAAGATGATGCACTGTTATGACACTGAAAGATGTTGTAATAATTCTGTTATGACACTGATAATTCTGTTATGGTAGGGAGATGTTGTGCTATTATGATACGGATAATTCAAATCATGGTAGGGTAGTGCTATGACACTCTTATAATTCAATTAAGATGCTGTAATAATTCAAATTGGAATCTGTAATACTAGCAGAGAGATATGTATTCCACTATGAAAGCCATTTGGGAAAACTGAAAGATGGACCAGTAGCAACTGGCTACCTAAAGATATACTACTTGATAAAATCCCAATCAGTGTTTAGTAGGTTAGTTTAGCCTACCAAAACATTTTATATTTTAAAATGGTGGCAGTGTTTGGTTGGGGCTTATTTTACTTCTGCATGAGCAATTTTAAAGAGTGATATATATTAGGATCAATTCATCAGTTAATCATACTCAATTTGCTAATTACATATATATTCATTTCTGTTTGCGCACTTCGAGTATAGTTACTGAAATTTCAAAGTGTGCACAAATAGTTATCTATTTAGGGAGATTTTGTAGGAACAAACAATCTATAATGTAGTGCAAGTTAAATATTTGTGTAAGCTGTAATATATGCAAAGGATCTATATTAGAGAGTGATAATCCTGATCATGGGCTTGTTGTAACATATGTGTGGAAGTGAGTGTTCTACATGGTTGATGTTGAACTAGGAATTGCCATCATGAGTATAATAGTTGTACTTGTTTGTTAAGTTGGTGTTTTCTACAAGTTTTTCCTGATATTGCCATAGCACTGTATGTTCCATGCTACAAGATGTTACTGAAATCCTTAGAGGTTTGATAACACTATCAGACTTGGTATGTGCTGCATTGTTCAGTAGTAGTCTTATGCTAGGATTTCAGTAGCTAGGCTTGAAATAGTAGTAATTGCACTGTTCTCTACAAGTTTCCTGGTGTTGCCATAGAATTGTTTGTTCCATGCTGCAAAATGTATCTGGGATCCTTCTGTAACTTGACTATGTTCTTGTTTTTCTGGGGCAGGAGCTATTCATATGAATCTTCATGTGATTTTGTGTTTCCTATCTTGATATTCTGATTGCTTGATCTAACAAAGTTTTCCATCTTCTTAACTGGACAGGGTGCCTTGCCTTATCCTTTTAGTTGTAGCAAATGCCTTATGTTAGATTTTTAGTTGTAGCAAATGCTCTATGTTGCTTGATCTAAAAGATCATTCTTATGGCCTAAACATAGTAACAGCCTGCCTTCTATTTTAAAAAAAGTCTAGAAAGATGTTGGTCACTGAGTGTACAAGATCTAATAATGATTAATAATTCGCAACACTTATCATTTTCTGAGGTTCTGGTAAGCCACTGTTAGAGGCTCTAGTAAGCCACTGTTATTGATGGTGTTAGAGGTTCTGGTAAGCCACTGTTGTTGCAATTATCTAAATTATCTTGTTAGAGGTTCTGGTAAGAAACTGTTGGTTTCATATACCAGTATTTCTGGTAAGCCACTGTTATTGATGGTGTTCTACTGTTGGTCTAAGATTGCTACTATTTTAATGCCACTAGTTGGTGGAGGACTAGTTGATTTTGATGTTAATGCATGGACTGATCAATTTTGATGTTATGTTTTACTTGCCTGATGTTCTGTATGATGCTGAATCTCCAGCAAGTGTTTCGATTGTGATTGTGATTAAAATCCTAGTTATGTGGGTACTACTGTGACATGGGGGTCTCTTATCATTGTGGTTGTTATGGCATACCCTGATCATATATTGTGGATGTTTTGTGTATGTTGCTGACCCTCTGTGGTCGCCGAAGGCACATTTTGTGCCTCTTTTTTGTGAATTGTTGCAGGGATCTCAAATGAGTGCCCGTTACTCTCAAAATGTTGATTCATTTCTGTTTCGGTTGAGAAACAGGCACTCCTACATAGACATTTTTAGGGGAGGTGCTGCCGAATTTTTCGGTTAAACTAATGTACTAACAAGTTCTATTTTCTTACATAGTGCAACAATGTCGACCGGACACGTCAACGATGGTTCCGGCACATCAAAGGACCTGGGACCAACTGTTGAAGAGCAAGCCCGGCAATCTAACCTCAAGTTTTGGGAGTTGTCCCAGAGGAGGGAGGAGGAGGAGGAAATAGATGGGATGGCGGACAATGAAGGCGATGTCGGATCGTCGTCAGGTGATGACGGCGAAGATGAGACAGGGCCGAGGATGAGACCACCACCGACGGCGGCGACCATACCGATGCCGGTGGATGCACCGCCGGCGGCGAACAGACGACCGATACCGGTGAATGCATCGACGGTGGCGGTAAGAAGAAGGTTGTGAGGAAGCCTCGGCCACCGCCAACGCTCGACAGTTAGCGCCAGGAGTTCACCCAAGTGTCCCCGACCGGCGCGCCCGAGGAGCCAAAAGATCTTGCCGCTGGCTACGGGGTCCAAATCGGGTGCATGGTCCGGGAGGTCGTGACGATCAACACGCGGAACCTCCGAGATCCCGCCAACGTTCACCTCGTCAAGGTCCTCATGGAGAAGCTTCATGGGCGCTACAAGTTCCCGGATGAATTCGAAAACAAGGTGGTCAAGGGAAATATCATGAACCAGGCGGCACTCACGAAGATGAGCACCGCCTTGGCCAGCTGGAGAGCCTGGGTGAAGAAGAGGATCGACGAGAAGAAAGCTGGGAGGAGATAAACACCAAGGAGCCGATGCTCGAGCACAATGACTATGTGTTATTCAAGGAGACACTGGAGACCGATACCGCGAAACTCGACTCGGCGTGGGGGAAGAGACTCTATGACCAGAACATAGGCCACCACCGCCTCGGGAGCGGCGGCTACAGAGCAGCCCAGGAGATTTGGGACAAGGAGGACACCGAGCTTCGGTGTCTAGGCAAACCAAACAGGTGGGACCGATTCACGGACCCGCAGGTGAGGAACTTTGTGCGGGCACGCTACTTCCTATGCCCCATAACAAAGGAGTTCAAAACCGAAGACCCGGCCGTGCAGGACTTTGAGAAACTCCTGGTAAGACACTTACCGCAGATCTCAGTAGTTCATATTATTTGCAATCGGTAATGAATCCATCCATTGTAGCAGTACTAAATGGGTTCCGCCTATGCTTGTGCAGGAAGCTGAAATAGCGGCCGCGGCAGGTATCGAAGAGGGTGTAAGGGAGCCGTGGGACACTCCTTTCAATAGGGCGGTCAACGCCAAAAAGAAGAGGCCCAAGAACAAGAAGATGACGTCCGGTGGACGTGTTGCCGGCTTTGGGCTGATCACGAAGGTCGGCGTCCACTTCAAAGAGGACGCAAAGACCAGGAAGGAGAGGAGGGACAAGAGAGTGGCGGAGAAGGAATGGAAGATCGAGCAGCTCGAGGCAGAAGTGGCCGAGCTGCCGGCAAAATTGGAGGCCAAGATGGAGGCGAAGATGGAAGAGAAGTTGCGAAGTATGTTCCCTCCTCACCTGTGGGAGGGTTTGGCCAAGTGGAATGTGGCGGGTGGAGTTGGGACGATACCGGTGGCCAGCGTGAGCGGCAACAACTCTCAACAGCACCCGTCGCCGAACTTTGTGACTCACCCTCCAACCCCTCCGTGCATCCTCTTCTCACGTTGGTGAGCCCGCAGCCGGTAGCGGCGGCGCCCAACACCCCAAGCTCAGCCTGCAGCGGCATCGGCGCCTAACACCAACCCGCAGCCGGCACCGTTGCTTCGGGATGAGCGGGAGCAAGAGCTGACACAGCCTCGCGTGTCCACACTTGCCGAGCTTGACGCCCTCACAACATTAAGTGTTGAATGCTTCATCGTAGGGCTCGCGACCTCACACACAATGAACTAACACACATATATGTTGTCCCGCAGGACGCCAATTGCACATTGCTTCACAAGGTCGACGTCGTGTTGAGGGATGTAGGCAAGGGCGCCATCATTCAACCCAAGGGGCTCATGATGCACAACAAGACAATCCCTGCTGGCTGGTTCCGGGTCAAGGTCATGAGGGCCCTGAAAGGTTTCGAAAGAATCGACCCTCCCAGGCAACCCGAGGGAGCCGAAGAACATAAGGACCTTGAAGGCTGCTATGGCTGGCCCATGCTATGGTCCAAGAGCCAGCTTCGGCTTGCGAAGGACGACAAAGCACGCGCTACCGCGCCAAAGAAGGTACCTCTCATCGTCGCCAACACCGCACGACATAAGGCTTTGGCCGCACACACACCATCGCCACAGCCCAATGATGACGTGGAGGCCGCACATGATGACGATGATGATCTCGAGGTCAACGTGGATGACTACTTCAACACCAACGCCATGGCCAATGACGGATTGTTCATGCCTCCACTTGGAGAGCCAGCCCCCCGCGATGAACCGGCCGGCCGTCCCTTGTCATGCACGCAACGTCTATGGTTTGGCGGTTCCCAGGAGACGCCCGATGTTGATGATGGTGGTCCTCCTACGGTGATAATCATCCCCAACACACTACACAAGGCGGCCGGTGAGCAGCTGGCAGGATCCGCTGACCCAACCGCTAAGAAGTCGAAGTACCGGAAGCATAGCCGGATCAAGAAGGGTTCGACGAGCGAGCCGGCTCAGAAGAAGCAGACAGTTTTTTGACATCATGACGCCGCCTTCACAGAAGCGCTCCGGCTTTACACGATTCACATAGCAGGCCAACCGATTATGACTCGGGAGCTGCTCGATGTCGCGGATGCATCCATGAAGCGTTTGCATCACAGCATTCTGCATCTCGAGAGCATGCTTCTGAAAGATAAGAACCCCGGGTACCCAGTCTTCACATGCAAGGTGCTAAATGGACATGGCTTCGTCGAGGCAGCACCCACGGACCTGTTCTTCCTGCGGTACGAGGACATCTACGATCTGATGCACTCGAAGCGTCTGGACTACAACTTGGTCCGCCTCTTCGCCCTCCAGATGTCGATGAGGATCCATAGGGAGAAAATCAAAGGCATAGCCATTGTGGACCCCTACTACATGCGCGACGAAATGCTTGCGAGCGACGGATACATGGAAATGGTGTCGCAATACCTCAAGAATTTCTTCTTCGAGAACCAGGACAAGTCTACACTTGTCCATGCATTCCCCGAGTAAGTGCACACAACTGGTCTCCATCCATCGTAACACATCCTTAGATTCCTTTTGTACCCTTCTTCCAATAGTTCCGTTTCTATTGTTTTGCGCAGTGGCATATACTGCACAATCATCTCCATCTACCCGAGGTTGTCGCAAGCAACGTACTTGGACTCATCCAGTGAAATGAAGCCGAAGAGATGGGACCGAATCAAGTGTGTCCTGGATCTTGCTATACAAGTCTACGCCGCCAAGGGGGGCAAGTTCAGCAAGGGGGGCAAAATAAAGAAGGATGGCAGGAACATCTGCAGCCATGCCACCAAGTTCCCATGCGTCAAGCAGCCGGCGAGCAGTGTGAAGGAGGACTTCTACGCCTTCCATCATGTAAGGATGTACATGCATGATTCACGGATGGAGGCGTTGCCGCCTAATCTCCGAGTTTGGGCCAAAAAGTTGTCGACAATCGATGATTCGGACCTCATGGAACAGTTCTGGCGCATCCGGAATCAGATCTGTCTATGCATCCATGAAGATGTCATGACAAAAGGAGGGGCCTTCCACTACGGCGGCAGACCGCTGACTAACCGCGAGATCGAAGACCGCCTCGAGTTGCAGCGCGACGACAGGACATTCATGACGAGAGAGGGCCGCCGACCCTTGCCCAAGAAGACTACCGGCTAGTGTGTGTCGTTTGTGCCATCTGTATGTCATGGAATTGATCGACTATCATTGTGATGTTTAGGAAATTGTCGTGTTGGACATCTGTGTGTGTGTGGGAGTCGTAAACCTTAAGTTACCGAGGCTCCTTGTGCCTATGTTGGACATGTTTAATTATGTGTCCACTATTGTTTTAGGTGT
This sequence comes from Avena sativa, assembly GCA_916181665.1. Classification (NCBI taxonomy): domain Eukaryota; kingdom Viridiplantae; phylum Streptophyta; class Magnoliopsida; order Poales; family Poaceae; genus Avena; species Avena sativa. Next base: position 407,269,155 of record OV702283.1, on the reverse strand, counting down.
ATGAATGTCTTTGCTATATTTCGTTATCATGCCGTTCTATTCGTTGCATAACATGAATGCCTACTATGTCTATATTTTTTTCCTTGTCCACAGTGATGGCGAAGGCAAACTGCTACGTGGTGCACAGGGGCCGCATTCCGGGAGTCTACGAGGAGTGGGAGGACTTCGAGCAACAAGTGATCAACTTCAGCGGCAACAGCTACAAGGGGTACAAGACTCGAGAGTTGGCGGTAGCCAAGTGGAGGAGGCACCTATGGAAAAAGAACCGGATGAAGATCATCATGGTCTTCTCCTTGCTCACCGTCGCCGCCGTTGTCCTCTATTCAGTCATAGTCTAGGTCATGATCGATGATGATCGAATATGTATCGAGATACATGTGTGATTTCGAACTTGTACTCTCCCATGACTTGTGTGTAACACTTGGACTCTCCATATTGATGTATTTTGGCACTTTGTATGAATTTCAGTGAGTTTCTGGGTATTCCTGTGAGTTCTGTGCATTTCTGTGATATATTACTATATTCTGGTATATTTCCTATGTATTCTGTGTATTTCTGCTATATTCTGCTATTTTTTTTAAATCCTAAGACAAGTTAGTGGCGCACGAACTTATCTAGTTAGTGGCGCACGTTAGGACGGTGCGCCATAGATGATATTAGTGGCGCACGTCAGGACGGTGCGCCACGGATAACATGGTAGTTAGTGGCGCACGTAGTGGTGCGCCACGAACCTCCTGTAGTTAGTGGCGTCTTATTAGTGGCACACAGGGGGTGCGCCACTAACTCTAAAATGTGTGCGCCACGGATAGGCTTTTTCCCTCTAGTGATCTTTCTTCTGCATCCTCGATGGCGCACCGTGAGCAAAGCTCATGCTTCCTTTGGGCCTCCAGTGTAGCAAAGCTTGTCTCGGATAAAACTTGAAAAAACCATCAAGGTCGTTGGAAGAAAATGTGGTTTACGTCTTCAAGCTCTTCACATAGCGAGCAGTTCCTGTTTGATAGAGCATGACGGATCCAAACATGCTCACTAGTGGGGAGGCTCTTTTTAGCTGCCACAAGAAAACTTTGATCTTCAGGAGTACTTTTTGATAATGATAGGCCACTCTCGGTAGATGTACTATAGGGTTAGATCTAGGAGATATGAGAGAGAGAGGTGTACTACCTGCGCCTTGGCTCGACGAGCACGAGCCGAAGGGGATGCCGGAGGTAGCTCCAGTGTCAGTAGCCATAGGTAAAGGGAGTAGGGCGAGCGTGTGGTGAGGGTGGCGGCGATGGAGCTTCCGTCGACGCAGCACTTAGCCTAGATCGGTAGGGCTTGTAGGTGGGGCGGCTAGGGCACGGCTAACCTTGTGAGGCGTGCTGCCGGCCCCCACCTCCTTAATATAGCGCTGGCGACAGGGGCCCACCAACCAGATGCGCCGATCAGGGCGCGGATAGGGTTCCCGTTCGATTCGTTGGACTCGGCAGAGTGGAGATCAATCTAACATTCTTCCCCTTGATCTCAACTTTACTTTTAACTTTATAATTTATACTTTACTCGTTTCATCACGGATCGGTACATAGAGCATGTTTCATCGTCTTAGCTCAATTGTCGATAGAATCATACATCCACTACATACTTTTCTATTTTGAAACAAATCCTGTTACTTTTGGGTGGTAAGCCTTTCGTTAGCGGATCCGCAAGCATATCCTTTGTCCTTATATGCTAGAGACTTATAGTTTGATCTTGGACTTTGTCCTTCACAACATAATACTTTATATCTGTTGACTTTGTATCATTACTCGACTTGTTGTTGTGAGCATAAATACTGCGGGCTCGTTGTCAAAGTACATCTTTAGTGGTCTGCTAATGCAGTCTACCACTCTCAAATCGTGTAGGAATTTCTTTAACCATAACGCCTGTCCCATGGCCTCATAACATGCTATAAATTTTGCATACATCGTAGATGATGCAACTATTGACTGTTTGGCACTTCTCCACGAAATAGCACCTCCTGCGAGAGTAAAGACATATCCTGTCGTGGACTTTCTGTCATCTTTATCTCCCGCAAAATCTGCATCCGAATACCCTCTTATTTTTAGGGAATCAGATCTTTTATATGTTAACATGAGGACTCTTGTGCCTTGCACATAATGCAAAGCTTTCTTTACCATCTTCCAGTGCTCTATGCCTGGATTATCTTGATATCTACCGAGTACCCCGGTGATAAAAGCTAAGTCAGGGCGAGTGCACACTTGTGCATACTGTAAGCTTCCAACGGCCGAAGCATATGGTACTGACTTCATTTGATCGATCTCATATTGGTTCTTTGTACATTGAAATTTTCCAAAACTATTGCCCTTGACTATGGGAGCAGGTGTTGCATTACTCGCATGCATATTGTATTTCTTTAGAATCTTTTCACAATATGCTTTCTGCGACAGTCCTAACACTCCATTCTTTCTATCTCGGTGAATTTCTATGCCCAGAACATAAGAAGCTTCACCAAGATCTTTCATGTCAAAATTTGAAGACAAGAACTTCTTTATTTCTAGTAGTAGACTAACATCGCTGCTAGCAAGCAAGATATCATCCACATACAAAATTAGGAAAATATATTTCCCACTTTTAAACTTTGCATAAATGCAGTTGTCCTCAACATTCTCTTTAAATCCAAATCTTTTAATTTTATCATTGAACTTTAAATACCACTGCCTAGAGGCTTTCTATAACCCATAAATGGATTTCTTTAGGCGGCATCCCATATGTTCCTTCCCCTCCATGAAAAAACCCTTGGGTGGTTGTTTCATGTAAACATTTTCTTCTAAATCTCCATTTAGAAATGTCGTCTTTACATCCATTTGATGCAACTCTAAATCAAAATGTGCAACTAGTGCCATTTGTTGGAGATATGCCCAAGAGGCAATAATAAAGTATTTATTATCATATCTTCATCTTTATGATGAATGTTTACATACCATGCTATAATTGTATTAACCGGAAACATTAATACTTGTGTGATTTGTAAACATAAAAGAGTCCGTAGTAAAGCCTCTTGTTAAACTAGCTTGTTGGTTAATATATGATCATGGTTTTCTGATCATGAACATTGAGATGTTATTAACAACAATATCATATCATCAGGAGAATGGTGTGATGGACATACTCCTATAGATAAGCGTAGCATAAAGATCAAGTCATTTCATTAGTTCATTTGCTATAAGCTTTCTGATACATAGTAACCTAATTCCTTCGACCATGAGATCATGTTAATCACCATCACCGAAAGGATGCTTTGATGACATCAAACACCACACCGTAACTGGGTGGCTATAAAGGTGGCATGAGTGTTCGGAAAGTATGTGTTGAGGCACATGGATCAAGAGTGATTTGTCCATCCATATGACAGATAGATATACTCTAGGCCCTCTCAGTGGAATGTCATCCAATTAGTTTGCAAGCATGTGACTGGCTCACAAGGGATCACATATCATGGGAACGAGAAAATAGTACTTATCGGTAGCGAGGTCGAACTAGGTATGCAGAGATATCGACGATCAGACTTCATATAAGTAAACTATCGCGAGATAAAGGGAAATTGTTATCGTATGTAAGTGGTTCATTCAATCACAAAGTAATCGTAGAACTATGTGGAAGCCATATGAATTTCCAGATTCCTCTATTGGTTATTGATCGGAGAAGTGTCTCGGTCATGTCCGTGTAATTCACGAACGGTAGGGAGACACACTTAAGGATTCGATGTTGTTTAGTAGATATGGAATGTAAGTAGGGAGACCGAATGTTGTTCGGGGTCTCGGATGGGATCCGGGATATCACGAGGAGATCCGGAATGGTCTGGAGAATAATATTTATATAAGGAAAGTCCAATTCCAGAGTTCAGGAATGATTCCGATGATTTCATCTGAGAGGTTCTAGAAGGGTCTAGAAGGTTCACCAGACCGGAAGGGTAAGGGTACATAAATGTGTCATGGATAAGTGGAATGATTGAATCATGTCCTAGGTCACTTGGTTGGGCATTAGCAAGAAAGAAATCAAGCTCCAAATTGAAAGTCAAAAGGCAAGTTTGAAAAGTCAAACTGGGACAATGTGTCCTGGTGGAGGAAGGAAAGAATCCTTCTTTCCCTCCACCACAAGCCAACAAGGAGAGGGAGTTGGGGAAGGATTCAAACTCCCCTCTCACAAGCTGCCCTCCTTCTCATAAATAGAGGGGGGGTGCCCCAAGGCCACACAACACCAGCTGATGGGATATGCCTACCGGGGTATACCCAGCAGGACGTTTCCGACTGGCCCAAGACCCGGCGAGTGGGCCTGCAGAACGGCGAGTGGATCGAAGCCCAGCAAGGAACCGAGCGACTGGAAGCTGAAGGCCCAGGCGAGTAGATAGGCCCAGTCGGGTGAGGTTAAACGACTACCGAAGCTTTAATCGAATCGGTTGAGATATGTAAACCCTAGGGGAGGTGAGCCTATATAAACCTCCCTATAGGGTGAGTAGATACACGTTCCCTCAGATACCCAAGCGACTCGCTGCCTAGCCGCCGAACTCGCCCATTGTAACACCTTGATAATACAATCTAGCAGGAGTAGGTCTTTACCCTCCGGGGGGCCTAACCTGGGTAAAACCATGTGTCTTTGCCCTCATCTCGCACCGCAGATGGCTGGCCGCCCTTGCCCCTCGTTCTACTACTCGCTGCCGATTGCAGCATCTGCCGTGACCATTCCCACGACAGTGGCGCCCACCGTGGGTCCTGGCCGGTCTGGCCGGTGTTCTGCGGCGAGATCCAATCTGCCCATCAACGAGACGGTCGCCACCGACCGCATGATAGCGATCGGCGAGATGCTGCAAATCCTGCCGAGCAGCTACATCCCGGCGGCGCGACCCGTCACACACAGCGTGATCCTGCCGATCGGCACGATCAGCCTCTTCGTCGGCCTCACCGACGTCATCGTCTCGGAGGATTCGGCTCGCATCCGCGAGTCGCCGCCACGCGATCGGCTCTCCGAGAGCCAGATCCGCACGATCCATCGCCTCGCCTCCGAGTACAACTCAGCCCACAGCAATGTGGCCGGGAATTCAGCGGCCGCAGAGGACGCGGCCCTCACCGACGACGCCGACTCGGCGACCCCGGCGTCACTCGCCGGATCCATCACCGCGGCTTCGTCCGCGGGCTCCATCGCCCAGGTCTCCAACGCGGGAGACTTCGAGGATCCCTCCATCCTCGGGATCTTCGAGTTCGACTCCGGATCGGAGAACTCCGGCGACCCCCACGACGGAACCGGCCGCCACACCGCGACCTACATGGCGACCGGCACCGATCCGCCGGAGGACCCGTTCTCCACCCCAATCCCTCCTAACGCCACGGCAACGGAGGTCGAGGAACTTCGCCTGAAACTGGCGGAGGCGATACGCAAAGAGCAAGCCGAGCGCGAAAAATTTCGCCTCGAGCAGGTGACGGCGCAGGAGCTGTCACGCTACCACCAGTAGTGGATCAGGTCACGCCTGAACCCCACCGTTCAGGGGCGCGCCCTGAACTTCGACGACGAAAACGACCCGGCCCGCGTGGCCGAGCGCGCGATCTGCAAGAACGCGCCACCAGGAGGAAGCGCCCGGCCCCCGCCAGGATCAACTGCAATGGGCGCCCCACCGCCACCCAACCACACCCCTCCTAGGGACCAGCCGCGGATAGTAGTCTCCTCACGGTAGCGAGACGCAAACGGCCTCCCACTATTCTCCACCCCGATGGACAACCTCGTGGCAGGCCGAGCAGCAGCCGACAGCATCACGGCCACCGGCAACGGCGCCCTGCAAACGAATACGTCAAGGCCTTGCTTGTGAAGGCCGTCGAGCAGCAACGAGCGGGCGCTGACTCGCAAGGATGAGTATACTCGCGTTCCTCAGGAAGCAGGGCGGCCTCCAGCGGCCGCCCAGCGGCGGCAAACACCCTCAACTGCCCGCCACCAAAGCCACTGCAGCTCCAATACCGACCCGCGAACACGGCACTCTCCACCAACGACCCCAGGCCGGCAACCAACCTTGTCGCCGCCAACGGGCAACCCATCGACGCCCGCACCCACATCATCAACAACCAAAGTTGGCGCGCACGCCAGCCCGACGACCTGCGACATACCCTAACCAATCGCCGCGACGGCGAGCCCATGGGGTCGCTCAGTCGACTCGGGCCCAAGTGCTTCGGACCAATGATCCGAGGCGAGAAGTATCCGCCAAACTTCAAGGCGCCAAAAGAAATAGAAAAGTACGACTCCTCGTACGACCCCGCTGTATGGCTCGACACATACCTCATGGCGATGGGGATCGCGGGCCACACTGACCTGCTCGCCGCCCGTTACCTCCCCCTGATGATGGAGGGGACGTGCAGGCAGTGGATCAACACTCTCGCCCAGGACAGTATCGACTCCTGGGAGGAAATGCGTGACGCCTTCGTCAGGCACTTCGAGTGCTCCTACACCCGCGCCACCACTATTGAGGACCTGGAACGGTGCGTCCAGGGACCCCGCGAGTCGACCCGCAACTGGGTCCAACAGTGGCAAGAGCTTTGGTACAACGCGGTCGGCATCTACCCGGACACCGCGATCCATTGCTTCAAGACCTCGTGCCGCTACGAGCCCCTAGTCGCCAAGCTCAAGCGACACTCCCGCACACTCGACAACATCCCCGACCTCTTCGAGATTGCCAAACGGTACGCCGAGGAAGATCCAAACCAGGAAACTGACGACGAGTCAGGAGGTCAACGCCGCACGGGCGGCAACGACGGCGGACGCCGATCCGACCTACGCTACAGCGGCACTCGCCTCACCGGCAAGCGCCGCAGTGACGGGCGAGTCGACTTCGTCGCCAACGCCGGGCACGCGCAGCGCGAGCCCAAGAGCTTCCGCCGCGACGGAGGGCAACGCCGCGACGGCGGCAACTACAAGAACAAGCCAAGGTTCGATCCTGCGGCCCTCCTTAACCAACCATGTGCGTTCCATAGCAGGGAAGGGAAGCCCGCAACGCACACCACCGTCGACTGCCACACCCTCAGGGAAATCGAGAAGGCACGGCGAGCGCGGGAGGACCCCGACAACGACCCGCCAAACGGCGGAAAATTCGGCAAAGTGGCCGGCTCGCTCCACACCTTCACGGGCTTCAACACGAAGCGCGAGAAGAAGGTCATCGCCCGCGCCGTCGCCGTCAACGCGGTGGCCCAAATAGACGTCCCCCAGTTCCTGAACTGGTCGGAGCAGCCCATCACCTGGAGCCGCCAAGACCACTCTCCACGCATCGAGTACCCAGGACGAGTTGCCCTGGTGGTCAAGCCCAAGGTTGGCGACTACTGGCTCCCCAAGACACTGATGGACGGCGGCAGCTCCATCAACATCCTCTACCTCGACACCTTCAGGCGGCTGCGGCTCCCGCAGTCAATGATCGAGACGACTCACACCACATTCCACGGCATCGTCCCCGGTCGGAAGGCGTACCCGATCGGCAAGGTCACGCTGCCAGTAACATTCGGCACACCGGCAAACTTCCGCACCGAGCGGATCGTCTTCGAGCTGGTGCCCTTCGACAGCCCCTACCACTGCGTCCTGGGGCGCCAGGCGTTCGCTAAATTCATGGTAGCGCCCCACTACGCGTACAACGCGATGAAGCTCCCGGGCCATGCGGCGTCATCACCATCCACGGCGACCCCGACATGGCCGCCGAGTGCGAGGCCAAAGGAGCCGAGCTCGCCGACGCCGTCATCGCGGCGGAGACCAACCACGCCGATGAACTCGCCAAGTACGCGAGCGGGGTCAACAACGACGACCCCACCATACTCAAGAAACCCAACTCAGAGGGCGCAAACACCTCAACCTTCGAAGCCACGACGCACACCCGCACCGTCGAGCTGGTCCCAGGCGACTCGAGCCAGACGGTGACGATTGGGACGGGCATGAGCCCCGCATAGGAAGGCGCGCTCATCGAGTTCCTCCATGAGAACAGGGACATCTTCGCATGGAAGCCCTCCGACATGCCCGGTGTTCCCAGGGAGCTCGCTGAGCACAAGTTAAACGCCGACCCCAAAGTGCGACCTGTCAAGCAGTCGCTGCGGCCCTTCAATGAAGAACGCCGTCGAGCGATCGCCGAGGAGGTGCAGCGCCTACTCGCTGCCGGCTTCATCCGGCCAATCAAATACTCCAAGTGGCTGGCCAACCCAGTCCTGGTCGAAAAGAAGAACGGGACCTGGAGAATGTGTATCGACTACACAAACTTGAACGGCGCCTGCCCAAAGGAGCAGTTCGTCCTCCCGCGGATCGACCAGATAATCGATTCAACCGCGGGCTCAGAGTCGCTCTGTTTTCTCGACGCCTACTCTGGGTACAACCAGATCAAAATGGCTGTCGAAGACGAGGAGAAGACGGCGTTCATCACGCCATTCGGAGCTTTCTGCTACACCGCCATGACCTTCGGCCTCAAGAACGCCGGGGCGACCTACCAGCGGTGCATGCAAGAATGCCTCGCGAGCCAAATTGGCCGCAACATCCACGTCTACATCGACGACGTGGTCGTGAAATCAGCTCGCCAAGGCGACCTACTCGCCGACCTGGCAGAAACATTCGCCAACTTGCGAAGATATAAGATAAAGCTCAACCCAGGCAAATGCACCTTCGGTGTACCCGCCGGACAACTACTAGGGTACGACGTCTCCAAACGAGGGATCGAGGCGAACCCCATGAAGATCGACACGATCGCCCGGCTCGGCAAACCCGAGTGCCTGCGCGACGTCTAGAAGCTGGTCGGGCGAGTAGCGGCTCTCAGTCGCTTCATCCCCCGCTTGGGCGAAAAGGCGATGCCCCTATACCGCCAGATGCGCAAGAACCCCACCTTCCAGTGGGACAAGGAGGCGGACGACGCGCTCCGCGACCTCAAAAAGGTGCTACTCGCTGCACCACTACTCACCGCCCCCGCTGACAAAGAACCCATGCTAGTTTACGTCGCGGCGTCCGAGCGCGTCGTCAGCGCCGTGATGGTCGTCGAGCGACCAGAGGAAGGAAAGAAGCGCCCGGTCCAGCGGCCGGTGTACTACATCAGCGAGGTCCTCACCGAGTCGCGCCAGCGGTACCCACAGTACCAAAACCTAGTATACGCGGTCTTCAGAGCTCAGCGGCGCCTGCCGCACTACTTCCAGGAGCACCCGATCACGGTCGTCTCCTCAGCACCACTGCAAGACATCATCCGCAATCGCGAGGCGACCGGGCGGGTCGCCAAGTGGGCTGTCGAGATCGGCGTCCACAACATCAAATACGAGCCACGAAAGGCGATCAAGTCACAGGCACTGGCAGACTTCATCGCCGACTAGGAGGAGACCCAGCAACCAGAGAAGCTGCCGTACCTCCATTACTGGAGCCTGCACTTCGACGGCTCCAAGAACGCGGACGGTGCAGGCGCAGGGATAGTGCTGACTTCACCAAAGGGCGACAAGCTCCGCTACATCCTCTGCCTCGACTTCACGCCCTGCACCAACAACGTGGCTGAGTACGAGGCCCTACTCCACGGCATGCGAGCCGCCAAGGAGATGAACGTTAATCGCCTCCGCTGCTACGGAGATTCCGACCTTGTCGCGGGGCAAGTCGCCGGCACCTGCGACGCCGTCTCCCCTACCATGGCGGCGTACCGCCAAGCGGTGGACAAGTTGGGCGGCCACTTCACCGGCTACTCCGTCGAATGGATCGACAGGCGAAAGAATGAGGAGGCCGACGCACTCTCCCGCATCGGGTCGGCTCGACTCGCACCACCCGCCGGCGTTTTCCTCGACACGATTACCAAGCCATCAGTCTCTCCCCCGAGGGAGATCGACATTGGGGTCCCACTCCAACCAGAGGCAGCCTTGGTTGCACTCGTCAACGAGCCAGACGACTGGACCAAGCCCTACATCGCCTACCTGGAAGCCGGCACCCTGCCGGCAGACGAGACAGACGCTCGAATGATCGCTCGTCGATGCAAGTCCTACACCATCATCGACGGCGAGCTCCACAAGCGCAGCGTCACCGGCGTGTTTCAACGCTGCGTCCAACCAGCTGAAGGACGCAAAATCCTCCACGACATTCACTCCGGTGACTGCGGCCACCACGCCGCCGCTCGCTCCATGGTCTCCAAGGCTATGCGACATGGCTTCTACTGGCCCACCGCACACACCGACGATGTCGATATCGTCCAGCGATGCGCCGGGTGCCAGAAGTACGCCAATCAGACGCACGTACCAAGCTCGGCGCTCAAAACAATCCCCATCACCTGGCCATTCGCTGTGTGGGGCATGGACATGGTAGGCCCCTTCAAGAAGGCCCCCTCCGGCTACACCCACCTACTAGTCGCCGTCGACAAATTCACGAAGTGGGTGGAGGCCAAGCCAGTCCGGAAATGCGACGGGAAGACTGCCACTAAATTCCTACGCGAGCTCATATATCGCTACGGGTTCCCAAACAGCATCATCACGGACAACGGCACCAACTTCGCCAAGGGAGCCATGGCCGAATTCTGCGAAGAGCATCACATCCGGCTCGACCTCGCATCAGTCGCCCACCCGGAATCCAACGGCCAGGCGGAACGGGCCAACCAAAGCATCCTCCACGGCCTGAAGCCGCGACTCCAAGTACCACTCGAGCGCACCGCCGGGTGCTGGGTCGAGGAGTTGCCCTCTGTCATCTGGGGGATCCGCACCTCAGTCAACAGATCGACGTGATTCACTCCCTTCTTCATGGTCTACGGTGCCGAAGCAGTCATGCCCACCGACCTCGAACACGACTCGCCGCGGGTCGTCCACTATACGGAGGCTGCAAACGAGCTTGCCCGCCAAGACGGGATCAACCAAATAGATGAAGTGCGCGACCTCGCTCGGTCACGCACTGCCATCTACCAGCAAGGACTCCGCCGCTACCACAGCCGGCGGGTGAAAGCTCGCACCTTCCAGGAAGGCGACCTGGTGTTACGCCTCATCCAGGACAAGAAGGGCATGCACAAGCTCTCTCCTCCGTAGGAAGGCCCATTCGCTATCGGGCGCGTACTCGGCAACGACGCCTACTACCTCATCGACGTCCGCGGGGACGGCGAACTCGACGTCAAGCGACCATGGAATGTAAACCTCCTACGGAAGTTCTACTCCTAGAACCCCACACATGTACTCTCCAGTCGCTATGAAATAAAAAGAAACGGTTACCGCAAATTGCGCCTACTCTCCATGACTTGTGCCACTCGCACTCGTAATAACAGCGTTAAGCTAACTGCAGAAGTCAACCTTTGGTACAGCGATCGGAACGGCTAAGTAGTGCGGTGTAAGAGCACTGAATCACCTCAGGTTTTGCATCGTCCACGAAAAACGTCCACCCGGAGCCCCATTGGAGTCGCCTAGCTCGACTGGTTCTACGAGCCAAGACAACTGCCCTCGCTTCTCACAGCGACCTTGGTCCTCCACATCCTCGGCATAGCGACTCGAACAGCTAAGTACCATGCTCGGGGACTGAAGACCAGTTCGTCGCGAGTGGCCAGGGAAAACGCCAAGTAAGAGAGCATGCCCAGGACTCGCCACGCGACTGACCCCACGGGCCAGGCAGGAGTGACGCGCTCACACCAACGCGCTAAATCCTTAACCACCCTCGAGTCGCGCCTAGAACAACCAAGTACCACGCTCAGGGACTCGGCCACCCGACCTCGTTCGTGCAAGGGAAAACGGTAAAGTATAGAGCACTCAAGGGAGTCGCCTTGCGACTGGCTCTCCGAGCTCGGGCGAGTCGACCAAAACAACAAAACACATGATAACAACACATATATCATATACGAGGTAAACCCCACAAAAGGGCGGACGCGCTCGGGGACTCGTTTAAAATCAATCAAAAGCACACAAACAAATACCAAAATAGACACAAAGTCTCATTCAATCGCATATTGCATTGTTTCATGTTACAAAATATGCCCGCGTGGCAGAACTGCTGTTAACGCCACAAGGCAAACTACCCTACTCTGCAGGCTTCGATGACGACTCGCCAACATCCCGGCGATTGCGGATGAACGCCGTGTACGGGTTTGATGGATACGTCGTCAGTTCACCCGCCATCGCCGCGCGAAAAGGTTGCTCGACCTTGAAGTCACGATGCGGCGTCTTGGGGTCGTTTGGCGCGACAACCGTCTACTGTTACGGCAGGAGGTCGCCCATTGCCCAGACACGTTCCGAGTACGTGGCGGCACGTTCTTGCAACTTGAGGACCTCGGACAGCTCCACCGCGCCAGTCGACGATGGATACCCACTCATCACATCGTCAATGTCGAAATCTTCGGGGAAGTGGGCGAGTCCAAGGCTCAGTGCCGTCGACGCTCCACGCCGAAACGCCGACCGCGTCATGAACTCAACGACCGCGGGCGCCTTCTCCAAATACTTCCACACCTCAACGAGGTCGCTGGGAATCACCTCCGTGGGCGATATTTCTTGGAGGTATGCGCGGATGCACGTCGCCAACAACGTCGCCGAATCGACGAGCATGCTTACGCACTGCCTCGCGTCGAGCGAGCTCGCCTCTCCTTCGCTATCAATGATGCGACCTGCGAGTAGAAGACAATGATGAGTACGACGGACACCACAAAAGCCACAACCACTAGAAAGGGAAGATGTACTCACCAAGCAACGGGCGGGCGAGTCCCGTGATGAAGCACTGAAGCGACGAATGGTCGTCCTGAAGCCCAGCAATAAGGACTTCCGACACCTTGCGATCCTCCTCAGCGGCCGCACTGGCGGCCTTAGCTCGCCCGTCAGCCGAGCTCGCTTCTTCTCTCGCCTCCCGCAGTTCACGCTCGAGGTCGGCGATCCGCTGTTCAGCGGCACCCAGGGCAGATCGCGCCGCCACCAACTCACCAGCGGGGACAAGCCCCTGGCGAGCTTCCTCTGCCTTCGCAGCAACAGCCTGAAGCCCTTTGTTCGCCTCCTGGACGATGGCTAGCTCCCTCTCCGCGCGCTGTTTCACGGCCAATCGGTCCGCTGACTCAAGCTGTAGACCCTGCACGTCACCAAAAGATTAATCAAAGAAAAATTCCTAAGTGCCCACCCGCTGAAATTCAGCAAGTGCGCACTCGGGGACTGGCGGTCAAGAAATTCCTAAGTGCCCACCCGCTAAAATTTAGCGCGTGCGCACTCGGGGACTGGATGCGACAAACAAAAAAATGAGAAATTATAAGAATCAGGCCGCTGCAAAGCACCGACCTGATCCTCGGGGACTGGATGTACCTAGATGGCCGCGCCAAGCATGCTGTGGAGTTGTACCACGTCCACGGACGCGAGAAGTGCCGGCGTGTGCCCGCGACGTTGGTCGACTTCAGCGTCGGCGGTCCCAGGAGCGTGGCTCGAGGGCGCAGGCCCACTCGCCGTGGCCGCCTTGGTCATGAAGCGTGGAAAGGTAGCGATAGAGGCACCCGCTCCGAGAGAGGTCGCCTCCGCCGTTCCAGGCAAGGAAGCACCCTCCTTTTTAGACGCGGCTGCCTCCATCACGGGCCCGGCTGGAGCGACCGCTGTATCATCAGAGATAGTGACGGTGTCGTCGCCCTTGGCTTTCTTACTGCCATCCGCCGAGGCGACGACCTCGTCCGCCTTCCTCTTGCGGGAAGGATCCTCCTCGCTAGCGGCGGAGGGCACCTTAGCCACGGTCGGGTGGCCCATTCTTTTCACTCCGGTCCTGCGCATCAATCGAATCAATAAAAACAATCGAAATAGTTATGAAAAATAAGGAAGGGTGAGCGCACTCACTTGGCGACTGGGATGAAACGTAGCCCTGTACGGAGGCCGGCCGGTTTTTCCAGTTCAGGGCCCAGTCGGCGACTGAGCCCCAGCTCCAGGACGTCGTGTGCCCAAGACACGGACGGCTTCTTCGTCGTTGAGGCCGCAGCTGGCGCCTCTGGGACATCCTCGGCGGGAGCCTCCTTGCGAGGCGAAGCCGCTGTAGCCGGAGCCTCCTTGCGAGGCGAAGCCGCCGCAGCTGGAGCCTCCCCCAGCCCAGAGACTGGGGCGAATGGCGAAGGCATTGAAGCCAGCGGCACTTCCACGGTCGCCGCGTCTAGCACGGCTGTCGCTGGCGGCGCGCCGTCACCGGCTGGGCTGGGAGCATCGGAGCTGCTCGCCGAGTGCGGCGGCGAGGACGTCTTCGACGGCTTCGTCTTCTTCTTCGGGGGGGCCCTCGCCTCCCTTTCCTTCTTCTTCTTCTTTGACGGAGTGGCTTGACAGCGCGAGGTGGTCTCTGGGAGCTCGTCATCGTCATCATGACGCTCGAGGCTTCTGCTTGCCTCGATCTCGTGCTGTCGTTGCCCGCGGGTCTTTCGGACCAGCGGGGCGACCTCCTCTTCGGACTCGTCCTCGTCGTCCTCGTTGCCCCTGGCAGGCGGCGACTCGCCTATGTCCTGGGCAGATGGGCCCAAGCTATCATCGTCCGAAGGTGGGAGCCACCCTTCCACCACTTGGAATAGCTGCAACGAATACAGAACGGAATCAGAATTACCGCGACTGCATAAACTGCGACTGCGAGCAAGGTAAAGTAATTACCGTTGGAGCCGGACGCTTCGCGGTGTAGGGGGCGACCCTAGCCTGCGCATCCAGGTACACCGCCTGGGTAATCTTCTTCAACGCTGGGAGATAATCCTCCAGCTTCCACTCGTCGAGGCAGGCCTTCGTCGAGTCTCCCCGGCCCGTGTACTGGTACATGTAGTGGTCGCGCTGGGCGAGTGGAACGAGCCGCCGCCCAAGCCAGCAATTGTACAAGTTTATCGTCTGAAGGCCCTTCTTTTTCAGACCACGGATGGTCTGGAGCATCTCGTCAACGACCATCCGCTGGTCGTCGGGGAGCTTGCCGACTTGGAGATGGCGCGGCTCGGAACGATTAGCGGAGTACCGCGGGATCGCCACCTCGCCCTCCGGGGTCGCCTCGGCCACGTAGAACCATGACTTCTTCCAGTCGCTCGCTACCTTGGCGGGTAGCATCAGATCAAAGAAAGAAGCTTTGGACTTGAGCTGGATAGTCAAGCCGCCCACGGCTAGCATTGGGCCGCCTGCCTCCTCGCGGCTGATCCGTCCGTGGAACAGATCTTGCCACAAGGGAAAGTAGGGCCGGCAGCCCAAGTAGCATTCGCAGAACGCCACGAAGATGGCGAGCTGCTCGATGCTGTGGGGACCCAGATCTGAAGGCTGGATCCCGTAGTAGGCGCAGAAGCGCCGGAAGAACAGGGACGTAGGAAACCCTAGCCCCCGCTCGAGATGACTGGTGAAACAGACGAATTCCCACTCTCGCGGGTTTGGGGTCATTTCTCCGGCTGCGGGGATAAGCCAACAGCCGGCTCGCAGGATCCCGGCCTCCTCGAAAGAGGCCAGCTGCGCCCTCGTGCACTTGGATCTGCCCCACGGCTCAGTGGAAAGGGCCATGGCCGAGAGATTGGTTGGAGATCGGAGGATTTCGGGTCGGCTGGATCGCGGTGCGAAGGAAGGAAAATGCGCGCACTCGGAAGAAGTGGTGAGGAGTTGGCTCTACGATTGCCTGCCATTCCTCTTATATAGCGGGTGTTACCCGCCAAATCAGGGAGCCGTTACCACGCGGTGATTACGCCGAAAGTTACCGTTGGATTACCCCAACGGCTAGTTTGACCACGCCTGACGGTCCAACTACGGCCACTCGGCTCGCCGACCCAATCACTAAGACAGTGTTTTCGCCGACTCAACTCGCCAAAGCTGCGACCTGGATCATTGGTTGTCTCCTTTATTCAGGAGCCCGCCGACGACTCGACTGGATGCCTACTCTGAAGCCGTATACTCCGACTGCCAGCAGCCACCTACGCCTAATCGACGACTGCCTCGGGGACTACTGATGGGGATATGCCTACCGGGGTATACCCAGCAGGACGTTTCCGACTGGCCCAAGACCCGGCGAGTGGGCCTGCAGAACGGCGAGTGGATCGAAGCCCAGCAAGGAACCGAGCGACTGGAAGCTGAAGGCCCAGGCGAGTAGATAGGCCCAGTCGGGTGAGGTTAAACGACTACCGAAGCTTTAACCGAATCGGTTGAGATATGTAAACCCTAGGGGAGGTGAGCCTATATAAACCTCCCTATAGGGTGAGTAGAGACACGTTCCTCAGATACCCAAGCGACTCGCTGCCTAGCCGCCGAGCTCGCCCATTGTAACACCTTGATAATACAATCTAGCAGGAGTAGGTCTTTACCCTCCGGGGGGCCGAACCTGGGTAAAACCCTGTGTCTTTGCCCTCATCTCGCACCGCAGATGGCTGGCCGCCCTTGCCCCTCGTTCTACTACTCGCTGCCGATTGCAGCATCTGCCGTGACCATTCCCACGACACCAGCCCCTCCCCACGCCACCGACGCGCCACCGTCGTCGCTGCCGCCGACTCCACCTCCTCCTCTCCGGCCCTCTAAACCCTAGATCACCAGAAAACCTAATTCTCCACCATAACCTGCTCCAGCTTAGGCGAAGCCCTGCAGGATCTTCCCTCTACTTCTGACACCACACCGTCGTGCTGCCGGAATCGCGAGGGGAGAACTACAACCTCCGCTACCTGCTAGAACAAGGGAGAGGAAGGTCTTCATCGAGTACCGAACGTGTGACCGACTGCGGAAGCTCTGCCGAAACACAGCGCCGGAATGATCGTCTATGTGATCTTGAGATCGGCAAGTGTACGACTACATAACCCACGAGAATTTGCTCTCGTTAACCGCTTTGGATCTTCGAGGGTTAGTACTCTATCGACTCGTTGCTACAATGTAGTAGATAGATCTTGTGTTATGAGTGTTCATGCGATAGAAATTTTTTGTTTTCCATGCTACGAACCCCTACACCATTATGATTCTGAAGGAATCCTTACATGAGATCGGAGAAAAAGTCTCATTGTAATCTACTCCTTCTCTTTGCGTAAATCCTTTTTCCACAAGTCTTTCTTTACACTTTTCTACATTCCCATTGGAGTCATACTTTATTTTGTAAACCCATTTGCATGTTGGAATTATGCCCTAGAGGCAATAATAAAGATGTTATTATTATAATTCTTGTTCATGATAAAGTTTATATTCCATGCTAGAATTGTATTAAGCGGAAACTTTAATACTTGTGTGGTTTGTGAACAACACCGTGTCCCTAGTATGCCTCTATGGACTAGCTCATTGATTAATGATGGTTAAGGTTTCCTAACCATAGACATGAGTTGTCGATTAATAATGAGATCATATCATTGGGAGAATGATATGATGGACAGACCCAAACTAAGCGGAGCAATTAGATCGTGTCATCGTGTTCATATTTGCGAAGCTTTTCCTATGTCAAATATTGTATTCCTTAGACCATGAGATAATGCAACTCCCTGGTATCGGATGAAAGCTTTGAGGCCATCAAACGTCATCCTATGAGAAGGTGATCGGAAAGTACCTGTTGGGTTGTATGTATCGAGATGGGATTTGTCCCTCCCAAGTTGGAGAGATATACTTCGGGCCCACTCGGTAATCGATATCAACACCGCTTGCAAGCACGTGGTTAAGGAGTTAATCACAAAGTGATATCGGATTACGGAACAAGTAAAGTACTTGTTGTGAACGAGATTGAACTAGGTATGACGGTACCGATGATCAAATCTCGGGCAAGTAAAATATCGCGTGACGAAGGGAATATATATATGGGATTGATTGAATCCTGGCATCGTGGTTCATCCGATATGATCATCGATGAATGTGTGGGAGTCAATATGGGTTTCCAGACCCCGCTGTTGATTATTGATATAAGATCATGTCTGCATATTCTCGAACCCGAAGGGTCACACACTTAACGTGTCTCGATGCTAGGATAGATTGGATAATTGGTTTATGAGTTTTTGTTTGGAGTCTCGGATGAGATCCAGGACATCACGAGAGGTTCCGGAATGGTCCGGAGAATAAGATTCATATAAGGTAATGCAGTTTTTGGAGTTCGGAATTGTTTCGGGTTAATCGGTATTGTACCAGAAGCTTCTAGAACCTTCCGGAGGGGGACCAACGTGGCCCCACCTGCCGGGAGGGGGCATGGGCCTATGAGGGAGTGCCCTGGCTGCATTGCGCCAGGGGCACAAGGCCCCATAGGGCCCAGCCGTCCAAACACCTAGGAAACCCTAGGGGAGCTTCTAGAAGGGAGGGGAGAAACTTGCCCCCCACTCCTCCCTCTTTGGCCGCCGGCCTAGGGCTTGGGGGAGGGGCTAGGGCTGGACTCCCACCCCTCTATATAAAGAGGGCTGGGGGCGCACCCCTCCCCTACACCTCCTCCACAACCCTAGCCGCACTGCTGCCCCTCCTCTCTCTCTCCCTCCCGACTGCGCGTAGGCGAAGCCCTGCCGCAGAAACTCTCCACCGCTTGCACCGCGCCGTCGCGTTGTAGATCCAATCCGTCTCTCCACCCCCACTTGCTGGACCGAGGAAGGAGGAGACGTTGAGGTGCCGCATGTGTGCATCTCTCGGAGGCATCGCCACTTGCGGTGTTAGATCGGATCAGATCGCGAGGAGGAGAAGCGAGTACGACTACATCACCCACGTTCCGTCGAATGTTCCGTTGTTTGAATCTTCAAGGGTATGAAGATCTCATCTATCCCCTCTCGTTGTTTGCACCTCCTAGATTAGATCTTGGCTTTCCCGTTCGCATCCGTAGAATTTTTTTGATTTACTATGCTGCGTAACCCATCAGTGGTATCAGAGCTAGATCTATGCGTAGATGTGTTTCACGAGTAGAACGCAACATGGTTGTTGCGGGCGTTGAAGTTTTCTGTTGCAAGCCTCTTGTTTGTGTACTTCTTATGACGCGGGATAGTGAGATCGAAGCGATCCAGGCCAACCTTACGCGACCTCGTTCGCGAGACCGGCTCCGCAATTGACGTGTGGCTTGTTCCACACATGCGGCTGGTGGATGCCAGTTTATCTCACTATAGTTGTCATGGGATTTACACCGGAGTTTGGCAACCATAATATCACCGTTGTGGCTTTCCGTAGGTAAGAATCATTCTTAGCTTGCTACTCCCATAAGCCACGTAAAACATGCAACAACAAAGTAGAGGCGTCTAACTTGTTTTTGCAGGGAGTGTTTTCTGTGATATGGTATGGCCCAAGATGTGATGTGTATGTTGTATGCGATGATCATGTTTTGTAATGTTTCATGACTTGCATGTCGATGAGTACACAACCGGCAGGAGCCATATGGTTGTCTTTATAATTGTGTGACCTGTGTGTCAACTTCTTATACGCCATCTAATAGCTTTACTTTATCGCTAAGTAGTTAGAAATAGTTGTAGTTGCTATTCGTGGTGGAGGCAATCATGGTGAAGTGATGAAGATCATGTCGGCACGCACAAGATGGAGATCATTGCGCGAAGATTGGCTATACCATGTCACATAAAGTTATATGCATGTGATGTTTATCCTTTTATGTATCTTATTATGCTTAGATCGCGACGTTAGCATTATAAGATGATTCCTCACTTAAAGATCAAGATAAAACTGTGTTCTCCCCATGTATGCACCGTTGCGAAAGTTCGTCGTGTTCAAGCATCACGTGATGATCGGGTGCTATAAACTCTATGTTCACATACAACGGGTGCAAGCCAGTTTTGCACACGCGGAAATACTTGGGTTTGACTTGATGAGCCTATCATGTACAGACATGGCCTCGGAACACATGAACCGAAAGGTTAATCATGAGTCATATGAATGATATGATCGACACTTCGCGGTCCACCATTGAAACCACATCTCTTCTCATGAATATCGGATTAGGTGTGATGAATTTGGATCATGTTCACTAAACAACTTGAGGGATGTTGAATTTAGTGGGAGTTCATCTAGTAATTTGATTAAGTTGAACTAGTTATCATGAACATAGTCTAAATTGTACTTGCAAATTTTGTAGATCAAATTGCTAAGTCCAACTTCAACTTCAACGTTTTTGCTGAGAAAGAAAAGCTTAAAACAATGGGTCTAACTTCACCAACTGGTTCCGCAATCTGAGAATCATTCTCGCTGGCGGACAAAAGGACTATGTCCTTGAGGATGCGCTAGGTGACGCCCCTGCTGTAGATGCGCCGGCTGATGAGAAAGCTGTTTATCAGTCGCGCAAAGATGATTATGGTGTGATTAAGAGCACCATGTTGTTTGCTATGGAATCGGACCTTCAAAATCATTTTGAAGATTATCCCGGGCCTTTGAGATTCTTGAGGAACTCAAAACTAAGTTTCAGACTTAGGCCCGTTCTGAGAGATATGAGATCTCTGAGAAATTCTTTAACTGCAAGATGGAGGAAGGGAGTTCCGTTAGTGAGCACGCCATAAATATGTAGGGCTACACTCAACGCCTTGAGCAACTGGACTGCAAGATTCCAGAGGAGCTCAAGATTGACAGGGTTCTGCAATCACTCCCTCCCAGCTACAAAAGTTTTGTAGTGACTCATAATCAGATTGGTTCCACTGATACGATCACCGATCTCTTCGCTAAGCTGAAAGCTACGAAGGTGGACATCAAAAAGGATAATCATGTGTTGATGGTCAACAAGCCCCCCGGCTTTAAGAAAGGTAAGGGTGCAAAGAAGCCCTTCAAGAAAGGCAGCGGCAAGCGCATTGCCCCTGCTGAGAAGAAGCTCAAGTCTGGACCTAAGCCGGACACTGAGTGCTTCTATTGCAAGGACAAGGGTCACTGGAAGCGCAACTATCCGAAGTACTTAGCGGACAAGAAGGCTGGCACCATCAAAGGTATATTTGATATACATGTTATTGATGTTTTCCTTACTAGCCCTTGTTGTAGTGCCTGGGTATTTGATACTGGTTCAGTTGCTAATATTTGTAACTCGAAACAGGAGCTACGGAATAGATGGCGGCTTGCGAGGCATGAGGTGACGATGCGCATTGGCAACGGATCAAGAGTTGATGTGATGGCCGTCGGCACGCTCTCCTTAGTTTTACCTTCGGGATTAGTTTTAAACCTCAATAAGTGTTATTATGTGCCTGTGTTGAGCATGAACATCATATCTGGATCGTGTTTATTGCAAGACGGTTATTCATTTAAATCTAAGAATAATAGTTGTTCTATTTATATGAGTAACATCTTTTATGGTCATGCACCTGCTGTGAATGGTTTATTTCTTCTGAATCTCGAAAGGGATGAAACACACATCCATAACATTGAGGCTAAGAGATGCAAAGTAGATAGTGATAATACTACTTATTTGTGGCACTGTCGTCTAGGTCATATTGGTGTAAAACGCATGAAGAAACTCCATTCTGATGGACTTTTGTAGTCTCTTGATTTTGAATCATATGACACATGCGAACCATGCCTCATGGGCAAGATGATCAAAACCCCGTTCTCCGGAATGATGGAGCGAGCAACGGACTTGTTGGAAATCATACATACCGATGTATGCGGACCGATGAGTGTTTCGACGCGCGGTGGATATCGCTACTTTCTCACTTTTACCGATGACTTAAGTAGATATGGATATATCTATTTGATGAAACATAAATCTGAAACATTTGAAAAGTTCAAGGAATTTCAGAATGAAGTGGAGAACCATCGTAACAGAAAAATTAAGTTTCTACGATCCGATCGTGGAGGTGAATATTTGAGTTATGATTTTCTCACGCATCTTAAAGCAAGCGGAATCATTTCGTAACTCACGCCACCCAGAACACCACAGCGCAATGGTATGTCTGAACGACGGAATCGAACTCTATTAGATATGGTCCGATCAATGATGTCTCTTACTGATTTGCCGTTATCATTTTGGGGTTATGCATTAGAAACCGCTGCATTCACTTTAAATAGGGCACCATCTAAATCCGTTGAGACGACACCGTATGAACTGTGGTTTGGTGCTAAACCTAAGTTGTCATTTCTTAAAGTTTGGGGATGCGAAGCTTACGTCAAGAAGTTGATGTCGGACAAGCTCGAACCCAAAGCGGAGAAATGCGTTTTCATAGGATACCCTAAGGAAACTATTGGGTATACCTTCTATCACAGAACCGAAGGCAAAGTGTTTGTCGCAAAGAACAGATCCTTTCTTGAGAAGGAGTTTCTCTCGAAAGAAGTGAGTGGGAGGAAAGTAGAGCTAGACGAGGTTGTTGAACCTTCTCTTGAGTTGGAGAGTAGAGCAGCACCTGAAATTGTTCCAGTGCCGCCTGCACCAATAATAGAGGAAGCTAATGACAAGGATCATGAAGCTTCGGACGATGCTACTACTGAATGTCGCAGGTCGACAAGGTCGCATGACCCTCCTGAGTGGTACGGCAACCCTGTCTTAACTGTCTTGTTAGTGGACGACAGTGAACCTGCGAACTATGAGGAAGCGATGATGAGCCCAGACTCTGAGAAATGGCTAGAGGCCATGAAATCCGAATTGGGATCCATGAGCGAAAACCAAGTATGGACTTTGGTAGACCCTCCTAGCGACCGAAAGGCCGTTGAGTGCAAATGGATCTTCAAGAAGAAAACGGACGCGGATGGTAATGTTACCGTCTATAAAGCACGACTTGTCGTGAAAGGTTTTCGACAAGTTCAAGGTGTTGACTACGATGAGAATTTCTCTCCCATAGCGATGTTTAAGTCCATTCGGATTTTATTAGCAATTGCTGCGTTTCATGATTATGAAATATGGCAGATGGATGTCAAGACTGCTCCTCAATGGCAACATTGATGAAGAGTTGTATATGATGCAACCTGAAGGTTTTGTCGATCCTAAGGATGCTGATAAAGTGTGCAAACTTCAGTGTTCCATTTATGGACTGAAGCAAGCATCTCGGAGTTGGAACCTTCGTTTTGATCAAGTGATCAAGAGCTTTGGATTTGTTCCAAATTGCTATGAAGCTTGTATCTACGAGAAAGTGAGTGGGAGCTCAGTGACATTTCTGGTACTATATGTGGATGACATATTGATTATTGGAAATGACATTAATTTGCTTAACGATGTGAAGAGTTATTTGAACAAATGTTTTTCAATTAAAGACCTAGGGGAAGCTACTTATATATTGGGCATCAAAATCTATAGAGATAGACAAAGACGTCTGATAGCTTTAAGCCAAAGTACATACCTAGACAAAGTTCTGAAAAGGTTCAGAATGGATAAGGCAAGGAAAGGTTCAGTGCCTATGTTGTCAGGTAAGATATTGAGCAAGGCTCAATGTCCAGCTACGGTCAATGATAGAGAAGCTATGAGCAAAGTGCCTTATGCCTCGGCCATAGGTTCTATCATGTATGCCATGCTGTGTACTAGACCGGATGTGTCCAATGCTCTTAGTTTGACGAGCAGATATCAAAGTGATCTAGGAGTGGAACACTGGACAGCCGTGAAGAACATCCTAAAGTACTTGAATAGGACTAAAGAAATGTTCTTAGTCTATGGAGGTGATGGACAACTCGTCGTAAAGGGTTACGTCGACACTAGTTTCGACACCGACAAGGATGATTCTAAATCTCAGACAGGATACGTTTATATTTTGAATGGAGGAGCTGTGAGCTGGAGAAGCTGCAAGCAAAGCGTGATCGCAGGATCTACAGTAGAAGTGGAATACATGGCTGCTGCAGAAGCGTCAAGTGAAGGAGGTTGGATCAGGAACTTCATCACTGAGCTTGGCGTGGTTCCAAGTGCCTTGGACCCACTGGAGATATTGTGTGACAACACTGGCGCCATAGCACAAGCTAAGGAACCAAGATATCATCCAAAGACCAAGCATATCAACCGAAAGTTTCATATAATATGAGATTATATAGAAGATGGAGATCTGAAGATTAGAAAAGTACATACAAATCTGAATGTCGTAGATCCATTGACTAAACTTCTTCCACGTGCAAAACATGATCAGCACCTTAGTGCCATCGGTGTTAGATTGTTGCCAAATGTAAACTAGATTATTGACTCTAGTGCAAGTGGGAGACTGTTGGAATTATGCCCTAGAGGCAATAATAAAGATGTTATTATTATAATTCTTGTTCATGAGAAAGTTTATATTCCATGCTAGAATTGTATTGAGTGGAAACTTTAATACTTGTGTGGTTTGTGAACAACACCGTGTCCCTAGTATGCCTCTATGGACTAGCTCATTGATTAATGATGGTTAAGGTTTCCTAACCATAGACATGAGTTGTCAATTAATAATGAGATCATATCATTGGGAGAATGATATGATGGACAGACCCAAACTAAGCGGAGCAATTAGATCGTGTCATCGTGTTCATCTTTGCGAAGCTTTTCCTATGTCAAATATTGTATTCCTTAGACCATGAGATAATGCAACTCCCTGGTATCGGATGAAAGCTTTGAGGCCATCAAACGTCATCATATGAGAGGGTGATCATAAAGGTGTCTCTCAGGTGATCGGAAAGTACCTGTTGGGTTGTATGTATCGAGAAGGGATTTGTCCCTCCCAAGTCGAAGAGATATACTTCGGGCCCACTCGGTAATCGATATCAACACCGCTTGCAAGCACGTGGTTAAGGAGTTAATCACAAAGTGATATCGGATTACGGAACGAGTAAAGTACTTGCTGTGAACGAGATTGAACTAGGTATGACGGTACCGACGATCAAATCTCGGGCAAGTAAAATATCGCGTGACGAAGGGAATATATATATGGGATTGATTGAATCCTGGCATCATGGTTCATCCGATATGATCATCGATGAATGTGTGGGAGTCAATATGGGTTTCCAGACCCCGCTGTTGATTATTGATATAAGATCATGTCTACATATTCTCGAACCCGAAGGGTCACACATTTAACGTGTCTTGACGCTAGGATAGATTGGATAATTGGTTTATGAGTTTTTGTTTGGAGTCTCGGATGAGATCCAGGACATCATGAGAGGTTCCGGAATGGTCCGGAGAATAAGATTCATATAAGGCAATGCAGTTTTTGGAGTTCGGAATTGTTTCGGGTTAATCGATATTGTACCGGAAGCTTCT
This sequence comes from Avena sativa, assembly GCA_916181665.1. Classification (NCBI taxonomy): domain Eukaryota; kingdom Viridiplantae; phylum Streptophyta; class Magnoliopsida; order Poales; family Poaceae; genus Avena; species Avena sativa. Next base: position 407,244,195 of record OV702283.1, on the reverse strand, counting down.
AGAACCTTCCGGAGGGGGGCCAACGTGGCCCCACCTGCCGGGAGGGGGCATGGTCCTATGTGGGGGTGCCCTGGCCGCATTGGGCCAGGGGCACAAGGCCCCATAGGGCCCAGCCGGCCAAACACCTAGGAAACCCTAGGGGAGCTTCTAGAAGGGAGGGGGGAAACTTGCCCCCCACTCCTCCCTCTTTGGCCGCCGGCCTAGGGCTTGGGGGAGGGGCTAGGGCTGGCCGCCCACCCCTCTATATAAAGAGGTCTGGGGGTGCACCCCTCCCCTACACCTCCTCCACAACCCTAGCCGCCCTACTGCCCCTCCTCTCTCTCTCCCTCCCGACTACGCATAGGCGAAGCCCTGCCGCAGAAACTCTCCACCGCTTGCACCGCGCCATCGCGTTGTAGATCCAATCCGTCTCTCCACCCCACTTGCTGGACCGAGGAAGGAGGAGACGTCGAGTTGCCGCACGTGTGCATCTCTCGGAGGCATCGCCACTTGCGGTGTTAGATTGGATCGGATCGCAAGGAGGAGAAGCGAGTACGACTACATCACCCACGTTCCGTCGAACGTTTCGCTGTGCGAATCTTCAAGGGTATGAAGATCTCATCTATCCCCTCTCGTTGTTTGCATCTCCTAGATTAGATCTTGGCTTTCCCGTTCGCATCCATAGAATTTTTTTGATTTACTATGCTGCGTAACCCATCATTGCATCCCACTGTTTTGGCTTCTTTAGGAATTTCCTCTAAGTCCCAAACATTGTTGGAACTCATTGATTTCATTTCATCTTCCATTGCCTCCACCCGCTTGGCTGAGTGAGGGCTTCTCATGGCTTCTTCATATGAGGTAGGATCACCCTCCATATGAACTGTTTCTATGTTGTAGACTTTGTAGATTTCTTTAGAAATGGCTAGTCTTCTTTCTCTTTTAGACCTTCTGAGTTTGTCAGACTCTTGCTCATTTCGTGCCTCAGGTTCTGGCACATTTGCAGTATGTTTCTGTTCTGGCTCCCTTTTGTGCTCAACAGTGTGTTCAGGCGGCTCCTGATGGATAGGTTCCGAACCTTCTCCCATTGTTGTCACGTGTGGAGTCACAACAGGTGTCGGCACCACAACCTCAAGGGTTGTAGATGGTGGCACAACCGATAGCGAGAAAAATGGCTCCTGAGTCATCGGATTAGGTGCATGCACCCTCTTCTCCTCAAGATCAATTTTCCGAGCTACCGTGCTCCCCCTCATCAATTCGTCCTCCAAGAAGACTGCATGTCTCATTTCTACAAACTTTGTGTATCTGTCAGGACACTAGAAACGATAACCTTTTGATCTATCTGGATAGCCAATGAAGTGGCAAGACACTGTTTTGGGGTCTAACTTTGCAATGTTTGGATTAAAAACTTTTGCCTCAGCTGGGCTCCCCCAGACCCTCAAGTGGCGCAGAGAGGGGACTCTGCCCATCCACAACTCGTACAATGTTTTGGGCACCGACTTACTTGGTACTCTATTGAGAATGTGAATGGCGGTTTTAAGCGCCGCCATCCACAATTCCAATGGGAGGGTGGAATAGCTCATCATGTTGCGCACCATATCCATAAGGGTACGGTTACGCCTTTCAGCTACTCCATTTTGCTGAGGTTTGCCTGACATAGAATACTGGGCGACTATTCCATTTTCCTATAGGAACCTTGCAAAAGGTCCAGGTACTTGACCATATGGAGTGTGCCGGCCGTAGTAGTCCCCCCACGGTCAGACCAGACTATTTTAATTCTTTTATCATGCTGATTTTCTATTTCAGCTTTGAATATTTTAAATTTATCCAATGCTTCAGATCTTTCTTTAATTGGATAAATGTAACCATATCGGGAGTAATCATCTGTGAATGTTATGAATGAATCATAACCATCCACACTTTTCACAGGAAACGGTCCACAAATATTAGTGCGGATGATTTGTAGTGTTGATGTACTTCAGTTTGCACCCTTTTTGATTTGCTTTACATACTTTCCTTTGATGCAATCTATGCATTATTCGATATCTGAGAACTCTAACGGAGGAAGAATGTCATTTTTAACGAGGATTTCTATTCTTCCCCTCTAAATATGGCCTAATCTATAGTGTCATAACTTCGATGAGTCATGAGTTCGCTTTCTTTTCTTTTGTTCTTTGTTCGACAAGGAAACTTTCTCACTCACATTACACACAGAAAACACTTTATCATGCAAGGATAATAAATAAAGCTTATCGTGAAGTGAAGCAATACCCACACTTAAGCCAAATGGCACACTTGCCATGTCCAAAATAACATTCATACAAGTCTTTATCCAAGCACGACACACTTATTAAGTTTCTGTGGACGGAGGGAACAAATAACACATCTTTTAACATAATAGTAAAACCATCAGTTAGCTCCAAAGGAATGTCGCCAACAGCTTCAACTTCTACTTGAACCCCATTCGCGACCTCAATGCATCTTTCGCTTCTTTGCAAAGTCCTTGTCGAATGGAATTCATGTAAAGAATTGGCAACATGAACAGTTGCACCAAAGTCAATCCACCAAGTAGATTTAGAAAACTTTTCATACAAGGATTCATTTACAAAAAAAAACTGTGTATTTACATTTCTTTGCCATTATGGACTTGAGCCATATTGGGCAATCTTTCTTGAAGTGACCAGGCTTCTTGCAGTGGTGACACTAGTCCTTGTACCCAGGGAGACTCTGCTGATGCTGATGCTGGAGGGGGCCTTTGCCATGTGGCTTGGAAGCGGAACCACCATGGTTGCTGTTGGTGAAGGTTCTCTTCCTGTTGTCCTTCATGTAGTTCAGAGAACCACCGTGAATGGACTTAAGCCTTTCTTACTCTTGAGAACACATCCCAATGCTCTTTTCAATGTCCCATTTTTTAGGAGACATGTTGTACTTGATGATGAAGTTCTCTAACTGTTGGGGAAGAGAGGCCATGACAAGATGCACCAGTAGAGCAGGCTTGAGCTCGAGGTCAGCATCCATGGGCTTTAACTTAGCCGCCATGTTGCTCATCCTCAAGATGTGCTCCCTTATGCCATGTGGCCCTCTAGTATACTTTTCTGTTACCAGCTGTTTGAGTAGCTGGGTGGCATACATCTTTGAAGAGCCAGTATCTTTGCTAGATACTCACCAACAGAGGCACACTCTTCGATTGAGCCCACAATTGCATTCTCAATCATATTCTTGACAAAAGCCAAGCACTTTTTGTTTGCATTGACCCTCTTTTGGTTATCTATTGAGTATGCCAGCTCCACTGGAGCATGGTCCCTCTTTCTCTTTTCCCAAGCAACATTATCCTCAGCATCATCCCTCACTGGGTCCTTTGGCTTGATTGGCTGTTTGGTTTCAACAACCCAGTCAACCTCAGCACAGACAAAGGCCAGGTCTACCTTTTTCCTCCACTCAGTGTAGTTATCCCCTCTGAGCATTGGAATGTCCTTTAGGCAACTCATAAGGTTGAGACCTCCTGAAAACCATAAAAGAGGTGAGATAACAAAAAAACAACTGTATGCATTAATCCGACGTTGGTATAAATTAAGCATGCAATTGTTTGTGCCATTCAAATTATATCACCGTTGGGTAAAGATAAAATAAAAGGACCTTTGACACATAATAAACAGATCATGATCATGCTATTAATAACGTTGGTCATTTAATAACAGGAGCATAATCAAATTATAACATTTACTTTATCATCCTCTGCGCGGAGGGGGTGCAGGCGCGGAGAGGGGGGGCGTCGCCGGAGGAACGGCGGCGTCGGCGAGGCGGAGAGGAGCGAAGGGAGACCACCTACGAGGGTTCCTTCTTCATCTGGGAATCGGCGACACCACCAACAAAGGGTCGTTGTTCCTGATCGTCGAGAGAACACTCCGGAGAAACAAAGGACGAAGGTTGAGGTATCAAACGATAAGGCCACCTCTAACTTCTATGGAAGGAGTAAGAATTGCATCGATCCACCATTCAATGTACAAAAGCGAATGATAAGAGTAGTGGTATGGTCGCGACTCCATCCCGCACTCAAAGCATTACTCTGTACACGAACAGATAGATTATGCAAACAACCCTCAGGATTCAGACTGAAGATCTCGACAAGCGAGGTTCGGAACAACGGAGGGATGCAGACTCTGCATCGGATCTGGCGTAGAGGATGTCGTCGCGTCGGAAAACACCGGAAGGCACAAACAAGGAATAAAGAATGGTGACACCGTAGACGGATTCATCAGGCAGCTTGAACACCAGATGTAGCAACACCGTTATCAAAGGAGGAAGCGAAACCCTGAAGGTACGACGGAACCCAACCACGAGATATCCTGGACTCGAAGAGAGAGAAGAGAGCGGATTCAAAACACGTAGAGGTAAGAGGAGAATAGCAGAGGGTAAGGAGTAAAATCAGACCTAATCAGAACTATCCAACCGATTTTGCAAAATAGTTTTGACACTCTACTTTGGCCGTTAGCTAGGTTATCCTACAGGCTGGACTTGTGGGGTATCGCAACTGCTGAGCTCTGATACCACTCTGTAACACCCTCAGAATCGGCCTATGCAAGTTTTAGCGAAACCCGCCAAACCCGCATAGAAACGATTCAAAGGTGCCCACCAGGCACTTTCGTGCGGGTGGAAAACGAAGTAATAACATTACACAACAGTCCTCGATGGGACCCACAGAACAGATATATATACAACAGCGACTCAATGAGTCAAGAATACAGATATAATATACAAAGATCCAAATCACCTTAAAATGATAGAGCGTCCGACTACGGACAAGATGCAAATGGGGCTAAGAGCCCTGAAGAATAACCAATGGCGTCCATAACCCTGCCCAGGCCAAGCCGGAAGGGTAACCCTGCTAACGACATCGATCTCAAAACCTGCTTAAACAAAAGGGGTGCCGACAAAGGGCAAAGGAAAAAGAGGAGCGTCAGTACTGAGGCCAGTACACGGCGAGACTAGAATTCGGCGGTCCTCGCCTACAAAGGTATGGGGGACTAAAGCGGCAGCGGCAGCATGCACTAAACAACCTATAGAGACTCGATACAACTGTCGGCGATCAGAGAGGGATAAGAAAGATCTATTCGGAACCAACCTGACATTACCACCAAACAAACCCATCCTGGTGTTTCCCCCTCGAGACCACCCGAGGAAGTCAACCGAGGAACTCACACAGTTGGCAGTTTTATCTATTCAGTTATTGTTGCAGTAATTACTAGTCAATTATAGATAATCATCCTGATAAAATAAGCAGTGGGCACTTTTAGTTAACCTTTCCGTTATAGTTGCAACACTTACTAGTCAGATACAAATAGCATGAGATAACCCAAAACCCAGCAGTTGTTGGTACTTTTATTTAGCCATTCCGTTGTAGTTGCAGTACTTACTAGTCAGGTACAATGGTCGCAAGCGACAACCCAAACAAGCAATTGTGGGCAGTTTTATTTAGCCATTCCGTTATAGTGAAGCTGATTACTAGTCATTATAAAGTCAAGTTTATAGCACTACTTTAGTTATAGTTGTCTATGGTCGAGATACTGTGCTCCAAGTCGTCCATAACCGCGGACACGGCTTTCAGAAAGTTTTAACCCGGCCGGGGTGCACAAATAGCAACACACACACGATCGACCTCGGAAAAACCAAATCAAAACCCAACGAGGCTTTCACGACAAAGCAATCGCAGGATTCAGAAATATTTCAGGGGGCCACCCCATTGAGTAGAACCGCAACGAAGTAAGCTAGCTCCGAGACGGACTCAAGGTTTGCGTCAATGGCTGTAAACGACTGGGAACCCCAAACGGGGATTGTCGATACCGCGAAAACATTCCGCTTACCTAAACAGTACAGTGTGCTATCCATCGCACAATCTTAAATAAAGCAGTAAAACATGGCATAAGTACAGGATCGTAAATAAAACCTCAAACTAGTTTGTGGCCCCAAGAAATAAGACTGAATCAAGCTCTGGCTAAGGGGGGCCCATACTCCCCGTATGTGGATAGCGCGATAAATCAAGGAACAGGTATCAAGTACTCGGGGTCCTACGGGACACAAGTGGGCGTTCGGAAACCAAATATTTTCTATCACCCACCGATGCCTCTGCTTACTTCAATTTTAGTTGTTAAACAGGAATTAAAGTGAACGATAAGTAAAACCAAGATCATATCCAACATCAACATGCGACAAGGCTCCAACAACGGTGGCAATTGACGACACGCAACGGCACTAGAGCAAGCGACTACGACGCGCAAGTCCAACTATCTACCAAACACAGGTATTAGGATGTGTCCATGGCAAATATAAGGTTGCAAGGGATATCACGGGCACGAGAACTAGAGCATCGCAACACAGATAGCAATAGACCAACAGGAGGGAATAAATACTACAAAAGTAAGATAGGTAGAAAGGGGGAGATGCTCGCCTGAAAACATTGCCGAAGGGTTCTTCCAAAGATCGGGGCGAAGCTCACATCAACTCAACGGCCTTATCCGCGAAGAAGCAAAACACTAGAAGAAACACCGGATGCACTATTTAATACTACGGCATAAGATCGGCATGATGCATGTATGAGGTATGGCATGGCAAAGATGCGATGCAATTAGGCAGGATTAAGCGGAACCGGGTCCCGACATTTAATTAAATGGTTCATGTTCTTTATCTACCCCGCAAATTAAATGTTGTTTAGCAAGGCAGAAGATGGCACCGGTTCGCTACACAAGTTGAAATGAGGCCAATACAAGGCTAGATTTGCCCGCATATGGGCCTCATATTTAATTATAAGGTGAATCGGCATAAGGCCCCCAAACCACACAAATATGCATGCAAGATGAATGATTAAAGTGCAACAGGTTTTATATTTAGCATTTATAAAATAGGGCTCGCGAAAAAGGGGTCACACATTTAGGGTCTCGACGATCTTGGGGTTCCGGGGTTCGGGGTCGGTCTCAGGGTTCAGGGTTCGACGGCCTCGGCGGGATCGTTCTCGGACTCCGGGGGTTAGGGTCTTGTCGCATCCGGGAGGCAGGACTTGGTGGTTCTGACTTCACTTGTCGGTGCCGGACTCGGTTGCGGTAGATCTTGGCCATGTCGAAGTTCTTGCCGGAGGTTCGTCGAGGTTCACCGGTTCGGTCCGATCTTCATATGGTAGATCTTGTCGGGTCCCACGGGGTCGATCTTGCCGTTGCGAGGGTCTTGTCGGGCCCGCGCCACCGAGTCGGTCTTGGCGTCCGGGAGAAGAACTTGTCGTTCAGGGTCTCGGTGTCCGGGGTGAAGCACTCGGCGTCCTACGGTTCCACGTCGACGGCCTTGGTTTCCTCGATGGAGAACTCGGTGTGTCCGTGTCGGGGTTCTTGTTGGGGTCCTCGGCTTCGGGCGCCGGGCGTCAGTAGATCTTGGCGATTCCATGGTTTTCGGGTTCGGCCCTTGGCGTCATGGTGGTCGATGACGAACTTGTTCGGTACCGGGGTTTTTCGGAGATCTTGGCGCGACACCGGATACGGGATCGATCTTCGCCTCCGGGGACGGGGCTTCGGTTTTCTTTGGGTTTTCCATGTGGCGGTCTTGACGTGCCCTTACTGCATGGTGCAAAAGCAGGCACACCGAGGCCAAGGTGAAACTCCCAGGCGGTGGCGATATGCAGGAGGGACATGGCGGCGTCGCGAGCCGGTAGGGGCGGTCAGGGCCCCGCCGGGTTGGTGCTCACGCGATGCTGGGCTTGGGGACGGCGCGGCTGCAGGGGCTCCGGCGATGCTCGGGGAAGACTAGGCGGCGGCGGTCGGGCACGGGGCGAGGCGCCGACGAGCTTGGCGGAGGGCTACCGCCGGCGAGGGCGGCACTGGCGGCGACGGGGGCGGCTCGAGGACGGCACGGAAGCGGCGATGGGGAGGCGCTGGCGAGGTCGGCCGACGTGGGCTGCGGCCGGAGCAGCGGGCGCGGGGCAGAGGCGTCGGGGCGACTGGGGACGCGGGCGCCGGTGGCGGTGGTTCTCGTGGGAGGACGAGGCGAGGCGCGGCCCAGGGGGCGGAGGGGCGCGGTCGGCTAGCAGACGGAGGAGCACGCGGGGCGGGGTCGACGGGGGTCACGGCCCAGTGAGGGGCGGCGACGCCGGGGAGGTGGGGAGGTGCTCGCGGGGCCGGCGGAGGCGGACGCAGGCGCGGCGGCGCGCGGGACAGAGGAGGGGCAGGTGAGGTGAGGGGGAGGAACTTGGGGCGGCGCGGGCGAGCAGGGGGTGGGAAGAGGGCGCGGCGAGGTGGGGAGGAGGCGAGCGGGGGCGATGGTCGCCGGCGGGGTCGGGGTGGCTCCGCGGACGCGGTGGCGAGCTGCAGAGAGGTGGGCGGCGGCAGAGCGGAGGCGGATGGCCGGCGGTGGCGGTGGGGGAAGGAGAGGAGACGGCCGGGCGAGCGACGGGCGCGGCGGGGGACCTAGGGGGCGCCGGAGAGGAGAGAGCGGGGCGGCGGGGCGCTGCGCGGCGGTTGGTCGGGGGCGGGCAGACGCCGGCGAGGGGGTGAGGGACGCGGGGACGGGGAGGACTGCAGGCGCGCGGAAGGCGGAGGGCGAGAGCGGCCGCGGCGGGGCAGGCGTTGCGGTGGAGGCCGGAGGCGGAGGGGAAGGGGCAGCGCGCCGGGGGAGGCGACGCGGGCTGCTACGCGTGGGGAAGAGAGCCAGGGAGGAGGAGGGAGGTTGTGGGAGAGGGAAGAGGACGCGGGGGCACGGGCGGGGTGTGGCACTGTGGGTGGGGCCGGCTGCAGGAGGTGGGCCGGGGGGAGGCAGGCGCTGCGCGCGTGGGGCCCAGCTACAGCGGCGTGCGTGTGAGTGTGTGGGGTGGGGCTGGGTGAGTGCGTCGTGTGCTGTGTGTGTTGGGGAGTGAGTGGGGTTAGGCTAGGTGGCAGCTTAGGAATGGTTAGAGGGGGAGAGAGGGTGAGGTGTCACTAGGGGATTGGGTGGGGTGATGTGGCCAAGGGGTGTGGGTAGACTAGTTGGTGAACTTAGGAAAAAGGGGGTTGTTTAGGTGGTCCGATTTAAATCCTGGGGCGGTCGTTCGGGTCATTCGGCCCGTTCGACTGCCCCACCAAAAATAATATAAATTTTATTTGTTTTAATAACACCGTTTGCAAACCGAAAGCAGCCAAAACAAAATATCCCGGAGACCCGGTTTTGGCGTTTGAATAAGAGACGGGGCGTTTAGAAAACAAACCGGGCTTTGCGAAAATAGTTTTAAGCAAACAATGCATGATGATGACGATGCAATGCACAAATTCAACGCGATTTTCTAGTAGTGGTTTTTGCGGGATGCCACAATTTGACACCACTAACAATGGATCTCGCCCTCGAGATCCGCCTCCTGGTACCGGAGAGAAGGTCGGCGATCTAATCCTTCGCGTTTCGTGTAGATCCTCGCGACACCACCTACGAGGGTTCCTTCTTCATCTGGTAATCGGCGACACCACCAACAAAGGGTCGTTGTTCCTGATCGTCGAGAGAACACTCCGGAGAAACAAAGGACGAAGGTTGAGGTATCAAACGATAAGGCCACCTCTAACTTCTATGGAAGGAGTAAGAATTGCATCGATCCACCATTCAATGTACAAAAGCGAATGATAAGAGTAGTGGTATGGTCGCGACTCCATCCCGCACTCAAAGCATTACTCTGTACACGAACAGATAGATTATGCAAACAACCCTCAGGATTCAGACTGAAGATCTCGACAAGCGAGGTTCGGAACAACGGAGGGATGCAGACTCTGCATCGGATCTGGCGTAGAGGATGTCGTCGCGTCGGAAAACACCGGAAGGCACAAACAAGGAATAAAGAATGGTGACACCGTAGACGGATTCATCAGGCAGCTTGAACACCAGATGTAGCAACACCGTTATCAAAGGAGGAAGCGAAACCCTGAAGGTACGACGGAACCCAACCACGAGATATCCTGGACTCGAAGAGAGAGAAGAGAGCGGATTCAAAACACGTAGAGGTAAGAGGAGAATAGCAGAGGGTAAGGAGTAAAATCAGACCTAATCAGAACTATCCAACCGATTTTGCAAAATAGTTTTGACACTCTACTTCGGCCGTTAGCTAGGTTATCCTATAGGCTGGACTTGTGGGGTATCGCAACTGCTGAGCTCTGATACCACTCTGTAACACCCTCAGAATCGGCCTATGCAAGTTTTAGCGAAACCCGCCAAACCCGCATAGAAACGATTCAAAGGTGCCCACCAGGCACTTTCGTGCGGGTGGAAAACGAAGTAATAACATTACACAACAGTCCTCGATGGGACCCACAGAACAGATATATATACAACAGCGACTCAATGAGTCAAGAATACAGATATAATATACAAAGATCCAAATCACCTTAAAATGATAGAGCGTCCGACTACGGACAAGATGCAACTGGGGCTAAGAGCCCTGAAGAATAACCAATGGCGTCCATAACCCTGCCCAGGCCAAGCCGGAAGGGTAACCCTGCTAACGACGTCGATCTCAAAACCTGCTTAAACAAAAGGGGTGCCGACAAAGGGCAAAGGAAAAAGAGGAGCGTCAGTACTGAGGCCAGTACACGGCGAGACTAGAATTCGGCGGTCCTCGCCTACAAAGGTATGGGGGACTGAAGCGGCAGCGGCAGCATGCACTAAACAACCTATAGAGACTCGATACAACTGTCGGCGATCAGAGAGGGATAAGAAAGATCTATTCGGAACCAACCTGACATTACCACCAAACAAACCCATCCTGGTGTTTCCCCCTCGAGACCACCTGAGGAAGTCAACCGAGGAACTCACACAGTTGGCAGTTTTATCTATTCAGTTATTGTTGCAGCAATTACTAGTCAATTATAGATAATCATCCTGATAAAATAAGCAGTGGGCACTTTTAGTTAACCTTTCCGTTATAGTTGCAACACTTACTAGTCAGATACAAATAGCATGAGATAACCCAAAACCCAGCAGTTGTTGGTACTTTTATTTAGCCATTCCGTTGTAGTTGCAGTACTTACTAGTCAGGTACAATGGTCGCAAGCGACAACCCAAACAAGCAATTGTGGGCAGTTTTATTTAGCCATTCCGTTATAGTGAAGCTGATTACTAGTCATTATAAAGTCAAGTTTATAGCACTACTTTAGTTATAGTTGTCTATGGTCGAGATACTGTGCTCCAAGTCGTCCATAACCGCGGACACGGCTTTCAGAAAGTTTTAACCCGGCCGGGGTGCACAAATAGCAACACACACACGATCGACCTCGGAAAAACCAAATCAAAACCCAACGAGGCTTTCACGACAAAGCAATCACAGGATTCAGAAATATTTCAGGGGGCCACCCCATTGAGTAGAACCGCAACGAAGTAAGCTAGCTCCGAGACGGACTCAAGGTTTGCGTCAATGGCTGTAAACGACTGGGAACCCCAAACGGGGATTGTCGATACCGCGAAAACATTCCGCTTACCTAAACAGTACAGTGTGCTATCCATCGCACAATCTTAAATAAAGCAGTAAAACATGGCATAAGTACAGGATCGTAAATAAAACCTCAAACTAGTTTGTGGCCCCAAGAAATAAGACTGAATCAAGCTCTGGCTAAGGGGGGCCCATACTCCCCGTATGTGGATAGCGCGATAAATCAAGGAACAGGTATCAAGTACTCGGGGTCCTACGGGACACAAGTGGGCGTTCGGAAACCAAATATTTTCTATCACCCACCGATGCCTCTGCTTACTTCAATTTTAGTTGTTTAACAGGAATTAAAGTGAACGATAAGTAAAACCAAGATCATATCCAACATCAACATGCGACAAGGCTCCAACAACGGTGGCAATTGACGACACGCAACGGCACTAGAGCAAGCGACTACGACGCGCAAGTCCAACTATCTACCAAACACAGGTATTAGGATGTGTCCATGGCAAATATAAGGCTGCAAGGGATATCACGGGCACGAGAACTAGAGCATCGCAACACAGATAGCAATAGACCAACAGGAGGGAATAAATACTACAAAAGTAAGATAGGTAGAAAGGGGGAGATGCTCGCCTGAAAACATTGCCGAAGGGTTCTTCCGAAGATCAGGGCGAAGCTCACATCAACTCAACGGCCTTATCCGCGAAGAAGCAAAACACTAGAAGAAACACCGGATGCACTATTTAATACTACGGCATAAGATCGGCATGATGCATGTATGAGGTATGGCATGGCAAAGATGCGATGCAATTAGGCAGGATTAAGCGGAACCGGGTCCCGACATTTAATTAAATGGTTCATGTTCTTTATCTACCCCGCAAATTAAATGTTGTTTAGCAAGGCAGAAGATGGCACCGGTTCGCTACACAAGTTAAAATGAGGCCAATACAAGGCTAGATTTGCCCGCATATGGGCCTCATATTTAATTATAAGGTGAATCGGCATAAGGCCCCCAAACCACACAAATATGCATGCAAGATGAATGATTAAAGTGCAACAGGTTTTATATTTAGCATTTATAAAATAGGGCTCGGGAAAAAGGGGTCACACATTTAGGGTCTCGATGATCTTGGGGTTTCGGGGTTCGGGGTCGGTCTCAGGGTTCAGGGTTCGACGGCCTCGGCGGGATCGTTCTCGGACTCCGGGGGTTAGGGTCTTGTCGCATCCGGGAGGCAGGACTTGGTGGTTCTGACTTCACTTGTCGGTGCCGGACTCGGTTGCGATAGATCTTGGCCATGTCGAAGTTCTTGCCGGAGGTTCGTCGAGGTTCACCGGTCCGGTACAATCTTCATATGGTAGATCTTGTCGGGTCCCACGGGGTCGATCTTGCCGTTGCGAGGGTCTTGTCAGGCCCGCGCCACCGAGTCGGTCTTGGCGTCCGGGAGAAGAACTTGTCATTCAGGGTCTCGGTGTCCGGGGTGAAGCACTCGGCGTCCTACGGTTCCACGTCGACGGCCTTGGTTTCCTCGATGGAGAACTCGGTGTGTCCGTGTCGGGGTTCTTGTCGGGGTCCTCGGCTTCGGGCGCCGGGCGTCAGTAGATCTTGGCGATTCCATGGTTTTCGGGTTCGGCCCTTGGCGTCATGGTGGTCGATGACGAACTTGTTCGGTACCGGGGTTTTTCAGAGATCTTGGCGCGACACCGGATACGGGATCGATCTTCGCCTCCGGGGACGGGGCTTCGGTTTTCTTTGGGTTTTCCATGTGGCGGTCTTGACGCGCCCTTACTGCACGGTGCAAAAGCAGGCACACCGAGGCCAAGGTGAAACTCCCAGGCGGGTGGCGATATGCAGGAGGGACATGGCGGCGTCGCGAGCCGGTAGGGGCGGTCAGGTCCCCGCCGGGTTGGTGCTCACGCGACGCTGGGCTTCGGGACGGCGCGGCTGCAGGGGCTCCGGCGATGCTCGGGGAAGACTAGGCGGCGGCGGTCGGGCACGGGGCGAGGCACCGACGAGCTTGGCGGAGGGCTACCGCCGGCGAGGGCGGCACTGGCGGCGACGGGGGCGGCTCGAGGACGGCGCGGAAGCGGCGATGGGGAGGCGCTGGCGAGGTCGGCCGACGTGGGCTGCGGCCGGAGCAGCGGGCGCGGGGAAGAGGCGTCGGGGCGACTGGGGACGCGGGCGCCGGCGGCGGTGGTTCTCGTGGGAGGACGAGGCGAGGCGCGGCCCAGGCGGCGGAGGGGCGCGGTCGGCTGGCAGACGGAGGAGCACGCGGGGCGGGGTCGACGGGGGTCACGGCCCAGTGAGGGGCGGCGACGCCGGGGAGGTGGGGAGGTGCTCGCGGGGCCGGTGGAGGCGGACGCAGGCGCGACGGCGCGCGGGACAGAGGAGGGGCAGGTGAGGTGAGGGGGAGGAACTTGGGGCGGCGCGGGCGAGCAAGGGGTGGGAAGAGGGCGCGGCGAGGTGGGGAGAAGGCGAGCGGGGGCGGTGGTCGCCGGCGGGGTCGGGGTGGCTCCGCGGACGCGGTGGCGAGCTGCAGAGAGGTGGGCGGCGGCAGAGCGGAGGCGGATGGCCGGCGGTGGCGGTGGGGGAAGGAGAGGAGACGGCCGGGCGAGCGACGGGCGCGGCGGGGGACCTAGGGGGCGCCGGAGAGGAGAGAGCGGGGCGGCGGGGCGCTGCGCGGCGGTTGGTCGGGGGCGGGCAGACACCGGCGAGGGGGTGAGGGACGCGGGGACGGGGAGGACTGCAGGCGCGCGGAAGGCGGAGGGCGAGAGCGGCCGCGGCGGGGCAGGCGTTGCGGTGGAGGCCGGAGACGGAGGGGAAGGGGGCAGCGCGCCGGGGGAGGCGACGCGGGCTGCTACGCGTGGGGAAGAGAGCCAGGGAGGAGGAGGGAGGTTGCGGGAGAGGGAAGAGGACGCGGGGGCACGGGCGGGGTGTGGCACTGTGGGTGGGGCCGGCTGCAGGAGGTGGGCCGGGGGGAGGCAGGCGCTGCGCGCATGGGGCCCAGCTGCAGCGGCGTGCGTGTGAGTGTGTGGGGTGGGGCTGGGTGAGTGCGTCGTGTGCTGTGTGTGTTGGGGAGTGAGTGGGGTTAGGCTAGGTGGCAGCTTAGGAATGGTTAGAGGGGGAGAGAGGGTGAGGTGTCACTAGGGGATTGGGTGGGGTGATGTGGCCAAGGGGTGTGGGTAGACTAGTTGGTGAACTTAGGAAAAAGGGGGCTGTTTAGGTGGTCCGATTTAAATCCTGGGGCGGTCGTTCGGGTCATTCGGCCCGTTCGACTGCCCCACCAAAAATAATATAAATTTTATTTGTTTTAATAACACCGTTTGCAAACCGAAAGCAGCCAAAACAAAATATCCCGGAGACCCAGTTTTGGCGTTTGAATAAGAGACGGGGCGTTTAGAAAACAAACCGGGCTTTGCGAAAATAGTTTTAAGCAAACAATGCATGATGATGACGATGCAATGCACAAATTCAACGCGATTTTCTAGTAGTGGTTTTTGCGGGATGCCACAGCTCGGTGGAGAGCCAGGGAGGGCGATGGCTTCGGTGCGGGAGAGGATGGAGGAGGAAGACGATGGTAGAGAGGAGGGCGAGCACGTCGGGGTGGGGGACGCGTGGGGGCGCCTGGGGGGCGCGTGTGGGCCAGGGGGACGGGGCCCGCGGGGTGTCGGTGGGAGTGCTAAGCGCTGGCGTGCGTGGTGTGCTGTGTGGGTGGGTTGAGTGGTGTAGGGCTGCTGGGGGTGAGAGAGGGAGAGAGTTGGGTGAGGTGGCAAGCTATGATAGGTTGGGGGGAAGGGGCAGGGTGACGTGGCGGCCAGCGATAGGTTGGGGTGAGGTGGAGGTAGGGTGGGTAGATTAGGACTAGGTAGGTTAGGGATTTTGGGTGGACCGATTTTATTCCGGGGGTGGTCGACTGGGTCGAATCGGCCCGTTCGACTGCCCCACTAAAATAATTAAATATTTTATTTATTTCAAACAGGGCTTTTGCAAACCGATAGCAGACAAAACAAAATAATCCGGAGACCCGGGTTTTGCGTTTGAATTAAGACGGGGCGTTTAGAAAACAAATTAGGTTTTCCCGAAAATAGTTTTATGCGAACAAAGGCGAGATGATGACGATGCTCAATGCAATGTGGCATGATGACATGAGCATGCGGTCATGATGATGCAATGCACAAAAACAACGCGATTTTCTAGTAGTGGTTTTGCGGGATGCCACAATTCGACACCACTAACAATGGATCTCGCCCTCGAGATCCGCCTCATGGTACCGGAAAGAAGGCCGATGATCTGCGTCTTCTCGCTTCGTGTAGATCCTCGCGACACCACTAACAAGAGGTCGTTGTCCGTGATCATCGAGAGAACACTCCGGAAACAAAAGGTCGAAGGTAGAGGTATCAACAAATAAAGCCACCCCTAACTTCCGTGGAAGGAGTAAAACTGCCGGATCCACTGATTCGATGTACAAGAGCGAATGATAAGAGTAGTCGGATGGTGATCAGTCCATCGCGCACCCAAACCATTACTCTGCACACGAATAGGCGGATTATGCAACCAACTCCCGGAATCAGACTGAAGATCTCGACAAGCGAGGTTCGGAAACAAAGGAGTGATGCAGACTCTGCATCGGATCTGGCGTAGATGATGTCGTCGTGCCGGAAAACACCGGAAAGCACGAGAAGGATCAAAGAGAAGTCCACCAGACGAAGGATTCCTCGGATAGCATGAAGACCAGATGTAGCAACACCGTTACCAAAGGAGGAAGCGAAACCCTGAAGGTACGACGGAACCCAACCACGAGAAATCCTGGACTCGAAGGGGGAGAAGAGAGCGGATTCAAAACACGTAGAGGTAAGAGGAGAGTAGCAGAGGGGTAAGGAGTAAAATCAGACCTAATCAGAACTATCCAACCGATTTTTCCAAAATAGTTTTGACACTCTACTTCGGCCGTTAGCTAGGTTATCCTAAAGGCTGGACTTGTGGGGTATCGTAACTGCTGGGCTCTGATACCACTATGTAACACCCTCAGAATCGACCCTATGCAAGTTTCAGCGATTCCCGCCAAACCCGCTTAGAAACGATTCAAAGGTACCCACCAGGCACTTTCGTGCGGGTGGAAAACGAAGTAATAACATTACACAACAGTCCTCGATGGGACCCACAGAACAGATATATATTCAACAGCGACTCGATGAGTCAAGAATACAGATATACAATACAGAGATCCAAATCACCTTGAAATTGATAGAGCGTCCGACTACGGACAAGATGCAAATGGGGCTAAGAGCCCTGAAGAATAACCAATGGCGTCCATAACCCTGCCCAGGCCAAGCCGGAAGGGTAACCCTGCTAACGACGTCGAAACCTGCTAAAACAAAAGGGGTGCCGACAAAGGGCAAAGGAAAAAGAGGAGCGTCAGTACTGAGGCCAGTACACGGCGAGACTAGAATTCGGCGGTCCTCGCCTACATAGGTATGGTGGACTGAAGCGGCAGCGGCAGCTTGCGCTAAACAACCTATAGAGACTCGATACAACTGGCGGCTATCAGAGAGGGGTAAGGAAGACCTTTCCGGATCTAACCTGAATCTTACACCAAACAAACCCATTCTGGTGTTTCCCCCTCGAGACCAAACGAGGAAGTCAACCGAGGAACTCACACAGTTGGCAGTTTTATTTATTCAGTTATCGTTGCAGCAATTACTAGTCAATTATAGATAATCATCCTGATAAAATAAGCAGTGGACACTTTTAGTTAACCATTCCGTTATAGTTGCAACACTTACTAATCAGATACACTTAGCATGAGATAACCCAAAACCCAGCAGTTGCTGGTACTTTTATTCAGCCATTCCGTTGTAGTTGCAATACTTACTAGTCAGATACAATTGTCGCAAGCGACAAACCAATCAAGCAATTGTGGGCAGTTTTATCCATTCCATTATAGTGAAGCTGATTACTAGTCATTATAGAGTCAAATTTATAGTACTACTTTAGTTATAGTTGTCTATGATCGAGATACTGTGCTCCAAGTCGTCCATAACCGCGGACACGGCTTTCAGAAAGTTTTACCCGGCCGGGGTGCACAAATAGCAACACACACTCGATCAACCTCGGAAAAACCAAATCAAAACCCAACGAGGCCTTCACGACAAAGCAATCACAGGATTCAGAAATATTTCAGGGGGCCACCCCTTAAAGTAGACCCGCAACGAAGCCGGCCGGCTCCGAGACGGACTCAAGGTTGTGGGGACGGCTGTAAACGACTGGGAACCCAAAACTGGGCTTGTCGATACCGCGGAATCGTGCCACGATCCTAAACAGTACAGGTGCTCCTCGCACAATCGTAATAAAGCAGTAAAGCATGGCATAAGTACAGGATAGTAAATAAAACCTCAAACTAGTTTGTGGCCCCAAGAAATAAGACGGAATCAAGCTCTGCCTCAGGGGGGTCCCATAAGCCTCCCGGATGTGGATAGCGCGATAAAACAAGGAACAGGTATCAAGCACTCAGGGTCCTACGGGACACAAGTGGACGGTGAACAACCAAATAACATCTATTGCCCACCTGTGCCTCTGCTTACCTACTTCAATTTTAGTTGTTAAACAGGAATTAAAGTGAACGATAAGTAAAGCCAAGATCATCTCCAACAATAAACATGCGGAAATACTCCAACAACTGTGGTACTTGACGACACGCAACAGCACTTGAGCAAGCGACTACGACGCGCAGGTCCAACTATCTACCAAACAACAGGTGATAGGATGTGTCCACGGCAATATAAGGCTGCAAGGGATATCACGGGTACGAAAACTAGAGCATCGCAACACAGATAGCAATAGATCAACAGGAGGGAATAAATACTATAAAGGTAAGATAGGTAGAAAGGGGGAGATGCTCGCCTGAAAACATTGCCGAAGGTTCAACCGAAGATCGGGTCGGCACTCGTATCAACTCAACGGCCTTATCCGCGAAGAAGCAAAACGCTAGAACAAACACCGGATGCACTATTTAATACCACGGCAAAAGATCGGGCATGATGCAGGTATGATGTATGACATGGCAAAGGTGCGATGCAATTAGGTCATATTAAGCGAAACCGGGGGTCCCGACAATTAATTATGAGGTTCATGTTATTTCGCTACCCCGCAATTTAAATGTTGTTTGAACATGGCAAAATATAGCACCGGTTCGCTACACCAATTTAAATGAGGCCAATATGAGACTAGATTTGCCCGCATATGGCCCCATATTTAATTATGAGGTGAATCGACTTAAGGCCCCCAAACCACATGATATGAATGCGAGATGAACAATTAATATGCAACAATTTATTTAGATAGCATTTAGAAAATAGAGGCTCGGATCAGGGTCACACATTAGGGTTCGGCAGATCTTGGGGTTCCAGGGTTCGGGGTTCGACAGGGGCTCAGGGTCCGGAGTTCGACGGGTTCGGTCTCGGCGGGATCGTTCTAGGTCAACAGATTAGATCTTGTCGCATCCGGGAAGCAGGACTTGGTTTGGTGTCGGGGGCGCATCGGGTTCGCCCTGGTCGCTGTCGTTCTTGTCGCATCCGTGGACTTCGGGTCCGTGTAGATGGTCATGGCGTCCCGAGGAGAAGATCTCGTCGCTCCAGGAGAAGATCTTGGGGTGTCGAGGGCTCGACCTTCGGGGATTCTCTGGATCTGTGATCTTCGGGCTTCGTGTAGAAGTGCTTGATGTCCGAGAGGGAGAAATCGGGGTTCGACGACTTCATTGCCGGCGTCGGGTGGTTCAATGGTTACATCCGGGTGGGTGGCGATCTTGACGTCGATGGAGTACTTGAATAGATGACACCGAGTTCAATAGGGTCCTTCGGGTTTGGGCTCCTCGCATCGCCATCGGAAGATCTTGGCGCCGGGCGTCAGTAGATCTTGGCGTCAGTAGATCTTGAGAGCCTCGCAACTTCTTGCGGGTCATACTTGTCACATAGCACCTGTCGTGGCTAGCCTTGCTGATGGGGAAAACATGTCCGAGGCTGGTCAAACACACACATAGTGAGGTTCAAGCGGCGAGGTACATGGTACTTGACAGGGCGACGCAGATGCCGCGAGAACACGAGCAGGACAGCAGCACGCCGCAGAGGGGGGTGGTTAGCCAGAGGCGGCGACGGGGAGAGGAAGGCCGAGGCGGCGCTACGGAGACGAGGCTCGCCGGCGGCGCGGCTTGCCGGAGGCGCAGCAGCGGCAGCGGGGAGGGGGACGGTCTGGCGACGGCGGCGCGCGGGGTCGGTGGAGGCCGGAGGGCACGCTGGAGGAGGCGGGAGGCGCGGCCGGAGCAGAGGGTGGAGCGGGGCCGCGCGCCGGCGGGCGGCGGTCTCATAGGCGGCGTCGGGCGGGCGGCCCGAGGAAGGCGGCGGCGCGGAGGGGGTGCAGGCGCGGAGAGGGGGGGCGTCGCCGGAGGAACGGCGGCGTCGGCGAGGCGGAGAGGAGCGAAGGGAGAGGGGCGGCTCGGGGCGAAGAGCAGAGGGTGGAGCGAGCTCGCGCGGAGGCAGCGGTGGAGGAGGAAGGGAGGCGGGCCGGCGGCGAGGGTGCTGGCGAGCGCGGAGGCGAGAGGGCGAGCGGGGGAAACGCCGGCGGTGGCGGGCTCGGTGGAGAGCCAGGGAGGGCGATGGCTTCGGTGCGGGAGAGGAGGGAGGAGGAAGACGATGGTAGAGAGGAGGGCGAGCACGTCGGGGTGGGGGACGCGTGGGGGGACGCGTGGGGGCGCGTGGGGGGCGCGTGTGGGCCAGGGGACGGGCCCGCGGGGTGTCGGTGGGAGTGCTGAGCGCTGGCGTGCGTGGTGTGCTGTGTGGGTGGGTTGAGTGGTGTAGGGCTGCTGGGGGTGAGAGAGGGAGAGAGTTGGGTGAGGTGGCAAGCTATGATAGGTTGGGGGGAAGGGGCAGGGTGACGTGGCGGCCAGCGATAGGTTGGGGTGAGGTGGAGGTAGGGTGGGTAGATTAGGACTAGGTAGGTTAGGGATTTTGGGTGGACCGATTTTATTCCGGGGGTGGTCGACTGGGTCGAATCGGCCCGTTCGACTGCCCCACTAAAATAATTAAATATTTTATTTATTTCAAACAGGGCTTTTGCAAACCGATAGCAGACAAAACAAAATAATCCGGAGACCCGGGTTTTGCGTTTGAATTAAGACGGGGCGTTTAGAAAACAAATTAGGTTTTCCCGAAAATAGTTTTATGCGAACAAAGGCGAGATGATGACGATGCTCAATGCAATGTGGCATGATGACATGAGCATGCGGTCATGATGATGCAATGCACAAAAACAACGCGATTTTCTAGTAGTGGTTTTGCGGGATGCCACAGGTATAGATAGTCATCCTGATAAGATAAGCAGTGGGCAGTGTTAGTTAACCATTCCGTTGTAGTTGCGACACTTACTAGTCAAATACAATTAGCATGAGATATCCCAAAACCCAGCAGT
This sequence comes from Avena sativa, assembly GCA_916181665.1. Lineage (NCBI taxonomy): Eukaryota > Viridiplantae > Streptophyta > Magnoliopsida > Poales > Poaceae > Avena > Avena sativa. The sequence goes on along the minus strand of OV702283.1, from coordinate 407,223,346 downwards.
TGTTGGTACTTTTATTTAGCCATTCCGTTGCAGTGAAGCTGATTACTAGTCATAGCTTATACAAGTCAAATTATAGCAGTAAACTTTAGTTATAGTTGTCTATGATCAAGCACTGTGCTCCAAGTCGTCCATAACCGCGGACACGGCTTCTCGAAAAGATTAAACCCTTCAGGGGTGCACCAAAGTATCCACACGCACTTCGACCCTTTTTGCCAGATCAATTAACATACACCCATCGGTATGTCGGCGGGGCCTAAGTCATGACGTTTCCCAGACCCAAAGCAAGCACGGGGGGCCACCCCACTAAGTACACCCGCAACAAAGTCGGCCGGTCTCCGAGACAGACTCAGGGTTTGCGACAGTGGTTGTAAACGACAGGGGATCCCAAAACTGGGCCTGTCGATACCGCGAAAACACTCCGCTTCCAAAACAGTACAGGTGCTATCCATCGCACAATCGTAAATAAAGCAGTAAAGCATGGCATAAGTACAGGATAGTAATAAAGCCCCAGACTACTTGTGGCCCCCAGTACAGTACTTTGAAATCAGGTACTAAATCGATGGGGGGCCCATATCTCCCCACATGTGGTTAGCGCGCTCGATCTCGGAACAGGTGTCAAGAACTCGGGGTCCTACGGGACACAAGTGGACGGTTAACAACCAAATAACATCTATTGCCCACCTGTGCCTCTGCTTACCTACTTCAATTTTAGTTGTTAAACAATAATTGAATTAAACGATGATAATTAAAGCCATGATCATCTCCAACATTAGACATGCGGCAATACTCCAACAACTGTGGTACTTGACGACACGCAACTGCACTTGAGCAAGCGACTACGACGCGCAGGTCCAACTATCTACCAAACAACAGGTAATAGGAGGTGTCCAAGGCAATATAAGGCTGCAAGGGATATCACGGGTACGAAAACTAGAGCATCGCAACACAGATAGCAAAAGATCAACAGGAGGGAATAAATACTATAAAAGTAAGATAGGTAGAAAGGGGGAGATGCTCGCCTGAAAACATTGCCGAAGGTTCAACCGAAGATCGGGGTGAAGCTCACATCAACTCAACGGCCTTATCCGCGAAGAAGCAAAACACTAGAAGAAACACCGGATGCACTATTTAATACGACGGCAGAAGATCGGGCATGATGCATGTATGATGCATGACATGGCAAAGGTGCGATGCAATTAGGCAAGATTAAGCGGAACCGGGGTCCCGACAATTAATTAGATGGTTCATGTTGTTTAGATACCCCGCAATTAAATGTTGTAATAACAAGGCAAGATAAGTTACCGGTTCGCTACACAAATTTAAATGAGGCCATTATAAGACTAGATTTGCCCGCATATGGACCCCATATTTAATTATGCAGTGAATCGGCATAAGGCCCCCAAACCACACAAATATGCATGCATGAACAATTATTATGCAACAATTCTATAGAGGGCATTTATAAAAATAGGGCTCTCGGATAAGGGTCACACATTAGGGTTCGGCGATCTTGGTCCGGGGGGTTCGGGGTTCGACAGGGTTCGACGGGGATCGGTTTCGGCGGGAGCGTTCTCGGATAACGGAGTAGATCTTGGCGTTCCAGGAAGCAGGACTTGGTTCGGCGTCGGGGGCGCATCGGTCTCGCCCTGGTCGGTGTCGATCTTGTCGTTGATGGCGGAATTGAGTGGATCGGGTACCGGGGTCTTCGGATCCGTGAAGTAGATCTTGTCGCACGGTGTCCGGGGTAGATGAGCTTGGCGTATTCGCATCGGCGCTCTTGACGTTCGGGTTCTCGTCTTCGCATCCGGGAAAGGAGGACTTGTCGCACATGTGATCTTCGGGTCCGGGGTCTCAGGTTCGCGGAACGGTCTCGCGATCCGAGCGGGAGTACTTGTCGGTCCTAGGTTCCATGTCGGCATCCTCGGTGTCTCGCGGTGAAGTGCTTGCCGTGTTTGTGGCGAGCTTGGCGGTCATCAGGTTCGGCGCCGATGGTCGTTGGCGAACTTGGGTGCATCAAGACGGGCCATAGGGAACACAAGCAGATCCCATGGCACACATACACGAGCACACACAGACGCACACACGGGAGGCAGAGGGCCCACAGGGTGACGGTGGCGGGGTCAGGCGAGGAGGCCGATGGCGGCGTCGAAGCGCGGGAGGCGACCGGGAAGAAACTCCGGCGGGCCGACGGTGGCCGGCAGGCGCTGCAGGGGGCCGAGGATGGCGTGAGGGTGAGGACGGGGGCGTAGGGCCGGATTCGCGCGGGACGGCGGAGCAGGACCGCCGGCGGCGAGGCGGGGTGGAGGCCACGGCCTGACGGAGGGGGAACAGGGCGGCGGGGAGGCGCCGGGGAGGAGCTGGCGAGGGGGGCCGCGGGTCGACGGAGGCGGGCGGTGGTACTAGGCGAGGCCGGCGGCAGGCCTGCGTGGCGGCGGGGCTGCAGAGAGTGGGGTGGGGAAAACGGAGGGGCGGCGGCCGACGGTGGTTGGAGGAGGAGGGCGCCGGAGGGGTTCGCGGCGACGGAGATGCTCAGGGCGGCGCCGGGCGCGGTGGGGGGAGGAGAGCACCGCTGCGGCGGCGGCTTGGGCCGGCGAGGGCGAGCGGGTCCGCGGGGCGGGGAGGCGCGGCCGGACGCGGGGTTGACGGCGACGCCTGGCGGCGCTCGCTGGCCGGAGGGACGGCGGCCGGAGGGGAGAGGGGAGGAGCGGCCGACGCCGGGGAGAGAGGGAGGCCGAGCGGGGCGGCGCCGGAGGAGGAGGAGAGAGCGGGGTCGGGAGAGAGGTGAAGGGAGGGAGAGGAGAGAGGGAGAGAGCGGGGTGGGGCGCGTGGTGGGGTCGTGCCAGGGGCGGTGGGACCCAGGGGCAGGCAGGGGGTCACGCGGGGAGGGGTGGACCGGGTCCAGGGTGGGCCAAGGAAGCTGGTCGGGGTGGGGGGTTGAGTGGGTGGTGGGGTCAGGTGGGAGTGGGGCCTGGGGTGGGGCCAGGCTGTAGGTGAGGGAGGGAGAGAGGGGGATAGGTGGCAATGGGGTGAGAGAAGGAGTGGGGTGCTGCAGGGTGGATTGATGAGGTGGCAAGGTGGGTAGGGATTGGGGGAGAGGGTGAGATGGCAAGCTGTGATTGGTGGGTAGATTAGGATTGGGTGGAAATTAGGTTTAGAGTTTGGGTGGACTGATTTTATTCTGGGGGTGGTCGACTGGGTCGAATCGGCCAGTTCGACTGCCCCCCTAAAAATAATTAAATATTTTATTTATTTCAAACAGGGCTTTTGCAAACCGATAGCAGACAAAACAAAATAATCCAGAGACCCGGGTTTTGTGTTTGAACAAAGACGGGGCGTTTAGAAAACAAGAACAGGTTTTTCCGCAAATAGTTTTATGCAAGCAAATGCAAGATGATGACAATGCTCAAATGCAATGTGGCATGATGACATGAGCATGCGGTCATGATGATGCAATGCACAAAAACAACGCGATTTTCTAGTAGTGGTTTTGCGGGATGCCACATTGACCTGGCCAACGCAGGTAAAAACTTAGATGAATGACCCCAAGGTCCATTTGGTACTTGGATATCCAAGGTTATAGTTACATTGGACTGGATGGATTTGGACTTTGTGCACCGAATCGTGGACCTTGATCTGGACGTGAGCTTGTTTAAGTGGATATATGTTGGACTACTCTGTTTTGGATTTGGACACTGGTCTAGTTTCATGTTTATGAATCCCAGCGACGAAGTTCGATCCCTGTCACGGATGAATTTTCAGAATTCTCACGCCGTCCCGCTTCTACTATATCAAAAAAATGTGTCGCTCCGTGCGCGTCCTCGCTAGAATCGCCATTGCTGGCCTGGGGGCTCAGCTGGGTTCTTGATTCTGGGTGCTCTCAGAGGAGGAATCAGAGGACGAGGAGCTCGACTCGACTCTGGTCACGGAGATCGAGAGCGCCTCCTTCTCCCCCAGATCTGGCCCTACTCTGGTGACCCTGGGGACTTCTTCTTCTAGCCCTGGAAGGTGGTGGACGCCAAGTCGCGCTTGGGCAAGCAAGCTCCTAGGTTCGCGCCGAGAGGCCGTCCTTCGTGCTTTCCTATCCATGATCCTTGCTCGTCTCTCCGGCCGCCGCATCAGCTGTTTCCACTGTTGTTGAACCCTAAGGGGCTCGAGCCCCGGGAAGAGTTCTCGGCGCTGCCGCGGAAGCTTACGCTTCCTTCTTCCCTGTCGGTGGATGCAAAATGCAAGATGCGGTCTCCTGGTCGGATCAATGTAGATCCTAGTGGCATCGCAGGGCGTGACTTCAGATCTGAGCAGGAGGCACTCCACCGTGGTGGGGGAGGTGTCAGTGTGGCACACCAACCCGTTCCCATCCCAAGCGAGGCCTGGTGGGCTGAACCTGGGCCCATCTCTTCATTCTGAGGCGGGACAGGCCGGATCTCATCCGATATGATGGATAGTCGACACGTGGCTCCTTCGAGGGCCATAATGAAGCTGCCGACTCGGTCTGTGAGTGATGGATGCCCAGTATATAAATGGTGTTGGAAGCGGAAGGGAACCCTAGATATCACTCCCTTCCCCACCTCTCTCTCTGACCTCAAACAACTCAACCTTTCCCCCTCCCCTAGATCTGCTCGCCATGGACCACGACCACCGTGAAGGCTGGAAGAACGGCAAGTGACCATATTCCGAGGTTGTAGGGGTTCGTAGCATGGAAAACAAAAAAATTCTACTGCATACACACAAACAAGCCAAGAACTATCTACTAGATTGTAGCAACGAGTCGATTAGAGTACTCACCCTCGAAGATTCCAAAGCGATTGACGAGAGCAGACTCTCGTGGGTGATGTATTCGTACACTTGTCAATCTCAAGATCGCGTAGACAATCCTTCTGACGCTGCGTTTCGGCAGCGCTTCCGCAGTCGGTCACACGTTCGGTACTCGATGAAGACCTTCCTCTCCCTTGTTCCAGCAGGCAGCGGAGGTTCTAGTTCTCCCCTCACGATTCCGGCAGCACGACGGCGTGGCGTCGGAAGTAGAGAGAAAATCCTGCAGGACTTCGCCTAAACCGGAGCAGGTTATGGTGGATCTAGGGTTTCCGGCGATCTAGGTTTAGAGGGCCGGAGAGGGGGAGGTGGAGTCGGTGGCGGCTAGGGCGGCGGTGATGATCCGGCAGCAGCGCGGCGGCGGCAGCGGTGGTGCTGGGGTGGCGGCAGCACGACGACTTGGTGGGGAGGGCTGGTTGTGTGGCCTTGGGGCACCCTCTCCCCTCTATTTATGAGAGGGAGGGCATCTTGGGAGAGGGGAGTTTGAATCCTTTACCAACTCCCTCTCCTAGTTGGCTTGTGGTGGAGGGAAAGAAGGATTCTTTCCTTCCTTAACTAGGATACATTGTCCCAGTTTGACATTTCGAATTTGCCTTTTGACTTTCAATTTAGAGCTTTTTTTCTTTCTTGCAAATGCCCAACCAAGTGACCTAGGACATGATCCAATCATTCCACTTATCCATGACACATTCATGTACCCTTCCCCTTCCGGTTCGGTGAACCTTCTAGACCCTTCTAGAACCTCTTCGATGAAATCATCGGAATCATTCCCGAACTCCGGAATTGGACTTTCCTTATATAAATCTTATTCTCCGGACCATTCCGGATCTCCTCGTGATATCCCGGATCCCATCCGAGACTCCAAACAACATTCAGTCTCCCTGCTTACATTCCATATCTACTAAACAACATCGAATCCTTAAGCGTGTATCCCTACGGTTCGTGAATTATGCGGACATGACCGAGACACTTCTCCAATCAATAACCAATAGAGGAATCTGGAAATTCATATGTCTCCCACATATTTCTATGATTACTTTGCGATCAAATAAACCACTTACATACGATACCAATTTCCCTTTGTCTCGCGATAGTTTACTTATCCGAGGTTTGATCTTCGGTATCTCTGCACACCTAGTTCAACCTCGATACCGATAAGTACTCTTTTCTTGTTTCCGTGATATATGATCCCTTGTGGGCCAGTCACATGATTGCAAGATAATTGGATGACATTCCACCGAGAGGGCCCAGAGTATATCTATACGTCATATGGATGGACAAATCCCACTCTTGATCCATGTGCCTCAACACATACTTTCCGAACACCCAGTGCCACCTTTATAGCCACCCAATTACGGTGTGGTGTTTGATGTCATCAAAGCATCCTTCTGCAGGATGGAGCCAGGGTTTGAGCTCAAGAGGGGAAAGGTGTGCGTGTGATTTGATTGAGGGTGGCTAAGCTAGCAAATCTGTCACAAATAACGACCTGCCATGGCTAAAATTCTTAAGGAAATCATGAGCATAGGGGGGGCGTCGCCCCTGCTCGTCCCCCCTTGTCTCCGTCCCTGCCTTCCGGTGATGGTGATTAGCATGATCTCATGGTCGAAGGAATTGGGTTACTATGTATCAGAAAGCTTATAGCAAACGAACTATTGAAATGACTTGATCTTTATGCTACGCTTATCTATAGGAGTATGTCCATCATACCATTCTCCTAATGATATGATCTTGTTGTTAACATCTCTATGTTCATGATCCAGAAACTATGATCATCTATTAACCAACAAGCTATTATTACAAAGAGGCTTTACCAAGGACTTTAATTTAGTTTACAAATCACAGAAGTATTAATGTTTCCGGTTAATACTATTATATCATGAATGTAAACATTTATCATAAACACAAAGATATAATAATAACCACTTCTATTATTGCCTCTAGGGTATATGTCCAACAGATGTTGGTTAGAGCGACAACCGGCATGTGCATCAATTGACCGAGGATAAACGACAAGAAATCGAAGCCAACCGCCGCAGATCTGTCAGAGGGATAGATCTCCAATGCGGAGACATGATGCTTTTTGTCGGAGAGGTGATAATTAGCGTTACCTCACTGCCCCCTCTCACTTCAGGGGTGGAGAGAGGGGTCCTAGAGTCCACAATGAAAGAAACAAGCTGGCGTCCTCTGCGCCTCTCCCGTCGGTGAGAGGCTCCTCCTAGGCCCTCTCGGAAGTGACTGGACCGGAGGTGGTAGGGTCGAAGTAAAACATTACATTCTTTAACTCCTCGTTCTTAGGTCAAAGGAAAACTTAGCTAGCTCTATTTTTGCTTACCCTTTATGTGTCTGGCAAGTGTTGCCTTGAACTCTATTGTGTGTCTTCGGGATGGTTTATAATAACTTAAGTTTTTGAAACTTTGTTACCGTAAGGATTTATTAATTTAAGGAAAACGATAGGCGTCCTCCGGACGATGGAAACGTTCCCATCATCCTAGTCGATAGCACGACACGTGTCCGTGTACATGGTCAATGAGTGAACCCGTGTGCGCCTCCTTCTCTCGCGCGTCTCTCCCATGGAACAAAAACCAGACCACCTCTTGCTCTCGACCTTTCCTAGCCCCTCTTGCTCTCCCCACTGCTGTCGAAGAAGTCGTTGGACAAATCGATGCCGCTGACGAAGGTGTCGTCGCAGAGGTAGCAAGGCCGCTCGCCCATTGTAGCAGAGCTGGTTGCCTGTTGTAGCAAAGTAGGCCGCCCATTGTAGCAACGCCACCGTTGTCGGAGAAGGCGCCGTTGCGGCGATAGCAACGCCGGTCACCCCTTGTAGCAGCGCCTCCCGCTGCTGGTAGCAGAACTCACTACTGCTCGCAGCAAAAGGCACCATCACCAGAGAAGACATCGTCACAATGTTAGCACCGCCGACAAACCCTTGTAGCAGCACCTCCCGCCCTTGGTAGCAGAACTGCCGACCGCTCGCAGCAACACCACCCCACCACTGGTAGCAAAGGCCAGCCGTGCATTGTAGCAAGGCCGCCCTCCCATTGTAGCAAGGCCGACCACGCCTTGTAGCAAGACCGACCGCCGACTGAAGCAAAGCATGCCCCCGCGGTCGTAGCACCGCCGCCGTGTCATGGTAGCAATGCCCCAACTCCATGTAGCAACACGGGCTACCCCTTGTAGCAAGGCCAGACAACCACCACTCTAGCACCGCCCGACGGAGAGCTCACGGAGGTGGAGCCCCAATGATGGAGGTCGATTGGAGCAACTCCCCCACCCGTAGTACATCGCCAGGGGGGAAATACGAGATGGGAGGGGGACACCGCGGGCGAGATGAGGAGGGGGAAGGGCGTGCCCATCGGAGGGAGCGGAGAGAGGCGGCATCGCGTGCTTGGGCAGCTGCAGTTGCGGGCGGAGAAGAAAACAAAGAGTAAGGAGGTGAGGGAAAGGATAAGACCAGCTGTAGCATCCCATTTGTCTAACAACTGTAATGCTACTTGGTCTAGTAATAAAATGGTTACTTCCTACATATAATTGTTGCATCATCATCATATCATGCTCATGTCATCATGCCACCTTGCATTTGAGCATCATACAAAACCCTGGTTGTGTTGGTTCTTCTCTCATTTTCATTATAAATTGTATTGCCTCTTGATATTGTATTTGGTTCTTGATATATTGTTCAAATGCCCAAGTTGAGTTGGGGGCATATCTTTTATTGACTCCACCACCTTTCTTTCACCACTTTATAATTCCACCATCCAATTAATATGAGCTTGGCTTTTTAATTGAGTTTACTTCTGGCTCATGTGGGTTGGGTGGATCCCACTCATAATCTTTTGCTTGGCCTTACTCCATCTTTGGGGATGCACATAAATAAATGCCATGGAATATTATTTTGTTCTCACAAGATAAAACCTAGCATTTAATGCATTTGCATGGGCCATGCAACCATCTTCAACTTTGGTCATCTTATGGTTTTATTTGAACTCTTGGGTGGGTCCTCTCTGTCTTATTCCTGCTTTTGGGCTTGATCCATTTTAATCTTGCTCATACCTCATCACCTCTTTTCTTCTTCTCTTTTGGCCATCTTGTTGAGCTTGTGTGGGTCATGCTTGAGCTAATCAAGACACCAAAACCCTCTATCTCTCTCTCTCTAACCCTCCTACCACTCCTGGTGCTTGTTCATGTGATGCCATTGTCATGTGCTTAGACATGGGCACACCTTCCCTCTCATCTCACCTCTCTCTTAAGCCCTAAACCCGAGCCCCTCTAATCCAAACCCTAAACCTTGTCTCTTGTTCTCTCTTGCCTCTCCTCATGGTCAAACCCACGGTTCCATTTTCCCCTGAAAAAGTGCAGCAGTTTTTGAATTTAGGAGCTGGTTTAAATTTGCATTGGAATAAAAACAAGCAAAACAAATAAAACAAATAGGAAACAATAAAGAGGAGAAAAACAAACCTGGCAGCAACCTTGGGCCCAGCCTAGCAGCCACCTGGCCCGTTTCCTCTCCCTCCCTCTTGGGCCGGCCGTAGCAGCCCACCCCCCTGGCCTAGTACCCCTTCGCTCCCGTCGCCGCGCTCCTGTTCTTCTTCCTGGCGACTGATGCCGTCCCTCAGCGCCCTCTCTCTCGTGGCATGAGACGGAAAGCAGACGGGGTGGCAGGTGGCCGTCCCGCTCCGTCGTCCGCGTCAGCAGCACGTGAACCCTGCCCTTCTTATCCTCAAACCGCGGAGTCCCCCTCGAACCCTAGCCTCCCTCTTCCCCTCCTCTCCGCCGCCATCCCCTACCTTTGCTCCCAGCTATGCTCACCCTGCCCGAGAGCTTCGGCGAGGAGAGCGTCGCCGCGCCGTCGCCTTGATCACCGTCTGGAGCCGGAGGGCGTGCAGGCGGTCTTCGTCGACCACCCCGCGAGCTCTGGGAGGAGCTGGGTGTGGCGCCTCTGCTTCCTCTTCTTCCTGACTGTCTCCCGCCGTCGTCGTCATCACCTCCGACCACCCCCCATCCTCGTCTCCCCCGGGAATCGAGCGAGGTAAGGACCCCCTCTCTTTTCCCCATCTTCCCGCCTCGCCTCCATCGCTTTGTTAGCGTCGCCACCGCTGCGTTTCTTCCTCCCGGACGACGACTGCACATGCGCCGCTAGCTCAGGAAGCTTCCCTGTCCCCGACAGTTTCAGCAGAAACTTTTCGGGCACCCCCGAGATTCGTGTTCTTCCGGAGTCCCTGGCCCTTCTCGTAAGAAAACCCTTGAACAAATTTTGTAGACCCTGATCCCCTCTCCAACTTTGATCCTTGTGGCATGTTCAAATTCCCAAAGGTTTCGTCGCCAACGTCCACCGAAGATCGGACGATATCACGGCGGCGCTGCTCTTATCCGTCCGTCAGTCTCGAGCGCCTACTGGTACCTCTGTTCCTCGCCAGATCCCGGCCTCTGTAGTCCTCCGTTGGCGAAGCTCCAAACACGAAAATTGCAGCCCTATCGTCCCTCTACAGCTTTCATTTTTGCGACATCATCATTTTCCCAAAGTTTTGCTCGCCATCTTCGACGCAAGTTTGACTCAGCCCACAGTTTCGGCCGGATCAAATTCAGTTTAGTCAGTCCAAACCGACCCTCCTGGAAGTTTTCTATTTAGGCCCCTGTGGTTTCTCCTTCCCAACCCGCGGTCCCCCAAACCAACCCAGCGAGGAGTTTTGCAGAATAGCCCCTGAGTTTTCCTAATCCTAACCCGCGGTCCTACCCCACCCAGTCCTCTATGCCAAGTCAGCGCGTGCGGCCCACCTGTCATCCACCTTGGGTAGGGTCCTGCGAGTAGCAAAAGTCCAGCACCATTCTGTTTTCAAATTCAACTTTTTCAAATCTGTTTAAATACAAATCAACTCATAACTTTCAAATGATTAGGATTTTGAACTTAAACTTTTTATGAAATATGTTTTGTTTTTGAATGTTAATTCAAATCTTTAACCAAATAATTTCAGGATTAATTTAAAATAGTCAAACCTTTGACTTTGACCTAATTTGACTAATTTGACTATAAGTAAATTTAAATTCATAATTCCAAATAATACAAATAATATATGTTTTTGAATCAGAAAAATGTGAGGATTTCAAATATGCCATCCAAAATATTATTTGGGCACTTTAAATTTCAAGTTGAATTAAATTACAACAAAATGCCCCTCACCTTAATTAATTAATAACTCTAGTTCTATAACTCCGAATTAAACAAATGATATGTCTAAAATGATCAGCTCGACGAGACCTTTCTGTTTAAGCATACCATGATATGAATTGAAGCATGCATCATATAAATATATAGTATACAGCAACTAATATGACAATAAAATGGGACCAAAACCCAATAAAAATTTTATTTCTTGTATCCTACACCTCACCCATGCCATGCTACATTATTGCCATGCAACTTGTGCATCATTCATCATGGCATGATTGTTTGCTTGACGCATTTTATTCCTATGCTTGTGCACTTTATTTATGTTGGCCCTTGTTTGTTTGGTTCTTCTTCGAATAGACACTGAGCAGGGGATATATCAAGAGAACCAGGAGCACTACCCAGATCCGTCTCTCGCTTCAACTGAGCTGCCAGGCAAGCACTACCACATGCTTGCATACATACAGTACCTATTGCCTCTATCTTATTCTTGCATCATTGAGTCGCGATTGCACTAAACTGAATCCCAAGTATGGCATGGCCTTACTTTTAAACCCCACCAAGCTGTTCCTCCATCCCATGAGCCATTACTACAGGAGTTGTTTGAGCCATGCGAGTCGTAGAACAGCATGTGTAGGGTATGTGAGTGTCTGATGAATAACGAGGTACCTAAACAACTTAACCTGAGTAGTAATGGGATAACTAATGAAAGTGGCACCGGTGGGCAATATCTGCTATTTGGTTTTTCCTGCTCACTTGTGTCCCGTAGGACCCCGAGTACTTGAAACCTGTTCCTTGAATATTCGCGCTATCCACATCCGGGAGGCTTATGGGACCCCCCTGAGCCAGAGCTTGATTCCGTCTTATTTCTTGGGGCCACAAACTAGTTTGAGGTTTTATTTACTATCCTGTACTTATGCCATGCCTTACTGCTTTATTACGATTGTGCGAGGAGCACCTGTACTGTTTAGGATCGGGACACGTTTTCGCGGTGTCGACAATCCCAGTTTTGGGTTCCCAGTCGTTCACAGCCGTCCACCCAAACCTCGGGTCCGTCTCGGAGTCAGCTAGCTTCGTGGCGGGTGTACTCCAAGGGGTGGCCCCTTGAAATATTTCTGAATCCTGTGATTGCTTTGTCGTGAAGGCCTCGTTGGGTTTTGATTTGGTTTTTCCGAGGTTGATCGAGTGTGTGTTGCTATTTGTGCACCCCTGCAGGGTAAAACTTTCTGAAAGCCGTGTCCGCGGTTATGGACGACTTGGAGCACAGTTTCTCGATCATAGACAAGCATAACTAAAGTGTCGCTTTTAATTTGACTAAGTAATTGACTAGTAAATAGTGCAACACTCATGGAATGGTTAATAAAATTGCCAACGGATGGGGGGTTGTTCGTCCGCTTCCTCGTTGGTAAGCGAGGAGGAGGATGGATCTGGTGATATTACTGTTATAACTGTTGGCATTAATTCACGGACATCCGTCTATCTTTGGTTAGGCGGATGGTTAGCGAGTATCTATAGGACTGTTAGGGTTTATCTTTTGCTGCAATTGCGTCACCCCAGGTTGTGTCCCCTTTAGAGGCATAAATACTTGCTGAGTACCCTTAGGGTCTCACACGATAAATTATTGGTTCAGATGAACAGGTACACTCGCAGGACGGATACTGGGTGGAGGAGGCTGACGATGTGGGCAACGATCGTTCGGTGTAGAGATTCCGGGAACGGGGATCCATGAGATCTGTGGGCGGGATGTGCTTATTTATGTGGCATCTTATGCCGATTTGCTTCTTATCCGTACTCGGAACTTGTTTGCCGCTTCCGCCTGATACTCTGATGTGTGATGTATGAGGAAATATCCTAAACTATTAGATCTATCTAGGTCATTTGAATCTTGCCGTATGGCGTTGCTATATTTCCTTTCTTTCTAGATGGAATGGCTCTGATGTACTATTGTATGGTGGCTTGCATACATACTCATTTGTGTATGTAGTTGATCCCTTCGCCTGCCGATTACGCCGCCCGTACTTGTCCCGATGATTGGAAGTGGTTGGGACGGCCGAAAGGTCTACCCGTGAGTGGCTTTTGGGGCCCCACCGTACTATTTCAACCACTTCCGCTCATCCAGGCTTGTATCTAGGAGCGTAATTCACCGAGGTAGTTACAATTGGTATCAGAGCCATCCCGACCTTCAGGGTCTCAGCCAAACGGTCGTTGTCAGTCTAGCAAACATTTTTGGTAGTTATGTATACTAGGGAAAAACAAAACGCGAGAGTAGGACTGCTTCCATTTTTCTTCTTACCCTCCCACCCACCCTCTTCTGGTAAGGAAGTGTAACGTTTTCAATCCTCTTCTTAAAAGTTCAAACTAGGATTCACGTGTTCTGGGTTTCCGTAGTACCATAGGTTGTGTGTTTGTGTGTGTGTGTGTGTGTAATTCTTTGTCTATCTGTTGCATCCAAGTTGTTGTCTAATCAGCCTTTTGGTTATCAACTATTGGTACATTCCATACCGACAGGCTTTTGCAAACCGACGCGATCTGTCTTACTCTTTGTTATCCGACGTTATCTTGTTTGGGGTGTTCGTTTTCGTAGTTGCTAATCTTTAGGTTCATCGTGAGAAGAAGGGGTTAGGATATGTGTTTTACTTATTCATGTGCGGAGTAATGATTTGAGTGCGGGATGGAGTCGCGACCATACCACTACTTTTATCATTCGCTTTTGTATATTGAATTGGTAGAGTCACTAATCTTGATTCGTTAAGTAATTTTGCGCATCTATTGGTATTTTAATGCCGAAATTTGTGGAAAATTTTTCTTTGATATATTTGTGTACCACACTCCTTTTCAGTCGTGTGTGATATGCTTAATATCTTCTAGGTGCTTTGAACTTTGTTGATATTTTAATATCATCTTAGTAAATTTTATCCTTTAATCTTGGTTAATTCCATCTTGGTACTATTTTGGATTATTATTATTCTCCATTATAGTACTGACTTGTGTTTTATATCAATCTCAGGATGGCTCCACCACGCCGTTCAGATGAGGACATACCACCGGAATTGGGGGCTGCGTTGTCAAACATAGCCAATGCCTTGGCAGCAATGCAGCAGAACCAGCAGCGTTTGGAAGAAAGTGTCAGGAGAAATGAGTTTGCTCCACTACCTCCACCTCCCAAGCGGGGCGACATCAAAAGCTTCCTGAAGTTCAACCCTCGCCAATTTCATGTTTCTGATCGACCACTTGATGCTGATGATTGGTTACGTGAGACGTCAAGGCTACTGGAGACTGCTGATGTTCCTGAGCAAGAATGGGTGAAATGTGCTACTCACCTTCTGAAGGGAGATGCAGCTCTCTGGTGGGAGAATTATCTGAAGGCAAGCTGCACTGGTTTTCAGCCCACTTGGGAACAGTTCTCTGGAGCTTTCAAAGAGCAATTCCTGTCAGAGATTGTCATGGAAAGGATGAAGGAAGCTTTTCTCAACCTCAAGCAGGGAAATGATAATGTCAACACCTACATCAGGAACTTCATGAATCTTTCTCGTTATGGTGGCGATGAGGTCTCCGATGACAAGAAGAAGCAAAAGAGGTTCAGGCAAGGGCTCAATGCATCGATCAAATATGCAATCACACATGCAAGGCCAGCGTCTTTTCTGGAACTTCAGCATACAGCTTTGCAGGAGGAAGCAAGTAGGCAAGTGTTTGAGGAGTCCAAGAAACACAACCGTGATGCACCAAGCTCTTCAGCTATGTCAGCTCCTTCTAAGCGGCGTGTCTGGGTTCCTAACACCCCACCGTCGCTCCCGGCTTCACAAAGACCTGCAAGCTACGCGTCAAGGCCACCAAACTTCATCACTGCTGCTCCCAGGGGCTACACCCACAACTACCCTGGAGCGCCTAGCGGAGTCCCTGGCTACGTTGCTCCACGTCCACCTGGTGCTTGCTTCACGTGCGGAGACCCTGGACATCTAAACTGGAACTGTCCGTTGAAAAACAAAGCTCTTCCTCCACCCCCTCCAAGATCTGCGGCAAGCTCTCCTATGGTTCGTGCACCACCACCTCGGGCTCTCAACATCAACACTAAGCCCGGGTCTACTGTTGCTCGTGCCAACTGTGTCAACGCCGCTCAAGCTGAGCATGCACCTGGAGTTGTGATGGGTATGCTTTCCGTTAACTCAGTCCCTGCACGAGTTTTGTTCGATTCTGGTGCATCGCATTCATTTGTTTCTCACAAGTTTGCAAATGAGAATGAGTTAGTCTTGGTTCCTCTCCTTAAGCGGTTGGTGGTACAATCTCCTGGTTCAAACATGAGGGCTGTTCATATCAGCCATGGCAATCAAATTGAGATTGGTGGCTCTTCGTTCTCGGCATCCTTAATTGTCCTGGGCAGTTCTGACATTGATGTCATCTTGGGCATGGATTGGTTGACAGCAAATGCAGCTGTGATTGATTGTGCTGAACGCTCGGTTTCTCTAAAGATTCCTGAAGGCCATATAGTCTTTTCTCCAAGCCTGACTCCTGCTGTCCAGCTTTTCTCTTTGGCGGCTCTGAATGATGATGCTATGGAAGCTATTCAGAGTGTCCCAGTGGTCTGTGAGTTTCCGGATGTCTTTCCTGAAGAGTTGTCGGGTATGCCTCCGGATCGTGAGGTTGAGTTTGTAATTGAGCTTGAACCTGGAAAGGCTCCTATCTCCAAGCGGCCTTATAAAATGGGTCCTGCTGAGTTGGCTGAACTCAAACGACAGCTTGATGAACAAGAGAAGTTGGGTTTCATTCAACACAGTACTTCTTCTTGGGGTAGCCCAACAATCTTTGTGAAGAAGCGTGACAGGACTGATAGACTTTGTGTTGACTATCGGGCTCTCAATGCTAAAACCATCAAGAACAAATATCCCCTTCCGCGGATTAATGATCTCTTTGATCAGCTAGCTGGATCTGTGGTATTCTCTAAGCTTGACTTGAGAAGTGGTTATCACCAAATCAAGATTCGCAAGGAAGATGTGCCTAAAACAGCTTTCACCACCCGCTATGGCCTGTATGAGTACACGGTCATGTCTTTCGGTCTCACCAACGCACCGGCTACCTTCTCGAGGCTTATGAACTCGGTTTTCATGGAGTACCTTGATAAGTTCGTTGTGGTCTATCTGGATGACATCCTGGTCTATTCTAAGTCCAAGGAAGAGCATGAAGAACACCTTCGTTGTGTCCTAAACAAGCTTCGCGAGAACCGCTTGTATGCAAAGTTCTCAAAGTGTGAGTTTTGGCTGCCTCAAGTAACCTATCTTGGTCACGTCATCTCTGCCAAGGGCATTGCAGTAAACCCGGAAACGGTAAAGACAATTGTTGAATGGCTTCCTCCTGTTAATGTAAAAGAAGTGCGGAGTTTCCTCGGTTTGGCTAGTTATTGCCGTCGCTTCGTTCAGAACTTTTCGAAGATAGCGAAGCCTCTTACCGATCTCCTCAAGAAAGGCAAGAAATACCTTTGGACTCCTGCATGTCAAGCAAGCTTTGAGACACTCAAAGAGAAGCTCACTTCCACACCAGTCTTGGTTCCTCCGGATACATCTAAGCCTTTCCAGATATTCTGTGACGCCTCCTTGCAAGGATTGGGTGCGGTCCTTATGCAAGAAAAGCAAGTGGTTGCTTATGCCTCTCGACAGTTGAAGACGCATGAGATCAACTATCCTACACATGACCTCGAGCTCGCAGCAGTTGTCTTTGCTTTGAAGCTATGGAGGCACTACTTGCTTGGCAACCGTTGTGAGATCTTTTCTGATCACAAGAGTTTGAAGTATATATTCACTCAGCCTGATCTCAACCTTCGACAGAGGAGATGGATTGAAGCAATCAATGACTTTGATTTGACC
The DNA here is from genome assembly GCA_916181665.1 of Avena sativa. Taxonomy (NCBI): domain Eukaryota; kingdom Viridiplantae; phylum Streptophyta; class Magnoliopsida; order Poales; family Poaceae; genus Avena; species Avena sativa. The sequence goes on along the minus strand of OV702283.1, from coordinate 407,206,519 downwards.
ATCAACTACACACCGGGCAAAGCTAATGTCATGGCCGATGCTCTCAGTCGCAAAGCTTATGTCAACAACCTCATGATGGAAGAACAACAACCTCTTTTGTGCGAGGAATTCCGTCAGCTCAACCTGGAAATTGGGGAACAAGGGCATCTCCTGAACCTTCTGGCTACTCCTCTCTTGGAAGAAAAGATTCGTTTTCGTCAGCGTGGTGATCCGCACACCAGAAAGATCACCTCCCAGCTTCAGCTTCCGAAGTATGAGTCCTTCCACGTAGATGATCAAGGCACGCTTTTCTTTGAACACCGGATGTTTGTTCCAAACCACCCGGGTTTGACAGAGCAAGTTCTCAAGGAGGCGCATGATTCTGTCCTCTCTATCCACCCTGGCAGCACAAAGATGTACATGGACTTGAAAACACAGTATTGGTGGCCTGGTTTGAAACGATATTGTGCCAAGTATGTCTCGGAGTGTGATGCCTGCCGCAGAGTGAAAGCTGTCCATCAGAAACCTTTCGGTCTTCTACAGCCATTGAAACCTCCGGAATGGAAATGGGAGAAAGTAGAGATGGATTTCATCACTGGTTTTCCAAGGTCGCAGAAGGGCAACAATGCAATCTTTGTTGTCATCGACAGGCTCTCTAAAGTGGCTCACTTCTTCCCTGTCAAGGAAACAATTTCTGGAATTCAGTTGGCTGAGCTCTATATCAACAGAATTGTCTCTCTGTATGGGGTTCCGCTGGAGATCAGTTCAGACCGTGGAAGCATCTTCACTTCCAAGTTCTGGGAAAGTTTCCAAAATGCTTTGGGAACAAAGTTGAACTTCAGCACAGCTTACCACCCTCAGTCGCAAGGACAAGTTGAAAGGATCAATCAGATTCTGGAGGATATGCTTCGTGCTTGCGTCATCTCTTTTGGCATGAAGTGGGAAGAATGTCTTCCTTATGCTGAATTCTCTTACAACAACAGCTTCCAGAAAAGTCTGAAGATGGCACCATTTGAGGCTCTCTATGGTCGCAAGTGCAGAACTCCGATTGGTTGGTCAGGTGCAGGAGAAAGAATATGGTTTGGCCCTGACATTGTAACCCAAGCGGAGGAGAAGGTGCATATCATTCTTGAAAATCTGAAGATTGCTCAAAGTCGCCAGAAGAGCAATTATGACAGGAAGCACACGGACATGGTGTATGCACCTGGTGATCTCGTTTACCTTCGTGTCACTCCCATGAAAGGCACACACCGCTTTGGTATCAAAGGAAAGCTGGCTCCTAGATACATCGGTCCTTTCAAAATTCGTGGAAGAAGAGGAGAAGTTTCTTATGCCCTGGAGCTCCCGGGAAAACTCAAGGTTCATGATGTTTTCCACATCTCTCAGCTCAAGAAGTGCTTCAAGGATCCCGGCAGGACCGTGGATCATGAGCTAATCAATCTCCAAGAAGACCTGTCTTATCAAGAACACCCCACCAAAATCCTCGAAGTCGCAGAAAGGAGGACTCGCAACAAGTCCATCAAGTTCTGCAAGGTGCAGTGGTCGCACCATTCTGTTGATGAAGCCACTTGGGAGCGTGAAGATGAACTCCGTGTCAACTATCCTACCCTCTTTGAGTCTTCTTCTTCCTAGAATCTCGGGGCGAGATTCCTGTTTAGTGGGGGAGAGTTGTAGCATCCCATTTGTCTAACAACTGTAATGCTACTTGGTCTAGTAATAAAATGGTTACTTCCTACATATAATTGTTGCATCATCATCATATCATGCTCATGTCATCATGCCACCTTGCATTTGAGCATCATACAAAACCCTGGTTGTGTTGGTTCTTCTCTCATTTGCATTATAAATTGTATTGCCTCTTGATATTGTATTTGGTTCTTGATATATTGTTCAAATGCCCAAGTTGAGTTGGGGGCATATCTTTTATTGACTCCACCACCTTTCTTTCACCACTTTATAATTCCACCATCCAATTAATATGAGCTTGGCTTTTTAATTGAGTTTACTTCTGGCTCATGTGGGTTGGGTGGATCCCACTCATAATCTTTTGCTTGGCCTTACTCCATCTTTGGGGATGCACATAAATAAATGCCATGGAATATTATTTTGTTCTCACAAGATAAAACCTAGCATTTAATGCATTTGCATGGGCCATGCAACCATCTTCAACTTTGGTCATCTTATGGTTTTATTTGAACTCTTGGGTGGGTCCTCTCTGTCTTATTCCTGCTTTTGGGCTTGATCCATTTTAATCTTGCTCATACCTCATCACCTCTTTTCTTCTTCTCTTTTGGCCATCTTGTTGAGCTTGTGTGGGTCATGCTTGAGCTAATCAAGACACCAAAACCCTCTATCTCTCTCTCTCTCTCTCTCTAACCCTCCTACCACTCCTGGTGCTTGTTCATGTGATGCCATTGTCATGTGCTTAGACATGGGCACACCTTCCCTCTCATCTCACCTCTCTCTTAAGCCCTAAACCCGAGCCCCTCTAATCCAAACCCTAAACCTTGTCTCTTGTTCTCTCTTGCCTCTCCTCATGGTCAAACCCACTGTTCCATTTTCCCCTGAAAAAGTGCAGCAGTTTTTGAATTTAGGAGCTGGTTTAAATTTGCATTGGAATAAAAACAAGCAAAACAAATAAAACAAATAGGAAACAATAAAGAGGAGAAAAACAAACCTGGCAGCAACCTTGGGCCCAGCCTAGCAGCCACCTGGCCCGTTTCCTCTCCCTCCCTCTTGGGCCGGCCGTAGCAGCCCACCCCCTGGCCCAGTACCCCTTCGCTCCCATCGCCGCGCTCCTGTTCTTCTTCCTGGCGACTGACGCCGTCCCTCAGCGCCCTCTCTCTCGCGGCATGAGACGGAAAGCAGACGGGGTGGCAGGTGGCCGTCCCGCTCCGTCGTCCGCGTCAGCAGCACGTGAACCCTGCCCTTCTTATCCTCAAACCGCGGAGTCCCCCTCGAACCCTAGCCTCCCTCTTCCCCTCCTCTCCGCCGCCATCCCCTACCTCTGCTCCCAGCTATGCTCACCCTGCCCGAGAGCTTCGGCGAGGAGAGCGTCGCCGCGCCGTCGCCTTGATCACCGTCTGGAGCCGGAGGGCGTGCAGGCGGTCTTCGTCGACCACCCCGCGAGCTCTGGGAGGAGCTGGGTGTGGCGCCTCTGCTTCCTCTTCTTCCTGACTGTCTCCCGCCGTCGTCGTCATCACCTCCGACCACCCCCCATCCTCGTCTCCCCCGGGAATCGAGCGAGGTAAGGACCCCCTCTCTTTTCCCCATCTTCCCGCCTCGCCTCCATCGCTTTGTTAGCGTCGCCACCGCTGCGTTTCTTCCTCCCGGACGACGACTGCACATGCGCCGCTAGCTCAGGAAGCTTCCCTGTCCCCGACAGTTTCAGCAGAAACTTTTCGGGCACCCCCGAGATTCGTGTTCTTCCGGAGTCCCTGGCCCTTCTCGTAAGAAAACCCTTGAACAAATTTTGTAGACCCTGATCCCCTCTCCAACTTTGATCCTTGTGGCATGTTCAAATTCCCAAAGGTTTCGTCGCCAACGTCCACCGAAGATCGGACGATATCACGGCGGCGCTGCTCTTATCCGTCCGTCAGTCTCGAGCGCCTACTGGTACCTCTGTTCCTCGCCAGATCCCGGCCTCTGTAGTCCTCCGTTGGCGAAGCTCCAAACACGAAAATTGCAGCCCTATCGTCCCTCTACAGCTTTCATTTTTGCGACATCATCATTTTCCCAAAGTTTTGCTCGCCATCTTCGACGCAAGTTTGACTCAGCCCACAGTTTCGGCCGGATCAAATTCAGTTTAGTCAGTCCAAACCGACCCTCCTGGAAGTTTTCTATTTAGGCCCCTGTGGTTTCTCCTTCCCAACCCGCGGTCCCCCAAACCAACCCAGCGAGGAGTTTTGCAGAATAGCCCCTGAGTTTTCCTAATCCTAACCCGCGGTCCTACCCCACCCAGTCCTCTATGCCAAGTCAGCGCGTGCGGCCCACCTGTCATCCACCTTGGGTAGGGTCCTGCGAGTAGCAAAAGTCCAGCACCATTCTGTTTTCAAATTCAACTTTTTCAAATCTGTTTAAATACAAATCAACTCATAACTTTCAAATGATTAGGATTTTGAACTTAAACTTTTTATGAAATATGTTTTGTTTTTGAATGTTAATTCAAATCTTTAACCAAATAATTTCAGGATTAATTTAAAATAGTCAAACCTTTGACTTTGACCTAATTTGACTAATTTGACTATAAGTAAATTTAAATTCATAATTCCAAATAATACAAATAATATATGTTTTTGAATCAGAAAAATGTGAGGATTTCAAATATGCCATCCAAAATATTATTTGGGCACTTTAAATTTCAAGTTGAATTAAATTACAACAAAATGCCCCTCACCTTAATTAATTAATAACTCTAGTTCTATAACTCCGAATTAAACAAATGATATGTCTAAAATGATCAGCTCGACGAGACCTTTCTGTTTAAGCATACCATGATATGAATTGAAGCATGCATCATATAAATATATAGTATACAGCAACTAATATGACAATAAAATGGGACCAAAACCCAATAAAAATTTTATTTCTTGTATCCTACACCTCACCCATGCCATGCTACATTATTGCCATGCAACTTGTGCATCATTCATCATGGCATGATTGTTTGCTTGACGCATTTTATTCCTATGCTTGTGCACTTTATTTATGTTGGCCCTTGTTTGTTTGGTTCTTCTTCGAATAGACACTGAGCAGGGGATATATCAAGAGAACCAGGAGCACTACCCAGATCCGTCTCTCGCTTCAACTGAGCTGCCAGGCAAGCACTACCACATGCTTGCATACATACAGTACCTATTGCCTCTATCTTATTCTTGCATCATTGAGTCGCGATTGCACTAAACTGAATCCCAAGTATGGCATGGCCTTACTTTTAAACCCCACCAAGCTGTTCCTCCATCCCATGAGCCATTACTACAGGAGTTGTTTGAGCCATGCGAGTCGTAGAACAGCATGTGTAGGGTATGTGAGTGTCTGATGAATAACGAGGTACCTAAACAACTTAACCTGAGTAGTAATGGGATAACTAATGAAAGTGGCACCGGTGGGCAATATCTGCTATTTGGTTTTTCCTGCTCACTTGTGTCCCGTAGGACCCCGAGTACTTGAAACCTGTTCCTTGAATATTCGCGCTATCCACATCCGGGAGGCTTATGGGACCCCCCTGAGCCAGAGCTTGATTCCGTCTTATTTCTTGGGGCCACAAACTAGTTTGAGGTTTTATTTACTATCCTGTACTTATGCCATGCCTTACTGCTTTATTACGATTGTGCGAGGAGCACCTGTACTGTTTAGGATCGGGACACGTTTTCGCGGTGTCGACAATCCCAGTTTTGGGTTCCCAGTCGTTCACAGCCGTCCACCCAAACCTCGGGTCCGTCTCGGAGTCAGCTAGCTTCGTGGCGGGTGTACTCCAAGGGGTGGCCCCCTGAAATATTTCTGAATCCTGTGATTGCTTTGTCGTGAAGGCCTCGTTGGGTTTTGATTTGGTTTTTCCGAGGTTGATCGAGTGTGTGTTGCTATTTGTGCACCCCTGCAGGGTAAAACTTTCTGAAAGCCGTGTCCACGGTTATGGACGACTTGGAGCACAGTTTCTCGATCATAGACAAGCATAACTAAAGTGTCGCTTTTAATTTGACTAAGTAATTGACTAGTAAATAGTGCAACACTCATGGAATGGTTAATAAAATTGCCAACGGATGGGGGGTTGTTCGTCCGCTTCCTCGTTGGTAAGCGAGGAGGAGGATGGATCTGGTGATATTACTGTTATAACTGTTGGCATTAATTCACGGACATCCGTCTATCTTTGGTTAGGCGGATGGTTAGCGAGTATCTATAGGACTGTTAGGGTTTATCTTTTGCTGCAATTGCGTCACCCCAGGTTGTGTCCCCTTTAGAGGCATAAATACTTGCTGAGTACCCTTAGGGTCTCACACGATAAATTATTGGTTCAGATGAACAGGTACACTCGCAGGACGGATACTGGGTGGAGGAGGCTGACGATGTGGGCAACGATCGTTCGGTGTAGAGATTCCGGGAACGGGGATCCGTGAGATCTGTGGGCGGAATGTGCTTATTTATGTGGCATCTTATGCCGATTTGCTCCTTATCCGTACTCGGAACTTGTTTGCCGCTTCCGCCTGATACTCTGATGTGTGATGTATGAGGAAATATCCTAAACTATTAGATCTATCTAGGTCATTTGAATCTTGCCGTATGGCGTTGCTATATTTCCTTTCTTTCTAGATGGAATGGCTCTGATGTACTATTGTATGGTGGCTTGCATACATACTCATTTGTGTATGTAGTTGATCCCTTCGCCTGCCGATTACTCCGCCCGTACTTGTCCCGATGATTGGAAGTGGTTGGGACGGCCGAAAGGTCTACCCGTGAGTGGCTTTTGGGGCCCCACCGTACTATTTCAACCACTTCCGCTCATCCAGGCTTGTATCTAGGAGCGTAATTCACCGAGGTAGTTACACCAGCGGGTTGCGGGTTGTCGGTGGTGGGGCCCATGGAGGGGCGCGTGGCGCTATCGAGCGTGGGATGACCCGGACGATGATCATTCGGGGGAAGGGAATTATTTTTCTTAATTTAAAATCGTGTGGTGATGCCTTTTATCTAAAAAATAGAGTAGTACTTCATCTGTTTAGAAATATAAGACACTTTAGTTTTGTGAAATGAATGTATCTAGATGTCTTGTAGTGTACAGATTCACTCCGAACCTCTACGAACCTATTCACTAAAAGACGTTTAAATACATTCGATTCACAAAACTAAAACGTCTTTTATTTCTAAATGGAGGTAGTAACTCCTAAACCTTATGTTAGTGATTCCTTATCAGGACCGTCAAAGAGGCTGGACGGGCTGGACGACCGCACAGGGCCCCCAAATTTTTGAGGCCCCATATTCTCAGCCCAGCCTAGCACTGGAAGTCCATGGTTCTTTGGAGTGTCTGAGGATATCCAGAGTAGATTTCCATGTCGTCCATACCAATGGAAAATGCCAGCAGTTTTCAGTAGGCCCACCCAATTGCCCAGTAGTGATGCAGAGGTGGAACAATCGGGATAAGAGGGATACTACTTTTAGACTATTAGACTAACTCTAATTTAGGTGGGATAAACATGATAAGCGGGATATATCAAATCTAGCTTATCTCACTTGTCTCACTTAGTTTTGAGTTAGCCTAGTAATCTAAAAATAGTATCTCACTTGTTTTAATTGTCCCACATCTGCATTCCTATTGCCCAGCTTGGAAGGCTTGTATTAGGCAACTGCCAGCGTATCCCTACTAGCTAATTCTGCACACATGCACGCGCCGGAAGTCACATAAAGATTGATCTAATCAAGGAATTAGGTCTTATTCATATCCCGGTTGATCTTTTCAAGAAAAAACTAACGATTGAAAAAATTCAGTTGGCTTTGCACTTGATTTGATCTAATCAAGGATATTCATCGATGGATTTGCACACTTGAGAATGATGTCTTGAGGATGATACTTTTCGGTAAAACATTAACATGAGGTTTATTAATTACTTAAGGGCTATATTTATTTGTTAGCTTTAGATACTATATTTTTTGTATATTGTATAAAGCGGGAAATACTAGTTATACACTTCAAAAAAATTAAAGCCACATGCTACGGTTCGTACAAGGGCCTCGAATTTCTGAAGACGCCCTGTTCCTTATGCCTTTTATGTTAGTGATTTCTAACATAACACGACAAGTACTATCCAGCCGGCAGCCACGGCTCGACTAAAACCAATACCTATAGGGAGATTTTGTCCAACAGAGAGATTATTATATTAAGTAGCAGAAGACTCTTCGACGGCAGCGGTGCACACGAGTTCTTGTCCACGTACGGCTAGGTGGAACGAGATGGAGTCGGCGTCATCGCGAGAATCGGCGGGCTGGTCGTCCCTCCCGGTGGACGTGCTTGTGCTGATTCTGAACCGTCTGCCGTGGTCGAGCCACCCGAGCTTCGCCTTGGTGTGCAAACAATGGCGCTCCGCCGTGTCGCCCTTCTACCCGGCGTGGATCACCCCCCTCCTGCTCAACACCTCCAGCGTCGACGGAACCACCAACGTCCGGTACTATAGCCCTACTATCACAAGTGCTTCGAGATCGACAACCCCTTGCCCGGCGCCAAGATCAGTTGCTCCGCCGGACAACACCTCGCGCTGCACCTCGACAGCAACCGAATCCTCGACGTCGAACTCATGAGCGGCGCCGCCCACGAGCTGCCACCCATTGACGAGGAGGAGATCAGGGCCATATTCCACTTTGTCGTCTATGACGGCGCGGGCACCATGTACGCCGTTGACCCGACGTATGGCATGATGAAGGTCGTGCGTTCAATCAGAAACAACGTCACTGGCATGTGGGAGGACTGGAAGTACGCAGAGTTTTATCTCGAGGACCCAACGATCATGGCTTCTTCACCAGACGGCAACCCGGTCCTCCACAACGGCTCGATGTACATTTTACTAGGTGAGGACGGAAGGCTGGGAGTGTACGACCATACTACAAGGGAAAGCTTCCAAGTTCTCGAGAAGCCTCTGAGTCTCGGGTTCGAACGAGAAGAAGAATACCTGGTCGAGGATGGCCAAGGCGAGCTGATGGCCGTCCTCGTTGGCCGTCGTGGCACGCCGGTCAATGTCGTCAAGCTCAACGAGCACACGATGGAGTGGGAAAATGTGGAAAGCCTGGAGGGAAGAGCCTTGTTCACCGGCACGCTCACCACGGTGATGAAGAAGACCAACGTCAAGTGGATGCAGAACAAGGTTTTCCTTCCGAGACTCTACGATTGGCCGGAGACGGTCCATGTTGACCTTGTTCAGCGCGATGGCGAATTTGCTTTCGTGCCACCAAAACAAGGATGCACACAAAAGTTGGTTAGTAAGACCAGCAGTTGTGGCGCAAACATATGGTCTTACAAATTGGGACAACATGAGGAAGCAAGAGAATATTGGGGCACAGAGAGAGTAGATTATAGTATCTGGGTTGATTTTGGTAGTATTTAACTTTACCATATAGTAGTACGGGAGGGTGTTAGTATTGGATACGAATTGGCTGGGTTTAGGTAAAAAGTCAGACGATTCGGTGGCACTAGCTACCGTATCATAATACATGAGTCCGCAATGTTTTACTACTAGTCTATCACGTATTTACATTGTGCCGACCTTTTCATTTTTTTTGTTATAAGGTTGTGTGAATCTTAGTTATTACTCCCTCCTTCCTACTACGGCTTAAGGCATAGTATATTTTTATTGAGAAGTCAAGTCACGAAATGTTTGACCAAAATTTTAGAAAAACTATCAAAAACTATTATATTATGGACTGTGTTATTGCGCGGCGCCGCACAATTGTCCGTGTCGTGCAGCGGCTTCGTACGATGTATACCATCATCAAACTATAAAAAGTCTTTTGTGGTAGGTTCACCACATGCGTCCCGTCAGAACGACTAAATAAGAATCTCAGCTACTGTACTCATGTTCTGCGACAGCCAACTCCTCCTATACTGTTTTCGCTGCAGCCGCATGTCTCTATATACCATATCATAGATGGTTTATGGTGTTACTAATTATCTGATTATTTAGTATAATTACCCAATTAATTACTAGTTGCCAGCCCAATTTCCAGATTTAATTGCAAATAATTGCCGGTTTAATTAGGCATAGATGCCAGTTTAGTGATTGTGAGATTAATTAGGTCCAGTTTGTGAGGTTCAGTTGTCACAAAATGCCATATCATTAGTTCCTAGTACCTAGATTAACTAATCCTAGTTGCCAGGTTTAACCACCACTCTTATAGCCTTAATTACATCCTACTCCTAATTGCCATATTAAGCAAGCGCAACTGCGTTCAAACCATCATAATTGCCCGATTGATTAGAGGAGTACCACACCTTCTCTCCCATGTATTTCTCCTACCTACGACAGGCATGAGGTTCAATTGTCACATAATGCCATATTATTAGTTTCCAGTACCCAGATTAACTAATCCTAGTTGCCAGGTTTAATCATCACTAATTACAACCTTAATTATATCCTACTCCTAATTGCCATATTAAGTAAGTGTAACTGCCAGCTTGAAACCATCATAATTGCTTCTTTCAAAAAAAAAACCATCATAATTGCCGCATTGCGTGTATTTCCCCTACCTATGACAGGCATGGTAAATGCGAAGCTTCAGTCGGCCATGGCTTCCCTTGCTGGCACGCCGGATGCCTCCCCACTGTTGCGTGCTCGTGCTACGGGATCCCACGCCTGCCTCATCCTCGCGTTCATCGGAGCCGTCCTCCTCGCACCCGTCGGAGCCCTCTTCCCCGCGGTTGACTGCGACCTCCTGGCTGATGTATGCTTGTCGGCGGTGGACTTACCGCTGCATGCTCTTCAGCGGCGTCCCCAAGCTAGCAACGAGAGCCTCCTCCTCGCGCTCGTCGATGGCGTGCTCCGTGATGTGTGCTCGTCAGCGGCGGCGAGTTCTGTGGCCTGCGCGCTCGCCAACGGCAGTGTCCCCCGACACGTACTCGGCGGCGCGCGGCCTCCCTCGACGCGTGGTCGTCGGAGGTGCGCGGCCTGCCTCGACGTGTGTTCATCGGCGGCAACGGCCTCGGAAGTCTCCTTCTAGCCCTTGCGGCGCAACCTCCCCGACACTTGCTCGGCGGCGCGCATTCTCCCTCGATGCGTGCTCGTCGGCGGCGCGCGGCTTGCTTCGACACGTGGTCTTCGACGGCGAAGGTAGGCTCCTCCCCGTGCCCATTGGTTGTGCGGCGGCTATCTCCTCATCGCGTGCTTCTCCGCTGCTGCGACGTGGTGTTGCTCTGCGACGTGGTGTTGCTCCTCCGGTGGGCTCTGTGAGAGAGAGATGAGGAGAGATTGTGTGGTTGGTAGCACTCGGGAAGAGATAAGACGGACATAGTAGTGAAGAAATAAAAGTAAGAGAGCGGTTGACGGCAATAAATTTTCACGAATCACGGAGGGCTGCACGGGAGAGCGACGTATGCAACGCCTCTTGTTATCCTTTTCCTTATATTATATAGATATTATGTGAAATATGTTTCATGTATGAAAGGATATGGATTATATATTATAAATATTAATATCTATTATATACTAAAAGCAATATAAGATTGTGTTTAGAGGCACCACGTTGATCCACATAAGCTAAAATAATTTACTCCGTTGATCTTAATTTAATGGCTAGGATATGAAGGCCGGTTAAAGTTACGTAACTGTTGTCACGTCCAATCAACCTTGAAGTGTGCAAACTAATAGGTACAAACGAAAATTTCTTTGGGGTCATGTTCCGCTTCCTTGATAACTAAACTGTAATTCCCATGAGCCATCACGATTAGATCGCTAACTTATTTTACCTAGCCTCTAAAAGTTCACCTAAAGCCTTCTCACCAGATCTCATCTCCCTTCGTGACTCTCCTCCATGATTCCAAGGTCACAGTCCTCCTCTTCCGTGTCTAGGCGAATAACCTGTGTTCCCAGCTATGGCATGTGCAATCGTTCTCCGATCACGTGTATAAAGACTAAATAAGAGGGCTTGAGAGATCAGCCGTGAACACAAGCCGCTTTGGCCTCCTTGCTCTTCTCGTGGGTTTGCATCACAACTCCCCTACTTTTTGCTCGATTCACTAGTAGAAAAAGAGCCATACGTCCATCCTAGTTTGGAGAATTAATCCCGGTTATGGTTGGACCCGGGACTAATGTGAACATTAGTCCCGGTTCCAACGGCTAGAACGCCATACGTCTTTAGTCCCGGGTCAAACGGGACCTTTAGTCCCGGTTCGTATCACCAACCGGGACTAAAAGAGGTGCCCCAGTGCCAACACCTTTAGTCCCGGTTCGTATCACCAACCGGGACTAAAGGTGTGACCTTTAGTCCCGGTTCGTATTACGAACCCGGACTAAAGGGATTGGCACTATGGCACCCCTTTTAGTCCCGGTCGATGATATAAACCGGGACTAAAGGTCTCATGCATTTAGTTTGTTCGTTGTATGGTCTATATGCAAGTGTCTTCTAACAGTCGGTGGTGGCCCTAACTACAATCGTGACACTGATATGTTAATTCACAAGGAGTTTTTCCTCAATAGGAAGAATATGTTCTCGACATGTCTATTAGAGAAACTATCATGTAAGGATCAAACTTTGTTGGAAAAGAATCTAAAAAATGTATTCCACACGAGACACATATAACATCATCATCAAATATATGTCTCACTCAGTGTTTATTGTACAATATATTGTTACAATCTATGACTTTCAACATACTCTATTTTGCCCGAGTTTCAGAAATTTAGGCAAGCGCCCTTCGAACTATAGTTAGGTCAGGTACACTGCCAGGCGTTTAGATAAACGTTTAACTGATTAAATACAATACGTACAAAAAAGAAAATTAGGCAAGCGTCCTTGTCCCTCATCTCGTGGCGTTAAACCCGGGCGCTAAATAGAGTTTGTTTTTCGCGTCGGTAAAGTCTGCCGCAGGAAAAATTAGACGAAGCGCTCAACCTATCAAAACATGCAGAAAAAATTAGCTCTTTGATTTCAACATACTTAGGCCGTTTTGGATTCTTAAAATTCAAAAAGAAAAAAAAATATTTTAGAAAAAAATTTATTTTAGTATTTTTTATGTCATATTTGAATTCCTCGCATTTTTCTGATAATAATAGATATATTATTTGTTAAATTTCGATTTACAGATTTGAAGATATTGTTTATGTCATATTAAATGAATAAATGGCAAAAATGAATAAAATATTAATTTAATTAGTTTTTACTTTCATTAGAATATAATTTTATTATTAATTATTTATTGTTGTTTACTAAAAATAGTTGTTCTTAATTTCAAAAAATAAAAACGTGTCATATATCGATATGAGTTAATAAGATTGATATACTAGTCTTGACAACAAGATATATTAGTCCTTGGCACAGGTGGGAGAGATGGAATGAAGAAGTTAAGTGTGCTGGGGGTGGAGTAGTGCTAGGATGGGTGACCGGATGGGAAGTTTGACTGTTAGTACGATTTGAATTAAGATTAAGTATAATTAGTATTAAAAATGAGAGATGTGGGAGATTAACGAGCCAAATAATTCAAAGGTTTAAGAAAAAATTGAAAAAAAAAATCAAAACTTTTTTTTTAAAAAAAAATTAAAAAAACTTTTAGTCCCGGTTCGTATTACAAACCGGGACTAAAGGTCCCCCCGCCTTTGCACGGAGCTGCTTCCACGTGTGCTGCTTTTGTCCCGGTTGGTGGGGCAACCGGGACTAAAGGTTAGGGCTTTAGTCCAGATTGCCCCGTCCCGGTTGGGGAACCGGGACTAAAGCCCTTTAAAAACCGGGACGTATGGCACATTGTCCACTAGTGATTAGTCAACAATAGAGATACTTTGATCGATGTAGGTTAACTTTGAATTAATTTCTAAGATACCATGCTTTTTTGCAAGGATTTGGAGCTGTCGGGGGATGTGACAACGAATTTCTGAGCAAAGAAAGAGGCTCTAGACTGCATGCTTTGTTTGTTAAGCTTAAATTCTCATGTGTCTACTCTCCTGCTCTCTCTACCTGTTCTCATCACTCTAAATTGAACCAAGGTATGTTTCTCCATCAACAAATTCTGAACAAAGATAAGTTAATGATGTTAAGAAAATCGGACCAAGTAGGTGAGAATAAAGTTACGAGGTCTACAAACCATGTTTATTTTCCAAAGTTTCCTGATTTCACTGTCTGTCCAATTTTCTCAAAATTCAATTGGGATTACTAGCATTGCATCGTTAGTCTATGAAGACACGCATCCCTTTTTTTATAATCACTAAATGAGAAAGGTCCACGATTGGTTTTTTTATCGGTGTTCATGCTATGATTTACTTTTATAGGGAAAGAATCAGTAATTAGTAGTTGACAAGCTTTGCTCTGCCTTCTTCTCTACGACGACATCGAGCAAGATCTTGGTGTGAAACGGTTCGTTTTGCAAGGGACTTGGCGTAAAATACAGTATGCCAAGGTAAGCAACGTTGTAACTCTAGGTTTGATATTTTAACATATTTACTTATCAGACCATGCACCTTAATGTATGTTCAAATTAAGTATGTCATCAATGGAAGCAAAAGTAACGTGAGGCTATGGCCATGAAATCCAGAGGTTTGCCGACACTATTTTAGTTGAATTCATACAATATGCATAGGGAAAGAAGGAAAACCTACAATGTAATCTTAGATCTTAGTATTTTACTGTATGAGTATCGATCTAATATTATGAATTTATGATCCATACAATGTTCTATATTTTTTAAACTATGAGAAAAATACTATCCATTTTTTGGAACTAAACGATCAAAGTTACATGAAAAAATGATTAAACTCGGCCAAGGATCAGATTGAGACGAAATATGGTTTACAATAATTAACAAACTAACATAGCATTATGACACAGACTAATTCTCAATACACTAAGACATAGGCGTATCGTAATTCTTAAACATCTTAATTTTTTATTGTTCTCCTTTTTCTTTTTCTACACAATGTGTTCTGTATTACGTTCCAATGTAATAAAGCCACTTCACTTAGGATTAGGAGGACTAACACCAGAAATGAAGAATGTTTCAATCTAATTTGAGCCAAGAAAATATGAATGTAGCAGAACTTAGTCTTCACACAAATATGAATGTAGCAGAACTTGGAATTCGGTAGTGGCTCCAAATAAATTTCCCTTAGATCCAAGTATTGAGTTCCCGTGGCCACGCTACAGGAAATCTGGATTAAATCACAATAATATTTCTCTCTCTTTCTAGGCTATTTTTATTGGGAGCCACCTTAATTAAAATCACCAGGGTACTCTACAGTAGTTTTCTAAGAGTTTGTTTTATTTTTTGAGGGGTAGTCAATCCATCCATGTTTTAAGTTTTTTGTCTAAATATATCGGTCCAGTATTTATCCATAATTGAACTTCCATAGGTGAAAATCGAAAGATTACGTAAGTGTACAACATATTTCACAGACCATAGTAACAATATATTCTCTAAATAAATAAGATCATACTATTGTATGGTGGATAGTAATTATCAGTTGAAGAGCAAAAACAAAGTATGCTATGCTTTTTTTAAACATGTTAGGCCACATGATAAACCGACCACTTCCATACATACTAAACTCTATGGATACATAAAAATTTACATATGTATCCTAGCTGACGATGTACATAACTTGCTATTAAGTTCTACTCTCTCTGTCTCAAAATAGATGTTAGTAGGTTTATCAAAATTTGGATGAACATATATACTAAATAGTGTCTAAATTCATCCAAATTTTAACAAATCCGTGACATCTATTTTGAGATGGAGGGAGTATAACTTTGGTTATAGATAAAAGAATATATAGTGAAATAAAAAATAATTAATCGATGTTTATCTATTTAAGATTAATTGAATTTTAACAACATATACACACTACAAGTATTCTTGCTTCTTGGAGATTTTTCATGTCTAATATATATTGCACATGTCAGCAAGGATTATTTCTTTAAAGAAGAGCTTGCGTGACATCAAGGATTATTTCAAGAAACAGACTAGAGGAATTTGTATTTCTCTTTAAGAAAATTTATTTTCCTACTTTTACTTGAAAGATCATATAACTAAACATCATCTTGGTGAACCCAATTATTAGAACTGTACGTCTATTTGCAAAATCGTGATTAGAATAATTATTTAATTTACTTATTTGTTGCCATGTACATTTTGGCATATAGCCATCAATATGGTGTTTATTTTAACTTTTTATGACATATTCATCATTAACCAACTAAACTAAAAATTATTAAAATGTTTTCTTCTCATGTGACATCTTATTTAGCCAAACATTAAAGGTGGGCCTATATTATTCTTAATATCAAAATATGAATATATTCGAAACTATTTATTGTTTCATGTTCATTTGCAAAAGAATAAAGACAAGGCCCTCGCATTCGCGAGGGCCACCATGCTAGTTTTTTCTCTAAAAACTTGGTCAAACTTGAGGAGTTTGACTTTTGAAAAAAAATATAGGCCTTATTAAGCCTTGAAACGGAGGTAGTATGTATAAAGGTGGAGCCAACTCTTGTGGTTTGTAACGCCAAACCTTTCATTTTTATTAATGAGAGTGCCTAGATCTCAGCCATCTGAGAACTAGTTATGTCTAAGTCGCTCTCAGTTGCAACCTTGCAACTCATAATATTTATACTAATTCTCAGTTACAACCTAGTTTTAACTCATTAAATTCTTAGTTACATCCTAATTGTAACTTTCACTTTGCACGAATCACGAGGTAAATTGAATGGTGAAAGAGGCGACTGAGACCTAAAAAATTCTCAGACGCCTGAGAACTAGCAAAACCGTTTATTAATAAAGCGACCCTTATTGAAAAACAGGAGTCTGCCACTCTGTCCAGTCAACTGCGGGCTTAGAGGGGCTCGGGCGGCGGATCTCTGGGATCTTCGCCATGGCGACGCGCTTCGCTTTCTTTGCGCCGTCCTGGAAAACACGAGACAAAATAAGATAAGTAACAAAGGAAAACATAACAGAGAAACAAGATTAAAAAGTCAAATGGAGTCGCTACTCACTTGATGACTCAGAGTTTCTTCAATCCCATAGTAATGTGCGAGGCTTTCTCTAGCTCAGGCCCTAAATGACGGGATAAGCCCGACTCCAGAAGAGTCGTCTGCCGCGACTTCGTTACCATCTCCTTCTTCACCACCACTTGTGAGGGGCTCGGACCCGCATGGAGCTCTTCTCCTCGACTTTCTCAAACTCGCTTTCATAGTCCTTGTCCTGGACGCTACGACTGGCTTCCTCCTCCTTGCGCCTTTGCGCGCGGGTATTTACGCGGCTCAAATTTGTGATTTGGATGCCTCCTCCTCCTTGTCATCTTCCGGCACCTCACTATCGAGTTGGGGCAGCCAATGCTGCACGATTTGGAATGCCTGCAAGAAAAATGGTCAGACAGTTAATAACCCAGTCGCTGAAATGAGAAGGATGACGGATGGAAAGGTGCGGAGACATACAGTAGAGGACAGATGGATGTCTGATCTGAATGGTCGTGGACCCTTAGAGAACACACTAAATTGGCGTTTTTGTGAACGGGCGGTTTTGTAAAGCAACCACCAAATGGCTAATTCAAAATGCTACAACCACATTTTTTCAAATTACTATATCACCTTACATAGACAATGTCCTAACAGGAGGATCTCAAATCTTTCCGTGTATCCCTGGTGAAAAAGACAAATTCCTGCCGAATCAGTATGAAGTGGGTGAGATATGAATTATAGGTACATGATCTGATGCTCATGATTTTTTATAAAAATTATTTTTAGGTTCACAATATGCTATTTCATCAGAGATCCACTTCAATTTTACCGAGGCTCAACCCCGAGCTAAGAATCTTCATGCCCGTCGTTCGACAAAGTTTGACGATAGTTTAAAACGGGTATACGAAATTCAAAAATGATTCAAACAATGTGAAATCTTCGCGTGGTGTTATATTATGTGACATAGTTAGAAAGAAAAATATCAAACTTCACGGGCCTCCTCCTGTGGTGGCTGCCGGAGTGGGGAGAGGTTAGAGAGGGGGTGGGAAGAGGGGAGGGGCGGAGGGGAGGGGAGATCGAGGCGAGCGCGATGGTTAGGGTTCGTCTGTTTGTCAGCGAGGGGGTTGAAGAGATATGGGAGCGGGCGGTCCGGCGAGCGGTGGCGCTGGCGGGCGGTCCGGCGAGTGGCAGGGGAGTAAGAGGCGAGAGCGCACGGGAATTTTGGGAGAGAAGAATGGGAGGGAAGGGAGCGAGGCGGCGCCGTTATTTTGGGTAAGTCAGGGTAGTTCGTGGCGCACCCCCACATCGGTGCGCCACGGACAATTATCCGTGGCGCACCGATATGGGGGTGCGCCACAAACTCCCCTGGCATTACTTAAAATGGATGCACGGTGCAGTGTGACAACAACAATTGTATAGCCAAGTGGTTCTGGGGTTGGTTGTGTTGTTTAAAACCTGGAGGTGCCAGGTTCGATTCCCGGCACTCCAACATTTTTTTCCAATAAAAACATTCTTTTGCAATTTTTAAGTTCCATATGTAACGAATATCACTTACTCATTACAAATCATAATTTTCTACTATTTCTAAAACATAGTAGCTCCAATATTTTGAAGATATAAAGTGAGAACATGTATATAATTACGGGTAGGTAATAAATTTATTACAAAAAACTACCAATAATCTTGTGTATATCAACACCCTACTCCAAAAAACCACGTATAGTATTTTGTTGACTTGAAGCACACGATTGCGCACATGCATACATCACACACAAAAAAGGTCATTTCGTGCGATGTTGCTTCCGAACGAGCTAGCGTCGACGTCTCGTCATGATCCTCTTGCCCTTCTTCGTCGCGGTAGAGTAATTGAGCCCTGGAACTTGTGGATTTCTTCTCGTGTACGGACATCCTTTAGCGGGGAGGGTGGTCTTCCTTCTAAGATGAGGATACGCGCTAGGGTTGTCGAAGAACTTGTCGAATTCCTCTTCTATCTTCGGATCGCCGTACTTGTTGAAGTCTTGCTCGGTGGTGGATCCCTCCATTCCTATGATGCTCCTTTTCCTCCTCCTGGCGACAAAGCGGGTAGGCCTTGTAGGATCGGTAATGAAGAAGCATTGATCCATATGGCTAGCCAGTACCCATGGCTCGTTTTTTGCCTAGATGTTCGCGTCGGCCGCCTTTGACGCTTTGGCTTCGGGTATAACCATGGTTGTAAAATACCAGCCTTCTTTTTCAACGTTCTTGGCCCATCTGACCCGGAACATCGGCATCTTCTCTCCGTAGTAGTCAAGTTCCCAGATCTCCTCGATCCTTCCGAAGAACCTTTCCTTCACATTGGATTCCTCGTCGACGTAGGATAGCATCGTGACCCCCGAGTTCTGGTATTCGTTGTTCTTGTCCTTCTCCTCGGTGTAGAAAGTGTACCCGTTGATGTCGTACGCCTGATAGGTCCTCACGTTCAACGAGGGGCCCTGCGACAGGATGAATAAGAGTCTATCATCGCCAGCAGGAGCCTTATCCTCATTAAGAAGGAGCAGCTCCTTCTTGAACCAACTCGTGAAGGTAGAGTTGTGCTCTCTCGTCACGTCTCCCCTCGTCCTCCGCCGGCCCGTGTCATTCAACCTGTTATCAATCAAGATTTTGTGCTTCTCCACCCAAGGACCGACCACTTGTATGTGTTGTAGCGCGACTCGGTGTGCCTTGAAGATGGCATGCACTGCTGCGAAGCCCTCACGGTGACCAACTCCAGCGATCCTGCCGAAGTTCTTGCGCTTAGGGAGACCAACAGGTTCCTCGGACTTCACATAATTTTGGCAGAACGATATGCACTCGTAGAGCATGAAGCCCTTGGCTATGCTTCCATCCAGCTTCACCATGTTTCGAACGTATCCTTTGAGCACGCCGTTCAGCCTTTCGAACGACATCATGTTGTGTAGGAACGGCGGACCGAGCTAGATGATGTCATCAACGAGGTGGACAAGCAGATGCAACATGATATCGAAGAACGCGCGGGGGGGGGGGGAGTAGATCTCGAGCTCGTTGAGTATCATGACAATATCGTCCTGCAGGGTCTCGAGTTGCTTCATCCCGATCTCCTTCCTAGAGATGACGTCGAAGAAGTTGCAGAGGCCAAACAGCGTCTCACGTACGTGCTCGTCCATGATCCCTCGGATCGCAACTAGGAGTATCTGCCTCATTAGCACGTGACAGTCGTGTGACTTCATCCCACTGAACCTCTTCTTCTGTATGTCCAGGTATCTGGATATCTTCTCTCTGTAGCCGATAGGAAGCTTGATTCCTATGAGGGTGTTGAAAAACTGCTCGAGCTCGTCCTCGCTCATAGTGAAGCAGGAAGGGGGGCAGTAGTACTTGTTCGTCTTAGCCCTCTTGCGCCGACCTTGAGTCTCTTCCTTGTCGTCGTCATCATCATGATCGGGGCGTCCTCCTTGTTGAAGCGCTTCCTTGATGCCCAGATGTATCATGTCGTATCTTGCTTTCGGCCCATCTTTGGTCCTATCCGGCATGTTACACAGAGTGGCAAGCATACTCTCGCACACATTCTTGATGATGTGCATGAGATCAAGGTTGTGGGGCGTGTGGAGGTATTTCCAGTACGGCAGGTCCCAGAAAACAGACCTCGCTTTCCATACGCCGTGCAGCGGCTTCACCCTCGGACGCTTCTTCCCCGGCACAGGGCACTCCTTCCAGTTATCCAGCAACTCCTTGATTACCTCGCCGCTCCTCCTCTTTGGGGGTCCATCGAGCTCCACCATACCATCGAACAGATCCGCGCGTTTCCTCCACTCGTGATTCGCGCGTAGCCACTTTTGCATCTTTGGGAACACGGTTTTTGAAGACCCGGGGTCCCTCGGTGTTGGAATTATGCCCTAGAGGCAATAATAAAGATGTTATTATTATAATTCTTGTTCATGATAATGTTTATATTCCATGCTATAATTGTATTAAGCGGAAACTTTAATACTCGTGTGGTTTGTGAACAACACCGTGTCCCTAGTATGCCTCTATGGACTAGCTCATTGATTAATGATGGTTAAGGTTTCCTAACCATGGACATGAGTTGTCAATTAATGATGAGATCATATCATTGGGAGAATGATATGGTGGACAGACCCAAACTAAGCGAAGCAATTAGATCGTGTCATCGTGTTCGTCTTTACGAAGCTTTTCTTATGTCAAATATTGTATTCCTTAGACCATGAGATAATACAACTCCCTGGTATTGGAAGAAAGCTTTGAGGTCATCAAACGTCATCCTATGAGAGGGTGATCATAAAGGTGTCTCTCAGGTGATCGGAAAGTATCTTTTGGGTTGTATGTATCGAGATGGGATTTGTCCCTCCCAAGTCGGAGAGATATACTTCGGGCCCACTCGGTAATCGATATCAACACCGCTTGCAAGCATGTGGTTAAGGAGTTAATCACAAAGTGATATCGGATTACGGAACGAGTAAAGTACTTGCTGTGAACGAGATTGAACTAGGTATGACGGTACCGACGATCAAATCTCGGGCAAGTAAAAATATCGCGAGACGAAGGGAATATATATATGGGATTGATTGAATCCTGGCATCGTGGTTCATACGATATGATCATCGATGAATGTGTGGGAGTCAATATGGGTTTCCAGACCCCGCTGTTGATTATTGATAGAAGATCATGTCTGCATATTCTCGAACCCGCAGGGTCACACACTTAACGTGTCTCGACGCTAGGATAGATTGGATAATTGGTATATGAGTTTTTGTTCGGAGTCTCGGATGGGATCCGGGACATCACGAGAGGTTCCAGAGTGGTCTGGAGAATAAGATTCATATAAGGCAGTGCAGTTTTTGGAGTTCTGAATTGTTCCGGATTAATCGGTATTGTACCGGAAGCTTCTAGAACCTTCTGAAAGGGGACCAACGTGGCCCCACCTTCCGGGAGGGGGCATGGGCCTATGAGGGAGTGCCCTGGCCACATTGGGCCAGGGGCACAAGGCCCCATGGGGCCCAGCCGGCCAAGAGAGGTTTAAACTCTAGATAGAGCTTCTAGAAGGGGGGGTTTCCTTGCCCCCCACTCTTCCTCCTTGGGGCCGCCGGTTTGGGCTTGGGGGAGGGGCTAGGGCTGCGCCCCCCCTCTATATAAAGAGGGGTGGGGGCGCACCAACCCCTTACACCTTCCCCTCCAACCCTAGCCGCCCTGCTGCCCTCCTCTCTCCCTCCCGACTGCTTGTAGGCCAAGCCCTGCTGCAGAAATTCTCCACCAATTGCACCGCGCCGTCGCGTTGTAGATCCAACCCATCTCTCCACCATACTTGCTGGACCAAGGAAGGAGGAGACGTCGAGGTGCCGCACGTTTCCATCTCACGGAGGCATCGCCACTTGTGATGCTAGATCGGATCGGATCGCGAGGAGGAGAAGCGAGTACGACTACATCACCCACGTTCCGACGAACGTTCCGCTGTGCGAATCTTCAAGGGTATGAAGATCTAATCCAATCTCTCTCGTTGTTTGCATCTCCTAGATTAGATCTTGGCTTCCCTCTGTTCGCATCCGTAGAAAATTTTGATTTACTATGCCGCGAAACCCTTCAGTGGTATCAGAGCTAGATCTATGCGTAGATGTGTTTCACGAGTAGAACGCAACATGGTTGTTGTGGGCGTTGATGTTTTCTGTTGCAAGCCTCTTGTTTGTGTTCTTCTTATGATGCGGGATAGTGAGATTGAAGCGGTCCAGGCCAACCTTACGCGACGTCGTTCGCGAGACCGGCTCCGCACTTGACGTGTGGCTTGTTCCACACATGCGGCTGGTGGATGTCAGTTTCTCTCACTATAGTTGTCATGGGATTAACACCGGAGTTTGGCAACCATAATATCACCGTTGTGGCTTTCCGTAGGTAAGAATCGTTCTTAGCATCTACTCCCATAAGCCACGTAAAACATGCAACAACAAAGTAGAGGCGTCTAACTTGTTTTTGCAGGGAGTGTTTTCTGTGATATGGTATGTCCCAAGATGTGATGTGTATATTGTATGCGATGATCATGTTTTGTAATGTTTCACGACTTGCATGTCGATGAGTACACAACCGGCAGGAGCCATATGGTTGTCTTTATAATTGTGTATGACCTGCGAGTCAACTTCGTATACGCCATGTGATAGCTTTACTTTATCGCTAAGTAGTTAGCAATAGTTGTAGTTGCTATTCGTGGTGGAGGCAATCATGGTGGAGTGATAGAGATCATGCCGGAACGCACAAGATTGAGATCATTGCGCGAGGATTGGCTATACCATGTCACATAAAGTTATATGCATGTGATGTTGATCCTTTTATGTATCTTATTATGCTTAGATCGAGACGGTAGCATTATAAGATGATTCCTCACTTAAAGATCAAGATAAAAACTGTGTTCTCCCCAAGTATGCACCATTGCAAAAGTTCGTCGTGTCCAAGCATCACGTGATGATCGGGTGCTATAGACTCTACGCTCACATACAATGGGTGCAAGCCAGTTTTGCACACGCGGAAATACTTGGGTCTAACTTGACGAGCCTAGCATGTATAGACATGGCCTCGGAACACAAGAACCGAAATGTTAAGCATGAGCCATATGAATGATATGATCGACACTTCGTTGTCCACCATTGAAACCACATCTCTTCTCGTGATGATCGGATTAGGTGTGGTGAATTTGGATCGTGTTCACTAAACAACTTGAGGGATGTTGAATTTAGTGGGAGTTCATCTAGTAATTTGATTAAGTTGAACTATTTATCATGAACATAGTCTAAATTGTACTTGCAAATACTGTAGATCACATGGCCAAGTCCAACTTCAACTTCAACGTTTTTGCTGAGATAGAAAAGCTTAGAAACAATGGGTCTAACTTCGCCAAATGGTTCCGCATTCTGAGAATCATTCTCGCTGGCGGACAAAAGGACTATGTGTAGGGGTTCGTAGCATGGAAAACAAAAAATTTCTATCGCATACAAACAAACAAGCCAAGATCTATCTACTAGATTGTAGCAACGAGTCGATGGAATAACTTACCCTCGAAGATTCCAAAGTGTTTAACGAGAGCGGATTCTCGTGGGCGATGTAGTCGTACTCTTCCCGATCTCAAGATCGTGTAGACGATCCTTCCGGCGCTGCGTTCCGGCAGCACTCCCGCAGTCGGTCACACGTTCGGTACTCGACGAAGACCTTCCTCTCCCTTGTTCCAGCAGGCAGCGGAGGTTGTAGCACTCTCCTCGTGATTCCGGCAGCACAACGGCGTGGTACCGGAAGTAGAGGGGAGATCCCGCAGGGCTTCGCCTTAAGCCGGAGCGAGTATGGTGGAGTATGAGAGAGGTCTATTAGTGGTCTAGGGATTAGACACACCAATTAGAAGGCTCTAAACCGAAGGCTAGGGCAATTAGAAGCTCTAAACCAAAACGGCTCTAAACCGGAGATTAGAGGATAGGAACTTGTGTGTCTAGAGGAGGAGGCTCTGCCCCTCCTCTTATAGGTGGGAGGCGCGGCCAAGGGGAGGGGAGTCCCTCCCCAAGTCGGCCTTGGGTGGCGCGCCGGCTTGGAGAGGAGGGACTCCTCCCCCAAGTCGGTTTTGCCTCCTCTTGCTTGTTTCCCACAGTTTCCTGTTTTAGCCGTTTGACTTTCAAACTGGACATTTGACTTTTCTGTTTTAGGATTCAATTTAATTCTTTATTTGGAACAGCAAGAACACTTAGTACATGATGCAATCATTCCAATATGTAATGACACATTCATGTACCCCTCCCCCCTCCCGGAGTGCCGGACATTCCGGAACCTTCTAGAACATTCACCGGAATCATTTCCGAACTGCGAAACGGGACTTTCCTTATATGAATCTTATTCTCCGGACCATTCCGGATCACCTCGTGATATCCCGGATCCCATCCGAGACTCCGAACAACATTCGGTCTCTTTCTCATAATACCATAACTACTCAAACAACGTCGAATCCTTAAGTGTGTCTCCCTACGGTTCGTGAATTATGCGGACATGATCGAGACACTTCTCCGAACAATAACCAATAGAGGAATCTGGAAATTCATATGGCTCCCACATATTTCTACAATTACTATGCGATCGAATGAACCACTTACATACGATACCAATTTCCCTTTGTCTCACGATATGTTACTTATCCGAGGTTATGATCGTCGGTATCTCTGCATACCTAGTTCAACCTCGTTACTGATAAGTACTCTTTTCTCGTTCCCGTGATATGTGATCCCTTGCGAGCCAGTCACATGCTTGCAAGCTAATTGGATGACATTCCACCGAGAGGGCCCAGAGTATATTTATCCGTCATATGGATGGACAAATCCCACTCTTGATCCATGTGTCTCAACCAATACTTTTCGAACACTCAATGCCACCTTTATAGCCACCCAGTTACGGTGTGGTGTTTGATGTCATCAAAGCATCCATCCGGTAAAGGTGATATGCATGATCTCATGGTCGAAGGAATTAGGTTACTATGTATCAGAAAGCATATAGCAATTGAACTATTGAAATGACTTGATCTTTATGCTACGCTTATCTATAGGAGTATGTCCACCATATCATTCTCCTAACGATATGATCTTGTTGTTGATAACATCTCAATGTTCATGATAGGGAAACCACAATCATTAATCAACCAACAAGCTAGTGAAGTATAGAGGCTATACTAGGGACTTCAAATTAAGTTTACAAATCACACAAGTATTAATGTTTCCTTGTTAATACTATTATAGCATGAATGTAAACATTTATCATAAACACAAAGATATAATAATAACTACATTTATTATTGCCTCTAGGGCATATCTCCAACAGTCTCCCACTTGCACTAGAGTCATCTAATCTAGATTACATGGTAATATACCGAACACCCATGGCAGTTTGGTGTTGGTCATGTTTTGCCCTCGGGAGAGGTTTAGTCAACGGATCCGCCACATTCAGATCTGTGTGTACTTTGCAAATCTTTATATCCCCATCCTGGATATGTTCTCGAATAGCGTGAAAACGTAGCTTGATATGCTTCAGCTTCTTGTGTGACCTTGGTTCTTGCGCATTGGCTATGGCACCCATGTTATCACAGTAGATAGACATTGGGTCCAGCGCACTAGGAACCACACCCAGCTCTGTAATGAACTCTTTCATCCATATTGCTTCTTGTGAAGCCTCCGAAGCAGCCATGTATTCCGATTCAGTTGAAGATCTCGACACAACGCTTTGCTTTGCACTCCTCCAGCTAACTGCTGCACCATTCAAAATAAATACGTATCCAGATTGTGATTTAGAATCATCCGGATCGGTGTTCCAACTAGCATCGGTGTAACCATTAACAACGAGCTGTTCATCACCTCCATAAGAAAGAACCATATACTTAGTTCTTCTCAAGTACTTAAGGATGTTTTTGACCGCTGTCCAATGATCCACTCCTGGATCACTTTGATATTTGCTAGTTAAACTAACAACATATGCAATGTCGGGTCTAGTACATAGCATGGCATACATTAGAGATCCTATGGCTGATGCATAGGGAGTCTTACTCATCCTTTCTCTATCTTCTGCCGATGTCGGACTTTGAGTTTTACTCAAGATCGTATTGGGCAACATGGGCAAGAACCCTTTCTTGCTTTCTTCCATTCCAAACCTCTTTAGAACTTTGTCCAAATATGTACTCTGTGACAATGATATTTGGCATTTCAATCTATCTCTGTAAATCTTTATGCCTAATATGTAAGCTGCTTCGCCAAGATCCTTCATTGAAAAACTATTATTCAAATATTCTTTGACACTATTAAGAAGGTCTACATCATTCCCAATCAACAATATGTCATCCACATATAGTATTAAGAATGCTACAGAGCTCCCACTCACTTTCTTGTAAATACAAGCTTCTCCATAAGTTTGTATAAAACCAAAACTTTTGATTACCTTATCAAAACGTTGATTCCAACTTCGGGATGCTTGCTTCAATCCATAAATGGACCGTTGAAGTTTGCATACCTTGTTAGCATCTTTAGGATCGACAAAACCTTTGGGTTGCATCATATACAACTCTTCATCAATATCTCCATTGAGGAATGCTGTTTTGACATCCATCTGCCATATCTCATAATCATAATATGCAGCGATTGCTAACATAATCCTCACAGACTTTAGCTTCGCTACCGGTGAGAAAGTCTCATCATAGTCAACTCCTTGAATTTGTCGAAACCCTTTTGCGACAAGTCGAGCTTTATAGACAGTAACATTACCATCAGCATCTGTTTTCTTCTTGAAAATCCATTTGTTCTCAACAGCCTTTCGGCCATCCGGTAAGTCCACCAAAGTCCATACTTGGTTTTCGTACATGGATCCAATTTCGGATTTCATGGCTTCTTGCCATTTATTGGAATCTGGGCTCATCATCGCTTCCTCATATGTCTCGGGGTCATCGGTGTTGTCCACCAACATGACACTCATAACGGGATCATACCAATCTGGAGTGGTACGAGTTCTCGTTGACCTCCGAGGCTCTGTAGCAACTTCAACCGAAGTTTCATGATCACCATCATTAGCTCCCTCTCTTATTGGTGCAGGCACCACAGGAACTTCTTCCGGTGCTGCGCTACTCGCAATTTCGAGAGAAGGTTCGACAACCTCGTCGAGTTCTACTTTCCTTCCAGTCACTTCTTTCGAGAGAAATTCCTTCTCTAGAAAGGATCCATTCTTGGCAACGAAGACTTTGCCTTCGGATCTATGATAGAAGGTATACCTAATAGTTTCCTTCGGGTATCCTATGAAGACGCATTTTTCCGCTTTGGGTTCAAGCTTGTCCGGCTGTAACTTCTTTACATAGGCTTCGCATCCCCAAACTTTAAGGAACGACAATTTAGGTTTCTTCCCAAACCATAATTCATACGGTGTCGTTTCAACGGATTTAGACGGTGCCCTATTTAAAGTGAATGCGGTTGTTTCTAATGCATAACCCCAAAATGATAGCGGTAAATCTGTAAGTGACATCATAGAACGAACCATATCTAAGAGAGTTCGATTACGACGTTCGGACACACCATTACGCTGTGGTGTTCCCGGCGGTGTCAATTGTGAAAGTATTCCGCATTTCTTCAAATGCTCGCCAAACTCGTAACTTAGATATTCACCTCCACGATCAGAACGTAGAAATTTAATCTTCTTGTTACGTTGATTCTCTACCTCACTTTGAAACTCCTTAAACTTCTCGAAAGTTTCGGACTTATGTTTCATGAAATAGATATACCCATATCTACTCAAGTCATCCGTGAAGGTAAGAACATAACGATAACCACCGCGCGATGCTACACTCATTGGACCACACACATCGGTATGTATGATTTCCAATAAGTCCGTAGCTCGCTCCATCATACCAGAAAATGGAGTCTTAGTCATTTTTCCCATCAGACATGCTTCGCATCTTTCAAGTGATTCAAAATCAAGTGATTCAAGAAGTCCATCGGAATGGAGTTTCTTCATACGCTTCACTCCAATGTGACCAAGACGACAGTGCCACATATAGGTCGAATTATCGCTTGATTTCAAACGTTTAGCCTCAATGTTGTTGATATGTGTATTTCCACTATCGAGATTCAATAAGAATAGACCATCAATCAAAGGTGCATGTGCGTAAAACATATTACTCATATAAATCGAAAAACCATTATTCTCGGACTTAAATAAGTAACCGTCTCGCAATAAACAAGATCCCGATATAATGTTCATGCTCAACGCAGGCACCAAATAACAATTATTTAAGTATAAAACTAATCCCGATGGTAGATGAAGGGGTAGCGTGCCGACCGCGATCACATCAACCTTTGATCCGTTTCCCACGCGCATCGTCACCTCGTTCTTCGCTAGCTTCCGTTTATTCTGCAGCACCTGTTTCGAGTTACAAATATGAGCAACCGAACTAGTATCAAATACCCAGGCACTACTACGAGTACTAGTGAGATACACATCAATAACATGTATATCAGATATACCTTTCTTCTTGATGTTGCCGTTCTTCAAATCCGCCAAGTACTTTGGGCAATTCTGCTTCCAGTGACCTTCTCCCTTGCAGTAAAAGCACTCAGTATCAGGCTTAGGTCCAGCCTTGGTCTTCTTCGCCGGCGTGGTAACTTTCTTACCACCCTTCTTGAAGTGTCCCTTTTGCTTAGACTTGCCTTTCTTGAATTTGGTGGTCTTATTGACCAACAACACTTGGTGCTCTTTCTTGATCTCTACTTCTGCAGATTTCAACATGGCAAAGAGTTCTGGCAACATCTTGTTCATGTTCTGCATGTTGTAGTTCATCACAAAGTTCTTGTAACTTGGTGGTAGTGATTGGAGGACACGGTAAATCCCCAAAGCATTAGGAATCACTATACCCAAGCTTTGAAGTTTGTTTGCGTGCCCAGACATCTTAAGCACATGCTCACTGACGGAGCTGCCCTCTTCCATCTTGCAGTTAAAGAACTTTTCAGAAGCCTCATAGCTTTCAATTGCCGTATGAGTCTCAAAAATCAATTTGAGATCCTCGACAATATCATATGGGTCTGAATCCTCAAACCTTTTCTGAAGCTCTGATTCTAAAACATACAAGATAGCACACTGAACTATGGAGTACTGATTCTTCCGAGCGAGGTAAACATTCTTTACTTCATCGGGAGCATCATCTGCAGGTGGGTCACCCAGCGGTGCATCCAGCACATAGGTCAAATTACCAGCTGTGAGGACAATCCTCAAATTGCGGAACCAATCCGCGAAGTTGCTTCCATTGTTTTTCAACTTTTCTTTCTCTAGGAACGCATTAAAATTGATGGTAGGGGCTGCCATTGATCTACAACATATTTGCAATAGTTTAGACTAAGTTTATGACAAATTGAGTTCAAATTAATTAATGTAATTAAACTAGGTGAACTCCCACTCAAAACAACATCCCTCACATTGTTTTAGTGATCACACGAACCAAATCCACCATATCAACACCGATCATCACGAGAGTTGACATAGTTTCAATGGCGAACAATCGACATGTTCATCATATCTACTATATGATTCATGCTTTACCTTTCGGTGATCCGTGTTCCGAGACCATGTCTGTACATGCTAGGCTCGTCAAGATCAAACCTTAGTTTCCGCATGAGGAAATCTGGCTTGCTCACGTTGTATACACTTGCAGAATCTAACACACCTGATCATCACGTGGTGCTTCGAAACAACAAGCTTTAGCAACGGTGCTAACTAAGGGTGAACACTTTATGACTTGAAATTCATGTGCATGAGGGATCATCTTATAATGCTACCGTCGTCTACTAAGCAATACAATATGCATAAAGGATTAACATCACATGCAATTCATAATATGTGATATGATATGGCCTTTCTTCTTTGTGCTTCCGATCTCCATCTTCAAGCACGAACATGATCTCCATCATCACCGGCATCGCATCAAGGTCAATGACGCTTCACCATGGTTGTCGTCCACCGGCTTCAACTATTACAACTACTTTGAATAGACACGCGGGTCTTAACATAAATTAAAGACAACCATATGGCTCCTGCCGGTTGCCAACTTACAATAAGGAACATTGCATACATCAAATATAATCACAATCATGGCCATATCACATCACTGCACACCCCTGCAAAACAAAGTTAGACGCCTCTACTTTCTTTGCATATTTTACGTGGTTTGGGGCTTTCAATAAGTGTCGTTCTAACTTACGAACAAGAACCACAACATTTATACTAGCATTGTTGATCACCCGTTGTAAATTGGATCTTAACTATGCTAGGAGAAACAGGCACCCGCAAAGCCACTTATGCAATACAAGTTGCATGTCAATCGTGGAGCAAGTCTCATGAACGATGTCATGTAAGGTTAGCCCGGGCCGCTTCATCCCAACATACCGCAAGATGCAAAGTACACAAGAAGCAATCGACAATAAAAGCATCAACGCCCATAATGACCATTGTTTTCTACTCGTGCAACAGATCTACATATAGACACGACTCTGATACCACTGTAGGGGTTCGTAGCATGGAAAACAAAAAATTTCTATCGCATACAAACAAACAAGCCAAGATCTATCTACTAGATTGTAGCAACGAGTCGATGGAATAACTTCCCCTCGAAGATTCCAAAGTGTTTAACGAGAGCGGATTCTCGTGGGCGATGTAGTCGTACTCTTCCCGATCTCAAGATCGTGTAGACGATCCTTCCGGCGCTGCGTTCTGGCAGCGCTCCCGCAGTCGGTCACACGTTCGGTACTCGACGAAGACCATCCTCTCCCTTGTTCCAGCAGGCAGCGGAGGTTGTAGCACTCTCCTCGTGATTCCGGCAGCACAACGGCGTGGTACCGGAAGTAGAGGGGAGATCCCGCAGGGCTTCGCCTTAAGCCGGAGCGAGTATGGTGGAGTATGAGAGAGGGCTATTAGTGGTCTAGGGATTAGACACACCAATTAGAAGGCTCTAAACCGAAGGCTAGGGCAATTAGAAGCTCTAAACCAAAACGGCTCTAAACCGGAGATTAGAGGATAGGAACTTGTGTGTCTAGAGGAGGAGGCTCTGCCCCTCCTCTTATAGGTGGGAGGCGCGGCCAAGGGGAGGGAAGTCCCTCCCCAAGTCGGCCTTGGGTGGCGCGCCGGCTTGGAGAGGAGGGACTCCTCCCCCAAGTCGGTTTTGCCTCCTCTTGCTTGTTTCCCACAGTTTCTTGTTTTAGCCGTTTGACTTTCAAACTGGACATTTGACTTTTCTGTTTTAGGATTCAATTTAATCCTTTATTTGGAACAGCAAGAACACTTAGTACATGATGCAATCATTCCAATATGTAATGACACATTCATGTACCCCTCCCCCCTCCCGGAGTGCCGGACATTCCGGAACCTTCTAGAACATTCACCGGAATCATTTCCGAACTCCGAAACGGGACTTTCCTTATATGAATCTTATTATCCGGACCATTTCGGATCACCTCGTGATATCCCGGATCCCATCCGAGACTCCGAACAACATTCGGTCTCTTTCTCATAATACCATAACTACTCAAACAACGTCGAATCCTTAAGTGTGTCTCCCTACGGTTCGTGAATTATGCGGACATGATCGAGACACTTCTCCGAACAATAACCAATAGAGGAATCTGGAAATTCATATGGCTCCCACATATTTCTACGATTACTATGCGATCGAATGAACCACTTACATACGATACCAATTTCCCTTTGTCTCACGATATGTTACTTATCCGAGGTTATGATCGTCGGTATCTCTGCATACCTAGTTCAACCTCGTTACTGATAAGTACTCTTTTCTCGTTCCCGTGATATGTGATCCCTTGTGAGCCAGTCACATGCTTGCAAGCTAATTGGATGACATTCCACCGAGAGGGCCCAGAGTATATCTATCCGTCATATGGATGGACAAATCCCACTCTTGATCCATGTGTCTCAACCAATACTTTCCGAACACTCAATGCCACCTTTATAGCCACCCAGTTACGGTGTGGTGTTTGATGTCATCAAAGCATCCATCCGGTAAAGGTGATATGCATGATCTCATGGTCGAAGGAATTAGGTTACTATGTATCAGAAAGCATATAGCAATTGAACTATTGAAATGACTTGATATTTATGCTACGCTTATCTATAGGAGTATGTCCACCATATCATTCTCCTAACGATATGATCTTGTTGTTAATAACATCTCAATGTTCATGATAGGGAAACCACAATCATTAATCAACCAACAAGCTAGTGAAGTATAGAGGCTATACTAGGGACTTCAAATTAAGTTTACAAATCACACAAGTATTAATGTTTCCTTGTTAATACTATTATAGCATGAATGTAAACATTTATCATAAACACAAAGATATAATAATAACTACATTTATTATTGCCTCTAGGGCATATCTCCAACACTATGTCCTTGAGAAAGCGCTAGGTGACGCCCCTGCTATAGATGCGCCGGCTGATGAAAAAGTTGTTTATCAGTCGCGCAAGGATGATTATGATTTGATTAAGATCGCCATGTTGTATGCTATGGAATCGGATCTTCAAAATCGTTTTTGAGGAGTTCGCCGGGCCCTTTGAGATTCTCGAGGAGCTGAAAAACATGTTTCAGACTCAAGCCCGTTCTGAGAGATATGAGATCTCTAAGAAATTCTTTAACTACAAGATGGAGGAAGGGAGTTCCGTTAGTGAGCACGCCGTTGAGATGACGGGCTACACTCAACGCCTTGAGCAACTGGACTGCAAGATTCCAGAGGAGCTCAAGATTGACAGTCCTAGCTACAAAAGTTTTGTAGTTGATCACAATCAGATTGGTTCCACTGATATGATCACTGATCTCTTTGCTAAGATGAAAGTAGCGGAGGTGAACATCAAAAATAATAATCATGTGTTGATGGTCAACAAGCCCCCCACCTTCAAGAAAGGTAAGGGTGCAAGGAAGCCCTTCAAGAAAGGCGGCGGCAAGCGCGTTGCCCCTGCTGAGAAGAAGCTCAAGTCTGGTCCTAAACCGGACACTGAGTGCTTCTATTGCAAGGACAAGGGTCACTAGAAGCGCAACTGTCCGAAGTACTTAGCGGACAAGAAGGCTGGCACCATCAAAGGTATATTTGATATACATGTCATTGATGTTTTCCTTACTAGCCCTCGTTGTAGTGCCTGGGTATTTGATACCGGTTCAGTTTCTAATATTTGTAACTCGAAACAGGAGCTACGGAATAGACGGAGGCTTGCAAGGG
Source organism: Avena sativa (assembly GCA_916181665.1). Classification (NCBI taxonomy): domain Eukaryota; kingdom Viridiplantae; phylum Streptophyta; class Magnoliopsida; order Poales; family Poaceae; genus Avena; species Avena sativa. The sequence goes on along the minus strand of OV702283.1, from coordinate 407,173,142 downwards.
ATGAGGTGACGATGCGCGTTGGCAACGGATCAAGAGTTGATGTGATGGCCGTCGGCACGCTCTCCTTAGTTTTACCTTCGGGATTAGTTTTAAACCTTAATAAGTGTTATTATGTGCCTGCGTTGAGCATGAACATTATTTCTGGATCTTGTTTATTGCAAGACGGTTATTCATTTAAATCGGAGAATAATGGTTGTTCTATTTATATGAGTAACATCTTTTATGTTCATGCACCTATTGTGAATGGTTTATTTCTTCTAAATCTCGAAAGGGATGAAACACACATCCATAACATTGAGGCTAAGAGATGCAAAGTAGATAGTGATAATACTACTTATTTGTGGCACTGTCGTCTAGGTCATATTGGTGTAAAGCGCATGAAGAAACTCCATTCTGATGGACTTTTGGAGTCTCTTGATTTTGAATCATTTGACACATGCGAACCATGCCTCATGGGCAAGATGATCAAAACCCCGTTCTCCGGTATGATGGAGCGAGCAACGGACTTGTTGGAAATCATACATACCGATGTATGCGGACCGATGAATGTTTCGACGCGCGGTGGATATCGCTATTTTCTCACTTTTATCGATCACTTAAGTAGATATGGGTATATCTATTTAATGAAACATAAATCTGAAACGTTTGAAAAGTTCAAAGAATTTCAGAATGAAGTGGAGAACCATCGTAACAGAAAGATTAAGTTTCTACGATCCGATCGTGGAGGTGAATATTTGAGTTATGATTTTCTCACGCATCTTAAAGCAAGCGGAATTGTTTCGCAACTCACGCCACCTGGAACACCACAGCGCAATGGTGTGTCTGAACGCCGGAACCGAACCCTATTAGATATGGCCCGATCGATGATGTCTCTTACTGATTTGCCGTTTTCATTTTGGGGTTATGCATTAGAAACCGCTGCATTCACTTTAAATAGGGCTCCAGCTAAATCCGTTGAGACGACACCGTATGAACTGTGGTTTGGTGCTAAACCTAAGTTGTCGTTTCTTAAAGTTTGGGGATGCGAAGCTTACGTCAAGAAGTTGATGCCAGACAAGCTCGAACCCAAAGCGGAGAAATGCGTCTTCATAGGATACCCTAAGGAAACTATTGGGTATACCTTCTATCACAGAACCGAAGGCAAAGTGTTTGTCGCAAAGAACGATTCCTTTCTTGAGAAGGAGTTTCTCTCGAAAGAAGTGAGTGGGAGGAAAGTAGAGCTAGACGAGGTTATTGAACCTTCTCTTGAATTGGAGAGTAGCGCAGCACCTGAAATTGTTCCAGTGCCGCCTGCACCAACAATAGAGGAAGCTAATGACAAGGATCATGAAGCTTCGGACAATGCTGCTACTGAACGTCGCAGGTCGACAAGGTCGCGTGCCCCTCCTGAGTGGTACGGCAACCCTGTCTTGAATGTCTTGTTAGTAGAAGACAGTGAACCTACGAACTATGAGGAAGCGATGATGAGCCCAGACTCTGAGAAATGGCTAGAAGCCATGAAATCCGAATTGGGATCCATGAGCAAAAACCAAGTATGGACTTTGGTGGACCCTCCTAGCGACCGAAAGGCCGTTGAGTGCAAATGGATCTTCAAGAAGAAAACGGACGCGGATGGTAATGTTACCGTCTATAAAGCACGGCTTGTCGCGAAAGGTTTTCGACAAGTTCAAGGTGTTGACTACGATGAGACTTTCTCTCCCGTAGCGATGTTTAAGTCTATTCGGATTTTATTAGCAATTGCTGCGTTTCATGATTATGAAATATGGCAGATGGATGTCAAGACTGCGTTTCTCAATGGCAACATTGATGAAGAGTTGTATATGATGCAACCCGAAGGTTTTGTCGATCCTAAGGATGCTGATAAAGTATGCAAACTTCAGCGTTCCATTTATGGACTGAAGCAAGCATCTCGGAGTTGGAACCTTCGTTTTGATCAAGTGATCAAGAGCTTTGGATTTGTTCCAAATTGCTACGAAGCTTGCATCTACAAGAAAGTGAGTGGGAGCTCGGTGACGTTTCTGGTACTATATGTGGATGACATATTGATTATTGGAAATGACATCAACATGCTTAACGATGTGAAGAGTTATTTGAACAAGTGTTTTTCAATGAAAGACCTAGGTGAAGCTGCTTATATATTGGGCATCAAAATCTATAGAGATAGACAAAGACGCCTGATAGCTTTAAGCCAGAGTACATACCTAGACAAAGTTCTGAAAAGGTTCAGAATGGATAAGGCAAAGAAAGGTCCAGTGCCTATGTTGCCAGGTAAGATATTGAGCAAGGCTCAGTGTCCAGCTACGGTAAATGATAGGGAAGCAAAGTGTCTTATGCCTCGGCCATAGGTTCTATCATGTATGCCATGCTGTGTACTAGACCGGATGTGTCCAATGCTCTTAGTTTGACGAGCAGATATCAAAGTGATCCAGGAGTGGAACACTGGACAGCCGTGAAGAACATCCTAAAGTACCTGAATAGGACTAAATAAATGTTCTTAGTCTATGGGGGTGATGAACAGCTCGTCGTAAAAGGTTACGTCGACGCTAGTTTCGACACTAACAAGGATGATTCTAAATCTCAGACAGGATACGTTTATATTTTGAATGGAGGAGCTGTGAGCTGGAGAAGCTGCAAGCAAAGCGTGATCGCGGGATCTACAGTAGAAGCAGAATACATGGCTGCTGCAGAAGCGTCAAGTGAAGGAGTTTGGATCAGAAACTTCATCACTGAGCTTGGCGTGGTTCCAAGTGCATTGGACCCACTGGAGATATTGTGTGACAACACTGGCGCCATAGCACTCGCTAAGGAACCAAGATATCATCCAAAGACCAAGCATATCAACCGCAAGTTTCATATAATCCGAGATTATATAGCAGATGGAGATCTGAAGATTAGCAAAGTACATACAGATCTCAATGTCGCAGATCCGTTGACTAAACCTCTTCCGCGTGCAAAACATGATCAACACCTCAGTGCCATGGGTGTGAGATTGTTGCCAAATGTAAACTAGATTATTGACTCTAGTGCAAGTGGGAGACTGTTGGAATTATTCCCTAGAGGCAATAATAAAGATGTTATTATTATAATTCTTGTTCATGATAATGTTTATATTCCATGCTAGAATTGTATTAAGCGGAAACTTTAATACTTGTGTGGTTTGTGAACAACACCGTGTCCCTTGTATGCCTCTATGGACTAGCTCATTGATGAATGATGGTTAAGGTTTCCTAACCATGGACATGAGTTGTCAATTAATGATGAGATCATATCATTGGGAGAATGATATGGTGGACAGACCCATTCTAAGCGAAGCAATTAGATCGTGTCATCGTGTTCGTATTTGCGAAGCTTTTCTTATGTCAAATATTGTATTCCTTAGACCATGAGATAATACAACTCCCTGGTATCGGAAGAAAGCTTTGAGGTCATCAAACGTCATCCTATGAGAGGGTGATCATAAAGGTGTCTCTCAGGTGATCGGAAAGTATCTGTTGGGTTGTATGTATCGAGATGGGATTTGTCCCTCCCAAGTCGGAGAGATATACTTCGGGCCCACTCGGTAATCGATATCAACACCGCTTGCAAGCATGTGGTTAAGGAGTTAATCACAAAGTGATATTGGATTACGTAACGAGTATAGTACTTGCTGTGAACGAGATTGAACTAGGTATGACGATACCGACGATCAAATCTCGGGCAAGTAAAAAGACGAAGGGAATATATATATGGGATTGATTGAATCCTGGCATCGTGGTTCATCCGATATGATCATCGATGAATGTGTGGGAGTCAATATGGGTTTCCAGACCCCGCTGTTGATTATTGATAGAAGATCATGTCTGCATATTCTCGAACCCGCAGGGTCACACACTTAACGTGTCTCGACGCTAGGATAGATTGGATAATTGGTTTATGAGTTTTTGTTCGGAGTCTCGGATGGGATCCGGGACATCACGAGAGGTTCCGGAGTGGTCCGGAGAATAAGATTCATATAAGGCAGTGCAGTTTTTGGAGTTCGGAATTGTTCCGGATTAATCGGTATTGTACCGGAAGCTTCTAGAACCTTCTGTGAGGGGACCAACGTGGCCCCACCTTCCGGGAGGGGGCATGGGCCTATGAGGGAGTGCCCTGGCCGCATTGGGCCAGGGGCACAAGGCCCCATAGGGCCCAGCCGGCCAAGAGAGGTTTAAACTCTAGATAGAGCTTCTAGAAGGGGGGTTTCCTTGCCCCCCACTCTTCCTCCTTGGGGCCGCCGGTTTGGGCTTGGGGGAGGGGCTAGGGCTGCGCCCCTCCTCTATATAAAGAGGGGTGGGGGCGCACCAACCCCTTACACCTTCCCCTCCAACCCTAGCCGCCCTGCTGCCCTCCTCTCTCCCTCCCGACTGCTTGTAGGCGAAGCCCTGCTGCAGAAATTCTCCACCAATTGCACCGCGCCGTCGCGTTGTAGATCCAACCCATCTCTCCACCATACTTGCTGGACCAAGGAAGGAGGAGACGTAGAGGTGCCTCACGTGTGCATCTCACGGAGGCATCACGACTTGTGGTGCTAGATCGGATCGGATCGCGAGGAGGAGAAGCGAGTACGACTACATCACCCATGTTCCGACGAACGTTACGCTGTGTGAATCTTCAAGGGTATGAAGATCTAATCCAATCTCTCTCATTGTTTGCATCTCCTAGATTAGATCTTGGCTTCCCTCTGTTCGCATCCGTAGAAAATTTTGATTTACTATGCCGCGAAACCCTTCACTCGGCAGCTAGATATGCGGTGTATTCTCCATGCACCTGACGCAAGCATTGTGTCCATGGTTCACCTGGCACGATACATATGCGTAGCCCGGATAGTCTTGCACCGTCGTGAGCAGCGCGGCCCTCATATCGAAGTATTCTCCAGTGTAGGCGTCCCACGTACGGGCCGGCGTCTCCCACAGCGTGGATAACTCCTCTTTCAACAGTCCGAGGTACATATACATGTTGATACCAGGTTGTTTTGGGCCCTGAATAAGAATACTCATGTGCACATACATCTGCTTTGTGCACATCCAGGGGGAGGTTGTACGACCATACGAACAGGGTCCAGGTGCTATGCGTGCTACTCTGGTTGCCAAAGGGGTTCAATCCGTCGGTGCTCATGCCTAGCCTCACGTTCCTTGGATCGCCCCCGAACTCGTCTTCGAACTCCATGTCCAGTGCCTTCCACTGGTTAGCGTCTGCAGGGTGTGTTAGGATCTGGCCCTTCTCGGGATCATCTTCCGGCGGAACCCTTTCCGCGTGCCATTGCATGAGCTTCGCTTCCTTAGGGTCCACGAAATACCGTTGCAGACGAGGAGTGATAGGAAAATACCATACAACTTTATGAGGAAATTTCTTGTTACCCCTCTTGTATCGTGGCTGGCCACACACCGGACATGTCACTCTATCCTCGTACTCGTCCCGATAAAGTGCGCAGTCATTGATGCATGCGTGATACTTGACGTATGGTAGGTCGAGAGGGCACACGACTTTCTTGGCCTCATCGATGCTTCTTGGCAATGTGTTATTCTCGGGAAGCACATCGCCCTAGAATTCCATGTTATCGTTGAAGCTCATGTCGGTCCATCTGTTGTTCACCTTCATCTCCAAAGCCTTGAGGGTTACATTCAGACGTGTATGCTCGGGCCAGCACCCAAGATACAACGGAGTAACAACGTCTTTCTCCATTTGTGCCAACTTTGCTTTCTCTCTCGCGACCTCTATTGTGTTGTAACCCCCCTTGAGGAGCACTTCTCGAAGATGAGGGTCCTGCAGGGCCGAACTGAGCGGTGTCTGCGTGTCTGTGTCTTCTCCGACAACGGCGTCTCCTTCATCGTGGTGATCATGTCCGACATCTCATTCATCATCATCGTGATGATGATCATCATGTCCGGCATCTCCTTCATTGTCATGATCATAATCATGTCCGGCATCTCCATCAACATGATCATGTCCGGGTGCCTCTTCCTCCTCCACGACATCATTATAGCCGTGCATGAATCCACGCATGAGAAAGTGCTTCTCCAATGTCCCGGAATCAGGTTTGATTAGGGTCCCGAGTTTGCAAGTCTTGCAAGGACATCTTATCTCGGTCTTGTTGGTACGAAGCATGACGGACGTCGCCCGGGCCTTGTATCTAGTCACCATACCTTCGCTCATTTGGCGCACCATGGTTGCCTGCGCACAAGAGAAATGAATCACACCATACATATGCATGCATGTCTCGCCAGAAAATTTCGGCAGCAACTCCCTTGTAAATAGGGCATATGGGTGGTGCAAAAGTTGGCCAAAACAGAAATGAATCAACATTTCGGCAACCATGCACCATACCAGCACCTGCACACAAACACACAAAAGCATACACAAGCATATACACGCGACGAAGACGTCGGCGTCCTTCACATACAACACACATCCGCGCCATGCATACACCGCCGATCGACGTCCCGGCCCGCGCGACACATGCATATGCATGTCCAACAACTCACAGACAAGCATGTGCCATCCAACACAACTCACCTAGTAGAGAAGTTGATGGAGACCGTGTGCGAGGGAGCGTGTGTCTTGTGGAGGCTAACTTGATGGAGATGTGACCAATAAATGATGTATAGGTGGGGCTTTTAGTGAATCTACATGGTGGAGAGGGACTCCCTCCCCACACCCATACAACAAAAGGTGTTTGGCAACCTAAAATGGAGGTAGAATTGAAGAAAATGGGGTGAGGAGGAGGAGGGGGTCGAGCTAGATCTATGGGAAGTAATGGCTTGCTTGTGGTGGTAGGTAGGATAAGGTGCCACCTTTATGGAGGGTGGGACGACAGGTTCGTGGAGCACCTGGTTTCCGTGCGCCATAGACTACCCAGGTTCGTGGTGCACCAAAATAGGGTGCGCCACAAACGTCCATAAAAATTCTGCAGGGCGCCTGGCCCACCGTAGTTCGTGGCGTACACACGAAATGGTGCGCCACAGACTCCACCCACGTTCGTGGCGCACCCCCATTTCCGCGCGCCACGGATAGTGGTGGCCGGCCGTCAGAGGTGGGCCCCGACTTATGAGTGGCGCACCGATCCTGCGTGCGCCACAAATAAGTTAGAGTTAGTGGCGCATAATTTGTGCGTGCGTCACAGATAACGTAGTTAGTGGCACATGATATCAGGTGCGCCATGAACAAGGGGCCCTGTGGATAAGGGTTTTTCCACTAGTGGATGATGCTAAACTTTAAAGACTTTTTTGTAAGGATTGGTTTTAGATAATATATTGTTTTATGCCTTTTTACAACAAGCAATATAAGAGATTTTATCAGAGACGCTACGGTTGATCCATATCATTAAAATTATTGTGATTGTTAGATCTAAAATTAACGGCTAAATTTTAGAAAAAGTTTATTAGTCACGTAACATGTTTGACACGAGACATAAATGAGTTTGACACGAGATATGTTGTCACGATCATGTGTCAAACATGGACTCGCAGCGATCAGTGTTCGAAACGTAGGTCCTTTTCAAGTCCGCCGCCTAAAAAGCAAACGTGTATAGAGATGCTCTAATATTGATAGGGTGCATATCACAATTCTCAAGGATATACTAGTACTACCGTTTATCCATCACAACTCATTGAGTCTAGCTATTAGTAAAATCAACCCAGATACTATATTCTGCTTTCTCTGTCTCCCAAAATTCCCTGGCTTCTTCTTCACCTTGTCCCAATTCATATGTCCACATGTCAGTGGCGCAGTTATCGTGTTTCGTCGTGGAATCTACTTGCATTTAGTTTGGCACGAAGGCTAGTTCACCGTCCCGCTGAACAAGATGAACGTGGACGGTCTCAGGCCAATTATGGAACCTAGGGAGGAATATCTTATTCCGCATCCAATTGATGTTAGTCTTTTTCATCGTGGTCGAGAATGTGCCGGTGAAGATAGATCTACCCTGGAGGCTGTCTATCTTCTCCCACTCCATGGTACTCTCGTTGAGCTTCACCACGGTTACCTGCGTCCCGCGACGTCCGACAAGGACCGCCATGAGCTCTTGTTGGTCGGACTTGACCAAGTAGCTGACATAGCATTCGAACCCGCCGAAGCTAGTGGGTTTCTCAAGAATTTCAAATCCCTCGTCATGCATGCTCTCATCGTAGACTGCTAGCCCTCCTTCTTTGTCGAGCAGGTAGAGCAAGCCGTTGTGGAAAACTGGGTTACAGCCCGGCGATGCCGAAAATCTTGGACCCACTGGATCATGGTGCGTGGCGTGTTCCCAGTCCTGCCACTCGGCCATCGTCTCGTTCCGGATGCAACGAGCGATTCCCAGCAGACCAAAGGACGCGATGATACCGAAGATGCTTCGCAGCCCGTCGTCGTAAATAACCAGGTCGAAACTTGCGAAGGTGATCGGTGGCAGCTCGCCGACGTCGCCCTTCAGGAGGTCCGCGGCGAGGACTTTGTTCTTCACGCATAGCGTCAGGTGACCTCCGGCGGCGGAGCAGCAGATCATGGCGTCCGCCTGCCTGCGTGTTCAGCGTGCAGGCGGTCTGGAAGTTCTTGTTGTAGTAGGGGCTGTAGTAGCGCAGGCCGGTGGTTCCGACGTCGGCGGCGTTGAGAAGGAGTGGTGTGATCCACACAGGGTAGAACGGCGAGTAGGCGCGCGCAGATTGCCATTGTCGGCATGCCAAGCCGAAGGACGGGTGGCTGGACCACCGCAGACGGGTAAGGATCTGGACGAGTACGTCCACCGGGAGAGACGACCAATCTCGTTCTTGCAATGTCGCCGCATCCATCTTGTTCTCGTTCATCAAGCTTCGTGTTCCGCGTCCTTTTTTGTTTGTTTGTTTGGGGGCAGAAGAGTTTTATTGCTTCTTTTGACGTACTGCCTCCGGAAGGATTATAAAAATTTAAAAATTATTAAGGAAGTTGTGAAAAATTTAAAAATTATTAAGGAAGTTGCCACCCGTCTCAAGCAGGATCTCCTTGAGTCCTTCTCGATCGCGTGCGGCCCGACACGACTTTGAAAACCTAGCACGATCTGTCACGGGACTTGGACCGATTGCTATTCAAATACTGTACGTACAGACCCACTACTTGCAACGTGCGATCGCATATAAAAGTACTAGGCAAAATCCCCAAGTAGAAGAATCTGCAGCACTGAGACGAGGATTCGATCGGTACCCGAGCAAGTCAATCGAACACGTACATCAAGGTATGTTTGTACTCCCTCGGTCCTAAATCAAGTGGCTCAAACTTTGTCTATATACATATATACTATATGTGTCTGGACGTATTTTAACGTGCCTATCTGGATAAAGTTGAGTCAGCCCCAAATAAGATCAAACTTGACTTCTCGATTATTCTTTACATGTGGAGAAAACTCATGTACTAGTATAATTTATTAACGGATAGTTTAGTTGGTGAATATATTTATACTACTCCCTCCGTCGTCCCAAAATATATGTCTCAAATTTGTCAAAATTTGAATAAATCTAGACACTATTTAGTATTCTCTTTGACCCATATTAGTTGACTCAAATTTGTCTAGTTACGGATATATCTAGCACTAAAACTTGACTAGATATATCCGTATCTAGATGAATCTAACAACTAATATGGGTCAAAAGGAGTATATAGATTTATCCGAATTTTAAAAAACTAAGACATCTATTTTAAGAAAGAGGGAATAGTATATTATATAGAAAAAAGTTACACCGAAGTATTATGCAAGCGTAGAGTCAACATTTATAGTAGTACGATTTTAGTATGGTTCCAGGTACGCGCAAAAAAAAGCTTAACTGCAGTTGATTTCGATGGCATCGTTTGTGAAGGAAACCCTAAATGTCTTGTCTTGCAGGGTAGATAGACGAAGAGAGAGGGAGAGAGTACATAGCGAGGCACCAAAATCAAGACACGCGGGCATGCTTGATTCGAGCACTTGCCCGTTGTTAATGTTTCATTACAAATACAATGATCCAGAGGGTGAAAGTGACGCCGACTCGGATGCAAGCAGCATAGACGATGAGCTTGAGGAGAATGAACATGAGGATAATGGTGAAAGCAGCCATGACACCGACAAAAGCGATAGCGAAGATGAGCCTGCTGATGCTGAATTATCTAACAAACCCGAACAGAATGATAATGATGCTAGTGGATGCGGTGAAGGTGATGACGAGCCAAGTGATGATGATACGTTGTTTTTCTACAACATAACCACACAAGGAAATTGCAAAGCAGTAGGGTAGATGATTTGAAAGGCCACTTTTACTGGATAACACCGCAAGGCTGGCTGCTCATGCTGAATCGTGGCACGCATCAGACTTTCTTGTGGAATCCCTTCACGAGCCAGAGAGTTAGTCTGCCCTCGGATCACGAGAGCTGCTTCCTCACAAAGAACTCAACCAGGTGTTTGCTATCGCATAATAACCCAGCTGATCCCAACTGCGTCGTGCTAGTGGTAAACTGCAGAGACACGGTGTTATGGTATTGCTATCCTCAAGGAGATCGGTGGTTCAAGCACACATACCGATCAAGGATGATTGGCCAAAGACGCCCTCATGTCATTTCAGCGATGAATATTCTTACAGCAGTTGGGGGAAAATTTTACACGCATTTGTCTACACATTTCAATGGCACTGTTTTGACACTCGAGTTCTCCCCGAATCCCAAATTTTCAACAACTACGGTAGGTGACAAATCAAATGTTGTGTACCCTTGTAGGAACTCTTTCCTGTTGGAATCTTGTGGGGAGTTATTCAGCTTAACCTTCCACCAGCCATGCTCAATTGATATGGTTGTGCATATTGCTGTTCACAAGCTCGACACAGAAGCAAGGGATTGGTTGAAAGTGGAAACGCTCCGCGATAGGGTGTTCTTCGTCAATTTCAGGTGCTTTGGAGTATCACGAAGTGCAGACGAAGTCGGTTTAAAGGAAAACTGTATTTATTTTTTGAGACATGGCGACAAGGGATTGCATGCTTACAACATGGAGCGGGGAAGCACCACCTTATGCAATCCTGGTCAAGACTTGCAGGATGACGTGGCGCCTGAAATGTTGATCCCTCCGTTGTCTTGAATCTTTTTGGTTCTACTAGTGTGACTTTTATTTTTACCTTGTTATTAGAACTCACAATGATTGAGAGTGAAAACATGTGATCCATTGCTTGTGGGCAAAACCCTATTTATACGAGAGTTTTTGATGCCTCCGAAAGCTATTAAGACCCTCGTCGCACACGGAAGGTCCTTTCTGTGTGTGGTGCGGAGGAATGCTGACGCCTAAAAATTTGGACAGTCTGCATGTGGCCAGATAGCTCCCATGGATCTATTAAGGGCTTTCATGCGTAATCGCCAGTGAAGCGTTCATTTGTTGCCTTTGGTTATCTTCTGCAGAACTGCATTATTTTAACCTAACGTTTCTTTCTCGTGTAATCATTAGTGAAGTTTCCAATTTTTCAGACAATTTATTCTATACTACGATATGTGTTATGTTCCCGCTTATTTTCCGTTTTCCCACTTTTTTATCCGGTTGTTTTGCTGTTTTTTCCGCCGCTCCCCGCTCGTTTATAAATTAAGCGAGCGCCGTCAATAGCTCATATCTATGATGATTGTTGAAAATAGTCCAACAATGTCTTGCCGTCGCAAATCGGTGACGACTCGGGAGAAGCACTACTGACCACGCACAGAACACGGATGGAAGTGCATCCCTCCTGCTTGTCCGCGGTGCCGCCTGACGGGGTCGTGCGGTTCCGGCACCTGCTGCCCGGTGAAGGCGTGGCTCCCTATGTCGCCCTACCGTTGAGTTGGCAATTGCAAGGCACGAGATCAGATGATCTGGAAAGCCATTTCTACTAGGTAATACCACAAAGCTGGCTGCTCATGCGACACCGTGACTCATCACGTCGGACCTTCCTCTGGAACCCGTTCACGCGTCAAAGAATCCCCCTGCCATCGTCTGACGGGGAGTTCCTCGAAGAGAAGACCACCAGATGCTTGTTGTCACACGCACCCACTGAGAATCCCAACTGTGTCGTGCTGGTGGTGAATTACATGGACACGGTCTTCTGGTACTGCAGCCCAGCCGCAAGAGGAACCCAGTGGTCTAATCATAGGTACGACTCGCGGATGCTCCATGAAAGCCGCAACAACGTGGTCAGAAGAATGAGGCATCTCGCAGCATCAGGGGGGAGTTCTACACTACACAGACATGGCATGTGCTCTTGTCGCGCTCCGGTTCTCGCCGCATCCGACATTTATCGTAACACCGTTTAGCAAGTGTTAGATCGCAGAATCTGTACAGCTGCATCGGTTTTACACTGCTGGAGTCCTGCAGAGAGCTGTCCAAATTATCCTTCGGCCAGCAGTTTTACGTGGATAAAGTTCTGCATATTCGTGTCGAAAAGCTGAACATTGCTGAACGGGGCTTGTTGGGTTAAGCTGAAGACTATGGGAGACAAGAGTGTTCTTGGTGAATTCTGAATACCACTTCGGGGCGTCGCTCAGTGCACAAGAAGTCGGCTTAAAGTGGAACTGCATATACTTCTTGAGGTGCGGTGACAAGGGACCAAATGTGCACGACATGGAGCGAGGAACTACTGCTCTGCACAATTCCGGTGAGGATCTGCAGGATGATGCGGCGGCTGAAATATTGTTGGTTCCTGCAACTTGAATCAAAACGGTCAAATGAGGCATATATTGGCGAAGTTATATTTTGTGTTTTTTCGTAAATTTCCAAGGAGCTCCCCTCTCTCAAAAAAGGACCCCGAAGTTCAAAAAAAAAAAAAAAGACCCCGGCGTCTCCGTCCATCACCACTGGCCATGCAGCTTGCGCCTCCCGCCCTTGGCCAAGCTCCCGATCATGGCATGTGGGAGAGCTCAGGCGAGACGCTCACCTATGGCGCGTGGGAGACCACCTCCAGCCAAGCGAATTAAGGGAAATGCCTTGAACAAACAGAATTGAAGGAATATATATGATATCATTCTTCAATTATATATCATTCTTCAAATATATCTCCGGATCCTAACAACAGCACTACAGAACATGGCAAAACTAGGTCCACTAGAAAATCACAAGATGATGAGTAAATCTCTATTTTTTTCGAGTAAATCTCTAGCGCGTTTCACTTCATTATCAGGGGCACGATGATGAGTAAATCTATCTCTATAACCAAAGGCCATTCACGAGATCAAGATATCAAGGTTGCGGGTTCACGCAGTCGTGCTTGCTTTTTCAACTTGTTGCGGAAGCTTCTTTTTCTGCTGAATGCTCTCTCCTGGTATAAAAGAAAAACAGGTACTTCTCCGTAAGAATGTCTCTGCAGCAAGATTTATCACTGCGAGGAATGATGATTAGAGCAGAACAGCCTTACCACTGGCTGGGCTAACTCCTCTGCTTGACGAACTGCTCTCACGAGATCGCGATTGGCATCTGTGTATAGGCTAGTCACTATTCCAGATTGGCCAGCTCTGGCTGTGCGACCCACCCTGTGCAAAAAGTCAACAGCGCAAGCAGCAAACTCCGCCTGCAGGTATAGGTAGCAGCATAAGTCTGATGGTGGAAAAGAATATCTACTGTGATTGGGTTAAGTAGCATAAGTTTCAATAAGACATAGTAGTAATAAATGTTTCTACTCCCTCCCATCCATATTAGTTGATTCAGATTTGTCTAGATACGGATGTATTTAGCACTAAAACTTGACTAGATACATTCGTATCTAGATAAATCCAAGTCAACTAATATGGGTCGGAGGGAGTATATGAATCTTTTTACATATATACCAGGCATTCCTAAGAAACATATATATCAGGTGTGCACAACTATTAGGAAAACTGTGATGATTAAAGTTCAAAGTAGATTGATAGACGTGCAACAGCGGTGCAGCGCCAGACATGCAGACATTTCACGAGGTAAAGTCTGACTCTGATAATACCTGAATAACATGGGAAACGTTTGGCACATCAAGCCCACGAGCGGCAGCATCGGTACAAACAAGCACGCCACCATTTTCCCTAAAAGATTGTAAATTGGCTGTCCTTTCCTCCAGAGAGCTTTCACGGTGGTAGAGGATGCATGGAATACCAACTCGCCACAATATGTCAGAGACTGAATTAGCAGCATCGACCGTGTTCGTGAAAACCATAGTTCGACATGGACCAAGTTCTGGGTCAATTGCACTCTTAAGGCCATACTTTACTGCATCCAGAAGAGCATCAACTTGTGTATCAGCAGTAACCGCTACCCATCTTCGCTCTAACCTGCATACATGGTATGCTGTACATCAAATGCGTGGAATGTGCAAATAGTGAATGACAATAAGAACAGATACGGGATTCTAACAAAAACACAGCGACTAACAAGCACGCTACTAGTAAGAAATCTCTCCATGCTGAAGAATAGCCAGAGTACAGGACATTCAGAAGCTTATGGTAAAAAAAGGAGTGCATACCTAGGGTTGTGACGGTGCAGATGAGCACCACTAACCCACACAGCACTAGGAAACATACGTTTCAGCACACCACCAGCAGTCTTTTTTCCACTCTGAGGAAGGGTGGCAGCAACAAAGACATATTGCTTGCTGCGTTTATAGACTTTTCTAACCCTCCTCCAGTCCTTGCGTCCTCCTGCATGAGCATTATCCACCGGCTTGACTGATCCATCTTGAATATGAGCATCCTCATTTTCCTCATCAACATCACTAAATTCAGCACTCTCAGAACCCGAATCCTCAGGATATTCTTCAGAACCTTCAGGTAGCACTTCCTTTCCAGAATCTTCGGCCCTTGAAAGTAGCTTCTCGTCAAATCGCAGCATGTGGATAAGACGAATGATCTGATTTTCAAAACTTCCGCACAATAGCATGTCTGCCTCATCAAATACCTATTCCAAATCAGCTAGTTTTAGGACACTCACGTAGTCGCAAGATCAATGATTATATCTTAACACTTGCTTTAAGACAAAAAAATCTAGATAGAAATACAGATATAGAAAATGATATGAAACAAGAAAATGTACACAGAAAGTTGCAGCTTAACTTGGGAGTTGGAACTGTTCCATGTATTTTCTTGTCCTAGTTGCAGGAAAGCACAAAAATTCTAACCTAGCCTTGCCAAGTATATCCAGCAACTCATGAACAAATAAAAGATAGGATGCAACAAAAAAGATTTCTAGCCTGGCCATCCAAAGATTTTTGTACAGGAAATAGGCCCACTCAAGTACTTACAATAAATTTCACACTACGTAGAAATTTCTCCCGCCTCCTCCTCTCTGGGTCATAATCAAATAAGTAATTCAAAAGAGCAGCTGGAGTGGCTACAAGGATATCTGGACGAATAGATGGCCAACCCTGTGACGAAATAACGTAAACAAGTAATTTTTTTTAGAAAATGTGGTGTCAGAATATATTTCATTAATGTAAGAGTGCTGAAGGAAATGGGAAGTTAACTAAAGGCCCATCTTTAGTTGATACCTGAGATCCAAAGTGTAAACTGGGGAATATACCATTACGAAAATAATGAATTTTTGAAACAGACATTCGGTTGTAGAGTGTGATAAAAGAAACCTCAGGTTTATCCATAAGTTAAACAAGAATATGTGATGAGTTTACCAAGCTATCAAATAGCATATGACAGGCAGCCAGAGCATACCTTTGGCCCACAAACTGCAGCAGCACGCTTAAGTGGTTCACCAGATACATCAAGCAATGAATTAGCCATGAAAACTACTTGCTCACACAGCATGACATTGGGACAAAGAACCAACACATTGTTATCTGTTCCGTCGGCATTGTTCTGAGGACCACCATCTCCTATGGAGGAAGATTTGGAGCAGAGTTTTTCGATCAGTGGAACCAGGTAACCATGTGTTTTGCCACTGCCAGTCTCCGCCGCAACAATTACATCGTTCGTCGAAAGAACATGTGGTATACAAGCTGCCTGCATTGTAGCCGTTAACACTTGATGTAAGTATGAATTTTTTGCAACATGATACTCTAGCAAAAGCAAGGGAAAATAATAATGGAATTGACAGGAAATTGATTCGATTATGGAGCTTTAAACCTACAGTAGGCCTAGAAGGAAGTATAACACCTGAATGCTCGCTTTTCTGAGATTCTGAATTTTCTCTTGCCCAGCTACTTATCTAACAAATCACTGCTTACACTTTAGGCATATGGTGCAGGAGGGTGAAATCTTCACAGCAACTAACGGCACATACAAGTTACGCACTAGAAAGGATACCAATACTTCCAATGGACAGAAAGTGGACGGAAAGATTATTTAACCCAGCATGACAAGATCAGACTGATCAGTCACTTCACATGAACAGAGGCACGGCAGAATCATCCCCATAAGGCAATTTTGGATCAGAAAACTTATATAGGTTCAGTCTACCAGCTGAAGATCTAATGCTAAAGAGGTATTAAACATTGCACGCGGGCTCTGGCATTTCGTCGAGCACGCACTGTGCCGCGGCTAACAGAGGCGAAGTGGCAGTAGGTACCTGGACCAACGAGGGCCTCGCGAGCCCGGTGCCTTGCAAGGCGGAAGCGAGGCGGTCGGAGATACCGAGGGACTTCCAGGACGTGCTTTCCTCAGCGAAGAAGCCGTCGGCGCCCGCGCTGGCGTCGTCGGCCTCGACGGCCGAGACCGTGGCGAGCGAGCGCGGCCTCAAGGCGGTCGAGAGGAGGCGCCACGGTCGATCAGGCGCGAAGAGGAGGAGGCGACGGGCGGCGTGAGAGGAGCAGGCGAGCGGCGGGAGCCTCGCAAGGCGGAGTGCGAGCGGCGCGTGGCGGAGGTGGTTCAGCGCCATCGTGTCGTTGGCAACTTGAGATAACCCTCCGGTTCACCCCTTGCGCATTCGCTACACGATGATGTAGTATTGGATTTTTACGTGCTCGCCTACAATTTTTCTCTCGTTTTGCAATTTTAGTACTCCCTCCCATCTATATTAGTTGCTCAGATTGTAGATATAAATATATTTATTCCGTAGTTAAATTTTGAGTCAACTATGGACCCAAGGAAGTACACTAGTATATCTTGGATTTTTTTTTGTCATAATTCCGTGTTTATGCTTCCATTACATAAGTCTAGCATGTGTCAAGACCAAAATCGCTTGATCGACGAGTTAGGAGTATTGTTTTCGGCAAGTATCTCCCCTCCACCTTCCATCGAGCCAACGGAACTCCTCGAAACACGCATATGGCCAGCTATATAAATATAGCAACCACAGTTGAGACCGCTGCTGGGCCAGACAGCACAACGCTCAAAGAAAAAACATAGAAAAGAAGAAAAACAAAAGAGAAAATGAAGCCGAAAACAGTGGCTCGACAAAGACGAGGACGACCCACGACCGTTGCGCCCCGCAGCTAAGTAATACCACAATCCTAGCACTCCGAAGCGCCACGCACCAAGCAACACCTCCAAGAAGGGGCGACGATGACGACGCTGCTATCCGGACAAGTCCTAGGGTTTCCTCCGGTGCGCTCTGAGAGGTGGGGAAGAGGCACACCCGACGCCCTTTAGGAAGGAAGATGGCACCCGCAGGTGTCACCGCGTCGGTGTCACAAAGACAGGGATTTCTCCTGACGCCTCAAAGAAAACACTCTCGGACGCTTCACAGTGCTCCACCATGCTCGTCGCCCGCCAACGCATGCCACCCTGGTCTTGCAGCCGCCACCGCTGTCTCACCGTGAAACCCGAAGTAGGGCCAGTAAGATAGAGAAAAGGAACTTCGGTCCGGGTTGCCGGAACAACAGCGCGTGGGAGGAAATAGCCTCCACCACCAGAAGGCGGCAGCCGGCCGGATACGGCCGCAGAGGCAAACCGGGCCCTCCTGGCCCGGCCGAACCCCTAAGGGCCCGTGAAGCCCCACCGCCGCACTACAGCAGGGGAACCGTTGTCCCAAGCAACCCTAACACTAGCCCCTACTTCTCCGTCCACTAGGGGATGAACCGCCACCGTCGATCCCTACCGCCAAGTGGCCGCACCTCCACCTCCACGCTCACCCGGGAGAACCGTCCCATATTCGGTCTGAGCAACTTCACCTGGACCCGCAAGGGCGCAAAGGGAAGGTCCTAACAAGCACAGCGCCTTCGGGCCACCCGAAGGGCCCCCGATCAAGAATATCAGACGAGTCCTAGATCTAGGCCCGCTCGGCCCATCCAGTACCCCGGCCGCCGGACAGCCAGGGGAAGGTGCCCACCCGAGGTGAGCAAGGGCCCTGGCCGGTGCCCGCTGGGGCCAGATCGGGCCCAAACTGGCCCAGATCCGGCCATGCAAGCGCCGCCGCCTGGAGCCCCTGGACCTTCCATCGCCGACCTTGGAAGGAGCCACCGCTACAGAGGAGAGGCGTTGCTTGCCAGGACCACGCCCTGCAGCCCCCGACGATGCCGAGGTGCTCCGCCGCCGGCTGATGGCGTGTTGTCAACGCCTCGTTGGGAGACCCCAAGAGCAAGGTGTGATGAGCACAGCAACAACTTTTCCCTTAGTAAGAAACTGAGGTTATCGAACCAGGAGGGGGAAGGAAACGACTCAAAGGTGTTGCTAGCAACTTGGAGACCTGCACAACACAAACTCAAGACTTTTCCCCAACGAACAGCAAGGTTGTCAATCTGAGTGGTTTGCTGTAACAAAGGATTAACTGTATGGTGTGGAAGATAATGGTGGTTTGCAACAAGTAATAGTAGAAGATGTATCAATGGTAAAGATTGGACAGGGGTCCATATTTCACTAGAGGTGTTCTCCTTAGATAAATAAACATGGCATGTTGGGTAAACAAATTACAGCAGGGCCATTGATAGTACTGAGAAAGGCATAACAATGCAATACTAGACATCATGATCCTATGAGATTCGATTGGGCAATACAACAAGATACATAGACCACCATCCAACTGCATATATGACTAGAAATCCACCTTTGGGTTATCATCCGAACCTCCTCCAGTATTAAGTTACAAACAACAGACAACTGCTTTAAGCAAAGTGTGTAAGATAAACAATCCACTTGTTTCATGAACAAGAGACCGTTGTTTTATCCCTAGTGGCAACAACATATCTACAACCTTAGAGATTTCTGTCACTTTTCTTAGATTAAATAGAGGCATGAACCCACTATCGAGCATAAATACCCCCTCTTGGAGTCACTAGCAACTACTTGGCCAAGATAGCTACTAACAACGGAGAGCATGCAAGATCACAAACAACATAGACATGATAGAATCAATAAGACAAAACCATTAATCAGTCTGACATAGTAATCTCAATATCAATCGGATCCCCACAAACACAACATGCATGATTACAAATAGATGAGATATTGATCATGAACGGAGCTCACAAGATCTAGACATGAAAGCACAAAGGAGGAGATACAACCATCTAGCTACTACATGAACCCGTAGTCCAAGGTGGAACTACTCACGCTTCATACCGGAGGCTGGCATGATGAAGAAGAAGGCCTTCGGGATGATCTCCCCTCCGGCAGGGTGCCGGGAAGAGCTTCAGACCCCCCCCCCCCCCCCGAACTAGGGACGATGGTGGCGGCGGCTACAGATAGTTTCGTGGAATATTGATCGGGTACTTAGGTTTTAGGTATCAGGGGCTTCTTATAGGCGAAGAGGGAGGCCGAGGGGGTGCAAGAGGCGGGTGCACCCCCCAGGCGCGGGGTGGTCCTGTAGGGGTTCGTAGCATGGAAAACAAAAATTTTCTATCGCATACAAACAAACAAGCCAAGATCTATCTACTAGATTGTAGCAACGAGTCGATGGAATAACTCACCCTCGAAGATTCCAAAGTGTTTAACGAGAGCAGATTCTCGTGGGTGATGTAGTCGTACTCTTTCCGATCTCAAGATCGCGTAGACGATCCTTCCGGCGCCACGTTCCAGCAGCGCTCCCGCAGTCGGTCACACGTTCGGTACTCGACGAAGACCTTCCTCTCCCTTGTTCCAGCAGGCAGCGGAGGTTGTAGCACTCTCCTCGCGATTCCGGCAGCACAACGGCGTGGTACCGGAAGTAGAGGGGAAATCCCGCAGGGCTTCGCCTTAAGCCGGTGCGAGTATGGTGGAGCTTATGAGAGAGGCTATTAGTGGTCTAGTAATTAGACACACCAATTAGAGGGCTCTAAACCAATTAGAAGGCTCTAAACCGCTGGCTAAAGCAATTAGAAGCTCTAAACCAAAACGGCTCTTAAACCGGAGGTAGAAGATAGGAACTTGTGTGTGCTAGGAGGGAGCCCTGCCCCTCCTTATATAGGTGGGAGGGCTGGCCGGCCAAGGGGAGGAGAGACCCTCCCCAAGTCGGCTTGGTGGGGCGCCGGCCAAGGGAGGAACCCTCCTCCAATTCGGCCTCCACCAATCCTCCTCTCTTCCCACTTCCCAAAATTGCCGTTTGACTTTCAAACTAGCCGTTTGACTTTTCAATTTAGGATTTAAATAAACCCTTTATTTTGGACAGCAAGAACACCTAGTACATGATGCAATCATTCCAACTTACAATGACACATTCATGTACCCTTCCCCCTCCGGAGTGCCGGACATTCCGGGACTTTCTAGAATGTTCCCGATGAAAACACCGGAACCATTCCCCAACTCCGAAACGGGACTTTCCTTATATGAATCTTATTCTCCGGACCATTCCGGATCACCTCGTGATATCCTGGATCCCATCCGAGACTCCGAACAACATTCGGTCTCTTTCTCATAATACCATAACTACTCAAACAACGTCGAATCCTTAAGTGTGTCTCCCTACGGTTCGTGAATTATGCGGACATGATCGAGACACTTCTTCGAACAATAACCAATAGAGGAATCTGGAAATTCATATGGCTCCCACATATTTCTACGATTACTTTGCGATCGAATGAACCACTTACATACGATACCAATTTCCCTTTGTCTCACGATATGTTACTTATCCGAGGTTATGATCGTCGGTATCTCTGCATACCTAGTTCAACCTCGTTACCGATAAGTACTCTTTTCTCGTTCCCGTGATATGTGATCCCTTGTGACCATGTCACATGCTTGCAAGCTAATTGGATGACATTCCACCGAGAGGGCCCAGAGTATATCTATCCGTCATGTGGATGGACAAATCCCACTCTTGATCCATGTGTTTCAACCAATACTTTCCGAACACTTAATGCCACCTTTATAGCCACCCAGTTACGGTGTGGTGTTTGATGTTATCAAAGCATCCATCCGGCAAAGGTGATATGCATGATCTCATGGTCGAAGGAATTAGGTTACTATGTATCAGAAAGCATATAGCAATTGAACTATTTGAAATGACTTGATCTTTATGCTACGCTTATCTATAGGAGTATGTCCACCATATCATTCTCCTAACGATATGATCTTGTTGTTGATAACATCTCAATGTTCATGATATGGAAACCACAATCATTTAATCAACCAACAAGCTAGTGAAGTATAGAGGCTATACTAGGGACTTCAATTTAAGTTTACAATTCACACAAGTATTAATGTTTCCTTGTTAATACTATTATAGCATGAATATAAACATTTATCATAAACACAAAGATATAATAATAACTATATTTATTATTGCCTCTAGGGCATATCTCCAACAGTCTCCCACTTGCACTAGAGTCATCTAATCTAGATTACATGGTAATACACCGAACACCCATGGCAGTTTGGTGTTGGTCATGTTTTGCCCTCGGGAGAGGTTTAGTCAACGGATCCGCCACATTCAGATCTGTGTGTACTTTGCAAATCTTTATATCCCCATCCTGGATATGTTCTCGAATAGCGTGAAAACGCAGCTTGATGTGCTTCAGCTTCTTGTGTGACCTTGGTTCTTGCGCATTGGCTATGGCGCCCATGTTATCACAGTAGATAGACATTGGGTCCAGCGCACTAGGAACCACACCCAGCTCTGTAATGAACTCTTTCATCCATATCGCTTCTTGTGAAGCCTCCGAAGCAGCCATGTATTCCGATTCAGTTGAAGATCTCGCCACAACGCTTTGCTTTGCACTCCTCCAGCTAACTGCTGCACCATTCAAAATAAATACGTACCTAGATTGTGATTTAGAATCATCTGGATCGGTGTTCCAACTAGCATCGGTGTAACCATTAACAACGAGCTGTTCATCACCTCCATAAGAAAGAACCATATCCTTAGTTCTTCTCAAGTACTTAAGGATGTTTTTGACCGCTGTCCAATGATCCACTCCTGGATCACTTTGATATCTGCTAGTTAAACTAACAGCATATGCAATGTCGGGTCTAGTACATAGCATGGCATACATTAGAGATCCTATGGCTGATGCATAGGGAGTCTTACTCATCCTTTCTCTATCTTCTGCCGATGTCGGACTTTGAGTTTTACTCAAGGTCGTATTGGGCAACATGGGCAAGAACCCTTTCTTGCTTTCTTCCATTCCAAACCTCTTTAGAACTTTGTCCAAATATGTACTTTGTGACAATGATATTTGGCGTTTTGATCTATCTCTATAAATCTTTATGCCTAATATGTAAGCTGCTTCGCCAAGATCCTTCATTGAAAAACTATTATTCAAATATTCCTTGACACTATTAAGAAGGTCTACATCATTCCCAATCAACAATATGTCATCCACATACAGTATTAAGAATGCTACAGAGCTCCCACTCACTTTCTTGTAAATACAAGCTTCTCCATAAGTTTGTATAAAACCAAAACTTTTGATTACCTTATCAAAACGTTGATTCCAACTTCGGGATGCTTGCTTCAATCCATAGATGGACCGTTGAAGCTTGCATACCTTGTTAGCATCTTTAGGATCGACAAAACCTTTGGGTTGCATCATATACAACTCTTCATCAATGTCTCCATTGAGGAATGCTGTTTTGACATCCATCTGCCATATCTCATAATCATAATATGCAGCGATTGCTAACATAATCCTCACAGACTTTAGCTTCGCTACTGGTGAGAAAGTCTCATCGTAGTCAACTCCTTGAATTTGTCGAAACCCTTTTGCGACAAGTCGAGCTTTATAGACAGTAACATTACCATCAGCATCTGTTTTCTTCTTGAAAATCCATTTGTTCTCGACAGCCTTTCGGCCATCCGGTAAGTCCACCAAAGTACATACTTGGTTTTCGTACATGGATCCAATCTCGGATTTCATGGCTTCTTGCCATTTATTGGAATCTGGGCTCATCATCGCTTCCTCATATGTCTCGGGGTCATCGGTGTTGTCCACCACCATGACATTCATAACGGAATCATACCAATCTGGAGTGGTACGAGTTCTCGTTGACCTCCGAGGCTCTGTAGTAACTTCAACCGAAGTTTCATGATAACCATCATTAGCTTCCTCTCTTATTGGTGCAGGCACCACAGGGACTTCTTCCGGTGCTGCGCTACTCGCAATTTCGAGAGAAGGTTCGACAACCTCGTCGAGTTCTACTTTCCTTCCAGTCACTTCTTTCGAGAGAAATTCCTTCTCTAGAAAGGATCCATTCTTGGCAACAAAGATTTTGCCTTCGGATCTATGATAGAAGGTATACCCAATAGTTTCCTTCGGGTATCCTATGAAGACGCATTTTTCCGCTTTGGGTTCAAGCTTGTCCGGCTGTAACTTCTTTACATAGGCTTCGCATCCCCAAACTTTAAGGAACGACAATTTAGGTTTCTTCCCAAACCATAATTCATACGGTGTCGTTTCAACGGATTTAGATGGTGCCCTATTTAAAGTGAATGCGGCTGTTTCTAATGCATAACCCCAAAATGTTAGCGGTAAATCTGTAAGTGACATCATAGAACGAACCATATCTAAGAGGGTTCGATTACGACGTTCAGACACACCATTACGCTGTGGTGTTCCCGGCGGTGTCAATTGTGAAAGTATTCCGCATTTCTTCAAATGCTCGCCAAACTCGTAACTTAGATATTCACCTCCACGATCAGAACGTAGAAATTTAATCTTCTTGTTACGTTGATTCTCTACCTCACTTTGAAACTCCTTAAACTTCTCGAAAGTTTCGGACTTATGTTTCATGAAATAGATATACCCATATCTACTCAAATCATCCGTGAAGGTAAGAACATAACGATAACCACCGCGCGATGCTACACTCATTGGACCACACACATCGGTATGTATGATTTCCAATAAGTCCGTAGCTCGCTCCATCATACCAGAAAATGGAGTCTTAGTCATTTTACCCATCAGACATGCTTCGCATCTTTCAAGTGATTCAAAATCAAGTGATTCAAGAAGTCCATCGGAATGGAGTTTCTTCATACGTTTCACTCCAATGTGACCAAGACGACAGTGCCACATATAGGTCGAATTATCGCTTGATTTCAAACGTTTAGCTTCAATGTTATTAAGATGTGTATTTCTACTATCGAGATTCAATAAGAATAGACCATCTATCAAAGGTGCATGTGCGTAAAACATATTACTCATATAAATCGAACAACCATTATTCTCTGATTTAAACAAGTAACCGTCTCGCAATAAACAAGATCCTGATATAATGTTCATGCTCAACGCAGGCACTAAATAACAATTATTTAAGTATAAAACTAATCCCGATGGTAGATGAAGAGGTAGCGTGCCGACCGCGATCACATCAACCTTTGATCCGTTTCCCACGCGCATCGTCACCTCGTTCTTCGCTAGCTTCCGTTTATTCTGCAGCACCTGTTTCGAGTTACAAATATGAGCAACCGAACCAGTATCAAATACCCAGGCACTACTACGAATACTAGTGAGATACACATCAATAACATGTATATCAGATATACCTTTCTTCTTGATGTTGCCGTTCTTCAAATCCGCCAAGTACTTTGGGCAATTCCGCTTCCAGTGACCTACTCCATTGCAGTAAAAGCACTCAGTATCAGGCTTTGGTCCAGCCTTGGTTTTCTTCGTCGGCGTGGTAACTTTCTTACCACCCTTCTTGAAGTGTCCCTTTTGCTTAGACTTGCCCTTCTTGAATTTGGTGCTCTTATTGACCATCAACACTTGGTGCTCTTTCTTGATCTCCACTTCTGCAGATTTTAACATAGCAAATAGTTCTGGCAACTCTTTGTTCATGTTCTGCATGTTGTAGTTCATCACAAAGTTCTTGTAACTTGGTGGTAGTGATTGGAGGATGCGGTAAACCCCCAAAGTATTAGGAATCACTATACCCAAGCTTTGAAGTTTATTTGCGTGCCCAGACATCTTAAGCACATGCTCACTGACGGAGCTGCCCTCTTCCATCTTGCAGTTAAAGAACTTTTCAGAAGCTTCATAACTTTCAATTGCCGCATGAGTCTCAAAAATTAATTTGAGATCCTCGACAATATCATATGGGTCTGAATTCTCAAACCTTTTCTGAAGCTCCGATTCTAAACCATACAAGATAGCACACTGAACTATGGAGTACTGATTCTTCCGAGCGAGGTAAACATTCTTTACTTCATCGGGAGCATCAGCTGCAGGTGGGTCACCCAGCGGTGCATCCAGCACATAGGTCAAATTACCAGCTGTGAGGACAATCCTCAAATTGCGGAACCAATCCGCGAAGTTGCTTCCATTGTTTTTCAACTTTTCTTTCTCTAGGAACGCATTAAAATTGATGGTAGGGGCTGCCATTGATCTACAACATATTTGCAATAGTTTAGACTAAGTTTATGACAAATTGAGTTCAAATTAATTAATGAAATTAAACTAGGTGAACTCCCACTCAAAACAACATCCCTCACATTGTTTTAGTGATCACATGAACCAAATCCACTACATTAACACCGATCATCACGAGAGTTGATATAGTTTCAATGGCGAACAATCGACATGTTCATCATATCTACTATATGATTCATGCTTTACCTTTCGGTGATCCGTGTTCCTGAGGCCATGTCTGTACATGCTAGGCTCGTCAAGATCAAACCTTAGCTACCGCATAAGCAAATCTGGCTTGCTTACGTTGTATTCACCCGCAGAATCAAAGACACCCGATCATCACGTGGTGCTTTGAAGCAGCAAGCTTTGGCAACGGTGCATACTAAGGGTGAACACTTTAGAACTTGAAATTTATGTGCATGAGGGATCATCTTATAATGCTACCGTCGTCCACTAAGCAATACAAGATGCATAAAGGATTAACATCACATGCAATTCATAATATGTGATATGATATGGCCTTTCTTCTTTGTGCTTCCGATCTCCATCTTCAAGCACGAACATGATCTCCATCATCACCGGCATAGCATCAAGGTCAATGACGCTTCTTCATGGTTGTCGTCCTCCAGCTTCAACTATTACAACTAATTTGAATAGACACGCAGGTCTTAACAGAAATTAAAGACAACCATATGGCTCCTGCCGGTTGCCAACTTACAATAAGGAACATTGCATACATCAAATATAATCACAATCATGGCCATATCACATCACTGCACACCCCTGCAAAACAAAGTTAGACGCCTCTACTTTCTTTGCATATTTTACGTGGTTTGGGGCTTTCAATAAGTGTCGTTCTAACTTACGAACAAGAACCACAACATTGATACTAGCATTGTTGATTACCCGTTGTAAATTGGATCTTAACTATGCTAGGAGAAACAGGCACCCGCAAAGCCACTTATGCAATACAAGTTGCATGTCAAACGTGGAGCAAGTCTCATGAACGATGTCATGTAAGGTTAGCCCGGGCCGCTTCATCCCAACATACCGCAAGATGCAAAGTACAAAAAAAGCAATCTACAATAAAAGCATCAACGCCCACAATGACCATTGTGTTCTACTCGTGCAACAGATCTACATATAGACACGGCTCTGATACCACTGTAGGGGTTCGTAGCATGGAAAACAAAAATTTTCTATCGCATACAAACAAACAAGCCAAGATCTATCTACTAGATTGTAGCAACGAGTCGATGGAATAACTCACCCTCGAAGATTCCAAAGTGTTTAACGAGAGCAGATTCTCGTGGGTGATGTAGTCGTACTCTTTCCGATCTCAAGATCGCGTAGACGATCCTTCCAGCGCCACGTTCCAGCAGCGCTCCCGCAGTCGGTCACACGTTCGGTACTCGACGAAGACCTTCCTCTCCCTTGTTCCAGCAGGCAGCGGAGGTTGTAGCACTCTCCTCGCGATTCCGGCAGCACAACGGCGTGGTACCGGAAGTAGAGGGGAAATCCCGCAGGGCTTCGCCTTAAGCCGGTGCGAGTATGGTGGAGCTTATGAGAGAGGCTATTAGTGGTCTAGTAATTAGACACACCAATTAGAGGGCTCTAAACCAATTAGAAGGCTCTAAACCGCTGGCTAAAGCAATTAGAAGCTCTAAACCAAAACGGCTCTTAAACCGGAGGTAGAAGATAGGAACTTGTGTGTGCTAGGAGGGAGCCCTGCCCCTCCTTATATAGGTGGGAGGGCTGGCCGGCCAAGGGGAGGAGAGACCCTCCCCAAGTCGGCTTGGTGGGGCGCCGGCCAAGGGAGGAACCCTCCTCCAATTCGGCCTCCACCAATCCTCCTCTCTTCCCACTTCCCAAAATTGCCGTTTGACTTTCAAACTAGCCGTTTGACTTTTCAATTTAGGATTTAAATAAACCCTTTATTTTGGACAGCAAGAACACCTAGTACATGATGCAATCATTCCAACTTACAATGACACATTCATGTACCCTTCCCCCTCCGGAGTGCCGGACATTCCGGGACTTTCTAGAATGTTCCCGATGAAAACACCGGAACCATTCCCCAACTCCGAAACGGGACTTTCCTTATATGAATCTTATTCTCCGGACCATTCCGGATCACCTCGTGATATCCCGGATCCCATCCGAGACTCCGAACAACATTCGGTCTCTTTCTCATAATACCATAACTACTCAAACAACGTCGAATCCTTAAGTGTGTCTCCCTACGGTTCGTGAATTATGCGGACATGATCGAGACACTTCTTCGAACAATAACCAATAGAGGAATCTGGAAATTCATATGGCTCCCACATATTTCTACGATTACTTTGCGATCGAATGAACCACTTACATACGATACCAATTTCCCTTTGTCTCACGATATGTTACTTATCCGAGGTTATGATCGTCGGTATCTCTGCATACCTAGTTCAACCTCGTTACCGATAAGTACTCTTTTCTCGTTCCCGTGATATGTGATCCCTTGTGACCATGTCACATGCTTGCAAGCTAATTGGATGACATTCCACCGAGAGGGCCCAGAGTATATCTATCCGTCATGTGGATGGACAAATCCCACTCTTGATCCATGTGTTTCAACCAATACTTTCCGAACACTTAATGCCACCTTTATAGCCACCCAGTTACGGTGTGGTGTTTGATGTTATCAAAGCATCCATCCGGCAAAGGTGATATGCATGATCTCATGGTCGAAGGAATTAGGTTACTATGTATCAGAAAGCATATAGCAATTGAACTATTTGAAATGACTTGATCTTTATGCTACGCTTATCTATAGGAGTATGTCCACCATATCATTCTCCTAACGATATGATCTTGTTGTTGATAACATCTCAATGTTCATGATATGGAAACCACAATCATTTAATCAACCAACAAGCTAGTGAAGTATAGAGGCTATACTAGGGACTTCAATTTAAGTTTACAATTCACACAAGTATTAATGTTTCCTTGTTAATACTATTATAGCATGAATATAAACATTTATCATAAACACAAAGATATAATAATAACTATATTTATTATTGCCTCTAGGGCATATCTCCAACAGGTCCCACCCGCGCGGCCAGGGGGTGTGGACCCCTCGAGGCCCTCCTCCGTCTCGTCTTCTGGCTCCGTGTTCCCCACGGTAAAATATTGACTTTGGCTTTTGTCCTGTCCAATTCCGTGAATATTTATTTTTTGCCTTTCTGGAACCAAAAACAGAAGAAAACAGGCAACTAGTACTGTGGCATCTTGTTAATAGGTTAGTACCAGAAAACATATAAAAACACCTCAAAGTGTAGACAAAGCAAAGCAAAGTAGATACTAAACAAGCATGGAACATCAAAAATTATAAATACGTTTCCGACGTATCAAGCATCCCCAAGCTTAACTCCTGCTCATCCTCGAGTGGGAAAGTGATAAAAATAATGATTTTTAGGGTGACACACACCATCAAAATCAAGATCAAACCATTTGCAAGCATTGAAAGCTGGGATCAAAGAACTCTAAACATGAGCATGAAATATGGAGTTCTAACAGTAAGACAAAGTAACTATGCATGTAACCTGAAAGGTTACAAACAAAGATCATGAATAACATGCATTGAAAAACGTTTGTTTGTTTCACATATAGAAAACATGGCATAGTGGCATTCAGCTTGTCCCTCGTGGAGTAGTAAATATATGCATAGGACACCTTCAAAGTTCCTAAGAGTGACTAGATACAAATAGCACAAGAACAAGCAATATAAACAATATGCATCAATCAATAAGTTTTGGGACAATGCACGTAGAACTAAGAATGGAAACTATGCTCTCTTAATTGGTGCCTAAGGATAGAAGGTGGAGACTCACTATAAAAATGGAAGAAAGGCCCTTCATAAAGGGAAGAAGGGATTTCAAGTTTCAAAAAGAGCTTCCAAAAATTATGGTACTTGTTAGCTTTCAGCTCTCATTTCCCCTATCATAAGCATCTTGAAGTGATTAAGGTTAAAGTGAACAAACTATGGAGTATATGATTGACAAAGTATAAGTTGGCAATCTCATGTCCCTTGAATACAAGGGCCGCTCCTCATGCTACTCAACTTTAGTCACATGTAAGTTCTTGTCATAGTAAGTACATGTGTATCATAGAGAACCGCCAACTGGGTACCCCCCTGCACATGGTACAGGAGCTATCCCATAACCAAAATGACAAGGCAAGAAGACAATGATCATCTCAGCAATCTTCTTATTTACCATGGGAATATGGTGCTTTTTTCTATCTTTCCTCTTTTCTCAATATGTCTCTCTTTTTTTATCAGAAGAATGCTTCATAGATGTCACTATGGTGATGCTGCAAGTTTCCACCATGATTAGGCATGGCTTAGGCTAGCGGTCCAGACATTTCTCTAACACACATACATAACTCCATGGACTTACAAGCTCCCATTTTATTTCACACCGATGACATCCATAGACAAAAGAGCATGATATCAACTGTGTACAAAGTACAAGTGCAATGTTGAAAGCGTTCCCCGTGACAGCACGGTTCTGCTAATTCCAACGTATAAGTGCAAGCATATACAACATAGATGACACAATGGTTCAAGTTTATTAGGGGCAAGAAATATAAAGTGTGCCATCAAGTTTGTGAGAGCTTTAATCACTAAGTTTTCACATAACAAAATACTTTTTAATTGGAAGATAGATGAAAACAATAATATACTTGGAATTGTGTAACACACCATGCATAGGAATTTACAGTGGACATTTTGGAATAACTTGGTTTCTTGGGAGTTGGAAGCATGAGTAGAAATTACTCATACAAGTGGAGGCTAGCAAAAGACTAGGAGCGACTAACTAAGAGAGCAATAATGGCCATAATCATGCAGAGCGACAAAACATTACTAATCAAAGCATAGAGTGGTACTACAAGTCAAGGACTAAATGATCATAGAGGCTATGGTGACTGGTTCATAGTCATAACATGGTGTGATCATGTGTCAAGTCAACCCAAACAAAGCATCAAAGGAGAATACCATAATACTATGCTTTTGCATGATAAAACAACGCATGATTCTTTCAAGGCACACTAAGAAATTCCAATTGTTTGGAACAAGTCATGCTACAGAAATAATCACTAAGCATAAGGTCAAAACAACACCTAGCATGACATGCTAAAGTCTAAATCACAGTCAAAGCAAGCTCCTCTTGCACTCCTCAAGCAAGAACTTTCTACTCCTTTCCAACACCAATCAACTTATTTGAAACAACACAGTGAGAATGGGGGTCCAAACTACTTTATTAAAGCAAACAAAACAAACTAAGCAAACCAAATGAAAACTAAGACGCTCCAAGAACAACACAACAGTGCATGAAACGATAAAAACAAAGTGTCTAGAAAGACCCGAGCTTTTTATTGATGAAGAAGGGGATGCCTTGGACATCTCCAAGCTTTGACGCTTGTGCCTCTTGAATATTTCTTGGGGTGACAACGGGGTGGCATCCCCAAGCTTGAGCTTTTGTCCATTCTTCATCTCATTACATCATTCTTTCTCTACACCTGAAAATTTTTCTTCATACAAAATTTTACACAATTTTCATTAGCAACATTAGTGTATTCAAAACATAACAGACCCTTAGGTTTAGCTTTGGAACAGCAAAACTTTCACTAAAAACACAAGCTACTGTAGCAACTGTTGGAGATATGCCCTAGAGGCAATAATAAATGTAGTTATTATTATATATTTGTGTTTATGATAAATGTTTACATTCATGCTATAATAGTATTAACCGAAAACATTAATACTTGTGTGATTTGTAAACTAAAATAGAGTCCCTAGTAAAGCCTCTTCATAATACTAGCTTGTTGGTTAATATATGATCGTGGTTTCCCGATCATGAACATTGAGATGTTGTTAACAACAAGATCATATCATTAGGAGAATGGTATGATGGACATACTCCTATAGATAAGCGTAGCATAAAGATCAAGTCATTTTAATAGTTCAATTGCTATAAGCTTTCTGATACATAGTAACCTAATTCCTTCGACCATGAGATCATGCTAATCACCATCACCGTAAGGATGCTTTGATGACATCAAACACCACACCGTAACTGGGTGGCTATAAAGGTGGCATTGAGTATTCGGAAAGTATGGGTTGACGCAATGGATCAAGAATGGGATTTGTCCATCCATATGACGGATAGATATACTCTGGGACCTCTCGGTGGAATGTCATCCAATTAGCTTGCAATCATGTGACTGGCTCACAAGGTATCACATACCACGGGAACGAGAAAAGAGTACTTATCGGTAACGAGGTTGAACTAGGTATGCAGAGATACCGACGATCAAAACCTCGGATAAGTAAACTATCGTGAGACAAAGGGAAATTGGTATCGTATGTAAGTGGTTCTTTCGATCGCAAAGTAATCATAGAAATATGTGGGAGCCATATGAATTTCCAGATTCCTCTATTGGTTATTTATCGGAGAAGTGTCTCGGTCATGTCCGCATAATTCACGAACCGTAGGGAGACACACTTAAGGATTCGATGTTGTTGTGTAGTTATGGAATGATGAGTAAGAGACCGAATGTTGTTCGGAGTCTCGGATGGGATCCAGGATATCACGAGGAGATCCGGAATGGTCCGGAGAATAAGATTCATATAAGGAAAGTCCTGTTTCAGAGTTCGGGAATGATTCCGGTGTTTTCACTAGGAATGTTCTAGAAGGGTCTGGAAGGTCCAGCACTCCGAAGGGGAAGGTTACATGAATGTGTCATGACAATATGGAATGGTTGCATCATGTACTAGGTCACTTGGCTGGGCAAAATAAAGAGAGAAATCAAATCGAAGTTTGAAAGTCAAACGCCAATTTGAAAAAGTCAAATCTCAAGTTTGCTTGGTGGAGGGAGAGTAGGAAACCTACTTGGGGAGGAAGTCCCCTCCCTCCACCCGCCGGCCAAGGAGGGCGAGTTGGAGGAGGACTCCCTCCTCCCAACCGGCCACCCTCCACCTATATAAGGAGGGGTAGGGCTGCCCCTACCCTCACACCTAAAACCCTAGCTCCTGCGCGCCTCCACCTCCAAGTGCAGCCGCCGCCTAGGGTTTCCCCTCCAACTCGGCGACTTGGGGCTTCCCCAAGCCCTAGTCGCCGGCCACACCCTCCCCTTGGTTCCCTCTAAACCCTAGATCACCAAGGCCTATCTCATACTCAACCATACTCGCTCTGGCTTAAGGCGAAGCCCTGCGAGATCTCCCCTCTACTTCCGACACCACGCCGTCGTGCTGCCGGAATCGCGAGGAGAGTGCTACAACCTCCACTGCCTGCTGGAACAAGGGAGAGGAAGGTCTTCATCGAGTACCGAATGTGTGACCGACTGCGGAAGCGCTGCCGGAACGCGGCGCCAGAAGGATCGTCTACGCGATCTTGAGATCGGCAAGAGTACGACTACATCATCCACGAGAATCTGCTCTCGTTAACCTCTTTGGAATCTTCGAGGGTGAGTTCCTATATCGACTCGTTGCTACAATCTAATAGATAGATCTTGGCTTGTTTGTTTGCATGCGGTAGAAATTTTTTGTTTTCCATGCTACGAACCCCTACAGTGGTATCAGAGCCGTGTCTATATGTAGATCTGTTGCACGAGTAGAACACAATGGTAATTGTGGGCGGTTGTGCTTTTATTATCAATTGCTTTTTGTGTACTTCGCATCTTGCGGTATGATGGGATGAAGCGGCCCGGGCTAACCTTACATGACATCGTTCATGAGACTTGCTCCACGCTAAAGATGCAACTTGTATTGCATAAGTGGCTTTGCGGGTGCCTGTCTCTCCCATCATAGTATAGATTCAATTTACAATGGGCACTTGATAGTTCAAACATCATCGTTGTGG
This sequence comes from Avena sativa, assembly GCA_916181665.1. Lineage (NCBI taxonomy): Eukaryota > Viridiplantae > Streptophyta > Magnoliopsida > Poales > Poaceae > Avena > Avena sativa. The sequence goes on along the minus strand of OV702283.1, from coordinate 407,139,622 downwards.
TTCTTGTTCGTAAGTTAGAACGACACTTATTTAAAGCCCCAAACCACGTAAAATATGCAAATAAAATTAGAGGCGTCTAACTTTGTTTTGCAGGGGTGTGCTGTGATGTGATATGGCCATGATTGTGATTATATTTGATGTATGCAATGTTCCTTATTGTAAGTTGGCAACCGGCAGGAGCCATATGGTTGTCTTTAAATTCCGTTAAGACCCGCATGTCTATTCAAAGTAGTTGTAATAGTTGAAGCTGGTGGACGACAACCATGAAACGGTGCCATTGACCTTGACGCCATACCGGTGATGATGGAGATCATGTTCGTGCTGGAAGATGGAGATCAGAAGCACAAGAAGAAAGGCCATATCATATCACATATTATGAATTGCATGTGATGTTAATCCTTTATGCATCTTGTATTGCTTAGTTAACTACGGTAGCATTATAAGATGATCCCTCAAGTACATAAATTTCAAGTCTTAAAGTGTTCATCCTTAGTAATCACCGTTGCTAAAGCTCGTTGTTTCGAAGCACCACGTGATGATCGGGTGTGCTAGATTCTGCGAGTGTATACAACGTGAGCAAGCCAGATTTGCTCATGCGGAAGCTAAAGTTTAATCTTGACGAGCCTAGCATGTATAGACATGGTCTCGGAACACAGATCACCGAAAGGTAAAGCATGAGTCATATAGTAGATATGATGAACATGTTGATTGTTCGCCATTGAAGTTACATCAACTCTCGTGATGATCGGTTTTGATGTGGTGGATTTGGTTCGTGTGATCACTAAAACAATGTGAGGGATATTGTTTTGAGTGGGAGTTCACCTAAATTAATTTAACTATTAATTAGAACTCAATTTGTCATAAACTTAGCCTAAACTATTGCAAATATGTTATAGATCAATGGCGTCCCCTACCATCAATTTTAATGCGTTCCTAGAGAAATAAAAGTTGAAAAAAATGGAAGCAAATTCGCGGATTGGTTCCGCAATTTGAGGATTGTCCTCAATGCTGGTAATTTGACCTATGTGCTGGATGCACCGCTGGGTGACCCGCCTGCAGCTACTGTTGTCGATGAAGTAAAGAATGTTTACCTCACTCGGAAGAATCAGTACTCCACAGTTCAGTGTGCTATCTTGTATGGTTTGGAATCGGAGCTTCGGAAAAGGTTTGAGAACCATGACACACATGATATTGTCTGTGAACTCAAAATGATATTTGAGGCTCACGCGGCAGTTGAGAGTTATGAGGTTGCTGAAAAGTTCTTTAACTGCAAGATGGAAGAGGGCAGCTCCGTCAGTGAGCATGTGCTTAAGATGTCTGGGCACGCAAACAAACTCCAAAGTTTGGGTATAGTGATTCCTAATTCTTTGGGGATTCACCGTGTCCTCCAATCACTGCCACCAAGTTACAAGAACTTTGTGATGAACTACAATATGCAAAACATGGACAAGACGTTGCCAGAACTCTTCTCCATGTTGAAATCTGCAGAAGTGGAGATCAAGAAAGAGCACCAAGTGTTGTTGGTCAATAATACCACCAAATTCAAGAAGCAAGGCCAGTCTAAGAAAAAGGGAAACTTCAAGAAGGGCGGTAAGAAAGTTGTCGCGCCGGCGAAGAAGACCAAGGCTGGGCCTAAGCCTGATACTGAGTGTTGTTAATGCAAGCAAGAGGGTCACTGGAAGCGGAATTTCCCAAAGTACTTGGCGGATTTGAAGAACGGTAACATCAAGAAGAAAGGTATATCCGATATACATGTTATTGATGTGTATCTCACTAGTTCTCATAGTAGTGCTTGGGTATTTGATACTGGTTCGGTTGCTCATATTTGTAACTCGAAACAGGTGCTGTAGAATAAACGGAAGCTAGCGAAGAACGAGGTGACGATGCACGTTGGAAATGGATCAAAGGTTGATGTGATCGCGTTCGGCATGCTACCTCTTCATCTACCATCGGGATTAGTTTTATACTTAAATAATTGTTATTTGGTGCCTGCGTTGAGCATGAACATTATATCTGGATCATGTTTATTGCGAGACGGTTACTTGTTTAAGTCCGAGAATAATGGTTGTTCGATTTATATGAGTAATATGTTTTATGCCCATGCACCTTTGATAGATGGTCTATTTTTATTGAATCTCGATAGTGGAAATACACATATTAATAACATTGAAGCCAAACGTTTGAAATTGAGAGATAACTCGACCTATATGTGGCACTGTCGTCTTGGTCATATCGGAGTGAAGCGTATGAAGAAACTCTATTCCGATGGACTTCTTGAATCACTTGATTTCGAATCACTTGAAAGATGCGAAGCATGTCTGATGGGTAAAATGACTAAGACTCCATTTTCTGGGATGATGGAGCGAGCTATGGACTTATTGGAAATCATATACCGATGTGTGTGGTCCAATGAGTGTAGCATCACGTGGTGGTTATCGTTATGTTCTTACCTTCACGGATGACTTGAGTAGATATGGGTATATCTATTTCATGAAACATAAGTCCGAAACTTTCGAGAAGTTTAAGGAATTTCAAAGTGAGGTAGAGAATCAACGTAACAAGAAGATTAAATTTCTACGATCTGATCGCGGAGGTGAATATCTAAGTTACGAGTTTGGCGAGCATTTGAAGAAATGCGGAATACTTTCACAATTGACACCGACGGGAACACCAGAGCGTAATGGTGTGTCCAAACGTCGTAATCGAACTCTCTTAGATATGGTTCGTTCTATGATGTCATTTACAGATTTACCGCTATCGTTTTGGGGTTATGCATTAGAAACAGCCGTATTCACTTTAAATAGGGCACCATCTAAATCTGTTGAAACGACACCATATGAATTATGGTTTGGGAAGAAACCTAAATTGTCGTTCCTTAAAGTTTGGGGTTGCGAAGCCTATGTAAAGAAGTTACAGTCGGACAAGCTTGAACCCAAAGCGGAAAAATGCGTCTTCATAGTATACCCGAAGGAAACTATTGGGTATACCTTCTATCATAGATCTGAGGGCAAAATCTTTGTTGCCAAGAATGGATCCTTTCTAGAGAAGGAATTTCTCTCGAAAGAAGTGACTGGAAGGAAAGTAGAACTCGACGAGGTTGTTAAACCTTCTCTCGAACTTGCGAGTAGCGCAGCACCGGAAGTAGTTTCTGTGGCGCCTACACCAATAAGAGAGGAAGCTAATGATGTTGATCATGAAACTTCGGTTGAAGTTACTACGGAACCTCGCAGGTCAACGGGAAATCGTACCACTCCTGATTGGTATGATCCCGTTATGAGTGTCATGTTGGTGGATAACACCGATGACCCTGCGACATATGAGGAAGCAATGATGAGCCCAGATTCCAATAAATGGCAAGAAGCCATGAAATCCGAGATTGGATCCATGTACGAAAACCAAGTATGGACTTTGGTGGACTTACCGGATGGCCGGAAGGCTGTCGAGAACAAATGGATTTTCAAGAAGAAAATAGATGCTGATGGTAATGTTACTGTCTATAAAGCTCGACTTGTCGCAAAAGGGTTTCGACAAATTCAAGGAGTTGACTACGATGAGACTTTCTCACCAGTAGCGAAGCTAAAGTCTGTGAGGATTATGTTAGCAATCGCTGCATATTATGATTATGAGATATGGCAGATGGATGTCAAAACGACGTTCCTCAATGGAGACATTGACGAAGAGTTGTATATGATGCAACCCAAAGGCTTTGTCGATCCTAAAGATGCTAACAAGGTGTGCAAACTTCAACGGTCCATATATGGATTGAAGCAAGCATCCCGAAGTTGGAATCAACGTTTTGATAAGGTAATCAAAAGTTTTGGTTTTATGCAAACTTATGGAGAAGCTTGTATTTACAAGAAAGTGAGTGGGAGCTCTGTAGCATTCTTAATACTATATGTAGATGACATATTGTTGATTGGGAATGATGTAGACCTTCTTAATAGTGTCAAGGATTATTTGAATAATAGTTTTTCAATGAAAGATCTTGCCGAAGCAGCTTACATATTAGGCATAAAGATTTATAGAGATAGATCGAGACGCCTAATATCATTGTCACAAAGTACATATTTGGACAAAGTTATAAAGAGGTTTGGAATGGAATATAGCAAGAAAGGGTTCTTGCCCATGTTGCCCAATACGACCTTGAGTAAAACTCAAAGTCCTGCAACAGCAGAAGATAGAGAAAGGATGAGTAAGACTCCCTATGCCTTATCCATAGGATCTATAATGTATGTCATGCTATGTACTAGACCCGACATTGCATATGTTGTTAGTTTGACTAGCAGATATCAAAGTGATCCAGGAGTGGATCATTGGACAGCGGTCAAAAACATCCTTAAGTACTTGAGAAGAACTAAGGATATGGTTCTTTCTTATGGAGGTGAAGAACAGCTCGTTGTTAATGGTTACACCGATGCTAGTTGGAACACAGATCCGGATGATTCTAAATCTCAATCTGGATACGTATTTACTTTGAATGGTGCAGCAGTTAGCTGGAGGAGTGCGAAGCAAAGCGTTGTGGCGAGATCTTCAACTGAATCGAAATACATAGCTGCTTCGGAGGCTTCACAAGAAGCGATATGGATGAAGGAGTTCATTACAGATCTCGGTGTGGTTCCAAGTGCGCTGGACCCAATGTCTATCTATTATGATAACATGGGCGCCATAGCCAATGCACAAGAACCAAGGTCACACAAGAAGCTGAAGCATATCAAGCTACGTTTTCATGCTATTCGAGAACATGTCCAAGATGGTGACATAAAGATTTGCAAAGTACACACATATCTGAATGTGGCGGATCCGTTGACTAAACCTCTCCCGAGGGCAAAACATGACCAGCACCAAACCGCCATGGGTGTTCGGTATATTACCATGTAATCTAGATTAGTTGACTCTAGTGCAAGTGGGAGACTATTGGAGATATGCCCTAGAGACAATAATAAATGTAGTTATTATTATATCTTTGTGTTTATGATAAATGTTTACATTCATGCTATAATAGTATTAACCGGAAACATTAATACTTGTGTGATTTGTAAACTAAAATAGTCCCTAGTAAAGCCTCTTCATAATACTAGCTTATTGGTTAATATATGATCGTGGTTTCCCGATCATGAACATTGAGATGTTGTTAACAACAAGATCATATCATTAGAAGAATGGTATGATGGACATACTCCTATAGATAAGCGTAGCATAAAGATCAAGTCATTTTAATAGTTCAATTGCTATAAGCTTTCTGATACATAGTAACCTAATTCCTTCGACCATGAGATCATGCTAATCACCATCACCGGAAGGATGCTTTGATGACATCAAACACCACACCGTAACTGGGTGGCTATAAAGGTGGCATTGAGTATTCGGAAAGTATGGGTTGAGGCACATTGATCAAGAGTGGGATTTGTCCATCCATATGACGTATAGATATAATTTGGGCCCTCTCGGTGGAATGTCATCCAATTAGCTTGCAAGCATGTGACTGGCTCACAAGGTATCACATACCACGGGAACGAGAAAAGAGTACTTATCGGTAACGAGGTTGAACTAGGTATGCAGAGATACCGACGATCAAAACCTCGGATAAGTAAACTATCACGAGACAAAGGGAAATTGGTATCGTATGTAAGTGGTTCATTCAATCGCAAAGTAATCATAGAAATATGTGGGAGCCATATGAATTTCCAGATTCCTCTATTGGTTATTGATCGGAGAAGTGTCTCGGTCATGTCCGCATAATTCACGAATCGTAGGGAGACACACTTAAGGATTCGATGTTGTTGTGTAGTTATGGAATGATGAGTAAGAGACCGAATGTTGTTCGGAGTCTCGGATGGGATCCGGGATATCACGAGGAGATCTGGAATGGTCCAGAGAATAAGATTCATATAAGGAAAGTCCTGTTTCAGAGTTCGGGAATGATTCCGGTGTTTTCACTAGGAATGTTCTAGAAGGGTCCGGAAGGTCCGACACTCCAGAGGGGAAGGGTACATGAATGTGTCATGACAATATGGAATGGTTGCATCATGTACTAGGTCACTTGGCTGGGAAAAATAAAGAGAGAAATCAAATCGAAGTTTGAAAGTCAAACGCCAATTTGAAAAAGTCAAATCTCAAGTTTGCTTGGTGGAGGGAGAGTAGGAAACCTACTTGGGGAGGAAGTCCCCTCCCTCCACCCGCCGACCAAGGAGGGCGAGTTGGAGGAGGAATCCCTCCTCCCAACCGGCTACGCTCCACCTATATAAGGAGGGGTAGGGCTGACCCTACCCTCACACCTAAAACCCTAGCTCTTGCGCGCCTCCACCTCTAAGTGCAGTCGCCGCCGCCTATGGTTTCCCCTCCAACTCGGCGACTTGGGGCTTCCCCAAGCCCTAGCCGCCGGCCACACCCTCCCCTTGGTTCCCTCTAAACCCTAGATCACCAAGGCCTCTCTCATACTCCACCATACTCGCTCCGGCTTAAGGCTAAGCCCTGCGAGATCTCTCCTATACTTCCGACACCACGCCGTCGTGCTGCCGGAATCGCGAGGAGAGTGCTACAACCTCTGCTGCCTGCTGGAACAAGGGAGAGTAAGGTCTTCATCGAGTACCGAACATGAGACCGACTGTGAAAGCGCTGCCGGAACGCAGCGTCGGAAGGATCGTCTACGCGATCTTGAGATCGGCAAGAGTACGACTACATCATCTACGAGAATCTGCTCTCGTTAACCGCTTTGGAATCTTCGAGGGTGAGTTCCTCTATCGACTCGTTGCTACAATCTAGTAGATAGATCTTGGCTTGTTTGTTTGCATGCGGTAGAAATTTTTTGTTTTCCATGCTACGAACCCCTACAACAACTCCCTCAAAAAATTCAATTTCCCAAAAAGGAATCAATAAGAAGCAAATGCAAATAATGGCAGAAATCTGTCAAAACAGACCAGCAGGTAGAAATCAATTTTTTTGAAGACCTTCTGTTTCTCAAATAAAAAAGTGTTGAACTAACAAAAGTTAGCTAACATACTGGGGGATTTGTTAGTAAATTATCAGATCAATCTGACTTACAGAGATTTCTCATGAATTTTTAAGGTGGAGCACAAAAATCTGTTTCGGGACAGCAACTCCCCAAATCTTACTTCCCTCTCATTAGAGGTCATTCTTGGCACAAAAAAAAACAAAGAAAAAGGATAAGGATAGGTTATTACTGAAGTAATAACTTCCAAGACTCAAGAAAACTCTTGGGTTATCTCCCAACAAGTATTTTTCTTTAACGCCTTTAAGTTAGGCACAAGAAGCAAGAATCAAGTATTTTCAAATGAAGAATTAAGATCAATACTTGCAATCTTTTCAACTCGGAAAGGTATCTCATCCAAATGAGTTATGGAGGATCCCTTCTCATCTCTCCTTGGTTCACTACTTTCATCAAAAGGATTTTCATGAACAATCCAATCAAAATTCTTTTCTAAGGCTTCATGCATTCCTACAAGTTTAAAAGGTATGGGTATCTTAATTTCCTCTCTAGGATTGGTTTTCTCTAAAGTACCCATAACATCTACACATGAGCCTAGAATAACGCTCAAAGACTTTTTTGGCTTCCTTAGCAACATCATTAAACTATTTTAGTAAAGTTTCAAGGATAAATTCTCTCTTTTCAGCATCCTTTTCTTCTTTTAGTTTGAGAAACAAAATTTGCATCATGGGATTAAGGTTAAAAAACCTAGCCTCGAACATATGAACTAAAGAAGTTGCGGCAATTTTATAATTAGGAGCAAGTTCTGCTATAGATCTATCCTCATGTTTGCTAACATGATTAAAGAATTCTTCAATATTTTCTTTCCCAATTATGTAGCTACTACCTATTGAAAGGTCTTTCAAGGTGAACTTGGGGATCAACATGGTGAGCTAGAGCAAGAACTAATTTTTTTTGTGTTTTTGAAAAGAGAATGCAAACCAAACTAAACTATTTTTTTGGAGTTTTCGATAAAAAGAGGCAAACAAAACCAAACAAAAGAAACTAAGCAAAACAAAAACAAAGTAAATAGAAAGGTTGAGAAGGACTCCCCTTGTGAAGACGTCCTTAGCCTCCCTGGCAACGGCGCCAGAAATAGCTTGATGACGTGTTGTCAACGCCTCATTGGGAGACCCCAAGAGCAAGGTGTGATGAGCACAACAACAAGTTTCCCCTTAGTAAGAAACCAAGGTTATCGAACCAGTAGGAGGAAAGAAACGACTCAAAGGTGTTGCTAGCAACTTGGATACCTGCACAACACAAACTCAAGACTTTGCCCCAATGAACAACAAGGTTGTCAATCTCACTGGTTTGCTGTAACAAAGGATTAACTATATGGTGTGGAAGGTAATGGTGGTTTGCAACAAGTAACAGTAGAAGATGTATCAATAGTAAAGATTGGACGGGGGTCCATAGTTCGCTAGAGGTGTTCTCCTTAGATAAACAAACATGGCATGCTGAGTAATCAAATTACAGCAGGGCAATTGACAGGACTGAGCAAGGTATAACAATACAATACTAGACATCATGATCCTATGAGATTCGATTGGGCAATACAACAAGATACATAGACCGCCATCCAACTGCATCTATGACTAGAAGTCCACCTTTGGGTTATCATCCGAACCCCCTCCAGTATTAAGTTGCAAGCAACAGACAACTGCTTTAAGCAAAGTGTGTAAGGTAAACAACCCACTTGTTCCATGAACAATAGACCGTTGTTTTCTCCCTAGTGGAAACATCACATCTACAACCTTAGAGATTTCTGTCACTTCCCTTAGATTAAATAGAGGCATGAACCCACTATCGAGCATAAATACCCCCTCTTGAAGTCACTAGCAACTACTTGGCCAAGATAGCTACTAACAACGGAGAGCATGCAAGATCACAAACAACACATACATGATAGAATCAATAAGACAAAACCATTAATCAATCTGACATAGTAATCTCAATATCCATCGGATCTCCGCAAACACAACATGCATGATTACAAATAGATGAGATCTTGACCATGAACGGAGCTCACAAGATCTATACATGAAAGCACAAAGGAGGAGATACAACCATCTAGCTACTACATGGACCCGTAGTCCAAGGTGGAACTACTCACGCTTCATATCGGAGGCTGGCATGATGAAGAAGAAGGCCTCCGGGATGATCTCCCCTCCGGCAGGGTGCCGGGAAGAGTTTCAGATCCCCCGATCTAGGGACGATGGTGGCGGCGGCTACAGACGGTTTCGTGGAATATTGATCGAGTACTTAGGATTTAGGTATCGGGGGCTTCTGATAGGCGAAGAGGGAGGCCGAGGGGGTGCCCGAGTCGGCTTCACCCCCCAGGCACGGGGTGGGCCCACCCGCGCGGCCAGGGGGTGTGGCCCCCTCGAGGCCCTCCTCCGTCTTGTCTTCTGGCTCCGTGTTCCCCACGGTAAAATATTGACTTTGGCTTTTGTCCCGTCCAATTCCGAGAATATTGATTTTCTGCCTTTCTAGAACCAAAAACAGAAGAAAACATGCAACTGGCACTTTGGCATATTGTTAATAGGTTAGTACCAGAAAAATATAAAAATACCTCAAAGTGTAGACAAAGCAAAGCAAAGTAGATATTAAACAAGCATGGAACATCAAAAATTATAGATAAGTTTCCGACGTATCACCGGCGAGAAGGCCCCGCGCCTCCTCTACCGTCGCCGCCGGCCCTGCCAGGGCTTAGCCCGGCGGCAGGCACCGACAACGGTGGGAGGGAGAGGGGAAGGGGAGGGCGGTAAGAGGCGGCGGCGGCACGTGCCCGCCTGTCGCCCGTGCGGGGGGCGAGCGAGATGAGTGAGACGCGCGGGTCGTCACCCATGCAGGTTTGATCTCAGCTCGAGCCAAGAGAACTCAATGGAGTTTTACAAATTCCATGTTTTTTTAAAACTAGTTAAGTGTCGGTGCTTTGTTACGGGCTAGTAGATGCGAAAAATTCATGCTTTATAAATGTTTATGGTGGGTGCAATGTCATTATAGATTTTTATATTTGTCTTGGCTGGTGCCTTTTCGACGACCAATGTGCATCATTTTTACCATTATCTTCGACATGTGCTTCCTCTAGGCTCTTTGATTTGGCTCCTTCACTTGTGTTGTACTATATTTTTTGTCACAATCATTTTGCATAACAATGAAATTAAATCAATTGGAAAATAGATATGGACACATGAAGAAATCATGGAAAATGCACCCGCAAAATGCTATCTACAAATCGTCGCACTCATTATCATTCATCTTTCTCAAAGTACATACCACTGAAAGATATTACTCCCTCCGATCCATATTACTTCTTGTAGAAATAGATGTATTTAGACATGTTTTAGTGCTAGATACATCTAATCCAGTGAAAAATTAATATGGATCGAAGAGAGTACTAACAATGCATTTCATCTCTACCACCTAAGTTCCATAATGTTGAACATTTTGGCAAACTAAATTCATTATGGACCATATTTAGTACATGTCACCTCCAAATAGAGATCTTTCTGCAAGTCTGATGTGTCATAGACAGACTTTATGCATGCACTTCTTACTCCATTCTCAATAGAATAACATAAATATTAAAGTTTGGGGGAAACATGACTATTTTTAGTTTGCATCCAGTCCACAAAAATGTGTGTTTGAAGTGGAAACAAACTTACCTGGTACATCAAAGAGTGTAAGCTTGTCTTCAATTCCTTGAATTGACTTGCAAACTTCTTAGTTCATAAACCTTGTCTTCAATTCCTTGAATTGATTTGCAAACTTATTAGTTCATAACCCATCTCTAAATGTAAGGTGTATGGACAATTTTTAGGGATTTTACTATGTTTTCTTATCTTATGCCTACTTTCTCATGAAAATTAGCCACTGTTGGTTGTAATTTTTGCTCCACATGCATTTTTTATTTTCTGTGTGAAAAACTAAACACCATATACATATCTAGTAACGGGGTATTTCAAATTAACATTAATGCCAAATCTAAAGTTTTGTACTAAATAATTCAGAAACACGGGCATTGACTTAAAATAGCTGAAATCGAACTTCTCATCCTTATGCAGAGTTGGTGATATTTAACAAAGAAGCAACATATTCCAATATTCTTGTTTCCAAAACAGAATAACAGATACAAAGGATTATTACAGATCAAAATGATCCAATTGCCAATACGAAAGCAAGAGATCACTACATAATATATCCCATTTCTTTTTTACTCGAAAAGCTTCCATACGACCCACACACGCCTGTTAGTAGGTTTGATTTATCGAATGTATATTTTCCATGCAAATCACATGAGAACCTGCCAAATTAGATAAATGGTTTTCAATTTCCTAACCATGAAGATATTTCATGTCAGACCTGACTGTCCGCACTCCCATGAACCTTTGGAGACATTAATCAAGTCCTAGGGAAAACTAAAGAGAGGTTGTCACTGGACTATAGATTCCTCTTGATTTGACGCCATGAAGAGGAATCCTACGTTGCCTTTGCCCTCTTTGTGCCAACGGTGCTGCATCCGTAATTGTCTTTGCCAGTCTTGATTGTAGTACACTCAACGATATAAGGCAAGCAATATTATTCGAAAAAGATCACACAACTTGCACTTGTTGCATGCCTGCTGTAAAGAAACGTATTGCTTAGCATTCGTTGTTAAAGCTTAATGAACCTAAGTATAATATAAGATGTCATGGCCATAAGAACTCTACTTGTGAAACCTTGTGTTGTACCAACTCATAAAATCCTGAAAGAGAGGGAAAATAATGTTCACAATAACAATCTTACATAGATTATATTTACTAGGAAACAAAACCAAGTGGTAAGCAAAAAAAGATGCCTACCGATGAGTTAATAGCAGTATCATGTGCTCACCAAAAATAGATAACCAAAAACAAACCATGTCTAGTAAAGTTCTCCTAGCAGTCTCAACTGCCATAGTTTCTTAACTATACAGCGGTCTACACACACCAGATCAATATTTAGAGGCATTACACTAAACCATTTTTAGAGTCATTACATTGAATCTTGCAGTGATGGTTATTGATACGCCCAATTTGCATCACCATTCTATATCATAATTTACCTCTATTCATTGATATTGGTCTTATTATTAGGTATTACTTATGGCTTTTCATCTGTTTATGCATGTTGGATGATTCCTGGAGGATGGACTGCCGGAGTCTAGATTATGATGGAAAAGAGGGCGTTTCGGTGCAATTTCGTGAAGATCAGAAAAATACCAGAAAAATATGGAAACATATTATTTTACCAGAAGACGAAGGAAGCCAGAAGGAGGGACGAAGTGGGGCCTCAGGGGGCCCACACCCCCTAGGCGCGGGCCCACCTGACCCCGCGGCTAGGGCAGGTGTGGCCCACCTGCCCGGCCTCTGACTCCGCCCCTTCGCCTATATCTTCCCTTCGAAACCCGAAGGCTCGGGGAGCGACCACAGATAGATTTCCGCCGCCTCTGGGGACAGAAAACACCGAGAGAGAAAGATCTCTCCGGTAGACAGATTTCTGCCGAGGGAATTCCTTCCCGGAGAGGGGACACTGTCGCCATCAACACCGTCATCAAGCTAGGATTCATCGGGATCATCATCATCATCCACACCATCATCTCCACCAGCACCATCATCACCACTCTGTCCCGCTGTAACAATTGTTGGATATTACTTTAGTTCTTAGGGGAAACTTTCCCGATGTTGATTACTATTGTAGTTGATGCTTGTGAGTGGAACTTTTGGATTATTGTTTATGTTTAGATTGTTATCCATTATCATATCATCTTTGATCTTGATCCATATGATGTCTTGTGAGTAGTTCGTTTAGTTCTTGAGGACATGGGATAAGTCATGTTGTTAGTAGTGAATCGGTGATGAGTTATTATTCAATGGTTTAGTATTTAAGTTGTGGTGCTATTCTTCTAGTGGTGTCATGTGAATGTCAACTACATGATCCTTCACCATTTATGGGCCCAGGGGGATGCATTGTGTATTTGGATACTAATTGTGGGGTTGCCGGAGTGATAGAAACCTGAACCCCCGTTAGGACACCTTTGCACAAGGGAGCGTAGGATCTCAGAATTTAAGGCTGTGGTTAGATTTATATCTTAATTACTTTCCTGTAGTTACGGATTTGCAGGGGGTTTAATCACAAGTATGTATTAGTCCTAGGAAGGGCGGTATGTTAGCACAGGTTCACCCACACAACACTTACAACAACATAGAAGGGTACTCGGCTATTTGAAGCGAAAGCACTTGATAGAATTCCCATGTGTCCTCGAGAAAGTTTGGTCCTTATAAGTATTTCCACCGGCTTGTCCTTTGCTAAGAAAGGATTGGGCCACTTGCTCCGTTTGGTCATTACTTATGTTACTTGCTCTTTGTTTTGTTGCCTTGTCAGAAAACCACTAAAAATCCGTTTGCTAAGTATTCACAGGGATTTCCTGCTCCATACCACTATTCAGCACCTTCTGCTCCTCTTTGGGATCGACACTCCTATTTATCAAAAGTACTACGATACACCCCCTATACTTGTGGGTCATCAAGACTATTTTCTGGCGCCGTTGCCGGGGAGTGAAGCGCTATTGAAGAGTGGAACTGGTAAGGGAAACTTTCACTGTGAGTATTTCTCTTGTTACTGCTTGTTACTTTGTTTCTAATATGGATAACCCACTTGGTTTTCTGTTTGGGAAACTACTACCACTGCTAGGATAGTAGATGAACCACCTCCTGTTGAGATAGATCCTTTTAAGATACCTACAAGTGTTGTTAATCGTGTTATGGATAATTATTATTTTGGGGATGGAACTGTCCATCCCGGTGATCACTTGCTTTTTATCCATGAATTATCCGGGTTGTTTAAGTGTGCAGGTATTAGAACTGAACAGGTGAAGAAGAAGTTACTCTCCATATCCTTGAGAGGGAGAGCTGAAGAATGGTATAAGATGCAGAAGAATGGACAATCCATGGAATGGGAGGAGATGGCATCTCTCTTTTACTCTAAATTTTATCCTCCTGTGAGATCCATAAGGATAGAAATCTTATATATAACTTTTGGCCTCTTGATGGAGAGAGTACAGCTCAAGCTTGGGGGAGATTGAAGTTACTAATGCTTAAATGTCCTATTCATGAACTCCCTAATTATTCTCAATAAATTTTATGCTAGGCTATCTCTTCATGATAAAAATTTACTAGATGCTTCTTGTGCTGGATCATTCACACGTATGAAGGAAGAAGCTAAATGGGATCTTCTAGACCGTATTCAAGAGAACACTGAAGCTTGGGAGAATGACAAAGGAAGAAAGTCAAGTATAAACTATGATTATGAATGCATTAAATCCTTTATGGGAACTAATGACTTCTGTGATATTAGCAATGAGTTTGGTCTTGATTCCCAAAGTATTGCCAACTTTTTTAAGGCCTTTGCCTCTTACATTCAAATTCCCAAAAAGAAGTGGAATAAGTACCATGCTCCGTATAAATATGTTGTTAGTCATGTTCCTGTTAGAAGTACTCAAGTTTGTACTACTAATCATATTGTGCCTGAACCTCATGTTGAGAAAATGCCTTTCCCAGCTAAGGTAAAGGAGTATTCTATGATTATTAGTGCAAATAACAAAGGTACAATGAAAATTGTGGAGCCTGGTAAGCATTTGAGTGATGAATCCGTGGTAGCTATTGTGAAAGACACTGCCACTAGAAATAGAGAGGGTGAGCACATTGTCTTCTGTGAAGATGCTTCTAATATTATCTCTCATCCTAGTAAGGCTAGAAAAGCTAGTGTTCCTGTTCTTTCTGTTAAAATTGGTGATCATTGCTACTATGGTTTATGTGATATTGGTGCTAGTTCTAGTGCTATTCCTTATGAGCTTTACAGGGAAATTATGCATGAGATTGGTCCTTGTGAGCTTGTGAACATTGATGTGGTTATTCACCTTGCTAACAAGGAAACTATTTGCCCCATTGGAATTGTAAGAGATGTGGAGGTTCTCTGTGATAAGATTCAATATCCTGCTGATTTTCTAGTGCTTAATTCAGCAGCTAGCAAAACTTGTCCTATCATTTTTGGTAGACCTTTCTTGAACACTTGTGGAGCTATTATTGATTGTAAGAAGGAAAAAGTTTTAACTAAGTTCTATGGAGATTCTTATGAGTTTAACTTTTCCAAATTTGCTAAAGCTCCTTGTGAAAATAGCTTGCCTAATAAAGATTTCAGGATGGAACAACTTGCTTCTATTGATCCGGTCTATGACCTTGGACCTCTTTTTGATGACTGTAAGTATGCTTATTCTGATGATAAAGTTGTTTCTAGTGACAGTTATATTATCAAATTTATTCAAAGTGCTACTGAAAGTTATTTTGAGAGAGGGAAACATGGTTTTATGCATCTCAATGATGTTAAGTTTCCCCGTTTTATGTTGAAAGCTTTAAAGTTGCATCTGTTTTGTCTTCATATGCTAGTGGCTTTTTGTTTCAACAATTTGTTTTCTCATGATACCCCCATGCATAGGAAGTGGGTTAGACTCAAGTGTGTTGGTTATTTGCTTCTTGATGCTCTCTTTCACTTCAAATATATATCTCCTATGTGAGCATCTTTGGAAGTTTCAAGCCTAACTTAAAGGCATTAAAGAAAAATACTTGTTGGGAGATAACCCAAGAGTTTTGTAGAGTCTTAGAAGTTATTACCTCAGTAATAACCGCTCCTTATCATTTTTGTTTTGGTTTTTGTGTCAAGTTCAACTACTTTTGTGAAGTAGAGGAGTTGTGAAAAGTGGTTGTCCTGGGACAGATTTTTGTGCTCCATTGTAAAAATTCGTGAGGAAGCTCAGTACTTCGTATGGAGCTGCATTTTTCTTAGACTGTTCTCCAAGTTGTTACCCAACTTTCATCAGTTCTGCACTTTTTGATTTGAGCAACAGAAGGTCTTCGAAAAAATCAATCTTTACCTGCTGGTCTGTTTTAACAGATTTCTGACATCATATTTGCATTTGCCTCTTACATAAGCTTTTGTTTTGATGGGTTTTCAGTTGAAGTGTGCACCAAAGGTTTATTTTTTTTGCTTACACTAATGTTGTCATTGAGTTTGTGCAAAAGTTTTGTATGAAGGAAATTCTCAGGAGAAAGAGAGAAGGAATCTGCAGGTTTTGTCTTTGAATAGGTAAAAGTGGTGAAAACGGAAGGTTCGTGAAACCCCAATATTTTTATATTTTTTATGTTTTTAATACATAAGGGAAGTTACGAGACGAAACTGAAGAGGAAACGGAGCCCGGGGTGGATAAACCCACCCCAAGCCGCGCCTGGAGGGGGTGTCCCCCCCTCGAACTCCGTCTCCGCCTCGTTTCCGTGTCAAAACCTTCCTTATGCATTAAAACTTCGTAATATATAACCCCCGGATCCCCCGAGGTTTGTGCATCGTGTTCTCGTCGTGTTTTCGTTTCGATCTGTTTCTGTCAGGAAATCTTCTCAAGTTTAGAGCACCATGGCCTCCGCCAATGACAAAGGCAAGAAGCCCGAGGAAGAAGAACCTCAAGTCCCCAAGGAGGAAGAGATTTCAGCAGGGTATGAAGGTGACATGGAGGAGGACAAGCAATCGGACACTCGCGCTACCGTCGCAAGCATTGGTTTGGTGGCGCGACCTACCAAGCTTAAGAGGACAACACAGATGTCTACAGGAGGGAAATCTCGACGTCACACTCTCTCTCCACGATCATCTCCTCCACGTAATAAGAGACCCTTCCATACAATTATACATGAATATCAATATCAACATGTGCCCAAAGGGAATTTTCCCTCGGTTTGGGATATGCCTCGTTCTAACAATGCAGAGAACGATCATGATAAGGATGAAGAGTGGGGAAAGAATAACAAGAACTGGGATTCTCGGACTGACATGATCATGAACCGTATAGAGCAAAACTCAGAGCTAATCCGTACTCTTACTTTTGAATTGGAGGAGTTGAGTAAACTTATTGAAGAGCTTATCAAGAGAACACCACCACCACCGAAGGAGTAATTCGTCATCAGATTTGGCATCCCCTTGGCTTGTTCCAAGCTTGGGGGAGTGTCGCGTTATCGCCACCATTATCTTTTATCTTTTACCTTTTTAGTGGATTCATATCTGTGGTAGAGAGGTTATCTTATAGTTTGGTTTGCATGTGGAAGTATCTCTCCTTTAGTTGATTATCTATTTATCCCTTGGTGTGAGTGCCTTTATTGGAATATTAATGAGAAGTCTCATCTTTTACTTTTTGCACTTCTTATTTTTAGTTTGCAACCTCTATTATATGATGGATCTTGTTGATCAGTATTGGCACCACTTTGGGATCATCAAATGGATCTAAATTGGTTTTGGCAAACCGAGTTCTGGTCAGTGGCATTAATTTGAAATAAAAAGAAAGAAAGAAAAAGCTTATAGGTATTTGGTATCATTTTTTTTCTTTCTTGTTGGCTCATAAGCTTAGTATTCTTTATTTAAGATTCTTTTTTGTGTCTTCAAGGAAGATTGCATGTTTGGCTTTATTACTCATATGTCTGCTTGTTTCTTTCAACTCGCTTGCTTGCTACCCAGCCTTGCTAGCCAAAAACCTGTTTTGAGAGGGCATACTTCTCATGTTTCCAAAATCCTTTGAACCCAGAACTGTTTGCCACTTGTGTCCACCATATCTACCTAGTAGCTTTTGCTATTCCAAGCAAATTATCAAGCTTCAACTACCTTTCGAATTAAAAAGTATTTTGTTATGTGAACTAGTTAGTAAAGCTCTCACGAACTTGATGGCACACCTTATTTACTTGCCCCTTAATAGACTTGAACCATTGTGAACATCGAAGTTGTATATGCTTGCATCTATACGTTGGAATTAGCAGAACCGTGCTGTCACGGGGAACGTTTTCAACATTGCACTTGTACTCTGTACATAGTTGATATCGTGCTCTTTGTCTATGGATGTCAACAGTGTGAAATAAAGAGGTAACTTGTAAGTCCATGGAGTTTGTATCCTGTGTTAGAGAAACGCCTGGGCCGCTAGCCTAAGCCATGCTAAATCATGGTGGAAACTTGCAGCATCACCATAGTGAGTCATCTATGAAGCATACTCAATAAAAATCTATACACATATTAAATAAAAAGATCCCTAAGATGCTCATTGTCTGCTTGCCTTGTCATTTTGGTTATGGGAAAGCTCATGTACCATGTGCAAGGGGTACCCTGTTGGCGGTTCTCAATGATATGCAAATACTTACAATGACAAGAACTTACCTGGGCCTAAAGTTGAGTATGCATGAGGAGTGGCCCTCATATTCAAGGCACATGAGATTGCCAACTTATATTTCTTCAAGCATATACTCCATCTTTGTTCACTTCAAACTTAATCATCTCAAGATGCTTATGATAGGGGCAATGAGGGCTCAAAGCTAGTAAGT
This sequence comes from Avena sativa, assembly GCA_916181665.1. Lineage (NCBI taxonomy): Eukaryota > Viridiplantae > Streptophyta > Magnoliopsida > Poales > Poaceae > Avena > Avena sativa. The sequence continues at coordinate 407,121,214 of OV702283.1, read as the reverse complement.
ACCACAATATTTTGGAAGCTCTTTATGACTTGTAATCCCTGCTACCCTCTAAGAAGGGACCTTTCTCCCACTTCCAAGTTGATTCAGTAAACCTACTTCCTCCCTATATCCAACAAGCATTTGAGTTGTTGTGTTTCAAGCATTCACATGGTGATTTATTCAATCATGTTCTTCATCTTCCTTGTTTACACAAAACTCTTATCTATTGAGTATTACTTTGAAAGCCTTCACTTGTGAAAAACACTTTTGAGCAAAGAGTGTTCCTGTTTTGAAACTTCTACAAAAAGATTTTGTGAAACTGTTTGCTAGGTGTTCTCTGACCAAGAACAAGTTGCCAATTCCAATTATGATTTATCTTTATGCATCTCTATTGCGACTGTTGTATTTGGTTGCAAGCTAAGTTATATAATGGTGAGTTGCTTTCTTCTATGAGTTGTGCAATGGTAAGTGTGATGCTTCTTGTACGTATTGTTTTATCGACACTTCACTCCATAAACCTTTGGACATGTTTACTGAGCTCAGTATTCGCTTGGGGACAAGCAAAGTCTAAGCTTGGGGGAGTTGATACGCCCAATTTGCATCACCATTCTATATCATAATTTACCTCTATCCATTGATATTTTTCTTATTATGAGGTATTACTAATGGCTTTTCATCTGTTTATGCATGTTGGATGATTCCTGGAGGATGGACTGCCGGAGTCTGGATTTCTGATGGAAAAGAGAGCGTTTCGGTGCAATTTCGCGTAGATCAGAAAAATATCAGAAAAATATGGAAACATATTATAATACCAGAAGACAAAGGAAGCCAGAAGGAGGGACGAAGTGGGGCCTCAGGGGGCCCACACCCCCCTAGGCATGGGCCCACCTGACCCCGCGCCTAGGGTAGATGTGGCCCACCTGCCCGGCCTCCGACTCCGCCCCTTCGCCTATATCTTCCCTTCGAAACCCTAAGGCTCGGGGAGCGACCATAGATAGATTTCCGCCGCCTCTGGGGGCAGAAAACACCGAGAGAGAAAGATCTCTCCGGCAGACGATTTCTGTCGGGGGAATTCCTTCCCGGAGAGGGAAGATCTTCGCCATCAACACCGTCATCAATCTAGGCTTCATCGGGAACATCATCATCATCATCCACGCCATCATCTCCACCAGCACCATCATCACCACTCCGTTCCGCTATAACAATTGTGTTGGATATTGCTTTAGTTATTAGGGGAAACTTTCCCGGTGTTGATTACTATTATAGTTGATGCTTGTGAGTGGAACCGTTGGATTATTGTTTATGTTCAGATTGTTATCCATTATCATATCATCTTTTATCTTGATCCATATGATGTCTTGTGAGTAGTTTGTTTAGTTCTTGAGGACATGGGAGAAGTCATGTTGTTAGTAGTGAATCTATGATGAGTTATTATTCAATGGTTTAGTATTTAAGTTGTGGTGCTATTCTTCTAGTGGTGTCATGTGAACGTCGACTACATGATACTTCACCATTTATGGGCCCAGGGGGATGCATTATGTATTTGGCTACTAATTGTGGGGTTGCCGGAGTGACAGAAACCTGAACCCCCGTTAGGACACCTTTGCACAAGGAAGCGTATGATCTCACAGTTTGAGGCCGTGGTTAGATTTATATCTTAATTACTTTCCTATAGTTACGGATTTGTAGGGGGGTTTAATCACAAGTATGTATTAGCCCTAGGAATGGCGGTATGTTAGCACAGGTTCACCCACACAATACTTACAACACCATAGAAGGGTACTCAGCTATTTGAAGCGAAAGCACTTGACAGAATTCCCATGTGTCCTCGAGAATGTTTGGTCCTTATAAGTATTTCCGTCGGCTTATCCTTTTCGAAGAAAGGATTGGGCCACTTGCTCCGTTTGTTCGTTGCTTCTGTTACTTGCTCTTTGTTTTGTTGCCTTGTCAAAAACCACTAAAAATCCTTTTGCTAAGTATTCACAGGGATTTCCTGCTCCATACCACTGTTCAGCACCTTCTGCTCCTTGTTGGGATCGACACTCCTATTTATCAAAAGTACTACGATACACCCCCTATACTTGTGGGTCATCAGTTATCCCAAGTTGTAGAGTATGCATTATTGTGTTCAAGTTAACTGATTTAGAAAATATTATAGGTATATGGGTACCACTCTTTGAGTACATTGTACCTTTTTTAGCTGACGGGGTATATAGGGTATCCATACAACTACAACTACTATATTTCATTTTATTGGCAGTTGGACCTCATGCATAGTAGTAAACTCTCTCATGATTAATTCTAGCTCAATTATAGGGTGAACATAAAATATGAGAAAAATAGTAGCAAACTAATGGCATATATATATATATATATCGATGAGTTTATATCATCCACCAGATGAGAGGGCCTTGTGTGCAATTGCTAACCCTTCTGTTATGTTATAACACAATCAGAACATGTTTGTTTGCAGCGACACCAACATTAAAATAATAGTATCTCATAATGATGTGGCTAAATACACCAACATTAAAATAATAGTATCTCATAATGCTGGTTCTCCCTATTCTGAAGCTGAAAGAAATTTCCACTTTTTATCAATTGAAGTTTAATGCAAGCCATCAATAATATAAACAAACTAATTAGCTAGGATGTCATCTGAAAGACAATGAAGCTACAAACTATGAAATCACATTAACCAAATGCATTTTCAAAGACAATGAAGCTACCAACTGCCTAAGCAATTATCATTAAGAAGTATCGATTAAGTGAGTTTATGACCAAGAGTGTAGCACCCCGGTTAAAACCACTACTAGAAATCGCATGTCTTGTCTCTGTGCATCATCATGTCTGCATGCATATTGTTTGTTTAAAAACTATCTTGGTAAAAGCGTATTTTGTTTTCTAGCTACACCCCTTTGTTCAAACCAAAATCGTCGGTCCACCCGGATCTTTTATTTTGTCTAAACTATTTATCAAAAGACTATTTAAAACAAAATATATAAATAAAAACATATTTTTATAAACCAGGGAAGGCAGCCGGCCAGGCCCAAAGGCCTAGCCAGCCGGCCTACTACCCCAAACCCTAATCCCCCTAACCCAAACCCTAGCTACACCCCAACCCCTCTCTCCTCACCCCCGCCGCCACACATACAGAGCACACACCGCGCGCAATGGCGCAAGTCCTGCACGGCAACCCTTCCCCGGCTGGCCCCACCCACCGACCATAACCGGTCCACCCACCTCCCATGTACACATCTTGCGCCCATCCCACAAGCGCGCCCAGGAACTGCCACACCCCACCCCCTCGTGTGAAACATGCACCTGATCGCCCTGGTCCCACCACGTGACCTCGCATGTTCCCCTCCCTGACGCTCTTCCCTCTCTCGCGACCCCATCTCGCCTCCATCCCGTCGCCGCCTTCCTCGCGATCCCTCCCATCGCCACCTACTGCCCGCCACTCAGGGCCTTCCCCAGTGTCGGAGCTACTAATACGTCTAATTTGCATCACCATTCTATATCATAATTTACCTCTATTCATTGATATATGTCTTATTATGAGGTATTACTTATGTATTTTCCACTGTTTTTGCATGTTGGATGATTCTTGGAGGATGGACTGCCGGCGTCTGGATTCTGATGGAAAAGGAGGTGTTTGATGCAATTTCGCGAAGATCAGAAAAATACTAGAAAAATATGGGAAAATTATATTTTCCCAAAAGACCGAAGAAGCCAGAAGGGGAGGCGAAGAAGGGCCACAGGGGGCCCACACCCTCCTAGGCGCGGGCCCACCTTGCCCCACGCCTAGGGCAGGTGTGGCCCACCTGGCCGGCCTCCGACTCTGCCCTCTCGCCTATATCTTCCTCACGGAACCCTAACACTAGGGGAGCGACCACATATAGATTTCCGCCACCTCTGCGGGGTAAAAACACCGAGAGAGAAAGATCTCTCCGGCAGACAGATTTCTGCCAGGGAAATTCCTTCCCGGAGAGGGGAGATCATCGCCATCAACACCGTCATCAAGCTAGGCTTCATCGGGATCATCATCATCCACACCATCATCTCCACCAACACCATCATCACCACTCCATCCTGCTGTAACAATTGTGTTGGATATTGCTTTAGTTCTTAGGGGGAACTTTCCCGGTGTTAATTACTATTGTAGTTGATGCTTGTGAGTGGAACCATTGGATTATTGTTTATGTTCAGATTGTTACCCATTATCATATCATCTTTGATCTTGATCCATATGATGTCTCGTGAGTAGTTCGTTTAGTTCTTGAGGACATGGGAGAAGTCATGTTGTTATTAGTGGATTTGTGTTGAGTTATTATTCAATGGTTTAGTATTTAAGTTGTGGTGCCATTCTTCTAGTGGTGTCATGTGAACGTCGACTACATGATACTTCACCATTTATGGGCCTAGGGGAATGCATTGTGTATTTGGCTACTAATTGTGGGGTTGCCGGAGTGATAGAAACCTGAACCCCCGTTAGAACACCTTTGCACAAGGGAGCGTAGGATCTTAGAGTTTAAGGCTATGGTTAGGTTTATATCTTAATTACTTTCATGTAGTTGTGGATGCATGTAGGGGGTTTAATCACAACTATGTATTAGTCCAAGTAAGGTCGGTACATTAGTACAGGTTCACCCACACAACACTTACAACACCAAAGAAGAGTACTCAGCTATATGAAGCGAAAGCACTTGATAGAATTCTCATGTGTCCTCGAGAATGTTTGGTCCTTATAAGTATTTCCACCGGCTTGTCCTTTGCTAAGAAAGGATTGGGCCACTTGCTGCGTGTGTTCTTTATTACTTGCACTTTGTTTTGTTGCTTTATCATAAAACCCCTAAAAATCTGTTTGCTAAGTATTTGCAGAGAGTTCCTGCTCCATACCAGTAGTCAACACATTCTGCTCTTCGTTGGGATCGACACTCCTATTTATCGGAAGTACTGGGATACACCCCCTATACTTGTGGGTCATCAGCTACAAAGAAATTCATGGGTGGTCCAAGCTAAAAACAAAACACAATTTTTTGTAGTAGCACACTGCTAAATAATCTCGCGGATTAGTACTACACATATTATTGGTTAACATCGTCTTGATCTGTAAGAAAAAAAGTACAGTAGTAGGAGCCTCAAGAAAAGAATAGATACAATAGCACAATATAGCAGAATAGTATATACTACAAGTTAGCTTTTCCACTATTTTTGCTTCGAAAATCTGCAATAACGGTTAATTTGAGTGTTCGTTGCGATGTTGTCAGTTATTCCAATTCAAGCAAGGGCAAGGGATCAGATGCCATTGCTGTAGAATCTTCCTCAATTTCACTAATATCATGTATTTTTCTTTTCAAAACGAAATCGATTCTTCTCTGACTGTGAGTGGCTTTGTGCCTGGCTGTCACATTTGTGTGATCTTCCACTGCCTCCCCTAAATTTCTAAACCTAGTGCCCCATGGCCTTAGTTCAGTCCCGTGCTACCTATCTGTCTAGAAAGATAGCGAACAACTAACGAGCAGCCGGGGAGAGTTCTAGTGTGTTTGGCATGTTGATACCTACTCCCTCCTTCCCATTTTAGGACGCCTATTAGGTTTGGTAAAAGTCAAACCTCATAAAGTTTGACCAACTATATAGATAAATAGATCAACATCGGCAACATGAAATGCATATAATAAGAAAATATATTTCATAATGATTCTAATAGCATTGAGGTGATATTGTAGAGATTGATATTTTATTCAATAAACTTGGTCAAAGGTTATGAAGTTTGACTTCGATCAAAACTAATATGCATCCTAATTTAGGAAGGAGGGAGTAAGTAGTTAATTTGTTTTTGGCCAAAAATCTGGGCGGGTTGTGGCCTAGTTCGGCCTTCATGTAGCTCCGCCAGTGGCCTTCCCCATATCCGACCGACGCCCTTCATCGCCTTCCGCCGCCAGGCCTCCTCCACTACCACCCGCTCGACGCTGCCGGCCGCGGCCCCGAGCGCCTCCGCAATGCAAAACATGTCCATGCATGAGGCAAACAATGAAAATATGAGCTGCAATCGACCAAAGAAATGGAAATAACATAAGAACTAAATCAAAATACCATGCCTAAATTTCTAATAGGAACATGAGGGGAAAAGAAGTACTTTCCTACTTGGACGGAAAATTCCAATTATGAATCCATACCTTTATGGTTTCTTGGCAAAATATCGAAACTAAAGAAAGTTTAGTCCAATTTTATTTTAAAAAATTTGATCTTGCACTTCAAAATGGTAATATGGTCATAAGATTTCTACCAGATGGAAATTTCTTCCCGAGAACAGAACATGAAGAGATTGTCCAAGCAGGATTCTTGAAAAAATTGCAGAGTAAAGAACATTACATCATAAGCAACAAAAATGTATGTACAAAAAGGGTTAACACATAAACAAATTTAATTAGATCTTTTTCAATAGATTTTGAGAATTGTTTGCAGGGTTCCATATATTTTTATTCCAAGCAATATCCGTTAATTAACCTAGCATTGTGACTTTTCTGATGATATTAAAAATGCCAACAACAAAATAAACAGTGACCCTCTCTTTGTATCAGCGTCACTATAAATCATCAGACCTCTCATTTAGTATGCAGTATACCAGTTCATATGCATCAATTAGTAACCTTGGGATAATTACCAGTTCATATGCATCAATTTGTAACCTTGGGATAATTTTTTCACATATATTCAGTATGTGCCATCGCAACTTGGAAGGCAAAAAATAATAGCACATACATGAATGCTAGATACCTCATATATTATCTGATGCATGATGTGTCAAATAGCTCGGCACAAATATATTCTAGTGAACCACACCCATCAACCATAGCTGTTCAAAATATAAAGAAAATTACATAGGAAGAAATCAGATAGAGGATCTTGTGCAAGAGGGTTCACCCTGTAGCAATTACGATAGCGTACACGAGGAGGATGCTTGATTTTTCAGTAGAGCATTGGCTTGTCGTATCCATTTGAATTTTATGAAACATCGGTGAGATGACGAGCACAACTGGAGAAATTATGGTCATTTCTCTCACGATGTTTCCATCTTGCAGGATACTTCTTCATCCACGACATTTGAGTATTTTGTGAAAGATGAATTCTGTGTACATGCGTAATCTTGAAACACAGCGACAAATCAACAAAATGAACCTAAACAACGTGGTTCTACATGTACGGAAATACATCGCCAGCATTACCACTATGTTTCTGTTGGCAGCACTAAAAGTAATACTCCCTCCATCCTGAAAAAGATGTCGTAGATATGTTTAAATTTAAATGTATTTAGACACTATTTACTATATAGATACATTCAAATTTGCGACATCCTTTTTAGGACAGAGGGAGTACAAAGACAACAGTACCACATACAAAGTGCATATAGTTGAAACATGAATCCACGCTAAACTATGAAGTATCGGTTGCAAGTTAATATAACATAGAATGGAACTAAAAATACCTAACAAACGAACTGGCGAGAGCTACGGTCTCTGAAACACCATAACTATCAAATTAAGGCACATATGACGATTTTAGCTCTGGCACGATCAGCACAGGGTCTCAACTTTGAAACTGAATTGACTGAATATGCAGAACAACTAGGAAATATGCCCATGCGTTGCAACGGGATGAAAAAAGAAATTAAATTTTGGATAAATAACGTTAGTGCGACCAATAGTTTGCTGAAACATCGAGCACCCTACATAATCCTAGTTCTTGTCCACCCTTTCATATTAATTCTTTTATTTATTTGATTGATCTAAAGTCATGCCATAAACACCAAATCACCTCCACTATACCACATATCTCTTAGTACAAAGAATAGTGTAACCCATCGCATGATACATAAGCTATCTAAATGCGGACAATAAAGAATAGTGCAACTGAAAAACTAATATGGTGGATGATCATGTATTTTGGGATGCTCTAGTAAAGGTGGTATTCATCTGCGTTCTGGTCATTTGAAAGATCATTGCCTGCCCCGAGGAAATTTTATACACTCTCCAAGAAGCCAAACTTCACAACAAAGTTGAATGTCCAGTTGTGCATCTTTTAAGCACCCATCTCAAAATCTGACATAGTATTGTTACTATGCAATCCAGAAACGTATCACAGCATGCTCCGTGTGCTCATATAAGTTCAGATTAAGGTACACGATAGAAAATAGAACACTTATTCATTAAGGAAATAAGAACACAAGAAATCTCGTACAAAATACTCCAGGCAAAATAATTGATAGTCTACAAAACGCTCACCATCACCCTCACTCGAGTCACAAAAGTAGAATCAAAATTTCTTACAAAAATTAGTGCAGCCCAATAAGTACATGCCACGGGTCACACACAAATTTATCACTTCTCACTACTTAGATCAACAAGCCAGCACTCATGCAACTCCATACAACAACATTGCCGGCTGATGGCCCAGCCACACCACAAGCCCTCGAGCAGAGCCTGCCAACCACCGTCACCACCGAGCTTGCGCCGCTCTGCTATGGTCTCTCTGTCTGCCAAATCCGTCCATGGCAAACTCGGGGTGAGCACACATATTCAGCGTCGTCATCCATGCGGAAGGAGTGGTGCAAAAGATCTCGCCACCCTCGGATATGGCCACCAGTTCCCTGTAATAGGTATTATATGCGAACTGGTTTTGAAATACTTAATGGTAGTGAAAGCACTTATCTCTCTGTGGAGTATAAAATCAATTTTTATATGAGTATCTAGATATCTTTAGACATATAATGACATATTCAAAAAAATCTTCTCGAAAACGGGGATTACAGAAATATAACATGGTGATAGTTGTTCAATTGAGATGTTCCAGAAATAGAGAAAAGATGCTTAAGTTGTAAAAAAGAAAGGATAAAGCTGATGCTAAATATTGAAGGCGAAAGCAGAAACAAGACAATAATGTCCTAGCTGAATGGATAACTCATATTGCTTTCTCTTGCTCTAGATGTGGTCAACACCAGCCAACAATGCTCACTGAACATGCTTGTCCTGGATGAATACCTCATGAACATTTGCATTTAGCATGTTCAGTGGTCACTACAAAACAATATTCTAGAAAAGACATCAACAAAAAAACTAGAGTGAACATGTTAAATTTATATGGAAGCAGTTAGCATGTTCAACGGTGATGACAAAACGACCTTCTAAAAAAAGACATCAACAAGAAAATGGAGTGGACATGCTAAATTTATAGGAAATCGTAAGTGAGAAATTGTATGTTTTTTTACCTTGCTTTGCAAGATGCTTTGATTCGACAACCTTGGCCTAGGATTTGTTGCTCTTATCTATCAAGGATTACAATTGCATTCTACTCCAATTTGCAACCAAAAAATCAATTTTATCTCCCAAGATGAATTTCTCCTCAGTATGCTCCAAGAGATTTTGAACCATGGTAAATAAGAAACTGAACATAAGTATGTAGCAGAGAATAGTGCTCAAATAGAAAATCTACTCATCAATGGATAATAGTAGCATAAGAGTACACTGACCACAACCAATTAGTTATAAACCAACGTTTAACCCAATAATAAGATATGAACTCCAAAAAAAAGTTTTTTTTCTAAATCTTGCGCTATTGTAAGGCACATAAGTCATGCTTAACGGCATCCTAGAAATATTAATATGCAATATATTAGTAATTTCTGAATAAAGTTTTTGAAACCACGCATACAAGTGTTGGCTACAAAACTACATCAAAGATTTTATGTGGCATTGCAAAACATGAAAGTACAATTTAAATAATGAAGTGGCTGTAGTGTTTCTATAAAATCATTTATAGGATACCTAACCTGGACATGAATTGGTTCTGCATATACCTCATCTGATGTTGCTCCCATTTTATAGCTACAGAATAAAATTTATCATCTCCTTGGCCATAAACCAACAAAATAATGGAATTAAACACATAATATTCACTCTAAACCAACTCCGGCTTGATAAGTGACCATATCAAGGACTCATGACTACAATATTTACCACAATATATCATGCTTACATGGTACCTGGATGTCTCGACTCTTGGCCTTAGTGCAGCAGAAGGATGATTGGTCCTTGCCCATGTCGATGCAGAGAGGGACAAGGGGTGCTCAAGTATTAAAAGTATGGAAGGGAAGTGCAACCAAGAAAATTTGCATTTGTTGTTGCTAATGATAATGTTGAAGCAATTCTCATCTTCCAATATTGTCGTCTCCTCCAAAATTGTTGGTTGTCTTCATCATTCTAGGACTACAGCTAATGAAATGTAGTATGCATATACACTGGTATAAATATTAATCAAATACTCATTTGAACATAATCAAAATTATCTATGGATTATTGTAAATATAAACTGGTAAACTGTACTTCAAGCCAAACTTTTGAGTGTATTCCTTGGATATGACTCAAGCAATAGACATAAATCATCTCTTGCACATGTGTATCCATTTTTTAACTCCCTTTGGAGTAATTTCCATTCTATAGAAAGCTAACTGCTAATATGGATTCACGATTTCACCAAGGAACCATGCAAACTTGCACATTAGAAAAGGAACTGGAATACCGGCCAATCAGCTGCATGTTGTCCATCATATACGAAATGTAAAATATATCACCACCAGCAACATCAACTGTTTTTTATGAATACAGATACACACTTGGAGTGCCATCAAAAATTTATGTTCTATCCTTCTCCAGCCTCCATCTTATCTCCTGAATTGGGGTTTGTTCGATGATTGTCATAATTAAACATGCCTCCTAACCTGTAGTTGTTTCATATGAAAATAATCAATAGCCGTTTTCTATAATTATTGTCTTGAGAATGAGCTACTGAGAGGGTTACAACAATCACTCCATGGTCTAGAAGGATAAAACTATACGTAAAAGTTGGTTAGATTAAAAATAATATAAATAAAAACTAAGACCAAACAAATGCAAGGGAATAGTGAAGAAATAAATCAAATGCTACCTCCGATCCATAATAAGTGTTAGAGCTTTAGTTCCGTTTGGAAAAAAATAAACTAAAGCCGCGACACTTATTATAGATCGGAGAAAGTCTATAAAATACTACTCCTCCGTTCAGAAATAACTGTGGTGATGCGCCTTTTGCAGAAACCTCCCCGATCTTTCCGTCCTTGCCTAAACGGTCTCCGTCCTAGTATTTGATACGTCGTAAACGTATCTATAATTTTTGATGTTCCATGCTTTTTTAGTATCCACTTTGGCATGCTTTGTCTATATTTTGAGGTATTTTTATACATTTTCTGGGACTAACCTATTAACAAGATGTCACAGTGCTAGTTGCATGTTTTCTGTTGTTTTTGGTTTCAGAAAAGCTACTAAGGAAATATTCTCGGAATTGGACGGGACAAAAGACAAAGTCAATATTTCACCGAGGAGAACACGGAGACCAAAGGGCGACCGGAGGGGCGCCACAGGGTGGCCACCCCTCCCCCACGCGCGGTCCCACCCTGGGCCGCGCCTAGGCAGGGTGTGGGCCCCCTGGCCGCGAAATAGTCCATAGCCGCCGCCACCATCGTCCCTAGATCGGGGGGATCTGAAGCTCTTCCCGGCACCCTGCTGGAGGGGAGAGATCATCCCGGAGGCCTTGTTCATCACCATGCCAGCCTTCGGTATGATGTGTGAGTAGTTCCACCTTGGACTATGGGTCCATACAGTAGCTAGATGGTTGTTTCTCCTCCTTTGTGCTACCATGTTTAGATTTTGTGAGCTCCGTTCATGATCAAGATCATCTATTTGTAATCATGCATGTTGTCTTTGCGGGGATCCGATGGATACTGAGATTACTATGTCCGATTGGTTAATGATTCTATCTTATTGATTCTATCATGTATATGTTGTTTGAGATCTTGCGTGCTCTTCGTTTCTAGTAGCTATCTTGGCCAAGTAGATGCTAGTGACTCCAAGAGGGGGTATTTATGCTCGATAGTGGGTTCATGCCTCTATTTAATCTGGGGAAGTGACATAAATCTCTAAGGCTGTAGATGTGTTGTTGCTACTAGGGAGAAAACAACAATCTCTTGTTCATGGAACAATTGTATTATTTACTTTACACACTTTGCTTAAAGTAGTTATCTGTTGCTTGCAACTTAATACTGGAGGGGGTTCGGATGATAACCTGAAGGTGTATTACTAGTCATAGATGCAATTGGATGGAGGTCTATGTATATTGTTGTAATGCCCAATCAAATCCCATAGGATCATGAATATCTAGTATTGCATTGTTATGCCTTGATCTATCCTATCAATTGCTCTGCTGTAATTTGTTTACCCAGCATGTTATGTTATTTATCTTAAGTAGAACACCTCTAGTGAACTGTGGACCCCGGTCTAATCTTTACCATTGATACATCTTCCACTGTTATTGTTTACTTTCTGCGAGCTACCATTACCTTCCACACCATACGTTAATCCTTTGTTTTCAGCAAACCGATGAGATTGACAACCTCACTGTTCATTGGAGCAAAGTCTTGAGTTTGTGTTTGTTGGAGATATGCCCTACAGGCAATAATAAAAGTGGTTATTATTATATCTTCGTATTTATGATAAATGTTTACGTTCATGCTATAATAGTATTAACCGAAAACATTAATACTTGTGTGTTTTGTAAACTAAATTAGAGTCCCTGGTAAAGCCTCTTTATAATACTAGCTTGTTGGTTAATAGATGATCGTGGTTTCTCGATCATGAACATTGAGATGTTATTAACAATGCGATCATATCATTAGGAGAATGGTATGATGGACATACTCCTATAGATAAGCGTAGCATAAAGATCAAGTCATTTCAATAGTTTCTTTGATATAAGCTTTCTGATACATAGTAACCTAATTCCTTCGACCATGAGATCATGCTAATCACCATCACCGGAAGGATGCTTTGATGACATCAAACACCACACCGTAACTGGGTGGCTATAAAGGTGTCATTGAGTGTTCGGAAAGTATGTGTTGGGGCACATGGATCAAGAGTGGGATTTGTCCATCCATATGACGGATAGATATACTCTGGGACCTCTCGGTGGAATGTAATCCAATTAGCTTGCAAGCATGTGACTGGATCACAAGGGATCACATATCACGTGAACGAGAAAAGAGTACTTATCGGTAACGAGGTTGAACTAGGTATGCAGAGATACCGATAATCAAACCTCGGATAAGTAAACTATCGCGAGACAAAGGGAAATTGGTATCGTATGTAAGTGGTTTATTCGATCGCAAAGTAATCGCAGAAATATGTGGGAGCCATATGAATTTCCAGATTCCTCTATTGGTTATTGATCGGAGAAATGTCTCGGTCATGTTCGCATAATTCACGAACCGTAGGGAGACACACTTAAGGATTCAATGTTGTTTAGTAGATATGGAATGTAAGTAGGGAAACCGAATGTTGTTCGGAGTCTCGGATGGGATCTAGGATATCACGAGGAGATCCGGAATGGTCCATAGAATAAGATTCATATAAGGAAAGTCCGATTCCAGAGTTCGGGAATGATTTCGATTTTTTCATCGGAGAGGTTCTAGAAGGTTCACCGGACTGAAAGGGGAATGGTCCATGAATGTGTCATGGTTAAGTGGAATGATTGGATCATGTCCTAGGTCACTTTGGTTGGGCATTTGCGAGAGAGAAATAAAGCTCTAAATTGAAAGTCAAAAGGGAGGTTTGAAAAGTCAAACTAGAACAATAGTTTCCTAGTGGAAGAAGAAAAGAGCCCTTCCTTCTATCCAACTTGGGTTTGGGTATGGATTCAAACTCCCCTCTCCCAAGGCTGCTCCCCTCTCATAAATAGAGGGGAAGGGCTGCCCTAAGACCACAACACCAGCCCTCCCCACCCGTGCGCCGCCGCCGCCGCCCAAGCCACCACCGTCGCCGCCCCGCGCCGCCGTCGGCCCATCGCCGTCGCCCTAGCCGCCGTCTACACCTCCTCCTCCTCCTCCTCTCCGGCCTTCTAAACCTAGATCGCCGAAAACCCTATATCCACCATAACTCGCACCAGCTTAGGCGAAGCCCTGCGGGATCTTCCCTCTACTTCCGACACCACGCCGTCGTGCTGCCGGAATCGTGAGGGGAGAACTACAACCTCCGTTGCCTGCTGGAATAAGAGAGAGGAAGGTCTTCATCGAGTACCGAACATGTGACCAACTGCGGAAGTGTTGCCGGAACGCAGTGCCGGAAGGATCGTCTACGCGATCTTGAGATCGGCAAGTGTACGACTACATCATCCACGAGAATCTGCTCTCGTTAACCGCTTTGGAATCTTCGAGGGTGAGTACTCTAATGACTCGTTGCTACAATCTAGTAGATAGATCTTGGCTTGTTTGTGTGCATGCGGTAGAAATTTTTTATTTTCCATGCTATGAACCCCTACAGTGTTGTGCAGGTTCCAAGTTGTCAGCAACACCTTGGAGTCGTTTCCTTCCTCCTACTGGTTCTATAACCTTGATTTCTTATTGAGGGAAAACTTATTGTTATGTTCATCATACCTTCCTCTTGGGGTTTCCCAACGAAGCTCTACAGTGATCTGAGCCGCATCAGTCTTCTCCTCCCAAGTAGCAACCACGGCCCCTTCCCCGACCATGTCACCGTCGCCTTCTCCATGAGCTCCGTTCCCAGGCGTCGCCACGGCTCCACGTCCCCGCCCCTTCTCCTTCTCCTCCTCATCCTACTTTGTCCCCTCGCCTCGCCACCGCCGTGTATAGCCTTTCCGCCTCCATACCCTAGCCTTGCCGCATCTAGTCCAGATCGCAAAGATCGAATTTTTTTAGACCTAAAGTTGAGGAAAAACCCGGTCTCGTGGCGGGGAATCCGGATCCGGTGGCGGTGTTGCTAGATTGGTTGTGCTTGAAGGCTGTACACCTCATCATCAAGCTCTTCCAGGGCGGCCATAATCAACGACGATGCCGGTGTGGCAGCATCCAAGCGCGTTGTCCATGGGCGGGCTCTTCGCAGGCGCGGCTCGCCATCGACGACATCTAAGATTGGTTGTGCTTGAAGGTTAGTTTGGTTATTTACTTATTTCAGTTTAGTTGGGCATGTCATGCGAACCTGATGCATTCTTTGAACTTGATGTCATCTAAGCAATTACATAGATGTGTCAATTAAGTACTCTTTTGATTAGTTTCCACTGATTAGTACCCATGTGCTCCTTAGTTCATTCCTTGGAATGCCTCTTTGTCTAGAAACATTTTGGTTGGCGTGCTACTCTGTCTTGGCACCTTAATACTATAGTGAGTTTGCATGTTGTAACTGTATGATGACACTATATGAATGATACTATTGGAGAAAATCTTTCCTTGTCATCATTAGGACAGAAAATATTTTGCTTGAGACATGAACAGTGGAGTAGTCTGTATGCTTATGGTATGTCGCTAATTTCAGTTTCAGTGAAGCATGTTATATATTTTCCAATAGTGTGTAGCAGTGTCACTTTCTTTAGTAGCTAAATCTATTCTTATGAGCATTGCTTAGTTATTGTTCTTATAGGATACACAAATTCTTTTTTGAATCATGCCTTCTTGCTCGCACGCTTCTTGGTTCTTCTTAATCACGTATTCATTCATCCATGGTAGCTTCTTGTTAGAATCGGAAATTAACTGAAGTCAATCCTACTCACATTTCATCCAATTTTTTTGCATTGTATTTTAGGGACGATCTCATGTTCTTCCACCAAGGTTCCATTGCCGGAAGTAATGTGTATGAGTGGCGCCGAGGTTCTCGAGGTTCCACGCGTCACAGCGTAGCTCAGTGTAAGTAAGATTTTACGGTCTTTTGCAGATTTAACAAACGTTCTAACTAGACGTACATACTCCTCTACTTCCGTGATGTAGCTAGCGAGCAGCCTCTGTAACACTTGATTTAGTAGCTAAATCTGTTTCGTATTTGTTGCTCTATTAAGCAAACAAAAAGTCAGATTTAGGTTTATGGGTGTATCTTAACAGTATAATTACTGTTTACCCATTCATTGCAGGCGAGGGGCAGCTACTGGACGTCGGCGAGGATGTGGTGGCCACCAGCGCACGATGACAGCGACCTTGTCCATGACTATAGATGCAGGTGTAGGTGAGGATTTACAATACTGAATATAATCACGTCAAGTACCAAAATGATTCTTGAGATAATTCTGAAGCTAGGTTCTATGTCAATTACCAAAATGAAATAAAATTCATATAAATAGCATTATTATATTTCACTTGTTGAGTATGCTAAAATGGAGTATTATCTATTGGGAGTAGATGTACTGTACCGAATATGTCAACTGGTAGCACTTCTAGATCTTACTCCACTGCCTTGAGTATTTTCCTTATAGTTTGGGCAGATAACTGGATATAACATACACACCACACACACACACACACACGCACAACAATGTCTACTGATTGGTTTGATCCTTTTAGGAATCCCTTCTACTGAGGAGTATGTACTAGTTTATGTATCCATGCTAATGTTGGAGTATTGCTTCTCCTATAAGGGCTTGGGTTTGTGCAACTAGCCGAGCGTCACAAGATAAACAATTAGGCAGCGTTCCTTCTCTTTGTAATCCTTATTTATATATGTGGGTGTGTTTGTCGCCATTGCCTCCTTCTTGTTTTATAGTTTGTATCATAACGTCCTAGAGTGTCAAGAAGCTTTGAGCCAGCTTGTTTTAGTCGTAGTTCTCGTATTCTTGCTCCACAGCTACAATCAGCTCCTTGATGTTTTGAGGTGCTTTGTCATGGGTGAGGGTCTGAATAGACCTAAAGAAGCACAAGTCTAACACGTTCATATTTGGGCTATTCGGAGGTTGCTGGACCAGCTAAATGTCCAGGTCAGTCTGTTCTACGGCATGTCGAAAAGCCTCGTCATCAGCCAGAACATGGGGTTTAGCATTATCCAGTTGAATAAAACATTGTTCTTCCTTGATCTTCATCGAGCCACACTTCCTGGATAGCAGGAATCACTTTCTCGCACAAATAATCTCTCATGACATCTCGGGTAACTGTCATTGATTTCAGTTTGCGAGTCCCCCTTTCTCTGTATTTACTCTTTCTACCAGTCGGGATCTGTTTGACGAAGGCCCACGTGCCAATCTTGCCATTGAATGTGACAACCCCATATTCACTATACCTTGGTTTGGCCACAGCCGTGAGAAACATCACCTTCCTAATGCTATCCTTATGCTGCACGACGCGCAAGGGTTCAGCTTCTTCTTTGTGTAGATAGTAGGTGTTCTTCTTGCATGTCATGTTGAACCATTTCTCGTCGATGTGGACCATGTTGTCCATTTCCTTGAAGATAGGCAAGGGAGATGGCAATTGCTTCTCATCTAGCATAGAGATGCAGAATTTCAATCTCTCGATCTTGTTAGCTAGCTTCAGAAAAGGCTTCAAGCTACTAGTGTGGCGCTGTAGGGTTCGCAGCATAGAAAACAAAAATTTTCCTACGATGAGAAAAACTATGTACCAAGATCTATCTACTAGATACAAACAACGGACGGATGTATATCCGTAGAGAACATACCCTTGAAGACCGACAAAGCTTAACGAGTCCAAACTCGTGGTTGATGTAGACGCTCTCTTGCCGATCTCAAGATCGAGAGGAAGTCCTAGCGCCACAAAACAGCAGCGCATCGGTGCTCGCACACACGTTCGAGGCACCGAGCAACCTCCGCCTCCTCGCTCCAGCGATGTAGCGGAAGCACAACTCTTTCTTACCGAATAGCCACCGGGAACATGTATCTCGCTAGTCCGAGACCATGGGGGATAAATTCTAGAGGGGGAGAGAGATCCTTAACGAGGAGGTGTGAGTGAGAGAGAGGGAGGGGGCTCCTTTTATAGGGAGAGGGGGGGCACCCAAGGGGCCATGTGCCCAGCCATGGGGCTGCCCCCACCTCTTCCACATTCATGTGGGTGGACACTCCACTCACTCAAATGCCTTTCAATTCCCTCCACTCAAATTCCCATTAAATTTCCACCAAATTTAATGCAAACTCTCATTAAATAAAACTCCTTTTATTTATTCAGAATTTTGTCAATTACTTTAATGACAAACATTCACATATAACCCCTTGCTAGTATTTCATTTCACATGTAGAAACACTTTCTGCAATTTCACCTGAAAACCCGTTTCGGTATCTAGTGAAATAAATTCCTGCGCTTGTTATTCTTTTCGGCATGAAACTTTTGCTCCAAATGGATGTCGGTGTCTCTTAAGTGTGTCACCCTACGGTTCGTGAATAATGCGGACATGATCGAGACCCCTCTCGGATCAATAATCAGAAGCAGGATCTGGAGACCCATACTGGCTCCCACACATTCAACGATGTCTTTCTTGTGATCGTCGGAACCTTTTACGCTAGTATCTTAATCCCTTTGTTTCGCGATATATTACATGTCCGAGATTCGATCATCGGTATCTCCATACCTAGTTTGATCTCGTTACTGACATGTACTCTTTTCTTGTTCCCGTGATATAACATTCTAGT
This sequence comes from Avena sativa, assembly GCA_916181665.1. NCBI lineage: Eukaryota > Viridiplantae > Streptophyta > Magnoliopsida > Poales > Poaceae > Avena > Avena sativa. The sequence continues at coordinate 407,102,740 of OV702283.1, read as the reverse complement.
GATCAAATCACTTGCTTGCAAGCTAATCAATGTGATATCACCGAGAGGGCCCAGAGTATATCTATCCGTCATCGGAATGAACAAATTCCACTCTCGATCCATGGGCCTCAACATAACACTTTATTAGTTCTGAATCCATCTTTATAATCACCCAGTTACGGTGTGACGTTTGATGTTATCAAGAAACTCTTCCAGTGTTAGTGATTGACATGATCTCATGGTCTAAGGATTAGGATCACTTCTTAAGTTGTTATAGCAATATAAACTCAATGACTTTGATCGTAATGCTATACTTCGGATGAATGTTCATCACACCATTACACTAATATTGTGACCTCGTTATTAACAACATCCAATGTCCATGATCAGGAAACCTTTGATCATCTTGTTAATCAACGAGCTAGTTTATAAGAGAGGCATAACTAGGAACTTCCTTTTTGTTTATTAAACACACATGTATTAACTTTTCCGTATTAATACAATTATAGCATGTAAAATAAACATTTATCATAAACAAGGAATACGATAATAACCACTTTATTATTGCCTCTCGAGCATATTCCCTTCAGTCTCCCACTTGCACTAGAGACAATAATCTAGTTTGAAAACTTTGCGTATTGAACACCTATGGCTTTATGGTGTTCCATATACGCAATTGCAAGTGGTTAACATAATCTACAGATCTGACGCCTCAGGTCCATGTGTATTTGCATGTCTTTGTGTCTTCACGCATCACTTATTCTTCAATGAGATGGCATTGTATAAATTTGGTCTTTTGGTGAGACCTTTAGTTCCTTGGGGTTAAAACATGTCGATACTATTGTCGTACAATATATCTTTAGTGTTAGCCCATTGCGAACCACACCTTAGTTTTATAACAAGCTACTTGACACAAATTCCCTCCTTTGCTGCTACTATAGCAGTCATATACTTAGCCTTTCATTGTAGTATCCGTCACAATGTATTAACTTTGGAATTCATCCAAATTAATCATGGAATCTCCTTTCCATTACATTGTGCCACCCATAGTTTAAACTGAGATAAACTTAATTTGTATCTTGTGACAAAACTAGTATCAATGTAACGCTTTACAATGAACTATTTGTAATTGTTTGTCACCTCTACACAAATATATTCTTAGTTCTTCCAAAAGATCATAAGAATATCCTCAGTATCGTCCAATGATCATTTTATGCTTCATTCTGGTATGTGCTCATAACACTTAGAGCATAGGACATATCTGGATGTGTACATATCATGGTATGATTGATCAAAACATCCTTGTGATTTCACTCATCAAGTGTCAAAGCACTTGAATCTTGTTTCACTTATCAAGTGTCAATACACTTGAATCTTGATTCAATTCCTTTCCATGTGACAAGAACCGTTTCTTGTCGTTTCTATATTGAACTCCTTCAATATCTCATATATGTACGTTTGGCACAACCATATTAGCGTCACCGTCTATCCACTATAGACATTCATGCTAAATATTCGGGTTTTGCCTAAGTCTTTCATCAAAATGAAATTCTTAACCTTTGTCAATAAAACATACATCATTTATAATCAACAAAATGGCCTCCACATAATGTATTAGAAATATGTCTTAGCTCTCCCACTTAATTTCTTGCAAATGCAAGCATCTTCATCGTCTCCTGATGAAAAACTCCTTTTTCATCATGGTGAAGATTCCAACTCCGCGATGCTTACTTCAACCACTGAAGTTTGCATGCCCCTTTTAGCATCCTTCGAATTAACAAAACCCTTTGGATCGTGTCATGTACACGTTCTAGATAACCATTCTATTAAAAGAACTTTGTTTTGTTTATTCATCTACCATATACCAAATTATATGTAGTGGTTGCTACTTTAATCCGTCCAGACTAAATATCGCTATGAAAGATCAAATCTTGTCATAGTCAACTCCTTGAACATTGTCGTAAAATACTTTACCGACATGTCGACTATTTCATAGATGTGAAACATCCATGTCTGTTTCTTTATAGATCCAAATACGACCGATAGGTTTTTACACCTTTCCGGAGGGTCTTCCAAGTTCAAAACTTGATTTCTTGTGTATGGAACTATCACGGATTTTATGGCTTCAAGCCATTTGACGGAGTCAGGGCCCATCATCGCTTCTTTGCATATAGTCGGTTCATCATTGTCAAACAATAATGATTTACTCTCAAATCTTAGTATTTGATTGTTTATTCGACCGATTTGGTTCAATAAGAACTTAGATCTCCGTGACCACAACCTTTGAGGCACATAAGCTATGAGCATTATGGCAGCCTCCAGAACGATTTCCGGCGCTGCGCAACTCAGCACATTTAGCTAAGGTTCCTTAACCTTATCAAAGTTCTATTGTCCTCCCACTTAACTTTTGCGAAAAATTCCTTTTTCAAGAAACTTCACATTTCAAGCGACAAACCCTTTTGTCCTCGGTGTTATGGAGGAATAACCAATTGTTATTCGAAATAACCTACAAAGACATGCTCATCCGACTTTGGTTGTAAACATCTTACTTATGTTTAGATACCAAAATTTAAGAAATGACAACTTGGGTTTTACCCCAAACCATAACTCATATGGTGTCATTTCAACGGATCAAGATGGAGCTCTTTTCAGTGTAAAAGTGGAAGTCTCTAAAGCTTTAATCTTTTAAAACATAATGGCAGTTTTATCAATAACACCTTTGATCCAACCATGTCAAATGGTTTCATTACAAATCTCAAACACTCCATATTCCTATGGTGTTTCGGGATATGTAAATCTAGGTGTTTTGCTAAACTTGCAACTCAAATAAATCCCTTTATGATAAAATCATAATTCATTTATTTTCTTATTACACTTGTAACTCAAACAAATCCCTTATGATAAAATCATAAACCATTTATTTTCTTGTTACAATGATTTTCCACTTCATCTTGAAAGTCTTTGAAACATTTTTCAAATATTTCATACTTCTTTCTCATTAAGTGAATATTCACTCAAATTTCCGGAGAAAGCATATGAAGTTGAAACCCATCGCTTACGACTACACATAATGGACTACATACATCGATATGTATAAATTCCAATATTTTAGTCGTTTGTTCTTCCTTGGCCTTTGAACGGAGTTTTAATTATCCCGAGGAAAGTCTCACAAGCGTCACTTGATCAAATCAAAGACTCCAAAAATCCATGAAAATGGAGTTTCTTCATGTTTTATTTCCAATATAATTTAAACAGCGATGTCACTTCATAAGTGATCTTTCAATCATTTGTCTTGCGACATTTTAGCATTAGGCTTTATAGATGTGATTTCTCCAACTAGATTTGTAAATCATCCATCTTATATGGAATATGGTAATTATTTGAACAAACTTTGTTCTCATAATACCTGATTTAAATAACAATTATTAAAACAAATCTTGAAGTCAAGCTTTGATGTCAACGAGAAATACAAACAACGGTTTGTTTGTTTTCGATGAACATCATCACATATTCTCTTGCTAGTTACTTAGGCCATTGTGGTTCATGAATTGCGTTGTTCCGTATGAAATTTCATACCAACCAATTCGGTATCCAATACCCAAGAACCACATTGTTTAACAAGCAAAGAATACAACCATAACATGTATATCATCCATATACCTAAATTGGATATTTCCAATCTTTTCTTTTCTGCCAAATATATTTTATAGATTCTCTTTCAGCATTTCCTTTTCCTTTTTAAAAGAATCTATCAACATCAAAAGTGGCGCCATATACATGACACATAGTACAAAGCGTGTATATTCAAATAATAATACCTTTGGACTTGCACTTTGAAGTAGATCACCATCATCAAAATGATCGGTATTCTTTCAAAATCCATTCTTTAGTAATCTTTTAGTGTAGTAAACACTTTACATACATCTTCTATTCATCCTTATCATGACGACTTTCATGATTAAGCTACTGTAGCTTATAAAGGCGAATCGTGAGTATAATATTACTTTCCAAAACCCTTTTGGATGATTAGGATGTCTAGCATCTCCAACCTTCATAAATTCTCATCCAATATGAGAACATATATTATACTCAATCATATTGCAACCAAAACATTGTTTTAGATATCGTTATATCTGCCACACATGATGGTTTTTGAAACAATTCTTTCAGCTCCTAGATAAACTTGATATTAAAACAATCAAGAATCATGGAGGCAAACATGATACTTAAGATACTAACACTGGAATTGTTACTCTCGATTTAATACTAACTATTAAATTTCACGGAGTAAATAGAGTTTGCTGAAAGTTTGCAATAGGACTTTAAACTTTAGTTTGACACTCAACACAATACGATACCAGTTCGTGAAGTATATATATCCATAATTCTATAGTTCTATTATCTCAATTACAACTATGCATAAGGTGGTGAACGAATGCCAATGACTACAACAAATTATGCAAATTCACTTTGATTTAATTTATGATAAATTGAGTTCTACTAATCCAAATTAGAAATGAACTCCCACTCAAAAACGACATCCCTCGTGCCTTTTTGGTGATTACATGAAACAAATCCACTACACCAAGTCCGATCATCACGTGAGTCGGTGTAGCTTCAAAGGCGAGCATCAAATGGTCATCATATCAAAACATATGACTCATGCTTAACCTTTCGGTCTGTGTTCCGAGGCTATGTATGTACATGCTAGGCTCGCCAAGTAAGAACCTTAGTATTCGCGTGTGTAACTGTCTTACACCCGAGATATGCTCGTGGATTCAAGTACACCCGATCATCACGTGATGTCTTGAAGCGACGAAACATTGTCGGTGCATACTTAAGGAAGAACACATTCTTATCTTGATATCTAAATGAGGGATCATCTTATTATGCTAATAAAATGCCAAACAAGCAATATAAGATGCAATCAAAACATCACATGTTTATAAGTGAAATGATATGGTTCCCGCATATGATCTCCATCATGTGCACCGTGGTATGATCTCTATCATACCTCTATGTGTAAGGCCAAGGTCTATGGAACCTACACGTTATGTGTGTTGCAAGAGTATCATCTCATACTTCTACTTACAACATCACCATATCATAACACTAGCCCAGCAACAATCTAAACTAGACGCCTCTAATTTATCCATTGCAAGTTTTACGTGGCTTAGGGCTTTCGAAGATAGAACCGTTCTTACCTATGAACATGAACCACAATGAGGATAACCAAATTGTTGATAACTCATTGCAAATTAGATATTGACTATAGTAGGAGAGACAGACACCCGCTAGCCACTTATGCAAAACTAGTTGCATGTCAAGTGTGGAACATGTCTCATGTGCGAGGACATGTAAAGTTTGTCCGGGCCGCTTCATACCACTATGCCACCAATATCCAAAGTACAACTAAGAAGCAATAAAATTATCATCATCGCCCACATACTCATATGTGTACTACCCGTGCAAAGTATCTATGCATAAACCTGGCTCTGATACCACTGTAGGGTTCGCAGCATAGAAAACAAAAATTTTCCTACGATGGGAACAACTATGTACCAAGATCTATCTACTAGATACAAACAACGGGCGGATGTATATCCGTAGAGAACATACCCTTGATGACGAGGTTTGATCTCATCAATGCCCATTGTTATGGACTTGGGTTTTGGAGAAGATGGGGATGCTGGAGATCGCGGAACGGTTAGCAAACAAGCAATACGGGACACGAGGTTTACCCAGGTTCAGGCCCCGGAGGGAAAACCCTACTCCTTCTTGTCTGCTCTTGATTACGGCGGAACCGAAGGTTACAGGGGTGCGCAGATGTAATCTGGCGTGGAAGTGTGTATGCGAAAGTATGAGTCGAGAGATCTAGGTCGTGCCCTCCTGGCCTTTATATAGACTTAGGCAGGTCTCGGGCATAGACCTAGTCGGTTACAAGTTCTAGGGTTTTACCCCTTTGAATTTCCTATCTACTCTAGTCTTGCTCTCCAAGGATCCAAAGGCGTCATGGGCCTGGGCCACCCGAAAGTCTTCATGGGCCGGCGTATATTTGTCGTGGGCCTTCCTTGGGCTAGACCAGGTATGCTGAGATCATGTACCAGCGGGGTATAACCATGTCAGTAGCCCCCGAGTGATCAATCGAATCGTAGATTCGGCTAAGGACTCTTCAATCCTTCGGGTGTGACTATGTATTTTAATAGTTCAAGTGTAGGGATTGTTGATGCGTGTGCCTGACTCACCCGACGGATCAGGGTCAGTTAACTGTCTTAGGACGAAACAACACGATCTTCTTCAGGCTCGAGTCCCTCAACTCGAACCTGGAACATATGCTGGTGTAATTCGACTCAGGCCGCGGAGGACTTACAGGAGTGGAATTCCAGTGATTTTAATTGATGTACCCAACGCGTCCGTCGGGATTTTTCATCGCGCCTGTTGGCACGGATTTTTACTAGCAAAGCGCAGTCATGTGCGTTGTCAGGCCATCAGATGATATCTGTAGGTCTTATCTTTGTGTCGTAGACACAGCATCCGAATGTTTATCACCGCGGAGGTGTTTCGGGTGGCCAATAAGGACATTGCTCACTTTGCGTTAATTAGGGCAGAGTTGCCGAAAAGTTTTTTTTTGTATACTGATCCGAAGGATCGCAGTCGAAGAATTCATAGGGTGCGCGACCAGCGCTCCCTATGGGAGTAGCCCCCGAGTGTCTGTTCGAGTCGTAGACTCGAGCGGAGACATTTAATTCAGCCGTTGTTCAGTATCGGGTCCGTGGGACACAAAAAATTTCGGATGCTTAAATCCGCCCTCCCTATGGGAGTAGCCCCCGAGTCCGTAGTGGAGTCATAGACTCGACGTAGGACTCGAAGAAATAGTTTGATGCTGAAACATGTTGTTCCTCTTTCGGGTGCGCGGCCAGCGCTCTTGATAGGAGTAGCCCCCGAGTAATGAGTTGAATCGTAGATTCGAGTGAGTACTATTAGCTTTGAAGCCGAAGAAATTGTAGCTAGTGCTAGTGTAGCTTTTGATGACGTCAGTGCTGACGATCGATGACCTCAAGCGCCTGCTGCGCCAGAGATGACTTGACTGGACGAACATGGGTCCCACTGTCTAACCTTGAATTGACCGGTCACACGCGGCGTGGAGATAATTACGGCGTCGCCTCGATTTCCACGCGTAATGGACGGCGTGTTATACGGTTCGTTGTGATGCTGACACGTGTATGGCCAGATCCTACTGTTGGCGTTAGGTCTTCTCGATGGACGGCTGTCGTGCATCGTCTTCGTCTTTATAATCATTGGGGAAAACTTCAGTTTGTTTTCACCGCATCTATTCTTGTTTTCACTGCTTCCTTGTTCTCTGAGAGTTCTTGCTGCGCACTGGATCTTCCATCCTGCGCTCTCGCCGTCGGCGCCGCCGTACCGCGATGGGGAAGTCGAAGAAGGCTTCATCTGCGGTTGGTACCAGCGCTGCTGGAGGGAAGAAGAATGCCGCCGCTACCCGTGTCACCGACGGTGGCTGGCGGCGATCGGAGACGCGGGACAGTGATCTTCGCAAGCTTCGCGAGCGGGGCCTGATTCCGCAGGATAGGGAGGCCGTCAAACTCCCAGGCAATGAGGTAATCCCCCGTCCCCCCGCTGGGTATCGGGTTATGTTCCTTGCCTTTGTCATTCGCGGATTTTCCTTCCCAGTCCACGACTTCCTTCGTGGACTGCTTTTCTGTACGGTGTCCAATTGCACCATCTTTCCCCCAATTCTCTTCTTCACATTGCTTGTTTTATCACTTTCTGCGAGTGTTGGCTCGGTATTGAGCCGCACTTTGGCCTCTTCCGGAAACTTTATTTCGTGAAGAGGCAATCCGGTTCGGATGGTGTTTATCCCATTGGGGGTTGCATCATCTCCCTCAAGCCCAATCTGTTTTTCTTTTCTTTTTCCATGTCCGAATCTGTCCAGTACTGGCAGAGGCGATGGTTTTATATCCGCGACTCCATAGTACCTGGGCAAGATTTTGGTCTTGTTCCTTTCGACCCCTCCCAAAATATCGAGCCGAAAAGGTCTTAGAAAAACAGGATCTTGGATGGCGAGGTGGCGGAGATAGAGGCTCTCTATCGTCGGGTGGAGGATCTCCAGTTGATTCCGGAGAAGGAAGTGAACGGTGTGGAGCCACTCCAGGCTAGGGCACACCCGATGTTCCTTTATGCTGGCCGGCGTGATCCGACGAGGGTTTCGACTGAGAAATTCTCCCAGGGAGATCTCGACAGGGCCCTTCGTTCGCTGCTGAAGTTCAAGGCTGGAGAGGATATCCCGGGGAAGTCGCTGACTCCTCCGTTTTCTTCTTCGCTTCCTGTTCCACAGGTGTAGATCCGTGCGCGTAACGCTATTTTTCGACTGCGTTGTATTTGTGTTTGTTTGCTAACAAATTGTTCTTCTCTTGTGCAGAGCTTCAAAGTGCCGGGTATGTCGCCTCCACTACCCGAAGTATATCCGGATGCTCCAGATAATGATGTGGTGGATTCCATGTCCGAGCTACCGTCGGCGCGTTCTCCGGCTGAAGAGGCCAACGAGTGGAGCGAGGACCACATTCGCAAACGATCACGGAGCTCCAGCGAGTCTTCGGATGCTTCGACTCCTCCGACTCCTAGTAACCCACTGTGTCTTGAACGTCACAGTGGTGGGCATGGAGGCTCTTCCTCTCCGATTCTTGCCCTTCCTGTGCGGGCTGTAGCGCCGCACCCGCCAGCGAAGCGGAAGAAGGGAGAAAATAAGGAAGAGAAGAAAGAGGTGAAGAAGGTCCGGAGGACCCCTCCTGTCTTCAACCTGAGCGAGCTTGACTCGTAAGTTTCCTCTGCACTGCATTTTCTTTGTTGTTTACTTTGTACTTGTACTAATTTGTCTGTGTGCAGGCACTCTTCCAACGACTCCTCTAGCGATGGTGCTCGGGAGATGATGGGGGAGTCGAAAGTCGCGTCTCCTCGTCCTCAGACGGTGGCTACCTCTGAGGGCACTGCTCTGAACCCTCCTCCGCAGGAGGTTCAGGTGGTTGCGCCTCAGAATTTTGCTAGCGGACCTTCGACGTCGCCATCAGATCATGTAAGTAGTTCTTTCTCCTGCCACGGGGGGAGCCCCCGAGCATCTGTAAAAGAGTTTTCTTGTTTTGTTCTTTCTTCGAATCTCGAGGGGAGCCCCCGAGCATTTACGTGTGTGTATTTTGCTTCTGTTCTTTTCTGTTGGGCGTAGCCCCCGAGTCCTTTTCCTGACTAGTAGGTCTTCTTCCTGCAGCCTTTTGTGCAGGATGCCAAACGACTGGTGCAGGAGCACCTGGTGCTGGGGGCTAGCCTCAAACAGCTTCAAGGTACTCGATGTTTGCTTCTTCGTGTATTCGTGTCCTGTTATCTGACGCTTGTATGTTTTGAATGCAGAGGAGCACAACACCTCCCTTCGTGAGATTGATGCTCTCAAAAAGAGCCTCGGTTAGGCGGAGAAGAAGGCCGAGGTCGCCGTTGGTGCGAAGGAGTGCCTCGAGCTGGAGCTGGCTACTGCGGCCGAGGCTAAGGAGCGCCTGCAGCGGGAGGCCACGGACCGCGAGGAGCAGCTTGCCACTGCTGCGACTGCACGTGAAAGAGAGGTGGCTGGCAAGCTCATGGCAGCTGCCAAGGCTGTTTCGGGTGAGTATCTTCACTTGCATCTTTTTTGGTTTTCTTGTCTTTCTTCTGCGGTGCCTTGTTCATTCCTTCTCTTTATTGTCGCAGATGCCGCGGACATCGAGTTTGATCGCGGTGCTCTGGAGCACAGAAGTGCTCTAGATGATGCTACTGCAGCGGTCGAAGATCGCTGTAGCACCGTCGTCAGCTCGCTTGCCAAGGCCAAGGAGGTCCTTGGGCGCTTCTACAAGGAGCTTGTTCCCAAGGGTGCGGCCGTTGACGATGTTGACGCTCTGGCGGAGGCATTGTCAGCCGAAGCACCTGCGGCGTACAAGTGCAAGCAGAAGGGCATCGGCGCATCCGTCGGGATGGCGATGGCTTTGGCGGCTGGAGCGGAGCTGGACCTTCCCCAGATCACCTCCCGGATGCCGACGATTGCGGATGGATCCGAGGTAGCCTTCGCTACCTATTCTGCTCGCTCTAAGCGATATGGGCCAAAGCTGATTGATCTGCTAGCTGAGTACGCGCTACGACAGCAGGGGGAAGCCAAGGCGAGGCAATCCGGCTCCAAGGCTACTCAGGGTGCCGCATCTTAGGTGTTGTAGCTGTAGGATAGCTGTAGTTTTCTTTTGTTGTAATTATGTTGATGAACAAATCCCTGTGCCATGTAGTGGCCTTTTATGCACTTAATGAATTTGTTGAGTTGTGTTCTCCTCCGTTTGAGTGTTCATGTCTTTTGCCTTTCTGCTGCTCTAGGGTCCTTCGGGTGCTGATCCCGTTGACACCTCGCCTACCGTGCGGCTGCAGCCATCCTTGGATGATTCGTCGCAGCTTGCTTTTCTTCGAGACCGTGTTCGTAGTCTCGAGAAGGAGTTGCTTGGCGTGCGTGGCCATGACGACGTTTGGAAGTCCAAGGCGGATCACGGTTCGGCCAGAGAGGAGTACTTGATGGCGGAATTGCTTCGACTGTCTGAGCAGCTTCAGTGTAAGTTTTTTCGAGCTGCTGCTCATTTCTTCGGATGCGCCTGCTGGCTTTGCATCTTACTTTTGTGCGAGTATCGCAGGTGCTAACCTTGCTCCAAGGTAGGAGAAAGATCATGTTGCTGTTCGGGTCAATTGTTTGACTCAACAGGACATGGAAGCCGGCGGGTTCTTCTGGATGGATCGCGACCATGCCATGGCTCTGGAAACGGTGCAGGATCGCGTTCACCAAGTGTCGCGGGTGCTTCGTCAAGTGCAGACTTCACTCTCGTAGGTTCTGCATGTGATGTTTCCCCCGGATGTTGCACCAACAACTCTGTATGGTATTCTGTCTAAATTTCGGAGCGTGACTCGTGTCTAGGAATTGGTGAGGCAGCAGCTCGTCGCAGGGGTGAAGGCTGCGCTGTCCCTTGTTAGGCTGCATCGTCCTGATGTAGATCTGTCTGTTGTAGCGGCTGGGCCACCTCTTCGGCCGGATGTTGGCGAGTGGGATATGCGTCCGCATTATGCGGCTGTAAGGCAGTATGCCGAACAGGTCGTAGATTTGTTTGAGCAGCGTGCTCAAGTTATTCTTCAGAATAGGTAGTACCAGTAAAAGAGATAGATGTAAAATTTGTATATTTCGACTGGGCATGTTGTGCCCTTTGTTATAAAGGTTTGGTTGTTGTTTGAGCACCCGGTGCTTTGTTTGAGTACGTGTCCTTTTCGTTAGCCTGACGTTGTCAGCTACTCAGGTGTACACGTGTTATCCTCAGTCGATGAAATCGTGAGGTGGGGGGATCCCCCGAGTGCGTTTGTAGCATGAAGTAAAGTTGCAAATAGTGAACGAAATTTTGGGGCGAGACACTTAGCTTTATTTATATCGCAATGGAGGAAGTACATTGTTTGGCTGAGTAGCCTTGGCTGAAAAACCTTATTGAAAGTAAAGGGGTAGGTAGCTAGGGGTAGAATCGTCATAAGTGTGTGATGTTCCATGGGTTGGAGTATGCGACTCCAGACTCCACGTGCTTGAGGCGATAGGTGCCACCTGGGATGACTTCGGTGATGATGTAGGGTCCTTCCCATGGTGACTCGAATTTCTTCGGTCGCTCTTGATTGAGTCGCAAGACAAGGTCTCCTTCAACGAAGGACCTTGGGCGCAGCCGGCGGCTGTGGTACTTGCGGAGACTCTGCTGGTACACCGCTGATCGAGCTGCTGCTACGTCTCTTGCCTCATCGAGTGTGTCGACGGCGTTTTCGAGTGCAGTCGTGGATTCGGCTTCGCTGTAAGAGACAACCCGGGGGGGCTGGTGGCGTACTTCGGCTGGTAGCACGGCTTCGGCTCATGCACCATGAAGAACGGCGTGTAGCCGGTGGAGCTGTTTGGCGTGGTGCGCAAACTCCATAGGACGGATGGTAGCTCTTCCGTCCAGGCTCCGGCCTTTCGCTCGAGTGGGCTCATGAGGCGCTTCTTGATGCCAGCGCCGATTAGGCCGTTGGCCTTTTCTACATGCCCATTCGTTTGCGGGTGAGCCACTGAGGCGTATGTGATGTTGATCCCGAGGCCTTCGCAGAAGTCTTAGAATTCTTTGGAGATGAATTCGATCCATTGTCGGTGATGATGTTGTGCGGTACGCCGAACCTGTAGACAATGGATTCAAAGAACTTGACGGCGGTCTTGCCCTTTTGGTTGGTGACCGGCATGGCTTCGACCCACTTGGTGAATTTGTCGACTGCGACCAGGAGGTAGACGTGCCCCCCTTTCGAGGACTTTGGCAGTTTGCCGATCATGTCGAGGCCCCATTGAGCAAAGGGCCAAGCTATAGGTATGGGTCTGAGCTCTGACCCGGGTGCGTGTGGTTTTTCGGCGAACCTTTGGCACCCCTTGCATCTTCGGACGATGTCCTTTGCATCGCTCATGGCCGTTGGCCAGTACAATCCAGCTCGTAGAGCTTTGGCGACAAGGGAGCGGCTGCCTGCGTGATGGCCGCAGATGCCCTCGTGGATGTCTTGGAGGATGGTTTTCCCGTCACCGTTGGTGACGCACCTTTGTAGTACACCCGTAATACTGTGCTTGTACAGCTCGCCATTGATGATGGTTAAAGCTTTTGACCGACGAGATATGCGCCGGGCATCCGTCGGGCTGTCAGGCAGTTCTCCGTTTATCAAAAACTGGAGGTACGGTCGCGTCCAAGTTTCTTCGACTTCCATGACCTGCATCAGGTTGACCATAGCGACCTATGTGTCTAGTTTCTCGGGTCCTTCATGTCCTTCGGGTAGCGTAGCCCCCGAGTGTTCTGGTTCTTCGGGTGATCCCTTGGGGAATTTCCGCTTGATGGATGGCACGCAGATCTGTTCGAGGAACACACCCGGTGGCACCTTTGTGCAGGTGGAGCCGATGTTGGCGAGTCTATCGGCCTCCTCGTTGCTTTCTCTTCCAACGTGCCGAAGCTCGCAGCCGTCGAATTCTCCTTCGAGTGCGTTGTAGAGCGCGCGGTACGCGATCATGTTTTCGGCGTGTGCGTCGCACTCGTTCATCGTTTGTTGGACGACGAGGTTGGAGTCACCGTAGATGACCAGGCGCGTTGCGCCGCAGATCTTTGCCATCCTCATGCCGTGGATGAGAGCTTCGTATTCGGCCTCGTTGTTGGAAGCTCGGATTTTCATCCGAAGGACGTACTTCATCTTGTCGCCTTGCGGGGAGGTCAGTATGACCCCGGCTCCTGCTCCGGCTTCACTCTTGGAGCCGTCGAAGTGCATCGTCCATGACTGCGACATGTCTGGGGTGTCTGGTAGCTGCAGCTCCATCCAGTGTACAAGGAAGTCCGGGAGGACTTGAGACTTGATTGCGAGTCGCTTCTCGTAGACGATGTCTAGGGGTGACAGCTCGATGCCCCATAGGGCCACGTGTCCTGTGGCCTCTGGGTTATTCAGGATGCTGTTCAGGGGTGCTTCGTTGACGACCATCACCTGGTGCTCCTGGAAGTAATGGCTCAACCGACGAGCCGTCATGAACACGCCGTAGGCGAGTTTTTGGTAGTGAGGGTACCTTTGTTTTGTTGGCGTCAATACCTTGCTGAGGTAGTAGATTGGGCGTTGGACCCCATGGGTCTTGCCTTCTTCGGGTCGTTCGACCACTAGCACGGTGCTGACCACCTGGTGTGTGGCTGCTATGTACAGCAGCAGAGGCTCGGGCTCCTTTGGCGTGACCAAAATGGGCGAGGTGGAGAGTAGTCGTTTGAGACTTTCGAACGCATCGTCGGCTTCGGGCGTCCACTCGAATTTATCTGCCTTGCGTAGCAGCTGGTAGAATGGCAGGGCCTTCTCGCCCATGCAGATGATGAATCTGCTCAATGCCGCTATTCGTCCTGCGAGCTGCTGGACACCCTTGAGGTTTTTCGGCTTCTCCATCGCCATGATGGCCCGGATTTTCTTCGGGTTCGCCTCGATCCCTCGCTGTGAGATGAAGTAACCAAGGAGCTGTCCTGATGGGACGCCGAAGGCGCACTTTTCGGGGTTGAGCTTGATCCTGTAGCGGTCGAGATTATCGAACGTCTCGCGGAGATCGTCGATGAGCGTTTTCGCCACCCTGGTTTTGATGACTATGTCGTCGACATAGACTTGGACGTTGCGACCGATCTGGTCCTTCAGGCATGCCTGCATGCATCGCTGGTACGTGGCTGTAGAGGGAGTGTCCCAACCTTTTGACAATATAAGGCAGAGTCCCCTGTGTTTACAATGCTAGTCCCTGGATCAATAGCTAGCATCCACAGTTAAGATGTAATATCAAGAATCAAAGGTCATAGTGTAACTTTATAACCAGGAATAACATAATTTTATTACATATTACATAGCTCATTTGGCTATTACATTACATTGCAGCGGAATAACTATAGTCTTGGGTCCTTCATCTTCAAGTGCCACAGGCAGATGTTGGTTGTAAACTTTGTAATCCTAATCAAACAATCTTCACTAAAAACAATCAAACCTGCAACATTACAAGTTACAGCCACAAGGGTATACATTTGAATTGTATTGGCAAGTTTCACTACTATGTATAATATGAGTGGATCCTATCAATACATGCAATTCTGGCTAAGTAGGGTTTAAGGCTTATTTGCATAAAGCAATATTTTATCCTATCTTTTAAAAATGGTTTTGGTCCTTTGTCAAATCTCCTTTTCCAAGTTCCTTGAACTCCTTGGTAGAAACTCAAGTGTTCAAGTCCTTGTCAAAATCCCTTGAGCTACTTGGTAACCCCAAGTGCATCAAGTTTTATAAAAATCTCATGAGTTCCTTGGTAACCCCAAGTGTTCATGTTTTCAACAAAATCTCTTGAGTTCCTTGGTAACCCAAAGTACATCAAGTTTTGTCAAAGTCTCTTGAGCTCCTTGGTAACCCCAAGTGCATCAAGTCCTTAAAAGTTTTCTTTTAGAAATTAGAATGTCGAGATCTCCCATAGCTTCAAACTTTAGTTGCTCAGTATTGTCCATAACCGGGGACACGGCTAAGTACTTAGATTTTATTATCTTCTGCAGAAGGAGTACACTTTACCCACATGTCACAATCCCATACTTTTGCCACCAGTGGCCACTGGATTAGTGCTCACCAAGATGGAGTACTGGGAGATTGAGAATGTGACGAAGTCTTTCCAAAGGGTCCTCCCATACACCATTGCTAGCTTGTCTTCAGCACCCATGAAGCATTCCAGATCCCCATGTCCAGTAAACTGAAGACAATGCATGGGTCTTACCAATGTAGTTGACTAAGCCAGAGCCATAATAGCATGTGGTTGCACATGAAAGCCACAATTGGAGAAACATGTTCAATCTCTAAGTTTCCTGGGTGGTTTCCTTTGGAGCACAACACAAAGAGATTGCCATAGACATGGTTCCTTTTGTTGCCACCTTCTCCAATACTCAAAGTATCCTTGGCCACCCAGGTGGTTCATTGAGTCCTTGTTTTATTATATAAAACACAAGTCCTTTTCTCAACTTCATAAAATCTCAACATGTATCTCTTTTCAAAATGAAGCATGGCTAAGCATGTAACAACTACATTGTTTTCTCTAAGGAATGGATAGGGAATCCTATTAGGATTTTAGCATAGCATAAGTATAAAAATATCTTCTCATGCATGTTTCAAAATCCACTAAGTATAATGAAAATAGTAGGATTTTTAGATGATTGTGTAACTTGCCTTTTTGGTAGGGAATGATGGTTCACTCCTTGATCTTGCTAGTCTCACTCTTTTCTAATTTCACTACAATCAATCAAGCAAGCATAGTATCAAGTAGCATTCCAAACCATTAATCATTCAACATTTCTGTCACATCCCAAGATTTTCCAAATCTTGTAATGTGAAAATAAATTAATAAAACAAAACTTTGTTTGATTTTCAAGGCTAGAAGAAACTTTTTGAATTTAAATGGAACCTCAAACCCATTTGAATCAAATAAAGTCCTAAAGGGATTTAAAAAGATAAACATTTTAAATAAAGGAAAACAAAATATTTTGGAAATACTATTTTTGATCATTAAAATAAAAGGATTTGGTTTTCAATTAAAATAAAAGTTTTATAGATAAAGATTGTTTTATAGAGCCAAATTAAACCTTGGCCAAGCCTTAGAATAAAACAATTTGTTTTGATAAAAATAGTAAAGGTTTATTTAAATAAAACAATGAAGATTTAATATCCAATTTTTATTTAAGTAAAGGCCTTTCCCTTTTTAAATAAACACCAAAACTTATTTTGGTTTAAATAGGTTTTCCAAGTATTTTATATTCTCTAATAAAACCTAATAAAGTGTGTTGTCTTTATTTTAGATTTTAAAATAAACATTCTCAATAAAACAAACCCTAGTTGAATTAATAATGAAAGTCTATTTTATTTAATTAATAATGGACTCTAAAATAAAATGATATTTTGTGTTAGAACAAGATTTTCAAATGAATTGTATTTTCAAATAAAACCTACTGATTTGATTTTGAAAACATTTGGATTTCTAATGAAGATTTTATTAATTAAAACAAACCCTAATTTATTAAATAACTAAAAGATCCATTTTATTTAATCAATAAATGAGTCTTAAAATAAATAAAAATAAATATTTTGGACTTTGGACTTTGTTGATGAACAGAACCAAAAACACAATGCAAAGTTTAAATGATTGTTTGAATTGTTGAATTATTTGAATGCTTGAATAATTGTTTGAAATAACAAATCAGGAAATAGAAAAGGAAAAATAAAGCAGACAGAAAAAAAATAGTGCAAAGGCCCAGCCCACTAAGCCAATCCAGCCTAGCTCCCCTCTCCCCTCCCCGAACCGTTTTCCTCACCGCTGAAACAACCCACAAAGCCCCTGACAAGTGGACCTCCCCTCGTTTCTTTTCCCCACTGATCAGAGGACCCCACACCACACCCCTTCTTCCCCACCCGCGAACCACGCCTCTTCCCCCTCGCTGCCGTTGCAGGCCTTGATTCCGCGCGTTTAATTCGCCTTAACGCCGCGTTAATTCCTCGTCGCGGCCACGTCCATTTAACCGCCTGCTCCTCCTCCTCTTTTTCCCTCACTCGCCACTCCCTCTCTGCCCCGAGGCTGCTACAATTTGAGCTCGCACCGCCGCCGTCTCCGAAGAGCTGTCGCAGCAATTCCGGCAACCCCTCACCGCCCCTTGCCTCCTTGACCATCCTCTCGTGATCCCCACCTCCTGGCGATCATCCCCGTAGCACCAGCTTGCCCCCGAGCGATCCAGAGCATCGACAACCACGACGACCACCGTCGCCACCGTCTGCCTCTTTCTCCGACGAACCCCACAGGTAGATTCTGGTCGCCCCTCTCCTCCCCGAGAACACGATGATGATCTCCAAGCTCATACGAACCTAACGGCACTTCCCGTTTGTCTTAGGGCGCCCCCAATCCTCGCCATCGTCAAGCACAGAGCGTCGCCGTGTCTGTTTCTTCTCCGGCGACGTCTCCCAGGTGAACCAGACCGCCCCACGCCTTCTCGTTCACGCACACACCTTCGCCGTGTCCTTGCGCTCCTGACTATGTGTTTTGTTTACCTCCTGGTGATCTGCAGCATCATCCTCGACAGCAACCCGAGAGCACCGCCGCCCGCAACAACTCCGGCGAGAAATCCTGCCAAGACCAGAGCGCCCCTCGCCAGACCAACACCTCCTCGAGCACCACCGTGACCTCCTGAACCCGGGGAACTTCTTCTCCTCCTGTCTCGCTTCCTAGATCCACCGCGAACCCTCGCCTGGCCGTGCGCTGCCGCTAGCCGCCGTCGGCGCCGCTCACTTTTGGTCTAACGAGCCAGTACCGTAGGATCTACTTTGAACGAGTGTGATTAGATCACTTACCGCGAAGAGGTACGCGTTCTGTGCCGCACGATCCAACTTAAATCCAACGCACCCCAGTAGCCGATCCACACGAAATGGTATTGCCCAATCAGAAGCAGCCACGTGTTCAGGGTTTGATTTAAAATAGAATTTAGATCTGATTAGAATACAAATTTGTAATTGCTATAACTTTCAAACCACACGTCCAAATTTGGCAAATTTTATATCAATAAAATCAGGAGAACAAGCCCTAGCTAACCATGGCCTTAGTTTTGAAAATAGTATCTGTTAACTTGATTGAATTTGCAGAAACATTTGGGTACTTGTTTAGAGTATAAAAATTGTTTAAAATTGATTTTAAGATTAAAACCTTTGCAAAATGGAATTATGTGACCATACTGACCCTAGGAACCAACCCATAGTGTTAAAAATGATTTTGGTGAAATTTAAGTTGAATTATTTAACTTAGCCATTTTCTAGCCATATAAAATTATTGATTTTACAATGGAAATGTTTTGCAAGGAAAACTTTGGGAAAAATGCTTTGGACCAAACTTACTGACCCAAAAACACCAAGCCTTGCCTAGAGAAACTTACTTGGTGCAAAACCTAAAGTTTTGCTTTGATAAGAATAATTTTCACCACATAAAATGATGAATGAATTTTAAAATAGTCTTAGGATAAAACCCAATTGCAAATGACTTTGCCATTTTGGTAAATAACCAATTTGGGCCTTACAAAGTTTATAAACCTAGTAGAGACCAACCTTGCAAAAGAACCCTCTTTTGCATGACTTAGACTCCATTGCTATGTGTGTGAAATTGTTTGTTTAACCTTGGTTTGGAATGTTAGTTGATTTGGTGATTTGCTTGATTGACTTGTAGTGAAATTAGCAAAGTGTGAAACTAGCAAGATCAAGGAAGTGAACCCCCATTCCCTACCAAAAGGCAAGTTACACTATCATACAAAAGTCCTACTACTTTCATTACACTTAGTGGATTTTGAAAATATGCATGAAAAGATATTTCTGTACTTATGCTATGCTAAATCCTAATAGGATTCCCTATACACTCATTAGTGAAAATATTGAAGTTGTACATGCTTAGCCATGCTATATGCTATAATTTAAAAAGAGATACATGTTGAGATTTTACAAAGATTGAGAAAAGGACTTGTGTTTTACATAATAAAACAAGGACTCAATGAACCACCTAGGTGGAGGATACTTTAAGTTTTGGAGAAGGTGGCAACAAAAGGGAACCATGTCTATGGCAATCACTTTGTGTTGTGCTCCAAAAGAAAACCACCTAGGAAACTTAGAGATCAAACATGCTTCTCCAATTGTGGCTTTCGTGTGCAACCACATGCTATTATGGCTCTGGCTTAGTCAATTACATTAGGAAGACCCATACATTGTCTTTAGTTACTGGACATGGGGATCTGGAATGCTTCATGGGGGCTGAAGACAAAGCTAGCAATGATGTATGGGAGGACCTTTTGGAAAGACTTCGTCACATTCTCAATCTGCCAGTACTCCATCTTGGTGAGCACTAATCCAGTAGGCCACTGGTGGCAAAAGGATGGGATTGTGACATGTGGGTAAAGTGTACTCCTTCTGCAGAAGTAAACAAAATATAAGTACTTATCCGTGTCCCCGGTTATGGACAATACTGAGCAACTAAAGTTTGAACTATGGGAGATCTCGACATTCCAACTTCTAATATAAAAACTTGATGCCCTTGTGTGTCTACCAAGGAATTCAAAGAGATTTTGTTAAACTTGTTGCACTTGGGGTTACCAAGGTGCTCAAGAGCATGATGTACTTGGGGTTACCAAGGAACTCATGAGTTTTGATAAAACTTGTTGCACTTGGGGTTACCAAGGTGCTCAAGAGATTTTGACAAGGATTTGAACACTTGAGTTTCTACCAAGGAGTTCAAGGAACTTGGAAAAGAAATTTGACAAAGGACTTTAAAACCCTTTTGAAAATATAGGATAAAATGTTGCTTTATGCAAATAAGCCTTAAACTCTACTTAGCCAAATATGCATATAATGATAGGATCCACTCTTATTATACATAAAAGTGAAGCTTGCCAATACAATTCAAAATGTATTGACCCTTGTGGCTGTAACTTGAAATGTTGCAGGTTGATTGATTTTAAATGAAGATTGTTTGATTGACTAGGACTACAAAGTCTACAACCAACATCTGCCTGTGGCACTTTGAAGATGAAGGACCCATGACTATAATTATTCCGCTGCAATGTAATGTAATAGCCAAATGAGCTATGAAAAGATGTAAATAAAATTATGTTATTCCTGGTTATAAAGTTATATTATGACCTTTGTTTCTTGATATTACATCTTAACTGTGGATGCTAGCTATTGATCCAGGGACTAGCATTGTAAACACAGGAGGAACCTAACTTATCAGGTTGGGACCCCTACAATTTCACACACATAAAACAATGGGATCTAAGATGCATGTAATCATACAAGGGATGGTTCTATTTGCAAAGATGGTCTCCACTAGGCTTCTAAACTTTGTAAAGTCCAAAGTGCTCATTTACCAAAATGGCAAAGTCATTTGCAAAAGGGTTTTGTCCTTAAGCCATTTTTTTTATCTATTCAACATTTTATGTGGTGGAAAAACATTTTTATCAAGCAACAACTTTAAGTGGTTCACCAATTAAGTTGAGGTTTCTCAAAACTTGGTGTTTATGGCCAGTAGGTTTGATCCAAAATATTTTCCCAAAGTTTTTACTCCAAAAACATTTTCATAACAAAATTTATTATTATTTTTATTTGGCTAGAAATGGACTAAACCAATTAATCCATCCTAATCTTCTCCAAATTCATTTTCAAAACCATGGGTTGGTTCCTAGGGTCAGTAAGTTCACCATAAACTATTTTGCCAAGGTTTCAAACTTTAAAAACATTTTTGAATCATTTTTCTAGTCTTAACAAGCAATCAAATGTTTCTGCATAATCAACCAATCTAACAGTTGCTAAACCAAAGGCATGGTTGGCTAGGGTTTGTTCCACTGATTTCAACGGTATAAAGTTTGTAATTTTTGGACGTGTGGATCAAAAGTTACAAAGGTTTGAAAATTGAATCTATAACAGATTTAAATCTGTTTTTAAAACGAAACCTGGCCACGCGGCGCGTTCTGGTTGGATGATACCGATTCGGCTAGATCGGCAACGTGGCGCGTTGGATCTAACAGATCGCACGGTTCAGAAAGCATACCCCTTCGGCGTTTTAAAATGATCTATCTAGTTCGTTCGATCCAGATCCTACGGCTATTAACGCCTTGACCAAACTCTGGCGGCGCAGCGACGGTTGCTGGCGGCGGCGAGGTCAGTCGGCGGCGGCGCTGGTGAAACAGGACGCTAGAAGAGAGGGGAGGATGCTCACCAGTTTCGCGAGGACGTGGTGGTGCTCAACATGTGCTTGTCGTGGCAGGGGGTCCTCTGGTACAGCTGCGATTGCTCGCCGGAGTAGAGAACAACGTCGGGTGGTCCTGGTCGTGGTCGGAGTCGTCGCGGGGGAGCTCGACGGAGACGAGACAGACGGCGGCGAGGTTGGAGCTTGACGAAGGTGATGCTCTGGGGCGCCCGCGGTCGAACGAAGGTACAGGCAGATGCGCCAGGGAGTGGTGAAGGTGTTCGTGTGCTTGTGGAGGCAGGAGATGGTGTGGCTTGGCCGAAATCGAAGGTGGAAGCTCGTCGGACCGAGGGTGGTGCGGCGAGAAATGGGGCAGCCTGGAGGCGTGTCGAGGCGGGGCGATAGAGGGGAAAGGAGGAGGAGACGTTGTCGTTTAATAGTGTGTAGTCACGGCGAGGTTAAGGCGTAGAATCAATGCGTATTGAAGCCGCGATATCAACGGCAGAAACGGCCGGCGTGGTCGTCGCGAGGAAGGAGACGAGCTGGAAAAGTGGGGTCTGCTGGTCAGTGGTAAAAGGAGTGAGAGGGAGGTCCACCAGTCATTCACTCTGTGGGTCAGTTGCCAGGTGCGAAGCGTTTTCTTCGGGGTAAAGAAGGCTGGGCTGGTACTGGGCCTTGTGGGATCTGTCGACTGGGCTGGTCCAGATCCTATTTTTTTTGTCTGCTGGTTTTTTCTTTTTCTATAACTATTTCCTGTTTTGAAATTTCAAACAACCAAACAATGTTCAAATCAATTCAATCAAACACCAAACTTTGCAACTATGAATTTGGTTTTGTTCAGTAACATAATCCAAAATTCCAAAACCAAAATAATAATTTTATTTTAGGTCATTATTAATTAAATAAAATGGGCTCTAGTAAATAAATCAAAAATAGTTTTTGTTTTATTTAATTTCTTTATTTGAAACCTAAATATTTTCAAAACCCAAATCAGTAGGTTTTATTTGAGAGTCCAAAATACTTGGAAAACTTATTTTAAATAAATAAATAAATAAGTTTTGATGTTTTGGAAATAGTAAAACCTTTACTAATAAAACTTGGATATTAAATCCTTATTACTTTATTTAGTAAACCTTTACCATTTTTATCAAAGCAAAATGTTTTATCTCAAAAGCTTGGCCAAGGTTTAATTTGGCTTTATAAAATAATCTTTATTTAGAAAATTTCTATTTCTTTTGAAAATCAAATCCTTTTATTTAAAAGATCCAAAATAGTAATTCCAAAATATTTTATTTTCCTTTTATTAAATGTTTATCCTTTTAAATCCCTTTAGGATTTATTTAATTCAAATTGGTTTGAAGATTTCCAATTGGATTCAAAAAGTTTCTTCTGACCCTGAAAATCAAACAAAGTTTTATTTTATTCATTTATTTTCGCATTACAAGATTTGGAAAATCTTGGGATGTGACAGGCTACCACCCTTAAAATAAATCTCGTCCCGAGATTTGGGAAGGCTAGGGTTACAAGCAGGCTCAAACAACTAGGGTACTACCACCCTTAAAAAATTTCAAACAAAAATTACATATTGTCCTTCTTGGTATCCTGGGGAAATTTCCCTAAGAAAACTTTTGCATTGTGTCCTAGGTTTCCATACTTGACTCATGGGCCAAGGTTGAGTTTCTCCATAGGCTTGTTCAACTTGTTCTTCATCTTTTCTGGACAGTTGCTTGCATAATGTCCTGGGTTCTTGCAATTGAAACAGTGGATATCTTTGAGTTCTTTACGTGGCTCTTGTGGACAAGTTGCTACATAATGGCCTAGCTCTTTGCAGTTATTGCACACTACCTGGCCAATCTCTTTATTCGTTGGGTTCTCTGGGCATTCACCAGAATAGTGTCCCATTTCCTTACATTTGTAACATTGCACATGGCTTTTGTCTATCTTTTGCTTCTTGGTTTTCTTTGATCCTTTGAATTGGGTTGTCTTGTTTGGAGGTATAAGTGGTCCTTTTCCTTTGCCATCAACATTCTTGTCATACTTGGATCCTTCTTGTTTCCTTTGTTCAACAATGGCATAGATGGGGCATTGGATAGGAACATGATTGTTTCCTTCACACAAATAACAAGTGGCTTGAGAGGTGGGGCATTGTCCAACAGGATGTTTCTCTTCACAGTTGGGGCATTGATCTCCATGCTCCTTGTAAGTATGATCCTTGTCTCCACAAATAATGCAAGCTGGGGCTCCATCTAGAATAATATTTCTGTCATCCTTGTTGTCATAGACTCTTTTGGGATAGTTTTCTTCCATTTTGATCATTTGATCAGTCACCTTAAGCACTAGTTGGCCTTGAGTTTCCAAAAATCCTTGTAGCTTTGGATCTTCTCCACTAGAGTTGGCTATGAACTGAGTTGTCACTTGGTTCAACCGATTCTAGGTTGCTATGAGCTCTTTCATGCTGTCCTCTTGGTTGGTGTTGATGTCATCAACCTTGATGTTGGAGTCTCTTGGAGTAGTCATCTGTTTGGGTTGAAGGGAGATTAGAGTAGGCAAGATATTTCTAAGGAGATGTTTCTAATTCACACAAACGATGTGCATGCAATCACAAGTCAAACATTTCACTCAAACAATAAAGTTCAAGCACATACTTAGGCAACAAAAATATTTTTGTTACACCACTTAAGTTGGTGTGTTTTGACTTATCTAAAATATGGTGGTCCATCTATATGGTTCACTTGTGATCTTTCCTTCCTTCATGATTCTTCTTACATGAGATCATTGTTCCCTTGAGAAAAACTCTTGATTACAATAACTTCTAGTGATGTGATCTTCTTCTAACTTTTGCATTCCCTCAGTCTCTAAATCTTGAGCAAGATTTCCTTGTCTCACTTGTAGTCCTTAGTGGTATCCAAGTTGGAAGTCCTTGGTGAATATGCTGAAGATGTTGAAGTCATTAGAGTTGAAAAAGTTGAGAAGTCCTTTGTACATGGTGTAGTCTTTGGTCATGGGGTAGGCTTTTCCATCAAGTTTGAAATAGATGAGAATGTAGAGTTGAAACCAAAATTGTTGAGGAAAGAGTTTACAAGTGTTTTTGTATATAAGTTTTGGATCAAAATATAACTCCTATTTTTCTAAGGGTTTTTGTCCAATCCTAGGTTTACAAATCCTACAGGCAACACAATGCTCTGATACCATCTGTAGAGGGAGTGTCCCAACCTTTTGACAATATAAGGCGGAGTCCCCTGTGTTTACAATGCTAGTCCCTGGATCAATAGCTAACATCCACAGTTAAGATGTAATATCAAGAATCAAAGGTCATAGTGTCACTTTATAACCAGGAATAACATAATTTTATTACATCTTACATAGCTCATTTGGCTATTACATTACATTGCAGCGGAATAACTATAGTCTTGGGTCCTTCATCTTCAAGTGCCACAGGAAGATGTTGGTTGTAGACTTTGTAATCCTAATCAAACAATCTTCACTAAAAACAATCAAACCTGCAACATTACAAGTTACAGCCACAAGGGTCAATACATTTGAATTGTATTGGCAAGTTTCACTACTATGTATAATATGAGTGGATCCTATCAATACATGCAATTCTGGCTAAGTAGGGTTTAAGGCTTATTTGCATAAAGCAATATTTTATCCTATCTTTTAAAAATGGTTTTGGTCCTTTGTCAAATCTCCTTTTCCAAGTTCCTTGAACTCCTTGGTAGAAACTCAAGTGTTCAAGTCCTTGTCAAAATCCCTTGAGCTACTTGGTAACCCCAAGTGCATCAAGTTTTATAAAAATCTCATGAGTTCCTTGGTAACCCCAAGTGTTCATGTTTTCAACAAAATCTCTTGAGTTCCTTGGTAACCCCAAGTACATCAAGTTTTGTCAAAGTCTCTTGAGCTCCTTGGTAACCCCAAGTGCATCAAGTCCTTAAAAGTTTTCTTTTAGAAATTAGAATGTCGAGATCTCCCATAGCTTCAAACTTTAGTTGCTCAGTATTGTCCATAACCGGGGACACGGCTAAGTACTTAGATTTTATTATCTTCTGTAGAAGGAGTACACTTTACCCACATGTCACAATCCCATCCTTTTTCCACCAGTGGCCACTGGATTAGTGCTCACCAAGATGGAGTACTGGCAGATTGAGAATGTGACGAAGTCTTTCCAAAGGGTCCTCCCATACACCATTGCTAGCTTGTCTTCAGCACCCATGAAGCATTCTAGATCCCCATGTCTAGTAAACTGAAGACAATGCATGGGTCTTACCAATGTAGTTGACTAAGCCAGAGCCATAATAGCATGTGGTTGCACACGAAAGCCACAATTGGAGAAACATGTTCAATCTCTAAGTTTCCTGGGTGGTTTCCTTTGGAGCACAACACAAAGAGATTGCCATAGACATGGTTCCTTTTGTTGCCACCTTCTCCAATACTCAAAGTATCCTTGGCCACCCAGGTGGTTCATTGAGTCCTTGTTTTATTATATAAAACACAAGTCCTTTTCTCAACTTCATAAAATCTCAACATGTATCTCTTTTCAAAATGAAGCATGGCTAAGCATGTAACAACTACATTATTTTCTCTAAGGAATGGATAGGGAATCCTATTAGGATTTTAGCATAGCATAAGTATAAAAATATCTTCTCATGCATGTTTCAAAATCCACTAAGTATAATGAAAATAGTAGGATTTTTAGATGATAGTGTAACTTGCCTTTTTGGTAGGGAATGATGGTTCACTCCTTGATCTTGCTAGTCTCACTCTTTTCTAATTTCACTACAATCAATCAAGCAAGCATAGTATCAAGTAGCATCCCAAACCATTAATCATTCAACATTTCACACACATAAAACAATGGGATCTAAGATGCATGTAATCATACAAGGGATGGTTCTATTTGCAAAGATGGTCTCCACTAGGCTTCTAAACTTTGTAAAGTCCAAAGTGGTCATTTACCAAAATGGCAAAGTCATTTGCAAAAGGGTTTTGTCCTTAAGCCATTTTTTTTATCTATTCAACATTTTATGTGGTGGAAAAACATTTTTATCAAGCAACAACTTTAAGTGGTTGACCAATTAAGTTGAAGTTTCTCAAAACTTGGTGTTTATGGCCAGTAGGTTTGATCCAAAATATTTTCCCAAAGTTTTTACTCCAAAAACATTTTCATAACAAAATTTTTTTTATTTGGCTAGAAATGGACTAAACCAATTAATCCATCCTAATCTTCTCCAAATTCATTTTCAAAACCATGGGTTGGTTCCTAGGGTCAGTAAGTTCACCATAAACTATTTTGCCAAGGTTTCAAACTTTAAAAACATTTTTGAATCATTTTTCTAGTCTTAACAAGCAATCAAATGTTTCTGCATAATCAACCAATCTAACAGTTGCTAAACCAAAGGCATGGTTGGCTAGGGTTTGTTCCACTGATTTCAACGGTATAAAGTTTGTAATTTTTGGACGTGTGGATCAAAAGTTACAAAGGTTTGAAAATTGAATCTATAACAGATTTAAATCTGTTATTAAAACGAAACCTGGCCACGCGGCGCGTTCTGGTTGGATGATACCGATTCGGCTGGATCGGCAACGTGGCGCGTTGGATCTAACAGATCGCACGGTTCAGAAAGCGTACCCCTTCGGCGTTTTAAAATGATCTATCTAGTTCGTTCGATCCAGATCCTACGGCTATTAACGCCTTGACCAAACTCTGGCGGCGCAGCGACGGTTGCTGGCGGCGGCGAGGTCAGTCGGCGGCGGCGCTGGTGAAACAGGACGCTAGAAGAGAGGGGAGGATGCTCACCAGTTTCGCGAGGACGTGGTGGTGCTCAACGTGTGCTTGTCGTGGCAGGGGGTGCTCTGGTACAGCTGCGATTGCTCGCCGGAGTAGAGAACAACGTCGGGTGGTCCTGGTCGTGGTCGGAGTCGTCGTGGGGGAGCTCGACGGAGACGAGACAGACGGCGGCGAGGTTGGAGCTTGACGAAGGTGATGCTCTGGGGAGCCCGCGGTCGAACGAAGGTACAGGCAGATGCGCCAGGGAGTGGTGAAGGTGTTCGTGTGCTTGTGGAGGCAGGAGATGGTGTGGCTTGGCCGAAATCGAAGGTGGAAGCTCGTCGGACCGAGGGTGGTGCGGCGAGAAATGGGGCAGCCTGGAGGCGTGTCGAGGCGGGGCGACAGAGGGGAAAGGAGGAGGAGACGTTGTCGTTTAATAGTGTGTAGTCACGGCGAGGTTAAGGCGTAGAATCAATGCGTATTCAAGCCGCGATATCAACGGCAGAAACGGCCGGCGTGGTCGTCGCGAGGAAGGAGACGAGCTGGAAAAGTGGGGTCTGCTGGTCAGTGGTAAAAGGAGTGAGAGGGAGGTCCACCAGTCATTCACTCTGTGGGTCAGTTGCCAGGTGCGAAGCGTTTTCTTCGGGGTAAAGAAGGCTGGGCTGGTACTGGGCCTTGTGGGATCTGTCGACTGGGCTGGTCCAGATCCTATTTTTTTTGTCTGCTGGTTTTTTCTTTTTCTATAACTATTTCCTGTTTTGAAATTTCAAACAACCAAACAATGTTCAAATCAATTCAATCAAACACCAAACTTTGCAACTATGAATTTGGTTTTGTTCAGTAACATAATCCAAAATTCCAAAACCAAAATAATAATTTTATTTTAGGTCATTATTAATTAAATAAAATGGGCTCTAGTAAATAAATCAAAAATAGTTTTTGTTTTATTTAATTTCTTTATTTGAAACCTAAATATTTTCAAAACCCAAATCAGTAGGTTTTATTTGAGAGTCCAAAATACTTGGAAAACTTATTTTAAATAAATAAATAAATAAGTTTTGATGTTTTGGAAATAGTAAAACCTTTATTAATAAAACTTGGATATTAAATCCTTATTACTTTATTTAGTAAACCTTTACCATTTTTATCAAAGCAAAATGTTTTATCTCAAAAGCTTGGCCAAGGTTTAATTTGGCTTTATAAAATAATCTTTATTTAGAAAATTTCTATTTCTTTTGAAAATCAAATCCTTTTATTTAAAAGATCCAAAATAGTAATTCCAAAATATTTTATTTTCCTTTTATTAAATGTTTATCCTTTTAAATCCCTTTAGGATTTATTTAATTCAAATTGGTTTGAAGATTTCCAATTGGATTCAAAAAGTTTCTTCTGACCCTGAAAATCAAACAAAGTTTTATTTTATTCATTTATTTTCACATTACAAGATTTGGAAAATCTTGGGATGTGACAGTGGCATCTGCGTTCTTTAGCACGAAGGGCATTGTGTTGTAGCAGAACACTCCAAACGGTGTGATAAACGCCGTTTTCTCTTGATCTTCGAACTTGAGTCGAATCTGGTTGTAGCCTGAGTAGGCGTCGAGGAAGGAGAGTTTCTTGCATCCTGTAGTCAAATCGATGATCTGGTCGATCCGAGGAAGAGGAAAGTGGTCCTTTGGGCAGTGCTTGTTCAGCGACGTGAAGTCCACGCACATCCGCAGGATATCCGTGTCCTTCTTGGGAACCATCACTGTATTTGCGAGCCATTCGCTTTCTTTGATCTCCCTGATGAAGTCTGCAACGAGTAGCCTATTTATTTCCTTCCTGATAGCTTCGGCCCGTGGCTCGGACAGTCTCCGGATGGACTGCTTGACGGGCTTGGTGTCTGGAAAGACGTTGAGTGCATGCTCGGCGAATTCTCTGGGAACTCCTGGCATGTCCGCAGGACACCAGGCGAAGATTTCCCAGCGCTCACGGAGGAATTCGACGAGCGCGCCTTCCTATGCGGGGCTGAGGTCGTTGGCGATCAGCGCCGTCTTGGAGGCATCCGTCGGATGGACCTGCACCTTCTTTGTGTTGACGGTGGAGTCGAAGGACATGTCAGGTGCGTTTTGTCGTGCGACTGGGGGTGCCCCATTGTCCGTCACCTCGCGGAGCCTTACGAGCTCCTCCTGCATGCCGAATGATTGGGAGATTCTGTTGAAGTCCCTGTTGCATTGGTCCGATCGGGTGAAGCTCCCGTGGACTGTGATGACGCCCTTTGGTCCTGGCATCTTGAGTAGCAGGTATGCGTAATGTGGGACAACCAAGAATCTTACGGATGCTACACGCCCGAGGATGGCATGGTATTGTGATGGCCAGTCCACCACTTCGAATTCGAGCCGCTCGAGTCGGAAGTTGTCCGGCTTGCCGAAGATGATGTCGAGCCATATTTTGACCAGGGGGAATATGCCCTTTCCTGGGACGATGTCGTGGAACGTTGTGTCTGACTGTTCCAGGCTGCACTGCGGGATCGGCATTGCTGCTAGAGTACTTGCGAACATTAGGTTGATGCCGCTGCCGCCGTCCATGAAGACGCGGCTCATCTCGAAACCTCCGATCTGCGCCTCCAGCACCAGGGCAGCATGACCTGGGCGAGGGATCTGGCAAGGGTGATCCGAACGACTGAACGTGATGCAGGACTCCGATCCGCTGAGGTACTCAGGGATGGCGGGTGGAGTTTCCACGGCCAGGTTGATCTGACGGGTGATTTTCTTCTGCACCCTATTCATGGGGCGCCCCTTCTGGATCATCAGTGCTCCTTTTGGCGGGGGATACCCGTTCCCAGTGTTGTTCTGTGCTGGTGCGACTGGTTGGTTCGGGCCTCCTATAGGTGGCGGTGGAGGAGCTCCATGCGCTATCTCACCTAGCGCGGGTGCGTTCCCGAATCCAGGAAGTGGAGCTTGCTGCCTCATCTGGACCATGCTTTCGCTGAGTTTCTGGAACACGCGGCAGTCCTTGATCATGTGGCTTGCCTTCTTCTTGCCATCCTGCTTGTCGATGTAGAAGTGGATGGTGCATGGACCCGAAAGTTTTTCGTATGCTGAGGGTCCGTTATCGCGGTCGCGGCGCTGCCACGACTGTGCTGGGCGTCCTCCATCGCGGAAGTTTCCTCCGCGGTATCCTCCGCTGTTGCGGTTGGCATCGTTGCGGCGATCGGCGTAGCCGGCCGCGACCATGTCGGGTCCATCGCGATCGTCGTAGACGCGTGATCTCCTCTTGCTACGGCGCTCTCGTCGTCGGCCGTAGTCGTCCTCTTCCTCCGAGTGTGCCCGGTGGACGGAATCTTCGCCGTCATCCCACATGTTGGCGATGTCCATGAGGTGGTCGAGTGTCTTGGGATTGATGCGCCCAAGTTCCTCCTTGAAGTCCTGGCGCTTGACGCCGTCTTTGAAGGCGTCGATGGCCCTCTCTTCGGAGATGTGCGCTGCGGAGTTCTTGGTGTTGGACCAGCGTAGTATGTATGAGCGAATGGATTCGCCCGTTCGTTGAGTGCAGGCCCGCAACTCCTCGATTGAGGCGGGCCTCTTGCTGGTGCCTTTGAAGTTTCGGATGAAGCTGTAAGCTAGCTCCTCCCAACTTCGGATGGACCCTGAAGATAGGCTGCTAAGCCGGATCCGGGCTGCACCTGTCAGCTGCAGCTGAAGGCATTGCATGGCGGTTTCCTTGTTTCCGCCGTGCAATTTGATGGATGACAGGTGGTCGCTGAGCCATGCTTTTGGGTCTTGTGTGCCGTTGAACTTCGGAGTATCCGAAGGAAGTTTGAAATTTCGCGGCATCCGTGTTCGTCGGACAGATCTGCTGAAGCACCGGGCTCCGCAGAGTTCTCCTTCGTCTTCGTCCATCTCGGATTCAGACAAGCATGCGCGCTTAGCTCGCGCTTTGTCGATTTTGCGCTGTGTTAGCGCGTCTCTGGCGTCGTAATCACGGCTGCGATGACGCGAGCTTTTGTGCCTTCGAGGAAGGTCATGGTCCTCTTCTTCGGATGAAGGAGTGGGGCTACGGTTGAACCTGACCGTAGCTTTCTTTTTTGACTCCGTAGGAGTTTCTTGATGGAGCACAACTCCGACGAGTCCGAGTCCGGTGAGTGCGGACTTGTGCATGGCTCTCTTCGGGTCCCCCTCCGGAGGTGGGTAGGCCGCGAGGTACGCAGTGGCTGCTATGATCGCAGCTTGTGGTGTCTTCGGGATGATGTTGCCGTCGGCATACATCTCCATGAAGGATGCGTTGAGTGTTCGGGTCACCTCACGGCGCTCCTTGGGGTCCATGTTTTCCGTTCGGGAGCGGTGCTTGTTGCCGTGGTTGCCGTTCGAGCTGGAGCCGATGCCCATGGCGGAGAGCGCGGCTCGTCGCTCGCTAGACTCCGAGGCTGCTTGCTTGCGTTTGTCAAGCACCTCCTGCATCTTGACCTGCTTCTTGTGCTCCTCGATCAGGAGCAGATGGTAGGCCATCAGCAGATCTCGTGAGGAGTCTGCAGGTAGGATTATGTCGCCTGCCACGACGGCGCGTTCCTGGGCCCATCCTTCTTTGCTAAGGCGGATGGCATGGCCGTTGTTGTCCCCTTCGGGTGGGGGGGACTGGCTTCTTCTGTTTCCGCCGTTTCGATCTGGCGGGTTGGGCGGTGGGTTGGGTGTTTGCTGATCCACGTCGCCCTGGATGAGTACGGCGCATTGGTTGCGCTCGTAGATTGATCTGCTGTTGCCGCAGCTTTCGGATCCGGAACCGCAGGTCCCTTCATCCGATGGCGGATCACACAGGTCGGAGTTGCAGCTGCTGCTGATGTTGTGCGTAGCACAGGGTGTGGGGCCCACGAAGCGGGCCTGATTGATGGTAGGGGCACCTGCTCAGGGAGGCGGAGGGTGCCAGTTTGCCCCACCTGGAAGCAGAAGCTCCCGAACAGGATTTCGAGTTCGTCGCCTACGGGCTCGAAGTCCTTCATGGTGGCCAGTGAGTGGGCGGTGAAGTCAAAAGCGCCGAAGAGGAAGTGACTCTCCGGCGCCGCAGAGTTGTAGATCGATCGGGTTGGGACCATCACGATCGCACAATCAGCGTCCCCGTTTCCCACAGACGGCGCCAATTGACGAGGTTTGATCCCATCAATGCCCATTGTTATGGACTTGGGTTTTGGAGAAGATGGGGATGCTGGAGATCGCAGAACGGTTAGCAAACAAGAAATACGGGACACGAGGTTTACCCAGGTTCAGGCCCCCGGAGGGAAAACCCTACTCCTGCTTGTCTGCTCTTGATTACGGTGGAACCGAAGGTTACAGGGGTGCGCAGATGTAATCTGGCGTGGAAGTGTGTATGCGGAAGTATGAGTCGAGAGATCTAGGTCGTGCCCTCCTGGCCTTTATATAGACTTAGGCAGGTCTCGGGCATAGACCTAGTCGGTTACAAGTTCTAGGGTTTTACCCCTTTGAATTTCCTATCTACTCTAGTCTTGCTCTCCAAGGATCCGAAGGCATCATGGTCCTGGGCCACCCGAAAGTCTTCATGGGCCGGTGTATATTTGCCGTGGGCCTTCCTTGGGCTAGACCAGGTATGCTGAGATCATGTACCAGCGGGGTATAACCATGTCACTTGAAGACCGACAAAGCTTAATGAGTCCAAACTCGTGGTTGATGTAGACGATCTCTAGTCGATCTCAAGATCGAGAGGAAGTCCTAGCGCCGCAAAACAGCAGCGCATCCGTGCTCGCACACACGTTCGAGGCACCGAGCAACCTCCGCCTCCTCGCTCCAGCGATGCAGCGAAAGCACAACTCTTTCTTGCCGAATAGCCACCGGGAACATGTATCTCGCTAGTCCGAGACCATGGGGGATAAATTCTAGAGGGGGAGAGAGATCCTTCACGAGGAGGTGTGAGTGAGAGAGAGGGAGGGGGCTCCTTTTATAGGGAGAGGGGGGCACCCAAGGAGCCATGCGCCCAGCCATGGGGATGCTCCCACCTCTTCCACATTCATGTGGGTGGACACTCCACTCACTCAAATGCCTTTCAATTCCCTCCACTCAAAAACCCACTCAAATTCCCATTAAATTTCCACCAAATTTAATGCAAACTCTCATTAAATAAAACTCCTTTTACTTATTCAGAATTTTGTCAATTACTTTAATGACAAACATTCACATATAACCCCTTGCTAGTATTTCATTTCACATGCAGAAACACTTTCTGCAATTTCACCTGAAAACCCGTTTCGGTATCTAGTGAAATAAATTCCTGCGCTTGTTATTCTTTTCGGCATGAAACTTTTGCTCCAAATGGATGTCGGTGTCTCTTAAGTGTGTCACCCTACGGTTCGTGAATAATGCGGACATTATCGAGACCCCTCTCGGATCAATAATCAGAAGCGGGATCTGGAGACCCATACTAACTCCCACACATTCAACGATGACTTTCTTGTGATCGTCGGAACCTTTTACGCTAGTATCTTAATCCCTTTGTTTCGTGATATATTACATGTCCGAGATTCGATCATCGGTATCTCCATACCTAGTTTGATCTCGTTACTGACATGTACTCTTTTCTCGTTCCCGTGATATAACATTCTAGTGATAAAATCACTTGCTTGCAAGCTAATCAATGTGATATCACTGAGAGGGCCCAGAGTATATCTATCCGTCATCGGGATGAACAAATTCCACTCTCGATCCATGGGCCTCAACATAACATTTTATTAGTTCTGAATCCATCTTTATAATCACCCAGTTACGGTGCGATGTTTGATGTTATCAAGAAACTCTTCCAGTGTTAGTGATTGATATGATCTCATGGTCTAAGGATTAGGATCACTTCGTAAGTTGTTATAGCAATATAAAGTCAATGACTTTGATCGTAATGCTATACTTCGGATGAATGTTCATCACACCATTACACTAATATTGTGACCTCGTTATTAACAACATCCAATGTCCATGATCAGGAAACCTTTGATCATCTTGTTAATCAACGAGCTAGTTTATAAGAGAGGCATAACTAGGAACTTCCTTTTTGTTTATTAAACACACATGTATTAACGTTTCCGTATTAATACAATTATAGCATGTAAAATAAAAATTTATCATAAACAAGGAATACGATAATAACCACTTTATTATTGCCTCTCGGGCATATTCCCTTCAGGCGCCTCACCTCACCCCACTTGAACCTCGAGTGTAAGGTTGAGTAGCATACACCCAATGAACTTGCTAGACCTCGAAGCGTCCTCCTTCTGTTCAACTAGATTGTCATTATCCTCGACAGACCCAGGTCTTTTCTTTTTAGACCACTTCTACGTTTCTTTTTGTTTGAAACGTTAACTTCTTTAACTTCTTTACCTTCTGCAAGTTGTTTCCGTGCGTCTTCCCATATTCTTTCAATTGTTCAAAGACTTGTATTCAACAGGCTTGCAACGAGCACCTTGTCCTCCGTTTGAATCGCGCCATCTCTGCTCTTGATTAATATCAAAGCTAAATAAGCACCAAATCTTTTCTCACCTATCAGGTTTACTGCATTTCTTCTGATTGAATGATCAACACTTGCAAAGAGGAGCAAAAGATAATGCAAGTAGTACTAGATCATGCATGTAGTACTATATCATGTTTGTTGTTATTACCTGCTTCTTTCTCCTCATGCATTGTTTCTTGATGTATTGCTTCCTCATGATCTCCAGGACTGAAGTTGAAATCCAACAACATCTCTTCACATGTAAAACAAGTAGGAAGAGAAGTATAAACAGTGGTACTAATATCTAAATGTCCTTTATTTTCCATGGAGCTACTGGATAACTCGAGCCATTTTACCCCAGAGTACATTTTATCACCTAAAGCTAGCTACTACTGTCATTTTTATGTCCAAGAAACAACAAGAATAACAACAATTTGATCCAAGTTCTACCATAATTATTACCTGCATTTTGATCAACTTCTAGTACTTCTAATATGCTGATGTCTTCGTCTACTTCTTTAGGTGTACCTTCTTGTTCAACTGGAGTATATTGCAGATCTCCAGGTAGCATGCCGGTGAGGTTTACTGCTGATGGAAGCTGGCTAGGTTTACTGCTGGAGCCGGCGATGAGCTGATGATGGGAGCCCGCCAGGTGCACTGCTGATGATGGAAGCCGACAAAGTTTGCTGCTGCTTGTATGATCGGAGGTGCAGAAGTCGGTGGTCTCCGGGTCGCCGCTGGAGAACTGGTGCATGAGCGGTGCCGGCGGAGCGCTCACCTGACCAGTCCGACAGGAAGAGGACGCCGACAGAGCGCGCACTTGACCAGCCCGACGAGGAGAGGGTGCCAATGGAGCGTGCACCTGACCAGTCCGACAGGGAGAGGATGCTGACAGAGCGCGCACTTGACCAACCCGACGAGGAGAGGGTGCTAACAGAGTGCGCACCTTACAAGCCTGACGAGGAGAGGGCACCGACGAAGAATGCACCTTACCATCCCGACGAGGAGAGGCTGCCAACGGAGCACGCACCAGACCAGCCCGACGCGGAGAGGGCGACGACATAGTGCGCAACTGACCAGCCCAACACGGAGAGCCCACCTGCAGAGCGTGCACCTCACCAGCCTGACGTAGAGAGGCCGCCGATAGATCACGCACGAAGGCAGACATGGGCTTGCTGGAGCTGTTGGGGATATTGTAGGTGCATGTGTGTTGTGTGCTTGCAATGAGCAGGAAGGCGTAGGAGCTAGCGACAGGGAGAGGGAGGCGTAGGTGGATAGGGAGCAAGGAGGCGAAGGTGCTGGATATCGATCAAGCAGGTTTCCGACGGCAACAAGGCGTGCTTGCAACGAGCATGGAGGCGGAGATGCTGGCCATCAGGTGCTCCTGGATGGGGAGTGACCGATGGATCATGGTGATCGACCAGATAGGTTGATGTCGCTGGCGACCATGGCAAAGATGGATCGATAGCGGCCAGACCTGGCGATCGATCTGAGCTGTCGAACCTGGTGATCGATCTGAGCTGCGAGAGCTGGCGATCGAGTGGATCCTGGTGACGGGTCAATTGGTTCGAATTTGAATTCTTGACTGCGTTGTCTTTCTTTGTATTCTAAGGATGTATATGTAAATTGGACTTGGTTCAAAAAATATACGCACAGTTATTTCTGAACGGAGGAAGTACTGTTCAATTGGAAAATAGAGATAGACGAACAAAAATTACCCCATTTTAGAATTCATGTGCAGTTAACCATACATCTACAGTTGAGCGAGTCTAAATATACAAGGTTGAGTTTCTTAGGAAAGAAAAGAAAAGTGCAAAGTATAGTTAGTGTAAGTCTAGTCAAATAGGGATCATAGGAATGTTCACCGTTGGATTTTGGGTTACAGTTTTTTGTTTGTAAACCATGCATGGTTTCATTCGATTGAACCAACCACGTCAGCCGACTGTTATTTCTCAGTCGCCTGAGACGTAGGCGTTTCCATACTTTGGCCTCTAATTTCATAGCTTGTTGTTTTATTACCTAAGAAGAGAAGCAACCAGCGGTTCAGATCTGTGTGCCAAAATCGGTGGTATCAACAGCTTACGCTTCCCACCTACCATCAGTATCACATGTTATTCAAAACACAAAACATTCTGAGAACATTCTGCAGCTGCAGCAAGTATAATAAGATCCTGAACAAACTTTGGGATCACAATATTCAGCAAATATGAACCAACATTCTGAACCAAAGCTTCCTAATCATCTAAACAATCTAAGCCATCTAATCATCTAATCCAACGTCTTAGATTACCGCTAGCAAAGTGTTAGATGTCTAACAATCTCGCTGAAAAACCGCCGAACATGAAGCCGCCGCTCCGCCCATCGCGCCGCTCTGACCGACGCCGCGCATACCGCTATGTACAGACACGCGCTGCCCCCACGTAGACGCCACAGTGCCACACACGCCGCTGCTCTGACCGACGACGCCGCTCCGCCTGTTGCCACCGTGCACGACCTCGCGCTGCCCCATGCGATTTGGCCGCCGCCGCCCCTAAATGAGGGGCTTCTTCCTCGGCTTTGCACGTTCCTGATCCAAGAATGCAAGGTACGGTTATCTTTTATTCTAGGGTTGCTTTAGATTTTTTTACTCACTGGATACGTTTGTTGTATTGTATAAATAGGCATCAATTTTCATGCCAAGGGGATGGGGAAGTTTGTTTCACGGCCTGTCCGCACCTTCTATACTCTGCATCAAGTTTTGGGTTCTCCGTATTACAACTTAGAACGTGTTTGTTTCGGTTCTGGAAACGTAATTGGTAACGGAATCAATTCACGCACGGTAATGGTAACGGAATGGGAACTTTCCAAATCTGTTAGGTTCATTACAGGTAATGGAAAAGGCATCACGATTTTTTTCCTACCATATCTTCAGATCATGAACACCATGAAATTCCAAGAAAAATCCCTAATCTAAACAAAGATCTATAGGTGGGCTCCAAGATGGCTAGAAAGTGGAGGAGAAGGAACCTAGAAACGGATCAATAGGTATCTCAAAGCTTTAGGATCCATGGCCGCAGCAATCATATGCCCTCACATGGCGCCACCGGTGGTGAAGAAGAGGAAGTCAAGGGAGGGGTTGCTGGCCTGTACCGCACCCGGGGCCGGCGTCGGGACTCGGTGGAGAAGCCCCGGGCAGCCGGCGGCAGGACCCGGTGGAGAAGGGCCGGGCAGCCGGCGGCAGGACTCCCTGTAGACGTCGCGAGCAAGAGAAGACAAAGTCGGTCTCGGGTCAGGCTCGGTAGTTGTTACCGGAGGGGGATGACCTAATCGGGTTACGTTACAAAATCGCTAACCAAACACGTTCTTATTCTGCTTGAGCTCCAGAAGAAAATTGGTCAAAAATAAATGAAAGAAACATAGTTATTTAAGAGAAAATCGGATATGTACCGTGGGATGAGGAGTCACATTTAACCCTTACTTATTTCGTCCATGCAACTAAATTTCTTCTATTGCATCTACGGTTTCAGTAAAAAAAATATGCATGATCTATGGTTAACAACATCTCGTTAGTTAAATTTATTATAAGCTACAAATTAAGTAAATGAATAATTTGTTGAGTTAATTAGGTCTGGTGGAAGCTGCAAATACATAATAAAGGATTAAGTCCATTCTTTCATGCCATCACTAAAAGAACAGACATTAGAAAAATGTATCTGCTTAGTCAGTTAAAGAGGCAAAAATTCTAGAGTTCATGGGGAGATCAATTCTGAGAAAGTGTCAACGCACATACATTAAATTTTCTTCAGTTTTAAGGAAATACAAAGTGCATTCTATATACTCCCTCCGACCCTTATTAGTTGACTCAACTTTTTCTAGATTCATACGTATCTAGTTAAGTATCTAGTCTAGATTCATTCGTATCTAGACAAAGTTGAGTCAAGTAATATGGGTCGGAGGGAGCTTTCATCAGATGTGACATGATAGACAAATCAGATTTTGAGTTATAGCTTCCTCTGCTGCAATCTCCAAAGAATATCGATGAGCACAATGTTGTTTAAATCACGATAGTGATAAGAAACAAACAGTATAACAAAAGTTTGCACTCTGTTGAGTGGTAAGAAACAAACAGTATAACAAAAGTTTGCACTCTGTTGAGTGGTTACTTTCAGCAGCTGTACACATAGGGCTTTCATCAGACTTGTCATGTCTATCCACGGAAGCAGCCTGAGATATTGGCAACACGCTAGGCTCTAGTTAAAATCATGCATTCTGATTGCAGATTCAGCGGTTAGAAACATTCTGTTTGTTCAAATGGTTCGACAACTACAAGAATATACAACTAACACTAGAAAGCCACTACCCATGGATGTACACATGAATCCATCGTTTCCAAATCGAGGATAACTTGTGTGATTATGGAGTACTTGTGATTATATCAAGGCAGGAGTACAGAATTACACAAAGATAGAATAACTGCTAGAGGCACAAGGAATAATAATCAACCACATTACTTGAATCAATACTGCATATCATCAAAATGAGCATAATTGAAATATAATCTGATCAAAAGTTTACGCACTACTAGGATAGAGTATCTCAACCAGTAACAAGCCAAAATTCACCAACAACCATGGTCTGTCAAGTGTAAACAAACGTACATCAGCAAATATGGCAGCCCTCAATGCGATCAGACAGATAGCACAAATTCCCATTCAAGAGAAACACCTTTTCATTTACTTGCAAGTGCAAGCATGGGTGATATCATCCCTTGAATCCCCTGCAATGTGTGCTGTATCTGAATCTCCTCCGCAACCATTCTCTTAAGATTCCTAATGTACCCCCTCAGCTTCCCATCTGAGCGGATATCCTCTGCACGCATCTCCAACACCTTATTTGCCACACCAAGCAACAACCTAGCATACCTTGGCAAGGTCGCATTGCGATGGAGGAACACCAGGAGAAACCCGAGTTGGTCAACATCCAAATTCCCAATGCATCTCACCAGCTTTCTCCTCGCGACTAGCTCCTCCATCACTGCCACCACACTCCTTGGATTGTTCATAGCTAATGCTGAAACTAGAGCATCATTGTGCCTGAACTTTCTCAGCAACTTATCATGCTCTGCAATTTTCACCTTCTTAGGTTTCGCAATCACAAAGTCACCCTGTTTTGGCTTTTCATTCTGACCTCGGCGAAAGTACCTATAGTAGCTTGGCTTCAGCACCTGCTTCTTTGGGTTGGACGATGTCCAGTCCAACACGCCGCTGACAGCCTCCCCCCCTTGCTCCTCCTCCTCTATTACTGCCTTCTTCCTTCTGCGCACAAAAACATCTCCCTTTGAAGACCCAGCAACAAGCACTGTACCACAAGGTGAGCATGCCACAGACAGTAATTGCTTTGGGTATCGCATAGAATGTGTGATCTTAAGCTGCCCATAATCAAAGCTCTTCACATATCCATCACTGCCAGCACTAAGCAGCCGAGTTTCCCCAGTGGTGCCCATCCTCCCAAGCGCGAGCGACATCACTGTCTTGACATGGCTCTCCACTGAGTGCACAAGCCGACCACCACCAATCACGTCCCAAATCTTCACCATGTTCCCTCCCGCCGTGGCAAGCAACCCGCCAGACGGCAGGAACAACACGCTCTCTACCGAGGCGCCATGAGAAAAGGATAGAGACGGCGCTTTCCCGGTACGGGCATCCCACAGTTTGACGCTGTTGTCGTAGGAGCCAGTGACGAAGAGGTTGTGGTCCACAGGGGACGGGGCGCCGGCACGGATGTAGTCGCGGTGGGCAGCAGAGACGGTGAAAACGGGCGTCTCAGAGGGGACGTCCCAGTAGGCAAGCAGCGCGTCGTCTCCGGCGGTGAGGAGGTGTATCTTGTCGCCGCCGGCCACTGGGTACCGGACCACGTGGGCCCCGGCGGTGTGGGCGGAGAGGGTCCGGAGAGGCCCCGACGTTGGCTTGTCGACGCGGAAGACGCGGACGACACCCTTTATGTCGCCGGCAGCGAGGAGGGCCCCGTCGGAGCGGAAGGAGGGCGAATACGCGAAATCCCTCGAGGCGGATATCTTGGGGCGCGGCGTAAGGGGGTCGCCGGTGAAGAGCTGTACTGTGGAGAAATAAACTGCTGCGAGAGTGGGTTTGGCGTGGGCGGGGGAGAAGGTGAGGTGGGTGACGGGGTAATTGGAGCCGGTTACGAGCTCGGAGGAGCGGAAATTGCGCCAGTAGGAGGCCTCCGGCGAGAGGCGGTTGGGGTTCCCGTGGGAGGGGAGGAGGGAGGTGTGAGGTGCGGCGGGGAAGAAGGGCTTCGAAGTGTCGGCGGCCATGGCGGGCGGGTGGACGGGGGGCGGCGGCGAAGTGGGAGAGAAACCCTAGAGTAGGGGAACGGGAGTGCGTCGGTATGGCGGGCGAGCTATGTGTATCCCGGTCGTTGGAGACTTGGAGTGGGCTTCAGGATTCGTCCTGGGAGGACCCCGCTATGGAATACAGCCCGATATATTACTTAACATGAACAGTAGCCTGTATCTATTGAGAACATGTGAGCCCAGTGGCGAAGGCTCTCTTGTTTGAATGGGCCCAACATGGTGGGCATGAACTTGGAACATGAAAACTGGGCAGCCTCTTAGAGCAGCCACGCTGTGTAGAAAAAGCAATTCAAAGTCCAGTTTGAATCAATTTCACACGGTGAAGCTTACCGAAAAAGCGATTTAAAATGTGTCAGAAAAAAAAGCAAACTAAGAGCATGTGCACCGTTTAGCTATGGCTAAGCAAACGTTAGACTTGAGTCTAAGAAAGCCAACCTTGCTTCACCGATTATCTCACTATATGGGTCCCACTCAACAGATAAACTATTGCATTTACAAACCACTTTTGTATTGTACTCATAGACTGCCAAGTGGATCCACTCCTTCCTTTTTCCTTAGCCACATGTGTCTAGTACTAGGCATATGTCTAAGAATTTCTTAGCTAGCACCACCCTCTCCAATATACTAGACTCACATTTGAGGCAAAAAGGTGCTCTTAAACTCATCTTTTCTCACACACTGCACATGCCCTAAAGGTTTGATGTGGTTCAACAGAATCAGCGTGTCAGAAGCATGCTTGTGTTATACGTGAGTTTCGAGCGCCGTCTCTCTCTTCCGGTTGTCCTAGTTTTGAGGAGAGAGAGGATGGTTGATAAATTATATTTGTATGGCAGTCTCGTACCTTGTATGGAACCAGGAAAATTGGTTATTTATCTAAAAGTTTTTTATTGGCTTTGGATGATCTACATGTTCAAGTGTATAAGTGGATTGCACTAGCCCTTTTCATCAGTTCGGACTTTTGGTTGCGTTGGCTAGTGCATGAAGCTTGACACTACCCAAAATTAATGGTTCATTGTTAAAATACCCAGTAGGGGTT
This sequence comes from Avena sativa, assembly GCA_916181665.1. NCBI lineage: Eukaryota > Viridiplantae > Streptophyta > Magnoliopsida > Poales > Poaceae > Avena > Avena sativa. The sequence continues at coordinate 407,060,814 of OV702283.1, read as the reverse complement.
TGAAAGTAATAAAGAGTTATAGAAAGTCTCTAATTAAAGATGGTCATATATGTCTCGAGGGATCAGTTTCATCGATTAGATTAGATCGCAAACGCTCGCGTGCGCCTTTGGCCAGCACCGCTCCCATCGGCAAATCAACGACGTCGCCATCATGGCTTTCTCGGCGCAGTTCGTCCTTCATCAGCCTCGTTCGTATGTGACCTTCGTCGTTGTCGCCGACCCGGCCGACACCGTCCGTACGTGATCTCTCGGCCCTACTCCAACGGCCAGTACATGAAACCATTCACTCGCATGTTGGCATGTACAATTGAGTCCGCCCTCGATTAGTACTGCTAGCATCATGGATTTGTGTTGAGACCATCAATATTTAAAAGAGGGAGAGAGGGACCGAAAAAGTTGATGCAGGGCGGTCCTGGTATGGCAGGGGCCCGGTGCAACATAACAAAATGGGCCCTTTTGCAAGTTTTTTGAATGAAAGACAAACTAATTAATTCATTATTCTACACAAAATTCAAACATCTCATTTTCACATAGCAATAAGGGTCTGCAGGCAATTTCTTTCTGGTTCAGTCACGTACTCGAGTAGTACTAGCATAGCAAAACATGAGCCTCTTTTGGCCTTTAGTATTTTTATCGAGGGTAACCTAACAACGGAGATTGGAAACAAGGAGACAAAGTCGACATTGTCCATAAGTCCAGGGCATCACTAGTCACTCGGTTATTCGTCGCTTCTGTTGCCTAGGAATCAAAGACCATGCCTGCTAATGGGCTTTTACTAGTATCGCAGTTCATTTTTTATTTTGAGACAATAGGCCTAAGGTTTACTGCTCCTACCTGTGTGGGGGCCCTTAGGAGTTTGGGGGCCAGTGCGGATGCACTGGATACATGTGCTCAGGACCGAACCCTGAAAAGATGTCAAGAGCTAGGACATAGGCAAGTCGGTTTCCCTTTAAAAAATACAAGGAAAAGGTAGATCACTACAATTATGCAAATATTTGTGATTTTAGATTTTACAATTTATTTGTGTGTTCAACTGACATAAATGTATGTTCTTGTCATAGGAAAAGTAGAAGCAAGCGAAACACGGTACCATGGGATCATGCAACTACAAGTAAAACCGAAAATTCTTCTACACCCGCGAGTCCTGGACCAATCATAAGAAGGTTAATATTTTGCATGTCAGCTCTTTTGGCCAATCGTATTAGAACTTGTGACTTTTTTGTTTTTAATAGCCAATATGTACGTAACCAATCAACGGCTATAAGGACCAATATGCTTGCTCAACTGTCAGCGAGTCCTGAACCAGTTACTAGGAGGTGAATATTGCATGCAAACTTTTTGAATAAGCACTTATGTTCTAACATCTTATCCCATTTTTATAATCTGGACCTAGTCCTAGTACACCTATGAGGACCAATACCGCTGTCCAACCATCTACAAGTCTTGGACCTGTTACTAGAAGGTGAATAGCAGGGGCGAAGCCAGGATTTGATCATCGGGGGGCGAAGAAGACAACGATCACTTAACGCCATAGAAGATTTTTTCAGAGTGAATGGAATAGAATTTTTTTTACAGGACTGAATGACACAGAATATAATATAACACAATTTTAGATATTTAACAAATAGCATCAATATCAAATATGAAAATTGGCACAATTGCTTTTGTAGATTTCTCTTTATTTTTTGATCAACTATTTCTCCAAAAAAAATCTATTATACTATCAGTCTTCCGTTGATTTTGTCTTCCAACTCTATGGCAACATACACAAATCAATAATATGTAACTTCTATTAAGCTAACAAAAGATTAACCAATGGTAAATATGAATTGGATTGGCAAATCTAATGCACAACATATCTTAGGTATAGACATCATGTGTGACTACACCTGAGGCTGAGGAAGCAATCACATATTTCATACATGTCATGGTCGACAAAGCACATAGACGTTAAACGAAGCGCCAAAGCGGCTTGCACCAAGGCGGTCAGGCCATAAATTGGTCTGATCTCATATGTCGGAGGCATATGTAGGTGGTGAGCGGCAGGCAACAGAGTCATATGTAGACGGTGAGCGGTAAAAGACGGCGCCCTAGCGGCAGCAACCCCAAATTCCTACTCCTACCAATTCGGGTACATACATAATAGATCGATCCTCTAATTCCTATCTATTATATGTCTGTGGCTAGGGGCAGATCGTTATTTTTATCGAGGCAACAATGCCACGATCGAGAGATGGGCTAATGGGTATTAGTTCATTGGTCCACAACTAAATCAGTTAACCATAGGCTAATTAATTATGTACTAATCTTCAGCCATTAGCACACATACACTAATATAGATGTACCAGTAGCTACTATCAAACGTTGAGGGGGCGATCGATTAGGGGGGGTCTAGCCCCTGCTCGCCCCCTGGCTCCGCCCCTGGTGAATAGTGCACCGACAACTCGATTTATTTTTTCACTTTGTGAGTCATTTGTAACATCTTCCTATTTTTGAAGCCAATCTGTTATTTTTGGAGATGGTGGGTCTCAGATAGCGTTCACAACATATCCAGTAAGGACTCCAACAAAAACAAATACAAGGACAGCTAGAAAGATTACTCCTAAGAAGAGGAGAATAAATTTGAACACATAGTTTTCTTAATAATTTTGTATGATATGCAACCTTAGCTACATTTTAATTTTCTTGTGATGTACACTTCATCCGACATTACTTTTGTCTGATGCAAACCTGTTACTACAGATTTTGGCACACATATAAACCAATGAATGCATCTATTGTAAACACCTGCCTTTGTTTATATATATATATACCTTTGTTTATATATATATATACATATATTTATTGTACATATTCTTGTTGTTGCAATATTGTCATTCTATTTAGTTGGTAACCGATCATCATGGAGAGGTATATTAGAATACATGAAAAAAATTAGCTAGTCGTGCTCTCACCCTCAGACGGCAGTATGCATGTATCGACGTGCACATGACATGCATGTCGTTGAGTCTCACTTAGCCACTAGCTAGCTGAGATACAGATGTGCCTTTCAGTTCTGGATGGCACCCGCCAGGTTCGGGGTCGGGTTTGGGCCCCCCATACCCGCACCCGACCCTACTCCCTGGCCCCACGACCTGCCTCCGAACCCGTCGCCAGGTCTAGTTTTCCACCAAACCCGCCCCCCAACGGGTACCCACTAAGCTAAATGACAACAACATTTGACAACTAGTTTTCAAGCATTATGACAGCAAATAGACATGAAATGGACAATATTTCAAGCATTATGACAGGAAATAGAAAGAATAACTCACACAATAATAACAACTCATAACCGTACAAGTTTACAAGTTTACAATCAGGAATAACAACAAACAAGAACAATAAATATAGTCCAAGACCTCTTGGTCACATGGCAATAACAAATAGGCACACAACAAGTTGTCAAGTTCACAAATCACAAGATTCATAACTATAGTCCACGGGACAACAAGAACACACAAAGATATTCATCCATCCAAGATCCAAGTTCCAACTTCCAGCTCCAAGCTCCAAGCAACAAGTAGGACGTGTCACATGGAGGGCAATCATGAATCCTAGTAACATTATACATTGGAAAAGTCATAAAAATATTGTAGAAATAAGCACAATCATAATAACATCATTCTCTTCTTGTTTGTCTTGAAGACAAGTCCAAAATCTGACTTCACCAATATGAGCATCTACAAGAAATGAATTTTTCACATATAAGAACATAAGCTCACAAGAATAAGTAAGAAGAGACATAAGAGATAAAAAATAAGAAAATACATAATGTGGCAGGGGGTGTGTCGGCGGCGGGGGTTGGTGGGAGTGAGTGGGAGCCTGGGAGGGAATCAGGGTTTAGGGAAGTGGGGTGGGCTGATGAGATTATGGGATCGCCGATCGTGTGGTTGTGGAGTGGTGTGGAGGGTGTTAGGGTTTCTATTAGCCAATGACATTAGGGCCCCACATTCATGGGAGGGTATGCGGGTTATAGGGTCCGGGTTTGGCACCCCCATACCCGCCCCCGGTAGGCCCGCCGGGTCTAACTTTTTACCGATAAGCGGACCCGCGGTTTTTTTTCTCACCCGTACCCTCCCCATTTGCTACGGGTACCCATTGGGTTAGCGGGTATCGGGTATCCATTGCCATCCAGACTTTCAGTTCTTCAAAGCTAGATTATTGTACTGCACTATGAGTATGGTACTACACTAGTACTGTTACATACACCCAGTAATTATTTCCGTTACTAATCAAATGGTGCAATTTACTTAGTTTATAGGAAACCCCTTTGGATTAATCATAAACATATTTAATATTTTTTTTGGGTATTTTAACAATGAACCATCAACTTTGCGTAGATCATCCAAGGCCAATGAACTTTTGGGTAAATAACCAATTTTGCCGCATCAAAATTACTTGCAACACTACGGCAAAACTAGATTGATTCCTATCTTTTCCTTTGAATCGATACCACGGTTTAGCTGGTCTTAAATGACTCATGAACCTGGCACCACTGCCAACTACAGCGATCAGTCGTTCATTTTAACACCCACCAGGCATCTGTTCGTTATCTTCTTTGACGACGCCTCCGGCCTGGTGTGTTCCCCTCCCCTAGTTCGACCTCCATTTTCTCTACGACGAGAGCTCGGCTGGAGGAAAGCATCTAACTTCCCCAATCTTGTCTGGATTTCATGGTGCGGATGGCGACCGACACGAACGGGTTAGCGTGGTCTTCATCTTGTACTGATTTGGATTTGAATTTTTATTTCCGGTCAAATTTATTTGACATGATGATGTTCTTGTTACGGCTTATTGTAGTTGTAGGGAATGAGTGGTCTGGGAAGTGTGGGTTATCCTATGCTCGAAGCAGGACTGCAGGAGGCACTGAAGCTAGGGTGGAATCAAGAGATGAGATCAGAAGATTATGCTCCGCTGGGGACACCGGATCTGTTGGCCATGGTGGTCTTGGTGAAGTGAATTCAGAGACTACATCCGAGTGGACCATGAGGTGGTTTGTCATTTATTTTTGTGAACATGATTATTGTTGAATATCTTATTCAACATAGAAATATATAAGATGGTATGTATGTAATTTAGATTTCGCATTGGCATATAATTCATGGTAGTTGGTAAAAAGGATCTTGAATAATTTTATGATATCAGGTTTAAATTAGTTATGTACTGTGTTTTGAGCCTGCACTGAGAAAAAAGATTAGCATGGCATTGGAAGGAATATACTACGACATTGAAGAACTTGATGAATAATGATAACAAATTTAAATTTCTTCTGTAATTTGATTTTATTCTGCACTAATAAAATGATTACCATGTCATTGTAGAGAATAAAAGTATGGATAGATCTTTTGTGTATGCTATAAAGCTGGATCGTTCACCAAACCAGGAAGAAGATACTTCAAGTGTGGCCGCTCAAGGGTGAGTTGATGTAATCCTTTGTCTCATGGTCTTCTATTTAAATTATTGTAACGACTAACTTGTTCTTGAACACAACACACATAAATCCGGAGGTTGCTAATTCTACACTTGGCACGATGGAGGGCTTGAAGATGTGTTCTTAAGCAGGTTCTCGTGGATCTACGTGACGGGGCCAAGGTGGTGGTCCGGGGATGCGGCGGGAGATAGAGGTAGGCGGCGGGGTGGTTGGTGGCGGCCAGGCCCTGTCGGCCAGATCTGGGCCAGGCGGGCCCGATCTGGGCCTGACGGGCCGAGGTCGGCTGTTATGCCTTGGCTTTCTGCGGGAGGCCAGGCCCACCTTCATGGCCCGTGTGTGGCTGGGGGCCAGCCTGGGCCAGGTGGGCTCAGCGCTGGCTGCCGTTGGTCAGACCCGTACGGGGTCTGTAGACGCGACTCGCCAACGACACGGAGGGTTGTGCTGGTTGTGGGGGTCCGGCTACCGCTCCTTTTTTCGCTGTCGTGTATCGCCCCCACTTTTGCTCCTGTTGTACTCGTCAATGGGATGACAAGGGCGGTGGCCCGATGGTGTTCCTCGGACCGACGGCGGTCCGGGTGGCCTGGGTGAGCACGGTGTCGATGGTGATGCTCCTTGGCAGCGGGGATCTGCGGTGACAGTGGATCCACTGGTGGACGGAGGGGTAGAGACTAGCGCTAGGGCTGGCGGCGTCAGTGACACCCTTTCTGCAGTATGGCGGCGGGGCTTCACGAGTCCATTTGGACTCGGCCGGGCCAGGGAGGGTCTGGTTTGCCCATGTTGCTGCATCCGGTCGGCTATCGCCTTTCGGCGGTGGAGGTAGTTCCCTCCCGCGGGTCACTGTACTGCTAACCTTGCTGAAGTTTCTTCCTTTTTGGTCGTACCAGCCTCGCAACGTGGGTCACGGTGAGACAACTGGAGTGACTGCAATACCGCGGTGGCGTGTGTAGGTGGGCGGAGCGCGGGATGGAGCCAGTCGAAGCGTCCGAGGGCGTGGTTTTTTGAGAGATCGGGAAAAATCCTTGTCGTCCGACACCGACGCGGTGACGCCTGCGGGTGTCGCCGACCTTCTTGAAGGGCGTCGGGAGTATCTCTTCCCCACCCCTCGTAGCGTACCGGGGGAAACCCCAGGATCAGTCCGGGCAGCAGCGTCGTTGCCGTCGCTTCCCTTCTTGGAGGTGCTGCTTGATACGCGACATTTCGGAGTGCTAGGAGAGGGGCGCAGCGGTTGCGGGTCATCCTTGTTTTCGTCAAGCCACTGTTGTCGGCCTTGTTTTCTTTTCTTGTTCTTTTTCTTTTCTTTGTTTTTCTTTTGGGCGTTGTGCTGTCTGGCCCAACAGCTGTCTCAAACGGTTGCTATATCTATATAGCTGGGCGAAAGTCTATTTCGAGGATCTACGTGATGAGGTTTGGAGGCTGAAAAGAGTTAACCAAAATATGCATACAGTGGATGCGGCTATGGACAGAGTTGAGAATGATAGTGCAAGATACTTGATATAACAGGAGCTCAGAACACTGAGAGCCGAGTTTGCGTATGGTGGTCGCAAGCTCTCGAAAGGACAACACGATCATGCAGCTCTGCGAGAGAGGGAACAGATAAATGATTATGTGTTTTATAGTTTTGATAGCCAATATAGTGGTGTACTCACTTAGTAGGAATTTTTATGTTTTTGTGATGCAAAATAAGATAAAGACATCATCTGAGCTGAATTTGATAATGAAAGACATGGGAGTTGAATTTATGTGGTTGAAGGGGAAACTAATCTACTTCCTCCTTCACGGTCCTTCACGGTTTGCAGGACGCTTTACAAAAATCTCACGGACCTAGACGTGTACGTATTGGCTGAAAATTAGGCCTATTAGTGAGCGGTTAAGACGCATGCATTGGTGGGAGACTGTTGCATGCATAGAAAGTTGGGAGAAAATGTGTCACATTAATTAACAATTAATTCTTATGCGCCTAGGAACGTTGCACTTTTGGAAAAATCCAAATTTAATTAGGCGCCCTGTAAACCGTGAAGGAGGTAGTAAGTAGTTCTGACCACCTCGAATGTAGAAGATAAAATGTTACATTAAACCTGACACATCATCCGGTAAAAATATAAATAGTAATAATAATGTAATGATGAAAATATATTAAATGTAAGCTAAATTGTCATTCTATCAACAAATGTTTAATCATGTTATTTGCATGTGTGAGACGTGTTGTCTAATTGTCACCGAAAAGAAGGCAAGGCATATCCTAATTGTAATTTATTTTAATTATATTACTCCTTTTCGTTTGCTAATATAAAACATTTTAGATATTTCATGGTTGACTAGATACACTTCGAACCTACACGCTAAAATACATCTACGTACGTGTATTTTAGAAACAAATCTAGAATATCTTAGTGACCGAAGGCAGTAGGATAAATTATCAGTTAGATGCGATCAACATTCTAATCAATCTAAAGTAAACTTAATTGTGTATACATGTTTGTAACATGTGTTCTGTCCTGTCTAACTGTCGCGATGAAAAATCTTCACATATTAGAACAGAAACCAACTTCACACGGGAACAAATAAGTCTTATTCTAGGATGGACCATGGCATGGGAAATACGGGCCTATACAGTTTTTCTCGTTGACTAGTCTAGCTGGTATACTCCATGGGTGTGTATCGCGAGGCAGACTAGGCGGCAGAGATGCTGTGCCCCGGGAAGGACGTCCTCCAAACCGATTATTCGACGGGATAAGGGTTTATAGGGTTTAGTTATGGGCAGGGGTGACTGGTCATGTTGGCTATTGCACGCCTTCACGAGTTTCAGACAACCAATGTTATCCTAATCTATATACTATCTAAAAGTATAAAGACGTTCCGTTTTCTGCCAACAACAGAACACTACATTGATATCTTCGTCCACACCCTTGTGGGTGCAGAGCATTTTGCAAAAAAAAAACCAAGGAAACAGAACATGTCGCTCACACCCCTGTCTCAATCCCACACCTAACCCTCATGTATGTCCAGCCCCAAACGACGCTACCGCCCTACATGTCACGTCCCTATTCGCGTGTACTCGCTGCCACCCCTGTGGGATTGGCCGTGCCATCGCCTTCCACCTCCCCGTCTTCGGCCACTCGTCGACCTAGACGGTGTCATCTCCAAGGATATCAAGCCCAAACAACCCAAGACCGAGGTCCATACCTTCATGCTCGTCTTATATTTCGAACATCCACCGCCCCTCGCTATTCCGCCCCATGCGCGTGGCTAACCCAAGTCGGCAGAGGGGGTCTCCACCTCCTACTTTTATAGGAGAGGGGGGCTGCGCCCAAAGGCCATAAACTAGTCCCTAGTGGTGCCCCCACCTCTCCCCTCTTGATGGTAGTGGAGTCTCCACTCACACAAATCAAAGGGTACCATAATTCCATTAATTCCCACTCAAAAATCGAAGGTCTTTCAATTAAAGAACTTTAATTCACTTAGTTCAATGCCACTCAATTTAATGAACACTTCATTTAATGAGTATGGCTCCTAAGTGCAGGAGATCAAGTTGTCGAACCCACAAGGAGCTAAGGATATTGGTTAGCAAATTTGAAAAAGAAAATAATATTAATGGAGTAGATTTGATATTTTTGGTTTGTAGTTTGCAATAATATAAAATGCTTAAAGTAAATAGCAATAAGTAAATGCTCTCAATGAGAGAAAGCCTAATCCTCTATGCAGTAAGAGAACAAGCTCAAGTGTGTGTGAACTTATATGTGACAAGCGTTCCCGAGGGCAGCATGGATTTACTTGCATAAAGATTTCTACACAATATAGTGAATATGTTGTCAAGTTTCATTCCTTTAGGGCAGAGCCTAATTAGTTGCATCCATAAGTATGGAATAAATACACCACTTATAATGGGTTCTAAAGCCATTCACATGAACATCTAGGAATCATTAAGACATAAATGTCCCACCATAGCAATAAGTTCATTGGTCCTCGACATATAATCCCTCGCAACTCAAAGTATTGGAAAACAGTTTCTATCAATTACGTCCCTTCCAACCCCTATCATTGCATCAAAGTATTCTACTATGAGACCATATAGGTGAAATAATACGTTCGCATAAAACTATCATAGTATAATATAAAAGATAAAAACTGGACCACATACTCATTGCATATTATATGGAAATCATATCCAATTCATCCTATACCCTAAGGAACATGGGGATCTACTCACAAGTGTCAAACATTATATGGATCATTATCATATGGGATACAACGCAATCTAAAAATATAATCTCTCCACCAAATAAAGACAAGATGCCAATCACAAACATGTAGATAGCCCTTAAAACAATATATGGGGTTCATCAATCACAAACTATGAGGGGAACGAGATGGATCTTGGAGATGGTGATGGTTATGGTGATGGTGCTGATGGAGATGTTGATGGAGAGTTATCTCGCTATGCCTACGAGGAGTGGTGATGACGATGGCATTGATTTCCCCCTCACCGAAGGCTCCGTGTCGCAGGATCTGCCCCCTCCCAGAGTAGGAGAGGACTTTTGCCTCCACCGCCGCCTCTGGACATTGTGGGAAAATATGGCGTAGGTTTTCTGGAGATACGGAGGCGTCTGTAAAAAGGAGGGGCCGAGACAACGCTCGAGGGCCGAAAGAGCCAGTGTGGCGTGCCTAGGGGGTGGACGCACCACATGGCCTCTTTCGGGCCTCGTGGCTCCCCTCGCTTCATTCTTTGGCCCAAGTTAGTTCTTCTAGTGAAAAACTTATCATGTACTTTTACTTTGATTTATTGATCGTCCAGAAGGTCCTGAAACAACAAAAACATGAAAAGAGGTTTTATACCTCCTAGAAATTAAATACCAATGAAAGGGACTTTGTAGGAAAGTCTCGTAAATCATCTAAATATGCATAAATAATGATGGATTAATGTAAATATGATTCTAAACAGTGCATAAAGGTCCTAAAAATAATGATGCAAAATGCAAGTATCACTAATCGAAGACCATAAAACCCTTTTGAAAGATCACGAATGCCGCCTAGAGGGAGGGTGAATAGGCGGTTAAAAACTTTTACGAGATGGGATTAACAAAGGCGGAATAAAACTATCATTTTCTTTTGTCAAGCACAAAGCCAATATAAACTATGGTTCACCTATGTGCACCAACAACTTATGCTAAGCAAGACAAGCAACAAAGTAATACCAATAAAGATTACTTCAAGCACGAAGGCGATCACAATGTAAAATGCATAAGTAAAGGGCTCGGGTATAGAGATAATCGAGGCACGCGGAGACGGCGATGTTTTACCAAGTTCCTCCCTACAAGGGAGTACATCTCGTTGGAGGGGTGGGCGATACTAAGACCACCAACGCCACAAGAGGCCTTATCCTATTCTCCCGAGCACCCACCACACGGCAAGCACCTGATCCACTATGGGACACTTGAGGGCGGTCACCAAACATGTACAAGATTGGGGCAATATCCACAACTTAATTGGAGGCTCCCAATAATCACCACCAAGGACACTAACTTGGGGAGAGCTCCACAACTTGGAGGTCCCAATAACTTGCCACAAAGGCCACACAACCATCTAGGATTTCAAGAACCCAAGAGTAACAAGCTTCTTGATTTCACCAACCAAATCCTCCGAGGAGAACTCAAACCGATGCATCTAATGCAATGGCAAGTCCTTCACTCCCAAATTCCACCAAAGCTACAAAAGCTATTGGGGTAATAAGAGAGGAAGAACACAAGAGGAAAACCACACAAGTCTGCAAGATATAGATTCCAATATATTCCCCTCACTTAGAGGAGAGATGGCATGGTGGGATTGTAGATCTAGATGACCTCTCTCTTTTCCCTCAAAGAGATGCAATAATCATGGGAGGAAGAGGGAGATGACCAAGCTCAAGGAAATCAACAATGGAGTAGGCAAAGATCTCAAACAGATGAGTTCAATGGATAAGAAGGGCCCCTTTTATAAGGGGCCCCAAAATATGACTGTTGCCTGCTGTGACAAGCGGTACTACCAGACTAGACAACGGTAGTACCGAAAATGACCGGTACTACCGGACTTGTACCGGGAGAAAAAGAGGGAGGAGGAAAAACCTTTATCACCACCGATAGGACACGCTACACGATCCGGTAGTACCATAGAGCGGTAGTACCGAAAAATGCATCGGTACTACCGGGCGCTGTGGTAGTGTTGGGCTGGTGGTATCAGTCAGGACTAGGAGGGAGCCTCAGCTTGCCAATGGACTCAGACCCGTACGGTACTACCGGTGCCAAGAGGTAGTACCGGATGGAAGATCCGGTAATACCGGTTGGTATAGACAACATAGCAACATCAAAACGCAAATAACTCGAGCAACCGAACCCCGAATGGGATGAACCAATTTTGTTGTAAAGATAACATCGTGTAGAATGGGATGAAATATTTCATACCACTAAGGGAGAAAATATCAAGTATTATTGTGAGAGATACCTCCCTTGGTGAGGAGCCGGAAAAACCTCCAAGATCAAAACCGCAATAACATATAAGAGGGAAATCTGTTTTTGATGAACTAGAGCTTGTTATGAAGATTACCACAAATTCTAGAACCTCACTTGGATAAGATCCAAATAACAACCAAGAAATATGATGCTCAGTATGCAAAGGTTTGAGCTCTCTCCGAAAGATATGATCGATTTACTCACTCAAGAGCCCCTCTTGATAGTACAACTATCTATCATAAACCCGATCTCCCAACTAACAGCATCAGATCGACAAAAGGGAAAATCTATCAAGGTAATACCTTTGCCTTGAGCATTCCACTTGAGCTCGATGTAGACGATCTTGGTCCTCCTCAATATGTAACACCTTTCTTGATTTCTCTTGCATGCGCTCGCTTGATGAAGACTTGCAACTTGCTTCCCCATACACATGGGTGATGTGGCTCGGTGATGGCAGAGCCTCGTTTGGAGACCCCAAGAGCAAGGTGTGATGAGCATAGCAGCAAGTTTTCCCTCAGTTATGAAACCAAGGTTATCGAACCAGTAGGAGTAAGGAAACAACTTCCAAGGTGTTGCTAACAACTTGGAACCTGCACAACACAACCACAGAACTTTTCCCCAACTTACATTAAGGTTGTCAATCTCACCGATTTGATAAAAACAAAGGAATAAACGTATAGTGTGAAATAGTAATTTGCTTGTAGAAAGTAAATAGTAACAGTAGATAGTGTATCAATGATAAAGGAATGGACCGACGTCCACAGTTCACTAGAGGTGTTCTCCTTAAGATAGATAGCATGTTGGATGAAAAAATTACAGCGGGGCATTTGACAGATTGAGAAACCATAACACTATAGGGTTCGCAACATAGAAAACAAAAAAATCCTACGATGGGAACAACTATGTATCAAGATCTATCTACTAGATACAAGCAACGGGCGGATACACATCCGTAGAGAACATACCCTTGAGGACCGACAAAGCTTAACGAGGTTGAACTCGTGGTTGATATAGACGAACTCTTGCCGATCTCAAGATCGAGAGGAAGTCCTAGCGCCGCAAATCAACGGTGTTGGGAATATGCCCTAGAGGCAATCATGTAGGATGATATTTCCCATTGTATTCATAAAGTTATTAAGTTGTCCTTGTCTAAACATCTGATGTATATCATTGAATATGTGATTTGGTTGTGGAACTATACATTCTTGTTGTTTGTACTAAATATCCTTGGTCATCGAGGTTGTGCTGGACACACAACTTAGACCAATGTGAAAGTCGGCTTGATGACTCGGTTGCACTTGTCATGGGCATGGAGATGCTATTCCTACTTACACAGATTCGGCTAAAGAGTTTAGCGAGTCGGATTGACCCATATTGAGGTACAACGAACAAGTTGTCATTTGTATATCTCAATCAATGTAATCCTTAGACCTGAGGTTGTTGCACAGTCCGAGTTGAGGATCACCGACTTAGGTTCTGTCAAACGCTGATCCGTAACTGGGCAGTTATAAAGGCAGAGTTCGGGTCGACTAAGAATCAAGCTGCGTGATGTGAATAACCAAGATGGGATTTTGCCCCTCCACTTGGAGAGGTATTCTCTGGGCCCTCTCGGATGATATGATTCAGAAATCATGGCCATTCACGACTCGATTAAGTGTTAACCGAGGCGATCGACTAAGAGTTAGTCGGGTGAATCACTTATCTCGGATTGAGAAGAGAGTCGGACTATTAAAGGGATGACAATTATTCGCCTATAGTCTGACAAGGTATATCGTGAGGCAAAAGGGACTCGGACATAAGTCACATTGGAAAGGCAAGTCGTCATGACTCTTTGGTACTTGGGAGTTGGCACGTTCTGCTATGAGCCGCTACCGACTGATCGATTGAGAGTCGGACTCTAATCGTGTCCAAGTAGCCAAGAGCCTGTGGGGCCACACACTTAAGAGCGGGAGCAAGTTCGGACTGGATCTGAACCGGAAATCTGGTTGGATTGGACCCGAGCTGGACTTGGACTGAGTCAGTGAGTCGAACTCACAGGGACTAATAATATATGGGCTTTAGTGAATAGGCCACGAAAGTGGAGCCCACGGTCACTCCCTATATATAGTGGAGCACAGTAACCCAGAATGGTTAATCGTTGATTGCTTAGGTTATTCCATGAGTTAGAAACCCTAGCTCCACAACAGTCCTGCCGTCGTAACAAACCTAGCAGTTCACCGCCGGTGCTCCTCCTTGTACGTGTGGATACCATCAGAGGTGATGTACGATCAGCACCAGGACGATCGTAATTGGATCTCAAGGACTGCACTGCATCAACAGACGTGCTTCATCAGTAATCCGCAACCGCGCGTCTAGTGGTAAACCTCGTGGCCTTCTACCTCAGCTAGATCTTGGGATCACCACGTTAGAGGAAAAAGTTTTTGTTTTAACTCTACGTGGCCCAACAAGCGGCGCATCCATGCTCGCACACACGTCCGAGGCACCGAGCAACCTCCGCCTCCTCGCTCCAGCGATGCAGCGGAAGCACAACTCTTTCTTTTCTAAAAGCCACCGGGAACATGTATCTCGCTAGTCCGAGACCATGGGGGATAAACTAGAGGGGGAGAGATATCCTTCACGAGGAGGTGTGAGTGAGAGAGAGAGAGGGAGGGGGTTCCTTTTATAGGAGGAGGGGGAACCCCAAGGGGGTGGCCGGCGCATGGGGCTTCCCCTTGCCCTCCCTCCATTCATGTGGGTGGAATGCGGTGACCCATCATACCACTGCATGTGTAGTACACTATAGTCATTGACATGACATCCACAGAACACCGTTTCGTAAATATCACATCCCTCAGAGTGGTACAATAGAAACTTTGCGGGTCCATATTACAAACATTCACACATTATTATTATTACAATACCAGAAGTTCAAGACTTCAAAAGATTCAACTTACAAACCAAATATAAAGTGTTTCAGCGGAAGTTTTAAAGTGACAACTTAAACTCCAAATTGAGATCAACAACTTATTGTTGTATATTGTTCATGTTGCTCAGCTCAATTGGTTCCTAGAACTATGGTAATTATTCTGACCACAACTAATTTCCAATCCAATTTTGGGAAGGAATACCAGTTTCAACCACACTATGACAAAACAAGAATATAGTCTTTTGACCACAACTATTGGCGAATAGAAATTTAAAACCTGTTTTAGTGAGACTTCCTAGACCTTATATAATATAGAAATAAAGCTCAATGATTAAGTGAAAGAGTTGAATTAGGATATCTAATCAGAATAAGGAACTAAAGAAGAGACCTCAAATTAAGGAGTTATAATAAGTATATATCTCTAAAGGAGGATTGTAGAAGGAACTTTGAAGGATTGAGACAACAAGTTGGATATTCCAAGTATAATGAGAAATACATGAAAACTATCTGGATATGGGATATTGCAATTGTTCCCATTGAGGTTACCATGGAGCTGAGACGTGTCGTAATCAACACAAGCCAATTCTTCATTCCGAAACATGAGAGTTTACGAACTTAGGGGACGAAGTTTATTTTAAGGGGGAGAGTCTATAACATCCCAGCATTAGAGCTTAGAAATAAGCTGAACCCAGATGTGTGCATTGCATTCATGCATAGAAAATCCGGATAATTTTGGCGCTTTTGAACCAAACTTGTCAAAGTAATTGAAACTTCTCTCAACTTGATGAAATTGAAGTAGAGCATCAAGTTGACTGCGATAAGTTTCAATATGACCTTGCTAAAACCTTATTTTGGGTAAAGGAGATTTGATCTAAGGGTAGATCAAATGTAATAAAAATTAAACCCTAATACATTGCTTAATGATTAATATTTGATCCTTAAGTGATTATCACATAGTATTCGTTACAATAACTCATGAATACCAAGCCATGAATATAATTCAAGTAACAAGAATGTAATAACTAATCCCGACTTATCTTATTCTTATTTATTCCTACCATGAGTGTCATGGTAATACTGCACCTTAACTCTTTAATGAGATTGAGTGGGAAAGAAACCAAGTCAAGATCATTCACCATATATCTTTATTTCCATATCAATCCTTATCATCTCTATTGAACCTATTCTAATATCCATTGTTCCTCAATGTTGAGTAATCAACTATTGACCTATTAACTATTGATTTATCAACTCTTGTCCATATCATAGCATTCACTTAAGGCCTATAAACAAAGAAGTAAGAAGAGGTAAATAGTTATGCTAGCTTTAGATATCATCTATAGGATGGGAGTGTTGGAAGATAAAAAGATCAATGTGATAATTGATGGAGTTAACTCACTCCTGAAATGATAGAAGAGTTATATAGAACCTATAATTATATGGTGATAAAGAAGATTATAAGGATGAATCCTGAAGAAGGTTACCAGAAGTAATTCCACTGGATCAAGTAGGTATTGTCCATGAATAACATCCCTTAATCCTATAGAGATACTAAGAAGATAATTTTAATACAACTGTAATGTTGTATTGATGAGACCTTGATTAGCCAACTGGAAACCTAAGCCATAAATGATTCAAGGATTATAATGATTATGCTTTAGCCACCAAGATTGAATGCTTATATCATGTATAAGTGACATTGGTGGGTAGAACATGATTGAAACCTAGTATAGATATGTTATCCTAGGTTAGTCATGATAAGTTACCATGATATAATGTGAAGTTGAAATATAAGATGCTGGAGTAAAGTATATATAAGATAGTATGACCAAGCTAAAGTTAGAGTAGCATGGTGTTATTGAAGTAGTGTTATTCCTCTTAAAGAATAGTAAGCTTTTGAGGAAAGTAGTTTGATATATACATCTACTGGAGTAATATTAATGGTGGATGATTATGAAAGGGTATGAATGGAGTTAGAAGTAATTACTTAATGGATTAGAGGTTATCAACAATAGAGTAGTTGATATAGCCAAGTATAGATATGTTAAGATTATGAAAAGGCTTTAGAGTCAAGCTCATTGGAGTTATAAATACATTAAGAAGAATAAAAGGTGGATAAGAATGTTCTTGTGAAGTAAATCTCATCATGTTAACACATGATGATGGATATAAAGAAGTAGAATATCTAGGAAAGGAATTCCTTAATCAGAAGTCTAGAATTATGAAGTATGGAAGATAGGAATTCTTGGTAAACACTAAATCCTAAATCTATAATCAAGCTTAAGATCCATCTCATCTGTTGGGTAAATCATTTTATTTTCACCATGCTTTATAGGAATATTTTCCTATAGCAAATTACTTAAGCACATCTCTGTCATTTCCAATTATCATAACCATGTGTGCTTAGGAGTTATTTTTATCAATTCTTTTCCAGCAGACATTCCAGATAATCACTTTCTATTTTAAAAGGGGTAATATCATTAAAGATCACAAACATGAGGACAATTTGACTTAACCATTAATCTTTACCCATGCTTATCAAAGAAATATGAGAATACTAAATCTCCTAAGAACTTATGGTAAGCATTTTCAATCCAAACCTTAACTCATTTGTTAGTGGTAATAAAATATATACATTGCTATTTCCTAAATTCATGAGAATAATATTTATCATATTAATTCCCTAGAATTTTATGTATGGAATAAAAATAAAAGATCACCATATAAAGATTCCTTTAATAATAATATAAGGTAATGAGAATCAAATCTCTTGAGTTAATAGTAATGCATTCTTTAATAAGTTAGGTAATTAAAAATCATGTAAAAAGCCCTTACAAATAATAAAAGGAAAAGAATATATATAAAGAAAATAAAGAAATAATCATATTATACAATAAAAGTTCATAAATGATACTACCTCCGATCCTAAATAAGTGTCGCCATTTCGAACTAGAGTTAGTTCAAAACCGTGACACTTATTTTGGATCAGAGGGAGTACTAAATACATTTTAAGATTTTTACAATTAACCAGCATATAAAATTCTACGGGAAATATTCAAACAAATGAGTATATATATAAAAATCTAAAAGACAAAACAAAAAAACAGAAAAGAAAAACAAGCAAAAACAGTTTCTGGCCGCAACCCATCTTTCCTTCTCTTTATCTACTGCTCACTCGCAACCCGTAGCAGCCCACTTCGGCCCAAGAACCAGCCCGGCTCGTCTCACTCTATGACTGACAGGTGGGGCCCTGCCAGGGACCGCGGGTTTGTTTCGAAGAAGATCAGGGGAATTTCTGCAAAGTTATCGTCGCCATCATCCTCACGCACACAGACACCTGCGTGCGTACCGTCGATGCCTGCGGTGACTCAGCATACCACTGCATGATGTAGTACACTATAGTCATTGACATAACACCAATGAAACACCGTTCACTAGTATTACATCCCTCAGAGTGGTACAACAGAAACACAGCAGGTCCAAGACATGACTATAGGTTACAACTCGACTCTTTACGTAAGATCCAGAGAACACTCTAGGTTAAAAAGAGAGAAAGAAACTTCTTACAAATAATAATCAGAAATAAACAACTCAAAAACTATCATACCATTAAGACTAGTATCTTAACTAATGGTCTGGTATTGCTGCTATTGCAATACATTAAAGAACTAGGTTCTATGGCTAGAGATTATATTCCTATATACTCAGTAACTTCTTCACTTGAGTTGATGTATATGTTGACTTTCTTGACTTCATTGAAGAACTTTGGCTTCTGATGATGATTCCTGGAGCATATCTTGATGTAGAAGTCGTCTGTACTGGCTTCAGAATCTAGCAAGGGTTAAGAAGATACGTTGAGTACGAGCGTACTCAGCAAGTTCACAAGAAAAGAGTGTTTGATGCACTATATCTACAGCCACAGACCATAGGTCATAGGCAATGCAGGTTTTCGTAAACATTTCTTCAAAGATTGCTTTTATTCTGAAAAGCTATGTCCGTCAGCCTTCACGGATTTACCAGAACTTTCATGGAGTCCCTTTCCCGCCGTGTTTGTAGCTCCTTCCCGGAACAGGGAGTAACAAGTTACAGTTCTTACACTCTGCATGTCAACACCCGGATTTTTCAATCCTAGATGTCTGTTATGCCATACATCGCAATCCCAGGATTACCATTTTTGCGAGACATAACAGAATTGGATACCATAGTACTTCATCCATTACAAACGATACATAAGTTCTTACACAAATAGGGATCTCATGATCCAGTTCTTAATACAACATCAAGCAGCGGAATACGTAATAATAACGGTAGCGTAGGCGAAGCTTCATCTTCGGGGTCACAGGCAATGCTGACGATGGGAGATGATCCTAGTTGTCGTAACCTTCCTGGGGTCCATCTTCCAGGTACTCCTCTTCATAGTCTGGCCATGGGAATAGCCAGGGACAAAGCCATGAGTACTCTTTAAGTACTCGCAAACTAATACTAACAAGTAAAGGGGTTTTTTGGATAATAGGACACTAGGCTCTAGGGTTGTTTTGCAAAAGCCAGATTTATCTCTACTAGGTTCTGAAGCTAGTCATAATTTTATAAATCCTAAGTGGGAACTTGTATTTCAGGTCACAACTCTGTTGTGGTCAAGTCAAAGTCTCAATTCATTTCACAAGTCATTTTGAAAAGTCTGATGGGGGAACAGTATGGCCACTCCAACTGTCCATAACCGCGGACGCGGCTATTCGAATAGTTTGATACTCTGCAGAGATTGTACACTTTCACCACAACATTCGATACATCCGTCAGGAACAAATCCTGAATTCACCATACTCAGTATGCGGATAATCAATCCTAACCTTTCAATTACACGCCCTAGTATAAGCACCTCTCCTGTGAGTTTGGCCTCCCAACCATGACCAGCTGTCATCTTGGGTACTGCACAGGTGGACAATCTTCACAAGGTAGCCTCAGCTCAGACCTTGGCCGTGAGGGAACTAATACTAAGGTATATAAGTTTCCAGTCAAGCCCTACCCAATATTCGGGTATTGTGGTTGTACGCTAAAATTGGAATGGTATCGCATCCAGACAACCATCAGTTTTATAAAGGGCTAAGGCTCATGCCTCAACATTTTCATCACCAAAATCATCAAGTGTTTGGAAACACATGTCCAAAACACTTCAATAGAATGATCCATCATTCCAAGGTTTTCATAACCATTTTTCCACCAAGTATTCCCATCTAAAAGTTGCTCAAGTTTTATGCTTAGCACTAGCATCTACAGGTGGGGGTATTACTAATGAGGGGTGGTAACTAGTGGAGTTTCACTAAGTCCAACCTTATATCTTAGGCTGATATCAAGGTTTCTAGCTTAGGCCAAATTTTATGCTCTTTATGCAACCTTCAGCATCTTTCCAAAATCTACCAGTTACTTAAGTAAACTCGAAGTAAGCTTTGATAAAGAAATAAAGTGAGAAGCTTGGACATAAAACTAGGATTGGTTTATCAAATGGGTAATCTTGCAAGGGTTAGCTTTCATAGGTATAGTATCAGCTTGCACATTCACTAGTAGTATTTGGCTTGCTAAAGTAGAGTGTCTTGCAAGTTTTAGCTTGCATCAATGTCAATATAATCTTGCCTTGTGCAGAGCAGTGGTTGAAGTTCTCCTCGGCTTCTTCTTCGTAGTATCCTCCTTCCTCCTCGTAGCCTTGGTCGGTACTAGCGTCTATGAATAAATACGAGGTACACAATCACCAAACAATACTTAACTACTTGCAATCATCACACACAAGGGTCTTATAGATGATCTAACATCATCTCTAACCTTACAAGGTTAAGGCTTGATTTGATTCTTTTTATTTTTAGAAAAGTATTTTCTACTCATTGAAAAACTATTTAAGATTTAATATTCTCCAAACCAAATATGGGATCATGTTGACACATGTCATCACCACATATTGTAGTCTGTGGGAATGTGATTTAAAGTGGTGTCACAATTTAATAAGGTTTTACCCTATTATTTTAATTAATTAAAGTGGCTAGAAATGCTTATGTAGCATTCTTTTATTACTTGAACATTATTTCTGCAAGTAAACCTATATATTTTTATATATTCTGAAAGGTATGGTTAAATGTGATTTTTGAGAGTTGGAAACAACTCAAAAGCTATTATGGTTTAAATTTGAAAAATGGTTGAATGCAGAAAAGCTTCTGCCTTGTTATTTTTACTATGGGTGATCTACAGATCCAAATGACTTGAATCCAACGGGCTTGGATTCAGCATTCACAGACCTTTCCAACAAAATTGCTTTCATTCAATTGGGTGCACTGAACCGATCTGGGTTGATTTTTGAAGTTGGGTACAGAAGTGTGTTTGAATTTAAAAAGAAAAAGGTTTAATTTGAATCGCTGGGCTGCGTGGGAAAAAGTACTGGGCCGGCCTTCTAAGCGCAGTGCTCCCGCGGGCTGCTTAAGTGGGTGTCCCCACTCGTCAGTGACACGGGGCTGGGCGAAGCGGTATGGGGCAACGCGGATCGTTCGATCTAGTTCTAATCCAACGGCTGGGAGTCATCGTCGACGCGAGACAACTCCGGCGAGAACGAAACCTAGCGCGGTCGGTGAGGGGTGCTGGGGGCTCACCGGGCTACGGGCGAGGGTCGGCGAGGCGGGCGAACGACGAAGTCGACGACGACGAATCTCCCGGTACTGGTGGCTTCTCCTGGGGCGGCTCCAATCGCTGGCTCCCTTCGTCTCCAGAGGCGGCGGGCTCCGGTGAAATTACAGCGGGGTGGTGCTCGCCTTGCTCTGAGAACGGTGTGGCACGATCAGTAAGGAGAGGGGAGTGAGATGGTGTGAAGAAATCGTGCGGGGGTGGCCTCTATTTATAGTCGAGCGAGGGGACCGTCGGGGCGCACGGTGAGCTCGTCGGGGGCGAGGTTACAGGCGGCTAAAGGCATGGGCAAGGGTAGGGGATGGTGCGGTGTCTCCTGGCGGTGCTCAACGATATGGTCTTGAGGCATGGGGCGGTGCGGCTTGGTCTAGAACGGGCGGTGCTCTGCGCGGCAGAGGCGGCGTATTCGACGGCGGGCGGTGGCTGTATGGCACGGGGCGGTAAATGGGGATGTCTGGCGGTCTCCTGGGTCGGTGGTGATCGTGTGTGCACGCGGTGAGGGCGTCGCGCGGTGAGGGCGGCGCGCGGTCTGTGGACGCTGGTCGAGGATGGCGCTCTAGCGCATGCTCGGCATGGTCTGGGTGCGGCTTGTGCGTGTGGTCCAGGGCTTGGCAACGCTCGCGGCTGGGACAGGTAGTGGCGGTGGACGGTGGGCTGCCTCCCAGACAAGGTTGGCACGGCTAGTTCTTCCTCTAGCCTGCTGTCCACAATGGGGGTGGCAAGGTTGGCTTCGGCTATTCACCATTGATGGCAATGGCAAGCTCACAGGGGTGCTAGTCCTTAGTTAAACTTCCTAGATGATCTACTGAGCTGTGTGTGAGCTAACTAGGGAACAAGTTAGGCCAATTTTATTGCACACTATAGTGTTTGATGTTTGTTTGATTTGTGTCTGCAACCTGTTTGATGAAATGGCCGCATGAAATCAAGTTTTGAATTTTGAAATGAATTTTGGTGGGTTTGCTAGATTGGTGCTGGTGATTCTGCAGATGCTTGGGTTTTGAAAGTTGAGCTTGTTTGAGTGGTTTTTGAAAAAGTGGGATCTTCCCATATGATAAAGATTCAATTTTGAATTGTCATTTAAACTATGCATTTGAAAGTTTCTGGATGATCACAAAGTGGGCCTTGATACCTTGTTATGAGTACATTCAAGGGGTGCAAAGATCCAGAAAAGTTTCTGTTAGGTTTTGAAAGTTTGAGACAGCCAAAGTAGGCATGGGAGTTAAATTGGCCAAAATGACCATTCATTTCATATATGTGTTTTGATTTACTTGTCTTTAGGAAAAGTGTGGGAAATGTTTTAGATGATGTTTATTTCACCTAAGAAACATTTTACAAGCAATGAAACAAACAAACAAGGTGGTTTTAAAAGAATTCAAAAGCAATGCATACACATATGCATGCATTCATTATTTTATTTAGAAAAGTTTTTGTTAACCCTAAATGTGAGGATTAGAATTTGATGATCCAAGTTTAGTATTTTTGGGATGTTACAAACCTTACCCCCTTAAACAAAATCTCGTCCCGAGATTTGAAAAGGACGAAAAGATTACCTAGGATTTGAAGAGATCTGGAAACTCCGTCCTGATGTGATCTTCGCGCTCCTAGGTAGCTTCCTCTTCTGTGTGGTTGCTCCACTGAATCTTGAGAAACTTGATGCTTCGGGTTCGGGTAGTTCGAAAGGCTTCTTCCAAAATACGGATGGGTACTTCGGGATAGGTCAGGTCATCGTTGATCTCTATGGTCCGGTGATCGATATTCTTGAACACTTCGGTCTTCTCGGGGACTTCGAGACACTTGCGAAGTAACGAGATATGGAACACATGGTGCACAACTGACATCTCTTCTGGTAGTTCCAATTGATACGATACTTCTCCTCGATGGTTCAGAATTTTGAAAGGTCCGATATATCTGGGGGCTAACTTTCCCTTGAGTTGGAAACACTGCATTCCCTTCAATGGCGACACTTTCAGATAAACAAAATCTCCTATGTTGAAGGTGAGGTCTCTACGTCTCTTGTCGGCATAACTCTTCTGTCGGGATATGGCGGTCTTGAGGTGCTCACGAATCTTGTGAACCTTCTCTTCTGCTTCTCATAGGATGTCGGGTCCGAAAATCTGACTTTCTCCTACTTCCGACCAGTTCAAAGGGGTGCGACACTTCCTTCCGTACATATATTCAAATGGGGCCATTTGCAAACTGGCTTGGTAACTGTTGTTGCATGAAAATTCTGCAAACGGCAGACAGTCTTCCCATTTGGATCCATATTCTAACACACATTCTCTCAGCATATCTTCGAGTATTTGATTTACTCGCTCCGTTTGTCCATCGGTCTGAGGGTGATACGTGGTACTGAAATCTAGGCGGGTTCCTAAACCTTCTTGGACTTTCTTCCAGAATCTCGAGGTAAACTGAGTTCCTCGATCCGATACGATGTTCTTGGGGAGTCCATGCAAACTAACGATTCTAGCGATGTACAACTCTGCTAGCTTCGAACTCTGATAGGTGGTTTTGACGGGCAAGAAATGGGCGACTTTGGACAATCTGTCCACTATGACCCAAATAGAGTCATTTCCCCTACTAGAAGTAGGTAGGCCAGTGATAAAGTCCATTCCTACAGAATCCCATTTCCATTCCGGAATTTGCAAAGGTTGCAACAATCCAGCGGGTCTTTGATGTCCGGCCTTGACTCACTGACATATATCGCACTTGGCGATATAGCTTCCGATTTCTCTCTTCATCTTATGCCACCAAAATTGCTCTTTCAAATCTTGATACATCTTAGTTCCTCCGGGATGGATAGAATAAAGAGTATCATGAGCCTCCTTCAAGATAACTTCTTTTAACTCAGAATCTGATGGTACACAAAGGCGTCCTTTGTACCACAAAACTCCTTCTTCGTCCTCGGTGAATCCGGGTACTTTGCCTGTACCGATACGACGCTTGATTCCGTCGATACTGGCATTTCCCTTCTGCGCCTCTTTAATCTGACTGATCAAAGTGGGCTGAAGTTTTATGCTAGCCAAAAATCCTTCACTTACTAATTCCATTCGAAAATCTTCCATCTCTTTGTGCAAACTTGGTTGCTCCTTCAAAATCATGGAGTTCAAGCGGCACGGCAATCTGCTAAGGGCATCGGCTACCACGTTGGCTTTACCAGGGTGATAGTGAATGTCCAGGTCGTAATCCTTGATTAGCTCAATCCATCTTCTCTGCCTCATATTCAGCTCCTTCTGAGTGAATATATACTTTAGGCTCTTGTGATCCGAATAAATCTCACAACGGTTTCCCATCAGGTAATGTCTCCATGTCTTCAGGGCTAGAACTACGGCTGCGAGTTCGAGATCATGGGTTGGGTAATTTTGTTCATGTTGCTTCAATTGTCGCGATAGATAAGATATAACTTTGCCTTCTTGCATTAGCACACATCCGAGACCAATCTTGGATGCGTCACAATACACATCGAAGGGCTTCGTGATATCCGGCATGATTAAGATTGGGGCTGAAATCAATCTCCTTTTGAGTTCTTGAAAACTCGCTTCACATTTGTCGGTCCATTCAAACTTCTTGTCCTTCTTCAGCAATTGGGTCATGGGTCTGGCGATACTAGAGAATCCTTCTACAAATTTGTGGTAATATCCTGCCAATCCGAGAAAAGCACGAACTTGGGTTTGAGTGGTTGGGGCTTGCCAATCTTCTACATCTTTCACTTTGGCAGGGTCAACGGCAATTCCTCCGGCTGATACAATGTGACCGAGGAATCCTACCTCCTGTAACCAGAATTCACATTTGCTAAATTTTGCATACAGCTGATGCTCTCTAAGGGTTCCAAGAATGGTCCTTAGGTGTAGCTCATGTTCTTCTTCTGATTTGGAATAAATCAGAATGTCATCGATGAAAACAATGACAAACTTATCCAGGAAGTCCATAAAAATCTTATTCATGAGGTTCATGAAATAAGCGGGGGCATTGGTTAATCCAAAAGACATGACTGTATACTCATACAATCCATATCTGGTGGTAAAGGCAGTCTTTGGAATATCCTCTGCATGAATTTTGAGTTGATGATAGCCAGTTCTAAGATCAATCTTAGAAAACACTTTGGCACCGGTCAAATGATCAAACAAATCTTCTATCTTGGGCAAGGGGTACTTGTTCTTGATGGTGACATCATTCAACTTCCGATAATCCGTACACAAACGGTTACCTCCATACTTCTTGTCCACAAACAAGACATGTGATCTCCATGGGGACGCACTTGGTTGAATCAATCCGATTTCCAGCATGGAATCCAGTTGCTTCTTCAGTTCTTCTAGTTCTGACGGGTTCATACTATAGGGTCTCTGGGCTATGGGTCCTGTTCCGGGGATTATTTCGGTGATAAACTCGATATCCCGATCTGGGGGCATACCGGGCAAAACATCTGGAAATACATCGGGGTATTCGCAGACTATCCGGACTTGGTCAATGGTAGGTTGGGCTATACTCTTGTTACATTTGAATTGGCGAGGTAAGGTTTCAGATATATGATCGACTGATATTCCGGTGGTACTGGTCATGGTGATGGCTTTCTTGGCACAGTCAATCAATCCCTTATGTTTGGACATCCAATCCATTCCTAGTACTACTTCCAAACCTTTAGTTCCGAGTACTATTAGATTAGCATAAAAATCTATGCCATGGATTCGGATAGGGACGGCTTTGCAAATTTGCCTAGCCTTGGTGGTTGATCCGGGAATTTGTACAATCATCACATGCTTCAATTTGGTTGGTTGAATTTTACTAGTGCAGGCAAATTCTTCGGTGACAAATGAATGCGATGCACCAGAGTCAAACAACGCTCTTGCAAGTACTGAATTAACAGAAAACATACCCAGCACGACGTCTGGCGCTTCCTGAGCTTCTTCAGCATGCATGAGAAAAAGACGGCCATTGCGGTTGAGTGAATTCCCTGGGGCAAATCTTCTCCCTGGCTGGACACGACGCTGCTGCTGAGCTGGGACATTGGCGTTGGGGGCTGTAGCATCCTTCTTGTTGGGGCACTTGTTGGAATAGTGACCTTTATTTCCACAGTCATAACAGGTCACTTGTGACTTGTCCTTGGCTGCGACAGGTACATCATTGCTTCCAGTCCTCGGGGCAGTGTTGGGGTTGGCGGTAGCATTGTTGTTGTTGAACTTGGGTGGGGCACGGGTGAAATTGCTAGAGTTGCTGGGGTTATTGTGATTTCCTCTGGGTCTAGGGTTTCCACGGTTGGGGTAGGTCAGACGGGTCATAGGGGGTCTGTTGGTTCTTGAGACAAATCCTGGAGATGGGTTGGGGCGATACTTTGGGGTCTGATGGGTTCCTGGTTGATGCATCATGCGACGCTTGCGGTTCTCATTGGCCTGGTTGATCTTTACTTCCATCTGGATAGCAGAGTCGACAAGGGCTTCAATATGAACAAAGGGGATATTGACTAACACTGTCTGCATCTCGTCATGTAGACCATTCAGGAACCTTTCTTTCTTCTTGGCTTCGGTGTCTATCTTGTCCGGGGCATACCTAGCTAATGACAAAAATTTGTCATGGTATTCCACTACAGTCATCCTTCCTTGCTTCAGCTCTCTGAACTCGTCTCTCATTCTCTTGATCAAACCTGGTGGCACATGAGTTCTGCTAAACTTGACCTTGAATTCCTCCCAGGTCATCATCTGGCCTCCGGTCATTGCACGAACACTGTTCACCATGCCCTGGCATCTCCGGCTAGATAATGGGTGGCGAACAGGACTTTCTCGTTGGCTTCCACTCCGGCGACTTCTAGGTTGTTTTCCATGGTTTGCAGCCAATCATCAGCATCTAGGGGTTCTTCTGACTTGGTGAAAACGGGTGGGTTGGTATTCTGGAAATTCTTGAGCTTAGATCCGTGGTTGTCCTGATTTCCATGGCCTTGGTTGTTGTGGGCTAGCTGGGCTATCTGTTGCAGAGTGGCTAGGTTGGCTTGACGTTCCGCTCTTTCATCTTCGCGGTCAGAAGTCAACATTTGCAGGATCTGCAACATCGGGTCCAGGGCTGAACCACTTCCTCCACGTGGCATCTGAAGATTGATATAGATCATGAGAAAAGAGGGAAATTTCTAAGGTTTTGGGTCTTTGAAAAGATTTAAATGTTTGATTCAGATTTTTTTCTAGCAACTTGCTTTTTCATTCATTCATTCACTCGATACAACGCACACCACAACAAGGAAAAACAGATGGTTTTAAGAACCATTCTGGAATCTACGATACAGTGGGACCGGCTACTACTCACTACGCTAGTGCTCAAGTGCTACTACTCCTCGAAATCTATGGCTTCATCATCATCGATGAAGGCGAAATCATCCTCATCGGTGAAGAAGTCCATGGCCTGATCCTCCAGAAAATCATCGTCATCGCTGAGATAGGAGTAAGGGTCTCCACGAAGATCCTCTCCGGCATTCTCCCTTTCCTCTAACTGCATGTCTCTCTCGTGGATGGTCTCCTCTAGAGATGAGATGCGATGGCGAAGACGGGCAATAATGCGCTCCTTCTTGTCGAGCTGACGGCGGTGAGACTTGCGATCCTTTGATAGCATGGCGATGGTCTGGTCCTTCGTCTTGATGATGGCAGACTTGTGGTTGCAATAGTCACGGCAGTTGTCCAATTCCTGCTGACGATCATACATCATGAAGCTAAGGTGGTCCAATTGAGTCTTCAGCTCGGTGTGGTATGGGGCTTCCAATGGTTGTCCATTTGCATCACGCCTTGGGCAAAACTCAATGCGAGTACCCTTGATCTGATTGATGCTCTGCCCACACAGATGGGAAAGAGCTTCCTGCATTGCTCTGGCAAGTCCATCGAGCCAGTTGTTTTCCCTCAAGGTAAACTGAATTCCCTCTGCAGTGGGAGGTTCAATCTTTCCTCGGAGACTTGCAACAATTAGCCACTGCAGATCTTCTCCTCCTTGATCATTGAGCTGAGCTCCGAAGAACTCGGAGTGCGGACGCTCCAGAAGTTCCGAAAGCTGATCCAGATCCCTCTCAAAGATAAGGTCTCCTCCATTCCCAAGTTGGTAAAACTTGCTGTACTTCACGTCCATCTATAAAAATAGAGGATGAGTAGATTAGCAGAGTGATCAAGTGTGTAAATTTTTTATCTATTTGGCAAGAGTTTTTGAGGAACATGAATTTTTTTTATGAAAGAATTAAAGAGGTAAGAATGAGAATAAGTTTTCGTAAATATTTGTTTTCTTTGGTTTTGAAACTAATTTTTTGGTTCAACGTCCAATCTAACTAGGGTCTCCTATGGTCAGGATGGCTCTGATACCAACTTTTCAACACCCGGATTTTTCAATCCTAGATGCCTGTTATGCCATACATCGCAATCCCAGGATTACCATTTTTGCGAGACATAACAGAATTGGATATCATAGTACTTCATCCATTACAAACGATACATAAGTTCTTACACAAATAGGGATCTCATGATCCAGTTCTTAATACAACATCAAGCAGCGAAATACGTAATAATAACGGTAGCGTAGGCGAAGCTCCATCTTTGGGGTCACAGGCAATGCTGACGATGGGAGATGATCCTAATTGTCGTAACCTTCCTGGGGTCCATCTTCCAGGTACTCCTCTTCATAGTCTGGCCATGGGAATAGCCAGGGACAAAGCCATGAGTACTCTTTAAGTACTCGCCAACTAATACTAACAAGTAAAGGGTTTTTTGGATAATAGGACACTAGGCTCTAGGGTTGTTTTGCAAAAGCCAGATTTATCTCTACTAGGTTCTGAAGCTAGTCATAATTTTATAAATCCTAAGTGGGAACTTGTATTTCAGGTCACAACTCTGTTGTGGTCAAGTCAAAGTCTCAATTCATTTCACAAGTCATTTTGAAAAGTCTGACGGGGAACAGTATGGCCACTCCAACTGTCCATAACCGCGGACGCGGCTATTCGAATAGTTTGACACTCTGCAGAGATTGTACACTTTCACCACAACATTCGATACATCCGTCAGGAACAAATCCTGAATTCACCATACTCAATATGCGGACAATCAATCCTAACCTTTCAATTACACTCCCTAGTATAAGCACGTCTCCTGTGAGTTTGGCCTCCCAACCATGACCAGCTGTCATCTTGGGTACTGCACAGGTGGACAATCTTCACAAGGTAGCCTCAGCTCAGACCTTGGCCGTGAGGGAACTAATACTAAGGTATATAAGTTTCCAGTCAAGCCCTACCCAATATTCGGGTATTGTGGTTGTACGCTAAAATTGGAATGGTATCACATCCAGACAACCATCAGTTTTATAAAGGGCTAAGGCTCATGCCTCAACATTTTCATCACCAAAATCATCAAGTGTTTGGAAACACATGTCCAAAACATTTCAATAGAATGATCCATCATTCCAAGGTTTTCATAACCATTTTTCCACCAAGTATTCCCATCTAAAAGTTGCTCAAGTTTTATGCTTAGCACTAGCATCTACAGGTGGGGGTATTACTAATGAGGGGTGGTAACTAGTGGAGTTTCACTAAGTCCAACCTTATATCTTAGGCTGATATCAAGGTTTCTAGCTTAGGCCAAATTTTATGCTCTTGATGCAACCTTCAGCATCTTTCCAAAATCTACCAGTTACTTAAGTAAACTCTAAGTAAGCTTTGATAAAGAAATAAAGTGAGAAGCTTGCACATAAAACTAGGATTGGTTTATCAAATGGGTAATCTTGCAAGGGTTAGCTTGCATAGGTATAGTATCAGCTTGCACATTCACTAGTAGTATTTGGCTTGCTAAAGTAGAGTGTATTGCAAGTTTTAGCTTGCATCAATGTCAATATAAGCTTGCCTTGTGCAGAGCAGTGGTTGAAGTTCTCCTCGGCTTCTTCTTCGTAGTATCCTCCTTCCTCCTCGTAGCCTTGGTCGGTACTAGCGTCTATGAATAAATACGAGGTACACAATCACCAAACAATACTTAACTACTTGCAATCATCACACACAAGGGTCTTATAGATGATCTAACATCATCTCTAACCTTACAAGGTTAAGGCTTGATTTGATTCTTTTTATTTTTAGAAAAGTAATTTCTACTGATTGAAAAACTACTTAAGATTTAATATTCTGCAAGCCAAATATGGGATCATGTTGACACATGTCATCACCACATATTGTAGTCTATGGGAATGTGATTTAAAGTGGTGTCACAATTTAATAAGGTTTTACCCTTTTATTTTAATTAATTAAAGTGGCTAGAAATGCTTATGTAGCATTCTTTTATTACTTGAACATTATTTCTGCAAGTAAACCTATATATTTTTATATATTCTGAAAGGTATGGTTAAATGTGATTTTTGAGAGTTGGAAACAACTCAAAAGCTATTATGGTTTAAATTTGAAAAATGTTTGAATGCAGAAAAGCTTCTGCCTTGTTATTTTTACTATGGGTGATCTACAGATCCAAATGACTTGAATCCAACGGGCTTGGATTCAGCATTCACAGACCTTTCCAACAAAATTGGTTTCATTCAATTTGGTGCACTGAATCGATCTGGGTTGATTTTTGAAGTTGGGTACAGAAGTGTGTTTGAATTTAAAAAGAAAAAGGTTTAATTTGAATCGCTGGGCTGCGCGGGAAAAAGTACTGGGCCGGCCTGCTAAGCGCAGTGCTCCCGCGGGCTGCTTAAGTGGGTTTCCCCACTCGTTAGTGACACGGGGCTGGGCGAAGCGGTATGGGGCAACGTGGATCGTTCGATCTAGTTCTAATCCAACGGCTGGGAGTCATCGTCGACGCGAGACAACTCCGGCGAGAACGAAACCTAGCGCGGTCGGTGAGGGGTGCTGGGGGCTCACCGGGGTACGGGCGAGGGTCGGCGAGGCGGGCGAACGACGAAGTCGACGACGACGAATCTCCTGGTACTGGTGGCTTCTCCTGGGGCGACTCCAATCGCTGGCTCCCTTCTTCTCCAGAGGCGGCGGGCTCCGGTGAACTTCCGGCGGGGTGGTGCTCGCCTTGCTCTGAGAACGGTGTGGCACGATCAGTGAGGAGAGGGGAGTGAGATGGTGTGAAGAAATCGTGCGGGGGTGGCCTCTATTTATAGTCGAGCGAGGGGACCGTCGGGGCGCACGGTGAGCTTGTCGGGGGCGAGGTTACAGGCGGCTAAAGGCATGGGCAAGGGTAGGGGACGGTGCGGTGTCTCCTGGCGGTGCTCAACGACATGGTCTCGAGGCATGGGGCGGTGCGGCTTGGTCTGGAATGGGCGGTGCTCTGCACGGCAGAGGCGGCATCTTCGACGGCGTGCGGTGGCTGTATGGCACGGGGCGGTAAACGGGGATGTCTGGCGGTCTCCTGGGTCGGTGGTGATCGTGTGTGCACGCGGTGAGGGCGGCGCGCGGTCTGTGGACGCTGGTCGAGGGTGGCGCTCTGGCGCATGCTCAGCATGGTCTGGGCGCGGCTTGTGCGCGTGGTCCAGGGCTTGGCAACGCTCGCGGCTGGGACAGGTAGTGGCGATGGACGGTGGGCTGCCTCCCAGACAAGGTTGGCACGGCTAGTTCTTCCTCTAGCCTGCTGTCCACAATGGGGTGGCAAGGTTGGCTTCGACTGTTCACCATTGATGGCAATGGCAAGCTCACCAGGGTGCTAGTCCTTAGTTAAACTTCCTAGATGATCTACTGAGCTGTGTGTGAGCTAACTAGGGAACAAGTTAGGCCAATTTTATTGCACACTATAGTGTTTGATGTTTGTTTGATTGGTGTCTGCAACCTGTTTGATGAAATGGCCGCATGAAATCAAGTTTTGAATTTTGAAATGAATTTTGGTGGGTTTGCTAGATTGGTGCTGGTGAGTCTGCAGATGCTTGGGTTTTGAAAGTTGAGCTTGTTTGAGTGGTTTTTGAAAAAGTGGGATCTTCCCATATGATAAAGATTCAATTTTGAATTGTCATTTAAACTATGCATTTGAAAGTTTCTGGATGATCACAAAGTGGGCCTTGATACCTTGTTATGAGTACATTCAAGGGGTGCAAAGATCCAGAAAAGTTTCTGTTAGGTTTTGAAAGTTTGAGACAGCCAAAGTAGGCATGGGAGTTAAATTGGCCAAAATGACCATTCATTTCATATATGTGTTTTGATTTACTTGTCTTTAGGAAAAGTGTGGGAAATGTTTTAGATGATGTTTATTTCACCTAAGAAACATTTTACAAGCAATGAAACAAACAAACAAGGTGGTTTTAAAAGAATTCAAAAGCAATGCATACACATATGCATGCATTCATTATTTTATTTAGAAAAGTTTTTGTTAACCCTAAATGTGAGGATTAGAATTTGATGATCCAAGTTTAGTATTTTTGGGATGTTACACTGCAGAGGTGTGTCATTTTACCCATGAGAGACCTTAGGTTTTGTTGCACGGCCGAGAGTATGTCCCCGTTCAAACTTCCTTGGTTTGAGGCCCAACCTAAGATCCAAGCCAATCACTGCCTTCTCCGTGACCCCACATGTCTCCTTGGTGTACGCTAGCCCACCTATTGAATTACGACGATTGGCAGTACAGACCGTTCAGATGCCGGAACTATCGTGGGATGTTGAGGGATCGCACCCATATGCTGCATATACTCTACGAATTACCAATTAATACGCATGCTACGAGTGATAACAGCCACGACCCGCACATCCGGCTCCATACAAGAGGGAAAAGATACAACTGACTTCTCTGTCCCATTCCAAATCTCATGGTCAACGTGTAATATACGGCGCAAGAATCACTGGCGACATTGGTTGTTAAGTCCTAGATAATATGTTCCTTTACCACCGGAACTTTCATAGTAGGTTACTACCTCATGGTAAATAACCTATAATCACATTATTATGAAAATAGTGTTTTCAAAACTTTTTCAAATGCATGTGATGACAACATTGGATTTGCAAAATACTTTACAGAAAATAATCAAAGGACATGAGCAAGTGTGAACTTGCCTTTTGTGATTGCAAGATTATGCACTCATGGTCTTCAAGACAATATAAGATCCAATATCTGAAATTAGCATCATTGGTCCGGTAAAGACTAATGTTTAAAGAAGCAAGATGCCTTATGCATAAGTAATGTAATGCAAGTTGATAAACTCGAATCCCAAGGATAACATTGATCTAGGGTTTGGAAACTGGAAATGGATTCTTTAGAATGTGTTTTCCTTTTAGATAAGTTTCATATTTGTGCTTCTTATTAAGGCTTGTGAGTGTGTGTGAACAACACGTATTTAGAATATCATACAACAATAATATACACACATATGGAATGCTACTCAATATTGCTTACACTATAATTGTTTATCTTCAAATTTTACTTTACAAGTAATGTCACTTATAAAGAAATTAAGTGTCATCAATCCTAAGTATACAAGTAAAGTATAAAGTAATGTGATTACGATTAATTGTCATCTGTTGACTTAAGTGGCAAAACGAATAACTTTTGAAGAAAAGATTTCTTTATTAAGGTTTAAACAATCCTGATAGTTTTTAGAATAGGATTAATAGAATGTGATTGATGTTCTTTATGCTAGATTGAATATTCTGGACTTGATATGCCTTAGGTCTAATTTTAAATAGACCAAAGTTAACTATAAAACACATAACAAAGACCTTAGGATTTTATTTAAAGTCTTGTAGACTAAAGTTAACTTTAAGGATGTATTGCTTATGATATTTGTATCTTGTTCACTTTATAAGGTTTCTTAAAGTTACTTAAGAATAGTATTACTTCTATTTGAGTAGTGGTTTCTTAATTTTATAATGGAATAGAAGCTTTTATCTCCTTATAAAGGTGTGGTTATGATTTCTATCTAAGGAATAATATAACTTAACTACTTATGAGTTCATTATAGTGTTTTGGAATGTTGAAAAACTTGTGGTTGAAGTAAAGGAATAAGTTTTATTTCACTACAAATTATTCTTGAAGATGTTATATTTGATAAGGATTCTTTTTAGAAAATATTCTACACTTATGGTGGAATGATAATACAACAAAATTGTATTCAAAATGTGTTGAAGCATTTTGACTTCATATTATCAATATTTAAGACTAATACTATTTATTAGACTCAATTGGCTAATTTTTTAGAATGATTAGCAAATTTTATTTACCCTTATATGAATTATCAATTAAAGAAATAAGTTTAAATTCAAGTTATTAAAGTATTTAAATTTTTATTTAACTCAAAAGTGGAATATTATATTTTTAACATATAGGTATTATTTTTGTGATTGTTTTGGTATATTACATTTATTTTTGTGATTTGTAAATAATAAGATATGATTTTTATAATATTTATTACTTTATAAACACTTAATAAATAATAGATATTTATTTAAGTGAAATAATAATGTATAATTATAGTTTTAAAGTATTTTTTATTTTTCTAAGATTTTTAGTATTTTACTTATATTTTTAGTATTTACCAATATTAAAATATGAATTATCTAAGTTTTATTACTTATAAAACCTTTAATAAAAAATATTTATTTAAATAATTATCATAATAATATTTGATAATAGTTTTAAGTTATAGATTTTTTTTCTAAAAATTTACATATATTACATGTATTTTTCTAAATTATAAAACATAAGTTATTGAATTTCTAAAGTTTATCTTTTTGAAAATTATTAAAATAGAATAAATAAACTATTGACTATGTCACTGTTGATGTCATTGTAAGGATAGGTTTATTTTCACCGGGGTGGGTTCTAGCCATGGTCACTGACCATTGGGCCCCGGGCCACGTCACACTCCACCGCAGCGAAGACTGGTCAAACTGTCTGTCTAGGGAGGGGATGATGTCATCGTGACGTCACATGAGGTTGATCCTCTCAGATCGAAGCTCGATCGAGCGATTGGGTGCACGCGCGCAGACAAGGCTGGGCTTGCTAGAAAGAGGTTGCGATGTTGAACCTAATAGTGGCTGCACGACTAGTTTTTGGTCACCGAAGAAGGGTTGGCGGCGAGCTTTCACAGCAGCGCTTGCAGGCGATCACGTAGGCGTCGATACAGGAAGCAATTGAAGCATTGGGGCATACTGGAAGACTCAGTAACTCACCAGGACGGCGGCCGGAATTGGGAACGGAGGTCTCAATCCGAGCGGCTGGGACCTCACCGGCTTGTGCTGACGGAGGCAATCGATAGAGTCCAGCGAGACGAGTCTTCCAGGCATCACGGCGAAGCTCGGGATGGCCGGAAACGTCGGCGACAGACAACCCTGGCTAGAACTAGGGTTTGGTCAAAGAGGAAATTGAGGAGGAAGAAAGGGGAATTGGCATCTAGGGTTCTCCGATGGCGGCACGGGAGTTATATAGACGACGGAGAGCGGTGGCGCGAATATGAATGAAGGCGGACGTCACGGCGCGGCGGCGGATGGCGGCGATACCGACAGACAGCAGCTTGTGACGTTGCGAGGAAGACGACGACTGTCATTTTTGCGGACAACCCCCTGCCATGATTTTAAACTCAACCCACATTCCTTTGGCGGTCCACTGGTCAGTCAGAGAGGAATACAGGCTGGGCTGGCTGTTGGGCCTTTGTGGGCTGCAGTGTGGCGCATGCGAGTGATAAAAATCGAAGAGGAAAGATGGGTCGTGGGCCAGATTTGACTAATGCCTCTTCTTCCTTTATTTTTTTCTGTTTTCTTTCCAGATTTGTATTTTTATATTTGGTTTGAAATTTCTTTATAGAATTTTATTTGCTGAATACTTGCAGCAACAATAAGGTTATTAAGAATTAATTTGTGAACTTTTATTATATAATGTTATATTTCTTTATTTTGTTTATATAAATCCTTCTAATATTTGGTAATGGACTTTGTTATTAATTTTATTTCGATATGATAACCCATTGATTTATTATATGATATTTCCTTATTTCTTTATAAATCTTAGTTCTAATTAATTTAGAGTTTGGAGAGAAATATATATATGGTGATCCTTTTCTTATTATATGATACACAAAGTTTTAGAGAATTAATATGGTTAATATTATTCCCATGAGTTTAAGTGATATCAAGGTATATATCTTATTATAACTAACATACGAGTTAGGGTTTGAATTGTAAATGCTTATCCTAGGGTTTAGGGTTCTTAATATACTTATATTCTTTTGTTGATGTGAGTGAAGATTAATGGCTAAACATATTGTCTTTATGTTTGTGATTTTTTTATGATATCACCCTTTAGAATAGAAAGTTATTTTCTGGAATGTCTTATAGAAAAGAATTGAATAAGATATCCCCGTAAGCACATATGGTTATGATAATTGAAAATGATAAAGATGTGCTTAAGTGATTTGCTATAGGAAAATATTCCTATAAAGCATTGTGGAAATAAGATGATAGATCAATAATATGAAATGAATATTATGTTTGGTTTAAGATTTAAAGTTGAGTGTTTACCAAGAATTCCTATCTTCTATAATTCACAATCCTGGAATTCTAATTAAGGAATTTCTTTCCTAGATATACTACTCCTTCATATCCATCATCATGTGTTAACATGATGAGCTTCACTTCACAAGAATATTCTTATCAACAATTTCTCCTCCTAAATTCATTTGTAAATCTAATGAGCTTGACACTAAAGCTCTATATGATCTTGTCATAAAAATAACTCTCATCAGTAGAGTACTCCTTCTGATTCTAATTCCACTTGAATAATCACCTTCTTACTTCTCAGATTACTTTGTAATCTCTCTTACAAATCTCAGAAGCTTGTCACTGAAGCCTTTCATAATCTTCACATATCTTTACTTGGTTATATCAACTACTCTACTACTGATAATCTCCAATTCAACAAGTAGTTACTTCTAACTCCATTCATACTCTTCCTTAATCATCCATCACTAATATTATTCCAATGGATGTATATATATCAAATTTTACTTTCATCCAAAGCTTACTATCTTTTTAAGAGAAATAACACTACTTCAATAACTCCATGCTACTCTAGCTTTAGCTTAATCATACTATCTTATATCTACTTAACTCCAGTATCTTATATTCAAACTTCACATCATATCATGGTGACTTATCATGGCTATCTTAGAATAACATATCTATACTAGGGTCCAATCATGTTCTATCCACCAATGTCACTTATACATGATATAAGCATTCAATCTTGGTGACTAAAGTATGATCATTATAATCCTTTGATCATTTATGGCTTAGGTTCCTAGTTGGCAAATCAAGGTCTCATCAATACAACATTACAGTTGTATTGTAATTATCTTCTGTTTATCTCTATTGGACTAAGAGATATTATTCATTGACTATACCTACTTGATCCAATAGGATTGCTCCTTGGTAACTATCTTCAATATTCATCCTTGGAATCCTCTTTGTTACCATATGAATATATATTCCAATTAACTCTTCTATCATTACAGGAGTGAATTAACTCCATCAATTATCACATTGATCTTATTCTCTTCCAACTCTCCCATCCTATAGATGATATTTAAAACTAACATTACCACCTATCTATTCTTACTTCTTTCTCTAAAGGTTTTAGAGTGGATGCTATGATAAGAACAAGAGTTGATAGATCAAGAATTGATAGTTTAAGAATTTGTGAATCAATAGTTGATTACTTAACATTGATGAACAACAGATATTAAGATAAGATTCATTAGAGATGATAAGGATTGATATGGAAAGAAGGATATGTGGTGAATGGTCTTGAATTGCTTTCCTTCCTACTCAATACAACTAAAGAGTTAGGGTTAAGTATTACCATGATCCACATGGTAGAAATAAATAAGGATAAAATAGATCAAGAGTTAGTTATTATACTCTTATTATTTGGGTTATATTCTTAATTTGGTATTCATGGGTTGTTGTGATGAATACTAGGATGTGATCACTTAAGGATCAAATTATAATTATTAATCAAGGTGTAATGGTTTAGTTTCCTTGCATTTGATCTACTCTTAGATCAAATCATGTCTACCCAAAATAAGGTTTTAGCAAAGGTAATATTGAAACTTATCGCAGTCAACTTGATGATCTACTTCAACTCCATCAATTGAGAGAAGCTTCAATCACTTTGACCAGTTTTGTTCAAAAGCGCGAAAATTATTCGGATTTTCTATGCATGAATGCAATGCACACACCTGGGTTTAGCTTATTTCTAATCTCTAATGCTGGGATGTTAAAATGTCGTCCGCCGTCGTCATCAAAATTCGACCGCCGTGATGCTCGCCGTTAACCCTGAGAGGTGTAGATAAGACCGCCGCGTCCTCCTCTATCCTCTCATATTTATCTCATCTTCTATCGTGCCCTCTAGACCTACCTATATCCCTCACCCGAAACCCTAGATCTCCGGTGTTCATCGTTCCGGCCATGTCCGACCACCCCTTGACTCGCCGAAGCCACCGTTAGAAGCTCCGCTGTGTCCTTGTTTGCCTAAGACCAAGCATGGAAGCTGGCGCGCCGTGAATCGAGCGGAATCGGGTGTCACCTTCTGTCGGCCGTCGTGGCCATTGTCGTCGATTCACCGCCGTCACGCCTCCCCATGCCTCCTCGACCTCTCCATCGTCATTAGGGTGAGCTTCTGGATACTCTCCAATCACTTTATCTCGCCGTAAATCGCCGTCGCACCATGCACCACCGTCGGCCACCGCAGTAGGTTATCGTCGGAGCAACTCCAGTGACCATTTCTGAGCGGCGCAACCACTGTGAGGCTCAGCATTGAGCACTGAGTCGAACGCGACCAACCCCGCGTGCTCGTGCGCTCTCAATCCGAAGATCGAATCACGATCTGAGGATCATCCAGGGGTGATGTCAGCGTGACATCACGCTGATTTCATAATTCTATTTTAGAATTTGTGTTAATATTATCTGTAATAAATAAAAAACATTAGATATGACATGGCATAGGCCCACTAGTCAGTGACTGGGGGTAGGATTAGCTCTGGTGAGAAAAACCCCTCACTTCGTGATGACATCAGCATTACCTCATAAACACATTTAGTTATTTAATTTAAAATTCACAAAATGATTAAGTCTTGTTAAATTAATAACTTTTGTTTTATAATTCAGAAAAATATGTTCAATATATGAAAATTTGCAGAAAAATAAAATATACAACTTAAAACTATTATCAAACATTATTATGTTAGTTATTTAAATAATTATTATTTAATAAAGATTTTATAAGTAATAAAACTTTGATAATTCATATTTTAATAATGGTAAATGTTAAAAGTATAAATAAAATACCAAAAATCATAGAAAAATAAGAACTATAATTTAAAACTATAATCATTCATTATTATTTCACTTAATTAAATATTTATTATTTTATTAAGTATTTATAAAGTAATAAATCTTATAAAAATCATATCTTATTATTTATAAATCTTAAAAATAAATGTAATATACCAAAATAATCCCAAAAATAATACCTACATGTTAAAAATATAATATTCCACTTTTGAGGTAAATAAAAAATTAAAAACTTTAATAATTTGAATTTAAACCTATTTCCTTAGTTAATAATTCATATAAGAGTAAATACAAATTGCTAATATTTCTAAAATTAGTAAATTGAATCCAATAAATAGTATTAGTTTTAAATATTGATATTATGAAGTGAAAATGGTTCAACACATTTTAAATACAATTTTATTGAATTATCCTTCAACCATAAGTGTAGATTATTTTATAAAAGGATCCTTATCCAATATAAAATCTCCAAGAATAATTTGTAGTAAAATAAAACTTATTCATTTACTTTAACCAAAAGTTTATCAACATACCAAAACACTATAGTGAACTCATAAGCAGTTAAGTAACATTACTCCATTGTTTACAAACTATAACCACTCATCTATAAAAAAAATAAAGGTTTCTATTCCATTATAATCTTGAAAAACTACTACCAAATAAAAGTAATACCATTCCTAGTTAACTTTAAAGGAACCTTATGAAGTGAACAAAGTACAATTATCATAAAAAATATACCTTAAATCCATCTATGTCTTTAAAGTTATCTTTAGTCTACAATACTTTAAATAATATGCTAAAGACTTTGTTATGTGTTTTATAGTTAACTTTGGTATATTATAATTCAGTTATAAAGCATCTCAAAATCAAACTATTCCAGCAAGCACAAACAACATCGACCACATTTGATTAACCCCAAAGATTTTTTAGACCTTAGAAAAGGAATCTTTTCTTCAAAAGTTATTCATTTTGCCACTTCAGTCAACAGACAATTAATTGTAATCACATTACTTTATACTTTACTTGTATACTATAATTAATAACATTTAAGATATTTATAAGTGACATTACTTATAAAGTAAAAATTTGAAGATAAACACTTATAGTGTAAGAAATCTTAAGTAGCATTTCACCTTTGTGTGTATCTCATTGTTTTACAATATTATACTTGCATGATGGTTCGCACACACTTACAAGCCTTAATAAGAAGCACAAATAAGAAACTAATCTAAAAGTGAAAAAAATTCTAAAGAAATCAATTCCAATATCCAAACCCTAGAACAACGTTATCCCCGGGATTCGAGTTTATCAACTTGCATCATATTACTTATGCATAAAAGCATCCTGCTTCTTTAAACATTAGTCCTTATCGGACCAATGGTGCTGATTTCAGATATTGGATTTTATATTGTCTCGAAGACTGTGAGTGCATAATCTTGCAATCACAAAAGGCAAGTTCACACTTGCTCATGTCCTTTGATTGTTTTCTGTAAAGTATTTTACAAATCCAGTGTTGTCATCACCTGCATTTGAAAAAGGTCAGAAAACACTATTTTCATAATAAAATGATTATAGGTTATTTACCATGAGGTAATAACCGATTATGAAAGTTCCGGTGGTAAAGCAACATATTATATAGGACTTAACAACTAATGTTGCCACTGATTCTTGCGCCGTATGTTACGCGTTAACCATGAGATTTGGAATGGGACGAAGAAGTCAGTTGTATCATTTTCCTCTTGTATGGAGGCAAGACGATCTTAACATGACATTGTGATTCCTTGTGCGGATCCAACATATGGGTGGGCACCCTTACGCCCCACACTTTTGGTGTCTATATTATCTATGAATGGTGTTTAGTGGCATAATACATTCAATATGGCACTTGCCAGGGCATCACCGGGTCATAGAGTCTTCGGGAACTCATCAGGGTTTTAGCCTGCCCGAAAGGGGGCTTAACGGAGGTGAGCCGGCCCCGAAGGATCGTGCAGACGTATGAGGTCGCGGAGAGGGCAGTGATTGGTTTGGATCTTAGACTGGGCCCCATACCAAGGAAGTATGGACAAGGTCATGACTTGGTTGTGCAACAAAGCTAAGGTCTCTCATGGGTAAAGTAACGCACCTCTACAGAGTGTAAGAACTGTAACTTGTTACTCCCTGTTCCGGGAAGGAGCTGCAAACGCAGCAGGAAAGGAACTCCATGATAGTTCTGGTAAACCCGTGAAGGCTGACGGACATAGATTTTCAGAATAAAAGCAACCTTTGAAGAAATGTTTACGAAAACCTGCATTGCCTATGACCTATGGTCTGTGGATGTAGATATAGTGCATCAAACACTCCTTTTCTAGTGAACTTGCTGAGTACGCTCGTACTCAACGTATCTTCTTAACCCTTGCTAGATTCTGAAGCCATTAAGACGACATCTACATCCAGTTATGCTCCAGGAATCTTCATCAAAAGCTAAAGCTCTTCAAAGAAGACAAGGAAGTCAACATATACATCAACTCAAGTGAATACGAAGTTACTGATTAGATAGGAATATACTCTCTAGCCAAAGAAACTATTTTTGTAGTGTATTGCAATAGCAGCAATGCCAACCCATTAGTTAAAATACTAGTCTTAATAGTATAATAGTTTTTGAGTTGTTTATCTTTGATTCTTCTTTGTAAGAAGTTCTTTCTCTCTCTTTAACCTAGAGTGTTCTCTGGATCTTATGTAAAGAGTTGAGTTGTAGCTATATACATGTCTTGGACCCGCTGTGTTTCTGTTGTACCACTCTGAGGGATGTAATACTAGTGAACGGTGTTTCACCGGAGTTATGTCTATGACTATAGTATACTACATCATGTAGTGGTATGCTGGGTCACTGCAGTTGGTATCAGAGCATATGCTTTGACCTTAGATTGGAAACCTAGTAAATGGGTAGAACCTGTAGGACACATATCTACAATAATAAAGAGTTCTCTAGTGATATGAGGGATATTCAACTGAGAATAATCCTGTCATGTTGCTAGTACGATAAAATCTTTAGTATGATTGCAATCCTGAAAACTACCAAGAGTTTTAACTCTATGTGAGTGATGATAATTTCTTATCTACAGTTCTACATGGCACCTCAATATCCACCCTGGAATGTTCAAGTGATGAACAGGACGTTAAATGACTATGGAGGGGATTGTACAGATAACCTCCGACAACTTCTATGGAGTTTGGATTGTGAATCAAGACTTTTGGTCAAGATTTACAGTTACTATTGCAGAGGTCCTAATCTTTAATAAGGTAGAGATCCCTGTGTTTACAATGCTAGTCCCTGGATCAATAGCTAGCATCCACAGTTAAGATGTAATATCAAGAAACAAAGGTCATAATACAACTTTATAACCAGGAATAAAATAATTCATTACATCTTACATAGCTCAATTGGCTATCACATTACAATGCAGCAGAATATCTATATAGTATGGAGTCCTTCATCTTCAAAGTGCCACAGGCAATCATGTTGGTTGTAGACTTGTAATCCTATTCAACACACTTCACTAACATCAAACAAACCTGCAACATAATAAGTTGCAGCCACAAGGGTCAATACATTTGAATTGTATTGGCAAGTTTCACTACTATGTAGAAATAAGTGGATCCTATCATTACATGCATATTTGGCTAAGTAGGGTTTAGGCTCATTTGCAGAAAGCAATATAGTTTTATCCTATCTTTTCAAAATAGTTTTGATATTTTGACAAATCTTTCTAAACTCCTTGGAAAACTCCAAGTGCTTCTAATCCCTTGTTGTCACCATCAAGTTTTACTTTGAGAAATTGGAATGTCGAGATCTTCCATAGCTTCAGGCCTTATTTGCTCAGAGTTGTCCGTAACCGGGGACACGGCTAAGTACTTAGAATTCGATCTTCTGCAGAAGATGTACACTTTACCCACATGACACAATCTCGTCTTGACGCCACCAGTGGATGCTGGATAAGTACTCACCAAATGGAGTACCGGCAGATCGAGAATGTGACAAAGTCTTTCCATAGAAGTCCTCCCAATACACAATGCTAGCTTGTCTACCATGGACCAATGTAAGGATATATTTCCAATACACAATTCTAGTTAACCTGAAGATGCCAATGCAAGGGTATTCCGCTATGTAGTTGACTAAGCCAGAGCCCATTTAGCATGTGGCTGTACACGGAAGCCACTGTACGAGAAACATGTTCAATCTCTAAGTCCCTGGGTGGTCTTCTTCTAGTGTACATACAAAAATATAGCCATATAAACATGGTTCCCTTTGTTGCCAACTTGTCCAAAATTGAGTATCCTCTTTCCACCCAGGTGGTTCATTGAGTACTTGTTTTATTATATAAAACATATATATTCCAACACTTTATATAATCATATCATGTATCCCATCCCAAATATATAGCAGGGCTAAGCATACTACAACTATAATGTTTTCACTAAGGAAGATATAAGGGTATCCTAATAGGATATAGCATAGCATAGAAATATAGTAGTCCTATCATGCATGCTACAAAAATCCACTAAGTGTAATGAAAATAGTAGGACATGGATGATAGTGTCACTTGCCTTAGTAGTTGGTGGTGTTGGTACACTCTTCACAATAACACAATTGACAATCAACACAATCTATCAAGCAAAACAACCAAGACAAAACATACACAAGATCAACACTAATGGCAACACAAAAATCATGCAAAGTATGCAAACATGCAAGATGGCAATTTTTATTGTACAAATTTTTATAACAAGGTTCTGAACATTACTAAGTGATTTCTGAACATTTTATATTTTCAAGATTACAAATGCAACCATTTGTGCAATTGTAGCAATTAGCAATATTTTCTAACACTTGGAAAGTGCATTCTCACTAAATAATTTCCATGGTATTATTTATACTATAATAAAATTTTATTTTGGTCTTACTGTACAAAGGGTTCAATATACAACCATTTGTAAAAGGATTTACTTTAAAATAATTTACACAACAATTTTT
Source organism: Avena sativa (assembly GCA_916181665.1). Classification (NCBI taxonomy): domain Eukaryota; kingdom Viridiplantae; phylum Streptophyta; class Magnoliopsida; order Poales; family Poaceae; genus Avena; species Avena sativa. The sequence goes on along the minus strand of OV702283.1, from coordinate 407,016,027 downwards.
ATACTCAAAATACTACACAAATAGTTCTGTATAAAACGCGATTTTTAACTGACTCAAAAATACCAAATTATGGCTCCATTGTGTTCTACTCGTTTTTGTGAATCTATAGACATATTATTTGCTAAATTTGGATATACAGAACTAAAGATATGATTTTTGCAAGTTTGTGTGTTCTTATGTCTAAAAATCCGAAAATAGGAATATATATGACACTTGGCAGATTCTAATTGGAAGATACCCCTTCGTTTAAGTGATCTATGATGACCTTTAGATGAAGATCTAATGGCCTAGGATGGCTCACCGGAAAAGCTCGCCGGAGAAATTCGCCGGATTTGTGGGCACGGGCTTGGCGTTGCCGTTCCCGTTGCTAGGAAAGTATCCGGAGTTAAAGAAGATGTGGACGACATAGAGAACGTCGAGGCGGTGCTACTGGACGTGGTTGAGAGGTTGTTCGTCCCCAACAGTGACGATAATCTACCGCTGGAGCAACGATGGCGTCGGGCGGCGCGACGAAATGCAACGAGAAGGTGCAAAATCATGTCCTGGAGGTAGACAACATCAAGACTAGTCTACTGGTAGAAGGAATCGACGAGGGACTCACCGTAGACGACAAGATCTGACGATGAACTCCTAGATTAGGCTGATCTTGGCATGGTTCGTGTGTGTTCTACAGAGCTCCTCTCGAGAAAGTTTAGGAACGAAAGTGAAGGAGAAGAACTAGAGGTACGCGCTGTACTTTTCGGTTCGTCTTGATATGGTCTATAGAGGGAGATCGGAAGACGTATGCCGACGTATGACACTCGGAGCACCGGTTCAATTTGATGTATTTACTCCCCTAAATGCAAAATTACTTCCCTGAACGGATACTCCACTAAATTTGTAATGAGTTTCGTGTTTAAGTCGAGCCGTTTCAGGGTCTTAATCACCTTGGAGGAGGAGGGGAAGAGGTGAGGATTTCCATGGCTGAAAGGTCTGTACATGTACATGTCCATGAAGAAGATGATCAATCCTCTAGCTTGCGTCGGCTTAGATGGGTCTGCAGAATCGGCCCAACAAGAAAAAGAATGAATGGAAAAAAAAGAGGGACAAGGGAGTTGGGCACATGGGCTTGGGCTGCTGCTGCTCTGTTTTTTTATTTTGAATTGTTTTTCCTTTTTCTTTTCTGTCTTATTTCTATCAAATGATTTAACTTTCTAAATTGATTCAAATTTGTATTAGATCTTTTTAGAAAATTTATATAAAATATAGTTTGACAGTTCAACTAATTTAGAGTATTTGGAATATTTTTTTTAAAGTATAATTCATTAAAAAAATTAAACATAGTACGTAGGCCTATACAGTATATTTTCTCAATTCTTGTTTATTTCATATCTTTTGATTTAGGGCTCCAAAAAGGTTCAAATCAATTTTCTTAGCTTTATAATTTTATTATTTATCATAATCACTCATTTAAGAATACTTTTATTTTGTTTTTAATCTTTGCCTTAACTTGACTTTATTTCTCTTCCTATATTTTATAAATTTCATATCATTTTATCTGGAGCTTTAAATAGAGTCAAACTAAGTTCTATGGTTTTATAATTTTGCCCTTTATCTTTTTAGCTCACTTAGGAGTTCTATTGTATATTTTAAATATGGAATATATCCAAAGTCTCATGTGGTTAAGTGGCCAATTCAATTTTGAGAAGTAAGTTATTTCTCTTAGTTTTACAATGCAACCATGCATGCTTCATGATTTTGAGGTTTTGCATACAACTTGACAACCAAAATTGTTTTATTTAACTTTTGTTTTGAAGGAGTTAATTAAATAGTCAAAAAGTTTTTGTTCCCTCTGAATTTCCAAGACTTAGTTTTTCATTTTGTTTAAGTTTTTCCACATTTTAAAATTTGCAAAATTTTGGGATGTGACAACTATGATGGGCAGATATTAGCTAAATACCGTGTCATGATCATGTTACCCAAGAAGTTAGGACTTAAGGGAGAAATGTCATCAGGAAAGGCAAGGTGCATGGCATCAACATGTCAGATTGCCGTAGTAGCAGCCATAACCATGATCCGAGAACAAAAATCCCAAGCTCTAGAAGGTAGTACCCACACTGTTATACCCCATGAAACCTCAAACCCGGAGCATGAGTTAGATCACTCTACTCTAGTCCAAACTAAACCCACTCTAGCCGTAGAGTATATGGATCATTATCGATCTTTGCTAAACACTTTACCATAACACTCGCCAAGTCTTAGTTCAGGAACTAGATACGGTCATTGAGGATTTTACTGATCCTGATAAAGCAATGGCACATAGGAAGAAGTTAGATAAAGAAGCTAGGCATCCCAAACACATCTCTTCAGGAGAAGTGTATGAGGAAACCGAATTCGATGATCCACACTCAGAAAACTATGCTTATTACCAAAGTAAACCCCAGCTATTTGAAGATCTATGGACTAAGTATATCTCCAAACAAAAGGAATGGGCGGGAGCTATTCCAAGTAACCCTGAGCAAAACCAGTATGAATGGGGAGTAGAATATCAAGGTGGAACCATAGGAAATCCTATACCTTGTGATACAGGTATCGGAGAAGAGACCGACTATAACCATAGAGAGCCTTATGGACCATATGGGGGTAATACCAATCCAATCGACTTAGAAGAGTATTCCGATAGTTACTATACCAATATGTATCAATGGATCCAGGAAAAGGCGAAGGAGGCATCTTACTTTGAGGAAGCGTTGCCAGAAAACCAGGAATATCCTGTAGAAGATTACGCCAACTTTAGTCATTTTTCAATGACTAATCTTAGTCTCGGTACTTCTAATCAAGAATACGCACCTCATGGATGCTCTTACGCTCTAGAAGGTAGTTGTAGGACTTCACCTCATCATGGATGGAACTCTAGGAAGTACTAGAGGAAGATGAAAGTAAGAGTGGAAAGAAGTCCTAAGGGATGAGCGCTTGAATAATGTACATAGAAGGTAATGCGTATTGTAGTTCGAAGGGTTTGCTGAAATAAGTGAGGACATACTCACAAGAACAAGAAGTTCTTGTAAGATAGTGGTGTGATGTATATGAGAGGCAAACCGCTGGAACGGTCAGTTCATCTGTAAATTAATTAAAACCTATGTCTAATACATGGTATATGTTTTGTTGTTTGTCGACTTTTGGATTTTCTTGAATCTTCTTGATTGACTAGATCTATACATGAAGTTTGACTTGGTGTGCAAATGCATGATGTAACACCCAGTTATTACTTGATGTTATATACCTAGGTAGAAATGGGAATCCGTGTAAGGGAGTGACGAATTCCGTATGCCAATGAGGTTTACATGAATAAGAAAGCAACAATAAGCAGTAAAAATTAAGTTCACAAGAAATGGGTGATGTTGCTAAGAAGTTAATGGAGTAGTAGTACCAATTTCATGGGAGTATCATGAATAAGTACAAAGAAGAAGCTTTGGCACAACATGGTATTCAAGCTTTGACAATTCAGAGAGAATGCTAGTAGTATGTCGGGAACCGTAGGGTAATCCATACACCCTAGGATGGTCCGCAATCGGTAACTTGCCCGCAGCAGGTATCGGTTAAAATAGTTAACCAGATCATGTTAAAAGTTGCATAAAGAGCATAAAACTTGGCCTAAGTTAAGGAAGGCATGAAGGAATATAAATATTAAAGCGACCGTGATACGTCGGAAACGTATCTATAATTTTTGATGCTCCATGCTTGTTTTATATCATTTGTCTTATGTTTTATCTACACTTTGAGGTGTTTTTATATCTTTTCTGGAACTAACCTATTAACAAGTTGCCACAGTGCAAGTTTCCTGTTTTCTTCTGTTTTTGGTTACAGAAAGGCAGAAAATCAATATTCTTGGAATTGGACGGGACAAAAGCCAAAGTTATTATTTTTCCCGAAGCAACACGGAACCACGAAGCAGAGCCAGAGGGGGCCACAGGGTGGCCAAAGCCCCCTAGGCGCGGGCAAGCCCTGAGGGCGCCTGTAGGGGGTGTGGGCCCCCTGGACCCCCCACCGACATTGATTCCTGCGCCTATATGAAGCCTCCGACCCAAAAACCCTAAAAAATCCAGAAGAAATCCACGAAAACCTCTGTTGCGCCGCCGCCACCGAAGGGGAGATCCGGGGGACAGAAGTCTCTGTTTCGGCACCCTGCCGGGATGGGGAAGTGCCCCTGGAGCCATCTCCATCGATCTCCATCACCATCTTCATCACCATTGCTGATTCCCATGATGAGGAGGGAGTAGTTCTTCCTCAGGGATAAGGGATCTACCAGTAGCTATGTGTTCATCTCTCTCACTTTGCATGATCTTGTTGTGGTCATGAGCTTTGTAATCTAGTAGATCTACCTTGCTACTCAAGTGCTTCATTAGATCTCTGCTCTCCCCATGTGTATGAAAGTGACAGCGTGCATGCCATGGTGGCACTTAGGCTCGAGTCTACATAAATACTCTTTGTGCTTTAATAGATCTATGCTTTTCCCCACGTGTGTGAAAGTGACAGCGGGCATACCGTGTGTGGCACTTTGGCTAGATTGAATATTTTTATGAGTTATATTTGGAGTTGGATGTCTTTATGAAATTGTCGTATTTGTTGGAACCATCTAGTGCTCAAGGTGACAGTGTGGGGTTATCTAGATTGGGGAAGGCAGACTTTGAGGTGTGTTGTTATAGCCCTACCTTGGATTAGAGTGTCCAACCGGAGAGTAGTTAAGAGTAGTATCATGAAGAGAGGATATTTATATGAGAGAGTGTTCACTAGTTAAAGTATGATCCCTAGGCCTTGTTTCTAAACATTGAAACACCCTTTGCATCTAGATCTGTTGCATGTTTGCTTGCTTCCTTCTTGTTTCCTTTAGTCTTTACCTCACCGTCAAGCTCTTTTCTGGCACCGTTACCCCACATCAACAACAAGTCAGAAGCTCTTTTCTGGCACCGTTACCACTTGTATTTCACTATCTCTTCGCCGAACTAGTGCACCTATACACCTGACAAGTGTATTGGGTGTGTTGGGGACACAAGAAACTTCTTGTATCTTGATTGCAGGGTTTCTTGAGAGGGGATACCTTTGACCACTTCCTCCCCGAGTTCGATAAACCTTGGGTAATCCACTTAAGGGAAACTTGCTGCTTTTCTACAAACCTCTACACTTGGTGGCCCAACAACTGTCTACAAGAATAGAAGTGCGTAGACATCAGACCGTCTTTCGAGGCGCTTCGCGAAGTCAGACCTGTCAACATGAAAATGTCCAAATAGTAAGTAAGACAAATAACGTTGAAAGATTCACTTCGGATATCCACAATTGTGTGGATACACCGTACAATCTTTCATAAAACCCTAACTAGGTAGAGTATAAGCTAGATAGAGACCAATATTCTAAATATAAAGCCGATAAATATTATATAGACAGTTTGAAGATTATTAGTAAACCCTAAGGGGGAGAGTTAACATTAGAAATGAAAGAATCATTATCTGACTTTCCGAGTAAAGGTTAGAGAAAAAGTACGAAGTTACAACAACAGCAAGTCTTATTTTCATAAGGTTAAAAGAAGCCACTAATATAATAGTTCTTTCAAAAGAGATATAAAGATTTGTAAAGTACATACGGATCTTAATGTAGCAGATCCGTTGACTAAAACTCTCCCTAGAGCAAAACATGATCTACACCAGAACTCCATGGGTGTTAGATACATCACTATGTAACTAGATTATTGTCTCTAGTGCAAGTGGGAGACTGAAGGGAATATGCCCTGAGAGGCAATAATAAAGTGTTTATTATGTGTATTCCAAGTATATGATAGATGTTTATTTTGCATGCTATAATTGTATTAATACGGAAACGTTAATACATGTGTGTTTAATAAACAAACAGAACGTTCCTAGTTATGCCTCTCTCATAAACTAGTTCGTTGATTAACAAGATGATCACAGTTTCCTGATCATAGACATTAAATGTTGTTAATAACGAGATCACAACATTAGTGTAATGGTGTGATGAACATTCATCCGAAGTATAGCATTACGATCAAAGTCATTGAGTTTATATTGCTATAAACAACTTACGAAGTAATCCTAATCCTTAGACCATGAGATCATGCCAATCACTAACACCGGAAGAGTTTCTTGTTGACATTAAACGTCACACCGTAACTGGGTGATTATAAAGATGGCTTCAAAGCTAATAAAGTGTTATGTTGAGAATCATGGATCAAGAGTGGAATTTGTTCATCCCGATGACGGATAGATATACTCTAGGCCCTCTCGGTGATATCACATTGGTTAGCTTGCAAGCAAGTGATTTGATCACTAGAATATTATATCACGGGAACAAGAAAAGAGTGCATGTCAGTAACGAGATCAAACTAGGTATGGAGATACCGATGATCGAATCTCTAACATGTAATATATCGTGAAACAAAGGGATTGAGATACAAGCGTAAAAGGTTCCGACGATCACAGGAAAGTCATCGTTGAATGTGTGGGAGTCAGTATGGATCTCCAGGTCCCGCTACTGATTATTGATCGGAGAAGGGTCTCGATCATGTCCGCATTACTCGCGAACCATAGGGTGACACACTTAAGGGACATTGACATCCAGTTCGAGCAAATGTTTCATGCCGAAAGAATAAACAAGCGCGGGAATTTATTTCACTAGATATCGAAACAGGTTTTCGGGTGAAATTGCATAAAGAGGTTATGCATGTGAAATAGAATTCTAGCAAGGGGTTATATGTGAATGTTTGTCATTAAAGTAATTGACAAAATTCTAAATAAATAAAAGAGTTTTATTTAATGAGAGTTTGCATTAAATTTGGTGGAAATTTAATAGCAAGTTTGAGTGGGATTTTGAGTGGAGGGATTTGAATGGATTTTTGTGAGTGGAGTGTCCACCCACATGAATGAAGGAGGGGAGGGGCAGCCCCCATGGACGGCGGCCACCCCCTTGGGTGCCCCCCTCCTCCTATAAAAGGCACCCCTCTCCTCACTTCTCACTCACACCTCCTCGTGAAGGAACTCTCTCCCCCTCTAGAATTTATCCCCCATGGTCTCGGACTAGCAAGATACATGTTCCCGGTGGCTATTCGACAAGAAAGGGTTGTGCTTCCGCTGCATCGTTGGAACAAGGAGGCGGAGGTTGCTTGGTGTCTTGTACGTGTGTGCGAGCACGGATGCGCTGCTGCTTTGCGGCGCTAGGACTTCCTCTCGATCTTGAGATCGGCACGAGATCGTCTACATCAACCACGAGTTCAACTCGTTAAGCTTTGTCGATCTTCAAGGGTATGTTCTGTATGGATATACATCCGCCCATTGTTTGTATCTAGTAGATAGATCTTGGTACATAGTTCCCATCATAGGAAATTTTTTGTTTTCTATGCTGCGAACCCTACAGTGGTATCAAAGCCGGATCTATGCGTATATGCTTTACACGGGTAGTACACATATGAGTATGTGGGCGATGATGATCATGTTGTTGCTCCTTAGTTGTAATTTTGGATACTGGTGGCATAGTGGGATGAAGCGGCCCAGACAAACTTTACATGTCCTCGCACATGAGACCTGTTCCACGCTTGACATGCAACTAGTTTGCATAAGTGGCTAGCGGGTGTCTGTCTCTCCTACTATAGTAAATATCTATTTTGCAACGAGTTGTCAACAATTTGGTTATCCTCGTTGTGGTTCATGTTCTTAGGTAAGAACAGTTCTATCTTCGAAAGCCCTTAGCCACGTAAAACTTGCAATGGATAAAATATTTTGTTGCCTAAGTATGTGCTTGAACTATGTTGTTTGAGTGAATTGTTTGGTTTGTGATTACCTGCACATTGCTTTTGTGAATTGTGATGTGTGTGATTAGAATTGATTCCTTAGAAATATCTTGCCTATTCTAATCTCCATTCAACCCAAACAGATGACTACTCCAAGAGACTCCAACATCAAGGTTGATGACACCAACACCAACCAAAAGGACAACATGAAAGAGCTCATAGCAACCCAGAATCAGTTGAACCAAGTGACAGCTCAGTTCATAGCCAACACTAGTGGAGAAGATCCAACCCTGCAAGGATTTTTGGAAACTCAAGGCCAACTGATGCTTAGGGTGACTGATCAAATGATCAATATGGAAGAAAGCTATACCAAAAGAGTCTTTGATAACAAGGATGACAGAAATGTTATTCTAGATGGAGCCCCAGCTTGCATTATTTGTGGAGACAAGGATCATACTTCCAAGGAGCATAGAGATCAATGCCCCAACTGTGAAGAGAAACATCCTGTTGGACAATGTCCCACCTCTCAAGCTACTTGCTACTTATGTGAAGGAAACAACCATGTCCCTATCCAATGCCCCATCTATTCCAGTGTGGAACAAAGGAAACAAGGTAGAGTGCAACAAATGATTGCAAACCATCAAGAAGGATCCAAGTCTACCAAGAATGTTGATGACAAAGGAAAAGGACCACTTATACCTCCAAACAAAACAACCCAATTCAAAGGACCAAAGAAACCTAAGAAGAAAAAGAAGGACAAAAGTCATGTGCAATGTCATAAGTGTAAAGAAATGGGACACTATTCCGGTGAATGCCCAGAGAACCAGAAGAATAAGGAGATTGGCCAAGTGGTGTGCAACAACTGCAAAGAGCTAGGCCACTATGTAGCAACTTGTCCACAAGAGCTACGTAAAGAACTCAAAGAGATCAACTGTTTCAATTGCAAGAACCCAGGACATTATGCAAGCAACTGTCCAGAAAAGATGAAGAACAAGTTGAACAAGCCTATGGAGAAACTCAACCTTGGCCCATGAGTCAAGTATGGAAGCAAAGAACACAATGCAAAAGTTTGCCCAGAGAAGTTTCCCAGAAGCCCAAGAAGGCCAATATGTAATTTTGTTTGAAATTTATTTTAAGGGTGGTAGTACCCTAGTTGTTTTGAGCCTACTTGTAACCCTAGATTTCCCAAATCTCGGGACGAGATTTATTTTAAGGGTGGTAGCCTGTCACATCCCAAGATTTTCCAAATCTTGTAATGTGAAAAATAAATGAATAAAATAAAACTTTGTTGATTTTCAGGGTGAGAAGAAACTTTTTGAATCCAATTGGAAACCTTCAAACCAAATTGGATCAAATAAATCCTAAAGGGATTTAAAAAGATAAACATTTAATAAAGGAAAATAAAAATATTTGGAATTAATATTTTGGATCTTTTAAATAAAAGATTTGGTTTTCAAAGGAAATAGAAGTTTTATAAATAAGGATTATTTTTATAAAGCCAAATTAAACCTTGGCCAATGTTTTGAAATAAAATGTTTTGTTTTGATAAAAATAATAAAGGTTTATTTAAAATAAATTAATAAGGATTTAATATCCAAGTTTTATAAATAAAGGTTTTACTATTTTAAATAAACACTAAAACTTATTTATTTTAAATAAGTTTTCCAAGTATTTTATATTCTCAAATAAAACCTACTGATTTAGTTTTGAAAATATTTAGATTTCAAATGGAGTTTTTAAATAAATTAAAACCTATTTGATTTATGAACTAAGGTCCAATTTATTTAATTATAAATGGACTCTAAAATAAAAATATTATTTTGATTTTGGAATTTTGGTTTATGTTACTAAACAGAACCAAATTCAAAGTCACAAAGTTTGGTGATTGTTTGAATTGATTTGAATGTTGTTTGTTTGTTTGAATTTCAAAACAGGAATTAGTTTCAGAAAAAGAAAAGTTTTCAGAATAGGAAAAAAATAGGATCTGGACCAGCCCAGCCGGCCAAGCCCAACAAGGCCCAGTACCAGCCCCTCTCTCCCTCCAGAAAGAAAACGATTCACACTCATTATCGTACCCGTGCAGTGAATGACTAGTGGACCCTCCCCTCACTCCTTTTCTCAGTGACCAGCTGACCCCACTCTCCTGTTCATCCTCCTCACCCGCGCGACCTCTTCTCCCCCCAAACCTCGCTGCCGTTCTCTGTCATTCAATCCGCGCGTAAATTCACGAGTAATGGCCGCGTAAATCTCACCCTGACCACACGTACATAAGCGCCTCTCCTCCCTCTGTCATTCCCCGCAAACGCCAACTCCACATTGCCACCAGGCTGCTCGGAATCATCTCCAAACCGCCGCTGCTCCGACGAGCTTCCTCCTCCAATTCCGGCCAAGCGTCGCCACCTCCTGCCTCCCCGAGCACACGAGCACGCTCACCACTCCCAGACGCTCCTCCCAGTACCCTCCGTTCAACCGCGGGCGCCCCAGAACGCCGTCTTCGACAAGCTCTGAGCGCCGCCGCGTCTGTCTTCTACTCCGGCGAGTTCCCCAGGTGAAATCCGACCGCCCCTCTTCTTCTCGATCATGCAAACATCTTCGTCTTGATCTAGCGCATCTAACTGCGTCTTCCTTTTTCCTCGGGGCGAACCACAGCACCGTCTCCGACCACGTCCAGAGCCGTCTGACGCCGACCACGTCTCCGGCGAGCAATTACTGCAGACCCAGAGCGCCCCTTGCCACGTCGACCACACGTCGAGCACCACCTCGTCCTCGCGAACACGGTGAGCACCCCCTCTGTCTTCCTTGCTTCCTAGAACCGTCGCTAGCCGCTGCCTGACCGTCGCCGCCGTCCACCGCCGCGCAGCGCCGCCAGTTAGTGGCCTGTTGTTTGTGTCCGTTGAATCAAAATCGTATGGCTATGATAGAATTTAATCGAAGAGGTATCGTATGCCTCTGCGCCGCTAGATCTAAGTTGGATCCTACGGCCTACAGCACGCGATCCACCCGAACCGGTACCAGCGAATATGAAAGCGACGCGTGGCCAGTTCTTATTTAAAACAGAAGTTTGAATCTGTTTAGTTTATGATTTTGAAACCCTATAACTTTTGATCCACACGTTCAAAATTTACAAACTTTATATCGTTGGAATCAGTGGAACAAACCCTAGCCAACTATGGAATTTGTTTAGTAAATAGTATCTGTTAGTTTGCCTGATTTTGCAGAAACATTTGTATGCTTGTTTAGATTAGAAAAATTGTTCAAAAATGTTTTTAGGATTAAAACCTTTGAAAATTGGTTTGTGGTAAACTTACTGACCCTAGGAACCAACCCATGGTTTTGAAAATGGATTTGGTGAAGTTTAGGATGGATTAATTGATTTAGCCCATTTCTAGCCAAATAAAAATAATGGTTTTGTTATGAAAATGTTTTTGGAGTAAAAACTTTGGGAAAATGTTTTGGATCAAACCTACTGACCCTAAACACCAAGTTTTGAGAAACAACAACTTATTTGGTAAACAACATAAAGTTGTTGCTTTGATAAAAAATATTTTCCACCACATAAAATGACGATTGGACTCAAAAATGGTTTATGGACAAAACCCTTTTGCAAATGACTTTTCCACCTTGGAAAATGACCACTTTGAGACTTACCAAGTTTAGAAGCCTAGTGGAGACCATCTTTGCAAATAAAACTATTCCTTGCATTCTTGCATGCATAACTTAGATCCCATTGTTTTAAGTGTGTGAATTGTTTGATTGACTATTAGTTGGGAATGCTAGTTGATATTGTGTTTGCTTGATTGATTGTAGTGAAGTTAGAAAAGTGTGAGACTAGCAAGATCAAGGAGTGAACCAACATTCCCTACCAAAAAGGCAAGTTACACTATCATCTAAAGTCCTACTATTTTCATTATACTTAGTGGATTTTGAAACATGCATGAAAAGAACTTTTATACTTATGCTATGCTAAATCCTAATAGGATACCCTATATATTCCTTAGTGAAAACAATGTAGTTGTTACATGCTTAGCCATGCTATATTTTGAAAAGAGATACATGTTGAGATTTTATGAAGTTGAGAAAAGGACTTGTGTTTTTTATATAATAAAACAAGGACTCAATGAACCACCTGGGTGGCCAAGGATACTTTGAGTTTTGGAGAAGGTGGCAACAAAAGGATCCATGTCTATGGCAATCTCTTTGTGTTGTGCTCCAAAGAAAACCACCCAGGAAACTTAGAGATTGAACATGTTTCTCCAATTATGGCTTTCGTGTGCAACCACATGCTATTTATGGCTCTGGCTTAGTCAACTACATTGAGAAGACCCATACATTGTCTTTAGTTTACTGGACATGGGGACCTGGAATCCTACATGGGTGCTGAAGACAAGCTAGCAATGGTGTATGGGAGGACCCTCTGGAAAGACTTCGTCACATTCTCAATCTGCCGGTACTCCATCTTGGTGAGCACTAATCCAGTGGCCACTGGTGGCAAAAGGATGGGATTGTGACATGTGGGTAAAGTGTACTACTTCTGCAGAAGATAATAAAATCTAAGTACTTAGCCGTGTCCCCGGTTATGGACAATACTGAGCAACTAAAGTTTGAAGCTATGGGAAATCTCGACATTCTAATTTCTAAAAGAAAACTTTTAAAGACTTGATGCACTTGGGGGTACCAAGGAGCTCAAGAGACTTTTATAAAACTTGATGTACTTGGGGGTACCAAGGAACTCAAGAGATTTTGATGAAAACATGAACACTTGGGGTTACCAAGGAACTCATGAGATTTTGATAAAACTTGATGCACTTGGGGTTACCAAGTAGCTCAAGGGATTTTTGACAAAGACTTGAATACTTGGGGATACCAAGGAGTTCAAGGGTTTTGAAAAGGAGATTTGACAAAGGACCAAAACCATTTTGAAAAGATAGGATAAAGTATTGCTTTATGCAAATGAGCCCAAAACTCTACTTAGCCAAATATGCATGTAATGATAGGATCCACTTATATTCCACATAGTAGTGAAACTTGCCAATACAATTCAAATGTATTGACCCTTGTGGCTGTAACTTGTAATGTTGCAGGTTTGATTGATTTTAGTGAAGATTGATTGATTAGGATTACAAAGTCTACAACCAACATCTGCCTATGGCACTTTGAAGATGAAGGACCCATGCTTATAGTTATTCCGCTGCAATGTAATGTTATAGCCAAATGAGCTATGTAAGATGTAATAAAATTATGTTATTCCTGGTTATAAAGTTATGTTATGAACTTTGTTTCTTGATATTACATCTTAACTGTGGATGCTAGATATTGATCCAGGGACTAGCATTGTAAACATAGGGGACTCCACCTTATATTGTGTAAAGGTTGGGACACTCCCTCTACATACACCGACTCACGTGATGATCGGACTTGGTGTAGTGGATTTGGTTCATGTAATCACCAAAAAGGCACGAGGGATGTCGTTTTTGAGTGGGAGTTCATTCGTAATATGGATTAGTTGAACTCAATCTATCATAAACTTAGTCTAAACTTTACAAATTCTGTTGTAGATTGCACAACCTGCTTTTAATTTCAATGTGTTCATGGAGAAAGAGAAACTTGCAATGAACGGTAGCAACTTTACCGAATGGGCCATGAATTTGAGGATTCTCCTCTCTGTTGCACAAAAGAAATATGTGCTAGAAGTGCCGCTAGGCCCCCCACCTTTTGAGGATGCCCCTGACGAGGAGAAGAATGTCTATCAGACTCGTCAGGAGGACCACAACTTAGTTCATTGCGGCATATTGTATGGGCTAGAGCCGGAACTTCGAAAGCGTTTCAAAAACGGCAATGCATTTGATACAATGGGTGATTTGAAAATGATTTTCGACACACATGCTGCTGTAGAGAGCTACAACGCTTCAGAAAAGTTCTTTAGCTGCATGATGGAAGAGCACAGCTCCGTTAGTGAGCATGTACTCAAGATGTCGGGTTACGCCGATAAGCTTATGTCCTTGGGAATAACGATTCCCATTGACTTAGGCATCCATCGTGTTCTGCAGTCTCTGCCACCTAGCTATAAGAGCTTCGTGATGAACTATAATATGCAAGGCATGAAGAAGTCTCTCCCCGAGCTTCTGTCAATGCTTAAAACTGCAGAAGTGGAGATAAAAAAGGAACATCAAGTGTTGATGATCAATAGGAACACTGGTTTCAAGAAAGACAAGAAGGGAAAATGGAAGGGAAGTAAGGGCGGCAAGCCGGTTGCCGTGCCTGAAAAGAAACCCCGAGTTGGACCTAAGTCTGATACCGAGTACTACTATTGTAAGAGGACTGGCCACTGGAAGCGCAACTGCCCCAAGTATTTGGCAGACAAGAAGGCCGGCAAGGCAAACAAAGGTATATATGATATACATGTTATTGATGTGTACTTGACTAGTGCTCGCAGTAGCACCTGGGTATTTGATACCGGTTCAGTTGCTAATATTTGTAACTCGAATCAGGGGTTGCGGAACAAGCGACCTCTAGCAAGGGGTGAGGTCAAGAAGCGTGTTGGCAATGGATCAAGCGTTGATGTGATCGCCGTTGTAAGGCTACCTCTCCATTTGCCATCGAGATTAGTAATAAACTTGAAGAATTGTTATCTGGTGCCAACACTAAGCATGAACATTGTATCTGGATCGTGTTTGATGCGAAGTGGTTATTCATTTAAATCTGAGAATAATGGTTGTTCCATTTATATGAATGAAATCTTTTATGGTCATGCACCGATGATGAATGGTTTATTTCTTTTGGATATCGATAATAATGTTACACATATTCACATTGTTGATGCTATAAGGGTTAAACTTAATGATGATATATCTGTATATATGTGGCACTGCCATCTAGGTCATATTGGCGTTAAACGCATGAAGAAACTCCATTCGGATGGACTTTTGGAATCACTTGATTTTGAATCATTTGATACATGTGAACCATGTATTATGGGCAAGATGACTAGAACGCCGTTTTCCGGTTCAATGGAACGGGCACAAATTTATTGGAAATCATACATTCTGATGTATGTGGTCCAATGAGTGTGTCGGCGCGAGGTGGATAACATTATTTTGTTACTTTCACGGATGATTTGAGTAGATACGGTTATATCTACTTGATGAAACATAAGTCTAAAATATTTGAAAAGTTCAAAGAATTTCAAAATGAAGTGGAAAATCATCCTAATAGAAAGATCAAATTTCTACGATCCGACCGTGGAGGTGAGTATCTAAGTTACGAGTTTAGAACTCACATGAAAGAGTGTGGAATTGTTTCACAACTCACAACTGCCGGAACACCACAGCGAAATGGTGTGTCGGAACGTCGTAATCGTACTTTATTAGATATGGTTCGATCTATGATGTCTCTGATGGACTTGCCGTTGTCATTTTGGGGTTATGCACTAGAAACTGCTGCATTCACTTTAAATCGGGCACCATCTAAATCCGTTGAAAAGACACCGTATGAATTATGGTTTGGAAACAAACCTTTGCTGTCATTTCATAAAGTTTGGGGATGCGGTGTTTATGTGAAGAAACTTCAACCGGATAAACTCGAACCCAAAGCGGCAAAATGCGTCTTCATAGGATACCCTAAGGAAACTATTGGGTATTCCTTCTATCACAGATCCGAGGACAAGGTTTTTGTTGCCAAGAATGGATCCTTTCTAGAGAAAGAGTTTCTCATGAAAGGCGTGAGTAGTCGGAAAGTAGAACTCGAAGAGGTTATTGAACCTTCTCTTCAAAGTATGGCGAGTAGCGCAGCGCCGGAAGTTGTTCCAGAGTTGGCTTCACCAGTTGAATAAGGAACTAATGATAATGATCATGAAACTCCGAAAGAGAGTACTACCGAACCTCGCAGGTCTATCAAGACACGTGCAACTCCCGAGCTATACGGAAATCCTGTCATGAATTTCATGGTTGATGAAAATGATGACCCTGCGACATATGAAGAAGCAATGATGAGCCCGGATTCCAACAAATGGTTAGAATCCCTGAAATCCGAGATGGAATCCATGTATGAAAATCAAGTTTGGAACTTGGTGGAATTACCTCACGACCGAAAGGCCGTGGAGAACAAATGGATTTTCAAAAGGAAAACTGATGCTGATGGTAATGTAACCGTCTATAAAGCTCGACTTATCGCAAAGGGGTTTAGACAAACTCAAGGAGTTGACTACGATGAGACATTCTCTCCCGTAGCGATGCTAAAGTCAGTTAGGATTATGTTAGCAATTGCTGCATATTTCGATTATGATATATGGCAGATGGATGTCAAAACTGCGTTTCTCAATGGTAATATTGAAGAAGAGTTGTATATGATACAACCAAAGGGTTTTGTCGATCCCAAGGATGCTAACAAGGTGTGCAAGCTTCAGCGATCCATCTATGGATTGAAGCAAGCATCACGAAGTTGGAATCTCCGCTTTGATGAGGTGATCAAAGAGTTTGGATTTGTCCAAACTTATGGAGAAGCTTGTATTTACAAGAAAGTGAGTGGGAGCAATGTGGAATTTTTGATACTATATGTGGATGACATATTATTGATCGAAAATGATATAGATCTTTTAAACAGTGTTAAAAGTAATCTAAACATCAAATTTTCAATGAATGACCTAGGCGAAGCGTCATACATATTAGGCATAAAGATCTATAGAGATAGATCTAAGCGCCTAATAGGGCTATTGCAAAGTACATACCTTGATAAGATTTTAAAGAAGTTTAAAATGGAAGATAGTAAGAAGGGGTTCTTACCTATGACACAAGGCACGACATTGAGTAATACTCAAAGTCCGGCTACGGCGGAAGAAAGAGAGAAAATGGACCAAGTCCCCTATGCTTCAGCATAGTCTCTATAATGTACGCCATGCTATGTACAAGACCGGATGTGGCACATGTTATTAGTTTGACTAGTAGGTACCAATCAGATCTAGGTTCGGAACACTGGAAAGCAGTCAAGAATATCCTTAAGTACTTGCGAAGAACTAAGGATATGTTTCTTGTATACGGAGGTGAAGAAGAGCTCGTCGCTAAGTTTTATGTCGATGCTAGCTTTGACACCGATCCGGATGACTCTAAGTCTCAATCCGGATACGTAATTCTCATGAATGGCGGAGCGGTTAGTTGGAGGATCTCCAAACAACCTGTGGTGGCGTGATCAACGACGGAGGCCGAATATGTTGCTGCTTCAGAAGCGGCTCAGGAAGCAGTTTGGATGAAGGAGTTCATATCCGAACTAGGTGTGGTTGCAAACGCGTTGGATCCAATGGTGATCTATTGTGACAACAATGTTGCCATTGCCAAGGCCATTCCAAGCATATTAAGCGCCGGTTTCACTCCATCCACGAGCATTTCAAGGATGGAGATATAAAGATTTGTAAAGTACATACGGATCTCAATGTAGCAGATCCATTGACTAAAACTCTCCCTAGAGCAAAACATGATCTACACCAGAACTCCATGGGTGTTAGATACATCACTATGTACCTAAATTATTGTCTCTAGTGCAAGTGGGAGACTGAAGGGAATATGCCCTGAGAGGCAATAATAAAGTGTTTATTATGTGTATTCCAAGTATATGATAGATGTTTATTTTGCATGCTATAATTGTATTAATACGGAAATGTTAATACATGTGTGTTTAATAAACAAACAGAAAGTTCCTAGTTATGCCTCTCTCATAAACTAGTTCGTTGATTAACAAGATGATCACAGTTTCCTGATCATAGACATTGAATGTTGTTAATAATGAGATCACAACATTAGTGTAATGGTGTGATGATCACAGTTTCCTGATCATAGACATTGCGGTGCTAGGACTTCCTCTCGATCTTGAGATCGGCAAGAGATTGTCTACATGAACCACGAGTTCAACTCGTTAAGCTTAGTTGGTCTTCAAGGGTATGTTCTCTACGGATATACATCCGCCCGTTGTTTGTATCTAGTAGATAGATCTTGGTACATAGTTCCCATCGTAGGATTTTTTTTTGTTTTCTATGCTGCGAACCCTACACTCTGTCATTTCCAATTATCATAACCATGTGTGCTTAGGAGTTACTTTTATCAATTCTTTTCCAGCAGACATTCCAGATAATCACTTTCTATTTTAAAAGGGGTAATATCATTAAAGATCACAAACATGAGGACAATTTGACTTAACCATTAATCTTTACCCATGCTTATCAAAGAAATATGAGAATATTAAATCTCCTAAGAACTTATGGTAAGCATTTTCAATCCAATCCTTAACTCATATGTTAGTGGTAATAAAATATATACATTGCTATTTCCTAAATTCATGAGAATAATATTTATCATATTAATTCCCTAGAATTTTATGTATGAAATAAAAATAAAAGATCACCATATAAAGATTCCTTTAATAATAATATAATTTAATGAGAATCAAATCTCTTGAGTTAATAGTAATGCATTCTTTAGTAAGTTAGGTAATTAAAAATCATGTAAAAAGCCCTTACAAATAATAAAAGGAAAATAATATAAATAAAGAAATAATCATATTATACAATAAAAGTTCGTAAGTGATACTGAATACATTTTAAGATTTTTACAATTAACCAGCATATAAAATTCTATGGGAAATATTCAAAAAAAATGAGTATATATAAATCTAAAAGACAAAACATAAAACAGAAAAGAAAAACAAGCAAAAACAGTTTCTGGCCGCAACCCATCTTTCCTTCTCTTTATCTACTGCTCACGCGCAGCCCGTAGCAGCCCACTTCGGCCCAAGAACCAGCCCGACTCGTCTCACTCTATGACTGACAGGTGGGGCCCTGCCAGGGACCGCGGGTTTGTTTCGAAGAAGATCAGGGGGTTTTCTGCAAAGTTATCATCGTCGTCATCCTCACGCACAGACACCTGCGTGCGTACCGTCGATGCCGTCCGCCGTCGTCATCAAAATTCGACCGCCATGATGCTCACCGTCGACCCTGAGAGGTGTAGATAAGACCGCCGCGTCCTCCTCTATCCTCTCATACTTATCTCATCTTCTCTTGTGCCCTCTAGACCTACCTATCTCCCTCACCCGAAATCCTAGCTCGCCGGTGTTCGTCGTTCCGGCCATGTCTGACCACCCCTTGACTCGCCGAAGCCACCGTTAGAAGCTCCTATGTGTCCTTGTACGCCTAAGACCAAGCATGGAAGCTGGCGCACCGTGAATCGAGCGGAATCGGGCGTCACCTTCCGTCGGCCGTCGTGGCCATTGTCATCGATTCGCCGTCGTCACGCCTCCTCGACCTCTCCATCGTCATCAGGGTGAGCTTCTGGATCTTCCAGTACTCTCCAATCGCTTTATCTCGTCGTAAATCGCCGTCGCACCGTGCACCACTGTCGGCCACCCCGCAGTAGGTCGTCGTCGGAGCAACTTCGGTGACCATTTCTGAGCTGCGCAACCACTGTGAGGATCAACATTGAGCACTGAGTCGAACGTGACCAACCCCCCGTGCTCGCGCGCTCTCAATCCGAAGATCGAATCACGATCTGAGGATCATCCAGGGGTGATGTCAGCGTGACATCACGCTGATGTCATAATTCTATATTAGAAATTGTGTTAATATTATCTGTAATAAATAAAAAACCTTAGATATGACATGGCATAGGACCACTAGTCAGTGACTGGGGGTATGATTAGCTATGGTGAGAAAAACCCCTCACTTCATGCTGACATCAGCATTACCTCATAAAAACATTTAGTTATTTAATTAAAAATTCACAAAATGATTAAGTCTTGTTAAATTAATAACTTCTGTTTTATAATTCATAAAAATATGTTCAATATATGAAAATTTGCAGAAAAATAAAATATACAACTTAAAACTATTATAAAACATTATTATGTTAGTGATTTAAGTAAATTATTATTTAATAAAGATTTTATAAGTAATAAAACTTTGATAATTCATATTTTAATAATGGTAAATGTTAAAAGTATAAATAAAATACCAAAAATCATAGAAAAATAAGAACTATAATTTAAAACTATAATCATGCATTATTATTTCACTTAATTAAATATTTATTATTTATTAAGTATTTATAAAGTAATAAATCTTATAAAAATCATATCTTATTATTAATAAATCACAAAAATAAATGTAATATACCAAAATAATCAAAAAAATAATCCCTACATGTTAAAAATATAATATTCCACTTTTGAGGTAAATAAAAAAATTAAACACTTTAATAATTTGAATTTAAACATATTTCCTTTGTTAATAATTCATATAAGAGTAGATACAAATTGCTAATATTTCTAAAATTAGTAAATTGAATCCAATAAATAGTATTAGTTTTAAATATTGATATTATGAAGTCAAAATGGTTCAACACATTTTAAATACAATTTTATTGAATTATCCTTCAACCATAAGTGTAGATTATTTTATAAAATGATCCTTCTCCAATATAAAATCTCCAAGAATAATTTGTAGTAAAATAAAACCTATTCCTTTGCTTTAACCACAAATTTATCAACATACCAAAACACTATAGTGAATTCATAAGCAGTTAAGTAACATTACTCCATTGTTTACAAACTATAACCACTCATCTATAAAATAAATAAATAAAGGTTTCTATTCCATTATAATCTTGAAAAACCACTACCATATAAAATTAATACCATTCCTAGTTAACTTTAAAGGAACCTTATGAAGTGAACAAAGTACAATTATCATAAACAATATACCTTAAATTCATCTATGTCTTTAAAGTTAACTTTAGTCTACAATACTTTAAATAATATGCTAAAGACTTTGTTATGTGTTTTATAGTTAACTTTGGTCTGTTATAATTAAGTTATAAAGAATCTCAAAACCAAACTATTCCAGCAAGCACAAACAACATCGACTACATTTGATTAACCCCAAAGATTGTTTAGACCTTAGAAAAGGAATCTTTTCTTCAAAAGTTATTCGTTTTGCCGCTTCAGTCAATAGATAACAATTAATCATAATAACATTAATTTATACTTTACTTGTATACTAGAATTAATAACATTTAAGATCTTTATAAGTGACATTACTTATAAAGTAAAAATTTGAAGATAAACACTTATAGTGTAAGCAATCTTAAGTAGCATTTCACCTTTGTGTGTATCTCATTGTTTTATAATATTATACTTGCATGATGGTTCGCACACACTTACAAGCCTTAATAAGAAGCACAAATAAAAACTACTCTAAAAGGGAAACACATTCTAAAGAAATCAATTCCAATATCCAAACCCTAGAACAACGTTATCCCCGGAATTCGAGTTTATCAACTTGCATCACATTACTTATGCATAAAAGCATCCTGCTTCTTTAAACATTAGTCCTTACCGGACCAATGATGCTAATTTCAGATATTGGATTTTATATTGTCTCGAAGACCGTGAGTGCAATATCTTGCAATCACAAAAGGCAAGTTCAGACTTGATCATGTCCTTTGATTATTTTCTGTAAAGTATTTTACAAATCTAGTGTTGACATCACCTGCATTTGAAAAAGGTCAAAAACACTATTTTCATAATAAAATGATTATAGGTTATTTACCATGAGGTAATAACCGATTATGAAAGTTCCGATGGTAAAGGAACATATTATCTAGGACTTAACAACCAATGTCGCCAGTAATTCTTGCGCCGTATATTACGTGTTAACCATGAGATTTGGAATGGGACGGAGAAGTCAGCTATATCCTTTTCCTCTCGTATGGAGGCAAGACGACCTTAATGTGACGTTGTGATTCCTTGTGCGGATCCAACATATGGGTGGGCACCCTTACGCCCCACACTTTTGGTGTCTAGATTATCTATGAATGGTGTTTAGTGGCATAGTCCATTCAATATGGCACTTGCCAGGGCATCACCAGGTCATAGAGTCTTCAGGAACTCATCAGGGTTTTAGCCTGCCCGAAAGGGGGCTTAACGGAGGTGAACCGACCCCGAAGGATCGTGCAGACATATGAGGTCGCAGAGAGGGTAGTGATTGGCTTGGATCTTAGACTGGTCCCCATACCAAGGAAGTATGGACAAGGTCATGACTTGGTTGTGCAACAAAGCTAAGGTATCTCATGTGTAAAGTAACGCACCTCTACAGAGTGTAAGAACTGTAACTTGTTACTCCCTGTTCTGGGAAGGAGCTGCGAACGCAGCGGGAAAGGAACTCCATGAAAGTTTTGGTAAACCCGTGAAGGCTGACGGACATAGCTTTTCAGAATTAAAGCAACCTTTGAAGAAATGTTTACGAAAACCTGCATTGCCTACGACCTATGGTCTGTGGCTGTAGATATAGTGCATCAAACACTCCTTTTCTAGTGAACTTGTTCAGTATGCTCATAGTCAACGTATCTTCTTAACCCTTGCTAGATTCTGAAGCCATTAAGACGACATCTACATCTAGTTATGCTCCAGGAATCTTCATGTAAGATCCCTCCCTTTATAAATGTAAGGATCCCTGTGATTGCAATGCTAGTCCCTGCATCAATGCTAGCATCCACAGTTTAAGATGAACTACACAGAAACAAAGGTCATTACTACATATCATTCCAGAGACAAACATAGTCTTTTACAACTCCATGGCCATAGGCCTAATACAAGAGTTTAACCATATAAATAATTCTTCATCTTCATGTGCCACAGGAAAGCATGTTGAGTGTAGACTCATAACCCCTAATCATCATCAGAATAACCTACAACATCACAAGTTACAGCCACAGTGGGTCAATACATTTGAATAGTATTGGCAAGTGATACCTTAGTAGAATATTAACATCTAAATACTGTATGAATTTTGCTAAGTGTAGCTTAGGCTTGCTTTGCTCAAAATAGGTTTTACCTATTAGTTGAAAATACTAAGTTTTTCTTTGACAAAACTTTCCCAAGGAAACACCAATGGAAATTGGTGTACCTTCACCTTTGTTCAACCACAAGTTTTAACTTAGAAAATTGGGATGAGGAGATTCTTGATAGCTTCCATGTATTGATGCTCAAGTTGTCCTATACCAGAGACATGTCTAAGTACTTAGATTCTTCCATCTGCAGAGGTTGTGCACTTTCCCCACAAGACTTGATTTTCACCAAGCAGGACCTTTCAGAAGTCTTCCCTTAGACCAAATGGACGCGCTCCAAACCTATCATCCCACTACCACCAACTGTCCAGATGGCTAAGTTATTGCAACCTATATGATCCAGGCAGAGCCCATAATGCCATGTGGCTGCACTAGAAGCTTCTTAACATTTAGCATCTCAAATCCCTTTGTTCCTGGGTGGCTTTCCACAAGTGAGATACACAAGGTAAACCATATAAATGGGCCTTGTGTAACCACTCAACACAAACAAATCTTTCCATTCCACCCAGGTGTTTCATTCACTTAGTTGTTTTATTAAGCAAAACATAAGTCCAAAAACTTAGAAATATTTCTCATAACATGATTATATAAACCACCCTTGGTTGCTACTAGCTAGGCTAAGCATGGCAATAGAAAGTATTTTAACTTAGAGGAAATTCCAACATTGCTACAACTACTAGGATTTCCCAAGTATAGCATATAGATTCTTAGCAAAAATAATCATGCAAGACCTATACAAAATATTTCTAATGCATAGGTAAAAATATTGGGAATAAACATGAAGCACCACTTTCCTTGATAGTTTGGGGAGTAGCAACAATCTTCACAACCACAATCACTATTAGCACCAAAATCTACACATAAAATAATGAAATCACATAACAAAATATACAAACAAAAATATATGAATGCATGCAAAATGCCATGTGATGATTTTCTACATAAAACAAGACAAGTATACAGTACTGAATCATAAACAAGTCCAAAACACACCAAATAAACTTTATTTGATCTTTAAATCATTTTTCAAATAATTACTATACTCAAATTATGCCTATAAATGTCTCTGCAAAAATAACCATTTTTACAGAGGCAAAACATTAAACACATTGCATAAACAGATAGGATTTTCTCTCCTGATTCCAATGATATAAAATTTGCAAAAATTGAACGTGGGGATCAAAAGTTATGAATTTTACAAGTTTGAATCACTAATAGATCTAAATTCTGTTTTTAAATCTAAATGCAGGTCACGCGGCGTGTCCTAATTGGCTGATACCGATTCGGCTGGATCGATCAACGAGAGCTGTTGGATGTAAATGAAAACGCATGGCCAGATCTAATGCGTACCTCTTCGCTAAGTGACTCTATCGCGTGCGTTAGATCTAGATCTGACGGTTGCTAATCAAACGACCAAAATCTGGCGGCGCTGGCGACGATGGCGCGGCGACAGTGCTCTATCAGCGATGCTCCAGCGGCTACAGAGGGGGATGGGGTCAATGGAGGGGCTTACCGAACTCGCAAGGTCGCGCTGATGCTCAACCTCTTGCTGGCGTGGACGGGGCGTGCTGTGGAGGTCACTGGGGCTCGTCGGAGTAGCGGGCGGCGTCGGGTTCTTGCAGTCGACGACGTTGCCGATGATGTGGACCGCCCTAACACAAACCGAAGGCGTCAGGGTGTGCACAACAAACCGGCGAACAAGATAGGGTCAAGCAGAAAGCACGGGGCGGCTTGGTATTACCTAAATCGTTCACCGAAGTTAGGCGGCGGTTCTGCCGTTTGCAGTGGTTGTCGGGGACGGCGACCTGGGTCATGCATGGGCAAAGAAAAAGCATCAGGAGAAGCCCAGAGACACGGCGGAGTTGATAGCATCAAGCAGAATACGACGGGCGCTCGGTACTCACCGGAATCAGACGTCGGAGCTCGTCGGTACAGCGGCGTTGCAACGTGAAATTGCGGCAGCCTGGTGGCGGAGCGAGCGTGTGGTGTGAGGGGAAAGACGTGGGGTGAGGAGAGGGTTTTATAGCCGGAGCAGGGGCGAGGATTACGCGAGGAAACACCGGCAATTAAGCCTGCTTCATTCGCGGCAGTGATGGAGGTAACGGCGGCGTCGACGGGGTCATGGGGATGCGTGGTTTGGGGACGATGCTCGCGTGGCGTTTGGGTCCACCAGTCAGCGAGCGCGGGGTAGGTATGCGCCGCGTGAGAGAGAGATACCCCGGGTGGGCTTGCTGGGCTGAGTTCGCTATTGGGCTAAAAAGCTGGCGCCGGCCTTTTTGCAATTCTTTATTCCTTTTCTTTTTCTGTTTTGAATTTCCAGGAATCAAATTCAAATGAAATCAAATGTGTTTGATTTCAAACTTGTTCTGGATTTTGTAAAACGAAACCTGTATATTTTTGAGTATAAAACCATGTTATCTCACCAGACTTTCTTGGTTCCTTTGAAATTTTAAAAAATAAACAGTGCCTTAGCACAAGATTTAATAAAGATTGGAAAAGGGTTTTAAAACCATATTTTGTTTTTTGGAAATTTTTGTCCAAGATTTGGAACTCAACCAAACCAACTTATGAACAAACAATCTTTGGTTTGAAACAAATATTTTATCACTAAAGAGAAGCATTGGGTCAAAGCTTGCCTACATAAAATAATAAGCACTCAATGCTTCTGTTTTCTTTGAAATGAATTTGAAATTGATCCCTAAATGATTATGCATGCAAGGATGATATGCAATCTTTGAAAACATGATTTTAGGGATGTTACAAATCTAACCCCCTTAAGGTGAATCTCGCCCTCGAGATTCGGATTGGCTAGCAAATAGGTGAGGGTGGTCTTTCCGAAGACCATCTTCTCTTTCCCATGTTGCTTCTTCTTCAGAATGATGGTTCCATTGAACTTTGCAGAATTTAATAGTCTTAGTCCGAGTAACTCTTTCTGTAGTCTCAAGAATCTTGATAGGTTTTTCCTCATAAGTGAGATCACTTTCCAATTGAACCTCCTCCAAAGGTATAGTATCCTTCAAAGAAGTCTCTTCCATCTTTGGATGACATTTGTTTAGCTGACTCACATGAAACACATTATGAACGACAGACAATGATTCTGGCAATTCAATTTCATAAGCTACTTCTCCTTTACGACTCAGAATCTTGAATGACCCAACATATCTTGGGGCCAATTTTCCTTTGACTCCAAATCTCTTCACTCCACGAAGTGGTGACACTCTAAGATAAGCTCTATCACCCACTTCATAGGTGACTTCTCTACTCTTAGGATCTGCGTAGCTCTTCTGTCGGGACTGTGCTATCTTCAATCTGTCCTTAACTAGCTTGAATTTCTCTTCAGCCTCTTTGATTAGTTCTGGTCCGAACAAATTTCTTTCTCCCACACCATTCCATAGTAATGGGGTGGTACACTTTCTCCCATAGAGAAACTCAAATGGTGTCATCCCAATACTGGCTTGATAGCTATTATTGTAAGAGAATTCGGCATAAGGCAGACTTTCATCCCAACTAGCTCCATAGTCTAGAGCACATGCTCTCAACATATCTTCGAGAATCTGGTTGGTCCTTTCTGTCTGTCCATCAGTCTGAGGATGAAAAGCGGTGCTAAATTCCAATATCGTTCCCAATGACTCATGTAGTTGCCTCCAAAAATGAGAAGTGAACTGAGTTCCCCTATAAGACACAATACTCTTGGGTACTCCATGTAGACATACAATCCTATTCATATAGATATTAGCTAGCTTAGCACTTGTATAGGTTGTCTTTACGGGTATGAAATGAACGACTTTAGTTAGGCGATCCACTACTACCCAAATAGAATCATATCCTGACCTGGTCCTTGGCAATCCAGTGATGAAATCCATGCCAATCTTGTCCCACTTCCAATCAGGAATAGGTAGTGGTTGCAGCAATCCTGCTGGTTTCTGATGTTCCGCTTTCACTCTACTACATACATCACACAAAGCAATATGTTCAGCGATATCCTTCTTGAGATTATTCCACCAAAATCTTTCCTTCATATCCATGTACATTTTGGTGTTACCCGGATGAATGGAATATGGCGAGTTGTGTGCTTCCTGTAAAATCAGTTTCTGAAGCTCCGGATCTTGCGGAACGCAGATACGTTTTCCATACCATAAAGTACCTTGTTCGTCTTCATGGAATCCTTTGTCTTTTCCTTTGCCAATATTTTCCTTAATCTCTTCAATCTCCTTGTATGTCTTTTGGGCTTCCTTGATCTTGTCCAACAAAGTGGGCTAAACATCCAATGACATGAGATGTCCTTCATGCACAATGTCCAATCTAAGATCTCTAAATTGGGCACACAGATCATCTGGCAACTCTCCCTTAGTAAGGCCATTCACAAATACCTTACGGCTTAGAGCATCCGCTACAACATTTGCTTTACTAGGGTGGTATTGCAAACTCAAGTCATAGTCCTTGATGAGTTCTAGCCATCTTCTGTCTCATATTGATTTCTTTCTGGGTGAAGATATACTTCAAACTTTTGTGATCTGTGAACACTTCACATTGTTTTCCCAAAAGATAGTGTCTCCATGTTTTGAGTGCATGGACAACAGAGGCTAACTCCAAATCATGAGTGGGGTAATTTACCTCATGAGTTTTGAGTTGTCTCGAGGCATAAGCCACAAATTTCCCTTCTTGCATTAGAACTGCACCTAATCCATGATGAGATGCATCAAAATACACTTGGAAATCTTTCTCTAAATCTGGCAGACATAAGACTGGTGCTGTCACTAGTCTCTTCTTCAATTCTTGGAAACTGAGTTCACATCCTTCATACCAAGCAAATTTCTTGTCTTTCTTTAGTAACTCAGTCATTGGCTTAGCTATTTTGGAGAAATTCTCAATGAACCTTCTGTAGTATCCTGCCAAGCCAAGGAAACTACGAATCTCTTTTACTGACTTTGGAGATTCCCATTCAGTTACAGATGACACTTTAGCGGGATCAACCGCTACACCATCTCCTGATACAACGTGTCCAAGAAATCCAACTTCATTTAACCAAAATTCACACTTGCTGAATTTGGCATACAGCTTATGCTCTCTAAGCTTCTCAAGTATCAAACGCAAATGCCCTTCATTCTCTTCTTTGATTTTGGAGTAGATCAAAATGTCATCGATGAAAATGACAACAAATTTGTCAAGGAACTCCATGAACACCTTGTTCATCATATTCATGAAGTAAGCTGGTGCATTGGTCAAACTAAATGGCATCACAGTGTACTCATACAATCCATACCTAGTGGTGAAAGCTGTCTTAGGTATGTCTTGTTCTCTTATCTTGAGTTGGAAATAACCTGACCGGAGATCAATCTTTGAGAACACACAGACTCCTTCTAACTGATCAAACAAGTCATTGATTCTAGGCAAAGGGTATTTGATGGGGATATGCCTACCGGGGTATACCTAAAGGGTTTCGCGGCATAGTAAATCAAAATTTTCTACGGATGCGAACAGAGGGAAAGCCAAGATCTAATCTAGGAGATGCAAACAACGAGAGAGATTGGATTAGATCTTCATACCCTTGAAGATTCGCACAGCGGAACGTTCGTCGGAACGTGGGTGATGTAGTCGTACTCGCTTCTCCTCCTCGCGATCCGATCCGATCTAGCACCACAAGTGGCGGTGCCTCCGTGAGATGCACACGTGCAGCACCTCGACGTCTCCTCCTTCCTCGGTCCAGCAAGTATGGTGGAGAGATGGGTTGGATCTACAACGCGATGGCGCGGTGTAATTGGTGGAGAATTTCTGCAGCAGGGCTTCGCCTACAAGCAGTCGGGAGGGAGAGAGGAGGGCAGCAGGGTGGCTAGGGTTGGAGGGGAAGGTGTGGGGGGTTGGTGCGCCCCCACCCCTCTTTATATAGAGGGGGGGCGCAGCCCTAGCCCCTCCCCCAATCCCAAACTGGCGGCCCCAAAGGATAAGGAGTGGGGGGCAAGGAAACCCCCCTTTCTAGAAGGTCTATCTCGAGTTTAAACCTCTCTTGGCCGGCTGGGCCCTATGGGGCCTTGTTCCCCTGGCCCAATGCGGCCAGGGCACTCCCTCATAGGCCCATGCCCCCTCCTGGAAGGTGGGGCCACGTTGGTCCCCTTCCGGAAGGTTCTAAAAGCTTCCGGTACAATACCGATTAACCCAGAACAATTCCGAACTCCAAAAACTGCACTGCCTTATATGAATCTTATTCTCCGGACCACTCCGGAACCTCTCGTGATGTCCCGGATTCCATCCGAGACTCCGAATAAAGACTCATAAACCAATTATCCAATCTATCCTAGCGTCGAGACACGTTAAGTGTGTGACCCTGCGGGTTCGAGAATATGCAGACATGATCTTCTATCAATAATCAACAGCGGGGTCTGGAAACCCATATTGACTCCCACACATTCATCGATGATCATATCGGATGAACCACGATGCCAGGATTCAATCAATCCCATATATATATTCCCTTCGTCTCGCGATATTTTACTTGCCCGAGATTTGATCGTCGGTACCGTCATACCTAGTTCAATCTCGTTCACAGCAAGTACTTTACTCGTTCCGTAATCCGATATCACTTTGTGATTAGCTCCTTAACCACATGCTTGCAAGCGGTGTTGATATCGATTACCGAGTGGGCCCGAAGTATATCTCTCCGACTTGGGAGGGACAAATCCCATCTCGATACATACAACCCAACAGATACTTTCCGATCACCTGAGAGACACCTTTATGATCACCCTCTCATAGGATGACGTTTGATGACCTCAAAGCTTTCTTCCGATACCAGGGAGTTGTATTATCTCATGGTCTAAGGAATACAATATTTGACATAAGAAAAAGCTTCGCAAAGACGAACACGATGACACGATCTAATTGCTTCGCTTAGTTTGGGTCTGTCCACCATATCATTCTCCCAATGATATGATCTCATTATCAATTGACAACTCATGTCTATGGTTAGGAAACCTTAACCATCATTGATCAATGAGCTAGTCCATAGAGGCGTACTAGGGACACGGTGTTGTTCACAAACCACACAAGTATTAAAGTTTCCGCTTAATACAATTCTAGCATGGAATATAAACTTTATCATGAACAAGAATTATAATAATAACATCTTTATTATTGCCTCTAGGGCATAATTCCAACAGTCTCCCACTTGCACTAGAGTCAATAATCTAGTTTACATCTGGCAAAAATCTCACACCCATGGCACTGAGGTGCTGATCATGTTTTACACGTGGAAGAGGTTTAGTCAATGGATCTGCGACATTCAGATCTGTATGTACTTTGCTAATCTTCAGATCTCCATCTGCTATATAATCTCGGATTATATGAAACTTGCGGTTGATATGCTTGGTCTTTGGACGATATCTTGGTTCCTTAGCGAGTGCTATGGCGCCAGTGTTGTCACACAATATCTCCAGTGGGTCCAATGCACTTGGAACCACTCCAAGCTCAGTGATGAAGTTTCTGATCCAAACTCCTTCACTTGACGCTTCCGCAGCAGCCATGTATTCCGCTTCTACTGTAGATCCCGCGATCACGCTTTGCTTGCAGCTTCTCCAGCTCACAGCTCCTCCATTCAAAATATACACGTATCCTGTCTGAGATTTAGAATCATCCTTGTCGGTGTCGAAACTAGCATCGACGTAACCTTTTACGACGAGCTGTTCATCACCCCCATAGACTAATAACATTTCTTTAGTCCTATTTAGGTACTTTAGGATGTTCTTCACGGCTGTCCAGTGTTCCACTCCTGGATCACTTTGATATCTGCTCGTCAAACTAAGAGCATTGGACACATCCGGTCTAGTACACAGCATGGCATACATGACAGAACCTATGGCCGAGGCATAAGGCACTTTTCTCATAGCTTCCCTATCATTTACCGTAGCTGGACACTGAGCCTTGCTCAATATCTTACCTGACAACATAGGCACTGAACCTTTCTTTGCCTTATCCATTCTGAACCTTTTCAGAACTTTGTCTAGGTTTGTACTCTGGCTTAAAGCTATCAGGCGTCTTTGTCTATCTCTATAGATCTTGATGCCCAATATATAAGCAGCTTCACCTAGGTCTTTCATTGAAAAACACTTGTTCAAATAACTCTTCACATCGTTAAGCATGTTGATGTCATTTCGAATAATCAATATGTCATCCACATATAGTACCAGGAACGTCACCGAGCTCCCACTCACTTTCTTGTAGATGCAAGCTTCGTAGAAATTTGGAACAAATCCAAAACTCTTGATCACTTGATCAAAACGAAGGTTCCAACTCCGAGATGCTTGCTTCAGTCCATAAATGGAACGCTGAAGTTTGCATAATTTATCAGCATCCTTAGGATCGACAAAACCTTCGGGTTGCATCATATACAACTCTTCATCAATGTTGCCATTGAGGAAAGCAGTCTTGACATCCATCTGCCATATTTCATAATCATGAAACGCAGCAATTGCTAATAAAATCCGAATGGACTTAAACATCGCTACGGGAGAGAAAGTCTCATCGTAGTCAACACCTTGAACTTGTCGAAAACCTTTCGCAACAAGCCGTGCTTTATAGACGGTAACATTACCATCCGCGTCCGTTTTCTTCTTGAAGATCCATTTGCACTCAACGGCCTTTCGGTCGCTAGGAGGGTCCACCAAAGTCCATACTTGGTTTTCGCTCATGGATCCCAATTCGGATTTCATGGCTTATAGCCATTTCTCAGAGTCTGGGCTCATCATCGCTTCCTCGTAGTTCGTAGGTTCACAGTCTTCTACTAACAAGACAGTCAAGACAGGGTTGCCGTACCACTCAGGAGGGGCACGCGACCTTGTCGACCTGCGACGTTCAGTAGCAGCATCGTCCGAAGCTTCATGATCCTTGTCATTAGCTTCCTCTATTGTTGGTACAGGCGGCACTGGAAAAATTTCAGGTGCTGCGCTACTCTCCAACTCAAGAGAAGGTTCAATAACCTCGTCTTGCTCTACTTTCCTCCCACTCACTTCTTTCGAGAGAAACTCCTTCTCAAGAAAGGAACCGTTCTTTGCGACAAACACTTTGCCTTCGGTTCTGTGATAGAAGGTATACCCAATAGTTTCCTTAGGGTATCCTATGAAGACGCATTTCTCCGCTTTGGGTTCGAGCTTGTTCGGCATCAACTTCTTGACGTAAGCTTCGCATCCCCAAACTTTAAGAAACGACAACTTAGGTTTAGCACCAAACCATAGTTCATACGGTGTCGTCTCAACGTATTTAGATGGAGCCCTATTTAAAGTGAACGCAGCGGTTTCTAATGCATAACCCCAAAATGATAACGGCAAATCAGTAAGAGACATCATTGATCGGACCATATCTAATAAGGTTCGATTCCGGTGTTCAGACACACCATTGCGCTGTGGTGTTCCGGGTGGCGTGAGTTGTGAAACAATTCCGCTTGCTTTAAGATGCGTGAGAAAATCATAACTCAAATATTCGCCCCCACGATCGGATCGTAGAAACTTAATCTTTCTGTTACGATGGTTCTCCACTTCATTCTGAAATTCTTTGAACTTTTCAAACGTTTCAGATTTATGTTTCATTAAATAGATATACCCATATCTACTTAAGTCATCGGTAAAAGTGAGAAAATAGCGATATCCACCGCGCGTCGAAACACTCATCGGTCCGCATACATCGGTATGTATGATTTCCAACAAGTCCGTTGCTCGCTCCATCATACCGAAGAACGGTGTTTTGATCATCTTGCCCATGAGGCATGGTTCGCATGTGTCAAATGATTCAAAATCAAGAGACTCCAAAAGTCCATCAAAATGGAGTTTCTTCATGCGCTTTACACCAATATGACCTAGACGACAGTGCCACAAATAAGTAGTATTATCACTATCTACTTTGCATCTCTTAGCCTCAATGTTATGGATGTGTGTTTCATCCCTTTCGATATTTAGAAGAAATAAACCATTCACAAGAGGTGCATGACCATAAAAGATGTTACGCATATAAATAGAATAACCATTATTCTCCGATTTAAATGAATAACCGTCTTGCAATAAACACGATCCAGAAATGATGTTCATGCTCAACGCAGGCACATAATAACATTTATTAAGGTTTAAAACTAATCCCGAAGGTAAAACTAAGGAGAGCGTGCCGACGGCCATCACATCAACTCTTGATCCGTTGCCAACGCGCATCGTCACCTCATCCCTCGCAAGCCGCCGTCTATTCCGTAGCTCCTGTTTCGAGTTACAAATATTAGCAACTGAACCGGTATCAAATACCCAGGCACTACAATGAGGGATAGTAAGGAAAACATCAATACCATGTATATCAAATATACCTTTGATGGTGCCAGCCTTCTTGTCCGCTAAGTACTTCGGACAGTTGCGCTTCCAGTGACCCTTGTCCTTGCAATAGAAGCACTCAGTGTCCGTTTAGGACCAGACTTGAGCTTCTTCTCAGCAGGGGCAACGCGCTTGCCACCGCCTTTCTTGAAGGGCTTCCTTGCACCCTTACCTTTCTTGAAGGTGGGGGGCTTGTTGACCATCAACACATGATTATTCTTTTTGATGTTCACCTCCGCTACTTTCATCTTAGCAAAGAGCTCGGTGATCATATCAGTGGAACCAATCTGATTGTGATCAACTACAAAACTTTTGTAGCTAGGAGTGTCAATCTTGAGCTCCTCTAGAATCTTGCAGTCCAGTTGCTCAAGGCGTTGAGTGTAGCCCGTCATCTCAATGGCGTGCTCACTAACGGAACTCCCTTCCTCCATCTTGTAGTTAGAGAATTTCTTAGAGATCTCATATCTCTCAGAACGGGCTTGAGTCTGAAACATGTTTTTTAGCTCCTCGAGAATCTCAAAGGGCCCGGCGAACTCCTCAAAACGATTTTGAAGATCCGATTCCATAGCATACAACATGGCGATCTTAATCAAATCATAATCATCCTTGCGCGACTGATAAACAGCTTTTTCATCAGCCGGCGCATCTATAGCAGGGGCGTCACCTAGCGCTTTCTCAAGGACATAGTCCTTTTGTCCGCCAGCGAGAATGATTCTCAGAATGCGGAACCATTTCGTGAAGTTAGACCCATTGTTTCTAAGCTTTTCTATCTCAGCAAAAACGTTGAAGTTGAAGTTGGAATTAGCCATGTGATCTACAGTATTTGCAAGTACAATTTAGACTATGTTCATGATAAATAGTTCAACTTTTAATCAAATTACTAGATGAACTCCCACTAAATTCAACATCCCTCAAGTTGTTTAGTGAACACGATCCAAATTCACCACACCTAATCCGATCTTCACGAGAAGAGATGTGGTTTCAATGGTGGACAACGAAGTGTCGATCATATCATTCATATGACTCATGCTTAACCTTTCGGTTCATGTGTTCCGAGGCCATGTCTGTACATGCTAGGCTCGTCAAGTTAGACCCAAGTATTTCCGCGTGTGCAAAACTGGCTTGCACCCGTTGTATGTGAGCGTAGAGTCTATAGCACCCGATCATCACGTGATGCTTGGACACGATGAACTTTCGCAACGGTGCATACTCAGGGAGAACACAGTTTTTATCCCTATCTTTAAGTGAGGAATCATCTTATAATGCTACCGTCGCGATCTAAGCATAATAAGATACATAAAAGTATAAACATCACATGCATATAACTTTATGTGACATGGTATAGCCAATCTTCGCGCAATGATCTCCATCTTGTGCGTGCCGGCATGATCTCCATCACTCCACCATGATTGCCTCCACCACGAATAGCAACTACAACTATTGCTAACTACTTAGCGATAAAGTGAAACTATTACATGGCGTATAAGAAGTTGACACATAGGTCATACACAATTATAAAGACAACCATATGGCTCCTGCCGGTTGTGTACTCATCGACATGCAAGTCGTGAAACATTACAAAACATGATCATCGCATACATTATACACATCACATCTTGGGCCATACCATATCACAGAAAACACTCCCTGCAAAAACAAGTTAGACGCCTCTACTTTGTTGTTGCATGTTTTACGTGGCTTATGGGAGTAGATGCTAAGAACGATTCTTACCTACGGAAAGCCACAACGGTGATATTATGGTTGCCAAACTCCGGTGTTAATCCCATGACAACTATAGTGAGAGAAACTGACATCCACCAGCCGCATGTGTGGAACAAGCCACACGTCAAGTGCGGAGACGGTCTCGCGAACGACGTCGCGTAAGGTTGGCCTGGACCGCTTCAATCTCACTATCCCGCGTCATAAGAAGAACACAAACAAGAGGCTTGCAACAGAAAACATCAATGCCCGCGACAACCATGTTGCGTTCTACTCGTGAAACACATCTACGCATAGATCTAGCTCTGATACCACTGAAGGGTTTCGCGGCATAGTAAATCAAAATTTTCTACGGATGCGAACAGAGGGAAAGCCAAGATCTAATCTAGGAGATGCAAACAATGAGAGAGATTGGATTAGATCTTCATACCCTTGAAGATTCGCACAGCGGAACGTTCGTCGGAACATGGGTGATGTAGTCGTACTCGCTTCTCCTCCTCGCGATCCGATCCGATCTAGCACCACAAGTGGCGGTGCCTCCGTGAGATGCACACGTGCAGCACCTCGACGTCTCCTCCTTCCTCGGTCCAGCAAGTATGGTGGAGAGATGGGTTAAATCTACAACGCGATGGCGCGGTGTAATTGGTGGAGAATTTCTGCAGCAGGGCTTCGCCTACAAGCAGTCGGGAGGGAGAGAGGAGGGCAGCAGGGCGGCTAGGGTTGGAGGGGAAGGTGTGGGGGGTTGGTGCGCCCCCACCCCTCTTTATATAGAGGGGGGCGCAGCCCTAGCCCCTCCCCCAAGCCCAAACCGGCAGCCCCAAAGGATAAGGAATGGGGGGCAAGGAAACCCCCCTTTCTAGAAGGTCTATCTCGAGTTTAAACCTCTCTTGGCCGGCTGGGCCCTATGGGGCCTTGTGCCCCTGGACCAATGCGGCCAGGGCACTCCCTCATAGGCCCATGCCCCCTCCTGGAAGGTGGGGCCACGTTGGTCCCCTTCCGAAAGGTTCTAGAAGCTTCCGGTACAATACCGATTAACCCGGAACAATTCCGAACTCCAAAAACTGCACTGCCTTATATGAATCTTATTCTCCGGACCACTCCGGAACCTCTCGTGATGTCCCGGATCCCATCCGAGACTCCGAATAAAAACTCACAAACCAATTATCCAATCTATCCTAGCGTCGAGACACGTTAAGTGTGTGACCCTACGGGTTCGAGAATATGCATACATGATCTTCTATCAATAATCAACAGCGGGGTCTGGAAACCCATATTGACTCCCACACATTCATCGATGATCATATCGGATGAACCACGATGCCAGGATTCAATCAATCCCATATATATATTCCCTTCGTCTCGCGATATTTTACTTGCCCGAGATTTGATCGTCGGTACCGTCATACCTAGTTCAATCTCGTTCACAGCAAGTACTTTACTCGTTCCGTAATCCGATATCACTTTGTGATTAACTCCTTAACCACATGCTTGCAAGCGGTGTTGATATCGATTACCGAGTGGGCCCGAAGTATATCTCTCCGACTTGGGAGGGACAAATCCCATCTCGATACATACAACCCAACAGATACTTTACGATCACCTGAGAGACACCTTTATGATCACCCTCTCATAGGATGACGTTTGA
Organism: Avena sativa; assembly: GCA_916181665.1. Lineage (NCBI taxonomy): Eukaryota > Viridiplantae > Streptophyta > Magnoliopsida > Poales > Poaceae > Avena > Avena sativa. The sequence goes on along the minus strand of OV702283.1, from coordinate 406,979,673 downwards.
TGACCTCAAAGCTTTCTTCCGATACCAGGGAGTTGTATTATCTCATGGTCTAAGGAATACAATATTTGACATAAGAAAAAGCTTTGCAAAGACGAACACGATGACACGATCTAATTGCTTCGCTTAGTTTAGGTCTGCCCACCATATCATTCTCCCAATGATATGATCTCATTATCAATTGACAACTCATGTCTATGGTTAGGAAACCTTAACCATCATTGATCAATGAGCTATTCCATAGAGGCGTACTAGGGACACGGTGTTGTTCACAAACCACACAAGTATTAAAGTTTCCGCTTAATACAATTCTAGCATGGAATATAAACTTTATCATGAACAAGAATTATAATAATAACATCTTTATTATTGCCTCTAGGGCATAATTCCAACAATACCCAGGAGGACGTTTCCGACTGGCCCAAGCGCCTGCGAGTGGGCCTGCGGAACGATGACTGGATCAGGACCTGGTGTGAACTCGAGCGACTAGAAGCTGAAGGCCCAGAAGCGTAGATAGGCCCAGTCGGATTAGGTTAAACGATCGCTGAATCCTTAACTGATTCGGTTGAGATCTGTAAACCCTAGGGGGTGAGTCTATATAAACCTCCCTAGAGGGCGTGTAGAGGATACGTTCCATCATCCACCCAAGCGACTCGCTGCCTAGCCGCCGAGCTCGCCCCATTGTACTTCCACCATAATACAATCTAGCAGGAGTAGGTCTTTACCCTCCGGGGGGCCAAACCTGGGTAAATCCTTGTGTCTCCGCCCTCATCTCGCACCGCAGATGGCTGGCCGCCCTTGCCCCATGTTCTACTACTCGCTGCCGATTGCAACATCTGCCGTGGTCATTCCCACGACAGTGGCGCCCACCGTGGGGCCTGGCCGGTCTGGCCAGTGTTCTGCGGCGAGATCCAATCTGCCCATCAACAAGTCGATCGCCACCGGCCGCATGATAGCGATTGGCGAGATGCTCCAAATCTTGCCGAGCAGCTACGTCCCGGCGGCGCGACCCGATCACTACAACAGTGACTGAATATTCGCCGACCCGTTCGCCGAGCTGCGACCCAATCGGTCGCCATTAGTGCGACTAGAATAACTGGTTTTTCCTTTATTCAGGAGTCCGCCGCTGATTCGACTGGGCGACTGCATTGGAGCCGTATACACCGACTGCTAGCAACCAATCAACGACGGCCTCGGGGACTACCGATGGGGATATGCCTACCGGGGTATACCCAGCAGGACGTTTCCGACTGGCCCAAGCGCCTGCGAGTGGGCCTGCGGAATGGCGCCTGGATCAGGACCTGGTGTGAACTCGAGCGACTGGAAGCTGAAGGCCCAGAAGCGTAGATAGGCCCAGTCGGATTAGGTTAAACGATCGCTGAATCCTTAACTGATTTGGTTGAGATCTGTATACCCTAGGGGGGTGATTCTATATAAACCTCCCTAGAGGGCGCATAGAGGATACGTTCCATCATCCACCCAAGCGACTCGCTGCCTAGCCGCCGAGCTCACCCCATTGTACTTCCACCATAATACAATCTAGCAGGAGTAGGTCTTTACCCTCCGGGGGGCCGAACCTGGGTAAATCCTTATGTCTCCGGCCTCATCTCGCACCGCAGATGGCTGGCCGCCCTTGCCCCATGTTCTACTACTCGCTGCCGATTGCAGCATCTGCCGTGGTCATTCCCACGACAGTATTTGTTCTTGATAGTCACCTCATTGAGTGAACGATAATCTATGCATAACCTTTGACTTCTATCTTTCTTCTCCACAGACAAAACTGGTGCTCCCCAGGATGAAGAACTTGGTTGAATAAACCCTTTCTGCAATTGTTCTCCAAGTTGTTTCTTGAGTTCTTTCAACTCATCAACTGACATCTTGTAAGGTCTCTTTGCTATTGGTCCCGATCCTGGTAGCAAATCAATCAGAAATTCCACATTCCTATCTGGTGGCATTCCCGGCAATTCTTCCGGAAACACATCCGGATATTCACGCACAATTGGCACACTGTCTATGCTAACCCCCTTAAGAGAATTTAGCTTACTTCCTTTCGATTCAAAGTTAGACTTGAATCTTATCCGTTTCTTTTCCGGGGTTGTCAGTGTGACAGTACGGTTAGCACAATCTAGTACTCCTTCATACTTGGTCATCCAGTCCATTCCCAAAATTACATCCAGTCCTTGGGAATCTAGGATTATCAGACTCACTGGAAACTTATGCTTTCCAAACTCTATCACTAGATCACGACATCCAAGACTTACTATCATATCTCCACCGGGAGAACTTATTTTTATTGGACACCCAATGTTTTCAGTTGGAAACCCATTTCTATCAACAAATGCTTTTGATATGAATGAATGTGATGCACTAGTATCAAAAATAACAAGTGATGGAATAGAATTGAGTTTGAACTTACCAGCCACAGCATCGGACTCCTCATAGATTTCTTCCACATTGATGTGGTTCACTTGTCCCTTCTGGAAAGGGTTGGGCTTGTTGGGTACTTCAACTTTATTTTCTAGGCATTCATTTGCATAATGCCCCATCTTCTTGCACTTGAAACATTCAACCTGACTAAGATCTTTCTTGACAGGCTGTCTTCCACTACCACTTCCACTTCCATTGTGGTGGTTCTTGTACCCACTCTTGTGATTTTTGTACTTGTCATTTTCATGACTACGGTGATGCTTGTTGTCATGATGACGGTTGTGGTTGTGGTGACTGTTGTACTTTCCATGCTTGTGGAATCCAGAACTCCCACTATCATCATAATGGGAATGCTTGTGAGACGATCCCGAGCTGTGCTTGTCAGAGTGTTTCCTCTTCCTGCTTTCAACCTGTTTCATCTTGCTCTCAAGATGGCAGCCTTGTCACAGAGAGATTGATAGGTGGGGACATAGGCCACAGATAATTGCAGATTTAGTTCATCATTCAGTCCTTCGAGGAACTTCTCTTTCCTCTTGGCATCAGTGTCAACTTCGTCCGGTGCATAACGCACCAGATTGTTGAACTCCTCAATATATTCAGCCACGCTGCGGTGGCGCTGCTTCAAGTTATGGAACTCCTTCTTCTTCAAACTCATCACTCCGGATGAGATGTGAGCTGTACAGAAACCATCTTCAAAGATAGCCCATGTCACATCCTCAATGGGAGTGGTGATCTGGAAGTTATCCCACCAAGTAGCTGCTGGTCCTTCCAACAAGTGTGCTGCAAACCTGACTTTCTCCTCATCAAAACAGCCAATAGTTACCAAATCCTTGTTCACTGAGCGTAGCCAATCATTGGCCACCATGGGATCAGTAGTTCCTGAGAACTTAGCAGGCCTCAGTCTTAAGAATCTGGTGAGCATGTCAAATCCTGGTGGGTTATTCTGATTGTTGTTGTTGTTGTTATTGTTGTTGTTGTTATTCTGATTCTGCATAAAAGTGTCACATCCCAAAATTTTCCAAATTTTGAAATGTGAAAAATAAATAAACAAAATAAAACTTTGTTGAAATTTAGGGTGAGAAGAAAGTTTTTAATTCCAATTGGAAATATCAAAACCTATTTTGAGCAAATAAAATCCTAAAGGGATTTAAAAAGATAAACAATTATTAAAGAAAGATTTAATAACTAGAATCACTAGTTTTAGATCTTTTAATAAAAGGATTTGATTTTCAAAAGCAAAGGTAGAATTATAATTAAAGATTATTTTATAAAGACAAATTAAAACTTGGCCAAGCTTTTGAAATAAAATATTTCTATTTGATAAAAAGAGTAAAAGTCTATTTAAATAAAATAATGAGGATTTATTAATATCCAATTTTATTAAAGTAAAGGCTTTGCCATTTTAATTAAACACTAAAACTTGTTAAATTATTTTAAACAAGTTTTCCAAGTGTTTTACTTTTTCAAATAAAACCTACTGAAATGATTTTAGTATTATTTAGATTTCAAATAGAGTTTTTAAATAAATTAAATCCTATTTGAATTAATGACTAAGGTCTATTTTATTTAATTATAAATGGATCCTAAAAAGAATAAAAATTATTTTGTTTTGGACTTTCTTTTGTGTTGTTAAACAAAATTAAAATAAACACAAGGTTTGGCAAAGATTTGAATTCATTTGAGTGTTTAATTGTTTGATTGAAAATCAAAACAGAAAATCAAATAGAAAAAGAAAAAGCAATCAGAATAAAAAAATTGAAACAGACCCAGCCCAGCAAACAAGCCCAGCAGCCCATTCGCAGCCCAACTCTTTCCCCATCTCTGCGAATCGTTTTCCACTAAAAATTAACCCGCAGAGACGCAGACAAGTGGCCCCCTTCTTCCCTCTCTCCCTCACTGACAGACGGGCCCACACCAGCACGTCGTCGTCTTCACCGCGCCAGCCGTTCCTCCCTGCCGTTCCTGCCGCGGTAATGCCAGCGTCAATATGCGTAAATGGCCGAGTAATTCCTCGCTGCAATCATGCACGTATAAGCGCCCCTCTCCCCTCTATCTTTCCCCCAAACACCGCCTCCTCTCTGCCACTAGGCTGCTGGAATTTCGAGCTCGAGCTTCTCTTCTCCGGCAACCTTCTCCAGCAAAATCCGGCGAACCCCAGCCGCGCCTCTCCTCTCTCTGCACGCGAGCTTGCTCCTCAGACCAGTGCGCATCTGCCCGTGTACTCCACTCGCTCGCGCGCGCTCCAAATTGTCGGCTTCGTCATCAACTGAGCGCCGCCGCGTCTGTCCCTTCTCCGGCGAACTTCCCAGGTGAACTCCGTCCTCCCCTCTCGTTCCCGATGATACTCCCGTATTCCCCATGCTCGTACGCATCTAACGCACCCTCCCACTTGCCTCGACACGATCTGCAGCCTCGCCCTCGACGACCTCCAGAGCCACCCGCCGCTCGCAGCAACTCTGGCGAGCAATTTCCTTCGTCCCCGTGTGCCCCCTGCCTCCTCGTGAACGGGTTGAGCATCAGCATGTCAAGGCGAACACGGTGAGCCCTCTCCCCCTCTCCCTTGCGTCCTGTATCACCAGCGATGACCACGTCTGAGCGCTGCCGCCAGAGCGCCACCGTCAGCGCCGCTCGAATTAGGTCGAGTGGTTTTACACCGTTAGATGTTAATCCAGTGGATGAGAATAGAACTTAAACGAAGGGGTATGAGCTCATCTGAGCCACTAGATCTAACTTAAATACTAAGGTTCGCAGAGGCCGATCCGCACGAAACGGTACCGGCCAATTAGATCACGCCGCGTGGCACTGGTTTTGTTTAAAACAGAATTTTGAATCTGATTAATATGCAAACTTGTAAAATTCATAACTTTAATTCTACACGTCCAAATTTTGCAAATTTTATATCAATGGAATCAGTAGAACAAGTACTTTGCAACCATGCAATTTTTTTAATGATTTGCTTCTGGAAAATTGGTTGAATTTGCAGAAACATGTGTAGGCTTATTTTGAATATAAAAATTGTTCTAGATAAAATTTTAATGTGAAATCTTTGCAAAATGGTTTGTTGTGAACCTACTGGCCTTAGGAAACAACTAATGGATTTAAAAATGAATTTTGTGAAGTTTAGGAATAAATACTTGAATTAGCTCATTTCTAGTCAAATAAAAATATTGATTTTGATATGGAAATGATTTTTGAAACCTTTGGGAAATGTTTTGATTCAAACCTTCTGACCCTAAACACCAAGTTTTCTGAATTAACAACTTATTTGATGAACAATATAAAATTATTGCTTTGCTAAAAGCATTTTCCACCACATGTCGTGGGAATGGTCACGGCAGATGCTGCAATCGGCAGCGGGTAGTAGAACGAGGGGCAAGGGCGGCCAGCCATCTGCAGTGCGAGATGAGAGCGGAGACACAGGGTTACCCAGGTTCGGCCCCCCGGAGGGTAAAGACCTACTCCTGCTAGATTGTATTATGGAGGTGGTACAATGGGCGAACTCGGCGGCTAGGCGGTGAGTCGCTTGGGTGTATGATGGAACGTATCTCTACACACCCTGCAGGAAGGTTTATATAGGCTCACCTCCCCTAGGGTTTACATATCTCAACCGAATCAGTTAAGGCTTTGGTACTCGTTTAACCTAATCCAACTGGGCCTATCTACTCGCCTGGGCCTTCAGCTTCCAGTCGCTTGGATCCACCCCGGGCCTTGATCCAGTCGCCGTCCTGCAGGCCCACTCGCCAAGTCTTGGGCCAGTCGGAAACGTCCTGCTAGGTATACCCCGGTAGGCGCATCCCCATCAGTAGTCCCCGAGGCCGCCGTCAATTAGGCGTAGGTGGCTGCTGGCAGTCGGAGTATACGGCTTCAGAGTAGACATCCAGTCGAATCATCGGCGGGCTCCTGTATAAAGGAGAAACTAATCATCCAGATCGCAGCTTTGGCGAGTCGAGTTGGCGCAACATTGTCGGGTCGGCGAGCCGAGTGGCTGAAGTTGGACCGTTAAACGTGGTCAAACTAGCCGTTTGGGTAACCCAACGGTAACTTTTGGCGTAATCACCGCGTAGTAACGGCTCCCTGATTTGGCGGGTAACAACCGCTATATAAGGGGAATGGCAGGCGATCAGAGAACCACCTTCTCGCCATTTCCTCCGACTGCGTGCACTTTCGCCTCCCTTCGCATCACGATCCAGCCGACCAGAAATCCTCCGATCCCCCACAAATCTTTCCGCCATGGCCCTCTCCACCGAACCTTGGGTAGATCTAAGTGCACGAGGGCGCAACTGGCTTCCTTTGAAGAGGCCGGGATCCTGCGAGCCGGCTGCTGGCGCATCCCCGCGGCCGGAGAGGTGACCCCGAGCCCGCGAGAGAAGGAATTCATCTGCTTCACCAGCCATCTAGAACGGGGGCTAGGGTTCCCCACGTCCCTGTTCTTCCGGCGCTTCTGCGCCTACTACGGGATCCAGCCATCAGATCTGGGCCCCCACAGCATCGAGCAGCTCGCCATCTTCGTGGCGTTCTGCGAATGCTACTTGGGATGCCGGCCCTACTTCCCTCTATGGCAAGATCTATTCCACGGACGGATCAGCCGCGAGGAGGCGGGCGGCCCAATGCTTGCCGCGGGCAGCCTAACCTTCCAGCTGAAGTCGAAGGCTTCATTCTTCGACTTGATGCTGCCCGCCAAGGCATCGAGCGACTGGAAGAAGTCGTGGTTCTATGTTGCCGAGGCGACCCCGGAGGGCGAGACGGCGATCCCAAGGTACTCCGCCAACCGGTTCGAACTGCGCCGTCTTCAAGCCGGCAAGCTCCCTAGTGACCAGCGGATGGTTGTGGACGAAATGCTCCAAACCATCCGCGGTCTGAAGAAGAAGGGCCTCCAGGCGATAAACTTGTAAAATTGCTGGCTCGGGCGGCGGCTCGTCCCGCTGGCTCGGCGCGAGCACTACATGTACCAGTACGCCGGCCGGGAGGACTCGACGAAGTCCTGCCTCGACGAGTGGAATCTCGAGGACTACACCGCAGCACTGAAGAAGATTACCCAGGCGGTGTACCTGGACGCACAAGCTGGGGTCGCCCGTACACCGCAAAGCGTCCAGCCCCAACGGTAATCACCTCGCTTCATTCGCAGTCGCAGTCTTTGCAGTCGCGGTAATTCTAATTTCATCTTGCGTTCATTGCAGCTATTCCAAGTGGTGGAAGGATGGCTCCCGCCTTCGGACGACGAGAATTCGAGCTCGTCCGTCTAGGACATGGGCGAGTCACCTCCCGCCAAAGGCGATTCTGGGAGCGACGAGGACAACGACGACGACGAGTCCGAGGAGGAGGTTGCCCCACTGGTTCGCAAGACCCGCGGGCAGCGACAACGCGAGCTTGAGGCGAGTAAAAGCCTCGAGCGTCACGATGACGACGAAGAACTTCTGGAGACCACCTCGTGCCGCCAGGCTACTCCGTCGAAGAAGAAGAAGAAGAAAGAGAAGGAGGCAAAGGCCCCTCCAAAGAAGAAGACGAAGCCGACGAGGCCGGCCTCGCCACCGCACTCGGCGAGCAGCTCTGACGCCCCCCAGCCCGGCCAAGGACGAGGCACTGCTGATGAAAACCGTGCTCGACATGGCCACTGTCGAGGCGCCACTGGCTTCGATGCCTCCGCCATTCGCCCCAGTCTCTGGGCTAGGGGATGCTCCGGCTGCAGCGGCTTCGCCTCGCAGGGAGGCTCCTGCCGGAGATGTCCCAGAGGCTCCGGTTGCGGCCTCGACAACAAAGAAGCCGTCCGTGTCTTGGGCAGGCGACGTCCTAGAGATGGGTCTTAGCCGCCGACTAGGCCCTGAACTGGAGAAGCCGGCCGGCCTCCAGACGGGGCTACGTTTCATTCCCGTCGCCAAGTGAGTACACTCACCTTCCTTTGTCCTCCATAGCAGCTTGAATTATCTTGCTTACATGATTGATATACAGGACCGGAGTGAAGAGGATGGGCCACCCGACCGTGGCTAAAGTGCGATCCGTCGTCAGCGAGGAGGATCCTTCCAATAAGAGGAAGGCGGACGAGGTCGTCGTCCCTACGGATGGCGGCAAGAAGGCCAAGGGCGATGACGTCGTCACGATTTCTGACGACACGGCGGTCGCGCCGACTGATCCCGTAATAGAGGCGGCCGCGTCCACGAAGGAGGGCGCTCCCTCACCTGGAATGGCCGAGCCGACCTCCTTCGGGGCGGGTGCCTCCATCGCGACATTTCCGCGCTTCATGGCCAAAGCGGCCACGGCGAGTGGAACTTCGCCATCGAGCCGTGCACATGGGGTCGCCGATGCGGAAGTCGACAAGCGTCGTGGGTACACGCCAGCTCTCCTCGCGTCCGTGGATGCGATACAACTCCATGGCATGCTTGGCGCAGCCATCCAGGTATGTCCAGTCCCCGAGGATCAGGTCGGTGTTTTGCAGCGGTTTGATTCTTTAAGCGTTTTGTTATGATTTTTCGCATCCAGTCCCCGAGTGCGCACTCGCTGAATTTCAGCGGGTGGGCACTTAGGACTTCTTGATTGCCAGTCCCCGAGTGCGTACTCGCTGAATTTCAGCGGGTGGGCACTTAGGATTTCTTGATTGCCAGTCCCCGAGTGCGTACTCGCTGAATTTCAGCGGGTGGGCACTTAGGATTTCGCTTCGGCTAACTGTTTGAATGATGTGCAGGGTCTGCAACGTGAATCAGCTGACCGATTGGCAGCGAAGCACCGTGCGGAGAAGGAACTGGCCCCCGTCCAGGAAGCGAATAAGGGGCTTCGGGCGGTTGCCACGAAGGCAGAGGAAGCTCACCAGGGACTTGTCCCCGCGGGTGAATTGGCAGCAGCGCACTCGGCTCTGAGCTCGGTTGAAAAGCGGATCGCCGATCTCGAGCACGAGCTGCGAGAGGCGAAGGAGGAAGCGAGCTCGGCTGATGGGCGAGCCAAGGCCGCCATTACGGCCGCCGAAGAGGATCGTAAAGTGTCGGACGCCCTTGTTGCTGGGCTTCAGGACGACCACACTTCGCTTCAATGCTTCATCACGGATCTCACCCGCCCGCTGATTGGTAAGTGCATCTTCCTCTGCCAGTAGTGTGTGCCTTTTTGTGACGTCCGTCGTATTCATTGTTGTCTTCTACTCGCAGGTCGCATCATTGATAGCGCGGAAGAAGCAAACTCGTTCGACGCGCGACAGTGTGTAACCACTCTCGTCGACTCGGCGACGTTGTCGGCGACGTGCATCCGAGCCTATCTCCAGGAGATATCGCCCACGGAAGTAATTCCCAGCGACCTCGTCGAGGTGTGGAAGTACTTGGAGAAGGCGCCCGCGGTCGTTGAGTTCATGACGCGATCGGCGTTTCGGCGCGGAGCAGCGACGGCGCTTAGCCTTGGACTTGCTCACTTCCCGGAGGACTTCAACCTCGATGATGTGACGAGTGGCTGTCCTTCGTCGACTGGCACGGTGGAGCTTTCCGAGGTGCTCAAATTGACGGACCACGCCGCGAAGTACTCCGAGCGTGTCTGGGCAATGGGCGACCTCCTTCCGTACCAGGAGACGGTCGTCGCGCCCAACAACCCCGAGCCACCACATCGGGATTTCAAGGTCGAGCAGCCCTTCCGCGCGGCGATGGCGGGTGAGATTACGATGTATCCGTCAAACCCGTACACGTCGTTCATCCGCAATCGCCGAGGTGTTGGCGAGTCGTCGTCAAGGCCTGCAAAATAGGATAGTTTGCCCTGGGGCGTTAGTAGCAAGTCTGCCGTATGGGCATATTTTGTAATTTAAGACAGTGCGACATGCTATTGAATGAGACATCGTGTCTGTTTTGGGATTTGTCTAGTGTTTTGTGATTGAGTTTTGAACGAGTCCCCGAGCGCGTCCGCCCTTTTGTGGGGTTTACCTCGTGTGTGATATGTTGTTTTTGAATATTTTGTGACTGTGGTCTACTCGCCCGGACTCGACGAGCCAGTCGCAGGGCGACTCCCTTGAACGCTCTGTACTTCACCATCTTCCCTTGCGCGAACGGGGTCGGGTGGCCGAGTCCCCGAGCGTGGTACTTGGTTGTTCTAGGCGCGATTCGAGGGTGGGTGAGGACTTGGCGCGTTCGTTTGGGCGCGTCACTCCTGCCTGTCCCGTTGGGTCAGTCGCGTGGCGAGTCCTGGACATGCTCTCCTACTTGGCGTTTTCCCGAGCCGCTCGCGATGAACTGGTCGTCAGTCCCCGAGCGTGGTACTTGGCCGTTCGAGTCGCTATGTCGAGGATGCGGAGGATCGTTGGTCGCTGTGAGAAGCGAAGGCAGTTGTCTTGGCTCGTAGAGCCAGTCGGGCTAGGCGACTCCAGTGGGGCTCCGGGTAGGCGTTTTTCGTGGACGATGTACAACCTGGGGTGACCCAGTGCTTGTGCATCGCACTACTTAGCCGTGCCGATCGCTTGACCAAAGGTTGAATTTTGCGGTTAGCTTGACGCTGTTATTACGAGTGCGAGTGGCACAAGACACGGAGAGTGGGCGCAATTTGCGATAATCGATTCTTTTTATTTCATAGCGACTGGAGAGTACATATGTGGGGTTTTAGGAGTAAAACTTCCGTAAGAGGTTTACATTCCATGGTCGCTTGACGTCGAGTTCGCCGTCCCCGCGGACGTCGATGAGGTAGTAGGCGTCGTTGCCGAGTACTCGCCCGATGGCGAATGGCCCTTCCCACGGAGGGGAGAGCTTGTGCATGCCCTTCTTGTCCTGGATGAGGCGCAACACCAGGTCGCCTTCTTGGATGGTGCGAGTTCTCACCCGTCGGCTATGGTAGCGGCGGAGTCCCTGCTGGTAGATGGCGGTGCGTGACCGAGCGAGGTCACGTGCCTCGTCGAGTTGGTCGACTCCGTCTTGGCGGGCGAGTTCGTTTGCGGCCTCCGTGTAGTGGACGACCCGTGGCGAGTCGTGTTCGAGGTCGGTGGGCATGACTGCCTCGGCGCCGTATACCATGAAGAAGGGGGTGAATCCTGTCGACCTGTTGATCGAGGTGCTGATCCCCCAGATGACAGAGGGCAGCTCCTCGACCCAGCACCCGGCGGTGCGCTCGAGTGGTACTTGGAGTCGCGGCTTCAGGCCGTGGAGGATGCTTTGGTTGGCCCGTTCCGCCTGGCCGTTGGATTCTGGGTGGGCGACAGACGCGAGGTCGAGCCGGATGTGGTGCTCTTCGCAGAACTCGGACATGGCTCCTTTGGCGAAGTTGGTGCCGTTGTCCGTGATGATGCTGTTTGAGAACCCGTAGCGATATATGAGCTCGCGTAGGAATTTGGTGGCGGTCTTCCCGTCGCACTTCCGGACTGGCTTGGCCTCCACCCACTTTGTGAATTTGTCGACCGCGACCAGGAGGTGGGTGTAGCCGGAGGGAGCCTTCTTGAAGGGGCCTACCATGTCCATGCCCCACACAGCGAATGGCCAGGTGATGGGGATTGTTTTGAGCACTGAGCTCGGCACGTGCGTCTGGTTGGCGTACTTCTGGCACCCGACCACCGCTGGACAATGTCGACAGCATCAGCGTGTGCGGTGGGCCAGTAAAAGCCATGCCGCATAGCCTTGGCGACCAGAGAGCGGGCGCCGGCGTGGTGGCCGCAGTCACCGGAGTGGATATCGTGGAGGATCTTGCGTCCTTCGGCGGGTTGGACGCAATGTTGGAACACGCCGGTGACGCTGCGCTTGTGGAGCTCGCCGTCGATGATGGTGTAGGCCTTGCATCGGCGGCTGATCATCCGAGCGTCCGTCTCGCCTACCGGTAGGGTGCCGGCCTCCAGGTAGGCGATGTAGGGCTTGGTCCAGTCGTCTGGCTCGGTGACGAGTGCGACCAAGGCTGCCTCCGGCTGCAACGGGACTCCGATGTCGATCTCCCTCGGGGAAGAGACTGATGGCTTGGGTATTGTGTCGAGGAAGACGCCGGCGGGTGGTGCTAGTCGAGCCGACCCAATGCGAGAGAGGGCGTCGGCCTCCTCGTTCTTCCGTCTGTCGATCCACTCGACAGAGTAGCCTGTGAAGTGCCCGCCCAACTTGTCCACTGCTTGGCGATACGCCGCCATGGTGGGGGAGACGGCGTCGCAGGTGCCAGTGACTTGCCCCGGGACGAGGTCGGAGTCGCCGTAGCAGCGTAAGCGGTTGACATTCATCTCCTTGGCAGCTCGCATGCCGTGGAGCAAGGCCTCGTACTCGGCCATGTTGTTGGTGCAGGGTGTGAAGTCGAGGCAGAGGATGTAGCGGAGCTTGTCGCCTTTCGGTGAAGTTAGCACGATCCCTGCGCCTGCGCCGTCCGTGTTCTTGGAGCCGTCGAAGTGCAGGCTCCAGTAATGGAGGTATGGCAGCTTTTCTGGCTGCTGGGCCTCTTCCCAGTCGGCGATGAAGTCCGCTAGGGCCTGCGACTTGATTGCTTTTCGTGGCTCGTATTTGATGTTGTGGACGCCGATCTCGACGGCCCACTTGGCGACCCGTCTGGTCGCCTCGCGGTTGCGGATGATGTCTTGCAGTGGTGCTGTGGAGACGACCGTGATCGGGTGCTCCTGGAAGTAGTGCGGCAGGCGCCGCTGAGCTCTGAAGACCGCGTATACCAGCTTTTGGTACTGTGGGTACCGCTGGCGCGACTCGGTAAGGACCTCGCTGATGTAGTACATCGGTTGCTGTACTGGGCGCTCCTTTCCTTCCTCCGGTCGCTCGACGACCATGACGGCGCTAACGACGCGCTCGAAACCCGCGACGTAAACCAGCATGGGTTCTTTGTCGGCGGGGGCGGCGAGTAGCGGTGCGGCGAGTAGCACCTTCTTGAGGTCGCGGAGCGCGTCATCCGCCTCCTTGTCCCACTGGAAGGTGGGGTTCTTGCGCATCAGGCGGTATAGGGGCATCGCCTTTTCGCCCAGGCGGGGGATGAAGCGACTGAGAGCCGCTACTCGCCCGGCCAGTTTCTGGAGGTCGCGCAGGCACTCGGGTTTGCCGAGCCGGGCGATCATGTCGATCTTCGTGGGGTTCGCCTCGATTCCTCGCTTGGATACGACGTACCCCAGTAGTTGTCCTGCTGGTACACCGAAGGTGCATTTACCTGGGTTAAGCTTTATCTTGTATTTGCGCAAGTTGGCGAATGTTTCCGCCAGGTCGGCGAGTAGGTCACCCTGGCGAGCGGACTTTACGACCATGTCGTCGATGTAGACGTGGATGTTGCGGCCAATTTGGCTCGCGAGGCACTCTTGCATGCACCGCTGGTAGGTCGCCCCGGTGTTCTTGAGGCTGAAGGTCATGGCGGTGTAGCAAAAGGCTCCGAATGGCGTGATGAACGCCGTCTTCTCCTTGTCTTCGACGGCCATTTTGATCTGGTTGTACCCAGAGTAGGCATCGAGGAAACATAGTGACTCCAAGCCCGCGGTGGAATCGATTATTTGGTCGATCCGCGGGAGGACGAACTGCTCTTTTGGGCAGGCGCTGTTTAAGTTTCTGTAGTCGATACACATCCTCCAAGTCCCGTTCTTCTTCTCGACCAGGACTGGGTTTGCCAACCACTTGGAGTATTTGATTGGCCGGATGAAGCCTGCAGCGAGTAGACGCTGCACCTCCTCGGCGATTGCTCGACGGCGCTCTTCATTGAAGGGTCGCAGCGACTATTTGACGGGTCGCACTTTGGGGTCGGCGTTTAGCTTGTGCTCAGCGAGCTCCCTAGGGACACCAGGCATGTCAGAGGGCTTCCATGCGAAGATGTACCTGTTCTCACGGAGGAACTCGATGAGCGCGCCTTCCTATGCTGGGCTCATGCCCGTCCCGATCGTCACCGTCTGGCTGGAGTCGCCCGGGACCAGCTTGACGGTGCGGGTGTGCGTCGTCGCCTCGAAGGTTGAGGTGTTTGCACCCTCCGAGTTGGGCTTCTTGAGTATGGTGGGGTCGTCGTTGTTGACCCCGCTCGCATACTTGGCGAGCTCATCGGCGTGGTTGGTCTCCGCCGCGATGACGGCGTCAGCGAGCTCGGCTCCTTTGGCCTTGCACTCGGCGGCCATGTCGGGGTCGTCGTTGATGGTGATGACGCCGCACGTCCCGGGGAGCTTCATTGCATTGTACGCGTAGTGGGGCGCTTCCATGAACTTGGCGAACGCCTGGCGCCCCAAGACGCAGTGGTAGGGGCTGTCAAAGGGCACCATCTCGAAGACGATCCGCTCGGTGCGGAAGTTTGCTGGTGTGCCGAAGGTGACTGGCAGCGTGACCTTGCCGATCGGGTACGCCTTCCGACCGGGGACAATGCCATGGAACGTGGTGTGGGTCGTCTCGATCATCGACTGCGGGAGCCGCAGCCGCCTGAAGGTGTCCAGGTACAGGATGTTGATGGAGCTGCCGCCGTCCATCAATGTCTTGGGGAGCCACTAGTCGCCGACCTTAGGCTTGACCACCAGGGCGACTCGTCCTGGGTACTCGATGCGTGGCGAGTGGTCTTGGCGGCTCCAGGTGATGGGCTGCTCCGACCAGTTGAGGAACTGGGGAACGTCCACCTGGGCCACCGCGTTGACGGCGACGGCGCGGGCGATGACCTTCTTCTCGCGCTTCGTGTTGAAGCCTGTGAAGGTATGGAGCGAGCCGGCCACTTTGCCGAATTTTCCGCCGTTTGGCGGGTCGTTGTCGGGGTCCTCCCGTGCTCGCCGTGCCTTCTCGATCTCCCTGAGGGTGTGGCAGTCGGCAGTTGTGTGTGTTGCGGGCTTCCCTTCCCTGCTATGGAATGCACACGGTTGGTTAAGGAGGGCCGCGGGGTCGAACATTGGCTTGGCCTTGTAGTTGCCGCCGTCGCGGTGTTGTCCTCCGTCGCGGCGGAAAAGCTCTTGGGCTCGCGTTGTATGTTCCCGGCGTTGGCGACGAAGTCGACTCGCCCGTCACTGCGGCGCTTGCCGGTGAGGCGAGTGTTGCTATAGCGTAGGTCGGACCGTCGTCCGCTGTCGTTGCCGCTCGTGCGGCGTTGACCTCCTGACTCGTCGTCAGTTTCCTAGTTTGGATCTTCCTACGCGTACCGTTTGGCGATCTCGAGGAGGTCTGGGATGTTGTCGAGTGTGCGAGAGTGTCGCTTGAGCTTGGCGACCAAGGGCTCGTAATGGCACGAGGTCTTGAAGCAGTGGATCGCGGTTTCCGGGTGAATGCCGACCGTGTTGTACCAGAGTTCTTGTCACTGTTGGACCCAGTTGCGGGTCGACTCGCGGGGTCCCTGGACGCATCTCTCCAGGTCCTCGATGGTGGTGGCGCGGGTGTAGGAGCACTCGAAGTGCCTGACGAAGGCGTCGCGCATCTCCTCCCAGGAGTCTATACTGTCCTGTGGGAGGGTGTTGATCCACTGCCTGCACGTCCCCTCCATCATCAGGTGGAGGTAACGGGCGGCTAGCAGGTCGGTGTGGCCTGCGATCCCCATCGCCATGAGGTATGTATCGAGCCAGACGGCGGGGTCGTACGAGGGGTCATACTTTTCTATCTCCTTCGGCGCCTTGAAGTTTGGCGGGTACTTCTCGCCTCGGATCATTGGTCTGAAGCACTTGGGGCCGAGTCGACTGAGCGACCCCATGGGCTCGCCGTCGCGGCGATTGGTTAGGGTGTGTCGCTGGTCATTGGGCTGGCGTGCGCGCCAACTTTGGTTGTTGATGATGTGGGTGCGGGCGTCGATAGGTTGACCGTTGGCGGCGACGAAGTTGGTCGCTGGCCTGGGGTCGTTGGTGGAGAGTGCCGCATTCGCGGGTCGGTGTTGGAGCTGCAGTGGCTCCGGTGGCGGGCAGTTGAGGGTGTTTGCCGCCATTGGGTGGCCGCTTGAGGCCGCTCTGCTTCCCGAAGAACGAGTATACTCGACCCTGCGAGTCGGCGCCCGCGTTTTGCTGCTCGACGGCCTTTGCGAGCAAGGCCCTGACGTACTGGATCTGTAGGGCGCCTTCGCCGGTGGCCGTGATGTTGTCGGCTGCTGCTCGGCCTGCCACGAGGTTGTCCATCGGGGTGGAGAATAGTGGGAGGCCGTTTGCGTCTCGCTCCCGTGAGGAGACTACTATCCGCGGCTGGTCCCTGGGAGGTGTGCGGTTGGGTGGAGGTGGGGCGCCCATTGCCGTCGACCCTGGCGGGGGTCGGGCGCTTCCTCCTAGTGGCGCGTTCTCGCAGATCGCGCGCTCGACCACACGGGCCGGGTCGTTTTCGTCGTCGAAGTTCATGGCGTGCCCCTGAACGGTGGGGTTCAGGCGTGACCTGATCCGCTGCTGATGGTAGCACGATAGTTCCTGCGCCGTCACCTGCTCAAGGCGAAATTTTTCGCGCTCGGCTTGTTCCTTGCGCACCGCCTCCGCCAGTTTTAGGCGGAGTTCCTCGACCTCCGTCGCCGTGGCGTTAGGAGGAATTGGGGTGGAGAAGGGGTCCTCCGGCGGCTCGGTGCCGGTCGCCATGTAGGTCGCGGCGTGGCGACCTGTTCCGTCGCGGAGGTCGGCGGAGTTTTCCGATCCGGAGTCGAATTCGAAGATCCCGAGGATGGAGGAGTCCTCGAAGTCTCCCACATTGGAGACCTGGGTGATGGAGCCCGCGGGTGAAGCCGCTGTGATGGACCCGGCGAGTGACGCCGGGGTCACCGAGTCGGCGTCGTCGTTGAGGCCCGCGTCTTCTGCGGCCGCTGAGTTTTCGGCCACGTCGCTGTGGGCCGAGTTGTACTCGGAGGCGAGGCGATGGATCGTGCGGATTTGGCTCTCGGAGAGCCTATCGCATGGCGGCGACTCGCGGATGCGAGCCGAGTACTCCGAGACGATGACGTTGGTGAGGCCGACGGAGAGGCTGATCGTGCCGACCGGCAGGATCACGCTGTGCGTGACGGGCCGCGCCGCCGGGACGTAGCTGCTCGGCAAGATTTGGAGCATCTCGCCGATCGCTATCATGCGGCCGGTGGCGACCGTCTCGTTGATGGGCAGATTGGATCTCGCCGCAGAACACCGGTCAGACCGGCCAGGACCCATGGTGGGCGCCACTGTCGTGGGAATGGTCACGGCAGATGCTGCAATCGGCAGCGAGTAGTAGAACGAGGGGCAAGGGCGGCCAGCCATCTGCGGTGCGAGATGAGAGCGGAGGCACAGGGTTACCCAGGTTCGGCCCCCCGGAGGGTAAAGACCTACTCCTGCTAGATTGTATTATGGAGGTGGTACAATGGGCGAGCTCGGCGGCTAGGCGGCGAGTCGCTTGGGTGTATGATGGAACGTATCTCTACACGCCCTGCAGGGAGGTTTATATAGGCTCACCTCCCCTAGGGTTTACATATCTCAACCGAATCAGTTAAGACTTTGGTACTCGTTTAACATAATCCGACTGGGCCTATCTACTCGCCTGGGACTTCAGCTTCCAGTCGCTTGGATCCACCCCGGGCCTTGATCCAGTCGCCGTCCTGCAGGCCCACTCGCCAAGTCTTGGGCCAGTCAGAAACGTCCTGCTAGGTATACCCGTGTAGGCGCATCCCCATCACCACATAAAATAATGATTTGATTTAAGAAATGGTTTATAGATAAAACCCTTTTACAAATGGTTTTACCACTTTAGAAAATGACCACTTTGAACTTTATAATGTTTAGAGCCTAGTAGAAACCACCTTTGCAAATAAAACTACCTTTTGCATGCTTGCATGCATGACCTTGTTTCTATTATTTTATGTGTGATAAATTGTTTATTGGTTGGAATGCTAGTTGAATCTATATTTGCTTGATTGAATTGTAGTGGAATTAGAAGAGTGTGATAATTGCAAGATCAAGAAGTGAACCAACATTCTCTACCAAAAAAAGGCAAGTGACACTATCATCCAAGTCCTACTATTTTCATTTGCACTTAGAGGATTTTTGTAACATGCATGGAAAGGTTTACTATATTTTATGCTATGCTAAATCCTAATAGGATACCCTTATATATTCCTTAGTGGAAACAATGTAGTTGTAGTATGCTTAGCCCTGCTATATATTGGGATGGGATACATGTTATGATTATATGAAGTATTGAAAAGACTTATGTTTTATATAATAAAACAAGTACTCAATGAACCACCTGGGTGGACATGGATACTCAAGCTTTTGGACAAGGTGGCAACAAAAGGAACCATGTTTATATGGCAATCTCTTTTTGTTGTGCACTAGAAGAAAACCACCCAGGGACTTAGAGATTGAACATGTTTCTCGTACAGTGGCTTCCGTGTACAGCCACATGCTAAATGGGCTCTGGCTTAGTCAACTACATAGTGGAAGACCCATGCATTGGCATCATCAGGTTAACTAGAATAGTGTAAGGGAACTTGAAACCCTACATTGGTGCCTGGATGACAAGCTAGCATTGTGTATTGGGAGGACTCCTATGGAAAGACTTTGTCACATTCTCAATCTGCCAGTACTCCATCTCTTGGTGAGTACTTATCCAGCGGCCAGTGGTGGCATCAAGATGAGATTGTGTCATGTGGGTAAAGTGTACAACTTCTGCAGAAGATCAAATTCTAAGTACTTAGCCGTGTCCCCGGTTATGGACAAATACTGAGCAACTAAGGCCTGGAGCTATGGAAGATCTCGACATTCCAATTTATCAAAGTTAAAATTTGAGGGTGACAACAAGGGATTAGAAGCACTTGGAGTTTTCCAAGAAGTTCAAAAAGATTTGACAAAGAACAAAAACTATTTTGAAAAGATAGGATAAAACTATATTGCTTTCTGCAAATGAGCCTGAACCCCACTTAGCCAAATATGCATGTAATGATAGGATCCACATATTTCTACTTAGTAATGAAACTTGCCAATACAATTCAAATGTATTGACCCTTGTGGCTGCAACTTATCATGTTGCAGGTTTGTTTGATGATTAGTGAAGTTTATTGATTAGGTTTACAAGTCTACAACCAACATGACTGCCTGTGGCACTTTGAAGATGAAGGACCCCATGCTTATAGATATTCTGCTGCAATGTAATGTGATAGACAAATGAGCTATGTAAGATGTAATGAATTATTTTATTCCTGGTTATAAAGTTGTATTATGACCTTTCTTTCTTGATATTACATCTTAACTGTGGATGCTAGCTATTGATCCAGGGACTAGCATTGTAAACACAGGGATCTCTACCTTATTAAAGGTTGGGAACCTTACAGATGGTATCAGAGCATTGTGTTGCCTGTAGGATTTGTAAACCTAGGATTGGACAAAACCCCTTAGAAAAATAGGAGTTGTATTTGTTCCAAAACTTATTTACAAACAATCTTGTAAACACTTTCCTCAACCATTTTGGTTTTGACTCTACATCTCTTCTATTTCAACTTGATGGAAAAGCCTTTTCCATGGCCAAAGACTTTATCATGTGCAAAGGACTTCATCAACTCTAATGACTTCAACATCTTCAACTCTAATGACTTCAACATCTTCAACATTTTCACCAAGGACTTCAATCTTAGACATCACTAAGGACTAGAAGTGAGAACCAAGAGACATTAGATTGCCTACCAAAGACATTGGTATCAAGTTAAAGTATGGATCATATTGACCTATGAGGTATGATTATACTAAGTTATTATTTTCAAGAAAACTTGTTGTTTCCTTCAACTCATGAGTTAAGCTCATAAGTTGTTAAGTGGATAGTTGCTTGTTGATTGTTTGATTGTTGGATTGAACTTGGATGGTTTTAAGTTGTGTGTTAAAACTTCTTAAAAACCTATCCACCAATACTTATCCCTATCAAACCAACAGATGCCTCCTCGTCGTGCCAACCCTAACCAAAACAACAACATTCCCCATGAGATACAGCAGAAGTTGGCAGTTCAGACACAGTTGATGCAGGAGATGACCACACTCATACAGAATCAGAACAACAACAACAACAACAACAACAACAACAACAACAATCAGAATAATCCTCCAGCACTTGACATGCTCACCAAGTTTCTGAAACTTAGGCCTGCAAGGTTCTCTGGAACAACTGATCCAATGGAAGCCAATGATTGGTTACATTCAGTAAACAAAGACTTAGTGACTATTGGCTGCACTGATGAAGAAAAGGTTAGGTTTGCAGCATTTCTACTTGAAGGACCAGCAGCAACATGGTGGGAAAACTTTCAGATCACCACTCCCCTTGAAGATGTAACTTGGGCTATTTTTGAGGATGGATTTAGAACAACTCACATCTCACCTGGAGTGATGTACTTGAAGAAAAAGGAGTTTCACAATCTGAAACAGCGTCACCTCAGTGTGGCTGAGTATATTGAAGAATTCAACAATCTGGCATGCTATGCACCAGATGAAGTTGATACAGATGCTAAGAGAAAAGAAAAATTTCTTGAAGGACTTAATGATGAGTTGAACCTGCAACTAGCTGTTGCCTATGTCCCAACTTATCAATCACTCTGTGACAAAGCCACCATTTTGGAAAACAAGATGAATCAAGTGGAGAGTAGAAAGAGGAAACATAAACTCAAGAATCACTCAAGATCATCAAAGAAGAAGCATTCATTCAAAAAGAGCAATGAATATTCTGAACCACATCAAGATCACCACAACAACAATGGAAGTGAGAATAATGGAAATAATATTGACAATGGAGATGACCTTGATCAGAACCAACATGACACTTTCAAGAACGACATTAGCCAGTTGCAATGCTATAATTGCAAGGAGCTTGGACACTATGCATCAGATTGTCCTAAGAAGAACAAGAAAAAGGATGCTAGAAGAGCCAATGGAAATGACTCCAATGTGACCCAGAAAGGACATGTGAACCACATTGACATGAATGGAAACTTTGAAGAGATAGAAGAAGTGGATGTCAGAAACTAATTAACTCAGTTGAGTCAAATAAGGATTCCTTGTCTGGATATTAAGTGTTGAACCTATAGTCAAGTGAACCATCTATTGGAGATATGCCCTAGAGGCAATAATAAATATAGTTATTATTATATCTTTGTGTTTATGATAAATGTTTACATTCATGCTATAATAGTATTAACAGGGAAACATTAATACTTGTGTGATTTGTAAACTTAATTTGAAGTCCCTAGTATAGCCTCTATACCTCACTAGCTTGTTGGTTGATAAATGATTGTGGTTTCCCTATCATGAACATTGAGATGTTATCAACAACAAGATCATATCGTTAGGAGAATGATATGGTGGACATACTCCTATAGATAAGCGTAGCATAAAGATCAAGTCATTTCAATAGTTCAATTGCTATATGCTTTCTGATACATAGTAACCTAATTCCTTCGACCATGAGATCATGCATATCACCTTTACTGGATGGATGCTTTGATGACATCAAACACCACACCGTAACTGGGTGGCTATAAAGGTGGCATTGAGTGTTCGGAAAGTATTGGTTGAGACACATGGATCAAGAGTGGGATTTGTCCATCCATATGACGGATAGATATTCTCTGGGCCCTCTCGGTGAAATTTCATCCAATTAGCTTGCAAGCATGTGACTGGCTCACAAGGGATCACATATCACGGGAACGAGAAAAGATTACTTATCAGTAACGAGGTTGAACTAGGTATGCAGAGATACCGACGATCATAACCTCGGATAAGTAACATATCGTGAGACAAAGGGAGATTGGTATCGTATGTAAGTGGTTCATTCGATCGCAAAGTAATCGTAGAAATATGTGGGAGCCATATGAATTTCCAGATTCCTCTATTGGTTATTGTTCGGAGAAGTGTCTCGATCATGTCCGCATAATTCACGAACCGTAGGGAGACACACTTAAGGATTCGACGTTGTTTTGAGTAGTTATGGTATTATGAGAAAGAGACCGAATGTTGTTCGGAGTCTCGGATGGGATACGGGATATCACGAGGTGATCCGGAATGGTCCGGAGAATAATATTCATATAAGGAAAGTCCCGTTTCGGAGTTCGGGAATGATTCCGGTGTTTTCATCGGGAATGTTCTAGAAGGTTCCGGATTGTCCGGCACTCCGGGGGGGGGGGGGGAGGGGTACATGAATGTGTCATTACATATTGGAATGATTGCATCATGTACTAAGTGTTCTTGCTGTCCCAAATAAAGGATTAAATTGAATCCTAAAACAGAAAAGTCAAATGTCCAGTTTGAAAGTCAAACGGCTAAAACAAGAAACTGTGGGAAACAAGCAAGAGGAGTTGGGAACCGACTTGAGGGAGGAGTCTCCTCCCCAAGCCGGCGCGCCACCCAAGGCCGACTTGGGGAGGGACTCCCCTCCCCTGGCCGCGCCTCCCCACCTATAAAAGAAGGGGCAGGGCTCCCTCCTCTAGACACACAAGTTTCCACCTCTAATCTCCGGTTTAGAGCCGTTTTGGTTTAGAGCTTCTAATTGCTTTAGCCTGCGGTTTAGAGCCTTCTAATTGGTGAGTCTAATCTCTAGACCACTAATAGCCCTCTCTCATAATCCACCATACTCGCTCCGGCTTAAGGCGAAGCCCTGTGGGATCTCCCCTCTACTTCCGGTACCACGCCGTTGTGCTGCCGGAATCGCAAGGAGAGTGCTACAACCTCCGCTGCCTGCTGGAACAAGGGAGAGGAAGGTCTTCGTCGAGTACCGAACGTGTGACCGACTGCGGGAGCGCTGCCGGAACGCAGCGCCGGAAGGATCGTCTACACGATCTTGAGATCGGGAAGAGTACGACTACATCACCCACGAGAATCCGCTCTCGTTAAACACTTTGGAATCTTCGAGGGTAAGTTATTCCATCGACTCGTTGCTACAATCTAGTAGATAGATCTTGGCTTGTTTGTTTGTATGCGATAGAAAATTTTTGTTTTCCATGCTACGAACCCCTACACCATCAATGTAACCCTATGAGACTTTATTTTAAGGGTGGTAGTACCCTAGTTGCCTTGAAGCCAACTTGTAACCCTAGCCTTCCCAAATCTCGGGACGAGATTTATTTTAAGGGTGGTAGCCTGTCACATCCCAAAATTTTCCAAATTTTGAAATGTGAAAAATAAATAAACAAAATAAAACTTTGTTGAAATTTAGGGTGAGAAGAAACTTTTTAATTCCAATTGGAAATATCAAAACCTATTTTGAGCAAATAAAATCCTAAAGGGATTTAAAAAGACAAACAATTATTAAAGAAAGATTTAATAATTGGAATCCCTAGTTTTAGATCTTTTAATAAAAGGATTTGATTTTCAAAAGCAAAGGTAGAATTATAAATAAAGATTATTTTATAAAGCCAAATTAAAACTTGGCCAAGCTTTTGAAATAAAATATTTCTATTTGATAAAAAGAGTAAAAGTCTATTTAAATAAAATAATGAGGATTTATTAATATCCAATTTTATTAAAGTAAAGGCTCTGCCATTTTAATTAAACACTAAAACTTGTTAAATTATTTTAAACAAGTTTTCCAAGTGTTTTACTTTTTCAAATAAAACCTACTAAAATGATTTTCGTATTATTTAGATTTCAAATAGAGTTTTTAAATAAATTAAATCCTATTTGAATTAATGACTAAGGTCTATTTTATTTAATTATAAATGGATCCTAAAAAGAATAAAAATTATTTTGTTTTGGACTTTGTTTTGTGTTGTTAAACAGAATTAAAATAAACACAAGGTTTGGCAAAGATTTGAATTCATTTGAGTGTTTAATTGTTTGATTGAAAATCAAATATAAAAAGAAAATGCAATCAGAATAAAAAAAGTGAAACAGACCCAGCCCAGCAAACAAGCCCAGCAGCCCAATCGCAGCCCAACTCTTTCCCCCTCTCTGCGAATCGTTTTCCACTGAAAAATTAACCCGCAGAGATGCAGACAAGTGGCCCCCTTCTTCCCTCTCTCTCCCTCACTGACAGACGGGCCCACACCAGCACGTCGTTCCTCCCTGCCGTTGCTGCCGCGTTAATGCCGGCGTCAATACGCGTAAATGGCCGAGTAATTCCTCGCTGCGATCACGCACGTATAAGCGCCCCTCTCCCCTCTATCTATCCCCCAAACACCGCCTCCTCTCTGCCACTAGGCTGCCGAAATTTCGAACGCGAGCTTCTCTTCTCCGGCGACCTTCTCCAGCAAAATCGGGCAAACCCCAGCCGCGCCTCTCCTCTCTCTGCACGCGAGCTTGCTCCTCAGACCAGTGCACATCTGCCCGTGTACTCCACTCGCTCGCGCGCGCTCCAAATCGTCGGCTTCGTCATCAACTGAGCGCCGCCGCGTCTGTCCCTTCTCAGGCGAACTTCCCTGGTGAACTCCGTCCTCCCCTCTCGTTCCCGATGATACTCCCGTATTCCCCATGCTCGTACGCATCTAACGCACCCTCCCACTTGCCTCGGCGCGATCTGCAGCCTCGCCCTCGACGACCTCCAGAGCCACCCGCCGCTCGCAACAACTCCGGCGAGCAATTTCCTTTGTCCCCGTGCGCCCCCTGCCTCCTCGTGAACGGGTTGAGCATCAGCACGTCAAGGCGAACACGGTGAGCCCTCTCCCCCTCTACCTTGCGTCATGTATCACCGGCGACAACCACGTCTGAGCGCTGCCGCCAGAGCGCCGCCGTCAGCGCCGCTCAAATTAGGTCGAGTGGTTTTACATCATTAGATGTTAATCCAGTGGATGATAATAGAACTTAAACAAAGGGGTATGAGCCCATCTGAGCCACTAGATCTAAATTAAATCCTACGGTTCGCAGAGGACGATCCGCACGAAACGGTACCGGCCAATTAGATCACGCCGCGTGGCACTGGTTTTGTTTAAAACAGAATTTTGAATCTGATTAATATGCAAACTTGTAAAATTCATAACTTTAATTCTACACGTACAAATTTTGCAAATTTTATATCAATGGAATCAATAGAACAAGTACTTTGCAACCATGCAATTTGTTTAATGATTTGCTTCTGGAAAATTGGTTGAATTTGCAGAAACATGTGTAGTCTTATTTTGAATATAAAAATTGTTCTAGATAAAATTTTAATGTGAAATCTTTGCAAAATGGTTTGTTGTGAACCTACTGACCTTAGGAACCAACTCATGGATTTAAAAATGAATTTTATGAAGTTTAGGAATAAATACTTGAATTAGCTCATTTCTAGTCAAATAAAAATATTGATTTTGATATGGAAATGCTTTTTGAAACCTTTGGGAAATGTTTTGATTCAAACCTTCTGACCCTAAACACCAAGTTTTGTGAATTAACAACTTTTTTGATGAACAATATAAAATTATTGCTTTGCTAAAAGCATTTTCCACCACATAAAATAATGATTTGATTTAAGAAATGGTTTATAGATAAAACCCTTTTACAAATGGTTTTACCACTTTAGAAAATGACCACTTTGAACTTTATAATGTTTAGAGCCTAGTAGAAACCACCTTTGCAAATAAAACTACCTTTTGCATGCTTGCATGCATGACCTTGTTTCTATTATTTTATGTGTGATAAATTGTTTATTGGTTGGAATGCTAGTTGAATCTATGTTTGCTTGATTGAATTGTAGTGGAATTAGAAGAGTGTGATAATTGCAAGATCAAGAAGTGAACCAACATTCTCTACCAAAAAAAGGAAAGTGACACTATCATCCAAGTCCTACTATTTTCATTTGCACTTAGAGGATTTTGTAACATGGATGGAAAGGTTTATTATATTTTATGCTATGCTAAATCCTAATAGGATACCCTTATATATTCCTTAGTGGAAACAATGTAGTTGTAGTATGCTTAGCCCTGCTATATATTGGGATGGGATACATGTTATGATTATATGAAGTATTGAAAAGACTTATGTTTTATATAATAAAACAAGTACTCAATGAACCACCTGGGTGGACAGGGATACTCAAGCTTTTGGACAAGGTGGCAACAAAAGGAACCATGTTTATATGGCAATCTCTTTTTTTGTGCACTAGAAGAAAACCACCCAGGGACTTAGAGATTGAACATGTTTCTCGTACAGTGGCTTCCGTGTACAGCCACATGCTAAATGGGCTCTGGCTTAGTCAACTACATAGTGGAAGACCCATGCATTGGCATCATCAGGTTAACTAGAATAGTGTAAGGGAACTTGAAACCCTACATTGGTGCCTGGATGACAAGCTAGCATTGTGTATTGGGAGGACTCCTATGGAAAGACTTTGTCACATTCTCAATCTGCCAGTACTCCATCTTGGTGAGTACTTATCCAGCGGCCACTGGTGGCATCAAGATGAGATTGTGTCATGTGGGTAAAGTGTACAACTTCTGCAGAAGATCAAATTCTAAGTACTTAGTCGTGTCCCCGGTTATGGACAAATACTGAGCAACTAAGGCCTGAAGCTATGGAAGATCTCGACATTCCAATTTCTCAAAGTTAAAACTTGAGGGTGACAACAAGGGATTAGAAGCACTTGGAGTTTTCCAAGAAGTTCAAAAAGATTTGACAAAGAACAAAAACTATTTTGAAAAGATAGGATAAAACTATATTGCTTTCTGCAAATGAGCCTGAACCCCACTTAGCCAAATATGCATGTAATGATAGGATCCACATATTTCTACTTAGTAATGAAACTTGCCAATACAATTCAAATGTATTGACCCTTGTGGCTGCAACTTATCATGTTGCAGGTTTGTTTGATGATTAGTGAAGTTTATTGATTAGGTTTACAAGTCTACAACCAACATGACTGCCTGTGGCACTTTGAAGATGAAGGACCCCATGCTTATAGATATTCTGCTGCAATGTAATGTGATAGCCAAATGAGCTATGTAAGATGTAATGAATTATTTTATTCTTGGTTATAAAGTTGTATTATGACCTTTGTTTCTTGATATTATATTTTAACTGTGGATGCTAGCTATTGATCCAGGGACTAGCATTGTAAACACAGGGATCTCTACCTTATTAAAGGTTGGGAACCTTACAAAAAGTGGTCATCATCTGCATCATCTATGTATGTGTTGTCATCAGCTGCTGCATCTCGGGGGTGACATTGTTGTTGTTGGGGTTGGGGTTGGCACGCCGAGGAGGCATCTGTGGTTTCATAAGGATAAGAATGAGATACCCATAGATGCTTATTATGCACAATACAACACATAGACAATCACCAAACAAGCATCAAAATAACATAAGGTTCAACGACATAAACAACAAGTTTGATAAGCAAACACACCAATAGCAAGCCATCTACATGTTGGATGGTCATTGTGACTCAATAATCAAAATCATGGTAAATGACAAATAAACGAGTAGTCATCACTTCTCCTCTGCATCAACCTCCTCATCAACAAGTGTAAGACCTGCATTCTCCATAGTGGTCTTGTATTCCTCGACATTGGTAGTCAAGGCCTCTACTTTGGCATTGAGAGCCCTCTTCTGTGAACGAAGTCTCTCAATCACACCCTGTTGATGCTCGAGCTCGAAGTCCTTGGCCTCTAGTTCTGCAGTCATCTCTCGAATCCTCTTGTTACTATCTTGTACTCTTTTCTCTTGACTCTTAAACTTTCTATCCTGACTCTCAAACTTGGCCTCCATTTCCTTGACTATCTCATCTTGCTCCGCGAAGAGCTTGTCCTTCTCACGAAGCTGCATCTGGAGTTCGTCATTGCTAAGCATGACGTTGGTCCTATCAGTATCTAGGTGCCTAAGAAGAACCTCTAGGTCCTGGAGGTATAGACG
This sequence comes from Avena sativa, assembly GCA_916181665.1. NCBI lineage: Eukaryota > Viridiplantae > Streptophyta > Magnoliopsida > Poales > Poaceae > Avena > Avena sativa. The sequence goes on along the minus strand of OV702283.1, from coordinate 406,951,676 downwards.
AATCGGCGCTGCCATCTCTCTAGCAGCATCCTCGAAATCAATAGCCTCACCATCCTCGTCGCGTCTTCTGAAGGCGTGGAAGTGAGTACCTATAATCTCCCGAGAGTGTCTCCCTAACAGACGTCCAAGTAAATCCTGCATGACTACCTCTAGGCCTCTCTCCCTGTCGTCATGCATAAACTTGAAGATGATTGCCTCCGTAGTAGGCTCAGTCTGGCGTCCTGGCTGATTTACCTTGAAGCCCCAAAGGTCTTTTCTCTCAAACTTGGTGAGGGGAAGCACCATGATGTTAGGAAGAGGAATATTGAGCATACTAGTGAGCTCAATAAGACAAGTACCAAAACGAGTTCCCTTGAACTCTTCAGCCGTGCTGATAGTAACATTAGGCATCTATTTTATAAGATAGAAAAAGTTAGAATCAACATAAATAGAGATAAATCACAAGACAAGGCATCACATGCATATCTTTGGCAATCAAAACACACAAGTCATGGCATACATAAATCCATTACAAGCATCCAAGGTTCAACTTAACTTAGACAACATTTTTGGGAAATAAAATGATAAGTGTGGTGGTCCAACTAACGAAGTACGTTACAACTCTCACTCACTAGACAAAATGGCTATCAAAGCATCCTTAGTAGCCATCTATCTATCTTGTTCACAAGAATCCCAAATCAAGTCTATGATGTCTTCCCTTAGTTGTTGGTTGGTAACCAACAACTCTTGGGTATGCTTCTTCTCTTCCCTAAGGTCATTTTGGGTGTTAAGCATTCTGCACTTGAGCCTATCACCAAGTTCTTTGATGGCCTTCCAAGCTGCATCCCTCGCAGAGTCAAAGAATGTGGTGTGCATCACTGAGTTGGTGACCATGCAGAATCCCGATTCTTTGTGGTTATCTTCCTTGTTTTTGTACAAGTGAAGTTGCACCCACCAATATTATTCTCCTTCATCCATCACGGGGAAACCTTTGTACATAGCTGCACCATGTATCCCCATGGTAACCATAAGGTTCTTGAGGGCCTTTGGAAATTCAGTGTCACACTCTAGGTTCATGGTCATGAGTGGTCCCTTCCTTACGGCTTCGTTGATGGAGTTCATCTACAAATTGAGATGAGAAAGAAGATTAGAAAAGTTTACGAGAAGAAAAGACAAGTGTAGAAAATTTTCGAAGTGTTGAAATTTTTCCTTAGTGGTTTCTAATCCAATCCTAGGGTTATAATCCTACAGGCAACACAGTGCTCTGATACCATCTGTAAGATCCCTCCCTTTATAAAGGTAAGGATCCCTGTGATTGCAATGCTAGTCCCTGGATCAATGCTAGCATCCACAGTTTAAGATGAAGTACACAGAAACAAAGGTCATTATTACATATCATTCCAGAGACAAACATAGTCTTTTACAACTCCATGGCCATAGGCATAATACAAGAGTTTAACCATAACAATATAAATAAGTCTTCATCTTCATGTGCCACATGCAAGCATGTTGAGTGTAGACTCATAACCCCTAATCATCATCAGAATAACCTGCAACATCACAAGTTACAGCCACAGTGGGTCAATACATTGGAATAGTATTGGCAAGTGATACCTTAGTAGAATATTAACATCTAAATACTGTATGAATTTGGCTAAGTGTAGCTTAGGCTTGCTTTGCTCAAAATAGGTTTTACCTATTAGTTGAAAACACTAAGTTTTTCTTTGACAAAACTTTCCCAAGGAAACACCAATGGAAATTGGTGTACCTTCACCTTTGTTCAACCACAAGTTTTAACTTAGAAAATTGGGATGAGGAGATTCTTGGTAGCTTCCATGTATTGATGCTCAAGTTGTCCTATACCAGGGACATGGATAAGTACTTAGATTCTTCCATTTGCAGAGGTTGTGCACTTTCCCCACAAGACTTGATTTTCACCAAGACAGGACCTTTCAGAAGCCTTCCCTTAGACCAAATGGACGCGCTCCAAACATATCATCCCACTACCACCAACTGTCCAGAAGGCTAAGTTATTGCAACCTATATGATCCAGGCAGAGCCCATAATGCCATGTGGCTGCACTAGAAGCTTCTTAACATTTAGCATCTCAAATCCCTTTGTTCCTGGGTGTCTTTCCACAAGTGAGATACACAAGGTAAACCATAGAAATGGGACTTGTGTAACCACTCAACATAAAACAATCTTTCCATTCCACCCAGGTGTTTCATTCACTTAGTTGTTTTATTAAGCAAAACATAAGTCCAAAAACTTAGAAATATTTCTCATAACATGATTATATAAACCACCCTTGGTAGCTACTAGCTAGGCTAAGCATGGCAATAGCAAGTATTTTAACTTAGAGGAAATTCCAAAATTGCTACAACTACTAGGATTCCCAAGTATAGCATATAGATTCTTAGCAAAAATAATCATGCAAGACCTATACAAAATATTTCTAATGCATAGGTAAAAATATTGGGAATAAACATGAAGCACCACTTGCCTTGATAGTTTGGGGAGTAGCAACAATCTTCACAACCACAATCACTATTAGCACCAAAATCTACACATAAAATAATGACACCAAAATCACATAACAAAATATACAAACAAAAATATATGAATGCATGCAAAATGCCATGTGATGATTTTCTACATAAAACAAGACAAGTATACAGTACTGAATCATAAACAAGTCCAAAACACACCAAATAAACTTTAGTTGATCTTTAAATCATTTTTCATATAATTACTATACTCAAATTATGCCTATAAATGTCTCTGCAAAAATAACCATTTTTACAGAGGCAAAACATTAAACACATTGCATAAACAGATAGAATTTTCTCCCCTGATTCCAACGATATAAAATTTGCAAAAATTGAACGTGGGGATCAAAAGTTATGAATTTTATTGAATCACTAATAGATCTAAATTCTGTTTTTAAATCTAAATGCAGGCCACGCGGCATGTCCTGATTGGCTGATACCGATTCGGCCGGATCGATCAACGAGAGCCGCTGGATCTAAATGAAAATGCATGGCCAGATCTAACGCGTACCTCTTTGCTAAGTGACTCTATCGTGTGCGTTAGATCTAGATCTGACGGTTGCTAATCAAACGACCAAAATCTGGCGGTGCTAGCGACGATGGCACGGCGGCGGCGCTCTGTCAGCGATGCTCCAGCGGCTATAGAGGGGGCTGGGGTCAACGGAGGGGCTTACCAAACTCGCAAGGTCGCGCTGATTCTCAACCTCTTGCTGGCGTGGACGGGGGCGTTGTGTGGAGGTCACTCGGCTCGTCGGAGTAGCGGGCGGCGTCGGGTTCTTGCAGTCGACGAAGTTGCCGATGATGTGGACCGCCCTAACACAAACCGAAGGCGTCAGGGTTTGCACAACAAAATGGCGAACAAGATAGGGTCAAGCAGAAAGCATGTGGCGGCTTGGTATTACCTAAATCGTTCACCGGAGTTAGGCGGCGGTTCTGCCGTTTGCAGTGGTTGTCGGGGACGGCGACCTGGGTCATGCGTGGGCAAAGAAAAAGCATCAGGAGAAGCCCAGAGACACGGCGGAGTTGATATCGTCAAGCAGAATACGATGGGCGCTCGGTACTCACCGGAATCAGACGTCGGAGCTCGTCGGTACAGCGGCGTTGCAATGTGAAATTGTGCCAGCCTGGTGGCGGAGCGAGCGTGTGGTGTGAGGGGAAAGACGTGGGGTGAGGAGAGGGTTTTATAGCCGGAGCAGGGGCGAGGATTACGCGAGGAAACGCCGGCAATTAAGCCTGCTTCATTCGCGGCAGTGATGGAGGTAACGGCGGCGTGGACGGGGTCGTGGGGATGCGTGGTTTGGGGACGATGCTTGCGTGGTGTTTGGGTCCACCAGTCAGCGAGCGCGGGGTAGGTCTGCGCCGCGTGAGAGACAGATACCCCGGGTGGGCTTGCTGGGCTGAGTTCGCTGTTGGGCTAAAAAAGCTGGCGCCGGCCTTTTTGCAATTCTTTATTCCTTTTCTTTTTTGTTTTGAATTTCCAGGAATCAAATTCAAATGAAATCAAATGTGTTTGATTTCAAACTTGTTCTGGAATTTTGTAAAACAAAACCTGTATATTTTTGAGTATAAAACCATGTTGTCTCACCAGACTTGCTTGGTTCCTTTGAAATTTTAAAAAATAAACAGTGCCTTAGCACAAGATTTAATAAAGATCTGAAAAGGGTTTTAAAACCATATTTTGTTTTTTGGAAATTTTTGTCCAAGCTTTGGAACTCAACCAAACCAACTTATGAACAAACAATCTTTGGTTTGAAACAAATATTTTCTCACTAAAGAGAGGCATTGGGTCAAAGCTTGCCTACATAAAATAATAAGCACTCAATGCTTCTGTTTTCTTTGAAATGAATTTGAAATTGATCCATAAATTATTATGCATGAAAGGATGATATGCGGTCTTTGAAAACATGATTTTAGGGATGTTACACTTCATCAAAAGCTAAAGCTCTTCAAAGAAGACAACAAAGTCAACATATACATCAACTCAAGTGAATACGAAGTTACTGATTAGATAGGAATATACTCTCTAGCCAAAGAACCTATTTATGTAGTGTATTGCAATAGCAGCAATGCCAGCCCATTTGTTAAAATACTAGTCTTAATAGTATAATAGTTTTTGAGTTGTTTATCTTTGATTCTTCTTTGTAAGAAGTTCTTTCTATGTATCTTTAACCTAGAGTGTTCTCTGGATCTTATGTAAAGAGTTGAGTTGTAGCTATAGCCATGTCTTGGACCCGCTGTGTTTCTGTTGTACCACTCTAAGGGATGTAATACTAGTGAATGGTGTTTCACCGGTGTTATGTCTATGACTATAGTATACTACATCATGCAGTGGTATGCTGGGTCACCGCAGGGTGTCTATCTCTCCTACTATAGTCAATATATAATTTACAACAAGTTGTTGATAATTTGGTTATCCTCATTGTGGTTCCATGTTCCTAGGTAAGAATGGTTCTATCTTCGAAAGCCCTCAGCCACGTAAAACTTGCAATGGATAAATTAGAAGCGTCTAGTTTAGATTGTTGCTGGGCTAGTGTCATGATATGGTGTTGTTGTAAGTAAAAGTATAAGTCGATACTCTTACAACACACATAACGTGTAAGTTCCATAGACCTTGGCCTTACACATAAAGGAATGTTGAAGATCATACCACGATGCACATGATAACGATCAAGTGCAAGAATCATATCATTTCACTTTTTCACGTGTGATGTTTGCTTGCATCTTATATTGCCTGTTTGGAATTTTATTAGCATTATAAGATGATCCCTCATTTAGATATCAAGATAAAAATGTGTTCTTCCTTAAGTATGCACCAACAATGTTTCGGCTTTAAGACATCACGTGATGATCGGATGTACTTGAATCCACGAGCATATCTCGGGTGTAAGACAGTTTTACACAAGCGAATACTAAGGTTCTTACTTGGCAAGCCTAGCATGTGCAGACATGGCCTCGGAACACGGACCGAAAGGTTAAGCATGAGTCATATGCTTGATATGATGACCATGTAGATGCTTGCCTTTGAAGCTACACCGACTCACGTGATGATCGGACTTGGTGTAGTGTATTTGGTTCTTGTAGTCACCAAAAAGACACGAGGGATGTCATTTTTGAGTGGGAGTTCATTTCTAATTTGGATTAGTAGAACTCAAATTATCATAAATTAAATCAAAGTGAATTTTTATAATTTGTTGTAGTCATTGGCATTCGTTCACCACCTTATGCTTAGTTGTAATTGAGATAATAGAACTATATAATTTTGGATATTTACTTTACAAACTAGTATCGTATTGTGTTGAGTGTCAATCTAAAGTTTAAAGTCCTATTGCAAACTTTCAGCAAACTTTGTTTACTCCATGAAGTTTAATAATTAGTATTAAATAGAGAGTGACAATTCCAGTGTTAGTATCTAAAGTATCATGTTTGCCTCCATGATTCTTGATTTAAATATCAAGGTTATCTAGGAGCTAAAAGAATTGTTTCAGAAACTATCATGTGTGGCAGATATAACGATATCTGAAACAATGTTTTGGTTGCAATATGATAGAGTATAATGTATGTTCTCATATTGGATGAGAATTTGCAAAGGTTGGAGATGTTAGACATCCTAATCATCCAAAAGGGTTTTGGAAAGTAATGTTATACTCACGATTCGCCTTTATAAGCTACATTAACTTGATCATGAAAGTCGTCATGATAAGGATGAATAGAAGATGTATGTAAAGTGTTTACTACACTAAAAGATTACTAAAGAATGGATTTTTAAAGAACGCCATTCATTTGATGATGGTGACCTACTTCAAAGTGCAAGTCCAAAGGTATTACTATTTAAATATACACACTTTGGACTATGTGTCATGTATATGGCGCCACTTTTGATGTGATAGATTCTTTTAAAAGGAAAAGGAAATGCTAAAATAGAATCTATAAAATATATTTGGAAGAAAAGAAAAGATTGGAAATATCCATTTTAGGTATATAGATGATATACATGTTATGGTTGTATTCTTTGCTTGTTAAACAATGTGGTTCTTGGGTATTGAATACCGAATTGGTTGGTATGAAATTTCATACATAATGACGCAATTCATGAACCACAATGGCCTAAGTAACTAGCAAGAGAATATGTGACGATGTTCATCGAAAACAAACAAGCCACTGTTTGTATTTCTCGTTGACATCAAAGCTTGTCTTCAAGATTTGTTTTAATAATAGTTATTTAAATCAGGTATTATGAGAACAAAGATTGTTCAAATAATTACCATATTCCATATAAGATGGATGATTTACAAATCTAGTTGGAGAAATCACATCCATAAAACTAATGCTAAAATGTCACAAGACAAATGATTGGAAGATCACTTACGAAGTGATATCACCGTTTAAATTATATTGGAAAGAAAACATGAAGAAACTCCATTTTTATGGATTTCTGGAGTCTTTGATTTGATCAAATGACGCTTGTGAGACTTTCCCCGGGATAATTAAAACTTCGTTCAAAGGCCAAAGAAGAACAAACAACTAAAATATTGGAATTTATACATATTGATGTATGTAGTCCATTATGTATAGTCGTAAGCGATGGAATTCAACTTCATATGCTTTCTCCGGATATTTGAGTAAATATTCACTTAATGAGAAAGAAGTATGAAATATTTGAAAACGTTCAAAGACTTTCAAGATGAAGTGGAAAATCATTGTAACAAGAAATAAATAATTTACGATTTTATCATAAAGGGATTTATTTGAGTTGCAAGTTTAGCAAAACACCTAGATTTGCATCTCCCAAAACACCATAGGAATATGGAGTGTTTGAGATCTGTAATAAAACCTTGTTTGACATGGTTGGATCAAAGGTGTTATTTATAAAACTGCCATTATGTTTTAAAAGATTAAAGCTTTAGACTACCGCTTTTACACTGAAAAGAGCTCCATCTTGATCCGTTGAAATGACACCATGTAAGTTATGGTTTGGGGTAAAACCCAAGTTGTCCTTTCTTAAATTTTGGTATGCTAAGCATAAGTAAGATGTTTACAACCAAATTTGGTTGAGCATGTCTTTGTAGGTTATTTTGAATAACCGTTGGGTATTCCTCCATAACATCGAAGACAAAAGCGTTTGTCGCTTAGAACGTCAAGTTTCTTAAAAAAGAAATTTTTCGCAAAAGTTAAGTGGAAGGACAATAGAACTTTGATAAGGTTAACGAACCTTAGCTATAGGTCCTGAGTTGCGCAGCACCGGAAAATGTTCCGGACGCAGCCACAATGCTCATGGCTCACGTGCCTCAAAGGTTGCGATCACGGAGGTCTAAGTTCCTATTGAACCAAGTAGGCCAGATAAACAATCAAATGCTAAGATTTGAGAGTAAATCATTGTTGTTTGACAATGATGAACCGACTACATGCAAAGAAGCGATGATGGGCCCTGACTTAGTCAAATGGCTTGAATCCATAAAATCCGTGATAGTTTCATACACGAGAAATCAAGTTTTTTGAACTTGGAAGACCCTCCAGAAAGGTGTAAAAACCTATCGGTCGTATTTGTATCTATAAAGAAATAGACATAGATGTTTCACATCTATGAAATAGTCGACATGTCGTAAATTATTTTACGACAATGTTCAAGGAGTTGACTATGACAAAATTTGATCTTTCATAGCGATATTTAGTCTCGACGGATTAATGTAGCAACCACTACATATAATTTTGGTATATAGTAGATGAATAAACAAAACAAAGTTCTTCTAATAGAATGGTTACCTAGGACGTGTGCATGACACGATACAAAGGGTTTTGTTAATCAAAGGATGTTAAAAAGGGCATGCAAACTTCAATGCTTGAAGTAAGCATCGCGGAGTTGGAATCTTCACCGTGATGAAACTGTTAAAGGAGTTTTCATTAGGAGACGATGAAGATGCTTGCATTTGCAAGAAATTAAGTAGGAGCGCTAAGACATATTTCTAATACATTATGTGGAGGACATATTGTTGATTGGAAATGATGTATCTTTTATTGACAAAGGTTAAGAATTTCATTTCGATGAAAGACTTAGGAAAAACCCGAATATTTAGCATGAATGTCTATGTGGATAGACTGTGACGCTAATATGGTTGTGCCAAACGTACATATATTAGATATTGAAGGAGTTCAATATAGAAACGACGAGAAAAGGTTCTTGTCGCATGGAAAAAAATTAAATCAAAATTCAAGTGTACTAACACTTGGTAAGTGAAATAAGATTCAAGTGCTTTGACACTTGGTGAGTGAAATCACAATAATATTATGATCAATCATACCATGATATGTACACATACAGATATGTCCTATGCTCTAAATTATATGAGCATATACCAGAATGAATCACAAGATGATCATTGGACGATAGTAAGGAAATTCTTATGATATTTTGGAAGAACTAAGAATATATTTGTGTAGAGGTGACAAACAATTACAAATAGTTCATTGTAAAGCATTACATTGATACTAGTTTTGTCACAAGATACAAAATTAAGTTTATCTCAATTTAAACTATGGGTGGCACAATGAAATGGAAAGAAGTTTCCATGACGGATTTTGATGAATTACAAAGTTAAGACATCGTGATGGATACTACAACAAAAGGCTAAGTATATGACTGCTACAGTAGCAACAAAGGAGGGCATTTGTGTCAAGTTGTTTGTTATCAAACTAAGGTGTGGTTCGCAACGGTCTAACACTAAAGATATATTGTACGCCAATAGTATCAACATGATTTAACCCCAAGGAACTAAAGGTCTCACCAAAAGACCAAATTTATACAATGTCATCTCATTGGGGAATGAGCGATGCGTGAAGACGCAAAGACATGCAAATACACATGGACCTGAAAGTGTCAGATCTGTAGATTACGTTAACCACTTGCAATCGCGTATATGGAACACCAGAAAGCCATAGGTGTTCAATATGCAAAGTTTATAAACTAGATTATTGTCTCTAGTGCAAGTGGGATACTGAAGGAAATATGCTCGAGAGGCAATAATAAAGTGGTTATTATCGTATTCCTTATTTATGATAAATGTTTATTTTGCATTATATAATTGTATTAATACAGAAACGTTAATACATGTGTGTTTAATAAACACAAAGAAAGTTCCTAGTTATACCTATCTTATAAACTAGCTCGTTGATTAACAAGATGATCAAAGGTTTCCTGATCATGGACATTGGATGTTGTTAATAACGCGGTCACAACATTGTTGGAATGATGTGATGAACATTCATCCGAAGTATAGCATTACGATCAAGGTCATTGTGTTTATATTGCTATAACATCATATGAAGTAATCTTAATCCTTAGACCATGAGATCATGTCAGTCAATAACACCGAAAGAGTATCTTGATCACATCAAATGTCACACCGTAACAGGGTGACTATAAAGATCGGTTCAGTGCTACGAAGGTGTTATGTTGAGGCTCATGGATCAAGAGTGGAATTTGTCCATCCCGATGACGGAGAGATATACTCTAGGCCCTCTCGGTGATATCACATTAGTTAGCTTGCAAGCAAGTGATTTGATCACTAGAATGCTATATCACGGGAACGAGAAAAGAGTGCATGTCGTTAATGAGATCAAACTAGGTATGGAGATACCGACGATCGAATCTCGGACATGTAATATATCGCGAGACAAAGGAATTGAGTTACATGCGTGTAATTTTCACATGATCACAGAAGTCATCATTGAATGTGTGGGAGTCAGTACGGATCTCCAAGTCCCGCTACTAATTATTGATCGAAGAGGGTCTCGATCATGTCTACATTAAGTGTGTCACCCTACAGTTCGCGAATAATTGTGTCACCCTATGATTCGTGAATGGTGTCGGTGTATAATCAAAATCCCTAAACCCTAAACCCTTATGCCTGAGTGACATCTTTATAATCACCCTGTTATGGTGTGACGTTTGATGTTATCAAGATACTCTTCCGTTGTTAGTGATTAACATGATATCATGGTCTAAGGATTAAGATTACTTCATATGATGTTGTAGCAATACAAACTCAATGACTTTGATCATAATGCTATACTTCAAATGAATGTTCATCACACCATTCCAACAATGTTGTGACCCTTGTTATTAATAACATCCAATGTCCATGATCAGGAAACCTTGATCATCTTGTTAATAAACGAGCAAGTTTATAAGAGAGGCATAACTAGGAACTTTCTGTTTGTTTATTGAACACACATGTATTAATGATGACACACAAGTATAGGGGGTGTATCATAGTAATTTTGATAAATAGGACTATCGATCCCAACGAGGAGCAGAAGGTGTTGACTAGTGGTGTGGAGCAGGAAAGCTCTATAAATACTTAGAAAATAGATTTTTAGGGGTTTTCTGATAAAGCAAAGAAATAAAGTGCAAGTAATAAAGACAACGAACAATTGCAGCAAGTGGCACAATCCTTTCTTAGCAAAGGACAAGCCGGTGGAAATACTTATAAGGACCAAACGTTCTCGAGGACACATGGGAATTCTGTCAAGTGCTTTCGCTTCAAATAGCTGAGTAGTCCTCTTTAGTTTTGTAAGTGTTGTGTGAGTGAACCTGTATCGATCTTACTTGGACTAATACATACTTGTGATTAAACCCCCCGCTAGAATCCGCAACTACATGAAAGCAATTAAGGTATAAACCTAACCCAAGTCTTAAATTCTGAGATCCTATGCTCCCTTGTGCAATGGTTTTACTAACGGGGTTCAGGTTTCTGTCACTCAAGCAACCCCACAATTAGTAGCCAAATACACAATGCATTCCCCTAGGCCCATAAATGGTGAAGTATCATGTAGTCGATGTTCACATGACACCACTAGAAGAATATCACTACAACTTAAATACTAAACCATTGAATAATATCTCAACACAAATCCACTACTAACAACATGACTTCTCCCATGTCCTCAAAAACTAAAGGAACTACTCATGAGACATCATATGGATCAAGATCAAAGATGATATGGTGATGGATAACAATCTGAACATAAACAATAATCCAATGGTTCCACTCAGCATCAATGATATGTCGAAAACGTATCTATAATTTCTGATGCTCCATGCTTGTTTAGTATCTACTTTGCTTTGCTTTGTATACACTTTGAGGTGTTTTTATATCTTTTCTCGAACTAACCTATTAACAAGTTGCCATAGTGCTAGTTGCCTGTTTTCTTCTGTTTTTGGTTCAAGAAAGGCAGAAAATCAATATTCTCGGAATTGGACGGGACAAAAGCCAAAGTCAATATTTTACCGTGTGGGACACGGAGCCAGAATACGAGACGGAGAGGCAAACCAGGGCGGCCGCACCCCCACTAGGCGCGGGTGGGCCCACCCCGCACCTGGGTAGGTTGTGGGACCCATGGCCGCCTCCCAGCCTCGCCTCTTCGCCTATAAGAAGCCCCCGATGTAGAAACCCTAGGCACCCAATCGAAAACTACATGAAACCTTCTGTAGCCGCCGCCACCGTCGTCCCTAGATCGGGGGGATCTGAAGTTCTTCCCGGCACCCTGCCAGAGGGGAGATCATCCCGGAGGCCTTCTCTCTGGTATGAAGCGTGAGTAGTTCCACCTTGGACTATGGGTCCATGTAGTAGCTAGATGGTTGTATCTCCTCCTTCTGCTTTCATGTATAGATCTTGTGAGCTCTGTTCATGATCAAGATCTAATCTATTTGTAATCATGCATGTTGTGTTTGTGAGTATCCGATGGATATTGAGATTACTATGTCAGATTGATTAATGGTTTTGTCTTTATGATTCTATCATGTCTGTGTTGTTTGCGATCTTGCATTCTCTCCGTCGTTAGTAGCTATCTTGGCCAAGTAGTTGCTAGTGACTCCAAGAGGGGGTAGTTATGCTTGATAGTGGGTTCATGCCTCTGGTTTCCAAGGGAAGTGACACAAATCTCTTCAGTTGTAGATGTGATGTTGCCACTAGGGAGAAAACAACGGTCTCTTGTTCATAGAACAAGTGGACAGTTTACCTTACACACTTTGCTTAAAGCAGTTGTCTGTTGCTTGCAACTTAATACTGGAGGGGGTTCGGATGATAACCTGAAGGTGGACTTCTAGTCATAGATGTAGTTGGATGGCGGTATATGTATATTGTTGTATTGCCCAATCGAATCTCATAGGATCTTTTTGTCTGGTATTGCATTTTTATGCCTTGCATAGTTCCTATCAATTGCCCTGCTGTAATTTGTTTACCCTTCATGCCATGTTGTTTATCTAAGGAGAGCACCTCTAGTGAACTATGGACCCTTGTCCAATCTCTATCATTGATACATCCTCCACTATTACTTGTTTACTTGTTGCAAACCATTACCTTCCACACCATACGTTTAAACCTTTGTTACAGCAAACCGGTGAGCTTGACAACCTCACTGATTCGTTGGGGCAAAGTCTTGAGTTTGTGTTGTGCAGGTCTCCATGTTGCTTGCAGCACCTTTGGGTGTTTCCTTACTCCTATTGGTTCGATAACCTTGGTTTCTTACTGAGGGAAACTTGCCTGCTGAACTGCATCATACCTTCCTCTTGGGGTCTCCCAACAAAGTGCTGCTGCACTCATCAAGCCTTTTTTGTGGCGCCGTTGCCAGGGAGGCTAAGGACGTCTTCACAAGGGGAGTCCTTCACTTCCTTTCTCTTTACTTTGTTTTTAGTTTGCTTAGTTTATTTTTCTTGGATTTGTTTTCCTCTTTTCAAAAACTCCAAAAAAAATAGTTTAGTTTGGTTTGCTTTCTTTATTCAAAAACACAAAAACATTAGTTCTTGCTCTAGCTGTTGCTGCTGTTTTTGGCTTGCCCACCTTTGCCAAAATGAACTCTGCTGAGAACACCAAGTTGTGTGACTTGACTAGCACAAACAACAATGATTTCCTTAGCACTCATATTACTCCTTCTTCTCCTGATGCTACCTTTTATGAAATTAAGCCTACTTTGTTGAATCTTGTGATGAGAGAGCAATTTGCTGGTGTTAGTTCTGATGATGTTGCTTCCCATCTCAATAACTTTGTTGAACTTTGTGAGATGCAAAAGTATAAGGATGTAGATGGAGATATTATTAAGCTCAAGCCGTTTCCTTTCTCCTTGAGAGGGAAATCTAAAGAATGGTTGCTATCCTTGCCTAGAAATAGTATTGATTCTTGGACTAAATGCAAATATGCTTTTATTGGAAAGTATTATCCTCCTGCTAAGATTATATCTATGAGAAGTGACATTATGAAATTTAAACAACTTGATAATGAACATGTTGCTCAATCTTGGGAAATAATGAAGTCTTTGGTTAAGAATTGTCCCAATCATGGACTCACTGCTTGGATGATTATCCAGACTTTCTATGTAGGTTTGAACTTCTCTTCAAGAAACCTGTTGGATTCATCTACTGGAGGTACTTTTATGGGCCTCACTTTGGGAGCTGCAACAAAGCTCCTTGACAATATGATGGTTAACTACTCTGAATGGCACACTGAGAGAGCTCCACATGGTAAGAAGGTAAATTCTGTTGAAGAAACCTCCTCTTTGAGTGATAAGATTGATGTTATTATGACTATGCTTGTTAATGGGAAAGCTCCTCTAGATCCTAATAGTGTTCCCTTAGCTTCTTTGGTTGCTCAAGAAGAGCATGTTGATTTGAACTTCATTAGAAACAATAATTTCAACAACAATGCCTATAGGAATAATTTTGGTAGCAACAACAATTATAGGCCTTATCCTCCTAATAATGGCAATTCCTATGGAAACTCCTACAACAATGCTAGAAGTGCCCCCTCTGAACTTGAAGTCATGATCAAAGACTTTATTAGTAAACAAACTGCTTTCAACAAGACTATGGAGGAAAAGCTTTTAACTGTTGAGAAGAATATATCCTCTTTGTCTGAAGCACAGTCCTCCTTGATTAATAAAATGGCTACTAAACCTGAAACCATGGAAAATACCTTTGCTACTTCTCATGCCATACAAGTTACTGTTGATAAAAATGTTAGGCTGGTGGCTCAACTTCATGCTAAGTGGGAAAAAGAAGATGAAATTGATAGAAACAATAGTGTGTGCACCATCACTAGAATGGAGACCACTAAACCACAAGAAGTCCCTATTCCTCCTCCTACAATGCCTAAGCCCATTGAGTCTACTACTAGTGATGCTAAGTTTGATTTTGATATAGATGGTTGCAATATTTCTGAAGTGATTCTGTTTTTACAAAAGCTTGTTAGAAGTCCTGATGCTAGTGATATGCATGTTGCTTTCACTAAACACATTACAGATGCTCTTGTTAAGATTAAGGAAGAGAAGTTAAAACACAAAGCTTATATTCCTAGGAAAGTAGAATATAGTTGGGAACCCATTATTAATGTGCAAGTGAATGACTTTGATCTCAAAGCTTCATGTGATCTTGGTTCTAGTGTCTATATTATGCCTAGGAAGATTTATGAAATGCTTGATTTACCACCTTTGGAAGATTGTTATTTGGATGTCCCACTAAATGATAATGCTAAAAAGAAACTCATGGGGAGTATTAATGATGTTCATATTATGGTTAACAATGCTTATGTCCTAGTTGATTTCTATGTTTTGGATGTTGAATACAATGCTTCTTGTCTTATTACTTTGGGAAGACCTTTTCTTAGAACTGTTGGTGCCATCATTGATATGAAAGAAGGCACCATTAAATATCAATTTCCATTCAAGAAAGTTATTGAACGCTTCCCTATGAGGAGAGAGAAGTTGCTTTTTGATCCTCCTTTGAAAGCAAGGTTTGATGTTAATGCTTCTTCATTTGAAAATACTTGATTCTTTGTTGTAAGCATGGTTTGATCCTCCCTAGAGGCAATAACAAATGTAGTTATTATTATATCTTTGTGTTTATGATAAATGTTTACATTCATGCTATAATAGTATTAACAAGGAAACATTAATACTTGTGTGATTTGTAAACTTAATTTGAAGTCCCTAGTATAGCCTCTATACTTCACTAGCTTGTTGGTTGATAAATGATTGTGGTTTCCCTATCATGAACATTGAGATGTTATCAACAACAAGATCATATCATTAGGAGAATGATATGGTGGACATACTCCTATAGATAAGCGTAGCATAAAGATCAAGTCATTTCAATAGTTCAATTGCTATATGCTTTCTGATACATAGTAACCTAATTCCTTCGACCATGAGATCATGCATATCACCTTTACCGGATGGATGCTTTGATGACATCAAACACCACACCGTAACTGGGTGGCTATAAAGGTGGCATTGAGTGTTCGGAAAGTATTGGTTGAGACACATGGATCAAGAGTGGGATTTGTCCATCCATATGACGGATAGATATTCTCTGAGCCCTCTCGGTGAAATGTCATCCAATTAGCTTGCAAGCATGTGACTGGCTCACAAGGGATCACATATCACGGGAACAAGAAAAGAGTACTTATCAGTAACGAGGTTGAACTAGGTATGCAGAGATACCGACGATCATAACCTCGGATAAGTAACATATCGTGAGACAAAGGGAAATTGGTATCGTATGTAAGTGGTTCATTCGATCGAAAAGTAATCATAGAAATATGTGGGAGCCATATGAATTTCCAGATTCCTCTATTGGTTATTGTTCGGAGAAGTGTCTCGATCATGTCCGCATAATTCATGAACCGTAGGGAGACACACTTAAGGATTCAACGTTGTTTGAGTAGTTATGGTATTATGAGAAAGAGACCGAATGTTGTTCGGATTCTCGGATGGGATCCAGGATATCACGAGGTGATCCGGAATGGTCCGGAGAATAAGATTCATATAAGGAAAGTCCCGTTTCGGAGTTCGGAAATGATTCCGGTGAATGTTCTAGAAGGTTCCAGAATGTCCGGCACTCCGGGAGGGGGGAGGGGTACATGAATGTGTCATTACATATTGGAATGATTGCATCATGTACTAAGTGTTCTTGCTGTTCCAAATAAAGGATTAAATTGAATCCTAAAACAGAAAAGTCAAATGTCCAGTTTGAAAGTCAAACGGCTAAAACAAGAAACTGTGGGAAACAAGCAAGAGGAGTTGGGAACCGACTTGGGGGAGGAGTATCCTCCCCAAGCCGGCGCGCCAACCAAGGCCGACTTGGGGAGGGACTCCCCTCCCCTTGGCCGCACCCTCCACCCATAAAAGGAGGGGCAGGGCCTCCTCCTCTAGACACACAAGTTCCTATCCTCTAATCTCCGGTTTAGAGCCGTTTTGGTTTAGAGCTTCTAATTGCCCTAGCCTTCGGTTTAGAGCCTTCTAATTGGTGTGTCTAATCCCTAGACCACTAATAGCCCTCTCTCATACTCCACCATACTCGCTCCGGCTTAAGGCGAAGCCCTGCGGGATCTCCCCTCTACTTCCGGTACCACGCCGTTGTGCTGCCGGAATCGCGAGGAGAGTGCTACAACCTCCGCTGCCTGCTGGAACAAGGGAGAGGAAGGTCTTCGTCGAGTACCGAACGTGTGACCGACTGCGGGAGCGCTGCCGGAACGCAGCGCCGGAAGGATCGTCTACACGATCTTGAGATCGGGAAGAGTACGACTACATCACCCACGAGAATCCGCTCTCGTTAAACACTTTGGAATCTTCGAGGGTAAGTTATTCCATCGACTCGTTGCTACAATCTAGTAGATAGATCTTGGCTTGTTTGTTTGTATGCGATAGAAATTTTTTGTTTTCCATGCTACGAACCCCTTCAGTGGTATCAGAGCCGTGTCTATATGTAGATCTGTTGCACGAGTAGAACACAATGGTCATTGTGGGCGTTGATGCTTTTATTGTCGATTGCTTCTTGTGTACTTTGCATCTTGCGGTATGTTGGGATGAAGCGGCCCGGGCTAACCTTACATGACATCGTTCATGAGACTTGCTCCACGATTGACATGCAACTTGTATTGCATAAGTGGCTTTGCGGGTGCCTGTTTCTCCTAGCATAGTTAAGATCCAATTTACAACGGGTGATCAACAATGCTAGTATCAATGTTGTGGTTCTTGTTCGTAAGTTAGAACGACACTTATTGAAAGCCCCAAACCACGTAAAATATGCAAAGAAAGTAGAGGCGTCTAACTTTGTTTTGCAGGGGTGTGCAGTGATGTGATATGGCCATGATTGTGATTATATTTGATGTATGCAATGTTCCTTATTGTAAGTTGGCAACCGGCAGGAGCCATATGGTTGTCTTTAATTTATGTTAAGACCCGCGTGTCTATTCAAAGTAGTTGTAATAGTTGAAGCCGGTGGAAGTCAACCATGGTGAAGCGTCATTGACCTTGATGCAATGCCAGTGATGATGGAGATCATGTTCGTGCTTGAAGATGGAGATCGGAAGCACAAAGAAGAAAGGCCATATCATATCACATATTATGAATTGCATGTGATGTTAATCCTTTATGCATCTTGTATTGCTTAGTAGACGACGGTAGCATTATAAGATGATCCCTCATGCACATGAATTTCAAGTCATAAAGTGTTCACCCTTAGTTAGCACCGTTGCTAAAGCTTGTTGTTTCGAAGCACCACGTGATGATCGGGTGTGTTAGAGTCTGCAAGTGTATACAACGTGAGCAAGCTAGATTAGCTCATGCGGAAACTAAGGTTTGATCTTGACGAGCCTAGCATGTACAGACATGGTCTCGGAACACGGATCACCGAAAGGTAAAGCATGAATCATATAGTAGATATGATGAACATGTCGATTGTTCGCCATTGAAACTATGTCAACTCTCGTGATGATCGGTGTTGATATGGTGGATTTGGTTCGTGTGATCACTAAAACAATGTGAGGGATGTTGTTTTGAGTGGGATTTCACCTAGTTTAATTACATTAATTAATTTGAACTCAATTTGTCATAAACTTAGTCTAAACTATTGCAAATATGTTGTAGATCAATGGCAGCCCCTACCATCAATTTTAATGCGTTCCTAGAGAAAGAAAAGTTGAAAAACAACGGAAGCAACTTCGCGGATTGGTTCCGCAATTTGAGGATTGTCCTCACAGCTGGTAATTTGACCTATGTGCAGGATGCACCGCTGGGTGACCCACCTGCAGATGATGCTCCCGATGAAGTAAAGAATGTTTACCTCGCTCGGAAGAAACAGTACTCCATAGTTCAGTGTGCTATCTTGTATGGTTTGGAATCGGAGCTTCAGAAAAGGTTTGAGGATTCAGACCCATATGATATTGTCGAGGATCTCAAATTGATTTTTGAGACTCATGCGGCAATTGAAAGCTATGAGGCTTCTGAAAAGTTCTTTAACTGCAAGATGGAAGAGGGCAGCTCCGTCAGTGAGCATGTGCTTAAGATGTCTGGGCACGCAAACAAACTTCAAAGCTTGGGTATAGTGATTCCTAATGCTTTGGGGATTTACCGTGTCCTCCAATCACTACCACCAAGTTACAAGAACTTTGTGATGAACTACAACATGCAGAACATGAACAAGACGTTGCCAGAACTCTTTGCCATGTTGAAATCTGCAGAAGTGGAGATCAAGAAAGAGCACCAAGTGTTGTTGGTCAATAAGACCACCAAATTCAAGAAAGGCAAGTCTAAGCAAAAGGGACACTTCAAGAAGGGTGGTAAGAAAGTTACCACGCCGGCGAAGAAGACCAAGGCTGGACCTAAGCCTGATACTAAGTGCTTTTACTGCAAGGGAGAAGGTCACTGGAAGCGGAATTGCCCAAAGTACTTGGCGGATTTGAAGAACGGCAACATCAAGAAGAAAGGTATATCTGATATACATGTTATTGATGTGTATCTCACTAGTACTCGTAGTAGTGCCTGGGTATTTGATACTGGTTCGGTTGCTCATATTTGTAACTCGAAACAGGTGCTGCAGAATAAACGGAAGCTAGCGAAGAACGAGGTGACGATGCGCGTGGGAAACGGATCAAAGGTTGATGTGATCGCGGTCGGCATGCTACCCCTTCATCTACCATCGGGATTAGTTTTATACTTAAATAATTGTTATTTGGTGCCTGCGTTGAGCATGAACATTATATCGGGATCTTGTTTATTGCAAGACGGTTACTTATTTAAGTCCGAGAATAATGGTTGTTCGATTTATATGAGTAATATGTTTTACGCACATGCACCTTTGATAGATGGTCTATTCTTATTGAATCTCGATAGTGGAAATACACATATCAACAACATTGAGGCTAAACGTTTGAAATCAAGCGATAATTCGACCTATATGTGGCACTGTCGTCTTGGTCACATTGGAGTGAAGCGTATGAAGAAACTCCATTCTGATGGACTTCTTGAATCACTTGATTTTGAATCACTTGAAATATGCGAAGCATGTCTGATGGGAAAAATGACTAAGACTCCATTTTCTGGTATGATGGAGCGAGCTACGGACTTATTGGAAATCATACATACCGATGTGTGTGGTCCAATGAGTGTAGCATCGCGCGGTGGTTATCATTATGTTCTTACCTTCACGGATGACTTGAGTAGATATGGGTATATCTATTTCATGAAACATAAGTCCAAAACTTTCGAGAAGTTTAAGGAGTTTCAAAGTGAGGTAGAGAATCAATGTAACAAGAAGATTAAATTTCTACGTTCTGATCGTGGAGGTGAATATCTAAGTTACGAGTTTGGCGAGCATTTGAAGAAATGCGGAATACTTTCACAATTGACCCCACCGGGAACACCACAGCGTAATGGTGTGTCCGAACGTCGTAATCGAACTCTCTTAGATATGGTTCGTTCTATGATGTCACTTACAGATTTACAGCTATCATTTTGGTGTTATGCATTAGAAACAGCCGCATTCACTTTAAATAGGGCACCGTCTAAATCCGTTGAAACGACACCGTATGAATTATGGTTTGGGAAGAAAACTAAATTGTCGTTCCTTAAAGTTTGGGGATGCGAAGCCTATGTAAAGAAGTTACAGCCGGACAAGCTAGAACCCAAAGCGGAAAAATGCGTCTTCATAGGATACCCGAAGGAAACTATTGGGTATACCTTCTATCATAGATCCGAAGGCAAAACCTTCGTTGCCAAGAATGGATCCTTTCTAGAGAAGGAATTTCTCTCGAAAGAAGTGACTGGAAGGAAAGTAGAACTCGACGAGGTTGTCGAACCTTCTCTCGAAATTGCGAGTAGCGCAGCACCGGAAGAAGTTCCTGTGGTGCCTGCACCAATAAGAGAGGGAGCTAATGATGGTGATCATGAAACTTCGGTTGAAGTTGCTACAGAGCCTCGGAGGTCAACGAGAACTCGTACCACTCCAGATTGGTATGATCCCGTTATGAGTGTCATGTTGGTGGATAACACCGATGACCCAGAGACATATGAGGAAGCAATGATGAGCCTAGATTCCAATAAATGGCAAGAAGCCATGAAATCTGAAATTGGATCCATGTACGAAAACCAAGTATGGACTTTGGTGGACTTACCGGATGGCCGAAAGGCTGTCGAGAACAAATGGATTTTCAAGAAGAAAACAGATGTTGATGGTAATGTTACTGTCTATAAAGCTCGACTTGTCGCAAAAGGGTTTCGACAAATTCAAGGAGTTGACTACGATGAGACTTTCTCACCGGTAGCGAAGCTAAAGTCGGTGAGGATTATGTTAGCAATCGCTGCATATTATGATTATGAGATATGGCAGATGGATGTCAAAACAGCATTCCTCAATGGAGATATTGATGAAGAGTTGTATATGATGCAACCCAAAGGTTTTGTCGATCCTAAAGATGCTAACAAGGTATGCAAACTTCAACGGTCCATTTATGGATTGAAGCAAGCATCCCGAAGTTGGAATCAACGTTTTGATAAGGTGATCAAAAGTTTTGGTTTTATACAAACTTATGGAGAAGCTTGTATTTACAAGAAAGTGAGTGGGAGCTCTGTAGCATTCTTAATACTATATGTGGATGACATATTGTTGATTGGGAATGATGTAGACCTTCTTAATAGTGTCAAAGAATATTTGAATAATAGTTTTTCAATGAAGGATCTTGGCGAAGCAGCTTACATATTAGGCATAAAGATTTACAGAGATAGATCGAAACGCCAAATATCATTGTCACAGAGTACATATTTGGACAAAGTTCTAAAGAGGTTTGGAATGGAAGAAAGCAAGAAAGGGTTCTTGCCCATGTTGCCCAATACGATCTTGAGTAAAACTCAAAGTCCGACATCGGCAGAAGATAGAGAAAGGATGAGTAAGACTCCCTATGCATCAGCCATAGGATCTCTAATGTATGCCATGCTATGTACTAGACCCGACATTGCATATGCTGTTAGTTTAACTAGAAGATATCAAAGTGATCCAGGAGTGGATCATTGGACAGCGGTCAAAAACATCCTTAAGTACTTGAGAAGAACTAAGGATATGGTTCTTTCTTATGGAGGTGATGAACAACTCGTTGTTAATGGTTACACCGATGCTAGTTGGAACACCGATCCGGATGATTCTAAATCACAATCTGGATACGTATTTATTTTGAATGGTGCAGCAGTTAGCTGGAGGAGTGCAAAGCAAAGCGTTGTGGCGAGATCTTCAACTGAATCGGAATACATGGCTGCTTCGGAGGCTTCACAAGAAGCGATATGGATGAAAGAGTTCATTACAGAGCTGGGTGTGGTTCCTAGTGCGCTGGACCCAATGTCTATCTACTGTGATAACATGGGCGCCATAGCCAATGCGCAAGAACCAAGGTCACACAAGAAGCTGAAGCATATCAAGCTACGTTTTCATGCTATTCGAGAACATATCCAGGATGGGGATATAAAGATTTGCAAAGTACACACAGATCTGAATGTGGCGGATCCGTTGGCTAAACCTCTCCCGAGGGCAAAACATGACCAACACCAAACTGCCATGGGTGTTCGGTATATTACCATGTAATCTAGATTAGATGACTCTAGTGCAAGTGGGAGACTGTTGGAGATATGCCCTAGAGGCAATAATAAATGTAGTTATTATTATATCTTTGTGTTTATGATAAATGTTTACATTCATGCTATAATAGTATTAACAAGGAAACATTAATACTTGTGTGATTTGTAAACTTAATTTGAAGTCCCTAGTATAGCCTCTATACTTCACTAGCTTGTTGGTTGATAAATGATTGTGGTTTCCCTATCATGAACATTGAGATGTTATCAACAACAAGATCATATCATTAGGAGAATGATATGGTGGACATACTCCTATAGATAAGCGTAGCATAAAGATCAAGTCATTTCAATAGTTTAATTGCTATATGCTTTCTGATACATAGTAACCTAATTCCTTCGACCATGAGATCATGCATATCACCTTTACCGGATGGATGCTTTGATGACATCAAACACCACACCGTAACTGGGTGGCTATAAAGGTGGCATTGAGTGTTCGGAAAGTATTGGTTGAGACACATGGATCAAGAGTGGGATTTGTCCATCCATATGACGGATAGATATTCTCTGGGCCCTCTCGGTGAAATGTCATCCAATTAGCTTGCAAGCATGTGACTGGCTCACAAGGGATCACATATCACGGGAACGAGAAAAGAGTACTTATCAGTAACGAGGTTGAACTAGGTATGCAGAGATACCGACGATCATAACCTCGGATAAGTAACATATCGTGAGACAAAGGGAAATTGGTATCGTATGTAAGTGGTTCATTCGATCGCAAAGTAATCGTAGAAATATGTGGGAGCCATATGAATTTCCAGATTCCTCTATTGGTTATTGTTCGGAGAAGTGTCTCGATCATGTCCGCATAATTCACGAACCGTAGGGAGACACACTTAAGGATTCGACGTTGTTTGAGTAGTTATGGTATTATGAGAAAGAGACCAAATGTTGTTCGGAGTCTCGGATGGGATCCGGGATATCACGAGGTGATCCAGAATGGTCCGGAGAATAAGATTCATATAAGGAAAGTCCCGTTTCGGAGTTCGGAAATGATTCCGGTGAATGTTCTAGAAGGTTCCGGAATGTCCGGCACTCCGGGAGGGGGGAGGGGTACATGAATGTGTCATTACATATTGGAATGATTGCATCATGTACTAAGTGTTCTTGCTGTTCCAAATAAAGGATTAAATTGAATCCTAAAACAGAAAAGTCAAATGTCCAGTTTGAAAGTCAAACGGCTAAAACAAGAAACTGTGGGAAACAAGCAAGAGGAGTTGGGAACCGACTTGGGGGAGGAGTCTCCTCCCCAAGCCGGCGCGCCAACCAAGTCCGACTTGGGAAGGGACTCCCCTCCCCTTGGCCGCACCCTCCACCCATAAAAGGAGGGGCAGGGCCTCCTCCTCTAGACACACAAGTTCCTATCCTCTAATCTCCGGTTTAGAGCCGTTTTGGTTTAGAGCTTCTAATTTCCCTAGCCTTCGGTTTAGAGCCTTCTAATTGGTGTGTCTAATCCCTAGACCACTAATAGCCCTCTCTCATACTCCACCATACTCGCTCCGGCTTAAGGCGAAGCCCTGCGGGATCTCCCCTCTACTTCCGGTACCACGCCGTTGTGCTGCCGGAATCGCGAGGAGAGTGCTACAACCTCCGCTGCCTGCTGGAACAAGGGAGAGGAAGGTCTTCGTCGAGTACCGAATGTGTGACCGACTGCGGGAGCGCTGCCGGAACGCAGCGCCGGAAGGATCGTCTACACGATCTTGAGATCGGGAAGAGTACGACTACATCACCCACGAGAATCCGCTCTCGTTAAACACTTTGGAATCTTCGAGGGTAAGTTATTCCATCGACTCGTTGCTACAATCTAGTAGATAGATCTTGGCTTGTTTGTTTGTATGCGATAGAAATTTTTTGTTTTCCATGCTACGAACCCCTTCACTATTATCTTTTGAATACACCAATGTTGCTAATGAAGTTCGTGTGAAGTTTTGTATCAAGGAAAAATTTCAGGTGTAGAGAAAGAATGATATAATGAAATGAAGAATGGACAAAAGCTCAAGCTTGGGGATGCCACCCTGGTGTCACCCCAAGAAATATCCAATAGGTACAAGCGTCAAAGCTTGGGTATGCCCAAGGCATCCCCTTCTTCATCAATAAAAAGCTCAGGTCTGTCTAGACACTTCGTTTTTATTATTTCATGCACAGTTGTGTTGTTCTTGGAGCGTCTTAGTTTCCGTTTGATTTGATTAGTTTGTTTAGTTTGCTTGAATAAATAAGTTTGGACCCCCGTTCTCACTGTGTTGTTGCAAATAAGTTGCTTGGTGTTGGAAAGGAGTAGGAAGTTCTTGCTTGAAAGTGCAAGAGGAGCTTGCATTGACTGTGACTTAGACTTTAGCATGACATGCTAGGTGTTGTTTTGACCTTATTCTTAGTGATTATTGTTGTAGCATGTCTTGTTTCCAAACAATTGGGATTGCTTAGTGTGCCTTAAAGAAATTATGCATTGTTTTAGCATACAAAAGCATAGTATTATGGTATTCTCCTTTGATGCTTTGTTTGGGTTGACTTGGAACATGCTCACACCATGTTATGACTATGACAAGTCACCATAGCCTCTATGATCATTTAGTCCTTGACTTGTAGTACCAGTCTATGCTTTGATTAGTAATGCTTTATTGCTCTGCATGATTATGGCCATTATTGCTCTCTTAGTTGGTTGCTCCCAGTCTTTTGCTAGCCTCCACTTGTATGAGTAAGCTCTACTCATGCTTCCAACTCCCAAGAAACCAAGTTATTCCAAAAGTGTCCACTATAAACTCCTATGCATGGTGTGTTACACCATTCCAAGTATATTCTTGTTTTCAGCTATCTTCCAATTAAAAAGTATTTTGTTATGTGAAAACTTAGTGATTAAAGCCCTCACAAACTTTATGGCACACTTTATATTCTTTGCCCCTAATAAACTTGAATCATTGTGTCATCTATGTTGTATATGCTTGCACTTATACATTGCAATTAGCAGAACTGTGCTATCACGTGGAACGTTTTCAACATTGCACTTGTACTTTGTACTCATTTGATATCATGCTCTTTTGTCTATGGATGTCACCGGTGTGAAATAAAGAGGTAACTTGTAAGTCCACGGAGTTTGTATTTTGTGTTAGAGAAACGCCTGGGCCGCTAGCCTAAGCCATGCCTAATCATGGTGGAAACTTGCAGCATCACCATAGTGAGCTATCTATGAAGCATCCTCAATAAAAAGCTATGCATATAGTAAATAAAAAGATCGCTGAGATGCTCATTGTCTGCTTGCCTTGTCATTTTGGTTATGGGATAGCTCCCGTACCATGTGCAAGGGGTACCCCGTTGGCGGTTCTATATGATACGCATATACTTACAATGACAATAACTTATAGGTAACTAAAGTTGAGTAGAATGAGGTGTGGCCCTCGTATTCAAGGGACTTGAGATTGCCAACTTATACTTTGTCAAGCATATACTCCATCTTTGTTCACTTTAACCTTAACCACTTCAAGATGCTTATGATAGGGGCAATGAGGGCTGAAAGCTAACAAGTACCATAATTTTTGGAAGCTCTTTTTGAAACTTGAAATCTCTGCTTCCTTTATGAAAGGCCTTTCTTCCACCATTATTTGAGTCTCCACCTTCTACCTTTAGGCACCATTAAGAGAGCATAGTTGTCATTCTGTGTGCTGTATCCCAAAACTTACTTATTGATTCATATGGTGATATTACTTGTTCTTGGGCTACTTGTTTCTAGTCACCCTTGTGAAACTTTGAAGGTGTCCTATGAATTTATTTGCTACTTTACGAGGGACAAGCTGATTGCCACTATGCTATGTTTTCTGTATATGAAGCAAACAAACGTTTTTCAATGAATGTTATTCATGATCTTTGTTTGTAGCCTTTGATGTTGCATGCATAGTTACTATGTCCTATTGTTAGAACTCCATCTTTCATGCACATGTTTAGAGTTCTTTGTTCCCAGCTTTCAATGCTTGCAAATGGTTTGATCTTGGTTTTGATGGTGCATGTCACCTCAAAAATTATTCTTTTATCACTTGCCTACTCGAGGATGAGCAGGAGTTAAGCTTGGGGATGCTCGATACGTCGGAAACGTATCTATAATTTTTTTATGCTCCATGCTTGTTTAGTATCTACTTTGCTTTGCTTTGTCTACACTTTGAGGTGTTTTTTATATATTTTCTGGAACTAACCTATTAACAAGTTGCCACAGTGCCAGTTGCCTGTTTCTTCTGTTTTTGGTTCCAGAAAGGCAGAAAATCAATATTCTCGGAATTGGACAGGACAAAAGCCAAAGTCAATATTTTACCGTGCGGGACACGAAGCCAGAATACGAGACGGAGAGGCGAACCAGGGCGGCCGCACCCCCTAGGTGCGGGTGGGCCCACCCCGCGCCTGGGTAGGGTGTGGGCCCCCTGGCTGCCTCCCAGCCTCGCCCCTTCGCCTATAAGAAGCCCCCGATGCAGAAACCTTAGGCACCCGATCAAAAACTCCATGAAACCTTCTTTAGCCGTCGCCAATGTCGTCCCTAGATCGGGGGGATCTGAAGTTCTTCCCGGCACCCTGCCGGAGGGGAGATCATCCAGGCCTTCTCTCCGGTATGAAGCGTGAGCAGTTCCACCTTGGACTATGGGTCCATGTAGTAGCTAGATGGTTGTATCCCCTCCTTGTGCTTTCATGTATAGATCTTGTGAGCTCCGTTCATGATCAAGGTCTAATCTATTTGTAATCATGCATGTTGTGTTTGCGGGGATCCGATGGATATTGAGATTACTATGTCAGATTGATTAATGGTTTTGTCTTTATGATTCTATCATGTTTGTGTTGTTTGTGATCTTGCATGCTCTCCATTGTTAGTAGCTATCTTGGCCAAGGAGTTGCTAGTGACTCCAAGAGGGGGTATTTATGCTCGATAGTGGGTTCGTGCCTCTAGTTTCCAAGGGAAGTGACAAAAATCTCTTCGGTTGTAGATGTGTTGTTGCCACTAGGGATAAAATAATGGTCTCTTGTTCATAGAACAAGTGGATTGTTTACCTTACACACTTTGCTTAAAGCAGTTGTCTGTTGCTTGCAACTTAATACTGGAGGGGGTTCGGATGATAACCTGAAGGTGGACTTCTAGTCATAGATGTAGTTGGATGGCGGTCTATGTATATTGTTGTATTGCCCAATCGAATCTCATAGGATCTTTTTGTCTGGTATTGCATTGTTATGCCTTGCTCAGTTCCTGTCAATTGCCCTGCTGTAATTTGTCTACCCTTCATGCCATGTTGTTTATCTAAGGAGAGCACCTCTAGTGAACTATGGACCCCGATCCAATCTTTACCATTGATACATCTTCCACTGTTACTTGTTTACTTGTTGCAAACCATTACCTTCCACACCATATGTTTAATCCTTTGTTACAGCAAACCAGTGAGCTTGACAACCTCACTGATTCGTTGGGGCAAAGTCTTGAGTTTGTGTTGTGCAGGTCTCCATGTTGCTTGCAGCGCCTTTGGGGCGTTTCCTTCCTCCTACTGGTTCGATAACCTTGGTTTCTTACTAAGGGAAACTTGCCGGCTGAACTACATCATACCTTCCTCTTGGGGTATCCCAACGAAGTGCTGCTAAACTCATCAATCAACTACAATAGTAATCAACACCGGGAAAGTTTCCCCTAAGAACTATGCAAGATTCAACACAATTGTTACAGCGGGATGGAGTGGTGATGATGGTGCTGGTGGAGATGATGGTGTCGATGGTGATGATGATCCCGATGAAGTCTAGCTTGATGATGGAGTTGATGGCGACGATCTCCCCTCTCCGGGAAGGAATTTCCCCGGTAAAAGTCTGTCTGCCGGAGAGCTCTTTCTCTCTCGGTGTTTTTCTCCCTGCAGAGGCGGCGGAATCTTTCTATGGTTGATCCCCGTGTATTAGGAATTCGAGGAGAAGATATAGGCGAGAGGGTGGAGCCAGAGGTGGGCCAAGTGGGCCACACCCCCTGTAGGCACGACCTATAGGTGGCCCGTGCCTGGGGGGTGTGGGCCCCCTGTGGCCCATCTCCACCTCCCCTTCCGGCATTCTTCGTCTTCTGGGAAAATAGTATTTTCCTTAGTTTTTCTGGTATTTTTCGCGAAATTGCATCAAAACACCGCTTTTTCCATCAGAATCCTGAGTCCGGTAGTTCATCCTCCAAGAATCATCCAACATGCAAAAAAAATGAAAAGACATGAGTAACACCTCTTAATATGAAATATATCAATGAATAGAGGCAAATTATGATATAGAATGGTGATGCAAATTGGACGTATCAACTCCCCCAAGATTAGACCTTCGCTTGTCCCCAGGCGAAAACTGAGCTCAGTAAACATGTCCACAAGTTTATGGAGTGAAGTGTCGATAAAAGAATACGGACAAGAAGCATCACACTTACCATTACACAACTCGTAGAAGAAAGCAACTCACCATTATATAACTTATCTTGCAACAAATACAGGAGTCACAATAGAGATGCATAAATATAAATCATAATTGAATTGGCAAGCTTTGTTCTTGTTCAGAGAATAGCTGGCAAACAGTTTCGCAAATAAAGCTTTTGTAGAAGTTTCACAAGAGTACTCTTTGCTCAAACAAAGGTTTTTCACAATGAAGCCTTTCAAAGTAATACTCAATAGATAAGAGTCTTGTGCAAACAAGCAAGATAAATAACATGATTGAATAAATCATCATATGAATGCTTGAAACACAACAACTCAAATGCTTGCTGGAGATAGAGAGAAAGTAGGTTTATTGACTAAACTTGGAAGTAGAAGAAAGGCCCTTCATAGAGGGAAGCAGGGATTTCAAGTTCATAAAGAGCTTCCAAAAGATTATGGTACTTACTAGCTTTGAGCTCTCACTGCCACTATCATAAGCATCTTGAGGTGATTAAGGTTAAAGTGAACAAAGATGGAGTATATGCTTGACGAAATATAAGTTGGCAATCTCATGTCCCTTGAGTACGAGGGACGCTCCTCATGCTACTCAACTTTAGTTACTGGTATGTTATTGTCATCGTAAGTACATGTGT
Organism: Avena sativa; assembly: GCA_916181665.1. Classification (NCBI taxonomy): domain Eukaryota; kingdom Viridiplantae; phylum Streptophyta; class Magnoliopsida; order Poales; family Poaceae; genus Avena; species Avena sativa. The sequence goes on along the minus strand of OV702283.1, from coordinate 406,922,162 downwards.
ATCATAAAGAACCACCAACGGGGTACCCCTTGCACATGATATAGGATCTATCCCATAATCAAAATGACAAGGCAAGCAGACAGTGAGCATCTCAGCGATCTTTTTATTTGCTATTTGCATAGGTTTTTATTGAGGATGCTTCACAGATTGCTCACAATGGTTATGTTGCAAGTTTCTACCATGATTATGCATGGCTTAGGCTAGTGGCCCAGACGTTTCTCTAACACACATACATAACTCCCTGGACTTACAAGCTCCCATTTTATTTCACACCGACAACATCTGGAAACAAAAGAGCATGATATCAACTGTGTAAAATGTACATGTGCAATGTTGAAAGTGTTCCCCGTGACAAAACGGTTCTGCTAATTCCAACATATAGATGCAAGCATATACAACTTCGATGACACAGTGGTTAAAGTTTATTAGGGGCAAGAAAATAAGGTGTGCCATCAAGTTCGTGAGAGCTTTACTAACTAGTTTTTACATAACAAAATAATTTTTAATTTGAAAGATAGATGAAGCTTGAGAATTTTCTTGGAATAGCAATAATGCTAATAGGTAGATATGGTGGACACAAATGGCACGGGTTTGGTTCAAAGGGGTTGGATGCATGAGAAGTATGCCCTCTTAAAACAGGTTTTTGGCTAGCAAGGCTGGGTAGCAAGCAAAAGAATTGAAAGAAACAAGCAAACATACAAGTGATAGAGCCAAACATGCAATCTTCCTTGAAGACACAAAAGATCTTAAATAAAGAATACTAAGCTTATGAGACAATCAAGAAAGAAAACAAAATGATACAAAATAGATGTAAGCTTTTTCTCTTTTCCTTTCAAACCTCAAAAAGTGTTGCTACTGACCAGGGCTGAGTTTGCCAAAACCAATTTGGATCTACTTGATGTTCCCAAAGTGATGCCAATACTGATCAACAAGATCAATCATATAATAGAGATTGCAAAATAAAAAAAGAAGTGCAAAAAGTAAAAGATGAAACTTCTCATTAATAATCCATAAAGGCACTCACACCAAGGGATACATAGATAACCAACTAAAGGAGAGATACTTCCACAATGCAAACCAACCTATAAGATAACTTCTCTACCAAAGATATGAATCTACTAAAAAGGTAAAAGATAAAAGATAATGATGTGATACCGCGACACTCCCCCAAGCTTGGAACAAGCCAAGGGGATGCCAAACCTGATGATGAATTACTCCTTCGGTGGTCGTGGTGTTCTCTTGATAAGCTCTTCAATCAGTTCCCTCAAATCCTCAATCTCGAAGTTCAGAATACGAATCAACTCCGAATTATGCTCAATGCGGTTCATGATCATGTCAGACCGAGAATCCCAGTCCTTGTTATTCTTTCCCCACTCTTCCTTCTTAGAGTGTTCCTTCCCTGCATGGTTAGAACGAGGTAGATCCCAAACAGAGGGAAAGTTCCCTTTGGGCAGATGTTTGTATTGTCGCTTAATTAAAAGAGTATGGAAAGGGTTCTTGGTGCGTGAAGGAGGTGACCGTGGAGCGAAGACAAGACATGGGGTTTTCCCTCCTGTAGACATCCGTGATGTCCTCCTAAGCTTGGTAGGGTTTGCCACAACTCCAATGCTTGCGACGGTAGCGTGGGTGTCCGGATGATTGTCCTCCTCCATGTCTCCTTCATCCCCAACCAAGATCTCCTCCTCCTTGGGGTTTTGAGGATCATCTTCCTCAGGCTTCTTGCCTTTGTAGTTGGCGGAGACCATGGTGCTCTAAACTTGAGAAGATTTCCTGACAGAAACAGATCAAAATGAAAACACGACGAGAACACGATATAGGAACCTCGGGGGATCCGGGGGTTATATATTATGAAGTTTCAATGCATAAGGAAGGTACTGTGCGAAAACGAGGCAGAGACGGAGTTTAGGGGGCTCACACACCCTCCAGGCGCGGCCAGCTGGGGCCTGCGCCTAGGGCACCCACCCTGGCCTCCGTTTTATCCTCTGTTTCGTCTCGTAACCTTCCGTATGCAATAAAAATATCAAAAATATAAAAAGATAAAGTTTTCACGAACCTTCTGTTTTCACCACTTTTACCTATTCAAAGACGGACTCTGCAGATTCTGGTGTTTGGTTTCTAATAAATTCTTCCAGAGTCACCATTTGAATAATATCAACATCTTCATTATAAGAATCTCCAGAAATATAATGTTTGAGCCTTTGACCGTTCACCACATGTGTAGTGTTGTCCTTCAAAGAAGATATTTTGATAGCCCCTGAACGATACACTTCCTTAATAACAAAGGTCCTTCCCATTTTGAGAGTAGTTTCCCTGCAAAATATCTGAGACGAGATCTATACAAAAGAACTTTCTCACCAACATGGAACTACCTTTTGAGAATTATCCTATCATGCCATATTTTTACTTTTTCCTTAATAAGTCTAGCATTTTCATAAGCTTCACTTCTCCACTCATCTAAGGTACTCAAGTCAAGCAATCTCTTCTCACCAGCAAGTTTAAAATCTCTATTCAGTTCTTTCACTGCCCAATAAGCTTTGTGTTCTAATTCTAGAGGAAAGTGACAAGCTTTCCCATAAACCATTTTGTAAAGAGACATCCCCATAGGATTTTTATAAGCAGTTCTATAAGCCCATAAAGCATCATTCAACTTTTTAGCCTAATTTTTCCTAGATCTATTAACAGTCTTCTGCAAGATAGATTTAATTTCTCTATTAGAAAGTTCTACTTTTCCACTAGTTTGGGGGTGATAAGCTGAAGCAATTCTATGGTTAACATCATATTTAACAAGAGTTTTCCCAAAACCACCATGAATAAAATGAGAGCCTCCATCAGTCATGAGATATCTAGGCACATCAAACCTAGGAAAAATAACATCTTTAAGCATTTTTAAAGAGGTCTTACCATCAGCACTATTTGTAGGTATGGCCTCTACCCACTTGTAACATAATCAATAGCAACAAGAATATAAGTATACCATTTTGAAGGAGGAAAAGGACCCATAAAGTCAAATCCCCAACAGTCAAAAGGTTCAATAACAAGAGAATAATTCATAGGCATTTCATTTCGTCTAGAAATATTACCAACTCTCTAACATTCATCCCATGATAGAACGAACTTCCTTGCATCCTTAAAAAGGGTAAGCCAATAGAATCCAGATTGTAAAACTTTTTGTGTAGTTCTATCTCCAGCTTGATGTCCTCCATAAGCACTACCATGGCATTTACTCAATATCTCTTGTTGTTCATATTATGGAACACATCTTCGCATAATACCATATACTCCTTCTTTATATAAATGTGGGTCATCCCAAAAGTAATGCGTCAGATCATAAAAGAATTTTCTTCTTTGCTGGGCTGTAAAGGTTGGAGGCAAATACTTGGAAATAATAAAGTTGGCGTAATCAGCATACCAAGGACTTTCATGTGGGCTTACCCTTATTGCAGCCAACTGTTCATTTGGAAAACTATCATTAACAAGCAAAGGGTCAAAAGAAATGTTTTCCAAATGAGATAAATTGTTAGCAACAGGATTTTTACCACCTTTCCTATCTACAATATGCAGATCGAACTCTTGTAAAAGCAACACCCATCTAATAAGCCTAGGCTTAGCGTATTTCTTTGTCATAAGGTACTTAATAGCAGCATGATCGGTATGTGTAGTAACCTTTGAATCAACAATATAGGGTCTAAACTTATCATAGGCAAAGATTATAGCTAAGAACTCCTTTTCAGCAGTAGCATAATTGTTTTGAGCAGCATATAGAGTCTTGCTAGCATAATGAATAACATTCAACTTCTTATCAACACGTTGCCCAGGAACAACACCCATAGCAAAATCACTAGCATCACACATAATTTCAAAAGATAAACTCCAATCAGGTGGTTGAACAATAGGAGCAGTAGTCAAATCTTTCTTCAAAGTTTTAAAAGCTTCCTTACAATCATCATCAAAAACAAAAGGTACACCTTTTTGAAGAAGATTAGTAAGGGGATTTGAAATTTTTGAGAAATCTTTAATAAACCTCCTATAGAAACCAACATGACTAACGATACTGTGAATACCTTTTATATCCCTAGGGCAAGGCATCTTCTCAATTGCTTCAATTTTGGCTCTGTCAACTTCAATACCTCTTTCAGAAACTTTGTGTCCAAGAACAATCCCTTCATTAACCATAAAATGGCATTTCTCCCAATTAAGAACAAGGTTAGTTTATTCACACCTCTGCAAAACTTTATCAAGGTTGTGCAAACAATTATCAAAAGTAGTTCCATAGACGGAAAAATCGTCCATGAAAACCTCCACAATTTCACAAAACCATGAAAGATAGCCGACATACATATCTGAAAGGTACCAGGAGCATTACATAAACCAAAAGGCATACGCCTATAAGCATAAGTTCCATAGGGACATGTAAAGGTGGGTTTCTCTTGGTCTTTGATGTCTACGCACTTCTGTTCTTGTAGATAGTTGTTCGGCCTCCAAGTGCAGAGGTTTGTAGAACAGCAACAAGTTTCCCTTAAGTGTATTACCCAAGGTTTATCGAACTCAGGGAGAAAGTGGTCAAAGTTATCCCTCTCAAGCAACCCTGCAATCAAGGTACAAGAAGTCTCTTGTGTCCCCAACACACCCAATACACTTGTCATGTGTATAGGTGCACTAGTTAGGCGAAGAGATAGTGAAATACAAGTGGTAACGGTGCCAGAAAAGAGCTTCTGACTTGTTGTTGACGTGGGAGAGACTAAAGGCAAACTGAAATAAAGATGGAAGCAAGCAAACATGTAACAGATCTAGATGCAAACGGTGTTTTAATGTTTAGAAACAAGGCCTAGGAATCATACTTTCACTAGTGAACACTCTCTCATATAAATATATTTTCTTCATGATACTACTCTTAAGTACTCTCCGGTTGGACACACTAATCCATGGTAGGGCTATAACAGCACTCCTCAAAGTCTGTCTTCCCCATCTAGATAACCCCACACTGTCACCTTGAGCGCTAGATGGTTCCAACAAACACCACAATTCATAAAGACAACCAACTCAAAATATAATCCTGATAATATATATGTAACCTAGCTTAAGTGCCACACACGGTGTGCACGCTATCACTTTCACACGCGTGGGGAGAAGCATAGATCTATTAAAGCACAAAGAGTATTTATGTAGACTCTAGCCTAAGTGCCACCATGGCGTGCATGCTGTCACTTTCACACACATGGGGAGAGCCGGAGATCTAATGAAGCACTTGAGTAGAAAGGTAGATCTACTTGATTAGAAAGCTCATGACCACAACAAGATCATGCATAGGGAGAGAGATGAACACATAACTACCGGTAGATCCCTTAGCCTCGAGGAAGAACTACTCCCTCCTCATCATGGGAATCAGCAACGATGATGAAGATGGAAATGGAGATCGATGGAGATGGCTTCAGGGGCACTTCCCTGTCCCGGCAGGGTGCTAGAACAGAGACTTTCTGTCCCCCGAAATCTCCCCTTCGGTTGCGGCGGCGCAGCGGAACTTTTCGTGGCTTTCTGGTCGATTATTTAGGGTTTCTGAGTCGGGGGCTTCTTATAGGCGAAGGAGGCAAGGTCGGTGGAGGGCCAGTGGGCCCACACCCCCTATGGGTGTAGCCAGGGTAAGCCCCACGCCCACCGTGGGTGTGGTCACCCTGGTGTCCTCCTCCGTCTCGTATTCGATTTTCCGTATCGTTCACGGAAAATATGAACTTTGGATTTTGTCCCGTCCAATTCCGAGAATATTCATTTTTTAGCTTTCTAAAACCAAAAACAGCAGAAAACAGGCAACTGACATTGTGGCATATTGTCAATAGGTTAGTTCTAGAAAGTGTATAAAAATACCTCAAAGTGTAGACAAAACATAGCAAAATTGATACAAAACAAGCACGGAGCATCAAAAATTATAGATACATTTATGATGTATCGGTCTTGTGCTTTCACTACAATTTGAGAGAACCCAAAATAACCATCAAGAAAACAAAAGTGAGTCTTTTTAGAAAACCTTTCTAGCATTTGATCAATAAAGGGCAAAGGATAATGATCTTTCTTAGTAACTTTATTAACCTTTATAAAATCAATGCACATCATATACCCAACCACTACTCTTTGGGGTATAAGCTCATTATTTTCATTAGGCGCAACAGTGATTCCCCCTTTCTTTGGGACACAATGAACATGGCTAACCCATTGACTATCAGCAATAGGGTAAATAATACCAGCATCAAGGAGTTTTAATACGTCATTTCTTACCACATCCTTCATCTTAGGATTTAGACGGCATTGGTTCTCAACAACTGGTTTTGCATCTGGCTCTATATTAATAGCATGCTAACATATAGTAGGAGAAATCCCTTTTAAATAATCAAGAGTATACCCCATAGCTCCTCGGTGTTTCTTCAATATTTCCAATAACCTTTCATCTTCCTTTCCTAAAAGTTTAGAACTAATAATAACAAGATATATTTTCTTATCATCTAGATAAGCATATTTAAGATCATCAAGTAAATGTTTTAATTCGAAAACAGGGTCCCCTTTAGGTGGTTGTGTGGTACCCAAATCTGCCACATGTAGATTATGCTTAAGTAACTTTGTCAATCTCATTTCTTTCCTTCATGAAGACCTCGCTTTCATGATCTTCCATAAATTGTTGCAGGGCATTGTTAGGATCAATAGAAATAGCAGAAAGTTGTTCAACCCTGAAATCCTCATTAGGCAGTTCATTTTCATAGGGAGCTTTAGCAAACTTGGAAAAATTAAACTCATAAGGCTCTCCATAAAACTTACTCAAAAAAATTTCCTTCCTACAATCTATGATAGCCCCACAAGTATTCAAGAAGGGTCTACCAAAGATAACAGGACAAGTTTTACTAGCTTCAAAACCAAGTACTAGAAAATCAGCAGGATATTTAATCTTACCACAAAGAACCTCCACATCTCTTACAATGCCAATTGGGCAAATTGTCTCTCTATTAGCAAGGTGAATAACCACATCAATGTCCTCAAGCTCACAAGGACCAATTTCATGCATAATTTCCCTGTAAATCTCATAAGGAATAGCACTAGAACTAGCACCAATATCACATAAACCATAATAGCAATGATCACCAATTCTCACAGAAAGCACAGGGACACTAGCTTTTCTAGCTTTACTAGGATGAGAGATAATATTAGAAGCGTCTTCATAGAAGAAAATGTGCTCATCCTCTAAATTTTTAGTGACAAGATCTTTCATAATAGCTACCACAGGTTCAATATTTATTTGCCCATCAGGTTCCACGGTTTTCTTTGCACTTTTGCTAACCACATTAGCAATGATAGAATGTTACTTTACCTTAGAAGGAAAATGGATTTTCTCAACATAAGGTTCGGGAAAAATAAGATCAATAGTACAAACTTCAATGCTAGCAGGAACATGGGTAACAATGTCTTTATAAGGAGCCTGGTACTTGTCCCACTCCTTTTTGGGAATTTCAATATAAGAGGCAAAGGGCTTAAAACACTTTGCAAGAACTTGAGAATCAAGACCATAATCGGTACTAATATCACGGAAGTCATTAGTTCCCATAAAGTATTTAATGCATTCATAATCATAGTTTATACCTGACTTTCTTCCTTTGTCATTCTCCCATGCTTCAGTGTTCTCTTGAATACGGTCTAGGAGATCCCATTTAGCTTCTTCCTTCATACGTGTGAATGATCCAGCACAAGAAGCATCTAGTAAATCTTTATTCTGAAGAGAAAGCCTAGCATAAAAGTTATTGATAATAATATTGTTAGGGAGTTCATGAATAGGACATTTAAGTATTAGTAACTTTAATCTCCCCCAAGCTTGAGTTGTACTCTCTCCATCACGAGGCCAAAAGTTATATATCAGATTCCTATCCTTATGAATCTCACTGGGAGGATATAATTTAGAATAAAAGAGAGGTACTATTTCCTCCCATTCAATGGATTGTCCATTCTTCAATAGCTTATACCATTCTTCATCGCTTCCTTTCAATGATACAGAGAGTAACTAATTGTTCACCTGTTCAGTTGTGATGCCTGCACACTTAAACAACCCACATAATTCATGGATAAAAAGCAAATGATCACCAGGATGGATAGTTCCATCCCTAAATAATAATTATCCATAACACGATCAATAATACTTGTAGGTATCTTAAAAGGATCTATCTCAATAGGTGGTGGTTCATCTACTACCCTAACAGTGGTAATAGTTTTCCCAAACAGAAAACCAAGTGGGTTATCCATATTGGAAACAAAGTAACAAACATAAATAAAAAGCAATACTCACAGTAGAAGTTTTCTTTACCAGTCCCACTCTTCAATAGCTCTTCACTCCCCGGCAACGGCGCCAGAAAATAGTCTTGATGACCCACAAGTATAGGGGGGTGTATCGTAGTAATTTCGATAAATAGGAGTGTCGATCCCAACGAGGAGCAGAAGGTGTTGGCTAGTGGTATGGAGCAGGAAATCTCTGTAAATACTTAGCAAACGGATTTTTAGGGGTTTTAGGATAAAGCAAAGAAATAAAGTTCAAGTAATAAAGACAACGAACAATTTCAGCAAGTGGCCCAATCCTTTCTTAGCAAAGGACAAGCCGGTGGAAATACTTATAAGGACCAAACATTCTCGAGGACACATGGGAATTCTGTCAAGTGCTTTCGCTTCAAATAACTGAGTAGTCTTATTTAGTTTTGTATGTGTTGTGTGGGTTGATACGTCGGAAACGTATCTATAATTTTTGATGCTCCATGCTTGTTTAGTATCTAATTTGCTTTCCTTTATCTACACTTTGAGGTGTTTTTATATCTTTTCTGGAACTAACCTATTAACAAGTTGCCACAATGCAAGTTTTTCCTATTTTGTTCTGTTTTTCGTTCCAGAAAGGCAGAAAATCAATATTCTCGGAATTGGACGGGACAAAAGCCAAAGTCAATATTTTACCGTGGGCGTCACGACGCCAGAAGGGGAGACGGAGAGATGCTAGAGGGCCACCATAGCCCCCAGGCGCGGGATAGGTTAGACCCGCGCCTAGGCAGGGTGTGGCCCCTCCGGACGCCTCCCAGCCTCGCCTCTTCGCCTATATGAAGCCCCCGATGCAGAAACTCTAGGCACCCGATCAAAACTCCATGAAACCTTCTGTAGCCACTGCCACCGTCGTCCCTAGATCAAGGGATCTGAAGTTCTTCCCGGCACCCGGCCGGAGGGGAGATCATCGCGGAGGCCTTCTCTCTAGTATGAAGCGTGAGTAGTTCCACCTTGGACTATGGGTCCATGTAGTAGATAGATGATTGTATCTCCTCCTTGTGCTTTCATGTATAGATCTTGTGAGCTCCGTTCATGATCAAGATCTAATATATTTGTAATCATGCATGTTGTGTTTGCGGGGATCCGATGGATATTGAGATTACTATGTCAGATTGATTAATGGTTTTGTCTTTATGATTCTATCATGTATGTGTTGTTTGTGATCTTTCATGCTCTCCGTTGTTAGTAGCTATCTTGGCCAAGTAGTTGCTAGTGACTCCAAGAGGGGGTATTTATGCTCGATAGTGGGTTCATGCCTCTAGTTTCCAAGGGAAGTGACATAAATCTCTTCGGTTGTAGATGTGTTGTTGCCACTAGGGAGAAAACAATGGTCTCTTGTTCATAGAACAAGTGGATTTTTTACCTTACACACTTTTCTTAAATCAGTTGTCTGTCGCTTGCAACTTAATACTGGAGGGGGTGTAACATCCCAGCATTTAGGAACTAACGAAGGGTAGATTTAGAAATTTGTGATATTGCATGCATTCATCTATGAAAATGTGGGTAAATTTTTCGCCATATAAAAACCTAAAGTGATCAAGGTTTCTTTCATACTTTGAGATTAGGTATAGTCTTGAAGGATGATTGTTATAGACTTTGATATGATCTTGGTGGACTTGTGTGTTTTGGGAAATGAAATTTGAATTTAAAACTTGAGTGTTTGAATTATAATTGAAAAGGATTTTTGAATGATGTTTGAGTATTGATTAATTTAAGAATTAACCATAATAACTCAAACTATAAATGAAAGAAGACAATCAATAAAATGAATATTCCAAACTTCATTCAATAATGAGTTACAAATGTAACTTATGGAAATGAGAAACAATCTTTACAATAATAATTAAATATAAGAATAATACTTCTTTATTGAATAATAATACAATCTTTATTACAAAGGAATAAAAAATAAAGAGTACAAAAGAATAAATTAAAGATTACAATTGAATATGAGAGTTATTACAAGTGACTATTCTATAAAGAAAAATAAAAGCCTAAACTAAAATCTTGATCTTCAAATCTGGTACCTGCAAAATAAATAGAAACTTAAAAGAAAAGGAAAGTTAGGATTAGAATTATTTTACTCTCAGAGTTGACAGTGAAGTGCACTGTTCACTTTTTCATCATTGAGTATTTAAGGGGAAAGTTTCACCAATATGAAAGAATGTATCTTTCATAATTTTAAGCCATAAGTCAAATAAACAGCAAGGAGGGGCAAGTTTCACCAGCCAGGTAAAATGTAACCTGATAACAGTAACTCTTAAAATTCAGAACATATCCACAACTGTGCAGCAGGCGCACATGCAGCACACACACCAAACGGCATGGTGTGTGTTGTTAGCACCACAACAACATCAAAATCAAACAAAACCATCAGCACAGCCATGGGAATACAACCCCACACCATTCCATTGTTCATACACACCAAGAACAGCAACCAACAACTAAACCCAGCCAAAGCCAAGCTAAATCACACCAATCAAAACCTTGGATCACACCACCAAAATGGTGACATAAGGAGGGGGTGGATCAGGTGGATAGCAAGAACAAAATCAAGCCATCAGGACCAGGATATGAAGGGCTAGATCAAGGACAAGCTAGGAGTTGGAAATACCAGGAGAGCACCAAATCAAGTTGGCACGAGATCAACCACTGGCAACCCCAACATCAAATAAGTGTGGTGAGTAAAATAGACCATCACATGATCTATCTGTCTAAGATTAGACAAGCATACATGATTTGTCTCTTACTCAAACTCTCAGAAAGCACCCAAGTGGGGTGAATCCATCACTGAGGTTTTAAACACTAAAAGCAATCAGAAAAGTATAAGGATCCAACTAAGATCTCAGGATAACATCATTGATCTAAGCAATCAAGCTATATTTCAATTCAAGAATGAACATAGCTAAGATTTAAACTTCTAGGCACATCTCTAAGACAAGAGTAGGACCTTAGAATTTAATCTTATGGATCTATATAAGTGATCAAGCCTACCATCATTTTTACCAAACTTAGATTCAAGAAACAGTAGTTGGTATCACTACCAGAACCCATCCATGTGAATCAACAAGTTAAAGGATTAATCCCTAAACCTCAGACCAACATCATGGGTCTTAGAGATTTAAGAAAAGAAGTTTCTACTTATCTTTAATGCCAAACTCATTTTAAGCTTGAACAAGACCAAACCAAGTAATAGAATCTAAACTTGTGTGCCATACAAGGATGGAGTCACAAGAACAGTTCTAGACTAAGCAGGTTAAGCATCCAATCTTCTCAAATACAATCAACCAACTATAAATCTTTTCTTGACATCACAGGAATCATAATTAGGAGAATCCATATGTATATCTTCACTATTTGAAACCACTTGGTCTCAAGTTATAGATGAATTCTTAAGCCAACGGTACTAATATAGTGACTTCATCACACAACACTCACTATCATTAATCAAGTAATGACAGTGGTGAGTTATTAAAACCACTAGATTTCCCAAGTGTTGCCTCTAGAGCAACTTCACCATCTGAATCATCTAAAAATTTAATCCATAGAATCATCTGGTAAACCACTTGATGGGTTTCGCAGCATAGTAAATCAAAATTTTCTACGGATGCGAACAGAGGGAAGCCAAGATCTAATCTAGGAGATGCAAACAACGAGAGAGATTGGATTATATCTTCATACCCTTGAAGATTCGCACAGCGGAACATTCGTCGGAACGTGGGTGATGTAGTCATACTCGCTTCTCCTCCTCGCGATCTGATCCGATCTAGCACCGCAAGTGGCGATGCCTCCGTGAGATACACACGTGCAGCATCTCGACGTCTCCTCCTTCCTTGGTCCAGCAAGTATGGTGGAGAGATGGGTTGGATCTACAACGTGACGGCGCGGTGCAATTGGTGGAGAGTTTCTGCAGCAAGGCTTCGCCTACACGCAGTCGGGAGGGAGAGAGAGAGAGGGCAGAAGGGCGACTAGGCTTGAGGGGAAGGTGTGGGAGGGTGGTGCGCCCCAGCCCTCTATATATAGAGGGGTGGGCGCCAGCCCTAACCCCTCCCCCAAGCCCAAGGCCGGCGGCCAAGGAGGGAGGAGTGGGGGGCAAGGAAACCCCCCCCCTTCTAGAAGCTCCAATTAGGGTTTATCCCTTGTTTGGCCGGCTGGGCCCTATGGGGCCTTGTGCCCCTGGCCCAATGCGGCCAGGGCACTCCCTCATAGGCCCATGCCCCCTCCCGGAAGGTGGGGCCACGTTGGTCCCCTTCCGGAAGGTTCTAGAAGCTTCCGGTACAATACCGATTAACCCGGAACAATTCCGAACTCCAAAAACTGCACTGCCTTATATGAATCTTATTCTTCGGACCATTCCGGAACCTCTCGTGATGTCCCGTATCCCATCCGAGACTCCGAACAAAAACTCATAAACCAATTATCCAATCTATCCTAGCGTCGAGACACGTTAAGTGTGTGAACCTTCGGGTTCGAGAATATGCAGACATGATCTTCTATCAATAATCAACAGCGGGGTTTGGAAACCCATATTGACTCCCACACATTCATCGATGATCATATCAGATGAACCACGATGCCAGGATTCAATCAATACCATATATATATTCCCTTCGTCACGCGATATTTTACTTGCCCGAGATTTGATCATCGGTACCGTCATACCTAGTTCAATCTCGTTCACAGCAAGTACTTTACTCGTTCCGTAATCCGATATCACTTTGTGATTAACTCCTTAACCACATGCTTGCAAGCGGTGTTGATATCGATTACCGAGTGGGCCCGAAGTATATCTCTCCGACTTGGGAGGGACAAATCCCATCTCGATACATACAACCCAACCGATACTTTCCGATCACCTGAGAGACACCTTTATGATCACCCTCTCATAGGATGACGTTTGATGACCTCAAAGCTTTCTTCCGATACCAGGGAGTTGAATTATCTCATGGTCTAAGGAATACAATATTTGACATAAGAAAAGCTTCGCAAAGATGAACACTATGACACGATCTAATTGCTTCGCTTAGTTTGGGTCTGTCCATCATATCATTCTCCCAATGATGTGATCTCATTATTAATCGACAACTCATGTCCATGGTTAGGAAACCTTAACCATCATTAATCAATGAGCTAGTCCATAGAGGCGTACTAGGGACACGGTGTTGTTCACAAACCACACAAGTATTAAAGTTTCCGCTTAATACAATTCTAGCATGGAATATAAACATTATCATGAACAAGAATTATAATAATACCATCTTTATTATTGCCTCTAGGGCATAATTCCAAGAGTCTCCCACTTGCAGTAGAGTGAATAATCTAGTTTACATTTGGCAACAATCTCACACCCATGGCACTGAGGTGCTGATCATGTTTTACACGTGGAAGAGGTTTAGTCAATGGATCTGCGACATTCAGATCTGTATGCACTTTGCTGATCTTCAGATCTCCATCTGCTATATAATCTCGGATTATATGAAACTTGCGGTTGATATGCTTGGTCTTTGGATGATTTCTTGGTTCCTTAGCGAGTGCTATGGCGCCAGTGTTGTCACACAATATCTCCAGTGGGTCCAATGCACTTGGAACCACGCCAAGCTCAGTGATGAAGTTCCTTATCCAAACTCCTTCACTTGACGCTTCTGCAGCAGCCATGTATTCCGCTTCTACTATAGATCCCGCGATCACGCTTTGCTTGCAGCTTCTCTAGCTCACAGCTCCTCCATTCAAAATATACATGTATCCTGTCTAAGATTTAGAATCATCCTTGTCGGTGTCAAAACTAGCGTCGACGTAACCTTTTACGACAAGTTGTTCATCACCCCCATAGACTAAGAACATTTCTTTAGTCCTATTTAGGTACTTTAGGATGTTATTCACGGCTGTCCAGTGTTCCACTCCTGGATCACTTTGATATCTGCTCGTCAAACTAAGAGCATTGGACACATCCGGTCTAGTACACAGCATGGCATACATGATAGAACCTATGGCCGAGGCATAAGGCACTTTTCTCATAGCTTCCCTATCATTTACCGTAGCTGGACACTGAGCCTTGCTCAATATCTTACCTGACAACATAGGCACTGAACCTTTCTTTGCCCTATCCATTCTGAACCTTTTCAGAACTTTGTCTAGGTATGTACTCTGGCTTAAATCTATAAGGCGTCTTTGTCTATCTCTATAGATTTTGATGTCCAATATATAAGCAGGTTCACCTAGGTCTTTCATTGAAAAACACTTGTTCAAATAACTCTTTACATCGTTAAGCATGTTAATGTCATTTCCAATAATCAATATGTCATCCACATATAGTACCAGAAATGTCACCGAGCTCCCACTCACTTTCTTGTAGATACAAGCTTCGTAGCAATTTGGAACAAATCCAAAGCTCTTGATCACTTGATCAAAACGAAGGTTCCAACTCCGAGATGCTTGCTTCAGTCCATAAATAGAACGCTGAAGTTTGCATACTTTATCAGCATCCTTAGGATCGACAAAACCTTCGGGTTGCATCATATACAACTCTTCATCAATTTTGCCATTGAGGAACGCAGTCTTGACATCCATCTGCCATATTTCATAATCATGAAACGCAGCAATTGCTAATAAAATCCGAATGGACTTAAACATCGCTACGGGAGAGAAAGTCTCATCGTAGTCAACTCCTTGAACTTGTCGAAAACCTTTTGCGACAAGTCGTGCTTTATAGACGGTAACATTACCATCCGTGTCCGTTTTCTTCTTGAAAATCCATTTGCACTCAACGGCCTTTCGGTCGCTAGGAGGGTCCACCAAAGTCCATACTTGGTTTTCGCTCATGGATCGCAATTCGGATTTCATGGCTTCTAGCCATTTCTCAGAGTCTGGGCTCATCATCGCTTCCTCATAGTTCGTAGGTTCACTGTCTTCTACCAACAAGACAGTCAAGACAGGGTTGTCGTACCACTCAGGAGGGGCACGCGATCTTGTCGACCTACGACGTTCAGTAGGAGCATCGTCCGAAGCTTCATGATCCTTGTCATTAGCTTCCTCTATCGTTGGTGCAGGCGGCACTGGAACAATTTCAGGTGCTGCGCTACTCTCCAATTCAAGAGAAGGTTCAAAAACCTCGTCTAGCTCTACTTTCCTCCCACTCACTTCTTTCGAGAGAAACTCCTTCTCAAGAAAGGAACTATTCTTTGCGACAAACACTTTGCCTTCGGTTCTGTGATAGAAGGTATACCCAATAGTTTCCTTAGGGTATCCTATGAAGACGCATTTCTTCGCTTTGGGTTCGAGCTTGTCCGGCATCAACTTCTTGACGTAAGCTTCGCATCCCCAAACTTTAAGAAACGACAACTTAGGTTTAGCACCAAACCACAGTTCATACGGCGTCGTCTCAACGGATTTAGATGGTGCCCTATTTAAAGTGAATGCAGCGCTTTCTAATGCATAACCCCAAAATGATAACGGCAAATCAGTAAGAGACATCATTGATCGGACCATATCTAATAGGGTTCGATTCTGGCGTTCAGACACACCATTGCGCTGTGGTGTTCCGGGTGGCGTGAGTTGCGAAACGATTCCGCTTGCTTTAAGATGCGTGAGAAAATCATAACTCAAATATTCACCTCCACGATCGGATCGTAGAAACTTAATCTTTCTGTTACGATGGTTCTCCACTTCATTCTGAAATTCCTTGAACTTTTCAAATGTTTCAGATTTATGTTTCATTAAATAGATATACCCATATCTACTTAAGTCATCGGTAAAAGTGAGAAAATAGCGATATCCACCGCGCGTCGAAACACTCATCGGTCCGCATACATCAGTATGTATGATTTCCAACAAGTCCGTTGCTCGCTCCATCATACCAGAGAACGGGGTTTTGATCATCTTGCCCATGAGGCATGGTTCGCATGTGTCAAATGATTCAAAATCAAGAGACTCCAAAAGTCCATCAGAATGGAGTTTCTTCATGCGCTTTACACCAATATGACCTAGACGACAGTGCCACAAATAAGTAGTATTATCACTATCTACTTTGCATCTCTTAGCCTCAATGTTATGGATGTGTGTTTCATCCCTTTCGAGATTTAGAAGAAATAAACCATTCACAATAGGTGCATGACCATAAAAGATGTTACTCATATAAATAGAACAACCATTATTCTCCGATTTAAATGAATAACCGTCTTGCAATAAACAAGATCCAAAATAATGTTCATGCTCAACGCAGGCACATAATAACATTTATTGAGGTTTAAAACTAATCCCGAAGGTAAAACTAAGGAGAGCGTGCCGACGGCCATCACATCAACTCTTGATCCGTTGCCAACGCGCATCGTCACCTCATCCCTCGCAAGCCGCCGTCTATTCCGTAGCTCCTATTTCGAGTTACAAATATTAGCAACTGAACCAGTATCAAATACCCAGGCACTACAACAAGGGCTAGTAAGGAAAACATCAATAACATATATATCAAATATACCTTTGATGGTGCCAGCCTTCTTGTCCGCTAAGTACTTCGGACAGTTGCGCTTCCAGTGACCCTTGTCCTTGCAATAGAAGCACTCAGTGTCCGGCTTAGGACCAGACCTGAGCTTCTTCTCAGCAGGGGCAACACGCTTGCCGCCGCCTTTCTTGAAGGGCTTCTTTGCACCCTTACCTTTCTTGAAGGTGGGGGTCTTGTTGACCATCAACACATGATTATCCTTTTTGATGTCCACCTCCGCAGCCTTCAGCTTTGCGAAGAGCTTAGTGATCGTATCAGTGGAACCAATCTGATTGTGAGTCACTACAAAACTTTTGTAGCTGGGAGGGAATGATTGCAGAACCCTGTCAATCTTGAGCTCCTCTGGAATCTTGCAGTCCAGTTGCTCAAGGCGTTGAGTGTAGCCCGACATCTTAATGGCGTGCTCACTAACGGAACTCCCTTCCTCCATCTTGCAGTTAAAGAACTTCTCAGAGATCTCATATCTCTCAGAACGGACCTGAGTCTAAAACATGGTTTTCAGCTCCTCGAGAATCTCAAAGGGCCCGGGATAGTCTTCAAAACGGTTTTGAAGGTCCGATTCCATAGCAAACAACATGGTGCTCTTAATCACACCATAATCATCTTTGCGCGACTGATAGACAGCTTTCTCATCAGCCGACGCAGTAGCAGCAGGGGCGTCACCTAACGCATTCTCAAGGACATAGTCCTTTTGACCACCAAAGAGAATGATTCTCAGATTGCGGAACCAGTTGGTGAAGTTAGACCCATTGTTTTTAAGCTTTTCCTTCTCAGCAAAAACGTTGAAGTTGAAGTTGGACTTAGCCATTTGATCTACAATGTTTGCAAGTAAAAATTAGACTATGTTCATGATAACTAGTTCAAATTTTAATCAAATTACTAGATGAACTCCCACTAAATTCAACATCCCTCAAGTTGTTTAGTGAACACGATCCAAATTCACCACACCTAATCCGATCTTCACGAGAAGAGATGTGGTTTCAATGGTGGACAACGAAGTGTCGATCATATCATTCATATGACTCATGCTTAACCTTTCGGTTCATGTGTTCCGAGGCCATGTCTGTACATGTTAGGCTCGTCAAGTTAGACCCAAGTATTTCCGCGTGTGCAAAACTGGCTTGCACCCGTTCTATGTGAACATAGAGTCTATAGCACCCGATCATCACGTGATGCTTGGACACGACGAACTTTCGCAACGGTGCATACTTGGGGAGAACACAGTTTTTATCTTGATCTTTAAGTGAGGAATCATCTTATAATGCTACCGTTGCAATCTAATCATAATAAGATACATAAAAGGATAAACATCACATGTATATAACTTTATGTGACATGGTATAGCCAATCTTCGCGCAATGATCTCCATCTTGTGCGTGCCGGCATGATCTCCATCACTCCACCATGATTGCCTCCACCACGAAAAGCAACTACAACTATTGCTAACTACTTAGCGATAAAGTGAAACTATTACATGGCGTATAAGAAGTTGACACACAGGTCATACACAATTATAAAGACAACCATATGGCTCCTGCCGGTTGTGTACTCATCGACATGCAAGTCGTGAAACATTACAAAACATGATCATCGCATACATTATACACATCACATCTTGGGCCATACCATATCACAGAAAACACTCCCTGCAAAAACAAGTTAGACGCCTCTACTTTGTTGTTGCATGTTTTACGTGGCTTATGGGAGTAGCATGCTAAGAACGATTCTTACCTACGGAAAGCCACAACGGTGATATTATGGTTGCCAAACTCCGGTGTAAATCCCATGACAACTATAGTGAGAGAAACTGGCATCCACCAGCCGCATGTGTGGAACAAGCCACACGTCAAGCGCGGAGCCGGTCTCGCGAACGACGTCGCGTAAGGTTGGCCTGGACCGCTTCAATCTCACTATCCCGCGTCATAAGAAGAACACAAACAAGAGGCTTGCAAAAGAAAACATCAACGCCCACAACAACCATTTTGCGTTCTACTCGTGAAACACATCTACGCATAGATCTAGCTCTGATACCACTGATGGGTTTCGCGGCATAGTAAATCAAAATTTTCTACGGATGCGAACAGAGGGAAGCCAAGATCTAATCTAGGAGATGCAAACAACGAGAGAGATTGGATTAGATCTTCATACCCTTGAAGATTCGCACAGCGGAACGTTCGTCGGAACGTGGGTGATGTAGTCGTACTCGCTTCTCCTCCTCGCGATCCGATCCGATCTAGCACCGCAAGTGGCGATGCCTCCGTGAGATACACACGTGCAGCACCTCGACGTCTCCTCCTTCCTTGGTCCAGCAAGTATGGTGGAGATATGGCTTGGATCTACAACGCGACGGCGCGGTGCAATTGGTGGAGAGTTTCTGCAGCAGGGCTTCGCCTACACGCAGTCGGGAGGGAGAGAGAGAGGAGGGCAGCAGGGCGACTAGGCTTAAGGGGAAGGTGTGGGAGGGTGGTGCGCCCCAACCCTCTATATATAGAGGGGTGGGCGCCAGCCCTAACCCCTCCCCCAAGCCCAAGGACGGCGGCCAAGGAGGGAGGAGTGGGGGGCAAGGAAACCCTCCCCCCTTCTAGAAGCTCCAATTAGGGTTTATCCCTTGTTTGGCCGGCTGGGCCCTATGGGGCCTTGTGCCCCTGGCCCAATGCGGCCAGGGCACTCCCTCATAGGCCCATGCCCCCTCCCGGAAGGTGGGGCCACGTTGGTCCCCTTCCGGAAGGTTCTAGAAGCTTCTTGTACAATACCGACTAACCCGGAACAATTCCGAACTCCAAAAACTGCACTGCCTTATATGAATATTATTCTCCGGACCATTCCAGAACTTCTCGTGATGTCCCGGATCCCATCCGAGACTCCGAAAAAAAACTCATAAACCAATTATCCAATCTATCCTAGCGTCGAGACACGTTAAGTGTGTGACCCTTCGGGTTCGAGAATATGCAGACATGATCTTCTATCAATAATCAACAGCGGGGTCTGGAAACCCATATTGACTCCCACACATTCATTGATGATCATATCGGATGAACCACGATGCCAGGATTCAATCAATCCCATATATATATTCCCTTTGTCACGCGATATTTTACTTGCCCGAGATTTGATCGTCGGTACCGTCATACCTAGTTCAATCTCGTTCACAGCAAGTACTTTACTCGTTCCGTAATCCGATATCACTTTGTGATTAACTCCTTAACCACATGCTTACAAGCGGTGTTGATATCGATTACCCGAGTGGGCCCGAAGTATATCTCTCCGACTTGGGAGGGACAAATCCCATCTCGATACATACAACCCAACAGATACTTTCCGATCACCTGAGAGACACCTTTATGATCACCCTCTCATAGGATGACGTTTGATGACCTCAAAGATTTCTTCCGATACCAGGGAGTTGTATTATCTCATGGTCTAAGGAATACAATATTTGACATAAGAAAAGCTTCGAAAAGATGAACACTATGACACGATCTAATTGCTTCGCTTAGTTTGGGTTTGTCCATCATATCATTCTCCCAATGATGTGATCTCATTATTAATCGACAACTCATGTCCATGGTTAGGAAACCTTAACCATCATTAATCAATGAGCTAGTCCATAGAGGCGTACTAGGGACACGGTGTTGTTCACAAACCACACAAGTATTAAAGTTTCCGCTTAATACAATTCTAGCATGGAATATAAATATTATCATGAACAAGAATTATAATAATAACATCTTTATTATTGCCTCTAGGGCATAATTCCAACACCACTAGCATTCCATAGCTAACCATCAGCAATAATCCATAACAAGTCACACTCAACAGATTCAAGGATCATCAATACATGATCTAATTCATCAAATATCTAATCCACAACAGGGTATGAACCCTAAGTAGAACAAACCATCTTAATCAGGACAAGACAGTAACCAGAAAGGTCACTACCAACAGCTAGCATGGGATGGCCTAGTATAGAGAGCATGAGAGGGAGAGGAATAACTTACTGAAGGTCCTCGCTGTAGATCAGAAGAGGAAGCAGAGGAGGCTGACGACCACGGTGGCACGGGGAGCACCCCCAAGGGGGCGCTGCAACCCACGCAACGCCATGGCAGCAACCATAGCCACGCCTGGGGCCGAGGAGCATCTCCATGGCACATGACTGCAGCGGCGGCATCAGATCAACGCCAACCCCAAACCCTAGGGTTTGGGACGACATCGATCTGGTCGTAGGAGGGCTCCAGGTCCAAATCCAATTGGACAGAAGGGTAGAGCGGGGCCGACAAACTCATCCTACACCACGACGGCAGCCAGGAAGGTCCATGGCGGCGCGAATCGCCGGTGACAGAACCACTGACCACCGGGTCGGAGAAGGAGAAGGAGAGAGGTGAGCTCGAGAGAGAGACAGAGAGTGTTGGGCTGGGTTGGGCCAATACCCCTTCGGGGTGTTGTTTTTATTTTGCCCTATTGGGCCACCAGGGCCCAATAAACCCAAACAATCAGCCCAAAATCCTATAGAGCATGTTTTAATAATTGGAAAAAGACCAAAATGCCCCTGAACTTAAATAAATTCTAGAAAATAAAATAAAAGTCCAAAAATTATAAATAAAATATTTTTGGATTCACAATAATCTAAACTATCCAAATAAATTAAGAGATAAAATTTTAGACATATAAATTTTATTAAGAATTTTGTAATTTTTATATACCTTATGGAATTTTACAAAATTATTCAAATTTGATAAAAATAAATAAAAATCACTTTCATTATATATTAATATTGTAGTATTTTAGAAAAATACTAAACAAATAATTAATGTCAATTTTTGGTAATTAATGATAATTCTTAAAGGAATTATTAATTAATTAAAAGGCAAATAAATTAAAATAAAATAAAAAGAATACAATATTCAATAAATATTAAAAAAAATATTTATAAATTATTTCTCATTAAAAGAATTTTTATAATTTAAATAAATGGGGAAGAATACATATAAAGCTAAATGATGCATTACATTAGTTTGCATAATCATTTTGCTTCTTTAAATATTGTCCTTATCGGGCAATAATGATGTTTTTGTAGACATAGAAGTTCAAGGTCCAGTGCAAGCATCAGACTTCACTACCTTGCCATCACAAGTCAAGTTTATCACTTGCTCATTGTCACATCCCAAGATTTTCCAAATCTTGTTATGTGAAAAATAAAAAAATAAAATAAAATTATTTTTGAAAATCAGGGTGAAAAGAAACTTTGTTTCTAAAAGGACACTTAAAAACCCATCTTGAAAAAACTTTAATTCAAGTTTGAATTCAACAAAATCCAAATCAAGAGAAATGTTTTCCTCATTAAAGGCATTTGGAAATTTAAACACTTGGGAAATAAATCCAAACCCTAAACCCTAAATGGAATAAAAATCATTTCCAAGTTATCCCCAAGCCTATGGATTTGATCCATATAAAAATTTGTCAACAAACATTTATAAATGATCAAGAAACACAAATGGAAATATTATAAGACCATATGAAACTGGTTTTACTTAATTTGGAGCCATAGATAAAATCTTATGAATATAATAATATAAGGAAAAGAAATTTCCAAAGCTAATAAAGCATCTATCTAAAAATCCATACCAAATGGTGAGCAAATAATCCTAAATATATTTAAAAAGATAAATAAATATTAAATAATATTTTACAAACTGGAATCACCAAGTCTGGATCTCTAAATAAAAAAGATATGAATTTTATAAGATGAAGAAAGAAATATTAAATAAAGAATATTTAAAGACCAAATTAAATCTTGGCCAAATCCATAAGCAAATGGAATGAATATAATCCAAATCCAAATAAAATAAAAGGATAAAGAATTTCCAAAAATAAAATAAAATGGCATAAATCAAATCCTATTGGAATAAACACAAATCCAAATTTTAAATGATTAATAAATCATATTAAAAACTTTTCCAAACAATTCAAGATGAATTATTTGACACCCAATTAATCAAATAAAAACCTACTGAAAAGATTTGGAAAGTTTTGGAAACTTAAATGGTGTTTGAAAATATTATTAAAACTCATTTGATTTAAAACAAGGGCCTTTTTGAATAATCAAAAGACCCCAAAAAAGAATAAAGTTTTATTCCAAAATTGACTTCAGAATATACTGTTATTCAGTATTTAAACCTACACAAAATTTGGCAAAGATTTGAATTCAAATGAGTGTTTGAATTGTTTAGTCAAAATCAAAACAGATTAATAGAAATGAAAAAGGGAAAACCAAACAGAACAAAAAAAAAATGAAAAGGTCGACCCAGCCCAGCTAGCCCAGTAAGCCCAGCAGAAGCCCACCTCTCCCTCTCACCCGAGCGAAACGTTTTCTCACCACAGAACTCACCCACTCACTCGCTGATCGATGGACCCCACCCCCACACTCTCTCTCGCTGCCAAGCGACCCCACGCCACATCATCATCTTCTCCACCCGCGCGTAGACCACGCCCTCCTCCCGGCCGTTTCCTGCCGTTAACTTCTCGGAGTAAATACGCTGCAATGTCTCGACGAATTAATCCCGTGATCACGCCTGATAAATCCCCTCCCTCTCCTCTTCATTTCCCCTCAAACCCCGCTGCCAGAGAGCCACCAGGCCGCCTCCATTTTGCTTTGCACTGCCGCTGTCTCCGGCGAGCTTCGCGAGCGATTCCGGCCAAACCCTGCCGCCCCTCGCCTCCTCAAGCACCCAAGCGTGACCCCCAGACCCTAGCGATTCTCTCTGCATCCTCAACTTGCCCGCGCTTGACCCAGGACGTGGGCAACCTCCTCGACTGCACATCGCCACCGTCTGCATCCGCTCCGACGAGCACTACCGGTGAGACCAGACCCCCCTTGCCCTCCTTTTGATGCACACATGTCCGTGACTCGCGTACGAAGCTAACCGCAACTTCTGTTTGCTCCCTCGTGCTCCGTAGCGTCGCCCTCGATGACGACTGACCGCACCCGACGCCAGGAGCATCTCCGGCGAGGAATTCCGACGACACCCATGCGCCCCTTGCCTCCCCGAGAACACGTTGAGCATTAGCATCGTACAGCGAATCCGGTGAGCACCCTCTCTCTCTCTTTCTCGCTTCCTGCATCGCCGGCTACGACACTGCCAGGCCGCCGCCGCGCGTCAGAGTCCAGCGCCGCCAGTTCTAGGACATTACACTAGGACCGTTGGATCTTGATCCTGAGGCTTAGATAGAATCACTGATAAACGAAGGGGTACGCGATCTGTGCCGTGCGATCAAGTTGGATCCTGCGGTCTGTGTCTGTCGATCCACGCGAAACGTTTTCAGCCAATCAAATTGCTCCACGTGGCCTGGAGTCTGTTTTAAAAATAGGATTTGTTCTATTAGATGTTCAATTTTGCAAAATTCATAACTTTCAAACCACACGTCCAAATTTTGCAAATTTTATATCAATGGAATCAGCAAGTCAAGCCCTATCCAACCATGCACTTTGTTTAGTAAGTTGCTTCTGTTAAATTGATTGTTTTTGCAGAAACTTGTCTATGCATGTTTAGAATATAAAAATTGTTCTAAAATGATTTTGGGGAAAAATCTTTGGAAAATGGTTTGTTTTGAACCTACTGACCCTAGGAATCAATTGGTGGTTTCAAAAACATATTTGGTGAAGCAAAATAATGAATCTTGGATTTAAACCATTTCTAGTCAAATAAAAATATGGTTTAATTATTAAAAATGGTTTTGGAAGAAAACCTTTGGGAAATGTTTTGTTTTAAACTCTCTGACCCCAAACACCAAGTTTTATGATTTGAAAATGTATTTGGTAAACCCTATAAAAATTATTACTTTGCTAAAGGCATTTTCAACCACATGAAATAATGATTTGGTTTAAAAATGGTTTAGAGATAGAATCTTTTGCAAATGGTTTTGCCACTTTATAAAATGACCAATAGGTGTTTCCAAATGTTCATAACTTATTAGAAACCACTTTTACAAATAAAACAACCTTTTGCATGCTTGCATGCATTGTCTTGTTTCTATCATTTTATGTGATGAAATTGCTTGAATGGTAGATTGAAATATTGTTTACTTGATTGAATTGTAGTGATTTGAAGTGTGTGAACATTGCAAAGATCAAGGAGTGAACTTACACTCTCTACCAAAAAGGCAAGTGATGCTTCATACTTTTGTCCCATTATTTTCACTATGCACTAGTGATATTTCTAAGTAGGACTTGCATGGAATTTTTGCTAAGTATAAACTATGCCATGGGAAATCCTAGTAGATGAAACCTTAGTAGAATTTCCTAAGTTAAGATACCTAATACTATCATGCTTAGCTTAGCTAGTAGAAAACAAGGGTGGAATATATATTCATGCTATGAAATATTTCTAAGTCTGTGGACTTGTGTTTTGTTTAATAAAACAACTAAGTGAATGAATCACCTGGGTGGAATGGAAGGAATAGTTTGTGTTGAGTGGTTCACAAGGCCCATTTCTATGGTTTACCTTTGTGTATCTCACTTGTGGATGGCCACCCAGGAACAAAGAGATTTGAGATGTCAAATGTTGAGAAGCTTCAAGTGCAGCCACTTGGCATTATGGGCTCTGCCTGGATCATATAGGTTGCAATAACTTAGCCAAATGGACAGTTGGTGGTAGGGGATGATAGGTTGGAACGCGTCCATTCTGGTCTAAGGGAAGGCTTCTGAAAGATCTTGTCTTGTCTTGGTGAAACCAAGTCTTGTGGGGAAAGTGCACCACCTCTGCAGAATGTAAAATCTAAGTACTTAGCCATGTCCCTGGCAAAGGACAATTTGAGCATCAAGACATGGAAGCTATCAAGAATCTCCTCATCCCAATTTCTAAGTTAAAAACTTGTGGTTGAACAAGGGTTGAAAGGATCACCAATTTCTATTGGGGGATGCCTTGGGAAAGATTTTGTCAAGCAAAAACTTAGTGTTTTCAAATGATAAGGAAAATCTATTTTGAGCAATGCAAGCCTAAGCTCCACTTAGCCAAATGCATATAGATGATAGACTCTACTATACTACTATAGTATCACTTGCCAATACAATTCAAATGTATTGACCCTTGTGGCCGTAACTTGTTATGTTGCAGGTTTGTTTGAAATTAGTGAAGTTAATGATTAGGATTACAAGTCTACAACCAACATGTCTGCCTGTGGCACTTTGAAGATGAAGGACCCCATGCTATTGTTATATTCTGCTGCATTGTAATGAGATAGCCAAATGAGCTATGTAAGATGTAATAAATTATTTTATTCCTCGTTATAAAGTTGTATTATGACCTTTGTTTCTTGATATTACATCTTAACTGTGGATGCTAGCTATTGATCCAGGGACTAGCATTGCAATCACAGGGATCATTTTCCTTTATAAAGGAGGGCTCTTACACTCATATCCTTTGAAGAGTCTTTATCAAAGTATTTGCAAATTGTGTGTTACCATATATACTCCAAAGAAAGAAAATATTATTTTCACAATTAAAGAAATCATAGATACCATCCTAAGTGATGATATAATGGAGCAATAGAACTTAGGGTTCTATTTGCAACAATAATGATCAATTACGGACTTAATAACCCCTGACATAAGTAATTCTAGCGTCGTATATTACGCGTTAGCCATGAGATTTGGAATGGGACAGAGAAGTCAGTTGTATCTTCTTCCTCTCGCATGAAGACGGATGTGTAGGTCGTGGCTGTTATCCTCGTAGCGTGCATATTAATTGGTAATTCATAGAGGATATACAGCATACGGGTGGGAACCCTCAACGTCCCACGATAGTTCTGGCATCTAACGGTTTGTACAAACCATTGTCGTAATTCATTATGTGGGCATGGTGTACACCAAGGAGGCATGCGAGGTCGCGAAGGGGGCATTGATTGGCTTCGACCAACTACTAGGCCCCACATCATGGAATTATGGACGGTAAAGTACGCCCGGTTGTGCAACAAGGAGTTGATATCTCATGGGTAAAGTAACGCACCTCTGAAGAGTGTAAGAATTGTAACTTGTTACTCCCTGTTCCGGGAAGGAGCTACGAACATGGCAGGAAAGGAACTCCATGAAAGTTCTGGTCAACCTGTGAAGACTAATGGTCATAGATTTTCATAATAAAATCAATCTTTGAAGAAATATTATGAAAACTACATAGTACCAAGGACTTATAGTCCGAGGTGGTAGTTAGAGCATCAAACTTTCCACCTTGCATATAATGAGCTTGTTGGGTAACGCTGTTACTCATCCTTTCCTTTGATCCCTTGCGTAGACTCTGAGGATCCCGAAGACGTGCCAATGTGTGCAGCTGAATGTCAAGAAGATGTGTTCTACGAGGAGCCTAACCTGTCAGGAGGTGTTGAAGGAGTGGATTACGAAATCCGCTATGGTGTTGACGATAACGAGTCCAACTAAGTATCCTAGTTAGTAGTAACCAACGGAGCCGAGCAGCATGAACTCTATAGAATAAGCTGCTGAGCTCAACTCCTAGTTGGAGTTGCTACTTTTAAATTCCACTGAAACACTTTATATTTTGGTTTGTAAGTTGAAACCTTTTGAAGTCTTGAACTTCTGGTATTGTAATAATAATAATGTATGAATGTTTGTAATATGGACCTGCAATGTTTCTGTTGTACCACTCTAAGGGATGTGATATTTACGGAACGGTGTTTTGTGGGTGTCATGTCAACGACTATAGTGTACTACACATGCAGTGGTATGCTGGGTCGCCGCAGGGGGTTCGGATGATAACCTGAAGGTGGACTTCTAGTCATAGATGCAGTTTGATGGCGGTCTATGTATATTTTTGTATTTCCCAATCTAATCTCATATGATCTTTTTGTCTGGTATTGCATAGTTAAGCCTTGCTCAGTTCCTGTCAATTGCCCTACTGTAATTTGTCTACTCTTCATACCATGTTGTTTATCTAAGGAGAGCACCTCTAGTGACCTATGGACCCCGGTCCAATCTTTACCATTGATACATCTTCCACTGTTACTTGTTTACTTGCTGCAAACCATTACCTTCCACACCATACGTTTAATCCTTTGTTACAGCAACCGGTGAGATTGACAACCTCACTGTTAGTTGGGGCAAAGTCTTGAGTTTGTGTTGTGCAGGTCTCCATGCTGCTTGCAGCACCTTTGGAGCGTTTCCTTCCTCCTACTGGTTCGATAACCTTGGTTTCTTACTAAGGGAAACTTGCCTGCTGAACTGCATCATACCTTCCGCTTGGGGTCTCCCAACGAAGTGTTGCTGCACTCATCATGGGTGAACCTGTGCTAATGTACCAACCTTACTTGGACTAATACATACTTGTGATTAAACACCCTACAATCATCCGCAACTACAGGAAAGCAACTAAGGTATAAACCTAACCATAGCCTTAAACTCTAAAATCCTACGCTCCCTTGTGCAATGGTTTCCTAACGGGGGTTTAGGTTTCTGTAACTCCGGAAACCCCACAATTAGTAGGCAAATACACAATGCATTCCCCTAGTCCCATAAATGGTGAATCGTCATGTAGTCGATGTTCACATGACACCACTAGAAGAATAGCACCACAACTTAAATAATAAACCATTTAATAATATCTCAACACAAATCCACTACTAACAACATGACTTCTCCCATGTCCTCAAGAACTAAACAAACTACTCACGAGACATCATATGGATCAAGATCAAAGATGTTATGGTGATGGATTACAATATGAACATAAACAATAATCCAATGGTTCCACTCACAAGCATCAACTACAATAATAATCAACACCGGAAAAGTTTCCCCTAAGAACTATGCAAAATTCAACACAATTGTTACAGCGGAATGGAGTGGTGATGATGGTGCTGGTGGAGATGATGGTGTGGATGATGATGATGATACCGATGAAGTCTAGCTTGATGGTGTTGATGGGGATGATCTCCCCTCTTCGGGAAGGAATTTCCTCGACAGAAATCTGTCTGCCGGAGAGTTCTTTCTCTCTTGGTGTTTTCTGCCCCGCGGAGGAGGCGGAATCTTTCTGTGGTCGCTCCCCGTGTATTAGGGTTTCGGGGAGAAGATATAGGCGAGAGGGTGGAGCCAGAGGTGGGCCAGGTGGGCCACACCCCCTGTAGGAGCGGCCTAGAGGTGGCCCGCGCTTGGGGGGGTGGGCCCCCTGTGGCCCATCTCCGCCTCCCCTTCTGGCATTCTTCGTCTACTGGGAAAATAGGATTTTCCATAGTTTTTCTGGTATTTTTTTATCTTTGCAAAATTGCAACCACTTTTTCCATCAGAATCCTGACTCCGGCAGTTCATCCTCCAAGAATCATCCAACATGCAAAAACAGATGAAAATACATGAGTAACACCTCTTAATATGAAATATATCAATGAATAGAGGCAAATTATGATATAGAATGGTGACACAAATTGGACGTATCAATTAACGTTTCCGTATTAATACAATTATAGCATGCAAAATAAACATCTATCATATACTTGGAATATACGTAATAACCACTTTATTATTGCCTCTCAAGGCATATTCCCTTCAGTCTCCCACTTGCACTAGAGACAATAATCTAGTTACATAGTGATAAATCTAATACCCATGGAGTTCTGGTGTTGATCATTTTTTGCTCTAGGGAGAGTTTTAGTCAACAGATCTACTACATTGAGATCCGTGTGTACTTTACAAATCTTTATATCTCCATCCTTGACATGCTCGCGGATGGAGTGAAACCGGCACTTAATATGCTTGGAATTATTATGAGACCTTGGTTCTTTGGCATTGGCTATGGCACCATTGTTGTCACAATAGATCACCATTGGGTCCAACGCGCTTGTAACCACACCTAGTTCGATTATGAACTCCTTCATCCAAACTGCTTCCTGAGCCGCTTCTGAAGCAGCAACATATTCGGCATCCGTTGTTGATCCCGCCACCACGGGTTGTTTGGAACTCCTCCAACTAACCGCTCCACCATTCATGAGAAATACATATCCGGATTGGGACTTAGAGTCATCCAGATCAGTGTCAAAGATAGCATTGACATAACACTTAGCGACGAGCTCTTCTTCACCTCTGTATACGAGAAACATATCCTTAGTTCTTCGCAGGTACTTAAGGATATTCTTGACCGCTATCCAGTGTTCCGATCCTGGATCAGATTGGTATCTACTAGTTAATCTAATAGCATGTGCCACATCCGATCTTGTACATAGCATGGCGTACATTATAGAGCCTATGGCTGAAGCATAGGGGACTTAGTCCATTATCTCTCTTTCTTCTATCGTAGCCAGACTTTGAGTCCTACTTAATCTCTTGCCTTGCAACATAGGTAAGAACCCCTTCTTACTTCCGTCCATTTTAAATTTCTTTAAAATCATATCAAGGTATGTACTTTGTGATAGCCCTATTAGGCGCCTAGATCTATCCCTATAGATCTTTATGCCTAATATGTAAGATGCTTCACCTAGGTCCTTCATTGAAAATTTGTTGTTTAGATAACTTTTAACACTATTTAAAAGATCTATATCATTTCCGATCAATAATATGTCATCCACATATAATATCAGAAATGCCACATCACTCCCACTCACCTACTTGTAAATACAAGCCTCTCCATAAGTTTGAATAAATCTAAACTCTTTGATCACCTCATCAAAGCGGAGATTCCAACTCCGAGATACTTGTTTGAGTCCATAGATGGATCACTGAAGCTTGCATACCTTGTTAGCATCCTTAGGATCGACAAAAGCCTTTGGTTGTACCATATACAACTCTTCTTCAATGTTTCCATTGAGGAACGCAGTTTTGCCATCCATCTACAATATCTCATAGTAGAAATATGCAACAATTGCTAACATAATCCTAACTGACTTTAGCATCGCTACGGGAGAGAATGTCTCATCGTAGTCAACTCCTTGAATTTGTCGAAACCCCTTTGCGACAAGTCGAGCTTTATAGACGGTTACATTACCATCAACATCAGTTTTTCTTTTGAAAATCCATTTATTCTCCACAGCCTTTCGGTCGTTAGGTAAGTCCACCAAGGTCCAAACTTGGTTTTCGTACATGGATTCCATCTCTGATTTCATGGATTGTTGCCATTTGTTGGAATCCGGGCTCATCATCGCTTCTTCATATGTCGCAGGGTCATCAATTTCATCGACCATGAAATTCATAACAGGATTTCCGTATAGCTCGGGAGCTGCACGCGTCCTGCTAGACCTGTGAGGTTCGGTAGTATTCTCTTTTGGAGCTTCATGATCGTTATCATTAGTTCCCTCTTCATTTGGTGAAGTCAACTCCATACTATGAAGAGAAGGTTCTACAATCTCTTCGAGTTCTACCTTTCGACTACACACACCTTTCGCGAGAAACTCTTTCTCTAGAAAGGATCCATTCTTGGCAACGAAAACCTTGCCCTCGGATCTGTGATAGAAGGAATACCCAATAGTTTCCTTAGGGTATCCTATGAAGACGCATTTTCCACTTTGGATTCGAGTTTATCCGGTTGAAGTTTCTTCACATAAACATCGCATCCCCAAACTTTAAGAAATGACAACTTAGGTTTGTTTCCAAAAACATTTCATACGGTGTCTTTTCAACGGATTTAGATGGTGCCCGATTTAAAGTGAATGCGGCAGTTTCTAGTGCATAACCCGAAAATAACAGTGGCAAGTCCATCAAAGACATCATAGATCGAACCATATCTAGTAAAGTACGATTACGATGTTCCGACACACCATTTCGTTGTGGTGTTCCGGCAGGTGTGAGTTGTGAAACTATTCCACACTCTTTCATATGTGTGCTAAACTCGTAACTTAGATACTCACCTCCACGGTCGGACCGTACAAATTTGATCTTCCTATTACGATGATTTTCCACTTCACTCTAAAATTCCTTAAATTTCACAAAGGTTTCAGACTTGTGTTTCATCAAGTAGATATAACCGTATCTACTCAAATCATCTGTGAAAGTAACAAAATAACGATATCCACCTCGCGTCGACACACTCATTGGACCACACACGTCAAAGTATATGATTTGCAATAAATCTGTCGCCCGTTCCATTGAACCAGAAAACGGCGTTCTAGTCATCTTGCCCATAAGGCATGGCTCACATGTATCAAATGATTCGAAATCAAGTGATTCCAAAAGTCCATCTGAGTGTAACTTCTTCATGCGTTTAACGCCAATATGACCTAGACGGCAGTGCCACATATATGCGGATATATCATCATTAAGTTTAATCCTTTTAGCATCAACATTATGAATATGTGTAACACAATTATCGAGATCCAACAGAAATAAACCATTCACATCGGTGCATGACCATAAAAGATATCATTCATATAAATCGAACAACCATTGTTTTCAGATTTAAATGAATAACCACTGCGCATCAAACATGATCCGAATACAATGTTCATGCTCAGTGCTGGCACCAGATAACAATTATTCAAGTTTATAACTAATCCCGATGGTAAGTGAAGAGGTAGAGTTTCGACGGCGATCACATCAACGCTTGATCCATTGACGACATGCATCTTGACCTCACCCCTTGCTAGTGGTCGCCTGTTCCGCAGCCCCTGATTCGAGTTACAAATATTAGCAACTGAACAAGTATCAAATACCGAGGCGCTACTGCGAGTACTAGTCAAGTACACATCAATAACATGTATATCGAATATACCTTTATTTGCCTTGCCGACCTTCTTGTCTGCCAAATACGTGGGGCAGTTGCGCTTCCAGTGGCCAGTCCCCTTGCAATAATAGCACACGGTATCAGACATAGGGCCAACTCGGGATTTATTTTCAGGCACGGCAACCGGCTTACCACCCTTCTTCCCTTCTGTTTACCCTTTCTGTCTTTCTTGAAACCGCTGGTCTTATTGATCATCAACACTTGATGTTCCTTCCTGATATCCACTTCTACAGTTTTAAGCATTGACAGAAGCTCGGGGAGAGAATTCTTCATGCCTTGCATGTTATAGTTCATCACGAAGCTCTTATAGCTAGGTGGCAGAGATTGGAGAACACGATGGATGCCTAAGTCAATGAGAATCGTTATTCCCAAGGACACAAGCTTATCGGTGTAACCCGGCATCTTGAGTACATGCTCACTAACGGAGTTGTTCTCTTCCATCATGCAACTAAAGAACTTTTCTGAAGCATTATAACTCTCTACAATAGTATGGGTGTCGAAAATCATTTTCAACTCACCCATTCTATCAATAGCATTGCCGTTTTCGAAATGCTTTTGAAGTTCTGGCTCTAGCCCATACAATATGCCGCAACGAACTAAGTTGTGGTCCTCCTGACGAGTCAGATAGACGTTCTTTTCCTTGTTAGGGGCATCATCAAGTGGTGGGGGGCCTAGCAGCTCTTCTAGCACATATTGCTTTTGTGCGGCAGAGAGGAGAATACTCAAATTCATGGCCCAGTCGGTAAAGTTGCTACCGTTCGTTGCAAGGTTCTCTTTCTTCATGAACACATTAAAATTAAAATAGGTGGTGCCATCTACAACAGAATTTGTAAAGTTTAGACTAAGTTATGATAGATTGAGTTCAACTAATCCAAAATTAAGAACGAACTCCCACTCAAAAACGACATCCCTCGTACCATTTTTGGTGATTACATGAACCAAATCCACTACACCAAGTCCGATCATCACGTGAGTCGGTGTAGCTTCAAAGGCGAGCATAAAATGGGCATCATATCTTTCATATGACTCATGCTTAACCTTTCGGTCCGTGTTCCGAGGCCATGTTTGCACATGCTAGGCTCGCCAAGTAAGAACCTTAGTATTCGCGTGTGTAAATTGTCTTACACCCGAAATATGATCGTGGATCCAAGAACACCTGATCATCACGTGATTTCTTGGAGCGGTGAAACATAATCGGTGCATACTTAAGGGAGAACACATTTTTATCTTGATATCTAAATGAGGGATCATCTTATTATGCTAGTATAACGCAAAACAAGCAATATAAGATGCAACAAACATCTCATGTGAAAAGTGAAATGATATGGTTCTTGCACTTGATCTCCATCATGTGCATCAAGGTATGATCGTCATCATTCCTCTATGTGTAAGGCAAAGGTCTATGAAACTTACATGTTATGTGTGTTGTAAGAGTATCGACTCATATTTTTACTTACAACATCACCATATCATGACACTAGCCTAGCAACAATCTAAACTAGACGCTTCTAATTTATCCATTGCAAGTTTTATGTGGCTTAGGGCTTTCGAAGATAGAACCGTTCTTACCTACGAACATGAACCACAACGAGGATAACCAAATTGTTGACAACTCATTGCAAATTAGATATTGACTATATTAGGAGAGACAGACACCCGCTAGCCACTTATGCAAAACTAGTTGCATGTCAAGTGTGGAACGGGTCTCATGTGCGAGGAATGTAAAGTTTGTCTGGGCTGCTTCATCCCACTATGCCACCAATATCCAAAGTACAACAAAGAAGCAATAACATGATGATCATCGCCCACATATACATATGTGTATTACCCGTGCAAAGAATCTACGCATAGATCCGGATCTGATACCACTGTAGGGTTCGCAAAATAGAAAATAAATTTTTTCCTACGATGGGAACAACTATGTACCAAGATCTATCTACTAGATACAAGCAACGGGCGGATATACATCCGTAGAGAACATACCCTTGAAGACCGACAAAGCTTAACGAGGTAGAACTCGTGGTTGATGTAGACGAACTCTTGCCGATCTCAAGATCGAGAGGAAGTCCTAGCGCCGCAAATCAGCGGTGCATCCGTGCTCGCACACACGTCCAAGGCACTGAGCAACCTCAACCTCCTCGCTCCAGCGATGCAGCGGAAGCACAACTCTTTCTTGCCAAAAAGCCACCAGGAACATGTATCTCGCTAGTCCTAGACCATGGGGGATAAACTAGAGGGCGAGAGAGATCCTTCACGAGGAGGTGTGAGTGAGACAGAGGGAGGGGGCTCCTTTTATAGGAGGAGGGGGGAACCCCAAGGGGGGGCCGATGCATGGGGGCTGCCCCCTTGCCCTCCCTCCATTCATGTGGGTGGAAGATCCACTCACAATTTGACCCTTCAATTCTCCACTCAAAAATCCCACTCAAATTCCCATTAAATTTCCACCAAATTTAATGTAAACTCTCTTTAAATAAAACTCCTTTTATTTATTTAGAATTTTGTCAATTACCTTAATGACAAACATTCACATATAACCCCTTGCTAGTATTTCATTTTACATGCAGAGACACTTTCTGCAATTTCACCAAAAAACAGTTTCGTTGTCTTGTGAAATAAATTTCTGTGCTTCGTTATTCTTTTCAGCATGAAACTATTTGCTCCAAATGGTATCGGTGTCTCTTAAGTGTGTCACCCTACGGTTCGCAAATAATGTGTACATGATCGAGACCCCTCTCGGATCAATAATCAGAAGCGAGACCTGGAGATCCATACTGACTCCCACACATTCAACGATGACTTTCTTATGATCGTGAGAACCTTTTACGCTAGTAACTTAATCCCTTTGCCTCGCGATATATTACATGTCTGAGATTCAATTATCGGTATCTCCATACCTAGTTTGATCTCGTTACTGACATGTACTCTTCTCTTGTTCCCGTGATATAACATTCTAGTGATCAAATCACTTGCTTGCAAGCTAATCAATGTGATATCACCGAGAGGGCCCAGAGTATATCTATCCATCATCGGGATGAACAAATTCCACTCTCAATCCATGGGCCTCAACATAACACTTTAGTAGTACTGAACCCATATTTATAATCACCCTGTTACGGTGTGACGTTTGATGTTATCAAGATACTCTTCTAGTGTTAGTGATTGACATGATCTCATGGTCTAAGGATTAGGATTACTTCGTATGATGTTATAGCAATATAAACTCAATGAATTTGATCATAATGCTATACTTTAGATGAATGTTCATCACACCATTCCAATAATGTTGTGACCTTGTTATTAACAACATCCAATGTCCATGATCAGGAAACCTTGATCATCTTGTTAATCAACGAGCTAGTTTATAAGAGAGCCATAACTAGGAACTTTCTGTTTGTTTATTAAACACACATGTATTAAAATTTCCGTATTAATACAATTAAAGCATGCAAAATAAACATCTATCATATACTTGGAATATACATAATAACCACTTTATTATTGCCTCTTAGGGCATATTCCCTTCAAACAATGCATATACTAGACATCTTGAATCCTACGAGATTTAATTGGGCATTACAACATAATATAAAGACCATAATCCAACTGCATCTATGACTAATAATCCACCTTCAGGTTATCATCTAAACCCCTTCCAGTATTAAGTTGCAAGCAAAAGATAATTGCATTAAGCAATGTGTGTAAAGTAAAGAATACAATTGCCCTTATACAAAGGATTGTTGTTTTCTCCCTAGTAGCAACAACACATCTACAACCTTAGATATTTCTGTCACTTCCCTAGATTACTAGAGGCATGAACCTACTATCGAGTATAAATACTCCCTCTCGGAGTTGCAAGCATGTACTTGGCCAAGATAGCTACTAACAACGGAGAGCATGCAAGATCACAAATAACATAGACATGATAGAATCAATAATCAATCTGACATAGTATCTCAATATCCATCGGATCCCCGCAAACACAACATGTATGATTACAAATAAATGATCTTGATCATGAATGGAGCTCACAAGATCTAAACATGATAGCACAAAGGAGGAGAAACAACCATCTAGCTACTATATGGACCCATAGTCCAAGGTTGAACTACTCACGCATCACTCCGAAGCCTGGCATGGTGATGAAGAAGGTGTAACATTCCAGCATTTAGGAACTAATGAAGGGTAGATTTAGGAATCTGTGCAATTTCATGCATTCATCTGTAAAAATGTGGGTAATTTTTTCGCCAAATAAAAACTTAAAGTGATCAAAGTTTCTTTCACTCTTTAAGTTTAGGAATAGCCTTGGAGAATGATTCTTATAAACTTTGACATGATATTTATGGATTAGTGTGTTCTAGGGAAAGGAATTTGAATTCAAACTTAAGATTTGAAATTACATTGTAAAATAAAAGAGTTGTGATTTAGTAATATTACATAATTAAGAAACAATATATAGTAACCAGAAACTCTATGTAAGAATTATAATTAAACAAATGAATATTTATTTCATATATTCATTTCATTAATAAGTTACAAAATGTAACTTATAAAGTTAATAAAGAATCTCTACAAGAGTGAAATTACAAAAAGAGGAAAATACATTTACTATTAAACTAATACATCTTTCTTACAAAAGAATAAAATAAGGATTACAAAAGAATAAAATAAAGATTACAAAGGAATAAAATAAAGATTACAAAGGAACTATTCTATCTAAAAGTAAACCTATTCTAATCTTGAATCTTCAAGCCTTGTACCTACAAAACAAAGAGCAAATAAAGAAAGCAAAATAAAGGTTAAGTTATTAATTTTACTCTCAGTAGTGAACAGTGAGATGCACTGTTCCATTTTACATCATTGAGTAAATCCTAAGAGGCAAGTTTGACCAATATAAAAGAATTAAATCTTTCATAATAAATAAGCCATAAGTCAAATGATTCCAATAAGTAAGAGGGGCAAGTTTCACCAGGCAGATAAATGGTAACCAGATAAAAAGGTAGAACATTTCCCTGAACATATCCACAAGGGTGCAGCAGGCACACAAGCAACACAATCACCTAAATGCATGGTGTGTGGTGTCAACACAGCAGCAACAACTACACAAGCAAAATGGAAGAGCCTAGCCGTGGCAAGTCTCACAACATCCCATTCTCACTTTCCAACATCAAACCAGGAACACACCAAGTTTAGCAGAGCCAAACAAACCATCAGCCCAACCACACACCAGATCATCCCAGTACTCACCAGATGGTGACATAAGGAGGGGGTGGATCAGGTGGATATCAAGGACAAGGCCAAGCTTACAGGAACCAGGAGGTGGATAGAAAGATCAAGGACAAGCTTCCAGGAGCTAGAAATAGCAGGAGCAGCTTTAGGAGAAGAACAAGATCAGGCCAGCATCACAAGATAGCAAGCTCAAGTCACCTGATCAACCAGCAACCACAACAATAACCAACTGTTGTGGTGAGTTATATAAAACCCTCACATGATCTGTCTATCATATCTAAATAGAGATTCATGTGTTGTTTCATATTTAACCTCTCAGTATTCACCCAAGTGGGGTGAATACATCATAGAGGATTTTGAATACAAAAGCCATAAGTAAACTATACAGATCAAACCAGGATCTCAGAACAACTTCATTGATCCTGGCTATAAAGCTATATCGCATACTCCAAAAATAAATATAGCCAAGATTTGGAATTCTGGGGACATCTCTTAAAAAAGAGTAGCACCCTAGAATCCCTAGATCTTATGGATCCATATAACTTAAGAAGCACACCAATCATTTTACCAACTAGGACTCAAGAATTAGTAACTAGTATTAGTACCAGAACATTTTTATTATGGACAACAAAATAGGAAACTAGTTCCTATGCCTCAGACCAACATCATAGGCAGAGAAGTTTAAAAGAAGATTTCAACTTATCTTTGGCATTTACCCAATTTCAAGCACTGTCAGAATTAAGCTCAGTAGTAGAACCCAACAACTTGTGTGCCATTCTAAGATGGTGTCACATGAACAAGTTCTAAAAACCAAGCAAAACCATTACTTAGCTTTCACAAATAAAATGGTAAGCCATTAAATATCATTTTCCTGGAATCAAACACCAGAAATCATCATCAAGCTTATCTATACATCTTCAGAGCATCACTAGAATATAATGATTAATCTCAGTCTATATATAACCATACAAGCTAACATTTATAGATGCAGTGAACAATCACTAACAGAACTACTGTCAGTACTAAAATCTTGACACTAGAAAATTCCCAAGTCAACAGAAACCACAAGTAATAGTCCCACAGTAGCAATATCAACTAAATCATATCCAATTATCAATTGGAATCAGACCAATAAATCCACTAGCATCATAAAAATTAACTGTAGACAGTGATCAACATAATCACCATCCTCAAAGATCATCACTACTAGTTCCAATTCATCATATATAACCACAATAGAGGGATGAACCCTAATCAAGACATGAACCCTAATCAGGGATAGCCACTATAAGCACACATGATAGGTAGGCAGAGTATAGAGAGAACGAGAGGGAAGAGAGAACAAACTTACTGGAGGTTCTAGCTGTGGTCTAGAAGAGGAATCAGAAGGGCCGGCAAGTGCACGGTGGCACGCGGAGCACCCAAGGGGCACGGCAACCCACACCGAGCCGAGGCGGTGACCACAACACTGGAGGGCGAGCAGCACCACCACAAAAACATAGGAACACCCCACAACATCACTGGCGCAGCGGTGGCGGCATCACCAGCACCACCTCAAACCCTAGGGTTCGGGACGAAGCCAGCCTGGCAGCAGGAGAGCCCCAAATCCAAATCGAAATGGACTAGATGAAGGAGAGGGGTCAACAACCATGCCATGCACCACAGCGGCGGCCATAGAGGACCACGGCGGTGTGAATCGCACAGTGGTGGTGTCGACGACCACGGGGTCGAGGAAGAAGAAGAGGTGAGAACAAGAGAGAGAGAGAGAGAGAGAGGAGGAAGTGTACTGGGATGTTACGACCAATACCACTTCGGGAGGATATTTTGACAAGGCCAATTGTTCCAAGATTGCCAAATAGTCCAAAGGGTTGGCCCAAAACCTGAAAAGCTTTTAATAATTTAAGTAAAAGATCGAAATTCCCCTAGAATTCAATAAATCTTAGAAAATAAAATAAAAGCCTTAAAAATACAAACAATATATTTTTAGATTCATAAGAAAATAACCTATTAAACTAAATTAAGAAACCTATTTTTAGTAAATAAATTTTAGGTTAAAGATTTTATAAGATATATATTCCTTATGGAATTTTATAAAAATCAAGAAAATACATAAAAATAAATAAAAATAACTTTTATCATATTTAGTTATTACAGTATTTTAGAAAAATAAATCTTCTTAACTAAAATGCTTATTATTAAAAAAGTATTATTAAGAAAATAATTATAAGAGTTCAGATTAAATAAAAATTAGTTTTTAACTCTATTAATAATATATTAAATTATAAATAGTGAAAGTAATATTTATAAAATATTAAGATTATTCTTTAAAATGAATTCCTTTATTACATCAAGAAATTCTAGAAACTAAAATGTTGGGTAAAACACACAAGGAAGTTAAACAATAATAATGCATGACATTACTATGCATATTCATTTTTGCTTCTTTAAATATTTTCCTTACTAGAGAATAATGATGTTTTGTAGACATAGAAGCTCAAGGTCCAGTGCAAGCATCCGACTTCACTACCTTGCAATCACAAGGCAAGTTTATCACTTGCTCATGTCCTTTGAAGAGTCTTTATCAAAGTATTTGCAAATTGTGTGTTATCATCTATGTTCCAGAAAAAGAAAATATTATTTTCTCAAACAAATAAATCTTTGGTATCATCCTAAGTGATGATATAATTAAGCAATAGAACTTAGGTTTCTATTTGCAACAATGATGATCAATAAGGGATTTAATAACCCATGACATCAGTGATTCTAGCGCCGTATATCACACGTCAACCATGAGATTTGGAATAGGACAAAGAAGTTAGTTGTATCTTCTTCCTCTCGCATGTAGCCGGATGTGCAGGTCGTGGCTGTTATCACTCGTAGCGTGCATATTAATTGGTAATTCATAGAGGATATGCAGCATATGGGTGGGAACCCTCATCGTCCCACGATAGTTCTGGCATCTAACGATCTGTACAAACCATTGTCGTAATTCAATGGGTGGGCATGGTGTACACCAAGGAGGCATGCGAGGTCGCGAAGGGGGGAGTGATTGGCTTGGATCACCTACTGCGTCCCACATCATGGAATTGTGGACGGGAAAGTACGCCCGGTTGTGCAACAAGGAGTTGATCTCTCATGGGTAAAGTAATGCACCTCTGCAGAGTGTAAGAACTATAACTTGTTACTCCTTGTTCTGGGAAGGAGCTACGAACGTGGCAGGAAAGGAACTCCATGAAAGTTTTGGTCAACCTGTGAAGGCTGATGGTCATAGATTTTCATAATAAAATCAATCTTTGAAGAAAGATTTACAAAACTGCATAGTACCAAGGACTTATAGTCCAAGGTGGTAGATAGAGCATCAAACTCCCCACCTTGCATATAATGAACCGGTTGGGTAACGCTGTTACTCACCCTTTCCTTTGATCCCTTGCTTAGACTTTGAAGATCCCGAAGATACGCCTATGTATGCAGCAGAATGCCAAGAAGATGTGTTTTACGAGGAGCCTGACCTGTCCGGAGGTGTTGAAGGAGTGGATTACGAAATCCGCTATGGAGTAGATGGCAACGAGTCAACCTAGTGCTCTAGTTTATAGTAACTGATGGAGCCGAGCAGCATGAACCATATAGAATAAGCTGTTGAGCTCAACTCTTAGTTGGAGTTGTTACTTTTAAATTCCGCTGAAACACTTTATATTTTGGTTTGTAAGTTGAATCTTCTCGAAGTCTTGAACTTCTAGTATTGTAATAAAAATAATGTGTGTATGTTTGTAATATGGACCCACAATGTTTCTGTTGTACCACTCTGAGGGATGTGATATTTACGGAACGGTGTTCTATGGATGTCATGTCAACAACTATAGTGTACTACACATGCAGTGGTATGCTGGGTCACCACAGAAGGCCTTCGAAATGATCTCTCCCCTCCGGCAGGGTGCCGGGAAGAGCTTTGGATCCCCTGATCTAGGGATAGATATGGCGGCTATAGACTTTTTTGTGGAGATCTGATCGGGTACTTAGGGTTTCTGCATTGGGGTTCTTTTATAGGCGAAGGGGCAAGGTCGGTGGGGGCCTGAGGGGCCCACACCTAGGGCTGGCGCCCCCCTAGGCCACGCCGCCACAAGGTGTGGCCGCCTCGTGGCCCCACTTCGGCTGCCCTCCGGACTGCATGTTCCTTCTGGTAAAATATCAACTTTGGATTTTGTGCCGTCCAATTCTGAGAATATTTCCTTGCCAGCTTTTCTGAAACCAAAAACAGCAGAAAACAGGCAACTGGCACTGCGGCATCTTATCAATAGGTTAGTTCCAGAAAATATATAAAATTACCTCAAAGTGTAGACAAATCATAAAAAAAGTTGATACAAAACAACTTATAGATACGTTTACGACGTATCAATGGAGAAACTATTTCTTAGAACCTGTCTTCATCGATCCATGATTACCGAGGGTGGAAAGCTTCAAGCATGATATCTTCTAGAGATGGCGTATCTTGAGCTTGCACCTCATTTCTTCTAACTTCATTTGGATGATGTCTTGAAGATACACATGACGAACTCCATCTTCTTTTTCAAGACACTCTTGATCTTGTTTCCTTTATTCTTCTTCTTCTACATGATTCCAAAAGGCCCAAAGCCTTTGGACAATGCTTCTTCTTCTTCTATCTTGAAGCCAACACATGCTCTAAGTGATGCCAATGGACAATTCCTACAAGTGAAATTTAATGCAAACATTAGTCCATAGAGATAACACATGCTCCAAGCGATGCCAATGGATAATTCTTACAAGTGCAACTTAATGCAAACATTAGTCCATAGAGATTGCCACACATGGGGGCCCACATGCTCTTTCACCTTTCTGTCACTAGGTTTCCTATGAGATCGCTGCTAGACAAGTATCTCACCTCAATCCTTGATCGATCTCGGGGGTATTGGGTACCTACAAGTCCAAATATCGAGGCAAGAGACAAAAAACAAAAGATACAAATCCCTCCTTTAAACAATACACAATTCTCTTATAGATTAGATGCACATAAATTCTGCG
Source organism: Avena sativa (assembly GCA_916181665.1). Classification (NCBI taxonomy): domain Eukaryota; kingdom Viridiplantae; phylum Streptophyta; class Magnoliopsida; order Poales; family Poaceae; genus Avena; species Avena sativa. The sequence continues at coordinate 406,879,370 of OV702283.1, read as the reverse complement.
AGGTTTCTCCCCAACCCACAACTCGTGAGGACTACTCACTCATAACTTTAATATCAAGGATATAAAACATTGTGCAAGATACTTAGATTGAAATCAAATATTCTTACAGTGGTCTCCGAATCACAAGGAAATCTCAAGTACATAGTAATGGCTATGGCTAATGGAGTGACGAGGTTTAATCTTGTCAATGCCCATTGTTATGGACTTGGGTTTTGGAGAAGATGGGGATGCTGGAGATCGTGGAACGGTTAGCAAACAAGCAACACGGGGACACGAGGTTTACCCAGGTTCAGGCCCCGGGAGGGAAAACCCTACTCCTGCTTGTCTACTCTGATTATGGTGGAACCGAAGGTTACAAGGGTGCGCAGATGCAATCTGGCATGGAGGTGTGTATGTGGTGGTGTGCGAGAGGTTGTAAGAGAGCCTCCTCGTCGTGCCCTCCTGACCTTTATATAGAGGTAGTCAGGTCCCAGGCACAGATCGAGTCGGTTACAGGTTTTAGGGTTTGCCCCTTTGAATTTTCTATCTACTCTAGTCTTGCTCACCAAGGATCCGAAGGCGTCATGGGCCCTGGCCACCCGAAAGTCTTCATGGGCCGGCGTATATTTGTCATGGTCCTTCCTTGGGCAAGACCAGATATGCTAAGGTCTTGTACCCGTAGGTTATAACCATGTCAGTAGCCCCCGAGTGTTCAGTCGAATCGTAGATTCGGCTGAGGACTCCTCATTCTTTCGGGTGCGGCTATCTCTGTTTGCTAGAGAATGATTTGAGTGTGTAGGGATTGTTGATGTGTGTGCCTGAATCTCCCAATGGATCAGGGTCAGTTAACTGTCTTAGGACAAAGCAACACGATCTTCTTCAGATTCGAGTCCGTCGGGATTTTACAGGAGTGGAATTCCAGGAGTGGAGGACTTACTGTGCGGAGGACTTACAGGAGTGGAATTCCAGTAAATTTAAATGATGTACCCAACGCATCCGTCGGGATTTTCATCGCGCCTGCTGGCACGGGTTCTCACTAGCAGAGCACAGTCGTGTGCGTTGCCAGGCCATCAGATGATATCTGTAGGTCTTATCTTTGTGTCGCAGACACAGCATCCGAAATTTATCACTGCGGAGGTGTTTCGGGTGGACAAGGAGGATGTTTTACTCACTTAGCGTTGGCTGGGGCAGAGTTGTCGAAAAGTTTTTGCATTCTGATCTGAAGGATCGCAGTCGAAGAATTCATAGGGTGCGCGACCAGCGCTCCCTATGGGAGTAGCCCCCGAGTGTCCGTTCGATTTGTAGACTCGAGCAGAGACTTTAACTCGGCCGTTGTTTGGCTCCAGGTCCGTAGGACACAAATTTTTTGGATGCTTGAATCCATCCTCCCTATGGGAGTAGCCCTTGAGTCCGTAGTGGAGTCGTAGACTCGATGTAGGACTCGAAGAAATAGTTCAATGATGTAGTACTTTCAGCGTTCTTCGGGTGCGCGGCCAGCGCTCCTGATATTAGTAGCCCCCGAGTAATTAATCGAATCATAAATTCGAGTGAGTACTCTTAGCTGTGTAGCCGAAGAATTGTAACCGTTGCTAGTATAGCTTTTTATGACGTCAGTACTGACGATCGGTGATCTCAAGCGTCTGCGGCGCCAGAGATGACTTGACTGGACGAACATGGGTCCCACCTTCTGACTTTGAGTTGACTGGTCACGCGTGACGTGGAGATAATTACGGCATCACCTCGATTTCTGTGCGTAGTGGACGGCATGTGAGCGACGGTTCGCTGCTGGGCTGACACGTGGACGGCCAGATCTTGATGTTGGCTCTAGGTCTTCCCGATGGACGGTCGTCGTGCATCGTCCTCGTCCTTATAATCATTGGTGAAAAGGTGTTGCCTGCCAAAACCCACCGGCGAGCAACGACGGGCAACACGAAGAGCCGGGAGGCTCCCAGGACTGCTGGTGGGCCCTGGTCCCTCGGGCAACGGCCCGCAAAACTCCGGCACACGTCCTGGCTGGTGCAAGGGCGTGCCACCTGACCTATACCTGGTCAGGAAGGTGATGGATTGCTTCGATTGGTTTCCTGCATGGCAAACAAACATACGTAAAATTCGAGCCGCGACTGGCTCCCAGGTTTCCCTGTGAATCGGCTCCTAGAGCCGATTATCCCATGGTTCTGCATTAGATCTATGATAACATGGGGTTTTGCTTCATCAATACAAGTTAAATCGATCTACGACAGTTTAACGTTTTCACCACATAATTGGAACATCCTACACGTAATTGAGCCTGGTGGACATGAAAGATGATAGAAAACTAACCCTAGAGAAGGCCTAACAACCGACGTAAAGTCAATTCCCGGAACAACTCCTCTCGAATTGGCAAACCATATCCTTACATGCCACTGGATCGTTCAACCCGTTTGCAAGGCCTGATTATGTGGATATCAAACTAAACCTTGGAGAACAAGGCATAACTATAACAGATCAAATCGTCTGAATAAAGATCAAGCAAGGTGCTACCCTTACACCCGGGAAAAGGTGCAAAGGCAGCGAGATAAGTAAAGGCAGCATAGCTAAGCAATCATAACAAAATAGTACCGATGCTAGCCTAAACAAATCTATGATAAAAGTATTACTCGCCATCAACAAGGCTTCAGCACGAGTAACACTAAATAACGCATAAAGCGTGGAGGTACTGCGCTTCGGCTTCCTCCAAGTTACGCAGCCGCTGAACTCGACGCTTTTGGGTGTGCCTGATTCTATCGGGGCACCACCTTGGCCGGTGATATCTGTCTTCTTCTTTTCCACCCTTCGGCTCCTTGAGGCCTTTTGCTCGAGATGACTCCTCTTGCCTGTTCTGAGGTGGGAGGGGCCCTAGACGCTTGAACATTGAGACTGGACCTGTGTCATCCTTCTGCTGCCCACATTACGGGCAGTTGTCGATCGTAGGCAATCGGCTCATTCCCGCGTCCTAGCAGTACTTGAAGAAAGGACAATCCCAATGTTTATCCACGCCTTCTTTTTCCTTCGACTTTTTATTAGCGAGGTGCTCATATCCATCATCGTCTCTATCGTGCCGGCGACGTCGGTCATACTGACGCTCATACTTGTTAAGGAGATGCGTGGAGTGTGGCTTCTGATATCGCACGCTTCTCACTTGCTCCTCGGTCAAATACCGCATGTCATCATAACGGGGCCGGTCACGTGGACCGGCCTCCTCTCTTTCTTTGCCCCGAGAGCGACCGTCTTCCTCCTTATATGTGCCATGGTGGTACACAGGTCCTGCCATATTAACATCAAACGAGAAATCCAACTGACGCCTCGTGGAGTGGCTGTGTTCTACCATGTTGACGCCAGGAAATGGGTTTGTGTCTACTTTCATGGCGAATTGCCCAAGGATCAGACGGCCCTGTTCTATCGCCGTTTGGATCTGGCGACGTAGCTCTTTGCAGTCATTGGTGGTGTGGGTGAACGAGTGATGCCACTTGCAGTATGGTCTCCCGTTCATCTCTTGAGCCGTAGGGATTTTGTGGCCTTCGGGTAACTTCAGCTGCTTTTCTTTCAGCAGTAAATCGAATATCTGCTCAGCTTTGCTCACATCGAAGTCGAACCCTTTTGCAGGCCCTTGTTGCTTCACCCATTTGCAGGACACAGGATCTGCCCCCCGAGCCCATTCAGCCACGGCCACCTCCTGGTCTTGTGTAGGATCTTCTTCTTCTGTATCGACCAGGCCTATCGGACGTTTGAACTTGTCTTGGTACAACTCAGGGTGGCGCTGTTCATACATTGTCAGCTTCTGGGCCATGTGCGCCAATGAATTGTACTCTACTTGGAAAGCCAGATCTTTGATAGGTGCTGAGAGACCCAACACTGCCAGCTCGACTGCTTCTTTCTCAGTTAAACGAGCCGAATAACATCGGTTCTTGACAGTCCTGAAACGTTGAATGTACTTAGCTACCGTTTCTCCCCGCTTTTGCCGCACCTGTGCGAGATCTGCAATGCCAGCCTCGGTAGCTTCTGAATGATACTGAATGTGGAACTGTTCTTCCAGTTGCTTCCAGGTCTGGATCGAATCCGGTGGCAACGAGGTGTACCACCCAAAAGCTGGTCCTGTCAGAGATTGCGCAAAGAACCTTACGCGTAACTGATCCGATGCTGAAATCATGCCTAACTGTGCCAGGTATCGGCTCACGTGCTCGATCGAGCTCGACCCTTCTGATCCGCTAAACCTTGAGAACTCAGGGAGCCGATACTTGGGTGGCAGCGGAATTAGATCAAACTCGTTTGGGTACGGCTTAGAATAGCCGATTGTCCTTCTCTTCGGCACGAAGCCGAACTGGTCTCTCAAGATGGTACGGATTTGCTCTACCGTTTGAGCTGCAGGGGCTAAATTCTCAGAACTCGCTCCGGTGGCGTACTTGGCTAGCCATGCCTGTTTATCAGCGTCCATCCCAGACATCCCTGCTCCGGAAATACCTGCCCCCGAAGCCCCTGCTCCGGACACTCCTGCCCCAGAAATCCCTGCAGTTGCCACCTGGTTCGTGCGCGTCAGGTTATTGCAGTCCGGCACGTAGGTGCACACATATCCATGTGGGATTTCTTTAGGTGGTTCAAACAGGAATTGGCAATCGCCAGGGTCACCTCAAACCTTGTAGACGACGTACGCCGGTGCCCCTGGTGGCTCCGGAGCTGCAAGCGTGAATGGCAGCTGTGGCCTGGTCTGGAGCGGTCTTTCTCCCTAGTGAGTCCCTAGAGTAGGCCCCGACGGAGAGTACTAGTGTTTCATGATCTCCTGAACTACGCGAACCGCGACGCGCTCAAAAGCGTTCACTAGGCTCTCAGAATGGCGGTGAAGAGAATGAGCCACCATGTAATTGACTTCCTGTCGCAGAGCTCTGGTGCGCTCCTCTGAAGGAACAGACAGATCCACCTCGTCAAGAGCACCTTCGGGTGAGAACCCTTTCCACCTGATGCCATGCTTACGGGTCCTCTCAAAAGAGCCGATGAGATCGGCTTCGAAGAGAGCTTTGATATCATCATACTTCGCCTTGTGCTCCTCAGGCAGATCGTCGTACGTGACCGGTCTGTTCTCCATCGCAGCGTCGGATGTTGATGTAGACGTTGTTGAATGTCCCACCGGGCGTGCCAGAATGTGTTGCCTGCCAAAACCCACCGGCGAGCAGCGACGGGCAACACGAAGAGCCGGGAGGCTCCCAGGACTGCTGGTGGGCCCTGGTCCCTCGGGCAACGGCCCGCAAAACTCTGGCACACGTCCTGGCTGGTGCAAGGGCGTGCCACCTGACCTATACCTGGTCAGGAAGGTGATGGATTGCTTCGATTGGTTTCCTGCATGGCAAACAAACATACGTAAAATTCGAGCCGCGACCGGCTCCCAGGTTTCCCTGTGAATCGGCTCCTGGAGCCGATTATCCCATGGTTCTGCATTAGATCTATGATAACATGGGGTTTTGCTTCATCAATACAAGTTAAATCGATCTATGACAGTTTAACGTTTTCACCACATAATTGGAACATCCTACACGTAATTGAGCCTGGTGGACATGAAAGATGATAGAAAACTAACCCTAGAGAAGGCCTAACAACCGACGTAAAGTCAATTCCCGGAACAACTCCTCTCGAATTGGCAAACCATATCCTTACATGCCACTGGATCGTTCAACCCGTTTGCAAGGCCTGATTATGTGGATATCAAACTAAACCTTGGAGAACAAGGCATAACTATAACAGATCAAATCGTCTGAATAAAGATCAAGCAAGGTGCTACCCTTACACCCGGGAAAAGGTGCAAAGGCAGCGAGATAAGTAAAGGCAGCATAGCTAAGCAATCATAACAAAAAAGTACCGATGCTAGCCTAAACAAATCTATGATAAAAGTATTACTCGCCATCAACAAGGCTTTAACACGAGTAACACTAAATAACGCATAAGCAGATACTGCCTAGATCGCAAGATGCGATCTAGGCAGCATGACACTTACCCGAGAAAAACCCTAGAAACAAGGGGTGGCGATGCGCCGAGATTGTGTTTGTTGTGAACGTGATCGTCCTCTTTTTCTCAATAACCTTAGGTACATATTTATAGTCCGGAGACTTTCTATCTTTGGAATAACCCTAACAACTCTATCTCTTACTTAAACCGAAACGGAACCTACTACAATATAAGATACACGGGCAATTTAGCCCAAATCCACGCACAAGGCCGATTCAACAACACGTTGCATATATGTATCTTCCAAGCCCATCTTGATTACGGCCCATCTCCTCCTTTGGCCAAAATATGGCGATAACACATGCCCCCCTGGTTTTGGCAATAATAATTCCAAAACCACTCTGCTGATGTTTTCTTCCCCCTTTTTTTTATATCGGGTTACGCGTTGCAGAGCAGAATCGTCACGCCACCCCCTCATCATGATGCCCTGTCTTCTCAACTCCTCCGCAGTGCATGATTTGACCGTTTTGGCACCACATTATGGAAACTGCTATGGCATTGAACCGTCTCCCACTATTCCCCTTATTTAAATTCATCTGAGCAGTTTGCAGCCCCCATCTTCCTCCATTAGCCAAAAAACCCTCTTCCTCCGCCGAAAAAAACCCTCTTCCTCCGCCATGGCCTCCTCTTCTTCCTCCAAATCATCTGCCCTTTCCTCCCAATCTTCCAACACGATGAGCAACCGAGAGCCGACGCCGGAGCACCCGCCAATGGCGGCGTACGAGGCTCTCGCCCCACAATGGTGGGACGAGAGGGACTGGGACTTCGCCGCCTGGTCGGAGGACGACGAGTCCCTGACCGACGGCGAGGAGGGCCTCCAGTTCCTTGTCGATGGGGAACTAGAGGTGGAGAGCTCCGACGACGCCTGGTCCTGGGATGGCGTCGAATCCTCCGACGAGGAGGAGGAAGCAGAAGAGGACACCTCCTCCGAGGAATACCCGCCGGTGAAGTGCTTCCGCGCCGGGTCCAGCGAGGACACCGAAGACGACGACGAGGACGAGGAGGCCCCCGCTGACATCCTCAGCAGAAGCGACGAAGACGACGCCGGCAGCAGCGCTGATGACAGCGAGGACGACGACGGCGAGGACAGCGGCGACGACACCGGCCTCTAGATTAGGAACTAGTAGTAGTAGTACTTAGCAGTAGATTTCCTTTTGTAAGCAATCAGCTCCATTGTAAACAATCGTCTTTTGAATCAACAAAGATTGCTTTTCCAATTCGCTTTTGCCGATAGTCAAAATAGGTCAACGTTCCAGAAGCCGATAGCAATGTATCGGCTTTCACCATACTAGCTCATATGGTCAACCAAGTCAAAGCCCAACGAGTCGATGGTAACACATCGACTTTCCCCACAAACGTTGACAAAGTCAACTTTGGTCGCATATTTAGATAAATCTGAGCGGCCACTCTCCAACTTCAAACGGTAGCCTGCGACCCCCTTCAAAAGGGCTAAACTAGATCTCCAACTTCCTCACCGCATAGATCGAGCTTACAGCGACAAGAACCCTCGATCCCCAATCGCATAGATCCATCTCCGCCGGCAAACTAGATGGCGGAATCGTCCAATACCAGCGCAGTGGTCTCTGGTCTGAAGGTACGCCTGCTCCTCGCAGTCTGAACACGGTGCTAGAATTAATAGCAAACACCTGAATTAATGCTTCATTCCATCGTTAAATTTTTTAGGTTTCAGACATCCTGTTGTCGCATCCTTCTCTCCCAAATTCTCTCTGTCTTGGCCCCCGTACAGAATCTAGTCCTGCCCATCTGATATCTTGCGAGGCAAACAGAATCCCCTTCGTAAGCCAAGACCTAGATTTGAATTCTTGGGCCGACTGCTTGCGAGCCTGGCCTAATCTTCCTGAACATTGGGTCTCTTGGTTCATCAGGGTAGCCAAAACTTACCAATCTCAATGGGAAACCACGGGAATAGCTGATGCCTTGCATTTGTCATTGTCTCCCCTGGAGAAACATGAAAATCTTCTAAAAACCATCGGCTATTTCTGGTCCGATGCTCTGAACTGCTTCATGTTTGGTCATGGCCCCATGACACCAACTCTGTTAGACGTGGTGATGATTACTGGTCTGGACGTTACATCACCCAGCCCCTCTGCTTTTAAGCTGACAAAGGTCCCCTACAAGCTTTCTTCCAAAACAGACTGCACGAACTGGGGTGCCTATCTTCAAAAACACATGAAAACTAAAGGCCCTGTCACAGAGAAAGAACACACGGCTTTCCTCAACTTCTGGCTAGAACATTTCATATTCTGTGGCCCTTCCCTGGCTCCAACCAAGAATTACCTCTCCTTGGCCTACGAACTTGCCAAAGGCACTCAACTTGGCATCGGCAAACTGTTCCTTGGAGAAGTCTATCGATATCTCCAGTTGATGTCTGTCAAATTATTCTCCGGCCTAGCAGTCAAAACAGGAGGTCCTTGGTGGTTCATTCAACTATGGGCCCAACTGTATTTTCAAAACCATGTCCCAAACTTCTCCCTTTTGGCGAGTTGCACCTTTCCAAATGTCAAAGGGAAGCAGACCCGATGCACCAGCTATGGCCAAGCTCTGTACAGACTGCCAGGTAGCAAACTGATCCCTCAGGAAGCATCCAAATGGTTCAGCATTTTCTTCCAAGGCCTGGATAATCCTATCTTATTTCCTTGCACGGAAGAATCGGAACATTTTGAAAATCCAATCTCCTTCAGGCTAGACAACTTTGCCGATGACACCAGCACTCGGCAGCTATTTTCCACTGTGATCCGTCCCTGCTTTCTTCCAGTTGGCATGAGCACATCCAATAGAATAATCAAGCCTGGATATGAATTCTACCAGCCAGTCGTAGTGGCTCGGCAATTTGGCCTTGGACAAGTACCTCCCCATTTCTTTCTCCACCATCTTACAGAGAGCAGAGCTGACCTGCCCGATCCTCTCACCAGTCAAAGGTGTTATTCCTTCTTTGATGCTCTGACCATCCCAATTCCCAACAACCTCATCTTTACTTCATCAACCGATGGTTTTGAGAACTGGTGGTCGATGTGGAAGACTCATGCCTTCAGGAGAGCTCTGGGACCGTTGTTGGAACAGCTTGATGCTGAATATGATATCCCTGTAGAACAGGTACTATTACTTGTAAATTTTCTTGATGCAACTCACAAATGATTCTTCTAATATCCCGCTCTGTCTCCTTGCAGCGACAAGATGGTCCTGAACCTACACACGATGATGGCTCCCCCTTCGAATTCTTCCCACCAGCTCCTGTGGTCCTTTTCTGCAAAAATTTGCCACCTTTTAAAAAGGTCGTGATGCAGAACCAGCCGATATCACCACAATCGGCTTCCAAGATCCAAGCCACTTCTGGGTCAGCCGCCTCTCGAGTTCCAACTAAAACAAGAACGATGGTGAGGAAGGTAGCTGCCAGGAAGACCTCGAGGCGCCGGAGCCCTTCTCCAGAAAGTTCGCATGTACGCTGATCCATGCCTTGGTTGATCTCTTTCATCCTTGCAAACATGCTCGTGCTTAATAGCTCTCCTTTCTTACAGGCTTCCGTCGAAGACACCTCCAGCGAGGACACACAATCCAATCGAGGAGAATTGGGTCCAACAGACTCTGAGAGGACCATCACACCGAGTCAGCCAGATTTGCCACAATCGGCTCCCAGGAAAAGGCCAGTTCCTGAACCTGCTGCCCCCCGAGCATCAGTCGAGGCGGGGCCAGTCGTGAGCCCCAAAAGGGCTCGCAAGGGACTGCAAACTTCTTCGTCGAGCCAGGAGGTTTCGCAACATCACCCTCCATGCTTTTACCAATTGTTTTTTATCTGTCGATTCATCACTATTTACATCGGCAAGCACCTTCCATGCAGGCGACTGACACTCCTAGTGGCAAAGTGTCACATCCCAAGATTTTCCAAATCTTGTAATGTGAAAATAAATGAATAAAATAAAACTTTGTTTGATTTTCAGGGCCAGAAGAAACTTTTTGAATTTAAATGGTACTTCAAACCCATTTGAATTAAATAAAATCCTAAAGGGATTTAAAAATATAAACATTTATTAAAGGAAATTAAAAATGTTTTGGAATTATTATTTTGGATCTTTAATAAAAGATTTTGTTTTCAAATGAAAAGGTGGATTAATAAATAAAGATTGTTTTATAAAGCCAAATTAAACTTGGCCAAGGTTTTGAAACAAAAGAGTTTTCTTTGATTAAAATAATAAAAGTTTATTTTAAATAAAGTAATAAAGATTTAGCATCCAACCTTATTTGAAGATAAAAGGTTTTACCAATTTAAAATTAAAACATCAAAACTTATTAAAATTAATTAAAATAAGTTTTCCCAATATTGGATATTCACAAATAAAACCTATTAAAGTGTTTTGACTTTACTTTAGATTTTAAAATAAATATTCTCAATAAAACAAACCCTAGTTGATTTAATAATGAAAGTCTATTTTATTTAATTAATAATGGACTCTAAAATAAAATGTTATTTTGTTTTAAAACAAGTTTCCAAATGAATTTTATTTACAAATAAAACCTACTGAATTGATTTTGAAAATATTAGGATTTCAAATGAAGATTTTATTAATAAACAACAAAAACTTTATTTAATTAATAAACCATGGCCTACTTATTTAATTAATAAATGGAACCTAAAAAGATTTAAAATAATATTTTAGAATGTGAATTATAATGTCAAACAGAACCAAACTCAAATGAAAAGTTTGTTGATTGTTTGAATTTGTTTGAGTGTTGTTTGAATGTGTGAATAATTGTTTGATTTTCAAAACAGAAAAATAGAAAAAGAAAAGAATGCAGAGACAGAAAAAAATAGGAAAAGACAAGCCAGCCCATCAAGCCCAGGAAGCCCACCTAGCCCAGCTCTCCCTTCCCCGAAGCGTTACTTTTCTCACCGCCGAAATAGCCCATAGAGTCAATGACCGGTGGACCCATCCTCCCTCTTCTTTCTCACTGACGCTGGACCCCACACCTCCTGTTCTTCTTCCCCACCCGCAGAACACGCCCACCCCGTCGCCCGGTCGTTGCAGACAGAATAACTCCGGCGTAATTCTCCTTAAACACGCATTGAATTAGCCCTCTGACCACGCAGGTTAAATCGTCACCCTCTCCTCTCTCGTTCCCCTCAGACTCCTCCCCAAAGCTCGCCCCCAGGCTGCCATAATTCGTCAGCCACTCCCTCTGCCTCCGACGACCCCTCTCGCCAATTCCGGCCAACACACGCTCCCTTCCGCCTCCCTGAGCACACGAGCACGCTCACCATACACGGGCGCATCCTTCTGTGTCAATCACTCGACCGCGGGCGCCCCAGAGCTTGGACTTGGACTAGCTCTGACAGCGCCGTCGCCTGTTCCATCTCCGACGACAACCCCAGGTAGAGACCGGCCGCCCCTTTGCTTCTCGATCATGCTAGCAGCTTCACCTTGGTCTTGCGCACCTAATCGTGCCCTCCGTTTGGCTTCTCATGATCGACAGCGTCGCCCCCGACCGCAACCAGGACCACCTGACGCCGTTCGCAACTCCGGCGAGGAATTACTGCAACCCTAGTACGCCCCTTGACCAACCGCGAGCACCTTGAGCTTCGCCGTGTTCTCCTGAGCCTGGTGAGCATCTTCTTACCCTCTCTTGCTTCCTGCCTCGCCAGCACCGCCGCCAACTGGTCGCTCCGCCGCTCGCCAATGACCTCGCGCCACCAGTTCATGGCCATTAGATAGGAGCCGTTCGATCTGGATCGGGCGGGCACGATAGAATCATTTAACGCCGAAAGGGTACGTTTTCTGAGCCGCACGATTCGTTTAGATCCAACGCACAGCAGGCCACGATCCGGCCGAACCGGTATCGCCCAATAAGATAACGCCGCGTGTCCCTGTTCTGATTAAAACAGAAATTAGAAACCAGATTTAAAAGCCATTTTCAAACCCATATAACTTTTGAACCACACGTCCAAATTTGGCAAATTTTATATCAATGAATTCAGGAGAACAAGCCCTATCCAACTGTGGAGTTAGTTTAGAAAATAGTATTTGTTATCTTGTTTGAAATTGCAGAAACTTATGTATGCTTGTTTGGAGTATAAAAATTGTTTAAAATTGAATTTAGGGATAAAATTTTTGCAAAATGGTTTGTTGTGACCTTACTGACCCTAGGAACCAACCCATGGTTTGGAAAATGAATTTGGAAAAGTTTGGAATGGATTAATTAGTTTAGTCCATTTCTAGCTAAATAAAATTGTTGATTTTATTATAAAAATGTTTTTGGAAAGAAAACTTTAAGGAAAAGTTTTGGACCAAACCTACTGATCAAAAAACACCAAGTTTTGCAATAGCAACTCATTTGGTGAACCCTATAGGCTAATGCCTTAATAAAAATATTTCTACACCACATAAAATAACACTGTTTTGAAAATGATTTTAAAGTGAAACCTTTTGCAAATGACTTGGCCACTTTAGGAAATGACCATTAGATGTACCCAAATGACTATGACCCACTAGGAACCACTTTTTCAAACAAAACAAAGCTTGGCATGCTTGCATGCATCTCTTTGACTTTGTTATTTATGTGTGTTGTTTTGCTTGATTGGTAGATTGAGTTTGTGCCTTGCTTGATTGATTTGTAGTGACTTGAAGAGTGTGATTTTTGCAAAGATCAAGAAGTGAACCTATACTCTACCAAAAAGGCAAGTGATGCTTCATACTTTTGTCCCATTATTTTTCTCTATGCATTAGTGATTTTGCTAAGTAAACTTGCATGGATTTTGCTAAGTATAGATCTTGCTATAGGAAAACATAGTAATGAATCCTCAATAGGATTTTCATAAGTTAGAGATTCCTACTACTACCAAGCTTAGCCTAGCTAATAGAAAACATGGGTGGAATATATATTCACACTATGGAAAAATATTCTAAGTCTAAAGGACTTGTGATTTTGTTTAATAAAACAACTAAATTAATGAATCACCTGGGTGGAATGGGCTTGCTTGGTGGAGAATGGTTGAGTGGTTCACAATGCCATAGGCTTGGATTGTGTATCTCACTTGTGGATGGCCACCCAGGAAACAAAGAGATTTGAGATGTCAAATGTTGAGAAGCTTCAAGTGCAACCACTTGGCAATATGGGCTCTGCCATGATCATATAGGTTGCAAGAACTTAGCCAAATGGACAGTGGGTGGTAGTGTTTGATAGGTTGGAGCGCGTCCATTTTGGTCTAAGGGAAAGCTTCTGAAAGATCTTGTCTTGGGAAACCAAGTCTTGTGGGGAAAGTGCACCACCTCTGCAGAGTGTAAAATCTAAGTACTTAGCCATGTCCCTGGTAAAGGACAATTTGAGCATCAAGACATGGAAGCAATCAAGAATCTCATCATTCCAATTTCTAAATTAAAATCTTGTGGTTTGAACAAGGGATTGTTTGAATTCTTCAATCATTGATGGAGAGATGGCTTGGTACAAGGATCTTGAAATCTTTGGTTGAGGAAAATGATTTTGTCAAGCAAAAACTTAGTATTTTCAAAATGATAAGAAAAATCTATTTTAAGCAATGCAAGCCTCAACTCCACTTAGCCAAATGCATATAGATGATAGACTCCACTATACAAATATAGTATCACTTGCCAATACAATTCAAATGTATTGACCCTTTGTGGCTGTAACTTGTATGTTGCAGGTTTGATTGTTTTTAGTGAAGATTGTTTGATTAGGATTACAAAGTCTACAACCAACATCTGCCTGTGGCACTTTGAAGATGAAGGACCCATGACTATATTTATTCCGCTGCAATATAATGTAATAGCCATATGAGCTATGTTTGATGTAATAAACTTATGTTATTCCTGGTTATAAAGTTATATTATGACCCTTGTTTCTTGATATTACATCTTAACTGTGGATGCTAGCTATTGATCCAGGGACTAGCATTGTAAAACACAGGAGGGATCAATCTTATTAAAGGTTGGGACCCCTACAGATGGTATCAGAGCATTGTGTTGCCTGTAGGATTTGTAAACCTAGGATTGGACAAAAACCCTTAGAAAAATAGGAGTTATATTTTGTTCCAAAACTTATTTACAAAAACACTTGTAAACGCTTTCCTCAACCATTTTGGTTTTAACTCTACACCTCTTCTATTTCAACTTGATGGAAAACCTACCCCATGGCCAAAGACTACACCATGTGCAAAGGACTACTTCAACTCTAATGACTTCAACATCTTCAGCTCTAATGACTTCAACATCTTCAGCATGTTCACCAAGGACTTCCAACTTGGAAACCACTAAGGACCACAAGTGAAACAAGGAAATCTTACTTAAGATTAGAGACTGAGGGAATGCAAAATAAAAAGGAGCCATCAACAACTTTGAAGTATTGTGACCAAGAGTTTTTCTCAAGGAAACCATGATCTCATACAAGAAGGATCAAACATGAAGGAAGGAAAGATCACAAGTGAACCATGTAGATGGACCACCATTTATAGTTAAGTCAAAACCATCAACTTATGTGGTGTAACAAAAATATTTTGTTGCCTAAAAATGTGCTTGAACTTTGTTGTTTGAGTGAAAAGTTGTTTGTGATTGCATGCACATTGTTTGTGTGAATTGTGATGTGTGTGATTAGGAATAATTCCTTAGAAATATCTTGTCTATTCTAAATCTCCCTTCAAAACCCAAACAGATGACTACCCCAAAAGACTCCAAGGTGGATGACAACCACAACCAAGAGGACAACATGAAAGAACTTATAATAACCCAAAACCAGTTGAGCCAAGAGACAACTCAGCTTTTAGCCAACAACAATGGATTAGACCCAGCTATACAAAGGATTTTGAAACTTCAATCCCAATTGTTTCAAAGATTGGTTACTCAAGTGATCAACATGAGAGAAAACTTTTCCCAAGGAGCTAATGACAACAAGGATGACAAGGATGTTATTCTAGAAGGAACCCAGGCTAGCAATATTTTTAGATACAAGGATCATGCATCCAAGGAGTATGAAGATCAATACCCCAAGAAGAGAGAAAGATCTCCCACCTATGAAGAACATGAACCAGAAGAACTCCTAGCTTTGGAGAGACCCAAGAAGAAGAAGAAATTCCCCAACACTAGCAAGAAGGATATTACACAAGTGCAATGTTCAAATGCAAAGAGATGGGACACTATGCCAATGAATGCCCAGAAAAGAAGAAGAGCCAAGAAAGCAAACAAAAGCTAGTGAAACCCAAGATAAGGAAGGATTTTAGCCAAGTGATGTGCAAATACTGCAAAGAGTTAGGACGTTATGCAAACTACTGTCCAGAAAAGATGAAGTATAAGATAAACAAGCCTATGAGGGATATCAGCCTTGTGACATGTTTCAAATGCAAGGAACTAGGCCACTATGCAAACAATTGTCCAGAAAGGATGGAGAACAAGTTAAACAAGTCTATGAAGGATCTCAACCTTGGCCCATGAGTCAAGCATGGAAAGTAAAGACATAAAAGCAACTGTTGCTTAGAGAAATTCCCAGAATCCCAAGAAGGACAATATGTAATTTTTGTTTAAAAATTTTTAAGGGTGGTAGTACCCTAGTTGTTTTTGAACTTGCTGGTAACCCCTAGCCTCCCCAAATCTCGGGACGAGATTTATTTTAAGGGTGGTAGCCTGTCACATCCCAAGATTTTCCAAATCTTGTAATGTGAAAATAAATGAATAAAATAAAACTTTGTTTGATTTTCAGGGCCAGAAGAAACTTTTTGAATTTAAATGGTACTTCAAACCCATTTGAATTAAATAAAATCCTAAAGGGATTTAAAAATATAAACATTTATTAAAGGAAATTAAAAATGTTTTGGAATTATTATTTTGGATCTTTAATAAAAGATTTTGTTTTCAAATGAAAAGGTGGATTAATAAATAAAGATTGTTTTATAAAGCCAAATTAAACTTGGCCAAGGTTTTGAAACAAAAGAGTTTTCTTTGATTAAAATAATAAAAGTTTATTTTAAATAAAGTAATAAAGATTTAGCATCCAACCTTATTTGAAGATAAAAGGTTTTACCAATTTAAAATTAAAACATCAAAACTTATTAAAATTAATTAAAATAAGTTTTCCCAATATTGGATATTCACAAATAAAACCTATTAAAGTGTTTTAACTTTACTTTAGATTTTAAAATAAATATTCTCAATAAAACAAACCCTAGTTGATTTAATAATGAAAGTCTATTTTATTTAATTAATAATGGACTCTAAAATAAAATGTTATTTTGTTTTAAAACAAGTTTCCAAATGAATTTTATTTACAAATAAAACCTACTGAATTGATTTTGAAAATATTAGGATTTCAAATGAAGATTTTATTAATAAACAACAAAAACTTTATTTAATTAATAAACCATGGCCTACTTATTTAATTAATAAATGGAACCTAAAAAGATTTAAAATAATATTTTAGAATGTGAATTATAATGTCAAACAGAACCAAACTCAAATGAAAAGTTTGTTGATTGTTTGAATTTGTTTGAGTGTTGTTTGAATGTGTGAATAATTGTTTGATTTTCAAAACAGAAAAATAGAAAAAGAAAAGAATGCAGAGACAGAAAAAAATAGGAAAAGACAAGCCAGCCCATCAAGCCCAGGAAGCCCACCTAGCCCAGCTCTCCCTTCCCCGAAGCGTTACTTTTCTCACCGCCGAAATAGCCCATAGAGTCAATGACCGGTGGACCCATCCTCCCTCTTCTTTCTCACTGACGCTGGACCCCACACCTCCTGTTCTTCTTCCCCACCCGCAGACCACGCCCACCCCGTCGCCCGGCCGTTGCAGACAGAATAACTCCGGCGTAATTCTCCTTAAACTCGCATTGAATTAGCCCTCTGACCACGCAGGTTAAATCGTCACCCTCTCCTCTCTCGTTCCCCTCAGACTCCTCCCCAAAGCTCGCCCCCAGGCTGCCATAATTCGTCAGCCACTCCCTCTGCCTCCGACGACCCCTCTCGCCAATTCCGGCCAGCACACGCTCCCTTCCGCCTCCCTGAGCACACGAGCACGCTCACCATACACGGGCGCATCCTTCTGTGTCAATCACTCGACCGCGGGCGCCCCAGAGCTTGGACTTGGACTAGGTCTGACAGCGCCGCCGCCTGTTCCATCTCCGACGACAACCCCAGGTAGAGACCGGCCGCCCCTTTGCTTCTCGATCATGCTAGCAGCTTCACCTTGGTCTTGCGCACCTAATCGTGCCCTCCGTTTGGATTCTCATGATCGACAGCGTCACCCCCGACCGCAACCAGGACCACCTGACGCCGTTCGCAACTCCGGCGAGGAATTACTGCAACCCTAGTACGCCCCTTGACCAACCGCGAGCACCTTGAGCTTCGCCGTGTTCTCCTGAGCCTGGTGAGCATCTTATTACCCTCTCTTGCTTCCTGCCTCGCCAGCGCCGCCGCCAACTGGTCGCTCCGCCGCTCGCCGATGACCTCGCGCCACCAGTTCATGGCCATTAGATAGGAGCCGTTCGATCTGGATCGGGCGGGCACGATAGAATCATTTAACGCCGAAAGGGTACGTTTTCTGAGCCGCACGATTCGTTTAGATCCAACGCACATCAGGCCACGATCCGGCCGAACCGGTATCGCCCAATAAGATAACGCCGCGTGTCCCTGTTCTGATTAAAACAGAAATTAGAAACCAGATTTAAAAGCCATTTTCAAACCCATATAACTTTTGAACCACACGTCCAAATTTGGCAAATTTTATATCAATGAATTCAGGAGAACAAGCCCTATCCAACTGTGGAGTTAGTTTAGCAAATAGTATTTGTTATCTTGTTTGAAATTGCAGAAACTTATGTATGCTTGTTTAGAGTATAAAAATTGTTTAAAATTGAATTTAGGGATAAAACTTTTGCAAAATGGTTTGTTGTGACCTTACTGACCCTAGGAACCAACCCATGGTTTGGAAAATGAATTTGGAAAAGTTTGGAATGGATTAATTAGTTTAGTCCATTTCTAGCTAAATAAAATTGTTGATTTTATTATAAAAATGTTTTTGGAAAGAAAACTTTAAGGAAAAGTTTTGGACCAAACCTACTGATCAAAAAACACCAAGTTTTGCAATAGCAACTCATTTGGTGAACCCTATAGGCTAATGCCTTAATAAAAATATTTCTACACCACATAAAATAACACTTTGTTTTGAAAATGATTTTAAAGTGAAACCTTTTGCAAATGACTTGGCCACTTTAGGAAATGACCATTAGATGTACCCAAATGACTATGACCCACTAGGAACCACTTTTTCAAACAAAACAAAGCTTGGCATGCTTGCATGCATCTCTTTGACTTTGTTATTTATGTGTGTTGTTTTGCTTGATTGGTAGATTGAGTTTGTGCCTTGCTTGATTGATTTGTAGTGACTTGAAGAGTGTGATTGTTGCAAAGATCAAGAAGTGAACCTATACTCTACCAAAAAGGCAAGTGATGCTTCATACTTTTGTCCCATTATTTTTCTCTATGCATTAGTGATTTTGCTAAGTAAACTTGCATGGATTTTGCTAAGTATAGATCTTGCTATAGGAAAACATAATAATGAATCCTCAATAGGATTTTCATAAGTTAGAGATTCCTACTACTACCAAGCTTAGCCTAGCTAATAGAAAACATGGGTGGAATATATATTCACACTATGGAAAAATATTCTAAGTCTAAAGGACTTGTGATTTTGTTTAATAAAACAACTAAATTAATGAATCACCTGGGTGGAATGGGCTTGCTTGGTGGAGAATGGTTGAGTGGTTCACAATGCCATAGGCTTGGATTGTGTATCTCACTTGTGGATGGCCACCCAGGAAACAAAGAGATTTGAGATATCAAATGTTGAGAAGCTTCAAGTGCAACCACTTGGCAATATGGGCTCTGCCATGATCATATAGGTTGCAAGAACTTAGCCAAATGGACAGTGGGTGGTAGTGTTTGATAGGTTGGAGCGCGTCCATTTTGGTCTAAGGGAAAGCTTCTGAAAGATCTTGTCTTGGGAAACCAAGTCTTGTGGGGAAAGTGCACCACCTCTGCAGAGTGTAAAATCTAAGTACTTAGCCATGTCCCTGGTAAAGGACAATTTGAGCATCAAGACATGGAAGCAATCAAGAATCTCATCATTCCAATTTCTAAATTAAAATCTTGTGGTTTGAACAAGGGATTGTTTGAATTCTTCAATCATTGATGGAGAGATGGCTTGGTACAAGGATCTTGAAATCTTTGATTGAGGAAAATGATTTTGTCAAGCAAAAACTTAGTATTTTCAAAATGATAAGAAAAATCTATTTTGAGCAATGCAAGCCTCAACTCCACTTAGCCAAATGCATATAGATGATAGACTCCACTATACAAATATAGTATCACTTGCCAATACAATTCAAATGTATTGACCCTTTGTGGCTGTAACTTGTATGTTGCAGGTTTGATTGTTTTTAGTGAAGATTGTTTGATTAGGATTACAAAGTCTACAACCAACATCTGCCTGTGGCACTTTGAAGATGAAGGACCCATGACTATATTTATTCCGCTGCAATATAATGTAATAGCCATATGAGCTATGTTTGATGTAATAAACTTATGTTATTCCTGGTTATAAAGTTATATTATGACCCTTGTTTCTTGATATTACATCTTAACTGTGGATGCTAGCTATTGATCCAGGGACTAGCATTGTAAAACACAGGAGGGATCAATCTTATTAAAGGTTGGGACCCCTACAGAAAGCCGGGGCAGCGCCGATGTCTCTCGCAAGGCCGGATCTAGTAATCCCTGACGGTGTAGATGAAACGGTTACCACTTTAGTCGAGCCCCCAGCGACAACACACAAACCGACTGTCTCGTCATCTACTTTCCCCTTGATCTTAGGAGAGGTACGTTCGCCTCGTTCGGCTCATCCTTCCATGTTAGATGCATACTGACGCCATTTCGGCCTGCCAGGGTTGTGATATTTCACGCCTGCTGACGTTCGACCCTGAATCCATCGAACCAACTCTCCTTGTTGCCAACGATGAACCACGAGCAAGGGCTGTTCTACCTCAATTCCAGCGCCTCAAAGCCTTGCTGTCCTCCCCGATCGAGAAGTTGATCGAGGGTTCTGAAGAGGTGAAGAGTGTTCTTGCTGAAATCAAGGACCAACTCCCAGTAGCATTGCAGGTGAAGCTCTGGCCAGTTGTAACTCTGTCTTTCTACGGGTCAAGGGTGAAGTTGGCTCGCGAGAGGATTAATCTGCGCCGCGCCCAACTCCCACTGAAGGCCAACATTGCAGACAAATGTCAGCAGCTCAACGAGAAAAAGGCGACTCTGGATGCCAAAACTGACACCTCTGTCAGCACCGCCGAGCTTGCATCCTTGAAAAAGGAACTGGGAGATCTTGAAGAGAAGGTCCAGGCGACTAAACAGCTCATCCGTGACAAGGAAGCATTCATCGCCCGCTCTCAAGACGAAGCGGAAGGCCTCAAAGCTCAACTGAAGACTGATCTGGCGGAAATACGTGCCCTGAACAAGCAGCTGGTGATGGGCAAGGACGAAGATGACGAAGCCGAAATCGCTGAGGTGGATCGTGTCCGCGCTGACGCCCTCCACGCCTTCGAGGCATTCCTTCAGTAGCTTCTTCACGTAAACTGACACCTGCTCGTAGCAGTTTGAACCTCTAGAGTCGATGGCTGTGCATCGGCTGTATTTTTTTTATTGGCCGATTTCATGTATCGGCCCCCATATTTCACTGTCCATCATCCCACATGCTTGGGAAATATTTCTTGAGGTGCTGACCGTTGACAGCCACTGGGAATTTCACGCCGTCTAGCTCCTCAAGCATGTACGCGTTCCCTCTTAAAACTTGATCGACCCTGTATGGCCTGTGCCAATTTGGAGACCATTTACCATATGTTGCATCCTTAGTCCCCAGTGGCAATACAGCTTCCCATACCAGATCGCCAACGTGGAACTCCTTCGGTGTCACCTTCTTATTATATGCACGAGCTACCTTGGCCTTGTTCTCTTTGATTTTCTCAAGCGACCATAGCCTAAGCTCAGTTAAATCCTCAACACTGTCATTCATCAGGGCCGTATATTCTTCAGTTGTTAGATCGTTCTGAAAAGTGACACGTCTCGATCCAGCCGTAATTTCCCAGGGCAATACGGCTTCTTGTCCATAGACTAGATGGTATGGCGAGGTTTTTATCGCTCCATGACATGACATGCAATAAGCCCATAAAGCCTCTGACAAAACCTCGTGCCAACGCCTAGGGTGCTCATCGATCTTCCTCTTGATCAGCTTGATAAGGCTCTGGTTGGACGCTTCAGCTTGCCCATTTGCTTGAGCATAGTATGGAGATGATCGGATCAGCTTAATTCCCGTGTCCTCATAGAACTCTCTAAACTCGTAAGAAGTGAAGACCGAACCTCCATCGGTCGTGATCGTTTGGGGAATCCCGAATCTATGAATGACATGTTCTTTCACAAAATCGATAACATCCTTCGAGCTCACTGACTTCATAGGGACGGCTTCCACCCATTTAGTGAAATAATCCGTAATGGCCAAAATCCACATGTGGCCTTTGCTTGATGGAGGATTGATCTTGCCAATCATATCCATGCCCCAACCTCGGAATGGCCAAGGCTTGATGATGGGGTTCATTGCTGACGCGGGTACCGTCTGAATTTTTCCAAATTTCTGACATGCTTGACACCCTTTGTAGTACTTAAAACAGTCCTCCAGCATGGTGGGCCAATAAAACCCTGATCGCCTGATCAACCATTTCTGCTACGTCCTTGTAGCCTGAAGCCATTTGTGCGAGATCATTCGCCTCTGTATTCTGCGATCGCGGGATCCAGTTAAAGTTTATGTACCGGAACTGTGTCATGAGCTCACGGCATTGCAACCATAATGGGAAGAGCGACTCGCTCTCACACTTGTATTCCTCCGTGAGTTGGGAAATCACCAATTTGGAGTCTCCAAAAATTTCCACTGCCTCTGCCCCAGCTTCGATGAGCAACTCCATTCCCTTGCGTATCGCCTCATACTCGGCGACGTTGTTGGTGCGAGGGGTAGCTAGCCTGATGGAGAAGGAATATGTTGCCCCCCGGGGCGACACGAGTAGAATGCCAATGCTGCAACCATCATCACAAACCGATCCATCAAAAAACATAGCCCACGCTCGTATAGACAGCGCTGCTATATCAGTGTTGATCCTTTCAGCAATAAGGTCGGCCAATGCCTGACCCTTAACCGCTTTCGCGGGTTGATACCGGATATCAAATTCCGATAATGCAAACATCCATTTGCCGAGTCGGCCTTTCAACATAGGAGCCGATAGCATGTGCTTTATGACATCTGATTTGCATATAATGATAATCTCCGCTGAGAGCAAGATGTGGCGCAGCTTGGTGCAGGTGAAAAACAGGCAGAGGCACAACTTATCGATCTCAGGGTACCTTGTCTCTGCGTCCAGCATCCTTCTGCTGATGTAAAACACAACTCGCTCCAGACCATCATAAACTTGCACCACCACCGAGGCGATGGACGTGTCGGCTACTGACAAGTAAATGTAGAACGGCCTATCCGGCTGGGGCGGAACCAACACTGGCGGCTTCGTCAGATATTCTTTGATTTCGTCGAAGGCTCGTTGTTGTTCTGTCCCCCAGCGGAACTCCTCATCAGTTTTAATTTTCACCAGTCCCATGAACGGCTCTATTCTTCCTGACAGATTGGAGATGAATCTTCTGACGAAGTTGATCTTGCCGATGAGAGACTGCAGTTCTTTCTTCGTGGTAGGTGGCTTCATTGTTCGCACTGCCTCCTGACTTTTCAGGCCGATCTCGCTTCCGCGTTCATGGACCAAGAAACCCAAGAACTGACCGGCCGTCACACCGAAGGCACACTTCTTTGGATTCATCCGTAGCCCGAATTTTCTCGTTCGGTCCAGGACGCGTCGCAGATCGTCCAAGTGTCCTTGTACTGAAGCAGACTTGACCACCACGTCATCGATATAAATTTCCACCAGCTTGCCGATCAGATCATGGAAAATGTAATTCATGGCTCTTTGGTATGTGGCGCCGGCATTCTTCAGTCCAAACGTCATGACTACATATTCAAACAACCCCACCGAACCTGGGACTCTGAATGCAGTCTTGTGTATATCTTCCGGAGCCATAAAAATTTGGTTGTAACCGGCATTGCCATCCATGAAGCTCAAGACTTTATGACCAGCAGCTGCGTTGATTAATGTCTCTGCTACCGGCATCGGATACTCATCCTTTGGAGTAGCTCTATTGAGATCCTGAAAATCTATGGCAACACGCCAGCGGCCATCTTTTTTCTCTACAGGTACGATGCTAGAAATCCACTCAGCATACCTGCATGGCCTGATTAACTTAGTTGTCAACATTTTCTCGATCTCTTTCTTGACTTCTTTCAAAATTTCGGCCTTCATCTGTCGTGCTCGCTGCTGGAATGGCCGAAATCCTTTTTTAAGCGGGAGTCGATGCTCAATGATGCTCCTGTCTAGCCCGGGCATCTCTGTATAATCCCAGGCAAAGCAATCTGGATATCCTTTCAACAAAGCTATCATCGGACCCCGCAGATTCGGATCTAACTTCTTGCTGATAAATGTTGGCCGTGGCTTATCCCCAGGACCGATGTCAATCTCCTCTAGCTCATCAGCGGAGGTAAACCCATACCCTAGCTTTCCGTCACCTGCTAAATCGATGCTAAACACGGGGCAAACAGTTGGTGAGGATAACAAAGGTAATTTGGGCCGATTTCCGGAATCGGCTCCCTTTTTGATTGCATTAGTCAAGGAAGGTTTACAACTTATTCGTGCTCTACAATGGCAGGGAACCTCCCTACTACGACTGCATGACCTGTTTGTCGTAAGATTGCTGCTTTTTATTTTTTGTGGCCGATCGCAGGGATGGGCCATACCACGTACGATCGTGGACTTTGCTACTCTGTCAGGCCAGTGGATAAGACCAGCCTCACCCCGTTTTTTGTAGCTTCAATGCGCTCACAGCCGTCTAGACTGACTCCAGAGATCGGCTCTTGGTCTCCTGCCTCCCAGATGTTCATGCCAGCTATGGAGATCTCGATCGAATCATCTGCATGAATGACCTCCACTTCATCTCCATCCCACTGTATCAGGCACTGGTGCATCGTGGATGGAATGCAGCAGTTGGCGTGAATCCAATCCCTCCCCAGCAAGACGGCGTAGGTGCTTTTGCTGTCAACGATGAAGAATGACGTAGGGATGGTTTTTCTGCCCACGGTCAGGTCCACATTCAGAACGCCTTGCGTCTCTGAAGTTTGGCCGTTGAAGTCGCTTAACGTTACGTTGGTTTTGATCAGATCTGTAGTGGAGCGTCCCAAACGCCGTAGCATGGAGTATGGCATTATATTGACTGCCGCTCCGGTGTCAACCAACATCTTGCGGACAGGCTGCCCATTGATATAACCTCGCAGGTACAGAGCTTTCAGATGTTTGTAGCCCTTCTCTTGTGGCTTTTCAAAGATAACCGGCCGTGGGCCGCAGTCAAACTGTGCCACTGGTAGTTCTTTGGCTCTTGGAGCGCAAAACTCTGACGGAAGTGTGAACACCATGTTTGTGCCAGCCGATGTCTTCGCATCGGCTTTTACTGGTTTGGGGCGCCACTCTTTCATTTTCGGACGAGCCTCCGTTTCCAAGGTTTGCCGCACTTTCACGGCCAGATCGGGCCGTGCCTTCCTTAAAGCGTGGAGGTACTGCGCTTCGGCTTCCTCCAAGTTACGCAGCCGCTGAACTCGACGCTTTTGGGTGTGCCTGAGTCCATCAGGGCACCACCTTGGCCGGTGATATCTGTCTTCTTCTTTTCCACCCTTCGGCTCCTTGAGGCCTTTTGCTCGAGATGACTCCTCTTGCCTGTTCTGAGGTGGGAGCGGCCCTAGACGCTTGAACACTGAGACTGGACCTGTGTCATCCTTCTGCTGCCCACATTCCGGGCAGTTGTCGATCGTAGGCAATCGGCTCATTCCCGCGTCCCAGCAGTACTTGAAGAAAGGACAATCCCAATGTTTATCCACGCCTTCTTTTTCCTTCGACTTTTTATTAGCGAGGTGCTCATATCCTTCATCGTCTCTATCGTGCCGGCGACGTCGGTCATACTGACGCTCATACTTGTTAAGGAGATGCGTGGAGTGTGGCTTCTGATATCGCACGCTTCTCACTTGCTCCTCGGTCAAATACCGCCTGTCATCATAACGGGGCCGGTCACGTGGACCGGCCTCCTCTCTTTCTTTGCCCCGAGAGCGACCGTCTTCCTCCTTATATGTGCCATGGTGGTACACAGGTCCTGCCATATTAACATCGAACGAGAAATCCAACTGACACCTCGTGGAGTGGCTGTGTTCTACCATGTTGACGCCAGGAAATGGGTTTGTGTCTACTTTCATGGCGAATTGCCCAAGGATCAGACGGCCCTGTTCTATCGCCGTTTGGATCTGGCGACGTAGCTCTTTGCAGTCATTGGTGGTGTGGGTGAACGAGTGATGCCACTTGCAGTATGGTCTCCCGTTCATCTCTTGAGCCGTAGGGATTTTGTGGCCTTCGGGTAACTTCAGCTGCTTTTCTTTCAGCAGTAAATCGAATATCTGCTCAGCTTTGCTCACATCGAAGTCGAACCCTTTTGCAGGCCCTTGCTGCTTCACCCATTTGCAGGACACAGGATCTGCCCCCGAGCCCATTCAGCCACGGCCACCTCCTGGTCTTGTGTAGGATCTTCTTCTTCTGTATCGACCAGGCCTATCGGATGTTTGAACTTGTCTTGGTACAACTCAGGGTGGCGCTGTTCATACATTGTCAGCTTTTGGGCCATGTGCACCAATGAATTGTACTCTACTTGGAAAGCCAGATCTTTGATAGGTGCTGAGAGACCCAACACTGCCAGCTCGACTGCTTCTTTCTCAGTTAAACGAGCCGAATAACATCGGTTCTTGACAGTCCTGAAACGTTGAATGTACTCAGCTACCGTTTCTCCCCGCTTTTGCCGCACCTGCGCGAGATCTGCAATGCCAGCCTCGGTAGCTTCTGAATGATACTGAATGTGGAACTGTTCTTCCAGTTGCTTCCAGGTCTGGATCGAATCCGGTGGCAACGAGGTGTACCACCCAAAAGCTGGTCCTGTCAGAGATTGCGCAAAGAACCTTACGCATAACTGATCCGATGCTGAAATCATGCCTAACTGTGCCAGGTATCGGCTCACGTGCTCGATCGAGCTCGACCCTTCTGATCCGCTAAACCTTGAGAACTCAGGGAGCCGATACTTGGGTGGCAGCGGAATTAGATCAAACTCGTTTGGGTACGGCTTAGAATAGCCGATTGTCCTTCTCTTCGGCACGAAGCCGAACTGGTCTCTCAAGATGGTACGGATTTGCTCTACCGTTTGAGCTGCAGGGGCTAAATTCTCATAACTCGCTCCGGTGGCGTACTTGGCTAGCCATGCCTGTTTATCAGCGTCCATCCCAGACATCCCTGCTCCGGAAATACCTGCCCCCGAAGCCCCTGCTCCGGACACTCCTGCCCCAGAAATCCCTGCAGTTGCCACCTGGTTCGTGCGCGTTAGGTTATTGCAGTCCGGCACGTAGGTGCACACATATCCATGTGGGATTTCTTTAGGTGGTTCAAACAGGAATTGGCAATCGCCAGGGTCACCTCAAACCTTGTAGACGACGTACGCCGGTGCCCCTGGTGGCTCCGGAGCTGCAAGCGTGAATGGCAGCTGTGGCCTGGTCTGGAGCGGTCTTTCTCCCTGGTGAGTCCCTAGAGTAGGCCCCGACGGAGAGTACTGGTGTTTCATGATCTCCTGAACTACGCGAACCGCGACGCGCTCGAAAGCGTTCACTAGGCTCTCAGAATGGCGGTGAAGAGAATGAGCCACCATGTAATTGACTTCCTGTCGCAGAGCTCTGGTGCGCTCCTCTGAAGGAACAGACAGATCCACCTCGTCAAGAGCACCTTCGGGTGAGAACCCTTTCCACCTGATGCCATGCTTACGGGTCCTCTCAAAAGAGCCGATGAGATCGGCTTCGAAGAGAGCTTTGATATCATCATACTTCGCCTTGTGCTCCTCAGGCAGATCGTCGTACGTGACCGGTCTGTTCTCCATCGCAGCGTCGGATGTTGATGTAGACGTTGTTGAATGTCCCACCGGGCGTGCCAGAATGTGTTGCCTGCCAAAACCCACCGGCGAGCAGCGACGGGCAACACGAAGAGCCGGGAGGCTCCCAGGACTGCTGGTGGGCCCTGGTCCCTCGGGCAACGGCCCGCAAAACTCCGGCACACGTCCTGGCTGGTGCAAGGGCGTGCCACCTGACCTATACCTGGTCAGGAAGGTGATGGATTGCTTCGATTGGTTTCCTGCATGGCAAACAAACATACGTAAAATTCGAGCCGCGACCGGCTCCCAGGTTTCCCTGTGAATCGGCTCCTGGAGCCGATTATCCCATGGTTCTGCATTAGATCTATGATAACATGGGGTTTTGCTTCATCAATACAAGTTAAATCGATCTACGACAGTTTAACGTTTTCACCACATAATTGGAACATCCTACACGTAATTGAGCCTGGTGGACATGAAAGATGATAGAAAACTAACCCTAGAGAAGGCCTAACAACCGACGTAAAGTCAATTCCCGGAACAACTCCTCTCGAATTGGCAAACCATATCCTTACATGCCACTGGATCGTTCAACCCGTTTGCAAGGCCTGATTATGTGGATATCAAACTAAACCTTGGAGAACAAGGCATAACTATAACAGATCAAATCGTCTGAATAAAGATCAAGCAAGGTGCTACCCTTACACCCGGGAAAAGGTGCAAAGGCAGCGAGATAAGTAAAGGCAGCATAGCTAAGCAATCATAACAAAAAAGTACCGATGCTAGCCTAAACAAATCTATGATAAAAGTATTACTCGCCATCAACAAGGCTTCAGCACGAGTAACACTAAATAACGCATAAGCAGATACTGCCTAGATCGCAAGATGCGATCTAGGCAGCATGACACTTACCCGAGAAAAACCCTAGAAACAAGGGGTGGCGATGCGCCGAGATTGTGTTTGTTGTGAACGTGATCGTCCTCTTTTTCTCAATAACCTTAGGTACATATTTATAGTCCGGAGACTTTCTATCTTTGGAATAACCCTAACAACTCTATCTCTTACTTAAACCGAAACGGAACCTACTACAATATAATACACGGGCAATTTAGCCCAAATCCACGCACAAGGCCGATTCAACAACACGTTGCATATATGTATCTTCCAAGCCCATCTTGATTACGGCCTATCTCCTCCTTTGGCCAAAATATGGCGATAACAAAAGGTGAATTTGTTTTCACCGCAGCCATTCTTGTTTCACTGCTCCCATCTTCTCTAAGTGTTCTCACTGCGCACTGGAATTTCCTCGAGCTTTTCCTTCCTTGATTCTGCGTGCTCAACGCCGTCACCACCGCACTGCAACGGGGAAGCCCAAGAAGTTCTCCTCTACAGTTGGTACCAGCACCGCCGCTGGTGGCAAGAAGGGTTCCGCCGCCACCCGTGTCACCGATGGTGGCTGGCGGCGATCGGAGACGCGTGATAGTGATCTCCGCAAGCTCCATGAGCGGGGCCTGATCCCGCGGGATAGGGAGGCCGTCAAACTTCCCGGCAATGAGGTAATTACCCATCCTCCCGCTGGGTTTCGGGTTATGTTCCTCGCCTTTGTCCTTCGGGGCTTTTCCTTCCCAGTCCACAATTTCCTTCGTGGATTGCTTTTCCTTTATGGTATCCAGCTGCATCATCTTTCTCCCAACTCTATTCTTCATGTCACATGTTTCGTCACTTTCTGCGAGTGCTGGATCGGTATCAAGCCGCACTTTTGCCTCTTTCGGAAACTCTATTCCGTGAAGAGGCAATCTGGCTCCGGTGGTGTTTATCCCATTGGGGGTTGCATCATTTTCCTTCGATCCAATCTTCTTTTCTTCTCCTTTTCTATGTCCGAATCTGTCCAGTACTGGCGGAGGCGATGGTTTTACATCCGCGACTCCACGGTGGCTGGGCTGGATTTTGGTCTTGCTCCTTTCAACCCCTCCCAAAAAATCGAGCCGAAGAGGTCTTGGAAGAACCAGATCTTGGATGGCGAGGTGGCGGAGATAGAAGGGCTCTATCGTCGGGTGGAGGATCTCCAGCTGATTCCGGATAAAGAGGTGAACGGTGTGGATATCATCCGCACCTTCCTTAAACGTCGAGTGCAGCCGCTCTAGGCTAGGGCGCATCCGATGTTCCTTTATTCTGGTCGTCGCGATCTGACTAGGGTTTTAGCTAAGGAGTTCTCCAAGGGGGATCTCGATGGGGTTCTTCGCCTGCTGTTGAAATACAAGGCTGGAGAGGATATTCCGGGGAAGTCGCTGACTCCTCCGTTCTCTGCTTCTCGTCCGGTTCCGCAGGTGTAGATCTTGGGATGTGCACGCGGCGCTATTTTTGACTGTGTTTTCCTTGCACCTTTTTGTGCTGAAATTTTTGTTTTCTTCTTACGCAGGAATTCAAGGTGTCAGGCATGTCGCCTCCATTGCCCGAAGTGTTTCCGGATGCACCAGACAACGAGGTAGTGGACTCCATGTCTGAACTTCCGTCAGCGCAATCGTCGGCTGAGGAGGCCAACAAGCCGAGCGAGGATCACACTCGTAAGCGGACATGAAGCTCCAGCGAATCGTTAGATGCTTCGACTCCACCGACCCCTAGGAATCCGCTATGCCTTGAGCGTCACAGCGGGGGTCATGGGGGCTCTTCCTCTCCTATTCTGGCCGTGCCTGTGCAGGCTATGGCACCGCACCCGCCAGCGAAGCGGAAGAAGGAAGATAAGAAGGAAGAAAAGAAGGAAGAGAAGAAGGAAGAGAAGAAGAGCAGGAAGACCCCTCCTATCTTCGACTTGAGCGATCTCGACTCGTAAGTTTGTCCGGTTTCCTTTTGCTTTCCTTTTATTTCGCGTGATCATTCTTGTCTGATGTTTTCTTTTGCAGCCACTCTTTTGACAGCTCCTCCAGTGATGCCGCTCGGGAGATGGTGGGGGAGTCGAAGATTGCTTCTCCTCCTCAGACGGTGGCCACCTCTGAGGGCGCTGCTCCGAGGTCTTCTCCGCAGGAGGCTCGGGTGGTTGTCCCTCAGAAGACTGCAGGCGAACCTTCGGAGTCGCCGTCTATCCATGTAAGTGGTTTTGTTTTCTGCCGCAGGGGGAGCCCCTCGAGCCTTTTCGGATGATCTGCTGATCATTGTTTTCTTCCTGCCTCAGGGGGAGCCCCCGAGCGTCTTTAGGATGATCTGTTGTTCGTTTTTCTTCAAGTCTCGGGGGGAGCCCCCGAGCATTTTTCTAATGTGTAACTTGTTTTTCTCATTCTTTGGGCGTATCCCCCGAGCCGTTCTTTTGACGAGTAGTGCCTTTTGCAGCCTTTTGTGCAAGGCGCCAACCAGCTAGTGCAGCAGCACCTGGCATTAGAGGCCAGTTTCAGACAGCTTCAAGGTACGTTCACGAGTTGATCTTTGTGCTGCTCTTTGTACTTCTTTGCCCTGCGATCTGATATGTGTTATGCTGCTTGCAGAGGACAACAATACCACCCTCCATGAGCTTGATGCTCTCAAAAAGATCTTTGGGCGAGCAGAGAATAAGGCTGAGGACGCCGTTGGTGCGAAGGAGCGCCTCGAGCTGGAGCTAGCCAACGCAGCCGCGTCCAAGGAGCGCCTGCAGCAGCAGGCTATGGATCGTGAGGAGCAACTCGCCACCGCCGCGGCTTCACGCGAGAAGGAGGTGGCCAACAAGCTGATGGCGGCTGCCATGGCTATTTCGGGTGAGTTGCTTCATCTTCCTTTTTTTCGGGTTCCCTGTCTTTCCTTGTTGTGCTTGTATTTATGTTGCCCCTTCTCTTTCTTTAGATGTCACTGGCATCGAGTTTGACCGCGGTGTCCTGCAGCACGAAAGTGCTCTGGATGATGCCACTGTGGCGGTCGAAGACCGTTGTGGTACCGTGGTCGGGTTACTTGCCAATCCCAAGGAGGTTCTTGGGCGCTTCTACAAGGAGCTCGTACCCAAGGGCGTCGCCCTCGAAGATGTCGATGCCTTGGCGGATGCACTATCAGCCGAAGCACCTGCGGCGTACAAGCGCGAAAGGCATTGGTGCGTCCGTCGGGCTGGCGATGGCCCTGGCTTCCGGAGGGGAGCTAGATCTTCATTAGGTCACCTCCCAGATGCCAACGGCTGCTGACGGGTCCGAGGTAGCCTTCGCCATCTATGCTGCTCGCTGTAAGCGTTATGGGCCAAAGTTGATTGACTTGCTGGTTGAGTACGCGTTGAAGCAGCAGGGAGAGGCCAAGGGGAAACAGTCCGGCTCCGAGGCTACTCAGGATGCAGCTTCTTAGGTCTTGTAGTCGTAGGATAGCTTTTGTTTCCAGCTCTTGTAATTATGTCTATGAACAGTCCTTGCGCCACGTAGTGGCTTTTTGCTGTACATAATGAATTTCCGAGTTTTGTGTTCATTCGTCTGCTTGTTTATATCCCTGTCTTCTTTTACTCTAGGATCCTTCGGGTGATGATCCCGTTGACACTTCGTCTGCACCACAGCTGCGGCCATCCTTGGATGGTGCGTCGCAGCTTGTGTTTCTTCGAGATCGCATCCGTAGTCTTGAGAAGGAATTGCTTGGAGTGCGTGGCCACGCTGATGTTTGGAAGTCGAAGGCGGAGCGAGGCGCTGCCCGAGAGGAATATTTGACGGGGGAGTTGCGTCGTCTGGCCGAACAGCTTGAATGTGAGTTTTTTGAGCTGCTGCTCATTGTTTCGGATGTGCCTGTTGGCCTTGCATCTTACATTTGCAAGTATTGCAGGTGCTAATCTTGCTCCGAAGGAGGAAAAAGAGCGCGTTGTTGTTCGGATTAACTGCTTGACTTATCAGGACATGGAGGCTGGCGGGTTCTTCTGGATGGACCATGATCGTGCCATGGTCCTTGCGACGGTGCAGGATCGTGTCCACCAGGTATCGCGGGTGCTTCGTCAGGTGCAGTCTTCGTTGGCGTCAGTTCTGCATGTGATGTTTCTGCTAGATGGGGCGCCGTCGACTCTCTCTGGCCTGCTGACGAAGTTTCAGAATGTTCACTGTGTCAAGGAACTGGTGCGACATCAGCTTGTTGCGGGGGTGAAGGCCACGCTTTCCCTTGTGCGGTTGCATCGTCCCGATGTTGATCTGTCTGCTGTAGCGGATGGGCCGCCTCTTAATCCGGATGGTGGTGAGTGGGATATGCGTCCACATTATGCGGCTATAAGGCAGTATGCCGAACAGATTGTAGATCTGTTTGAGCAGCGTGCGCAATCTATTGTGCAGAATAGGTAGAACCTATAAAAAGATAGATATAAAATTTGTATATTCGACTGGGCGTGTTGTGCCCTTTATTGTAAAGGTCTATTGTTGTTTAGCACGTGGTGCTTTGATTGCGTGCGTGCCCTTTTCGTTATCCTAACGTGGTCAGCTACTCAGGTGTACACGCATTATCCTCAGTCGACGAAGTTGTGAGGTGAGGGGAGCCCCCGAGTGTGTTGTAACAAGGAGTAAAATGCAGACAATAGGTGAAATTTTTGGGGCGAGACACTTAGCTTTATTCATATCGTAAGGAGGAGGTACGTTGTTCGGCTGAGTAGCCTTGGCTGAATAGCCTTATTGAAAGTAAAAGAGGGAGATAGCTAGGGGTAGAAGCGTCGCAGCTGTGCGACGTTCCATGGGTTGGAGTATGCGACTCCAGATTCCACATGTTTGAGGCGATAGGCGCCACCTGGGATGACTTCAGTGACGATGTAGGGTCCTTCCCATGGTGACTCGAATTTCTTCGGTCGCTCTTGCTTGAGTCGCAAGACTAGGTCTCCTTCGACGAAGGACCTTGGGTGTAGCCGTCGGCTGTGGTAGTTGCGGAGACTCTGTTGGTACACCGCTGACCGAGCTGTTGTTGTATCTCTCGCCTCATCGAGTGTGTCGACGGCCTCTTCGAGTGCGGTCGTCGATTCGGCTTCGCTATAAGCGAGGACCCGTGGGGTCTTATGGCGTACCTCTGCTGGCAGCATGGCTTTGGCTCCGTGCAGCATGAAGAAAGGCGTGTAGCCAGTTGAGATATTTGGCGTTGTGCGCAGGCTCCACAGGACCAAAGGTAGCTCTTGTGTCCAGGCTCCTGCGAGTCGCTCGAGTGGGCTCATTAGGCGCTTCTTGATGCCAGCACCGACGAGGCCGTTCGACCTGCCCGTTCGTTTGCGGGTGCGCCACAGAGGCGTATGTGATGTTGATTCCGAGGTCTTCGCAGAAGTCCTGGAATTCTTTGGAGATGAAGTTCAACCCATTATCGGTGATGATGCTATGCGGCACACCGAACCTTTAGACAATGGATTCAAAGAACTTGACGGCAGTCTTGCCCTTTTGGTTAGTGACGGGCATGACCTTAATCCACTTGGTGAATTTGTCGACTGCGACCAGGAGGTAGACGTGACCTCCTTTCGAGGACCTTGGCAATTTGCCGATCATGTCGAGGCCCCATTGGGCGAAGGGCTAGGCCAAAGGTATGGGCCTGAGCTCTGATCCGGGTGCGTGCGGTTTGTCGGCAAACCTCTGGCACCCATTGCAACGTCGGACAATGTCCTTGGCGTCGTTCATGGCCGCCGGCCAGTAAAATCCGGCTCGTAGAGCTTTGGCGACAAGGGCGCAGCTGCCCGCATGATGGCCGCAGATGCCCTCGTGGATGTCTTGGAGGATGGTTTTGCCATCACCGATGGTGACGCACCTTTGGAGTACACCCTAAATGCTGCGCTTGTATAGCTCGCCATTGATGATGGTGAAGGCCTTTGACCGGCGAGATATGCGTCGGGCATCTATCGGGCTATCAGGCATCTCGCCGTCTATCAGGTACCTGAGGTATGGCCGTGTCCAAGTTTCTTCGACTGCCATGACCTGCATTAGGTTGACCACTGCAACCTCTGTGTCGGTCTTTTCAGGTCCTTCCTGCCCTTCGGGTAGCGCAGCCCCCGAGTGTTCTGCTTCTTCGGGTGATCCCTTTGGGAATTTCCATTTGATGGATGGCACGCAGATCTGTTCGAGGAACACATCTGGTGGCACCCGTGCATAGGTGGAGACAATGTTGGCAAGTTTGTCGGCCTCCTCGTTGCTTTCTCTCCCAACATGCCGAAGCTCGCAGCCGTCAAAGTCTCCTTCGAGTGAGTTGTAGAGTGCACGGTACGCGATCATGTTGGAGGCGTGTGCGTCGCACTCGTTCATCGTCTACTGGACGACGAGGTTCGAGTCTCCGTAGATGACCAGGCGCGTTGTGCCGCAGATCTTTGCCATCCTCATGCCGTGGATGAGGGCTTCGTATTCGGCCTCGTTGTTGGAAGCTCGAAATTTCATTCAGAGGACGTACTTCATCTTGTCGCCCTGCGGGGAGGTCAGTATGACCCCGGCTCCTGCTCCGGCCTCGCGCTTGGAGCCGTCAAAGTGCATCGTCCATGACTGTGTCATGTCCGGTGTGTCTGGCAGCTGCAGCTCCATCCAGTGGACGAGGAAGTCCGGCAGGACCTGAGACTTGATCGTGTGTCGCTTCTCGTAGACGATGTCTAGAGGTGATAGCTCGATGCCCCATAGGGCCACGCGTCATGTGGCCTCCGGGTTGTTCAGGATGCTGTTCAGTGGTGCCTCATTGACGACCATCACCTGGTGCTCCTGGAAGTAGTGGGCTCAGCCGACGAGCCGTCATGAACACGCCGTAGGCGAGTTTCTGGTAGTGAGGGTACCTCTGCTTTGTCGGTGTCAATACCTCGCTGAGGTAGTTCGACCACCAGTACGGTGCTTACCACTTGATGTGTGGCTACTATGTACAGCAATAAAGGCTTGCGCTCCTTTGGCATGACCAAGACGGGCGAGGTAGAGAGCAGCCGCTTTAGATCTTCGAATGCTTCGTCCGCCTCGGGCTCCACTCGAATTTGTCTGCCTTGCGCAGCAGCTGGTAGAACGGCAGGGCTTTTTCGCCCATGCGGCTGATGAACCTGCTCAATGCCGCGATTCTCCCAACAAGCTGTTGGATGCCCTTGAGGTTCTTCGGCTTCTCCATGGCCATTATGGCCCGGATTTTCTTCGGGTTTGCCTCGATCCCTCGCTGGGAGATGAAGTAGCCTAGCAGCTAACTAGATGGGACGCCGAAAGCGCATTTTTCTGGGTTTAACT
This sequence comes from Avena sativa, assembly GCA_916181665.1. Taxonomy (NCBI): domain Eukaryota; kingdom Viridiplantae; phylum Streptophyta; class Magnoliopsida; order Poales; family Poaceae; genus Avena; species Avena sativa. The sequence continues at coordinate 406,844,125 of OV702283.1, read as the reverse complement.
TAATCTTGTATCGATCAAGGTTATCGAACGTCTCGCGGAGATCGTCGATGAGCATCTTGGCCTCCCTTGTTTTGATGACTATGTCGTCGACATAGACTTGTATGTTGCGGCCGATCTGGTCCTTCAGGCATGCCTGCATGTACCGTTGGTACGTGGCACCTACGTTCTTCAGCCCGAAGGGCATTGTGTTGTAGCAAAACACTTCGAACGGCATGATGAACGCTGTTTTCTCCTGATCTTCGACCTTTAGTCGAATCTGGTGGTAGCCTGAGTAGGCGTCGAGGAAGGAGAGTTTTTCGCATCCTGCAGTCGAATCGATGATCTGATCGATCCGAGGGAGAGGGAAGTGATCCTTCGGGCAGTGCTTGTTCAGCGTTGTGAAGTCCACGCACATCCGCAGGATGTCCGTGTCCTTTTTGGGGACCATCACGGTGTTGGCGAGCCACTCGCTTTCCTTGATCTCCCTGATGAAGTTTGCGTCGAGTAGTCTGTTGACTTCGACTTTGATTGCTTCGGCCCGTGGTTCGGACAGTCGTCGGATGGACTGTTTGACGGGCTTGGCATCTGGAAAGACATTGAGTGCGTGCTCGGCGAATTCCCTGGGAACTCCTAGCATGTCCGCAGGACACCAGGCGAAGATTTCCCAGCGCTCACGGAGGAATTCGACGAGCGCGCTTTCCTATGCGAAGCTGAGGTTGTTGGCGATCAGCGCCGTCTTGGAGGCATCCGTCGGATGGACCTGCACCTTCTTTGTGTTGACGATGGAGTCGAAGGACATATCTGGTGCGTTTTGTCGTGCGACTTGGGGTGCCCAGTTATCCGTCACCTCGCGGAGCCTTACGAGATCCTCCTGCATGCCGAATGACTGGGAGATTCTGTTGAAGTCCCTGTTGCAGTGGTCCGATCGGGTGAAGCTCCCGTGGACCGTGATGACGCCCCTGGGTCCTGGCATCTTGAGTAACAGGTATGCATAGTGCGGTACTGCCAGGAATCGTGCGAATGCTACACGTCTGAGGATGGCGTGGTATTGTGATGGCCAGTCCACCACTTCGAACTCGAGTCGCTCGCATCGAAAGTTGTCGGGCTTGCCGAAGATGATGTCGAGCCATATATTTTTTTGGGGGAATATGCCCTTCCCTAGGACGATGCCGTGGAACGTTGTGTCGGATTGTTCCAGGCTGCACAGCGGGATCCGCATTGCTGCTAAGGTACTGGCGAACATCAGATTGATGCCGCTGCCACCGTCCATGAAGACGCGGCTCATGTCGAACCCTCCGATCTGCGCCTCAAGCACCATGGCAGCATGACCTGGGCGAGGGACCTGGCAAGGGTGATCCGAACGGCTGAAAGTGATGCAGGACTCCGATCCGCTGAGGTACTCAGGGATGGCAGGTGCAGCGGTCACAGCCAGGTTGATCTGACAGGTGATTTTCTTCTGCACCTTGTTCGTTGGGCGTCCTTTTTGGATCATCAGTGATCCTTGGGCGCGGGGTACCCGTGCCCACCGTTATTCTGTGCGGGTGCGATTGGGTGGTTTGGGGGTCCCGCGGGTGGTGGTGGAGGAGCTCCATGTGCGATCTCGCCTGGTGCAGGTGCATTCCCGTATCCAGGGTTTGGGGCTTGCTGCCTCATCTGAGCCATGCTCTCGCTGAGTTTCTGGAATTCACGGCAGTCTTTGAGCATGTGGCTTGCCTTCTTTTTACCATCCTGCTTGTCGATGTAGAAGTGGATGGTGCATGGACCCGACAGTTTGTCGTATGCTGAGGGTCTGTCGTCGAGGACACGGCGATGCCATGACTGCGTTAGGCATCCTCCGTCGCGGAAGTTGCTTCCACGGTATCCGTCGTTGCTGTGGTTGCCGTCGCTGCAGCGGTCGGCGTAGCCAGCCGCGACCATGTAGGGTCCATCGCAATCGTCATAGACGCGCGATCTTCTCTTGCTATGGCGCTCACGTCGCCGGCCGTAGTCGTCTTCCTCCTCCGAGCGCTCATGGACGGAGCCCCTCTGATTCAGCCACCGCCTCTGGCCGCCATCGTTGCATCAGCACCACCACTGTAGGGTTCGCAGCATAGGAAACAAAAAATTTCCTACGATGTGAACTATATACCAAGATCTATCTACTAGATACAAACAACGGGCGGATGTATATCCGTAGAGAACATACCCTTGAAGACCGACAAAGCTTAACGAGTTCAACTCGTGGTTGATGTAGACGATCTCTTGCCGATCTCAAGATCGAGAGGAAGTCCTAGCGCCGCAAATCAGCAGCGCATCCGTGCTCGCACACACGTTCGAGGGACCGAGCAACCTCCGCCTCCTCGCTCCAGCGATGCAGCGGAAGCACAACTCTTTCTTGCCGAATAGCCACCGGGAACATGTATCTCGCTAGTCCGAGACCATGGGGGATAAATTCTAGAGGGGGAGAGAGATCCTTCACGAGGAGGTGTGAGAGACAAGTGAGGAGGGGGGCTCCTTTTATAGGAGGAGGGGGGGAACCCCAAGGGGGTGGCCGGCGCATGGGTCTGCCCCCTTGCCCTCCCCTCTTCATGTGGGTGGACACTCCACTCACAAATCTCCTTTAAATTCCCTCCACTCAAAAGTCCACTCAAATTCCCATTAAATTTCCACCAAATTTAATGCAAACTCTCATTAAATAAAACTCTTTTATTTTATTCAGAATTTTGTCAATTACTTTAATGACAAACATTCACAAATAACCCCTTGCTAGAATTCTATTTCACATGCATAACCACTTTATGCAATTTCACCCGAAAACCTGTTTCGGTATCTAGTGAAATAAATTCCTACGCTTGTTCATTCTTTCGGCATGAAACATTTGCTCCAATTGGATGTCGGTGTCTCTTAAGTGTGTCACCCTACGGTTCGTGAATAATGCGGACATGATCGAGACCCCTCTCGGATCAATAATCAGAAGCGGGATCTGGAGACCCATACTGACTCCCACACATTCAACGATGACTTTCTTGTGATCGTCGGAACCTTTTACGCTAGTATCTTAATCCCTTTGTTTCACGATATATTACATGTCCGAGATTCGATCATCGGTATCTCCATACCTAGTTTGATCTCGTTACCGACATGCACTCTTTTCTCGTTCCTGTGATATAACATTCTAGTGATCAAATCACTTGCTTGCAAGCTAATCAATGTGATATCACCGAGAGGGCCCATAGTATATCTATCCGTCATCGGGATGAACAAATTCCACTCTCGATCCATGAGCCTCAACATAACACTTTATTAGTTCTGAATCCATCTTTATAATCACCCTGTTATGGTGTGACGTTTGATGTTATCAAGAAACTCTTCCGGTGTTAGTGATTGACATGATCTCATGGTCTAAGGATTAGGATCACTTCGTAAGTTGTTATAGCAATATAAACTCAATGACTTTGATCGTAATGCTATACTTCGGATGAATGTTCATCACACCATTACACTAATGTTGTGATCCCACTATTAACAACATCCAATGTCCATGATCAGGAAACCTTGATCATCCAACATCCAATGCCCATTTGATGCTACCACAGGTTGTTTGGAGCTCCTCCAACTAACCGCTCTGCCATTCATGAGAAATACGCATCCGGATTGAGACTTAGAGTCATCCGGATCGGTGTCAAAGCTAGCGTCGACATAACACTTAGCGACGAGCTCTTCTTCACCTCCGTATACAAGAAACATATCCTTAGTTCTTCGTAAGTACTTAAGGATATTCTTGACCGCTATCCAGTGTTCCGAACCTGGATCCGATTGGTACCTACTAGTCAAACTAATAGCATGTGCCACATCCGGTCTTGTACATAGCATGGCGTACATTATAGAGCCTATGGCTGAAGCATAGGGGACTTTGTCCATTATCTCTCTTTCTTCCGCCGAAGCCGGACTTTGAGTCTTACTCAATGTCTTGCCTTCCAACATAGGTAAGAACCCCTTATTACTTCCGTCCATTTTAAACTTCTTTAAAATCTTATCAAGGTATGTACTTTGCGATAGCCCTATTAGGCGCCTAGATCTATCTCTATAGATCTTTATGCCTAATATGTATGACGCTTCACCTAGGTCCTTCATTGAAAATTTGCTGTTTAGATAACTTTTAACACTGTTTAAAAGATCTATATCATTTCCGATCAATAATATGTCATCCACATATAATATCAGAAATGCCACATTGCTCCCACTCACTTTCTTGTAAATACAAGCTTCTCCATAAGTTTGGACAAATCCAAACTCTTTGATCACCTCATCAAAGCGGAGATTCCTACTTCGTGATGCTTGCTTCAATCCATAGATGGATCGCTGAAGCTTGCACACCTTGTTAGCATCCTTAGGATCGACAAAACCCTTTGGTTGTATCATATACAACTCTTCTTCAATATTACCATTGAGAAACGCGGTTTTGACATCCATCTGCCATATCTCATAATCGAAATATGCAGCAATTGCTAACATAATCCTAACTGACTTTAGCATCGCTACGGGAGAGAAAGTCTCATCGTAGTCAACTCCTTGAATTTGTCGAAACCCCTTTGCGACAAGTCGAGCTTTATAGACGGTCACATTACCATCAGCATCAGTTTTCCTTTTGAAAATCCATTTGTTCTCCACGGACTTTCGGTCGTGAGGTAATTCCACCAAGTTCCAAACTTGATTTTCATACATGGATTCCATCTCAGATTTCATGGCTTCTAACCATTTGTTGGAATCCGGGCTCATCATCGCTTCTTCATACGTCGCAGGGTCATCATTTTCATCAACCATGAAATTCATGACAGGATTTCCGTACAGCTCGGGAGCTGCACGCGTCCTGTTTGACCTGCGAGGTTCGGTAGTACTCTCTTTCGGAGTTTCATGATCATTATCATTAGTTCCCTCTTCAACAGGTGGAGCCAACTCCGGAACAACTTCCGGCGCTGCGCTACTCGCCATACTTTGAAGAGAAGGTTCCACAACCTCTTCGAGTTCTACCTTCCGACTACTCACACCTTTCGTGAGAAACTCTTTCTCTAGAAAGGATCCATTCTTGGCAACAAAAACCTTGCCCTCGGATCTGTGATAGAAGGAATACCCAATAGTTTCTTTAGGGTATCCTATGAAGACGCATTTTTCCGCTTTGGGTTCGAGTTTATCCGGTTGAAGTTTCTTCACATAAACATCGCATCCCCAAACTTTAAGAAATGACAGCTTAGGTTTGTTTCCAAACCACAATTCATACGGTGTCTTTTCAACGGATTTAGATGGTGCCCGATTTAAAGTGAATGCAGCAGTTTCTAGTGCATAACCCCAAAATGACAACGGCAAGTCCGTCAGAGACATCATAGATCGAACCATATCTAATAAAGTACGATTACGACGTTCTGACACACCATTTCGCTGTGGTGTTCCGGCAGGTGTGAGTTGTGAAACAATTCCACACTCTTTCATGTGAGTGCTAAACTCGCAACTTAGATACTCACCTCCACGGTCGGACCGTAGAAATTTGATCTTTCTATTACGATGATTTTCCACTTCATTCTGAAATTCCTTGAACTTTTCAAAGGTTTCAGACTTGTGTTTCATCAAGTAGATATAACCGTATCTACTCAGATCATCCGTGAAAGTAACAAAATAACGATATCCACCTCGCGCCGACACACTCATTGGACCACATACATCAGAATGTATGATTTCCAATAAATCTGTCGCCCGTTCCATTGAACCGTAAAACGGCGTTCTAGTCATCTTGCCCATAAGGCATGGCTCACATGTATCAAATGATTCATAATCAAGTGATTCCAAAAGTCCATCCGAATGGAGCTTCTTCATGCGTTTAACGCCAATATGACCTAGACGGCAGTGCCACATATATGCGGATATATCATCATTAAGTTTAATCCTTTTAGCATCAACATTATGAATATGTGTAACATTATCATCGAGATCTAATAGAAATAAACCATTCATCATCGGTGCATGACCATAAAAGATTTCATTCATATAAATGGAACAACCATTGTTCTCGGATTTAAATGAATAATCACTTCGCATCAAACACGATCCAGATACAATGTTCATGCTCAGTGCAGGCACCAGATAACATTTATTCAAGTTTATAACTAATCCCGACGGCAAGTGGAGAGGCAGCGTTCCGACGGCGATCACATCAACGCTTGATCCATTGCCGACACGCATCTTGACCTCACCCCTTGCTAGCGGTCGCTTGTTCCGCAGCCCCTGATTCGAGTTACAAATATTAGCAACTGAACCGGTATCAAATACCTAGGTGCTACTGCGAGCACTAGTCAAGTACACATCAATAACATGTATATCATATATACCTTTGTTTGCCTTGCCAGCCTTCTTGTCTGCCAGATACTTGGGGCAGTTGCGCTTCCAGTGGCCAGTCCCCTTACAATAGTAGCACTCGGAATTAGACTTAGGTCCAACTCGGGGTTTCTTTTCAGGCGCGGCAATAGGCTTGCCGCCCTTACTTCCCTTCCGTTTTCCCTTCTTGTCTTTCTTGAAACCAGTGTTCCTATCAACACTTGATGTTCCTTTTTGATCTCCACTTCTGCAGTTCTAAGCATTGACAGAAGCTCAGGGAGAGACTTCTTCATGCCTTGCATATTATAGTTCATCACGAAGCTCTTATAGCTAGGTGGCAGAGACTGCAGAACACGATGGATGCCTAAGTCAATGGGAATCGATATTCCCAAGGACACAAGCTTATCGGCGTAACCCGACATCTTGAGTACATGCTCACTAACGGAGTTGTGTTGTTCCATCATGCAGCTAAAGAACTTTTCTGAAGCGTTGTAGCTCTCTACAGCAGCATGTGTGTCGAAAATCATTTTCAACTCACCCATTGTATCAAATGCATTGCCGTTTTCGAAACGCTTTCGAAGTTCTGGCTCTAGCCCATAGAATATGCCGCAATGAACTAAGTTGTGGTCCTCCTGACGAGTCTGATAGACATTCTTCTCGTCAGGGGCATCATCAAAAGGTGGGGGGCCTAATGGCGCTTCTAGCACATATTGCTTTTGTGCAGCAGAGAGGAGAATCCTCAAATTCATGGCCCATTCGGTAAAGTTGCTACCGTTCGTTGCTAGTTTCTCTTTCTCCATGAACACATTGAAATTAAAAGCAGGTGGTGCCATCTACAACAGAATTTGTAAAGTTTAGACTAAGTGTATGATAGATTGAGTTCAACTAATAGAATGAACTCCCACTCAAAAATGACATCCCTCGTGCCTTTTTGGTGATTACATGAACCAAATCCACTACACCAAGTCCGATCATCACGTGAGTCGGTATAGCTTCAAAGGCGAGCATCAAATGGGCATCATATCAACTATATGACTCATGCTTAACCTTTCGGTCCGTGTTCCGAGGCCATGTCTGTACATGCTAGGCTCGCCAAGTTAGAACCTTAGTATTCGCGTGTGTAACTGTTTTACACCCGAAATATGGTCGTGGATCCAAGAACACCCGATCATCACGTGATGTCTTGGAGCAACGAAAACATAATCGGTGCATACTAAAGGAAGAACACATTCTTATCTTGATATTTAAATGAGGGATCATCTTATTATGCTAAAAAGCGCTAAACAAGCAATATAAGATGCTATCAAACATCATATGTTTATTAGTGAAATTATATGGTTCCCGCAGATGATCTCTATCATGTGCATCGTGGTATGATCACTATCATACCTATATGTGTAAATCCAAGGTCTATGGATTTTACACACTATGTGTGTTGTAAGAGTATCATCTCATACTTCTACTTACAACACTACCATATCATAACACTAGCCCAGCAACAATCTAAACTAGACGCCTCTAATTTATCCATTGCAAGTTTTACGTGGCTTAGGGCTTTCGAGATAGAACCGTTCTTACCTACGAACATGAACCACAACGAGGATAATCAAATTGTTGACAACTCGCTTGCAAAATAGATATTGACTATAGTAGGAGAGACAGACACCCGCTAGCCACTTATGCAAACTAGTTGCATGTCAAGCGTGGAACAGGTCTCATGTGCGAGGACATGTAAAGTTTGTCCGGGCCGCTTCATCCCACTATGCCACCAATATCCAAAATTACAACAAAGGAGCAACAACATGATCATCATCGCCCACATACTCATATGTGTACTACCCGTGTAAAGTATCTACGCATAAACCTGGCTCTGATACCACTGTAGGGTTCGCAGCATAGAAAACAAAAAATTTCCTACGATGTTAACTATATACCAAGATCTATCTACTAGATACAAACAACGGGCGGATGTATATCCGTAGAGAACATACCCTTGAAGACCGACAAAGCTTAACGAGTTCAACTCATGGTTGATGTAGACGATCTCTTGCCGATCTCAAGATCGAGAGGAAGTCCTAGCGCCGCAAATCAGCAGCGCATCCGTGCTCGCACACACGTTCGAGGCACCGAGCAACCTCCGCCTCCTCGCTCCAGCGATGCAGCGGAAGCACAACTCTTTCTTGTCGAATAGCCACCGGGAACATGTATCTCGCTAGTCCGAGACCATGGGGGATAAATTCTAGAGGGGGAGATAGATCCTTCACGAGGAGGTGTGAGAGACAAGTGAGGAGGGGGGCTCCTTTTATAGGAGGAGGGGGGAACCCCAAGGGGGTGGCCGGCGCATGGGGCTGCCCCCTTGCCCTCCCCTCTTCATGTGGGTGGACACTCCACTCACAAATCTCCTTTAAATTCCCTCCACTCAAAAGTCCACTCAAATTCCCATTAAATTTCCACCAAATTTAATGCAAACTCTCATTAAATAAAACTCTTTTATTTTATTAAGAATTTTGTCAATTACTTTAATGACAAACATTCACAAATAACCCCTTGCTAGAATTCTATTTCACATGCATAACCACTTTATGCAATTTCACCTGAAAACCTGTTTCGGTATCTAGTGAAATAAATTCCTGCGCTTGTTCATTCTTTCGGCATGAAACATTTGCTCCAATTGGATGTCGGTGTCTCTTAAGTGTGTCACCCTACGGTTTGTGAATAATGCGGACATGATCGAGACCCCTCTCGGATCAATAATCAGAAGCGGGATCTGGAGACCCATACTGACTCCCACACATTCAACGATGACTTTCTTGTGATCGTCGGAACCTTTTACGCTAGTATCTTAATCCCTTTGTTTCACGATATATTACATGTCCGAGATTCGATCATCGGTATCTCCATACCTAGTTTGATCTCGTTACCGACATGCACTCTTTTCTCGTTCCTGTGATATAACATTCTAGTGATCAAATCACTTGCTTTCAAGCTAATCAATGTGATATCACCGAGAGGGCCCAGAGTATATCTATCCGTCATCGGGATGAACAAATTCCACTCTCGATCCATGAGCCTCAACATAACACTTTATTAGTTCTGAATCCATCTTTATAATCACCCTGTTACGGTGTGACGTTTGATGTTATCAAGAAACTCTTCCGGTGTTAGTGATTGACATGATCTCATGGTCTAAGGATTAGGATCACTTCGTAAGTTGTTATAGCAATATAAACTCAATGACTTTGATCGTAATGCTATACTTCGGATGAATGTTCATCACACCATTACACTAATGTTGTGATCCCATTATTAACAACATCCAATGTCCATGATCAGGAAACCTTGATCATCTTGTTAACCAACGAGCTAGTTTATGAGAGAGGCATAACTAGGAACTTTCTGTTTGTTTATTAAACACACATGTATTAACGTTTCCGTATTAATACAATTATAGCATGCAAAATAAACATCTATCATATACTTGGAATACACATAATAAACACTTTATTATTGCCTCTCAGGGCATATTCCCTTCAACCACCTCTAGTCATTGTCGAGCCCGTTGCACCTCCACCGCCCATCATCGAGGAAGTCCTGGCACCCTCCGAATTTGTCATTGACGCGCTTTATGCTGATTTCAGTGCAGATTCAGAGGAGATAGACTTCAGTCTACAAGAGCTAGACTCCGCTATGCAGGATATGGAGGAGGAGTACTCGCGCGACGAGCAGGCCAACAACATCGTCGCGTCCGGAGGGGTGTTCGTCACCATTGGGACGGCGATGGATGAAGATCAACCCAGACGAGCTCCGCCTACGGCGCTGGAAAAGGGGAAGGGGCCACTTATTGCCGCTGACGATGATCGCGCAAAATACATGCCTCCTCCGCCCAACCCAGTGCAGCAGCCACAGGAACTCGGCACCGGCCCGAGTAACAACAACACCGCAAACTTGCCGCCTCCAGCATCTACATCGGCAGCAGCCCAAGTTACTCCAGCTGATAGAGTGATGTACGGCAATCTCCTCGTCGAGCCACTGGCCATTACTCATATCCGGAACGTGACCCAGCTTGATGAGAAACGCCAGCAGCTGTTGGAGGAGGCGCAAGCCATCGCGGAGCAAGGCGCTAAGCTAGATCAAGATCTGGTCAACGCGTAGAAGTCCATAGAAAAAGCTAGAGCAATGGAGGCTGAGTACAAGACTTTGCTACAGCAGCAAAAGGCTAAGAAAGCTCCGGCTCGCGTCATCAACGATCCTGGTGTACGGCGCAACCTAGGATGGGCTCCCTCGAAGCCGGCACAAGCCAAGCCTTACATTGACAGTGAAGGCAAGCAGGTGATGCCCACCCCACTCCTTAACCTCGCCGTCGCCAAGACCGTTCTGGAGCAGGATAGATCGCCTGAGGCAGTGGAACAGGTCTACGACCTAGTGGCCAAGGCGGTGAAGCAGCAGGAAAAGGCCACCTCCCAGAGGCTTGAGTCTAACCCAGCGCTCTGCCAGTCCAGCCAGTACAAGCCACCAAGGGACAGATCTCCTCTTGATGTCGGATCCTAGATGGGTTCCTCAGAACGAAGACGGAGGGATGCACGCAATAGGACGGATGCTATCCCAATCCTCCGACCACAGAGAAAAGGCCCGACCTCGTCGCCCATCGCCACCGCCCTGGTCTCCCCAACATCGTGAAGATTACAACGCTCACCATCGTACGGATATGCCCCCACCAAAGCAGTGTGGCATCATCATCCGCGACAACGCGGAGCAGACCCGTCATGATGGAAAGCGCAACGAAGGACATAAGAGCAGGTCGCGCCATGACCCTCCGTGTCCGACAAGCAACCGTGACAGACGTGAGGCATCACAGGAGGGTAACAGCAAGAAGGCTAACCCACCGCCACCTCCTCCTCCGTCACCACCAAGCAGTCACCATGGCGGAGGAGGCCCGCGTCGTTCACGCAGCCCATCCCCTGTTGACAACAAGAAGAAGAAGAAGAAGAAGAAGAAGAAGAAGAACCCGGAGCCATACGATGCACGTTCGCGGATCGATAAGATCTACGAGGCCCAGGAAGGACCATACCTGGGACCACGTTGCTTTGGACCTGCAATACGGTCCGCAACTTACCCCAAAGGTTTCCGGATTGACAAGACCATCAAACCCTATGACGGCACTGCCAATCCAGCCACATGGTTGCAGGACTACGGCAACACGGTGGAGATTGCCGGAGGAAACCCCAACGTCGCCGTCAAGTACCTCCCATTAATATTGGCGGGTACGGCCCGTCAATGGATCGACGACTTGTCGGAGAAATCTATCTACAACTGGTTGGACATGCAAGAAGCATTCACCAAGAACTTTGAGGGTACATACAAACGGTGCATGCAAGAGAAAGACGAGACATCACGCGCCTACCTCTCCCGCTGGCTGGACATGAAGAATTCCTGTGCAGGAGTGCACGCTCAGACCGCCATGGCCGCCTTCATCGATGGGTTGGAAAGGGGCATGTTGCTCCGACATAAACTGAAGCGCTTGCAGGACAATCACCAGCTTGACTTGAACCAGATGATTCAGTTGGCTAGTAAGTTCGCAGCTGCCGACGATGATGCTCGTGGCTCCTTGTCGGCAACGGCCGTTCCAACTCAAGCTCGGAGGAACAGCAGTACAAAGCGGAAAACCGCTCCAGAAGAAAAGCAATCTACCATCATGGTCGCTATGACTTTTGCAGGACGAGGAGAGGGCGAGCAACATGGCCGAGGAAGGGGAGCTGGTCGTGGGCAGCAACGAGGAAGTGAAACCACCTCGGCGCCGCTCCGCGTTCCCCAAACCTACGAGGAGTACCATGATATGCCATGCCTCGTACACCTCGATGTCAACGGCAAAGCCACCCATACCAATCGACACTACAAGTTCGTCAACGACCTCAAGGAAGACCCGGAGTCCGGCTACAAGCGAAGTCGGGAAAACAGACCGCACGGCAAGGGCAAGGGGAAGAAGGAGGAGGAGGAGTCCAAGGATTCAAGTGACATGGACGAGTACGTTGACCCCAAGCACGCCGCCAAGAGCGACGACAAAGGCAAGAACCCCTTCACGAAGAAGGCCCCAGTCTACCACACTTTCCTTGGCACCCCCACCGTCCGACAACAGAAGACCTCTCTGAGGATCCTGATGGCTACTCTCCCCCAGTCCCCCAGTATCTGCACTGGTCGGAGGTTCTAATAACTTGGGACAGAACGGACCACCCAGACCTTATACCCACAAAGAACCAGTACGCCATGGTCATCAAACCCTTGATTGACGGCGTGGAGTTCACCAAGTGTATGGTGGACAGCGGAAGCAGCATCAACATCATGTACTTGGATACACTGCAAAAGATGAACTTGACGGAGTCAAACCTAAGACGGACCAACACCATCTTCCACGGCGTAGTGCCTGGTCGGGAGGCTCGGTCCCTTGGGTGCATTACACTTCAGGTTTCCTTTGGCGATGTTAATAATTACCGCCAATAGCGCATGACCTTCGAGGTGGTCCCTTTCAAGAGCGTGTACCACGTCATATTCGGCCGCGACATATTCCACACGTTCATGGCCAATCCATGCTTCGTCTACAACAACCTCAAGATACCCGGACCAAATGGCATCATCACCGTATCCGGAAGCTTTACCAAGGCAAGGGACTGCGAGATCAACGAAGCAGCCGTTGCAGAAGGTGTCCTCTACAGCGAAGAATTCAAAGAGATCCAGAGCAAGGTCAATGACTCAGAGATGCCCGCATCGAAGAAGCAGATCTCCGACTCCGCTCCTGCGTTCAAGACCGCCATCGAGACCAAGCTGGTGGAACTTGTGGTAGGCGATGCCTCCAAGGTCACCGCCATTGGGATGAACCTGGATCCCAAATAGGAAAGCGCGCTCGTCGAGTTCCTCCGTGAGAACAGGGACATCTTTGCCTGGCAACCTGCCGACATGAAAGGTGTACCTAGGGAACTTGCCGACCATAGCCTAAACATTGATCCAAAATCCAAACCAGTGAAACAACCTCTATGACGCTTTGGACATAAGAAGAGACGCGCCATTGGCAAAGAGATACCTAGGTTACTTAAGGCTAGATTTATCCGAGAAGTCCTTCACACCCAATGGGTGGCTAATCCTGTACTTGTCCCCAAAAAGGGAACCAATGAATTAAGAATGTGCGTTGATTACACCGGCTTGAACAAAGCATGTCCCAAAGATCCGTTTGCTTTGCCTCGCATTTACTAAGTCATTGACTCAACGGCTGGCTCGGAACTTTTGTGTTTTCTCGATGCATACTCAGGATACCACCAGATCAAGATGACGAAGTCGGACCAATTGGCCACTTCGTTCACTACCCCATACGGCACGTTTTGCTATGTCACAATGCCCTTTGGGCTGAAAAACGCAGGTGCTACCTACCAGCGGACAATGCAACGTTGCCTTCACGACCAAATTGGTCGGAACGTTCACGCCTATGTGGATGATATCGCGGTGATGTCTAAAAAGTCAAACGACTTAATCTACAACTTAAAAGAAACCTTCGATAATCTCCGAAAATACAACATGATGCTTAACCCTAAGAAGTGCATCTTCGGGGTGTTGGAGATATGCCCTAGAGGCAATAATAGATGTAGTTATTATTATATCTTTGTGTTTATGATAAATGTTTACATTCATGCTATAATAGTATTAACAAGGAAACATTAATACGTGTGTGATTTGTAAACTAAATTAGAGTCCCTAGTAAAGCCTCTTTATAATACTAGCTTGTTGGTTAATAAATGATTGTGATTTCCCTATCATGAACATTGAGATGTTATTAACAACAAGATCATATCGTTAGGAGAATGGTATGATGGACATACTCCTATAGATAAGCGTAGCACAAAGATCAAGTCATTTTAATAGTTCAATTGCTATATGCTTTCTGATACATAGTAACCTAATTCCTTCGACCATGAGATCATGCATATCACCATTACCGGAAGGATGCTTTGATGACATCAAACACCACACCGTAACTGGGTGGCTATAAAGGTGGCATTGAGTGTTCAGAAAGTATTGGTTGAGACACATGGATCAAGAGTGGGATTTGTCCATCCATATGACAGATAGATATACTCTGGGCCCTCTCGGTGGAATGTCATCCAATTGGCTTGCAAGCATGTGACTGGCTCACAAGGGATCACATATCACGGGAACGAGAAAAGAGTACTTATCAGTAACGGGGTTGAACTAGGTATGCCGAGATACCGACGATCAAAACCCCGGATAAGTAAACTATCGTGAGACAAAGGGAAATTGGTATCGTATGTAAGTGGTTCATTCAATCGCAAAGTAATCGTAGAAATATGTGGGAGCCATATGAATTTCCAGATTCCTCTATTGGTTATTGTTCGGAGAAGTGTCTCGATCATGTCCGCATAATTCACGAACCGTAGGGAGACACACTTAAGGATTCGACGTTGTTGAGTAGTTATGGAAAGATGAGTAAGAGACCAAATGTTGTTCGGAGTCTCGGATGGGATCCGGGATATCACGAGGAGATCCGGAATGGTCCAGAGAATAAGATTCATATAAGGAAAGTCATGTTTCGGGGTTAGAGAATGGTTCCGTTGTTTTTCATCGGGAATGTTTTAGAAGGTTCCAGAATGTCCGGCACTCCGGAGGGGAAGGGTACATGAATGTGTCATAACAAGTTGGAATGGTTGCATCATGTACTAGGTGTCATCGCTGAACAAAATAAAGGGATAAATCAAATCCTAGTTTGAAAAGTCAAACGCCAATTTGAAAAGTCAAACGGCTATTTTGTTTGGTGGAGGGAGAGTAGGAAACCTACTTGGGGAGGAAGTCCCTCTCCCTCCACCGCCGGCCAAGGAGGCCGAGTTGGGGAGGGACTACCCTCCCCTTGGCCGCGCCCTCCCACCTATATAAGGAGGGGCAGGGCTGCCCCTCCAAGACCTACACCACACCCCTCTAAACCCTAGCCCTAGCCGCCGCCTCCTAGGGTTTGCCAAGTCGCTGAGTTGGGGCTCCGCTCTTGCCCTAGCCGCCGGCCTTGCTCCCTCACCTTGGTGTGTCTAAACCCTAGATCACTGAGGCTCTCTCATAGTCCACCATACTCGCTCCGGCTTAAGGCGAAGCCCTGCGAGATCTCCCCTCTACTTCCGGTACCACGCCGTCGTGCTACCGGAATCGCGAGGAGAGTGCTACAAACCTCCGCTGCCTGCTGGAACAAGGGAGAGGAAGGTCTTCGTCTAGTACCGAACGTGTGACCGACTGCGGAAGCGCTGCCGGAACGCAGCGCCGGAAGGATCGTCTACACGATCTTGAGATCGGGAAGAGTACAACTACATCACCCACGAGAATCCGCTCTCGTTGAACACTTTGGAATCTTCGAGGGTGAGTTATTCTATCGACTCGTTGCTACAATCTAGTAGATAGATCTTGGCTTGTTTGTTTGTATGCGATAGAAATTTTTTGTTTTCCATGCTACGAACCCCTACAGTGGTATCAGAGCCGTGTCTATATGTAGATCTGTTGCATGAGTAGAACACAATGGTCATTGTGGGTGGTGGTGCTTTTATTATCAATTGCTTCTTGTGTACTTTGCATCTTGCGGTATGATGGGATGAAGCGGCCCGGGCTAACCTTACATGACATCGTTCATGAGACTTGCTCCACGCTCAATATGCAACTTGTATTGCATAAGTGGCTTTGCGGGTGTCTGTCTCTCCCATTATAGTATAGATCCAATTTACAACGGGCACTTGATAGTTCAAACATCAACGTTGTGGTTCTTGTTCGTAAGTTAGATCGACACTTATTGAAAGCCCCAAACCACGTAAAATATGCAAAGAAATTAGAGGCGTCTAACTTTGTTTTGCAGGGGTGTGCTGTGATGTGATATGGCCATGATTGTGATTATATATTTGATGTATGCAATGTTCCTTATTGTAAGTTGGCAACCGGCAGGAGCCATATGGTTGTCTTTAATTTATGTTAAAGACCCGCGTGTCTATTCAAAGTAGTTGTAATAGTTGAAGCTGGTGGACGACAACCATGGAGCAGCGTCATTGACCTTGATGCAATGCCGGTGATGATGGAGATCATGTTCGTACTTGAAGATGGAGATCGGAAGCACAAAGAAGAAAGGCCATATCATATCACATATTATGAATTGCATGTGATGTTAATCCTTTATGCATCTTGTATTGCTTAGTTAACGACGGTAGCATTATAAGATGATCCCTTATGCACATCAATTTCAAGTTCTAAAGTGTTCATCCTTAGTAAGCACCATTGCTAAAGCTTGTTGTTTCGAAGCACCACGTGATGATCGGGTGTGTTAGATTCCGCAAGTGTATACAACGTGGGCAAGCCAGATTTGCTCATGCGGAAGCTAAGGTTTGATCTTGACGAGCCTAGCATGTACAGACATGGTCTCGGAACACGGATCACCGAAAGGTAAAGCATGAATCATATAGTAGATATGATGAACATGTCGATTGTTCGCCATTAAAGCAACATCAACTCTCGTGATGATCGGTTTTGATGTGGTGGATTTGGTTCGTGTGATCACTAAAACAATGTGAGGGATATTGCTTTGAGTGGGAGTTCACCTAGATTAATTTAACTATTAATTAGAACTCAATTTGTCATAAACTTAGTCTAAACTATTGCAAATATGTTATAGATCAATGGCGGCCCCTACCATCAATTTTAATGCATTCCTAGAGAAAGAAAAGTTGAAAAACAATGGAAGCAACTTCGCGGATTGGTTCCACAATTTGAGGATTGTCCTCAATGCTGGTAATTTGACCTATGTGCTGGATGCACCGCTGGGTGACCCGCCTGCAGCTGATGCAACCGATGAAGTAAAGAACGTTTACCTCGCTCGGAAGAATCAGTACTCCACAGTTCAGTGTGCTATCTTGTATGGTTTAGAATCGGAGCTTCAGAAAAGGTTTGAGAATTCAGACCCACATGATATTGTCCGTGAACTCAAATTAATCTTTGAGACTCACGCGGCAGTTGAGAGCTATGAGGCTTCTGAAAATTTCTTTAACTCCAAGATGGAAGAGGGCAGCTCCGTCAGTGAGCATGTGCTTAAGATGTCTGGGCACGCAAACAAACTTCAAAGCTTGGGTATAGTGATTCCTAATGCTTTGGGGATTTACCGTGTCCTCCAATCACTACCACCAAGTTACAAGAACTTTGTGATGAACTACAATATGCAAAGCATGAACAAGCAGTTACCAGAACTCTTCTCCATGTTAAAATCTGCAGAAGTGGGGATCAAGAAAGAGCACCAAGTGTTGATGGTCAATAAGACCACCAAATTCAAGAAAGGCAAGTCTAAGCAAAAGGGACACTTCAAGAAGGGTGGTAAGAAAGTTACCGCGCCGACGAAGAAGACCAAGGCTGGACCCAGGCCTGATACAGAGTGCTTTTACTGCAAGGGAGAAGGTCACTGGAAGCGGAATTGCCCAAAGTACTTGGCGGATTTGAAGAACGGCAACATCAAGAAGAAAGGTATATCCGATATACATGTTATTGATGTGTATCTCACTAGTACTCTTAGTAGTGCCTGGGTATTTGATACTGGTTCGGTTGCTCATATTTGTAACTCGAAACAGGTGCTGCAGAATAAACGGAAGCTAGCGAAGAACGAGGTGACGATGCGCGTTGGAAACGGATCAAAGGTTGATGTGATCGCGGTCGGCACGCTACCTCTTCATCTACCATCGGGATTAGTTTTATACTTAAATAATTGTTATTTGGTGCCTGCGTTAAGCATGAACATTATATCGGGATCTTGTTTATTGCGAGACGGTTACTTGTTTAAGTCCGAGAATAATGGTTGTTCGATTTATATGAGTAATATGTTTTATGCACATGCACCTTTGATAGATGGTATATTCTTATTGAATCTCGATAGTGGAATACACATATTAATAACATTGAAGCTAAACGTTTGAAATCGAGCGATAACTCGACCTATATGTGGCACTGTCGTCTTGGTCACATTGGAGTGAAGCGTATGAAGAAACTCCATTCCGATGGACTTCTTGAATCACTTGATTTCGAATCACTTGAAAGATGCGAAGCATGTCTGATGGGTAAAATGACTAAGACTCCATTTTCTGGTATGATGGAGCGAGCTACGAACTTATTGGAAATCATACATACCAATGTGTGTGGTCCAATGAGTGTAGCATCGCGCGGTGGTTATCGTTATGTTCTTACCTTCACGGATGACTTGAGTAGATATGGGTATATCTATTTCATGAAACATAAGTCCGAAACTTTCGAGAAGTTTAAGGAATTTCAAAGTGAGGTTGAGAATCAACGTAACAAGAAGATTAAATTTCTACGTTCTGATCGTGGAGGTGAATATCTAAGTTACGAGTTTGGCGAGCATTTGAATAAATGCGGGATACTTTCACAATTGACACCGCCGGGAACACCACAGCGTAATGGTGTGTCTGAACGTCATAATCGAACTCTCTTAGATATGGTTCATTCTATGATGTCACTTACAGATTTACCGCTATCATTTTGGGGTTATGCATTAGAAACATCCGCATTCACTTTAAATAGGGCACCATCTAAATCCGTTGAAATGACACCGTATGAATTATGGTTTGGGAAGAAACCCAAATTGTCGTTCCTTAAAGTTTGGGGTTGCGAAGCCTATGTAAAGAAGTTACAGCCGGACAAGCTTGAACCCAAAGCGGAAAAATGCGTCTTCATAGGATACCCAAAGGAAACTATTGGGTATACCTTCTATCATAGATCCGAAGGCAAAATCTTCGTTGCCAAGAATGGATCCTTTCTAGAGAAGGAATTTCTCTCGAAAGAAGTGACTGGAAGGAAAGTAGAACTCGACGAGGTTGTCGAACCTTCTCTCGAACTTGCGAGTAGCGCAGCACCGGAAGAAGTTCCTGTGGTGCCTACACCAATAAGATAGGAAGCTAATGATGATGATCATGAAACTTCGGTTGAAGTTGCTACAGAGCCTCGCAGGTCAACGAGAACTCGTACCACTCCTGATTGGTATGATCCCGTTATGAGTGTCATGTTGGTGGATAACACCGATGACCCTGCGACATATGAGGAAGCGATGATGAGCCCAGATTCCAATAAATGGCAAGAAGCCATGAAATCCGAGATTGGATCCATGTACGAAAACCAAGTATGGACTTTGGTGGACTTACCGGATGGTCGGAAGGCTGTCGAGAACAAATGGATTTTCAAGAAGAAAACAGATGATGATGGTAATGTTACTGTCTATAAAGCTCGACTTGTCGCAAAAGGGTTTCGACAAATTCAAGGATTTGACTACGATGAGACTTTCTCACCTCTAGCGAAGCTAAAGTCTGTGAGGATTATGTTAGCAATCGCTGCATATTACGATTATGAGATATGGCAGATGGATGTCAAAACAGCGTTCCTCAATGGAGACATTGATGAAGAGTTGTATATGATGCAACCCAAAGGTTTTGTCGATCCTAAAGATGCTAACAAGGTATGCAAACTTCAACGGTCCATATATGGATTGAAGCAAGCATCCCGAAGTTGGAATCAACATTTTGATAAGGTGATCAAAAGTTTTGGTTTTATACAAACTTATGGAGAAGCTTGTATTTACAAGAAAGTGAGTGGGAGCTCTGTAGCATTCTTAATACTATATGTAGATGACATATTGTTGATTGGGAATGATGTATACCTTCTTAATAGTGTCAAGGAATATTTGAATAATAGTTTTTCAATGAAGGATCTTGGCGAAGCAGCTTACATATTAGGTATAAAGATTTATAGAGATAGATTGAGACGCCTAATATCATTGTCACAAAGTACATATTTGGACAAAGTTCTAAAGAGGTTTGGAATGGAAGATAGCAAGAAAGTGTTCTTGCCCATGTTGCCCAATACGACCTTGAGTAAAACTCAAAGTCCGACAACGGCAGAAGATAGAGAAAGGATGAGTAAGACTCCCTATGCCTCAGCCATAGGATCTCTAATGTATGCCATGCTATGTACTAGACCCGACATTGCATATGCTGTTAGTTTGACTAGCAGATATCAAAGTGATCCAGGAGTGGACCATTGGACAGCGGTCAAAAACATCCTTAAGTACTTGAGAAGAACTAAGGATATGGTTCTTTCTTATGGAGGTGATGAACATCTCGTTGTTAATGGTTACACCGATGCTAGTTGGAACACCGATCCGGATGATTCTAAATCACAATCTGGATACGTATTTACTTTGAATGGTGCAGCAGTTAGCTGGAGGAGTGCAAAGCAAAGCGTTGTGGCGAGATCTTCAACTGAATCGGAATACATGGCTGCTTCGGAGGCTTTACAAGAAGCGATATGGATGAAAGAGTTCATTACAGAGCTCGGTGTGGTTCCAAGTGCGCTGGATCCAATGTCTATCTACTGTGATAACATGGGCGCCATAGCCAATGCGCAAGAACCAAGGTCACACAAGAAGTTGAAGCATATCAAGCTACGTTTTCACGCTATTCGAGAACATGTCCAAGATGGTGACATAAAGATTTGCAAAGTACACACATATCTGAATGTGGCGGATCCGTTGACTAAACCTCTCCCGAAGGCAAAACATGACCAACACCAAACTGCCATGGGTGTTCGGTATATTACCATGTAATCTAGATTAGTTGACTCTAGTGCAAGTGGGAGGCTGTTGGAGATATGCCCTAGAGGCAATAATAAATGTAGTTATTATTATATCTTTGTGTTTATGATAAATGTTTACATTCATGATATAATAGTATTAACAAGGAAACATTAATACTTGTGTTATTTGTAAACTAAATTAGAGTCCCTAGTAAAGCCTCTTTATAATACTAGCTTGTTGGTTAATAAATGATTGTGGTTTCCCTATCATGAACATTGAGATGTTATTAACAACAAGATCATCTCGTTAGGAGAATGGTATGATGGACATACTCCTATAGATAAGCGTAGCATAAAGATCAAGTCATTTTAATAGTTCAATTGCTATATGCTTTCTGATACATAGTAACCTAATTCCTTCGACCATGAGATCATGCATATCACCATTACCGGAAGGATGCTTTGATGACATCAAACACCACACCGTAACTAGGTGGCTATAAAGGTGGCATTGAGTGTTCAGAAAGTATTGGTTGAGACACATGGGTCAAGAGTGGGATTTGTCCATCCATATGACGGATAGATATACTCTGGGCCCTCTCGGTGGAATGTCATCCAATTGGCTTGCAAGCATGTGACTGGATCACAAGGGATCACATATCACGGGAACAAGAAAAGAGTACTTATCAGTAACGGGGTTGAACTAGGTATGCAGAGATACCGACGATCAAAACCCCGGATAAGTAAACTATCGTGAGACAAAGGGAAATTGGTATCGTATGTAAGTGGTTCATTCGATCGCAAAGTAATCGTAGAAATATGTGGGAGCCATATGAATTTCCAGATTCCTCTATTGGTTATTGTTCGGAGAAGTGTCTCGATCATGTCCGCATAATTCACGAACCGTAGGGAGACACACTTAAGGATTCGACGTTGTTGAGTAGTTATGGAATGATGAGTAAGAGACCGAATGTTGTTCGGAGTCTTGGATGGGATCCGAGATATCACGAGGAGATCCGGAATGGTCCGGAGAATAAGATTCATATAAGGAAAGTAATGTTTCGGGGTTGGAGAATGGTTCCGGTGTTTTTCATCGGGAATGTTCTAGAAGGTTCCGGAATGTCCGACACTCCGGAGGGGAAGGGTACATGAATGTGTCATAACAAGTTGGAATGGTTGCATCATGTACTAGGTGTCATCGCTGAACAAAATAAAGGGATAAATCAAATCCTAGTTTGAAAAGTCAAACGCCAATTTGAAAAGTCAAACGGCTATTTTGTTTGGTGGAGGGAGAGTAGGAAACCTACTTGGGGAGGAAGTCCCTCTCCCTCCACCGCCGTCCAAGGAGGCCGAGTTGGGTAGGGACTCCCCTCCCCTTGGTCGCGCCCTCCCACCTATATAAGGAGGGGCAGGGCTGCCCCTCCAAGACCTACACCACACCCCTTTAAACCCTAGCCCTAGCCGCCGCCCACCATAGCCGCCGCCTCCTAGGGTTTGCCAAGTCGCCGAGTTGGGGCTCCCCTCTTGCCCTAGCCGCCGGCCTTGCTCCCTCACCTTGGTGTGTCTAACCCCTAGATCACCGAGGCTCTCTCATAGTCCACCATACTCGCTCCAGCTTAAGGCGAAGCCCTGCGAGATCTCCCCTCTACTTCCGGTACCACGTCGTCGTGCTGCCGGAATCGCGAGGAGAGTGCTAAAAACCTCCGCTGCCTGCTGGAACAAGGGAGAGGAAGGTCTTCGTTGAGTACCGAACGTGTGACCGACTGCGGAAGCGCTGTCGGAACGCAGCGCCGGAAGGATCGTCTACACGATCTTGAGATCGGGAAGAGTACGACTACATCACCCACGAGAATCCGCTCTCGTTAAACACTTTGGAATCTTCGAGGGTTTGTTATTCTATCTACTCGTTGCTACAATCTAGTAGATAGATCTTGGCTTGTTTGTTTGTATGCGATAGAAATTTTTTGTTTTCCATGCTACGAACCCCTACACGGGGTTCCAGCCGGCAAATTGTTGGGCTTCATCGTTTCCCAGCGTGGAATCGAGGTCAACCCGGAGAAAATCAAGGCCATCTTAAACATAAACCGTTCGACATGCCTAAAGCACATTCAACGACTAACAGGTTGTGTTGCAGCAGTTAGTCGGTTCGTCAGCCGACTTGGAGAGAAGGCTCTGCCGCTGTACAAGTTGCTGAAGAAGGCGGACAAATTCACGTGGACGGACGAAGCAGATGCAGCATTGAAGCAACTCAAGGAGATTCTTTCCTCAGCGCCCATCCTTGCAGCACCCGAACCTGGAGAGCCCCTATTAATTTACATGGCGGCAACCAACCGGGTTATCAGCATCGTCGTCGTGGTAGAGCGGAAGGAACCAGGCCATGAGCACGGAGTTCAACGACCAGTTTACTATGTGAGCGAGGTCTTGACAGAGTCTAAGCAGCGTTACCCGCACTACCAAAAGATAGCTTATGGAGTATTCCTTGCTTCTCGGAAGCTGAGGCATTACTTTCAGGAGCACCCAATCACAGTGGTGAGCAAGACTCCACTGTCCGACATCATCAATAACAGCGACGCTACAGGAAGGGTCATGAAGTGGGGCATTGAACTTGCCGCCTTTGAGATCACCTACAAGAGACGTGACGCTATCAAATCACAAGCCTTGGCGGATTTTGTTGCAGATTGGACGGAGATGCCAGACGCTACTCCGTTGCCAGAACCAGAGTACTGGGTGATGCACTTTGACGGATCAAAGCTGCTCAACGGCTCGGGGGCTGGTGTATTGCTACAGTCACCAACATGAGACAAGCTACACTACGTTCTGCAGATCCACTTCGAGGCTACAAACAACATGGCGGAGTATGAAGCACTCATTCACGGACTACGTGTAGCCAAGGATATTGGCATCAAGCGCATAGTTTGCTGTGGAGATTCCGACTTGGTTGCCTAGCAGGTGGCTGGCACCTGGAATGCGCGGAACCCTATGATGGCGGTATATCGAGACGAAGTGGACGAGATAGCCAAGAGCTTCTTGGGCCACGAAGTTAAGTATGTGCCTAGGGAACAAAACGAGGCGGCTGATCTGATGTCTAAGCTAGGATCAGGGCGCAAGCGAATTCCGCCAGGAGTTTTCCTAGAGCATCTGCGCACACCATCCGTGAAGGGAGCCGACATCAACAACCCGGATAGAGCTGACTCTTTCGTCAACATGGTGACTAAGGTCCCTCCGTCTTGGACAAAACCGTTCATGGAATACCTCGAACACGGAACTTTGCCTGACGACGAAGTCGAAAGACGGAAAATAGTACGACGAGCAAAGGGTTATACCATAATCAATGGGCAACTCTAGAAAAGGAGCACTACTGGTGTATACCTAAAGTGTGTTTCCCAGCTAGAAGGTATGGAAATCCTACGCGAAATCCATCTCGGAGATTGCGGGCACCACACCGCTCCTCGATCGTTGGTCGCGAAAGCCTTCCGGCAAGGATTCTACTGGCTGACCGCGAAGGCGGACGCCGACAAGCTGGTTGAGACATGCATGGGATGCCAGTATTATGCCCGACAACCACATGTTCCTGCTAAAGAACTGCGAACAATACCAATAACTTGGCCGTTTGCGATCTGGGGGCTAGACATGGTGGGACCGTTACAGACGGCACCTTGTGGGTTTACACATCTGCTCATAGCAGTTGATAAATTCACTAAATGGATAGAAGCTAAACCCATTAGAAAGCTTGATGGGGCAACTGCCCTCAGGTTCGTCCGAGATCTAGTGGTGAGATTTGGTCTCCCACATAGCATTATCACCGACAATGGCAGCAATTTATCACTCAGAGAAGTGGAGGCATATTGCTGGGAGAAAGGCATCCGACTTGACCTTGCATCTGTGGCACACCCACAATCTAATGGACAGGTCGAGCGAGCCAATGGATTAATTCTGCAGGGAATCAAGCCACGTCTTGAGGCACAATCGTATTGAAAATTATAAACACTGCGTATGCTACTCTTACAGCATTTAGTCGGAATAGTTTCTTCCATCTAAATGCTTGGGGGCTACAGTGAGAGTTCTTTCTAACTTAGTCACTCTTAGAGCATATAGATGCAAAACCTATGGTTTTGTGTCTATATTCTCGGGGGCTACAGTGGGATACTCATATGAAATGCAAAAGGCAAAGTAAAACTTACAAGTGCAATAATCTTGAGGTTTGTAGCACTCTCGGCCAGCAGCTTGCTAAAGGAAATGCTATTTCCCCGCAAGATATCTGCTTGTCGGAGCAGCTCCTCAATACCGCACGTCGGAGATGACGACACTCCTCCAGGAACCATAGTTGTGTTACTCGGCAGGAGCGCCGGGTAAACTATCTTCGGGAACTCGAAGGGTTTCTGGGGAGTAGGGGCGCCGCCTTCGGCAGAGGTACCAACTTCCACTGCCGCCTTGCCGCTACCGATGGCATCCTTAGCCGGATCTTCAGCCATTTGTACAGCAGTGCTCTCCTGCGTCGCCTGTTCGTCGACAACAGCGAGTTCGGTAGAGGCGCCAGAATCCACTTCCATTGCGGAAGGGTCTGGTGCCTCCTGGGCTTGAGAGCTTGTCGGGGCAGAGGAAGGCTTGACGACAGGAGTAGCAGGGGAAATGGCGGGGGAGGAGTCGCGATGCAGCATATCCTTGATATTTCTAGAAGCCCCCAAAGTCTTGGAGGTCTTCTTGAGGCTGGTCGTGGCTTTCTTCCTGAAACGTGCAAAGTGCATAAGTACAGGAACAAGACAGATAAATAAGACAATGTCGGAGAATGAGAAGCTCACACTAATGGGGGTGCTTTGGCAAAAATCCCGGTGGATCTTTTCTTTTACACCTCCAGGGCGGCGGTAGTCTTCTTGGAAGCTCCACCCTCTGTCTTCTTCTTCTTGCCTCCATCGGCAGCGTTAGAGGTGGAGCTCTCCCGCTTTCGTGCCAACGGGACATCATCGTCGGACACGACCGTGACTTCCTTCATCTTTGGATCGTAGATTTGGGCAGCCAGGTTGTCCTCATCTAGATCGCTAAGCTGTTAAGTTAGAAATCACTGTGTTAGATGGGGTGGCAATGGCAAGACGGAGAAACTGGAGCATATGATTGTACACGGAAAATACATATCTACCTTTGGGCACTTGCCGTCTACGAACATGTCGTAGGTGATGATGAAGCCACGCTTCTTATCCTTCACCTTGACGATGTCCTTCAGGCGGAGCTTGACGGAGTCGCTCGAGAAGTTATCCACGGAGATCCGGAGGGTATCCCTTCGATCACTGGTATACTCGTGCATGAACTTCGCGTGGTGTTGCAGAGGTTGGATTCGCCTGATGAACCAGCACATGGCCAGGTCCAAGCCGGTCAAACCCGTCTCTACGAACAATTCGATCCATCTTATTGCGCGAGAAGCGTCGAGGTCAGAGGAAAGGGAGGCATGGGATCTCCATGTGGAAACTTCAGCAGCGGCTCCATCCGCGAAGTCCGGGTACGTTACTTCTCGGCCCGCCAAAGGAATGTCGGGGCCATAGAAGTACGTCTGTTGCCAGTTTTTGCAGGACTCGTGGCCGACGATGTCGAGGAACCGCCGGCCAGGTCGAATCTTGAAGCTTATGGTGCCGCAGTTCCTAAGCTCCTCCCTACTGTGTCCGGCTTCACGTTTGACAGTGAAGAAGTACACGAACAAATCTAACCTAGCCCTAATCCCTAGGTAACCCTCACAAAGTGCCGCGAAGTTGCTAAGCACTAAGATGCTATTGGGGGAGAGGTTATGGGGTTGGACCTTGTAGTGGTTCAAGACGGAAAGAAACAAGTGGGAGATGGGCAGGGAAACGCCGTGTACCGGCTGAGCCTTCAGGTACACCTTTTCTCCGGCTTGAGGAGAAGGTGTCACCTCGCCGGCCGGCGCCGCCCGCCAGGCGAGCCCCTCTATCGCGGGGAGGTAGCCTTCGGCGACCATCTCTTGGATGTCGCAGCCGGTGATGTCCGAGCCACGCCAGTCTCCCTTGTACGAGTCTGGCTCTTCTTCCAGAGGCTTTAACGCCGCCAGATTATGGTCGTCGTCGGTGGTTTCGATCACCGCTGATGCGGGGATGACCAGGCCCTCTGGGGGCACAACGACGGAGCTCGCCGGCTTCGCCGTGGCTTCGCTCGACGCCGCCATCGATGGGGAGGAGCTGCTGCTGGCCATGGAGTGCTGGAAGGATGCGACTGACGCAGAGGGAGGTTAGGGTTTTCGAGGTTTCTCGCAGAGAGCTCGAGGAGGCGTGCGGCTGGAGGAAGAAGACGATGACGCGAGAGGAATGGGGTAAAAAGTGGAAAGTGTCCCACGGTTACTATTTATCATACTCTGCGTCAAGATTCGTGCAGCTGATCGGACGGTTACCGCGTAGACGACGTGTTCGTGAACGTGCGCGGTAATTTCGCCACGTCTCCAACCGTCGCCGCCAACGGTTCGTATCGCTCGCGCGGAAAAATCGGATATGATTGTATTCTCTGCATGTGTGAGTTACGAGGAGTCGTTGACCTAAGCCTACGTCGTCCTCTGACACGGGTAGATGAGCCGTCGCATCGAAGATTCCGGCATGGACGGATTTAATCCGACTACGGAAGAGTACGATGGAAGATTCAACATTTCTTCGGCTTATCCTTTGAAGACGGAGAAAAGCCTTGCAGGGTTCTTTGGGAGGACTACAAGATATTGGTTGACGATTTGCCGACATCCATCTAGACGGAGCATTCAACGTGAAGAGGCAAGACGGCGCAAGATCTCGGAGTTCTCCGGGGGCTACTGTTGGGGATATGCTATATGGGTATCCTTATAGCATGTCTCTTATCCGACTAACCCGGGTGGCCCATAGTCGGTAGCATGGCCTATGGCCTGCTGGGCGGCCCAGTTAGGTGGATCCAGAAGGTAGGCCCATGCCGGATAAAGGAAGGCTACGGTGGAGTCACCAGCGTACCCGAAGCCTTGGAGTGCAAGATACACAAGACTAGTAATAGACGGTGTAGGACTCTGTAACCTGTCCGGCTAGGACTTTTCCCTGTAACCCTAGGACCTGGCGACTATATAAGTCGGGCCTATGGGAGCCTTTAGGGCACAACATCAGACAATCTCATACAACCTCGCACAGCGAACCTATCTCTGTAACTCGGCGTATTGCCCTTATAGTGATTTATAGCAGGAGTAGGATTCCGCCACGGTTGTGGGATCTGAACGTGGGTAAGCTGTGTTACCTCGTACCCGTCAACCGTCTGCCTTACCCCACGTCTCTAAACACGCATTGTGAGGACCCCTCCATGGCGTACTCGTCGGCAATACCACGACATAAGAGACCCTCCTCGTCGTGCCCTCCTGACCTTTATATAGAGGTAGGCAGGTCCCAGGCACAGATCGAGTCGGTTACAGGTTTTAGGGTTTGCCCCTTTGAATTTTCTATCTACTCTAGTCTTTCTCACCAAGGATCCGAAGGCGTCATGGGCCCTGGCCACCCGAAAGTCTTCATGGGCCGGCGTATATTTGTCATGAGCCTTCCTTGGGCTGGACCAGGTATGCTAAGGTCTTGTATCCGTAGGGTATAACCATGTCATGGAGAGGATGGGAAATGGAAGGGATGAGCTATGGTGTGGATCTCCTTTGATGGTGTTATGATGCAATCTGAGAATGGCGGCCCTCTGCAAGATGGCCGGGACCTCAAAATATATATGCGTCTTCACGGTAGTTGTAGGGTTTGACGAGACGGAGCTGCCGCCACCTCGTATGAGCAGGCCGTACGGACGGGTCGCGCCCATACCAGTGCTCGTTATGTCGACTGGCACCTGGCATTAGCTCTAGGAATACTACTCCGGAAGATCTTCCTCCTCTGATCTTCATGGGTCTATACCTTCATATATGAGATGATAGAGTTTTTTCTTTATTTTGTCACATTGATCTTCATGAGTATATACCTTCGTTTTCATAAACCCTGCCGGGAAGGATGGAACCTTTTGAACATTCATGAACCATGTTGGTCTTATGTTACTATGAGAAAAACTATGCAAAAAAATACAACATACTGCCTCTGTCATGAATTACGTGTGGCATTTGTCTAGATGCACGTGTATGTAGACATATATTAATATGTAACTGTTATCGCCACATTTTGGCCAAAGGAGGAGATGGGCCGTAATCAAGATGGGCTTGGAAGATACAAATATGCAACATGTTGTTGAATCGGCCTTGTGCGTGGATTTGGGCTAAATTGCCCGTGTATCTTATATTGTAGTAGGTTCCGTTTCGGTTTAAGTAAAGAGATAGGATTGTTAGGGTTATTCCAAAGATAGAAAGTCTCCGGACTATAAATATGTACCTAAGGTTATTGAGAAAAGAGGACGATCACGTTCACAACAAACACAATCTCGGCGCATCGCCACCCCTTGTTTCTAGGGTTTTTCTCGGGTAAGTGTCATGCTGCCTAGATCGCATCTTGCGATCTAGGCAGTATCTGCTTATGCGTTATTTGGTGTTACTCGTACTGAAGCCTTGTTGATGGCGAGTAATACTTTTATCATAGATCTGTTTGGGCTAGCATCGGTACCCTTTTGTTATGATTGCTTAAGCTATGCTGCCTTTACTTATCTCGCTGCCTTTGCACCTTTTTTGGGTGTAAGGGTAGCACCTTGCTTGATCTTTATTCAGTCGATTTGATCTGTTATAGTTATGCCTTGTTCTCCAAGGTTTAGTTTGATATCCACATAATCAGGCCTTGCAAACGGATTGAACGATCCAGTGGCATGTAAGGATATGGTTTGCCAATTCGAGAGGAGTTGTTCCGGGAATTGACTTTACGTCGGTTGTTAGGCCTTCTCTAGGGTTAGTTTTCTATCATCTTTCATGTCCACCAGGCTCAATTACGTGTAGGATGTTCCAATTATGTGGTGAAAACGTTAAACTGTCGTGGATCGATTTAACTTGTATTGATGAAGCAAAACCCCATGTTATCATAGATCTAATGCAGAACCATGGGATAATCGGCTCTAGGAGCCGATTCACAGGGAAACCTGGGAGCCGGTCGCGGCTCGAATTTTACGTATGTTTGTTTGCCATGCAGGAAACCAATCGAAGCAATCCATCACCTTCCTGACCAGGTATAGGTCAGGTGGCACGCCCTTGCACCAGCCAGGACGTGTGCCGGAGTTTTGCGGGCCGTTGCCCGAGGGACCAGGGCCCACCAGCAGTTCTGGGAGCCTCCCGGCTCTTCGTGTTGCCCGTCGCTGCTCGCCGGTGGGTTTTGGCAGGCAACACATTCTGGCACGCCCGGTGGGACATTCAACAACGTCTACATCAACATCCGACGCTGCGATGGAGAACAGACCGGTCACGTACGACGATCTGCCTGAGGAGCACAAGGCGAAGTATGATGATATCAAAGCTCTCTTCGAAGCCGATCTCATCGGCTCTTTTGAGAGGACCCGTAAGCATGGCGTCAGGTGGAAAGGGTTCTCACCCGAAGGTGCTCTTGACGAGGTGGATCTGTCTGTTCCTTCAGAGGAGCGCACCAGAGCTCTGCGACAGGAAGTCAATTACATGGTGGCTCATTCTCTTCACCGCCATTCTGAGAGCCTAGTGAACGCTTTCGAGCGCGTCACGGTTCGCGTAGTTCAGGAGATCATGAAACACCAGTACTCTCCGTCGGGGCCTACTCTAGGGGCTCACCAGGGAAAAAGACCGCTCCAGACCAGGCCACAGCTGCCATTCACACTTGCAGCTCCGGAGCCACCAGGGGCACCGGCGTACGTCGTCTACAAGGATGGAGGTGACCCTGGCGATTGCCAATTCCTGTTTGAACCACCTAAAGAAATCCCACATGGATATGTGTGCACCTACGTGCCGGACTGCAATAACCTGACGCGCACGAACCAGGTGGCAACTGCAGGGATTTCTGGGGCAGGAGTGTCCGGAGCAGGGGCTTCGGGGGCAGGTATTTCCGGAACAGGGATGTCTGGGATGGACGCTGATAAACAGGCATGGCTAGCCAAGTACGCCACCGGAGCGAGTTCTGAGAATTTAGCCCCTGCAGCTCAAACGGTAGAGCAAATCTGTACCATCTTGAGAGACCAGTTCGGCTTCGTGCCGAAGAGAAGGACAATCGGCTATTCCAAGCCGTACCCCAACGAGTTTGATCTGATTTCGCTGCCACCCAAGTATCGGCTCCCTGAGTTCTCAAGGTTTAGCGGATCAGAAGGGTCGAGCTCGAACGAGCATGTGAGCCGATACCTGGCACAGTTAGGCATGATTTCAGCATCGGATCAGTTGCGCGTAAGGTTCTTTGCGCAATCGCTGACAGGACCAGCGTTTGGGTGGTACACTTCGTTGCCACCGGATTCGATCCAGACTTGGAAGCAGCTGGAAGAGCAGTTCCACATTCAGTATCATTCAGAAGCTACCGAGGCTGGCATTGCAGATCTGGCGCAGGTACGGCAAAAGCGGGGGGAAACGGTAGCTGAGTACATTCAGCGTTTCAGGACTGTCAAGAACCGATGTTATTCGGCTCGTTTAACTGAGAAAGAAGCAGTCGAGCTGGCAGTGTTGGGTCTCTCAGCACCTATCAAAGATCTGGCTTTCCAAGTAGAGTACAACTCATTGGCGCACATGGCCCAGAAGCTGACAATGTATGAACAGCGCCACCCTGAGTTGTACCAAGACAAGTTCAAACGTCCGATAGGCCTGGTCGATACAGAAGAAGAGGATCCTACACAAGACCAGGAGGTGGCCGTGGCTGAATGGGCTCGGGGGGCAGATCCTGTGTCCTGCAAATGGGTGAAACAGCAAGGGCCTGCAAAAGGGTTCGACTTCGATGTGAGCAAAGCTGAGCAGATATTCGATTTACTGCTGAAAGAAAAGCAGCTGAAGTTACCCGAAGGCCACAAAATCCCTACGGCTCAAGAGATGAACGGGAGACCATACTGCAAGTGGCATCACTCGTTCACCCACACCACCAATGACTGCAAAGAGCTACGTCGCCAGATCCAAACGGCGATAGAACAGGGCCGTCTGATCCTTGGGCAATTCGCCATGAAAGTAGACACAAACCCATTTACCGGCGTCAACATGGTAGAACACAGCCACTCCACGAGGCGTCAGTTGGATTTCTCGTTTGATGTTAATATGGCAGGACCTGTGTACCACCATGGCACATATAAGGAGGAAGACGGTCGCTCTCGGGGCGAAGAAAGAGAGGAGGCTGGTCCACGTGACCGGCCCCGTTATGACGACAGGCGGTATTTAACCGAGGAGCAAGTGAGAAGCGTGCGGTATCAGAAGCCACACTCCACGCATCTCCTTAACAAGTATGAGCGTCAGTATGACCGACGTCGCCGGCACGATAGAGATGATGAAGGATATGAGCACCTCGCTAATAAAAAGTCGAAGGAAAAAGAAGGCGTGGATAAACATTGGGATTGTCCTTTCTTCAAGTACTGCTGGGACGCGGGAATGAGCCGATT
This sequence comes from Avena sativa, assembly GCA_916181665.1. Classification (NCBI taxonomy): domain Eukaryota; kingdom Viridiplantae; phylum Streptophyta; class Magnoliopsida; order Poales; family Poaceae; genus Avena; species Avena sativa. Next base: position 406,811,671 of record OV702283.1, on the reverse strand, counting down.
GCCTACGATCGACAACTGCCCGGAATGTGGACAGCAGAAGGATGACACAGGTCCAGTCTCAGTGTTCAAGCGTCTAGGGCCCCTCCCACCTCAGAACAGGCAAGAGGAGTCATCTCGAGCAAAAGGCCTCAAGGAGCCGAAGGGTGGAAAAGAAGAAGACAGATATCACCGGCCAAGGTGGTGCCCCGATGGACTCAGGCACACCCAAAAGCGTCGAGTTCAGCGGCTGCGTAACTTGGAGGAAGCCGAAGCGCAGTACCTCCACGCTTTAAGGAAGGCACGGCCCGATCTGGCCATGAAAGTGCGCCAAACCTTGGAAACGGAGGCTCGTCCGAAAAGGAAAGAGTGGCGCCCCAAACCAGTAAAAGCCGATGCGAAGACATCGGCTGGCACAAACATGGTGTTCACACTTCCGTCAGAGTTTTGCGCTCCAAGAGCCAAAGAACTACCAGTGGCACAGTTTGACTGCGGCCCACGGCCGGTTATCTTTGAAAAGCCCCAAGAGAAGGGCTACAAACATCTGAAAGCTCTGTACCTGCGAGGTTATATCAATGGGCAGCCTGTCCGCAAGATGTTGGTTGACACCGGAGCGGCAGTCAATATAATGCCATACTCCATGCTACGGCGTTTGGGACGCTCCACTACAGATCTGATCAAAACCAACGTCACGTTAAGCGACTTCAACGGCCAAACTTCAGAGACGCAAGGCGTTCTGAATGTGGACCTGACCGTGGGCAGAAAAACCATCCCTACGTCATTCTTCATCGTTGACAGCAAAAGCACCTACGCCGTCTTGCTAGGGAGGGATTGGATTCACGCCAACTGCTGCATTCCATCCACGATGCACCAGTGCCTGATACAGTGGGATGGAGATGAAGTGGAGGTCATTCATGCAGATGATTCGATCGAGATCTCCATAGCTGGCATGAACATCTGGGAAGCAGGAGACCAAGAGCCGATCTCTGGAGTCAGTCTAGACGGCTGTGAGCGCATTGAAGCTACAAAAAACGGGGTGAGGCTGGTCTTATCCACCGGCCTGATAGAGTAGCAAAGTCCACGATCGTACGTGGTATGGCCGATCCCTGCGATCGGCCACAAAAAATAAAAAGCAGCAATATTACGACAAACAGGTCATGCAGTCGTAGTAGGGAGGTTCCCTGCCATTGTAGAGCACGGATATGTTGTAAACCTTCCTTGACTAATGCAATCAAAAAGGGGGCCGATTCCGGAAATCGGCCCAAATTACCTTTGTTATCCTCACCAACTATTTGCCCCGTGTTTAGCATCGATTTAGCAGGTGACGAAAAGCTAGGGTATGGGTTTACCTCCGCTGATGAGCTAGAGGAGATTGACATCGGTCCTGGGGATAAGCCACGACCAACATTTATCAGCAAGAAGTTAGATCCGAATCTGCGGGGTCCGATGATAGCTTTGTTGAAAGGATATCCAGATTGCTTTGCCTGGGATTATACAGAGATGCCCGGGCTAGACAGGAGCATCATTGAGCATCGACTCCCGCTTAAAAAAGGATTTCGGCCATTCCAGCAGCGAGCACGACAGATGAAGGCCGAAATTTTGAAAGAAGTCAAGAAAGAGATCGAGAAAATGTTGACAGCTAAGTTAATCAGGCCATGCAGGTATGCTGAGTGGATTTCTAGCATCATACCTGTAGAGAAAAAAAGATGGCCGCTGGCGTGTTGCCATAGATTTTCGGGATCTCAATAGAGCTACTCCAAAGGATGAGTATCCGATGCCGGTAGCAGAGACATTAATCAACGCAGCTGCTGGTCATAAGTCTTGAGCTTCATGGATGGCAATGCCGGTTACAACCAAATTTTTATGGCTCCGGAAGATATACACAAGACTGCATTCAGAGTCCCAGGGTCGGTGGGGTTGTTTGAATATGTAGTCATGACGTTTGGACTGAAGAATGCCGGCGCCACATACCAAAGAGCCATGAATTACATTTTCCATGATCTGATCGGCAAGCTGGTGGAAATTTATATCGATGACGTGGTGGTCAAGTCTGCTTCAGTACAAGGACACTTGGACGATCTGCGACGCGTCCTGGACCGAACAAGAAAATTCGGGCTACGGATGAATCCAAAGAAGTGTGCCTTCGGTGTGACGGCCGGTCAGTTCTTGGGTTTCTTGGTCCATGAACGCGGAATCGAGATCGGCCTGAAAAGTCAGGAGGCAGTGCGAACAATGAAGCCACCTACCACGAAGAAAGAACTGCAGTCTCTCATTGGCAAGATCAACTTCGTCAGAAGATTCATCTCCAATCTGTCAGGAAGAATAGAGCCGTTCATGGGACTGGTGAAAATTAAAACTGATGAGGAGTTCCGCTAGGGGACAGAACAACAACGAGCCTTCGACGAAATCAAAGAATATCTGACGAAGCCGCCAGTGTTGGTTCCGCCCCAGCCGGATAGGCCGTTCTACATTTACTTGTCAGTAGCCGACACGTCCATCGCCTCGGTGGTGGTGCAAGTTTATGATGGTCTGGAGCGAGTTGTGTTTTACATCAGCAGAAGGATGCTGGACGCAGAGACAAGGTACCCTGAGATCGATAAGTTGTGCCTCTGCCTGTTTTTCACCTGCACCAAGCTGCACCACATCTTGCTCTCAGCGGAGATTATCATTATATGCAAATCAGATGTCATAAAGCACATGTTGTCGGCTCCTATGTTGAAAGGCCGACTCGGCAAATGGATGTTCGCATTATCGGAATTTGATATCCGGTATCAGCCTGCGAAAGCGGTTAAGGGTCAGGCATTGGCCGACCTTATTGCTGAAAGGATCAACACTGATATAGCAGCGCTGTCTATACGAGCGTGGGCTATGTTTTTCGATGGATCGGTTTGTGATGATGGTTGCGGCATTGGCATTCTACTCGTGTCGCCCCGGGGGGCAACATATTCCTTCTCCATCAGGCTAGCTACCCCTCGCACCAACAACGTCGCCGAGTATGAGGCGATACGCAAGGGAATGGAGTTGCTCATCGAAGCTGGGGCAGAGGCAGTGGAAATTTTTGGAGACTCCAAATTGGTGATTTCCCAACTCACGGAGGAATAGAAGTGTGAGAGCGAGTCGCTCTTCCCATTATGGTTGCAATGTCGTGAGCTCATGGCACAGTTCCGGTACATAAACTTTAACTGGATCCCGCGATCGCAGAATACAGAGGCGAATGATCTCGCACAAATGGCTTCAGGCTACAAGGACGTAGCAGAGGGAACTGATGTTCAAGTACAGTTCCTGGAGGCGGACGACTGGAGAGCCGATATCTTTAATTACTTGAAAGATTCGGCTCGGGGGGCACCTAAACGGATAAGGTACAAGGCCATGAAGTATGTGCTTATTGGGGATGACATGTTCTACAGGACTCTGGAAGGGTTACTGCTCAAATGTCTAGGGCCAACCGAAGCCAATCGGCTCCTACACGAGGTACACGAAGGCGCCTGTGGAACTCACCAATCTGCTCACAAGATGAAATGGTTGATCAGGCGATCAGGGTTTTATTGGCCCACCATGCTGGAGGACTGTTTTAAGTACTACAAAGGGTGTCAAGCATGTCAGAAATTTGGAAAAATTCAGACGGTACCCGCGTCAGCAATGAACCCCATCATCAAGCCTTGGCCATTCCGAGGTTGGGGCATGGATATGATTGGCAAGATCAATCCTCCATCAAGCAAAGGCCACATGTGGATTTTGGCCATTACGGATTATTTCACTAAATGGGTGGAAGCCGTCCCTATGAAGTCAGTGAGCTCGAAGGATGTTATCGATTTTGTGAAAGAACATGTCATTCATAGATTCGGGATTCCCCAAACGATCACGACCGATGGAGGAAAAATTCAGACGGTACCCGCGTCAGCAATGAACCCCATCATCAAGCCTTGGCCATTCCAAGGTTGGGGCATGGATATGATTGGCAAGATCAATCCTCCATCAAGCAAAGGCCACATGTGGATTTTGGCCATTACGGATTATTTCACTAAATGGGTGGAAGCCGTCCCTATGAAGTCAGTGAGCTCGAAGGATGTTATCGATTTTGTGAAAGAACATGTCATTCATAGATTCGGGATTCCCCAAACGATCACGACCGATGGAGGTTCGGTCTTCACTTCTTACGAGTTTAGAGAGTTCTGTGAGGACACGGGAATTAAGCTGATCCGATCATCTCCATACTATGCTCAAGCAAATGGGCAAGCTGAAGCGTCCAACCAGAGCCTTATCAAGCTGATCAAGAGGAAGATCGATGAGCACCCTAGGCGTTGGCACGAGGTTTTGTCAGAGGCTTTATGGGCTTATCGCATGTCATGTCATGGAGCGATAAAAACCTCGCCATACCATCTAGTCTATGGACAAGAAGCCGTATTGCCTTGGGAAATTACGGCTGGATCGAGACGTGTCACTTTTCAGAACGATCTAACAACTGAAGAATATACGGCCCTGATGAATGACAGTGTTGAGGATTTAACTGAGCTTAGGCTGTGGTCGCTTGAGAAAATCAAAGAGAACAAGGCCAAGGTAGCTCGTGCATATAATAAGAAGGTGAGACCGAAGGAGTTCCACGTTGGTGATCTGGTATGGGAAGCTGTATTGCCATTGGGGACTAAGGATGCAGCATATGGTAAATGGTCTCCAAATTGGCACGGGCCATACAGGGTCGATCAAGTTTTAAGGGGGAACGCGTACATGCTTGAGGAGCTGGATGGCGTGAAATTCCCAGTGGCTGTCAACGGTCAGCATCTCAAGAAATATTTCCCAAGCATGTGGGATGATGGACAGTGAAATATAGGGGCCGATACATGAAATCGGCCAACAATAAAAAAAAGAGCCGATGCACAGCCATCGACTCTAGAGGTTCAAACTATTACGAGCAGGTGTCAGTTTATATGAATAAGCTACTGAAGGAATGCCTCGAAGGCGTGGAGGGCGTCAGCACGGACACGATCCACCTCAGCGATCTCGGCTTCGTCATCTTCGTCCTTGCCCATCACCAGCTGCTTGTTCAGGGCACGTATTTCCGCCAGATCATTCTTCAGTTGAGCTTTGAGGCCTTCCGCTTCGTCTGGGGAGCGGGCGATGAATGCTTCTTTGTCACGGATGAGCTGTTTAGTCGCCCGGACTTTCTCTTCAAGATCTCCCAGTTCCTTTTTCAAGGATGCAAGCTCGGCGGTGCTGACAGAGGTGTCAGTTTTGGCATCCAGAGACGCCTTTTTCTCGTTGAGCTGCTGACATTTGTCTGCAATGTTGGCCTTCAGTGGGAGTTGGGCGCGGCGCAGATTAATCCTCTCGCGAGCCAACTTCACCCTTGACCCGTAGAAAGACAGAGTTACAACTGGCCAAAGCTTCACCTGCAGTGCTACTGGGAGTTGGTCCTTGATTTCAGCAAGAACACTCTTCACCTCTTCAGAACCCTCGATCAACTTCTCGATCGGGGAGGACAACAAGGCTTTGAGGCGCTGGAATTGAGGTAGAACAGCCCTTGCTCGTGGTTCATCGTTGGCAACAGGGGGAGTTGGTTCGATGGATTCAGGGTCGAACGTCAGCAGGCTTGAGATATCACAACCCTGGCAGGCCGAAATGGCGTTAGTATGCGTCCAACACGGAAGGATGAGCCGAAAGAAGCTAGCGTACCTCTCCTGAGATTGAGGGGATAGCAGATGACGAGACAATCGGCTTGGGCGTTGTTGTTGGGGGCTTGGCCAAAGTGGTAACCGTTTCAGCTACACCTTCAGGGATTACTAGATCCAGCCTTGCGGCAGGCATCGGCACTTCCCCGGCTTTTCCACTAGAAGTGTCAGTCGCCTGCATGGAAGGTGCTTGCCGATGTAAATAGTGATGAATCGGCAGACAAAAAACAATTGGTAAGAGCATGGAGGGTGATGTTGCGAAACCTCCTGGCTCGACGAAGAAGTTTGCAGTCCCTTGCGAGCCCTTTTGGGGCCCACGACTGTCCCCGCCTCGACTGATGCTCGGGGGGCAGCAGGTCCAGGAACTGGCCTTTTCCTGGGAGCCGATTGTGGCAAATCTGGCTAGCTCGGTGTGATGGTCCTCTCGGAGTCTGTTGGACCCAATTCTCCTCGATTGGATTGTGTGTCCTCGCTGGAGGTGTCTTCGACGGAAGCCTGTAAGAAAGGAGAGCTAGTAAGCACGAGCATGTTTGCAAGGATGAAAGAGGTCAACCAAGGCATGGGTCAGCATACATGCGAACTTTCCGGAGAAGGGCTCCGGCGCCTCAAGGTCTTCCTGGCAGCTACCTTCCTCACCGTCGTTCTTGTTCTAGTTGGAACTCGAGAGGCAGCTGACTTAGAAGTTGCTTGGTTCTTGGAAGCCGATTGTGGTGATATCGGCTGGTTCTGCATCACGACCTTTTTTCAAAGGTGGTGAGTTTTTGCAGAAAAGGACCACAGGAGCTGGTGGGAAGAATTCGAAGGGGGAGCCATCGCCGTGCGTAGGTTCAGGACCATCCTGTTGCTGCAAGAAGACAGAGAGAATTTGGGAGAGAAGGATGCGGCAGCAGGATGTCTGAAACCTAAAAAATTTAACGGTGGAATAAAGCATTAATTCAGGTGTTTGCTATTAATTCTAGCACCATGTTCAGACTGCGAGGAGCAGGCGTACCTTCAGACCAGAGACCGCTGCGCTGGTATTGGACGATTCCGCCATCTAGTTTGCTGGCGGAGATGGATCTATGCGATTGGGGATCGAGGGTTCTTGTCGCTGTAAGCTCGATCTATGCGGTGAGGAAGTTGGAGATCTGGTTTAGCCTTTTTTGAAGAGGGTCGCAGGCTACCGTTTGAAGTTGGAGAGTGGCCGCTCAGATTTATCTAAATATGCGACCAAATTTGACCTTGTCAACATTTGTGGGGAAAGTCGATGTGTTACCATCGGCTCGTTGGGCTTTGACTTGGTTGACCATATGAGCTAGTGTGATGAAAGCCGATACATTGCTATCGGCTTCTGGAGCGTTGACCTATTTTGACTATCGGCAAAAGCGAATTGGAAAAGCAATCTTTGTTGATTCAAAAGACGATTGTTTACAATGGAGCCGATTGCTTACAAAAGGAAATCTACTGCTAAGTACTACTACTAGTTCCTAATCTAGAGGCCGGTGTCGTCGCCGCTGTCCTCGCCGTCGTCGTCCTCGCTGTCATCAGCGCTGCTGCCGGCGTCGTCTTCGTCGCTGCTGCTGAGGATGTCAGCGGGGGCCTCCTCGTCCTCGTCGTCGTCTTCGGTGTCCTCGCTGGACCCGGCGCGGAAGCGCTTCACCGGCGGGTATTCCTCGAAGGAGGTATCCTCCTCCGCTTCCTCCTCCTCGTCGGAGGATTCGACGCCATCCCAGGACCAGGCGTCGTCGGAGCTCTCCACCTCCAGTTCCCCGTCGACAAGGAACTGGAGGCCCTCCTCGCCGTCGGTCAGGGACTCGTCGTCCTCCGACCAGGCGGCGAAGTCCCAGTCCCTCTCGTCCCACCATTGTGGGGCGAGAGCCTCGTACGCCGCCATTGGCGGGTGCTCCGGCGTCGGCTCTCGGTTGCTCATCGTGTTGGAAGATTGGGAGGAAAGGGCAGATGATTTGGAGGAAGAAGAGGAGGCCATGGCGGAGGAAGAGGGTTTTTTCGGCGGAGGAAGAGGGTTTTTTGGCTAAATGGAGGAAGATGGGGGCTGCAAACTGCTCAGATGAATTTAAATAAGGGGAATAGTGGGAGACGGTTCAATGCCATAGCAGTTTCCATAATGTGGTGCCAAAACGGTCAAATCATGCACTGCGGAGGAGTTGAGAAGACAGGGCATCATGATGAGGGGGTGGCGAGACGATTCTGCTCTGCAACGCGTAACCCGATATAAAAAAAAGGGGGAAGAAAAACATCAGCAGAGTGGTTTTGGAATTATTATTGCCAAAACCAGGGGGCATGTGTTATCGCCACATTTTGGCCAAAGGAGGAGATGGGCCGTAATCAAGATGGGCTTGGAAGATACATATATGCAACATGTTGTTGAATCGGCCTTGTGCGTGGATTTGGGCTAAATTGCCCGTGTATCTTATATTGTAGTAGGTTCCGTTTCGGTTTAAGTAAAGAGATAGGATTGTTAGGGTTATTCCAAAGATAGAAAGTCTCCGGACTATAAATATGTACCTAAGGTTATTGAGAAAAGAGGACGATCACGTTCACAACAAACACAATCTCGGCGCATCGCCACCCCTTGTTTCTAGGGTTTTTCTCGGGTAAGTGTCATGCTGCCTAGATCGCATCTTGCGATCTAGGCAGTATCTGCTTATGCGTTATTTGGTGTTACTCGTACTGAAGCCTTGTTGATGGCAAGTAATACTTTTATCATAGATCTGTTTGGGCTAGCATCGGTACCCTTTTGTTATGATTGCTTAAGCTATGCTGCCTTTACTTATCTCGCTGCCTTTGCACCTTTTTTGGGTGTAAGGGTAGCACCTTGCTTGATCTTTATTCAGTCGATTTGATCTGTTATAGTTATGCCTTGTTCTCCAAGGTTTAGTTTGATATCCACATAATCAGGCCTTTCAAACGGATTGAACGATCCAGTGGCATGTAAGGATATGGTTTGCCAATTCGAGAGGAGTTGTTCCGGAAATTGACTTTACGTCGGTTGTTAGGCCTTCTCTAGGGTTAGTTTTCTATCATCTTTCATGTCCACCAGGCTCAATTACGTGTAGGATGTTCCAATTATGTGGTGAAAACGTTAAACTGTCGTGGATCGATTTAACTTGTATTGATGAAGCAAAACCCCATGTTATCATAGATCTAATGCAGAACCATGGGATAATCGGCTCCAGGAGCCGATTCACAGGGAAACCTGGGAGCCGGTCGCGGCTCGAATTTTACGTATGTTTGTTTGCCATGCAGGAAACCAATCGAAGCAATCCATCACCTTCCTGACCAGGTATAGGTCAGGTGGCACGCCCTTGCACCAGCCAGGACGTGTGCCGGAGTTTTGCGGGCCGTTGCCCGAGGGACCAGGGCCCACCAGCAGTTCTGGGAGCCTCCCGGCTCTTCGTGTTGCCCGTCGCTGCTCGCCGGTGGGTTTTGGCAGGCAACAGTAATTTCATGAAATTTTAGATATATTTGTGGCATCTAACTTAGAACAGAAGATGTACAATTTATTCAAGGGCAACTATACAAAAATTTAATAACGAAAAACATTGTGGTCGAGTGATCTTCCTCGTGAAATTTTGCCTCTACTTACCCCACCTCAAACAAAATCTGGGGAAGAGGCTGAACCTTGCTGAAGTGGCGCACCTCACATCCACATTCTTTTTTCAATATACTCACTCTTTTGTATTCATTCTGTTTCATATTATTTCGCACATAAGATTTAGATTTGATCAAGGTCAAACATTTTAAAGTTTGTGTGTAAAGGAAAATGTACCAACATTTAAAATGTCAAACTTATATGGTCAAAACCATAGCAAAATGTAGTTTCATATCATATATTCAATTTGTCTGGAATTACCACTCACATTTATCTATATTTATATGTATCAAAATATGTTTCGGTGTGTAGATAAATAAGAATATAGAAAAATATGAGTCGGTTAATTCCGGACGAAGGACGTACATTTGATATTGTATAAATATATGTTTTATCATACATTTTTTTTAAATGGAGCATATATTAATATCATAATATATCAATTATACTCAGCTTCTGCAACAACGTATTGTCCTAACGGCCATACGGATGCACACAACCAAAAAAAAAATATAAAAAAAAGTCTCACTACAGTGACCCATTCGTTGAAAGAGCGGCACTACCACCACCAAGACAGCACCAGAAGTCCACCTTCTCAAAAAAACGACGCCTCCAAGAAGGAAACAGTGCACAAACACCGTCATCGCCCGATCATAGATCTTAGGTTTTCATCCTGAAGAAAGTCCACGCTCTCAAAACAATACCTTCAATAAGGCATTGACAGGCACAACCAATTAAGGCCAGACCCTGGATTTTCACCCTGAAAGATAGGACTGTGAACCTCTCCTGTGCAGTCGCCCCCACTTGCATGCCGCTGCTCCAAGTCACGAGTCACCAGGCCAATTCCTCATCACCACCCAGAGTCAAACCACCATTGTCAGTCCTCAGATCTTGGTCTCCATAAAATTCTCCGTCAGCACCATGGAGCAGAAACATACCCCATGATATTAACAGCCATAAGAGCTTCAAAACGCTCCCTCTAAACCCAAACGATCAGAGTAAAATATGAGTGCGAATGACCGAATCCCTCCAATTCGGCAATCTCCAGGCATTATTCGCCCATGGAGTTCGCCGATGAAGTCTTTCGAAACTCTCCACTCCGACCAAACCAGAGAGGTCAAGCAACAAGTAGATCCTCGTCTTGGCTGAGAGAAATCCTAGGACCACCGCCTTTATTCAGCAGACGAGCAGGCCTCCACGCCGCCCGTCGTCTCTGTGCAACACCAACAGAGGAGGAGAGGTCAACAACCGTAGAAGATCGGCGTGGCTAGGCCACAACCTCACCCCCGGCGGCGGCAAGCCTCCGTCTCCTCTTCGGCCGCCGGAGAACCTCAGGCCCCGGCCAAGACGGTCGCGCCGCACCAAGCCCACAGCCAGCGCCGCACCTTCCCCATGTGAACGCCGCCATAGACCCCTCTCCTGCCCCCATCTTAGATGGACGAGGCGCCGCCACCGCCGTCGAAGCCGATAGCAGCGGCGGCCGATGCATAGAGGGTTGGGGGAGTTCTTAGGGGAGAATGGAGAGGAGGCCCTCGGAGCCGCCGGAGTCGCCTGGGGACGGCTCAGGCTCTTTTCTTAATCTTACAATACTTGGTCCAATATTATACAATATACTTGGGAGGGTTAGGGTTATTGTTTTATCATACAATAGTTGGTCCAATATTATGGTTTCAAGAGTATTTCGTTTTAAATAACTGAATTTCAATCAATCAAATAGCTAAAAAATGTTGCCCACGGGTAGGGATGTAAATGGCAGCTAAACGGCAGCCGCGTTTATTCAACTTGTTAGTTTATTTTTTTGAAAAAAACAAATTTTATTGAACTAGAGTATTGATAACTAGTATTATACGGGATTAACGCCGCTTACATCCCTACCCACGGGAGATCTCCTTTGCAGAGTTTCATATGAAAAGTAGTAGGGCCTGAACTTCATGACAGCGCATTCTTTTCTGTCTACACTTGCGTGACGTGGCACTCGGTCCTCGCGCACAGCACACTTCCGGTTAATCAACGCGGCCACACGTACTCCACCCCCGAAGCCGCTTCCTTCCCCTAACGGTCGCCAGGCCAGGGGCATCTCGGTCTATTCTCCGCTCCCAGCAAACCCCAAATTTTCAAAATCCCGCAGCCGAGAGCAGCGTCTCCATTCCCCACTCTACCCGATTCGATCCCACCCCACCGCCCCACTACGCCGCCGCCGCCGACACGACACCGAAGGCGCGGTCCGAGCCCTAGACTCCGGGCCATGCGACGGGACGCCGCTGGCGGCGGCCCTGGGTTCCACGATCTGTTCGACTCCGTGCGCCGCTCCATCGCCTTCCGCACCAGCGCCGCCGCCCCGGAGCCCCCCGCCGGGCCCCTCGGCGCGGGAGCCGCCGGGGGGATCGGCGTCCGGATCAGCTCCTGCCTCCGCAAGTCGAGGGGGATGGGGCTGCTCGGGCTCATCTCCAAGAGCCCCTCGCCGCCGCGCCGCCTGCTGCCGCCGACGCCCGTGCCGGCCGACTGCGGCGGAGGAGGAAGAGCAGAGGAGAACCCGCCGATCCGGTGGCGGAAGGGAGAGATGATCGGGTCCGGCGCATTCGGCCAGGTCTACCTCGGGATGAACCTGGATACTGGGGAACTCCTCGCAGTAAAGCAGGTACCTGGATTTTGCGACGCGGTACTTAGCTTTTCACGGTCCGATGACTCCGAGGCATTAGTCTAAGTAACGTTCTCCTCTGTTTGGTTGCAGGTTTTGATAGGGAGCACCAACGCCACCCGGGAGAAAGCCCAAGTGAGTAGCATTTTGGCCAACCAATCTCGTTATCAATTAAATCTGTCGAGCATTTTCCTTATATGAGGCGCTTTCTGGTTTTTGCTTCTGCGACTAGGCGCATATTAGAGAGCTCGAGGAAGAAGTGAAGCTCCTCAAGAACCTGTCGCACCTCAATATTGTGGTGAGTAGATGCAAGACTGATCAGAGATTATATTCTTTACTTAACTGCTAGACTGTAGTTGTTTGATCTATTCTCTGTGGTTTGAGAAGAGGTACCTTGGGACTGTCCGTGAAGAAGACACACTGAATATTTTGCTGGAGTTTGTTCCTGGAGGTTCTATTCAGTCGCTTCTTGGAAAACTCGGTTCATTCCCAGAGGCAGTAAGTAACCATCAATGTGTGCGATTTTCTCTGATTTTACCACAGGAGAGAAACTAATCTGTTGCATATGCTGATCAGGTCATTAGGAAGTATACTAGGCAGATTTTGCAAGGGTTGGAATATTTGCATAGCAATGCAATTATACATAGAGACATTAAGGTACCAATTCTAAAGCCTGAACAATATAGCATAATCTTTGTGTCATTTATTGTTTGGTTGTGCTCCTTATCTTGATTCTTGGATTTTTTTCAGGGTGCAAATATTCTAGTTGATAACAAAGGGTGCATTAAACTTGCTGATTTTGGGGCATCTAAGCAAGTAGCCAAGTTGGTAAGTTTGATGTTCAATGTGCTGTTGAGGCCGAGTATAATCTAGAATAATTTGTGTATGGCCAGTTTCTTTTTATCAAACTTGGAACACACAAGCCTTCATGTACTTGTCAGGACTAAGACATTTGATCTGTGATCGAGTCTAGTTATGGCACCAGATTGTGAATTCTTAGTTGTTGGTGTTGCACTAAATTACCCTTGTACGCAAGACATGAAAGAGTGAGTTGGGTTTGGTGCAGGATTACATCCAAGGATTAAGATATTGTTAGCGAAACTTGCAGTTTCTAGATAGAATTAATACATGTACTAGGGATGGCAAGGAAGCACGATAATGTTATGCTGTGACTTAGAATATTAATTAAATTGAATTATATCATAGGAATATATGACAATTGGAGGGGGCTGCAAAATAAAGTATGATTCTCACACATTAAATTAGAGTACGGATGTTTAGGGATGCAAAGTAAGAAGGTGATATGTACCTGATGTCGTATATGCTTAACAATCACCATCTTTGATCTGACCGCGGTTGTACATTTCCCAGCCATATCTGGTTATTTATTTGAGTAAAGTATCAGCCATCTAGGATCTTTTTATAATGGGATTTCGTCCATTCGAGCTACTCTTACTCTCCTTGGAAGGGAAGCAGCTGCTCTGCGTCGGATTTGCTCCTCTGAGATTTAGCTAGCGGCGAATGAGCCTAAGTTCTAAACAAATCTGAGCAGGAGGGCCCATTTGATCCCCCAAGGATAATATATTACTCCGTATTATTATTTTTTTCTTACGGGAAAGCATGATATATGTTGCGGTGCTCAGCCTTAAAACTTTACCGATCAATATGATTACTGCTTTTATTGGATGACTCTTAACATGGCCATATTCTAGATAATTATCCTCATGTGTTTTGCATCATAATTGACTATAAGGTATCATTGATAGATGTGATTGTGTTTGTCATTATGTATTTGCTTTGTGCAAGTTGTTCCCATGTCAATGCCCTTAGCGACAATGTTCAATACTTTGGTGTCAGGCTACCATGACAGCAGCTAAAACGATGAAAGGCACACCACATTGGATGGCACCTGAAGTCATTGTGGGGAGTGGCCATACCTTGTACGTGCAACCCTTCATTACCTTATTTATTGCCTTTATTATTGTAAATTTTGACAGGCCGAATGCCGCTGTCACTTTTTAATCCAAGAGTACTATTTATTTAGTTCTACAATTTCTCCAATACTTTTAAGAAAGAAAAATGCTAAAAGTTCCAATGTTATCTTAGAAAGTGAAAATTGTATAGCAAAACACGGATCTGGTTTGCAACTATCAGCTACTAGGCTTTGGGAGAGCACAAAAGCAGTACTCAGTCAGAACAATTTGTCTTACTGAGTTACATGAGCTTACAATCCTTTACATATTAGTTTATCTGTGTGGTATTTTTTGTCCAAGCACATAACATGCTGAGCAGCAAGCAGCAACAGTATATCTTATTGTGAGATAATCATCTAATTATTAATTTCACTTTCAAATATGCTCGCCTGTTGTTGTCTCCAATTGATTCTTATGGATGTCTAATTTGTACCAACCAGTAAGGAAGAATTATTCTGATGTCAAAGGAACTATTCCATTCATCTAATTCTCTATTGTTCTTATATTATGAGGTTGTCCTCACACTTCAAATCTCTCAGCTCTGCAGATATCTGGAGTGTGGGATGCACAGTAATTGAAATGGCTACTGGTAAACCACCATGGAGCCAACAGTATCAGGAGGTAAACTTTCTCCTCCTGGATCCTGAAAAAATGATTTATTATTGGTTATTCATTGCACTAACAAAATGTTTTCAGGTTGCGCTTCTGTTTCATGTCGGAACCACAAAGTCACACCCACCAATACCTGAACATATCTCGCCAGAGGCTAAAGATTTTCTGCTGAAATGCCTGCAGAAGTATGCCTATGATTGTCATATCTTTCTCTAAACTAATATTTTGTCTAAAAGCATTACAAAACTTCTTGCAGTTAAAAACTATAGTTTTCTGACAGCTGTGGTTAATTTTTATCTTTTAGGGAACCCGAGCTGAGGTCTACTGCGTCAGATTTATTAAAGGTATATTTGGTTTGATTTGCTGCATCTTAAATGTTTCTATGGTTCTAAGTGTATGGTGATGTTAGTTTAGTTTGTTTGTATATTGACATCTTAAACATATTCTTGCAGCATCCATTTGTCACCGGAGAATTTGATGACCGGCAGCTACTCAATCGCACTGCACAGAAGGTTGTATTGCTAGCATAATGATATCAGTTGCTCAACTTCTTTGCCTTAGTAATAACTTAACCTCTAAATAATTACACAGGATGCTTCTGTTAATGAGCTTCCTGCACATGCTGCAGACGCACCAACAGAGCTGTGAGTAACTCTATTTCCTAAGCTCGCTGCATTCTCCACTGTTTCGATTTTGTTTTCGTGAAATTGAAACTTATTAACTGTTTCCAGGGGTTTAATTCATTCTGGCAACTGGTCTACTATTAATTCAAACAGATCATCTAAAATCAAACCCTTATGGGAGGGTAGCTGTGATGATGATGACATGTGTGAGTTTGGCGATAAAGATGACCACCCAGCAGTTGGCTCTGTAAGAGTTTTCTTTCAGCTGTTAACTTTTCCAAGAATCCAGTTTGATCTTTCACTGCAAATTTAAAAAAATGAATTATGGACAAAGTTGTTATGTCTTCATGTTGTATTTCCTTTGTCTGTCAATTGCAGAGCTATAATCCTATGTCTGAACCATTTGATGACTGGAAAAGCAATTATGACATAAGCCCAGAGAAAAGTTCTCATCAATCAAGGGAATTTGGTGGATTAGCCAAGCATACTGAAAGCAGCATGACCGAAAACGATTTTACCTTCCCTCGCGAGGGAAGTTGTGAAGATGACGATGTACTTACCGAGTCAAAAATAGAAGCATTTCTTGATGAGAAGGTACTTAGCATTTATGAGACTACAGATTCAGTACCTTACGTCCTTACTGCTAGTACTTAAATGATATTTACTGGTATTTTCTCCAGGCCCTTGATCTGAAGAAGCTACAAACACCTTTATATGAAGAATTCTACAATGCAGTGAATGCTGGGAATTCTCAGGCAGTTGATCAAACTTCCAATGGAAAATTCCCCAAAAGTCCGAAACTGCCCCCTCGTGGAAAGTCGCCTCCAAGTAAGATGAGAGGAGGTCCAGGAGCCGCAACACCTTGTGATAATAATTTGAATAGTACGACACCTGAAAGCTGCAGCAAGCAATTCTCAGGAGACAGTGTAGATAGCAGCCGGATTTTGAGAGAAATAGCTTCCCCTCAACTCAATGAGCTTGGTGATAAAGTTCATATTGATGTCCAAGATAGCACAAGGTTTGTGACATACAGTACATAACTTTGCTTTGAAACTAAAGTCGTACTCTGCAAAACCTTAACCACCATAACTAGAGCTTAACCTCCTTGTTCATTAACTCATGTAAAATGCTAGTCTTTCGGGCTGTTGGCTCTTAGTTACATTGCATCTCTACTAGAACTGGTCCATGATCCTAACAGGGGAACCTATTTCTGTTAACAGCATCAGCTTTGCTGAGATGCAGCGAAAGTGGAAAGAGGAGTTGGACCAGGAGCTTGAAAGGGAAAGAGGTAAATGTAACTTCTGTTACCTAGATAAATCAGCTCATGAAATGTTTTGTTGACTGTTGATTTCATTTAACCAACAGTGATGAGGTTAGCTGGTTGTGGTAAAACACCGTCTCCAAATAGAGCGCCCAGCAGCGGGAAACGAGAGCGCCATCCTGCTCATTGAATAGACAGTGATCCTCGTTCCTTTATCTAGTGATTGGCGGCAACAGCAGTATAGTCTGCAAGGCTTGATTGTTCGCCATACACTGCACGGCCATGGCTGCCAAATCAGCTTGGTGCAAGTACATCATCTCTGAAACTTTAAGTGGGCTGGTTTATGGCAGTCATCTGGACTCATGGTCAGGATCATAGCAGTGATGCTACCCAAAGGATGGTGTACTAACCTGGAGAACGTTGTGCTGACAGCTTCCTGCCAAGGGGGCATTTTTCATTCTTTTCAGTGCTAGTCGCATGGTTTATACTGAGGCCTATATTGAAAACAAAGTTTGTTGTATAGATTTTGGGTTGGCAAGCAATATGGGTGTGGGGCTTGGTTTTGTATGGAGCTTGTTTTAGGAAGCGTGTAATAAAGCCAAGTAATGCAAATTATGGAAGATTTCTTTTTGTTGATCCTGTGCTTTTCAGGCGATACAATTACGTGCAGTTGTAATCCTGAAAACATGCTAGTACTATACTATATTATTGATATTTTATACTGCTATGATCTCTCTGGCTGTGCATGTGTCGCGTTTTCTAAACAATTTTGCAAGAACAAATTTTGGGTTGACGCTTAATTTTGGTGCAAATGTACCAATAGTTTTCTGTACATGTACAAAAGGCTAGTATATTAAATGATAACATGATCTGGTTAGTTTCTCCTCTCACTAACAGAGAAGGATGATGGCTTTGGTACTCTTAAACAAAAGAGGTTTTATATGATGATGATGTTAGCAGCTTTTTTAAGCACCCATGCAGTAACACCGTGAACTGATCCTTCATTTCGTCAAGGAAATCCGAATATTGTTGTAGTTGTTCTTTGTTATGTAAACGGGGTGGTGGCGTCCTTGGGTGTCGTCTTAAGGTTCCATTTATTTTCTTCTCCAAGATGAAAACCCATCAATGGGTTGTTACGGTGTTTCATTTTGAAGATGATGATTAAGGATCTTGCGCTTCCTAGCCATTCTTTACTTTTAGTCGTTGTGCTGGTTCTGTAGATCCCTGCTGCTTATTCATCGTGTTTTAGCATACACTGAGTTTATTCATCGTAATTTTTTGGGTCATCGGGAGGAAGCAGGACGGAGGATGAATATGGGTGGTAAACTAAAACATAAAAATGGTAACATGAGATCTTGGATGCTTCTTTTATTTTGCTAGGATTGGACATCAACAAAAGATAATTTTCTCATGAAATCAACCGTTATAGCTAGACTAGAAAAATATTATGATTTTTTTTAGGTTTTTATATGGAATCCTTCAGACTAATTTTTTTTAGAGTTAAATACACTAACAGTCCCTGTATCTGTGGGACTGACTCAATTTAGTCCTCGTGTTCGGAATTTGTTGAATTTTGCCCGTATACTTATGAATTGGGCGTATTTTAGTCCTAATCCATGTTTAGCATCAAAATTGCGTTGATTCGGACGCCACGTGAACATGAATCTTGCAAGAACACCCTCTCACATCTAGAATGTTTTCTTCACTTACATATATTTGGACGTACCCCTTCCCCATCAGCTTCATTATGCAGAGCGTCCCACGCCGTCGTAGATCCTTTCAGCCGAGAGAGTTCCATTTGAAGGAGGACAAAAGGAAGGTCTCGATGACGATGGAGGCGACGGGCAGTGACAGAGGCGATGGTCGGTGGACCAGAAGATGGAGCGACATATTTATAACAGAAGGTTAACTAATTGTATCGAGTAACACGAGAGGGGCTAACTGCAAATTTCCAGTCCATCTTAACTCCTGCAAGTCGGACACGTCTCCATGTGACATCCGAGTCAGCGCATTTTCTTTTGTCCTAAGCTCAATTTCTAAGTACATAGACAAAATTCAGTAAATTCTAAGTACAAATACTAAATTGAATCAGCCTAACAAGTACGGGGACCCGGTAGTGTATTTAACTTTTTTTTTTATGACAGAATCTTTCATACTACTTCGTAGTACCGCAATGCGTTGTTGGAGCCAAACCGAGAAAATTCAGTAGACAGGTCCTTCACACGAAAACGCGCATCTACACACGGGCCAAACCGAGAAATTGGCATTGCTGCTCCCCTGCCCTTCTCCAATCTCTCTCCCATCTTCGCCGTTCTCGAGCCGCCCTTGCCCTCTCTCTCCCATCTGCCCCGCCATGGCCCAACCCGCCTTCCTCTCCTCCCTCCGCTCCCGCCTCCGGTCTCCGCCGCCGCCCCCTCACATCCAGCCCTGCCGCGCGTACCACGTCGAGCTCGGCGCACGCGAGAAAGCGGTCAGCCCTCTCCTCCCGCCCCCTTTTCTTCTCGCTTTGTCGATTCGATCGCTAGATTGTATGGGTTCACTCTTTCTCGCCGCGATTTCTCTGTTAGGAATCACAGTGCGTGCCTATCGTTCTGATCTACACGAAACCTCGAGACATAGCGACTCGATCTGATTTGGAACTGGCGAGATGTTGTGTTTACCGATCACGGAATTTTCCTTTAGGGTACGTGATGGGTGATAGTAATAGGTGGAACGGGAGTAGTGTAGAAGGTTTTAGTTCTACTTAGAGTAACTGGCGTCAAGGTCAGGTGCCGCGCTGGGATTGGATTTACCGGTTAGGTTTGCGAACTGCAGTGGTTGTTGTACTTAATGATGATGCTAATGAGGTTATCAGCGCGATAAGAGATGATATAGCAGTGTGCTTTGTGTTAGTGTACCATGCCTTGCATAGAGATGCAGATACGTGCTGTATATTGAGAAGAATGATGCAGAAGACATATTATCTTGTTGTATCCTTATTCCCACAGTGCATCATTCTCCCCCCGTTCACAATTATAAGACATTTTAGCTTTTTTCTGAAACGCATATATCTGGACACGTGATGTGGTAATAGATGGAACGGGAGTACTTTTAGAAGGTTTTTGTTGTATTTAGTGGCTGGCATCAAGGTCAGGTGCCGTGTAGGGATTGGATGTACTAGTTAGGTTTGCGAACTGCATTGGTGGTACTTAATGATGGTGCGTATGAGGTTACCATCGTGATAAGATGTGATATAACTGAAGTTTATGCATGGTAGCAATGTGCTATGTGTTATGTAATGCATAGGAAAAAGATGCAGATATGTGCAGTATAACAAGCTGAATGATGCAGAAGGCATCTTATCTTTTTGTATCCTTATTCCCACAGAGTATCATATATCGTCAGAGTCTATCAATGTAATGTCCTTTTTTGCTGATCTTTAGTGTTTTGTGTCAAGGTAGTTTAGTGTTTCTCATTTCTATCTTAAATTCTAGGCTGGTCCAATACTTACTGTTGAGCTTTGATTTTAGTGTGTACAATATTGTGCCTTTTGTGACAGAACAATCACATTTCTGTAAATGTGAAGCTTGCACTCCCTCTGTCTGAAAAAGGATGTTGTAGATTGATCTAGATTCGCATGTATCTAGACGTGTTTTAGTGTATAGAGACATGCTAATCTAGACAAATCTGCCACATCCTTTTCGGGATGGAGTGAGTATTTATTTTATTTTCTTGGCAGTCTTTTGCAGAAAGATAATTTATATGTAATACTGGAATACCTGGTCTAATGTCTTGTGCTTTTTCACCAATTCAGTTGGCGCTAAGTTTTCATATGATCATCTTATCTGTTTGTTGCAAACTGTGGTTTATGTGAAGGCTAATTGTGCAAGCAAGATTCCTCGGAATTACTGTTATTAGATTGCATACCACAAGCCTGCAAGTCAACAACAATTTGCAAAATAGCGTTTAGTTTATTACTTCTAAACTGTGCTAGTTGTTACCTTACTTTTGTCCTTTGCGAGCTTTCTATATTTTTTTCTTAATATGTAGTGTGTTTTCTTTCCTCCCGTTAGTTGGTTTTGACTCTTCATTACTTGCAGCTCTTAAAGGAAGATGTTGCTTTGAAGCGGTTCAAATCATTCAAGAACAATGTGAAACAGGTCTCAAAGATTGGGAATGTTCTCACTCTCGTTGTTTTTGCTGGTATGTATCTTACATTTGGCTGTTTGTTACCACTTTTTTTTGTGTATTAGATCTTAAACTTTTAAGCACTGCTATATGCTTGTGAACATGTTAGTTGTTCATTTTATGATATAAGCCTGTAGTTCCAAGACGTGTATAGTAAGTCTACTTTGTGAGATAAGTGTGTAGTGGGGTTTTGATATTGCAGGGGAAATTGTACTATGCTTTGTTACTTATTGACTAACATATCTTCCATATTGAGTTCCTTGGTTAAAAGCTGTTGCTCTAATACCTGTTTAGTGCACTATAGGATGCTGAGGCTGTGTCGTGTATAGGCCAAGGCCATGTTGTTCCACATGTTTAATCTTGTGATAGTGTAGTACAGTTGGCAACCCCATATGGTAGCTATTTTTCCATATGAACTCTGTCCACCCATCCTCTACTATTTTTGTCACTCTTGCTTGTTTTCTGTCTGGAGTTCTTGTACTGACCATGGAGTATTATACAGCATTAATTCGTGCCGAGTTGCCATTTGAGAAGAACTGATACTGTGTTGTGCCTTTGTTTCAGTTGCATGATGAATTCCCTGTAACAAACAATTTTAGTTATGTAACTTTGAAGATGATATTTGTTCTTAAAGATAAATTTTCTCTGTATCTCCGATTCTCCATATTGTTGTTCATAATTGATTGTCTGAAAAATTCACATTAAAATTGCTATGTCTCAACATTTTTCAGGGAACCCCATAATCCTTCAAAACATCCTTTGTCTTAAATTTGAGTACAGTTTTGTTTTCATACTGATAAAATTCACATAATTCTTGAGGTTTGGAAACATGTTATGCATTTCAGTACACGGCAATGAAGGACCGATGTTTGTTTTGTAGCACAGATGCTAGTAGACTGTTTCCAGCGTAGAGCAAATATGGAATGCCTGCTTTGTTTTGTTGCCTTGTAGATAGATTGTTGGTAGCACCTGTTGCATCTTATTATGAGTGTTTCACTTCACAGTTGCTGTGACTGATGTTTGTTTGTTTTATTGCGCAGCGTGCAGCTATGAGGTCGTTGCACTAGTGGCAAGTGAGCAATGAAGGAGATGCAATCGTGCACGAGCGCTTAGATCTACTACCAGAAAGTGTTTCATCTCATAAACTGGCATTTTACCGGCACTCGTTTTGAGCTTTCTGTGTCGATCTTATAATGTAAAATAAAACAAACTAGGTTGACCTTATGTGCCAGTTTCTCTGCCTGTTTTGTTACTTGTGCACGAAGTGAAGGTTTCATTTCCCTGAGGAGTTGCTCTGCTATAGATGATGTTTCAATAAATTGTTGACCTCGGCTCTTTCATGACGACTTGATGTCTGATGATCACTCCGATTTCTCTGTGTTTTATGCATCTGGTTGTGCTGTCTGCCCTGCATCTGTGTGTCTGAGCAGCGATGTTGGCTCTACGTTCACTGTCTGGCATCCTTCCAACTTCTACCGAATGAAGTCCATTATTGCACAGAAACTGAAGTCCATTATTGCACGATTAAAACTTTGTTCCATGAAATGGCCAGCGTTAGGAAGAAAAATCCCAGCCTTCCCTCTTTGATCGTACGGCGTGCGCCAGCAGAAAATCCCACACAAAAAGAAACACTCTGCTTAATGCTTTACCCTCTCGCAAGTCCTGAACCGATAAGGAGAGGGAAGAGACGACTCTAGGTGTAAAACCCCGGTGACGAGCAGCCATGGCGACGAGGGTGTGGGCGGCGGCGGCAGCGGCCTTAAACCCCACTCTCCTCCCCCTCCCATCTATACCTCGTCCCGTCTCCTGTACGCGGCCGAGCGGCGGGCACCTCCTCGGCCTGCGCAGCAGCCGGCCGTCGCGGCCGGCCAAGGTCGTGTGCCGCCGCGCCAAGAACGCCGCCTTCGAGGACTACAAGTTCCCGGACCCCATCCCGGAGTTCGCCGAGCAGGTCAGTGAGCCCTCCCCCGCCTCTACCCCGGCTTCTTCTTGTCCGGACACGCAGCTTCTGCTTCTGCTTCCGCTTCGTTGTAACCGATTCGTGCGGCTTTGGGGTGTGCCTCTGTCAGGAGACGAGCAGGTTCAGGGAGCACATGATGTGGCGACTGGAGCAGAAGAAGGAGGAATACTTCGGGGAGCACGTTGAGGAAATCGTCGACGTCTGCACCGACGCACGTACCCATTCCAGTCTGCACAATTTATCGTAGCATTTAGGCATTTCCGGGTGCTATGCTTGAGTAGAGTTCTTCGTGAGCGTCCTAGCATAGCTGAGTGGCATGATTCGAGTTGAGGATTTGGTACTGCTGCTTCAACGACGGTGAAGATAATGGGTGTGCTTAGAAGATAACTGAAACAAATAGAGAGTAGAATTTGACACTGAAAGTAACATCTGTGGTGGTTAGGAAATCGATGAGCAAAGCGGGTAGGGTGTATCCTGAATGAGCTGGGGAACGAACATTGATTTTTTTGCCTCATTCTCATGGAACGTTGTGTGCTAGAGACCGGTAAAGTTGCTCAATTAGCCACAGTTTATGGCTGTTTTAAAGCATCTTTTGATACTAGGTAATGTCAGTAGGATTAGTTGGAGATACAAACTGCAGGTCCAAGACACTGCATCGTAGACAGGTAGCATCAGAAATGCCCATTATGATACAGTCTTGTCTATTGTCACCAGTTAAAACTTACTAGTACAACCTAATAACTTAGCCTGAACACTGTCACTGTATGTTCACATGCCATTAGCTCTGCCTGTCTTCAGCTCAGCCTTGCGTTAGGCTTTGGATCACCTTGAAGTCTGTCACTGTGATGCAGTCATGGCGTGCACACACACATTGCAGTTTTGCTTATCTGGATTATGCATGCTTGCAGTTTTTTTTTGTATTATATTATATCTATGCAGGCAGTCAATTTTATGTTGGTGTGATACAATTGCACATTTTGCACTGCACTTTCAGCTAGTCCTATACATGAAATCCGGCAAAGCACTAAATAAACCTGTGATTCTGTTTTCCCAGGTCTTGAGCAATTTCCTGCAACACGAGTACTGCGGACCCGGGACGCTCCTGGTCCACCCGTTCCTGGACATGAAGGGCGAGATCAAGGAGAAGGGGCTCCCCGGCGCTCCCCAAGCCGCGCGCGCCGCCATCGCGTGGGCCGAGAAGAACATCGACAACGACTGGAAGGCGTGGACCGGAGACGACTAGCGCTAGTCTTCCTCTTTGCTGTATCAGCTGTTGTTGTCCCTGTAGTCTTGATGTTTCGGCGTAGTCTGTGTAGACTTGAATCTAGGTTCTAGACTAGTCGTGTTTATCGGACCTGAAAACTCATGAAATTTATCTTCGGTTTCTGATGATGAAGGCCTGACCCTTTTCTTCTTCTCTGAATCGTGATGAACAATCGTGTTGAACGTATCTTTTTGCTGTTTCTCCGGATCTCTGATGATGATGATGATGACTGACAGCTAAACTAACTACTCCTATATTGGCTAATGTGACGTGCAGACCTTTCTACCATTACCACACGACCGTCCTCTTTCTGATGCTGCAGGTCGTCAGGTACTCATATAGCTTGATGGCAGATCCAGGACGCCAGGACGGAGCGCTCGAAATCCATGGCATTCCGTGCCGTGTTGCGGCAGGAGCGGCGGCAGGCAGCACGAGCACGATGACATCGCACGCAGTGCAGCGCAGCGCAGCGCACTTATCTTGCTCGCAGCAGGCAGGCACAGGCAGGAAGGCAGGGCCGCTGACCGGTCAAGGCCTCTGCGCCGCCTGCTCTCGGCAGTTCATTCAATGGTAGAGGAAGGACCTACGTAGTACTGTCTAGTGTGGAGCTCCTTTTGTTCGATCCCATGTCCGTGTTCGGGAGAGGGGGGTCCGGGCCATTCAAGGAGGCTGGCTGGGCGAGGCAGGCAGGCGGCGTACGTAGCGGAGCAGGGGGCATGCATGGTTCCTTCCGGAAATGTCGCCGACGGCGAGAGTCTATGAAGGATCGTCGAGACGAGACGTGAACGTAGGTAACTTGGTGCTGCCACTGGAGTGACGTGACCCGTGAGCACCCCAACGCTAGTACTAGTTTGGATCCGTGTTGTCCGGGGCATCATGGTGGTGGTGTTTGATCATCTAATCTTTTTCCCTTTCTTCCTCGTTTTTTTTTCCTACTAATTGCTCATTTCACTTGCTACTAAATAAGTTCGTTCCTAAATACTACCCCTCCGTTGCTTAATACTCCCTTCGTTTAAAATATAAGATGTTTTAGATTTATAAATGGGATGTATCTAGACACATTTTAGTGTCTAGATTCATTTAAACTTATGTACTCCCTCCGTCCTAAAATAGATGTTTTAGATTTATCAAATTTTAAATGAACCAATATAGTAAATAGTGTCTAGATTCATCTAATTTTGACAAATCTGAGACATCTATTTTGGGATGAAGGGAGTACTAAAAGTTGTCTAGATACATCTCCTTCATAAACCTAAAACATCTTATATTTCTAAACAGAGGGAGTATAAGATAAGACAGTTTGCTAAAATGCCTTATATTAGAAAACATATGAAGTATTATTATACTATAAATGTATCGGTAGGACAAAATTGCGTACCAAAACATGTTATTTATATATTTATTAGTAACAAAATTAATATTGTATAAAAAAATAGGACTTCAGGTTTAGAGGGCCCAACAAGCAGTTTATCTAGAACATCGAGAGAGCAGGCGTGGGCACTCAAACTCGGGGTCTCGTCGACAGGGCAAGGCATGGACACCTGCTAGCCAGTAAGGATGTCAAATGGCGCGCGCCGCTGGCTTATTTTTCTTCGGATTACTTTCTATAATCACAAACCTATAACTAACAGCAAATAAGTGGCGCTAAACGGAATGCCGTTACAAGTTACGAACACGGATTGGGTGTTTGCTCGATTCAGGACTGATACAATCGTCGACCGGCCTAGATCGCGAGATTTATGTCATGCGAAAACTGATTAACCCCCACTAATAATTGTGGTTTTATGTGGAAACAGATATCTTCAGTCGTGGTTTCTCCTTCGGAGACGCTAAGCTTTAGTTGTCCGTGGTTTTGTGATATTTGCTAATTTTTCTTACACGTGAAAAAAAAATGGCAGATGTGCTTAACTACTACGATACTGAATCGCCTTGATTCCGTACACATGGAAAAGGAGAAAAAACCACGCAAGTTTGAAGTTTCTCTTGGGGGCGAAGCAGCACGGAACCGAGCACTGAATTCAGACCGTACGCTTGGTTGCAGCAGGCACAGTGATAACAAACACCCGCCCCGCCCCACACGAAATCCGTGAGCGTGAGGAGGCGCGCCCAGGCCCAGGCCCAGGCCCAGCCCCCGTGTGAAGCACCAAACCCGGAGATCGGGAGATGACGCACACACACATGCCGTGCGTGCCCATACGCTGCCACGCGCCTGACAGCAAAAGCGTGACCCGTGAGCAGTGGAGGCGCGAGGCCGGGGCGTCACTCTCTCTCTATCTGCTCTCAGCCTGACTGGTGACTCCCTGTCCCTGGGCACCGGAGAGAGGCAGGGAGCAACCACGTACGGCCCGGACCGGCCGTGCCGTGGCGTGCGGTGCGGGCGTGGGAGTATCGACAAAGCTACACTAGCTTGGCATTGCAACCAGATGGGCTGCCTGGGCTGGCTCGAGTAGATCTTGACCCATCCGTGACCAATCATGTCGTCGCTCTGCTCTCGAAGTGGCCTCTGAATGCTGCCGTGCGCTGGTCTGGTCACTTCTCCGATGGTCCCACAGGCAACACAGGGTGAATTCTCACTTGTCCCACAGGCAACAGTAGGATATAGATAGGTCTGCGTGGTTTGCACTACATGATTTACCTAGGGTTCCGACCCTCGACCTCCAGAGATTAGGGTCTGCGTGGTATACGTGATTTCCGACCCATGACAGAACCTGTGTCTAACTTGTTGATTTTTTTTTATCAAACAAATTAGACCAACAAACTTGAAGGACGATGTTGGAAAATGCTAAACGGAGCTTACATCCTTGTGAAACCAGCTTTATGTTTGAAAATTTAGGAAGCACAAAAATCAATATTAAAGCAGTACCGGTACGATCCATGTGAGCAGAGGATAGATAAAAACGAGAAAGCTACCCTTGGACCCACGTTTCTACTATTCCCTATTGAGCTACACTTATTTTGTAAGGCGACCGCGACGATCTTGTTCGTGTCTTAATGAAATATGAGTATTCCATCCAAAAAAGAGTTTCTTATGAAAACGGTTTTCACTTGTGCTGTCCTTTCAAACATGAAAATTGAATCAACCATCTTTTCCAGTTTCAAGTGTAGACAATAACTTCTTCCCTCTAATGTTGTGCCTATGGTGTGGTAGGGAGGGGGGGGGGGGGGGCAGCTAAATAAGACGAGTGCAACAAAACTAGCAAGCACAAGATATATGACAAGATCAACAACATAAGATAGCACCTTAGCATATGAATAACATTAAGCACGAAAGCTATCACAATTTGAATACAAGTGACATAACTCGGGTATAGAGAACCGAGGCACGCGAGTGCGAAGATGTATTCATGTGTTCACTTTCTCGAAAGAAAACTACATCATCGCTGGAGTTGTAGGAACAACGAATCTTCATATGCCACGAACGTCCTCCTTGACACCCCGTTGATGTCTACGCACTTCTATTCTTATAGACAGTTGTTGGGCCTCCAAGTGCAGAGGTTTGTAGAACAGCAGGAGGTTTCCCTTAATTGGATTACCCAAGGTTTATCGAACTCAGGGAGAAAGTGGTCAAAGGTATCCCTCTCAAGCAGGGGCGGAGCCAGGATTTAGACAAAGAAGGGGGGGGGGGGGGGCGAAGAAGACAACAAGTACGGTTGGAATTTATATATCAACTCTTGCATAAAATCATGTTGCAGCTTATCAATCATGACAATGTTACATTATATTTTTTGTGCAAGAACACTTGCATAGATAGAAAAAACACGTGTTTTACAATAGGTGGATTAGTTTTGGCTATGTAATTACATACCAGATTGTACAATCAATAAGTTGGATCTGAATTTGGGGCGCACAGTGGTTCAGAGTTTGAAGCAAGTGACTTGGGAAAAGATGTTCTATTCCTTCTTGTCATTTTTATCTGAAAAAGTATAGCTAAGCTGAAACAAAATATAAATCATATCTCTATATACCATCTAATTAAGCAAATGAAAATACTAATGCCAAATAATGCAGTAGAACTGCCGTATCAGAGCATATATATATATATATACCTTGGGAGATTGGTGGACGATCTATTGATCTGGGGACCGGGGGTGAATTTCCTGGAAAATGGCACACCGGTAACAACGATCAGTTGTGCACGTCGCAGACTTCGCGACTTCGGAAGTGGCGGAGGGGATGAAACAATCGCAAGCCGCTGGCAGGCGATGGCCGACGGCAGTTCCAAGGCATAGCCACACGCGGGCGGCGGCGCTAGTGGAATGCCTTGAGCCCTTGACATTTGACGGTTTGAGGCAATGTGTACATGAATTCCATCGTGATCGTGCGGCAGTTAGGCCATCTAATTATTGTCCTAGTTGGGCTTGGGCCATACTTATTAAGGCTTACAGTGTAATTGTCATAAACTCAGTACACAGTAGCCTTAAGAGAAGGCTAAATCCTAGAATAATTAGCACCAGCCCCTGCTGCCGATCGTTCGGGATGGCCGAAGGTTGGGGGACCTGGCCCCTACTCGCCCCTGGATCCGCCCCGGCTCTCAAGCAACCCTGCAATCAAGATACAAGAAGTCTCTTGTGTCTCCAATACACTCAATACACTTGTAAGGTGTATAGGTGCACTAGTTCGGTGAAGAGATAGTGAAATACAAGTGATATGGATGATTATAAGTGGTAACGGTGCCAGAAAAGAGCTTGACGAGGAGGAAGAGATTAAAGGCAATCTGAAATGAAGATGGAAGCAAGCAAGCATGCAACAGATCTAGTTGTAAACGACGTTTTAATGCTTAAAACCAAAACCTAGGGATCATACTTTCACTAGTGAACACTCTTATATAAATATCTTCTCTTCATGATACTACTCTGAAGTACTCTTCGGTTGGATAACTCTAATACACGGTAGGGCTACAAAAGCACACCTCAAAGTTCGTAATCCCCATCTAGATAACCCCACACTGTCACCTTGAGCGCTAGATGGTTCCTTCAAACATCACAATTTCATAGAGACAACCAACTCAAAATATAACTCATGACAAGTATTTATGTGATCTTTAGCCTAAGTGCCACACGGTGTGCACGCTTCACTTTCAAACACGTGGGGAGAGCCAGAGATCTATTAAAACACTTGAGTAGCAGAGTAGATCTACTTGATTATAAAACTCATGATCACAATAAGATCACGCTGTTGGAGATATGCCCTAGAGGCAATAATAAATGTAGTTATTATTATATCTTTGTGTTTATGATAATTGTTTACATTCATGCTATAATAGTATTAACAAGGAAACATTAATACTTGTGTGATTTGTAAACTTAAATTGAAGTCCCTAGTAAAGCCTCTATACATCACTAGCTTGTTGGTTAATAAATTATTGTGGTTTCCCTATCATGAACATTGAGATGTTATTAACAACAAGATCATATCGTTAGGAGAATGATATGGTGGACATACTCCTATAGATAAGCGTAGCATAAAGATCAAGTCATTTTAACAGTTCAATTGCTATATGCTTTCTGATACATAGTAACCTAATTCCTTCGACCATGAGATCATGCATATCACCTTTACCGGATGGATGCTTTGATGACATCAAACACCACACCGTAACTGGGTGGCTATAAAGGTGGCATTGAGTGTTCGGAAAGTATTGGTTGAGACACATGGATCAAGAGTGGGATTTGTCCATCCATATGACGGATAGATATACTCTGGGCCCTCTCGGTGAAATGTCATCCAATTAGCTTGCAAGCATGTGACTGACTCACAAGGGATCACATATCATGGGAACAAGAAAAGAGTACTTATCGGTAACGAGGTTGAACTAGGTATGCAGAGATACCGACGATCATAACCTCGGATAAGTAAACTATCGTGAGACAAAGGGAAATTGGTATCGTATGTAAGTGGTTCATTCGATCGCAAAGTAATCGTAGAAATATGTGGGAGCCATATGAATTTCCAAATTCCTCTATTGATTATTGACCGGAGAAGTGTCTCGATCATGTCCGCATAATTCACGAACCGTAGGGAGACACACTTAAGGATTCGACGTTGTTTGAGTAGTTATGGAATGATGAGAAAGAGACCGAATGTTGTTCGGAGTCTCAGATGGGATCCGGGATATCACGAGGAGATCCAGAATGGTCCGGAGAATAAGATTCATATAAGGAAAGTCCTGTTTCGGAGTTGGGGAATGGTTCCGGTGTTTTCATCGGGAATGTTCTAGAAGGTTCTGGAATGTCCGGCACTCCGGAGGGGAAGGGTACATGAATGTGTTATATCAAGTTGGTATGATTACATCATGTACTAGGTGTCATCGCTGAACAAAATAAAGGGTTTAATCAAATCCTAGTTTGAAAAAGTCAAACGCCAATTTGAAAGTCAAACGGCTATTTTTGGGAAGTGGAGAGGGAGGTGGAAACCGAGTGGGGGAGGAGTTCTTCCCCTCCACCGTCGGACCACCTTGAAGCCGAGTTGGGGAGGGACTCCCCTCCCCTTGGCCGGCCCCTCCACCTATAAAAGGAGGGGCAGGGCTCCCCTCCTAGACACCCAACACCTCCACCTCTAAACCCTAGCCGCCGGCGCCGCCCTAGGGCAAACCGCCGCCGCCTAGCAACCCTAGCCGCCGGACAAGCCTCCTCCTCGGCGTGTCTAAACCCTAGATCGTCGAGGGCTCTCTCATAGTCCACCATACTCGCTCCAGCTTAAGGCGAAGCCCTGCGAGATCTCCCCTCTACTTCCGGTACCACGCCGTTGTGCTACCGGAATCGCGAGGAGAGTGCTACAACCTCCGCTGCCTGCTGGAACAAGGGAGAGGAAGGTCTTCGTCGAGTACCGAACGTGTGACCGACTGCGGGAGCGCTGCCGGAACACAGCGCCGGAAGGATCGTCTACGCGATCTTGAGATCGGGAAGAGTACGACTACATCACCCACGAGAATCCGCTCTCGTTAAACACTTTGGAATCTTCGAGGGTGAGTTATTCCATCGACTCGTTGCTACAATCTAGTAGATAGATCTTGGCTTGTTTGTTTGTATGCGATAGAAATTTTTTGTTTTCCATGCTACGAAACCCTACAGTGGTATCAAAGCCGTGTCTATATGTAGATCTGTTGCACGAGTAGAACACAATGTTCATTATGGGCGTTGATGCTTTTATTGTCGATTGCTTCTTGTGTACTTTGCATCTTGCGGGATGTTGGGATGAAGCGGCCCGGGCTAACCTTACATGACATCGTTCATGAGACTTGCTCCACGCTTGACATGCAACTTGTATTGCATAAGTGGCTTTGCGGGTGCCTGTTTTTCCTAGCATAGTTAAGATCCAATTTACAACGGGTGATTAACAATACTAATATCAATGTTGTGGTTCATGTTCGTAAGTTAGAACGACACTTATTGAAAGCCCCAAACCACGTAAAATATGCAAAGAAAGTAGAGACGTCTAACTTTGTTTTGCAGGGGTGTGCAGTGATGTGATATGGCCATGATTGTGATTATATTTGATGTATGCAATGTTCCTTATTGTAAGTTGGCAACCGGCAGGAGCCATATGGTTGTCTTTAATTTATGTTAAGACTCGCGTGTCTATTCAAAGTAGTTGTAATAGTTGAAGCCGGTGGACGACAACCATGGAGAAGCATCATTGACCTTGATGCAATGCCGGTGATGATGGAGATCATGTTCGTGCTTGAAGATGGAGATCGGAAGCACAAAGAAGAAAGGCCATATCATATCACATATTATGAATTGCATGTGATATTAATCCTTTATGCATCTTGTATTGCTTAGTTAACGACGGTAGCATTATAAGATGATCCCTCATGCACATGAATTTCAAGTCATAATGTGTTCACCCTTAGTTAGCACCGTTGCTAAAGCTTGTTGTTTCGAAGCACCACGTGATGATCGGGTGTGTTAGATTCCGCAAGTGTATACAACGTGAGCATGCCAGATTTTCTCATGCGGAAGCTAAGGTTTGATCTTGACGAGCCTAGCATGTACATACATGGTCTCGGAACACGGATCACCGAAAGGTAAAGCATGAATCAAATAGTAGATATGATGAACATGTCGATTGTTCGCCATTGAAACTATATCAACTCACGTGATGATCGGTGTTGATGTGGTGGATTTGGTTCGTGTGATCACTAAAAAAATGTGAAGGATATTGTTTGAGTGGGAGTTAACCTAGATTAATTTAACTATTAATTAGAACTCAATTTGTCATAAACTTAGTCTAAACTATTGCAAATATGTTGTAGATCAATGACAGCCCCTACCATCAATTTTAATGCATTCCTAGAGAAAGAAAAGTTGAAAAACAATGGAAGCAACTTCGCGGATTGGTTCCGCAATTTGAGGATTGTCCTCACAACTGGTAGTTTGACCTATGTGCTGGATGCACCGATGGGTGACCCGCCTGCAGCTGATGCTGCCGACGAAGTAAAGAATGTTTACCTCGCTCGGAAGACTCAGTACTCCACAGTTCAGTGTGCTATCTTGTATGGTTTAGAATCGGAGCTTCAGAAAAGGTTTGAGAATTCAGACCCACATGATATTGTTCGTGATCTCAAATTGATCTTTGAGACTCACGCGGAAATTGAGAGTTATGAGGCTTCTGAAAAGTTCTTTAACTGCAAGATGGAAGAGGGCAGCTCCGTCAGTGAGCATGTGCTTAAGATGTCTGGGCACGCAAACAAACTTCAAAGCTTGGGTATAGTGATTCCTAATGCTTTGGGGATTTACCGTGTCCTCCAATCACTACCACCAAGTTACAAGAACTTTGTGATGAACTACAATATGCAAAACATGAACAAGCAGTTGCCAGAACTCTTTGCCATGTTGAAATCTGCAGAAGTGGAGATCAAGAAAGAGCACCAAGTGTTGTTGGTTAATAAGACCACCAAATTCAAGAAAGGCAAGTCTAAGCAAAAGGGACACTTCAAGAAGGGTGGTAAGAAAGTTACCGCGCCGACGAAGAAGACCAGGGATGGACCTAAGCCTGATACTGAGTGCTTTTACTGCAAGGGAGAAGGTCACTGGAAGCAGAATTGCCCAAAGTACTTGGCGGATTTGAAGAACGGCAACATCAATAAGAAAGGTATATCCGATATACATGTTATTGATGTGTATCTCACTAGTACTCGTAGTAGTGCCTGGGTATTTGATACTGGTTCGGTTGCTCATATTTGTAACTCGAAACAGGTGCTGCAGAATAAACGGAAGCTAGCGAAGATCGAGGTGACGATGCGCGTGGGAAATGGATCAAAGGTTGATGTGATCGCGGTCGGCACGCTACCCCTTCATATACCATCGGGATTAGTTTTATACTTAAATAATTATTATTTGGTGCCTGCGTTAAGCATGAACATTATATCGGGATCTTGTTTATTGCGAGACGGTTACTTGTTTAAGTCCGAGAATAATGGTTGTTCGATTTATATGAGTAATATGTTTTATGCACATGCACCTTTGATAGATGGTCTATTTTTATTGAATCTCGATAGTGGAAATACACATATTAATAACATTGAGGCTAAACGTTTGAAATCGAGCGATAACTCGACCTATATGTGGCACTATCGTCTTGGTCACATTGGAGTGAAGCGTATGAAGAAACTCCATTCCGATGGACTTCTCGAATCACTTGATAGATGCGAAGCATGTCTGATGGGTAAAATGACTTAAGACTCCGTTTTCTGGTATGATGGAGCGAGCTACGAACTTATTGGAAATCATACATACCGATGTGTGTGGTCCAATGAGTGTAGCATCGCGCGGTGGTTATCGTTATGTTCTTACCTTCACGGATGACTTGAGTAGATATGGGTATATCTATTTCATGAAACATAAGTCCGAAACTTTCGAGAAGTTTAAGGAATTTCAAAGTGAGGTAGAGAATCAACGTAACAAGAAGATTAAATTTCTATGTTCTGATCGTGGAGGTGAATATCTAAGTTACGAGTTTGGCGAGCATTTGAAGAAATGTGGAATGCTTTCACAATTGACACCGCCGGGAACACCACAGCGTAATGGTGTGTCCGAACGTCGTAATCGAACTCTCTTAGATATGGTTCGTTCTATGATGTCACTTACAGATTTACCGCTATCATTTTGGGGTTATGCATTAGAAACAGCCGCATTCACTTTAAATAGGGCACCATCTAAATCCGTTGAAACGACACCGTATGAATTATGGTTTGGGAAGAAACCTAGATTGTCGTTCCTTAAAGTTTGGGGTTGCGAAGCCTATGTAAAGAAGTTACAGCCGGACAAGCTTGAACCCAGAGCAGAAAAATGCGTCTTCATAGGATATCCGAAGGAAACTATTGGGTATAACTTCTATCATAGATCCGAAGGCAAAATCTTCGTTGCCAAGAATGGATCCTTTCTAGAGAAGGAATTTCTCTCGAAAGAAGTGACTGGAAGGAAAGTAGAACTCGACGAGGTTGTCGAACCTTCTCTCGAAATTGCGAGTAGCGCAGCACCGGAAGAAGTTCCTGTGGTGCCTGCACCAATAAGAGAGGAAGCTAATGATGATGATCATGAAACTTCGGTTGTAGTTGCTACAGAGCCTCGCAGATCAACGAGAACTCGTACTACTCCAGATTGGTATGATCCCGTTATGAGTGTCATGTTGGTGGACAACACCGATGACCCTGCGACATTTGAGGAAGCGATGATGAACCCAGATTCCAATAAATGGCAAGAAGCCATGAAATCCGAGATTGGATCCATGTACGAAAACCAAGTATGGACTTTGGTGGACTTACCGGATGGCCGGAAGGCTGTCGAGAAGAAATGGATTTTCAAGAAGAAAACAGATGCTGATGGTAATG
This sequence comes from Avena sativa, assembly GCA_916181665.1. Classification (NCBI taxonomy): domain Eukaryota; kingdom Viridiplantae; phylum Streptophyta; class Magnoliopsida; order Poales; family Poaceae; genus Avena; species Avena sativa. Next base: position 406,777,108 of record OV702283.1, on the reverse strand, counting down.
TTACTGTCTATAAAGCTCGACTTGTCGCAAAAGGGTTTCGACAAATTCAAGGAGTTGACTACGATGAGACTTTCTCACCAGTAGCGAAGCTAAAGTCTGTGAGGATTATGTTAGCAATCGCTGCATATTATGATTATGAGATATGGTAGATGGATGTCAAAACAGCATTCCTCAATGGAGACATTGATGAAGAGTTGTATATGATGCAACCCAAAGGTTTTGTCGATCCTAAAGATGCTAACAAGGTATGCAAACTTCAACGGTCCATCTATGGATTGAAGCAAGCATCCCGAAGTTGGAATCAACGTTTTGATAAGGTGATCAAAAGTTTTGGTTTTATACAGACTTATGGAGAAGCTTGTATTTACAAGAAAGTGAGTGGGAGCTCTGTAGCATTCTTAATACTATATGTAGATGACATATTGTTGATTGGGAATGATGTAGACCTTCTTAATAGTGTCAAGGAATATTTGAATAATAGTTTTTCAATGAAGGATCTTGGCGAAGCAGCTTACATATTGGGCATAAAGATTTATAGAGATAGATCGAGACGCCTAATATCATTGTCACAAAGTACATATTTGGACAAAGTTCTAAAGAGGTTTGGAATGGAAGATAGCAAGAAAGGGTTCTTGCCCATGTTGCCCAATATGACCTTGAGTAAAACTCAAAGTCCGACATCGGCAGAAGATAGAGAAAGGATGAGTAAGACTCCCTATGCCTCAGCCATAGGATCTCTAATGTATGCCATGCTATGTACTAGACCTGACATTGCATATGCTGTTAATTTAACTAGCAGATATCAAAGTGATTCAGGAGTGGATCATTATACAGCGGTCAAAAACATCCTTAAGTACTTGAGAAGAACTAAGGATATGGTTCTTTCTTATGGAGGTGATGAACAGCTCGTTGTTAATGGTTACACCGATGCTAGTTGGAACACCGATCCGGATGATTCTAAATCACAATCTGGATATGTATTTATTTTGAATGGTGCAACAGTTAGCTGGAGGAGTGCAAAGCAAAGCGTTGTGGAGAGATCTTCAATTGAATCGGAATACATAGCTGCTTCGGAGGCTTCACAAGAAGCGATATGGATGAAAGAGTTCATTACAGAGCTGGGTGTGGTTCCTAGTGCGCTGGACCCAATGTCTATCTACTGTGATAACATGGGTGCCATAGCCAATGCGCAAGAACCAAGGTCACACAAGAAGCTGAAGCACATTAAGCTACGTTTTCACGCTATTCGAGAACATGTCCAAGATGGGGACATAAAGATTTGCAAAGTACACACAGATCTGAATGTGGCGGATCCGTTGACTAAACCTCTCCTGAGGGCAAAACATGACCAACACCAAACTGCCATGGGTGTTCGGTATATTACCATGTAATCTAGATTAGATGACTCTAGTGCAAGTGGGAGACTGTTGGATATATGCCCTAGAGGCAATAATAAATGTAGTTATTATTATATCTTTGTGTTTATGATAATTGTTTACATTCATGCTATAATAGTATTAACAAGGAAACATTAATACTTGTGTGATTTGTAAACTTAAATTGAAGTCCCTAGTAAAGCCTCTATACATCACTAGCTTGTTGGTTAATAAATGATTGTGGTTTCCCTATCATGAACATTGAGATGTTATTAACAACAAGATCATATCGTTAGGAGAATGATATGGTGGACATACTCCTATAGATAAGCGTAGCATAAAGATCAAGTCATTTTAACAGTTCAATTGCTATATGCTTTCTGATACATAGTAACCTAATTCCTTCGACCATGAGATCATGCATATCACCTTTACCGGATGGATGCTTTGATGACATCAAACACCACACCGTAACTGGGTGGCTATAAAGGTGGCATTGAGTGTTCGGAAAGTATTGGTTGAGACACATGGATCAAGAGTGGGATTTGTCCATCCATATGACGGATATATATACTCTGGGCCCTCTCGGTGAAATGTCATCCAATTAGCTTGCAAGCATGTGACTGGCTCACAAGGGATCACATATCACGGGAACGAGAAAAGAGTACTTATCGGTAACGAGGTTGAACTAGGTATGCAGAGATACCGACGATCATAACCTCAGATAAGTAAACTATCGTGAGACAAAGGGAAATTGGTATCGTATGTAAGTGGTTCATTCGATCGCAAAGTAATCATAGAAATATGTGGGAGCCATATGAATTTCCAGATTCCTCTATTGGTTATTGATCGGAGAAGTGTCTCGATCATGTCCGCATAATTCACGAACCGTAGGGAGACACACTTAAGGATTCGACGTTGTTTGAGTAGTTATGGAATGATGAGAAAGAGACCGAATGTTGTTCGGAGTCTCAGATGGGATCTGGGATATCACGAGGAGATCCGGAATGGTCCGAAGAATAAGATTCATATAAGGAAAGTCCTGTTTCGGAGTTGGGGAATGGTTCCGGTGTTTTCATCGGGAATGTTCTAGAAGGTTCCGGAATGTCCGACACTTCGGAGGGGAAGGGTACATGAATGTGTTATATCAAGTTGGTATGATTGCATCATGTACTAGGTGTCATCGCTGAACAAAATAAAGGGTTTAATCAAATCCTAGTTTGAAAAAGTCATACGCCAATTTGAAAGTCAAACGACTATTTTTGGGAAGTGGAGAGGGAGGTGGAAACCGAGTGGGGGAGGAGTTCCTCCCCTCCACCGCCGGCCCACCTTGAAGCCAAGTTGGGGAGGGACTCCCCTCCCCTTGGCCGGTCCCTCCACCTATAAAAGGAGGGGCAGGGCTCCCCTCCTAGACACCCAACACCTCCACCTCTAAACCCTAGCCGCCGGCGCCGCCACCTCCTGCTGCCGCCGCCGCCCTAGGGAATACCGCCGCCGCCTAGCAACCCTAGCCGCCGGCCAAGCCTCCTCCTTGGCGTGTCTAAACCCTAGATCATCGAGGGCTCTCTCATAGTCCACCATACTCGCTCCGGCTTAAGGCGAAGCCCTGCGAGATCTCCCCTCTACTTCCGGTACCACGCCGTTGTGCTGCCGGAATCGCGAGGAGAGTGCTACAACCTCCGCTGACTGCTGGAACAAGGGAGAGGAAGGTCTTCGTCGAGTACCGAACGTGTGACCGACTGCGGGAGCGCTGCTGGAACACAGCGCCGGAAGGATCGTCTAGGCGAACTTGAGATCGGGAAGAGTAGGACTACATCACCCACGAGAATCCGCTCTCGTTAAACACTTTGGAATCTTCGAGGGTGAGTTATTCCATCGACTCGTTGCTACAATCTAGTAGATAGATCTTGGCTTGTTTGTTTGTATGCGATAGAAATTTTTTGTTTTCCATGCTACGAAACCCTACACACGCATATATATATATATATAGAGAGAGAGAGATGAACACATAGCTACCGGTAGAGCCCTTAGCCTCGAGGAAGAACTACTCCCTCCTCATCATGGGAATCAACAACGGCGATGGAGATGGTGGTGGAGATCGATGGAGATGGCTCCGAGGGCACTTTCCCGTCCCGGCAGGGTGCCGGAACAGAGACTTCTGTCCCTTGAATCTCCCCTTCGGTGGCGGCGGCGCTATGGAACTTTCCGTGAATGTATGCTGATTCTTTTAGGGTTTTTGCCCCGGGGGCTTCTTATAGGCGAAAGGGCAAGGTCGGTGGAGGTCCAAAGGGCCCACACCCCTGGTGGCGCCACCAGGGGCCACCTGCGCCACCATAGGATGTGTCCGCCCTGGTGTCCCCCTCCGTCTCTGCTTCGTGTTTCCGTATTGCTCCAGGAAAAATAGGATCCCGTCCAATTATGAGAATATTCATTTTTTAGCTTTTCTAAAACCAAAAACAACAGAAAACAGGCAACTGGCACTACGACATCTTGTCAGTAGGTTAGTTCCAGAAAGTGTATAAAAATAACTCAAAGTGTGGACAAAACATAAGACAAATGACATAAAACAAGCATGGAGCATAAAAAATTATAGATACGTTTACGATGTATCACCCGCGAAGTTAGGGCTCCTTCACTATGCTAGCTTTTCTTCCACCACCGGAGATGGCAAGCTTCACAACCACTTCATAAATCCACATGAAGGAGAAAACATGTGCCTCTTCACAATCTTCCACGGAGATTTCACCGATGTACCAACCACCAAGCGAACTACGAGGTCAACCTCCAAGATTAACAAGCTAAGGGTCTCTCACTTGAACCAATCATAATAGAGAGCTCAACAATATGCAAAATGCAAAGTAAGAACACCAAGGGTGCTCAAATCTTTCACTCTTAAATCCCATCAAAGCGACAAATGCTAGGGAGATATTAGAGAGGAATAACAAAAGGAGAAAGTTAACAAAAGACCCCAAGATCTAGATCCAAAATGTTCCCCTTACTTATAGGACCTAGAGGACTAACTTATCGGTAGGATTATAGATCTAGATCTTCTGTTCCAAATTCTCAAAAGAAATGCAAAAATCATTGCAGAAATTAGAGAGGACTCAAGCTTTTGGAGGTCAACAATGGTGAAACAATTCATGCTAAAAATCTTAGGAAGGGAATAAGACCCCTTTCACATGACAAGAGAAATATATCGTTATGAAGTTTTCGCAATGCTTGATATAAAATTCAGAAAGTTCTAGGCTAGAAAACCGACCGGAAAATAAGCTCTTGGAACCCCCTTGACCTGAACGGGAAATACCTAGTATAAAACTCAGAAATTTCCCAAGCCCCGGTATAAAACCTAGAAATTTCCGTACTGAAAACTAGGCTCAAAATACAAAAAAAAAAACATACGAAAAGCGCAACATCATTTGCATCTAGACTCCGATTTTCATAAACTTGGGATTTTTGAAAAGATAACAGTAAGCTCCATCTAATCAAGACAAGAATTACACCCAAGAACTACCAAGATATAAAATACTAAGAATAAATAGATGTGAAAACTCTTGGAACAAATAACCGACAAAACCTCCGACAACAAAAACAAAAGATGCATACAAATACTGGTTTTAATGAACTTGGACTTATTAAAAAGCTAGTAACATTCTCCAAGACCTCACATAGATAAATACTAAGAAACAACAAAATAGGAAGATGCAAAGTATGCAAATGATTGATCTATGTATGAAGATGTGATTAAGTTACTCAACTGAAAGCTCATATTGATAGTGCACATATATATATCCTATAATGCGGTCTCCCAAAATACACCTTGAGACTAATAGAAATGAAAACCTAGTAAGGCTATAAATTTTCCTTGTGTATCTCGCTTGATCTTGATAATGACACTTTATGCTTCATTGAAGTAGGAATGCTTTAGTTGACCATTGTTTCTTAGTGAAGACTCGCAATTTGCTCCCTCATAAACCACTATGGGTTACAGCACATATCCCCATGTCCATTATCACCAATGGATGGCAATCTTCAAGCATATGGTCTCCTCGAGATGCTCATCTTGAACTTCTCTCATCAAATTTCATGACTATCAACATTTGATGTCATCCTCTCATGGTCTATATGAAATCCCATTTTGATGCATGCCCAAGGAAGGATGCCTAACCCACACAGATACACAAAGAACCAAGATCATAGTATTGTACTACTATTGTTTAGGCTATTGTGAATGTCCTGTGTAGAATAATCGGATTTTGATTGTGGTTGTTCTGTTCATGTTACATAATACTTTTTTAGCTATTTATTCAGAGTGCTCTGTTCACATGATTTTGTTTAGGTTTATTGTAATGTTTCTATTTGGGTTTATTGTGAGTGTTGTGTTTACATAATTCTTTTTAGTTTTGTGTAAGACAATCTGATTTTGATTATACATACTAAATATTAATTGCATAATTCTATTTAGATTAAGCAATTCACATCGGATATTAATCTATCTACATTTAGTTTGTTTATATGTAAGCATATACACTTACCATTGTAATATGTGAACAATCAGTTTGTTTATATCACGTGGTTTTAAGGTTCTACTAATGAAAACTTTATCCATGTCTACATCATTCTCTCACAAATCTGATATGAGACGACATGGATAAACTAACGCTTGCGGGGATTGAGAGAAAAAATCATTAAATCTTTTAGTCCTTTTAGAAGGCAATGAGACTTGAGACATTACCTTAGCATTTTTCTTCTCTAAAAAAGTTTTGAGCGTTCTTGCTATTGACATGATATTGTAATCTGTGTTATTCTGGTGTGAATATAATGATGATGAATGAAATCTATTACCGTTTTAGTGTGTGCTATCTGCATTTTTAATGTGATGTGAAATATATATTTCTATTATAGATAGATGAAAAAATATTAGTGCAAATGATTGAAATGAGAGTAACTATAACTAATGAGTTCCAGCTTAAAGCAAACGGACAAAAGTCAAATACTGTTGCCAATAACCCGCTCATCGGTGATGGGTTTTTCCTTTGTTGCAAACAAGGTTTCACATCAGCGACCGCTCCCAGGCAACGGAATCCTTTCTTGTTGCTGAAGGGTCTTTTGTCGCTCTGTACTAGTGTATAATGATATCTTGAAGGTAAATATGAATGCTCACTCAATCATTCTTCTTCAATACATACTTTCCATAGACTCAACTCTCTTATGACCAATCTTGGGATCAGCCTGTGAGTAACACCTTGGTCATCACTTAATCTTCTTCATTGTCTTCGTCTTTCAACCTTTAAACCAGCATATGGTCTTCAAGCATTACCAAGGGATAAACCCTTGAAGTATAACGCAATACAAACCTCATTCCATAGAGAATGCCATTAATTAAAAAAATCACACTTAGAGGCTCATGCATTTTGAGGCGGTGCATTTGACCTTTCTCATCAAACAATTACAATGTGTATTACGTATGTGACATTGGGTGTCCTTGGGCTACATGATCTGTGCGGGCATTGTTATTGGTCGGGTGCATTATCATTTCCTTGTTGAAGCCTTGTCTGGAATTTGTTCAGATTGATCTTTGAGCTAAAAACCCATGAACTGACCTAAGTGATTTGGTTCGGCAACGGGCGTTTGGACGTGCTCCCTTGGTGGATGTGTTTCTTTTAATAAGCATCTACAATCCATGCATAATCAAAGCATCATCGTTGCTATTTTTATTTCCTCCTTTCTAATAGTTGGGTTGTGTCTTGACTAGTTCCTAATACCGTGTATTGATGTAGTAGCAAGGCGTAATTGCTATTATTTGGTATTAATATGTTATCCTTTATTGGAAAAAAATGCATAACATGCTACCTACCGCTAGTCTATTCGTGCATTTTTAGACTTCCACCTAAGATTCTTTTTCAGTAATGGAAGTTATCTCTTTCGACATATGCATACATCCCAGGGTGCACACAGACACAACCAATCTTGCATAGATTTTTGTAAAAATCAGCTTGCAAACAGAAACCATGCATACGCAATGACATGGATCACCTACTTTTACCAATCATTTCCTCCTTATCAGCTGTGAATACAGTTTCTCTTCACTCTGTACTTCAATAAGTACACTAAGATATAAAAGCTCATTACATACATACACACACACACACTCATAAGCACTTGCACTCACATAGCCATCTCGTATTATATATCCCCTTGCGCTCCCACACATCTACCTCTCACACTATCGGCTACTCATCTCTACCATCTCACCTCCACTACCACATCGCCTCTGCTCCACCACTACGCCGCCCACTCGACGGCAATGGCTGCTCAGTGACGGCCCCACAGGCCGGCCATGCCGGGCGACGACGCGTCCTACCTCCTCTGCGCCGAGGACGCCTTCTTCTTTGCCGACGTTGCGGCCAGCACCCGCTCCACCGCCGAGCAAGAAGATGACTCGTGCTCCAGCGCCGAGGAGGAGGAGTCGGCTGCGGCGTCCTTCGTCGCCGAGCTCATCGGCGGCGAGTCGGACTACTCGCCCCGGTCAGACTACCCCGACCGGCTCCGGTCACGGTGCATCGACCCGGCCGACCGGGCCAACTCTGTTGCATGGATTCTCAAGGTGACACGCAGAGCCACATATTGCCTTGATAAAACTTGTTGGATTGGATGAGACATGCTTGCTTGTCTTGTGTGTACTTTTCTGAAATTAAGCCTTCTCTGAACAAGACTACAAATTAAACTTCGTCATGTACAAGTATTTTTTTATCACATTTTCCATGTACAGGTACTATCAAACTAGTACATATTACTTAGCTAATCTAACCTCTTCAAATGTATTTGTCAGCATGCTACATATCCATCTCATGCCATATTGATCTGCCATCTTCTTCAGGTGCAAGAATACTATGGCTTCCTTCCCTTGACGGCCTACCTCGCCGTGAACTACATGGACCGGTTCCTCTCCCTCCACCGGCTGCCGGTAAGCTCGCCGCCGTCCTGACACGTCACCCTACACACACAGTCACACATCACCGTGTCAGCCATACCCATAGTACATGCTGAGCACCATGTCAAGCGTGGCAGATAACTAGTTCGTTCTCTGTATTTTTCGGTATGTTGTCTAGTGCTCTGCTGATGCCGGCCTGTATAAAAAGAAAAGTTTTGGAAGTTGGTGTGCAGACTGCTAACCCACCAGTCTAATTAGCTGGCTAATTACCGTCTTACCCTTACACGGAATGAAGGGTGTGTGTGCGGGGATTTGTTTATGCACTAAAGACAGAGGGGTCTTTTGGCTTTGCAGCATGCTTTAGTGCAAGCTTAAGCTTTACAGTATTGTGGAACAGGCCTTATCATTGTGCTTTGCCCTTGTGCTCCACAATTTTATTAACTGAGCAACATGGCCTATGCCGTATTGGATAGTGTTTGGAGTGACTGGTGTGAGGTATCTACCTACTTAGTGACTGTGCAAGTGTGCATGCATGGTGGTGGTGACAATAGTATACTTATCAGGAGGTCAGAGTAAAAAGAGCAAGCTGCAACTGCAAGCTAGCTGTAAAACTTCTGCAAAGTATATGCCCCTGCACCAAGTCATATGCACCACCTGCCTTGGTTGAAATGGGCTGCATTATCCTTTTCTGACTTTCTTGTTGCTTTGTGAATGCCGTGTTAGTAGAATGCAGGGCTCTTGGATTATTTATGTCTAATAGACTTCAGTGTGCAAGCAACAATAGGCATGGCATGCTGGCGTCACTCCGTGATTTCTTTAAGGATTAGTTCCCCAAGTGATACTAGATGATGATAGGCTATCCTAATAATCCAGATGATGATGTGACTGCATATCTCACCAACCTTAACTGGGGCCAATATTATGATGTCACACAGATTTTGATCTTCAGGACTTGGTACATGTTACTGCTAGAATGCTGTAATTACTGTATGTTTTCTTAGCATACAATTGAGGGCCCAATGCACATACAGGGAATGATCAATGTATGGATATGCTCGGCGTTCAGAACACAATATATAGTATTTATGAGTGAAGATCTTAGTCAAATCTTCATGCACGGTACTGTACTTAGGTCGCCAGATCCATATACACTTTATTTCAGAAATTTAAAGAGGGCTTATTGATCTCGTGCTCATAAAAGAACAGGAGATAGATAGGGATAATGGAGGAGTGCTACAAGATTCTAGACATAGTAGTACATTATCTGTCCTTGCTTTGGGGATCCTTGCTTCAAGTATTAATTGCAGTGTTTATGTTCTTCCCCCTCAATGCAGCAGGAGGATGGATGGGCGATGCAGCTTTTAGCTGTGACCTGCCTCTCCTTGGCTGCCAAGATGGAGGAGACCCTTGTGCCTTCCCTCCTAGACCTACAGGCAATTACATCAACACTTAAATTCCACAGTAGTTATTTTTTCTGATACTGAACTTTTGTGAGTTCATAAGCTCTAGAGAAAATACAAATTATCAGAGTGTTGTAATATGGGTTGTGCATTGTACATCGACAGATAGAGAGCAGCACAAGATATATGTTTGAGCCGCGAATGATCCTCCGAATGGAACTTCTCGTCTTGACGGCGCTCAATTGGAGGCTCCGATCGGTCACACCCTTCACATTCATCGACTTCTTCGCTTGCAAAGTCGATCCGAGAGGGAAGCACACACGGTACCTGATCACCCGAGCCACACAAATTATTTTAGCTGCAACACATGGTATGTCACAAATGTCTGTTGGTGCGCTAAATATGTTGTTGCAGTGAGGTACTAATAGTATGCTGCAAAATGCAATGCCACAGACATTGAGTTCTTGGATCACTGCCCGTCGTCGATGGCTGCTGCGGCGGTGCTGTGCGCCACCGCTGAGACGCCGTCCCTCGCGTTAGTCAACCCTAGGCTTGCAGTCAGTTGGTGCATCGGCCTAGCAGAGGTAACACAAGGATCATCTTCTTTCTCCCCACAAAAACTTCAGCACATTGGCAAGTTATGAATTCTGATCGAGTTCTGTAACATATTATCTTTTTCCTAATAGGAAGGGGTAAGAAGCTGCTACAAACTGATGCAGCAGCTGGTGAGTGGCAAGAGGGCAGCCACAGCAGCAGCATCAGTTAACCTATGCTCAGATGAGGTTCTGTCCTCTAATTCCTCCTCCTGCACCACCCCTCCCCCACCAAAGAGGAGGAAGAGGTCACCTCCACCAGTCACATGAAAGAGAATGCAAGTAGATAACATCAGTTTACATGGGTCTTTTTTTGTCAGATTAATAGGTTTTGATCTCTTCCTGTTGTTGTGTTGCTGTGATTCTTTTTCCCATTTGTTTTCTTCTTTTGGGGCTCTTTCTTTTTACACCTTGGTGGGGGCTCTCCTTGCTTGGCCTGGCCTGGCCTGCTGATCTATGGCATCATGGCAGCCTCTGCACTGCCAGTCTGTGAAGGATGTGGGAAATATCAGAGGAAGAGAGTGAAACATGGGGAAGACATTTGTGTTTTTCTGTGCTTACAGCCTGTGGGTCTTCACGTCAAGGCAGAACTGCAGAGGATTCATTGATTATTAGATGGTGAGGGAGAGAAGAAAAGTAAAAGGATACTAGCTATGCACAGCATGTTTGCATGGAGATGGGGGAGGGTGAAATGAAGGTGGTCAAGCAGGAATGGTCAGAGCTACAGCCAAGGTGTAGCAGGCCTGGCAAGTTGTCTGTTTATATTCATGAGGGAGAAATTTGTTTGTTTCCCAGTGGTTTGTTTGCATTTTGTTGATTGTTACTGAAGAGAGAGGGGGCATGGTGTACTGGGAGGCACATGCATGCCCCTAGTGTAGTGTGATGCTCTGGAGTGAAATATTTGTCCATCTCCAGGCTAACAAACAGTGTCTGAGCATGAGGCTTTGGGGGGCCCTTGCTATTTGTTATCGGTTGTACTTTTTCCCATCATCAATAAAAGATGTTGCAACCTAAATTATCTTGAAAGAATGTGAGCTGTGTTTCTGCTCCTCTGCTGTTTTTCAGTGAGAGGTTATATTATGGGTGGTGTCATTTCTTCTGAGTTGTGTATATTGTCAGTCTCATTCTGCACAGCACTGAAAGTCTGAAAGTGCCCCTGATAGCAAGTGCCTGATCCCTTTGGAAGTTTGAATCTCGCTAATGTATATATCCAAAATGTCAAACAAGTCACTACCATATACATCACATGATTGTAGAAAATCTTATTGCTCCTACATGCATTATATTATAGGCACTGTAGGAAGTAGACATGCGTTGCAAGGAGTGTCTTAGCTTTACACCCGTTTTATTCCCTAACATAATTATCCACTCAATCATTGTACCACTAGAAAGCACTAATAGCCACCTTACTGACACTCAATACACACTAATGATCTTCTCAGGCTCTGTAGGCTCATTGTAATGCAACTGGAATTTGAACTAGTCTGAACATCCCCTAATGTATATATCCATCCACAAGGTGGTTGTGCAGGGCACCAGCACCACTCTTTCTATCTCTGGCATGCACTTAGGAGGAATATACAATGCAGTAATCCCCATCATGACTGCCCAGGCATTTATAATAAGTGGTCAACAGTAGTGGCCTTCAGGAATCATTGGAGCTGCCCATTAACAGATCGAGACAGTCGGTCGCACCCTTTTTCATCACCATCCCTCTTTTTTTCAACGTTTCTGGAAGGGGGTTAGCCACAAGTAATTCCCAAAGTCATACGACCATGACCATGGCCTGAGCAAGGCACACATGGAAGTCATATGGCCATGCCATGGAGCCAAGCGTGCCATCCTTGCTTGATCTGTGGCAGGCTGCTAGGCCAGGCCACGCCGTCCTTGCCTTTGCCCCTAATGTACAAATGAGGCCATGCCCATGGAACCCCACCACAGATCTCACATTTTTTGTGCAAATCTGGTCTTGTGGCTGTGCTGGTGCACCCAGTCATTTGTAGGACTAGATCTATGGTGTTTTTTCTTTGTTTCTTTCCCGAATGGCACGATGGAGAAAGTCTAGTCTCAGAGGGCTGAGTGGAAGATACCCTGAAAATGGTTGGGGTTTTGCAGATGGCTTTTGATTGGGGTTAGATTAGATCTCGGCAAGTCTTTCTAGGCGACTGAGATGGAAAAATCCATCTTTCGGAAAGAGAGGAAAGCAACTTTGAGGTCTTGCTTTATGAGGGGGAAATTTGTTTGTTTGACTGTCAAGGTACGGTGGTTATCGTCGTTGATTTCTAATCGGACGGTCGCGGTGTCATTGCATCAGAGGATGAATCTGGTGCGTGTTTTCCTTTTTTTTGTATATAAAAGGAAACCTGATGAATCTAATAACGTGGTGATGGTACAGCTGCAACAAGGAGACCCAGCTTTCGCTACACAGTTCTTTACTTGATTCGACGCCGCGCTTTTCCTACTCCCATGGGCAAAAGCCACGATTTTTAGGGCAACTTTGGAATCCCATGTAGTACGTACGGAACCCGAAAGCTGAGAGGAGGAAAGACCGGTACTCACACTCACGTACTGCAATCGCAGCTGTATATGTACGTACGTGTGCATGCATGGGGTGTACATACCTTTTTGCAGCATTTCTTTCTCGAGCAGCAAAACAACAAAACATATAAGGGGTGTTTGGTAGCTGCATGCTTTTTTTTTTGTCTCAGTTGGGCAGCACTGCTGGCATTGCCCACACGTACAAGCGCTCCACTTTTCGCTTTTCGTTTGGTAGCCTACAGTTTTGGATGTGTATCGATTAAACTGCTATACCCATGTTGTTTGGTTGCTTACATTATTTTTGGGCGTCACATTAATCTATATATCTAAACCTTCATTAGTAGTTAATGTTTTTCGTGTTCGGCGCGACAGCTGTTCTGGCGACGGACAGCGGCGCAACACCTTCTTCAGCGGCCCTAGCGACGGACGGCGGCGTGGAATGACATGAAGAGGATCGTCCGCTGTAGCTCTTCCGCCAGCACGACCTAGGCTTTCATAGACTTTCATCTTCAACCTTAGGTAAGCTACATATGAATTCTTACACCTACACCAAAACAAAAAACTTCGAACACGAGAGTTGTGGAGAACATCATGATCAAGCTACACCTCAAAGGACCACCTCGAACGGTTGAATCTGTGCGATAAATCTGACAAAATTCGTCCAAAAAACTATAACTTTGACCATAAATCTGAGAAGATACAAAGCACAAAACTCAGTGCCAATGGTTGGAATGAAACCCCGTCGTTGATGCTCATCTTTTTCATGTGGAACTTGTTTTGAATCCAAGCATAATTGTGCTGATTACAAGTGGATATGTGAGAGCATGTTTAAGGATGGAGAGAGAAGCCCTTCATCCTCCTCACGTACAAATTACAGAGAAGAGTTACATCTTCAGAGGGATCTCTAACCCTACATTAAACAAAAAACTTATAATATGAGAGTTATAGGGAACAACAAGATCAAGCTAACCTCAAAAGACCCTTGGAAAGATTGATTGTGTGTGACAGATCTGAATAAATTCCCCCCAAAAAGCTCCAACTTTGACTATTAATCTGAGATGATACAGAGCACGAACCTTGGTGTCGATGGTCGGAATGGAACCCTACAGTTGATGTGCCTCTTTTCATGTAGAGCTTGAGTTGATTTGGAGCATATTTGTGCTAATCCCGAGTGGTTGGGATGAACACAGTTTAGTAGAGGAGAGAGAAAAAATATCAGACGAGTGCGTGCAAGAATTGCATCGATGGGTGTTTTAATATCCATGCCCGAGGCTGGCTTCACGAAAACGGTCTTTCTGAGCGTTGCCCTTGTGCCTGGCTATGGGCCGCTTTGAGAATCGTGTTGGCGCAACACAAACACCCATGTGGGCAACCAATCGGGCGGATTTTGCCTCCTGGAGGCTAGCTGGACCTCATGCATGCTACCAAACGCGTTTATGGAGATCGATGCCAATGCCAAAGGCAAACAATGAGAGACCAGGTCTGAGAATTCATCTAACCTCCTAATACATCGTCCGACAAGCGTTGGATTAGTGATACTAGAGACGAGAGCATCGGTGCATTGTGTAACATATTGGAAGCGGCTAGCGACGCTCCTAACATGGCCCTCCTAATAGACTTTTTAATTTTTTTTGGAAAATACAAACATATTTATAATAATACTGTATACTTTTTAACACATAAATTAGTTTTATAGTAATTAAAACTTAGAAATAAATAATTCAAATAAAATGAAATTCAAGAAGTTCAACATGTCAAGACTCGGGCTTGGTTTCCTTTTGAGCACCCACAAATGTTCAACTAGATCATCTTGGCGATGAGCATCTTCATCATGGATATCCGTAGAGGATATCACAAAGTCAGTTAGAACGTGGTGATCAACATCGGCAAGAGGGCCTTGTTAGTTTTATGGTGAGGATAGTTATCAAGAAACCTCTAAACCTTTTGTAACCAGTGAATTGGCCTTCTTCTAGACGATTCTGAAATTAGTGATCACCAACCTTGCTCCATGAGATTTGCTTCCTATGTAAAAAAATAGACAAGAACACAGAAGATAAAATCTTCCAGATATTAGTTATATTTGTGGGACAAGCCTTAAACCAAGCATGAGCTTTATCATCAAGAGTTTGACCAAATAATATAAATTTCGATTCATACACATTAAAAACATTAAGTATAAAAGTATCACAAATTTTGTCAAAGAATTCAACATTTTTGTGGGTCTTCCATACTATCTCCTGCAATTTTTTTAGAGAACAAAAGTTCAAGTAACATGAGGTTAATATACCTCTCAGGGTTGATACGCCGGCTAGCTCTCCTAAAAGCATTGGTGGGCCATAGTTTTTAACAGCGTTGAGTTGAATCAAGTATTCATACTCGTTCATCATGTTTGCATGAAAATTGCAAACAACTTTAGCACAACAATAATAAATAATTAACTAAGAACAAATACCAAAAACGCTTAGCTCCTTGGCAACAACGTCATGGGATCGGTGATGGAGACATTGTTGATGATGATGACGATTGATATCAATGTGGAGGCCTTCAAGATCCAAATCACTTCTCCTCTTGTGTGGTGGTGATGGTGGATATCTCCGCAGCATGGCTATGGAGGCGGTGAAGTGGAATCGGTGAAGAATTAGGGAAGTTTAGAAACGAGCGAGGGCAGAAACAGTGAAGAATCATGGAAGTTATGGTGATTTTCGTTGGTCCGGGTACGCGTAAGGCTAGATCGTATGGTCGGCTACCGCCGTACCAAAGGTCATTAAAATCCTTGCTTATTTCGTGCTTTGGCCTCTATTTTTTTCATATAAACACCGATTGGGGTGTTCTTTGGCTCGTTAGATTCCTATAGACGAGAGCTACAACAACTTGTCCTTCGATTTGTATTTTGTGCTGATGAAAAAATCCACTTTCCACCCTCCTTTTGGCTACTCCATATTATATCCTCTTTGTTCCTCTTGCCTTGCTTTATCCATAAATGTCTATAACACCTACACACATCAAAGACAAGGAAAAGTAGTAAAATTCTAATAAAAACTAATAGTTGTGCAAAAATCATATGAAAAAGAGTGGAAACAAGTAATCATGTATAAATACATAGTAATACCTAGATAGAGAATAAGATGAGTGGTTTTATAAACATATAGTATGCTTAAAAGTCTAAGTAATTCCACACATCACACAACAAAGTGATATTTTTTCTGACCTAAAGGGCTGAGGATTTTTTTCACAAATGTTGATCATTTTGGATAGATTCCATCAGGTAGATAGTACCTTTGGTGTATTGGTTCCCATTAATACCATAGTTGTACTCTGGAGCATTGCCTTCATCATGTCTCGTAGATAGTGAAGAGTGTTGGAGCATATTGATTTAATTGTGAGAGACCGCCATAACCAAAGGAAGTGTTTCAAATCCATAAATCATAATCAACCATAGCATCAAGTAGGACACTACACTCCCATATGACCTTTGAACAACCCTTCACTCTCCCATGCAACCTTATCCAACCTTTCTATAACCTCTTCCATCTAGGTTCCAAGAACCCAAGAGTGATAAGTTCCTCAATGAAGTATGAGGGGAAATCAAATCGCTTCGATGGAAGTGTAGATATAGGTCTGCTCCCTCGATTCCCAAAAGGTCATCAAGATTGAATGGCTAGGAAAATAGATCTATAAGGCTTGAGCTCAACAACATCGGAGGAGAGAGAGAGTGGAAGTCACAACCTCTCCTTGAGGAAGAAGGGTGCCTTTTATATGTACCCCCCAAATCTAGACATTGAATAAAAATAACTCCAGTGTCTCCAGCCTATAAACCATCAAGTCTTCGCTCCAAGAGGACCGGAGTCTCCGCCCTGGTCAGACCCGGTCAAAATCTCCGGACTAGTCTCCGACGAGACTCCCACATTGAAAGAGCATGTGTGCCCCCATGTGTGGGTTTGGTAATTAATGAAATGCCCCATGGACTAATGTTTGTATTGAGTTATACTTGTAGGGGTTATCAATAGGCAATTCATGTAGACCATATGTTGGCTTAAAGGTAAAAATAATAAGAAAGCAAAGAAGTTCAAGTGATGAACAAGGTGATTTTCAAGAGAAGATCCAGAGAACGGTCATGTTAGAGTTGAGATTACTGGAAGCATGTATTGAATAACAAGATTGAGTGTGAAATCATGGTTTCCTTCAATATATCATCATATTGAAGAAAGAAGAATTGATTCAAGTTTGAGAAGTTAGGATTCAAGATGAGCCATCTTGAGAAGATCATATGCCTTAAGATTTCCGTTCTTATGGTGGTGATCATGGACATGTGAATATATGCCTAAATATAGTTCTCCCATAGGAGTATTGGACAAATTCACAAGTGTTCATCAAGCAAGCGGGAGCAAGCTCACTCAAGAATGGTGTTCCAACTTCAGAAGGACTAGATTATCATCATCAAGCTCAAGTAGAGTGCACAAGGAAAATATATGAACTTGATATGGTTTTCTCTTTTTACTTGTCTCGTGTTGTTAGTTGGAATAGTTATAGGATAGATAGCCGTACTATCAAGAGGGGATCTCAAGTGAGTAACTTGAACGTATCATTCATAGAGAGTTCAAAACATTGCATACTTAGTATCACATTTCTTGGTTCTTATTTATATTTTATCTATGAGAGATTTTAGATATTGTGGCTATCTTCAAGACAAACTCAATTTCATCAAAAACGGATTTAGTATGAAAGACTTCTTGTGTTTTTTATACAAGAGGTTTTACCGATTCATCGCTTTTAGAGAGGTCACAACTTTCACAATTTTATTTTATTCCTATGTTGGATTATGATGTCTCTCTACATTATCTTGTAGAGTTTTTTCCGTATTTTAAATGATCCCAAGATCATCGAATTTAGAGTTCGGATGCAAAAGTTATGAGGTTTTCAGTTTTTATCTTCTGCCCTCCTAGAGTGGTCTAACCGAAGTGTCCTACCGGACAGTGTTGTTCATGGTATGCTTGTCATACTTTTTCCTAGGAGTGGTCTGAGGCTTGGTCCAACACGTGAGAGGGGTACGAGGCTTGGTCCGACGTGTGAGTGGTCTGAGGCTTGGTACGACGCGTGAGAGTGGTCCAACCGAGCCCAGATAGTCTATGCTTTCTGCACGTGTTGTGTAACGGTTGAATTTCGTGCGTACTTATTTAAGATACCTTCTTCCCCAATGGTTCCCCATGAATTTTTGCTCCTCCCCCCATTGTTGACCCTCTTTAACTTGCATACTCCCTCTACCTCCCATGTTTATTGCATCCTTTTTAGGGAAAATAGAAAGGATATCTAGATCTATATCTTCACCAATCAATCTCTCCTCTTAGTGAAGGAAACATATTGGATCTAGATCTTGGGGATTCTTTTGTTGATTTTATCTTGTGTGCTTCGCCTTTTATTCCTCCAATAGGTTTTGTAGCTTTGGTGGAATTTGGGAGTGAAGAACATGAGCACTTGTGTTCTTGACATTGCATTTGGTGCATCGATTTGAGTTCTCTATGGAGAATCAGTTGGATAAAGTAGTAATATTATTAATATTGGTTTGTTGGAACCCTAAGCTTATTGCACTTGGGTTCTTGGAACCCTATACGGGGTTGCGGCCTTGGTGGAGTTTACTTGGGAGCCTCCAATTAAGTTGTGGAGATTTACCCAAGTTTGTACGAGTAAGGATGGCAATAGGCAGGGTATGGACAGAGTAGAGCAATACCATACCCATACCTGTGTAGTCAATGGTTACAAAAGCTTACTCATATCCGTACGCGCGGGTATAAAACTTTACCCATACACATACTCGACGGGTATCCGTACCCATTGGGTACCCGACGAGTGTAACCAATAGTACACAAGTTATTCAATTTTTTCTTTCATCGATAGCATATTTAAAAAAAATACAATAATATCTACTTACTAATAGTAGATGAGTACATGAAAGTATTAAATTGAAATTTAGAAGTCGCAATCTCATACTCGTCCCTAGGCCTCTCGCCCCCATAGGTTGAAACTCTATAGGTAAGTTTGACATGTCAGTTTAAATGAGCAGGGTACGGGTATACCCATGGATACAAGTCTATACCCATGCCCGTGCCCATGACTTAATAGGTAGTGTATGGTATTACCCATGGGTATAAAATTGTGCCCATACCCTACCCATGCGGGTATGGTACCCGCGGGTACTCGTACCCATGGGTAAAATTGTCATCCTTATGTACGGGTGATATGATCGCCCTGAAGTGTCCCATAGTGAATCGAGTGCCTGCCTTGGCGGTGCACATTCGCGATAATAAGGTGAGTCTTTGTGGCATCGGTGAGTGGTGTGACTCCGCATATTGAGGTGAGGTATTGTGTGGCATTTAGTGTGCATTGTGTAACCACACCTCGATGAGAATTTTGTGGCGTTCAGGGAGCATTACGTCATTGCCCCGCTCCAACAAATATTAGCTTCTTCGGAAGCAAACTTTGGGATAAATCTTTGTCTCCGCGTACCTTGGTTAACTATGTTGAAAATATGCCCTAGAGGCAAATAATAATATAGATTATTGACATGTTTCATTAAGTTCATAATAGATTTTATATCATGCTGTAACTGTAATGATATGGATATTAATACACGTGTGATATGTAAACCACCAGAGTTCCAAGTGATCCTCTAGGCACTTGACGTTTCCTAATCATGGAAATTTATGTCAATTGACAATGGGGTCATTTAATTAGGTGAATGAAAGTGATGGACATACACACCACAAGAATCATAACACGATCAAGTCATGAAGTTCACCGTTACAATGACTGGGAAGCGTAGTAACCAATTCCTTAGACCGTGAGACCATATTTAATCACTATCACTCGAGAGTGCCTTATTTGCATCAAATGTCACTCGGTAAAACGGTGATCATAAAGGTGTCTTCAGGTATTTAGAGGGGCATGTAAAGGCGTATGTGTCAAGATAGGGATTTTTTCTTCCGCGTGATGGAGAGATACTCTAGGCCCACTCGGAAACATGACATCCATAAAGCTGCAGCGTGTGACTAGGTCACGGGGATGGCATAACTCGGAACGAGTAAAGTTGTACTTGTTGGTAACGAGATTGAATCCTACATGGCGATGTCATTGATCAGGTCTCAGAAAAGTAAAGTATCAAAGTAACAAAGTTGTATTATGTTTAATGGTTCAACAACAAAGATTCTCGTGGAATGCACATGGCCATTATGGGCATCCAGGTCCCGCTGATGATCATTGGTCCGAGAGGGGTATTAACCATGTCTGGAGTGTTCCCGAACCATTAGGGTAACATGCTTAAGGGTTTGGCAACGCTCAGAGATTGTTTTAGTATCATAGGAATCACTGAAGAAAAGAGAAGGAGAAACCGAAAGGGTTCCAAGAAAGTCTGCCAGGTGTCCGGAGTTGTCCGAAAGGAGTTCCGGTGCAACGAGAATTAAATAATATGTTAATTATTGAACTATACATTTATTTATATTAACTTTAATGGGAAACCCGTTCCTAATGGGCCAATTCCCTAAGGGAAAAATTACCAAGAGGGAGGGCACCCAAAGGAGAGAAGGGAGGGAGTGGCCGCATGGGCCCTTGGTGCCCATGCGGGGCCCAAGAGGGCCTTGGCCAGCGGCCAAGGTGGCCTCCCACCTCCTCCTCTCCTTTAGTACCACATGGCTTAGGCAAGGGACTTGGGGGCTCCCCTTACCCTATATAAAGGAGGGCATATGGAGGTATTTAGAAACCAATAAATCCTAAGCTTTAAGACTTCCCCCTCCAAGTGCCTCTCTCTCTCTCTCTCTCTCTCTCTCTCTCTCTCTTGTGACCGCGGACCCACTGTAAGGGTTGTGCAAACGAGAGAATTCTTCACTGCGAAGCGCTGTCGCGCAACAGGAATTTCAGATCTAGGAGATATTCTTCCACAACCTCTGTTGGATCAGATTCCGGGAGTCGTCGTCAAACACCGTATGCATGTGACCCCCTACAAGGTTCTTCATTAGTGGCGCTCGAATCGTTCGAGCCATCAGAGTCATTGGAGCTAGTGGAGGTTGAGCTGGTGGGGCCGTTCGAGTTCAGAATGACCTTGAGGTCGGCGTCAGTACGACTACATCATCCACGTTCTCCAGAACATTCACAAAGATTTTCGGTCTTCAACTTGGTGAGTTCGTGAAAATCCTCTCCCGTTACTGCATTACTCCTAGATAGATCCTGGCAGTCAGTGGTTTGCATAGGAAAAATTATTGTTTTCAGGCGCTAAACCCCTACAAACTATCCCCATAATCTATCTTTATATAATGATAAAAATTCTTATCTCAATACTCAAGCTACTAATGTATTTTGCAATGCTTTGAGCAATGTAGTTTTGAGTTCAATCGTGCCTTATCAAAATGCTGATGAGATATGGACAACGCTTCAAGATAAATATGACGTGTCAAATATTTGTGAGGATGATTATTCTCCTTCCACGTTCGTCCGTGATGAGTTATCATCTTTCTCCACTCCACCTACATGTAATTTTTCACAAGGTAACGATATGGTGAGTGATGATAAAAATTGCAATGTGGATAGTGATCTTACTATTGATGATCCTTCATATTTATCTCATTGCAAATACCCAAATTATTCTTAGGGAGGGAAATGCCCTTTTAGCGGCCGAATAAGAGTTGTTGGCCCACTAAGGTGAGACATGGGAGTTGGACGCTGGCCTGCGGAATCAGCGGTGATAGTGATGTGTTATGTGCACTGCGATGACTAGATCCATGTTGCAGCGGCTACTTCCAAAGGACGAAGAGAGCAGCAACTAAAGCGAGGGAGCTGGGGAGACGAGTGCATGGTTGTTGGGTAGGCGTCGTCGAACTGTTGGCATTGAAACAAGATGATGCGACTATTCGGTGGGGGTGGTAAAGGACGTGACAACATGATGCAGATGGACTAGATCGCTTGTATGTGATACCCACCTATCGGTATTCGACGTGACGTTGTTTTTTGGGTGTGTTAAGCACTCCGAGAACAGTTACCAATGGGATAAGGCCGACCTAAGAGTGTGTGGCATTTTATTGATCTGCCATGGATAAACGGTGCTACTAGGAGGCCAGCTGAGCACTGATTTCTTGTTCAATGCACTAATATCCATATTGAGAGGGCTATTGGCAGACCGACTGGAGATGCTCCAAGTTTAGTTGGAACATATCCAATAGATGCCCCCAAAAGGGAGAGGTGCCCCTCCAAAAAAACTGATTCAAGGGTATCAAAGGCAAAAAATTTTTTGATCCAATGTATGCCAATGCCCCCAAAAAAGTTGGGCACGTCCCAAAAAATGTCAGCGCACTGCAAATATGCGGCACGCGTGTGGGTTGCCGCATACCCTCCCCTCCCCTGCACGGACACCAACTATCATGAATATTCCTCCCACGCCGCTACTGTTGGGCCACGCAGAGATAAAAAAACCTTTTCCTTTAACATGGTGATCCCAAGATCTAGATGAGGTAGAAGGCCACGAGGATTACCACTAGACGCGCGGTTGCGGATTACTGATGAAGCGCGTCAGTTGATGCAGTGTAGTCTTCACGATCTGATCCGATCACGATCGTCCTGGTGCTGATCGTACAACACCTCTGTTGGTATCCACACATACAAGGAGGAGCATTGGCAGCGAACTGCTAGGTTTGATACAATGGCTGGACTGCTGTGGAGCTAGGGTTTCCAATGCATGGAATGACCTAACCGTTAAGCCTTCTGGGTTTCTGCGCCCCACTATATATAGGGAGTGAAAGTAAGCTTTACTCACTCTTGGCCCATTCACTAAAGTGCATATAATACTAGTCATCGTGAGTCCGACTCACCGACTCAGTCCAAAATCCGGCTCGGGTCCAACCCAACCAGATTTCCGGTTCAGATCCAATCCAGACTTGCTCCTGCTCTTAAGTGTGTGACCCCGCAGGCTCATGGCAACTTGGACACAATTGGAGTCCGACTCTCAATCAATCAGTTGGTAGCGGCTCCTAGCAGAACATGCCGACTCCCAAGTACCACAGAGTCATGAAGACTTGTCTTTCCAATGCGACTTGCGTCCAAGTCCCTTTTTCCTCATGATATACCTTGTCACACTATAGACGAATAATTGTCATCCCTTAAATAGTCCGACTCTCTTCTCGATCCGAGATTAGTGATTCATTCGACTAACTTTTAGTCGATCGCCTCGGCTAACACTTAACCGAGTCGTGCATGGCCATGATTTCCGAATCATATCATCCGAGAGGGCCTAGAGAATATCTCTCCAACTGGAGGGGCAAAAACCCATCTTGGTTATTCACATCACCCAGCTTGATTCTCAGTCGACCCAAACTCTGCCTTTATAACTGCCCAGTTACGGATCAACGTTTGACAGAACCTAAGTCGGTGATCCTCA
The DNA here is from genome assembly GCA_916181665.1 of Avena sativa. Taxonomy (NCBI): domain Eukaryota; kingdom Viridiplantae; phylum Streptophyta; class Magnoliopsida; order Poales; family Poaceae; genus Avena; species Avena sativa. Next base: position 406,753,856 of record OV702283.1, on the reverse strand, counting down.
ACTCGGACTGTGCAATAACCTCATGTCTAAGGATTACATTGATTAATATATACAAATGACAACTTGTTCGTTGTACCTCAATATGTTTTAATCCGACTCACTAAACTCTTTAGCCGAATCCGTGTAAGTCGGAATAGCATCTCCATGCCCATGACAAGTGGAACCGAGTCATCAGCCAACTTTCACATTGGTCTTAGTTGTGTGTCCAGCACAACCTCAATGACCAAGGATATTTAGTACAAACAACATGAATGTATAGTTCCACAATCGAATCACATATTCAATGATACACATCAGATATTTATACAAGGACAAATTAATGTCTTTATGAATACAATGGGAAATATCATCATACATGATTGCCTCTAGGGCATATTCCCAGCAGTCTTCCACTTGCACCAGAGTCAATCTTCCGACATCACATGTCTAGGCATCTAATGCCCATAGCTCTTAGGTGCGCCTCATGCTTTGGGTGTGGTAGCGGCTTTGTCAACATATCCACAATATTTGCATCCGTGTGTACCTTGCATAACTTGATATCACCATGATCCACGAACTGGCGAATCAGGCGGTACCGCATGAGTATGTGCTTGTTCTTCTAGTGTTGTCTAGGTCCCTTGGCTTGTGCAATAGCAACATTATTGTCACAATACACGTCTAACGGATTGGACGAGCCCTCAACCACACCAAGATCCATGAGGAAATTCCTCATCCAAACAGCTTCCTTTGCTGCCTCCGAGGCGGCAATATACTCAGCCTCTGTTGTAGATGTAGACACAGTCTCTTGCTTGGAACTCTTCCAGCTCACAGCCCCTCCATTTATCACAAACACATACCCGGATTGCGAACGAGAATCATCAGAGTCGGTAAGATAACTCGCATCCGTGTAACCCTTTACATTGAGTTCATCTTCACATAAACCAAAAACATATCCTTAGTCCTTCTCAAGTACTTTAGGATATTTTTAGCCGTTGTCTAGTGGATTTCTCCAAGATCAGCCTAGTATATGCTCACAACACTTAGAGCATATGAAACATCCGGCCTAGTACAAATCATGGCATACATGATGGATCCGACTGCAGAAGCTTACGGAATCGCACTCATCCGACTTTGCTCATCAGTCATCGAAGAACACTGAGTCTTGCTAAGTTTTACACCATGGGACATCGGTAAGAACCCCTTCTTAGATGATTCCATGTTGAACTTATTCAACACTTTGTCCAAATAGGTACTCTAACTCAATCCAATGAGCCTCCTTGATCTATCTCTATAGATCCGGATTCCGAGAATATATGTTGCCTCACCCAAGTCTTTCATTGAGAAACTCCTTTCCAATGATTCCTTGGTTTCTTGCAACATCTGGACATCATTTCCAATCAATAATATGTCATCCACATATAAGATTAGAAAGTTTACTTTGCTCTCACTAAACTTCTTGTATAAACAAGAATCATGATCACTCCTGATGAAGCCAAACGATTTGATTACCTCATCAAAGCGAATATTCCAACTTCGAGATGCTTGCTTCAACCCATAAATGGATTTCTGAAGTTTGCACACCTTGTCAGCGTTAGCCATATTGACAAAACCCTCAGGCTGTATCATATACACGTCCTTGGTTAAATTTATGTTAAGGAAAGACGTTTTGACATCCATCTGCCATATCTCATAGTCGAAATAGGCTGATATAGCTAACATGATCCGAAATAATTTAAGCATCGCTACGGGCGAGAAAGTCTTGTCGTAATCAACTCCGTGAACTTGTCGGAACCCCTTCGCGACAAGACGTTTTTTATAGACAGAAACATTTCCATCCATATCAGTTTTCTTCTTAAAGACCCATTTGCACTCGACGGGTCTTGCACCGTCTGGCAGATCAACCAAGTTCCAAAGTTGATTTTCATCCATGGACTTTAACTTGGATCTCATGGCTCCAAGCCATGACTCAGAATTATATCCCACCATCGCTTCTGAATAATTTGCTCATCATTGTCTAACAGTAATATATCACGAACACTTCGTAATCTCGCCGATCTTCGTAGTACAGGTGCTGCTGCCAGCTCAGCTACCACGACCGGCTCAACCTCCAAGGTTTTGGACGACTCGCTACTAGATGGTTCCTCTCGAATTTCTTTGAGATGCACTGTGCTCCCACTGACTCCTCGACTGAGAAACTCTTTCTCTAGGAAGACACCGTTCCGAGCGACAAACACTTTGCCCTCTTCTTGGTTGTGGAAGTAGTAACCCAAGGTTTCCCTCAGATACCCCACGAAAATACACTTATCCAACTTGGCTGCAAGCTTGTCTGACTGAAGTCGCTTGACAAATGCTTCACAACCCCAAATCTTAAGAAAAGACAAACTTGGCTTTTTGCCTGTCCACATGTCATGCAATGTCTTCTCTACCGACTTTGATGGTACTCTGTTTAGTGTGAACGCCGCTGTTTCTAGACAATAACCCCAAATGATAAAGGCGGATCTGTCTGACTCATCATTGATCGTACCATGTCCAACAAGGTCTGATTCCGCCTTTCCGAGACATCGTTCCTCTGCGGTGTTCCTGATGGAGTAAGTTGTGTAACTATTCCACAACCTTTCAGATGGTCATCAAACTCATGGCTCATGTACTTGCCTCCTCGGTCTGACCGAAGAAACTTTATTTTCTTGCCGAGTTGATTCTGTACTTCATTCTAGAATTCTTTGAACTTTTCAAAGAATTCTGACTTATGTTTCATCAAGTAGATATATCCATACCGACTCAAATCATCGGTGAAGGTAATGAAGTACTCATAACCACCCCTAGCTGTCGTGCTCATTGGTCCACATACATCACTATGTACTAGTCCCAACAAGTCGGACGCCCTTTCGCAACTCTTTGCAAAAGGTGTCTTGGTCATTTTGCCGAGTAGGCAAGATTCGCATGTCTCAAACGACTCCAAGTCGAACGAAGTTAGGAGTCCATCATCATGGAGCTTCTTCATGCGTTTCCAACTTATATGACCAAGCCGATAGTGCCAAAAGTAAGTCATATTCAGATCATTTGGTTTCAAGCTTTTAACATTTATGTTATAATCGACTCACCATCAAGATTCAAAATAAATAACCCATCCTGGACGGGTGCAAAGCCGTGAAACATATCATTCAAATATAAAGAACAACCATTATTCTTGATATTCGTCTCATAGCCTTGCCTCATCAAACATGAAACAGAAATAATGCTTTGACTGAGCACTAGAACATAATAACAATTATTCAGTTCCATAATGAATCCGGAAGGTAAATAAAGCTGCGTCGTGCCGACTTCCAACGCATCGACTCTCTCTTTGTTGCTGACTCGAATATCAACCTCGCCTCTTGCTACGCTCCTAGTTCTTACCAGTACCTGCAACGAGTTGCAGATGTGAATAACTGATCTGGTATCATATACCCAAAAACTATTAGGTGCATCAGCACGATAAATGTCTATAACATTGCAAACAAGTGTACCTAAGTCAGAAGTCATACCTTGGTACCGTGAAATGTCTATAATTTTTGATGTTCCATGCTCGTTTAGTATCTACTTTGCTTTGCTTTGTCTACACTTTGAGGTGTTTTTATATGTTTTCTGTTATTAACCTATTAACAAGATGCCACAGTGCCAGTTGCCTGTTTTCTTTTGTTTTTGGTTCCAGAAAAGGCAGAAAATCAATATTCTCGGAATTGGACGGGACAAAAGCCAAAGTCAATATTTTACCGTGGGGAACACGGAGCCAGAGTACGATACGGAGGGGAGCCACCAGGGGGCCACACCGCCTGGCCGCGTGGCTAACCCTAGCCCGCGCCTGGGGGGTGAGGCCGCCCTGGGTGCCCCCTGCCTCGCCTCTTCGCCTATAAAGAACCCCCGATACCAAAACCCTAAGTAGCCGAACAATCTTCCACGAAACAGTTCGTAGCCGCCGCCACCATCATCCCTAGATCGGGGAGGATCTGAAGCTCTTCCCGGCACCTGATACGTCGGAAACATATCTATAATTTTTGATGATCCATGCTTGTTTTGTATCTACTTTGCTTTGCTTTGTCTACACTTTGAGGTGTTTTTATATCTTTTCTCGAACTAACCTATTAAAAAATTGCCACAATGCCAGTTGCCTGTTTTCTTCTGTTTTTGGTTCCAGAAAGGCAAAAATCAATATTCTCAGAATTGGACGGGACAAAAGCCAAAGTCAATATTTTACCGTGGGTGTCATGAAGTCCAGAGGAGAGACGGAGAGGCGAGCCAGGTCCACCACACCCCCTAGGCGCGGGTGGGCCCTACCCCGCGACTGGGTAGGGTGTGGGCCCTCCGGCCGCCTCCCAGCCTCGCCTCCTACACCTATAAGAATCCCCTGGGGAGAAAACCCTAAAGAATCCATCATACTTCTAGAAAAACCTACATAGAGCCGCCGCCACCGAAAGGGAGATTCGGGGGACAAAAAGTCTTTATTCCAGCACCCTGCCGGGATGGGGAAGTGCCCCCGAAGCCATCTCCATCGTCATCTTCGTCACCGTTGCTGATTCCCATGATGAGGAGGGAGTAGTTCTTCCTCGAGGCTAAGGGATCTACCGGTATCTATGTGTTCATCTCTCTCTCTCTCTCTCTCTATGCATGATCTTGTTGTGGTCATGAGCTTTGTAATCAAGTAGATCTCCTTGATACGTCGTAAACATATCTATAATTTTTGATGCTCCATGCTTGTTTTGTATCATTTGTCTTATGTTTTGTCTACACTCTGACGTATTTTTATACACTTTCTGGAACTAACCTATTGACAAGATGCCACAGTTCCAGTTGCCTGTTTTCTTCTGTTTTTGGTTCCAGAAAGGCAAACAATCAATATTCTCGGAATTGTACGGGATAAAAGCCAAAGTCATTATTTTTCCCGGAACAACACGGAACCACAAAGTAGAGCCGGAGGGAGGCCACAGGGTGGCCGCCCCCTAGGCGCGGGCAAGCCCTAGAGGCGCCCATAGGGGGTGTGGGCCCCCTAGACCCCCACCGACCTTGATTCCTGCGCCTATAAGAAGCCTCCGACCCAAAAACCCTAGGGCATCTAGAAGAAATCCATGAAAACCTTTGTAGCGCCGCCGCCATCGAAGGGGAGATTCGGGGGACAGAAAGTCTCTGTTCTGGCACCCTGCCGGGATGGGGAAGTGCCCCTAGAGCCATCTCCATCGATCTCCATCGCCATCTCCATCACCGTTGATGATTCCCATGATGAGGAGGGAGTAGTTTTTCCTTAGGGCTAAGGGCTCTACCGGTAGCTATGTGTTCATCTCTCTCTCTATGCATGATCTTGTGGTCATGAGCTTTGTAATCAAGTAGATCTACCTTGCTACTCAAGTGCTTCATTAGATCTCCGCTCTTCCCATGTGTATGAAAGTGACAGCGTGCATGCCATGGTGGCACTTAGGCTTGAGTCTACATAAATACTCTTTGTGCTTTAATAGATCTATGCTTTTCCCCACGTGTGTGAAAGTGACAGCGTGCATACCGTGTGTGGCACTTTGGCTAGATTTAATATTTGTTATGAGTTATATTTGTAGTTGGATGTCTCTATGAAATTGTGGTGTTTGTTGGAACCATCTAGCGCTCAAGGTGACAATGTGGGGTTATCTAGATTGGGGAAGGCGGACTTTGAGGTCTGCTGTTATAGCCCTACCATGGATTAGAGTGTCCAACCGGAGAGTAGTTAAGAGTAGTATCATGAAGAGATGATATTTATATGAGAGAGTGTTCACTAGTGAAAGTATGATCCCTAGGCCTTGTTTCTAAGCATTGAAACACCGTTTGCTACTAGATCTGTTGCATGATTGCTTGCTTCCATCTTTGTTCTGTTTGCCGGGGAGGTTTTGGTCTTTTACCTTTCCTCCACGCCATCAGCTCTTTTCTGGCAACGTTACCCCACGTTAACAACAAGTCATAAGCTATTTTCTGGCACCGTTACCACTTGTATTTCACTATCTCTTCGCCGAACTAGTGCACCTATACACCTGACAAGTGTATTAGGTGTGTTGAGGACACAAGAGACTTCTTGTATCTTGATTGCAGGGTTGCTTGAGAGAGAATACCTTTGACCACTTCCTCCCTAAGTTCGATAAACCTTGGGTAATCTACTTAAGGGAAACTTGTTGTTGTTCTACAAACCTCTGCACTTGGAGGCCCAACAACTTTCTACAAGAATAGAAGTGCGTAGACATCACTACTTTGTTACTCAAGTGCTTCATTAGTTCTCTGCTCTCCCCATGTGTGTGAAAGTGACAGCGTGCACACCATGGTGGCACTTAGGTTTGAGTCTACATAAATACTCTTTGTGCTTTAATAGATCTATGCTTTTCCCCACGTATGTGAAAGTGACAGCGTGCATACCGTGTGTGGCACTTTGGCTAGATTTAATATATGTTATGAGTTATATTTGGAGTTGGATGTCTCTATGAAATTGTGGTGTTTGTTGGAACCATCTAGCGCTCAAGGTGACAGTGTGGGGTTTTCTAGATTGGGGAAGACGGACTTTGAGAAGTGCTGTTATAGCCCTACCGATGATTAGAGTGTCCTACCGGATATTAGTTAAGAGTAGTATCATTAAGAGTGGATATTTATATAAGAGAGTGTTCACTAGTGAAAGTATGATCCCTAGGCCTTGTTTCTACACATTGAAACACCGTTTGCATCTAGATATGTTGCATGTTTGCTTGCTTTAGTCTTTACCTCACCGTCAAGCTATTTTATGGCACCGTTAACACCTGTATTTCACTATCTCTTCGTTGAACTAGTGCACATATACACCTGACAAGTGTATTGGGTGTGTTGGGGACACAAGAGACTTCTTGTATCTTGATTGCAGGATTGCTTGAGAGGGAATACCTTTGACCACTTCCTCCCTGAGTTCGATAAACCTTGGGTAATCCACTTAAGGGAAACTTGCTGCTGCTCTACAAACCTCTGCACTTTAAGGCCCAACAACTGTCTACAAGAATAGAAGTGCATAGACATCAAGCTCTTTTCTGGCGCCGTTGCCGGGGAGGAAAGGTAAAAGGTACTCACATCCTCCGGTGTGAGTGCTCGAAGTTATTTCCTTTAGATTCTACAGTTTTGTCTTTTTGTTTCTTGTTTTCACTAGTTAGGCTTAATGGAAAACAACAACAAAATAAGAGAGATTTTTAGTATTTTTCCTAAGTTAGAACTTGAGTGGTTTGAAAAGAAAATTAAAAAACCTATGGAACTTTCTTGGCATGCTAATAGCAATGTTATTGGTATGAATTTTTTGAACACCATTGTTACTAATGGTATGGAAACATCTAAGCTTGGGGAAGCTAGAAATATCTTTTTAGTTCCCCAGCTTTAGGGAAGAAAATTTGCTCTGATTATACTTTATCTCCCATATGTGGTAATTCTAATGATACTTGTGATATTTTAAATTCACATACTGAAAGTGTCCCTTTAAAATACCTATTGAAATTGTTGAACGTGTTATGAATAACTGCTATTTTGGAGATGGAACTGTCCATCCTAGTGATCATTTACTCTTTATACATGAATTATGCGAGTTGTTCAAGTGTGCAGGTATTTCAATGGACCAAGTTAAGAGGAAGCTATTCCCTTTCTCACTTAGGGACAAAACAAGGGAGTGGTATGAGCTACTAGATGATCCTCATCATTTGGAGTGGAAGGAACTTGAATCTCTCTTTTATTCTAAATTTTATCCTCCTCATGAAATCCATAAAGATAGGAATTATATTTATAATTTTCATCCTCATGAGGGAGAAAGTATTGACCAAGCTTGGGGGAGATTTAAGTCACTAATGCTAAAATGTCCCATTCATGAGCTCCCCAGTAATGTTGTTATCAACAATTTTTATGCAAGGCTTTCAGGACATTACAAGGACTATCTGGTTACCTGTTTAGAGGGATCCTTCACAAGTAAGGAGGTCAAGGCTAAGTGGGATCTTCTTGAAACAATTCAAAGCAATACCGAAGGTTGGGATAACGACAAAGGTAAAAAACCAGGTATAAACTATGAGTATGATTGTATTAAGTCTTTCGCTGAAACTGCTAATTTTCAAGAGCTTAGTGCTAGATATGGTATTGATCCTCAAATTCTTGTTAAATATTATAGAGCCTTTGCTTCCCATATTAATGCTCCTAAAGAAAAGTGGGACATGTATCATGAACCTTTTAAACACACTTGCATGTAAAATGAAAATGTTATTAATGATTGCAATAAACTTGCTCAAACTTCTAAAAGTACTATTTCTTATAATCATGTTAATTTTTGTGGTATGCATAGACCTTGTGAGAAGAATCAAATAGAAGAAGAATATTGTATCACACACTGGAATGAAAAAACCAGAACATGGTATAAGGCTCTAAATGATCTTGGTAAAAATATGTGCCCTCTATCCTTTTATTTGTGAACTCTGCTATGAAGTGGGTCATTTCAATTTTCAATGCCCAGGCCATACTAATGACCTTTATAATCCAATGAGTACTGCAAGCTTGTATTGTGATAACGCGATCACTGATAATCAACATGATGAACTTACATTGTTTTTGGGGTGTGAAGAGTTATCAAGAAAAACTTCTTTGGTAGACATGAGTGCTTTTGGTATGAATTGTGTCCTGCATGGGTGTCATCTTTATTGTGTTGATAATTGCGAATACTTACATACAAAATCTTATAAAAGATGATATTTTTCCAAAATATAACAGGACTGATATGAGTTTTGTTCTTATTAATGAAAAGGAGGAATCCTCCAAAGTTTCTTCTATTGTCTCTAACAATAAACCAGGGTATGTGGATAAGCTTCCTTTAAAGCCTATCCCTCCTAAAGAGGAGAATAAGAAGAAGAAGAATAGGAGGAGTAGAAGGAGAAAGGAAACAGTATCTTCCCCTAAGCATGTTGCTCCTATCATAGTTTTTGCTGATGAGTCTGAACTAGATGATGTTCCTATGCATGTTACCTATATTAGTGATCATGATTAGGAAAAGCACACTACTTTTGATATTGAAAATCTCTTTGGCACCAATTCTGAAAATGATAATATTAATAATTGTTGTGCTATTAGTGCTATCCATGTTCCTTCCAATGATGATATGTTTCCAAATGAACACACTTGGGAAGATAGCTATTTTGTTGAATTTGCTCCCACTACAATTAATAAGTGTCGTGGTGGTGTCACGGCAGATGCCATGTGTAGGCTTAAGTTGGGGGCCGAATGGGTGCTTGTGGTCACCGGGGAGGGAGTGCACGGTCTAGCCATGCACGGAGAACAAGATGAACTCTCCACACTTAGGAATTGTTTTGATGCTAGAGTTTTTACAAGTGCCCCTAGAGCTATATGAACTAGTATTCTATGCACTAGTTCCCTACTTGGTCCAACCTCCTCCTACTACTGCTATGCCCCTCCTTATATAGGCGGTGCTAGCTAGGTTATACCCCTTTGGGTTCTAGGGTTACTGTTTGGATCTTGGTCCCTACTATGCAGGCTGGGTCATGGGCTTGCCCTAAGCCCAGTGGCCCAGTCCACAAAGCTAGACAGCTAACGGTCTTCTGGTACGTCGCCTCCTGTTCCTTTTGGCATCACGCAGTAAATTTGTACGTCAGCCCTTGCTTTGGACGTCACCCGACTCCTTTCGTGTCACCCGGCGTCGCCCTTCTATTTTGACCACGCTTTACCATGGTCCCTCCTGAACCTCACTCGGAAAGGTGCCACGCGTCCTATCTGACTCGGCCTCTCCTCGGGAGACTCGGCTTGTTGGTTCCTGCAAGGTAAACATCTTTGTCCTATACGGGCCGACATAGTTTCTATGTCGGCCGCATACGATCCTCTTACCCGGCCGTACTTACTCGGCCTGGTTCTATCTTCACTTAGTGTAAGCCAAGATGGGCTGTGTTTTACCCCTTGTGACCCTACCGGGGGTTATCCCCCCAACATTAGTCCCCGAAGCTGGTGAGGTCTAGAAGTTCTAGCTGTTAGGCATCTCCAGGTTCCTTTAATGTAATTGGAACTTTTTCTTTTGTCCTTTTTCTTTGCTTATGGCGCACTGTTTGGCACGATTTCGCATCCTGCCGAGTCTGCCTGACAGTTTCTGGGTCTGTTCTTTGACTTTCTGGCTTGTTTTCGCCTCGTGCCGAGTCATTTTGGCCAATTCCGAGTCATTTTCGGCGTGCTTCAGTCACTGACAACTGATAATCATGGTAACTTGCCTCAAATTTTGTTCCAAGCCCTGACTGCACAGTGACGGCTGCGAAGTTATTCCCCATCACTGTGGCTGTCCCATCGGTCTGCGCCCTTTGTCCTTCCTTTTGTGACGTGGCAAGGGATTTTTCGTGTATTATTGTCATGTGGCGCCCGCTGATTGGCTCACTCGGTCGGATACACGGCCACATGCTGGCCACACGGCACAGGGGATCCCATGATTGGGGTTTTTACTGCCCTTAAGTAGGGGTGAGGGGATTGCAACTTCCCTCGCCCGTTCAGTTTCCCCTTTTCCTCTTCTTCTTCCTTGCGCCTCCAAAATCCAACTTCCTCCTCTGCGGTTCTTCTTGCCTTCTGCTCTTGCCTTGCGATTGCCCTTTTCCTCTTCTCATTCCACTACAGGTCCTTGTTCTTCCAAACCTCTTCAAATGGCGGAGGAGATTGAGTCCAGGAGGATCATGGACACACGCGACAACGCTGAAGGGGCCGAAGAACAGGAGGTTCCCACCGGCGAGCGCGGCGGCTGGGAGGGTTCGGAGGTCACCGAGGAGCTCGAATGGATCCTCTCCACCAGGCGCATCCCACTCCAGGTTGACTGTCGTCTTCCCGCTGGTGAGATCTCCCCAAACCCGATGCGAATGAAAGGGTGGTTTTCCTCTCTCATTACGAGCGAGGTTTCGCTCTACTAGTGAGAAGTTTATTTTCTTTGTTTCTTTCCACTTTCCATCTCTAGACCCATCATCTTCCTGCCAACGTGATTGGCTCCCTTTCCTGCTTCATTTCCGCTTGCGAGGCCTATTTTGGCATTTGACCTACAGTTCTCCTGTGGGCCAAATATTTTAATTTTAGGGTGCAAGTTGTTCCTCAGCCCGGCGCTCCCCGAGCCAAGAAGAAACCGACTCGGTGCGGTGCCGCTAGCATCACACCCATGAGAGACTCCATCTTTCCTCGGGTCACTAGCCTTGACTCTTACAAGAAATGTCATAGGACTTTCTTCTATGTCAAAAACATCGGGGCCACCGACTACATCCGACTCCCCCTTTCTCGGACGAGGTCCCCAGCAAGAAGTTCTGGCATCTTGACCCGCACGACCAAGACGCTGCGGTGAATGAGGCCAATGTGATCTTGGAAAGGTTGCTGTCGCCGGATGAGAACTTTCACGTCGCCGACACGGACCTCATGTGCACCTTCATCTCACGAAGGGTAAGCCCTATCCAAGCCAGAAGCCACAAGTTGTGCTTCATGAGTGGCTCCCATGACCCCACTCGGCACTCCACGAAGGAGCTTACCCATGATTCCATGGCTCGCCGAGTAAGCTCGATCTTCAAACTGAACTTGGCGGATGATTGGGCTTGGAGCTGCCCTTCGTTTAGCCGGGTCAAGCCTGTCCCTTTGGTAAGTTTCCGAGTCATTTTTACTGCCGAGTCAGCTTTAGCTTGTTTTATACTCTTAGTCCAGTTTTCAATACTTATTTTGTTTGTCTTTCGAAGAACCTTATTCACCAGGTTGATGACAGTACTGTCCCTCCCAGCGCTTACAACGAGGATCGCTCCGACTCTGACGAAGTCGAGTATGATTTGGAGTGCTTTATGCCCATTCTGCATGCGGCCGCTGCTTCAACTTCGGGTAAGAGTCAATCTCGAAACCCCCTACAAGATTGGTCTGACGATGATGAGGATGATGATTGTAAGATTTTGGAGGTACTTTCCTTGTGACCTTAGCCCTCTAACTTATTCGAGTAAGCCTGTCATTTACTTATGCAGCTGGCCAGGTGCATTACACTCCACCTCTCGCCGTGGGCGGAGTCGGCAATATCCCCGTCGCCAAGCCGAATAAGCGACGCGGGGCCTCCTCCAATACTCAGCCAGCCAAAAAGAGCAAGGCTACTCCCGCTGCTGCCACGCTGGCTGAGACTCGCAAAGCTGTTGGGCGCCGAGTCACACGTCGCCCACCGCGCGATCCGGTTGTCACCGAGTAAGCTTTTGTGTTCTGCTTACATTACATTTTTCCTTCTTATGCGTTGCTACTATTTTCTTATGCGTGTCTTGTTGTTTCCAGCGCTGCGCCTCTGTTGGCTAACCAGGCTTCTCCTAGCATCGCCTCGTCGCTAAGGCCTGCACCTGCTCCGACTGATTCTACGGTGCAGAACCCCGTCCGAGTCTAGGCTCCCACTGTTGAGACTCATACTTCTTAGTGTCAGTCAGACCTGGTGGCGCACCCGGTGAAGGAGACTCGGCCCAGCACCCCTGGTGCTGGCCAGGAACAACTTCCTGATCTTGGTGCCAGCAATGCTGGCATCGAGAAAGCCTTTGCCACCAGTTCCTCTAGCACCATCCCACAAGCTGGTGCGCATGAACAACTTCCTGATCTTGGTGCCAGCGATTCTGCTGAGCCCAGTCAGTCGGCTCCCCTTTCTTATCCCAACAAATCTGCTCACTCTCCTCTTCTGTCAAAGAACCAGACCCGGCCTACGGCTTATGGTCTGACTCGCATCTCATCCGTCAAGACCACCTCCACCAAACAAACAACTTTGGTTTGCGCTCCAGGCTTCGCTCCTCAGCGGCCTAGCGCACCAACAACAATGCTCGTCCCAACGGGTAAACCAAGCGGATCTGTGACTGCCGGGTCAGGTGATGGCTCTAAAGCCGTTACCCTTCATACCAGTGCCACTGCAACCCGCGCCAATGTGGGAACTACCCTGAAGAAGGGGAAAGTTCTCACTCGGACGCTCAACGGGAATGGCCTTGGTTCCGCTGAGCCCTATGCTGTGGCATGGAATGCAGCGGGCAAGCAAGAGATCAGCACCCGCGCTGGGAAGAAGCTGAAGCTCGGCCCCAAGGCCGTTTCTGACATGACCCAGCAGGCCATCACCTTAATGGCTCGTGCAGATGGAGTGAACGAGGTAAATAACCTTCCTACTCTTTTGTGTTGATGAGTATTTCTGTTATACATATCACCTAGTCCCCGAGGTTACTGCCGAGTGAGGAGCTCACTCGGTTGTAAGCTCTAAGCAATAACTCAGTCTTTTATTTCCTTATTCCTATCTCGTATGTTAGACTTTCGATCCCTAGTCCCTGAGGTTACTGCCGAATGATAAACTTATTCGGCTGTAAGATCTAAGATAAGAGTCACTCTTTATCCGGCTTTGAGCTTGACTCTTCCATTTATTCTTTGTCCTTTTACTTTGTGCAGCTTACGCATAATGAGCACACCAAGGTGCATCAAGCTCTCCTCCTTGAGCATCACAAGCTCGAACATGCTTATGAGAAGCTGCAAGTCGAGACTCAAGGCCAAGGTAATCTTCTTACTCTCCATATCTTTATCCGGTGTATCTTTCTTTGCTTCATTTTATTAGTCTTTTCTGGCTGTTTTCCCACAGCTTCTGCCCAGTCCACCATCGACGCGCTCCACTCGCAGATCAGCGAGACGGAGAGTAAGTTCTTAGCCTTCCTCGTGCTATTTTGTGTTCATGCATTATCTTGCCTTGTTATCCTGAGGAATCAATATAGTTTTGTTGTTGTTGACAAGTAATTTGTTCTAAATAAGCAGAGAAGCACCAAGTCGAACTATAGAAGGAGCGAGATGAGGTGACTCGGCTAAAAAAGCTGATGGCCGACATGGAGCAAAATCATCTTGCCGAGGTGAAGGGGCTGAAGGAGGAGCTTGCCGAGAAACACGGCCAACATGCCGCCAGCGCCAAGAAGACCAGGGAGCTGCTCAAAGAAGCCGAGTCGGTGGTTGATTCAGCTAACATGGATCTCGACGCGCTCCAAGCCAAGGCCAAGGCTTGGCAAAGCAAACTCGGCGCCATCGAATCTTTTCTCGGTAGTGAGTTCTTACCCCTTTTTGTATTGTGCTTTCCGTTCTTGACTTTGTTACTTTGCTAATATTCTCTTTTTTGCTTATAGAGAATTTTACCGAGGCCAATATGTTTGCCATTCGGGCCATGAAGAAGGTGAGAGCCGAGTCTGGTGCTCCAGTTGATGGCGAGGTGAGTAACGACGAGCATCTCGAAGCATTGTCGGAGCGCGTCAAGACCCTCAAGTCCCGCGGCGTGGACTTGATCAAATCATCCATTCATGCGTTCCGCATGCTCTGGCCGGATGAGGATGCACCCACACTCGTCGAGCCCCTTGCTGAAAGGCTACTTCACACCTAAGACAAGACGGATCAGTGGCGTGAGTCGATCGGCCGAGCTGCAGTGGATAAGGCTCTTTCCTTCGTGCTCTCATGGTACGAGGACATCAATCTTGATGTGCTTGCATGCATAAGGGGGGACAGAAAGTGGCTGAATGATCCTGAGCTGATCAAGAGACGCCAAGAGCGATCCTACGCCATGATCGAGTATACTATGGTGCGACGGGCCCAGCTTCCTCGACCTTGGCGAACCACTTGTCAAAATTGCTGATGAGGAGGGTGCCGACAGTGAGGCCACCGAGTCGGACGACCCTGAAGACTCGGCGACTGATGCCCCTAACTCGGCTGATGCTCCAAGCGACGCTCCTAGCTCCAAGACTGCTCCTCCGAGTCCTGCTTCTTAGACTGAATAGAACAAATACTTGAACTTTGATGAGATCCCCGATATGTCGGGTACAAATGTAATATACACTTCACTTATGTTTGGTTGTGTGCCTTTTGATAAGGCTTTAAACATCTTGTTATATTTTGAGTGTGAATCATCCAAGGGCAAGTCCCCGAGTCTCGTTTTGCCGTTTCACCTTTCCTCGACTTTGGCTCTTGTCTACCTTTTTTGGCGTTCGACATTAGAGTCTCAAAGTACTAAGGATATAGTTAGCGGGTATGAAACTTAGATCACTTGGCCGAGGGTCATTCAACACACAAAGCAATATAACCTGCAGTGGGTTAGGAAAAAGACATAAGGTCGACTCGTGTTTCTCCTTGTACGTATCTGGCGTTCATGTTTACTCGTCATGCATCTTTTCCTCTTGCTTGCCATGAAGCCGTGTTTTCGGACAACAGCATAGTCGAAGAGTTGATTTTTTCCGAGTAAACACTACTTGTTCCGAGATAAGATTTGGGTGTTACGCCAGCCGACATAAAATAATTGAAAGGATAAACATAAGGGGCAATCCCCGAGTCAGTTTTTTTGAGTCGTACCATTTTATTATCAGCACATAGCCGGCACAAATGTCCGACATATGAGAGTTCGAGTGATACATGCACTACTTCTCCTAAGTTTAGAAGGGGCGAAGCAGTGCCACATTCCATGGCCTTTTGGTCTCATCGCCTGATCTATCTGCCTTGTTCTTTTGTGATTCACGAGCATCTATGAGATAATATGAATCATTGTGCAATGCTTTGCTTACAATGAATGGACCTTCCCATGGGGGTGATAACTTATGCATTCCTGCTGTGCGCTGCACTAGTTTTAGCACCATATCCCCTTCTCGAAAAACACGAGGTTGAACTTTCTGGCTATGGTAGCGTTGGAGGTTTTGCTGATATATATAGCGGATCTGGATAATGCCAGTTCCCTTGCTTCTTTGAGTAAGTCAACTCCATCTTCTCGGGCCTCTTTTACCTCAGCTTCCGAGTATTGCCTTACTCTTGGCGAGTCATACTCTATGTCGGCAGGCAAAACTGCTTCTGCCCCATACACAAGGAAGAATGGAGTATAGCATGTTGATCTATTCGGAGTTGTCCTTAGAATCCATAGCACGGAGGTTAGTTCCTCTATCCAACAACTAGGTAATCTCTGGAGTGGTTCCATCAAGCGGGGTTTTATCCCGGATTGAACTAAGCCATTATCTCATTCAACTTGTCCATTTGATTCTGTATGAGCGACTGATGCTACATCGATTCTTATTCGGTTTTTCCCGCAGAATCGAGCAAAAGCTTCTTCAGCAAAGTTTGTGCCATTATATGTGATTACACTGTGTGGGTAACCATATCTCAGGATTATGTCCCTTAAGAATGTGACAGCTGTTTTACCGTCCAATTTTTTGATGGGCTTCACTTCTATCCATTTGGTGAACTTATCAATCATTACCAATATATGAGTCATGCCTCCCCTTGCTGGCTTGAATGGTCCTACCATATCCAAGCACCATACTGCAAATGGCCAAGTGATTGGTATAGTCTTGAATTCAGACGCTGGTAAGTGTGACTTGGATGCATAACGTGTGCAACCGTTGCATTTTCCTACTAACTATTGTGCCTCTGCTAGTGCACTTGGCCAATAAAATCTATGTCGGAACGCCTTGGCCACCAATTCCCTTGATGATGCATGGTGCCCACATTCTCCTTGGTGAATATCCAATAAAATTGCTTGGCATTTATCTGAACTAATGCAACGCTGCAGTACACTCATCACACTTCTCTTGTACAGCTACTTGTTGTATAGTGTATGCTTTTGCTCTTCTTTCTGTTTGCCTTGCCAATATCTCATCATCCGGCAAAGTTCCATCTTTTAAGTAGTTGAATATTGGCTTCGCCCATGTTGGTATCGGTGGTGCCGAATATGTTTGCCCATCAATTTCCATTGGCTCTGCCGACATGACCTGAGGAGTCCCCGAGTTTGATCCGGCTACCCCTGAGGTGAGCGGATCAGTCCCTGAGTGACTCGAACCTTCCCCCGAGTCAATATCCATTGGCACAACGTCCGACTACTGATTCACCGAGGTGAGCCTGATTGACTCAGATTCTGGTGACGGCTTGATCGATGGTTTCCTAAGATGTTCTAGTGCTATTCCTGGTGGTATTGCTTGCCGAGATGAACCTAATTTGGATAGTACATCTACTGCTTCATTCTCTGCTCTTGGGACATGGTGGAATTCACACCCGTCAAAGTATCCCGAAATTTGTTGCACATGGAAACGATATAGTGCCATGTTTGCGTCCAACGCGTACCAATGCCCAGACACTTGCTGAATCACCAAATCCAAATCACCAAAACACATGATCTTTTGATGCCAATCTCCTTGGCCACTTTGATGCCGTGGACAAGTGCTTCATACTCGGCAACGTTGTTGGAAGCAGCAAAATGGATCTATAACACATATTTTAGCTGATCCCTCTTTGGCGATGTGAGCACTATCCCGGCGCCCAAACACATTTTCTTCTTGGACCCGTCAAAATGCATCTTCCAGTAATTCGGATCTGGCAGTGGTGGTTCGTATTGCATCTCCATCCAATCTACGAAGAAATCTGCAATAGCTTGAGATTTGATTGCATCTCGCCTATCATACTGTGGAGTATATGGTGCTAGATCTATGGACCATTTTGCGACTCGGCCACTGGCATCTTTGCTGCCTAATATATCCAAGATAGGCGCCTCACATATTACCCGGATTGGGTGTTCTTGAAAATAATGTTTCAGCTTCTTTGCTGCCATATATACCCTATATGTCATTTTCTGATAATGAGGGTAATTCTGCTTTGATATAGAGAGCACTTCGCTCAAGTAATAAACTGGCCTTTGGACTGATTTGCCCTCTTCTTCGCGTTCGACCACTATTACTGCACTTACAACTCTGTTGGTTGCGGCGACATAGAGCAACATTGGCTCTTTGGATAGTGGTGATGCTAATATTGGTGATGTTGCCAACATTCTCTTTAGTTCATGGAAAGCGCTATCAGCTTGTTGTGTCCATGTGAATTTGTCTGTTTTTTTCATCAGTTGATATAGTGGTAGGGATTTTTCACCTAGCCGACTAATAAACCTACTCAAGAGGCCAGGCATCATGTGAACTTCTGGACATCGTTGAGGGTTTTTGGCAATTCCATTCTTTGGATGGCCCTGATCTTTGTCGGGTTAGCCTCAATTCCTCGGCTGGATACAAGAAATCGGAGTAACTTGCCAGCCGGAACACCAAATGTGCATTTTTCCGGGTTAAGTTTCATCCAGAATCTTCTTAAGTTTGCGAATGTTTGACGCATGTCCTCAATTAGAGTATGTCTTTGCTTGGTTTTATCACCACGTCATCGACGTATACTTGAACATTTTTGTCCAATTTATCTTGCAAGCATTTTTGCATGCATCTTTGATATGTTGCACCTGCATTTCTCAATCCGAATGGCATGGTAAGACAGCAATAAGCCCCGTACGGGGTGATAAAAGCTGTCTTTATTTGATCATTCGGATTCAGTGGTATCTGATGGAATCCAGAATATGCGTCCACAACGACAACAACTCACACCCAGCAGTAGAATCTATGACTTGGTCGATCCGTGGCAGGGGAAATGGATCTTATGGACACGCCTTATTGAGGTTCGTGTAATCAATACACATGCGCCACACCACTGCAACGTTCGGGTCATCCTTTTTCTTCTCGACCAAGACTGGATTTGATAACCAATCGGGGTGTAGTACTTCCATGATGAATCTAGCGGCTAAGAGCCTGGCAATCTCGGCAGCTATCACTTTCCTCCTATCTTCGGAGAAGCGGCGGAGGGGTTTCTTCACCGGCTTGGCATCTGGCCTTACATAAAGAGAGTGCTCAGCCAGCTCCCTCGGGACTCCTTGCAAATCCTGTGTGTACCATGCAAAGATATCCCGATTCTCACAGAGGAAGCTGGTGAGCTCGCTTTCCTATTTGTCAGTGAGCCCAGTCCCAATGGTAACTGTACGCTTCGGGAAAGTCTCATCCACTTGTATTTTTTTGGTCTCTTTGGTAGCTTGAAATGAAACATTGCCATGCGGATTTGTGAGTGCTGGCATGGACATTTGTGCTGCCTTGGCCAATGCTGCCACCTCTAACATTTGATGCTTTTCTTGTGTTATGACCAGTGACTCGGCCAGTGATGACCCGGCTGAGGCACAAGCAATGGACCTTTTGTAATCTCCTTCAACTGTGATCACCCTGCATGGACCTGGCAGCTTCATCTTCAAGTAAGCAATGTGAGGAGTAGCCATAAACTTCGCCATAGACGGCCTACCGAGTAATGCATGATACGAGCTGACCAAGTCAACCACCTCGAACTCTATGGCTTCAGTGCGAAAATTCTCTCTGTTGCCAAATAAGACGTCGACCCAGATCTTGCCAATTGGCTCACAAGACAATCCCGGCACGATGCCATGGAAAGTTGTCTTAGTCGGATCCAGCATGTTCATGGTAATGCCTAATTTGAGCATGGTATCCTTGTACATGATGTTGATGCTACTTCCATCATCAATCAGTACCTTGGAAAACTTCACATTGATATCAGGGCCCATGAAAGTTGTATCCAAGACTAGAGCATAACCTCCTGGGGTTGCCATGATCTTGGGATAATCCTTTATGATCCAAGTCATTTCCTGTTCAGACCAATGCATGTACTTTGGGATTGCCGACATTGTGGCATTCACCTCCATCATCCGTATCTGCTGACTCTTTTTGTCATTCGGCTCTATGACGAAGACGACATAGCTCTGGTGATGTTCTTTGTACTTATTTCTAGTTCCGTGGCCGACATGAGCGTCGTGACCTCTTGGATTGTGCACCTGGTGCACAGGTTCCCTTCTCTCTTGATTATGATACCTCGGTTGCATGTTTTCATATCTATTATCAGTTCCAACAGCTTGAGAATTTCCTCCAGTGAGTGGTGGAGGGGGAGGTGGTGGTAGCTGCTTATTCGGCGAATCCACTCTATCTCCTTTCTGAAACCAAGTGCATTGTCTTGTTGTGTGATTTGCTGGCTTCCTAGGACTAGGCATGTGAAATTTACATGGCTGGTCCAGCATCATATCATAGGTATACTTTTCTCTGTCCTGATATTGCTTCCTTTGTTCATATGGCTTTTTGCCATCATTCTTTGGTATCCACTGTTGTTGTCCACTTGTCCTTTGATGTTGGCTACTTCTAGAACCTGGATGATCCTGACTCACGGCCGCAACCTGAGTCGAACCATACCTGTAGTCTGGCCTTTCATCTCTTCTTTTGCTTCTATATTTGACTCTTTCCTGGCGCCTTTGCGACCCAGAAGCATCATAAATCCGAGTCTCAGTCATCCCATCTGCCGACATGAGCAGCGGCTGAGTCAGATCTCCTAATGCATACGAGTCAGCAATTCTTATTGTTTCTGCCAAGCTTGCCGGCATATCCCTCTGTAACCTTTGCCACAACACAATTCCATGTCTGCACCCTTGTGCAAACCAAGATATTGCCTGTGACTCGATTACCCCTTCGCAAGAGTTGCGCATTGTGCACCATCTTGTGAGGAATTCTCTGTCAGTATCATTCGGCCTTTGCTTGCACATTGCTAGCTATTGTGGGTGATTCGTCCTCTTGTAGGTGCTCGTGAAATTGCTCACAAAAGCATCCTGAAAATCGATCCAACTGTTGATGCTTCCAGGTGGCAAATTGTTCAGCCATACCCGTGCTGGTCCTTCTAACATTTGTGGTACATATCGTACAGCCCATCTCAAATTTCCCTGCGCTATTTTCACAGTAGTTCCATAATCTATGAGACAGTCTTCCGGCTTTGTGCTTCCATCGTATTTTTTTGTTCCTCTGGCTAGCTGGAAATTTGGTACAGGTGGCTCCTTCATGATCCTTGGGCCAAAGCATGGTGGACCCTGTGGACCTTGCGACTCGATCAACTCTGCTATCTTTATTCGGTCAAGCTTCAGCCTTGCATCATCCGGCTGAAGGTTCCTGCCTCCGAGTCTGGCTCCCATCACATGATATGCGTGATCCGGCAATTCATACCCGTCGTGCACCATCGCCGAGTAACCATCATTGTATCTGCTTGCGTTTGGGTCAGCAGGCTGTTGTGCTGATTTTCCCGCGCTTTGCTGTCTTCTTTCGGGTTGAGCTAGAGCATTATTCGGCGCTGGATTTCCTCCTCCTGCCGTGTGAGCTCCACACCTAGGTTGAGGCGCGAAATTTTGCCCTCCATTGTCATTACTTTGCCGTGCTTGCCTTTCTCAGCCTGCATTTTCCTGGTTCTCATTTCCCTAGGCATTATTTCTTCTCGTTCCCTGTGCATGTGCTGGGTTTCCCTGAGCCATTGCCGAGTCATAGGTGATCATTTGCTTGTTCCTCCCTGAGTCCAGACACTTTTATTTTCTCTGTCTTGGCGCCGCTCCGGGTGAGGATGCCGTATGACCTGCTGATCATGCCGGGATAGGAGTTGCCGAGTGAACCAGCTGTGACCTCCTTGCTATACCCGGATTCACCCTGTAGTATGCTTCGTTCAGCATGCTAGCTGCTCTTACCAGTTCATTGACTCGCTCTTGTTGTCTTTTCTTCGCTTCACCCGTTAAATGGGGTAGTTCTGCCATTGCTGCTTCTGTGGCTCACAGATTAGCTGTTTCTGTATTGTATGTCGGCCGCTTAGCTGTTTCGTTGCTATTCTCTGGTGTTATTTTTGACGTTGCATCTGCCAGTTCCTCATTGAGGTTTCTTCCTCTTAATCTGGTCGCATCAAGCCCGGTCTTTGCGCCCTTGACTCGATTTGCCGAGTTGAGCTCTCGGATCATGATATCCACATCTTGCTGTAACTATGCTAACTCCTTTGCTTTCTCCAGAACCTTTATCCTGGCTTCCTATAACTCATCCTGCATGCGTGCCGGATCATTTGCTCGCGCTACTGGCTCTGCCAACTTGTCTATCGCATCTTGCAGCGCTTTAGCCCTCTTACTCCTAGCTATGTTCTCTGGATTTTCTAGCGACGCCTTGGCTATTCTCGCAGCCCTCGGTGTCTCCTCTTGATTTCCTCCCTCAGCATTCTCATTCACTACTAGAACTACTGGAGGTGCTGCTGGGTTAGGGGCTGTCATCATTACCTCAACGGAGACGAGCTGGTGAAGTTTTCCTGCGACTGGGACCGCAGGTGGATCTGGCGCTAGGACGACGCGCTCCGGATATGTGTGCTCCACGCACACGGCGACGTACACCTGATGCTCGTCGAACTTGATGAAGCGACCTCCCCTATGGAACGGCTTTGTCCCGAAGCATCCCGTGTTGTCGCTGACGAAGTTGAGCGCACCAAACCTCTAGATGAGGCTGGAGTAGACGCGCTCGCCGGTCTTGGCGATGATGTTGCCCGTCTGGATGAAGACTCCATCAAGCACCTGCTTCTGCCCCATGGTGGGCGCCAACTGTCATGGTGGTGTCACGGAAGATGCCATGGGTAGGCTTAAGTTGGGGGCCGAATGGGTGCTTGTGGTTACCGGGGAGGGAGTGCACGGTCTAGCCATGCACGGAGAACAAGATGAACTCTCCATGGAATTGTTTTGATGCTAGAGTTTTTACAATTTCTCCTAGAGCTGTATGGACTAGTGTTCTATGCACTAGTTCCCTACTTGGTCCAACCTCCTCCTCCTACTGCTATGCCCCTCCTTATATAGGCGGTGCTAGATAGGTTATACCCCTTTGGGTTCTAGGGTTACTGTTTGATCTTGGTCCCTACTATGCGGGCCGGGTCATGGACTTGCCCTAAGCCCAGTGGCCCAGTCCACAAAGCTAGACAGCTAACGGTCTTCTGGTACGTCGCCTCCTATTCCTTTTGGTGTCATGCAGTAACTTTGTACGTCAGCCCTTGCTTTGGGCGTCACCCGGCTCCTTTTGTGTCACCCGGCGTCACCATTCTCTTTTGACCATGCTTTACCATGGTCCCTCCAGAACCTCAGTCAGAAAGGTGCCACGCGTCCTATCTGACTCGGCCTCTCCTCGGGAGATTCGACTCGTTGGTTCCTGCAAGGTTAACATCTTTGTCCTATACAGGCCGACATAGTTTCTATGTCGGCCGCATACGATCCTCTTACCCGGTCGTACTTACTCGGCCTGGTTCTATCTTCACTCGGCGTAAGCCAAGCTGGGATGTGTTTTACCCCTTGTGACCCTACCGGGGGTTATCCCCCCGACAATAAGAATGGCTATTCTTATGTGGAGAGTAATAATCATTTTATGCATGTGGCTCATGATAAGAATGTTTTATGTGATAGTTATATTGTTAATTTTGTTCATGCTGCTACTGAAAGTTATTATGAGAGAGGGAAACATGGTTTTATGCATCTCAATAATATTAAGTTTCCCCTCTTCATGATGAAAGTCTTGAAGTTGCACTTGTTTTGCTTTCCTATGCTTGGTGCTTTGTGCTTTGTGATTTCATGACTTGTTTCTTTACAAGATTCCTATGCATAGGAAGTGGGTTAGAATTAAATGTGTTTGAATTTGGTTCTTGATGCTCTCTTTTACTTCAATTCATATTTCTTATGTGAGCATCTTCTCAAACTATTGTGCCTAACTTAAAGGCGTTAAAGAAAAGTAATTATTGGGAGATAACCCAAGAGTTTCCTTGAGTCTTGGAAGTTATTACTTCTGTAATGACCTCTCCTTATCCTTTTTTTGTTTTTTCTGCCAAGAATGACCTCTAATGAGAGGGAAGTAAGATTTGGGGAGTTGCTGTCCCGAAACAGATTTCTGTCCTCCACCATAAAACTTCGTGAGGAGTCTAAGTAAGTCGGATTGAGCTAAAAATTTACGAATAAATCCCCCAGTATGTTATATAACTTTTGTCAGTTCAACACTTTTTGATTTGAGCAACAGAAAGTCTTCAAAAAAATCGGTTTCTACCTGCTGGTCTGTTTTGACAGATTTCTGCCACTATTTGCATTTGCTTCTTGTTGATTCCTTTTTGGGTTCTTTTTGGAAAATTGAGCTTTTTGAAGGATTTGCTACAGTAGCTTGTGTCTTTAATGAAAGTTTTGCTGTTTTGAAACTAAACCCAAAGGTCTATTATCTTTTGAATACACTAATGTTGCTAATGAAGATTGTGTGAAGTTTTGTATGAAGGAAAAGTTGCAGGTGTAGAGAAAGAATGATGTAATGAGATGAAGAATGGACAAAAGCTCAAGCTTGGGGATGCCACCCCATGTCACCCCAAGAAATATTAAAGAGGTACAAGCGTCAAAGCTTGGGGATTCCCAAGGCATCCCCTTCTTCATCAATAAAAAGCTCAGGTCTTTCTAGACACTTCATTTTTATTGTTTCATGCATTGTTGTGTTGTTCTTGGAGCGTCTTAGTTTCCGTTTTTGGTTTTCGTTTGCTTAGTTTGCTTGAGTAAGTTGGTTGGTTACACCACACTTCTTTTGGAGAGAGACACACTCTGTTTTGGAGAGAGACACACTCTTATTGTTTTATGAGTGTTCACTTTTGCTAGCACTGTGTTCAGCCTTAGTTTTCCTGTGCTTTTAGCTTAGAACTTTTTAGTTCTTATTTGTGGATTTTTTAGACAAGCTCACTGATCTTTATTGATTATTATCTTTGTGAGTTGTTTCAGATAAGTTGTTTGATGTTGGAAAAGAGTAGAAAGTTTCATGCTTATAGTGGTACAAAAGGGAGCTTATTTTGACTGTGGCTTAGACTTTATAATGTCATGCTAGATCTTGTTTTGACCTTATACTTAGTGATTATAGGTATAGCATGACTTGTTCCAAACAATTAGGATTGCTTAATGTGCCTTGAAGGAATCATGTGTTGTTTTAGCATGCAAAAGCATAGTATTATGGTTTTCTCCTTTGCTGCTTTGTTTGGGTTGACTTGGCACATGCTCACACCATGTTATGAATATGAACAAGTCACCATAGCCTCTATGATCATTTAGTCCTTGACTTGTAGTACCACTCTATGCTTTGATTAGTAATGTTTTGTTGCTCTGCATGATTATGGCCATTATTGCTCTCTTAGTTGGTTACTCCCAGTCTTTTGCTAGCCTCCACTTGTATGAGTAAGCTCTACTCATGCTTCCAACTCCCAAGAAACCAAGTTATTCCAAAGTTTCTACAATAAATTCCTATGCATGGTGTGCTACACCATTCCAAGTATATTCTTGTTTTCAGCTATCTTTCAATTAAAAAGTATTTTGTTATGTGAAAACTTAGTGATTAAAGCCCTCACGAACTTGATGGCACACTTTATTTTTCTTGCCCCTAATAAAATTGAACCATTGTGTCATCTATGTTGTATATGCTTGCACTTATACGTAGGAATTAGCAGAACCGTTTTGTCATGGGGAACGTTTTCAACATTGCACTTGTACTTTGCACTCAGTTGATATCATGCTCTTTTGTCTATGGATGTCACCGGTGTGAAATAAAAGGGAACTTGTAAGTCCATGGAGTATGTATTTTTTGTTAGAGAAACGCTTAGGCCGCTAGCCTAAGCCATGCCTAATCATGGTGGAAACTTGCAGCATCACCATAGTGAGCTATCTATGAAGCATCCTCAATAAAAAGCTATGCATATAGTAAATAAAAAGATCGCTGAGATGCTCATTGTCTGCTTGCCTTGTCATTTTGGTTATGGGATAGCTCCTGTACCATGTGCAAGGGGTACCCCATTGGCAGTTATATATGATATATATGTACTTACAATGACAAGAACTTACATGTGACTGAAGTTGAGTAGAATGAGGTGTGGCTGTTAGGGATATGCTATATGGGTATCCTTAGAGCATGTCTCTTATCCGGATAACCCGGGTGACCCACAGTTGGTAGCATGGCCTATGGCCTGCTGGGCGGTCCAGTTAGATGGATCCATAAGGCAGGCCCATGCCAGATAAAGGAAGGCTACGGAGGAGTCACCGACGTACCCGGAGCCTTGGAGTGCAAGACACGCTAGACTAGTTGTAAGCAGTGTAGGACTCTGTAACCTGTCCGGCTAGGACTTTTCCCTGTAACCCTAGGACCTGGCGACTATATAAGTTGGGCCTATGGGAGCCTTTAGGGAATGATAACTTAGATTCTCTAGTCACCTCGCACAGCGAACCAATCCCTGTAACTCGGCGTATTGCCCTTATAGTGATTTATAGCAGGAGTAGGATTCCGCCATCGTTGTGGGATCTGAACCTGGGTAAGTTGTGTTACCTCGTACCCGTCAACTGTCCTCCTTCCCCCATGTCTCTAAACACACACTGTGAGGACCCCTCCATGGTGTACTCGTCGGCAATACCACGACAGTTGGCGCCCACCGTGGGGCAAGAGGCGCTTTAGGCCCTTCAGCGGGCGAGGACCAAGATCTTCGTGGGAATCGGTGAAACCGTAGCCATCAGTCGCGTTCTCTTCTCCCACAATGTTCCGATCGTCCCTCCCGACAAATTCTGGATCCCAGCGAAGATGAACCCTACGAGGTGCTCGATCGTCCCCATCGGAGATATCCACCTCTTCATCGGTGAAACCGACTCGGACACTAGTTACCTGGGAGTCGGAGGAGAATCAAGAACCGCACGGACCGCCTACGGGCAGGATACGTTTGCGGAAGGATCGATGTCGGATCTCTCCTCGGAGTTTGCCGGCAAAGATCGAAAAAATTCAAGGCCCACCCAAACCGCCCCTATGCAGGTTATAACGGTGGAAGATTGCTGCAAGTCCGCCGGCTTCGCCCGTGCGTCTGGACAGCAGAGATCCAAGTTTGTCGGCATGGTTACCATCTTCGATCTGGCGCGTTGCATTCAGAGAGAGGGCGAAAATCCCCGCGATTACCTTGCTAGGTGGCCCCGTATACGGGTCGACCTGACTCATTACCCCAATGATGATGCCATGTATCACTTTGTGGAAGTACTGGACCAAGGTACGCTTCTCCGGCATTTGCTAAGGCGGTAGCAGGCTTCAGGATGCCTCACCTTCGAAAACATGGTGAACACCATCAATAACTACGCGGAGGCTGAGGAGGCAGCTCAGACAACTCTTGTGCTCATTGACGGAGCACCTCCGCCTCAGCCATCACCACCGCCGCCTCCGGTCGTCGTCGCCGTAGCTACACCACCACCTCCAGTCATTGTCGCTGCTGTTGCAGCTCCACCGCCCGTCATCGAGGAAGCCCCGACACCCTCTGACTCTGTGCTTAACGCGCTCTACGCCGACTTCAGCGCAGATTCGGAGGAGATAGACTTCAGCCTAGAGGAGCTAGACTCTGCTATGCAGGATATGGAGGAGGATTACAAGCGCGACGAGCAGGCCAACAATGCCGTCACGTCCTGAGAGGTGTTTGTCACCATTGGGACAGCGATGGATGAAGATCAACCCGAACGAGCTCCGCCTACAGTGCTGTACAAGGGGAAGGGACCACTCGTTGCTGCCGACAACGATCGCGCAAAGGTCATGCCCCCTCCGCCTAACCCAGTGCAGCAGCCGTAGGAACTCGGCACCGGTCCGAGCAACAACAACACCGCAAACCTGCCGCCTGCGGCATCTACGTCTGTTGCTGCCCAAGTCACTCCAGCTGATAGAGTGATGTACGACAATCTCCTTGTCGAGCCTATGACCGTGGCTCATATTCGCAATGTAGTCCAGCTTGACGAGAAGCGCCAGCAGCTGCTGGAGGAAGTGTAGGCTATCACGGAGCAAGGCGCAAAGCTAGATCTGGATAACATGCAGAAGTCAATAGAGAAAGCTAGAGCAATGGAGGTCGAGTACAAAACTCTGCCGCGGCAGTAGAAGGCAAAGAAAGCTCTAGCTCGCGTCATCAACGATCCTGGTGTACGGCGAAACCTAGGATGGGCTCCCTCGAAGCCGGCACAGGCCAAGCCATATATTGACAGTGAAGGCAAGCAGGTGATGCCCACTCCTCTCCTTAACCTCGCCGTTGCCAAGACCCTTCTAGAGCAGGATAGATCACCCGAAGCGGTGAACCAGGTTTATGACCTAGTGGCCAAGGCGGTGAAACAACAGGAAAAGGCCACCTCTCAGAGGCTTGAGTCTGACCCAGCGTTTTGCCAGTCTAGCCAGCATAAGCCTCCAAGGGACAGATCTCCTCTTGATGTAGGGTCCCAGATGGGTTCGTCAGAACGAAGATGGAGGGATGCACGCAATAGGAAGGATGCTATCCCCATATCCTCCGACCATGGAGGCAAGGCCCAACCTCGTCGCCCATCTCCACCGCCCCGCTCCCCCCGACATCACGAAGATACCAAGGCTCACCGTAGTACGGATATGCCTCCGCCAAGGCAGAGCGGCATCGTCATCAGCGACAACACGGAGCAGACCCGTCATGATGGAGAGCGCAACCAAGGACACAAGAGCAGGTCGCGCCACGATCCTCCGCGTCAGACAAGCAACCGCGACAAGTGTGAGGCATCGCAGGAGGGTAACAACAAGAAGGCTAACCCACCACCACCTCCACCTCCGTCGCCACCTAGTAGTCACCATGGCGGAGGAGGCCCGCGTCGTTCACGCAGCCCATCCCCTGATGGCAAGAAGAAGAAAAGAAGCCCGGAGCCATACGATGCACGTTCGCGTTAGACAAGATCCACGAAGCCCGGGAAGGACCATACCTGGGACCACGTTGCTTTGGACCTATGATACAGTCTGCAACTTACCCCCAAAGGTTTCCGGATTGACAATACCATCAAGCCCTATGACGGCACCGCCAAGCCAGCTACATGGTTGCAGGACTACGGCAACGCAGTGGAGATTGTCGGAGGTAACCCCAACGTCATCGTCAAGTACCTCCGATTGATGTTGGCGGGCATGGCCCGTTAATGGATTGATGACTTGCCAGAAAGATCCATCTGCAATTGATTGGACATGCAAGAGGCATTCACCAAGAACTTCGAGGGTACATACAAACGTTCCTGCACTGTTGGCGATCTTCAGCGGTGCGTGCAAGAGAAAGACGAGACATCTCGCGCCTACCTCTCTCGTTGGCTGGATATGAAGAATTCCTGCGCAGGAGTGCACGCTCAGACCGCCATGGCCACCTTCATCGATGGGTTGGAAAGGGGCATGTTGCTCTGACATAAGCTGAAGCACCTGCAGGACAATCACCAGCTAGATCTGAACCAGATGATCCAGCTGGCCAGTGAGTTCGTGACTGCCGACGACGATGCTCGCGGCTCCCTTCCGGCAACGGCCGTTCCAACTCAAGCTCGGAGGAACAGCAGCACCAAGCGGAAGACCCCGCCAGAAGAAAAGCAAACCTCCGACATGGTCGCTATGAACTTTGCAGGACGAGGTGATGGCTGACAGCGTGGACGAGGACGGGAAGCTGGTCATGGGCAGCAGCGAGGCAGTGAAACTACCTCGGTAGCGCTCCGCATTCCCCAAACCTATGAGGAGTACCATGATATGTCGTGCCTCTTACACCTCGATGCCAACGGCAAGGACACCCACACCAATCGCCATTGCAAGCTCGTCAACGACCTCAAGGAGGACCCGGAGTCCTGTTACAAGCGAAGTTGATGTAGCCCGACCTACGGTCGTTGCCACATCTTGGTCTCCAACTTACACCAAGTCGTCATGGACTCCAAAGGTGAATCCGTTCCTCTATGCGAGCCCCCTTCCTTCCCTATTGAATGGCATGCTACTTCATACTCCGTCACATATGCATGATAGGTTCACATTGACAAGTACGGAGGCAAGGGAGGAAGCCCGGAACATCAAGCCCGACAAGACGGAGGCTTGGAAGAGGAGGCGGAAGAAGACAGACTGCCAAACGCTCTCTGTTGCCCGCGGTACTACCGGACCTGGCGACCGGTACTACCGCCCGGCGGTACTACCGCCCTCTGCTACCGCCAGCCACAGACGACACCAGCGCAAGCCAAATGCTCTCTGTCACCGGCGGTACTACCGGCCCCGGATCCGGTACTACCGGGCCCTGGCACTACCGCCCCCAACAGACGGCTCCAGCTGAAGCTCCAGGACCGCAAGCGGTACTACCGGTCCCAGAGCGGTACTACCGGACCAAGCGGTACTACCGGTCCCAAGTCCGGTACTACCGCTCCTGGCAGTGCCTGCGCGCACTAGTTGGGCCACAGCCCATGTATCCCCCTTTACTTACCAAACCCTAGTTTTATTCCCAAACTACCCTTGTTTTGTGGTTGGCCTATAAATAGAGCCCCCACCCCTCATGTAACCCTTAGGCATAGATGATAGACTAAAGACAACCCCCATTGTGGAATCTCTAGTTTTGCCTCATCCCCTTTACCAAGGGGACCGACTATCGTCACCAACCTCGATTGGACTTTGCATCACGCATCCATCGTTGGACAAGGCCTTGGAGTTCGACGTCTCGTCTCCAAGTTGTCAAGACCCTCCCCAAGGTGTTCTTCCCTCTCCGATGTGGATTTGAGGGAGCACGTTGACCGATCTTTCCTTGCGAGGATTCTATCGGACCGGTGGCCACCGTTCGGGAGCAATCGGCCTTGTATCGTGTGAGTTTTTGCGTGTGTTCATCGTGTTCTTCGCGAGGTGTGTGTTCGCTTTCGCTACCTTCTCCCTTTCCCCTCGCTTTCCCATCGATTTGACCACGAGATCCGTGAAGATCGGGCACCCAAGAGGTTAACCCCTCCATCAGAAGTCGTAAGAACAGACCGCGAGGCAAGGGCAAGGGGAAGAAGAAGGAGTCCAAGGATTCAAGTGACATGGACGAGGACGTTGACCCCAAGTACACCGCCAAGAGCGACGACAAGGGCAAAAAAACCTTCGAGAAGAAGGTGGCAGTTTTGCACACTTTCCTTGGCACCCCCACCGTCCGACAACAGAAGACCTCCATGAGGATACTGATGGCCACTCTCCCCCCAGTTCCCCAGTACCTGCGTTGGTCGGAGATTCCAATTACTTGGGACAGGAAGGATCACCCAGACCTCATACCTATGGAGAACCAATACGCCATGATCATCAACCCCCTGATTGACGGCAACGAGTTCACCACATGTATGGTGGATAGTGGAAGCAGCATCAACATCATGTACCTAGATACACTGCACAAGATGAACTTGACGGAGGCAAACCTAAGGCGGACCAACACCATCTTCCGTGGCGTAGTTCCTGGTCGGGAGGCTCGGTCCCTTGGGTGCATCACTCTTCAGGTCGCTTTTGGCGATGTCAATAATTACCGCCAAGAATGCATGGCCTTTGAGGTGGTAACCTTCAAGAGCGTGTACCACATCATATTCGGCCGCGACATCTTCCACACCTTCATGGCCAAGCCATGCTTCGTCTACAACAAGCTCAAGATACCCGGATCAAACGGTGTCATCACCATATCCGGAAGCTTTACCAAGGCAAGGGACTACGAGATTGGAGAAGCAGCCTTTGCGGAAGCTGTCCTCTACAACGAAGAATTCAAGGAGATCCAGAGCAAGGTCAATGCCTCGGAGATGCCCGCGTCAAAGAAACAGATTTCTGACTCCGCCCCAGCATTCAAGGCCGCCATCGAGACCAAGCCGGTGGAACTTGTGGTAGGCGATGCCTCCAAAACCACCGCCATTGGGACGAACCTGGACCCTAAATTGGAAAGCGTGCTCGTCGAGTTCCTTCGTGAGAACAGGGACATCTTTTCCTGGCAACCCGCCGACATGAAAGGTGTACCTAGGGAACTTGCCGAGCACAGCTTGAATATTGACCCAAAATGCAAACCAGTGAAACAACCTCTATGACGCTTCGGAGACGAGAAGAGACGCGCCATAGGCAAAGAGATAGCTAGGTTACTTAAGGCTAGTTTTATCCGAAAAGTCCTTCACACCCGATGGGTGGCCAATCTTGTACTTGTCCCCAAAAAGGGAACAAAAGAATTAAGAATGTGCGTTGATTACACCGGCTTGAACAAAGCATGTCCCAAAGATCTGTTTGCTTTGCCTCGCATTGACCAAGTCATTGACTCGACGGCTGGCTCGGAGCTTTTGTGTTTTCTCGATGCATACTCAGGGTACCACCAGATCAAGACGAGGAAGTCGAACCAATTGGCCACTTCATTCACTACACCCTACGGCATGTTTTTCTATGTCACGATGCGCTTTGGGTTGAAAAACGAGGTGCTACGTACCAGCGGACAATGCATCATTGCCTACACGATCAAATTGGTCGGAACGTTCACGCCTATGTGGACGATAGAGAGGTGATGTCTAAAAAGTCAAACGACTTAATCTCTGACTTAAAAGAAACCTTTGATAATCTCCGAAAATACAACATGATGCTTAACCCTAAGAAGTGTGTCTTCGGGGTCCCAGCCGGCAAATTGTTGGGCTTTATCATTTCCCAGCGTGGAATCGAGGTCAACCCGGAGAAAATCAAGGCCATCTTAAACATAAACCGTCTGAAATGCCTAAAGGACATACAACGGCTAATAGGTTGTGTGGCAGCAGTTAGTCAGTTCGTTAGTCGACTTGGAGAGAAGGCTCTGCCGCTGTACAAGTTGCTGAAAAAGGCGGACAAATTCACGTGGACGGACGAGGCAGATGCATCATTGAAGCAACTCAAGGAGATACTTTCCTCAGCGCCTATCCTCGCACCACCCGAGCCTGGAGAGCCTATGTTAATTTACATGGCGGCCACCAACTGGGTAATCAACATTGTCGTCATGGTAGAGCGGAAAGAACCATGGCATGAGTACGGAGTTCAACGACCAGTTTACTATGTAAGCGAGGTCTTGACGGAGTCCAAGCAGCGTTACCCGCACTGCCAGAAGATAGCTTATGGAGTGTTCCTTGCTTCTTGGAAGCCGAGGCACTACTTCCAGGAGCACCCTATCATGGTTGTGAGCAAAGCTCCACTGTCCGACATCATCAACAACAGCGACGCTACAGGAAGGGTCGCGAAGTGGGGCATTGAACTTGCCGCATTTGAGATCACCTACAAGAGACGCGATGCTATCAAGTCACAAGCCTTGGCAGATTTTATCGCAGATTGGACGGAGATGCCAGATGCTACCCCAATGTCGGAGCCAGAATACTGGGTGATGCACTTTGACGGATCAAAGCTACTCAATGGCTCGGGGGCTGGTGTACTGCTACATTCACCAACCGGGGAAAAGCTACACTACGTTCTGCGGATCCACTTCGAGGCTATGAACAACATGGCGGAGTACGAAGCACTCACTCACGGACTACGTGTAGCCAAGGATATTGGCATCAAGCGCATAGTTTTCTGTGGAGATTCCGACTTGGTTGCCCAGCAGGTGGCTGGCACCTGGAATGCGCGGAACCCTATGATGGCGGCATATCGCGACGAAGTGGACGATATAGCCATGAGCTTCTTGGGCTACGAGGTCAAGTATGTACCTAGGGAGCAAAATGAGGCGGCTGACCTACTGCCAAAGCTTGGGTCAGGGCGCAAGCAAATTCCGCCTGGCGTTTTCCTGGAGCATCTACGGACACCATCCGTGAAGGGAGCAGACATGGACAACCCGGATAGAGTTGACTCTTCCGTTCACACGGTGACAAAGGTCCCTCCGGCTTGGACAAAACCGTTCATGGAATATCTCGTACACGAAACCTTGACCGACGACAAAGTCAAAAGACGGCAAATAGTACGTCGAGCAAAGGGCTATACCATAATCAATGGACAGCTCTACAAAAGAAGCACCACTGGTGTATACCTTAAGTGTGTTTCCCAGCAAGAAGGTATTGAAATCCTTAGTGAAATCCATCTAGGAGATTGCAGGCATCACGCCGCTCCTCGATCGTTGGTCGCTAAAGCCTTTCGGCAAGGATTCTACTAGCTGACCGCGAAGGCGGACGCCGACAAGCTGGTTGAGACATGCACGGGATGCCAGTATTATGCCCGACAACCCCATGTTCCAGCTGAAGAATTGCGAACAATACCAATAACTTGGCCGTTTGCAGTCTGGGGGCTGGACATGGTTGGTCCGTTGCGGACGACACCATGTGGGTTTACGCATCTGCTAGTAGCAGTTGATAAATTCACCAAATGGATAGAAGCTAAACCCATTAGAAAGCTCGATGGGGCAACTGCCCTTAGGTTTTTCCGGGATCTAGTGGTGAGATTTGGTCTCCCACATAGCATTATCACCGACAACGGTAGCAACTTGTCACTAGGAGAAGTGGAAGCTTATTGATGGGAGAAGGGCATCCGACTTGAACTTGCACCTATGGCACACCCACAGTCCAATGGTCAGGTTGAGTGAGCCAATTGATTAATTCTGCAGGGAATCAAGCCACGTCTGGAAGCACCGTTGCATAGAGCAGCTGGAGCCTGGGCAAAAGAATTGCCATCTGTGATGTGGATTTTACGAACTACACCCAACAGATCCACCGGCTACACCCCTTACTTCATGGTATATGGAGCAAAAGCCATCCTGCCTTCCGACATCCTTCACGATTCACCAAGAGTTGCCGCCTACGACGAAGATGACGTTGAAGAATCCAGACGCCTAGATGTGGACCTTCTTGAGGAGGAGTGCGTATTGGCATACCAAAGACCCGCCATCTACCAGCAGAAGCAACACGGCTACCATAGTCGCCACGTTCGGCATCGCTCGTTTAAAGAGGGGGACCTAGTGCTCCGACTTAAGCAGATGAAGTCACACAAATTATCCCCGCCATGGGAAGGACCGTTCATCATAAGCAAGGCACTACTCAATGGGTCTTACTACCTCGTTGACAATCGTGAACTGAAGGATAGAACCAACGAGGATCATAAGCGTAAGCGACGTGACCCGGATGATGACTACTCGGAGCTTGATCGGCCATGGAACATAGCACAGCTACGACCTTTCTACACTTAGCATTTTTTATCTATTGTGTACCTCTTATATGA
The DNA here is from genome assembly GCA_916181665.1 of Avena sativa. Taxonomy (NCBI): domain Eukaryota; kingdom Viridiplantae; phylum Streptophyta; class Magnoliopsida; order Poales; family Poaceae; genus Avena; species Avena sativa. Next base: position 406,719,201 of record OV702283.1, on the reverse strand, counting down.
TCAATGAAATAAAGCTCTCTAGTTCACTCATATTTCTGAGTCTTTTACCTCCTTTAGTGTTCATTTTTGGATCGTATAAAACATTTATGCACAAGCTTTGCGATTGCACTTGTGAAAATTCCGCCTACGGGCATTAGCTTAAGTTTTCTGGTCTACACGTTCTTTGTTGTTTTTATGTGGATTCTGGAGTAGTGACTTTCGACACTTATTATCGATGATTTTGTGATTAGGTTATTGGTGGTTCCATTGGGCATCATCTCCTGAGCGCATAGTTCTGACAACGAGTCTACCGACTCACGAAAAGTCAAACATAAAAACCAGAGTAACGGATAAGCTAGCACTTTCTTAAAAAACATGTACATGCTGGAACCAGTTCTTGAGTAGCAGGAAATAACAACCATTGTTTTCCGCCTTAAGTTAACAAGTAGTTTTTTCCGCATACAAATTCCAAAGGAAACAAATATTACATATTGTTTTTCATTCCTCTGGCGCAGGAGACTTGGATGTAGCGTCGTCAGTAGCAGGAGAGTCATCCTCCTCAAAGTCGGCGGTGTTGAGTGGCCCGGAGGAGGTCTAGTTGTCGCCGTCAATAGTCTCCATGGGCACGAAGACGTTAGGGTCAACCAACTCGGCGACTCTAGTATCAAAACCCACGAGCGACGGCAAGATAGCCTTGTGATCTATTTTCTGGCCATCGTCGTCCACGCCGGGGATACCGGAAGTCACCGTGTCGATGTCGGCATTCTCGTAGTGCGCCTTGACCATGGACAGCTCCATCCTCGCGCCAGCCCGGGTACATGAAGCTTTCCATCTTACAATACGCTCGGGGGCTCGGCCCAAGATCTCCAAGAACTTCATCACGGAATCCACCGCTTTGATGTTAATCTGGAGGGGCTTGGATATCTCCTTTGTCTGCTTGATGGCGGTGTTGATAAAGTTGTCGGCAAGGACCATGCATTCTTTTGGCGGAGGAGGCGACTGGGTCAACCCAATAGGAGCTGTAAATTTCCGACAAAGGAACGCATGAGTTCAATAACCCAAAAAGTTCAGAGTATCTAACTTACAGAAGTACAAGATGGATAATCACTTACTGAAGATGCTAATCTTGACCTGCTAGAGAGTTTCCGCCATGGAATCCCGTTCTTGTAGGAGGATCTTGTATGCTTCAAGATTGCACTGATTTTGCTCATCGGCAGCTTTCTTCTGCTCTTTCAGCATCGTGATCTCCTCCTTCAAATGGTTCATCTCTTCATTGGTGGACTCCTGCAAGACTTTCATGGAGTCCTCACGCATCTTCAGCATATCCTTCCTCTCCTTCTTAAGGATCTTGTTTTCGCTATCCAGCTGCTCAATGTGCTTGGATTGCTCAACAATATCTTTAGCCTTTAAAATGGTTTCCGCAAGACAGAGAAAGAACAGTACACAGTGAGTACTCAGAGAATGTTGGCACAAGACCAAGTCGGAATACGAAAAAGAAAGGAAAAACAGGCGCTTTCTCTTGATGATTTGTTCCTTCAAGAAGGCAGTTTTACCCTTTTCGGCTTCCAAGTCCGCACACATTTTCTGGTACTTCTCGTTGGCCACGCCTCTCCGAGCATTCTCATTCTATGGAAGGAAAATTTAAAGTTGTTCAGTCTACTTGGAGCATATAGCCGGATAATTATCCACCTAGAGGCTTGGGGGCTACAGTGAGAGTTTTTAACTTGGCAATATGCTTAGTCTTTCTTTAAGCATCTAGTCGGAACTGATTCAGTTTTCAACTAGAAGCTTGGGGGCTATAGTATAAAGTTTTTTAACTCAGTCATATGCTTAGTCTTTCTTTAAGAATCTAGTCGGAACTAATTCAGTTACAACTAGAAACTTGGGGGCTACAGTATCGAAATTTACAAACACTGCGTATGCTACTCTGAAAGTATCTAGTCAGAATAATTCATTCAAACTAAATACTTGGGGGCTACAGTGAGAAGTTTTCTAGCTTAGTCACTCTTAGAGCATTTAGATGCAAAGACTTATGGTTTTCCGTCTAAATCCTCGGGGGCTACATTGGGATACTCATATGAAATGCAAAAGGCAAATAAAACTTACAAGTGTGATGATCTTGAGGTTAGTAGCACTCTCAGCAAGCAACTTGCCGAAGGAAAGGCTGTTTCCTCGCAAGATATCTGCTTGTCGGAGAAGCTCCTCAAGACCGCAGGTTGGATATGTCGGCGCTGCACCAGGAACCAAAATGGAGCTACTCGGCGTAAGTGCCGGGTAGACTATCTTCGGGAATTCTACGGTTGTCCTAGGTGCGGAGGCGCCGCCTTCGACAGACGTTCCACCCACCACCACCGCCTTACCGCTACCAATGGCATCCTTAGCCGGAGCTTCAGCCATTTGAGTAGCGGTACTTTCTTGCGTCGCCTACCGACAACGACAAGCTCCGCGGAGGTGCCTAAGTCCACTTCCATGATGGAAGGGCCAGATGCATCTTTGGCCTGTGAACTTGTCGGAGCAGACGTAGGCTGGACGCTGGGAGTGACAGGGGCGATGGCGGGAGATGCATGGGGAGACATGTCATGATGCAGCACATCGTTAATATTTCTAGAAGCCCCCAAAGTTTTGGAGGTATTCTTCAAACTAGTAGTGGCCTTCTTCCTGAAACGTGCAAAAAGTATAAGTACAGGAATAAGACGAGCAGTGGACAATGTCAGAGAGAAAGAAGCTTACACAACAGGGGGTGCTTTGGCAAAAGGGATCCCGATAGCCTTTCTTTTCTCCACCTCCAGGGCGGCAGTGGACTTCTTGGAGGCTCCACCCTCCGTCTTCTTTTTCTTGCCTCCGCCGGTGATAACCCACAAGTATAGGGGGTGTATCGTAGTACTTTTGATAAATAGGAGTGTCGATCCCAACGAGGAGCAGAAGGTGCTGAACAGTGGTATGGAGCAGGAAATCCCTGTGAATACTTAGCAAATGGATTTTTAGTAGTTTTCTGACAAGGCAACAAAACAAAGAGCAAGTAACAGAAGTAACGAACAAAAGGAGCAAGTGGCCCAATCCTTTCTTAGCAAAGGACAAGCCGGTGGAAATACTTATAAGGACCAAACATTCTCGAGGACACATAGGAATTCTGTCAAGTGCTTTCGCTGCAAATAGCTGAGTACTCTTCTCTGGTGTTCGTAAGTGTTATGTGGGCGAACCTGTGCTAACATACCGCCCTTCCTAGGACTAATACATACTTGTGATTAAACTCCCTGTAAACATCCGTAACTATAGGAAAGTATTTAAGATATAAATCTTACCACAGCCTTAAACTCTGAGATCCTACGCTCCCTTGTGCAAAGGTGTCCTAACGGGGGTTCAGGTTTCTGTCACTCCGGCAACCCCACAATTAATAGCCAAATACACAATGCATTCCCCTAGGCCCATAAATGGTGAAGTGTCATGTAGTCGACGTTCACATGACACCACTAGATGAATAGCACCACAACTTAAACACTAAACCATTGAATAATAACTCATCACAGATTCACTACTAACAACATGACTTCTCCCATGTCCTCAATAACTAAATGAACTACTCACGAGACATCATGTGGATAAAGATCAAAGATTATATGATAATGGATAACAATCTGAACATAAACAATAATCCAATGGTTCCACTCACAAGCACCAACTACAACAGAAATCAACACCGAGAAAGTTTCCCCTAATGAACTAAGAAATATCCAACACAATTGTTACAGCGAGACGGAGTGGTGATGATGGTGCTGGTGGAGATGATGGTGTGGATGATGATGATGCTAATCCCGATGAAGCCTAGCTTGATGATAGTGTTGATGGCGATGGTATCCCCTCTCCGGGAAGGAATTCCCCCAGCAGAAATCTGTTTGCCGGAGAGATCTTTCTCCCTCGGTGTTTTCCACCCCCAGAGGCGGCAAAAATATATTTGTGGTTGTTCCCCGTGTATTAGGGTTCCGAAGGGAAGTTATAGGCGAAGGGGGAGAGTCGAGAGCCAAGAAGGTGGGCCAGACCCACCCAAGGCGCGGCCTCAGGTGGGCCCGTGCCTAGGGGGTTTGGGCCCCCTACATCCCCCCTTCACTCCTCCTTCTGGCTCCAGTCTTCCTCCGATAAAATAATATGTTTCCATATTTTTCTGGTATTTTTCTGATCTTTGTGAAATTGCAGTGAAACGCCTTCTTTTCCATTAGAATCCAGACTCCGGCAGTCGATCCTCCAAGAATCATCCAACATGCATAAACAGATGAAAAGCCATAAGTAATACCTCATAATAAGACAAATATCAATGAATAGAGGTAAATTATGATATATAATGGTTATGCAAATTGGGCGTATCAGTCGGCAGCGTCAGAGGTGGAGCTCTTCCGCTTTCGCGCCAGCGGGACATCATCGTCGGACACGACGGTGACTTCCTTCATCTTTGGGTCATAGATTTGGACAGCCATGCTATCCTCCTCTAGATTGCTGAGCTGTTAAGTGAAATCCCACAAGTGTTAGATGAAGATGGTAATGGTTAGACGGAAGAACTAGAGTATATGTCATACACGGAAAATAAACATCATACCTCTGGGCACGTGCCGTCAACGAACATGTCATAGGTGATGGTGAAGCCATGCTTCCTATCCTTCACCTTGACGATGTCCTTGAGCCGAAGCTTGACGGAGTCACTCGAGAAGTTTTCCTCGGAGATACGGAGGCTATCCTTCCTATCCTTGGTGTACTCATGCATCAGCTTCGAGCGGTGCTGCAGAGGCTGGATCGGCCTGATGAACCAGCACATGGCTAGGTCCAACCCGGTCAAACCAGTGTCTACGAACCACTCTATCCGCCTTATGGCGTGGGAGGCTTCGTCGTCGGAGGGAAGGGTGGCTTGGGACCTCCATGTCGGGGCTTTGGCAGCGGCTCCGTCGACAAAGTCCGGATACGTTTCTTCTCGGCCAGCCAGAGGGATATCTGGGACGTAGAAGTACGTATGTTGCCAATTCTTACAAGATTCATGGCCGACAATGTTGGGGAACCGCCGGCTAGGCCGGATCTTAAAGCTAATTGTCCCGTAGTTCCTAAGCTCGTCCTTGCCGGCTCCGGCTTCCCGCTTGACGGTGAAGAAATAAATAAAGAGATCTAGCCTAGGCCTAATCCCTAGGTAACCCTCACAGAGCGCCGTGTAGTTGCTGAGCGCGAGGATGCTATTGGGGGAGAGGTTCTGAGGCTGTACTCGGTAATGGCTAAGGACAGCTAGAAAGAAATTTTAGATGGGCAGGGAGACGCCGCGTACCAGTTGGGCTTTGAGGTACACCTTCTCTCCGACTTGGGGAGAAGGGGTGACCTCACCAACTGGCGCCGCCCGCCAGGCGAGCCCCTCCGTCGCGGGGAGGTAGCCCTCGACGAGCAGCTCCTTGATGTCGCGGTCCATGATGTCTGAGCCGCGCCAGTCCCCTTTGTGGAATCGCTCTCCTCTTCCAGCAGCTCCAGCGCCGCTGGATTGTGGTCGCCGCCGGTGGATTCAACCACCGCGGACTTGGGGATCACCAGGCCCTCTCGAGGCACGAAAACAATGCTCGCTGGCTTCGCCGTGGCATCGCCTGACACCGCCATTGAGGGATAAAAGCTGCTGCTTGCCATTGGAGAGGAGGAGATGGTGACTGGGAGGATTGAACGGCTAGGGTTTTTTGCAAAATGCGCGGAGAGCTCGAGGAGGCGCTCTCTGGAGGAAGAAGATAACGCAGGAGGAGAATGAGGTGAAAAATAAAAATCCACCGCAGTTACAATTTATAACCCCTGGCGACAAGATTCGTGCAATACGATCGAATGGTTGACGCGTGGGCGACATGTGCGGGCGCGTGCGCGGAAATTTCGCCACGTTTCCAACTGTCGCTGCCAACGGTTCGTATCGCCCGCGCGGGAAAAAGGGACATGATTGTATTCTATGCATGTGTGAGTTATGAGGTGTTTCTGACCTATGTCTATGACGCCCTAGTTGTCACTGGCAGATGAACCATCACATCGGAAGATTTCGGCATGGACGGATCCAGTCCGGCTACGGAAGAGTACGATAGAAGATTCAGCAATTCTCCGACTTACAAATTCAAGACGGAGAAAACCTTGCAGGTTTCTTGGGAGGACTACAAGATATTGCTTGACGATTTGCCAACATCCATCTAGACGGAGCATTCAACCTGAAGAGGCAAGACCGTGCAAGATCTCGGAGTTCTCCGAGGGCTACTGTTGGGTATATGCTATATGGGTATCCTCATAGCATGTCTCTTATCCGGATAACCCGGGTGGCCCACAGTTGGTAGCATGGCCTATGGCCTGCTGGGCGGCCCAGTTAGATGGATCAAGAAGGAAGGCCCATGCCGGATAAAGTAAGGCTACAGAGGAGTCACCGACGTACCCGGAGCCTTGGAGTGTAAGACACGCTAGACTAGTTGTAAGCAGTGTAGGACTCTGTAACCTGTCTGGCTAGGACTTTTCCCTGTAACCCTAGGACTTGGCTGTAAGATCCCTCCTTTATAAAGGAAAAGGATCCCTGTGATTGCAATGCTAGTACAAGAGTTTGAATAAGTAAATAAATAAAAGTCTTCATCTTCATGTGCCATAGGCAAACATGTTGAGTGTAGACTCATGACACCTAATCATCATCAGAGTAACCTGCAACATCACAAGTTACAGCCACAGTGGGTCAATACTTTGGAATAGTATTGGCAAGTGATACCTTAGTATAATTTAGGTGGACTATATTTCTATATGCAATTTGGCTAAGTGTAGCTTGGCTTGCTTTGCTCAAAATAGGTTTTGCCTATAAGTTGAAAACACTAAGTTCTTCTTTCTCAAAACTTTTCCCAATGAACCACCAATAGACATTGAGGTCCTTCACCCTTGTTCACCCACAAATTTTACTTAGAAATTGGGATGAGGAGATTCTTGATAGCTTCCATGTCTTGATGCTCAAGTTTTCCATTACCATGGACTTGGCTAAGTACTTAGATTTTTCCATCTGCAGAGGTGGTGCACTTTCCCCACAAGCCTTGATTTTCACCAAGACAGGACCTTTCAGAAGCCTTCCCTTAGACCAAATGGACGCGCTCCAACCTATCATTCCCACTACCACCAACTGTCCAAATGGCTAAGTTCTAGCAACCTATGTGATCCTGGCAGAGCCCATATTTCCAAGTGGATGCACTAGAAGCTTCTTAACACTTGGCCTCTAAAATCTCTTTGTTCCTGGGTGGCTTACCACAAGTGTGATACACAAGGTAAACCATAGAAATGGGCCTTGTGTAACCACTCAACATAAACAATTCCTTTCATTCCACCCAGGTGTTTCATTAACTTAGTTGTTTTATTAGGCAAAACATAAGTCCAAAGACTTAGAAATATTTTCAACATAGCATGTATATTTCACCAACCCTTGTTTGCTACTAGCTAGGCTAAGCATGGCATAGATAGTAACTTAACTTAGAGATTCCCTAGCAATTCTACAACTACTAGGATTTCCCAACATGGCATATAAGCAAAATAATAGCATGCAAGACTTAGCAAAATATTTATAATGCTTAGTATAAAACATGGGGATAGAAATATTCATGAAGTACCACTTGCCTTGGTAGTTTGGAGAGTAGTTACACTCTTCACAATCACAATCACTAGCACCAAAATCTACACAAAGAATTATAGCAACAAATCACATACAAAACATATACAACCAAAAAAATATGCATGCATGCAAAATGGTATGTGATGATTTTTAAAAACTCAACCAAGCAAGTAAACAGTACTGGTGCATTAACAAGTTAAAAACTTGCCAAACCACAATTATTTAAACCCTAAATCATTTTCTAAACATTTCATATACTCAAATTAGCCCTACACAAGTTTCTGCCAATAAAACCTTTTTAACAGAAGCAAAACATTAAACACATTGCATATTTAGAAAGAGCTTGCTCTCCTGATTCCAACGATATAAAATTTGTCAAATTCTAACGTGGGGATCAAAAGTTATAGCCAAAACAAATTTGAACATCAATCAGATTCAAATCCTGTTTTAAATCTAAACTCCAGCCACGCGTCTGTTTCTAATTGGTCCATACCGTTTCGTGTTGGATCACGCTTCTGGGCCGTTGGATCTACTTAACCCGCACGTCTCAGATCTACTCATAACGATTCGTTAAGTGATCTAATCCTACGCGCTGGATCTAGATCTGACGGCTATGAATCAAGCGACCAAAACTGAGCGGCGCTAGCGGCGGCTACTGGCGGCGGCGAGCTCTGCCTACGGCGGCGCGGCGCTACAGGTCGTCCTAGGGTCGTCGGAGGGGCTTACCAGAACCGTGGCGACGTGCTGATGCTCAACCTGGCGGCGGCTTGGCAAGGGGCGCACGGAGTGGGCTGCTGGAGCTCGTCGGAGTTGCGGGCGGCGTCAGGTTCGAGTAGACGGCAACGTTGGCGACGCTCCTGGTCTCCCTAGCACAAACAAGCGGCACCAGATGATGCACAAGACAGTGGCGAACAACTTCGTGTGAGTCAGAGGCGAAGGGGCGCAAAGGGCTTACGGAATTTGGTCGCCGGAGTCGAGGTTGTCGTCGGGAGCTTGCGGTGTTGAACGGAATCGACGACCTGGGGCAGTATAAAGGGAACCAGCAGTGTCAGTAGTTGCGCAAGAAAGTGGCGAGGCTGTCTGCAAGAACCAGAGGGCGAGGGGCGCACGGGACTCATAGGAATCGGTCGCCGGAGTGCTCTCTAACTGCGGCGGTGCGAGGTTGAATGCGGGCAGCCTGGGGACGCTTTGTGCTCGGATTTTGGGGGGAAATGGAGAGGGGGCAGAGGGGGTTTAAGTAGCCTGGCCGCGAGCGAGATTTACTCCAGCATTCAACGTGAATTGACGCCGCGAATCAATACAGGGAACGCCTGCGTGATTTGGGGGATGAACCAGTCACTGGGTGGAGACTACGATGGTCGTGTGGGCCGTGGCTGTCAGCGAGAGGAAAGGAGAGGGAGTGTGTCCTGCCTGTCAGTCACTCAGCGGGTGCGGAGGTGAGTGAAAGAAAACGGTTCGCGGGGTGGGGTGTTGGGCTTAGCTGGGCTGGTTGGGCTTAGCTGGGCTGGTTGGGCCAGATTCGGCTGAGTGATATTTTTTTCTCTCTTTAAGCTTTTTCTTTTTCTGTTTGTTTTTCTGAAATGGTTTTCAAACCTCAATTCAAATCTGTTTGAATCCAAAGCTTTTCAGGACTTTTGTATAGACAAACTTGTGCCCAAATAAGTGTCAAACATATGTGTTCACTCAAACACACTTGGGTCTTTTGAAAATAAAAATAAAACCATGCCTTTATGAGGTGTGATAATAGGCATAGATTTGGTTTTATTTCATATTTTGCTTTGAGACTTTGCTCAAGTTTTTGAAATCATTTGAGTTTGGATTCTAAACAATACTGAATGGTTAACGGTACTTTTCAAAACAAGTAGCACAAGGCTTGAGTAAACTTTACATAAAATAATAAGCACAAATGCTTCTGTTTTGAATTGATTTGTCTGAAATGAAAATCATATGCTCATGGATGCATGGATGCTATGCATAAGTTTAAAACATGATTTTGAGGATGTTACAAATCTAACCCCCTTAAGGTGAATCTCGCCCTCGAGATTCGGATTGGCTAGCAAATAGGTGAGGGTGGTCTTTCCGAAGATCATCTTCCCTTTCCCATGTTGCTTCTTCTTCAGAATGATGGTTCCACTGGACTTTACAAAACTTGATAGTCTTCGTCTGTGTGACTCTTTCTGCAGTCTCAATAATCTTTATAGGTTTCTCTTCATAGGTGAGATCACTCTCCAACTGAACCTCCTCCAAAGTTATAGTATCCTTCAAAGAAGTTTCTTCCATTTCTGGATGACATTTCTTAAGTTGACTCACATGAAACACATTATGGACAGCTGACAGAGATTCTGGCAGTTCAATTTCATAGGCAACTTCTCCTTTACAACTCAGAATCTTGAATGGTCCAACATATCTTGGTGCCAATTTTCCTTTGACTCCGAACCTCTTCACTCCACGAAGTGGTGACACTCTAAGATAAGCTCTATCACCAACTTCGTAGGTGACTTCTCTATGCTTAGGGTCCGCGTAGCTTTTCTGTCGGGACTGTGCTATCTTCAACCTGTCCTTAACCAACTTGACCTTCTCTTTGGCTTCTTTGATAAGATCTGGTCCGAATAAACTTCTTTCTCCTACACCATTCCATAACAATGGGGTGGTACAGTTTCTTCCGTAGAGAAACTCAAATGGTGCCATCTCAATGCTGGCTTGATAGCTGTTGATATAAGAAAATTCTGCGTAAGGCAGACTTTCATCCCAACTGGCTCCATAGTCTAGGACACATGCCCTCAACATGTCTTCGAGAATCTGATTAGTTCTTTCGGTTTGTCCATCAGTTTGAGGATGAAAAGCAGTACTGAATTCCAACCTCGTTCCCAATGACTCATGTAGCTGTCTCCAAAAATGGGAAGTGAATTGAGTTCCCCTATCAGACACAATACTCTTGGGCACTACATGTAGACATACAATTCTACTCATATAGATTTTGGCTAACTTAGCACTTGTGTAGGTTGTCTTCACGGGTATGAAATGAGCCACTTTAGTTAGACAATCCACTACTACCCAAACAGAATCATATCCTGACCTGGTGCTTGGTAATCCGGTAATGAAATCCATACCAATCTTGTCCCACTTCCAATTAGGAATAGGTAGTGGTTGAAGCAAACCTGCTGGTTTCTGATGTTCCGCTTTCACTCTACTACACACATCACACAAAGCAATATGTTCGGCGATGTCCTTCTTGAGATTGTTCCACCAAAATCTTTCCTTCATGTCCATGTACATTTTGGTGTTACCCGGATGAATGGAATACAGAGAGTTGTGTGCTTCTTGCAAAATCAGTTTTCGCAGCTCCGGATCTTGTGGAACACAGATACGTTTCCCATGCCATAAAGTACCTTGTTCGTCTTCATGGAACCCTTTGGCTTTTCCTTTGCCAATCTTTTCCTTAATCTCTTCGATTTCTTTATCAATCTTCTAGGCTTCTTTTATCGTGTCCAACAAAGTGGGTTGAACATCCAAAGACATGAGATGTCCTTCAGGCACAATCTCCAATTTGAGTTTTCTGAATTGGGCACACAAATCATCTGGCAATTCTCCTTTGGTAAGGCCATTCACAAAAACCTTACGACTTAGAGCATCTGCTACAACATTTGCTTTACCGGGGTGGTATTGCAAACTTAAGTCATAGTCTTTAATGAGTTCCAGCCATCTTCTTTGTCTCATATTAATTTCCTTCTGGGTGAAGATATACTTCAAACTCTTGTGATCTGTGAACACTTCACAACGCTTTCCCAAAAGATAGTGCCTCCATGTTTTGAGTGCATGGACAACAGAGGCTAACTCTAAATCATGAGTAGGATAGTTTACTTCATGAGTTTTGAGTTGTCTCGAGGCATATGCCACAACTTTTCCTTCCTGCATAAGTACTGCTCCCAAACCATGATGAGATGCATCACAATATACTTGGAAATCTTTTTCCAAGTCCGGCAAACACAATACTGGTGCTGTCACAAGTCTCTTCTTCAATTCCTGAAAGCTGAGTTCACAACCTTCAGACCAAGCAAATTTCTTGTCTTTCTTTAGCAATTCTGTCATAGGCTTAGCAACCTTGGAGAAATTCTCAATGAACATTCTGTAGTAACCTGCTAAGCCAAGGAAACTACGAACTTCCTTTACTGAATTGGGAGATTCCCATTCTGTTACCGCTGAAACTTTAGCAGGATCAACTGCTACACCATCCTTTGTCATAACATGTCCAAGAAATCCAACTTCATTCAACCAGAATTCACACTTGCTGAATTTGGCATAAAGTTTATGCTCTCTTAACTTTTCAAGTATTAAACGTAAATGTCCTTCATGCTCTTCTTTGCTCTTGGAGTAGACTAAAATGTCATTGATGAAAACGACAACAAACTTGTCAAGGAATTCCATGAACACCTTGTTCATCATATTCATGAAGTATGATGGAGCATTGGTTAAACCAAATGGCATCACGGTATACTCATATAATCCATACCTTGTGGTGAAAGCTGTCTTAGGTATGTCTTGTTCTCTTATCTTGAGTTGAAAATAACCTGATCGAAGATCAATCTTTGAGAACACACAAGCTCCTTCTAGCTGATCAAACAAGTCATTGATTCTAGGCAAAGGATATTTGTTCTTAATAGTCACCTCATTAAGTGAACGGTAATCTATGCATAACCTTTGACTTCTATCTTTCTTTTACACGAACAAAACTGGGGCTCCCCAAGATGAAGAACTTGGTTGAATAAATCCTTTCTGCAACTGTTCTCCAAGTTGTTTCTTGAGTTCTTTTAGTTCATTCACTGACATCTTGTATGGTCTCTTTGCTATTGGTCCAGATCCTGGTACCAAATCTATAAGAAACTCCACATCTCTATCTGGTGGCATTCTCGGTAATTCTTCCGGAAACACATCCGGATACTCACTCACAATTGGCACACTGTCTATGCTAACCCCCTTAAGAGAATTTAGCTTACTCCCTTTTGGCTCAAAGTTAGACTTGAATTTAATTTGTTTTCTTTCCGGGGTCGTGAGTGCAACAGTACGATTAGCACAATCTAGTACTCCTTCATACTTAGCCATCCAATCCATCCCCAATATTACGTCCAGTCCTTGGGAATCTAGGATTATCAGACTCACAAGAAATTTATGCTTTCCAAACTCTATTACTAGATCCCGGCATCCAAGACTTACTATCATATCTCCACCCGGAGAACTAACTTTTATTGGACACCCAATGTTTTCAGTTGGAAACCCATTTCTATCAACAAATGATTTTGATATGAATGAATGCGATGCTCCAGTATCAAAAAGAACAAATGCTGGAATAGAATTGAGTCTGAACTTACCAGCAACAGCATCAGGCTCCTCATAGACTTCCTCCACATTGATGTGGTTAACCTGTCCCTTCTGAAAAGGGTTGGGCTTGTTGGGTCCTTCAACTTTCTTTTTTGGGCATTCATTTGCATAATGCCCCATCTTCTTGCACTTGAAGCATTCAACCTGACTAATGTCCTTCTTGACAGGCTGAATTCCACTTCCACTTCCATTACCACTGTGGTGGCTCTTGTATCCACCCTTGTGGTTCTTGTACTTGTCATTGTCATGACTACGGTGATGCTTGTTATCATGACGGTTGTGGTTGTGGTGCTTGTTGAATTTCCCATGCTTGTGGGATCCTAAGCTTCCACTGTCATCATAATGGGATCGTTTGTGTGACGATCCCGAGCTGTGCTTGTCAGAGTGCTTCCTCTTCCTGCTTTCAACTTGCTTTATTTTGTTCTCCAAAATAGCAGCCTTGTCACAGAGAGACTGATAAGTGGGAACATAGGCCACAGCCAACTGCATATTCAGCTCATCATTCAACCCTTCGAGGAACTTTTCTTTCCTCTTAGCATCAGTGTCAACTTCATCCGGTGCATATCGCGCCAGATTGTTGAACTCCTCAATATATTCAGCCACGCTGCGGTGGCGCTGCTTCAGGTTATGAAACTCCTTCTTTTTCAGACTCATCACTCTAGATGAGATATGAGAAGTACGAAAGCCATCCTCAAAGATATCCCATGTCACATCTTCTATTGGAGTGGTGATCTGGAAGTTATCCCACCAAGTGGCGGCTGGTCCTTCCAGCAAATGTGCTGCAAATCTGACCTTTTCAGCATCCGTACAGCCCACGGTTACCAAGTCCTTGTTCACAGAGCGTAGCCAATCATTGGTCACCATGGGATCAGTCGTTCCTGAGAACTTTGCTGGCCTCAATCTCAAGAACCTGGTAAGCATATCAAAACCCGGTGGGTTGTTCTTGTTGTTGTTATTGTTGTTGTTGTTGTTGTTGTTGTTGTTATTGTTGTTATTGTTGTTGTTTTGGTTCTGGATGAACGTCGTCATCATCTGCATCAGCTGAGTTTGAGCGGTCATCATTTGCTGCATTTCTGGTGTGATGTTGTTGTTGTTATTGGGGTTGGGGTTTGCACGACGGGGAGGCATCTGTGGTTTGTTCAATAGAGATAAGAATGAGATACCCATAGATGCTATCATGCACAATACATCACATAAGAAACACAAAGCATGCAACAAAAAGGATAAAGGTTCAACAACAAAATAACAAGTTCGCAAGGTAAAACACACACGAATAACAAGCCATCCACATGTCGGATGGTCAAATAACAAGTTCTCAACGACAAGTATAATAATAAATGATAAATGAGTAGTCAAATCTACTCCTCGGCATCAACCTCCTCCTCGACAAAGGTAAGACCTGCGTTCTCCATCGCGGTCTTGTATTCCTCGACACTAGTGGTCAAGGTCTCTATCTTGGATTTGAGAGCCCTCTTCTGGGAACGAAGCCTCTCAATCACCGTCTGCTGATGCTCGAGCTCGAAGTCCTTGGCCTGTAGTTCTTCAGTCATGTCCCGGATCTTCTTGTTCCTATCCTGGACTCGCTTCTCCTGACTCTTGAACTTTCTGTCCTGGCTCTCGAACTTCGCCTCCATCTCCTTGACTATCTCGTCTTGCTCCGCGAAGAGCTTGTCCTTCTCGCGAAGCTGCACCTGGAGTTCGTCATTGCTGAGCATGACGTTGGTCCTATCGAAGTCCACGTGCCTAATGAGAGCCTCTAAGTCCTGGAGGTATAGACGAATCGGCTCCGCTGTGTCCCTCGAATCGTCCTCGAAGTCAATGGACTCTCCATCCTCATCAAGTCTACCGAAGACGTGGAAGTGAGTACCTCTAACCTGTCGGGAGTGTCTCCCTAGCAGACGTCCTATCAGATCCTGCATGACTACCTCAAGGCCTCTCTCCTTGTCATCATGCATGAGCTTGAAGACGATGGCCTCCGTGGTAGGATCAGTCTGGCGTCCGGGCTGGTTGACCTTGAAACCCCAGAGGTCTTTCCTCTCAAACTTGGTGAGGGGAAGCACCATGATGGTAGGAAGAGGGAGATTGAGCAAAGTAGTAAGCTCAACAATACGAGGACCAAAGCGAGTACCCTGGAACTCCTCAACAGTGCTGATGGTAACAGTAGGCATCTATTTATAAGATAGAAAAGTTAGAACAACACAATTCAAGATAAAAAAAAAGACAAAACATCACATACATATCCTTGGAAATCAAAACACACAAGTCATGGCATACATGGATCCATTACAACAACCAAGGTTCAACTTATTTCAAAGTCACATTTTGGAAAATAAGGTGATAAGTGGTGGTCCAACTAACGTAGTACGTTTACAATCCTATCTCACTGGACCTGTTGGCTAACACAATGTTTCTAGAAGCAATCAGCCTATCCTGCTCACATGACTCCATCACTAAGTCTATAATGTCTCCTCTTAAGGTTTGGTTGGTAGCTTCCAACTCTTGGGTATGTTTCTTCTCTTCCTTTAGATCATTTTGGAGGTTGATCATTCTGCACTTGACTCTATCACCAAGTTCTTTGATGGTCTTCCAAGCTGCATCCCTTGCTGATTCAAAGAATGTAGTGTGCACCACTGAATTGGTGAACATGCAGAATCCTTTTTCCTGGTGGTTGTCTTCCTTGTTTTTATACAAGTGAAGTTGCACCCACCAGTATTCCACTCCTTCATCCATCATAGGAAAACCTTTGTACACAGTTGCACCTTGTATCTCTAATGCAACCATGAGGTCCTTGAGAGCCTTGGGGAATTCTGTCTCACACTCCAAAGTCATTGTCATGAGTGGTCCTTTCCTTACGGCTTCGTTGATGGAGTTCATCTACAAATAGAGATGAGGAAGAAGATTAGAAAAGTTTACAAGAAGAATAGACAAGTGTAGAAGTTGCTGAAAATTTTTCCTTAGTGGTTTCCAATCCTAGGGTCATAATCCTATAGGCAACACAGTGCTCTGATACCATCTGTAAGATCCCTCCTTTATAAAGGAAAAGGATCCCTATGATTGCAATGCTAGTCCCTGGATCAAATGCTAGCATCCACAGTTTAAGATGAAGTACACAAATACAAAGGTCTTTATTACAGCCATTCTAGAGATAAACATAGTCTTTACAACTCCAAGGCCACAGGCCTAGTACAAGAGTTTGAATAAGTAAATAAATAAAAGTCTTCATCTTCATGTGCCACAGGCAAACATGTTGAGTGTAGACTCATGACACCTAATCCTCATCAGAGTAACCTGCAACATCACAAGTTACAGCCACAGTGGGTCAATACTTTGGAATAGTATTGGCAAGTGATACCTTAGTATATTTTAGGTGGACTATATTTCTATATGCAATTTGGCTAAGTGTAGCTTGGCTTGCTTTGCTCAAAATAGGTTTTGCCTATAAGTTGAAAACACTAAGTTCTTCTTTGTCAAAACTTTTCCCAAGGAACCACCAATAGACATTGAGGTCCTTCACCCTTGTTCACCCACAAATTTTACTTAGAAATTGGTATGAGGAGATTCTTGATAGCTTCCATGTCTTGATGCTCAAGTTGTCCATTACCATGGACTTGGCTAAGTACTTAGATTTTTCCATCTGCAGAGGTGGTGCACTTTCCCCACAAGCCTTGATTTTCACCAAGACAGGACCTTTCAGAAGCCTTCCCTTAGACCAAATGGACGCGCTCCAACCTATCATTCCCACTACCACCAACTGTCCAAATGGCTAAGTTCTAGCAACCTATGTGATCCTGGCAGAGCCCATATTGCCAAGTGGCTGCACTAGAAGCTTCTTAACACTTGGCCTCTAAAATCTCTTTGTTCCTGGGTGGCTTACCACAAGTGTGATACACAAGGTAAACCATATAAATGGGCCTTGTGTAACCACTCAACATAAACCATTCCTTTCATTCCACCCAGGTGTTTCATTAACTTAGTTGTTTTATTAGGCAAAACATAAGTCCAAAGACTTAGAACTATTTTCAACATAGCATGTATATTTCACCAACCCTTGTTTTCTACTAGATAGGCTAAGCATGGCATAGATAGTAACTTAACTTAGAGATTCCCTAGCAATTCTACAACTACTAGGATTTCCCAACATGGCATATAAGCAAAATAATAACATGCAAGACTTAGCAAAATATTTCTAATGCTTAGTATAAAACATGGGGATAGAAATATTCATGAAGTACCACTTGCCTTGGTAGTTTGGAGAGTAGTTACACTCTTCACAATCACAATCACTAGCACCAAAATCTACACAAAGAATTATAGCAACAAATCACATACAAAACATATACAACCAAAAATATATGCATGCATGCAAAATGTTATGTGATGATTTTTAAAAACTCAACCAGGCAAGTAAATAGTACCGGTGCATTAACAAGTTAAAAACTTGCCAAACCACAATTATTTAAACCCTAAATCATTTTCTAAACATTTCATATACTCAAATTAGCCCTACACAAGTTTCTGCCAATAAAACCTTTTTAACAGAAGCAAAACATTAAACACATTGCATATTTAGAAAGAGCTTGATCTCCTGATTCCAACGATATAAAATTTGTCAAATTCTAACATGGGGATCAAAAGTTATAGCCAAAACAAATTTGAACATCAATCAGATTCAAATCCTGTTTTAAATCTAAACTCCAGCCACGCGTCTGTTTCTAATTGGTCCATACCGTTTCGCGTTGGATCGCGCTTCTGGGCCGTTGGATCTACTTAACCCGCACGGCTCAGATCTACTCATAACGATTTGTTAAGTGATCTAATCCTACGCGCTGGATCTAGATCTGACGACTACGAATCAAGCGACCAAAACTGAGTGGTGCTAGCGGCGGCTACTGGCGGCGGCGAGCTCTGCCTATGGCGGCGCGGCGCTACAGGTCGTCCTAGGGTCGTCGGAGGGGCTTACCAGAACCGTGGCGACGTGCTGATGCTCAACCTGGCGGCGGCTTGGCAAGGGGCGCACGGAGTGGGCTGCTGGAGCTCGTCGGAGTTGCGGGCGGCGTCGGGTTCGAGTAGACGGCGACGTTGGCGACGCTCCTGGTATCCCTAGAACAAACAAGCGGCACCAGATGATGCACAAGACAGTGGCGAACAACTTCGTGTGAGTCAGAGGCGAAGGGGCGCAAAGGGCTTACGGAATTTGGTCGCCGGAGTCGAGGTTGTCGTCGGGAGCTTGCGGTGTTGAACGGAATCGACGACCTGGGGAAGTATAAAGGGAACCAGCGATGTCAGTAGTTGCGCAAGAAAGTGGCGAGGCTGTCTGCAAGAACCAGAGGGCGAGGGGCGCACGGGACTCACCGGAATCGGTCGCTGGAGTGCTCTCTGACTGCGGCGGTGCGAGGTTGAATGCGGGCAGCCTGGGGGCGCTTTGTGCTTGGAGTTTGGGGGGAAATGGAGAGGGGGCAAAGGGGGTTTAAGTAGCCTGGCCGCGAGCGATATTTACTCCAGCATTCAACGTGAATTGACGCCGTGAATCAATACAGGGAACGCCTACATGATTTAGGGGATGAACCAGTCGCTGGGTGGAGACGACGATGGTCGTGTGGGCGGTGGCTGTCAGCGAGAGGAAAGGAGAGGGAGTGGGTCCTGCCTGTCAGTCACTCAGCGGGTGTGGAGGTGAGTGAAAGAAAACGGTTCACGGGGTGGGGTGTTGGGCTTAGCTGGGCTGGTTGGGCCAGATTCGGCTGAGTAATATTTTTTTCTCTCTTTAAGCTTTTTCTTTTTCTTTTTGTTTTTCTGAAATGGTTTTGAAACCTCAATTCAAATCTATTTGAATCCAAAGCTTTTCAGGACTTTTGTATAAACAAACTTGTGCTCAAATAAGTGTCAAACACATGTGTTCACTCAAACACACTTGGGTCTTTTGAAAATAAAAATAAAACCATGCCTTTATGAGGTGTGATAATAGGCATAGATTTGGTTTTATTTCATATTTTGCTTTGAGACTTTGCTCAAGTTTTTGAAATCATTTGAGTTTGGATTCTAAACAATACTGAATGGTTAACAGTACTTTTCAAAATAAGTAGCACAAGGCTTGAGTAAAGTTTACATAAAATAATAAGCACAAATGCTTCTGTTTTGAATTGATTTGTTTGAAATGAAAATCATATGCTCATGGATGCATGGATGCTATGCATAAGTTTAAAACATGATTTTGAGGATGTTACATTGGCGACTATATAACTCGGGTCTATGGGAGCCTTTAGGGCACAATAACTTAGATTCTCTAGTCACCTCGCACAGCGAACCAATCCCTGTAACTCGGCGTATTGCCCTTATAGTGATTTATAGCAGGAGTAGGATTCTGCCACCGTTGTGGGATCTGAACCTAGGTAAGCTGTGTTGCCTTGTACCCGTCAACCGTCCGCCTTCCCCCACGTCTCTAAACACGCACCGTGAGGACCCCTCCATGGTGTACTCGTCGGCAATACCACGACAGTGGCCCTCGTATTCAAGGGACTTGAGATTACCAACTTATACTTTGTCAAGCATATACTCCATCTTTGTTCACTTTAACCTTAATCACTTCAAGATGCTTATGATAGGGGCAATGAGGGCTGAAAGCTAACAAGTACCATAATTTTTGGAAGCTCTTTTTGAAACTTGAAATCCCTGCTTCCTTTATGAAAGGCCTTTATACCACTATTATATTGAGTCTCCACCTTCTACCTTTAGGCACCATTAAGAGAGCATAGTTGTCATCCTGTGTGCAGTGTCTCAAAATTTATTAATTGATGCATATTGTGATATTACTTGTTCTTTTCCTACTTGTTTCTAGTCACCCTTGTGAACTTTGAAGGTGTCCTATGCATCTATTTGCTACTCTATGAGGGACAAGCTGAATGCCACTTTGCCATGTTTTCTGTATGTGAAGTAACAGCGTGCACACCATGGTGGCACTTAGGTTTGAGTCTACATAAATACTCTTTGTGCTTTAATAGATCTATGCTTTTCCCCACGTGTGTGAAAGTGACAGCGTGCATACCTTGTGTGGCACTTTGGCTAGATTGAATATTTGTTATGAGTTATATTTGGAGTTGGATGTCTCTATGAAATTGTGGTGTTTGTTGGAACCATCTAGCGCCCAAGGTGACAGTGTGGGGTTTTCTAGATTGGGGAAGGCGGACTTTGAGGAGTGCTGTTATAGCCCTACCAATGATTAGAGTGTCCAACCGGAGAGTATTTAAGAGTAGTATCATGAAGAGAGGATATTTATATAAGAGAGTGTTCACTAGTGAAAGTATGATCCCTAGGCCTTGTTTCTAAACATTGAAACATTGTTTGCATCTAGATCTGTTGCATGTTTGCTTGCTTTAGTCTTTACCTCACCGTCAAGCTATTTTCTGGCACCGTTACCACTTGTATTTCACTATCTCTTCGTCGAACTAGTGCACCTATACACATGACAAGTGTATTGGGTGTGTTGGGGACACAAGAGACTTCTTGTATCTTGATTGCAGGGTTGCTTGAGAGGGAATACCTTTGACCACTTCCTCCCTGAGTTTGATAAACCTTGGGTAATCCACTTAAGGGAAACTTGTTGTTGTTCTACAAACCTTTGCACCTGGAGGCCCAACAACTATCTACAAGAATAGAAGTGCGTAGACATCAGCACCCTGCTGGAGGGGCGATCATCCCAGAGGCCTTCTTCATCATCATGCCAGCCTCTGGTATGAAGCGTGAGTAGTTTCACCTTGGACTACGGGTCCATGTAGTAGCTAGATGGTTGATTCTCCTCCTCTGTGCTACCATGTTTAGATCTTGTGAGCTCCATTCATGATAAAGATCATCTATTTGTAATCATGCATCTTGTGTTTGCGGGGAGCCGATGGATATTGAGATTACTATGTCAGATTGATTAATGGTTTTGTCTTATTGATTCTATCATGTCTGTGTTGTTTGTGATCTTGCATGCTCTCTATTTCTAGTAGCTATCTTAGCCAAATAGATGCTAGTGACTCCAAGAGGGAGTATTTATGCTCGATAGTGGGTTCATGCCTCTATTTAATCTAAGGGAAGTGACAGAAATCTCTAAGATTATAGATGTGATGTTGCTACTAGGGAGAAAACAACGATCTCTTGTTCATGGAACAAGTGGATTGTTTACCTTACACACTTTGCTTAAAGCAGTTATCCATTGCTTGCAACTTAATACTGGAGGGGGTTCGGATGATAACCTGAAGGTGGATTACTAGTCATAGATGCAGTTGGATGGCGGTCTATGTATCTTCTTATATTTCCCAATCAAATCTCATAGTATCTTGAATGTCTAGTATTGCATTGTTATGCCTTGCTCTGTCTTGTCAATTGCCCTGGTGTAATTTGTTTACCTAGCATGCCATGTTTGTTTATCTTAAGGAGAACACCTCTAGTGAACTATGGACCTCGGTACAATCTTTACCATTGATACATCTTCCACTGTTACTATTTACTTTCTGCAAACCACCATTACCTTCCACACAATACAGTCAATCCTTTGTTTTCAGAAAACCGGTGAGATTGACAACCTCACTGTTCGTTGGGGCAAAGTCTTGAGTTTGTGTTGTACAAGTTTCCAAGTTGCTAGCAACACCTTTGAGTCGTTTCCTTCCTCCTACTGGTTCGATAACCTCGGTTTCTTACCAAGGGAAAACTTGCTGATGTGCTCATCATACCTTCCTCTTGGGGTCTCCCAACAAAGCTCAACAATCAGCTGAGCCATCGTCAAGTTTTTTCTAGCGCCGTTGCCGGGGAGGCTAAGGACGGCTTCGCAAGGGGAGTCCTTCACAACCTTTCTCTTTACTTTGCTTTTGTTTTGCTTAGTTTCTTTTGCTTGATTTTGTTTGCCTCTTTTTATCAAAAACTCCAAAAAAATTGTTTAGTTGGTTTGCTTTCTCTTATCAAAAACACAAAAAAATTAGTTCATGTTCTAGTTGCTGTTGCTGTTGGCTTGCTCCACTTTTGCCAAAATGAACTCTACTGAGAACACCAAGTTGTGTGACTTAACTAGCACAAACAACAGTGATTTCCTAAGTACACCTATTGCTCCACCTGCTCCTGATGCTACCTTTTATGAAATTAAGCCTGCTTTGTTGAATCTTGTGATGAGAGAGCAATTTTCTGGTGCTAGTTCTAATGATGCTGCTCCCCACCTCAATAACTTTGTTGAACTTTGTGAGATGCAAAAATATAAGGATGTAGATGGAGATATTATTAAGCTCAAGTTGTTTCCTTTCTCCTTGAGAGGAAAAGCTAAAGAATGGTTGCTATCCTTGCCTAGAAATAGTATTGATTCTTGGATTAAGTGCAAATATGCTTTTATTGGAAAATACTATCCTCCTGCTAAGATTATATCTATGAGAAGTGAAATAATGAAATTTAAACAACTTGATAATGAACATGTTGCTCAAGCTTGGGAAAGAATGAAATCTTTGGTTAAGAATTGTCCCACTCATGGACTTACTGCTTGGATGATTATCTAGAATTTTTATGCAGGTTTAAACTTCTCCTCAAGAAACCTGTTGGATTCAGCTGCTGGAGGTACCTTTATGACCATTACCTTGAGGGCTGCAACAAAGCTCCTTGATAATATGATGGTTAACTATTCTGCATGGCACACTGAGAGAGCTCCACATGGTAAGAAGGTAAATTCTGTTGAAGAAACCTCCTCTTTGAGTGATAAGATTGATGTTATCATGGCTATGCTTGTTAATGGAAAAGATCATATTGATCCAAATAATGTTCCTTTAGCCTCTTTGGTTGTTCAAGAAGAGAAAGTCGATGTGAACTTCATTAGAAACAACAATTTCAACAACAATGCCTATAGGAATAATTTTGGTAGTAACAACAATTATAGGCCTTATCCTCCTAATAATGAAAATACCTATGGAAACTCCTACAATAATACTAGAAGTGCTCCCTCTGAACTTTAAGTCATGCTCAAAGACTTTATTAGTAAACAAACCACCTTCCACAAGACTATGAAGGAAAAGCTTTTGAATGTTGAGAAAAATATTTCCTCTTTGTCTGAAGCATAGTCCTCCTTGATTAATAAAATGGCTGCTAAACCTGAAAATTTGGAAAGTACCTTTGCTGCTACTCATGCTATACAAGTTACTATTGATGAAAATGTTAGACTTTTAGCCCAACTACATTCTAAGTGGGAAAGAGAAGCTGAAATTGCTAGAAACAATAGTGTGTGCACTATCACCACCACCAATATGGATGCCACTAAACCACAGAAGTCCCTATTCCTCCTACCACAATGCCTAAACCCAATGAGTCTACTACTAGTGATGCTAAGTTTGATTTTGATCTTGATGGTTGCAATATTTCTGAAGTGATTATGTTCCTCCAAAAGCTTGCTAGAAGTCCTGATGCTAGTGATATGAATGTGGCTTTCACCAAACACATTACAGATGCTCTCATTAAAATTAAGGAAGAAAAGTTAAAACACAAAGCCTTTATTCCTAGGAAAGTAGAAGATAGTTGGGAACCCATCATTAATATGCAGGTGAATGACTTTGATCTCAAAGCTTCATGTGACCGTGGTTCCAGTGTCTCTATTATGCCTGGAAAGATTTATGAAATGCTTTATTTGCCACCTTTGGAAGATTGCTATTTGGATGCCCCACTCAATGATAATGCTAAAAAGAAACTCATGGGGAGTGTTAATGATGTTCTTATTATGGTTAACAATGCATATGTCCCTATTGATTTCTATGTTTTGGATGTTGAATACAATGCTTCCTGTCCTATTACTTTGGGAAGACCTTTCTTAGAACTGTTGGTGCCATCATTGATATGAAAGAAGGCACCATTAAATATCAATTTCCATTCAAGAAAGATATTGAACACTTCCCTATGACGAGAGAGAAGTTCATTTTTGCTCTGCCTTTGAAAGCAAGGTTTGATGTTAATGCTTCTTTATTTGAAAATACTTGATTGTTGCTTCTTGTGCCTAACTTAAAGGTGTTAATGAAAAGTACTTATTAGGAGATAACCCAAAATTTTCTTTAGTATTAGAAGTTATTACCTCTGTAATGACCTATTCTTATCCTTTTTATTTGCTTTTTGCGCTAAGAGTAACCTCTAATGAGAGGGAAGTAAGATTTGGGGAAGTTGCTGTCCCGAAATAGATTTTTGTGCTCCACCATAAAAATTGGTGTAAAATATCTGTAAGTAGGATTGAGCTTTAATTTTCTGAATAAATCCCCCAGTATGTTAGCTAACTTTCGTTAGTTAAACACTTTTTTATTTGAGCAATAGAAGGTCTTCTAAAAAATTAGTTTCTACCTGATGGTCTGTTTTGATAGATTTCTGCCATTATTTGCATTTGCTTCTTATTGATTCCTTTTTTGGTTCTTTTTGGGAAATTGATATTTTTGAGGGAATTAATACAGTAGCTTGTGTATTTAGTGAAAGTTTTAATGTTTTAAAACTAAACCCCAAGGGACTATTATCTTTTGAATACACTAATGTTGCTAATGAAGATTGTGTGAAGTTTTGTATGAAGAAAATTTTGCAGGTGTAGAGAAAGAATGATGTAATGAGATGAAGAATGGACAAAAGCTCAAGCTTGGATATGCCACCCCATGTCACCCCAAGAAATATTCAAGAGGTACAAGCGTCAAAGCTTGGGGATGCCCAAGGCATCCCCTTCTTCATCAATAAAAAACTCGGGTCTTTCTAGACACTTTGTTTTTATTGTTTCATGCACAAGTTGTGTTGTTCTTGGAGCATCTTAGTTTTTGTTTTTGGTTTTTGCTTGCTTATTTTGCTTGAATAAAGTAGTTTGGACCCCCGTTCTCGTTGTGTTGTTGCAAATAATTTGATTGGTGTTGGAGAGGAGTAGAAAGTTCTTGCTTGAATAGTACAAGAGTAGCTTGTTTTGACTATGAATTAGACTTTATTATGGCATGCTAGATGTTGTTTTGACCTTATGATTATTGATTATTATTGTAGCAAGACTTGTTCCAAACAATTGGGATTGCTTAATGTGCCTTGAAGGAATCATGCATTGTTTTAGCATACAAAAGCATAGTATTGAGGTATTCTCCTTTGATGCTTTGTTTGGGTTGACTTGGAACATGCTCAAACCATGTTATGACTATGAACAAGTCACCATAGCCTCTATGATAATTTAGTCCTTGAGTTGCAGTACCAATTTATGCTTTGATTAGTAATGTTTTGTCGCTCTGCATGATTATGGCCATTATTGCTCTCTTAGTTGGTCGCTCCCAGTCTTTTGCTAGCCTCCACTTGTATGATTAAGCTCTACTCATGCATCCAACTCCCAAGAAACCAAGTTATTCCAAAGTGTCCACTATAAATTCCTATGCATGGCGTGTTACACATTTCCAAGTGTATTCTTGTTTTCATATACCTTCCAATTAAAAAGTCTCTTTGTTATGTGAAAACTTAGTGATTAAAGCTCTCACAAACTTGATGGCACACTTTATTTTTCTTGCCCCTAAATAAACTTGAACCATTTTGTCATCTATGTTGTATATGCTTGCTCTTATACGTTGGAATTAGCAGAACCATGTTGTCATGGGGAACGCTTTCAACATTGCACTTATACATTGTACACAGTTGATATCATGCTCTTTTGTTTATGGATGTCGTCGGTGTGAAATGAAAGGGGAGCATGTAAGTCCATGTAGTTATTTATGTGTGTTATAGAAACGCCTGGACCGCTAGCCTAATCCATGCCTAATCATGGTGAAAACTTGCAACATCACCATAGTGCGCAATCTGTGAAGCTTGCTTCCTATAAAAAAGAGAGACATATTGAAAAGAGGAAATAGAGAAAAAAGCACCATTTTCCCATGGTAAATAAGAAGATTGCTGAGATGCTCATTGTCTGCTTGCCTTGTCATTTTGATTATGGGATAGCTCATGTATCACGTGCAAGGGGTACCCCGTTGGTGGTTCTCTATGATACACATGTACTTACTATGACAAGAACTTACAGGTGACTAAAGTTGAGTAGCATGAGGAGTGGCCCACGTATTCAAGGGACATGAGATTGCCAAATTATACTTTGTCAATCATATAATCCATAGTTTGTTCACTTTAACCTTAATCACTTCAAGATGCTTATGATAAGGGCAATGAGAGCTAAAAGCTAACAAGTACCATAATTTTGGAAGCTCTTTTTGAGACTTGAAATCCCTTCTTCCCTTTTTTATGAAGGGCTTTTCTTCCACCATTATATTGAGTCTCCACCTTCTATCCTTAGGCACCAGTTAAGAGAGCATAGTTACCATTCTTAGTTCTATGTGCATTGTCCCAAAACTAATTGATTGATTCATATTGTTGATATTGCTTGTTCATGAACTATTTGTATCTATTCACCCTTATGAACTTTGAAGGTGTCCTATGCATTTATTTGCTACTCCATGAGGGACAAGATGAATTCCACTATGCTATGTTTTCTATTTGTGAAACAATCAAATGTCTTTAAATGCATTGTTATTCATGATCTTTGTTTGTAACCTTTCATGTTGCATGCATAGTCACTTTGTATTATTGTTAGAACTCCATCTTTCATGCTCATTTTTAGAGTTCTTTGATCCCAACTTTCAATGCTTGCAAATGTTTTGATCTTGATTTTGATGGTGCATGTCACCTAAAAAATTATTCTTTTTATCACTTACCTACTCGAGGACGAGCAGGAGTTAAGCTTGGGGATGCTTGATACGTCGTAAACATATCTATAATTTTTTATGATCCATGCTTGTTTAGTATCTACCTTGCTTTGCTTTATCTACACTTTTAGGCGTTTTTATATGTTTCTGGTACTAACCTATTAACCAGATGCCACAATGCCAGTTGCCTGTTTTCTTCTATTTTTGGTTCCAGAAAAGGGAAAAAATAAATATTCTCGGAATTGGACGGGACAAAAGCCAAAGTTAGTATTTTACCGTGGGGAACACAGAGCCAGAGTACGAGACGGAGGGGAGCCACCAGGGGGCCACACCCCCTGGCCGCGCGTCTAACCCTAGCCCGCTCCTGGGGGGTGCGGCCGCCCTGGGTAACCCTGCCTCGCCTCTTCGCCTATAAAGACCCCTCGATACCAAAACCCTAAGTACCCGATCAATCTTCCACGAAACAGTCCATAGTCGTCGCCACCATCGTCCCTAGATCGGGGGGGGGTCTGAAGCTCTTCCCGGCACCCTGCTGGAGGGGAGATCATCCCAGAGGCTTTCTTCTTCATCATGCCAGCCTCCGGTATGAAGCGTGATTAGTTCCACCTTGGACTACGGGGTCCATGTAGTAGCTAGATGGTTGATTCTCCTCCTTTGTGCTACCATGTTTAGATCTTGTGAGCTCCATTCATGATCAAGATCATCTATTTGTAATCATGCATGTTGTGTTTGCGGGGATCCGATGGATATTGAGATTACTATGTCAGATTGATTAATGGTTTTGTCTTATTGATTCTATCATGTCTGTGTTGTTTGTGATCTTGCATGCTCTTCGTTTCTAGTAGCTATATTGGACAAGTAGATGCTAGTGACTCCAAGAGGGAGTATTTATTCTCGATAGTGGGTTCATGCCTCTATTTAATCTAAGGGAAGTGACAAAATTCTCTAAGATTGTAGATGTGTTGTTGCTACTAGGGAGAAAACAATGGTCTCTTGTTCATGGAACAAGTGGATTGTTTACCTTACACACTTTGCTTAAAGTAGTTATCCGTTGCTTGCAACTTAATACTGGAGGGGGTTCAGATGATAACATGAAGGTGGATTACTAGTCATAGATGCAGTTGGATGGCGGTCTATGTATCTTGTTGTATTGCCCAATCAAATCTCATAGGATCTTGAATGTCTAGTATTGCATTGTTATGCCTTGCTCTGTCCTGTCAATTGCCCTGCTGTAATTTGTTTACCCAGCATGCCATGTTTGTTTATCTTAAGGAGAACACCTCTAGTGAACTATGGACCCCAGTCCAATCTTTACCATTGATACATCTTCCATTGTTACTGTTTACTTTTTGCAAACCACCATTACCTTCCACACCATACAGTTAATCCTTTGTTTTCAGCAAAAAAGGTGAGATTGACAACCTCACTGTTTGTTGGGGCAAAGTCTTGAGTTTGTGTTGTGCAGGTTTCCAAGTTGCTAGCAACACCTTTGGATCATTTCCTTCCTCCTAATGGTTCGATAACCTCGGTTTCTTACTGAGGTAAAACTTGCTGTTGTGCTCATCATACCTTCCTCTTGGGGTCTCCAGACGAAGATCAACAATCAGCTGAGCCATCGTCATACCTCCACTCTTGGCTTTGTAGGCCAAATACTTGCTGCAGTTCCTCTTCCAGTGGCCATCCGCCTTGTAGTAGAAGCAAGTGGATCTGACTGAAGTAGATGGCTTAGTCCCCGAGGAAGCGCTTGGGACCGGGTCCTGAGCCTGCTTTCCTCCTGACTTAGCCTTCTTCTTAGTCCAAGAACTCTTCTTGAATTTAGCCTTATTCTGCACCATCAACACTTGACTGGCACCCTTCTTGAGATCCGCCTCTGCCTGCTTGAGCATCCCATGCAATTCAATGAGCTTCTTATCCATACCATGCATGTGGTAGTTCTAAATGAACTGACCATACGCACTAGGAAGAGAGTTCAGAATTATATCCATAGCGAACTCTTCTCTAATGGGATAGCCAAGCTTCTCTAGAGATTGCACGTAACTAACCATTTTGATCACATGCGGACTCAGTTGATCACCATCCTTAAGCTTGCAACTCAGCAAAGCCTGAGAGACTTGATACCTATCAGTCTTAGCCTGAGCCTGAAACATACTTTTGAGGCTTTCAATCATATCGTAGGCCTCAACATTCTCAAACTACTTTTGCAAGTCTGGTTCCATGTGAGAAGCATAATACAACTAATATCCATGGACTCATCCTTAGCCCGACGGTAGGCATTGATGGCGGCAACAGTCGCATTCTCATTCGGCTCATTTGGAAGTGGGTTGTCTAGGACATGGTCCTTCTTTTCTTGTTTGAGAACAATTCTCAGATTTTGATACCAGTTGGTAAAATTAGTGTCATTCAGTTTATCTTTATCAAGAATGGTTCTCAAAGAAAAAATGGATATCTGAGAGTGACTGTTACTTGGTGCGATGATTTACAACAGAAAATATGCATAACACTTAAGACATGTATTCATAAAAGAGAAAGCATATTAAACACTTTAATATTTATGCTCCCACTAGAACCAACACCCCTCCGATGCTTACTTAGTGATTCAGGATCCTAGATAAGCAAGTCAGCTAGTGAGCTTTAGCATTGATACGTCCAAAACGTATCTACTTTCCCAAACACTTTTGCTATTGTTTCTCCTCTAAACTTGTGTGATTTGGATACAACTAACACGGACTCATGTTGTTTTCAGCAGAATTACATTGGTGTCTAGTTTTTGTGCAGAAAATCAACTATCAGGAAAAATCCCGGAAAATATGCCAAAAATCCTATTTCACTAGAAGATCCACGGAGCCTGAAGACGAGACGGAGGGGAGCCCTGGGTGTCCTACACCCCCTGCCATGCGGGTGGGCCCACCCCGCGCCTGGGAGGGGTGTGGCCAGCCCAGGCACCCCCTTGGCCTCTCTCTTCGCCAATAAGTTACCCCTTGACCTAAAAACCGAGGGGGGGGTTCATCGTTTTTCCAGAAAGAGTTCCGCTGCGCCGCCACCACCAGAAACCAAGATTCGGATCCAGAAACTCGGTTCTGGCACCCTGCCGGGACGGGGAATTTGGGGAGGATCATCGCCATCGTCATCACCAACGCCTCTCCATTAACCATCAATGTTTCCCTCATCCATGAGTGAGTAATCCCCCGCTGTAGGCTATGGGGATGGTAGGGATTGGATGAGTTATATATTGTAATTGAATAAGATTGTTAGGGCATAGTGCCTAGTATCTCTATTAGTGCTATTTGACTTTGTTGCAACTTGTTGTGCTTAATGCTTGTCACTAGGGCCCGAGTGCCATGATCTTAGATCTGAACTTACTATTGAATCATTATGATAATATTGTTTGTGATCTTATCCGCAAGTAGTGTACACATATCATTATCCGGATCCAAAGGCCCCGAAGTGACATACATTGGGACAACCGGAGGGGATGATTGTGATGTGAGGATCACATGTGTTCACGGAGTGTTAATGCTTTGATCCGGTGCTCTATTAAAATGAGCACCTTAATTGCCAGTAGTTCCCTTGAGGCCCCACTGCCACGGGCTAACAGGACAAAAGATGTTGTGCAAGTTCTCATTGCGAGCACACATGACTATATATGGAGCACATGCATATGATTGTTTAGTACTTGGATGCTTATTCTCATTTATCTTCAATTGCACAGGGTTGACCGGGTCTGGGTGATGTGGTGTGCGTGCGTGAGTGTGTGTTTTGGGTTTGAAATGGGTGGCGGAGGCAGGGAGAGGAGTAGGTGGGGTTTTGGGTTGGAGAGGGATTAGGGTTAGGGTTTGATCGATGGGGTTGTAGGTAGCTGGCTGCTGGGCTTTTGGGCCTGGCGGCTGGCTGCCTCCCCCATAAATATTTTTATTTATTTTTAAATAGACTTTTATAAATAGTTTTTAGACGAATAAAAGATCCGAAAACGTCCAGGGTTTTGAGTTTAAATTAAAGGATGGACTAATTAGAAGACAAAATAGGCTTTTGATGAAAATATTTTAGGGCGAAAGTATGCATGATGTCATGATGATGCAAAAATAGAAAATAACACGCAATTTTATTTCAGAATATTTTCCGGGGCATTACAACTCGACACCACTAACAAGGGATCTCGTCCCGAGATCCTAGCAAAGACATCGGGGGAAGAGGTTTGATGATCAGATGTTCTTGTGTTGGGTTAATCGTTGCGACACCACTAACAAGAATTCTTGTTCCGTCTTGAAATCGTCCACACCACCAACAAGGGTTGTTGCTCACATCTTTGGAAGAACACTTCGCAAAGACAAAGGAGGAAGTGGAGGCATCAAAGGTAAGGCCACCTTTAACTTTCGTGGAAGGAGTAAAATTGCATGGTTTCACCAATCAGTGTACAAGAGCGAATGCTAAGAGTAGTGGTATGGTAGCTACTCCATCCCGCACTCAAAGCATTACTCTGTACATGATTAGGAGGATCGTGCAACTAAACTCTCGGAATTCAGACTGAAGATCTTGATAATTGGTATTAACAAAAGATTCAGGTAGATGATGTCATTGCAAAAAGTTGCGAGACATCGAGAAACATTTGAAAAGGGATCAAGTAGAATGGAATCCATATGTATCTCCACCGTTACAAAAGGAGAAAAACGGAACCCTAAAGGTACAACGGAAACCCAACCGCGAGAAGTCCTGGACTTGAAGAAGGTAAGAGATCAGATTAAAACACGCAAAGATAAGAGGAGAAAGAGTAGAGGTAAGGAGTAAAATCAGAGCTAATCATATCTATCCAACGTATTTTACCAAAATAGTTTTGACACTAGACATCCGCCGTTAGCTAGGTTATCCTACAGGCTGGACTAGTGGGGTATCGTAAACCTGGCTCTGATACCACTTGTAACGCCCCCGAATCGGGTCTATGCAGATCTCAGCATTTCCCGCCAAAACCCGCATAGAAGCGATTCAAAGATGCCCACCAGACACTTTCGTGTGGGTGGGATTTGAGTACAAGTAGTTACATCACCGTAGTTTACAATAGAGTCCACAAGAACTTATATATACAACAACGACTCAACGAGTCAAGAATACAAAAGGTACAATACGGAGATACAACTCAAGAAGAAAGCAAGATAGTATCCGAGTACGGACAAGATCCAAATGGGACTAAGAGTCCTGAAGAATAACCAAGCGGTGTCCAACCCTGCCCAGTCCAAGTCGGAAGGGGTAACCTTGCTAACGTCGTCAATCACATACCTGTCAAGCCAAAAGGGTGCCGGCAAAGGGCAAAGGAAAACAGAAAGAGAGCGGTCAGTACTGAGGCCAGTACACGGCGAGACTAGAATTCGACGGTCCTCGCCTACATATGTATGGTGGGCTCAGCGGCAGCAAAGCTTGCACTATCTAACTTATAGAGACACGCTACAACTTCGTCTATTAGAGCGAGATAAGAGAGCGCTATGTTGTAACAATATTATAACACCAAACATAACCCATCCGAAGATTTCCCCCTCGAAGACCAGTCGAGGAAGTCCTCTAGCGGAACACACACGGTGGCAATTTTAGTTAAGCAGGTATTTAGTAGATAAGGCTAATTACTACTTATATTATTAGAGGCAAAACATTAGTGGCGTTGTCTATGATCATGACACTGTACTCCTGAGGCGCCCATAACCGTGGGCACACGGCTTCTCGAAAAGATTTACCCTGCAGGGGTGCACTACTGTACCCAAACGCATGCTCAACCCATCAGGCAACATATTACGCGTGCCATCCGAATCTCACAACAAGAACTGTCCCATAACTACGCGCATATACAGAGGCATCACCTACTGTGGGGAACCAACCAAGAGGTACGACGATTCTCAAGGTAGGCACAGCGTTTGCGCCTACTGGTGGATCGGGCCCTGCGGGGTAACTTATACACACCGTGGGTGCCGCCACCGTGTACCGCGATTTATGTATGCAAGCCATGGCAATCCACCAAAATATCAAGTCCGAAGACATATTAACTCACCCATATCCGAGGACATATTATGCGTATGCACCAAATGGAAAACCAATTTTGTAACCCTCTGGATATACGAATAGCGCCGGTAGTTGAGGGGGGATCCCAGAGGCCCCACATTTGGTTAGCGCGATCAACTCAGAACTGGTATCGTAGAACGAACGGGTCCTAGGTCGGCTCAAGCAGTTCCCAAAGGTGGTCCCTGCCGGGGCCTTATCATTAGGTGAAACCATAACCAATAACATCAGATTAATTATCTTATCATCAACCATATCCAAGTATCATGTTTCACCTGTATGAGAGCGATACTAAGCATGCCTACGACTCGCAAGGACAAAGGTAGCTAATAAAACAAGGTAATAGGATAACCAAGGCAATATAGTAGAACAGGTAATTAAAGGAACGGTACTATAGCATCGACAATAAGGATAGAAATAGATCAATTGGAAGAAGTAAAGACTATAAATGCACAATAGGTAGAAGGGGGAGGATGCTCGCCTGTGAGACAAAGTCGGAAAATCGGAGGCTTGTCGTTTCTCACATCGGCTCATCGTCCTATCCGGTGAAGAAGCAAACACTAAAAATAGCAACCGATGCAATATTTAATAATACGGCGGAAGATCCGGCATGTTATGATATGATGCATGACATGGTAATATACGGTCCCTCTTAGCAGTATTAAGCGGGATCGGGATCCCGTCAAATAAATATTATGGTTCGAGTTGTTTATCTATCCCGCAATTTAAATGTTGGCTTAATAAGCCAAAACATGGCATTGGTTCACTACGCAATATTAAATGGAACCGGGACAAGACAAATATCACTCCCATATATTCCATATTTATTTAGTAGACGAATCGCCATATATCCCCGAACAACAATATATGTATGCAAACATGAATGATTTAATATGCAATGGGTTAAATACGACATTTATAAAGTATGGGCTCGGTTAGAGATCACACATCTCGGATCGATGATCTTGGTGTTCACCAAGGGGGTCGACAGGTTCGGCCTCCGGGGTCTCGGCCATTGGATCCGTGAAGACGGTCAAGACATCCGGGAAGGCGATCATGGCTCGGGGCTTCGGATCCTCAAGATCGGGGCCTTCAAAGCCGTGATGGGATCGGGGTGTTTGAAACCTGGAAGGAGATCCTGAGGGTCCGGTGTTGTTGATTCTCGAAGATGGGGTGTGGCCGGTCAAGCGACGCACAAAAGAACCAATATGCAGTCCCCGTAGCTCCCCCTTCTGCTGGAACGGAACCGAAGGCAAAATAGTTTGCTCGGGGTGAGATACAGAGACAAAGAACACATATACGCATATCAGCAACATGGATAGGCAGGGCGCCATGTCCTTAGCGACAAACGGCGACCTCACGGCGATCTTGAGAGGCAGGGCGCCGAGCATGGAGGGGGGCCGCGGCTGGAGCAAGACTTGTGGAGTGGAGCGTGGCCAAAAGAAGACATCAGCGGAGCACCTCGGGCCCCTGCGGTTTGTCGATGGAGGCAGAGGCGCGGTCCCTGGAGGTCACAAAGAGGAGGCCTCTGAGGCGTGGCGGATGATGAGGTGCCGCGGGGCGCAGGCCGGCGAGGAGAGGACGGGGTAGGCCGGATCAGAGGTTCGCGAGGAAGGCGCGGGGTTCACCGGCGAGGAGGGCGACGACCAGCGAGAGGCGGCGGCAAGCGAGGGTGCACGATGAGCGGAGGTGGCAGAGCCGGAGGAGCGCGGGCACGCGCGGTAGAGGGGAGAGGGCGGCGGCGGCGGTGGTTGATGAAGCAGAGAGAGGGTCGCTCGGGAGGGAAGAAGGGGACGTGCGGGAGCTTGGGGCTCTGGCAGTGGCGCGATGCAGAGGCGAGGAAGGGCGGTCGGAGGTCGACGGGAAGGCGGTGGCGCCATGGCCGGGGCGAGCTCGAGGGAGAGGGGTCCCTGGCGGAGGCGATGGAAGCGCCTGGTGGCGGTGGGCTCGTGGGATCGAGCAGGACAGAGGGGGCGAGGTGGGTGGTTCGCGAAGGGGACGGGGTCCCGTGCGGGATTGCAGGCATAGGACCGCGAGTGGGTCCAGGGGGTCGGTGGCGACGCGGGGTGGGGTTGTGTTTGTGTATGCACAGGGTTGACCGGGTCTGGGTGATGTGGTGTGCGTGCGTGAGTGTGTGTGTTTTGGGTTTGAAAGGGGTGGCGGCAGCAGGGAGAGGAGTAGGTGGGGTTTTGGGTTGGAGAGGGATTAGGGTTAGGGTTTGATCGATGGGGTTGTAGGTAGCTGGTTGCTGGGCTTTTGGGCCTGGCGGCTGGCTGCCTCCCCCATAAATATTTTTATTTATTTTTAAATAGACTTTTATAAATAGTTTTTAGACGAATAAAAGATCCGGAAACGTCCAGGGTTTTGAATTGAAATTAAAGGATGGACTAATTAGAAGACAAAATAGGCTTTTGATGAAAATATTTTAGGGCGAAAGTATGCATGATGTCATGATGATGCAAAAATAGAAAATAACACGCAATTTTATTTCGGAATATTTTCCGGGGCATTACACACGGGCTGACAGGACAAAAGATGTTGTGCAAGTTCTCATTGCGAGCATGCATGACTATATATGGAGCACATGCATATGATTGTTTAGTACTTGGATGCTTATTCTCATTTATCTTCAATTGCCCTAGGTCTTGAAGTTACATGTTTAGACTCGTCCATGTAACGCCCATCCATCCATCTGTATGCCTACCGCGCTCATATCCTAATGTTTGCTACTACTATTACTATTGCTCCTGTTTCACTGTTGTTGTTGCTTTGCTGTTGCTACTACAAACTATTGCTACTGATAAACTTCTGTGAGGAAGAACTATTTCCACGTGCATCTGAATTGACAACTCATTTGTTAAGACTTGCAAGTATTCTTTGGCTCCCCTTGTGTCGAATCAATAAATTGGGTAATACTACCCTCGAAGACTGTTGCAATCCCCTATACTTGTGGGTCATCAAGACTATTTTCTGGCGCCGTTGCCGGGGAGCATAGCTTTATTTGTAAGTTCACTTGGATCTATTATTGTTCACTGCTACTCCTTTCATCATGGGTTAGTCTCGTGATGGAAAGTTTCCTATTTTACCATCCACTACAAGAAGAGGTAAAGTCCTAAACACCTTTGTTGCTCTTGATTCACCGTCTGTTATAAGTAAGCTTGTTACACCACCACATACACATCCTACACACACGGCTACTACTGCTGAATCTGAAACTGCTTTTGATACTCATGATGTTACTTCTACTGTGCTTTATGTGAGTGGTTCATTAGGTCTTTCCTAGATTCTACCATGGCTGGTCTAGGAAGTACTGAAACTCCTAATGAAGAAACTTTTACACCTGTTAGCTCACCCGAGTCTAGCGAGAGTTATGATATTAATGATGGTTACATTGAGTTTACTGATGATTTTGTTGAAGAGTGCCGAAACACACATGGTACTAGTGCTATTAAGAGTCTCCTTGCAAGACGTACCATTATTCCTAAACTGTCCTCTGATCCTAAGTTTGCCACCTCTCCCATAGATATTAAAGATAAAGATTATGATTATTCTCTTGATTTATCCTATTTAGACATTATTGAGAAAGAACCTTTCTATGGAACTGAAAATGAGAGTGTTGTAGCTCATATGAATGAGCTTTCCACTATGAGTGCTTTATTCCCTGATGATTTTAAGATGCGCAATTACTTTGTTACAAAGATCATCCCTTTTTCACTAAAAGGAGAAGCTAAGACTTGGTTTAATAGATTACCTCCCGGTTCCATTAATAGCCCAGATTGCTTGATTGCTTCTTTCTTCCAGAAATATTTTCCTCCAAGTGCTAGACATGCTGCTTTGCAGAGACTTTTTGATTTTAAACAAGGCGAAGAAGAGAAATTGCATGAGTCATGGACAAGGTTCTATGCCTTGATTCATGCACATACTGGATGTCCATTGCCTAAGAATGAGCTTATTGATATTTATTATAATGGACTAACTAATGATTCTAGGACATACCTAGATAGCTTTGCTAATTGTGTTTTCAGGAAAAGAATTCCTACAGATTCTGAAGAATTAATGGCTAAGATAAGCAAGAATTATGATGATTGGACTTCAACTGAGCTAAATACACGTGAGCCTATTACTCCTGAACCAGTTATGCCTGAACCAGATCCAATACCAACACCAAAGAAAAGGGTAGTTATTGCATTAAATGATTAAGTGATGAAAGAAGCTAGGAAATGTCTCAAGGAGAAAGGTATTAGAGCTGAAGATGTGAAGAATCTACCTCCTATAGAAGAATTATGTAAGCCAATTTCCCACTCATCCACTATTGAGGTACGCTCTCTCCAACACTTTGATGAAGGTGATATTCCTTATGGTAAGCCTCCTGATCAATGTTTAGAGGAACTTGACATTTTTATTGTTAAGCAAGGTAATTTTAATAAACAACTTCAGAATCATTTATTGGAAAACTCTAGAGATATTAATGAGTTGAAAGATATTGTTGAAAGAACTTCTAATGATATTAAAATGCTTTGTAAACACTTTCAAATGGTTCAAACCCAACTTGATCAACTTGCTAAGGTACAAAAGGATATGCTAGTTAATGCCTCAGGAGATAAACATGCTTATGGAATTAGAACTAGGAGTGGTATAGCTACTCAAGATCCTTTATATCCTGAAGGACACCCTAAAAGAGTTGAGCAGGATTGCCAACAAGGAGAAAGTAGTGGTAGTCCTCGTAAGAGAAAGAAAAAGAAACACAAAATAGTTGAGGAGCCACTTGAACCTGCTGTAGATCCTAATAGTATATCTGTCTCTGATGCTGAAACTGAGAGTGGTAATGATAAAAATGATGCTCCTGATAAGGAGGAAATTGAGGAAGAACTTGAGAAGCACACTAAGAACACTAGGTACACTAAGGAAGATTTTATTGCTAAGAAACATGGTAGTGAGAGAGAACCTTGGGTGCAGAAACCTATGCCTTTTCCAGGTAAGAAACATAAGTCAAAGAAGGAAGAACACTACAACAAGTTTTGTGAGTGTATGAAACCTTTATTTTTGCAAATTCCTTTGACTGATGCTATTAAGTTGCCTCCTTATTCAAATATGAAGGATACTGTCTCTAATAAAAGGAAGATTCCTACTGAGGAAATTTCTACTTTGCTTGCTAATTATTCCTTCAATGGTAAGGTTCCAAAGAAACTTGGTGATCCAGGTATACCAACTATTCCTTGCTCTATTAAGAATAATTATGTTAGAACTGTTTTATGTGATTTGGGAGCTAGAGTTAGTGTTATGCCTTTTTCTCTCTACAAGAGACTCCAGCTATAAAAGTTGATCCCAACTGATATATCTTTGCAAATGGCTGATAAGTCAACTCCTATTCATGTTGGTATATGTGAGGATGTTCCTGTTCAAGTGGCTCATAATTGCTTGGTTTTAACTGATTTTGTTGTGCTTGAAATGCTTGAAGATGATAACATATCTATTATTCTTGGGAGACCTTTTCTTAATACTGCAGGTGCTGTCATCAATTGTAATCAAGGAAAAGTACCATTCAATATTAATGACAAAGAGCATACTGTTTATTTCCCCAAAAAGGTTGCTAAAAGCTATTGCTTGAATTCCATTGAAAATATTGAGAGCATCAAGGTTGGAGAAATATATTGTCCCATTCCACAAGAAAATTTTGAAACTATTATGATTGGGACCATTGCTATCAAGTTTGAGGTAACATAATCACCTTGTGCAATGCAAAGTTTTGTTTCATATAAGATTGTTTTGGTAACAAGACTTGATCAACCTTGTTAACAAAAGGATTTTAATGAACAAAATAATGTTTTCACTATGGTTATACTTGCTTTATTTTACTTTTCTCCTTCCTAGTCTTTGCCTTTTCTTTTGATAGCTTTGGTTTTGTTAGTTGTTTGCTTGTTAGAGTGTCTTAGAACTTCTGTAGTTTGGTTTTTGGTTTGCTTTTGCTTCTTCTAAAGAACTGTTTCTGCGAGAAAATCAATTTTCATATCCTGAAAATTGGCCAAAAATAAAGTTTCCCGAAAAATCCCAGAAAATTCAAAATAAATTTTTTATCGAAAAAAGGGGCAGAGGGACACCTGGAGTGGCCCAAGGGGCCACCCCGGGCCATCACACCCCTGGTGGGCGCGGCCATCCCCCAGGTGGCGCCTGGATGGGGTGTCTCCCACCTGGGCCCCTCCAAGGTGCCTCCTCCCAGCCATCTTCTTTCTCTCTCCCGAAAAACAACGGAAAACTTTCTCAAG
The DNA here is from genome assembly GCA_916181665.1 of Avena sativa. Classification (NCBI taxonomy): domain Eukaryota; kingdom Viridiplantae; phylum Streptophyta; class Magnoliopsida; order Poales; family Poaceae; genus Avena; species Avena sativa. The sequence continues at coordinate 406,680,241 of OV702283.1, read as the reverse complement.
CTCGTTTTCCTGTTGTTCTTGCTCGCGAATTTTGATCTCCTTGCTCATCCCATCTTTGTTGCTGATTTTTGGAGGGATTGCTCCTTGGTATGTGCCTCCTCCGCTTGTCCAATTAGATTTGTGATTGGTAGATTGTATCTTGAGTATTTTGCTGCTATAGGTGACAGGTTGTGTGAGCTTGCATGCTTGTTCTATGCTTAAGAGATTTCATTTTGATGCATGTGTATCCCTCTAGCAAGTTCCTATATTATTTTCTCGTCATTTATCAACTTGGAAATCACTTGGTTTGATGTTTGTCTAAAAATTTCATAAAAAAGAGGTCATGGACAACCACACATTTGGTGAAATATTTGAGAGTGATGGACCTAGGAGGGAAAGGCCTTCAAGATCATCCTCCCGAGCTAGGCCCTCATACAATGAGGATCTCATTACACCGTGATTTGGCGACGAGGGAGATGAGGGGGATGCTCACTGTAACACCCTCAGAATCGGCCCTATGCAAGTTTTAGCGCTTCCCGACAAACCTGCATAGAAACGATTCAAAGGTGCCCACCAGGCACTTGCATGCGGGTGGAAGAAGTAATATCATTACACAATAGTCCACGATGGATCCCATAGAACATATATATACAACAACGACTCCAAGAGTCAAGAATACAGATATACAATACAAAAATCCAAATCACCTTGAAAACGATACAGCATCCGACTACGGATAAGAAGCAAATTGAGCTAAGAGCCCTGAAGAATAACCAATGGCGTCCATAACCCTGCCCAGGCCGAGCCGGAAGGGTAACCCTGCTAACGACGTCGATCTCTAAACCTGCTTAAACAAAAGGGGTGCCGACAAAGGGCAAAGGAAAAAGAGAGCGGTCAGTACTGAGGCCAGTACACGGCGAGTCTAGAATTCGGCGGTCCTCGCCTACATAGGTATGGTGGACTGAGCGGCAGCACAGCATGCACTAAACAACCTATAGAGACTCGATACAACTGTCGGCTATCAGAGAGAGATAAGAAAGACCTATTCGAAACCATCCTGATTCTACCACCAAGCATACCCATCCTGGTATGTCCCCCTCGAGACCAAACAAGGAAGTCAATCGAGGAACTCACACAGTTGGCAGTTTTATTTATTCAGTTATCGTTGCAGCAATTACTAGTCAGGTATAGATAGTCATCCTGATATAATAAGCAGTGGGCACTTTTAGTTAACCATTCCATTGTAGTTGCACACTTACTAGTCAGATACAATTAGCATGAGATATCCCAAACCCAGCAGTTGTTGGTACTTCTATTTATCCATTCCGTTATAGTGAAGCTGATTACTAGTCATATCGGATACAAGTAAAATTATAACAGTAAACTTTAGTTATAGTTGTCTATGATCGAGAACTGTGCTCCAAGTCGTCCATAACCGCGGACACGGCTTCTCGAAAAGATTTAACCCTGCAGGGGTGCACCAAAGTTTCCACACGCACCTACACCCTTGTTGTCAGATCAGGTAGGTACAAGATCACAAAACATACACCCAACGGTATGTCGACGGGGTTTCGGACATGACGTTTCCCAGACCCAAAGCAAGCACATGGGGGCCACCCCACTAAGCTACCCGTAACGAAGTCGGTCGGTCTCCGAGACGGACCCAGGGTTTGTGACGACGGCTGTAAACGACTGGGAACCCGAAAGTGTGACTGGGCTTGTCGATACCGCGAAAACGTGGCACGGGGTTCCAAAACAGTACAAGCGCTCCACGCGCAATAGTAAATAAAGCAGTAAGTCATGGCATAAGTACAGGATAGTAATAAAGCCCCAAACTACTTTGTGGCCCCCGATATAGTACTTTGAAATCAGGTACTAATCGATGGGGGTGCCCACACACCCCACCTGTGGTTAGCGCGCTCGATCTCGGAACAGGTGTCAAGAACTCGGGGTCCTACGGGACACCAGTGAGCGGTTAAAAACCAAATATTGTCTATTACCCACCGGTGCCTCTGCATTTACCTACTTTCAATTTTAGTTATTAAACGGTAATTAAATCCATGATCATCTCCAACATTAAACATGCGGCATTACTCCAACAACTGTGGTACTTGACGACACGCAACAGCACTTGAGCAAGCGACTACGACACGCAAGTCCAACTATCTACCAAACAACAGGTAATAGGATGTGTCCAAGGCAATATAAGGCTGCAAGGGATATCACGGGTACGAAAACTAGAGCATCGCAACACAGATAGCAATAGATCAACAGGAGGAAATAAAGACTATAAAGTAAAATAGGTAGAAAGGGGGAGAATGCTCGCCTAAAAAACATTGCCGAAGGTTCATCCGAAGAACGGGCGTCACTCGCATCAACTCATCGGCCTAATCCGTGAAGAAGCGAAGCACTAGAAGAAACACCGGATGCACTATTTAATACTACGGCAGAAGATCGGGCATGATGCATGTATGATGTATGACATGTCAAAGGTGCGATGCAATTAGGCCACATTAAGTGGAACTGGGGTCCCGACAATTATTTATTAAGTTCATATTGTTTAGATATCCCGCAATTTAAATGTTGTTTGAACATGGCAAAATATATCATCGGTTCGCTACACAATTTTAAATGGACCAATATTAGAATAGATTCGCCCGCATATGGACTCCATATTAATTATTAGGTGAATCGGCATAATGCTCCCAAACCCCATTATATGTGTGCAAGCATGACAATTTAATATGCAACAAGTATATTATATATATTACAAAAATATAGGGATCTCGGGAAAAGGGGACACACATCGGGGTATCGGCGATCTTGGTTCCAAGGGGTTCGACGGGGTCAGCATCGGACGTCGGATCCGGGAAGGAGAACTTGGCTCGGCGTCGGGTTTGGGATCGGTCTTCGGCATCGGGGCTTCGAGGGTCAAGAAGAACTTGGTTTGGCATCGGTTCTCGTCAGTAGTCCTTGTTGAAACAACAATCTGCTATTGGACTTGAGCTAAGCCAACACCACATGCACCAACAAGCCAGCAACAAGGCCACACACGACAGGCAGGAACAAGAGCCTCCCACAGACATGCATGGGACAAGCAGCAAAAATAACAGGGGAGACAACAGCCAACGAACTAAGTGGCATGCGGGCTGGGCGGTGATGTCGCATAGGAGAGGTCTCGTGTGGGAGGAGCCAGGCTCGCGCACGCTGCAGGGAGTGATCGGGATGGCAGCCCCTGACAGGGAGCAAGGTCGACGGCCCCGGGCGGCTGCCGGACGAACCAGAGGCGAGGCCCAGGAGGGGTCACCAGGGACAGGGGCGCGGGGTTGCGCGGGCGGAGGAGATCCCGCGGCCATGGCGACGGCAAGAGGCGCAGCGCGGGGTAGGGAAGGCGTACGGCAGCAGCCGGGAGACGATACCGGAGAGGCGGGGAAGTCCGAGCACCGCAGGACGAGGCGGTGGCATCGGGGCCGGAGGTAGACGGAAGGAGGCCGACGGAAGGGCGCCCGCGATGGCGTGCAGAGGCGGCCACGAACGGAGAGGAGGCGATGGCCGGAGAAGAGGCGAAGGTGGGGGAAGCCCCTGGTGGCGGACGGGGACGGGAGGATGAGGGGAGGCGGCAGCGTCGGGACATAGACAGCCGAGCGGCGGAGGGCGAAGGAGAGGCCACGTGGCGGGGAGAGGTCGGTCGGGTCGGGAAGCACGACAGATGAGCTCGGGGTAGGCGAGGGCGGGCTCGACGGCTGGCCACGGAGGTGGAGCTCCACGGGGCGGCTCGAGCTGCCGAAGGGGCGACGAGACGGCGGCGCTTGACGTGCTGTCCAGAGGAGGGCGATGACCGGAGGCAGGATGTCTGGGAGGAAGCGAGGTGGGGAAATCGGACCTGGCGGTGGCGGTTGCCCGTGAGATTGAGAGCAGAGGCGGAGTCAGGGAGGAAGGGGGTGGTGGAGAGCAGTCACGCGAGGGAGACGGGGTGATGGGGATGTACCTACCGGGGTATACCCAGCAGGACGTTTCCGACTGGCCCAAGAACTGGCGAGTGGTCCTGCAAGCCGGCGACTGGATCAAAGCCCAGCGTGGATCCAAGCGACTGGAAGCTGAAGGCCCAGGCGAGTAGATAGGCCCAGTCGCGATGAGGTGATGGCGAGGGGCAAGGGCCATCAGCCTATACAACTGCTGACCTTCTGGCCGAGTCCTTCTTCGACCCGCGGAGATAGGCCCAGTCGCGATGAGGTGATGGACTCGGCAAGTTGAAGTTTATATTCCAACTCAATGACCGTTGAAGGCCCAGGACAGTGGCGCCCACCGTGGGGCCTGGCCGGTGTTCTGCGGCGAGATCCAATCTGCCCATCAATGAGACGGTCGCCACCGGCCGCATGATAGCGATCAGCGAGATGCTCCAAATCTTGCCGAGCAGCTACTTCCCGGCAGCGCGACCCGTCACGCACAGCGTGATCCTGCCGGTCGGCACGATCAGCCTCTTCGTCGGCCTCACCGACGTCATCGTCTCGGAGGACTCGGCTCGCATCCGCGAGTCGCCGCCATGCGATCGGCTCTCCGAGAGCCAGATCCGCACGATCCATCGCCTCGCCTCCGAGTACAACTCGGCCCACAGCAACGTGGCCGAAAACTCAGCGGTCGCAGAAGACGCGGCCCTCAACGACGACGCCGACTCGGCGACTCCAGCGTCACTCGCCGGATCCATCACCGCGGCTTCACCCGCGGGCTCCATCACCCAGGTCTCCAACGTGGGAGACTTCGAGGACCCCTCCATCCTCGGGATCTTTGACTTCGACTCCGGGTCGGAAAACTCCACCGACCTCCACGACGGAACCGGTCGCCACGCCGCGACCTACATGGCGACCGACACCGAGCCGCCGGAGGACCCCTTCTCCACCCCAATCCCTCCTAACGCCACGGCAACAGAGGTCGAGGAACTCCGCCTGAAACTGGCGGAGGCAGTGCGAAAGAAGCAAGCCGAGCGCGAAAAATTTCGCCTCGAGCAGGTGACGGCGCAGGACCTATCGCGTTACCACCAGCAGCAGATCAGGTCGCGCCTGAACCCCACCGTTCAGGGGCGCGCCCTGAAATTCGACGATGAAAACGACCCGGCCCGCGTGGCCGAGCGCGCGATCTGCGAGAACGCGCCACCAGGAGGAAGCGCCCGGCCCCCGCCAGGGTCGACGGCGATAGGCGCCCCACCTCCACCCAACCACACACCTCCCAGGGACCAGCCGCGGATAGTAGTCTCCTCACGGGAGCGAGACGCAAACGGCCTCCCACTGTTCTCCACCCCGATGGACAACCTCGTGGCAGGCCGAGCAGCAGCCGGCAACATCACGGCCACCGGCGACGGCGCCCTACAGATCCAGTACGTCAGGGCCCTGCTCGCAAAGACCGTCGAGCAGCAAAACGCAGGCGCCGACTCGCAGGGTCGAGTGCACTCGCGTTCTTCGGGAAGCAGAGCGGCCTCAAGCGGCCGCCCAATGGCGGCAAACACCCTCAACTGCCCGCCACCAGAGCCACTGCAGCTCCAACACCGACCCGCGAACGCGACACTCTCCACCAACGACCCTAGGCCAGCGACCAACTTCGTCGCCGCCAACGGTCAACCCATCGACGCCCGCACCCACATCATCAACAACCAAAGCTGGCGCGCACGCCATCCCGACGACCTGCGACACACCCTAACCAATCGCCGCGACGGCGAGCCCATGGGGTCGCTCAGTCGACTCGGCCCCAAGTGCTACAGACCAATGATCCGAGGCGAGAAGTACCCGCCAAACTTCAAGGCGCCGAAGGAGATAGAAAAGTACGACCCCGCAGTCTGGCTCGATACATACCTCATGGCGATGGGGATCGCAGGCCACACCGACCTGCTAGCCGCCCGTTACCTCCACCTTATGATGGAGGGGACGTGCAGGCAGTGGATCAACACCCTCCCCCAGGATAGTATCGACTCCTGGGAGGAGATGCGCGACGCCTTCGTCAGGCACTTCGAGTGCTCCTACACCCGTGCCACCACCATAGAGGACCTGGAGCGATGCGTCCAGGGACCCCGCGAGTCGACCCGCAACTGGGTCCAACGATGGCAAGAACTCTGGTACAACGAGGTCGGCATCCACCCGGACACCGCGATCCATTGCTTCAAGACCTCGTGCTGCTACGAGCCCCTGGTCGCCAAGCTCAAGCGACACTCTTGCACACTCGACAACATACCGGACCTCCTCGAGATCGCCAAACGGTACGCGGAGGAATATCCAAACCAGGAAACCGACGACGAGTCGGGAGGTCAACGCCGCACGAGCGGCAACGACAGCGGACGACGGTCTGACCTACGCTACAGCAACACTCGCCTCACCGGCAAGCGCCGCAGTGACGGGCGAGTCGACTTCGTCGCCAATGCCAGGAACGCACAACGCGAGCCCAAGAGCTTCCGCCACGACAGAGGACAACGCCGCAATGGCGGCAACTACAAGGCCAAGCCAAGGTTCGACCCCGCGGCCCTCCTTAACTAACCTTGTGCGTTTCATAGCAGGGAAGGGAAGCCCGCAATGCACACAACCGCCGACTGCCACACCCTCAGGGAGATCGAGAAGGCATGGCGAGCACGGGAGGACCCCGACAACAGCCCGCCAAATGGCGGAAAATTCAGCAAAGTGGCCGGCTCGCTCCATACCTTCACAGGCTTCAACACGAAGCGCGAGAAGAAGGTCATCACCTGCGATGTCGCCGTCAACGCGGTGGCTCAGGTGGACGTCCCCCAGTTCCTCAACTGGTCGGAGCAGCCCATCACCTGGAGCCGCCAGGACCACTCGCCACGCATCGAGTACCCAGGCCGAGTCGTCCTGGTGGTCAAGCCTAAGGTCGACGACTACTGGCTCCCCAAGACATTGATGGACGGCGGCAGCTCCATCAACATCCTGTACCTGGACAACTTCAGGCGGCTGCGGCTCCCGCAGTCGATGATCGAGACAACCCACACCACGTTCCATGGCATCGTTCCCGGTCGGAAGGCGTACCCGATCGGCAAGGTCACGCTGCCAGTCAACTTCGGCACACCAGCAAACTTCCGCACCGAGCGGATCGTCTTCGAGCTGGTGCCCTTCGACAGCCCCTACCACTGCGTCCTGGGGCGCCAGGCATTCGCCAAGTTCATGGCAACGCCACACTACGCGTACAACGCGATGAAGCTCCCCGGGACGTGCGGCGTCATCACCATCAACGGCGACCCCGACATGGCCGCCGAGTGCGAGGCCAAAGGAGCCGAACTCGTCGATGCCGTTATCGCGGCAGAAACCAATCACGCCGATGAACTCGCCAAGTACGCGAGCGGGGTCAACAACGATGACCCCACCATACTCAAGAAGCCTAACTCGGAGGGCGCAAACACCTCAACCTTCGAGGCAACGACGCACACCCGCACTGTCGAGATGGTCCCAGGCGACTCCAGCCAGACGGTGACGATCGGGACGGGCATGAGCCCAGCCTAGGAAGGCGTGCTCATCGAGTTCCTCCGTGAGAACAGGGACATTTTCGCATGGAAGCCCTCTGACATGCCTGGTGTCCCTAGGGAGCTCGCTGAGCACAAGCTAAACGCCGACCCCAAAGTGCGACCCGTCAAACAGTCGCTGCGGCCCTTCAATGAAGAGCGCCTCCGAGCCATCGCCGAGGAGGTGCAGCGTCTACTCGCTGTAGGCTTCATCCGGCCAATCAAGTACTCCAAGTGGCTGGCAAACCCAGTCCTGGTCGAGAAGAAGAACGGGACCTGGAGGATGTGTATCGACTACGCAAACTGGAACAGCGCCTGCCCAAAGGAACAGTTTGTCCTCCCGCGGATCGACCAAATAATCGATTCCACCGCGGGCTCGGAGTCGCTATGTTTCCTCGACGCCTACTCTGGGTACAACCAGATCAAAATGGTTGTCGAGGACGAGGAGAAGACGGCGTTCATCACGCCATTCGGAGCCTTCTGCTACACCGCCATGACCTTCGGCCTCAAGAATGCCGGGGCGACCTACCAGCGGTGCATGCAAGAGTGCCTCGCGAGCCAAATTGGCCGCAACATCCACGTCTACATCGATGACGTGGTCGTAAAGTCCGCTCGCCAGGGTGACCTACTCGCCGACCTGGCGGAAACGTTCGCCAACTTGAGAAAATACAAGATAAAGCTTAACCCAGGCAAATGCACCTTCGGTGTACCAGCAGGACAACTACTGGGGTACGTCGTCTCCAAGCAAGGGATTGAGGCGAACCCCACCAAGATCGACACGATCGCCCGACTCGGCAAACCCGAGTGCCTACGCGACGTCCAGAAGCTGGCCGGGCGAGTAGCGGCTCTCAGTCGCTTCATCCCCCGCCTGTGTGAAAAGGCGATGCCCCTATACCGCCTGATGCGCAAGAACCCCACCTTCCAGTGGGACAAGGAGGCGGATGACGCGCTTCGCGACCTCAAGAAGGTGCTACTCGCCACACCGCTACTCGCCGCCCCCGCCGACAAAGAACCCATGCTGGTTTACGTCGCGGCTTCCGAGCGCGTCGTCAGCGCCGTCATGGTCGTCGAGCGACCGGAGGAAGGAAAGGAGCGCCCAGTACAGCGACCGGTGTACTACATCAGCGAGGTCCTCACCGAGTCGCGCCAGCGATACCCGCAGTACCAGAAGCTGGTATACGCGGTCTTCAGAGCTCAGCGGCGCCTGCCGCACTACTTCCAGGAGCACCCGATCACGGTCATCTCCTCAGCACCATTGCAGGACATCATCCGCAACCGCGAGGTGACCGGGCGGGTCGCCAAGTGGGCCGTCGAGATCGGCGTCCACAACATCAAATACGAGCCACGAAAAGCGATCAAGTCGCAGGCCCTAGCGGACTGTATCGCCGACTGGGAAGAGGCCCAGCAGCCAGAGAAGCTGCCATACCTCCATTACTGGAGCCTGCACTTCGACTGCTCCAAGAACGCGGACGGCGCAGGCGCAGGGATCGTGCTAACTTCACCGAAGGGCGACAAGCTCCGCTACGTCCTCTGCCTCGACTTCACACCCTGCACCAACAACATGGCCGAGTACGAGGCCTTACTCCACGGCATGCGAGCTGCCAAGGAGATGAATTTCAACCGCCTACGCTGCTACGGAGACTCCGACCTCGTCGCTGGGCAAGTTGCTGGCACCTGCGATGCTGTCTCCCCCACCATGGCCGCGTACCGCCAAGCAGTGGACAAGCTGGGCGGACACTTCACAGGCTACTCCGTCGAGTGGATCGACAGGCGGAAGAACGAGGAGGCCGACGCACTCTCTTGCATTGGGTCGGCTCGACTCGCACCACCCGCCGGCGTCTTCCTCGACACAATCACCAAGCCATCAGTCTCTCCCCTGAGGGAGATCGACATCGGAGTCCCGTTACAACCGGAGGCAGCCCTGGTCGCACTCGTCACCGAGCCAGACGACTGGACCAAGCCCTACATCGCCTACCTTGAGGCCGGCACCTTGCCGGCAGACGAGACGGACGCTCGGATGATCGCACGCTGATGCAAGTCCTACACCATCATCGACGGCGAGCTCCACAAGCGCAGCGTCACCGGCGTGTTCCAACGATGCGTCCAACCCGCTGAAGGACGCAAGATCCTCCACTGTAACATCCCTAAAATCATGATTTCAAAGTTTGCATATCACTCATGCATGCATATAGATTTGAGATCATATTCAAACTCATTTCAGGAAAACAGAAGCACTTGATGCTATGATTTTATGTGAGCAGATTTAATTCAAATGGCCATCACCATTTGAAAGCTTGAAAGTTTAGGAACCTAGATGCTTATCTTCATTGTTGGATAGTTTGTGTGTAGAATTTGGACCAAAGTTAACTTAGAAATAATTTCAAAACCCTTTTTTTAAAACATTTGCAAATCAGATGCAAAGTCTCTGATTATTTTAAATCCAAGCTTGAACCAGCCTATACAAAGTAACCCCATGGGTTTTGACCTATTTTTTAGACCAATTCACCACTACAAAACCTCAGAAAGATTTGAATTCAAATTGAACTTGAAACCATTTGAAAACCTATTCAGAAAATCGAAATAGAAAAGGAAAAGGAGTAAACAAAAGAAAAAGGCCGCGCGCCAGGGATCTAGCCCAGCAACGAATCAAGCCCAACAAGCCCACCCGGGGCATTTCCTTTCTTCTCTCACGCGCGAGTGCACTCCTTCAGTCACTGACAGCCAGACCCCACGCTCCCTCTGTCTATTTCACCGACCAGCGGGCCCCGTCCACGTCGTCTTCGTCTTCCCCTGATTCCGCGCATGATCTCCGCCGCTGGCCGTTGCAACACTGATACTGCGAGCTTAATTAGCATTGATGCGACGAGCGTTTCCTGTCGAGCTTCGGGCTATAAGATCTCCCCCTCCTCGCGACCATTTCCCCCAATCAATTTTGCCTTCACGCCACCAGGCTGCCCACGACTCGCACGACTCCGCCGCTGTTCCGACGGCTGCGCCGGCGAATTCCGGTGAGTTCCGAGCTCCCCTCTGCCTCTCATTCATGCTATCTTGTTCAGTGAGTCTCTGCGCACCTACTGACACACCCCATTTGCCTCCGCATGAACCGTAGCTCCAGCAACGTCGACGACTGGCCGCCACCGTCTTCGGTTTCAACTCCGACGACCTCCAGTGGTAAGTCCAGACCGCCCCAAGCTTTCTCCTTCACACACACATCTCCTCCATGATCTCCTGCATCTGACCATGCCCTTTGTTTGCCTCCTAGTGATCGACAACCTCGCCAACGACGACGATTGACCGTGCCGACGTCTGTCCCTACTCCGACGAGCAATCATCGCCATATCTGCGCGCCCCGGGACAAACCAGAGCCACCTCGAGCCTCAGCACGCCACCGTGGTCCTGGTAAGCGCCTTCTTGCTTCCCCGGACGACCTAGAGTGCCGACGCCACCGTAGTCAGGCGCGCCGCCGCCGGTCAACGCCGCTAGCACTGCCCGTTTCTGGTTAATAGATTGTAGCCGTCAGATCTGGATCCTACGCGTAGAAACAGTTCACTTAACGAAGGGGTATGGACAGATCTGAGCCGCGCAACGTTAGTTAGATCCAACGGCGCAAGAGGGTGATCCGGTGCGAACCGGTACGCACCAGTTATAACGCGACGCGTGTCTAGGGTTAGTTCAAAAACAGAATTCAAAATCAGATTTGGATCAAATTTTCAATTGGCTATAACTTTTGATTCCCACGTTGGAATTTTGCAAACTTTATACCGTTGGATTCAGTGAGTCAAGACCTTTCTGAATATCCAATGTGTTTAACAAATAGTAACTGTTAAAATGACTTTATATACAGAAACATGTTTAAGGCTATTTTGAGCATAGATTTAGTTTAGTAATTTGTATTAGTGCCAAATAAGTTTGATTGGCAAACTTTGTGACTTGTTATGTTTCTGTATCATGCACTTGCTTGGTAGGGTTTTCAAAATCATCACTTAGTAAATTCTTGCATGCATGCATTCATATTTTTGTTGTATATAAATTGTGTGTAATTGTATGCTACCAATTTTTGTGTAGATTTTGCTAGTGACTGTGATTGTGAAGAGTGCTACTCTCCCCATTACCAAGGCAAGTGATACTACATGATATTTCCACCCTTTATTTTGCATAAGCATTAGAATTATTTTTGCTAAGTCTTGCATGCTTCTTTTGCCAAATGCCATGTGGGGAAATCCTATGTAGTGTAGAATTGTAGAAATGCTAGGGAATTTTCCTAAGTTAAGTTACTATGCCATGCTTAGCCTAGCTAGTAGAAAACAAGGGTTGGTAAAGTATGTACATGCTATGGTGAAATAATTCTAAGTCCTTTGGGACTCATGCTTTTCTTAATAAAACAACTAAGTCAATGAACCTCCTGGGTGGAATGGGACTTGAATGGTGGTTTTTGGTTGAGTGGTTACACAAGGCCATGGACTTGGCTTGTGTATCTCACTTGTGGTATGCCACCCAGGCACAAAGGGATTTGGAGGCCAAGTGTTGAGAAAGCTTACAGTGCAACCACTTGGCAATATGGGCTCTACCTTGATCATATAGGTTGCTAGAACTTAGTCACTTGGACAGTTGGTGGTAGTGGGAATGATAGGTTGGAGAGCGTCCATTTGACTAAGGAAAGGCTTCTGAAAGGTCCTGTCTTGGGAAACCAAGTCTGGTGGGGAAAGTGCACAACCTCTGCAGTTGGAAAATCTAAGTACTTAGCCAGGTCCATGGCAATGGACAACTTGAGCATCAAGACATGGAAGCTACAAGAATCTCATCACTCCAACTTCTAAGTAAAACTTGTGGGTGAAGAAGGGTGAAGGAGCCCAATGTCTATTGGTGGTTTCTTGGGGAAGTTTTTGTTAAAGAAAAACTTAGTGATTTCAACTAATAGGAAAAACCTATTTTCAAGCAAAGCAAGCCAAACTACACTTAGCCAAAATGCATATAGTAATATAGTCCACCTAAAATTTACTAAGGTATCACTTGCCAATACTATTCCAAAGTATTGACCCTCTGTGGCTGTAACTTGTGATGTTGCAGGTTACTCCGATGATGACTAGGAGTCATGAGTCTACACTCAACATGCTTGCCTGTGGCACATGAAGATGAGGACTTGTGTTTATTTACTTATTCCATAAACTCTTGTATTAGGCCTTTGGCCCTGAGTTGTAAAATACTATGTTTTATCTCTGGAATGAATGTAATAAACGACATTTGTATCTGTGTACTTCATCTTAAACTGTGGATGCTAGCATTGATCCAGGGACTAGCATTGCAATCACAGGGATCCTTTCCTTTACAAAGGAGGGGTCTTACAGATGGTATCAGAGCACTGTGTTGCCTGTAGGATTATGACCCCTAGGAATGGAAAACCACTAAGGAAAAATTTTCAACTACTTCTACACTTGTCTATTCTTCTCGTAAAACTTTTCTAATCTTCTCATTCTCGTCTCCATTTGTAGATGAACTCCATCAACGAAGCCGTGAAGAAGGGGCCACTCATGACCATGACCTTGGAGTGTGAAACTGAGTTTCCCAAGATTCTCAAGGACCTCATGGTGGCAATGGAAGCACATGGTGCAGCCGTTTACAAAGGCTTTCCGGTGATGGATGAAGGAGTGGAGTATTGGTGGGTGCAACTTCACTTGTACAAAAACAAGGAAGACAACCACAAAGAAAGAGGGTTCTGCATGTTTACCAACACTGTGATGCACACCACATTCTTTGAGTCAGCAAGAGAAGCAGCTTGGAGGACTATCAAAGAACTAAGTGCTAGAGTCAAGTGCAGAATGCTCAACCTCCAAAAAGACTTAGAGAAAGAGAAGGATCTTACCCAAGAGTTGGAAGCCACCAACCAAGAATTAAGGGGAGATATTATAGACTTAGTGATGGAATCATGTGAACAAGATAGGTGGATTGCCTCTAGGAACATTGTGTTAGCCACCAGATCCAGTGAGATAGGATTGTGAGCACACTTCGTTAGTTGGACCACCACCTATCACCTTATTTTCCAAAATGATACCTTAAATAAGTTTGGACCTTGATTGATGTAATGGATTCATGTATGCATGACTTGTGTGATTTTGTGTTCCAAGGATGTGTATGTGATGTTTGTCTTTGTTTATCTTAAATAATGTTGTTCTAACTTTTCTATCTTATAAATAGATGCCTATTACCATCAGCACTGTTGAGGAGTTCCAGGTTACTCGTTTCGGTCCTCGTATCGTTGAGCTTACCACTTTGCTCGATCTCCCTCTTCCCACCATCATGGTGCATCCACTCACCAAGTTCGAGAGGAAGGACCTCTGGGGCTTCAAGGTGAACCAGCCCGGACGCCAGATAGAGCCTGCTACAGAGGCCATCGTCTTCAAGCTGATGCACGACGACAGGGAGAGAGGCATGGAGGTAGTCATGCAGGACCTGATAGGACGTCTGTTAGGCCGTCACTCTCGACAGGTTAGGGGCACTCACTTCCACGTCTTCGGAAGACGTGATGTTGATGGAGAGTCCATCGACTTTGAGGACGACTCGAGAGACATAGCAGAGCCGATACGTCTCTATCTCCAGGACTTAGAGTCTCTTATCAGGCATGTGGACACGGACAGGACCAACGTCATGCTCAGCAATGACGAGCTCCAGGTGCAGCTTCGCGAGAAGGACAATCTTTTCGCACAGCAGGACGAGATAGTCAAGGAAATGGAGACGAAGTTCGAGGCCCAGGACCGTAAGTTCAAGAGTCAGGAGAAACGCATCCATGATAGGAACAAGAAGATCCGGGACATGACCGAGGAACTGAAGTCCAAGGATTTCGAGCTAGAGCAGCAGCAGATGGTGATCGAGAGGCTTCGCTCCCAGAAGAGGGCTCTCAAGGCCAAGATCGATTCCTTGACCACTACGATTGAGGAGAACAAGACCGCGATGGAGAACGCAGGTCTTACCTTCGTCGAGGAGGAGATTGATGCTGATGAGTAGACTTGACTACTCATTTATCTTTCATTATCGTACTTGTTATTCTTGAACTTGTTATTGGACCATCCAACATGTGGATGGCTTGCCACTTGTGTGTTTTATTTCGAGAACTTTGTTATTCTGTTGTTGAGCTTTTATCCTTGAGTTGCATGCTATGTGATTGCTTGTGATGTATTGTGCATAAAACATCTATGGGTATCTCATTCTTATCTATTTGAACAAACCACAGATGCCTCCCCGTCGCGCAAACCCCAACCCCAACAACATCACTCCAGAAATGCAACAGATGATGAATGCTCAGACGCAGCTTATGCAGATGATGACAACATTCATCCAAAACCAGAATAACAACAACAACAACCCCAACAACAACAACAATAACAATAACAACAACAACAACAACAACAACCCTCCGGGTTTTGATATGCTCACCAGATTTCTGCGTCTGAGGCCAGCTAAGTTTTCGGGGACAACTGATCCCATGGTGGCCAATGATTGGCTACGTTCTGTGAACAAGGACTTAGTGACCGTGGGCTGCACGGATGCTGAAAAGGTCAGGTTCGCAGCGCATCTGTTGGAAGGGCCAGCCGCCACATGGTGGGACAACTTCCAAATCACCACTTCTTTGGATGAGGTGACTTGGGCTATCTTTGAAGATGGCTTTCGCACTGCTCATATCTCATCAGGAATGATGAGCCTGAAAAAGAAGGAGTTTCACAACTTGAAGCAGCGCCACCGCAGCGTGGCTGAATACATAGAAGAGTTCAACAATCTGGCGCGTTATGCACCGGATGAGGTTGACACAGATGCCAAAAGAAAGGAAAAGTTTCTGGACGGCTTGAATGATGAGTTAAACTTGCAGTTGTCTATGGCATATGTTCCAACTTATCAGTCTCTGTGTGACAAGGCTGCTATTTTGGAGAATAAAATGAAGCAAGTCGAGAGTAGGAAGAGGAAACACTCCGACAAGCACAGCTCGGGATCGTCTCACAAACGATCTCACTATGATGACAGTGGTAGCTCAGGATCCTATAAGCATGGGAAATTCAACAAACACCACAACCACAACCATCATGACAACAAGCATCACCGCAGTCATGACAATGACAAGTACAAGAACCACAAGAGTGGACATAAGAGCCACCACAGTGGAAATGGTAGTGGAAGTGGAAGTCAGCCTGCTAAAAGGGACATCAGTCAGGTTGAGTGCTTCAAATGCAAGAAGATGGGACACTATGCAAATGAGTGCCCCGAAAAGAAAGTTGAAGGACCTGTCAAGCCCAATCCTTTCCAGAAAGGTCAGGTGAACCACATTAATGTGGAGGAGGTCTATGAAGAGCCTGACGCTGTTGCTGGTAAGTTCAGACTCAATTCTATTCCAGCATTTGTACTCCTTGACACTGGTGCATCTCATTCATTCATATCAAAAGCATTTGTTGATAGAAATGGATTTGCATCTGAAAACATTGGGTGTCCAATAAAAGTTAGTTCTCCGGGTGGAGATATGATAGTAAGTCTTGGATGCCGGGATCTTGTCATAGAGTTTGGAAAGCATAAGTTTCCAGTGAGCCTGATAATCCTAGATTCCCAAGGACTAGACGTAATATTGGGAATGGATTGGATGGCTAAGTATGAAGGAGTACTAGATTGTGCTAATCGTACTGTTGCACTCACAACCCCAGAAGGAAAAAGAATAAAATTCAGGTCAAACTTTGAATCCAAAGGAAGTAAGCTGAATTCTCTTAAGGGGGTTAGCATGGACAGTGTGCCAATTGTATGTGAGTATCCGGATGTGTTTCCGGAAGAGTTTCCAGGAATGCCACCAGATAGAGATGTGGAATTTCTGATAGATTTGGTACCAGGTTCAGGACCAATAGCCAAGAGACCATACAAAATGTCAGTTGATGAACTGAAAGAGCTCAAGAAGCAACTAGGAGAACAGTTGCAGAAAGGATTTATTCAACCAAGTTCTTCATCTTGGGGAGCCCCAGTATTGTTTGTGGAGAAGAAGGACAGAAGCCAAAGGTTATGCATAGATTATCGTTCACTCAACGAGGTAACTATCAAGAACAAATATCCTTTGCCTAGAATCAATGACTTGTTTGATCAGCTAGAGGGAGCATGTGTGTTCTCGAAGATTGATCTCCGGTCAGGCTATTTTCAACTTAAGATAAGAGAGCAAGACATACCTAAAACAGCATTCACCACAAGGTATGGATTGTATGAGTATACCGTGATGCCTTTTGGCTTAACCAATGCTCCAGCATACTTCATGAATATGATGAACAAAGTGTTCATGGAATTCCTCGACAAGTTTGTTGTCGTTTTCATCAATGACATCTTAGTTTACTCTAAGAGCAAAGAAGAACATGAAGGACACTTACGCTTGATACTTGAAAAATTAAGAGAGCATAAACTTTATGCCAAATTCAGCAAGTGTGAGTTCTGGTTAGAGGAAGTTGGTTTTCTTGGTCATGTTATGACAAAGGATGGTGTGGCAGTTGATCCTGCTAAAGTTTCAGCTGTGATAGAATGGGAATCTCCCAAGAATGTGAAAGAAGTTCGTAGTTTCCTCGGCTTAGCAGGTTACTACAGAAGGTTCATTGAAAATTTCTCAAAGGTTGCTAAGCCAATGACTGAATTGTTAAAGAAGGACAAGAAATTTGCTTGGTCTGAAGGTTGTGAAGTCAGCTTCCAAGAATTGAAGAAGAGACTTGTAACAGCACCGGTTCTATGTCTGCCAGATTTGGAAAAGGATTTCCAAGTATATTGTGATGCGTCTCATCAAGGTTTGAGTGTCGTACTTATGCAAGACGGTAAGGTTGTGGCCTATGCCTCGAGACAACTCAAAACTCATGAAGTAAACTATCCTACTCATGATTTAGAGTTGGCCCCTGTCGTCCACGCACTCAAAACATGGAGACA
This sequence comes from Avena sativa, assembly GCA_916181665.1. Classification (NCBI taxonomy): domain Eukaryota; kingdom Viridiplantae; phylum Streptophyta; class Magnoliopsida; order Poales; family Poaceae; genus Avena; species Avena sativa. Next base: position 406,662,849 of record OV702283.1, on the reverse strand, counting down.
TTACCTGTTGGGTAAGCGTTGTGAAGTGTTCACGGACCACAAAAGTTTGAAGTATATCTTCACCCAAAAGGAAATCAATATGAGACAAAGAAGATGGTTAGAGCTTATCAAGGATTATGACTTGAGTTTGCAATACCACCCCGGTAAAGCAAATGTTGTAGCAGATGCTCTAAGTCGTAAGGTGTTTGTAAATGGCCTTACCAAAGGAGAATTGCCAGATGATTTGTGTAATCAATTCAAAGAACTCAGATTGGAAATTGTGCCTGAAGGACATCTCATGTCTTTGGATGTTCAACCCACCCTGTTGGACAAGATTCGAGAAGCTCAGAAGTCCGACAAGGAAATTGAAAGGATTAAGGAAAATATTGGCCAAGGGAAAGCTAAGAATTTCCATGAAGACGAACAGGGTACATTATGGCATGGGAAACGTATCTGTGTTCCACAAGATCCGGAGTTACGGAAACTGATTTTGCAAGAAGCACACAACTCTCCGTATTCTATTCATCCGGGTAACACCAAAATGTACATGGACATGAAGGAAAGATTTTGGTGGAACAATCTCAAGAGAGACATCGCCGAGCATATTGCTTTGTGTGATGTGTGTAGTAGAGTAAAGGCGGAGCATCAGAAACCAGCGGGTTTGCTTCAACCACTACCTATTCCTGATTGGAAATGGGACAAAATTGGTATGGATTTCATCACCGGATTACCAAGGACCAGATCAGGATATGACTCCATATGGGTAGTAGTGGATCGCCTAACTAAAGTGGCACATTTCATACCCGTGAAGACAACTTATACTAGTGCCAAGTTAGCCAAAATCTACATGAGTAGAATTGTATGCCTTCACGGTGTACCTAAGAGTATTGTGTCCGATAGGGGAACCCAATTCACTTCCCATTTTTGGAGACAACTACATGAGTCATTGGGAACGAGGTTGGAATTCAGTACTGCTTTTCATCCTCAAACCGATGGACAAACAGAAAGGACTAATCAAATTCTGGAAGACATGTTGAGGGCATGTGCCCTAGATTATGGAGCAAGTTGGGATGAAAGTCTGCCTTACGCAGAATTTTCTTATAACAACAGCTATCAAGCCAGCATTAAGATGGCACCGTTTGAGTTTCTCTATGGAAGAAAATGTACCACCCCATTGTTATGGAATGGTGTGGGAGAAAGAAGTTTATTCGGGCCAGATCTTATCAAAGAAGCCGAAGAGAAGGTCAAATTGGTTAAGGACAGATTGAAGATAGCACAGTCCCGACAGAAAAGCTACGCAGATCCTAAGCGTAGAGAAGTCACCTACGAAGTTGGTGATAGAGCCTATCTTAGAGTATCACCACTCCGTGGAGTGAAAAGATTCGGAGTCAAAGGAAAGTTGGCACCAAGATATGTTGGGCCATTCAATATTCTGAGTCGCAAAGGAGAAGTTGCTTATGAAATTGAACTGCCAGCATCTCTATCAGCAGTCCATAATGTATTTCATGTGAGTCAGCTTAAGAAATGTCACCCAGAAATGGAAGAATCCTCTTTGAAGGATACCATACCTTTGGAAGAAGTTCAACTAGAAAGTGATCTCACTTATGAGGAAAAGCCTATCAAGATTCTTGAGACTGCGGAAAGAGTCACGAGAACAAGGACTATCAAGTTTTGCAAAGTACAATGGAATCAGCATTCCGAAGAGGAAGCAACATGGGAAAGAGAAGATGATCTTCGGAAAGACCACCCTCACCTATTTGCTAGCCAATCCGAATCTCGAGGGCGAGATTCACCTTAAGGGGGTTAGATTTGTAACATCCCTAAAATCATGATTTCAAAGTTTGCATATCACTCATGCATGCATATAGATTTGAGATCATATTCAAACTCATTTCAGGAAAACAGAAGCACTTGATGCTATGATTTTATGTGAGCAGATTTAATTCAAATGGCCATCACCATTTGAAAGCTTGGAAGTTTAGGAACCTAGATGGTTATTTTCATTGTTGGATAGTTTGTGTGTAGAATTTGGACCAAAGTTTTCAACTTAGAAATAATTTGAAAACCCTTTTTTTAAAACATTTGCAAATCAGATGCAAAGTCTCTGATTATTTTAAATCCAAGCTTGAACCAGCCTATACAAAGTAACCCCATGGGTTTTGACCTATTTCTGAGACCAATTCACCACTACAAAACCTCAGAAAGATTTGAATTCAAATTGAACTTGAAACCATTTGAAAACCTATTCAGAAAATCGAAATAGAAAAGGAAAAGGAGTAAACAAAAGAAAAAGGCCGCGCGCCAGGGATCTAGCCCAGCAACGAATCAAGCCCAACAAGCCCACCCGGGGCATTTCCTTTCTTCTCTCACGTGGGAGCGCACTCCTTCAGTCACTGACAGCCAGACCCCACGCTCCCTCTGTCTATTTCACCGACCAGCGGGCCCCGTCCACGTCGTCTTCGTCTTCCCCCTGATTCCGCGCATGATCTCCGCCGCTGGCCGTTGCAGCACTGATACTGCGAGCTTAATTAGCATTGATGCGACGAGCGTTTCCTGTCGAGCTTCGGGCTATAAGATCTCCCCCTCCTCGCGACCATTTCCCCCCAATCAATTTTGCCTTCACGCCACCAGGCTGCCCACGACTCGCACGACTCCGCCGCTGTTCCGATGGCTGCGCCGGCGAATTCCGGTGAGTTCCGAGCTCCCCTCTGCCTCTCATTCATGCTATCTTGTTCAGTGAGTCTCTGCGCACCTACTGACACACCCCATTTGCCTCCGCATGAACCGTAGCTCCAGCAACGTCGACGACTGGCCGCCACCGTCTTCGGTTTCAACTCCGACGACCTCCAGTGGTAAGTCCAGACCGCCCCAAGCTTTCTCCTTCACACACACATCTCCTCCATGATCTCCTGCATCTGACCACGCCCTTTGTTTGCCTCCTAGTGATCGACAACCTCGCCAACGACGACGATTGACCGTGCCGACGTCTGTCCCTACTCCGACGAGCAATCATCGCCATATCTGCGCGCCCCGGGACAAACCAGAGCCACCTCGAGCCTCAGCACGCCACCGTGGTCCTGGTAAGCGCCTTCTTGCTTCCCCGGACGACCTAGAGTGCCGACGCCACCGTAGTCAGGCGCGTCGCCGCCGGTCAACGCCGCTAGCACTGCCCGTTTCTGGTTAATAGATTGTAGCCGTCAGATCTGGATCCTACGCGTAGAAATAGTTCACTTAACGAAGGGGTATGGACAGATCTGAGCCGCGCAACGTTAGTTAGATCCAACGGCGCAAGAGGGTGATCCGGTGCGAACCGGTACGCACCAGTTATAACGCGACGCGTGTCTAGGGTTAGTTCAAAAACAGAATTCAAAATCAGATTTGGATCAAATTTTCAATTGGCTATAACTTTTGATTCCCACGTTGGAATTTTGCAAACTTTATACCGTTGGATTCAGTGAGTCAAGACCTTTCTGAATATCCAATGTGTTTAACAAATAGTAACTGTTAAAATGACTTTATATACAGAAACATGTTTAAGGCTATTTTGAGCATAGATTTAGTTTAGTAATTTGTATTAGTGCCAAATAAGTTTGATTGGCAAACTTTGTGACTTGTTATGTTTCTGTATCATGCACTTGCTTGGTAGGGTTTTCAAAATCATCACTTAGTAAATTCTTGCATGCATGCATTCATATTTTTGTTGTATATAAATTGTGTGTAATTGTATGCTACCAATTTTTGTGTAGATTTTGCTAGTGACTATGATTGTGAAGAGTGCTACTCTCCCCATTACCAAGGAAAATGATACTATATGATATTTCCACCCTTTATTTTGAATAAGCATTAGAATTATTTTTGCTAAGTCTTGCATGCTTCTTTTGCCAAATGCCATGTGGGGAAATCCTATGTAGTGTAGAATTGTAGAAATGCTAGGGAATTTTCCTAAGTTAAGTTACTATGCCATGCTTAGCCTAGCTAGTAGAAAACAAGGGTTGGTAAAGTATGTACATGCTATGGTGAAATAATTCTAAGTCCTTTGGGACTCATGCTTTTCTTAATAAAACAACTAAGTCAATGAACCTCCTGGGTGGAATGGGACTTGAATGGTGGTTTTTGGTTGAGTGGTTACACAAGGCCATGGACTTGGCTTGTGTATCTCACTTGTGGTATGCCACCCAGGCACAAAGGGATTTGGAGGCCAAGTGTTGAGAAAGCTTACAGTGCAACCACTTGGCAATATGGGCTCTATCTTGATCATATAGGTTGCTAGAACTTAGTCACTTGGACAGTTGGTGGTAGTGGGAATGATAGGTTGGAGCGCGTCCATTTGACTAAGGAAAGGCTTCTGAAAGCTCCTGTCTTGGGAAACCAAGTCTGGTGGGGAAAGTGCACAACCTCTGCAGTTGGAAAATCTAAGTACTTAGCCAGGTCCATGGCAATGGACAACTTGAGCATCAAGACATGGAAGCTACAAGAATCTCATCACTCCAACTTCTAAGTAAAACTTGTGGGTGAAGAAGGGTGAAGGACCCCAATGTCTATTGGTGGTTTCTTGGGGAAGTTTTTGTTAAAGAAAAACTTAGTGATTTCAACTAATAGGAAAAACCTATTTTCAAGCAAAGCAAGCCAAACTACACTTAGCCAAAATGCATATAGTAATATAGTCCACCTAAAATTTACTAAGGTATCACTTGCCAATACTATTCCAAAGTATTGACCCTCTGTGGTTGTAACTTATGATGTTGCAGGTTACTCCGATGATGACTAGGAGTCATGAGTCTACACTCAACATGCTTGCCTGTGGCACATGAAGATGAGGACTTGTGTTTATTTACTTATTCCATAAACTCTTGTATTAGGCCTTTGGCCCTGAGTTGTAAAAGACTATGTTTTATCTCTGGAATGAATGTAATAAATGACCTTTGTATCTGTGTACTTCATCTTAAACTGTGGATGCTAGCATTGATCCAGGGACTAGCATTGTAATCACAGGGATCCTTTCCTTTACAAAGGAGGGGTCTTACATCCACGACATCCACTCCGGTGACTGCGGCCACCACGCCGGCGCCCGCTCTCTGGTCGCCAAGGCTATGCGGCATGGCTTTTTCTGGCCCACAGCACACGCCGACACCGTCGACATTGTCCAGCGGTGCGCCGGGTGCCAGAAGTACGCCAACCAGACGCACGTGCCGAGCTCAGCGCTCAAGACAATCCCCATCACCTGGCCATTCGCCGTATGGGGCATGGACATGGTAGGCCCCTTCAAGAAGGCCCCTCTGGCTACACCCACCTCCTAGTCGCGGTCGACAAGTTCACAAAGTGGGTGGAGGCCAAGCCAGTCCGGAAATGCGATGGGAAGACTGCCACTAAATTCCTACGCGAGCTCATATATCGCTACGGGTTCCCAAACAGCATCATCACGGACAACGGCACCAACTTTGCCAAAGGAGCCATGGCCGAATTCTGCGAGGAACACCACATCCGGCTCGACCTCGCATCAGTTGCCCACCCGGAATCCAACGGCCAAGCAGAACGGGCCAATCAAAGCATCCTCCACGGCCTGAAGCCGCGACTCCAAGTACCACTTGAGCGCACCGCCGGGTGCTGGGTCGAGGAGCTACCCTCCGTCATCTGGGGCATCCGCACCTCGGTCAATAGGTCGACAGGATTCACCCCCTTCTTCATGGTGTACGGCGCCGATGCAGTCATGCCCACCGACCTTGAGCACGACTCGCTGAGGGTCGTCCACTACATGGAGGCTGCGAACGAACTCGCACGACAGGATGGAGTCGATCAACTCGACGAGGCACGTGACCTAGCTCGCTTGTGCACCGCCATCTACCAACAAGGACTCCGCCGCTACCACAGCCGGCGGGTGAAAACTCGCACCTTCCAAGAAGGCGACCTGGTGCTGCGCCTCATCCAAGACAAGAAGGGCATGCACAAGCTTTCCCCTCCATGGGAGGGACCATTCGCCATCGGGCGTGTACTCGGAAACGACGCTTACTACCTCATCGACGTCCGCGGGGACGGCAAACTCGACGTCAAGCGACCATGGAATGTAAACCTTCTACGGAAGTTCTATTCCTAGAACACCACATATGTACTCTGCAGTCGCTATGAAATAAAAAGAATTGGTTACCGCAAATTGCGCCTACTCTCTGTGTCTTGTGCCACTCGCACTCGTAATAACAGCGTCAAGCTAACCGCAGAAGTCAACCTTTGGTAAAGCGATCGGCACGGCCAAGTAGTGCGATGCAAAAGCACTGAGTCACCTCAGGTTTTGCATCGTCCATGAAAAACGCCTACCCGGAGCCCCATTGGAGTCGCCTAGCCCGACTGGCTCTACGAGCCAAGACAACTGCCTTCACTTCTCACAGCGACCATGATCCTCCGCATCCTCGACATAGCGACTCGAACGGCCACGTACCACGCTCGGGGACTGACGACCAGTTCAGCGCGAGCGGCTCGGGAAAACGCCAAGTATGAGAGCATGCCCAGGACTCGCCATGCGACTGACCCAACGGGCCAGGCAGGAGTGATGCGCTCAAACCAACGCGCCAAGTCCTCACCCACCCTCGAGTCGCGCCTAGAACAACCAAGTACCACGCTCGGGGACTCGGCCACCCGACCTCGTTCGCGCAAGGGAAAATGGTGAAGTACAAAGCGTTCGAGGGAGTCGCCTAGCGACTGGCTCTTCGAGTCCGGGCGAGTCGACCACAATAACAAAACATTCAAAAACCACAAACACATCACACACGAGGTAAACCCCACAAAAGGGCGGACACGCTCGGGGACTCGTCCAAACCTCAATTGGAAAACACATGACAAGTCACAAAAAAAACATGATATCACATTACTAGCATGTTGCAATTGTCTCAGAATACAAAATATGCCCAAACGGCAGATCTTCTACTAACGCCCCAGGGCAACCTACTCTATTCCGCAGGCTTCAACGACGACTCGCCAGCACCCTTGCGATTGCGGACGAACGGCGTGTACGTGTTTGACGGGTACGTCGTCAGCTCACCCGCCATCGCCGCGCGGAAGGGCTGCTCGACCTTGAAGTCCCGATGCTGCGGCTCGGGGTCGTTGGGCGCGACGACCGTTTCCTGGTAAGGAAGGAGGTCGCCCATCGCCTAGACGCGCTCGGAGTACAACGCGGCGCGACCCGTCAACTTGAGCACCTCAGAGATCTCCACCTCGCCAGTCGACGACGGGTAGCCACTCGTCACATCGTCTAGATCGAAATCTTCTAGAAAATGAGCAAGCCCAAGGCTAAGCGTCGTCGCCGCTCCACGCCGAAATGCCGATCGCGTCATGAACTCAATGACCGACGATGCCTTCTCCAAGTACCTCCACACCTCGACGAGGTCGCTGGGAATTACTTCCGTGTAACACCCTCAGAATCGACCCTATGCAAGTTTCAGCGATTCCCGCCAAACCCACATAGAAACGATTCAAAGGTGCCCACCAGGCACTTTCGTGCGGGTGGAAAACGAAGTAATAACATTACACAACAGTCCTCGATGGGACCCACAGAACAAATATATATACAACAGCGACTCAATGAGTCAAGAATACAGGTATAATATACAAAGATCCAAATCACCTTGAAAATGATAGAGCGTCCGACTACGGACAAGACGTAAATGGGGCTAAGAGCCCTGAAGAATAACCAATGGCGTCCATAACCCTGCCCAGGCCAAGCCGGAAGGGTAACCCTGCTAACGACGTCGATCTCAAAACCTGCTTAGACAAAAGGGGTGCCGACAAAGGGCAAAGGAAAAAGAGAGAGCGGTCAGTACTGAGGCCAGTACACGGCGAGGCTATAATTCGGCGGTCCTCGCCTACATAGGTATGGTGGACAGAGCGGCAGCGCAGCATGCACTAAATAACCTATAGAGACTCGATATAACTGTCGGCTATCAGAGAGGGATAAGAAAGACCTATTCGGTACCAATCTGATACTACCACCAAACATACCCATCCTGGTATTTCCCCCTCGAGACCAAACGAGGAAGTCAACCGAGGAACTCACACAGTTGGCAGTTTTACTTATTCAGTTATCGTTGCAGCAATTACTAGTCAAGTATAGATAATCATCCTGATATAATAAGCAGTGGGCAATTTTAGTTAACCATTCCGTTGTAGTTGCGACACTTACTAGTCAAATACAATTAGCATGAGATATCCCAAACCCAGCAGTTGTTGGTACTTTTATTAAGCCATTCCGTTATAGTTGCAATACTTACTAGTCAGGTACAATGGTAGCAAGCGACAACCCATACAAGCAATTGTTGGCAATTTTATTTAGCCATTCCATTATAGTGAAGCTGATTACTAGTCATTATAAAGTCAAATTTATAGCACTACTTTAGTTATAGTTGTCTATGATCGAGATACTGTGCTCCAAGTCGTCCATAACCGCGGACACGGCTTTCCGAAAGTTTTTCCCTGCAGGGGTGCACAAATAGCAACACACACTCGATCAACCTCGGAAAAACCAAATCAAAACCCAACGAGGCCTTCACGACAAAGCAATCACCAGATTCAGAAATATTTCCGGGGGCCACCCCATTAAGCTACCCGCAACGAAGTTAGCTGACTCCGAGACGGACTCAAGGTTTGGGTGGACGGCTGTAAACGACTGGGAACCCGAAAGTGTGACTGGGCTTGTCGATACCGCGAAAACGTGTCCCGATCCTAAACAGTACAGGTGCAGTACATCGCACAATCGTAAATAAAGCAGTAAAGCATGGCATAAGTACAGGATAGTAAATAAAACCTCAAACTAGTTTGTGGCCCCAAGAAATAAGAATGAATCAAGCTCTGGCTCAAGGGGGTCCCATAATCCTCCCGGATGTGGATAGCGCGAATATTCAAGGAACAGGTATCAAGTACTCGGGGTCCTACGGGACACAAGTGGACGGTTAACAACCAAATAACATCTATTGCCCACCTGTGCCTCTGCATTTACCTACTTCAATTTTAGTTGTTAAACAGTAATTAAAGTTATGATCATCTCCAACAATAAACATGCGGCAATACTCCAACAACTGTGGTACTTGACGACACGCAACAGCACTTGAGCAAGCGACTACGACGCGCAGGTCCAACTATCTACCAAACAACAGGTAATAGGAGGTGTCCAAGGCAATATAAGGCTACAAGGGAGAACACGGGTACGAAAACTAGAGCATCGCAACACAGATAGCAATAGATCAACAGGAGGGAAATAAATACTATAAAAGTAAGATAGGTAGAAAGGGGGAGATGCTCGCCTGAAAAACATTGTCGAAGGTTCATCCGAAGATCGGGTCGACACTCGCATCAACTCAACGGCCTAGTCCGTGAAGAAGCAAAACACTAGCACAAACACCGGATGCACTATTTAATACTACGGCAAAAGATCGGGCATGATGCATGTATGATGTATGACATGGCAAGGTGCGATGCAATTAGGCCATATTAAGCGGAACCGGGGTCCCGACAATTATTTAGATGGTTCATGTTGTTTAGATACCCCACATTTTAAATGTTGTCTTAGCAAGGCAAATTATGTCACCGGTTCGATGCACAAATTTAAATGGGGCCAATATTAGACTAGATTCGCCCGCATATGACCCCATATTTAATTTAGGTGAATCGTCGAAACACCCCCAAACACCCACAATATGTATGCAAACATGTTCATTTAATATGCAATAAGATCAATAACATATATTATAAAAATATGAGGGGTCTCGGATAGGGGTCACACATTGGACCGACGATCTTGGGTTCTATGTGGGTTGGGTTCGGTCTCGCCGGGATCGGTCTTCAAATCGGGGCGTCGAGGATCTTTGGTGTTCCATGATGGCGATCTTGGCGTGGTTCCTGGGGTTTGTCCGGGTGGATGTCGATCTTGTCGTCGATGGAGAACTTGAGTGGATCGGGTACCGGGGTCTTCGGATCCGTGTAGTCGGGGTCTCGACGCCTTCAGTTCCAAGAAGGGGATCTTGTCAAGCTCTTGTGGCATCCATGACGAAGGCCTTGAAATTCCACCTCCAGGGAGTATGGCAGACTTGATTCGAGCACCGACACACTTCGAATTCTCGGGTTCGGTTGTCGGGCTTGTCCTTGGACAACAACGAAGCGACAAAGAGGATTACCGATACAACCAAAGCAAGGCTCACATTTTGTAGGAGCGAACAACTGATCCGCAGAGGCAAGCTCCTTCGCGAGAACAACCAGGCATGGAGGCAAGCACGCAGCGGGAGCAACACTAGGGGCGCGGTCCTGCGAGACAGAGACGAAGGCGGCCGGCCGGAAGGAACAAGGAAGCCGGCATGAGGAGGCCTGAGAGGCGGCGTGCCCGCGACGAGGGGACCGAGGGCGGCGGCGCCCGGGCTCGAGGACGAGAGGCAGAGGAGGCCAAACACGGTGGCGGACAGAGGAGATGCACGAGGAGGAAGGAGCCGGCAGGGCTCGCTGGAGGCACGCGGGAGGAGGGGGGTCGCGGCCAGAGGAGACGAGGTCGACGCGAGGGGATGCGACGGCCTGTGGCCGGAGGAGGCCAGCGGCAGGGGGTTCTCGCAGAGGGTGGCGGCGGCGCCTTCCTGCGGAAGGAAGGGGGTCGCTGGTGCTGAGGCGGGCGAGGACGCGGAGACGGTCGCAGGCATGGGGATGCTCGAGGTCGAAGGAGGTGGGTCGGGAAAGGCCGGCGCGCGACGGAGAGCTTGCACCGGCGACGGACGGACAACAGGGAGGAGGGGGAGAACCGCGACCTACTGGACAAGCAGAGGGGGCGCCAGGGGCGGAGACGAGGGTAGGGCGACCGGCGGCGGGACATAGGAGGTACTTAGAGAGGCGATGGGATTTGGGGCCTCACGAGGAAGGAGAGGAGCGGGGTTTGCGGAGAGGATCGGTGACGGGTGGGCATACCGCGTCGGGTACGGGGTGGGGGTTGGCGAGAGGAGAGTGGGGGTGGGCCAGAGGGTGGGGATGGTGTTGACCGGGTGAGTGGTGGTGGTGGCTGGGGGAGTGGGGTGGTTTGGGATGTGGGATAAGGTCAGGTTTAGGGTTTAGTTTGGAGGGGTTGTAGGCAGCTGCGGGCTGGGCCTGGCCGGTGGCGGCCTTCCCCAGGTAAAATAGTTTTGTAGTTTTTTTTATAAAAGATTTAGGCAAATAAAATATCCGGAAGGGTCCAAGGGTTTGATTTGAAATAAGACGGGGTATCTAGGAAAACGAAAATAGACTTTGTAAAATAGTTTGAGGCAAAAAATAATATGCATGATGATGTCATGATGATGCACAAGTACAAACAACAATGATTTTCTAGTAGTGGTTTATCCGGGGTGCTACATTCCGTGGGCGATATCTCCTGGAGATAGGCTCGGATGCATGTCGCCGACAATGTCGCCGAGTCAACGAGCGTGGCCACACATTGCCGCGTGTCGAACGATCTCGCCTCTTCCGCGCTATCAATGATGCGACCTGCGGATAGAAGATAACAATGAATACATCGGATATTACAAAAAGACACATGCAATAGGCAAGGGCAGACAAACTCACCAATCAAGGGGCGGGAGAGATCCGTGATGAAGCTCTGAAGAGAAGTATAGTCGTCCTGAAGCCCAGCAACAAGGGCGTCAGAAACTTTACGCTCTTCCACGGCGGCCGTAACGGCGGCCTTGGCCCGACCATCCGCCGAACTCGCCTCCTCTTTCGCCTCCCTCAGCTCGTGCTCAAGCTCGGCGATCCGCTTTTCAGCCGAGCTCAACGCCGATTGAGCTGTTGCCAACTCACCCGCGGGGACAAGTCCCTGGCGAGCCTCTTCTGCCTTCGCGGCAACTGCCTGAAGCCCCTTCTTCGCCTCTTGGACGGCGGCCAGTTCCTTCTTCGCGCGGTGTTTCGCCGCCAATCGGTCAGATGACTCGCATTGCAGACCCTGCACACAATTCAAACAGTTAACCAAAGCGAAATCCTAAATGCCCACCCGCTGAAATTCAGCGCGTGCACACTCGGTGACTGGAAATCAAGAAATCCTAAGTGCCCACCCACTGAAATTCAGCGAGTGCGCACTCGGGGACTGGCAATCAACAAATCCTAAGTGCCCACCCGCTGAAATTCAGCGAGTGCGCACTCGGGGACTGGACGCGAAAAATAACAACAAGACACTAAAAGAATCAGACCGTTGCAACTCACCGGCCTGATCCTCGGGGACTGGACATACCTGGATGGCTGCGCCAAGCATGCCGTGAAGTTGTAACGCATCCACGGACGCAAGAAGAGCCGGCGTGTGCCCACGACGCTGCTTGACCTCCGCGTCGGCGACCCTAGGTGCACGGCTCAAGGGCGAGGTCCCACTCGCTGCGGCCGCCTTGGTCATGAAGCGCGGGAACGTGGCGATGGAGGCACCGTCACCAAAGGAGACCGGCTAGGTCACCCCAGGCGAGGGAGCACCCTCCTTCGTGGATACGGCCGCCTCCATTGCGGGTTCATTCGGCGCGACCGTCGTGTCGTCGGAGATCGTGACGACGTCGTCGCCCTTGGCCTTCTTGGCACCATCTGCAGGAACGACGACTTTGTTCGCCTTCCTCTTGCGGGAAGGATCCTCCTCGCTGACGACGGGTGGCACCTTAGACATGGTCGGGTGGCCTATCTTCTTTGCTCCGGTCCTGTAAATCGATCATGTGAGCGAAATAATTCAAGCTGCTATGAAAGACAAAAGTGGGTGAGCGAACTCACTTGGCGACCAGAATGAAGCGTAGCCCCGTGCCGATGACGGCCGGCTTCTCCAGTTCGGGGCCCAGTCGGCGGCTGAGGTCCATTTCCAGGACGTCGCGTGCCCAAGACACAGACGGCTTCTTCGTGGTCGAGGATGCAACGGGAGCCTCTGGGACATCTTCAGCAGGGGCTTCCCTGCGAGGTGAAGCCGCCGCGGCCGGAGCGGCCCCTAGCCCAGAAACTGGGACGAATGGCGGAGGCATCGAGGCCAGTGGCACCTCAACAGCGGCCGTGTCCAGCGCGGTTGCCATCGGCGGTGCCTTGTCCTTGGCCGGGCTGGGGGCGTCGGAGTTGCTCGCGGAGTGCGGTGGCGAGGCCGGCCTCATCGGCTTTGTTTTCTTCTTCGGAGGAGCCTTTGCCTCCTTTTCCTTCTTCTTCTTCTTCTTCTTCGATGGAGTGGCCTGGCGGCGCGAGGTGGTCTCCGGAAGTTCGTCATCGTCATCGTGACGCTCGACGCTTTTACTCGCCTCAAGCTCACGCTGACGCTGCCCGCGGGTCTTGCGGACCAGCGGGGCGACCTCCTCCTCAGACTCGTCGTCGTCGTTGCTCTCGTCGCTCCCGGAATCGCCCTTGGCGGGAGGCGATTCGCCCATGTCCTGGACGGACGAGCTCGAATTCTCGTCGTCTGAAGGCGGGAGCCATCCTTCCACCACTTGGAATAGCTACAATGAACACAAAATGAAGTTAGAACGACCGCGACTGCAAAAACTGCAACTGCGAATGATGCGAGGTGACTTACCGTTGGGGCTGGATGCTTCGCGGTGTAGGGGGCGACCCCAGCCTTTGCGTCTAGGTACACCGCCTGGGTGATTTTCTTCAGTGCTGGGGTGTAGTCCTCGAGCTTCCACTCGGCGAGGCAGGACTTCGTCGAGTCCTCCCGGCCCGTGTACTGGTACATGTAGTGGTCACGCCGAGCCAGAGGGATGAGCCGCCGCCCGAGCCAGCAGTTGTATAGGTTGATCGTCTGGAGGCCCTTCTTCTTCAGACCACGGATGGTTTGAAGCATTTCGTCCACGACCATCTGCTGGTCGCTGGGGAGCTTGCCGACCTGAAGTCGGCGCGGTTCGGACCGGTTGGCGGAGTATCGTGGAATCGCCGTCTCGCCCTCTAGGATCGCCTCGGCAACATAGAACCAAGATTTCTTCCAGTCGCTCGCCGCCTTGGTGGGCAGCATCAAGTCGAAGAACGAAGCCTTCGACTTCAGCTGGAAGGTTAGGCCGCCCGCGGCAAGCATTGGGCCGCCCGCTTCCTCGCGGCTGATCCGTCCGTGGAACAGATCTTGCCATAGAGAGAAGTAGGGCTGGCAGCCCAAGTAGCACTCGCAGAACGCCACGAAGATGGCGAGCTGCTCGATGCCGTGTGGACCCAGGTCCGACGGTTGAATCCCGTAGTAGGCGCAGAAGCGCCGGAAGAACAGGGACGTGGGGAATCCTAGCCCCCGTTCTAGGTGGCTGGTGAAGCAGATGAACTCCCCTTCACGCGGGTTCGGGGTCACCTCTCCGGCCGTGGGGATGCGCCAACAGCCGGCACGCAGGATCCCGGCCTCCTCAAAGGAAGCCAGTTGCGCCCTCATACACTTAGATCTACCCCAAGGTTCGGTGGAGAGGGCCATGGCGGAAGGATTTGTGGGGGGTCGGAGGATTTCGGGTCGGCTGGATCGCGATGCGAAGGAAGGCGATAGTGCGCGCAATCGGAGGAAATGGCGAGAAGATGGTTCTCTGATCGCCTGCCATTCCCCTTATATAGCGGTTGTTACCCGCCAAATCAGGGAGCCGTTACTGTGCGGTGATTACGCCAAAAGTTACCGTTGGGTTACCCCAACGGCTAGTTTGACCACGTTTAACGGTCCAACTTCAGCCACTCGGCTCGCCGACCCGATCACTATGACAGTGTTTCGCCGACTCGACTCGCCAAAGCTGCGATCAGGATGGCTAGTTTTCTCCTTTATACAGGAGCCCGCCGACGATTCGACTGGATGTCTACTTTGAAGCCGTATACTCCGACTGCCAGCAGCCACCTATGCCTAATCGACGACGGCCTCGGGGACTACTGATGGGGATGTACCTACCGGGGTATACCCAGCAGGACGTTTCCGACTAGCCCAAGAACTGGCGAGTGGGCCTGCAAGACAGCGACTGGATCAAAGCCCGGCGTGGATCCAAGTGACTGGAAGCTGAAGGCCCAGGCGAGTAGATAGGCCCAATCGGATTAGGTTAAAACAAGTACCGAAGCCTTAACTGATTCGGTTGAGATATGTAAACCCTAGGGGAGGTGAGCCTATATAAACCTCCCTGCGGGGCGTGTAGAGAGACGTTCCATCATACACCCAAGCGACTCGCCGCCTAGTCGTCGAGCTCGCCCATTGTACCACCTCCATAATACAATCTAGCAGGAGTAGGTCTTTACCCTCCGGGGGGCCGAACCTGGGTAAACCCTGTGTCTCCGCCCTCATCTCGCACCGCAGATGGCTGGCCGCCCTTGCCCCTCGTTCTACTACTCGCTGCCGATTGCAGCATCTGCCGTGACCACCTCCACGACACGGGGTGGGACCGGGATGGTGGGGCCACGGAAGAGAGGAGCGTACTGGGTAGCGTGTACCGCGTGGGGTGGGTTGTCGCGTGCGTTGTGGTGGGCGTGTGTGGCGACGGGATCAGGGGAGAGTGGCGGCGGGGTGGATGGGAAGGAGTGGAGGCTGTGGTAGGTCTAGGGTTTGGTGGGAGGGAAATAGGGTTAGGTTTGGAGGTGGCCAGCTGGGATTTTGGGCCTGGCTGGCTGCCTCCTAAAAATAATATAGAATTTTATGTATTATTTAAAAGACTTGTGCAATTTGTTTTTAGACAAAGAAAATATCCGGAAGGGTTCGGGGATTACTTTTCAAATAGAGAGAGATCTTTGTAGAAAGAAAAACTAGGTTTTAAGAAAACCAGTTTTAGTCGATTAGATGCATGATGATGTCATGATGATGCACAAAACAAAAATACCAAGAAATTTTCTAGTAGTGGTTTTACCCGGGGTGCTACACTCACCCTTCCACCTTTCCCTGCCAAACCTTTTTGCAGGCTGCTGGGATTCTTGATGATTTTATAACCTTGGTTCGGAGGGTTGGACTAACAAGCTATATGCAGGATGAGAGCGTGCAATATGCAACGCTCACTAAAACATTTGTGGAGAGCTTTTCTTTTACTAACAGCTTGTTCAAGCCAGATGTGTCTTTCAAAATTTATGGCAGACCTTATACCATGACATTGAAGAAATTTTGTGAGGCCCTGGGACTTGGTACAGCTGGGTCGGCAAAGAATATTCCAGCTCAACCCACTGATTTGTTGGAGCTCTACCGCGGGATAACCAATGATGATGACCGTAGAGCCCAACAGGGAAAGATAAGAAATATTCAACTCCTAGCCATCAGGTACTTTGCTTACTATCTTGCCACTAGTGTTCTTGGTAGGGAGAACACTAGTAATATTTCCAACTATCATTTGGCTTTCATAGCTGCTGCACTCAACAATGAAACTAAGTACAATCTTGGTTCTCTCATTGCTCTGCTTAGCTGCTAAGGGACCCATTTATGGGGGAATTATTGCTACACATGTCGTTGCTGCCTTGGACCTTGTTGTTGATCCAAATGATACAGTTTTGGCTCCTCAGAGGCTTGATCTTGCTACCATGAAGGCACATCACTTTGTCACTACTAGCTCTACCCTTGAGAGTTTGGTTTATAGAATGATGTTTATTGACGGGGAAGAGAGAGATCCCTCTCCCCCAAACCACTTTGTTCAGCATTTCCCAGGGACCTTTGTCGCGCTCCAAGGAGGAGATGGATGACAAGCTGTGCATTCTTGGCTTCCATGGACACTATCAGGGGGGACACGCCCTCATACGACCCCTCTATGTACTACACATGGGAGTCCTCGAGCTCTTACCAGGACGAAGGGGCCTCCTCGTCGTACTTCGGAGGTGCACCTTCTTGGTCACCATGGAGTTGAGCCCCACTTAGGCCAAAAGCCTAAGCTTGGGGGGAGGTATACCGACATCACACTCATCTATATATCATATTCGGTCGTTTCTTTGTATATCCATTGTTTCGCTTTATTTTTGGTTTTTGTTTCTGCTTTGTCAAAACACAAAAATACCAAAACTATTTTCATTATTTCTCTTGGTTTGTTTCTTTGCCTTTTAGCTTTGGTTTGCCTTAAAGAAAAATCCAAAAGATTTTGCCTTGTTTGGTTTTGCTTTGTTTGCTTATTTTAAAAAATCGAAAACACCAAAAATATTTGTTGTTCGTCTTTGGTTTTGTGAGTTCTTTGCAGGGTTCAGCCGTCCTCAGTGGATTTTGGTTTCATGTTATTATTCAATCACACAAGTGAAGGGCAATAATGAAGATTAAGACAACTTGAGGTGTGGTAAGAGGCTGGTAACAAACTCTATTTGTTTTCATTTTTGTACATATACTCATTATTGTGAGCATGCTTAGCATGTTCATGTAAGGTGTATGTTACTAATGGATGCTTGGTAGTTCTTGCTTGTTTGTGATTATCTCTAGCTAGCTATTCGTATGTAGCATGTCATATGAATGTTTGCTTGCATTGTTTTATTCATATTTTGGTATGATTTTGTGGTATCCTCCTCTGAAAGTTTCATGTGAATCGACTTGGCACATGATCATGCATGCATATGACTAAACAATAGTCAGTAAGCCTTGGTGATTTATTTTGCCTCAGAGTTCTTGTATCACTTTCATGCCATAATTAGTTTTGTTTTGTTGCAAGCATGATTATGAAAATTATTGCCCTCTCATTTGTCGCTCCCTCTCTTTTGCTAGCCTTCACTTGCACTGAGTATGAGCTCTACTTGTGCATCCAACTGCCCAAAACCAATTTTGCCAACAGTGTCCACCATACATACCTATTAGCATCACGCTATTTCAGTGCATATTCATTATGCCTCGTTTTCTTCCAAATAAAATGTTTGATTGCTTTGAGAAAGTTAGTTAGTAAAGCTCTCACGAACTTGATGGCACACTTTATTCCTTACACTTAATAAACCTGAACCATTGTGACATGTCCATGAAAGTTATATGCTTGCAAATTATAGGCTGGGAGTTAGCAGAACCGTGCTGTCATGGGGAACGTTTTCAACACTTATTGATACATATCCAGTTGATACCTTGCTCTTTTGTGTGCGGATGTCGTCGGTGTGAAATAAAAGGGGAGCTTGTGAGTTCATGGAGTATATATATGTGTTAGAGAAACGCCTAGGCCGCTAGCCTAAGCCATGCCTAATCATGGTGGAAACTTGCAGCATCACCATAATGAGCATTCTATGAAGCATCCTCAATAAAAAGCTATGCACATAGTAAATAAAAAGATCATTGATCTGCTCATTGTCTGCTTGTCTTGTCATTTTGATTATGGGATAGCTCATGTATTATGTGCAAGGGGCACCCCGTTGGCGGTTCTCTATTTACAATGACAAGAACTTACAGGTAACTGAAGTTGAGTAGCATGCGGAGCGGACCTCGTACTCAAGGGACATGGGATTTCTAGTTTATGATATGTCAAGCATATAACTCAGATTGGACCTCACTTTCACCCTAACCATATAAAGATGCCTATGATAGGGGCAATGAGAGCTCAAAGCTAATGAGTACCTTACTTTCAGCATTTGGAAGCCTTTCAAACTTTTCAAAACCTTTTCACTTCCTTGTTGAGTCACCACTTATTCTATGAGCACCTTCTCGAGAGCATAGTTGTCATCCTTATGTTTGTTCCAAAACTTGGTTAATTATGTCATGACTTTGATGCTTGTATCTCTGATATCTTTACTTCTAGTCTTCACTTGAACTTCAGAGGTGCCTTGGCATTTATATTGTGCTCTACAAACAAAGGCAAGCGAGATGCCACTCTATCATACCTTCTTATGAGCATTGCAATGTTGCTTATGTTTATGTTTCATGCTATTGAGTTGGTTTATCTTCATAGCTTGCAATGACTATTGAGTAGACTTAGTTGCATACTTCTTATTATGAATTGTCTAAGTGTATACTCCTGTGCTGAGAATATATACATCATATGAAGCAAATGTGTTCGTGAAAGTTCTTTTATCGCACTCAGTTTTCAACTGAATTGCTTGAGGACAAGCAATAAGCTAAGCTTGGGGGGAGTTGATACGTCCAAAACGTATCTACTTTCCTGAACACTTTTGCTATTGTTTCTCCTCTAAACTTGTGTGATTTGGATACAACTAACACAGACTGACGCTGTCTTTAGCAGAATTACCTTGGTGTCTAGTTTTTGTGCAGAAAATCAACTATCAGGAAAAATCCCGGAACATATGCCAAAAATCCTATTTCACCAGAAGATCCACGGATCCAGAAGACAAGACGGAGGGGAGCCCTGGGTGGCCCACACACCTGCCCCGCGGCTGGGCCCACCCCGCGCCTGGGAGGGGTGTGGCCAGCCCAGGCACCCCCTCGGCCTCTCTCTTCGCCTATAAGTGACCCCTTGACCTAAAAATCGAGGGGGGTTCGTCGTTTTTCCAGAAAGAGTTCTGCTGTGCCGCCACCACCACCAGAAACCAAGATTCGGATCCAAAAACTCTGTTCTCGCACCTTGCCGGGATGGGGAATTTGGGGAGGATCATCGTCATCACCAACGCCTCTCCATCAACCATCAATGTTTCCCTCATCCATTAGTGAGTAATCCCCCGCTGTAGGCTATGGGGATGGTACAGATTGGATGAGTTCTATCTTGTAATCGAATAAGATTGTTAGGGCATAGTGCCTACTATCTCTATTAGTGCTATTTGAATTTGTTGCAACTTGTTGTGCTTAATGCTTGTCACTAGGGCCCGAGTGCCATGATCTCAGATCTGAAATTATTATTGAATCATTATGATAGTATTGTTTGTAATCTTATCCGCAAGTTGTGTACACATATCATTGTCCGGATCCAAAGGACCTGAAGTGACAGAAATTGGGATAACCGGAGGGGATGGATGTGATGTGAGGATCACATATGTTCACGGAGTGTTAATGCTTTGCTCCGGTGCTCTATTAAAAGGAGCACCTTAATTGCCAGTAGTTCCCTTGAGACCCCGCTGCCACGGGCTGAAAGGACAAAAGATGTTGTGCAAGTTCTCATTGCGAGCACGCATGACTATATATGGATCACATGCCTATGATTGTTTAGTACTTGGATGCTTATTCTCATTTATCTTCAATTGCCCTAGGTCTTAAAGTTACATGTTTAGACTCGTCCATGCAATGCCCGTCCATCCATCCATATGCCTACCGCGCTCATATCCTACTGTTTGCTACTACTGTTACTATTGATCCTGTTTCACTGCTGCTGTTGCTTTGCTATTGCTACTACAAATTGTTTCTACTGATAAACTTCTGTGAGCAAGAACTATTTCCAGGTGCAGCTGAATTGATAACTCAGTTGTTAAGGCTTGCAAGTATTCTTTGGCTCCCCTTGTGTCGAATCAATAAATTGGGTAATAGTACCCTCGAAGACTGTTGCGATCCCCTATACTTGTGGGTCATCAAGCATCACCGCTAGCCGCCAAGTGATCTAGGTAGACAACTCCTGATCAATCGCATCTCATACGACTCCTGTTGGTCGGGTGGCATCACATGCCCCGGCTCCCGTCCGACTTTTCCCTGAGTCCCACAACCATTGTGATAGATCCGTCTAGCTTACCGAGTGTTTCCGCTGTAAGAGTCCGACTCGAACCCATCTAGTCGGAAAGAATTGGCAGCACCCCAATTTTATAAGCCTACTACCAAAAATGTCCGATTTGTGATGGTGCAAACATTGGCGGGAAAACTGACTAGACCTTCTTTGAGGGATTAAATTTTACCGACTATTTTATAGAGGTAAAACATAGACATATCAACAACACAAAATAAAGCAATTATAATGTGAAATAGTATGGCTCTCTTCATGGCGATCTCCATCTCCACAAAGCCTGTAATCCAACTCGTGCCAACTCTTGTCACTTTCCATCTTACACCATGTCACCGATATGTACATCAACTTGCATGCCATCCGGGTTCTCCAAACAACTACACTATCTTAGTAAAGTAAATTATATAGAGAATCCGACACGCAAGTCGTTATACAATAAAATGACAGCACCTAGGCTCCAGCCGGCTGACAAAACCGTAATTCACAGATCACATATGGATTACACACATATATCACATGCACATGAACCATACCATTCAAAACTTCCTGCAAAAACAAGTTATGCATAGATACGCAATCTACCGGCGTTGTGAAACTCGCAACGACATCTAAGGCGCTACGATATGGCAAAGACGACGGTCCGAACATGGATTCCGACCATCGTTCCGACTCGATCAAACTCTTTTGATCTTCGATCACCGCTTCTAGATTTACGTGTCACAGTCTACCCCGATGGCGGAAACCGACCGGTAGGGGTATGTCATTCCACGACCTCAGCAGTATGATCACGGAAATCAGATCTACCATTCCCCGAGTACAGTTGATCCAATCAACATCGTACAAAACCGATCTATCTCATAGATCAACCACCAAAACAGCACATAGGTCCAATCTACAACCAATCGCATATCACATATGCTAGATCTTGAGCCTAAAACCAAGAGCTATCGCTCTGACACCACTGTTGGGCCATGCAGAGATAAAACAAAACTTTTTCCTCTAACGTGGTGATCCCAAGATCTAGTTGAGGTAGAAGGCCACGAGGATTACCACTAGACACGCGGTTGTGGATTACTAATGAAGCGCGTCAGTTGATGCAGTGTAGTCCTCACGATCTGATCCGATCACGATCGTCCTGGTGCTAATCGTACAACACATCTGCTGGTATCCACACATAAAAGGAGGAGCACCGGCGGTGAACTGCTAGGTTCGATATGGCGGCTAGACTACTGTGGAGCTAGGGTTTCCAACGCATGGAATGACCTAACCGTTAACCCTTTTAGGTTTCTACGCCCCACTATATATAGGGAATGAAAGTGGGCTCCACTCACTCGTGGACCATTCACTAAAGCTCATATAATATTAGTCATTATGAGTCCGACTCACTGACTCAGTCCAAAATCCGGCTCGGGTCCAACCCAACTAGATTTCCGGTTCAGATCCAATCCGAACTTGCTCCTGCTCTTAATTGTGTGACCCCGCAGGCTCATGACAACTTGGACACGATTGGAGTCTAACTCTCAATCGATCAGTCGGTAGCGGCTCCTAGCAGAACGTGCCGACTCCCAAGTACCAAAGATTCATGACGACTTGCCTTTCCAATGCGACTTGCGTTCGAGTCCCTTTTGCCTCACGATATACCTTGTCAAACTATAGGCGAATAATTGTCATCCCTTAAATAGTCTGACTCTCTTCTCGATCCGAGATAAGTGATTCATTTGACTAACTCTTAGTCGATCGCCTCAGTTAACACTTAACCGAGTCGTGCATGGTGATGCTTTCCAAATCATATCATCCGAGAGGGCCCAGAGAATATCACTCCAACTGGAGGGGCAAAATCCCATCTTGGTTATTCACATCACACAGCTTGATTCTCAGTCAACCCGAACTCTGCCTTTATAACTTCCTAGTTACATATCAACGTTTGACAGAACCTAAGTCGGTGATAGTCAACTCGGACTATGCAATAAACTCAGGTCTAAGAATTACATTGATTGAGATATACAGATAACAACTTGTTCATTGTACCTCAATATGGGTCAATCTGACTCGCTAAACTCTTTAGCCGAATCCGTGTAAGTCGGAATAGCATCTCCATGCCCATGACAAGTGGAACCGAGTCATCAACCGACTTTCACATTGGTCTAAGTTGTGTGTCCAGCACAACCTCGATGACCAAGAATATTTAGTACAAACAACATGAATGTATAGTTCCACAATCGAATCACATATTCAATGATACACATCAGATGTTTATACAAGGACAAATTAATATCTTTATGAATACAATGAGAAATATCATCATACATGATTGCCTCTAGGGCATATTCCCAACAACGACATTGCCTTGCCGTCATCGATTCCAGCGTGGCACGAGTAGACCCGGTCGATACTCGCCGCCATGTAATGGCCCTACCATGTTGCCCCATCCGCGGCTCCACCGGTTCCCATGGTATGCAGCTGCGTGCTTCCGGCAACTATGCCGCCGAGATCATGCACGATTCCCGTTGGTTGTGTCTCGACACGTTTTACACAGTGGACCATGGACACACATGCCTTTGATGTGGAGGTGTGGAGGCTCAGCCGGGCGCGGCGGGACGTGAACTTTCACGTGTGCGAGAGCCATGTGGAGGCCGAGATGCTTTGATTCGCTGGTTCTCTTCCTCACCACCACCACCACTGAGGAAAGGGAGCACCGCACCGTGATGCGGCAGATTGCCGCCGTCGAGTGTGACACCACGCTCATTATGAGGTACAAGGAGGACCACCCGGAGGCCTTGCAGGCGGAGATCGAGTTTTATACGAAGAGGAAGCAGAGAAGAAGAATAAGAAGCGCGGCGAATAGGCCTATGTACGACATTAGTGCCAAAAATAGGCCATCTCTGAGAGATATATACTCTAAATTCCCACACGAGTGAATGTTGTAGTACTACTCCCTCATTCACGATTTGCAGGGCGCCTAATCAAATTTGAATTTTTCCAAAATTGCAAGTTTCTAGCCGCACAAGAATTAATTGTTGATTAATGTAGCAGCTTCTTTTCCAACTTACATGCATGCAACAGTCATGCAAGAGGTATGAATTAATTAAAACTTCTTCCACTCTCTCCGGGAATAAAAGTCCACACGTAAAGTTTCTAATTTTTAGCTAATACGTTAACGCCTAGGTTCATAAAAATTTTGTAGAACGCTCTGCGAACCCGAAGGAGGTAGTAGTAGAATTTTGGACCGAATACTGATGGTGTGGTGGGTCCCGACGAACGGTGAAAAGTTGGCATGATAGGGAGAATATTAGGATGGGGGCGGGTGTGTGTTTCTTTTTGTGGTAGCCTAGCGTGGGGGAGACGTACAGCTGCCATCGCATGCCCCGTCCTTGCACACGTCGCAGCATGTCGGTACCCATTCAAAAAGTAGTACTAGTATGTTGTAGCTGTACAGCTGTACTAGTACTAGTAGTATAGGGTACCCTCCGTAGAGACAGACGCGGACGACCATATCGGCACCGTACGTCGCGCGTGCAGCCCAGACGCGGTGGTAGGCACGTAGTACGTACTTGCCTCCGTATCCCCAGCCATCAGAACGTGATCATGAAAACCACCTAGCTACAAAGAGGAAAACCACATTGATCTGATCGATGTACACGCTCGCACACATACACGGCGTGTGCGTGCGTGCGTGCGTACGTGCACCAACGGTCTCCGTCTCAATCATCAGGGCATCCATGATCCATCCATCATTCCATCACACGGCGAAGCAGCTAGCAGCGACGGAACCCCACGACCACCAGGCCACCGGCGCTCTTTCTTTCTTTCTTTCTTTCTTTCTTTCTTTCTTTCTCCTCGACGATCAGCCTTAATCACTCCTCCTTTCCTCCCTCCTTTCGCTGCTTTGATGGCCTGTGGGAGTGTGGGGGAAGGCAAGGCCATACATAATCCATCGATCATGCCGATCAATATAATGGCACATAGCGCACGCTAATCCTAATCAGGCGTCTGATGGAAGACCAGCAGTCCGGCACGTACGCCCGGAAAGCTGGAACAAAATCTCTCTTGGCACCGCACTCGATCGGATTCAGAATTTCAGATCCCTGTGCGGTGGTGCACCGCTGGCTGCCTGGCTACACGAAGAAGACCAGGCCGTGTGTGCGCGCTGTAGCCGATCGCCCTGTAGCTGACGACGACTGTTCCGAGTGGCCGAGATTTGGATCGGCGGTCGATGTAGCGGTGGCAGTGGCCAGCACGGGCTTTATTTGCCGCGGGAAAGCTAGGCAGGTGGTGTCGTCAGGTGCAAAACCCCTTCACCACCGCCCGTCCACACAGAGTGCATCGCAGTCCCTACTGCTAAAAGGCTACCCTACCTACCTCGCCACGCTACGCTAGCTCACTCCGGCAACGGGTGTCTTGTCGCATTTCTTCTGTCGCTAGACTTAACAAAAGGAAATATCTCAAAAAATAAAAGAAAAAACATTGCGTGTTCTGGGCAGTTACGAAAGGGCCCGCCACGTTCGGCCGGCCCAAACTACTGGGCTTCTTCGAGGTTTCATCTTTTCGGCTTTTCGGAAATTGAGCCCGGAAGTGGGTTCGCTGGGAGAGAAATGCCGCGGCGCCAAGGTTTCGCCGTTTCCCTCCATCTCTCTCCGGTTTTCCTCCGCCACCGAGACACGGAGGGCAAAAAAAAAACTCTAGTAGTATTCCCCTTTCTCCTTCTCCGCCGCCACTGTCACTCGTTTCAGACTCCGAGGGTCCGGAGAAGAAAATCGCCGGGGAGAATCCTGCCATACGGGCCCGTCGCCCGCCGTCGTCTGGAGTCTCTCTCTCCTGCCCCGGTACGCTCTTCTCGACTCCTCCATTTTCCTTTTCCGGGTTATGCGATGCGGCCGCTACTTCTCGTTTCTTCCCTGTTCGCGGAATCGTGCGTTCGTTTCGTCTGTCTAATCGTTCCCCTCTTCGGGCGCGACGGGATCCGATTCGACAGTTTGCGGCGAACTCTTTGATTTTTCCGTCGTGTGTAGTAGATATCAATCAGGATTCAGGAGTGTCATGGTACGGGTACCAGCCACGCCGGCAACGAACAGGGGAGACTACTAGCCAGTGACCTGCTTATCATGCGGGGTGTGAAGCAGCAAGTTGATACCATGTTCCCCTACGTTTGTTGCAAGTATATTCCGGCAACGAAGAGGGGTGGTATTTATTCCTGCAAGTAGTATACTTTGTTTATTTCGATCTGCTTCAATGGTACACTGTTCCCCTACGTTTCAGATGCTACTTATCTCATTAATCTCATGTGTTCGTATGTTGAGGTCCCATCACACTTAATATGCACAACTTCAGTGGGTGTTGGTGCCGCTCGTAAAATAACGGTCTTCTGCCGCATTGGCCCTATTCGCTTGTCCATGTTTTGGCAACACATGCGATGTGCATTGTTCGATCAAATTATCTTCGTAACATTCCTGTTCAATTTAGTCAGGGGGAATTTTCATGTGGAGACTTGTTTTGATCAAGTGACCCGGCCCCATTAATCATAGGTTCTGCCTTTCTTGGTGCACAGGCATGGAAAATGAGGATGGACAAGAGGAAAGCACGGGCAGCGCCCCTGGCCAAGTGCTCTCAGGTCGAAACCTGAAAAGGCTCCGGTCCAAGGTGTGGGATGACTTCACACCCATCTACATCGACGGGAAGCTCACGAGGGCTGAGTGCATGCACTGCCACCAGGTCTTCAACAACAATGGCACCAGCAAACTGCTAAAGCACCAGGCCAAGTGTAGCCCCATTTCCCAGAAGAGGCCAGTGCAACAGAAGCTCCCGTTCTTGTTGACCAGCCAAAAAAAATCCCCGGACACAACAGATGCATTGCCTAAGAAGAAGGCACGTGTCCTGCCTGGCATTCTCCCTCACGCGAATATGGAAATTCAGAAGGTTGATCAGAATTTGTCTCGGGAGAAACTTGCGACACGTGACAAGAAGACGCTTGCCTCATTAAACACTCCCACCGACAAAGGTCGCAAGAATCAGTCGTGTGTGGAACTTACAGTGCCTGAGCAGGACATTCCCACTAACATGAATCAGAATGATCCCAAGGTTGATCAGAGTGAGCCCCCTGAGGAACTTGTTAGGATATTGTCTATGCACGGGTACCTGCCATCAATAGGTATCCACGATAGATTCAGTAAGTTTGTTGCTTGCTTAAATCCTGTGGTCAAGATGCCGACTGGCATGTATATGCACTTTAGGGGACTCTTTGAGAAAGAAAAGACCAAGCTGAAGGAGAAGTTTGGAGCCTTGTGTAGTCGGGTTTGCTTGCATGCTCATGTGTGGCACTATGATCTGGTCTCGCCGTTCCTATGCTTGAGTGTCCATTACATTGATGACGAATGGGAGAAGCAGAGAAATATCATCACATTTCATTCTGTGGATCCTTCCTGCAATGCAGACCAATTGAGCCAGGCTATATTGTCTGCTATTGGAGATTGGGGTCTTCGTGATAAGATTTTCAGCATCACACTGGATGACGCATTTCTGGATGATTCAGTTGCTTCAGATTTCAAAGCCAGACTCCAGGATTGGAACCTTTGCTTGGCAAAACGGAGCTTGTCTAGATCTGCAAACTGCTGGACCTCATCTATGTCTGCAGACTGCAGCTCGTCTATGTCTGCAAAACGGAGCTTGTACGTGATACAGTATGCAACTCATCTAGTTAATCAGGTCATACAGGTGGGGAAGGATGAACTTCACAAAGTCATGGAGAAGTCAACAAAGTGTTCTAACTATACAAAGGGCCACATTCCTTCAGTTGTACGGTTTCCGAACAGTGCATATGCACCATCACCTGAAGACTGGAGCAATATGCGGAAAATCAGTAAGATACTGCAAAGTTTGCGTCGATACATGGATGAGATGCTCACTTGTGACAGTCCAGTTGACCTCCTTAACCGGTTATGGAATGTGAAGGAAGTTCTGCATCCAGAAGATAATTTTTACGGAGACAAGACAGTTTCGAAAGAGCTAGAGAAGATGCAAAAGAAGTTTATTGAATACTGGAATCTCTATTGCTTAAGTATCTGTCTGCCTGTGATCATGGATCCTTCATACCGCCTGGAATGCATCAAGTCTTGTCTTAGGTTTAAGTTGTACAATTATTGTTTGAGGCACGAACTGGACAAGGAGATAGAAGATTATTTTCAGCAAGTACATGACGTTTTGATCAACCTCTTCTATGAGTATTCTGATCAGGTGCGAGACGCTAGCTGCACTCCTGGGTCTAAAAGTAGCAGGAACATTGTTGTGAAGGGAGACGATACGCTGATAGACTATTATCATCATATTGTCTATCCATTCAGCAAGCGTCCAATGTCAGAACTTGATCAGTACTTGCAAGAGCCAGGCCCCTGTAGAGGTGAGCAAAGTGTTCTCCAATGGTGGAAGGAACACAGTCTCACCTATCCTACACTTGCTCGGATGGCACGTGATATATTGGCAATACCCGGCAGTAGTGACTGCAGTGTAGCAATAAGGACTGCAAGACGAAGAATTTGCGAGTCTCGTTACTCTCATTCATACATGGTTGAGGAGATTGTCTGTATTCAGGATTGGCTCAGATCTTATGGTACGACATACACTTGCTTTTCTGTTTTTATCGCACTAGTAATCGAGCACTTGCACGCGCATGTTATCTTGAAAAAAAAAATACAGTCTTGGACTAACCTCAGCTTTTATGTTATACTAGGTTCTTCGAGCGAAATGCCAGACTGCTCTTTTTGAGTGAATACCCTGACCTTCCTAATGTTACATGTAAGCTGCTTCCCTTCTCTTTCATGATTTACCGACGTAACATGTTCTACTGGCAATGGTTCAGGTTTTTTGCCTTTCTAATGCAGTATTCAAGAATGGCAGTGGAATCGACTTGCGTGACTTATGTTTAGACAATTTTGGGGCAGTATGTGAAGTTTATTTAACAGTCTAGTCACAGATGGAAGAGTGGTGAGGAGGCCTTTGTACGTCATCTAAGTAATTTATTTTGATGCAAAAGTTAGAGCACCATCTACTGTATATATATTGTTTCGTCTGATAATCCTTGACTTTAGTTTCGATGTTCACTTGTATCCTCTTCTAGCGCATCGCATTCAATCCTCTTCTCTCTAGCCCTATCTTCTGAATATCATTTTGGCTCATAATCAGGCATTTCCAGTGCTTGATATATTTTAGCCATAAAATAATTTGGCGTCATTTTTCTAGTTGTTCATACCATGTCTGCTGTTTCTTCCATATGTATGCACAATGTTTCATCACGACAGGATTGCATGTTGTACCAAAATGTCATCATCTATTGCATGCTTCACTAAGTAGCTACTGCATGTTACCATATCTATTTGTTTACTGCATATTTTCAACACATGGTTTTCTGTGCATTCTCTTTTATTTGCATATCTGTTAGTAGTATCGTTCGAGGTGTGTTTGTTGTTTTGGCCATCGGTACGCTGCATCATCTTGCAGCAAGATGAGAGCCTTTTACTCCGAATAGGAGTCCGATTTTCCCAGAGATCTACGCATAGAATTTTTTTTCACTGGTCTTAACGTGCCAACGTCTCATGGCCATGGGATGCATGCTGAGCCAATGAGATTGTTCGGGTCTTGGAGGGTGCTGAAGTGCAGGGTGCCACGGGATTTGGCAGGCCGCAACAATTATTAATCCCTCCCTCATCCAGCCTTCGGTCCCTGCTTCTACGCCGTCGTCGCTCTCATCGATCTACGCGTCAATTGCCCGGTGCCCCTGGTCGTCGGGGTCGTTCGCTCACGTTGTCATGGCCGGTTTACCCCAGCCTTCGGTGACGGCAGGACAAGGAGGCGCTGCGTCGGCCGCTGCTCCGGTGGGAGGAGGGCCTGCTGTTCCTGCCGTTGTTCCTACGTTGCAGCAGCCGACGTCTTCTCTGCCAGGAGGTGTTCAGCTGGGGATGATTAATACAATCCCGTCCAGACCTCTTCAGCCCCCGTTCAGACCTACGGGTCCTTCGGGGTTCGCGGCACAGCCTCCGGGGTAGTTCCTCCAGCCAACGATGAACTTCAATAGGCCCGTCTACCCGCCTTTAATTCCACCTCAGCAATATGCACAGATGTTTCCGCAATTTGCGCAACCACCCACTGTTGTTTCTGATCCTGTGGTGACTCGGAATAAAAGAAAGAAGAAGAAGAAGAAGAAGAAGAAGAAGAAGAATGTGCAGGTACCTCAGTCGCAGCCACCGGCGGTGCCTCCGCAGCAGCTTTTTCAGCCTTAGTTTCAGCCTCCACAGATGCCCCAGGTACCGAGCATGATGTTTGTGCCTCCTACCGTGAGTATGCCAGCGCTGCTGTTTTCTGCTGTCTCAACACCCGCAGTTGCTGTAGTAGATTCTTCTGGTCAGACTGATCTGAGCAAGACAAAGAAGATGGTGAAGTGCTGGAAATGTTCTGGAGATACTCATGCTTTCAAAAATTGCCCGGTTCAACATTACTGCTTAGTTTGTAACAATTCTGCTCATCCCACTGCCAAGTGTCCAACGCTGAAATTGCCCAAGCCTTCGATGATCGTGGCAGGGAATGGGACGGAAGATACTCTTTTCAATCAGTTGCCTGATAGCATTTTCAAGGCAGAGTTTGCTCCAAAGTGTACACCGACGGCTAAGGTGACTATGGTGGGTGCGGTGGTGCCTGCGGCTGTCATTGAGTCTCAGATGACAAGGATTTGCCCTCTCAGTACTCAGTGGAAATGGGAGGCCCTTCCGCATGGTGATGATTCCTTTCTTGTATGCTTCCCTTCTTTCGCGGATTTACAGCGTGTCGATGGCATTCAGATGCCGGTCCCTTCTCACAATGCTTGGATTGTTATCAGTGTTTGGGAGATGGAGGATATTCAGCCGAAGTTTGCTCTACCTCAGGTGTGGGTTCATGTGGAGGGTGTTCCTCATACCATCCGGCACTTCCATGGCTTGTGGGCGGTTGGCTCTCTTCTGGGTAGGACAGTGGATGTGGATTTGCCGACGTTGTATAGTCGCAATATTGTGCGTATTTTTGTGGCATGATGAATCCAAATGCGCTGCAGAAATGTGTGGATGCTAGAGGTCCTTACATTGGTACTACTGCTACTCTGAAGTTGAAGGGCTATGACTTTACTTTTCGCCCGGAGTCCCCAGACTTCGTCCCTGATCCTACTTTCATCCCTATGTTTTGGAGGCGTAAGGGAGATGATTCAAGTGAGGACGATGGTACTGGACAGAAGGAGAGGGACCCCTCTACTGATGATACCACCACTCGGACTCAGGGGAATCAGATGGAGATTGATAATGCGGGTTCCCAATCAGCTGTGGGAGGTCCTTAGGTCAACAAGGTTTCTACTATGCCTGTGTTTGTGGTCACACCTTTCAATCCTAGTCCTCAGACTCCACGGGATAAAGCCATTGTTGCTGCTGCACGGTGCTCTCGCTCTTACTTTCAGCGGCCTGGTCTGATAACTATTGCTGCATCTTTGGCCTTGGGTGGTCTGTCTGGCGACACTGTAGCGTTCGGTTCTGATGAGTCTCTTTTGCTGGCCTCTTCTTCTGCACCGAATGCGGTGCATCCCTCTTCACCGGGCATCTTCGTCTCATCTTCGCTTTTGGGTGCGGTGACGCTCACGGCCTCGTCTACCGCGGGGCAGTCAGCCTCGCCTCCTACGACACACCAGGCCTCGCCGACTGCGGCTAGGTCTTCTTCTCAATCTGCCGGGCGGGCGTCACCCCCTCAGGAGTGTTCGGCGATGGGCCAGGATACCGATGGTCTTGGGCCACAGCATGGCCAGGGCGGTTGGTCGACGACGAATATGACGCTAGTCGAGCTGGGTTTGCTGACGGGTTCAGCTGTGGAGCAGGTCATTGCGGCGACTTCACTCACGGTCTCGGCGGTGCCGGTGTTGCGCAGGAGTGCAAGGCATCCGGTGAGCGCCGACGGTGCTTCGGCTACGGATATGGACTCTTTGGAGAAGGCCATGCGCAGGAAGGCGGAGAAGAATCTCGACATGACTGGTAATCCCTCTTCTTCCAAGTCTTTTATTCCTTTTTCATCAACTTGCATTAATTCTAAGCTTAATTCTGTTGGAATTAGTTTAGAAAAGAATGTAAATGATGTTTCTATTTCTGCTAAGGTCTTGAAGCGGATGGAATTTGACCGGTTAACGGTTGTTCCAAAAGCCTTGGCCTCTTATATTCCCACCTACTCTGATGATGAGGATACAGACATCTCAACAGATGGTCAGATTCTATCTCATCTAGTAGGTGAAGTTCTTGATGTTGGTTTGGACGAGGATAGGTTAAGCTCAATCTATGAGCTAACTGTTTCTGGTCGTAAATCAACTTCTGGAAAAAAATGTAACAAATCTCGCAAACGAGATCTTGCGCCTAAATATATTATTGTTTCCCAATGAATGGCATGTTTTTGAATAGCAGAGGTTTTCGAGACTTGGCTAAACATTTACACATTGCATTATGTTCTAGGGAACACAATTGGATTTTGTGGCTATCTCCGAAACGGGGAGACGAGAATTCTCACAAACTATACTAGATCGCCTATCAGGTGGTATAGATTTTGTGTGGCATTCTCATCCACCTAGGGGGACGGTCTGGGGGCATTTTACTCGGCGTGCGGGCAGACACCATGGATATATTAGCTGTTGCGGAAGGAGAGTTTCATATTAAACTACACATCCGTAACAAAGCTGATAATTTCGTGTGGAGTCTGGTTGCTGTGTATGGTGCGGCTCAAGAGGCTTTCAAGGCCGATTTCCTTCGAGAATTGGTAAACTTAGCAAAAGATAATCCGTACCCTATTCTAATAGGGAGGATTTTAACTTGCTTCGGTTCCCATTTGAGAAGAGCAAAGGCCGCTTCGACGATCATTGGCCCTTCCTTTTTAACGTTGTCATTGACAGTCTTGACTTGAAGGAAGTAAACATGATTGGTAGACAATTTACTTTGGCAAATTCTTTATCGGAACCAACATACGCAAAACTTGATCGTGTACTGATGGACTCAGATTGGGAAGCCCACTCCCCTCTAGTTTTGGTACGCGCTCTAGAACGTATTGAGGCTCTGTATGATCATGCTCCCATTTTGCTAACCACTGGTTTGCCATCACCACGTTATGGCCATCTTTTCAAATTTGAGCTTGGATGGCTGCTTCGTGATGGCTTCCACGATATGGTGAAAGCAGTTTGGGAAAGGCCGGTTGCTGGTGATAACCCAATCCAGAGATGGAATAATAAAGTGCGTTTGACACAGAAACATCTTGGGGGTTGGGCGCGTCACACCGCTGGTATTCTCAAAAAAAAACTTGGACTTTCAGCTACTATTGATGAACTCGAAGCTTTAGCAGAAACCCGGTTGCTTACTCCACAGGAAATTGAGCTGAAAAGCCAATCAAATGCGGAGATTGCCCGGTTACTACGCGAGGAGGAACTCAAGTGGTATCAATGTTCTAAATCACAATTTATTTTGCATGGGGATTCGAATACTAGATACTTCCATAGTGTTGCCAATGGCAGACACAAGAAGAAACATATTCATTCCTTAAGGCATAATGACGAGTTGATTGAAGAACACGAGCAACTAAAGTCTTACATTACGAATTATTATAAGGGTTTGTTTGGGGATCCGGAGGAAGGCACTTTCTCAATGGATGAATCCCAAATTAACGATGTACCCCAAGTTTCTGTGAAGGAAAACAACTATCTGATTGCTCCTTATTCTGAGGAAGAAGTCAAATTAGTTGTTTTCCAAATGGAGCATAATAAGGCACCTGGTCCGGATGGTTTCCCCGCTGAGTTCTATCAAACTTTTTGGGATGTAATCAAACCTGATCTCTTGAACATGTTTAGTGCTTTACATGAGGGTCAACTAGATCTATTTCGGTTGAACTTTGGTGAAATAATCTTACCGCCTAAAGTTAATGAAGCAGAACGGATTCAACAATATAGACTCGATCTGTCTTCTTAATGTTAGCTTCAAGATTTTTACCAAGGTTGCCACTATCAGGTTGAACTCTGTGGCTGATCATGTTGTTAGGCCTTCACAAACTGCCTTCATGCAAGGTAGAAACATTTTGGATGGTGTGGCTACCTTGCATGAAACGGTTCATGAACTCCATAGAAAGAAATTGAATGGGGTAATTCTAAAAATTGATTTTGGGAAAGCTTATGACAAAGTTAATTGGTCTTTTCTACAACAAGCTTTTAGAATGAAAGGTTTCTTAGCAGAATGGTGTTCCTTGATTGAAAGATTTATAGTCGGAGGTAGTGTTGCCATCAAAGTCAATGACAATGTTGGCAACTACTTTCAGACTAAGAAAGGGCTAAGACAAGGAGATCCATTATCGCCCATGCTTTTCAATATAGTAGCTGATATGTTATCCATTTTGATTGAGCGGGCTAAGTCTGATGGCCAAATTGAAGGTGTGATCCCCCACCTTGTAGATAGGGGGTTATCTATACTTTAATATGCACACGATACAATTCTTTTTATGGAGCATGATCTTGAAAAGGCAAAGAATCTGAAACTCATACTTTCGGCTTTTGAGCAGCTTTCTGGATTAAAAATTAATTTCCATAGAAGTGAATTGTTTTGTTTCAGTGAGGCCCAGATGGAGGTTGGTCTTCATACTGAACTCTTCGGATGTTATCACGGCACTTTTCCGATCAGATATTTGGGCATTCGGGTACACTACCGAAGGCTTACAAATGCAGAGTGGAAAATTGTCGAGGAAAGATTACAGATACGTTTGAGTAGTTGGAAAGGCAAACTTTTCTCTATAGGGGGAAGATTGGTACTCATCAACTCAGTCCTTAGTAATATGGTTTTGTATATGCTTTCTTTTTTTCAACTACCAAAAGGTGTCTTAAAAAGGTTGGATTACTTCCGATCAAGATTCTTTTGGCAGGGAGATAATGAGAAAAGGAAGTATAGCCTGGCTAAATGGAGTGTTTTGTGTAGACCCAAAGAACAAGGTGGGCTCGGTATTCATGATCTACAGTTTAAAAATACAGTCCTACTTAGTAAATGGCTCTACAAGTTATTAAACGAGGAAGGGATTTGGCAAACTATTATTAAGAGAAAGTATATTGGTTCAAAGGCTTTGTCCCAAATGGTTTGGAAACCTGGTGACTCTCACTTTTGGGCTGGCCTGATGGCGTCAAAAAAACATTTTTTACGCTTTGGGACTTTCTCTATTAATAATGGGACGCAGATAAGGTTCTGGGAGGATAAATGGCTAGATAATGCTACCCTTCGAGAACAATATCCTTCATTATATTCCATTGTCCGTTATAAGGAGGAAACGGTTGCCACGGTGCTCGAATCATTCCCGCCAAATATAATGTTCAGAAGGGATTTAATTGGTTCTAGACTTGACTCTTGGATCATGTTGCTACAGAGTCTGGCACATGTGCAATTGTCGGAAGAGCCAGATGAATTTCGTTGGAACCTAACTAAGAATGGGTCCTTTTCTGTTAGCTCTTTGTATAATGCTTTAATCCAGCCAGCTATTCCGGTCGTAGATAATAGGATGATCTGGAAGATTAAGATACCACTTAAAAACAAAATCTTTGTTTGGTATCTTCGTCGTGGGATTATCCTTACAAAAGATAACCTTATTAAGCGAAATTGACATGGAAATCATGGGTGTGTGTTCTGTCACCATGATGAGACAATCAAACACCTATTTATCCAATATAGTTTTGCCCGGTCTATATGGTCAATCACCCAAGCAGCTTCAGGCTTGTATCCACCCCGTAGTATTTCCAACATTTTTGGCAATTAGTTACATGGTATTGATAACAAGTACAAAAATCTTCTTAGGGTTCGGAGCGATAGCCATTATATGGTCTCTATGGCTATGTTGAAATAATAAGATTTTTAATGATATAAACCGTTCTGTTCTGCAGGTTCTTTACAGGTGTACTCATACCCTTCGGGCTTGGTCGACTTTGCATCGTACGGAATACCGCGATCTCTTCATAGAGGTGTGTACAAGGCTGGAGGATACGGCACGTATCTTTTTACCAGACATGGATGGCAGCATAATCTTTGGATAGACTTGCCCTATGCACCCTAGGCGCTATTGCATTTGCTCAGCTTCATATGTAATTCGCCTGTGTCTTTTCTTTTATATTGGACCGTGTCGATTGATGACGGCTGTGTGCATCTAGTTATACAGAGGCCGGGTGTAAGTTACTTCTAAGTAATAAAGGCGCTCTTTATAAAAAAATAACTGGCTTTATTAGTTTGTCTAGATTTGAATGTATCTAGACACATTTTAGTTAGTGTATAGATACATTTGAATCTAGATAAATCCAAGTGAGTTATTCCTAGACGAAGGGAGTATTAATTATTATTAGATGAATATCCATGTGTTTTATGGACTTTTTTACGATGCTAGTACAAACATAGATGCTCACAATTGCGTAGATACACGCATACTCTGTCCCTGTGAGAACCTCCAAAACACTGAGTCTGGGAGATTGATTCGGCGGGTCTTGAAATTGACCAAATCATCACAAGTGCCTTGCTGTCAACCATAACATCACCTCCTATTGAAGAATATTCTGTCTTTTTATGAGACACCAAAGTATCAAACATGGAGTTTGAACTCGGGTGGATTGGGATACCACTGCCCACCTAACCATCCAACCGCATGTTAGTTCTCTTCTATGGTCTTCTTACCTTTTTTTACCACATATGTAAAAATAACACGTGAAAATACATGTCTCTTGATAGAGATAACCAGATAATGTTCTGAAGTAGATAAAATTAGTGATTGCAAATTACTAGTATTTGAAACGATAAAAGACATGGGGCCTAAATATTCCCAAAAATGTGGTAAAAAGGATGATTATACTTATAGTTAATTATACATCTTACGAACAATCGGCCTCATAATTATTTTATCTACTTCCTCAGTCCCATAATAGATGTCTTAGATTTGTTAAAATTTGGATGAATCTAGACACTATTTAGTATATAGATTCATCCAAATTTTGACAAATCTAAGACATCTATTATATAGATTCATCCAAATTTTGACAAATCTAAGACATCTATTATGGGATGGAGGGAGTACTACCTTCGTACCGGTTTATTAGGCTAACACGAAGTTTAAAAATTATGTTTGGCTACAAATTTGATCAATGAAATATGAATGATATGTCACAAAAACTATATCATTGGAAAGGTATTTTAAACGTATCCAATGGTATAATTTTTGCGACATATAAATCATATTTTATTGACCAATTTTGTGGTTAAACTTTTTTCTCAAACTCCGTATTAGCCCAATAAACCTGTATAGAGGTAGTAATTGCATGCAAATATAGAGCGAGTTACACAAATTAAGTTGAGATATAATTTAAAAGTTACTATATATCATCGAAGGAAAAATCTAATGTATATCAGTGTTTCACTTTTCTCAACGAAAGGTCTATAACTTTCATATTACATAGTTGATTTTCTCATCCATTTTTACAGAGATCCGGACATTTAGAAGCTTTTCATTGTGTAAAATGTAGTTTCACATCCATAAATTGGAAATTGTTTAAGCTGAGCTGACCTACCAAATTTGCACTCGCTCTAGAGGGTTGTAGATGATTTCTTCCATCAAGTTGCATGCCTTGTGCATCGGCACAGAACAGAAAGGGCCTCCAAGTCTCGAACTCTCACTTTCCCTATGAAGTAAATCTCCATCCCCAGTTCTAAAAGGTTGTAACATAAGCTACTCAAATCATGAGGTAAGAACATGCTCCTTGTGATTCAAAACAATGCCATGAACTAAACCCAATCTTGCTCATGGCCAACAAAATCCCACCGCGGTGAGCGCATGGTTGGCAATTGCAATTAGCCTCATCATCTTCACTATCGATGTGGTGACAGAAGCTTTGAAGATACAGTGCAAGGACGGCGCTGGCGAGGGACCGAGTGGCAGAAATGGTTGATAGGCATGGTGTAGTTCGGCATCAGTGTTACCTGTCAGGGTTGCTAGTTTACTTTTCCAACCACATGCATTTTAGCTTTCCTTCAAAGTTGGCGATCCTGGGTTGGATCCTAGGCCAACAACATCAGTTTTCTTTCCACCACCCTTTGTTTTTCAGCGCAACCTGTAACACTGCTTGCTTAGTTTGTTTCATGTTTAAGCACTTTCCCCTTTGCACTACCTATATTTCTCTCCTGGCGGGGCCGCTAACTCTGAAATGAAAATTATGTCATGGAACGCCAGGGGGTTGGGAGACGAAGAGAAAAATATGGTAGTGTTCAGAGCAATTGATGACTCAAAGGCAGATTTAATCTTATTGCAAGAAACCAAACTGATCGAGATAACCGTGTTCAAAGCAAGCAAATTCCTGCCTCCACGGTACACTGGGTTCCTATACCAAAAGTCAGAGGGTGCTTCCGCTGGCACCCTCATCGCCTGGAATGAAAAGAGTTTTGAGGTGGAAATAATCATGCAGAATAAACACTCGATGACAGCTCGAGTCACTTCAACCTCGGATAACATTGTATTTGTAATCACAAATGTGTATGCACCATGTGAAGCCACAGAGAGGACCAATTTCTATGATGACATGAGACAACTAAAGCAGGGTGTAACCGAGCCATGGGTGCTGGCAGGTGATTTCAATATTTACAGGTATGCAGATGAGAAGAACAACAATAACATATCCTGGGCTGAGATGGATGATTTTAACCAATGGATCAACGAGATAGAACTTATGGACATCGACATCTGTAACACTAAGTTCACTTGGTCCAATAAACGGAGGGATCCCACTTTAGTGAGGTTAGACAGAGTGTTGGTTAACCTGCAATGGAGACTTCATTCACTCAGAATGTAGGGCACTTGGGCGGCCAACCTCTGACCATAAACCAATCCTGCTCGACACAGGAATTTCAACACCACAGGCAGACATGTTCAGATACGAGGACCATTGGTTTAACCGTACTGATCTGGTACAAATCACCAAGCAGGTCCTGGCAAAGGGGACTGAGACAGACGAATATTGTCTCTAAGATAAACCACAAACTCAGGGCAGTGCACGCCGCAACAAGAGCGTGGTGCAGGGGGGCTGTGTCCGAGAAGAAGCTACGGCAGAATGTCGACCATGCGATACGATACATGGATGCGGTCGAGGAATGGAGAACGCTGACAGACCACGAGTTTGCATTCAGGACGCTATACAGCCAAAAAATCAAGCTAATCAGCACGACGGAGGCACAAAAGTGGAGACGACGGGCAAAGGTGAAATGGTGCAAGCTAGGTGACGAAAATACAAGGTTTTTTCACACAATGGCCACGTACAGGCACAGGAGAAACGAGATGAAATTCTTGAAAGATGAAGGGGTTGAGTTTTTCGAGGATAAGGACAAGTTAAGAATTGCCACGGATTTTTTTGAAGGGTTTCGCGGCATAGTAAATCAAAATTTTCTATGGATGCGAACAGAGGAAAATCCAATATCTAATCTAGGATATGCAATCAACGAGAGAGATTGGATTAGATCTTCATACCCTTGAAGATTCGCACAGCGGAACGTTCGTCGGAACGTGGGTGATGTAGTCGTACTCGCTTCTCCTCCTCGCGATCCGATCCGATCTAGCACCACAAGTTGCGGTGCCTCCGTGAGATGCACACGTGCAGCACCTCGACGTATCCTCCTTCCTCGGACCAGCAAGTATGGTGGAGAGATAGATTGGATCTATAACACGACGGCGTGGTGTATATGGTGGAGAATTTCTGTTGCAGGGCTTCGCCTACAAACAGTCGGGACGGAGAGAGGAAAGCTAGCAAGGCGGCTAGGGTTTGGAGGAGAGGTGTGGGGGGTTGGTGCGCCCCCACCCCTCTTTATATAGAGGGGGGGCGCAGCCCTAGCCCCTCCCCCAAGCCCAAAGGATAAGGAGTGGGGGGCATGGACTCTCCCCTCTTCTAGAAACCCTATCTCTAGTTTAAACGATTTAAACTCTCTAGGATCGGCTGGGCCCTATGGGGCCTTGTGCCCCTGGCCCAATGCGGCCAGGACACTCCCTCATAGGCCCATGCCCCCTCCCGGAAGGTGGGGCCACGTTGGTCCCCTTCCGGAAGGTTCTAGAAGCTTCCGGTACAATACCGATTAACCCGGAACAATTCCGAACTCCAAAAACTGCACTGCCTTATATGAATCTTATTCTCTGGACCATTCCGGAACCTCTCGTGATATCCCGGATCCCATCCGAGACTCCGAACAAAAATTCATAAACCAATTATCCATTCTATCCTAGCGTCGAGACACGTTAAGTGTGTGACCCTGCGGGTTCGAGAATATGCAGACATGATCTTCTATCAATAATCAACAGCGGGGTCTGGGCACCCATATTGACTCCCACACATTCATCGATGATCATATCGGATGAACCACGATGTCAGGATTCAAACAATCCCATATATATATTCCCTTCGTCTCGCGATATTTTACTTGCT
The DNA here is from genome assembly GCA_916181665.1 of Avena sativa. Taxonomy (NCBI): domain Eukaryota; kingdom Viridiplantae; phylum Streptophyta; class Magnoliopsida; order Poales; family Poaceae; genus Avena; species Avena sativa. The sequence goes on along the minus strand of OV702283.1, from coordinate 406,622,916 downwards.
CGAGATTCGATCGTCGGTACCGTCATACCTAGTTCAATCTCGTTCACAGCAAGTACTTTACTCGTTCCGTAATCCGATATCACTTTGTGATTAACTCCTTAACCACATGCTTGCAAGCGGTGTTGATATCGATTACCGAGTGGGACCGAAGTATATCTCTCCGACTTGGGAGGGACAAATTCCATCTCGATACATACAACCCAACAGATACTTTCCGATCACCTGAGAGACACCTTTATAATCACCCTCTCATAGGATGACGTTTGATGACCTCAAAGCTTTCTTCCGATACCAGGGAGTTGTATTATCTCATGGTCTAAGGAATATAATATTTGACATAGGAAAAGCTTCGCAAAGATGAACACGATGATACGATCTAATTGCTTCGCTTAGTTTGGGTCTGTCCATCATATCATTCTCCAATGATATGATCTCATTATCAATTGACAACTCATGTCTATGGTTAGGAAACCTTAACCATCATTGATCAATGAGCTAGTCCATAGAGGCGTACTAGGGACACGGTGTTGTTCACAAACCACACAAGTATTAAAGTTTCCGCTTAATACAATTCTAGCATGGAATATAAACTTTATCATGAACAAGAATTATAATAATAACATCTTTATTATTGCCTCTAGGGCATAATTCCAACAGTCTCCCACTTGCACTAGAGTCAATAATCTAGTTTACATCTGGCAACAATCTCACACCCATGGCACTAAGGTGTTGATCATGTTTTACACGTGGAAGAGGTTTAGTCAATGGATCTGCGACATTCAGATCTGTATGTACTTTGCTAATCTTCAGATCTCCATCTGAAATATAATCTCGGATTATATGAAACTTGTGGTTGATATGCTTGGTCTTTGGATGATATCTTGGTTCCTTAGCGAGTGCTATGGCGCCAGTGTTGTCACACAGTATCTCCAGTGGGTCCAATGCACTTGGAACCACGCCAAGCTCAGTGATGAAGTTTCTGATCCAAACTCCTTCACTTGACGCTTCTGCAGCAGCCATGTATTCCGCTTCCACTGTAGATCCCGCGATCACGCTTTGCTTGCAGCTTCTCCAGCTCACAGCTCCTCCATTCAAAATATAAACGTATCCTGTCTGAGATTTGGAATCATCCTTGTCGGTGTCAAAACTAGCGTCGACGTAACCTTTTACGACAAGTTGTTCATCACCCCCATAGACTAAGAACATTTCTTTAGTCCTATTTAGGTACTTTAGGATGTTCTTCACGGCTGTCCAGTGTTCCACTCCTGGATCACTTTGATATCTGCTCGTCAAACTAAGAGCATTGGACACATCCGGTCTAGTACACAGCATGGCATACATGATGGAACCTATGGCCGAGGCATAAGGCACTTTGCTCATAGCTTCCCTATCATTTACCGTAGCTGGACACTGAGCCTTGCTCAATATCTTACCTGACAACATAGGCACTGAACCTTTCTTTGCCTTATCCATTCTGAACCTTTTCAGAACCTTGTCTAGGTATGTACTTTGGCTTAAAGCTATCAGGCGTCTTTGTCTATCTCTATAGATTTTGATGCCCAATATATAAGCAGCTTCACCTAGGTCTTTCATTGAAAAACACTTGTTCAAATAACTCTTCACGTCGTTAAGCATGTTGATGTCATTTCCGATAATCAATATGTCATCCACATATAGTACCAGAAACGTCACCGAGCTCCCACTCACTTTCTTGTAGATACAAGCTTCGTAGCAATTTGGAACAAATCCAAAGCTCTTGATCACTTGATCAAAACGAAGGTTCCAACTCCGAGATGCTTGCTTCAGTCCATAAATGGAACGCTGAAGTTTGCATACTTTACTAGCATCCTTAGGATCGACAAAACCTTCGGGTTGCATCATATACAACTCTTCATCAATGTTGCCATTGAGGAACGCAGTCTTGACATCCATCTGCCATATTTCATAATCATGAAACGCAGCAATTGCTAATAAAATCCGAATGGACTTAAACATCGCTACGGGAGAAAAAGTCTCATCGTAGTCAACACCTTGAACTTGTCGAAAACCTTTTGCGACAAGCCGTGCTTTATAGACGGTAACATTACCATCTGCGTCCGTTTTCTTCTTGAAGATCCATTTGCACTCAACGGCCTTTTGGTCGCTAGGAGGGTCCACCAAAGTCCATACTTGGTTTTCGCTCATGGATCCCAATTCGGATTTCATGGCTTCTAGCCATTTCTCAGAGTCTGGGCTCATCATCGCTTCCTCATAGTTCGTAGGTTCACTGTCTTCTACTAACAAGACAGTCAAGATAGGGTTGCCGTACCACTCAGGGGGGGCACGCGACCTTGTCGACCTGCGACGTTCAGTAGCAGCATCGTCCGAAGCTTCATGATCCTTGTCATTAGCTTCCTCTATTGTTGGTGCAGGCGGCACTGGAACAATTTCAGGTGCTGCGCTACTCTCCAACTCAAGAGAAGGTTCAATAACCTCGTCTAGCTCTACTTTCCTCCCACTCACTTCTTTCGAGAGAAACTCCTTCTCAAGAAAGGAACCGTTCTTTGCGACAAACACTTTGCCTTCGGTTCTGTGATAGAAGGTATACCCAATAGTTTCCTTAGGGTATCCTATGAAGACGCATTTCTCCGCTTTGGGTTCGAGCTTGTCCGGCATCAACTTCTTGACGTAAGCTTCGCATCCCCAAACTTTAAGAAACGACAACTTAGGTTTAGCACCAAACCATAGTTCATACGGTGTCGTCTCAACGGATTTAGATGGAGCCCTATTTAAAGTGAATGCAGCGGTTTCTAATGCATAACCCCAAAATGATAACGGCAAATCAGTAAGAGACATCATTGATCGGACCATATCTAATAGGGTTCGATTCCGGCGTTCAGACACACCATTGCGCTGTGGTGTTCCGGGTGGCGTGAGTTGTGAAACGATTCCACTTGCTTTAAGATGCGTGAGAAAATCATAACTCAAATATTCACCTCCACGATCGGATCGTAGAAACTTAATCTTTCTATTACGATGGTTCTCCACTTCATTCTGAAATTCCTTGAACTTTTCAAATGTTTCAGATTTATGTTTCATTAAATAGATATACCCATATCTACTTAAGTCATCGGTAAAAGTGAGGAAATAGCGATATCCACCGCGCGTCGAAATACTCATCGGTCCACATACATCGGTATGTATGATTTCCAACAAGTCCGTTGCTCGCTCCATCATACCGGAGAACGGTGTTTTGATCATCTTGCCCATAAGGCATGGTTCGCATGTGTCAAATGATTCAAAATCAAGAGACTCCAAAAGTCCATCAGAATGGAGTTTCTTCATGCGCTTTACACCAATATGACCTAGACGACAGTGCCACAAATAAGTAGTATTATCACTATCTACTTTGCATCTCTTAGCCTCAATGTTATGGATGTGTGTTTCATCCCTTTCGAGATTTAGAAGAAATAAACCATTTACAAGAGGTGCATGACCATAAAAGATGTTACTCATGTAAATAGAACAACCATTATTCTCCGATTTAAATGAATAACCGTCTTGCAATAAACACGATCCAGAAATAATGTTCATGCTCAACGCAGGCACATAATAACACTTATTAAGGTTTAAAACTAATCCCGAAGGTAAAACTAAGGAGAGCGTGCCGACGGCCATCACATCAACTCTTGATCCGTTGCCAACGCGCATCGTCACCTCATCCCTCGCAAGCCGCCGTCTATTCCGTAGCTCCTGTTTCGAGTTACAAATATTAGCAACTGAACCGGTATCAAATACCCAGGCACTACAACGAGGGCTAGTAAGGAAAACATCAATAACATGTATATCAAATATACCTTTGATGGTGCCAGCCTTCTTGTCCGCTAAGTACTTCGGACAGTTGCGCTTCCAGTGACCCTTGTCCTTGCAATAGAAGCACTCAGTGTCGGGCTTAGGACCAGACTTGAGCTTCTTCTCAGCAGGGGCATTGCGCTTGCCGCCGCCCTTCTTGAAGGGCTTCTTTGCTCCCTTACCTTTCTTAAAGGAGGGTTTGTTGACCATCAACACATGATTACCCTTCTTGATGTCCACCTCCGCAGCCTTCAGCTCTGCGAAGAGCTCGGTGATCGTATCAGTGGAGCCAATCTGATTATGAGTCACTACAAAACTTTTGTAGCTGGGAGGGAGTGATTGCAGAACCCTGTCAATCTTGAGCTCCTCTGGAATCGTGCATTCCAGTTGCTCAAGGCGTTGAGTGTAGCCCGACATCTTTATGGCGTGCTCACTAACGGAACTCCCTTCCTCCATCTTGCAGTTAAAGAACTTCTCGGAGATCTCATATCTCTCAGAACGGGCCTGAGTCTGAAACATGGTTTTCAGCTCCTCGAGAATCTCGAAGGGCCCGGGATACTCTTCAAAACGATTTTGAAGCTCCGGTTCCATAGCAAACAACATGGTGCTCTTAATCACACCATAATCATCTTTGCGCGACTGATAGACAGCTTTCTCATCAGCCGGCGCAGTTGCAGCAGGGGGGTCACCTAACGCTTTCCCAAGGACATAGTCCTTTTGTCCGCCAGACAGAATGATTCTTAGATTGCGGAACCAATTGGTGAAGTTAGACCCATTGTTTCTAAGCTTTTCCTTCTCAGCAAAAACGTTGAAGTTGAAGTTGGACTTGGCCATGTGATCTACAGTATTTGCAAGTACAATTTAGACTATGTTCATGACAAATAGTTCAACTTAATCAAATTACTAGATGAACTCCCACTAAATTCAACATCCCTCAAGTTGTTTAGTGAACACGATCCAAATTCACCACACCTAATCCGATCATCACGAGAAGAGATGTGGTTTCAATGGTGGACAACAAAGTGTCGATCATATCACTCATATGACTCATGCTTAACCTTTCGGTTCTTGTGTTCCGAGGCCATGTCTATACATGCTAGGCTCGTCAAGCTAGACCCAAGTATTTCTGCGTGTGCAAAACTGGCTTGCACCCGTTGTATGTGAGCGTAGAGTCTATAGCACCCGATCATCACGTGATGCTTGGACACGACGAACTTTCGCAACGGTGCATACTTGGGGAGAACACAGTTTTTATCTTGATCTTTAAGTGAGGAATCATCTTATAATGCTACCGTCGCGATCTAAGCATAATAAGATACATAAAGGGATAAACATCACATGCATATAACTTTATGTGACATGGTATAGCCAATCCTCGCGCAATGATCTCCATCTTGTGCGTTCCGGCATGATCTCCATCACTCCACCATGATTGCCTCCACCACGAATAGCAACTACAACTATTGCTAACTACTTAGTGATAAAGTAAAGCTATTACATGGCGTATAAGAAGTTGACTCGCAGGTCATACACAATTATAAAGACAACCATATGGCTCCTGCCGGATGTGTACTCATCGACATGCAAGTCGTGAAACATTACAAAACATGATCATCGCATACAATATACACATCACATCTTGGGCCATACCATATCACAGAAAACACTCCCTGCAAAAACAAGTTAGACGCCTCTACTTTGTTGTTGCATGTTTTACGTGGCTTATGGGAGTAGATGCTAAGAACGATTCTTACCTACGGAAAGCCACAACGGTGATATTATGGTTGCCAAACTCCGGTGTTAATCCCATGACAACTATAGTGAGAGAAACTGACATCCACCAGCCGCATGTGTGGAACAAGCCACACGTCAAGTGCGGAGCCGGTCTCGCGAACGACGTCGCGTAAGGTTGGCCTGGACCGCTTCAATCTCACTATCCCGCGTCATAAGAAGAACACAAACAAGAGGCTTGCAACAGAAAACATCAACGCCCGCAACAACCATGTTGCGTTTTACTCGTGAAACACATCTACGCATAGATCTAGCTCTGATACCACTGAAGGGTTTCGCGGCATAGTAAATCAAAATTTTCTACGGATGCGAACAGAGGGAAAGCCAAGATCTAATCTAGGATATGCAATCAACGAGAGAGATTGGATTAGATCTTCATACCCTTGAAGATTCGCACAGCGGAACGTTTGTCGGAACGTGGGTGATGTAGTCGTACTCGCTTCTCCTTCTCGCGATCCGATCCGATCTAGCACCACAAGTGGCGGTGCCTTCGTGAGATGCACACGTGCAGCACCTCGACATCTCCTCCTTCCTCGGACCAGCAAGTATGGTGGAGAGATAGATTGGATCTACAACACGACGGCGTGGTGTATATGGTGGAGAATTTCTGCTGCAGGGCTTCGCCTACAAACAGTCGGGAGGGAGGGAGGAAAGCTAGCAAGGCGGCTAGGGTTTGGAGGAGAGGTGTGGGGGGTTGGTGCGCCCCCACCCCTCTTTATATAGAGGGGGGCGCAGCCCTAGCCCCTCCCCCAAGCCCAAAGGATAAGGAGTGGGGGGCATGGACTCTCCCCTCTTCTAGAAACCCTATCTCTAGTTTAAACGATTTAAACTCTCTAGGATCGGCTGGGCCCTATGGGGCCTTGTGCCCCTGGCCCAATGCGGCCAGGACACTCCCTCATAGGCCCATGCCCCCTCCCGGAAGGTGGGGCCACGTTGGTCCCCTTCCGAAAGGTTCTAGAAGCTTCCGGTACAATACCGATTAACCCGGAACAATTCCGAACTCCAAAAACTGCACTGCCTTATATGAATCTTATTCTCCGGACCATTCCGGAACCTCTCGTGATATCTCGGATCCCATCCGAGACTCCGAACAAAAATTCATAAACCAATTATCCATTCTATCCTAGCGTCGAGACACGTTAAGTGTGTGACCCTGCGGGTTCGAGAATATGCAGACATGATCTTCTATCAATAATCAACAGCGGGGTCTGGGCACCCATATTGACTCCCACACATTCATCGATGATCATATCGGATGAACCACGATGTCAGGATTCAAACAATCCCATATATATATTCCCTTCGTCTCGCGATATTTTACTTGCCCGAGATTCGATCGTCGGTACCGTCATACCTAGTTCAATCTCGTTCACAGCAAGTACTTTACTCGTTCCGTAATTCGATATCACTTTGTGATTAACTCCTTAACCACATTCTTGCAAGCGGTGTTGATATCGATTACCGAGTGGGACCGAAGTATATCTCTCCGACTTGGGAGGGACAAATTCCATCTCGATACATACAACCCAACAGATACTTTCCGATCACCTGAGAGACACCTTTATAATCACCCTCTCATAGGATGACGTTTGATGACCTCAAAGCTTTCTTCCGATACCAGGGAGTTGTATTATCTCATGGTCTAAGGAATACAATATTTGACATAGGAAAAGCTTCGCAAAGATGAACACGATGATACGATCTAATTGCTTCGCTTAGTTTGGGTCTGTCCATCATATCATTCTCCAATGATATGATCTTATTATCAATTGACAACTCATGTCTATGGTTAGGAAACCTTAACCATCATTGATCAATGAGCTAGTCCATAGAGGCGTACTAGGGACACGGTGTTGTTCACAAACCACACAAGTATTAAAGTTTCTGCTTAATACAATTCTAGCATGGAATATAAACTTTATCATGAACAAGAATTATAATAATAACATCTTTATTATTGCCTCTAGGGCATAATTCCAACATTTTTAGCACCCTGTTTGCAGAAGATAGACCCTGGGTGCCCAATATCAATCTTCAGCACATATATGGGGATGACAGCATGAACCTCCAGACGCTCGCTGATCCATTTACCTGGGAAGAGATTAAGAAGGCAATCACAAACGCACCTGCCAACAAAAGCCCTGGGCCAGATGGATTCACAAACGAGTTCTACAAGTTTTACATGGAAGATTTGAAGGGTGATCTGCTACAGCTTTTCTCCCGCATGCACTCCCAAGGACTGAACTTAATTGGGGTAAACTTGGCTTACATCATGCTGCTGCCCAAGCTTGAGACACCGCAAGGGATCAGGAACTATAGGCCAGTGTCACTGCAACATTCCATTCCCAAACTGATTGCAAAGGTTCTGACAAACAGACTGCAGCCAAGAATGAGAGGAATGGTAGATCAAATGCAGTCGGGGTTTATAAAGAAAAGGTCAATCGTGGAGAACTTCGCGACTGCAATCGAGATGGTGCAATGTGCTAATAAGGAAAAAAACGGTGATTGTTCTGAAACTAGACTTCCAGAAAGCCTTTGACACAATGCATTGGGATGCTATTTTACACACTATGTCTGAAAGGGGATTCCCAGCAAAATGGATTGACTGGATACATCAACTACTAAGGACATCGCAGGCGCAGGTGCTAATCAACGGGCATGTGGGGCAGAGAATCAAGATACAAAAAGGAGTAAGGCAGGGAGATCCAATATCTCCATACCTCTTCATCTTGGTCGCTGACATTCTGCAGAGGATGTTGCAAAAATCTTATAGCTCGGGTTACCTGAGCCACCCGCTGCAACAGGGGGCGCCACTTCCAGCGCTGCAATATGCCGACGACACCCTGCTCATCCTCCACGGCTCGCCGGACCAGGCCACGTGTGCTAAGCACCTGCTGGAAGCCTTTGCCTCGTTCTCAGGTCTGCGCATTAATTTTCAGAAAAGCACGTTTGCTCCAATACACATATCACAGCATGACACGGATGAAATTGCATCAATCCTCGAGTGCCCAATTGTGCCGCTGCCGTGCACGTACCTGGGGCTGCCTCTGTCAACGGAAAAAATCTCAAGGAACTTGCTTCAGCCAGTAATCGAGAGGGTTGGAAGGCGGCTGCCAGGCTGGATACCTGGTATGATGACATCGGGAGGCAGGGTACAAATGATCAACTTTGTCCTAGCTGCAATCCCCAATTTCTTTATGGCCTGCATTGAGTGGGACAAGGGAAGCATTGAAGCTGTCAACAAGCTTTGCCGAGCCTTTCTCTGGAAAAACAAGCAACAGGTGCTCGGAGGACAATGCTTAGTAGCTTGGGACACGGTGACAATGCCAAAGAAACAAGGGGGGATTGGAGTCAGAAACCTGAGCTTGCACAATAAGGCGCTAATGGCGAATCTGCTGTCCAAGCTGCTATCTGACAGTGAAGGTCCTTGCTTCTCGTGGCTAGCAAGACGGTACCTGCGGGACTCAATCCCTCAGGAGACAAGTAGGGGTGATACGCCGTTCTGGCGATCACTGCTAGCCCTCCTCCCGACGGTTCAGAATGCAACCAGGTGCCGCCCGTCGACTGGTGACAAGATCTCATTCTAGCATGACCAGTGGACATACCTGGGGCGTCTGAAGGATAGATTCGGTGTGCTTTTCATGTTTGCCAAAGATCAGCAGTGCACCGTGCGGTCACAACAGAGGAATGGGGATTGGGACATTGACCTACTGCTTGCACTCACTGATAGAGCGCAACTGCAACTAGAGCAGCTGATGCAAGGCATCCACCTCATACAGCTAGATGGATCAGGAGATGAGAGGGAAATGATTACTACAGGCAAGCCGCCATCAACTGCGGCATTTTATAGGCTCTTCAGCGATCGGGGCATGACGTGGCAGCCAGCTGAATGGGTCTGGCGAAAAGCTATACCACACAGGCACAAAATATTCACATGGCTAGCTTTCCGCGGCAGGTTAAATACAAAGGACAACATGACCGCCAAATGCTGGTGCTCTGATGCTGGGTGTGACCTTTGCCCAGCGCTCGAGTCAATCCACCACATCGCCCTACACTGTAAAACTTTGACCTGGGTCTGGGAAAAGCTGAACGTAGCTGAAACTGCTGCTACTTCGAATACAATTGCACAGTTTGTCACCAAGATTCAAGCCTTGACTGGCGATAGTACTTGGCCGACCTGCTTTGCAGCTTGCTTACTGCAATTGTGGAAGGCGCGAAATGACAGGATTTTCAATGGACGAAGCATGGCCACTGCAACAATTATAATGCGAATCAGGGAAACACTCAGGCTTTGGACGTGCAGATCACCAAAGGAAGAGCAGAGAATAATGGCATGGGCACAGAAGCTGTCCTAAATAGTGCAACAATACTGTCTTGCTAGACTAACACATGTGCTCTGTTGTGGGTTCTTCTCCTTACTTTTCTCTTCTTCTTCTTCTTCTTCGTTTCTCTTTTTTCTCTTTCTCTTTTTTTCCTTTTTTGCCAACCTTTCTCGGCCGAGGCCGGATGTAAATCCATCTTGTAAGTGACTCTGTCGCACATAAGGTAGAGAATCCTCTACCTTCAGTAATATTCAAAAAAAAATTAGCCTTGTGAAAACCGACTGTCGGTTTGAGCACCCCTGTTGCTGCCGCTCGACACTGCTAGAGCCTAGAGGTCTCACATGACGCTAGGCGCCGTTCTGCTTCCATGTTTCGCCCCTCTGCCGCCAAGGATGGAGAAAGAGACGGGTGCGCCGCCCTTCTATGACATCGACGGCATCTTCTCCAGGAGGAAGGAGGACTAAAGGAGAAGACAAGGAAAAAAGAAATAGACTCGATGACAGGTGGCACCCACTGTTGATGTTGTTCTTTTGTTGAGGGGTCTTTTGACAAAAATGCATAGCTGAGACCGGTCAACTATATGTAGTGGCTGACTAGTGGGTCCCGCTAGTGTCACGTCCGCAAATACTGCCAGCTCCAAGCACCGGGGATCGTATTTCAGCGTGCTGAACTTATTTGATGAACATATTTGCGTATAATCAAAGTACAGTGACCTAATCAAATCCCGCCTGTAAGTCACGATACTATCCATCAGAATGTAAGAGAACAACTTCTTATTAGAGGAGCATGTAAAAGAGAAACAACTTTTTTTTTTGACCTGAACAGCTTTGTTTTTTGAGGGAAGTAAAAGAGAAACAGCTAGTAAACTGATTTCAAAGAAAATTGGCATGCTAATTACCCAGGTCCATTAGAAGATGAATTGGCCCAGACAACGATTACTATGGCCCATCAGAAGGAATTGTCCAGAACCAGAACAATGTCCGAATGGAAAAGAGAGAGAAAACCTCCTCGGCTCCGTCTCCTTGTCCGGCTTTTCCCCACCTCGATCTCCTCCTTCCCTCGATCCACAACCCGCTCTGCTGCTGTGCGCTAAAACCCTACTCGAGCTGTAGCGATCAGGCCGTATCGGAGCTCCCCTCTCTTCCCTGGAAGCAAGCCCAGGCTCGCGGCCATGTCGCACACCGCCTCCGCCTCCACCATCGTCGCCGACTCGGCGAGCGGGCACCACCACCTGAAGATCAAGGGCTACTCGAGCCTCAAGGTCCTTCCCAACGGCCATCGCCTCAGCTCCTGCCCCTTCACCGTCGGAGGCCATCGCTGGAGAATCAACTGCTACCCCAACGGCACCAAGGAGAGCGCGGGCCACGTGTTCGTCTTCCTCACCCTCAACGAGAATGTGGCGGGGAAGGTGACAGCGTCGTTCCGGTTCAGTTTCAAGACAGATGAGCCATGGCTCTTCCTCCGCAGCAAGAACTACAAGAAGGCCATGCTAGCGCCGCAGCCATCACCGGCTGCCGCATAGATGGCATGGAGGCGCAGGTGTTCAAGGCCTTGCTCTGTTTTGTGTACACTAACTCGTTACCTGAGATGAAGAAAGAAGAGGAAGACACTATGTTCCAGCATTTGCTTGTCGCTGCGGACATGTATAACATGGAGAGGCTGAAGTTGATCTGTGAAGACAAGCTGTGCAAGTACATTGATGTTGGTACTGACAAAGTTTTCTAGGTCATAAACAGCTTTGTCCTGTATTTTTTGCGTTAGATTGATTCATCGTACATGAGAGAATATATACACAGGGGAGGAGAGATACCAATCGTAACCAATCGTAATCGGAAGGAGGAGTCCATACGCGGTTGGAGTACTAACTCCATACCGTGACATGACAGCCTCAACTACTCCCAATAACATATTACAAAACTTTGTTACACATATTGTTTAACAACCGCCGTTAATCACAACCTTGCAAAAGGTTGAGATTACGTTTAAACTCATCAAGATCTCTGACTGGTAATGCCTTAGTAAACCATTTGCAACTTGATCTTTACTTAAAATAAACTTGATCTCCAATAGCTTATTTGCAACTCTTTCTCTAACAAAGTGAAAATCAATCTCAATGTGCTTAGTCCTTGCATGAAAGATAGGATTTGCAGACAAGTATGTAGCTCCTAAATTATCACACTATAGACATGGTTTTTCCTTCAATATAACACCAAGTTCATCAAGAAGAGCTTCAACTCATATTAACTCAGCTATGGCATTTGCTAGAGCTTTATATTCTGCTTCAGTACTTGATCTCGAAACAGTAGCTTGTTTTCTGGCACTCCAAGAGATCAAATTTGACCCAAAAAATATAGGAAAACCTCCTGTAGACCTCCTATCATCAAGACAACCTGCCCAATCTGCATCAGAGAAAGCACTAAAAAAATTGGAGGAAGACTTCTGAAAAGTAAGCCCAGTCTTTAGAGTGCCTTGAATGTATCTCAGGATCCTTTTGGTAGCTGTCCAGTGAGATGTGGTTGGAGCATGTAGAAATTGGCAAACCTTATTAACAGAGAAAGATATGTCAGGTCGAGTCAACGTCAAGTATTGCAAGGCACCCACAATGCTTCTGTACTCAGTCATATCATCAGGGTCAAGAGGAGTTCCCTCATCAAGAGACAACTTCTCAGTTGAAGACAGAGGGGTAGGGCACGGTGTACACAATCTCATACCAACTCTTGTAAACAGATCAGAAGCATATTTTTCTTGTGTAAGAAGTAATCCATCATTGACCTTTTTTACCTCAATACCCAAGAAAAAATGTAGGTCTCCCAAGTCCTTGAGAGCAAAGTCATCTTTAAGATCATGCAGCAAAGTAGTGATGGCTTGGTCTGACGAGCTGGTGACTATAATATCATCAACATAAATTAAAACAAATATCATGACACCTGACTTCTTGTAGAGGAAAAGTGAGGTGTCAGCTATGGATGGAATAAAGCCAAGTGTTTGCAGTTTTGTACTTAGCCTAGAATACCAGGCTCTGGGCGCCTGTTTGAGACCATAAAGAGCTTTTTCAAGCTTGCATATAAAGTGTGGAACTTGAGAATCTTCAAAACCCGGGGGTTGTTTCATATAAACCTCCTCCTCCAGAACACGATGAAGAAACGCGTTTTTGACATCTAGTTGCCTTAAACTTCAGCCTCTTGAGATAGCCACTGATAAAACAAGTCTAATGGTAGATGCTTTGACAACAGGACTAAAAGTATCTTCATAGTCTATATCATACCTCTGTTTAAAACCTTTTGCAACCAGACGAGCCTTGTATCGATCAACCTTACCATCTGCATTTTTCTTCACACGGTATACCCACTTGCAGTCAACAAGATTTTTAGTAGAGTTGGGAGGAACACGATGCCAAGTTTTATTTTCCATGAGAGCATGATATTCTTCAGTAATAGCCTTGTGCCAACGATCATCTAAAAGAGCTTCTGACGGTGTAGATGGTTCACCTGTACTTGTAAACAAGCCATAGCGAATAGTACCAGCAGTGTATTGTTTTATTTTTCTAATACCTCTTTGAAGACGTGTAACCATCTGAGGAGTTGACTGAGTTGGTGATGGAACAAGAGTTGCATAAGATCCTGAAACATTTTCACTGTCGCTTTCATACCTTCTTGGTGAGGTCAACCGGGTTGATGGCGACAGCTCACCTGGCGAGCGCGAGGGAGACTGGGACCGTGTCGACAGTGTTCTTTGTGAACCCGGCAATGTGTGCTCCTCACGTCCACGTCCAAGTGACCATGTTGGTGACAGCGACCTGCGTGGACCCAGCGATGGATATGTGCACCTGGGTGGCGACAGCGACATGCCTTGATGCGGCGACAGTGACGTACACGGCGACAACGACGTGAGTGTGCGCCCGCGTTCACACATGTGGGAATTCTCATCATTGGTTGCATGTGATTCATGAGAATCTCCATCAGGATTAGGACTAGCTGAGTCAGAGAAAGATTGATTGTTTTGCTGTGAACTTGTATCTGCATCAATTGAACTGTTTGCGGCACCGTTTGAGATAGAATTTTCTCCTATTGTTTGCTATACTGGAACAGTATCTGCAATCACAACATTTTCTACAGAAACTTGACCAAGATTAGTAACCTCGGGAATAACATGCAAACTCATATAATCATCAATGTGTGTCTCCCCACTATCTTTAGGTAACAAAATAATATCTTGTTTAAGACGTGTGCCAGCATTTGGATGTAAATCAGCAAAAAGAAAAACATTCTCATCAAATACTACGTCCCTTGAGATGTAAACACGTCCTGTTTTAGTATCTAGGCACTTTACTCCTTTATGACGAGGACTGTAGCCTAGGAATACACACTTAGTGGAGCGGAAAGCAAGTTTCCTATTATTGTAAGGACGGAGATTAGGCCAGCAAGCACAGCCAAAAATCCGGAGAGACTCGTAGTTGGGTTTAGTATTAAGAAGACGTTCAACAGGAGTATCAAAATTGATGACCTTACTAGGAAGAAGGTTGATGAGAAAAGTAGCTGTGAGAAAAGCTTCATCCCAAAACTTAAGGTGCATAGATGCATGTGCAAGTAAGGCAAGACCAACCTCAATAATATGTCGATGCTTGTGTTCTACTGAACCATTTTGTTGATGTGCATGTGGACAAGATACATGATGAGTAATGTCTACTTTTTGGAAGAAACTATGGAGTTTTTCATATTCACCATCCCAATCAGTTTGCATAGTAATGATTTTTCTATCAAACTTCCTTTCAACAAGTTGTTGGAAATTAAGAAAGACTTGATAAACTTCAGGACGCTTCTTGAGCAAATAGATCCAAGTAAATTTACTAAAATCATCAGTAAATCTTACATAATATGAATGTTTGCCACCAGAAGTAGGTGTTGGTCCCCATACATCAGAAAAAACTTGTTCCAAAGGAACAGTGGATACACTAGTAGAGACAGGATATGGTAGTTGATGACTCTTAGCTAGTTGACAAGAATCACAAATGTATGGGTTTATTTCTGGCGAATGAGATATATGGTGTTTCCTAAGAATTTGCGAACCACAAAGGAAGACGGATGTCCTAGACGGTGATGCCATGTAGAAGATGATGGCTTTACTGTAATGAAGGATTGCTTGGAAGATGACCCGGTAGACATGGGCACAAGAGGGTAGAGGCCATCATGGCATGGACCCTTAAACAGAGTTATCCTTGTGGCCTGATCCTTAATCAAGAAAAAATATGGGTGAAACTCAAGAAATACATCATTGTCTAAAGTAAGTTTATGAACATAGATGAGATTCTTAGATGCATCTGGAACATGGAGAATATCTCTAAGATGTAAAGAACTATGGGGAGCGTGCAACATTGAATGACCAATATGAGAAATTTGCATACCTTTACCATTTGCCATGTGAACTTGATCATGTCTTGTATACCTTTCCTGGAAGGAAAGCTTGCTCATCTCATTTGCAACATGGTTTGTAGCACCCGTGTTAGAATACCAGTTTGTGTCTACACCATATGAAACCATATTGGCACCTTTGTCACCACGATCACCATCATCACGACGGTCACGGTTGTTTTGAAACCTCCACCAACAGTCGTTTGCACGATGACCATGGATCTTACATATCTGACAGGCAACATTAACATAGGGGGTGGGTGCACGACCACGACGACGACCATCATCGCGGCGACCACCATCATCATGACGCCTGCTACCATCATCATCACGACGACGAGGCCGATCTGTTGGAGATATGCCCTAGAGGCAATAATAAAAGTGGTTATTATTATATCTTTGTGTTTATGATAAATGTTTACATTCATGCTATAATAGTATTAACCGGAAACATTAATACTTATGTGATTTGTAAACTAAATTAGAGTCCCTGGTAAAGCCTCTTTATAATACTAGCTTGTTGATTAATAGATGATCGTGGTTTCTCGATCATGAACATTGACATGTTATTAATAACAAGATCATATCATTAGGAGAATGGTATGATGGACATACTCCTATAGATAAGCGTAGCATTAAGATCAATTCATTTCAATAGTTCGTTTGCTATAAGCTTTCTGATACATAGTAACCTAATTCCTTCGACCATGAGATCATGTTAATCACCATCACCGAAAGGATGCTTTGATGACATCAAACACCACACCGTAACTGGGTGGCTATAAAGGTGGCATTTAGTGTTCAGAAAGTATGGGTTGAGGCACATGGATCAAGAGTGGGATTTGTCCATCCATATGACGGATAGATATACTCTGGGCCCTCTCGGTGGAATGTCATCCATTAGCTTGCAAGCATGTGACTGGCTCACAAGGGATCACATATCACGGGAACGAGAAAAAATTACTTATCGGTAACGAGGTTGAACTAGGTATGCAGAGATACCGACGATCAAAACCTCGGATAAGTAAACTATCGTGAGACAAAGGGAAATTGGTATCGTATGTAAGTGGTTCATTCGATCGCAAAGTAATCGTAGAAATATGTGGGAGCTATATGAATTTCCAGATTCCTCTATTGGTTATTGATCGGGGAAGTGTCTTGGTCATGTGCGCATAATTCACGAACCGTAGGGAGACACACTTAAGGATTCGATGTTGTTTAGTAGATATGGAATGTTAGTAGGGATACTGAATGTTGTTCGGAGTCTCGGATGGGATCCGGGATATCACGAGGACATCCGGAATGGTCCGGAGAATAAGATTCATATAAGGAAAGTCCGATTCCGGAGTTCGGGAAAGATTCTGATGTTTTCATCGGAGAGGTTCTAGAAGGTTCACCGATTGGATCATGGATAAGTGGAATGATTGGATCATATCCTAGGTCACTTGGTGTGGGCATTTTCAAGAGAGAATTAAAGCTCTAAATTGAAAGTCAAACGTGAGTTTGAAAAGTCAAACTGGAACAATGGTTTCCTAGTAGGAGAAGAAACAAGTCCTTCTCTCAATCCAACCTGGGTTTGGGTTTGGATTCAAACCCACCCCTCCCAAGGCTGCCCCCTCTCATAAATAGAGGGGGAGGGCTGCCCCAACACCACAAGATCCAAGCCCTCCCCACATCCGCGCCGCCTCCGCGCCGTCGCCACCTCGTCGTCGCCGCCCTAGCCGCCGCCGACACCTCCTCCTCCTCCCGGTTTTCTAAACCCTAGATTTCCAGGAAACCCTAGATCCACCATAACTCGCACCGGCTTAGGCGAAGCCCTGCGGGATCTTACCTCTACTTCCGACACCACGCCGCCGTGCTGCCGGAATCGCTAGGAGAGAACTACAACCTTCGCTGCCCGCTGGAACAAGGGAGAGGAAGATCTTCATCGAGTACCGAACGCGTGACCGACTGCGGAAGCGCTGCCGGAATGCAGTGCCGGAAGGATCGTCTACGCGATCTTGAGATCGGCAAGTGTACGACTAAATCACCCACGAGAATCTGCTCTCATTAACCGCTTTGGAATCTTCGAGGGTGAGTGCTTCTATCGACTCGTTGCTACAATCTAGTAGATAGATCTTGGCTTGTTTGTATGCATGCGGTAGAAATTTTTGTTTTCCATGCTACGAACCCCTACAGTGGTATCAGAGTCGTGTCTATATGTAGATCTGTTGCACGAGTAGAACACAATGGTCATTGTGGGCGGTGGTGCTTTTATTATCAATTGCTTTTTGTGTAATTTGCATCTTGCGGTATGATGGAATGAAGCGGCCCAGGCTAACCTTACATGACATCGTTCATGAGACTTGCTCCTCGCTTAACATGCAACGTGTATTGCATAAGTGGCTTTGCGGGTGTCTGTCTCTCCCATCATAGTATAGATTCAATTTACAACATGCACTTGATAGTTCAAGCATCAACGTTGTGGTTCTTGTTCGTAAGTTAGAACGACACTTATTGAAAGCCCCAAACCACGTAAAATATGCAAAGAAAATTAGAGGCGTCTAACTTTGTTTTGCAGGGGTGTGTTGTGATGTGATATGGCCATGATTGTGATTATATATGATGTATGCAATGTTCCTTATTGTAAGTTGGCAACCGGCAGGAGCCATATGGTTGTCTTTTAAATTCCGTTAAGACCTGCGTGTCTATTCAAAGTAGTTGTAATAGTTGAAGCTGGTGGACGACAACCATGAAACAGCGCCATTGACCTTGACGCCATACCGGTGATGATGGAGATCATGTTCGTGCTTGAAGATGGAGATCAGAAGCACAAGAAGAAAGGCCATATCATATCACATATTATGAATTGCATGTGATGTTAATCCTTTTATGCATCTTGTATTGCTTAGTTCATGACGGTAGCATTATAAGATGATCCCTCAAGCACAAAATTTCAAGTTTTAAGTGTTCATCCTTAGTGATGATCGGGTGTGTTAGATTCTGCGAGTGTATACAACGTGAGCAAGCCATATTTGCTCATGCGGAAGCTAAGGTTTTATCTTGACGAGCCTAGCATGTACAGACATTGTCTTGGAACACGGATCACCGAAAGGTAAAGCATGAGTCATATAGTAGATATGATGAACATGTTGATTGTTCGCCATTGAAGCTCTCGTGATGATCGGTTTTGATGTGGTGGATTTGGTTTGTGTGATCACTAAAACAATTTGAGGTATATTGTTTTGAGTGGGAGTTCAGCTAGATTAATTTAACTATTAATTAGAACTCAATTTGTCATAAACTTAGTCTAAACTATTGCAAATATGTTGTAGATCAATGGCGGCCCCTACCATCAATTTTAATGCATTCCTAGAGAAAGAAAAGTTGAAAAACAATGGAAGCAACTTCGCGGATTGGTTCCGCAATTTGAGGATTGTCCTCAATGCTGGTAATTTGACCTATGTGCTGGATGCACCGCTGGGTGACCCGCCTGCAGCTAATGCTACCGATGAGGTAAAGAATGTTTTTCTCGCTCGGAAGAATCAGTACTCCATAATTCAGTGTGCTATCTTGTATGGTTTGGAATCGGAGCTTCATAAAAGGTTTGAGAACCATGACCCACATGATATTGTCCGTGAACTCAAAATGATATTTGAGGCTCACGCGGCAGTTGAGAGTTATGAGGCTTCTGAAAAGTTCTTTAACTGCAAGATGGAAGAGGGCAGCTCCGTCAGTGAGCACGTGCTTAAGATGTCTGGGCACGCAAGCAAGCTTCAAAGCTTGGGAATAGTGATTCCTAATGCTTTGGGGATTCACCGTGTCCTCCAATCACTACCACCAAGTTACAAGAACTTTGTGATGAACTACAATATGCAAAACATGGACAAGTCATTGCCAGAACTCTTCTCCATGTTGAAATCTACAAAAGTGGAGATCAAGAAAGAGCACCAAGTGTTGTTGGTCAATAAGACCACCAAATTCAAGGCAAGGCAAGTCTAAGAAAAAGGTAAAATTCAAGAAGGGCGGTAAGAAATTTACCGCGCCGGCGAATAAGACCAAGGCTGGGCCTAAGACTGATACTGAGTGCTTTTACTGCAAGGGAGAAGGTCACTGGAAGCGGAATTGCCCAAAGTACTTGGCGGATTTGAAGAACGGCAACATCAAGAAGAAAGGTATATCTGATATACATGTTATTGATGTGTATCTCACTAGTACTCATAGTAGTGCCTGGGTATTTGATACTGGTTCGGTTGCTCATATTTGTAACTCGAAACAGGTACTGCAGAATAAACGGAAGCTAGCGAAGAACGAGGTGACGATGTGCGTAGGAAATGGATCAAAGGTTGATGTGATCGCGGTCGGGACGCTACCTCTTCATCTACCATCGGGATTAGTTTTATACTTAAATAATTGTTATTTGGTGCCTGCGTTGAGCATGAACATTATGTCTAGATCATGTTTATTGCGAGACAGTTACTTGTTTAAGTCCGAGAATAATGGTTGTTCGATTTATATGAGTAATATGTTTTATGCACATGCACCTTTGATAGATGGTCTATTCTTATTGAATCTCGATTGTGGAAAAACACACATTAATAATATTGAAGCTAAACATTTGAAATTGAGCGATAACTCGACCTATATGTGGCACTGTCGTCTTGGTCATATTGGAGTGAACCATATGAAGAAACTCCATTCTGATGGACTTCTTGAATCACTTGATTTCGAATCACTTGAAAGATGCGAAGTGTGTCTAATGGGTAAAATGACTAAGACTCCATTCTCTGGTATGATGGAGCGAGCTACGGACTTATTGGAAATCATACATACCGATGTGTGTGGCCCAATGAGTGTAGCATCACGCGGTGGTTATCGTTATGTTCTTACCTTCACGGATGACTTGAGTAGACATGGGTATATCTATTTCATGAAACATAAGTCCGAAACTTTCGAGAAGTTTAAGGAATTTCAAAGTGAGGTAGAGAATCAACGTAACAAGAAGATCAAATTTCTACGATCTGATCATAGAGGTGAATATCTAAGTTACGAGTTTGGCGAGCATTTGAAAAAATGCGGAATACTTTCACAATTGACACCGTCGGGAACACCACAGCGTAATGGTGTGTCCGAACGTCGTAATCGAACTCTCCTAGATATGGTTCGTTCTATGATGTCACTTATAAATTTACCGTTATCGTTTGGGGTTATGCATTAGAAACAGACGCATTCACTTTAAATAGGGCGCCATCTAAATCCGTTGAAACGATACCATATGAATTGTGGTTTGGGAAGAAACCTAAATTGTCGTTCCTTAAAGTTTGGGGTTGCGAAGCTTATGTAAAGAAGATACAGCCAGACAAGCTTGAACCCAAAGCGGAAAAATGCGTCTTCATAGGATACCCGAAGGAAACTATTGGGTATACCTTCTATCATAGATCCGAGGGAAAAATCTTCGTTGCCAAGAATGGATCCTTTCTAGAGGAGTTTCTCTCAAAAGAAGTGATTGGAAGAAAAGTAGAACTCGACGAGGTTGTTGAACCTTCTCTCGAACTTGCGAGTAGCGCAGCACCGGAAGTAGTTCCTGTGGTGCCTGCACCAATAAGAGAGGAAGCTAATGATGTTGACCATGAAACATCGGTTGAAGTTACTACGGAACCTCGCAGGTCAACGAGAACTCGTACCACTCCTGATTGGTATGATCCCATTATGAGTGTCATGTTGGTGGACAACACCGATGACCCTGCGACATATGAGGAAGCGATGATGAGCCCAGATTCCAATAAATGGCAAGAAGCCATGAAATCCGAGATTGGATCCATGTACGAAAATCAAGTATGGACTTTGGTGGACTTACCGGATGGCCGGAAGGCTATCGAGAACAAATGGATTTTCAAGAAGAAAACAGATGCTGATGGTAATGTTACTGTCTATAAAGCTCAACTTGTCACAAAAGGGTTTCGACAAATTCGAGGTGTTGACTATGATGAGACTTTCTCACCAGTAGCGAAGCTAAAGTCTATGAGGATTATGTTAGCAATCGCTGCATATTATGATTATGAGATATGGCAGATGGATGTCAAAACAGCGTTTCTCAATGGAGACATTGATGAAGAGTTGTATATGATGCAACCCAAAGGTTTTGTCGATCCTAAAGATGCTAAGAAGGTATGCAAACTTCAACGGTCCATTTATGGATTGAAGCAAGCATCCCGAAGTTGGAATCAACATTTTGATAAAGTAATCAAAAGCTTTGGTTTTATACAAACTTATGGAGAAGCTTGTATTTACAAGAAAGTGAGTGGGAGCTCTGTAGCATTCTTAATACTATATGTAGATGACATATTGTTGATTGGGAATGATGTAGACCTTCTTAATAGTGTCAAGGATTATTTGAATAATAGTTTTTCAATGAAAGATCTTGGCGAAGCAGCTTACATATTAGGCATAAAGATTTATAGAGATAGATCGAGATGCCTAATATCATTGTCACAAAGTACATATTTGGACAAAGTTCTAAAGAGGTTTGGAATGGAAGATAGCAATAAAGGGTTCTTGCCCATGTTGCCCAATACGACCTTGAGTAAAACTCAAAGTCCTGCAACGACAGAAGATATAGAATGGATGATTAAGACTCCCTATGCCTCAGCCATAGGATCTCTAATGTATGCCATGCTATGTACTAGACCCGACATTTCATATGTTGTTAGTTTGACTAGCAGATATCAAAGTGATCCAGGAGTGGATCATTGGACAGTGGTCAAAAACATCCTTAAGTACTTGAGAAGAACTAAGGATATGGTTCTTTCTTATGGAGGTGATGAACAACTCGTTGTTAATGGTTACACCGATGCTAGTTAGAACACCGATCCGAATGATTCTAAATCTCAATCTGGATACGTATTTACTTTGAATGGTACAGCAGTTAGCTGGAGGAGTGCAAAGAAAAGCGTTGTGGCAAGATCTTCAATTGAATCGGAATACATAGCTGCTTCGGAGGCTTCACAAGAGGCGATATGGATGAAGGAGTTCATTACAGAGCTCGGTTCCAAGTGCGCTGGACCCAATGTCTATATACTGTGATAACATGGGCACCATAGCCAATGCGCAAGAACCAAGGTCACACAAGAAGCTAAAGCACATCAAGCTATGTTTTCACGCTATTCGAGAGCATGTACAAGAGGATGACATAAAGATTTGCAAAGTACACATAGATTTGAATGGGGCGGATCCGTTGACTAAACCTCTCCCGAGGGCAAAACATGACCAGCAGCAAACCGCCATGGGTGTTCGGTATATTACCATGTAATCTAGATTAGTTGACTCTAGTGCAAGTGGGAGACTGTTGTAGATATGCCCTAGAGGCAATAATAAAAGTGGTTATTACTATATCTTTGTGTTTATGATAAATTTTTACATTCATGCTATAATAGTATTAACCGGAAACATTAATACTTGTGTGATTTGTAAACTAAATTAGAGTTCCTGGTAAAGCCTCTTTATAATACTAGCTTGTTGATTAATAGATGATCGTGGTTTCTCGATCATGAACATTGACATGTTATTAATAACAAGATCATATCATTAGGAGAATGGTATGATGGACATACTCCTATAGATAAGCGTATCATCAAGATCAAGTCATTTCAATAGTCCGTTTGCTATAAGCTTTCTGATACATAGTAACCTAATTCCTTCGACCATGAGATCATGTTAATCACCATCACCGGAAAGATGATTTGATGACATCAAACACCACAACGTAACTGGGTGTCTATAAAGGTGGCATTGAGTGTTCAGAAAGTATGGGTTGAGGCACATGGATCAAGAGTGAGATTTGTCCATCCATATGACGGATATATATACTCTGGGCCCTCTCAGTGGAATGCCATCCAATTAGCTTGCAAGCATGTGACTGGCTCACAAGGGATCACATATCACGGGAACGAGAAAAGAGTACTTATCGGTAACGGGGTTGAACTAGGTATGCAGAGATACCGACGATCAAAACCTCGGATAAGTAAACTATCGTGAGACAAAGGGAAATTGGAATCGTATGTAAGTGGTTCATTCGATCGCAAAGTAATCGTAGAAATATGTAGGAGCTATATGAATTTCCAGATTCCTCTATTGGTTATTGATCGGAGAATTGTCTTGGTCATGTCCGCATAATTCACGAACCGTAGGGAGACACACTTAAGGATTTGATGTTGTTTAGTAGATATAGAATGTTAGTAGGGATACCAAATGTTGTTCAGAATCTCGGATGGGATCCGGGATATCACGAGGAGATCCGGAATGGTCCGGAGAATAAGATTCATATAAGGAAAGTCTGATTCCGGAGTTCGGGAAAGATTCCGATGTTTTCATCGGAGAGGTTCTAGAAGATTCTAGAAGGTTCACCGATCCGGAAGGGAATGGTGCATGAATGTGTCATGGATAAGTGGAATGATTGGATCATATCCTAGGTCACTTGGTGTGGGCATTTGCAAGAGAGAATTAAAGCTCTAAATTGAAAGTCAAACGTGAGTTTGAAAAGTCAAACTGGAACAATGGTTTCCTAGTGGGAGAAGAAACAAGTCCTTTCTTTGTGTCATTCAACGCAGAACGAAGTTGTTGAGTCCGAGAACGGGTCGCCGATGTTATAAGGGCCTCAAGTGCCTTCCATACTTCCGCAGAGGTTTCAAGGCCAATAACATGTGACAAAATATCAGGTGATATAGAATTCAAGATGTACCTTAGGACCTGCTGATCGCGAGTAATCCAAGCAACATACTCGGTATTTTCAACTGTCATCTTGTTTCCATCTACAAGTTCAACTTCAATTTCTTGAGCCGGAGGTTTCTCTAGCCCCTTCACGAGATTCAGGACTCGGGCTCCACGCAGCGCAGGGATGACCAAAGCCTTCCAGACCAAGGGATTGTCACACGTGAGGAGCTGACTCGGCTGTGCTCCAAGGGCAGCGGTAAGAGCCGCCAGAGATGAAGCAGACGAGCAGCAACAGAAGGTCAGCGGCAGCAGGAAGCTTTTCTCTTGAGATTTTCTAGGATTTGATCAACGCAGCAATTAAAGAATTGCAGCGAGTTTTGTGTTTTTGGGGATGTGGCTAATTTCGGATTTGTTGTGGTTTCTAGGGGTCTTCGCAGCAGCAGCAGGAAAACATCTGCAGCTGCGGCGGTTTCTAAGCTTTTGGGATTTTGGCGGCGGCGGTAGGCAAGCTACGACGGCAGCGGCAGGGAAGACTGCGACGGCGGCGGTGTAGGCAACTAGGTCAGGGAGGAGAGTAGCTCTGATACCATGACAAAGTTTCTAGGTTATAAACAGCTTTGGCCTCAGCTGTATTTTCACGTTAGATTGATTCATCGTACATGAGAGAAGATATACACGGGGGAGGAGAGATACGGATCGTAACCAATCGGAATAGGAAGGAGGAGTCCGTACGCGGTTGGAGTACTAACTCCATACCGTGACAATGACAGCCTCAACTACTCCTAATAACATATTACAAAACTTTGTTACACATATTGTTTAACAGGTACCATTGCGAATATATTGGCACTAGCTGAAGCTCACCATTGCCATGTGCTGAAGAGTGCGTGCTTCAGTTTTCTTGGCCGTAAGGCAAATTTGATGGCGGTTATGGCCAGCGATGGGTTCGAGCATCTAAACGCAAGCTGTTGCCAATCTGTTGTGAAGGAGTTGTTCGCCATGCACTCGCTAACTTAGTTGATGAGTCATGAAGTTGCACATCCTTTGAACGGAACCTACCAGCGTCGCATGTTTCGCGTGGTGCATATGTTATGTTGCCAAGCATGCCCCCACCCAAGAGATCTCACTCGCCCGATCCATATACAAAAAAATCAGATGGACAACTTGGTGCTCTGTTTTACGTTTTCTGAATTGATCTGGTGTAGAATTTATTCTCATTTGGCCTCTGCAATCCTTTAAATCTATTTTCATTGATTGCTATTCCAGATTTTATACGGAATGAATTTCACCTTTTACCCCTTAATTATGGAATTGTAACAATAATGACCCGGTCGAGATAAAAAATCATCTAGATTATCCTTCGTTTTCTTATGTGTGTCTATTGGGCAAGGTGTGAGGTGATGAGCGAGGTTAGAAAATATTGGGACGACAAAGAGTATGTTAATAGAGGTATAAGTAAAGTCTTGACATGATCGTGGATGGAACCTGCCAATCCTTGCACATTTTTGCTGCCACATTCAAGTAACGTGCTATATGACAAAAACAAGAACAATGCTAAACTGGAATAAAACCATGTTTAAAGTCTCAAAGAAGGAATATTTTAGTAGAAGTTCCACTAAATTAAGTAATATATGTCACAAATGCACAAATGCAGGTAAACTGTGGAATTCACCCTTTTATACTTTACACCAACTGTACTCCCTCTGATCCATATAAATATCGCTAATTTAGTATAGCGACACTTATTATGGATCGAAGGAAGTAGTTTTTAGATAAGCCCGAAACCCCAAACACTGGGTGGAATCATCGCTGCGTTCTTTGAAATAGCGTTTTACCACTTCATCCATGGCAGTAACCTCCCTATACAATTCCATCGCTTTCTCAATGGTCTTGTCCTCTGATAAAATCTGTAATCTTTTCTTAGACGTAGGATGAGTAGAATGTATTCTTGTCCGTAGAGAGTCTCCTGCGACCTTTGCTTGCTTCTGAGCGACCACAAGGGCCCAGCGTGGATCAAAGCCAGCAGCACCTAGTAGCATGATGCCAATGTAATCTGCCTCTATCTCCGACCTACATATATATAGGCAAACAATATATACCAGGAAAACATTCTAATTAACAAGGTATGTTTAACATAGTAAACAATTTAATAATGCAGAAAAGGAGCTCCTGCAAGAGAGGGGTCGGGACACGTTGAGGCTAAACATCCCTCCATCCGAAGGAATAAGACGTCCTCGTTTTATGTTTTTTTTTTTGGAAAGTGGATGTACAAATCTAATACCTGGGTTCAAATCCTCATGGATGCAAATTTAGGTTTTTATTTATACTTGAGGACTAGAACCAGGCTTGGTGTTTAACCATGTTTAAAAATCCTGGTACCCATGCTTAATGGATGTATGCATCCCTAGCTGGTGCAAAGGCCGGAGAAGTGAAATTCTCCCTCCATTAAAAAAAGTGAGCCTAGCTTAACTGGTTGGGGGAGTGAATGTACAAACCCAACACCTAGGTTCAAATCCTAATAGATGCAAATTTAGGTTTCTATTTATACGTGAGGACCAGGCTATCCTGATGCTCATGCAATTTATCTTGAGGACCAGGCTTTGTGTTTAACCAAGTTTAAAAATCCTCGTACTCATGCTTAATGGTTTCGTGCATCCCTAGTTGGTGCAGAGGCCGGGGAAGTGAAATCCTCCCTCCATTTAAAAGAATAAAAAACCCCTCCCGGGTTGCTACACGTGGCGACTCCGGAGGGTCAAAAACCCTAGGCCTAGCCGCCGCCGTCGGCCGGTTTCTCCGGCCGCTGCTGCCGTCGGCCGGTTTCCTCGCCCTGGATGCCGAAGGCGGGGGGGGTGCTTCCTTTGTGAGCCTCGTCGGGCTCCTGCATGCGGGAGGTTGGCTAATGGGCGGGCGGAGGCCGTGCTGCGGCGGTTGTGATGGTGGGGCAATAGCGTCTTCACCGATGGGGTGGCGGCTCGCAGCGGCGCACGGCGGGGAGGTGCGGAGGAGGACAGAGATGGCTGCAGAGATGGCCGGGGGCGGCGGCTGTCCTCCTAGCCTGATTTGTGGATCATATCTAGGCTCGTTCTGATCGCCGGGAGCCAACCGGCAGTGTGGGGACTGATGTGCTGGTTTGTCCTGAATAAAGGTGTCCGTCCTTGGATTTTCCTCTCTCTATGATGAAGAACTACCTTCCGCTAGTCCTCATTGATCTTAGGTGGACTACCGAGTTTCGGAAGACTCCGTCGGTGAATTCCTAATGGACGACATGTCTGGAGTTCGCCACTGCAGACGGTGTTTCGGTCACGCGCAACCATGGTTTTTGCTGGCCTTTGGTTTCAGAGGTGGCGTTGTGAAGCTCTGCAATCTGTTGCCATTATGGGACATACTTGGTTCTAAGGTGAAGTCAGAGGCGGAGAATGGCACGGAAGCCGGGAACTGAAGACGAACAATAGAAGTTTGAGTCCTGGGATGTAGTGTTTCTGGCTTGGTGTTTTATGATTTGTAGTAGCGGAATTGGCAACCGGGGGCAACAACACATGAGGAATTCAGTGTCTAATCCTACAGGGTGAAAACCCAAGGTCTGACCTTAACTGGTTGTGCCTGACAATGAACTTGTTGAAGGCATTGTTTTGTATGTGCGAACTTTTTTCGGGTGAAAACCTATGGTCTTTGATCAGAGCGATGACGACGCTTGAGCACTGTTTTCTTCTTGAAGGCATCGCTTTTGGAGTTGTTGGATTTTTGGTACTATTAATCCGATGGTGTTTTGTCCGCTGTTTTAAGGATCTGATCGCTGTAGCGGGACTTTTCTTTTTAGTAATTCTTCTTCTTTTTGTCGGTTGTGTGTATCCATAATGCCAATAGGATATTGCGTTGCTGCAGAGGCTAGGTGTAATTGGTATCTCATGATATTAATATATGCTCATTTCCAAAAAAAAACATTGGTACAAAATTAGCATAGTTGGAGAGTGTTTTGTAATATCAATCCAACGGTATAAATTATGCACAATATAATCAAGATATTATTGCTCAATTTTTTCGGTCAAACTTTGTCTTGTAATTAATTAGCATAGTAGCTAGAGTAACCACCATATCATTTTGGTTAACCTCATCAGGTTTCGTGTATCACATTCACATGCAAAATGTAAATTACCAAGATCAACAACGTGAAATGTACAAGGGATTATACCTGTGATGGAAGATCCACCATAGGGATGTGGGTAACCAATCGCTGTTGTTGATATCCGCCTCGTGCCTTGCAATGAGGTGCCCAACCTAGCAAAAACCGTACAGCAACGTCAGATTGAACACGCTGAAAAGCAACCCAAAATTAATAGTAGATAGTAGATAGATGGATTGTCATCATTAATTAATCCAAGTAAATCTAGGTAGAGTACCTCATGTGCAAGGTGAGCTGCAATCTCATCATCGGTGTTATACCAGTGGAGCAATCCGGTGTTGACTATAATCTTGCCTCCGGGCATGCAGATTGCACCGGGAAAGTCGTCTTTGACAAGGACGATCTCCCATTCGAGCCCGTGGAGATGGCTCGTTTGTGGCTCCGGTGTCCACCATTTCCGACGCCGCTTCTTCTCGGTGACGCGGAGCATGGGTGCGCCACTGTGGGTGCCATCGTCGATCCCGAGGCCGCGGTTGGCAGCGCGGATGATTCTCTCGGCGATGAGACGGACGCGGACGCTGTCAGGGTCACGCGGATCGACGACCTCGTACTTGTCCTTTTGGTCGGCGAAAACGGACTCGCCGAGCTCGCGCTCGGCCTGCTGGGAGAGGACGGCTAGATGGGAACGGTTGGTGCAGGGCACGGTCTCGCAGTCGTAGCGGCTGGTGGCAGCCAGGACCACGGCGCTCAAGGAGATCGCCGTGGCCACGGCAACCTTCCGAGGGTCGTGGTACCACCGAAGGACGAATTGGGTGGCCGTGCTCCGCGGCGACGACGCGGTGCCGCCGTAATGCCGACGGAGCGGCAGCACAGTGGACGACGGTGGACCGACGGCCGCAGGCTGGAGACGGGGGAGGAAGCAGAACCTTCGGACGGAGCACAAGTCAGCAAGCAGCCGGTGCGGGGCGATTGGGTGCTGGTGGTGGGCGTAGCGGCGGAGGTTCTGGGGCAGAAGCAGCGAGTCCCTGAAACGATTCATGATCGATCGATCTTGCTAATCGCTTCCCTTTGCTTTTTGTTTTTGTTAGGATTTATTTATTTATGTAAATAAGGAATAATCCTTACTTGTGTTTCCACGTACGGTTTGCATTATGCAACCGACATTCCTCCCGAACCGCCTCACGATTTCTATTGTCGGTTCAATATCTGCCTTGTATAAATACTCGATTCATCAATGGAATAAAGACGGTTGATTCATTCACCACTTTTACTTTCACACGTTATCAGCACTGCCTCTACCAACAGAGTAAAAGCTAAATTCCGGCGATCGCCGGAGAAACAAGAAAAGAAAAGGAGAAGAAGAACGAAAAGGTAAGGATGCCTGGGGTAAATTCCTGAGTTCTTCCTCTATCTTCTTCGCCGGCCTCGCGCCGCGCCTCTATAACACCCTCAGAATCGGCCCTATGCAAGTTTTAGCGAAACTCGCCAAACCCGCATAGAAACGATTCAAAGGTGCCCACCAGGCACTTTCGTGCGGGTGGAAAACGAAGTAATAACATTACACAACAGTCCTCGATGGGACCCACAGAACAGATATATACAACACGACTCCATGAGTCAAGAATACAGATAATACAGAACAAAGATCCAAATCACCTTGAAAACGATATAGCGTCCAACTACGGACAAGATGCAAATGGGGCTAAGAGCCCTGAAGAATAACCAATGGCGTCCATAACCCTGCCCAGGCCAAGCCGGAAGGGTAACCCTGCTAACGACGTCGATCTCAAAACCTGCTAAAACAAAAGGGGTGCCGACAAAGGGCAAAGGAAAAAGAGGAGCGTCAGTACTGAGGCCAGTACACGGCGAGACTAGAATTCGGCGGTCCTCGCCTACATAGGTATGGTGGACTGAGCGGCGGCGCAGCATGCACTAAACAACCTATAGAGACTCGATATAACTGTCGGCGATCAGAAAGGGATAAGAAAGACCTATCCGGAACCAACCTGATGCTACCATCAAACAAACCCATCCTGGTATTTCCCCCTCGAGACCAATCGAGGAAGTCCACCGAGGAACTCACACAGTTGGCAGTTTTACTTATTCGGTTATCGTTGCAGCAATTACTAGTCAGGTATAGATAGTCATCCTGATAAAATAAACAGTGGGACGTTTTAGTTAAACATTCCGTTATAGTTGCGACACTTACTAGTCAAATACAATTAGCATGAGATAACCCAAAACCCAGCAGTTGTTGGTACTTTTATTCAGCCATTCCGTTATAGTTGCAATACTTACTAGTCAGATACAATGGTCGCAAGCGACACCCAAACAAGCAATTGTTGGCAGTTTTATTTAGCCATTCCATTATAGTGAAGCTGCTTACTAGTCATTATAAAGTCAAGTTTATAGCACTACTTTAGTTATAGTTGTCTATGATCGAGATACTGTGCTCCAAGTCGTCCATAACCGCGGACACGGCTTTCAGAAAGTTTTAACCCGGCCGGGGTGCACAAATAGCAACACACACACGATCAACCTCGGAAAAACCAAAACAAAACCCAACGAGGCTTTCACGACAAAGCAATCACAGGATTCAGAAATATTTTAGGGGGCCACCCCTTGGAGTACACCCGCAACGAAACTGGCCGGCTCCGAGACGGACTCAAGGTTTGTGGGGCCGGCTGTAAACGACTGGGAACCCAAAACTGGGCTTGTCGATACCGCGAAAACGGGTCACGATCCTAAACAGTACAGTGTGCTCCTCGCACAATCGTAATAAAGCAGTAAAGCATGGCATAAGTACAGGATAGTAAATAAAACCTCAAACTAGTTTGTGGCCCCAAGAAATAAGAATGAATCAAGTTCTGGCTCAGGGGGGTCCCATAATTCCCCCGTATGTGGATAGCGCGAATATTCAAGGAACAGGTATCAAGTACTCGGGGTCCTACGGGACACAAGTAGACGGTTAACAACCAAATGACATCTATTGCCCACCTGTGCCTTTGCTTACCTACTTCAATTTTAGTTATTAAACAATAATTAAAGTGAACGATAATTAAAGCCATGATCATCTCCAACATTAAACATGCGGCAATACTCCAACAACTGTGGTACTGGACGACACGCAACAGCACTTGAGCAAGCGACTACGACACGCAAGTCCAACTATCTACCAAACAACAGGTAATAGGAGGTGTCCAAGGCAATATAAGGCTGCAAGGGATATCACGGGTACGGAAACTAGAGCATCGCAACACAGATAGCAATAGATCAACAGGAGGGAATAAATACTATAAAAGTAAGATAGATAGAAAGGGGGAGATGCTCGCCTGAAAAACATTGCCGAAGGTTCATCCGAAGATCAGGTCGACACTCGCATCAACTCATCGGCCTAGTCCGCGAAGAAGCAAAACACTAGAAGAAACACCGGATGCACTATTTAGTACTACGGCAAAAGATCGGGCATGATGCATGTATGATGTATGGCATGGCAAAGATGCGATGCAAATGGGCCATATTAAGCGGAACCGGGGTCCCGACATTTAAATAAACGGTTCAAGTTATTTAGAACCCCCGCAATTTAAATGTTATTTGAACATGGCAAAATATAGCACCGGTTCGCTACACAAATTTAAATGAGGCCAATATAAGGCTAGATTTGCCCGCATATGGGCCCCATATTTAATTATAAGGTGAATCGGCATAAGGCCCCCAAACCACATGGCAATATGCATGCAAGTATGACAATTCAATATGCATCAATTTGTTATTACATTTATAAAATAGGGCTCGAGAAAGGGGTCACACATTAGGGGGGTCTCGACGAACTTGGGGGTTCGGAGGGGTTCGGGGTAGGTCTCGGGGTCCAGGGTTCGACGGAAACGTTCTCGGATAACAGAGGTAGGTCTTGTCGCATCCGGGGAGCAGGACTTGGTGCGGCGGCGCAGCATCGGACTCGCCCTGGACGATGTCGATCTTGTCGGGCCCGCGCATCAGGTCGGTCTTGGCGTCCGGGAGGAAGAACTTGGCGTTCCGCGTCGATGTCCGTACCGTCCGTGTTCTCGAGCATCGCATCCGAGAAGGAGTACTTGTCGCACATGGGGTCTTCGGATCCGCAGGATCGAGGCGTCGCATTCCGGGAAGGAGATCTTGGGGTTTCGACGACCGATGTCGTTGTCGGTCTCGAGTGGCACCGGGTTCGGTGAGGTCGTCCTTCGGGTTCTCGGCGTCCCGTGACGAAGGCCTTGAGGTACCACCTTATTCGCCGGTGGCGAACTTGGGATCGGCACCAAGGTTCGGGTTCGGTCTTGGCGTCCGTGGCGACGATGCGCGAAGAAAAGGAGGGACTGCGGGGAGGTGGCGGACAGGGCGGGCTCGCGCGGCCTAGGACCCACCAGGGACAGGGCCGGAGGAGGCCGAGCTTGGCAGCGAGGCGCGCGGCCGCAGGTCGTTTCAGGCGTGAGGCGGGGCCCGGCGGTGGTTGGAGGGAGCTCGCCGGAGGAAGGGGAGCAGCGACGCTCGGCGGCGAGGGCGGCCGGAGCGAGGTCGGAGGAGGAGCGGCGAGAGGAGGCGGTGGTGCGGGAGAGGGGTCACCGGCGGCGGGCACGCGGCGGCGGCCGGAGAAGGCCACGGGCGGCGGGGAGGAGCTCGGTCCGGAGAGGCTCGAGGCGGAGGGGGAGGTGCTCGCGAGAGCGGAGGGCGGCGGCGGGGAAGCTCGGGCGGAGGAGGGCCGCGCGGGAGGAGGAGGCGAGGCCGGCGAGCGGAGGGCCGGCAGAGGGGGTGGAGGAAGGCCGGAGGCGGACGGCCGGTGGCGGGCACGCGCGCGGGGAGACGAAGGCGGGAAGGAGGGCGGCGCCGGCGAGAGGGCCCGGCTCGGGGAGGCGCGGACGCGCGTGCGGCGGAGGAGGGAGGTGGCAGGCGGAGCTCTGAGGGAGGTGGCAGGCGATGGAGGGGGCGGCCGCGGCTGCCGGAGAGGTTGGCGGCGAGGGGTGGCCAGGCGGGAGGAGGCGGGGCCGGCGAGCGGCGAGGAGAGAGGAGGGTGGCGGAGCACGGCGGGGGAGCGTGCCGGAGAGGAGAGAGGAGAGGAGGCCGAGCGGGAGGAAGGGGAAGGAGGGGGGCGCGGGCGCACCGCGTGGGGGCTGCGTGGGGCGCGTGTGGCGCGCGGGGTGCGGGGCCCAGGGGTGAGTGGCTGCGGGTGGGGGTCCACGCGGGAAGAGGTGGGCGCGGGCCCAGCGGCCAGGGAGGTGGAGAGAGTGGGCTGGGTGACGGTGGGACCGGGGCGAGGTGAGAGGGAGTGGAGAGGGTGGGTCTGGTAGGTAGGGCCAGGGGAAAGTGGGTGCGGCTGGGGGAGGGTTGACCAGGGGAGGCAGGTGGGGAGAGAGTGGGGCTGGGCTAGGTGGCGGCGTGGGAGTGGGTGGGGGAAGGGAGAGGGTGAGGTGGCAGCCAGAGATTGGTGGGGGTGAGGTGGAGGGGTGGGTAGAATAGGACTGGGTAGTTTTAGGATTTCGGCGAACCGTTTTATTCTGGGGGTGGTCGTCCGGGTCGATTCGGCCCGTTCGACTGCCCCACTAAAAGTAATTAAATATTTTATTTATTTTAAACAGGGCTTTTGCAAACCGATAGCAGACAAAACAAATAATCCGGAGACCCGGATTTTGCGTTTGAATAAAGACGGGGCGTTTAGAAACCAAAAACAGGTTTTTCCCAAAATAGTTTTATGCGAACAAATGCAAGATGCTGACGATGCTCAAATGCAAGGTGACATGATGACATGAGCATGCGGTCATGATGATGCAATGCACAAAAACAACGCGATTTTCTAGTAGTGGTTTTGCGGGATGCCACAGCCTCCCTGGCGACGCCGACCGCTCCGTCAAGCGTTGGCCTCGCGCCGCGCCTCCCTATGTCGGCAACGGCGCTTGGGGACATGCTCGACAACGGGTCGGGAAGCTCCGCCGCTCCAGCGCCGAGCCCCAGACACCGCATCAGCTTTGTCGTCTCGCGCTCAGTGCTGGAGGCCAGCCGAGCCGGCCGACGGCCGGGCCAGTGGAGCCCGGTGAGGTCCGGCCTCTCCAATGGCGCCCGGGGAACATCTTCCCGGAGAATCTTCGTTGGAGGAAGAGGATGGAGCACCGGGATCTTTCGCTGCTCGCCGTTGAGAGAAACGACAACCGAGCCGGACGGAGATGGTGGTGCCAGATTGGGCGCCGCAAAACCAGGAGGAGTGGGAGCAGTTTCCGTCGAGGGACAGGAAGATGCGATTTCCTCGACCCACTCCTTGCCTTGTCTATTCGCTTTTTTTTTTCTCCGCTTGGTCGTGCTTCGAGAGAGTCAAGTGGTTTCCAGAGGAATCCACCTCACGTACGACTGGTTGAGAAGTCATCTATGTGAGAAAAAAAAAAGCTAAACGAAAAAAAATGGCCCGGGCTACTACATTGGGCTGTGTAGATTCGGCCTAAAAGTTCAAATTTCGTTTTGCTTTTTTGATTAGCATTTTAGCTTTAGTTATTTTTTAATTGCTCTACGTTGACTATGCTTGATAAAATAATATGACAAATTTCAAATTTGCACACAACTTATGGATTGGTTAAATATCAATGAATTACTTTATACACAACTGTGAGGTCTACGCCAACAAGTTGGCGACTACCTTCAATGTGTTTTTATTAAACACAAGGTTGTGCGAAGTACCATAAGAGGTCGGTCTACACTACTTTGTAGTGATTACCTTGTGTTTAAAGCAAAAATAAAAGTACACCTGAAAGTGAGATCTACACTACTCGATAGTGACTATCTCCATGTGTCCTACAAACATGATCTACACCACATATGGTGATTATCTATTTGTAGAATGTCATATGATGGGTCGAATAGGCTTTTCCTAGACCTTTAAGTGGATCAAGCATGCTATTTTACACATAATTAATTTACTTGTTGGTAAATTAATGGGCATGATATTTCTCATACAGGCTATGGATAACATATCCAAGAAAGAATTTGTTGAACTTGCACTTGATGGCAGAAACTATCTGACCTGGGCAATGGATGTCAAGATTAACTTGTCATCCAGGAATTTGATCAGCACTATAACCACACCTGCTCAAGGTGCTCCTGCTATACCAGAACCGGCAAAGTATGCTGCTTTACACTTCATTCGACATCACCTCGATCCCGCTCTGAAAGATGAGTACATGATGGAGGAAAATCCTCTATCGTTATGGGACTCCTTAAAGGAGCGCTATGATCAACAGAGATCGGTGATGTTGCCTGAAGCGCAAAGGCAATGGGCACTAATCCGCTTCCAGGATTTCAAGTCCGTTGCGGCATACAACTCCGCCGTGCATCAAATCAACTCAAAGTTGAGATTCTGCAACAGTGCAGTTTCGGATGCGGATCTCATTGAGAAGACGCTCTCTACTTTCCATCCTAATATGAGGCTGATTGCTGAACAGCATCGTAACCAAAAGTATAGGAAGCATTCTGAATTGATATATGCACTCCTTCAGGCAGAAAAGCACAATGAAATTCTTGATAAGAATAACCTTTCCCGTCCAACGGGAACATTGCCGCTGCCTGAAGCACATTTCAATTCTTACAATGCTCAAAACTCCCGTGGTTCAAAGAAGAACCGTGTGAGGTCTAAGGGAAAGTGGAAACGCAATGAGAATCAGAATAGCCATGGAGTCCAAAAGGGCAAGAATCATTTCAAGAGAAATGATAGGGGTAACAATTCTCAAGGTTGTTATCGATGTGGTTGTAACACTCATATTGCAAAGAAGTGTACAACTTCTAAGCATTTGGTGTCG
This sequence comes from Avena sativa, assembly GCA_916181665.1. Classification (NCBI taxonomy): domain Eukaryota; kingdom Viridiplantae; phylum Streptophyta; class Magnoliopsida; order Poales; family Poaceae; genus Avena; species Avena sativa. Next base: position 406,586,948 of record OV702283.1, on the reverse strand, counting down.
CTGTATCAACAATCAATCAAAGGCAAGAAGTCCCAAGGGCACCAGTACGAAGCTCACTTCACTGGACCGATGGTCGAGAGTTTCCAAGGTGTTCAACAGAACAGTGTTTAAAAGAACATGGAGAACCATGATCAGCCTCAGCAAAAGGAAGGACCAACACTTCATGCTGAAGACATGCTAGTGGATTTCACTTCTACAAGTGACATATATGGAGATCAACTTTAAACTCCATGTAGTGTCATAAGTATTGTGATGATGTCTTTACATATATTGTGTGTTGTAAAATATTTATGTCATAAGACATATGGTATTGTAATAATTATGTAGTCGAACATAATGTATTGTAATACGTGAGCAGACATACATAGTATATGTATTGTATGTGTATATTCTATATGAGTTTGGATAAAATACTAAATTTTATTCTTTTTACTCTATAGAAATCTTCTGAAAATCCAATGGAGGAGGAAATTTGCTTAGCGGACAGTGGTGCCTCTAACACAATATTACGGGAGGTTAAATACTTCCAAACTCTAAAAAAGAGTAAGGGGAGTGTCATGACTATCGGTGGTCGCGACACCGTCATTGTTGGTTCTGGTCAGGCCACATTTACACTCCCGAATGGTACGAAGCTTATGATCCAGGAGGCATTATTGTATCCGGATTCAACTCGTACATTGCTGAGTTTTAAGGACATCCGGAGTAATGGCTACCACATCGAAACTCATGAAGATGGTGAGGTTGAAAGCCTACTCATAACTCAAAAAAAGGGTTCCGAAAGGAAGACCTTTGAGAAACTTCCTGCTATATCTTCTGGATTATATTATACATACATAAAGCCAGAGCCACATTTGGCGTATAAAATAATTTTCCAAAATCTTGATAAATTCAAGATATGGCATGATCGCCTGGGTCATCCTGGTGTTGGGATGATGAGGAAAATTATTGATGGTTCTATTGGACACAACATAACGGTTACTAATTTCCCGGAATCCTCAGATTTTGTTTGCACTGCATGTGCAACTGGGAAATTAATCACTAGACCCTCATACCTGAAGGTCAAGAATGAACCACTAAATTTTCTTGAGCGCATTCAAGGAGATATATGTGGTCCAATTCAACCGTTATCGGGACCATTCAGATATTTTATGGTACTCATTGATGCATCTACAAGATGGTCAAATGTGTGTCTCATATCGACAAGGAACCATGCATTCGCAAAGCTGATTACTCAAATCATAAAATTGAGAGCTAATCATCCTGAACATAGGATAAAATCCATCAGAATGGATAATGCTGCTGAATTTAGTTCACGAGCATTCAATGATTACTGCTTAGCTTTGGGCATAACTGTGGAGCATTCTGTATCGTATATACACACACAAAATGGTCTTGCGGAATCACTTATCAAGAGGATCAAGTTGATAGCAAGACCGCTCCTACATAATTGTAATCTCCCAACTTCATGTTGGGGACATGCGGTGTTACATGCCGCAGAATTGATACAAATTCGACCAATTGCATACCATACGGCCTCCCCGTTGCAGTTAGTACGTGGAAATCAACCAAGTATTTCCCACCTTCGAAGATTCGGTTGCGCTGTGTACGTGCCGATATCACCACCTCAGCGTACATCGATGGGTCCACATAGAATGTGGGGTACACTTCTCCATCGATTATAAAGTACCTGGAGCCTCTAACAGGGGATCTCTTCACAGCCCGGTACGCTGATTGCATCTTCGATGAGGATAATTTTCCGGCATTAGGGGGAGAAAAGGACCACAAAGAATGCCGGAAAATAGATTGGAATGTTGAAGGCATTCAGTCTTTAGATCCACGTACGAATGAATCTGAATTGGAGGTTCAGAGGATCATAAATTTGCAAAATATTGCAAATAATCTGCCAGATGCATTTACTGACTATAAAGGTGTCACTAAATCCCATATTCCCGCTATGAATGTCCCAGAGAGATTTGAGATAGCAAAGACCAGTCAACTGCCCAAGAGGGGGAGAAATCTGGACAAAAAGGACAAGGCTTCTCAGAAGCGTCCGCGGGGAATGAGGATCTCTCAAACAATAAATGTAGGTCAACCACGGGTTGATATTCAACCAAGTGTTGAAGAAAGACACCTAAAGGATGTTCATCATCCAGGGCCCAGCACAAGTGCGCACACAAATATAGGTGCTGGGACATTGGAACACCTCGATTCAATCGTTGAGGGAAATCACGATGAGTCTGAAGGTATTGAAGAAATATCCACGAACTATGTTGAATCAGGAGAATCGTTCAACAGAAAGTCTACAAATGTTGACATATTTTTCTCCTCAAAGATTGCAGATGACCTGGCATTGGACCGTGAACCTAAGACCATGGCAGAGTGTATGAAACGCTCAGACTGGTCCAAATGGATGGTTGCAATTGAGGATGAATTGCGCTCGCTTACCAAGAGAGGGGTATTTAGTAAAGTGATACCTACTCCTCAGCACGTTTTCCCCGTAGGGGTGAAATGGGTTTTTGTTCGAAAGAGGAATAAAAACAATGAGGTGGTGAGATATAAGGCGAGGCTTGTAGCACAAGGGTTTACACAGAAACCTGGCATTGATTACGATGAAACATATTCTCCTGTGATGAGTGGAATCACGTTCCGATACTTGATATCGCTGGCAGTGCAAATGAATTTGTATATCCAATTGATGGATGTGGTGACCGCATATTTATATGGGTCGCTGGATACGGATATCTACATGAAAGTCCCTAAGGGAATGAAGATTCCATATCCAAAGGCTGATCGCAAAATGTATTGCGTAAAGCTACAGAGGTCGTTATACGGCTTGAAGCAGTCGGGCAGAATGTGGTACAACCGACTAAGTGAGTTCCTTTTGCAGAAAGGGTACTTAAACGATGATGATTGCCCATGTGTGTTCATCAAGAAATCTACTGATGGATTTTGTATAATCTCTGTGTATGTGGATGATTTGAATATCATTGGTACTACACAAGAGATAAATGAGGCTAGTAATCATCTAAAGACGGAATTTGAGATGAAAGATTTGGGTAAGACCAAATTTTGTCTCGGTTTGCAACTTGAACATATTTCTTCAGGAATATTAGTTCACCAGTATGCTTACATCCAAAAGATATTGGAGAAGTTCAATATGGATAAATCATACCCATCTAAAACACCTATGGTTGTTAGGTCTCTTGATAGAGATAAAGACCCTTTTAGACCAAAGGATGACGATGAAGAGATATTGGGACCCGAGTTTCCATATCTTAGTGCAATTGGTGCACTAATGTATCTAGCAAACTGCACGAGACCTGATATATCGTTTGCAGTTAATCTCTTAGCTAGATACAGCGCATCGCCAACGAAAAGGCATTGGGTTGGTGTGAAGAATATTCTAAGATATCTTCAGGGCACCAAAGATCTTGGTTTGTTCTATCAGAAAAATCAAGAGAGAACCATGGTGGGGTATTGTGATGCTGGATACTTGTCAGATCCCCATAATGCCAGATCACAGACTGGGTTTGTCTTCTTACATGGAGGTACAGCCTTCTCTTGGAAGTCGACAAAGCAAACATTGGTGGCTAAATCCACGAATCATTCTGAGATAATTGCTTTGTATGAAGCATCACGAGAATGTGTATGGCTTCGCAGAATGATGAACTTTGTCCAAGGTTCAAGTGGGATTGGTTCGCTAGAATCGCCTACCATTATCTATGAAGATAATGCTGCTTGTATTATACAGATGCAGACAGGTTATATTAAGAGCAATATTACAAAGCATATTGCTCCTAAGCTATTTTATCCCCATGAGCTACAAAAGAGTGGGGAAATAAATATTTTGCAAAGGAAGTCATGTGATAACTTCGCTGATTTGTTTACCAAATCCTTACCAAGTTCGTTGTTTCACAAATATGTACATGGAATTGGTATGAGAAGACTTCGTGACTTGCAAAGTTCAGGGGGAGAAATCTCCCAGGTTAAGACCTGTTGAAGATCATCAGATCTTCGGGTTTTTGGAAGGAGTTTTTCATGGCATATTGTATCTTTCTCATTTATTTTTCCCACAGAGTTTTTGGAGGAGGTTATTCACATGATGATCAGTCAGAAGGACAAGCAAGGATTAGGGGGAGTGTTAGGATTTATTTATTTATGTAAATAAGGAATAATCCTTACTTGTGTTCCCACGTACGGTTTGCAATATGCAACCGACGTTCCTCCCGAACCGTCTCACGATCTCTATTGTCGGTTCAATATCTGCCTTGTATAAATACTCGATTCATCAATGGAATAAAAACGGTTGATTCATTCACCACTTTTACTTTCACAGTTTTGGGGAGCTTGCGGTTGCGAGCAGATCTATATATCGAGTAGGCAGGCGACGCTATATACTTCGTTGTCGTCTTTGCTACGTGGTCGAGTATATATGCATGCACGCGTGCCACTGCCAGTTCGACTCGGGACTCGGAGTTCGTACCGGAAAGTGATCGCGCACGGCCTGGCGATGAGAACGCTAGCTCCAACAGCAGGATTTTGGTCCATGTGTTCAGACATGTAAACGTGTTTAGGTACAACATGTATATGGTGCATGCAAGCGGTTATTCATGCTGATGTGGATTCAGCTGCTCACAGGTCTGCAACTCTACGAGCAACTATTAGCGCGACTTATTAAAGACAAAAGTAGTTATATTAGCGCGACTTCTGGAACCAAGTCCCAAGATTTATGGACAAAATTAGTTTCTTTAAGAACAAAAATAGTTTAACATACTATGGTAAAAAAAGAAGGTTATGCTATTAACATACCCTAGCCCATGGGGTTGCGAGGTCTACCCTTCGTCCCGCTTGATCAGACGAGCTCGGGCCTCGGGGTGACTTGAATCGGTGGCTCTAAGCGGCGTCCTTTGTGGAAGTTCGGTGAGTTTGCGCGGGAGAGCAAGGAGGAGAGGAATGAGGGGGCGACAAACAAACAGCTGGCAGCGCTCGGCGGCATGGCAGCGAGAAGGGGGGCTGCGGTGGTGGGGATGGGGTACGAGAGGCGGGTGGTGGTCTTAGGTCCGACGGAACAAGACGGTTATTTTTTACCGTTTTCATTTTTTGAGATGTAAATTTCATAATTGGCCTAACAGATGGGGACTATTCCAACTCAGCAAAACTAGACATGACAAATGGATTCCACCGCTTAGAAACGGTGTCAATTCAAGTTTAATTGCTTAGTATTTTTTTAGAAAAAATATCTGGGACTTTGTTGAAAACGGTAAGTGGTACCAAAGTAAAAGTTTTGCTAGAAAAGTGATGGTTTGAAGCTAACAACTCAAGCAACAAGAGCTCCCGAGCGATTCATTCAGATGCACTGGTTGATGCAGATGTTTTCGCGGTGGAGCAAGGCTTTGGTGATGTTGTCATGGAGGTGGACTGCTCGGAGTTGGTGCGATACTGACATGATCGGAAGGTTGATCCGTCTGTGATTAAATCTGATTTAGATGCGGTTTAGATGAGATTAGCGAGCTAAGTGTGTCTTTTACTTTTTTTTAGTGTGTGTATTGTCTGTTGTGAGGCTAACTAGCCGGCTCCCTCTTGTGCTGAATTTGTAATTCTACAAGAGGAGTTGTTTTTACGGGCTGCTGCGCTACCGGCCTTTTCAGCCACAGTCTTAAAGCATACCCAACAGCGCGGTCTAAATACGTTTTTTCTGTATGTTTTGCTCGAGACACAAGAAACAGCATCCAACCGGGAAGGGCAAAACTGTCTGTTAGACTTGGACTGTATGATCAAGGGGAGGGCGTATAGGATGCCCCCTGACTCGGGGCGTGGCCGAGGTCGGCGAGGAAGACGTGAGGGTCGAGAGCAGGACATTTCTCCCCCACCATCCCCGTCGCCACCCTTGTCGCCCGGGACCACCGCCATCAACCTCTTCGGGTTCAGGTTCGCTCTCACCATCCACATGGGCATGAATTGGGACAGGTTGTGTCTCCCCCAGAAGTTCGTGTCATTGTCGACAGGCAAGACCCCCACGAGGTCGTGCTGCAGGTGGCCGATGGCACGACCCGGCCTGTGGTCCGTAGAGGTACTGTTCGATCGCGTCGGCCAAATATACCTCGGCAACGGCTTGCTATCACAATTGAGGCTAGGGCTTCAAAAAACCATCACAATTCAACAATTTTGCCAAAAGCTATCAAGTCTGTGTCCAATTGTTGCAAAAAACTACCATATTCGTGTAAATGCAGTCTTAGGCTTGTTTGATCACGTTTCCGACAGGGAGGCCCCACCTGGCAACGATGACATGGCATGGAGCAACGGTCTCAGAGACTGGTCATATATATCTGGATATTTTTGCAAAAGTGTGTGGAACCCACCTGTCCGATCCCTCCCTCTTCTTTCTCTCTGTCAAATGGGACCCGCCTGTCAGGTTAGTCCTAACCTCCAGCTACACATGCCATGGTAGCAGAAGGGGCATGGCGCCCTACTCGAGTATCCGCTAGATCCGGGCGGCGGGACACTTTCCCCAAGGACAGGAGCACCGGTGGGCGTCGTCCTGCTCATGGGCGCCGCCCTGCTCCTCTCCACGGCCTCCGTTAAGGCCACCACTGCATCGGCAGGCGCCCACGCGTTAGGGGCGCGGGGTGGCAAACACGGCGGCCGGCGAGCGCTGCACGGGACGGGAAACGCGGCACGCCCAGCGAGCAGCGAGCGCGGGGCGGGGCTAGCGGGCTGGCGAGCGGCGGGTGCGGGGCGGAGCATGGGGCGGAGCTAGTCTCTGCCAGGAGATGCGGGTTCGTGATATGATGGTGTCCCTTCGTCCCTATGTACGGCAGGCACAAGCTACGGCCAGGGCGGCTGGCGAGCGGCAAGCGCGGGGCAGGGCGCGGGGCAACCAGCGAGTGACGGGTGCAGAGCGGCGGGTGGCGTGCGTGGGGCAGCAAGCGGCAGGGCGGGCCGACAGCTTCTCTCACCGGTCAAAATAGGAAGTTTGGAGAAAAAATAAAGGAATAAGATCGGAAGAAATAAAAACCATTTTTGTGTGTTAAAAAAAATAGGTGAATACCCGTTTGTTGCTACGGCTCCTTAAATATTTATCAACATACATATCACACATTCAAACGTAAATTCCATTCTAATATTTACATATATAGATAGGCACATAGTAATCCTAATTCATTAAACTTTGCACTTTGCATAATTTGACAATATGTGCATATGGCGTGTGCTTGCCGAGGAACAAAATGCAACCTATCAAAACCTTCTAGACAAAACAACGGACCAATATTGCACCGTATAGTCGGCGAGTGTTATCAACTACCTGAAAGTCAAATATGAAGGTTATATAATAAGAATAAAATCAATTAACTCAACAAGAGCAGAATTTTAAGTTATATTAGCTAGAGTTTCACCCAGAATTGTTTTAATCCACAATACCTAAGCCAGAGCAGAATGTAAGAATACAATGTTGTAGATTTACTCAAGGCGTGTCGTGTCAAATAGGAGGCCCGCGGTTTGGGAATTTTGAAAATATCTAAAATAAAAATATGGCCGACAAAAAACATTTAATTTGCCAGTTTAAAGGATAACAATATTGAGTATAAACAAGCATTTATTTATGAAATATATTAGAAGCCAATACTATGAAGTTCGTCTCCGCATATACAAAATTATCTTCTTCGCTGATGACATGAAAGTTTCTTCTCCACATTTACAGCCACACTCCTTCTGGCCATCCCAAGTATGTTGTAGTAGCCGTCACTTTTTTTGTCATGATGCAAATTATTCAGGTTAAGGGAGTATGTGAAATATTGGAACCTACACTAAAGTCATAAGATAAGTAGATGCAATATGTTTCTTATCACTCAAGTATAATGATGATAATTCTTTCTCAATCAAGAAACGAAGTCTACAAAAAAAACGGAGTTAGGTATCAGCCTTCTAGGAAACAAATCTAAAAAACTCTCTCTAGTATAATCATTCCAGACATAATATTCCTTTAAAGTTCAAAAACAATAAGCATTTTTCTCTATTCACAAAGATCACTCTGGACATGGAAAAGTGTTTACGATCCTTGGTCAGAAACAAGAACAATAATGCATTCTATCATAAACAAATATATATAGCATCCTCCCAACCGAGGGCCCACGGACGTAGCTTCATTTTCTACCTTCGCAATCTTATGAAACACTCCCATTAATGCATGGAAAACAAGTTAAGCTAATATTTAACATTGCAAATGATATATCGGGGGAGTTCTTTATAAGAGGTTCTGCAAGAAAGCTTTTCATATTGCAATGGGTGTGAAATGAAAGAAATTTTGTATTATCTATTTGACCCAACCAGCTATGCAAGAGTATTTTTAAATTAAACCACCAGAAGCTACCGTATCATTAGTGTACGCCTGATCCAAAAGCAAAGATCAGGAAAAACTCCATGGATGCACTAAAACTACATTGCCTGGTCGAGGCCGAGTGCCCGTCCCTAGCCAGAGGTCAAGGATGCCAACCTAGAAAAATGAGTTTCTTGTAGATGCTATCAGACACACATGCAACCAACGACGGTCCAGATCGACATTAGTCCAAGGTAGGGTGTCAAGTGGAACCCACGTAAATTCCACTTTTAGTTCATTTGTCAAAATTTACTTCAAATTTTTGCTCAAAATTTACACTAGATTTTGATCAAATAAACTAGAGGTGAGACTTTGACGGGATCCCACTTTTCACCTTAGTCCAAGGACAACGTGCATCCGGCACAAGAAAAGTTGCTAGAAATAGGTGATATGAGTTGTATCTTAGGTGCGTTATGGCAGAGCTGCTCATCAACCGAAAACATCATTACATGCTATTGCGATCATTCTAAAAGTCAAAGTACTGGACAACCGGCTTAAAAAAATAAGTACTGGACAACAATAACAAAATAGCTTTCCCTAAAAAGAGGTTAGATTTGGATTAATTTCATAGCCATCAAACATTAGCATGAGAGATACTATGAACGACAAGAATCATATGGTATTGGAGAGCATGGACTATGATTAGTACACAAAACTAACTTATTATCCTGATCAAGCACCGGTTGTACGCCAACGTGTGACAAACCCCAAAACAGATTGGACATTAAGGAATCTAGGGAGCGTACCTCTAGAGTTTCTGTGTGTACTTCCTTCCGCTACATTCTCTCGGCCACCGCCTACATGCAATCGTCACTTGAACGACATTGTGATGATCAGAGATGATCCCTCCTCGACATTGCCGCCAACGCTGCCTCAAGATGCTTCCGTCTTGGTGGTGGAGGGACAACGACAAAGAAACAAATGCATGTGGTGTACAGTACTGATGCACAATTTGTTGCGCTACCTAGGGCCAGCCACCTCCTGGTATGATATCGGGCCGGACCGCTATATATCAAATGGTTACCTAGCGTGTCAAGTGGGAACCATCTAAATCCCACCTCTAGTACTCCCTTCGATCCATATTAGTTGACTTGGATTTGTCTAGATTTGGATAAATCTAGACATTACTTAGTATGTAGGTTCATCCAAATTTCGACAAATCCACGTCAACTAATATGGATCGGAGGGAGTACCATTAAATATAAAGATCACCCGATGTAGAAACTCTTCTCTTGATCGGGCCGCCTATTGCGGTGTGGTACGGCCAGACGACCGCTGGTTGAAGGAGATGACAATAGGAGATTGAGATTTAGGGGGAGCTGGTAGGGAAACCTCGATGATGGAGAGTTGGGGCGAACGGAAGCATCTATAGCCGGGGATAGTTGCGACAGACCTAATATCGCCATGGCGGTGGCGTGCGATAGAAGGACAGAGCTAGCCACCACGCCAAATTGCCGTCACCGGTTTCAACCACCATGGTACACAAGTTACACGACATCCAAGGTCTAGTCATTTATCGGTGGCATTGAAGTGGTCCGTGACCATCCCACTAGTAGAAAACGCCCCATTGGTCCCGGTTGGTAAGGGGCATTAGTCCCGGTTACCCAACCGGGACGGGGCAATCGGAACTAAAGCCCCAACCTTTAGTCCCGGTTGCCCCACCAACCGGGACAAATGGGGGTACACGTGGCGGCGTCAGAGGGCGAGGAGGGTGGAGCAACCGTCCCGGTTCGTAACACGAACCGGGACAAATAACCTTCTGCCACGGCAGAGATTTGGCACATTTCTGTGCCGCGGCAGAGAATTCATTTTGACAACTTTTATTGCCGCGACAGCATTTTCGCCACTTTTTGTGCCGCGGCAGAGAATTCATTTAGGTTGTTTAATTGTTTATTTAGTGTTTTGCACTCATCAATGAAGGAACCATTATATTACACAAGATCATCATGAAAATATTACATTCGATGCACGGATCGAGTTCATGCACTACATAAAAAAGTTGCTCTTTTTACAATCCCTATTGTCTATACACACGAATAGTATTTCCCTTTTGGGTTTAGGACTTCTGGATCTAAGAATCCCGTCAATTCCTCTTGAATTGCTCGTACGTGATCCTTTGGCAGAAGACCGTCCCGTAGACGTTCGATCTGATTTTAAAAAAGGAGTCAGCCTATATTAATGAAACTAAACACAATTTGATTGTAATTAAAAACTATAGAAATTGTTTACGTACGTGGAGTTGCTCTAAATTTCTGCCCTTCTCATCGCACGTCTGCCGGATGAACTCGCAAACATAGTATCCACATAGATTGTTACCTGGTCCCTGTGTCAGGCACTTTACGAGAACATAGTTCAATCAAAATAATAATCAAGCATGATAATAACTGTATCAAAACTAGAATCAAAGAGATGCGCGGATATAGCTAGTGGTGCTTACATCTAGTGCTTGAAATGTAAGCTCGCTTTCCAAACACCCCTAGCCTTGTTGTTGAACCGTTTCCAACCGCTGCCCGACGAAGAAAACAAATAAAATAAGTTATTAATTACTTGATATCATAAAATTCACGAACGTTGCCGATATAGTGTCGTAATGATTAGAATTACCGCCGGAGAAGCATCTGCATGTCCTTCCACTGCTCAAGGGGTTTATGTTTCGAGTCCATGACTAGTACACGCCCTTTGTCAAGTTGAATGATTAACAGAATATAGTGGAAGCTGCGAATGCATAACTAATCAATTATATATTTAACATCGAGTAAGCGAAATAGAAAGTGTATAGAAGACAATAACACTCACTCGAAGTTGTAAGGAAAAAGTATTTCCCTTCTGGTTTCTTGAAACCTTAACGCGTGTACTATATATCCTCCGTATCCTGGGGGCTTGTTTTGAGATTAGCTTCATGAACCCAATATGGGTCAATGAAGCCAATGTCATAGATTTGTCCTCTGCTGCATTCGAGAATCTTCATTCTGCATATTTCAGTATGATTATATACATGCAATAAACAAGGTGAGATAGCTGGAGACTAAATTAGTTACAGAATTAGTACTTACAGACAATAGGCACTGATGATCGATTTGTCCAAGGCGTCTTGATTGAATAATTGAAATAGTTTATCAAATTCAATGGATATCATGTCATCCTTTTCTTTCCCATGATGCTTTTTTGTAACCCTCAGCACTATCCAGTTAGCCCGGGCCTTTGTGGCATGCATGTACCAGTTATGCAATCTTCGCATTTTTGTTGGAAGATTATTTACCTCCTCAGGTTTGACGAGAGGTTTGCCGTACTGGTATTTGTATGCTACTTCACTCACGGGTTAGTACTCTAACTGGGATAAGTACTGGGCAATACTCATACCTTGAGCAGCGGCAGCTTCTCCGTATTGTGAAACTACCTCTGGATCATACTGCTCTTCGGCCCCATATTTGCTCGACCCCACATTGGTTTGGAAAATCACCTTGAGAGGGGCGCAAGACTGTTTTGCTTGTTCTCCGAGCTGGGCAACAGATTTCTCGCTTGCATCAGTACTGCTCTTCGAGGCTTGTTGTGCCGCATGTGACTTGAGAATAGAACGCTCATAGTCTGATGACAGCTTTGACTCATATTGATGAAGAGTCTTTAGCATTTTCAACACTTTGGCCTTTTCTTCTTTGGTGCTGGGGAACTCTGGCTCTCTCGGCCGCCTCGGCTTAGCGAAAAACGCTGTCGTTTTCGCATCAACGATCGCCGCAGTCTCCTCTTCAGTACAGTCATAAGCTCTCTTGGGAGGACCTTTGGTACTTTTGGAAGAGGCTCTTGTTTACGTTTCGGCGATCGCTTACCACGACGCAGAGTAGCGGTATGCTTATGCTTTTTATCCTGAGGTACCGGCGATGGCTCCCGCGGCGATGGCTGCGCCGGAGATTGGTGAGGCGACGGAGCCGGGTGAGGCGACGAAGACGGCTGCCGCGGCGACGACGACCTCGCTGGAGACGGGTGAGGCGGCGGTGAAGATGGCCTTGGCGTGTGATTTCGAAGCACGATACATTCCTTTGGCCATAGAATGGTGACGTGTCGTGGTGGTGTCACGGCATATGCCATGGGTAGGCTAAAGGTGGGGCCGATGGACGTGGAGGAATCCGGGGAGAGATGATGCGGTGAAGACCGCACTCGTATGAACAAAGAGAAATACAATGTATATTGGATTGAAGCTCTCAAGTGGAGATAACACCTTCTCTACATCTAATCTCTTATAATCTGGCCATACTTGTGGCTACAATCATGTTCCTTGAGCTGTATCTCCTTTGCCTCTATCTAGATCTCTCTATGAGAGTGGAGGAGGAAGAAGAAGGAGAGCTCCTATTGAGCTGAGAGGGGAGGAGCCCTTCGGGGCCTCTCTTAGAACGATCCCCCTGGTGCTCCTTATAAAGGGGAGCCCAGGGGACAAGTCTTGTTCTACACGCTTAGCATCTAGATGGCATATTCTGGGCATCTTCTAGAGATGCCGAGCATATGCCTTTGGCATCTTCGGAGATGCCAGGCATATTCCCTAGCATCTTATTTGATGCCAACAGCATATCCCTAGCATCTTGTCGGATGCCATGGATATATCCCCTACGTCATATGCCAGTCTAAGCTGGTGGGCTCTCAAGACTAGCACAATACTTGTTGGTCTTGTCTTGATCTGACGGCGTGTTCTTGTAGAGACTCATGGAGGCATCTAGAAGTAAATTATTGGGTGTATAGGTCATTATAACTCAGCCCAAGTGTCCTAGAGAGAGTAGCAACTCGGCCTAGGCTTTGGTTGATTCGGCCTGGGGAGAGGCGGCCCGGCCGGATCACCCGGTGGCCCAGCAGAGGTCTGGCAGCGACCCGGCCGGATTTCCCTTTAGTCGGCCCAGGCTAGAGGCTGCCCAGCTGAGATGCTTCTGGTGTCGGCCCGGGGCTTGAGGGCCGGATCGTCTCCCGCCAGGCCCAAGCGGATGCGGCTGTAAGCAGTGGAGCTAGCGGTGCTGCCCTGTGGTGGGCCGAACTCACCTTCATTTGGCCCACGCGGGAGTTATCTGCTACTGCTCTGGAAACGTCGGCGAGGATAAAGAGAGTCCCGTGGTGGTCCGAGGTTTCTCCTTCCCGGCCCACCCGGGCGACACGGAGGGAGTGGCGATGACGCCGATTCCACGGGAGGGTGTCGAGGCTTGGAAGAGGTTGAGCTCGATGCGGTCCGGGTAGCGTAGACGGGAATAGAGGGACTTGGTTCGGCGGGGTGGGCCGAACTAGAGGCAACTCGGCCCACTGCCGTTGATTCGGCCTGGGGCGCTGTTTAGGCCTTGGAGAGGTAATGGAAACAGGCCGAGATAGTTACAATTCGGCCCAGGTCCTCTTTCTCTCTTTTCTCCTCTATGATTCCTTCTTAATTCCTCTCATTTTTCGATATATCTCTTTATATCTATGTATTCTTTTATAGAAATGCCCATTACTCGGTTGAGGTCTCTTCATACCTTAACTCTGGGGTACCTGGGGTTATATCCCCGACATTAGTCCCCGAGTCTATGCAGGATTCGTAGAATCGCTCATAGACTTTATATCTAAATATCCCCAGAGTTGTTTTATGACATACAACCTCTTTATCATATATCCCTTGGACACATAACCCTTTTGGGTTAGTCTGTATTACATATTCTTTACGGGCGCGGTCCCGCTCAATACTTTTGTGTAGGTTATGACTTTTGGCCTTCTTGGGTACTGGTCATAACCTATTTGAGTAAGTTTTTGGACCTCTGGCCTTCTCTGGCACTGGTCATAACCTCTTTGGATAAGTTTTTGGACTTCAGGCCTTCTTGGTCACTGGTCATAACCTCTTTGGATAAGTTTTTGGACCTCTGGCCTTCTTGGGCACTGGTCATAACCTATTTGGGTAAGTTTTTGGACCTCTGGCCTTCTTGGGCACTGGTCATAACCTCTTTGGGTAAGTTTTTGGACCTCTGGCCTTCTTGGGCACTGGTCATAACCTCTTTGGGTAAGTTTTTGGACCTCTGGCCTTCTTGGGCACTGGTCATAACCTCTTTGGGTAAGTTATGAGTTCTGGCCTTCTCGGGCACTGCTCTTTTAACCTCTTTGGGTAAGTTTATGAGTTCTTGCCTTCTTTGGCATTGCTCTTTTAATCTCATTGGGTAAGTTAGGAGTTCCTGCCTTCTTGGGCATTGCTCTTTTAACCCCATTGGGTAAGTTATGAGTTTTGGCCTTCTTGGGCATTGCTCTTTTAACCCCATTGGGTAAGTTATGAGTTCCTGCCTTATTGGGCACTGCTTTTTTAACCCCTTTGGGTAAGTTTATGAGCTCTTCCCTTATTGGGCACTGCTCTTTTAACCCCTTTGGGTAAGTTATAAGCTCCGGCCTTATTGGGCACTGCTTTTTTAACCCCTTTGGGTAAGTTTATGAGCTCTTGCCTTATTGGGCACTGCTCTTTTAACCCCTTTGGGTAAGTTATAAGCTCTGGCCTTATTGGGCACTGCTTTTTTAACCCCTTTGGGTAAGTTTATGAGCTCTTGCCTTATTGGGCACTGCTCTTTTAACCCCTTTGGGTAAGTTATGAGCTCTAGCCTTATTGGGCACTGCTCTTTTAACCCCATTGGGTAAGTTATTATCCGAGTTAACTCATCCCAAATCCGAGTTACTTTACTCAAAATCGACTTTATGTCTTAAGTCTGAGTCATCTGACTCAAATCCGAGTTATATGACTCAAATCCGAGTTAACTCATCCCAAATCCGAGTTACTTTACTCAAAATTGACTTTATGTCTTAAGTCTGAGTCATCTGACTCAAATCCGAGTTATATGACTCAAATCCGAGTTAACTCATCCCAAATCCGAGTTACTTTACTCAAAATTGACTTTATGTCTTAAGTCTGAGTCATCTGACTCAAATCCGAGTTAACTCATCCCAAATCCGAGTTACTTTACTCAAAATTGACTTTATGTCTTAAGTCTGAGTCATCTGACTCAAATCCGAGTTACATGACTCAAATCCGAGTTAACTCATCCCAAATCCGAGTTATTTTACTCAAAATTGACTTTATGTCTTAAGTCTGAGTCATCTGACTCAAATCCGAGTTATATGACTCAAATCCGAGTTAACTCATCCCAAATCCGAGTTACTTTACTCAAAATTGACTTTATGTCTTAAGTCTGAGTCATCTGACTCAAATCCGAGTTATATGACTCAAATCCGAGTTAACTCATCCCAAATCCGAGTTATTTTACTCAAAATTGACTTTATGTCTTAAGTCTGAGTCATCTGACTCAAATCCGAGTTATATGACTCAAATCCGAGTTAACTCATCCCAAATCCGAGTTATTTTACTCAAAATTGACTATGTCTTAAGTCTGAGTCATCTGACTCAAATCCGAGTTATATGACTCAAATCCGAGTTAACTCATCCCAAATCCGAGTTATTTTACTCAAAATTGACTTTATGTCTTAAGTCTGAGTCATCTGACTCAAATCCGAGTTATATGACTCAAATCCGAGTTACTTTACTCAAAATTGACTTTATGTCTTAATTCTGAGTCATCTGACTCAAATCCGAGTTAACTCATCCCAAATCCGAGTTATTTTACTCAAAATTGACTTTATGTCTTAAGTCTGAGTCATCTGACTCAAATCCGAGTTATATGACTCAAATCCGAGTTAACTCATCCCAACTCCGAGTTATCTATTTGCCACGATATAGCTTGATTTGGCGTGATGACGATAATTTGCCTTTGATATGGATCCGAGATTAAGCTTTGGGATATGATAATAGGGCTAACCGCTGAGAGATCTGATTCGAGATGTAGATATGAGATATAGATTCGAGATATGATAAGCTGGCCAATAGTCATCCATGATATGGGATAACCTGGCAAGATGGTGAGATATCAATCCGAGTCATAACATAACCTGGCAATCTGGTGAACTGAATAAAGCTTCAGCCTGAATCAGAGATATGATTAGTACGCCGAGTCTGAATACCAATCCGAATTATAATATACCCTGGCAAGCTGAACCAAATGTTAGTCCGAATCAGAGACAATCTACTGAGCTGAGTTAAAGGTTATTGCAAAGCATAAACAAATTGACTTCAAGTTATATCCGAATCATCAATAAGCTGGCCGGTAAGCTGAGTTAAAGGACAATCCAAAGCATAAATAAACTGACTCAAATTCTATCCGACTCATAAGTAAGCTGACTCAAATTCTATCTGGATCATAAATAAGTTGATTCAAATTATGTCTGAGTTATAAATAAGCTGGCTGGGGAGCCGAGTTAAAGGACAATCCAAAACATAAACTAACTGACTCAAAATCTATCTGAATCACAAATAAGCTGATTCAACTTATGGCCGAGTTATAAATAAGCTGGCTGATGTACAGATCTAAATCAACATGATGTTCTCTTTAATCCAAAGGTGACTCTAAGGATAAGTCGGCTAGTCCCCGGGTTAAGTTCTTTTCTCCCCGGGGTGAAGGATTGAGTGTAGGTGACTGAGTTATCTGGCACTTACAGTATACTTGGGGAAGTGTTTGAGTGAGTCTTGCTAAGTCATACCTGCCTTGCTGAGTTATTTGGTACTTACAGTAGGCTTGGAGTAGTGCTTGAGTCCTTCTTGCTGAGTCTTACCTGTTTTGTTGAGTCAGACTTGGAGACCCTTTGCGCTTACCTCTTTGTTCTCTGTTCGCTTGGTGAAGCTGAATGAGCCCTATGAGGAAGAAGTTGATGAAGATGTTCCCGTCCGGATGGAAACCCAACCAACGCCACTAAAGGCCCCACGGTGGGCGCCAAATGTCGTGGTGGTGTCACGGCATATGCCATGGGTAGGCTAAAGTTGGGGCCGATGGACGTGGAGGAATCCGGGAAGGGATGATGCAGTGAAGACCGCACTCGTATGAACAAAGAGAAATACAATGTATATTGGATTGAAGCTCTCAAGTGGAGATAACACCTTCTCTACATCTAATCTCTTATAATCTGGCCATACTTGTGGCTACAATCATGCTCCTTGAGTTGTATCTCCTTTGCCTCTATCTAGATCTCTCTATGAGAGTGGAGGAGGAAGAAGAAGGAGAGCTCCTATTGAGCTAAGAGGGGAGGAGCCCTTCGGGGCCTCTCTTAGAACGATCCCCCTGGTGCTCCTTATAAAGGGGAGCCCAGGGGACAAGTCTTGTTCTACACGCTTAGCATCTAGATGGCATATTCTGGGCATCTTCTAGAGATGCCGAGCATATGCCTTTGGCATCTTCGGAGATGCCAGGCATATTCCCTAGCATCTTATTTGATGCCAACAACATATCCCTAGCATCTTGTCGGATGCCATGGGTATATCCCTTACGTCATATGCCAGTCTGAGCTGGTGGGCTCCCAAGACTGGCACAATACTTGTTGGTCTTGTCTTGATCTGACGGCGTGTTCTTGTAGAGACTCATGGAGGCATATAGAAGTAAATTATTGGGTGTATAGGTCATTATAACTCGGCCCAAGTGTCCTAGAGAGAGTAGCAACTCGGCCTGGGCTTTGGTTGATTCGGCCTGGGGAGAGGCGGCCCGGATCACCCTGTGGCCCAGCAGAGGTCTGGCAGCGACCCGGCCGGATTTCCCTTTAGTCGGCCCAGGCTAGAGGCTGCCCAGCTGAGATGCTTCTGGTGTCGGCCCGGGGCTTGAGGGCCGGATCGTATCCCGCCAGGCCCAAGCAGATGCGGCTGTAAGCAGTGGAGCTGGCGGCGCTGCCCTATGGTGGGCCGAACTCACCTTCATTTGGCCCACGCGGGAGTTATCTGCTGCTGCTCTGGAAACGTCGGCGAGGACGAAGAGAGTCCCGTGGTGGGCCGAGGTTTCTCCTTCCCGGCCCACCCGGGCGACGCGGAGGGAGTGGCGATGACGCTGATTCCACGGGAGGGTGTCGAGGCTTGGAAGAGGTTGAGCTCGATGCGGTCCGGGTAGCGTAGACGGGAATAGAGGGACTTGGTTCGGCGGGGTGGGCCGAACTAGAGGCAACTCGGCCCACTGCCGTTGATTCGGCCTGGGGGCGCTGTTTAGGCCTTGGAGAGGTAATGGAAACAGGCTGAGATAGTTACAATTCGGCCCAGGTCCTCTTTCTCTCTTTTCTCCTCTATGATTCCTTCTTAATTCCTCTCATTTTTTGATATATCTCTTTATATCTATATATTCTTTTATAGAAATGCCCATTACTCGGTTGAGGTCTCTTCATACCTTAACTCTGGGGTACCTGGGGTTATATCCCCGACATGACGTTTGTTGTGTCTCCCAGTACAGTCACATCCCCTTCACCTGCAGGGTAGTGAAGATCCAAAACTTCAAAGGTGGGCATGATTTCATCCACCCCGACAACAGCGTAGCCCTCTGGAACCGGACGACAGTAGTAAGTTGGTGTGGGTCCAATTGGTAAGGCATAGCCGACCGCCACCTTCATTGATATGTTCACAACTTTGACATGTAGCTCGCAGTGTGTCATCTCTGTGATATCATCCACTGGGTAGCCAACAGGATACATCGTCGGTGCACCATCGTCATCGCCATTGTCATCACCCGGGACCTCGGTGGAAGCCACACTGCTTTTTTGATTATTCGATAGGCCGGTAGCATTGAATGCAGTGTGCTGCTGAGATGGGCCGATAGTACTTTGCTCTTTAAGTGCGTTAATTTCATCTTGTTGTTGCTTTATTCATTCTTCAATTATACGCATTCGCTCTTTTTGAATATCTGCTTCAACTTCTACCCTGTCCTTTCTCCTCTGACGGCTTCTATCAGGATATTTCTTCCTCTCTTCGGGAAACCCAGTCCTCCATGGTTTGGAGCCGCTTGTGCCTCGTGTTCATCCATCATGTTCCTTATTTCCAAGGGCGAGTGTGAGCTCATCATTCTCTCTATCGGGAATGAAGTCCCCATCTTTAACAACCTTTACTGCTTTTCTCATCTTCTCGATTGGCAAGGGGTCTTCTTTATGCCGTATGTTATATATACACTTCCCTTCCGAGTCCAACGTGCCCCCATGCCCGTAAAACCAATTCCTTGCACGTTCTACCCAATCGTCTGTCTCTGGGGTGATCTTTTTAGCACGCAGTTCATTCTCAAGTTTCTTCCACTTAGGAATGCCAGCCATGTAGCCACCTTGCCCCATAGTATGGTGATACTTCTTGTTAGCAGCATTCAGCTTATTCGTTGCAGACATTTTCTTAGCTTTTTCTGATGTCTTGTATTTCACAAACTCAGCCCAGAATGGTTTTATCTTCTCAAACTGAATATTCTTGAAATCGGGAGTCTTCTCTTTCATGACATAGTCAAGGTGCAATCTTTTCTTCCAGTTGGTGAAACACTGGGCCATCTTCTTCAAAGCCCACTCCCTGACCTTAGCCTCCATGGCTCTCCCATGTTCAAAGGCGTCCTCAACTGGATCCTCCGCATTTGGATCCATCTCTATCTTCGGTATTTTGAAATTAACCATGAGCCTCTTCCATAGTAAATCTTTGGCGTGGTTAGGGACAAATAAACATGTTCCCTCTTCTTCCGCATCAGCAGGCCTATTCCAATTTTGAATGGTGATCAGGATTAAGTCCCTAGCGATTACTCCGCTTTGTGCCACAAATTTGTTGCGACAACTTTGGGAGCCGTCGGTTTGCCGTCTTCAGCGACATCTTCGATCCTGAACCTCTCATGGTCTTCCAACTTTTTGGTTGGGCGTCGTCTGCTCTTTTCAGTAGATTTCTTCGATCCGGAGGGCTAAAAGAAGAAAGATCGTCATTACTATTTCTATATAGATAGCAGATTATTAATTAATGAATTAATTATATTACATGCACCTCGCCGGAGCAGTCGTCTTCTCGATCACACAAGGCATCGCCTTCTCCCTCGCGGAAGGCATCACCTTCAACCTCAAACAAGTCATCTCTTCCGGCAAAAAAGAGGATCACCCTCACCGGAGTTGTTCAGAAACGTCGATACATCTAAATTTTCTTCCCCGCGGATCACACCTTGGATCAACTCTTCCTTTTCTTCGTCTCTGTCGTGTGGGTCCATATTTTCTGCATAGGTGGAAAAACGGTAAGTCAAAGCGGCTAAGGGAGAATGTTAGGTACGGTGTTGAGAGATATAAACCCTAATTCGGAGAAACCCTAATATATACATACACAATAATAAGAATGAATTTACAATATAAGAAACCCTAATTCGGAGAAACCATCGGGCTCGGATCCTATCATGAAGAACCAATACCGAAAAGAAAGGCGGCAATCAATCAACCCTCAGGTTCGGGATGCCCTGGCGAGGACACACCGGCTAACCCTAGGTGCAACATCGATTCAACTGGGGTCTATGACAACTAATATCATGGCTAAGCATCTACAATGCGATGGCTATCAAGAAATCTTCGATCTTCGATGGTGTTGACCTCGGTCTTTGATCTCGATCTCGTATTCTACCGCGAAGAACCGAACGCCTAGCTTGTTCAACACATGGCATCGATGCAATGCTCAAGCAAGTATGATGATATGACAAGTTAATTTGCATTGGAATGTAACGCTAAGACATGCTCGACGATTTAATCGGGATTCCGAGGGGTGAAAACCCTAACTCGGGGAAACTCCGGAACATATGAGAGGGGTGCATTTGTTCTTCTAATTATACTTGTCATTTAAGTTGTTGAACAATGCATGATTATAGGTTAAATAGATAGGTTTCATTTTTCTAAACAATTTGATATATTATTTGTATTTTTCTGACTGATAAATAAGTTATTGATTTTACAATATTAAATCATTTTCTGAAATTAAAAAAAGGCAAATAGTTTTTACACCGGGGCGACCCCTAGACAGTGAGACTGACAGAAGGGTCCCAGTGCCAACTCAGCCTCCACGCATGTTGATGCCAACACACGCATCAGATCATTTTTATACTGACTGATGGGCCCTAGGCCATATCAGCTGCCACGCGAGCAAGGTGACGCATGGGTGACGTCAGCACGACGTCACGCTGGCGGTGAGCTCCCAGGCAGCGGCAGCGACGGCGATAGCGGGCACGCCTGGACGCACGGATGGGCGCGTTAGAGAGAGGGCGATGTAGGAAGCAAGAGAGTGGCGACGCCACTCATTCTTGGTCACCGGAGCGTCGCCTCCGTCGAGCTCAAGAGGCGGCGGCGTCGGGCACACGCGGGGAGAATAGTACAGGAGGAGAGGGAGAGAAAGAAGAGCAACGTGAGGATCAGCAGCTCACCAGGAACACGACAGAGGTGGTGGCGAGGCCGGGCGAGCTCGGGAGACGCCGGAATCGACGGAGACAGACGGCGGACGGAGCTTCCAATCCAGGCGATTGAGGTCACGCGCGAGGGGGAAAAGTAGCCGGGGCGCGCGCGGACGGAGGCAGCGGTGGTGGCGGACGGAACGCGCGGGTGGCGGCGAGCTCGGGCAGCCTGCCGGCGTTGGGGGCGGTTCCTGTGCGCGCGTCGATGAGAAGCAGTGAGGTGAGATGGGGAAGAATAGGAGGCCCGTCAGTTATAAACGAAGGGACTTTTGTCCCGGTTGGTGGCTCCAACCGGGACTAAAGGGTCATACGTCCCGGTTGGAGCCACCAACCGGAACGTATAGTCCACTATTTTTTCATCAGCCCAAGGGGCGCGCGCAGGGGTCTTTAGTCCCGGTCGGTGGCACCAACCGGGACATATGACCCTGTTTTCAAAAAAATTCAGCAATTTTCTCTCTGTTCCCGTCTTATTTTTTATTTTGGGGTTTAAATTTGTATTTTTTTAAATGATAATTACTTTGGACTTTAGAAAAACTTTAAACATAAAAAGTATTTGAATTTGAATAACTAATTCAAAACCATTTTCTGTTTTTAAAAATAATTAATGTAACCATTTAAAATATGAGCCATTTAAAATTAATAATGAATTAATGTATATTTTTTGAATATTAATTTGGAATTTAGAAAAACTTTAAACATAAAAAGTGTTTGAATTTGAATAACTAATTCAAAACAATTTTCTATTTTTAAAAAATAATTAATGTAACCATTTAAACTATGAACCATTTAAAATTAATAATGAATTAACTTATATTTTTTGAATATTAATTTGGAATTTAGAAAAACTTTAAACATAAAAAGTGTCTCGATTTGAATAACTAATTCAAAACCATTTTCTGTTTTTAAAAAATAATTAATGTAACCATTTAAACTATGAACCATTTAAAATTAATAATGAATTAACTTATATTTTTTGAATATTAATTTGGAATTTAGAAAAACTTTAAACATAAAAAGTGTCTGGATTTGAATAAATAATTCAAAACCATTTTCTATTTTTAAAAAATAATTAATGTAACCATTTAAACTATGAACCATTTAAAATTAAAAATGAATTAACTTATATTTTTTGAATATTAATTTGGAATTTAGAAAAACTTTAAACATAAAAAGTGTCTCGATTTGAATAAATAATTCAAAAACATTTTCTATTTTTAAATAATTCAAAACCATTTTCTGTGTTTTATTTTGGATTTGAATTAACTTATATTTTTTATATATTAATGGGCGGGAAAAAAAGGACGGGAAATAATGGGCGGAAAGAAAATTTTATTGGGATAGAACTGGAATTAAATTACATAACGCAACTAACACAAAGTTACATAGAAGAACTGAAAATTAAGATACATGGCCAGATTAAGCCACAATCGGCCGAACTTGTTTTGCAATGTTGAAGTGATTCAGTCATGCTCCTGCCTACACCTGTAATACTTGCCACTTTTGTCGTCGTACTCGCCGCG
Source organism: Avena sativa (assembly GCA_916181665.1). Classification (NCBI taxonomy): domain Eukaryota; kingdom Viridiplantae; phylum Streptophyta; class Magnoliopsida; order Poales; family Poaceae; genus Avena; species Avena sativa. Next base: position 406,563,786 of record OV702283.1, on the reverse strand, counting down.
GCCGTCGTCGCTGTCATCGTCGGGGTCGCCGTAGTTGAACCTTGAAGGCTGAGTACTAGTGGGCTGGACTTGAGGGTAGCGCAGGCGAGGGCTAGAGTCGGCGGCCGTGTCGTAGGCCATGACGCCCTGGAGAGTCCGACCGCGCCACCACAACCGACGACCGGACTCGTTGAAGTTCGGAGGAGGTGGGCCATTCTCCTCGTGCCTGGCGAGCGCCCTCTCACGCCGATCCACGAAGAAGGCTTTCCAAGTCGGGAAATAGTCGGGATGCCATCTAGGATTCCTCCGCTGCTCCGGGGTGAGCTCGAAATAGTAGTGGTTCGTGATAGCCATCCGACGCGCCACACCTAGAGGGACAGGAGGAACTGGCACGCCTCCGGCGCTCAGCATCCAGCCGACGGGGACATAGTAGCCCGGCGGGCAGGGGTAGTTCGAGGCGCAAAGCGCCTCCGCCTCCCTGGGAGTTAGTGCTACGGTGGAAGTCATAGGAAAGAGTGATGATGTTGCAGATATGAGTCTAAAGATGTGTAATGACAATGGAGGCCAATCCTACATATATATAGTGAGAAATGACAGGAATATAACTGGAGGGAACAACTGGCGGGAAAAACTGACGGGAGAAATGCCGGGAAAAAATGGCTGGAAGAAAAATGGCTCATTTAGAACTTGCATTGGATCTCTGAAGAAACCACATATTGCGAGTCTAAAAATGATTTTTTCAAAAAATCACGGGCGATAGATCATGTACCTGTAGTACAAACCGGACCCACTTCCTGCCGATTCGGCAGACATTTGTCCTTTTTACCCGGGATGGACGAAAAGGTTTGAGATGTCCCGGTTGGGAGATATTACATGTAAGGTGGTCTAGTATTTTAGGAAAATGGGACGGTAGCATTCTGAAACGGCATTTTGGTGGTTACTTCATAAAACGACCCGTTTTTTGCGCTCGGAAAATGGAAAAGGGCTTTTCCGTGCGACAAAAAGGAAAACTTTCTCCTGCAACATTGTTCTCCGTACCAATGTCCACACGCATGCATAATATGGGCACAACATCACAAACTATGCCGTGATTCAGCATATAACATCGATCATTTGGACCGAAAGCCATGAAACCTCGAACATAATAGGTCATTTTGTGAAGGTTTTTTCGAAACATGATCAATATACCAAGTTTGGTATTTTTCCTTTCAACTATGTCACATAATATGACACCACGCGAAGGATTTCCATTGTTCGGATTTTTTTTGAATTTATTATGCCCGTTTTGAATTATCTGAATTTCTAACTATGGTCGAACCGGCGTGCATGAAGATAGGGGACGAGCATCGTTAGAACTTGCATTGGATCTCTGAAGAAACCACATATTGCGAGTCTAAAAATGATTTTTTTTTAAAATCACGGGCGATAGATCATGTACCTGTAGTACAAACCGGACCCACTTCCTACCGATTCGGCAGACATTTGTCATTTTTACCCGGGATGGTCGAAAAGGTTTGAGATGTACCGGTTGGAAGATAGTCCATGTAAGGTGGTCTAGTATTTTAGGAAAATGGGACGGTAGCATTCTGAAACGGCATTTTGGTGGTTACTTCATAAAACGACCCGTTTTTTGCGCTCGGAAAATGGAAAAGGGCTTTTCCGTGCGACAAAAAGGAAAACTTTCTCCTACAACATTGTTCTCCATACCAAATTCCACACGCATGCATAATATGGGCACAACATCACAAACTATGGCATTATTCAGCACATAACATCTGTCATTTGGACCGAAAGCCATGAAACCTTGAACATGATAGGTCATTTTGTGAAGGTTTTTTCGAAACATGATCAATATACCAAGTTTGGTATTTTTACTTTCAACTATGTCACATAATATGACACCACGCGAAGGATTTTCATTGTTAGGATTTTTTTGAATTTATTATGCCCGTTTTGAATTATCTGAATTTCTAACTATGGTCGAACCGGCGTGCATGAAGATAGGGGACGAGCATCGTTAGAACTTGCATCGGATCTCTGAAGAAACCACATATTGCGAGTCTAAAAATGATTTTTTCAAAAAATTACGGGCGATAGATCATGTACCTGTAGTACAAACCGAACCCACTTCCTACCGATTCGGCAGACATTTGTCCTTTTTACCCGGGATGGACGAAAAGGTTTGAGATGTACCGGTTGGGAGATAGTCCATGTAAGGTGGTATAGTATTTTAGGAAAATGGGACGGTAGCATTCTGAAACGGCATTTTGGTGGTTACTTCACAAAACGACCCCTTTTGCGCTCGGAAAATGTTAAAGGCCTTTTCCGTGCGACAAAAAGGAAAACTTCCTCCTGCAACATTGTTCTCCATACCAATGTCCACATGCATGCATAATATGGGCACAACATCACAAACTATGCCGTGATTCAGCATATAACATCGGTCATTTGGACCGAAAGCCATGAAACCTCGAATATGATAGGTCATTTTGTGAAGGTTTTTTCAAAACATGATCAATATACCAAGTCTGGTATTTTTCCTTTCAACTATGACACCACATGAAGGATTTTCATTGTTCGATTTTTTTGAATTTATTATGCCCGTTTTGAATTATCTGAATTTCTAACTATGGTCGAACCGGCGTGCATGAAGATAAGGGACGAGCATCGTTAGAACTTGCATTGGATCTCTGAAGAAACCACATATTGCGAGTCTAAAAATGATTTTTTCAAAAAATCACGGGCGATATATCATGTACATGTAGTACAAACCGGACCCACTTCCTACCGATTCGGCAGACATTTGTCCTTTTTACCCGGGATGGACGAAAAGGTTTGAGATGTCCCGGTTGGGAGATAGTCCATCTAAGGTGGTCTAGTATTTTAGGAAAATGGGACGGTAGCACTTTGAAACGGCATTTTGGTGGTTACTTCACAAAACGACCCGTTTTTTACGCTCGGAAAATGGAAAAAGGCTTTTCCGTGCGACAAAAAGGAAAACTTCCTGCTGCAACATTGTTCTCCATACCAATGTCCACACACATGCATAATATGGTCACAACATCACAAACTATGCCATGATTCAGCATATAACATCGGTCATTTGGACCGAAAGCCATGAAACCTCGAACATGATAGGTCATTTTGTGAAGGTTTTTTCGAAACATGATCAATATACCAAGTCTGGTATTTTTCCTTTCAACTATGTCACATAATATGACACCACGTGAAGGATTTCCATTGTTCGGATTTTTTTGAATTTATTATGCCCGTTTTGAATTATTTGAATTTCTAACTATGGTCGAACCGGTGTGCATGAAGATAGGGGACGAGCATCGTTAGAACTTGCATTGGATCTCTGAAGAAACCACATATTGCGAGTCTAAAAATGATTTTTTCAAAAAATCACGGGCGATAGATCATGTACCTGTAGTACAAACCGGACCCACTTCCTACCGATTCGGCAGACATTTGTCCTTTTTACCCGGGATGGACGAAAAGGTTTGAGATGTCCCGGTTGGGAGATAGTCCATGTAAGATGGTCTAGTATTTTAGGAAGATGGGACGGTAGCATTCTGAAATGGCATTTTGGTAGTTACTTCACAAAACGACCTGTTTTTTGCGCTCGGAAAATGGAAAAGGGTTTTTCCGTGCGACAAAAAGGAAAACTTCCTCCTGCAACATTGTTCTCCATACCAATGTCCACACGCATGCATAATATGGGCACAACATCACAAACTATGCCGTGATTCAGCACATAACATCGGTCATTTGGACCGAAAGCCATGAAACCTCGAACATGATAGGTCATTCTGTGAAGGGTTTTTCGAAACATGATCAATATACCAAGTCTGATATTTTTCCTTTCAACTATGTCACATAATATGACACCACGCGAAGGATTTTTATTGTTTGGATTTTCAATATACTAAAGGTTCATCTTTAGTCCCGGTTGGAGGGATTTCGGCAGGCTGGGCCAGACAACACTAATGATAGGGGTGAGTGTCGACATTATGTCGTGCGGCGTGTACCTTGTACCGGATGGTGTCACCAACCGGGACTAAAGATGAACCTTTAGTCCCGATTGGAGACACCAACCGGGACAAAACACGAGTCAGCACTAATAATAGGGGTGAGTGTCGACATTATTTCGTAAGTGTCGACACTATGCCGAGCTGCTTGTACTATAAATAGGCATCCTTGTGAGTCCAGTCCTCCAGCCAGTTTGAGGCATTTCCAAGATGGTTTTCGAGAGTAGGGACACCACTACGTCCAGTTTCAGGGAGATGCCGACGGAGCCCAGTCCTCCGGCATCTCCGAGAAACTAGTCATAGAGGCACTCCCTAATATGTGAAATTAGTTAGCTCCCAGGCATATTGATCTAGTTAGAGAAGTTACAAGCTGCAAGATGGTTTTCGAGAGCAGGGACACCACTACGGTCAGTTTGAGGGAGATGCCGCTGGATCCCAGTCCTCCGGCATCTCCGAGAAACTAGTCATAGAGGCACTCCCTAATATGTGAAATTAGTTAGCTCCCAGGTGTATTGATCTAGTTAGAGAAGTTACAAGCTGCAAGATGGTTTTCGAGAGCAGGGACACCACTACGACCAGTTTTAGGGAGATGCCGCCGGATCCCAGTCCTCCGGCATCTCCAAGAAACTGGTCATAGAGGCACTCCCTAATATGTGACCGCGCGCGTTTGGAGATCAGATCTTAATGGTAAGTACGAATCGGGACAACTTCTTCATAGTCCCGGTCCAGCCACAAAACGGGACTAACACTTAAGACATTTATTAATATTAAAAACTGAGACTACAAAACCTGGACTAAAGGCCCCCCTATATATAGTCCCGGTCAAGCCACAAACTGCGAAAGATATCCTTCGGTGAAGCCACAAACTGCGAAAGACATGAACTAGAGTTACATAATATGAGCATGAACTTCTTGGCATATGTCCTTCCTTATGATCGCTTCATACGTAACCATGGAGCATCTTCTTTACTTAACAAAATGCTTGGGTCAGTTTTCACTGTGAAGGGCGGAATTTCATCAAACTTATTATAATCTTCTGACATGTCTGTCTTGTCCTCGATTCCCACGATGTTTCTTTTCCCTGAAAGAACTATGTGACGCTTTGGCTCATCATATGATGTATTCGTTTGCATATTTTTTCTTTTTTTCGGTCTGGAGGACATGTCCTTCACATAGAAAACCCGAGACACATCATTGGCTAGGACGAATGGTTCATCTCTATAACCAAGATTGTTGAGATCCACTGTTGTCATTCCGTACAACTGGTCTATCTTTACCCCTTCCCCATTCAGGTTGACCCATTTGCAGCGAAACAAAGGGACCTTAAAAGAGACTCCATAGTCTAGTTCCCATATCTCCTCTATGTAACCATAATATGTGTCCTTTTGTCCATTCTCGTCTATTGCATCAAAGCGGACACCACTATTTTGGTTGGTGCTCTTTTTATCTTGGGCGATCGTGTAGAATGTATTCCCATTTATTTCGTACCCTTGGAAATTCAATACAGTAGAAGATGGTGACGCGGCCAACAAGTATAGCTGATCTCCAACAGTGGTGTCATTCAAGAGATGTTTCCGCATCCAACCACCGAAAGACTTCATGTGTTCATCTGTAATCCATGATTCAGGCTTCCCCGGGTTTTTGGAGCGTACAATATTCTTGTGTTCCTCGATATACGGAGCTGCCAAGGTGGAATTATGTAGAACTGTGTAGTGTGCTTTAGTGAAAGAATCCCTGTCCCTACATATCATTGCTTTGTTTCCCAGCGTGCCTTTTCCACTTAGTCTTCCCTCATGCCGCGAGTCAGAAACACCAATCGTCTTAAGGTCAGGAATAAAGTCAACACAAAACTCAATGACCTCCTCTGTTTCCATATCCCTTGGAGATGCTTCCTTCTGGTCTAGCACGGTTATGAACATATTTCTTTAATACTCCCATGAACCTCTCAAAGGGGAACATATTGTGCAGAAATACCGGACCGAGAATGGCAATCTCTTCCACTAGATGAACCAGGAGATGCGTCATAATATTGAAGAAGGATGGTGGGAACACCAATTCAAAACTAACAAGACATTGTACCACATCCTTCTGTAACCTTGGCAGAATATCTGGATTGATTACCTTCTGAGATATTGCATTGAGGAACGAACACAGCTTCAGAATGGGTACTCGAACATTTTCCGGTAGAAGCCCCCTCAATGCAATCGGAAGCAACTGCGTCATAATCACGTGACAGTCATGAGACTTCAGGTTTTGGAACTTTTTCTCTGCCATATTTATTATCCCCTTTATATTAGATGAGAAGCCCGACGGCACCTTGATACTGTAAAGGACTTCAAAAAATATTTCCTTCTCTGCTTTGGTAAGAGCATAGCTGGCACGACTTAAGTGACGCCCTTTATCCGTCTTGTTATGTGTATGCATGTTCTTTGGGTCTTTCATAATTTGTTGGTCCTCCCGTGCTTCAGGTGTATCTTTTGTCTTCCCATACACGCCTAGGAATCCTAGCAGGTTCACGCAGAGATTCTTCGTCACGTGCATCACGTCGATTGAAGAGCGGACACGCAGGACTTTCCAATATGGCAGCTCCCAAAATATAGATTTCTTCTTCCACATGGGTGCGTGTCCTGTAGCGATGTCGTTCGGAACTGATTGACCGCCGGGACCCTTTCCAAAGATTACTTCTATGTCCTTGACCATACCAAATACATCATCACCAGCAGGGAGTTCAGGCTTCTTCCGGTGATCTGCCTCACCTTTGGAATGCTTGCCTTTCTTTCTTACGGGATGATTGGTCGGAAGAAATCGTCGATTCGCCAGGTACACAACCTTCTTGCATTTATGCAAATATGTACCTTCAGTCTTATCTAAACAGTGTGTGCATGCCTTATATCCCTTGTTTGTCTGTCCTGAAAGGTTACTAAGAGCAGGCCAATCATTGATGGTTACGAATAACAACCCTCGTAGATCAAATGGCTCCTGTTTGTAGTAATCCCACGCACGTACACCTGGTTTGCCCCACAACTGTAAGAGTTCTTCAACTAATGGCCTAAGGTACACATCAATGTCGTTGTCCGGTTGCTTCGGGCCTTGGATGAGCACTGGCATCATAATGAACTTACGCTTCATGCACAACCAAGGAGGCAGGTTGTAGATACATAGAGTCACGGGCCAGGTGTTGTGACTGCAACTCTGCTCCCTAAAAGGATTCATGCCATCCGTACTTAGATCAAACCATAAGTTCCTTGCGTCACATGCAAAGTCTGGGAAGTCTCTCTCGATTTTTCTCCACTGTGACCCATCAACAGGGTGTCTCAACTTCCCGTCTTTTTTACGGTTTTTTTTTGCCATCGCAACAACCTGGCATGCTCTTTATTTCTGAACATGCGTTTCAACCTTGGTATTATAGGAGCATACCACATAACCTTAGCAGGAACCCTCTTCCGGAGGGGCTCTCCCTCAACATCACCAGGGTCATCTCGTCTGATTTTATACCGCAATGCATTGCATACCGGGCATTTATCTAAATTCTCATACTCCTTACCGCGGTAGAGGATGCAGTCATTAATGCATGCATGCATCTTTTGCACATCTAATCCTAGAGGACAAAGAGTCTTCTTTGCTTCGTAGGTACTCTCGGGAAGTTCGTTATGTTTTGGAAACTTCGGCTTCATTATTTTCAGCATCTTTTCAAATGAGGAGTCAGTTAGACCACACTCTGCCTTCCATCGCAATAATTCCAGTGTGGTACCGAGCTTTGTGCTGCCATCTTCACAATTTGGGTACAACAATTTCTTGTGATCTTCTAACATGCACTCTAACTTCAACTTCTTATTTTCTGTTTCACAGTCTCGCTTTGCATTAGAAATGACCCTACCAAGTTCATCAGCCGGCTCATCTGATGCCCGTTCTTCACCTCCTTCCTCTCCATTGTCTTCCATTGCAGTATCACTGTATTCAGGAAACATATGATGATAGTTGTTATCATCATCTTCTTCTTCACCATCTTCCATCATAACCCCTCTTTCCCCGTGCTTGGTCCAGCAATTATAGTTGGGCATGAAACCTTTCATAATCAGGTGGCCGCGAATGATTTTCGAGGAAGAGTACTCCTTGTTGTTCCGACATTGAACACATGGACAACGTATAAAACCATTCTCTTTGTTTGTCGTAGCCACATCGATAAATTTATCCACGCCTTTCATATACCCGGCTGCGCGCCGGTCACCGTACATCCATTGCCGACCGTTCATCTGCATCATATAAGTAAGTTTATCAAAAAACAGGACATCATAAATAGTGAAATGACCAATTCACATCGACACATGCATTGTATCAATGACAGAGAAAAGATAAGATTGCTAACCTCGATCGAGGAAAATAAAGAGGAGAAAGCTCAAGTGCGTCTCAGACAACTTCTATATTTTTGTTTTATGAGAAATTAAACGGTGTCATTCACTCAAACATTTCATCAAACACCTTGAATGCATGCATAGGGGAAAAAACTAGCACACCCCTCACACCTTCCACCAAGAAAAAACAGAGTGAAGGCAGAGGGCTGGGGCGTTGCATTTATAGAGGGCGAGAGCATACGTCCCGATTTCTAACTAAAGGTGTGTGTCACGTCACGTGGCTGACGCCCAACCTTTAGTCCCGGTTTGTGTTACAAACCGGGACGTATGCCCCCTTACCAACCGGGATGCATGCCTCCGGCCCCGTGCCCGCTCGAACCGGGACGCGTGCCAGCATTAGTCCCGGTTCGTGACACAACCGGGACTAATGCTCTGAAGGGACGCGAATGGATGGCCTGTTTTCTACTAGTGTCCGTGGTGCTGGCATCATCCTGTATGGAAAAGACCTTGCTATGCACAATGCCAATATCTTGCTATGCCCGCCACTATCTCAAATTCGTTTTCCACAAGGAGGCATCTTCAAATTCCTCTCTGCATCATCAAAAATCCATCTTGGCTCCTATAGGCTACATGACCTTTCTTGGGTGATAGATCTCGGGAGATGTGGTTTGAGACAAGAAAAAGAGATGAGATGTACCTTGGTAGGTGGAGGATGAGAAAAATATGCGCAGGATATGTCACTATTATCTAACTGAACTAAACCATCGGTTTGGGCGGATGGGGTTACGTGAGACAACTGCAGTTCAAATACTAACGGATCGATCGTTTTCCTAGGAGGTCTATACGGCATGGCATGCACACTCTTTTTTCAGTAATTTTATCGAAGTATTAGACCATGTGACACCACTATTTTACTTTTAATAGTAAAGATAAAAATGTGACACAAGATTAAAAGATCCAATATATAGAGGTGTTATCTGGAAAAACACACAGGCTCATCATGCCTTGTCAGCCTGACAGTGAGTACATCTTATCAGAAACGGTGTCAAATAACTTGAGATCATCGATCACAAAAATCTGGTAGTTTTGCAACAATTAGGCAAACAAGTGGGTAGTTTTTGCAAAAATCCCGAATTATGGTAGAATTTTTAAGCCCTAGCCTTAATTTGGTAGTAAAATGCAATTTTCTCCCAACGGCTGGAAGGAGTTTTTCTGCGCGCATGTCCCTTGAAGTTGGACACTTCCTCGTCTTCAAGTATGACAACGACGACGCCATGCTCACCATCAGCGTCTTCGACCATACTCTGTGCCGTTGTTACTACCACTATGACTCCGATGACTAGGCTAGACGAAGATGCTAGGATCTTTAGAATCTACTATATTTTTCTACCTTCTATGCTCTTACAACAAGCAAATTGACCAAAAACTATGTAAAAGAGCAAGGCAAATATACCCATGAATTTGAAATAAAAAAAATTCCTCCCCGTGAGAGCGGGCATACCAAATGGACATAATCGGACACATTTGGTGTTCGATTTGGGCCGCACAATTGGATCCGCTCATGCCGCGTTAGTTGGACTGAAATACAGTGGGCTTCTTCTAATATTGTTGAGATACACCGAGGCAGGAACAGAAGGACTTCACGCGGAAAAGCGGCGGCGCCAAAGTGGTTCCTTCCCTCTTTCCCTCCATCCTCCCCCCATTCCCCTCCTCGGCGCCTCTCTCTCTCTCTCTCTCTCTCTCTCTCCGCTCGCGGAGAAGATTTCCACTTCCTCATCTCATCTTCCGGGAAAAGAAGGCGAAAAGAAAATCCCGGCTCAGATTGCGCCTCACCTATCCGCTGCGATTGATCGGCACGAGCCCGCAAGAACCTCTGGGAAGATCGGTATGTGCTTTCCTGAATTCTGGATCTCCCCCCTCTCTCTTGTGGACGAGACGCTCGTTGCCACCTATGAGTACTACTTTTTCTTGGTGGATTTTAATTCTGGATGTTTCATTTCCTCATGCGCGCGCTTGGATTTTAATTTGCTTCTTTACCAGTATGTAGGTATGGACCAGGAATTTGATGGCCCCAATCCGGGCGGCAAGGACGAGATGAAAATACTGACTGGTACGTGTGGTTCTCTTTTGTTGATGCAGTATGTTTCTGCAATGGTGTCATATATTTCAATCTGTCTGAATAGTACTGCTGGCCGTGACATATACATGCATAACATATTATATATACTTCTATTGTTCGAAGTGGTACTTGTCTGGTTCGCTCACTGATCTGATGATGTACAGTATAAACCATACCCAAGCTGTACAACGTTTTATGCTGTACAATGTTGATTTCCAGTTTTAGTCTTTGGGTCCATCTTGCCTGTTGATATTCCATCGCCTGCTAAACTACTTTCACTTAATTACCTGTAAAGAATTTGCTCGATATCATCAGGGATGTTTAGATATCAGGAAATGTTCTCGTACCAGTTAACAATATTTTCTCAATGGCTGCATACTCAGATGACTACATGTTTCGTTAAATAGGCATGGAAGATGAGGTACACAGTGCCAACAACATGGCAGAGCAAGAGGAGAGCACTGGCAGCGTCCCCGGCCCATCGTTTTCAGGCAGAAACCTGAAAAGGCTCCGGTCAAAGGCATGGAATGACTTCACACCCATTTTTGTTGGGGAGAAGCTTGCAAGGGCTGAATGTATGCACTGCCACCAGGTTTACAATGTCGGCTTGAGTGGCACTAGCAACCTGCTAAAGCACCAGTCCAAGTGCAGCTCTAGTGCCCTGAAAAGGCCAATGCAAGGGAAGCTTCAAATCTTGCCATCTACCCAGAAGAGCACTGTTGCAGTCAGTTCTGGTCCGACACAGAAGAAGCTCATGTTCTCGGTCACCAGCCAGAAGAAATGCTTGGGCACAGCAGATGCAGTTCTTGAGAAGGAGGGTCCTGCTTTGCTTGACATTCGTAATGGCATGGATAAGAAGGATCAGGAGGTTGATCATAATTTATCTCAAGAAGAGGAACTTGAAACAAATGAGCAGAAGAAACTTGCCTCGCGTGACACTCCCATGGACAAAGATCAGAAGACTAAGTCGCATGAGGAACTTGCAGTGCCTGAGCAGGGCACCACTAACATAAACCAGAAGATTCCGGAGACTGATCAGGGTAAGCAGCATGAAGAACTTTTCAGGATATTCGCTGAGCACGGGCACCCACCATTGATAAGGGTCCATGATAGGTTCACTAAGTTTGTTACTTGTCTGAATCCTATGGTCAAGATGCCGGCCGAATTCGACATGTATGGGTACTGTTGGAGACTGTTTGACAAAGAAAAAACCAAACTGAAGGAGAAGTTTGCAGCTTTGCGCAGTCGAGTTTGCTTGAGTGCTTATGTGTGGCACTATGATTTGCGCTCACCATTCCTGTGCTTGAGTGTTCATTATATTGATGATGAATGGGAGAAGCAGAAAAATATCATCAATTTTCATGCTGTCCGTTCCTGCAATGCAGAGGAATTGAGCCAGTCTATATTGTATGCTATTAAAGATTGGGGTCTTAGTGACAAGGTTTTCAGCATTACACTGGATGATTCAGTTGCCTCGCATGTCAAAGCCAGTCTCCAAAAATGGAACCTTCAATCGGCAAATCAGAGCTTGTTTGTGATACGGTATGCAACACATCTAGTTAATCAGGTCATACAGGTTGGGAAGGATGAACTTGACAAAGTGATGGACAAGTCAACAAAGTGTTCTAAGTATACAAAGGGCCACATTCCTTCAGTAGTACATTATCCAAACCACAGATATGCACTATCACCAGAAGGATGGACCAACGCAAAGAACATTTGTAAGATCTTAGAAGGTCTGCAAGGACACACAGATGAAATACACAATTGTTGCAATCCAGCTGACCTCTTTGACAAGGTGTGGGAAGTTAAGAAAATGTTGCATCGTGATGCTGATTTCTATTTCTGGGGGGATAAAACAATTTTCAAAGAGCTGGTGAAGATGCAAAAGAAGTTTAAGGAGCACTGGAAACTCTGCTGCGTGCATATCTGTATGCCTATGATCATGGATCCTTCGTACCGTCTAAAACGCATCAAGTCCCGTCTTTGGTCTGACGCGGGCAGTTATCATCCAGGGAAGCGGAGGTTTGATGACGATATAGAAGATTATATTGAACAAGTGCACGACATATTGCTCGACCTCTTCTATGAATATTCTGATGATCAGGTGGAAGACACAAACCGCACTTCTGGATCTGAACCTAGAAAAGGAACTATTGTGAAGGGACGTGATACACTGATGGACTATTATCAGAGCGATAAATATCCGTACTTTGAGCAACCTGTGACAGAACTTGATCGGTACATGCAAGAGCCTAGTAGTCTCTCTACAGGTGAGTCGGGTGTTCTCCATTGGTGGAAGGAGCATGAACTCACCTTTCCTACAATTGCTCGGATGGCACGTGATATACTAGCGATGCCAGTCCGTACTGACTACAGCGTAGTAACAAGGACTGCAAGGCGCGCATTTTGTGACTCTAGTGAACGCTGGATTGAACATGTCGTGTGTGTTCAGGACTGGCTCAGATCAGACGGTATAGCCTAAAGCATCAGCTTTTCTATTGTTATCCAGTTACAGTCCAGCACTAACCGTAGTTTCCATGTTATCGTAGGTTCCGCGAGCGAGTGAATTTTCAGTCTTGCTGATGTTCTATGCATGTAAGCTGCTCTCTACTAAAAAAAGCTGCTCTCCTAATCTACCCACTTCAACCACCCTATCAGTGATGGCTCACTAGTTACCTTCTTTTATGCAGGGTTCTAAGCTGAGATGTTGTACAGAGAAGATCATCTGTTTAGACAGTTTTGGGGGTAGTGTGTTAAGTTGATTAGTCAAATATGATTGACAGTAGATTCTGGTTAATGGAGCAGTAATGAGGCTTTCCTATGTACGTATTTGCAGTGGCGGCTTTTCCAGTAACGACTACTTCTAGCTTCAGATACTTCAACCTGATCAAACGTTTCATGTGATGGTCCTTGACCAATGTGTTGAGATGTTCACTTATATCATGTGCTGGTGCCTTGAGTAGCCTAGAATGTTTACTCGCTTTGCTAATTCCTTGACTAGCTTGATTTGTTGGTCCAACAAGTTCAGAGTTCTGAAGAATGGTGCACTACCTTGACATTTCAACACATCACTGATCTAATCTAAAAAAAGAACATCACTGATCTTTCTAATAAGAATTAAGAAACATGCTGCTAATCTGATTTGTGTCACTTCCACAATCGGAAACCTTCTTTGAAAAAAATATTTGAGGTTCTAGAAAGTTTCAGACTTTGGAAACTTTGGTGCAGAACGTTTTTTTAACACTGCCAATGTTCCCTGAAAGTCAGTAACAATTCTTACATGCGGAGAGTGCAAAAAGATGAGAACTTTGAAAATCATGATTTGTGTTCAGTACAAGAGATTCAGGAGACTCGTAGATTTCTCTTGATATAATTTTTCTGTTTACTGATGAAATCTAAAATTAGAAAAAAAAGGACGGCAAGTCAAAAAAACAAAAGAGAGGACGGCATATGTGCAGTTACGAGCAAGTCCAGCCATTGAGCCGAAACATAGGAGGCTTTCAGGTACTTAAGCCCGGTAGCCTTAGGACGGAAATATAGGTTTTCAGGCACTAAGCCCAGTAGCCCACAAAGCCCTGCTAAGGCAGAAGGCGTAGCGGTAGGGAATGCGCGGGGAAAAGCGGCGCGAAGTGTTTTCTATCTTTTCACCTCTCCCTCCACAGTATATCCATCTCGTCTCTTCGCCCCGTGAAGAAAAATAAATCTCAGCAGGTCCCCTCTCACCTCATCATCCGGGGAGAAGGAACACACCAGGGATCAGGATCCAGTCCACTCTGACCCGCCGCGTCTGACCCATCGGTGGTATGTGCCTTCTGGAACTCTCGCCCTTCCTCCCTCTGTCGATATACCGCGGTCCTGCTAGTTTTTGCTCGGTAGATTATCCTTTTGCTGTTCGCTCGAGCATGTGCATCCGATCTGATTAGATACCCTGCGAAGAGTAGATTACTTCTGCCTCGATGTGTCGGTGTGGATCAAGAATGTGATTCTCGCATATGCGTCTGTATTCTGTAGGGAGGGGGGAATTTTTTGTTGTTGTTTGAGGAATAAGGGGAGAGAATAGTGAATAGTATCATCTCCCTTAACCCATATGAATTAGAAAATTTATGTAGGTCTTTGAGAGTGCGTCTTCTGCTAATTTGATTCGATCAGTTTGGATAGTCCAAGCTTTGTTGTCTCCATTTATTCCTCTACATGTCACCTGTCCTCCAAACTGGGTTGTCTGATCCAATTTGATATGAATTAGTCAATTGCTAATCTGTACCATTAATGCTCCACAAAGAATTTGTTTGATTATATCAAGAAATTCTGTAAAATCAAAACACATTATTTCGTCAATTGGCTACATTTCAGAGGTTCTGTCCTTTTTTGTACCCAGGCATGGAAGAGGAAGTTGACAGTGGCATCAACATGGTGGAACAAGAGGACAACACTGACAGCGTCTCCCGTGCACTGGTCACACGCACAAGGCCGAAACGGCTCCGATCGAAGGTATGGGATGACTTCACACCCATCTGCGTCGATGGGAAGGTCACGAAGGCTGAGTGCATACGCTGCCACCAGGTCTTCAATAGCAACAGCTCAAGTGGCACTAGCAATCTGCTTAAGCACCAGGCCACGTGCAGTCCCCGGACCCAGAAGAGGCCAATGCAGCAGAAGCTTACGCCATCAGCTGGCTCTGATCCGACACAGAAGAAGCTATCGTTTTTTCCCAGAAATTTCTTCTTTCCCACTAGCCAGAAGAAATGCTTGGGCAAAGCAGATGCAAGGCCCGGGAAGAAGGATCTTGCTTTGCTTGACATTCCCAATGAAACTAATCAGAAGGGTGAGGAGGTTAATCAGAGTGTGTCTCACAAGGAACTTGGAGCACCTGAGAAGAATGATCTTGACTTGCCTGACATTCCCACGGACATGAAAACAAAGAGTCAACAAGTTGATCAAAATGGGTCCCATGACGAACTAGCTATGGCTGAGCAGGAAAATCATGCCTTGCCCGACAATCCCATCAATGAGAATACAAGGAACCAGTGCCATGAGGAACTTGCATTGCCTGAACAGGAGGTCATTCCTACTGATATGAGCCGGAAGAATCAGGACGTTTGTCAGGATAGATCCCATGGTGAACTTGTTAGGAAATTGGCGATACATGGTTACCTGCCCTCGATGATGGACCATGGAGGACTCAGGAAGTCTGTTGGTTTATTGAATCCCATGGTCAAAATGCCATCCTACTCTGACTTGATGTCTACATTTTTGGATGTGTTCGAGGATGAAAAGGCCAAGCTGAAGGAGAAATTTGCAGCTTTGTGTAGTCGGGTTTGCTTGAGTGTTTACGTTTGGCACTATGATCCGCTCTCGGCGTTCTTGTGCTTGACTGTTCATTACATTGATGATGAATGGGAGAGGCAACAGAAGACCATCACATTTCGTGCCATGGATACTATTTGCAGTGCAGAAGAAATGAGTGATGTCATATTGTTGGCTATTCAAGATTGGGGCCTTTGTGGAAAAGTTTTCAGCATTATACTGGATGATGCATTTATTGATGATTCAGTGGCTTCAATTGTGAAAGCATGTCTCCAGAAAGAGAACTCAAGCTGTGCAAATCAGAGCTTATTTGTGGTACGTTATGGAACTCATTTATTTGATCGGATTATTCAGGTGGGGCTGGATGAACTTGACAAAATCATGGAGAGGTCAGCAAACTGTTCTAAACATACGATGGGTCATATCTCTTCAGCAGTGCACTATCCGAACTACAACTATGCACCATCTCAAGAAGACTGGGGCGAGGCGCATAAGATGTGTGAGACCTTGGAAGAGTTTCATCAGTACATGGACCTTGTTCAGTGTCTTCGTGATCCAGTACACTTATTTGACAAGATACGGGATGTGAAGCGTGATTTACGCTACGGGCTTGAGCACTATGCAGATGGATCATTCTCCAATATGCTAAAGAAGATGCAGCAGGAGTTCAAGAAGTATTGGAAACCCTGCTGCTTGCATTTATGTATGCCTCTAGTCATGGATCCTTCGTACAGTCTGCAACACGTCACCAGATCTAGGCGTTACAGTAAAGCTGACACAGATGGTTATAGTGATGATGTGCGCGATACATTGCTCGGCCTCTACTACGAATATTCTGGTCAGGTGGATGATCGTAGCTGCAGTTCTGGGTCTAGAAACTAGCAAGGAAACTGTTGTGAATGAAGACGGTATAAATGAAGATGGTTTGTCACCGGCATATTGCAACCATTATAGAGACGATTGTAGTGAAGTGCGGCCAATGACAGAACTGGGTCAGTACTTGCATCAGCGAGGTTACTGTAGAGGTCCGATGAGTGTTCTTCAGTGGTGGAAGGAGCATAACCTGACCTACCCTACTATTGCTCGAATGGCACGTGATATATTGGCTATACCGTACAAGAGCGATTACGAGGTACCAACAACGACTGCAAAACTTGCAATCTGTGAGTCAGGCCATAAACACTGGGTTGAGCAGCTTGTCTGTACTCAAAATTGGCTTGGACCTAACCGTATGTCCCGCTCTCTCGCTTTTGTCATTGATTATGCTCTCGCATTCTCGTATTTACCATTGTTTGTGTTACCGTAGGCTCTGCAAGCGAGAAGTCAACCAGTGCTCTTACTGACTGAGTACTTGAGCCTTTGTAATCTGCCATGTAAGACCCTTTTCAAATTTACCCATGGCAATTTGATTCTGTGCTAGTACTAGCTATGGCTCAACAGTTTTACCTTTCTGCTGCAGGATTCTTATTATTTCACGGAAGGAGGTGGAGAATTCAAAGACGAGAAATGTGCCTTTGTTCAGAAGATTTTAGGCATACATGCTATGTTCAGTTACCTTTCTGCTGCAGGATTCTTATTATTTCTCGGAAGGAGGTGGAGAATTCAAAGACAAGAAATGTGCCTTTGTTCAGAAGATTTTAGGCATGCGTGCTATGTTCAGTTATTAGCTATGATAGTTCTAGACGCTTAGTTGCTGATGGACCGTGGAGGTGTTAATGGTGCTTTTGTATGTATGTGTTGTTTGGACCGGGGAGCTCTAGTTTCAGATACTTTGTCAACATCTCATCTAATGATACCTGATCATGATGTTTATATATATATGCCCAACTATATTATCTTGTACTAGTACTTGTAGTAGTACATTTCTCTGCTCTCGAGTCCTCTTCAGGCTTACCTTGTTTTTTTCGCAATCTCCGGCACCACTTTGTTTGAGTGATTTGTTGGTCAAAAAAGTTTTGCGCTTTCCTCTGAATAATGATAGAGCACACTGCCTTTTGGGCATGCACGCCGCTGCTAATCAGGCTTTCGCCACTTCACTTAATCATGAGCCAAGATCGATGCATGGATCACACAAGACCAGATTGTGAGTTAATCTTCCCAACCATGGATGCAACTGTGGTAAGAAGATCTGGATCTGGAACATCTGAGGGACCAGACGTGGGAATTACCAGCTGGGCAACAGATAACTTCCATGATCCACCACTGGCCAGAAAAACATAGATAACATCTCTGGAGTCTGGAACACAGGTTTTGGCCTGCTGATGAGCTAAACTAAGTGGCCTGCTGCACTGGCCATGGCCTGTGGATCCGGATCTCAGTACAATCGGCAATTTGTTTATTAGCCTCGGCTCAGCTTCAGTTTCAGTTTTGGTAGTTCCAAATGCAGAGACTGACCCTGTCCCTCGTGCAGCGTGCAGGACACAGCAGGCGAGACCGGATCCCGAGACCGCAGCAGCAGCGGTGGGCGGCGGCCGGAGCGGCAGCGCCGATGCGCGGAGGCACACGTGCGGTGATCGCTACTCGTACGCGGAGGGAGGGAGGCCGGCTGCTGGCCTCGCTGGAGCTCCACTGGCAGCAGGCATCCTTGGACGGCGACTGTCCGGGCTGGCAATGGCAAATGGCATCGCCGAGAGGTCCGTCCAAGTCACCAAGTGGATCGACTGACTGTCACTGGTCCAGCTTAGTTAGCAACACTGTCTTGAAACCAAAACATCAGAATCACCAGCAGTGTTGCTGCTGTTGCCCTCGATAGGCTGCCGAGTTTTATACGCCCTGAAACGCTGAGACGCATGTGCCCGGCACCTGACACTGCGCTAACCTTCTGAAAATTCAAAATGAGCTGAAGTTCGTCGTCTAGAACCTCGTGCAGTTCTGGATGGAGCATATGCCACTATGGGGTATCATCATCAGTGATAAAACTAGCGTAATCTGCTGAAAGCAGACTGCGAAACATGTATGGAAATCTGATGGTCGTGCAGGGTGGAATTGGGGGTATCAGTGATAAAACTAGCACGATCTGGTTCCAGCGGATCGCCAATCGTGTATGCAAACCTGATGATTTTGCAAGTGAACAGCATTTTATTTGGACCCTCTCGTGTAAGATTTCCGATGCCGCAGGCCACTGCCTCCAGGACCAGGTAGGTGTCGCCGTGCCAATTGGCGGAATTTCTGTGGTCCAAACAGGGCATTCAGTTTAGTAGGAAGTTGCAATAATAATTGGGGAGATTCTTGCGTTCCAAATGGCACTTCCTAGATTGCGAAGTTCGCAAGAATTGGAGAAACTCCTGCGTTCAAAACAGGGCTTTGAGACTGCCAAGTCGCAGCAGGCCACGCCATGGAAAACACTCATCACAGTTTCACCATGGCAATTACACTACACGGGAGATGAAACAAGCTTCCTATTGCTGCTGCTGCTGCTGCTCTGGTACTCTGATTTTTTACAAGTTTTTTTTTTCAGGTAGGTCCCAACACCAAGCGCTTTATACTAAGAAAAACAAAAGAAAAGAAAAGAAAAGGAGAAAATCAGACTGCTAATCCGGCAATCAGCTCGCAGCGGATTCAGAGATGCTGCTGCTGCTCTGGCCCGCGGCCTCGGAGATGCTCTGCAGGGACGGCCGCCAGTTCCGGCCCTTAACGCTGCCGGCCGGCTGCGCCTGCGCGCCGCCGGGGCTCCGGTGCCGGTCCTTGCTGTCTCGCTTCGCGTCCTGAGGAGGCAGGAAGGCGTAGAGGAGTAAGCAGATTGCTCCTTCTAGTAAGGAGAGATTATCATGAGGAGAATGGATAGTCACTGACCTTGTCACAGGCGCCCTGCCCCGCCCCGTCGCCGCGCCGGAGCTGCTCGTGCTGCTGCTTGATGGCCTCGCACCGCCGCATCTTGTCGTTCTTCCTCGCCTTCAGCGCCTTGGTCACCTCTGCGCAACACGAAAGCAAGCGGACGATTCATTTTAGAACCAGACTGCTGCGGCGGGCGAATCCAGGCCACAGGAACGAGAGAGCTCCGGGCCACGGACAAGGGAGGAGGATAGGATCGACGAACCTTGCGCGGTGATGAGGCGGTAGACCTGGCCGAGGTGGAGCGTGTCCTTGGGCTTGAGGAGCTTGACCCTGGTGATCTTGGCCGCGCCTGCTCCGGCGGCGGCGGCCTCGGGGCCGGTGAGGGCCTTGTCGTCGGGGGAGAGGCGGAGGATGACGAGCGCGACGTAGTGGCCCGGGTTGGTCTTCATGACGTCGGCGGCGGGCGTGGGCCAGTAGAGCCGCTCCACCTTGCCGCCGGGGTGCTGGATGATGACCTCCGCCGCCTCAGCCGCCTGGCAGTTGCCCATCGCGCACCCTGGCCGGCGCGCTTGTACCAGCTGAGTAGGAGGTAGTGGTGTGAGCTCTGCTCTGCAGGGGAGGGAGGGATGGGTGGACCGGGGCTGGGCTAGCGGTAGTGGGAGGAGCAGGAGGTCACGCAGTTGCCGTTCCAGGAGGGGAGGTGGTGGTGGCGTTAAATGTGTTGAAGAGAAAAAGGTCTCGGCCGGCGAGGCGATGAGGGTGAGCTGCAGTGCAGACTGAAAAAAAAAATATTGAGAGAAAGCTGCAGGCTGCAAATGGCGGAGCACTATTTTGGAGGCTTTCTCACATGTTTCTTTTTTTACCAAAAAAAACATGAATATATAATATAGCATAAAGAAAGCAATGGACGTGTTATGGATACAGTAGAGCAATACCATACTCATATCCGTGTAATCAGTGGATACAAAAGTTTACCCATACCTATATTTACGGGTATAAAACTTTATCCATACCATACCCGCCGGTTATCCGTACTTATTGGATACCCGGTGGATAGATCCAATAGTACACATGTTATTCACAACTTTAGGTTCATCAAATAACATATATTTGAAAAAAGATAATTATCTATACTTAATAATAGGTAGACGAGAACATGAAAGTATTAAAGTTTAGAATTCGCAATCACATATTTGTCCCTAGGCTTTTTGGCCGCATACGTTGACACTTTACAGGTAAATTTGATATGTCAGTTTAAACGGATATGATATATGTATACCTATGAATACAAGTCTATACCTGCCCGTATCCGTAACTTAACGGGTAAGGTATAGTTATTATTCATGGGTATAAAGTGTGTCCATACCTTACCCATGCAGGTACAGTACCCGCGGGTATCTGTACCCATGGGTAAAATTGCCATCCTTAGTATAGCATGATGAGCTCCTCTATTCTTACTAGTACACTTGAGGTGACGAGGAATAACGAGAGATTGTTAGAGCAGCTCCACTCGGCATTCCCAAGAGTCCCTCCCAACCCAACTTTTTTTATCCGAACGACCAAAATTCGTCCACTCGCATTTCTAAGATCTAAATTGCGCTGGTAGTCTTGCCCCGTCACGAGAGAACCGTGATCTCATCCTCATCGCTTCGCCTTGGCTCCCGCGTTGGAGCGGCGTAATGGCGTGCCACCGCCCGCGTGTCTTCCCGTCTTTTCCCGCCCTCGTCGCTACACCCATCCCGCCCTAGCCGCACTTTTCCGAAATAGCTATAAAAGCCGGCCACCCTTCCTTTCTTTCGAGCACCCACCTCCATACCTTAATTTTCTTCCCAATCTACCAAGTTCTAGGTGAACAGAAGCTCAGCGGAAGCAATGGCGGAGAGGTACCCACCGACCCTGCGGTGGCGAACGGCTTTGACCGCCGGTTCCTCCAGCCGTGGGAGGCGCGGTTTATCCATGAGGCCGGCTACTCGGCACCGTCGGATTTCCGGTGTCCACCGACCAGGAAGCTCGGTGTGGGCGGTGTATCCGTTCTGCTGGTGCTAGAAGGGAACGAAAAGATTGACGAGATCCAGATCGCCATCTCCAACATGGGCCCCGAGGAGGCGGAGCACCCCAAGAACGAGAAGTACTAGGACTTGTACTTCCGCGAGCGTCGGGAGAGCGTGCTGGCCTACCACGAGGACGGAGGCCTGGCCCGGCACGCGACGACGCCGAAGGTCGGCGTGGCTGGTGGAGTGTGCCCGACACATCTCTACCGACAACAGCCACGGCTAGGGTATCCGCCACGCTCGCCTCCGTCCATGTCGCGGCACGGGGCCACAGCCTCCTGGATGCCTAGGAGGATGGTCGGCGTGTCGTCCTCCTCATCGGCGTCGGCCGAGCCCTCGTCCGGCTCGGCGTCGAACGACTCGTCCCTTCACAGCGTCGCTTCGGTCAGTGAAGCGGGAGCTTGAGTATCCTCCACGCTTGGCGCCGCGCACGCGCTCGAGCGGCCTCGTCATCAACAAGCAGCACGCTCCATCGCGCCACACGAATATCTTCGCCTCATCACGCCGTAGAAGGAGTTTAGCATCAGCGGGCCAATACGCACGCCGAAGATGGAGCGGCTGAGTGGGCTTCGCCAGAGGCCGAGGACGACTTCCTCCTCAAGATGGCCATGGAGGCGTCGCTCAACGCCATCCCGCCGATGATGCCTCCCGTGCGCTTGGTCCAGATCGGACTAGGAGCACGAGGAGGCAAAACGCCTCTGTCGCCTGCAGGAGGAGGCCACGCGCGTTGCTCACAGCCGACATTGGGCCTACCAGGACGTCTATGTTATCCTCATCGACGACTCCGACGACGACGAGGGCAGGTCGGGGCCCTCGTTGCAGCAGAGACGCATCGGTGATGCCGGGCAGGGCTGCAGCTCCTAGCCGCCGAGCTACAGACCGGCGAGCGACGACAACGAGGGCGACTACACAAAATTCTATCGCTTCCTCGACATGAACTAGACTAGGATTTCCCTGCGTGTTTATGTTTTTTAGCCTATTGTAAGTCGAATCCGGTTATCTTGCTGAATTTGACAAAATATGCATGAACTCGCCTATAATATAATGCAATCGTCTTACTTAGTATGAATTTTTTTTCGAATTTAAACAAAGTTTGAACAAATTTCATAAAATTCGCAAACAAACCTGGGAACGGTGGGAATTCGGCCATTTTGCAGACCAAAAGTTACACATTTCCGGCGAAATTTAGCTCCGAATTTCGGCTTGGGAACACCCGGCGAGTGGTTGTGCCCTTAATACGGCCATTATCCCTTTTTTTGAGGTTTTAGAAAATGATGTCTTATCTTGTTAGTGGATGAAATAGCTTTAAATCATGATTAGGGAAATAATGGCTATCTGGCTAAGTCCTTGTGTTAGCATGTCGGGTGTGCGGTACAGTTGCAGCCCTGAAAGCAGGGTTGCAACGGCCAGAGAAAACGGGCGTGACGTAGCATATTAATAGTATACGACTCAGCAAGTTTGGTGCTTATCTGCTACGTTCGTCAGTGTGTTACACCGTTTCCGGCTTCCCTCCTCTTTTTCATTCTCCTTCTCCCTCAGTTTGTTCTTCAAGTTTGTTCATTTTCCAAATGATTACCGATATACTGTACAAGCCATTCCCCGTATTTACCTAAATCCAAAGTACTGTACCCCTTTTTTACAGCTCTCCAGTAATTTCCGTGGCCGTAGCTTTAAAAAAACGAAAAGAAACTGATGACTCTAGCACAAGACGAGGGAGAACCTGAGCTTACACGTGGGCCACCTCGGCATGGGCACACACACCAGGCCCCGGGCAGCGTTGATGGCAGCATGCGTAGGCGTGCGGACGCGGTGAATCCGGCCGGAAGATCTTCCCACGCTTCACAGGACTTCATCTCGCTTCTTTTTGCAGTGCTATATATCC
Source organism: Avena sativa (assembly GCA_916181665.1). Taxonomy (NCBI): domain Eukaryota; kingdom Viridiplantae; phylum Streptophyta; class Magnoliopsida; order Poales; family Poaceae; genus Avena; species Avena sativa. The sequence goes on along the minus strand of OV702283.1, from coordinate 406,540,291 downwards.
TACCGTAGGCCTACCAGCAGAACCCCTGCAAATTAAGTACAGTGCACGCGTAAGCAAATTTATTTTGCAATTGCAGAGAATACAGATGGCAAAGTACCATGGCCCACCTGTCAGTGTCACCGCACGTACACATACAGGAAGATGGCATGCATGTTTTGTACAGTACTGGAGTATATTGGTTTCGCTCGTAGGCACATCATGAGGTACGCCACATGTGACCAGTCTAGTCAGGTAGTTTCAGGCGTGCCTATGCGTGCGCTTCTCTTTTCTGTTGAAGCGTGTACGAAACGCCGTCCCGTTATAGTGCAAAACCTGCCTCTCGTGCGCTCGTGTCCGCCTCTACACGCTTTGCTCAAAGAGGGTGGATTCTACTACTGCACTGTATTGCTAGTGAGAAATGAGTAGAGACGTAGAGACAAAGCACAACGGTTCTCCAAGAAAATGTGTGTGGACCATTGTAGGGCCGGGTAATTCAAGGGTGTGTTCGGTGGAAGAACCAGATGGAACGGAACAGAGTGAGTTCATTCCAAGGACATAAGACGGTTACGATCCTATGTTTGGTTTCGGAAAAGAATGAGGAATAGAATGGTCTCGTATTGTGTTCTGTTGGAAAATTGAAACCGAAACGGAATAGCTATAATGATGCTTAAAATTCTAGTAATTTGAGCTTAAATTTAACAATTGTAATTAACGGTAGCAAATATTTTTTGTCTTAAAATCTTTGCTAAAAGTGCCAAATCACAGAAATCTTTTTGTTTCAAAATCTTTGCAAAATATACTCAAATTAGAAGGCCGCGTGTTTTTCAAAAAATTTGTCGCTAATCATCTCCACAACTAAAAATCCCCGCTGGTTCGGTAAATAATCATCTCAGCTGGGTTAGTTCGTGAATTAGCGAGCAGTTCCGCGCGATCCGGCCGATTCGGTCGGACGACCTCGCTCTGTATATTGGAGGAATATTTCGTTCAAAGAAACTATCTAGTTCCGTTCCTTTCTTCCAACCAAACACACGACTGGACGCTAGGCGCGGAATGAACCGGTTCGTTCTATTGAAGTGTATAAGTGGATTGCACTAGCCCTTTCCACCAGTTCGGACTTTTGGTTGCATTGGCTAGTGCATGAAGCTTGCCATGATATCAGAGCCTAAGGTCTTGAGTTCGAGTCCTGACTTTCGTAATTTATCCTAAAATTGTTGTAGACCCCTATGTGTCCACGTATAGGCCTCTGGAGTCATACGTGAGTTTCGCGCGTTGTCGCTCTCTTCCGGTTGCACGTGCTGACTTTTTTCCGTCACACGTGAGAGGGAGTGTTGAAGTGTATAAGTGGATTGCACTAGCCCTTTCCACCAGTTCGGACTTTTGGTTACGTTGGCTAGTGCATGAAACTTGACACGTTCCACCGAATTCTATAACCGAACACACCCCAAAGGTACTCTCGGGTAGAGCTATTTGTGAACCCGGTGTAATTCCGGCCTCTTGAAAAATATGTCTTCATGGCGTATCCTTGGAAAAATAATTTGTGAATGAAGGAGCATTTGGTCACATTCCAATAAAATAAACGTGTAAACAATCAAGCCATGTACATATTGGTAAAATTTTACAAACTTTATTTTTATGCCTTTTGAAATGCTTTTGACCACATGCTTTCCTTCATAGGATATTTCGTATGATTCGTATAAAAGTTGATTTGATCAATGAAGATACTCAGTTTCTATGGATTGTTTTTCTAACAAACATGAACATATCTTTGGGTGTACCTACTCTTTTTTCCTACTCATTAGCATACAATCAAGTCGTCGCCGTCATCATCATCATTATTGTTATTGCACCTCGTACATTAGTATTACAAAGAGTATAAGTCTATTTGAAACCTTGAACTCGTAGGGCGTAGCTAAATCAAACCCCGAAGTCCAAATCCCTGAAGTTAGCACACTAAACTTTTCAATCCCGGTTCAAATCAAATCCTTGGGTCATTTAAGCTAGGAAACACTGACGTGGGCCGGGATTATTGTCAGCGGTGGGCCAGATACCGGTTCACTTATCAGCATCGCGGGGTGGGAAGCGTACACGCGCGGGAGAGAAAGATTTGGGGAAAGAAATTAGGGTTCTTGAGGGAGGCAGAGGCGGCGGCGGCGGGCATTGGGTTACGGCGCGGCGGACTGGCGGCATAGCTGGCCGGAGAATGTCGTGGTCTTCGCGTTCTTCATCTGCTCCTGGCTTTCGAGGAAGAAGCAGGGGCACAGAACGGAGGTCACCGGTGCCGTATCGAGAATCTCCGATGGCGTACGAGCCAGCCAAGATGTGCTGGTGCAATCCGCCGAGGAAGGCTGCTCGTTGGATCTCCTGGAGTCGTCAAAATCCAGGAAGGAGGTACTATGCCTGTGTGGATGCCATGGTAAGCACACCACTAAATCCCCCTCACATTTGTTGTGTTTTTTCTTGTCGCCCCTCTCTGATTCATTGATGTTCTATTCAATTCGAACAGAATGGAGCTGGTTGTGGCTATGTAGAGTGGTATGATGCTGCTTTGCCGCAGTGTTGGTCTGATGTGATAGGAGATTTGCGCGATGAAGTTTGGAGGCTGCACGAAGTTACTGTCCCTCCTCATTCTGAAGATGTTGCAGGATCACAGGCAATGGTTCAGTCTTTGCAAGATGAGCTGAAAGAGAAGAATGTGGAGATTGCAGCTCTGAAAAGGAAATATGAGAATGTAGCTTGTATTTTTGCTGTATTTGTGTTAGGTTTAGTGTGTGGCAAGGTTTTCTATCAGTTCTAAGTGGAGTAGTACTGTGTGTGTCCTGAATCAATGTACTTATGAATTTCTGTCAAAAACATGGTGGTTTGAATGAATGTTGTCATTTTGTTTGAATGTTGTGTTCAAATGAACATGACCTATCCAGGAACATGCATTGTCTATGTGTTGAATCAATGTACTTATGAATTTCTGTCAAAAACATGATGGTTTAAATGAATGCTGTCATTTTGTTTGAATGTATTGTGTTCAAATGAACATGACCTATCCAGGAACATGCATTGTCTGTGTGCTGAATCAACAAAACAACTAAGATGTAAAAAAGACATAGAATTGATCATGGGCTTTTTCATTACTGATCAACAAAATAACCAAACACATCATTGCCAAACAGACCAAACAGACCACTGCCAAACACATCATTGCCAAACATTGCCAAACAGACCAAATAGTCAACTAAGAAGTACTCCCTCCGTCCCATTTTATGATGCGTATAGATTTTTTTCAAGATTTTCCATATTACGTTGCGTATTGTGTGAAGTAGCTCTAGTTGGACACTTTTATCCCTAGTAGTATCCGCCCCTAATAACTCTTGAAAACAAACCGTTTTGCGCTCGACCTTGTCTTCCTCAAAGTCTCCAGCTGCAAGGTGGGCGAGGCACGACGCGACGCCATGGAGCACTACGACTACAGGACGTATGGTTACTTGGCGGCCGTGAGCAAGTCGACGAGCTGGGCAGCGACCTGCGCGGAGTGGCCGGCGAGCTGCACTGCGTTGGAGGCGAGCTTCACGGCGTGCACGACTCCTTGTCCATGAGCACCGCGTCGTGTCCCTAAACCATGTCCGGCGAAGACTCACCCGGCTCCACCGTGCGCGGGTGCGACATGTCCGGCGAAAGGCCGGAGTTGGCGAGTCCTCTCTTTCTTTAATTGTGTCACGTATGTTGCTGATCTTATCATGGGGATACATGGGAAAGAAGGATAAGATTGAAGAGGAGAGGTTCTGGTGAAGTAATGGGAGTAACCATGGCCATGGAGTCTTTATATGGGAAGCGAGGGTGGTTAAAATTTTTTGAGTTCAACCTCCAAAAGTAAAAAAAAATGGCGCCATGTCGTGCTTCCCTCCCGCTCTGCAGCAACCTTTAGGGGAAAATCAAACGATTCAACCTAGCGATTTTGCGGGATATTTTGACGCCATGGACTGAGCTGAGATTGAAGAAGCTGCCAACAAGAGTCAACGTCTCGAGGACCAATGACAACAGCATGCATGCTGAGGCGAGAGGACCGAAGTGACCATGCAAGGAATTATTTATGGCGAGGACAACGTTGTGCATGGGCGTGGGCCTGAGGTGCGAGGGCAGCTCCGTCCAAAACGTTTGCAAATCGCCTCTCCCCTCACCTCCTTGGTATGCGTGCTTGAATCTATACGCATCATAAAATGGGACGGAGGGAGTACTTTCATTACAAAAGAACCAAACAGACCACTACCAGATAACTTAGTAGTAATGTAATAACTACAGAGAATGACCAGCTTGTGCATTAGACTGGCTTATCAGTAGTTGCCACTGCATGTAAACCAGGAGTAGCCAGGCATTGAAGAAGCATCTCTCCTCCTCCCTCTTTTGGATCCAGTTGTAGATGGACCAGCTTGTGCATTAGAAGAAGGACCAGCTTGTGCACTTCCAGGAGCTCCAGTTGGTGCAGATTGCTTTTTTGGAGGTTTAAACCCAGATGTAGTAGCTGCTGTTTGAGTTCTTGCAACTGGAGCTCTCTTCTTTGTTTGGGAGCTTGTTGTTGGTTGAGTGCTTGCTGCAGGTGGAGCAGTATGTTGAGAAGAAGCCTGTGCACCCTACAATGTTAGTATGTTGAGCACAATAACAATAGAGAATGAGCACAATATCACACAATATCAACAATGAGCACAATAACTACAGATAATGGAAGTACCTCTGTTTTCTTCATTTTCTTTGTTGCCTTCATAAGGTGTGCATTCTTCTTTTTGCCTCTCTCTGGATTTTTCTTACATCCTTTCTTGTTGTGTCCAGAATTACCACATAGTGAACAAACAATGACTGTGCCATGCTTGCTCATCTTCTTTGTTTTAGGTTTCTCTTGCTCTTCCCTTCTCCTGTTGTTCTTCTTGGGCCTGCCAGGAATTTTTACATATCCAGGAGCCTGAGGCCTTGGGTTATCAGAAATTGGCCACATCTCTTCCCCTTCAACAGGTTGCAGACAATGTCATATATATTTTTGAATTCTTCCACTGAGTAGCATGGAGCTATGAAATCCTCCAACTGTTTTCCATACTTGTAGATAGCTGTAATGGCATGTGAGCATGGAATACCTGCTAGCTGGAAATAACCACAAGAGCAAGTCCTATTGTCAAGGCTAACTGTGTACTGCCTTTTCCTACCAGTTAGCAGCTTCACCTCATAACCATCCTTTCCATTCCATAGCACCTTCATAAACTGTGTTCTTGCTATGCTTGTCTTCAACTTCTTGAATATAGCAGGGCAAATTTTCCCATGCATTTTATCACCTTTTTCCCTTTGTTACTGAATTCTAGTCATGATTTTCTTTCTAATCTTTTCTTGCATGGAAATAATTGGGTAAAATCTAGCATCAACTATAGAATGATTGAAAGACTCACACATGTTGTTATCAACTGACTCACAGAAACTACCAACAGGGAAAAATGACCTTGCCCAATGCACAGGCTCATTCTTCATTATATCCTTTGCCCCTTCTGGAGTTTCCTGTGCTAACTTGGCCTTGTAGTAGTTGAAATCTTGTCTGTTTGCAGCTTTGGCCATAGCCCAAAACTTCTTTTGCCACTCATGAGCTCTGTGTTTCTTCCTCCAATTTGCATAAATGTGCCTAGCACACATTCTATGCTCAGCAGCTGGGACATAGTCTTTGATGGCTTTGATCAGGCGCTTTTGCTGATCAGAAATGAACACCCATCCTGCCCCATTGTTGTTTATATCCAAATCTTTGATTAGAAGGCCAACAAACCATGACCATGTCTCATTAGTCTCTTGCTCAACTGCTGCCCATGCCACAGGATACATCTGGTTGTTAGCATCCCTGACAATGGCACACAAAAGCTCTCCTTTTACTGCACCTTTGAAGAAGCAGCCATCCAATCCAATGACTTTCCTGCAACCAGCCTTGAAGCCCTTTTTCAAAGCATCAAAGCACACATAGAAACTATTGAAAACATGCTGGTGCATATTGGTTGGGTCCAGGCAAACTGCCACAGTGCTGCCAGGGTTACTCCTAATTAACTCCAACTGATAGTCAAAGACCCTTGTGTACTCATTTTTTAGTCCAGCCATGAGCCTATCCATCACTAGTTTCTTGGCATGCTTGCACTTTGAGGTTGACACATCAGCAAACATATCTTGAAGGACAGTTGACTTCATGCTCTCAATTTTCCACAATGGATTTGCAAGAATAAAGTGCTCATACCTTTGGGCAATCACCTTGGCAGTGATGAGTTTGTTCTCTCTGTTTTGTGCACACCTATGTTCATCTTCAAATGTAATCACTTGAAACCTGCTGCACGTTGAAGTTTTTGCTGCATATATGAGCCAAGGGCATCCAGGCCAATCACATTTAGCCCTAACCCTGTCTACTTCAGATTTCATGAACACAATGCTCCTCTTTGTCACTATACCATACCTCCTCAAAGCTTTGCACAACTGGTTCTTACTTGCAAAAACCATCTCCAAACAGAAATGAGGCACTTAACTTTCTGGGTTAAATCTTGGATATTTTGTTTTCCTCCTGTGTTGCTCTCCATCTGAATCCTCATCATAGCTGTAATCTTCATCTGATGATTCAAAGTTCCAGTCTTTCTCCTCAGCTCCAATTTGTTCTTCAATATTTGCAATCAAATCTACTAGAACTAGATTATTTGAGTTAATCCAGCCTTTTGAATCTTTCATTCTCTTCTTGAATTTCCTAGCATGCTTCCTTAACTCAACTACTTCTGAATCTTCCCCACTATCTTCACTGTGAGGCATGTATTCAGTGTCATCCTCTGAATCAGAACTACCACTGACAGCTATATTGGGCGCTTCTGCCCTTTCTTCACTCTCACTAGCAGATATCATCTGAATTGGTACTGGCTGCACATCTTCATCTCCAACAGCTGGTCCTTGAAACATCTGAGTAGGATTGCACACTTGTGACACTGAAAGTTGAGAAAATGGCAATGAACCAGGTGCAATATCATTACTCACTGTGTGTTCTCTATTTCTTGTACTTTGCTTCTTCAGGGGACTGCTAATGAAATCTCTGATTACACCACTGCCATCTGAAACAAACACATCCTCAGTATATTTTGTAGTGATGATTTCATCTGGTTCATCATCACTAAGATTCACATACTCATCCTCGAAGTCACTTCCACTGCTACTGTCAACACTATCCTCCTCCCCATAGTATTCAACAAGTACATCAGCTACTCCTCCAACACAAATATAGTCTGCCATACTCAAACATTTTTTGTCATCACTGAGAAAAATCAAACCTTCAGAATATTCAGTGCCAGGAATATGGAAATAAAGCTTCATTGACTCCTTCACTATCATATGATCTCTAAGAAACCCTAAAACCTCCTGCAGTGAAAGCTTGTCTCTCTCGATCTCTGAGATCGCCTCATCTCCCCCCACATACTGCAGATTAGGGCCAATACGAACGAACTCTCCGCCGAAGTGAAAACGCACGTTCAGTATCTCTGTCGGGTCCATGATTGAACAGAGAGCTCCTACAAATCAACGAAAAACCACAAAATATGCTAATGAGAACCACATCGCTGCTCCAAAACAGTCCCAAATCACCCGAAATTTGATAAAAATTCCCAACTTTCCAACACCGGAGTACCCCAAATGTTGCAGCTACAAACCCTAGTGCTACTGCCGTCAAAATTGACCGACTAACGGCTACCGGAGGAGGAGGAGCTCGGAGGAATTACCTTCACCGTCGGTCTTCTTCGACTTCTCACGATCGTCACCGGCGGCCGCGGTCATCCCCACCTCGCCATCTCCGTCGCAGCAGCAGAGGAAGTCCAGGATACAGCCCTCTTTTGACGATGACGGGCTGAAAGAACTGGGCCGGCCCAACTTAACCACGGCGCTAGCCTCGGCCAACCCCGAATCCCAGCCACGTCGGCAATCCCTGTTTGCGAACTACCCAAGGGTTTGATTTGAACCGGGATTGAAAAGTTCAGTGTGCTAACTTCAGGGATTTGGACTTCGGGGTTTGATTTAGCTAGGCCCTACGAGTTCAAGGTTTAAAATGGACTTAACCAAATCTGACCCCTGGGCAAAACTATTTCGAAATCTGAATCCCTAGGGTCTGTGCCATTTAAAACGACGCCGAAGTTGTGTAGATCGGCGCCAACGCATAGCAGCTGGGAGGCAGGCCAAAGGGGTCGGCGCCAAGTGAAACGGCACCGAACTCACCTCGGCGCCATATCACATGGCGCCGACCTCTTTGGCCAACCTCCTAGCTGCTACGCGTTGGCGCCGACCTGCACAACTTCGTCGCCGTTTTAAATGGCGTCGACCCCAAGGGTCAGATTCCGAAATAGTTTTGACCAGGGGTCAGATTTGGTTGAAGTTCTTCAGTTTGGTCAGATTTGGCAAAAAAATACCTCCATAGGAAGCCCTGTGTCTCTACCAGACCAAATGGTGTTGTCCCTAGTGCCGGCAGAGATTGTCGTGATTGGAGGCGAGTCTCCAGTGGTGATGCTCAAGGATCCGATCGTGTTCTCATGGTCTTCAGTAGGGTGCCATGTGCAAAAGTTTTGGGCCTTGGTGTAGTTTTATTTTCTATAACGTCCTTCTTGCAAATTTGTACCAACGACCTAATGAATGCTGAATCTAGGCCCTTCCGAGCCTATCCTATTTTTTTTAAAGAATCTTTCGATATTTGGAATCGACTTTGTCAGAGTATAGTCCTTTCAAGGAAATTATCTCAAGCTTTGCATGTTCTTTTTAAGTATTTTACCAGATGAGTTATCAAAATGTTGGATTTTTTTGCCTATAATTAGCACTCAATGCCTCATGTGCTCCTTGGTCCATTATGCCACTAGCATGAGCATCAAAAAGTAATTAGGAGCCCCTCATGCATGTACACATGACCCAATTAAAGGTGTATTTGTTGCTTAGCGCACCACTTGATGATCCAGGCGCGCCTGGGTTTGATTAAACTATGATGTGGAATCTACAGATACAATTAAGACCAACACAAAGCCCTGATTAACTATAATCAAATCTGACAAGAGGGACTCATGCAGCAAGTAATCTACTCCTAGTGCTTCTCTTGCTTTCCGACCTTTACACAGTATTATAGGGTGCCACGAAGGTCCAGCAAATCATGCCATGGTCCAAAAAATTTTAGGGTTCGAAGCAAAGGTTGGGAGGTCAACAACTTTCTTTATTTTAGCACTTTCGCACTAGCACCTGCAGCATTTTTTAGTACATGATACCTGAGCTGTTTTCCTTGTTTACTTTTTTTTTTGCTGGGCATTTCTTTGTATTCGAACTTTGCTGGAGAGTTTGAGTTGTGTTCTGTGAAATTTATGCATGATAATATCTCTAGAGCTTTTGAACAGTCGGTCAGAGTTGAAGCACGAGAATGACTAGCCACTGTTTGACACGTATAGCTGTATTTTATACTACATGTCTAGAATAAGATGATTTGCACTTCATGCTCAATAACTGTACCGCCTTGTCAGGGACGGAGCCAGCGTCTGAGCTCGGCAAGGTGTGCATGTGATCTGATTGAGGGGGGCTGAGCTAGCAAATCTACCACAAATAACGACTTGTCATGGCTAATATTCTTAAGAAAATCATAAGCATGGGGGGGGGGGGGGGGGGGTTCGTCCCTGCTCACCCCCCTGTCTCCGTCCCTGCGCCTTGTCCTGCTTGAGACTTGGCTAGTTGCATTGACGTGAAACAGTCCATTTATAATCATATCACATGCATTAGTTTCTAATTTGCAAATCAAAGACGTCGACACATACGTACGTTCACTACAAGGACATGCTACCAAACGGCATACATGATGCAGATGGATAAGTATTTCATATGTACGTTTTGTATTTGCATGTCCATTTCACTCACAATTGGTGCAAATATTCTCTCGTGGTTCCGATTCAAATATGCATAGCAGAGCTATCTATGACAACTCTATATGAGAAAATTATTTACCGTGTGAAAAGAAATTCAGGTGAAATAATCAGCCGCTTAATTTTGATTTTTTTTCAGAGTTTAATTTTGATTTCAAGTGATTCGGAAGTAGATTAAAGTGTGATCCGTTCCTACACTTTCACATTTCTATACTTCCTCCGGTCCATATTAATGACATTAACTTTATCTATATTTGTATATATCTAGTTAAGTATTTAGTCTAAATATATTTGTATCTATATAAAATTAATACCATAAATATGAACCGAAGGGAGTATAGGAAGCAGATTCCGTTGGAGAAATTCTTAGAAAATCGACGCCGGCTATGAGGAAAAGCAGCCAGTGTAAACAAAATGGGGAGGAAAACGACTCATGTCACATGGATTTGGTATTTTGCAAGTGTGTACGCCACGATACACACTGTGGGTCAAGATTAGCAAAATAATGGAGCTAGTACGACGCATACATCAAAATCAGGTTTTGCAAGTATACTACTCCCTCCGACCATATTAGTTGACTCAAAATTTTCTAGATTTGGATAAATTTAAAAACTATTTAGTATATAGGTTCGTTCAAATTTTGACAAATCCAAGTCAAGTAATATGGGTCGGAGGGAGTACATGAATAGAGCTAGATGCCGACGGCCAAAAGTCGTTGTCATCGGCGTAGGCCACGGGCTGGGCGCCCCCGAAGTTAGCCTTCGGCATAGAATTGCTCTCGATATAGAAGAGCTTACGCTAACGGCTGTCGTCGGCGTAGCCTATGCCGACGGCCGTCTTCGGCATAGCTATTTTTTCTTTTACCTTATCAATCTTAGAAAAATCATAACTAAATCATTCTAATTCATAAAAATACAAATAATACATAAAATTTTGCAGAAAACTAAGATCTATCTATCTACACTCAAATATTATATATTTTTGTTGAATAAGAATCTTCATACTCGTCATTTTTAATATAGTTTAAAATAGGCATAAAAAATTAAAAAACGAACGAAACAATGCAAAACATTCGCGTGGTGTCATATTATGTGACATATTTGGAAGAAAAAAATATCAAACTTGGTATATTGATTATGTATCAAAAAAACCTTCACAAAATGACCTATCTCAATCGAGGTTTCCTGAATTTCGGGTCAAATGACCAATGTTATGGCTAGAATGGTATATCGAATAAAGTTGCAGCAGGAAGGTTCCTTTTCGTCGCACCAAAAAACCATTTTTTATTTTCCGAGCGCAAAAAACAAGGGGTTTTCTGAAGCAACCATCAAATGGATAATTCAAATTTGCTACCACCCTATTTTTTAAAATACTAGACCACCTTATTATATGGACAATGTCCCAATAGGGGATCTCAAACCTTTCTGTCCACCCCTAATGAAAAAGACAAATTCCTGCTAAATCGGCATGAAGTGGGTCAGATATGAACTGCGGGTACATGATCTGATGCTTATGAATTTTTACAAAAAACTTTTTTAGATTCATAATATGCTATTTTTATCATAGATCCAATGTAAGTTGAGCGAGGCTCATCCCCGAGCTAAGAATCTTCATGCCCGATGTTCGACAAAGTTTGACGATAGTTTAAAATGAGCATAAAAAATTCAAAGACGTTGAAATAATACGAAACATTCACGTGGTGTCATATTATGCGGCATATTTGGTAGGAAAATATCAAACTTGGTATATTTATTATGTCTAAAAAAAACTTCACAAAATAACCTATCTCATTCGAGGTTTTTCCTGAATTTCGGGTCAAGTGACCAATGTTATGGCTAGAATTAAGGCATAGTTTCTGATAATGTGCCTATATTATGCATACATCTGTATCATGGTATGACGAATAATATTACAGCATGAAAGTTTCCTTTTCGTCGCACCAAAAAATCATTTTTCATTTCCCGAGCGCAAAAAACAAGGGGTTTTCTAAAGCAACCATCAAATGGATAATTCAAAATGCTACCACCCCATTTTTCAAAAATACTATACCACCTTATATGGACAATGTACCAATAGGGGATCTCAAACCTTTCCGTCCACCCCTAATAAAAAAGACAAATTCCTGCTGAATCGGCATGAAGTGGGTCAGATATGAACTGCAGGTACATGATCTGATGCTTATAATTTTTTACAAAAATCATTTTTAGATTCACAATATGCTATTTTTATCATAGATCCAATGTAAGTTGAGCGAGGCTCATCCCCGATCTAAGAATCTTCATGCCTGACGTTCGACAAAGTTTGACGATAGTTTAAAATGGGCATAAAAAATTAAAAAAAAATCAAAACAATGAGAAACCTTCGCGTGGTATCATATTATGTGACATATTTGGTAGGAAAAATATCAAACTTGGTATATTGATTATGTCTTAAAAAACCCTTCACAAAATGACCTATCTTATTCGAGGTTTCCTGGATTTTGGGTCAAATGACCAATATTATGTCTAGAATCAAGGTATAGTTTGTGATAATGTGTCCATATTATACATAAATATGCATCATGGGATGACGAACAATGTTGTAGGAAGTTTTTCGTTTTCGTCTCACCAAAAAGGCATTTTTTATTTTCCAAGCAGAAAAACAAGGGGTTTGTGAAGCAACCGCCAAATGGATAATTCAAAATCCTACCACCCCATTTTTCAAAAATACCATACCTCCTTATATGGACAATGTTCCAACAGGGGGATCTCAAACCTTTCTGTCCACCCCTGATGAAAAAGACAAATTCCTGCCAAATCGGTAGGAAGTGTGTTAGATATGAACTACAAGTATATGATCTGATACTCATGATTATTTACCAAAATCATTTTTAGGTTTAAAATATGCTGTTTTATCAAAGATCCAATTCAAGTTTAGCGATGCTCAGCCCCAAGCTAAAAATCTTCATGCCCGCTGTTCGACAAAGTTTGATGATAATTTAAAATGGGCATAAAAAATGTAAAAACGATTGAAACAATGTGAAAATTTCACGTGGTGTCATATTATGTGACATACTTAAAAGAAAAAGTATCAAACTTGGTGTATTGATTATGTTCTAAAAAAACCTTCACAAAATGACCTATCTTATTCAAGGTTTCCTGATTTTCGGATCAAATGACCAATGTTATGGATAGAATAAAATCATAGTTTGTGATAAGTTGATATGGATATCATATTTGGGATCCTCTCATTTTTCTGATCAATTTAGACATATTATTTGTTGAATTCCGATTTACAGATTTAAAGATATTAATTATTCTATATTAAATAGAAAAATACAAAAATTAAAATCATTATATTTTTATTTGAATTCAATAATGTTTTTACTTATTTATTTTTATTTATTTAAATAATTGTTTGTAATTTCAAAAAATAAAACATGTGACATAATGATTTAAGAGTTAATAGGATTGATATCATAGTATTGACAACTAGTTATAATTTTTTTGCGAAAACTGATTCGGAAGGAATGAAAAAGTTAAACGTGTTGGAGGTGGAGTAGTGTGAGGATAGATGACCGACCGAAAAGTTTGAGCAAGACTACAATTTAATCAAAAATTAAGTATAATTAGTGTTAAAAATGTTACAAGTGAGAGACTAACGATTCAAACAATTCAAAGATTAAAAAAGTTGAGAAAAATATTAAAAAATGATTTTTTTAATTGTTTTGTCTGTTCGTTAGTCTATGCCGTCGCGGCTACGCCTACGACAAAACCATCGCCGTAGCCTGCGCCAACGCCTTTTTCATACGCCGATGGCCTCCACAACTGTGTCGAGAGAGGTTTTTGCCGAGAAGGCTACGTCGAAGACAGCCGTCAACATAGTCTACGCCGATGGTTATATAGCCGCTTTAAAATTGTATCGGCACTATGTCGAGAGAGGTTTTTGAGCCATTCCAGTATGGACTATGTCGAGAGAGGTTTTTGAGCCATTCCAGTATCGGCACTATGTCTAGATTGTTCCGCGTGTTCGTGTGTGCTAGCTTTAAAATTGTAATACCCTCTTTCCCCGAAGAAGTTTGGGCGAGTCAAAATTCTATTGTTGCACGCAACAATAGAATGCTATCCACGAGGCCGGCCACCTATGCAGTGATTCGTGTGTGTGGACGCGCTGCTTTTTCTGCTTGTAGTTATTTTTTTACACTGGCCACTCTGTGATCAGCACGACTCTTGAGATGTTCCGCTGCAGAGTGAGGACCCGTGAGTGGCAAGGGTCAACGCCTGGCTTTGCACAAAATATATATATACCTGCGCACGTACGTACGGCCTGCGGTACAAAAATCATGAGGTTTGTGTCATGATCTCGCGCCTTTCTATGCATGGCTTTATGTGCGTGCATCTTTGCTACACGTTTAAATGACGTGCGTTCTAGTGCGTGTGTGGACGGTTATTATTTGCCTAATTCCTCTTTGGTTTCTAACCCAGATATTTGTGATCTTGATTTTTCGTTAGTGATGGGGAGGAACTTAATTATATCTTTGTTACTCCCTTTGGTTTAGTTTACAAGGCACGATAGAAAATTCACTCTTACCTTTTTTTTTTTGAACGGGAAAGGCCTAGAAGGGCCCAGACTCTGCATTAAGCGGCAGGGGTGTACATCTTACAAGGAGGACCCTAAAGAAAAGAGAAATACAACATGGTCCCAAACTTTTACATTTACCACCCTACAAGCGACCGCAGGAACGCGATCGAGTCCTTGAATGCCGCCGCAAGCTCGCCTCTGATTCCGGCCACCGCTGCAAGCGCCGGGGACGGCACCACTTGGGCCTGTAGCAGCGATGAAAGCCAGATAGAGGGAGAAAGGCCTCCCATGCTGGAGGTTGAAGATGCTCTGGCCATCATGGCCATCGAGCCCGGCTTGGCCTAATCCCAGGCCAAAGATAGTGGTTACCCATCTCGGGCTCCACTTGGAGTTCGCCGGAAGAGAAGCAGAGTCGCCTGGAGTCACCAAGCCATCATCTTCACCAAACAGAACCACCTTCCCAGCACCACTTCCTTGCTCGCCCTCGCCGCCACGGCCGGCCACGAGCCAAGAAAGGATGTTGTTCCTGTTGCCCCGTTGGTGAAGCTCGAGCAGATCCTCCGAACTGCAGGTACCACCCCACCCGTTGTCGGCTCCCACCGGAGGAGCGTCGAACAGGGAGTCGCGCTGCAACCTCCTGGCGCTGCTCCAGCGCGCCAAGGAGTAGCTCGGCAATAGCAGATAGGCATGCCGCTCGCCATCGACCTCTCCTCGCCCCCCGCCACCACGGCCGGCCAGCAGAAGAGAGAACTTTGGCAATAACAACCCGCCCTCGCTATCGAGAGCAGCTTTATTTGCAGAAGCTGTGGCCTCCTCCTTCATCTTCCGCCCGCCATCGAGCATGAGAAGAAAGAGAGAGAGGACCCCTAATCCGCCCCAGATCTGGCTGCTCAGATCCAAGACGCAGCTTCGCACTACGGGCATCGAGCCCAGAAACGGTATCCTGCCAAACCCTATCTACAAGAAGCACCCCTCCTTCCCCCTCCGGCCGGCCGGCGAGGCCGCCGAAGAAGGGAGGGAGGGAGCCGAAAGGCACTGGAAGGCTCTCAGAGGCTGCCTCTCGTTTCGTGCGAGCGTGGAAAAGAGTTCATATCTGGTTTCGGATTTAAATTCACTCTTACCTAGGTGATCTGTTATTGTACGAGAAGAAATGAGAGGCATGATAGAACACTTATGGTACTATCGTAGTATTTTCCGTGTAGATGTCATAAATGATTGAATAAAATTAATGGTGTGAAACCTTTTTTCCTCTGTGTATCGCTCTATCGCTCTATCGATGCCATATTATAGCGCGAGTTTACCCCTACGCCTTGGTCCTAAAATGCAAGGGGGTGTTTGACCATCTTAGTTGTCAACGTGCAACGTTGATTATGATATTCACTTACAATGGGCAAAGCACCTGAGCCTCACCGTCCGCATCACCACCGTGAAGACCACACAAGGCAAAGGTCTGCTAGCCAACTGCCTCCAAAAGAACAGTGATACGAGCGATGGAAATGTGAGGGACTGACATTAGTGTTGGGCGGGGTGCAACTGGAACATCTCCCATCCCAAGGGGTTGTTTGATTCAAAGGATTTTTAAAGAAAATTTGTAGGATTAAATCCCATAGAAAATTTTCTAGAGAATCCTTTCCACTAGATTGCACAGGAAATCTAACATCCACTCAAACCTCTTTCTTAGAATCCCTTGTGTTTCCTGTTATGGAATCAAACGAACTTTATTGCACGTGGGTTCCTATAAGATTGAGGTGGGCATGACATTGCAATCCTATGTTTTTCTATTCCTTTGTTTTTCCTATCCTAGGAAACAAACAAACTTTCGTGGCTACAAAGCGCACTTGCACACCGGATCCACAATCTTAATTTGCAACCGTCACCACTCCTCCGATGTAGAATCTTGCATGCAGCTACCCAAGGGACTACATAGTCGCTCGAGTCCACAAAACCTGGCTCCTCATGATGGGGATCCACCATAGACCACTAAGGGATGAAGACCTCATCGCCTCCACAACCTTATGCTTGCCATATTGCGCATTGGCGACGAGGATGGGAACGAGAAGAATGGGAGGTTGACTGGTAGCGGTGGAGATCACCATCCGAGTTGCCCTATGACACGAGGAGGGTAGGGTGATGGGTAGATCCGATTTTATGGCTTAGCTTATAATTAATGGTTCGACTTAGGAAAAGGCATGGTGCTACTCCTACGAAGCAATGTGTACTTGTGAACTTTTGTGCATGGATTAACTTAACTTTATTGTGCTCAACTGAAACCTAGGAATCAAATCCATCTGTAAATACCGGCCACCATCAAGATCGCCACCGCGGATCGTTATATACATGTGCTCAGAAAGGGTATTACACCTTCTTCTATACATGCGAGCTAGCTAGTGATAAAGCACTTACCTAGCTAACCCTGCAACCCTTGAATATGTCACAAACTACATGATATCATCTAGTTGTTTGGGTGTTAGTTAGGGTGACACAAGCAGCTAGCTAGCTTGGTGTGTCTTGTGTGACATGAGCTCATCTTTTGGTTCAAGCCAAGTAGCCGATGCCGTCACCTTTATTTTTTCCTTTCTTGTCTCCTCTATTGCTTTATCCAAAATTTTACAAATTATTCGGATAATATGGCTTATATGTATCGACGTATATGATATATTGGCCGTAAATTAGTGGACTTAATTGATTCGAAGATTCTCTAAAGGTTAGAGCAGAAGACCTAGAGACCGTGACATAATTTATGAAGTCAAGGATCTCTAAGATGACATTTCGACTAAAACATTAACAACACAATCAGGCAGATTAATTAATCTAGTATGATAAACATCCCTAGCTAGCTAGCTAGTCTCCTGAAGTAGGCATGCAACACACTAGAAGGCAAAATGACCTTTCAAACACAAAAGAAGATGTCTCAATTCTCAACACATATTGCAGGCAAGGATATGGTCACGGGTGTACCTCATGTGACCTCTTGCGGCATAGGACTTAGTTGTTAATTGGATTGTTGACTAGATGTTGTTACACTTGGTCAGTTGGCCTGCACCATCAAATTAGTCTAGCTAACCACTAAATATCCTTGGTTTTTCTTTGTCTAGCTTTTGGCGCCATGCCCTTGTTCGTGAGCTGTGACAACAAAACGTAGCTTGCATACACCTTGCAAAGGGTGCAAGGAAAGCAGCTAGATGGACGCGCACTAGCCATGCGGTTTGTGGTTGGCCTCCAGCTTAATTGTCTCATTAGACGACATAGATCCTCTTGCCTAAGTAGTAAGTACAATTGTCCCATGGATCTCCAATCATGGGGAGCAAAACAAAGGCGCCCAGCAGAGTAGTGTTCCGAAAGCAAGCAGCAACGGCGCATCATCATTGTGATAGATAGCCAAAGAGAATAAGCTGAGCTAGCGGAGAGCATCTCCACCCGGGGTCCTAAAGCCCCCTAAAAGTGTACCTATCGAAGCTGCCGGCACTCAAAATCACGTTCGGTCCATCTCCCTAATTCTTTCTAGCGCCGACACGGCCTATTTTGTTATCCGGTGTCCCTAAGCCGAACCCAACCCACGGGGGCCTAGCGGGGCGCCGGGTGAAGCTAAAAATGACACGGGTCATCCCTGGCAGTGAGATAGACGGTCCGTCTCCTAAGCGGTATCGCGTCCCGTCGATGGCCACGCGGCGACAAAATTGCTTGCCACTGTGTTCTCCCGCCATGCCCTTTCTGCCTTTTCCGCCGTTTCCTGCCTGATCTTCCCTCCTTTTCTCGCTATATGTAGGCGCGGCAGCCATCAGCATTGCAGATCTACACCATGTCCACACCTCACACACTCCCACTCTATATCTAGGGTGGCGGCCGGAGGTGCTGTTTTCGCTAGTAGGAGCGGCGCACAACCATGCCTGGCCACCCCATGGCCCCAACCACACCGACTCGGAGGAAGAGGAGGGGATCCCCTCCGATGACTTCGACGCAGCCAACATCGAGGAGTTGTGTAGAACGATATAGAGGGGATTGTCGAAATATGTTGGATTTATTATTAAGCCTCATGGGCGAGTATATATAGGCATACATGGATCATCTTGGAGTACAAGTCAAGTTAGGCTAGAGTCCTAACTATCCTAAACTATCATAACAATCGTATACGTACAATACTCTAACATCCCCCACAGTCGTAGCGGTAGCATCGTGAACAACTGGAACATCGCGGACGGTCAGACTAGAGATAAACCGAAGTAGAACCAGTGAGCTGACATCCCCCGTGGTAGGAGCGGGAACGTCATGGACGGTGTCACGTCATGGTAGCTTGGACTATAGAGGAAGCTGATGATGCTCAAGCGAGGTGGTATCCCTTGTGCCGATATCGAGGAAGCCGAGAGCGTGAGGCGGTGCCATGGTCGAGGTAGCCGCGCGAGGGGTCACCGTGGGCGATGTCGTGGTCGGGGATGACGGTGTCGAGGTAGCCGCATGCGCATAGTGCGCGAGGAGGATGACGGAGACGCGTCGATGCAGTCGTCGAGGATGTCGATGCCGAAGCTGATGCAGTCCGAGCCGTCGAGGACAAGGTGTGGCCATAGTTTTGCCAGAACTTGGCGCATGTCGGTGATGAACGCACACTCCGGTTTTCCAGAATTGAGTATGCGAAGAAAAACTCTTAGGTGACGCGGTCAAGGCAGTCGTAGAGGGGTCAATGCCGAAGAATACGTTGTCGAAGCCGATGAAGATGAGTCACCGATCCGAGCTTGCCAGACTCGCAAACGTGTTGGGGACGAAGGCACTCCCGGTGTGCCAGTACCAGGCGTGCGGGGGCAGGGACCATCACGAACTTGTCGCCATGTCAGAAAGACTAGCAGAGGAAGCCTCCAGAGCGGTTGCGACTCGTAGAGCGACGAAGGGAGAGATGCCGGCGCTGTCGGTGGTTGTCGTAGTAGAGTAGAAGGTGGTGTAGTAGGGGATGAGGCGATGACACTGACGACGAAGTTGTAGTGGACAAAGACGTAGAAGGCAGCGAAAACAGCGGTGACCTAGGGTAGTCAGGTTGGATGCCTGGAGTGCGCGATGGGGTAGTCGGCGGGACCTGCGACGGCGTGAGATCGCCATGAGGTTACCTTGTGAAGTGCAGCGGCGGTGCTCGAAGTAGGCGAGGAAGAAATCCGGCGACGTGACGAAGACCATGTGCGGACGACGACGATCCACACCTGTAGGAGAAGGCGCGGTGAAAATCGAGGACGTAGATGTACCGGGACGGAGAAGTAGACTGCGTACAACGATGCTATGGCCCGATGGGGCGGCATAGATGCAGGGCGCAAGTCGGTGCAACGGCTGGGAGACCACCAGCGACGTACACGCCAAGGAAGGCGCGTTGGAAGCCGGTAGCATAGACCAAAGGCGGCGGCGATGTGGCCCGAGGGGGAAACGCAGCGGCAGCCCATAGCTCGGGGACGTGCTTGGCGTAGACAGGCGCGGGATCGGTTGATCAGACTGATGGTGCGCCGTATGCGCCAGAGCATGGACGACACATAGATCGAAGTTGATGAAAGCGTTGTCGGTGAAGTCCCAGACGATGACGAAGAAGAGGATCCGAGGGGGGCGGTCGCGGTAGCCTTCCAAGGAAGGCGTCACAGCCGTTCGTGGTGCGCGGCAGACTGCCATGAGGCCGCGAT
The DNA here is from genome assembly GCA_916181665.1 of Avena sativa. NCBI lineage: Eukaryota > Viridiplantae > Streptophyta > Magnoliopsida > Poales > Poaceae > Avena > Avena sativa. The sequence goes on along the minus strand of OV702283.1, from coordinate 406,520,193 downwards.
AGCCTAATGAGGCATGCGCTGTTAGAGTATTGTATATATATGTTTGTTATGATAGTTTAGGATAGTTAGGACTCTAGCCTAACTTGACTTGTACTCCAAGGTGATTCATGTACGTCTATATATAATCGCCCATGAGGCTCAATAATACATCCAACATATTCCGCCAATATCATACTCTTACATGGTATTAGACTAAACCGATCCCAAACCCTAGCCGCCGCCAGCACGCTTCCGCCGCGCCGCCCCCGGGGAGGTCGATCTCCATGATCTCCGCCGGGGGCCGCGCAACCCGTACGCAGGGTTCGTCGCCGATCCGTGATCGGCTGCCCTGCACGTCTTTTTTTCCGATCTCTTGATCGGTTTTCTTTTTTGGTTTACCGATCTTAGATCGGATTGCGTCGCCCATCGCCATCGTCATCGCCACGCCTCTACTCCGACCATCAGCACTGACGATCTACACCGCGCTTGTGTGCCTGCCCTCTACGCTGCCATGCCTGCCTCGACAGGCTGTTGCGTCCTCACGGCAGGCTACCGCGCACCACAGACGGCTGCTACGCCTTCCTTGGAAGGCTGCCACGGCTGCCCCCCCTCGGATCGTCTTCGTCATCATCGTCCGGGACTTCACCGACAATGCCTCCATCGACTCCGATCTACGCATCGTCCATGCCATGGCGCATACGGCGCACCGTCGGTCTGATCAACCGATCCGCGCATGTCTCCGCCGAGTACGTCCCCGAGCACGCGTCTACCACCAGTCGAGCATCGGGCTGCCGCTGCGTCTCCCATTTGGGCTGTAGCGTCGCCGCCTTTGGTTCTGCCGCCGGTTACCAACGCGCCTTCTCAGGCGTGTCCGTTGCTGGTGGTTCTCACGCCGCTGCACCGACTCGCGCCCTGCAGCTACGCCGCCCCATCGGGCAGTAGCGTCGCTGCACGCGGTCATCGCCGTCCACCCCGCAAGGACGTTGCAGGCTTCCACCGCGCCACCTCCCTCGGCACGGGTCGCCGCTGTCCGCGCATGGTCTTCGTCACGTCGTCGGGTTCTTCTTCGCCTACTTCGAGTACCACCGCCGCACCTCTCTAGGCGTCCAGCATGACCACTTCAGGTCGTCGTTGGTTCCGTCGCCTTCTATGTCTTATCCACATCGAACTCGTTGGCATCGTCATACGATACTGGCGCACAGGTTCATGATGGCAACTACCCCTGCACGCCTGGTACTGGCAACACTGGTGAGTGCCTTCGTCCCCGACACGTTCTCGAGTCTGGCAAACTCGCGCCGAATGCCTCGTCTTCGTCGACATGATAACATCTTCTTCGGCATCGACACCTTCCTCTACGACTGCCTCGACCGCATCAGCGACGCATTCTTCTTGGCATACTAGGTTCTGGCAAAACCAAGATGTGCATTCGTCCTCGACGTGCGCCTTAGTTCTGGCAAAACTTTGGCGCCAATCGTACCCGACGGCTCAGACTGCATCGACTTCGGAGTTGATCGACACCTTCGACCTGCCTCGACGCGTCTCTGTCATCCTCTCTTCGCGCACTATGCGCTTGCGGCTTCATGTGCGGCTACATCGACACCGGCAACCCCGACCACGACATCGACCATGGTGACCCTTCGCACGGCTACATCGACCTTGGCACCGCTCCATGCTCTCCGCTCCCTCGACATCGGCACAAGGGCTTCCACCTCGCTTGAGCATCATCAGCCTCTTCTATAGTCCAAGCATCAGCGTTGCGACATCGTCTACGACACTCCCGCTGCGACTGCGGAGGGATGTCAGCCTACTGGTCTACTTCGGCACTCCAGTCTGACCGTTTGCGACGTTCTTGTTGTTCATGACGCTACTGCTACGACTGCGGGAGAGTGTTAGAGTATTGTACGTATACAGTTGTTATGGTAGTTTAGGATAGTTAGGACTCTAGCCTAACTTGACTTGTACTCCAAGATGATCCCTATACGTCTATATATACTCGTCCATGAGGCTCAATAATACATCCAACATATTCCGCCAATCTCATACTCTTACATGCGCAGTAGCGGAGGAGGCAGGTGCACGGGCGCGGTGTAGATCATCGATGCCGATGGTCGGAGTAGAGGCACGGCGATGACGACCGCGATGGGAGATGCAATCCGATATAAGATCGGTAAATCAAAAAAGAAAACCGATCAAGAGATCGGAAAAAGGACTTACAAGGCAGCCGATCACGGATCGGCGGACGAACCCTGCGTACGGGTTGCGCGGCCCCTGGCGGAGATCATGAAGATCGACCTCCCTAGGGGCGGCGCGGCGGAAGCGTGCCGGCGGCGGCTAGGGTTTGGGATCGGTTTAGGCTGATACCATGTAGAACGATAGAGAGGGAATTGGCGGAATATATTGGATTTATTATTAAGCCTCATGAGCGAGTATATATAGGCGTACATGGATCATCCTGGAGTACAAGTCAAGTTAGGCTAGAGTCCTAACTATCCTAAACTACCATAACAACCATATACGTACAATACTCTAACAAGTTGGGCGGGGCAGCTCCGACGCCGAGTCTGAGGAGCGAGAGGAGTGCCATGGGTGCCACTCGAACAACGTGTAATCAACCGTCGTGTTCGAGATGAGCGCCGGCGAGCGCTTCCGTGGCCGCCAACACCCTAAGGGTCGGTTAACCAGACCACCGGCGAGCCTTACGGGTGGGACGCCCTCAACCACGTTTTTCTGCCGGAGCATCTTCGGCTGCAACATCTCGATGACGTCCACACGTGTCTCGTCTGTCGGGTAGAAACCCATGAGGCGCGAACTTGTGTGCCCGCCACGACTGAGCCAAGGAGGATACTGACGCACAGCTGCCAAGGTACAACTCGTTGTTTGAACTGTGGTGTGTCAGACGGAGGGCCACCGTCGCCGCGCCCTCCTGCCGAGAACAGCGCCTACCGCCGCTGGAGGCCTTAGTTTTAATTCATTCTTTTTTATGTAAATTTGCATGCCGGGTGCACCAATATTGTGTAATGTTTGAACCATCTATCCGGTGTCCTTCATACAGAACGGTCGCATCGGCCGTATGAGTGGAGATGCTCTCGAAAGCCATGAGTAGTTGCTTCTCCAGCAGTCCAACTCACACACACGCATGCTTGCGTTGCGTCGATCAGGGGGTAATTTCTGGAGCAAATCAAATCAATAAAACTAAAGTTTCCTCGAGGTGCCATGTTAAAATCTCCTTTTATCTGCGTGTTCCTGGATAGATGGACAGTGTCACAGTGAGCCGACGTAGCCGGTTTACTTTCTCGTTTCTAGGGAGGCTCACACGTCGCAACTTGCCAGCGACTTTTCTCCAAGCCCTGTCTCTGTCCTGCCATCCACGGCCGAACGAAATGATGCGCTCGGAGGAATCGTCTCAGGGTGGCACGGGGAAAGGTTGATCCTGTCATCCAACACTAGTTCTTGTTTTCCTGTCCTTTTGCTTCTGCAGGTGTGTGCTTTATCGGTGACAGGTGGGCCCGGGCAGATATCACGTCTAGTCTTGGAGAGGTCATTAGGGTTTGACCGGTCCGTTACTTTTTGGGAGACTTTTGTAACGGAGCTTCTGTCACATAATTCAGTTCATCATGTTAGAGACCGAGTTCTAGGACCTTTTGATCTGCATAATTTCGAAAATAATATCGACAAGTTTCAAAAAAAAAAATCAAAGGAAGTGTGGATTAATTCAATGATGTATTCTACAAATAAAAATAAAAGTTCTATGTATTTTAGGATACACAAAAGTGACAAAATCGGATAATTTTATAGTTTTGAAATATGCGTTATTCACTATACTTAGATGGATTCACATTTTTATTATTTTCCTGCAACCTAGAATATAAAGTATTACACAGAGATTTTCATGCTTGTAATATGCATCATTGTTCATCTAAGATTTTTTTAAACAAACTAGAACTCTAAAATATGATTTTTGATCTTTTGAAAAAAAAGGCCTCCCTCAAGCCGGGCCTCCATTTGGAATTTCCCTAGCTGCATTGTGCTATTGACTACCAATTGGAGATCAGGCCCGAGGAGTGCATATCGTGAACCTTCATTACTCACGATTCTCGGGTTGCTCATACTAACTCCTAATCAAGCAATTCAAACCGCAAATCAAAGCAACTCATTTTAGCAAGCATATCAAGGCAATTCATCTTATCAAACAATCTTAAAACTAGATGCATAGAGAAGTTGACGAGGTTTAATCTTGTCAATGCCCATTGCTATGGACTTGGGTTTTGAAGAAGATGGAGATGCTGGAGATCGCGGACCGATTAGCAAACAAGCAACGCGGGGACACGAAGTTTACCCAGGTTCAGGCTCCGGAGGAAAAACCCTACCCCTGCTTGTCTGCTCTTGATTACGGCGGAACCGAAAGTTACAGGGGTACGCAGATGCAATCTGGCGTGGGGGTGTGTATGCGGTGAGTTGAGATGCCCTCCTCGACGTGCCCTCCTAGCCGTTATATAGATAGGCAGGTCCCGGGCATAGGTCGAGTCGGTTACAGATTAGGGTTTGCCCCTTTAAAATTCTATCTACTCTAGTCTTGTTCTCCAAGGATCCAAAGGTGTCATGGGCTTGGGCCACCCGAAAGTCTCCACAGGCCGCATATGTTCTTGCGGGCCCTCCTTGGACTGGACCAGATATACTAATATCGTGTACCCGTAGGGTATAACCATGTCAGTAGCCCCCGAGTGTTTAGTCGAATCGTAGATTCGGCCGAGGACTCTTTAATCTTTTGGGTGCAGTTGGTCCTGTTTATAAGAGAAAGGATTCGGCCCCCGAGTGTTTTGTAGGGATTGTTGATGCATGTGTCTGACTCTCCTGACGGATTAGGGCCAATTAACTGTCTTAGGACAAAACAACACGATCTTCTTCAGACTCGAGTCCCTAGAGTCGAATCTGGAACGGATGCTGGCGTAATTCGACTCAGGCCGCTGAGGTCTTACAGGAATCGAATCCCAGTAGTTTTCGAGTGATGTACCCAACACGTCCATCAGGATTTTTCATCGCATCCGTTGACACGGTATTTTACTGGCAGAGTGCAGTCAAGTGCGTTACCATGTCATCAGATGATAGCTGCAGGTCTTATCTTTGTGCCGTAGACACAACATCCAAAATGTTATCACCGCGGAGGTGTTTCGGGTGGCTAAGGCACATGTTTCCCACTTAGCATTTGTTTGGGAAAAGTTGCCAGAAAGTTTTTTACATTTTGATCCGAAGGATCGCAGTCGAAGAATTCATAGGATGCGCGACCAGCGCTCCCTATGGGAGTAGCCCCCGGGTGTCTGTTCGAGTCATAGACTCGAGCAGACACTTTAATTTCAGTTGTTTTTAGCTTTGGGTGCGTAGGACACAATTTGTTTGGATGCTCGATCGATCCTCCCTATGGGAGTAGCCCCCGAGTCCTTAGTGGAGTCGTAGACTCGACGTGGGACTCGAAGATAGTTGAGAGTTATAGTTCTTTAATCATTTCTCAGGTGCGCGGCCAGCGCTCCTGATAGGAGTAGCCCCCGAGTAGTTATTCAAATCGCAGGTTTGAGTAAGTACTTGTTTTATTAGTCGAAGATTTCTAGCCGTTGATGGACTGCTTGATGACGTCAGTGCTGACGATCGATGACCTCAACCGTCTGTGGCGCCAGAGGTGACGTAACAGGATGAACATGGGTCCCACTTCCTGACTTGGAGATGACTAGTTGTGCGCGACGTGCAAGAATTACGGCGTCTCCTCGATTTCCGTGCGTAGTGGAGGGCGTGCGGGCGACGGTTCGCTGCTGTGTTGACACGTGTACGGTTGGATCTGTCCTTAGCGTTAGGGCTTCTGGATGAACGGTTCCTGCTCGTCGTCCTCATCCTTATAACCGTGGGGAAAATAGTGATTTTGTTTTCACCCCTTGCCATTTGCTTTCCACCATTGTCTCCATTTTCACGAGTACTTGCTCTCTTGCACGCACTCTATGTTCTTCGGTCCTTCCCTTCCTCATTTCTTTGCGCGCATCGCCATCATCGACGCTCCACCATGGTCAAGTCGAGGAAGGCCTCTGCCGGAGCGGGCTCGAGCGCCACCGCCGGCAGCAAGAAGGTTTTCGGTGCCACGTGCATCACCGACGGCAACTGTAGGCGCACGGAGGCGCGCGAGGGTGACCTGTGCAAGCTGCGCGATGCGGGTCTGATCCCGCAGGACAAGGAGGCTACTAAGCTTCCAGGCGATGAGGTAATCCCCCGTCCACCCGCAGGGTTTCGGGTGATGTTTGTCGTATTCGTTCTTCGCGGCTTATCGCTTCCTGTCCACGATTTTCTTCGTGGACTCGTTTTTCTCTATGGCATCCAACTTCATCATATTTCGCCCAATTCTCTCCTCCATATCGCATGTTTTATCCCTTCCTGCGAGTCATGGCTCGATATCGAGCCGCACTTTGGCCTCTTTCGAAAACTCTATTTCGTAAAGAGGCAATCTGGCACCGGTGGGGTCTACCCGCTCGGCATCTGCGTCATTTCCATCCGATCTTCTGTTCTCTTCTTTTCTTTTTCTATGTACGAGTTCGTCCAATATTGGCGGAAGAAGTGGTTTTATATCCGCGACTCCATAGTGGACGGACAAGAGTTTGGCCTTGCTCCCTTCGACTCCTCCCAGGAGATCCTTCCAAAGAGATCCTGGAAGAACCATGTCCTGGAGGGCAAGGTAACAGAAGTAGAGGAGCTCTACCATCGGGTGGAGGCACTCCAGATGGTTGCGGAGAAGGAGGTCAATGGTGTGGATATCATTCGCACCTTCCTCAAACGTCGGGTGCAGCCGCTCTAGGCGAGGGCGCATCCAATGTTTCTTTACACTGGCCGCAATGACCCGAAGAGGGTTTCGGCTGAGGAGCTGTCCAGGGGCGACCTCGATGGGGCTCTTAGGCCGTTACTGAAGGCCGCGCCGGTCTTCAATTTGTCAGACATTGACTCGTAAGTAGTTGTGGATGCGTTTCTGTTCCGTAATTTACGTGTGCAATGTTTTCTCTTGTTCTTGATCAATACTTTTCTTGCAGCCACTCCTCGGAGGGCTCTCTCGCTGAGGGCACTCAGGAGGCCGTAGGGGAGTCGAAGCCGACGACCCCTCTCTTTCAGATGGTGGCCGACTCTGAGGATGACGCTCTGAATCCCTCCCCGCGAGAGGCTCGGGTAGTCGTTACTCAGAAGACCGCACACGGACCTTCGGAGTCTCCGTCTGAGCACGTAAGTAATTTGCACCTCTTGTCTTGTGGAGGGAGCCCCCAGGCCCTTTTTTGGATGAACTGTTTGGTCTGGTTTTGCTCTTGTGGGGCATAGCCCTCGAGCCCTTTCTGATGCGTGATTGCGGCGTTTTTGTTTTTGCAGCCCTTCGTGCATAGCGCAAATCTCCTGATCCAGCAGCACCTAGCGTTGGAGGCCAACATGCGGCAGCTGCAGGGTACTCTTGCTCGTTTCTGTTTTATTGTGTCTGTCGCCTGAACAATGCTCATGTTGTTCATGTGTGTTCTTGTTGTTTTGCAAATAAGAATAATGTGGCCCTTCGTCGGCTAGACGCTCTCGACAAGAGCCTCAGTCGAGCGGAGAAGAAAGCTGCAGATGCTGCTGAGGCGAAGGAGTGCCTGGAGAAGGAGGTGGCTGCTGCTGCCGAGGCTCAGGAGCGCCTGCGGAAGCAGTCTGCGGATCGCGAGAGGGAGATTGCTGCTACGGCTGCCGCTTGCGAGAAGGAGGCTGATGGCTGCGGCCAAGGCTTTCTCCGGTTAGTGTATTTGATTCATCCTTGCTTTTTCAGCTGCTCCTTATCTCGTTCTTATTCGGGCCCTTTTCTTCTTTCCTTGTCTCAGATGCTGCAGGCATCGCGTTTGATCGTGGTGTGATGGAGCACGGGAATGCCCTTGATGATGCCACCGCAACGGTCAAAGATCACTGTGGTACTGCTGCTGGCTCCTTGGCAAAGGCCAAGGAAGTTCTTCGACGCTTTTACAAGGAGGTCGTCCCCGAGGGCGCTGCTCTTGAGGATGTCGACGCTCTGGCAGATGCTTTGTTGGAGGACGCTCCTGCAGCCTACAAGCGCAAGCAGAAGGGCATCGACGCCTCCATGGGGTTGGCCATGGCCATGGCATCCGGAGTGGAGCCAAACTTGCCGCACATCACCTCCCAGATGCCAACGGCTCTAGATGGCTAAGAGGTAGCCTTCGCTCTCTTCGCCTCCCGCTGTAAGCGTTATGGGCCGAAGATCATTGACCTGCTGGAGGAGTACGCGACCAAGCAGCGGGATAAGGCCAAGAGCAGGCAGTCTGGCTCTGAGGCCACTCTGGATGCTGGTGCCTAGGCTCTGATGTTGTAGTTTAGGATAGTTTATCCTCTATCTTTGTAATGTATGCTTTTGTTGGTGAACAATCCTTCCTTGTGCCACGCGGTGGCCCTTAATGTATATAAAGTGTTTTTCGAGCTATTGCCAGAGATGTGTGTGATTTTCATCTTCCTTACTTGTTTGTCTTTTAGGATCCTTCGGGAGGGGCACCCGTTGGTACTTCGACTGCTCCAGATCCGCGATCATCATTGGATGATGCGTCGCAACTTGTTTTCCTTGACGACCGCGTCTGTAGTTTGGAGAAGGAGATCCTTGGCGTTCGAGGCCACGCGGACGTGTGGAATTCAAAGGCTGAGCGAGCTACCTCCAGGGAGGAGTATCTGATGGGGGAGCCGCGGCAGTTGAGCGAGCAACTGCAATGTGAGTTTTTTTGATCTGCTTCTCGTTTTCGGATGCGCGTTGTTTGCGTGTCACCTTATTCTGAGTTTTCTGCAGGTGTCAACCTTGTTCCGAGGGAGGAGAAGAAGCGCGTTGCGGTTCGAATCAATTGTTTGACCCAACAGGACTTGGAAGCTGGCGGCTTCTTCTGGATGGACCGTGACCGGGCCACCGTCCTTGCGACGGTGCAGGATCGTATGCATCAGGTTTCGCTGGTGCTGAAGCAGGCGAAAACTTCCTTGGCGTCGATTCTGGACGGCATGTTCCCCCTAGACGAGGCACCTTCCACTCTTTGGGGTTTGTTGTCGAAGTTTCGAGACGTGGGTCACGTGAGGGAGTTGGTGCAACACCGGCTGGTTGCAGGGGTGAAAGCTGCCCTTTCGCTTGTTCGGCTGCATCACCCTGATGTCGATCTCGCGGCGGTGGCGGCTGGGCCGCCTCTTCGACCATACGGTAGCCTCTGGGACATGCGCCCACATTATGCGGCTATTAGGGAATATGCCGAAGAGATCGTGGATCTCTTTGAGCATCGGGCACGCGTGATTCTTTAGAATAGATAGACCCTGTAAAAAGATAGATGTAAAACTTGTATATATTCGAGTGGGCTTATTGTGCCCTTTTTTGTAAAGTTTATTTGTGCTAGCACGTGGTGCTTTTGTTGTGTGCATGTCCTTTTCGTTAGCCTGACGTGGTCAGTTACTCAGGTTACATGTGTTATTCTCAGTCGACGAAGTCGTGAGGTGAGGCGGAGCCCCCGAGCGTGTTATAGCGAAAAGTAATGCAAGGTAAGAGAAATTTTCGGGCGGGGGACTTAGCTTTTATTCATATCGTAACGAGGAGGTACACTATTCGGCTGAGTAGCCTTACTGAAGGTAAAGAGATAGCTAGGGGTAGAAGCATCACAGTTGTGCAACGTTCCATGGGTTGGAGTATTCGACTCCTGACTTGACGTCCTTGAGGCGGTAGGCACCACCTGGGATGACTTCGGTGATGATGTAGGGTCCCTCCCAGGGTGACTCCAGCTTCTTCGGCCGCTCTTGATTGAGTCATAGGACGAGGTCTCCTTCGACGAAGGACCTTGGGCGCAGCCGGCGGCTGTGGTAATTGCGGAGGCTCTGTTGGTAGACCACTGAGCGAGCCGCGGTGGTGTCGCATGCTTCATCGAGTGTGTCGACGGCATCTTCGAATGCGGCTGATGATTCGGCTTTGCTATAGGCGACGGCCCGCGGGGCTTTGTGGCGTACCTCTGCGGGTAGCACGGCTTCGGCTCCGTGCACCATAAAAAATGGCGTGTAGCCAGTTGAGCTATTTTTGCGTTGTGCACAGGCTCCAAAGTACAGAGGGTAGCTCCTCTGCCCAGCTCCCGCAGGTCGTTCGAGTGGGCCGAGCAGGCGTTTCTTGATGCCGCCGCCTATGAGGCCGTTGGCCTTTTCGACCCGTCCATTGGTCTGCGGGTGCGCCATGGAGGCGTATGATATTTTGATGCCAAGGCCCTCGCAGAAGTCCTGGAATTACTTCGAGATGAAGTTCGAGCCGTTGTCCGTGATGATGTTGTGCGGCACGCCGAACCTGTAGACTATGGACTCGAAGAATTTGACGGCCGTTTTGACACTTTGGTTGGTGACAGGCATGGCCTCAATCCACTTAGTGAACTTGTCGACTGTGACCAGGAGGTAGACGTGACCTCCTTTTAAAGATTTGGGCAGCTTGCCAATCATGTCGAGGCCCCATTGGGCGAAGGGCCAGGCTAGTGGTTGTTGGAGATATGCCCAAGAGGCAATAATAAAGTGGTTATTATCATGTCTTCACACTTATGATAAATGTTTACATACCATGCTATAATTGTATTAACCGGAAACATTAATACTTGTGTGATTTGTAAACTAAAATAAGAGTCCCTAGTAAAGCCTCTTGTTAAACTAGCTTGTTGGTTAATATATGATCATTGTTTCCTGATCATGAACATAGAGATGTTATTAACAACAGGGTCATATCATTAGGAGAATGATGTGATGGACATACTCCTATAGATAAGCGTAGCATAAAGATCAAGTCATTTCAATAGTTCAATTGCTATATGCTTTCTGATACATAGTAACCTAATTCCTTCGACCATGAGATCATGCATATTGCCTTTACTGGATGGATGCTTTGATGTCATCAAACACCACACCGTAACAGGGTGGCTATAAAAGTGGCATTGGGTGTTCAGAAAGTATTGGTTGAAACACATGGATCAAGAGTGGGATTTGTCCATCCACATGACGGATAGATATTCTCTGGGCCCTCTCGGTGAAATGTCATCCAATTAGCTTGCAAGCATGTGACTTGGTCACAAGGGATCACATATCACGGGAACGAGAAAAGAGTACTTATCAGTAACGAGGTTGAACTAGGTATACAGAGATACCGACGATCATAACCTCGGATAAGTAACATATCGTGAGACAAAGGGAAATTGGTATCGTATGTAAATGGTTCATTCGATCGCAAAGTAATCGTAGAAATATGTGGGAGCCATATGAATTTCCAGATTCCTCTATTGGTTATTGTTCGGAGAAGTGTCTCGATCATGTCCGCATAATTCACGAACCGTAGGGAGACACACTTAAGGATTCGACGTTGTTTGAGTAGTTATGGTATTATGAGAAAGAGACCGAATGTTGTTCGGAGTCTCGGATGGGATCCGGGATATCACGAGGTGATCCGGAATGGTCCGGAGAATAAGATTCATATAAGGAAAGTCCCGTTTTGGAGTTGGGGAATGGTTCCGTTGTTTTCATCGGGAACATTCTAGAAGGTCCCGGAATGTCCGGCACTCCGGAGGGGAAGGGGTACATGAATGTGTCATTGCATGTTGGAATGATTGCATCATGTACTAAGTGTTCTTGCTGTCCCAAATAAAGGATTAAATTGAATCCTAAATTGAAAAAGTCAAACGGCTAGTTTGAAAGTCAAACGGCAGTTTTTGGGAAGTGGGAGGAGAGGAGGAAACCGAATTGGGGGAGGAGTCCTCCTCCCCAAGCCGGCGGCCAGCCCTAGGCCGAGTTGGGGAGGGACTCCCTCCCTCCCCTAGCGCGCCAGCCCTCCCACCTATAAAGGGAGGGGCAGGGCTCCCCTCCCAATACAACACAAGACACACAAGTTCCTATCCTCTAAACTAGAAACTAGACCTAGACCCCGGTTTAGAGCTGTTTCGGTTTAGAGCCTTCTAATTGGTTTAGAGCCCTCTAATTGGTGTGTCTAATTACTAGACCACTAATAGCCTCTCTCATAAGCTCCACCATACTCGCACCGGCTTAAGGCGAAGCCCTGCGGGATCTCCCCTCTACTTTCGGTACCACGCCGTTGTGCTGCCGGAATCGCGAGGAGAGTGCTACAACCTCCGCTGCCTGCTGGAACAAGGGAGAGGAAGGTCTTCGTCGAGTACCGAACGTGTGACCGACTGCGGGAGCGCTGCGGGAACGCGGCGCCGGAAGGATCGTCTACGCGATCTTGAGATCGGAAAGAGTACGACTACATCACCCACGAGAATCTGCTCTCGTTAAACACTTTGGAATCTTCGAGGGTGAGTTATTCCATCGACTCGTTGCTACAATCTAGTAGATAGATCTTGGCTTGTTTGTTTGTATGCGATAGAAAATTTTTGTTTTCCATGCTACGAACCCCTACAGTGGTATCAGAGCCGTGTCTATATGTAGATCTGTTGCACGAGTAGAACACAATGGTCATTGTGGGCGTTGATGCTTTTATTGTCGATTGCTTTTTGTGTACTTTGCATCTTGCGGTATGTTGGGATGAAGCGGCCCGGGCTAACCTTACATGACATCGTTCATGAGACTTGCTCCACGCTTAACATGCAACTTGTATTGCATAAGTGGCTTTGCGGGTGCCTGTTTCTCCTAGCATAGTAAAGATCCAATTTACAACGGGTGATCAACAATGCTAGTATCAATGTTGTGGTTCTTGTTCGTAAGTTAGAACGACACTTATTGAAAGCCCCAAACCACGTAAAATATGCAAAGAAAGTAGAGGCGTCTAACTTTGTTTTGCAGGGGTGTGCAGTGATGTGATATGGCCATGATTGTGATTATATTTGATGTATGCAATGTTCCTTATTGTAAGTTGGCAACCGGCAGGAGCCATATGGTTGTCTTTAATTTCTGTTAAGACCTGCGTGTCTATTCAAAATAGTTGTAATAGTTGAAGCTGGTGGACGACAACCATGAAGAAGCGTCATTGACCTTGATGCTATGCCGGTGATGATGGAGATCATGTTCGTGCTTGAAGATGGAGATCGGAAGCACAAAGAAGAAAGGCCATATCATATCACATATTATGAATTGCATGTGATGTTAATCCTTTATGCATCTTGTATTGCTTAGTAGACAACGGTAGCATTATAAGATGATCCCTCATACACATAAATTTCAAGTTCTAAAGTGTTCACCCTTAGTATGCACCGTTGCCAAAGCTTGCTGCTTCGAAACACCACGTGATGATCGGGTGTCTTTGATTCCGCGGGTGACTACAACGTAAGCAAGCCAGATTTGCTTATGCGGAAGCTAAGGTTTGTCTTGACGAGCCTAGCATGTACAGACATGGCCTCAGGAACACGGATCGCCGAAAGGTAAAGCATGAATCATATAGTAGATATGATGAACATGTCGATTGTTCGCCATTGAAACTATATCAACTCTCGTGATGATCGGTTTTGATGTGGTGGATTTGGTTCGTGTGATCACTAAAACAATGTGAGGGATATTGTTTTGAGTGGGAGTTCACCTAGATTAATTTAATTATTAATTAGAACTCAATTTATCATAAACTAAATCAAAGTGAATTTGCATAGTTGTTGTAGTCATTGGCATCCGTTTACCACCTTGCGCTTAGTTATAATTGAGATAATAGAACTATAGAATTCTGGTTAGTTACTTTACGAACTGGTATCGTATTGTTTTAAGTGTTAATCTAAAGTTTAAAAGTCCTATTGCAAACTTTCAGTAAGTTCCGGTTACTCCATGAAGTTTAATAATTGGTATTAAAACAAGAGTAACAATTCCAAGTGTTAGTATATAAGTATCATGTTTGTATCCATGATTCTTGATATTCAAAGGATTCCCTTAATATCAAGATTATCTAGGATCTGAAAGAGTTGTTTCAGAAACCATGATGTGTGGAAGATATTGTGATATCTGAAACGAAGTTTTGGTTGCAACATGATAGAGTATAATATGGCAAAAGTCATGTTCTCATATTTGATGAGAATTTGCAAAAGGGTTGGAGACACTTGTTGTCCTAATCCTCCAAAAGGTTTTGGTTAGCAACATTATACTCATAATTCATCGTTATAAGCTAAAAGTAGCTTGATCATGGACGATTCCATGATAAGGGTGAATATTTGATGTAGGTAAAATGTTTACTACACCAAGAGATTACTAAAGAAAGGAATTTGAAAGAACACCAAATATTTGATGATGGTGATCTACTTCAAAGTGCAAGTCCAAAGACATTGGTATTTAATTATACACGCTTTGGACTAGATGTCATATGTATGACTCCACTATTGATGTTGATAGATTCTTTCAAACTGAAAAGGAAATACTGAAAGAGAATCTCATAAATATATGGCAGAAAAGAAAAGACTAGAATCGTTCAGTTTAAGTATATAGATGATATACATGTTATGGCTATATTCTTTGCTTGTTAAACAATGTGGTTCTTAAGTATTTGATACTGAATTTGTTGGTATGAATCGTCATACGAAACAACAGAATTCATGAACTACAATGGCCTAAGTAACTAGCAAAAGAATATGTGATGATGTTCATCGAGAACAAATAAAGGGTTATTATGTTGCTCGTTAAAACATCAAAGCTTGCCTTCAAGATTTGTTTTATCAGGTATTATGAGAACAAAAGGGTTGTTCAAATAATTGCCGTAATCCATAAAAGATGGATGATTCGCAAATCTCGTTGGAGACATCACATCCATAAAACTAGTGCTAAAAATGTCGAAAGACAAATTGATTGAAAGATCACTTAGGAAGTGACATCGCCGTTTGAATTATATTGGAAAGAAAACATGAAGAAACTCCATGTTGATGGAATTTTGGAGTCTTCTGATTTTTGATCATATGACGCTTGTGAAACTTTCCTAGAGATAATTAAAACTTCGTCCATAGGCCAAAAGGGAACGAATGACTAGCTTATTGGAACTTGTACATATTGTTGTACGAAGTCCATTATGTGTAGTCAAGAGCGATGGATTTCAACTTCATATGCTTTCTCCGAAAATTTGAGTGAATATATGAATATTTACTTAATAAGGATGAAGTATGAAATATTTGAAAAGTTCAAAAGACTTTCAAGATGAAGTGCAAAATCATTGTAACAAGAATATAAATAGTTTATGATAAGATCATAAAGGAAGATATTTGAGTTACAAGTTTAGCATAATACCTAAGATTTAAGGAATCGTTCCGTGGATTTGCATTTTCCCGAAACACCATAAGAGTATGGAGCGTTCGAGATATGTAATTAAACCTTGTTTGACATGGTAAGATCGAAAGGTGTAATTCATAAAACTGCCATTGTATTTTAAAGATTAAAAGCTTTAGAGATTACCGTTTTTCCACTGAAAAGAGCTTCATCATAATCCGTTGAAATGACACCATATAAGGTTATGGTTTGGGATAAAACCCAAGTTGTCCTTTCTTAAACATTGGTATGCTATGCATAAGAAAGATGTTTGCAACCAAAGTCGGATGAACCTGTCTTTGTATGACTATTAAGTATTCCTCCATAAACACCGGAGACAAAAGTGTTTGTTGCTTAGAACGTCAAGTTTCTTTTGGAAGGAATTTTTCGTGAAAAGTTAAGTGGGAGGACAATAGAACTTTGATAAGGTTAAGAACCTTAGCTGTATGTGCAAAGTTGCGCAGCGCCGAAAAGTGTTTCGGAGGCAGCAACAATGCTCATGGTTCACGTACCTCAAAAAGGTTGTGGTCACGGAGATCCAAGTTCCTATTGAAACAAGTAGGTCGGATGAACAATCAAATACCAAGATTTGAGGGTTGAATCATTATTTGAGAATAATGAACCGACTACATGCAGAGAAGCGATGATGGGCCCTGACTCCGTAAAATGGCTTGAAGCCATAAAATCCATGATAGTTCCATACACGAGAAATCAAGTTTTGAACTTGAAGGACCCTCGAGAAAGGTGTAAGACCTTATAGTTGTGTCTGGATCTATAAAGAAATAGACATGGATGTTTCACATCTAGTCGACATGTTGGGAAAGAGTTCACAACAATGTTCAAAGGTTGACTATGACAAGATTTGATCTTTCATAGTGATATTTAGTCTAGACGGATTAATGTAGCAACCACTACATATAATTTGTTATATGGTAGTTGAATAAACAAAACAAGTTCTTCTAATAGAATCGTTACCTAGGACATGTGCATAACACGGTCCATAGGGTTTTGTTAATTCAAAGGATGCTAAAAAGCATATGCAAATTTCAATGGTTGAAGTAAGCATAGCGGAGTTGGAATCTTCACTGTGATGAAACTGTTAAAGGAGTTTAAAAGTTCATCAGAGACGATGGAGATGCTTGCGTTTGCAAGAAATTAAGTGGGAGCGCTAAGACATGTTTCTAATACATTATGTGGAAGACATATTGTTGATTGGAAATAATGTATATTTTATTAACACATATTAAGAATTTCATCCCGATGAAAGACTTAGGCAAAACCCAAATATTTGGCTTCAATAGACGCTAATATGGTTGTGCCAGAAGTACATAGACAAGATATTGAATGAGTTCAATATAGAAACTACAAGAGAGGCTCTTGTCGCACAGAAAGGATTGAATGAGTTCAATGTTGATGATATATTCAAGTGTATTGACATTTGGTAAAGTGAAACAAATAATCAAGTATAGATTGATACTTGATGTATGAAATCACAAAGAGTATTTATATCAATCATACTGTGATATGTACAAATCCAGATATGTCCTATGCTCTAAATGTTGAGAGCATATACCAGAATGATTCATAAGATGATCATTGGACGATAGTAAGGATATTCTTATGATCTTTTGAAAGAACTAAGAATATATTATTTGTAGAAGTGACTAATAGATGGTTAGTTCATTGTAAAAGTACTACATTGATACTAGCTTTGTCACAAAGTACAAATTAAGTTTATCTCAATCTAAAACTAAGGGTGGCACAATATAATGGAAAGTGAGTTCCATAATGGATTTGGATGATTTCCAAAGTTAAGACATTGTGACAGATACTACAACAAAAGGCTAAGTATATGACTGCTATTATAGCAGCAAAAGAGGGCATTTGTGTCAAGTAGTTTGTTATCAAACTAGGTGTAGTTCACAGCGGGATAATACTATGAAGATATATTGTACGACAATATTGTCAACATGTTTTAACCCTAAAGAACTAAAGGTCACACCGAAAGACCAAATTTATACAAAGCCATCTCATTAGAGAATGAGTGATGCGTAGAGACGCAAAGACATGCAATTACACACGGACCTGGAAGTGTCAGATCCGGAGATCAGTTGACCACTAGCAATCGTGTACATACAACACCGTAAAGCCATAGGTGTTGAATACACAAAGGTTCGAAACTAGATTATTGACTCTAGTGCAAGTGGGAGACTGTTGGAGATATGCCCAAGAGGCAATAATAAAGTGGTTATTATCATGTCTTCACACTTATGATAAATGTTTACATACCATGCTATAATTGTATTAACCGGAAACATTAATACTTGTGTGATTTGTAAACTAAAATAAGAGTCCCTAGTAAAGCCTCTTGTTAAACTAGCTTGTTGGTTAATATATGATCATTGTTTCCTGATCATGAACATAGAGATGTTATTAACAACAGGGTCATATCATTAGGAGAATGATGTGATGGACATACTCCTATAGATAAGCGTAGCATAAAGATCAAGTCATTTCAATAGTTCAATTGCTATATGCTTTCTGATACATAGTAACCTAATTCCTTCGACCATGAGATCATGCATATTGCCTTTACTGGATGGATGCTTTGATGTCATCAAACACCACACCGTAACAGGGTGGCTATAAAAGTGGCATTGGGTGTTCAGAAAGTATTGGTTGAAACACATGGATCAAGAGTGGGATTTGTCCATCCACATGACGGATAGATATTCTCTGGGCCCTCTCGGTGAAATGTCATCCAATTAGCTTGCAAGCATGTGACTTGGTCACAAGGGATCACATATCACGGGAACGAGAAAAGAGTACTTATCAGTAACGAGGTTGAACTAGGTATACAGAGATACCGACGATCATAACCTCGGATAAGTAACATATCGTGAGACAAAGGGAAATTGGTATCGTATGTAAATGGTTCATTCGATCGCAAAGTAATCGTAGAAATATGTGGGAGCCATATGAATTTCCAGATTCCTCTATTGGTTATTGTTCGGAGAAGTGTCTCGATCATGTCCGCATAATTCACGAACCGTAGGGAGACACACTTAAGGATTCGACGTTGTTTGAGTAGTTATGGTATTATGAGAAAGAGACCGAATGTTGTTCGGAGTCTCGGATGGGATCCGGGATATCACGAGGTGATCCGGAATGGTCCGGAGAATAAGATTCATATAAGGAAAGTCCCGTTTTGGAGTTGGGGAATGGTTCCGTTGTTTTCATCGGGAACATTCTAGAAGGTCCCGGAATGTCCGGCACTCCGGAGGGGAAGGGGTACATGAATGTGTCATTGCATGTTGGAATGATTGCATCATGTACTAAGTGTTCTTGCTGTCCCAAATAAAGGATTAAATTGAATCCTAAATTGAAAAAGTCAAACGGCTAGTTTGAAAGTCAAACGGCAGTTTTTGGGAAGTGGGAGGAGAGGAGGAAACCGAATTGGGGGAGGAGTCCTCCTCCCCAAGCCGGCGGCCAGCCCTAGGCCGAGTTGGGGAGGGACTCCCTCCCTCCCCTAGCGCGCCAGCCCTCCCACCTATAAAGGGAGGGGCAGGGCTCCCCTCCCAATACAACACAAGACACACAAGTTCCTATCCTCTAAACTAGAAACTAGACCTAGACCCCGGTTTAGAGCTGTTTCGGTTTAGAGCCTTCTAATTGGTTTAGAGCCCTCTAATTGGTGTGTCTAATTACTAGACCACTAATAGCCTCTCTCATAAGCTCCACCATACTCGCACCGGCTTAAGGCGAAGCCCTGCGGGATCTCCCCTCTACTTTCGGTACCACGCCGTTGTGCTGCCGGAATCGCGAGGAGAGTGCTACAACCTCCGCTGCCTGCTGGAACAAGGGAGAGGAAGGTCTTCGTCGAGTACCGAACGTGTGACCGACTGCGGGAGCGCTGCGGGAACGCGGCGCCGGAAGGATCGTCTACGCGATCTTGAGATCGGAAAGAGTACGACTACATCACCCACGAGAATCTGCTCTCGTTAAACACTTTGGAATCTTCGAGGGTGAGTTATTCCATCGACTCGTTGCTACAATCTAGTAGATAGATCTTGGCTTGTTTGTTTGTATGCGATAGAAAATTTTTGTTTTCCATGCTACGAACCCCTACAGTGGTATGGGCCCGAGCTCTGATCCTGGTGCATGTGGCTTGTCCGCATACCTTTGGCAGCCGTTGCACCTTCAAACGATGTCATTGGCATCGTTCATGGCCGTTGGACAGTAGAATCCAGCTCATAAAGCTTTGGCGACGAGGGCGCGGCTGCCTGCATGATGACTACAGATGCCCTCGTGGATGTCTTGGAGGATAGTTTTGCCGTCACCGATGATGACGCACCTTTGGAGTACACCCTAAATACTGCGCTTGTACAACTCGCCATTGATTATGGTGAAGGCCTTAGACCGCCGAGATATGCGTCGGGCGTCCGTCGGGTCATCAGGCAGTTCTCTGTTTATCAGGTACCGAAGGTACGACTGTGTCCATGTTTCTTTGATTGCCATGACCTGCATCGGCCTGACCAACTCGACCTCGTTGTCAAGATTTTCGGGTCCTTCCTGTCCTTCGGGTAGCGCAGCCTCCGAGTGCTCTGCTTCTTCGGGTGATCCCTTTGGGAATTTCCTTTTGATAGAGGGTACGCAGATTTGTTCGAGGAGCACACCTGGTGGCACCCGTGCACAGGTGGAACCGATGTTGGCGAGTCTGTCGGCCTCCTTGTTGCTTTCCGTTCCAACGTATCAAAGCTCACAACCGTCAAAGTCTCCTTCGAGTGAGTTGTAGAGCGCGCGATACGCGATCATGTTGGTGGCGTGGGCGTCGCATTCGTTCATCATCTGCTGGACGACGAGGTTCGAGTCACCATAGATAACTAGGCGCGTTGCGCCACAGATCTTTGCCATCCTCATGTAATCGATGAGGGCTTCATATTTGGCCTCGTTGTTGGAGGCGCGAAATTTCATCCTAAGGACGTATTTCATCTTATCGCCTTGCAGGGACGTCAGTATGACACCAGCTCCTGCTCCAGCCTTGCGCTTGAGCCGTCAAAGTGCATCGTCCATGACTGCGTCATGTCCGGGGTGTCCGGCAGCTGGAGCTCCATCCAGTGGACGAGGAAGTCAGGGAGGACCTGAGATTTGATAGCCTTGTGCCGCTCATAGACTATGTCTAGAGGGGATAGCTCGATGCCCCATAGGGCTACCCGCCCCGTGGCTTCGGGGTTGTTCAGGATGTTGGACAATGGTGCATCGTTAACAACCATTATCTGGTGCTCCTGGAAGTAGTGGCCCAGCCGACGAGCCGTCATGAATACACCGTAGGCGAGCTTTTGGTAGTAAGGGTACCTCTGCTTTGTTGGGGTTAGTACCTCGCTGAGGTAGTAGATTGGGCATTGGACCCCATGGGTCTTGCCTTCTTTGGGTCATTCGACCACGAGTACGGTGCTTACTACCTGGTGCTTGGCTGCAATGCATAGCATTAGAGGCTCGCGTTCCTATGGTGTGACCAGAACAGGCGAGGTGGATAACAGACGCTTCAGGTCTTCGAATGCGTCGTCTGCTTCGGGTGTCCACTCGAATTTGTCAGCTTTGCATAGCAGCTGGTAGAAAGGCAGGTCCTTCTCACCCCATGCGACTGATGAATCTGCTTAGCGCTGCAATGTGCCCAGCTAGTTGCTGGACACCTTTGAGGTTCTTCGGCTTCTCCATGGTCTGTATGGCCCGGATTTTCTTCGGATTTGCCTCGATCCGCCATTGGGAGATGAAGTATCCGAGTAATTGGCCAGATGGGACGCCGAAGGCGCACTTTTCAGGATTCAACTTGATCTTGTAGTGATCAAGGTTATCGAACGTCTCGCGGAGATCGTCGATCAGTGTCTTGGATTCCCTGGTTTTGATGACTATGTCGTCGACATAGACTTGGATGTTGCGACCGATCTGGTTTTTCAGAAACGCCTGCATGCACCTCTGGTACGTGGCACATGCGTTTTTTATCCCGAAGGGCATGGTGTTGTAGCAGAACACTCCGAACGGCGTAATGAACGCCGTTTTCTCCTGATCTTCGACCTTTAGCCGAATCTAATTGTAGCCTGAGTAGGCGTAGAGGAAGGAGAGTTTCTCACATCCTATAGTCGAGTCTATGATCTGATCGATCCGGGGGAGGGGGAAGTGGTCCTTGGGGAAGTGCTTGTTGAGTGACGTGAAGTCCACGCACATCCTGTTGAGTGACGTGAAGTCCACGCACATCCGCAGGATGTCCGTGTCCTTTTTGAGGACCAGGACGGTGTTGGCCAGCCACTCGCTCTCCTTGATTTCTCGGATGAAGTTGGCATCAAGTAGTCTATTGACTTTGATTCCAATGGCTTCGGCTCGTGGTTCGGACAGTCATCGGATCGACTGCTTGGCCGATCTTGCGTCGGGGAATACATTTAGTGCATGCTCGACTAATTCCCTGGGAACTCCTGGCATGTCTGCAGGACACCAGGCGAAGATTTCCCAGCGCTCACAGAGGAATTCGACGAGCGCGCTTTCCTATGCGGGGCTGAGGTCGTTGGCGATCAACGCCGTCTTGGAGGCATCGGTTGGGTGGACCTGCACCTTTTTCGTGTTGACCGTAGAGTCGAATGACATATCGGGTGCGTTTTGCCTGGCAACTAGGGGTGACCTGTTGTTTGTCACCTCTCGGAGCCTCGTGAGCTCCTCTAGCATGCCGAACGACTGGGAGATTCTGTTGAAATATCTATCGCAGTGGTCCGATCCGGTGAAGCTTCCCTAGACTGTGATGACGCCCTTGGGCCCTGGCATCTTGAGCAGCAGGTACTTGTAGTGTTGTACTGCTAGGAATCTTGCGAACGCCACACACCCGAGGATGGCATGGTACTGTGATGGCCAATCCACCACTTCGAACTCGAGCCTCTCACATCGAAAGTTTTCGGGCTTGCCAACGATGACGTCGAGCCATATCTTAACCAAAGGATATATGCCCTTTCCTGGGACTATGTCGTGGAACATTGTGTCGGATTGTTCCAGGCTACACAGCGGGATCTGCATCGCCGCGAGGGTGCTGGCGAACATCAGGTTGATGCCGATGCCGCCGTCCATGAAGACGCGACTCATCTCGAATCCTCCGATCTGCGCTTCGAGCACCAGGGTAGCATGACCTGGGTGAGGGATCTGGCGAGGGTGATCCGAGCGATCGAATGTGATGCATTACTCCAAACCACTGAGGTAATCAGGGATGGCAGGTGGAGCGGTCACAGCCAGGCTGACTTGTCGGGTGATCTTCTTTTGCACCCTGTTGGTAGGGCGTCCCTTCTGGATCATTAGTGACCCTTTTGGCGGCGGATATCCGCCTGTGCCATTGTTTGGGGCAGGTGCGATTGCTGGATTCGACGGTCCCACGTGTGGTGGTGGAGGAGCTCCATGGGCGATGTCTCCTGGTGCGGGTGCGGGCCCGAATCCAGGGTTTATGATCCGGCGTTGCATTTGGGTTAGGCCCTCGCTGATTTTCTGGAACTCGCGGCAGTCCTTCATCATGTGGCTGGCCTTATTTTTGCCATCTTGCTTGTCAATGTAAAAGTGGATGGTGCAAGGTTCAGACAACTTGTCGTATGCCGATGGCTCGTCATCACGGTTGCAGCGTTGCCATGTTTGCGTGAGGCATCCTCCGTCGCGGAAGTTGCCTCCGCGGTATCCTCTGTTGCTGTGGTTGTTGTTGTTGCGGCGGTCGGCGTAGCAAACCGCAACCATGTCGGGTCCATCGCGGTCGTCGTAGACGCGCGATCTTCATTTTCTACAGCGTTCGCGCCTGCGGCCGTAGTCATCCTCGTCATCCGAATGTGTTCGGTGGAGGGAATCCTTGCCATCTTCCCACTTGTTGGCGATGTCCATGAGGTGGTCAAGTGTCTTGGGCTTGATGCTCCCAAGTTCTTCCTTGAAGTCCGGGCGCTTGACACCGTCCTTGAAGGCGTCGATCGTCCTCTCCTCGGAGATGTGCGCCGTGGAGTTCTTGATGTTGGACCAACATAGTATGTACGAGCGAATGGATTCACCCGTTCGTTGGGTGCAGGCCCGTAGTTCCTTGATCGAGACTGGCCTCTTGCTGGTTCCCTAGAAGTTTCGGATGGAACTATAGGCTAGCTTCGGATGGATCCTGAGGAGAGGCTGCTGAGCCAGATTCGAGCTGCGTCTGTCAGCTGTAGCTGAAGGCATTGCAGGGCGGTGTTCCTGTTGCCACCATGCAGTTTGACGGATGAGAGGTGGTCGCTGAGCAAGGCTTTCGGGTCCTGCGTCCCATCGAACTTCGGAGTCTCCGAAGGGAGCTTGAAATTTTTCGTCATCTGCGTACGCCGAACAAATCTGCGAAATCATCGGGCTCCGCACATCTCTCCATCGTCATCCTCTTCGGATTTAGTTGAGCATGCGCGTTTGGCGCGTGCCTTGTAGACCTTGCGATGAGCGAGGTTGTTTCGAGCGTCGTAGTCGCTGCTACGACCTCTTGTGCTCTTGCTACATCGCGGTAGATCGTGCTCGTCCTCGTCGGATGAAGGCGTGGGGCTGCGGTTGAATCTGACCGCAGCCTTTTTCTTCGGATCCGCTGGAGCTTCCTCGTGGAGCGCAGCTCCGACGAGTCTGAGTCTGGCTAGCGCGGACTTGTGCATGGCACTCTTCGGGTCCCCCACCGGAGGTGGATGGGACGCGAGGTACGTGGTGGCTGCCATGATCGCAGCCTGCGGTGTCTTCGGTATGACGTTGCCGTTGACGTCCATATCCATGGAGGACGTGTTAAGGGTTTTGGTGACCTCTCGTCGTGCGGCGGGGTCCATGTGCTCTGTGCGAGAGTGATGCTTGTTGGCATGATTGCCGTGAGAGCTGGAGCCACCAGCGACGGAGAGCGCAAGACTCCGAAGCTGCCTGCTTTCGTTTGTCTAGTTCCTCCTGCATCTTTACCTGCCGGTTATGCTCGTCGATGAGGAGCAGGTGGTATGCCATCAGCAGATCACGTGAAGAATTCACAGGCAGGATCTTGTTGCCCGCCACGGCTTCGCGTGCCTGGCGCCATCCGTCCTCATTGAGGTTGATCTTCTGGTAGGCATTAGCGTCGTCTTCGTTTGGCTGGAGGGGCGGTTGCCCTCCGTTTGCTCCGTTCCAAGTCTGCGTGTTGGGCGGTGGATTGGGAGGTGGGTTGGGTGTGCTCGAACCTGGTGGCAGTTCCGATTCACCATGGATAACCACGGCGCACTGGTAGCGCCTGCGGATTGGGTCGCTGCTGCCGCAGCTTTCGGATCTGGAACCGTAGCTTTCTTCGTGGAGGGACGCATAGATCTGAGTTGCAGCTGCTGCTGTCATAGGACTCATCTGTCAGCGTCGATGTGTGTAGCACGCCGATGGGTGGGACCCACGAAACGGGCCTGATGGATGGTGGCGGCACCTGCTCTAGGAGGCGTAGAGTGCCAGTCTGCCCCACCTGGAAGCAAAAGCTCCTGAACTGAAGGGGTTGAAAACATAAGGAGATAGTATTTTGAAAGGTTGGGGTTTTGAAGAAGGTAAGAGTGTCTTGGTACTTCTACCAAGAGTGGAAGTCAAAATTTTATATACGATTTTGGACAGACTAGGGATAAGATTAATTGGATGCTCTCTCTTGAAAACATAAGAAGATAGTATTACATAGCTCTCCCTAATTTGTTATTTGAATATAGAGTTAAATCCACGGTTAATCATTAAACTTGCTTAGCAAAGTCAATACAGTCATTGTACAATGGGAATACAAATTTACGGTCACTAAAGTCACGTCGTAGTATCACTTGCGGTCACTACTCGCATCGTAGAGATGTATTTGCTGACGTGGCTAGCCGGGACCCAGTGTTAGTAATAATATATAGGTAAAGACTAGGAAACAGGCCCGTGCGTTACAACGGAAGAGAAAGAAAAATTTCATACATACCTTCTTTCCCTAGCATAGTTCGTCGGCCATCAGAAGTTGCTAAGTGTGCAGTCAGCGGCCATCTTCGCGATGACCTTTGGATTGCCACCATGATAGTCAGGTCATACTCCATTTGCTACTATTTATGCCATCAGCGGCCACCTCCGCGATGACCTTTAGATCACCATGGTTGTGACCTCGTGGTCCCCAAGTGGTGACATAGTGGCAATGTAGAAAAATAAAACTTAATTCGAATTCTCTAGTTACATTGAATCATTTTTTAGATCCATAGATCGCTAATGAGATGATATGAGAACTTCAGTATTCTACTTTGGAAAAGCTAATCACAATTCAAGAACAAGTTAGAGAAAAGAAAGAGACATGGAGGTTAGAAAAAAAAATGTCATGCAAGCTAACATCTAACGTGGTTTAAAAATAAAATGTGACGCAGGATACATAAGCCGCTTTTATATTCGTTAGAAAGAAATTCATGCTTGGATCTAAGCGCACCTCACCTGGTGATCGATCGGAAGGTTGGAAATTGTCGAAGCTGCCACGGAAATCTCAGCCCGAAGGTTGGCATGTTGCATTGACTGCAGAGTGTGTGTGTGTCCTGCATTTAGCCCACCAGCATTGCCGCCGGTCACCCATCTTGGTGCGGTTCTATCTGAGCTGTTGTCCTCGGGGCTCGGTCGCTTGGGACGCTTTCACACTGGGTTTAAATCTTGGCCGTCATGAAATTTAGCTGTCTAGTTTATTTTGTAGTAGTTGTAGTAGTTGTCGTCGCGCCGCATGTAGCCGTCCCCTTCAGCTGCCGTTCTTGGGGAACAATGGCTCCTTGCATTTGGGACTCGCGATGCATGCCATGGATGAATTAGGCTGGCAGGTACTTCTCGTTCTCCTCCGGGCGGCCCGTGGCCTGGCCTTGTTTCGATTGACTTCATGTCCTCGGCTGGCCTTGTTTTGATCGACTTCATGTCCTCGGCCGGCAAAAATGATCTACTATATTGCACCTTGTCATGTTTCGATCCAATATAATTGGGCGACTCTAGGGCTACCTGTAGTTCTGCACTCCCAACTAACCTTCCCACCTGCAGCAACAGTAGCGCCCAACCGATCTTATCCACCAACGGCGACCCATCGAGATGGCATGGCGATCACGGCTGCTTGGAACATATGGAGCGGCACCAACGGCAACCCAGCGAGACAACATGGCAATTGCAGCTACTTGGAACAAATCGCGTGTCTTTTGTCTTGTGGACTCGTAGCCTCGTGGCCAAGTGGATTTGAACGTACGTGTATGCAGCGATGGATAAGGATATTGAGCACAGCCTTGCATGTGTTGTACACGGAATCCGCGAAAAATATTGAACACTTACGTGACTTATGAGTGATAGGGTGGGTAATATAATTGAATTGTTAGGGGTAAAGCGATCCAAAAAAGTGTAGGTATTACAAGAAACACTCATTCCTTTATTATTAGGTATAGATATAGAATAACAGGTAAATAATTACACATATGAAGGTTTTTTTGCAAAACAACCGTCCCTTCCATGATTCCCCAATTGCCTATATCGTGACATGTACCTGCCTCCAAAAATCCAGCGCCGCCGCCGGTGGAGCTGGCCTGCGTGCTCTTCCCCACCTTCCCACGCTGCCGCGAGCTCCCCCTCCTTCATGTTTTCTCTCGGCTCGATCCCCACACTGATCTGTCCCAGACTCCAAAATATCCCTGGCTCCAAATAAATCCGGCTCTGTCGCTGCCGATGGAGCTCGTCGGCGCATGCTCCCCCACCTCCCTCTCTGGAGCTCACTCCCCCAGGGCCTCTACCTGCTCGACGCAAAGCGCGCGCTCGAGGACTGGAACCCGCGCGACGCCAAGCCACGCCCTGCGGCTGGACGGGTGTCTCCTGCAACGACGACACCGGCGCCGTCACGGGGTCTCCCTCGCGGCCGCCAAGTTGGTCGGACCGTTTCCCTCCATGCTCTGTCGCAACCTGCGCCTCGCGTTCCTCGACCTCAACACGAACTACATCGGCCCTGACGTCCCCGCCAAGGCTGTCACAGGTGCAAGGCGCTGGCCAGCCTCGACCTGTCCATGAACTCGTTCGTGAGCACGCTCCCCGATGCGCTCGCCGGCCTCCCGGAGCTCGTCTACCTCAGCCTCAAGGGCAACAACTTCTCCGGACCTATCCCGGAGTCCTTCAACACGTTTAAGAAGCTCGAGTCGCTCTCGCTCGTCATCAACCTCCTCGGCGGCGAGGTCCCGGCTTTCCTCGGCGGCGTTGCCACGCTCCGGGAGCTCAACCTCTCCTACAACCCCTTCGCGTCGGGGCCCGTGCCGGCCGAGCTCGGGGGGCTCGCCGCCCTGCGCATGCTATGGCTCGCCGGCTGCAACCTCGTTGGTTCCATCCCGCGCTCGCCGGCAGGAGGTCGACCACCAGATCGACGAATTTTCTACCAATCAATTTCAGTTTCGCTTTTGGTTTTGATCTCTCGATTGATTCTCTGCGCTGCTGCTAGATGCCACCGCCCACAGAACAGCCTGGCACCTCGTGGATCAAACAGACTACTAAAATAAAATAGAAAAGGGGATTGGGTTGGACATGAGAGATTCGGGAGATAGGTGGCGCCGGTAGAGCTAGGTGCTCTGGCCGGACGAGGAGAGAGCTAGCGCTGGTACTAGATGGCTGGCTCCGCGCATCCTGCATGAAGAAGCAGACGCCGCTGCCCTCCCAACAAGGACGAGGACGACGCCCGCTACGGTGTAGAGGCCTGCTCGCGCGTCGGTTGATTTTTGGTCTTTTTTGCAAATAATACACGATGAGAGGCTGACAGTGGGTCTCTAGCTCGTCTTGTCATCAAATACATCTCCGATGCGTGACCGTGTGTGACACTCCGATGCGTCTTTAGTGACCGTAAGTTCGTATTTTCATTGTACAATGATTGTATTGATTTTGCTAAGCAAGTTCGATGACTAACCATGGATTTAACTCTAGAATATACTAGAACAGTTGTGATTGCAAAAGCATCTTGGCTCATGTTTTGAAATGCCGCATTATTTAAAAATATGTAAAATAAGCCAAAACATATCCTTTGTTAAATAGCTTTTGTCAATTGAGAGTAAGGTAGAGAATTAGCTTAACTACTACACATTCAATGATAAGCACAATCAAACAAAAATTGATTCACCACTGAGCAAGAAAAGTTTTTGTTCCCACTAATTTTTGCACCTTGGACCCATAGTCAGGGTTACTGAAAATGAGATGTTACAGCCGCGATATCCACACCTCCCTCGTCGGGACGCCGAATGAGGAAGCTCCGCTGCTGCCCACCACTAGTACGCTTCCCGGTGTTGATGCCGACGGTGGTGGAAGGAGGGGCGAGGATGAGGGTGACGCCGGTTGTATGGGCGCACCTGCATATCATCAAGTGATCGCCGCCGTCCCACGCCACCATCAAAGCTATAAACCTTATCTCATGTTACTACCATACTAGTTTATAATCTGACCATACTAGTTCTAGAATCGACTTTGTGAGAGTATAGTCCTTCCAAGAAAAATTATCTTCAGCTTTGCATGTTCTTTTTTACTACCTGATGAGTTATCAAAACGTGGATCTTTTTTCACCTATAATTAGCACTCAATGCCTCACGCGCTCCATGGTCCATTATGCCAGTAACATGATCCTAAAAGTAATTAAAAGCCCCTCATGCATGTACACATGACCCGATCAAAGGTGCATTTGTTGCTTAGCGCACCACTTGATGATCCAGGCACGCCTGGGTTTGATTAAACAATGATGTGGAATCTGTAGTACAATTAAGACCAGCGCAAAGCCGTGATTAACTATAATCAAATCTCACAAGAGGGATTCATGCAGCAAGTAATCTACTCCTAGTGCTGCTCTTGCTTTCCGACCTTTACACAGTATTATAGGCCGCCACGAAGATCCAGCAAATCATGCCATGGTCCAAAAATTTTAGGCTTCGAAGCAAAGGTTGGGAGGTCAACAACTTTCTTTATTTTAGCACTTTCGCACTAGCACCTGCAGCATTTTTTAGTACATGATACCTGAGCTGTTTTCCTTGTTTACCTTTTTTTTGCTGGGCATTTCTTTGTATTCGAACTTTGCTGGAGAGTTTGAGTTGTGTTCTGTGAAATTTATGCAGGATAATATCTCTAGAGCTTTTGAACAGTCGGTCAGAGTTGAAGCAGGAAAGTTATATGTGTGGACGATCATGCATGAGAATCACTAGCCACTGTTTGACACGTATAGCTGTATTTTATACTACATTTCTAGAATAAGATGATTTGCACTTCATGCTCAATAACTGTACCGCCTTGTCCTGCTTGAGACTTGGCTAGTTGCATTGACGTGAAACAGTCCATTTATAATCATATCACATGCATTAATTGCTAATTTGCAAATCAAAGAGGTCGATACGTACTCACCACTACAGAAATGGTCAGATGCGCCGACGGCCGCTTGATACGCCGACGGCCAAACGTCGGGGCCGTCGGCGTAGGACCGGACCAGGCCAGCCCAAGTCGCCAGCCCTCGGCGTAGCCAAGCCGTCGGCGTAGTATACTCTACGCCGATGGTCACCCTCGGCGTAGTGGAGGCCCTCGGCGTAGCCAGGGGACGCGTGACACATACCGGCCAGCACGGATGGCGCGCTAACGGTGCCGTCCGTTACGCCGACGGCGACCCTCGGTATACTCTACGCCGACGGCGACCCTCGGCGTACCCGCCACGTACGCCGACGGTCACCCTCGGCGTAGCCTTCTGCATTTTTCCTTTCTACTTGCACACTTATTTTATATTTGTATCAATTATTTATGTTCTTTTTTATTAATTGGATGATTTCGTACCCTCTGAATAGCAGTCTCCACGCCCACATGAAATATCGTTGCGAATCTTCTCACACCCCGAGAAATTTCTATATGTTTGTAAGTGTTATTATCGCATGTGGTTCTGAATAGCACTCACCACGCCCACATGAAGTGTGTGTGAATTTTATGTATCACACATTTTAGAGAAGCTGTTCAAAGATTCAATGCTTTTATCGCAAGTGGTTCTGTCAACCCTACTGAGGAGCGGACGATAGTTTCTCTTGTAGATATAGCATGTTCCGGACCCGTATAAGGGGGAATCTCCCCGTCGAGGTGAAACCGGGTAGGATAGTGCCCCAACTTGTGAACCAACATGGTTTTACATCACCCTATGACCTAAACAAACACAAAACAAGAGAGAGCTATGCCGGGCTACCCCTGTCAGAGGAACGTCTAGGGGGGGTAGACGATCCGAGTGTGCACAGATCAGGGTTTCGCTGGAGGAAGACCACGAGAACATCGGAATCAGATGAAAACTTGCATGTGTCCCTAGCATATGTGTGTGAGTGTGGTGAGAGGTTGGTATAGGTGCTTGCATGTGTCCCCCTCGCATGCATGCGCTCTAACCTAGAAGCGAAGGTTCCAGACCCGTATAAGGGGGAATCTCCCCGTCGAGGTGAAACCGGGTAGGATAGTGCCCCAACTTGTGAACCAACATGGTTTTACATCACCCTATTACCTAAACAAACACAAAACAAGAGAGAGCTACGCCGGGCTACCCCTGTCAGAGGAACGTCTAGGGGGGTAGACGACCCGAGTGTGCACAGATGAGGGTTTCGCCGGAGGAAGACCACGAGAACATCGGAATCAGATGAAACCTTGCATGTGTCCCTAGCATATGTGTGTGAGTGTAGTGAGAGGTTGGTATAGGTGCTTGCATGTGTCCCCCCTCGCATGCATGCGCTCTAACCTAGAAGCGAAGGTTCCGGACCCGTATAAGGGGGAATCTCCCCGTCGAGGTGAAACCGGGTAGGATAGTGCCCCAACTTGTGAACCAACATGGTTTTACATCACCCTATGACCTAAACAAACACAAAACAAGAGAGAGATACGCCTGAGCTACCCCTGTCAGAGGAACGTCTAGGGGGGTAGACGATCCGAGTGTGCACAGATCAGGGTTTCGCCGGAGGAAGACCACGAGAACATCGGAATCAGATAAAAACTTGCATGTGTCCCTAGCATATGTGTGTGAGTGTGGTGAGTGGTTGGTATAGGTGCTTGCATGTGTCCCCCTCGCATGCATGCACTCTAACCTAGAAGCAAAGGTTCCGGACCCGTATAAGGGGGAATCTCCCCGTCGAGGTGAAACCGGGTAGGATAGTGCCCCAACTTATGAACCAACATGGTTTTACATCACCCTATGACCTAAACAAACACAAAACAAGAGAGAGCTACGCCGGGCTACCCCTGTTAGAGGAACGTCTAGGGGGTAGACGATCCGAGTGTGCACAGATCAGGGTTTTGCCAGAGGAAGACCACGAGAACATCGAAATGAGATGAAAACTTGCATGTGTCCCTAGCATATGTGTGTGAGTGTGGTGAGAGGTTGGTATAGGTGCTTGCATGTGTCCCCCTCGCATGCATGCGCTCTAACCTAGAAGCGAAGGGGTAGACCACCGGTTCTCCAGGAGTTATAGCACTTGGAAAATCTGTGAGATCATCTTATCTATACTTAAGTTGGAAAGATTGAATTATACAATTCCATCATAGCATATAACTACATCTCGCAAGATGGCCATTAGACTCTTAGTGAGGAGCTATAGGGGTAGCCCACGTCTAGGGTTATAGGGTAGCCCACATCTAGGGTTTGCTTGGAAAACGAGCACAAGACGAAATAAAAAATTATATATTAATAATATATAGTTTCTTCTATAATAGTAGACACTAAATAAAGTATCTTGTAAAATTTGATATTAAACAAAAGAACCCTTCCTTAAAAAAAACCCTGTCTACCCTGAGAAAAAAACCCTAACTACGCCGACGGCTGCCCTCGGCGTATGCCTGGCCGTCGGCGTAGCCCTATCCTTTTAGGGCTGCCCACGCGGCCTACCTGAGCCACTCGTTGCTCCTCTCCAATCCAAAGCCCGCGCCCACCCCCGATCCGACCCCGCCGCCAGCAGCCGCCATTCCCGCCGCCAGCCCTCCCTCCCCCGAGCCTCCAACGCCTCCTCCCTCCCCCCTTAGCCAACGCCGTCACCCCCTCCATCCCTCCCCCGCACGAGCCACCGCCGCCACCACCCCGCCGCCTCCCGTGCCTCGTAGGTTCCGACCCCGCCGCCACCAGCCGCCATTCCCGCCGCCAGCTCCTCCCCCATTCGCGCCGCCGCTAGCCCTCCCTCCCTCGAGCCTCCACCGCCCCCTTCCCTTCCCCCGTAGCCGCCACCCCTCCCTCCCCCGCCGCTGAGCGCCACCGCCGCCTCGCTGAGCGCCGCCGCCTGCAAACCGTGCCTCCCTGAGCGCCGCCGTCTGCCTCCCGCCTGCCTCCCGTGCCCATCACCGCCGCCCCGAGCTCGTCGTCCCCGCAGGTAGCTCCTGTAGAAATAGAAATAAAACTAGGTAAAAATAAAATAGGTAGAAATAGAAATAAAATAGGTAGAAAATTATTTAGAAATAGAATAGGTAGAAATTTATTTAGAAAATAGAATAGATAAAAAATTATTTAGAAATAGAAATAAAATTAGATGAAAAAATTATTTAGAAATATAATAGGTAGAAATAGAAATAAAACTAGATGCACAAAGTAGAATATTTTTTGAATGAGCCTAATTATACATGTTGTGACTAAGGTGTTGTCTTTATGTCAATGTACAAACTTTGTAGTGTTTCGGGAGAGATGGTGTAGGTGACACCTCGATCCCGTCTCCGAGTTCCGTCGCCGACCTCGACACTCGGTTGATCGACTACTTCCTCTACCACCGAGGGTGAGAATCTGTTCGCCTCTCTTGTACCTAGGTTTTATTTTTGTGTCTAGATCACCAAGTCTGTCACGTCACCTAGGCGTCATCCCGACCGTAAGCGTTACGCGACTTAATATGCATTAGTGGTCTCGCATATTTTGGACTGTAACGCTTATGGATTTTATCGGGCAGTCGGCGGATTCGTAGTTGGGTTTGGTTCTCCCTGGCTCTACCTCGATTCGAGACAGGATTTCGGTGGCGCCTCCTCGTTGTTCTCCGGATGCACATCCTCTTGGCTTTTTGTCGAGACGTGTATCGGGAGAGCAGCGGGGAGGTGCTGCCGAAATTCTGCTTGGATCGGGGTAGAACCAGGGAGAACTTACCCAATCTACGGATCCGGCGGCTGGTTAGGACCCTCTTTTCCTATTGGATATGTAGGTTGATGAATGCGTAAAAATATGAAGCATTTAATCTCCTGTTTGATATAAAATGTTATATTTGTTGTTTGTCTCCCAATAAAGCAGAAGAGGATGGCTGATAATGTGTGGATGTACAGTGGCCGTATTAGTGCGACTAATAAAACAGACGATTGGGTACGGAACACTCATTTGTTAGTGAATGAGTTAGCGCGTGGTTCGAAGGCAATGGTTCGGGCACTTTGTCCCTGCGCTCATTGCACTAAGCGTCATCGTCAGGGAAAGGATGACATGCACAAACACCTTCTGCAATATGGGTACATGTCTAACTATGTCACGCAAGTCGACTTTGCTCGGTACGAACGTGACAGAGGTGAGGTGATGCATCATCGGCTCAATGGCAATGAGCACGATGGGATTAGAAACATGCTAGATGATCTTATCGATGCCGACCAGCCGAATTCGCCACCTCCACGGGAGGAATCACCAGAACCGGAGGAACCGCTAGAACCGTAGGAACCGGAGTCAACCGCGAAGGCCTTCCTTGATATGATGGCCGCGGCTAAGAGGCCTCTGTACGAGGGTGCAAAGATTTCTTAGCTGGATGCCATCTCTCAGTGTCTAGCCGACAAGTGCCAGTACTCCGCCACCCGTTCTCACTTTGAAGCTAATCTGAGAACATGTGGTAACATGTTTCCCGAAGGGCATTGTCTGCCTAAAACCTTTCACAAAACGAAGAAACTCATGAAGGAGCTCAACATGGATTATGAAAAGATAGATTGCTGTCCAAAAGGCTGCCTTTTGTTTTGGAAACAGTTTGAGGGTGACCAGTACTGCTCCATTTGTAAGGCCTCTAGATATGAAGAGATAATGGGGAAGGATGGTCAGGTGAGGCAGTCGAAGGTCGCTAAGAAGATACTTTGGTATCTCCCATTCATAAAAAGAATCCAGCGGCTTTACTTGAGCGAGGAGACTGCCAAACAGATGACGTGGCACAAGAAGGGGAAAAGATACGAGGACGAGCACGGACGGAAGAAGATGGGACATCCATCTGATGGTAAGGCATGGAAGAACTTCGATGACAAATAACCCCGGTGGGCAGAAGAGTCTCGGAATGTTAGAATTGCGATAGCAACAGATGGCTTCAACCCATATGGTATGTCGACGGCCTCGTACAGCTGCTGGCCGGTGTATGTTATTCCGCTCAATCTCCCTCCCGGAGTATTAATGCAACGGAAGACCATGTTTTTGTCGCTGATAATTCAAGGACCTGAGTATTCGGGGAAGAACTTGAGTGTCTACATGCACCCGATTGTGGATGATTTGAATCACTCTTGGATACACGGGACGTTGACATACGACCGAGCATCAAAGAGAAACTTTTTGATGAAAGTTTGGTTGCAGTATACTATGCATGACATGCCCGGGTATGCCCTAACGTGCGGATGGTGTACAACTGGTAAGTGGCCATGCCCAGTGTGCAGACACCGACTTGAGTTCCTTTGGCTAAAGTCGGGTCGCAAATATGTTGCGTTTGACACGAATCGACAATACCTCAAAAGAAATCATTCGTTCAGAGAAGATAGAAAGAACTTCAAGAAGGGAAAAGTTGTGCATGAAGTAAAAGAGGTACCAAAGTTCGAGGGTGCAGCTGTTGATGCCGAGATACATGCTCTCGTGCTCGCGGCGCCGGGAACTGGCCATCAATTTGCGGGATATGGTGTAACGCATAATTGGAC
Organism: Avena sativa; assembly: GCA_916181665.1. Classification (NCBI taxonomy): domain Eukaryota; kingdom Viridiplantae; phylum Streptophyta; class Magnoliopsida; order Poales; family Poaceae; genus Avena; species Avena sativa. Next base: position 406,485,087 of record OV702283.1, on the reverse strand, counting down.
TCACGTGGCAGCCTTAACGAATATCGTGTATTACAAGGACCTCGAACTTCCCCGTAACATCGATGTGATGCACACCGAAAAGAATGTCGGGGAGTCCCTTTTTCACACAGTCCTGAACATTCCTGGGAAGTCAAGGGATAATGTCAAGGCTAGAGTCAATGTTGAGAAGCTTTGTGATAGGAAGAGATTACACATGCAGCCTCCTACTGTCCGTCGAAAGAATTGGTTCAAGCCGCATGCCTACTACTGCCTTGATAATGTCCAAAAGAAGAAGTCATTTAGTTGGCTCAAATACGTCGTGATGTTCCCTGACGGTTATTGTTCGAATATAAGTAAGGGAGTCAATCTTTTGACGGGACAAGTCAACGGGCTCAAGAGTCACGACTATCATATATGGATTGAGCGGCTGATGCCGGTGATGGTTCGAGGGTATCTCCCTGAGAAAGTATGGCGAGTGCTTGCGGAGTTGAGCCATTTCTTCTGCACCCTCTGTGCTAAGCAGATATGTCCTCTGGTTATTGAGAAGCTGCAAGTTTAGGTGTCGGAGTTGCTATGCAATTTGGAGATGATCTTTCCGCCAGGCTTCTTTACTCCGATGGCACATCTCATTGTGCACCTCGTGAACGAGGCACTCTTGGGGGGGGGTGCAATTTCGTTGGCAATTTTGTATTGAGAGAGAGTTTAAGTATATTCGAAAGATAACTGGAAACAAAGCCAAGATGAAGCATGCATAGCTGAAGCAACATGCCTTCGGGAGATGGCAGACGCCGCGACAACCTACTGGCCCGATGATGTTCCCACTATGCATAACCCGGTCTCTCGTTACAATGTCGACCTGCCCAAGAATGACCCCAAGCTCGAACTATTCCAATTTCCTGGTGGCAAGGCCGGTAAAGGACTAAAATATAGGTTGCCGAAGGAAGAGAAGGATTGCATAATGCTCTATGTGCTTATGAACATGAAGGAAGTGGTCGATTTCATTAGGTAAAATGGTGAACACCCTACTATGCATAATGCTCTATGCAGCTAGTAACTCGGTCTCCGTCTGATGCTTATTTTCTCCTTCTTAGCGATTTCACGGATGAACAGTGGCCGGGACCGACGGATCCCTCTCCCATGGAGTTGGACACTCTACTGAAAGAGGGTGCTCCCGGAAATAAAAAACTTTGTGTCCTGGTTTATGGAAAAAGTAATTTCTAACCTGTCCCTCTTACCTTGCAATATGTGACTTGTCCCTCTTATTCCACGTAACTACTGAACGCAACAAATTTGAACTGTACCTGTAGGGAGCTGATCCCAACGTTGAGATGTCAGATGAGCTGAAATGTGTTTCCCAAGGTTGTAACAGTGTCGTCATGAAGTATGAGAAGTATGATGTGAATGGGTTTCGCTTCCATACAGAGACGCACCAGAAAGGGCGACCGAATGCAAAAACGGTAAATACTGGGGAGTTCACCAAAGGAGCCGATTCCCTTGATTACTACGGAAGGTTAGAGAATGTATATGAGCTGACCTTCAATCGTACGAATGTCGAACTCAATCTTGTTGTGTTCAAGTGCCACTGGTTTGACCCAAGGGGTGGACTGAGAAGTACCCCTTTCATTGGGTTAGTTGAAGTTAGGCCTTCAACCACCTATAGCGGAGCCGATGTCTTTGTTGTTGCTCACCAAGCCAACCAAGTTTATTATTTGCCCTACCCATGCCAGAAAGCGGAACTCCAGGGCTGGGAAGTCGTGTTCCAGGTATCGCCACATGGTAACCTACCGATTCCCTCCGAGGATGATTACAACAACATTAACCCTATAACATACGAGGGAATTTTCTATCAAGAGTAAGAGGACTTCGGACACTTTGATTTAGAACCGGTTGATCTTGAGGACCTTGGGAACGATGTAGAAACTCGGGGTGAGTCAGTGGTGAATCTACATGACATAAGTATGCTCGAGAAGCTCCATACCGAGAATGACAACGATGATGAGCCTAAACCCTTCGATGAGAATCCAGATTTCTACTCAAAAGATAATGATAGTGAGAATGAGAATGAGAATGGGAATGAGAATGAAAATGATAGTGAGTATTTATTTTTCAATGAATTTTATTTTGTCTTTGTGCTTAACTATTTTCTTAATTGCATTATGCCTTTATTCTTTGTGTATACATTTTATTATGTCTTTGTGCTTAACCGTTTTCTCTTACTTAATGCATGTGATTGAACAATATGAGCAGCGGCAAGGCAACCAGTTCGTCCTTGCTTAATGCGCTGAAGCAATGCAAGAAAAGAGTTACACGGAGTGGGAGACAGCCAAATCCCAATCCGCGTTACCCCGATCTTGCTCCTGCTGGCGGAGTACGGGGTCGAGGCCGAGGTCGAGGAGGAAGAGGTGCCACGGGAGGAGGCGTGGACTTTGACCCACCACCCTCTGCTTCCGGCGACGTGGCTCCTGAGTTGTTCCTGACAGAGCAGCCTTTTAGGGCCGAGAGGGAGGCAGAGTCTGAGAGGGAGGCAGAGTCTGAGAGGGAGGCAAGGACCGAGAGGGAGGCGGGGACCGATACGGAGGCGGACACTAGCCGCGAGTTGGTGGGGCCGAAGAAATTGCGGAATCGTGGGGAATCGGGAGTCCCTGATGAGAAGTTTGAGCCTAGGACTCACAAGACGAAAGCCCTTATTATTCCAGATGGCCTTGAGTAAGTTTACTAATTTGGCAATTTAAAACATTTTATTTCATGTTGGTCATAAATAATTTGGCATGTGTACTAATGTTTATTATTGTGCAGCAATTGGACATTTCCTCCGGGGACCAAGGCTCGCCTTCCTAACAGCCTCGTTGGAGCTCTGATTAGGAAGTTCTGGCCGGGCTATCACATTACCCACGAGGGTGACAGGAAGCTAGCTACTACTTGGGCGGACTACCAGACTACCCGTGTCCCGAGCTTTCGACAGCTGCTGATGCCGTCATCACCAAGTTTTGGGTAAGGCATATTTCTCGAGTTATGTTCATACTTGATGACCCCACCGTGCTAACTCATGACTCTTATGCATGATTGAAGTGCTTTTACCGTGTGGCCGAGGAGGACCAGGAGAAGGCGCAGAGGACTTTGCTTGGGGCTTGTGTGAAGTTGACCCCCCAGGTGTGGTACAACCAGAAGGTCACGGCCGCTAGCCACTTCTGGGCGGACAGGGGCGTGAGGGTCAGGAAGGAAGACATTGTCGGTAGGAACCCTAATCCTGAGTACTCGATGACGCCAGAAGAGTACATGTCGGTGAGTAAAATGTCAATGAGATTCTACATTGCTGCTAAGTTGCCATTGCATTTCTGGAGTTGAATATTGCATTTTCAGGTTATCCCCGATTGGGCCGAGCCGCATCGACTCGCATGGGAGGAGCTGGTTAGGACGAGGTGGCTCAGAGAAGACGAGGAGTTTGCAGCCTTGTCGAGGCGGAACGCGGATAACCGAGGCGATGGTGGAACGCACTGCGCGGGAACCCCAAGTCAAGGGGAACGTGGTACGTATATACATGGAATGACCTGCGTGTATTTCTCGTCATGTTTGTACTTCATATGCATAATATTTCTTTTCGCGATACAGGTGGCCAAGGCACAACCCGGGGAGGTGATTCATGACGTCGCCGTCTATGAGATGATGCAGCGAAAGAAGCCCAATTACTCGGAGCCTCAACCCTCGTTGCCCGTGTACTTCGGCACTACCCAGAATGACTTGGGGAACTACAACACGATGGTGAAGGCTCTTCACCCCCATGTGGATGACCCCATTCACGCGGAGATCGACGAGGAGTCGTTGGTCCTGTCGGGGCACGGATTGCAGCATGGGCGCCTCAAGATTCTGAATAAGAAGGTCAAGCCTACCCTCAGCACGAGCTTCAGCCGTCTCAAGGCTACCTACCCCGCCGACGGCCCCCCTATCTCGCCTCGTGGCCAGCCTCATCGATCCAGAGATGATGTAAGTTTTTCTCGTTTTCATCATCTTTATGACTTTTGTTCCTGTATGGCTAACCACTGACGAGATTTCTTGTATTTGAAATTGAAGGGAATATGCCCTGAGAGGCAATAATAAAGTGTTTATTATGTGTATTCCAAGTATATGATAGATGTTTATTTTGCATGCTATAATTGTATTAATACGGAAACATTAATACATGTGTGTTTAATAAACAAACAGAAAGTTCCTAGTTATGCCTCTCTCATAAACTAGCTCGTTGATTAACAAGATGATCAAGGTTTCCTGATCATGGACATTGGATGTTGTTAATAACGGGATCACAACATTAGTGTAATGGTGTGATGAACATTCATCCGAAGTATAGCATTACGATCAAAGTCATTGAGTTTATATTGCTACAACAACTTACGAAGTGATCCTAATCCTTAGACCATGAGATCATGTCAATCACTAACACCGGAAGAGTTTCTTGATAACATCAAACGTCACACCGTAACAGGGTGATTATAAAGATGGATTCAGAACTAATAAAGTGTTATGTTGAGGCTCATGGATCGAGAGTGGAATTTGTTCATCCCGATGACGGATAGATATACTCTGGGCCCTCTCGGTGATATCACATTGATTAGCTTGCAAGCAAGTGATTTGATCACTAGAATGTTATATCACAGGAACGAGAAAAGAGTGCATGTCGGTAACGAGATCAAACTAGGTATGGAGATACCGATGATCGAATCTCGGACATGTAATATATCGTGAAACAAAGGGATTAAGATACTAGCGTAAAAGGTTCCGACGATCACAAGAAAGTCATCGTTGAATGTGTGGGAGTCAGTATGGGTCTCTAGATCCCGCTTCTGATTATTGATCCGAGAGGGGTCTCGATCATGTCCGCATTATTCACGAACCGTAGGGTGACACACTTAAGAGACACCGACATCCAATTGGAGCAAATGTTTCATGCCGAAAGAATGAACAAGCGCAGGAATTTATTTCACTAGATACCGAAACAGGTTTTCGGGTGAAATTGCATAAAGTGGTTATGCATGTGAAATAGAATTCTAGCAAGGGGTTATTTGTGAATGTTTGTCATTAAAGTAATTGACAAAATTCTGAATAAAATAAAAGAGTTTTATTTAATGAGAGTTTGCATTAAATTTGGTGGAAATTTAATGGGAATTTGAGTGAACTTTTGAGTGGAGGGAATTTAAAGGAGATTTGTGAGTGGAGTGTCCACCCACATGAAGAGGGGAGGGCAAGGGGGCAGCCCCCATGCGCCGGCCACACCCTTGGGGTTCCCCCTCCTCCTATAAAAGGAGCCCCCTCCTCACTTGTCTCTCACACCTCCTCGTGAAGGATCTCTCTCCCCCTCTAGAATTTATTCCCCATGGTCTCGGACTAGCGAGATACATGTTCCCGGTGGCTATTCGGCAAGAAAGAGTTGTGCTTCCGCTGCATCGCTGGAGCGAGGAGGTGGAGGTTGTTCGGTGCCTCGAACGTGTGAGCGAGCACGGATGCGCTGCTGATTTGCGGCGCTAGGACTTCCTCTCGATCTTGAGATCGGCAAGAGATCGTCTACATCAACCACGAGTTGAACTCGTTAAGCTTTGTCGGTCTTCAAGGGTATGTTCTCTATGGATATACATCCGCCCGTTGTTTGTATCTAGTAGATAGATCTTGGTATATAGTTCACATCGTAGGAAAATTTTTGTTTTCTATGCTGCGAACCCTACAGTGGTATCAGAGCCGGATCTATGCGTAGATACTTTACACGGGTAGTACACATATGAGTATGTGGGCGATGATGATCATGTTGTTGCTCCTTTGTTGTAATTTTGGATATTGGTGGCATAGTGGGATGAAGCGGCCCGGACAAACTTTACATGTCCTCGCACATGAGACCTGTTCCACGCTTGACATGCAACTAGTTTGCATAAGTGGCTAGCGGGTGTCTGTCTCTCCTACTATAGTCAATATCTATTTTGCAAGCGATTTGTCAACAATTTGATTATCCTCTTTGTGGTTCATGTTCGTAGGTAAGAACGGTTCTATCTCGAAAGCCCTAAGCCACGTAAAACTTGCAATGGATAAATTAGAGGCGTCTAGTTTAGATTGTTGCAGGGCTAGTGTTATGATATGGTAGTGTTGTAAGTAGAAGTATGAGATGATACTCTTACAACACACATAGCGTGTAAAATCCATAGACCTTGGATTTACACATATAGGTATGATAGTGATTATACCACGATGCACATGATAGAGATCATCTGCGGGAACCATATAATTTCACTAATAAACATATGATGTTTGATTGCATCTTATATTGCTTGTTTAGCGCTTTGTTAGCATAATAAAATGATACCTCATTTAAATATCAAGATAAGAATGTGTTCTTCCTTTAGTATGCACCGATTATGTTTTCGTCGCTCCAAGACATCACGTGATGATCGGGTGTTCTTGGATCCACGACCATATTTCGGGTGTAAAACAGTTACACACGCGAATACTAAGGTTCTAACTTGGCGAGCCTAGCATGTACAGACATGGCCTCGGAACACGGACCGAAAGGTTAAGCATGAGTCATATAGTTGATATGATGCCCATTTGATGCTCGCCTTTGAAGCTATACCGACTCACGTGATGATCGGACTTGGTGTAGTGGATTTGGTTCATGTAATCACCAAAAAGGCACGAGGGATGTCGTTTTTGAGTGGGAGTTCATTCGTAATATAGATTAGTTGAACTCAATCTATCATACACTTAGTCTAAACTTTACAAATTCTGTTGTAGATGGCACCACCTGCTTTTAATTTCAATGTGTTCATGGAGAAAGAGAAACTAGCAACGAACGGTAGCAACTTTACCGAATGGGCCATGAATTTGAGGATTCTCCTCTCTGCTGCACAAAAGCAATATGTGCTAGAAGCGCCGTTAGGCCCCCCACCTTTTGATGATGCCCCTGACGAGGAGAAGAATGTCTATCAGACTCGTCAGGAGGACCACAACTTAGTTCATTGCGGCATATTGTATGGGCTAGAGCCGGAACTTCGAAAGCGTTTCAAAAACGGCAATGCATTTGATACAATGGGTGAGTTGAAAATGATTTTCGACACACATGCTGCTGTAGAGAGCTACAACGCTTCAGAAAAGTTCTTTAGCTGCATGATGGAAGAGCACAGCTCCGTTAGTGAGCATGTACTCAAGATGTCGGGTTACGCCGATAAGCTTGTGTCCTTGGGAATATCGATTCCCATTGACTTAGGCATCCATCGTGTTCTGCAGTCTCTGCCACCTAGCTATAAGAGCTTCGTGATGAACTATAATATGCAAGGCATGAAGAAGTCTCTCCCCGAGCTTCTGTCAATGCTTAAAAATGTAGAAGTGGAGATGAAAAAGGAACATCAAGTGTTGATGATCAATAGGAACACTGGTTTCAAGAAAGACAAGAAGGGAAAACGGAAGAGAAGTAAGGGCGGCAAGCCTATTGCCGCGCCTGAAAAGAAACCCCGAGTTGGACCTAAGTTTGATTCCGAGTGCTACTATTGTAAGGGGACTGGCCACTGGAAGCGCAACTGCCCCAAGTATCTGGCAGACAAGAAGGCCGGCAAGGCAAACAAAGGTATATATGATATACATGTTATTAATGTGTACTTGACTAGTGCTCGCAGTAGCACCTGGGTATTTGATACCGGTTCAGTTGCTAATATTTGTAACTCGAATCAGGGGCTGCGGAACAAGCGACCGCTAGCAAGGGGTGAGGTCAAGATGCGTGTCGGCAATGGATCAAGCGTTGATGTGATCGCCGTCGGAACGCTGCCTCTCCACTTACCGTCGGGATTAGTTATAAACTTGAATAAATGTTATCTGGTGCCTGCACTGAGCATGAACATTGTATCTGGATCATGTTTGATGCGAAGTGGTTATTCATTTAAATCCGAGAACAATGGTTGTTCCATTTATATGAATGAAATCTTTTATGGTCATGCACCGATGATGAATGGTTTATTTCTATTAGATCTCGATGATAATGTTACACATATTCATAATGTTGATGCTAAAAGGATTAAACTTAATGATGATATATCCGCATATATGTGGCACTGCCGTCTAGGTCATATTGGCGTTAAACGCATGAAGAAGCTCCATTCGGATGGACTTTTGGAATCACTTGATTATGAATCATTTGATACATGTGAGCCATGCCTTATGGGCAAGATGACTAGAACGCCGTTTTTCGGTTCAATGGAACGGGCGACAGATTTATTGGAAATCATACATTCTGATGTATGTGGTCCAATGAGTGTGTCGGCACGAGGTGGATATCGTTATTTTGTTACTTTCACGGATGATTTGAGTAGATACGGTTATATCTACTTGATGAAACACAAGTCTGAAACCTTTGAAAAGTTCAAGGAATTTCAGAATGAAGTGGAAAATCATCGTAATAGAAAGATCAAATTTCTACGGTCTGACCGTGGAGGTGAGTATCTAAGTTACGAGTTTAGCACTCACATGAAAGAGTGTGGAATTGTTTCACAAATCACACCTGCCGGAACACCACAGCGAAATGGTGTGTCGGAACGTCGTAATCGTACTTTATTAGATATGGTTCGATCTATGATGTCTCTGACGGACTTGCCATTGTCATTTTGGGGTTATGCACTAGAAACTGCTGCATTCACTTTAAATCGGGCACCATCTAAATCCGTTGAAAAGACACCGTATGAATTGTGGTTTGGAAACAAACCTAAGCTGTCATTTCTTAAAGTTTGGGGATGCGATGTTTATGTGAAGAAACTTCAACCGGATAAACTCGAACCCAAAGCAGAAAAATGCGTCTTCATAGGATACCCTAAAGAAACTTTTGGGTATTCCTTCTATCACAGATCCGAGGGCAAGGTTTTTGTTGCCAAGAATGGATCCTTTCTAGAGAAAGAGTTTCTCGCGAAAGGTGTGAGTAGTCGGAAGGTAGAACTCGAAGAGGTTGTGGAACCTTCTCTTCAAAGTATGGCGAGTAGCGCAGCGCCGGAAGTTGTTCCGGAGTTGGCTCCACCTGTTGAAGAGGGAACTAATGATAATGATCATGAAACTCCGAAAGAGAGTACTACCGAACCTCGCAGGTCAAACATGACGCGTGCAGCTCCCGAGCTGTACGGAAATCCTGTCATGAATTTCATGGTTGATGAAAATGATGACCCTGCGATGTATGAAGACGCGATGATGAGCCCGGATTCCAACAAATGGTTAGAAGCCATGAAATCCGAGATGGAATCCATGTATGAAAATCAAGTTTGGAACTTGGTGGAATTACCTCACGACCGAAAGGCCGTGGAGAACAAATGGATTTTCAAAAGGAAAACTGATGCTGATGGTAATGTGACCGTCTATAAATCTCGACTTGTCGCAAAGGGGTTTCGACAAATTCAAGGAGTTGACTACAATGAGACTTTCTCTCCCGTAGCGATGCTAAAGTCAGTTAGGATTATGTTAGCAATTGCTGCATATTTCGATTATGAGATAAGGCAGATGGATGTCAAAACCGCGTTTCTCAATGGTAATATTGAAGAAGAGTTATATATGATACAACCAAAGGGTTTTGTCGATCCTAAGGATGCTAACAAGGTGTGCAAGCTTCAGCGATCCATCTATGGATTGAAGCAAGCATCACGAAGTTGGAATCTCCGCTTTGATGAGGTGATCAAAGAGTTTGGATTTGTCCAAACTTATGGAGAAGCTTGTATTTACAAGAAAGTGAGTGGGAGCAATGTGGCATTTCTGATATTATATGTGGATGACATATTATTGATCGGAAATGATATATAGATCTTTTAAACAGTGTTAAAAGTTATCTAAACAGCAAATTTTCAATGAAGGACCTAGGTGAAGCGTCATACATATTAGGCATAAAGATCTATAGAGATAGATCTAGGCGCCTAATAGGGCTATCACAAAGTACATACCTTGATAAGATTTTAAAGAAGTTTAAAATGGACGGAAGTAAGAAGGGGTTCTTACCTATGTTGCAAGGCAAGACATTGAGTAAGACTCAAAGTCCGGCTTCGGTGGAAGAAAGAGAGATAATGGACAAAGTCCCCTATGCTTCAGCCATAGGCTCTATAATGTACGCCATGCTATGTACAAGACCGGATGTGGCACATGCTATTAGTTTGACTAGTAAGTACCAATCGGATCCAGGTTTGGAACACTGGATAGCGGTCAAGAATATCCTTAAGTACTTACGAAGAACTAAGGATACGTTTCTTGTATACGGAGGTGAAGAAGAGCTCGTCGCTAAGTGTTATGTCGACGCTAGCTTTGACACCGATCCGGATGACTCTAAGTCTCAATCCGAATACGTATTTCTCATGAATGGCGGAACGGTTAGTTGGAGGAGCTCCAAAAAACCTGTGGTAGCGGCTCAGAAAGCGGCTCAGAAAGCGGCTCAACAACGGAGGCCGAATATGTTGCTGCTTCGGAAGCGGCTCAGAAAGCAGTTTGGATGAAGGAGTTCATATCCGAACTAGGAGTGGTGGCAAACGCGTTGGACCCAATGGTGATCTATTGTGACAACAATGGTGCCATTGCCAATGCCAAAGAGCCAAGGTCTCACAAGCATTCCAAGCATATTAAGCGCCGGTTTCACTCCATCCGCGAGCATGTCAAGGATGGAGACATAAAGATTTGTAAAGTACATACGGATCTCAATGTAGCAGATCCGTTGACTAAAACTCTCCCTAGAGCAAAACATGATCAACACCAGAACTCAATGGGTGTTAGATTTATCACTATGTAACTAGATTATTGTCTCTAGTGCAAGTGGGAGACTGAAGGGAATATGCCCTGAGAGGCAATAATAAAGTGTTTATTATGTGTATTCCAAGTATATGATAGATGTTTATTTTGCATGCTATAATTGTATTAATACGGAAACGTTAATACATGTGTGTTTAATAAACAAACAGAAAGTTCCTAGTTATGCCTCTCTCATAAACTAGCTAGTTGATTAACGAGATGATCAAGGTTTCCTGATCATGGACATTGGATGTTGTTAATAACGGGATCACAACATTAGTGTAATGGTGTGATGAACATTCATCCGAAGTATAACATTATGATCAAAGTCATTGAGTTTATATTGCTATAACAACTTACGAAGTGATCCTAATCCTTAGACCATGAGATCATGTCAATCACTAACACCGGAAGAGTTTCTTGATAACATCAAACGTCACACCGTAACAGGGTGATTATAAAGATGGATTCAGAACTAATAAAGTGTTATGTTGAGGCTCATGGATCGAGAGTGGAATTTTTTCATCCCGATGACGGATAGATATACTCTGGGCCCTCTCGGTGATATCACATTGATTAGCTTGCAAGCAAGTGATTTGATCACTAGAATGTTATATCACAGGAACGAGAAAAGAGTGCATGTCGGTACCGAGATCAAACTAGGTATGGAGATACCGATGATCGAATCTCGGACATGTAATATATCGTGAAACAAAGGGATTAAGATACAAGCGTAAAAGGTTCCGACGATCACAAGAAAGTCATCGTTGAATGTGTGGGAGTCAGTATGGGTCTCTAGATCCCGCTTCTGATTATTGATCCGAGGGGGGTCTCGATCATGTCCGCATTATTCACGAACCGTAGGGTGACACACTTAAGAGACACCGACATCCAATTGGAGCAAATGTTTCATGCCGAAAGAATGAACAAGCGCAGGAATTTATTTCACTAGATACTGAAACAGGTTTTCGGGTGAAATTGCATAAAGTGGTTATGCATGTGAAATAGAATTCTAGCAAGGGGTTATTTGTGAATGTTTGTCATTAAAGTAATTGAAAAAATTCTGAATAAAATAAAAGAGTTTTATTTAATGAGAGTTTGCATTAAATTTGGTGGAAATTTAATGGGAATTTGAGTGGACTTTTGAGTGGAGGGAATTTAAAGGAGATTTGTGAGTGGAGTGTCCACCCACATGAAGAGGGGAGGGCAAGGGGGCAGCCCCCATGCGCCGGCCACCCTCTTGGGGTTCCCCCCTCCTCCTATAAAAGGAGCCCCCTCCTCACTTGTCTCTCACACCTCCTCGTGAAGGATCTCTCTCCCCCTCTAGAATTTATTCCCCATGGTCTCGGACTAGCGAGATACATGTTCCCGGTGGCTATTCGACAAGAAAGAGTTGTGCTTCCACTGCATCGCTGGAGCGAGGAGGCGGAGGTTGCTTGGTGCCTCGAACGTGTGTGCGAGCACGGATGCGCTGCTGATTTGCGGCGCTAGGACTTCCTCTCGATCTTGAGATCGGCAAGAGATCATCTACATCAACCACGAGTTGAACTCGTTAAGCTTTGTCGGTCTTCAAGGGTATGTTCTCTACGGATATACATCCGCCCGTTGTTTGTATCTAGTAGATAGATCTTGGTATATAGTTCACATCGTAGGAAATTTTTTGTTTTCTATGCTGCGAACCCTACAGAAATTGTAGCCTGAGTTAGACGCGGCCTACGATGCCGCTCATGAGGAATATCAGGTGGCCTTTCGGCAGCATCAGGAGGCGAATGCGATCTACATGCAATACATAAATGTAAGTCCGAACCTTTATTTTTGCAAAAGATACAAGTCCCACTTCCCCCCGTTTGTTGTACTACGGCCTGGCATCTAAACTATCTTGCAGACCATGTTAGTGAATATTCAAACTGGCCAGAATAGAGATTTAGGGCCCGTGCCTCCCATGCCAGGGCCGGCGCCATTTTTGCCATCGAAGGACAGCTTCGCTAGGACCTACTACGCATCGACACCGGTAAGTTCTTTGCTAACCCACTGGTTATCGCTTTACTTTGCCTCGCAAGTTGCTAACATGTAGGCAACATGTAGGGAACGTGAGCTTCTGGGAACCGGCACTTTGGCCACGCCTCGCCGGATGGGCGTCAGATCACACCGCTTCATGACAATGGTCCATCTCCTGGCCATTCTGCAGGTGGTTCTCCCGAGCTTCACACTTCTACTCCCTCGTCAGGTGGCTCTTCTGCTGCTTCTACTGGACGCAACCCTCGCCAGAAGTCGCCACTTTTCACCAGGGGAGATCTCGGGTACACCCCCTCTCCTCCAGAGCTGTAGGCATGTGTGATGATGTCGATGATCTTGTATGACTAATGTATGGATGATCTTGTATGACTGATGTATGGATGATGTTGATACATGTATGGCATATGTGATCTTTTTTCAATTGGTGTGGAATATATATTGCATTGAAATTTGTTATTAGTGTTGCTGTGAGTGTACTGCTATGAGTGTGCAGCTGTGAGTGCTGCTGCGCTGAAAAAATTAAAAAAAAAAACTGTGCATGTGATACGCCGACGACAATGCCCTCGGCGTAGCCCTTTGCCATGTGCCATATGGTCAGGGCTACGCCGAGGGCACTGTCGTCGGCGTAGCACCTGCCCCTACGCCGAGGGCAGGCCGTCGGCATAGCGTCAGCCTCGCGTCAGCCTGGGAGGCCCAGGCGGTGGACACGCGTCCACTTACGCCGAGGGCGAGGCCGTCGGCATAGCCCCCTCCTGGAGAGGCCCAGCGGGTGCCACGTGGCGACCCTACGCCGAGGGTACGGCCGTCAGCGTATCCGGTGCGCCGTTAGCGGCCGTGTAACGGCAGCCCCGCCGTTCGCCGACGGCCGTTACGCCGACGGGCACGCTGCGGCCGTCGGCGTAGGCCTACGCCGACGGCTGTCCTCGGCGTACCATACACCGACGGCGAAACTGGCTACGCCGAAGGCTTTTTGCCGTCGGTCTAGCCGTCGCCTCCTGTAGTGCACGTTCACTATAAAGACATGCTACCAAATCGGCATACATGACGCAGATGGATAAGTATTTCATATGTACGTTTTGTATTTGCATGTACATTTCACTCACAATTGGTGCAAATATTCTCTCGTGGTTCCGATTCAAATATGCATAGCAGAGCTATCTATGACAACTCTATATGAGAAAATTATTTACCGTGTGAAAAGAAATTCAGGTGGAATAATCAGCCGCTTAATTTTGTTTTTTTTTTCAAAAGTTTAATTTTGATTTCAAGTGATTCAAGTAGATTAAAGTGTCATCCGTTCCTACACTTTCACGTTTCTATACTTCCTATGGTCCATATTAATGACATTAACTTTATCTATATTTGTATGTATCTAGTTAAGTATTTAGTCTAAATATATTTGTATCTAGATAAAATTAATACCATAAATATGAACCGAAGGGAGTATAGGAAGCAGATTCCGTTGGAGAAATTCTTAGAAAATCGACGCCGGCTATGAGGAAAAGCAGCCATTGTAAACAAAATGGGGAGGAAAACGACTCATGTCACATGGATTTGGTATTTTGCAAGTGTGTATGCCACGTACACGCTGTGGGTCAAGATTAGCAAAATAATGGAGCTAGTACGACGCATCAAAATCAGGTTTTGCAAGTATACTACTCTCTCCGACCCATATTAGTTGACTCAAATTTGTCTAGATTTGGATGAATCTAGAAACTATTTAGTATATAGGTTCGTTCAAATTTTGATAAATTCAAGTCAAATAATATGGGTCGGAGGGAGTATATGAATAGAGCTAGACGCCGACGACCAAAAGAAGGCCACGGGCTGGGCGCCCCCGAAGTTAGCCGTCGGCATATAATTGCTCTCGATGTAGGAGAGCTTACGCCAACGGAATAGTTTGTGACAAAAAATATCAAACTTGGTATATTGATTATGTATCAAAAAAACCTTCACAAAATGACCTATCTCAATCGAGGTTTCCTAAATTTCGGGTCAAATGACCAATGTTATGGCTAGAATCAAGGAATAGTTTATGACAATGTGTCTATATTATACATACATATGCATCATGGTATGGCGAACAATGTTGCAGCAGGAAGGTTCCTTTTCGTCGCACCAAAAAACCATTTTTTAGCTTTCGAGCGCAAAAAACACGGTTTTTTTTTGAAGCAACCATCAAATGGATAATTCAAAATTGCTACCACCCCATTTTTCAAAAATACTAGACCACCTTATATGGACAATGTCCCAATAGGGGATCTCAACCCTTTCCGTCCACCCCTAATAAAAAAGACAAATTCCTGCTGAATCGGCATGAAGTGGGTCAGATATGAACTGCGGGTACATGATCTGATGCTTATGATTTTTTATAAAATACTTTTTTAGATTCACAATATGCTATTTTTATCATAGATCCAATGTATGTTGAGCGAGGCTCATCCCCGAGCTAAGAATCTTCATGCCCGACGTTTGACAAAGTTTGACGATAGTTTAAAATGGACATAAAAAATTCAAAGACGATTGAAACAATGCAAAACCTTCACGTGATGTCATATTATGTGGCATATTTGGTAGGAAAATATCAAACTTGGTATATTGATTATGTCTCAAAAAAACCTTCACAAAATAACCTATCCCATTCGAGGTTTTTCCTGAATTTCGGGTCAAATGACCAATGTTATGGCTAGAATGAAGGCATAGTTTCTGATAATGTGCCTATATTATGCATACATGTCCATCATGATATGGAGAATAATATTGCAGCAGAAAAGTTTCCTTTTCGTCGCACCAAAAAACCATTTTTCATTAAAAAATGCAAAAAACAATAGGTTTTCTGAAGCAACCATCAAATAGGTTTTCTGGTACAATATTTATAACCTATGATTCATATATTATTGACCAAATTTATGGTTAAACAATTTTATTGAAGTACATATTAGTCGAATGAACCAGAATGAGGTAGTACATCCGATTTGAGTTAAATGATCTTATTTATGAGGTAACTATTATGAAGTTCACTCTGCCGGATAGACAATGGCTGCTATGGAGATTTTTGAATTTGTTAGAGAAGCAGATTTCTATCCTAATATTTCTATCGCTTATCGGATCTTATTTACTATATCCGTGAACTGCATTCGCTAAAAGAAGCTTTTCAAAGTTAAAATTATCGAAGAACTATTTGAAATATGTAAATGTCTCGAGAGAGAGGTTAAATTATTTGGCAAATCTATGCGAGTAGAAGTTATTTTGAAATAATTATTTTTCATCATTCGTCACTGACTTTGCTTGTAGTAATTTATGGAGAAAATTTAAGGTTAAATACAAACATTTTTATTATTGTATGAGTATTGCAATTGGGTACACTTGAACTCTTTATTTTCATTATTCGTACATGTATATTTAGAAAAATATTTACTAGTAGGGGTCTAAAATTTTAGTTTCGCTTCGGATCTCCGAAATCTCAGGACCGGCCCTATGTACTTGAGAACTTCCACGCATGGATTAACTGAACCTTACTATGCTCAAAGGCAACCTAAGAATCGAATGCATCTGTAAATACCGATCGCCATCAAGATCGTCATCGTGGATCGTTCTATACATGTGCTCACGAAAAGGTAATTACACCTTCTTCTATACAAGCGAGCTAGCTAGTGATAAACACGTACCTAGTCCTGCAATTTGGCCCTTGCACATGTCAACAAACTAGTACATGATAGCATCTACGAGTTGCTTGCGTGTTAGTTAGGTGACACAAGCAGCTTGCTTGGTGTGTCTTGTGAGACATGAGCTCATCTTTTTGGTTCAAGCCAAGTGGCCGGTTCCATCACCTTTATTTATTTTTCTTCTTGTCTCCTCTATTGCTTATCCAAACTCTGACAAATTCATTCGAATAACATGGCTTACATGTATCGCTGTACATATTTGACGTAAATTTTCCAAAGATTCTCTACAGGTTAGGAAGAAGACCTAGCAGAGACCAAGAGACCATGACATCATTTATGACGTCAAGAACCTCTAAGATGGCATTTCCACTAAACATTAACAAGACAAGCAGGCAGATTAATTAGTCTACGATAAACATCCCTAGCTAGCTAGCTAGTCTCCTGAAGCAGACATGCCATACACTAGAAGGCAAAATGACATTTCAAACACATAAAAAGAAGTCTTCATTCTCAACACGTATTGCAGGCCAGGATAGGCTCACGGGTGACCTCTTCTGGTAAAGGACTTAATTAATTGGATCTGTTGACTATATGTTGTTACACTGGATCAGTTGGCCTGCACCATCAAACTAGTCTAGCTAACCACTAAATATCCTTGGTTTTTCTTTGTCTAGCTTTTGGCGCCATGCCCTTGTTCATGAGCTGTGACAACAAAACGTAGCTTGCATGCACCTTGCAAAGGGTGCAAGGAAAGCAGCTAGATGGACGCGCACTAGCCATGCGGTTTGTGGTTGGCGTCCAGCTTAATTGTCTCATTAGATGACATAGATACTCTTGCCTAAGTAGTAAGTACAATTGTCCCATGGATCTCCAATCATGGGGGAGCAAAACAAAGGCGCCCATCAGAGTAGTGTTTGGAAAGCAAGCAGCAACGGCACATCATCATTGAGTTTGAGATAGAAAGTCAAAGAGAATAAGCAAGGCTCCTCAAAACAGGCTTTATACCCCACTATATTAATATAGCAATCATACGATACAACATGCCGAACAATGTTAGGATAGAGAACAGCACAAACCAAGCCTAAAAGAAAACACAAAAAGAAAGAAAAGAAAATAAAGCGACATCGGCGGTGCAACAAGAACGAAGGTAACTCGCCACCGTTGCGCCCACCTGAGAAGTATCACCACACGTCTGGCATTCCAAAGCGCCGCGTATCAAGAAACACCTCCCAGATGGGGAGTGACGACAACGACACTGTAGTCCAGACAGGTCCTAGGCTACCCCCGTTACGCCCCGAGAGGTGTGTGAGAGATACACCCAGCGCCCTTCAGGAAGGAACGTGATATCCACGGGCGTCACCGCGCCGGAGTCAAATAAACAAGGATTTCTCCCGGCCTCTCAACAGTCACACTCCCGGACCCCTTGTAATGTTCCACCAAACTCGCCGCACACATGCACGCGCCAGCACGGTCTTGAGGTCACCACCGTCGTCACACCGTGAGCCATGGAGCGAGGCCAGTAAGACCGAGAGAGAGGAAACTTCGGCGAGGATCGTCATTACATCAGCACGCGGGAGGGAATTACCTCCACCGCCAGAAGGCGGTAGCTGACCGGATGTAGCAGCAAGACAAACCAGGCCCTCTAGGCCCAACCGAGCCCGAGTAGGCTCGTGATGTATCGCCATGAAGAATAAGAAAGGCTCCTCGAAACCGGCTTTAGGTCCCACTATATTAATATAGCAATTACCAAATACAACTGTGTCTGAACAATGTTGGGGCAGACACAACACAAGCCAAGCCCAAAAGGAAGTACAAAAAGAAAGAAAAGAAAATAAACCCGATATCGGCGGTGCGACAAGAACGAACGTAACTCGTCACCGTTGCACCCACCGGAGAAGTACCACCACACGTCTGACATTCCAAAACGTTGAGTACCAAGTAGCACCTCTAGGGCCGGCCCTTGGGGGGGACCAGCGGGGCAGCCGCCCCGGTCCCAAAAAAATTAGGGGCCCAAAAAATTATAAGCTTAGTATATATATAAAAAAAATTTATTAAGTTTGTGGACAACACTCAACTCCCAGTAGCCAATCCTAGACATTGATCGATTCATCTATCGCCCCATTCGCTTCGAGTTCCAGGAAACTGCTCGCTAGCGCGCGCGTGTTTTCTAGTACGGTTTCGCTAAAGAAATATGTAGTAGGCTGGGCCTGTTTAGAGCATGTAGCTTCAGGTGTTGTCAGACTATCGATCCTCGTATCCACTCGAAAAGGTATCGGCATACCGATCAGAGACATATGAGACGGGTTCTTTTCAACACATCAACGCATGTATCTTTCTTTTTTATTTATTTTTCTTACATAAGTTCCATTACTTATTTTCTTTCTATTTCATTCCCTTTCATCATTTTCCTTTTTTTTCTTTGGTATATTTCTTTCACGCCTTTTCCTTTCAATTATCTTTACCTTCTATCATGTTTAAATAAGATTTATATTTTTTATGACTTTGTACCTCATGTCTCTAAACATTGTTTTTGCTTATTCTAAAAAATATATCTCTTGCGAATTTTCTTCCAGACTAAAGTTGTGTTTCAGCAGTAATCATGATTGTTTTCTCATGTTTCTAAACTTTTTCCCATTTAAGTTTCATTGTAATTTTCGGACTTTGCTTCTAGAAATTTTCGGAGGAAATTTTAAGGTACCATGTAAACATTGTTATTTCTATATAAATATTATAGTTGGAGTTTACTTATAATATTTATTTTTCATCATCTTATATATGCAAAAATAATAATAATAAGGGGCCCAAAATTTTAGTTTTGCCCCGGGCTCCCGAAATCTCAGGACCGGCCCTGAGCACCTCCAATAAGGGGAGTGACGACAACGACACTGCTGCCTGGACAAGTCCTAGGGTTTCCCCTGGTACGCCTCGGGAGGTGTGTGAGAGACACACCCGACACCCTTCAGGAAGGAAGGTGATACCCGCGGGCGTCACCGCGTCAGAGTCAAATAGACAAGGATTTCTCCCGACCTCTCAATAATCACACTCCCGGACCCCTTGTAATGCTCCACCAAACTCGCCGCCCACCTGCACGCGGCAACACAGTCTTGATGTCACCACCATCGTCACACCGTGAGCCCTGGAGCGAGGCCAGTAATACCGAGAGAGAGGAAACTTCGGCGAGGATCGGCATGACATCAGCACGCGGGAGGGAACTACCTCCACCGCCAGAAGGCGGTAGCTGACCGGATGTAGAAGCAAGACAAACCAGGCCCTCTAGGCCCAACCGAGCCCGAGTAGGCTCGTGATGTCTCGCCGCCGCACTGCAGAAAGGGTGCCACAGTACACGCTAACCCCAGCAACAGGTTCAACTCCATCGTCCACCAGGGGAACGGCCACCTCGGCAAGTCCCAGCTGTCAAGCAACAGCTCCGTCGCCACCGAGCTCGCCCGAGCTTGTCGGACCTTCGCCAGACTGAGGATCACCATCGCAAGTCGCCTCCCGGAGCCGCCTCCGCCAAAGGGATGCCTAAACCCTAAGAAGCAGGGGCCCGCCGCCACGCAGCACCACCAACTCCCGGAGCCACGCCTCCGCCGGATCCGCTCGCCCCCGACGCCGGAGGCCTCCCGGAGCCCAGCTCCCCGCCATGGAGGGAAGCGTCGCCCGAAGCTCCACACAGAGGGAGGAAGGAGACGCCCCGCTGCCACCAGCGCTGCACGAGCTTTGCCCGGCCATGCCCTTCGGCGGCGGCGAGGGAAGGAGGCAGAGGTGCGATTACCAGAGACGGCGACCAAGGGTTCCTCCCACGACGCCTGCGGGGAGCGTCGGTCTTTTTTTTTTGGGTCTCCCCAGCCCCGATTAGCTCGGCCTCTAGAATAAGCAAGGCTAGCTAGCTGAAAAGCCATGAGTAGGTGTTGCTCCAGCTCATACACTTCGCATGCTTGCGTCGATGAGGTAGAAATCAATAAAATCTAAAGTTGCCTCAAGGTGCCATGTTAAAATCTCCTTTTATCTGGTGTTCCTGGATAGATGGACAGTGTCACAATGAGCCGACGTCGCCGGTTACTTTCTCGTGTCTAGGCTTATTACTCACACGTCGCAACTTGCAGGCGACTTTTCTCCAAGCTCTCTCTCTATCCACGGCCGTAGAATGAAATGATGCGCTCTCGCACGAACCGGCTCAGGGGGACACGGCGAAAGGTGGATCCTGTCATCCAACACTAGTTCTTGTTTTCCCTGTCTTTTTGCCCTTGCAGGTGTGTTCTTTAACGGTGACAGGTGGGGCCCGGGCAGATAACACGTCGTCTTGGGGATAGGTCATTATTTTCATCATTTTGGAAATCAAATCTTTCGCCGAGGTGTCACATAATACAGTCCATCGAGGGAGAGACCGAGCCCTAGGAGCACTTTATTTTCATCATTTTGGAAATCATATTTACAGTCACAAATTTCTAAGAAAGTGTGGATTCACTCTGTATTCCACAAAATAAATAATGACAAATTTTACTTATTCCAGGCTACACAAAAGTTATAAAATCTGATAATTTTATAGTGTTAATATATACACTATCACTACACCCAAATCTTTTTTGCCTCGTTTCAAAAAAAAATACATTGAAAATTTTCATGCTTGTAATATACATCATTGGTACTTTTCCCCCCAAAAAGGTAAATTATACATCACTGGTACATCCAGTAATTTTAAGAAAAAAATTGAACTTTGGAAATATGATTTTTTTAGTTTGTTAAAATAAAGGCCTTCCACGAGCTTGTCCTTGATATACACATTTTGCATCACCGCAATCATATTGTGTTAGTTTATAATGTTAATGGTATTGTTATTGCATTATTTCTTGATGTTTAGATGATTTATGGAATTCTCTAAAAAATTCCTTTGTCTTTTTTTGAAATGGAGAAAACCTCTATTTTCATATTTTGCTGTTTCAGTGATCAAAATGAAAAGCACCTATTTAGGTGCTTTTGTGACTTATAAGCCAAAAGCAAAAAGGCATAAATAACCATAACCAAACAACCCCTTAGTTTTCCTATCATCGGACACTAGTTCTAGTTTCCTGTTTTTTTTTTCTCTCGTGCGGGTGTTCTTTAGAGGTGATATTCTTTAGAGGTGATAGGTGGGCAGATATACCGTCTGGTCTTGGAGAGGTCATTAGGGTTTGAGCTGTCCTTTATTTTGGGGATTTTTTGTAAGGGCATCTCCGGCGACAGGAACAAACCTGCAACTCAAATCGTCTGATTTGATCTGTTTGGATATGTTCGTAGATAGAAATGGGATAGCGGTCCGATCTGCCAGGACAGTGCCCACGGTGGCCAGACCCAAACGTCCATTGACCAGACTTTTTTTCAACCATTTTTATTTATTTGAAAAACACAATTTATCTAGTGCAGAAAAAACAAAATCCTAGCTACAGGCATTATCGGTGCTGCATGCCGCAATCGAGCCAGCTACTCGTCCTCGTCCATCAAGAGGTCGATGAACGACGGCAGTGTCAAGGGGCCCTGCTGTGACCACATGTTTCGTGGTCATACCGGTGGCGGTGGAACCTCCTGCCCAGCCACGCGGCGTGCGGCTGCGTGTGCGGTGGCAGCTCCGCCTGGTGCGCCGCCACCATTGTAGTCAGCTGGAGGACGTCATCATCCCTGTCCTAGATGTACTTGTTGTCCTCGTCCATTTTGGAAAGCTACGTCGCATGCATATGCAGTGTCCTCATCATAGTCTGGCGGTTGCCCTCCTGATACGTCGAAAACCTATCTATAATTTTTGATGCTTCATGCTTGTTTAGTATATACGTTGTTTTTCTTTGTCTACACTTTGAGCTATTTTTATATGTTTTCTGGAACTAACCTATTAACAAGTTGCCACAGTGGCAGTTGCATGTTTTCTTCTATTTTTGGTTTCAGAAAGGCAGAAAATCAATATTCTCGGAATTGGACGGGACAAAAGCCAAAGTCAATATTTTACCATGGACAACACGAAGTCTAGAGGAGAGACGGAGGGGCGCCACTGGGCGGCCAGACCCCCCTAGGCGCGGCCAAGCCTGGCCCGCGCCTTGGCAGGGTGTGGCCCCTCCTGGCCGCCTCCCAGCCTCGCCTTTTCGCCTATAAGAAGCCCCTGATGCAGAAACCCTAGGAACCCGATCAAAACTCCACGAAACTTTCTGTAGCCGCCGCCACCATCGTCCGTAGATCGGGGGATCTGAAGTTCTTCCCGGTACCCTCCTGGAGGGGAAATCATCCTGGAGGCCTTCTTCTCTGGTATGAAGCTTGAGTAGTTCCACCTTGGACTACGGGTCCATGTAGTAACTAGATGGTTGTATCTCCTCCTTGTGCTTTCATGTATAGATCTTGTGAGCTCCATTCATGATCAAGATCTAATCTATTTGTAATCATGCATGTTGTGTTTGCGGGGATCCGATGGATATTGAGATTACTATGTCAGATTGATTAATGGTTTTGTCTATTTGATTCTATCATGTCTGTGTTGTTTGTGATCTTGCATGCTCTCCGTTGTTAGTAGCTATCTTGGCCAAGTAGTTGCTAGTGACTCCAAGAGGGGGTATTTATGCTCGATAGTGGGTTCATGTCTCTAGTTTTCAAGGGAAATGACAAAAATCTCTTCGGTTGTAGATGTGTTGTTGCCACTAGAGAGAAAACAACGGTCTCTTGTTCATGGAACAAGTGGATTGTTTACCTTACACACTTTGCTTAAAGCAGTTGTCTGTTGTTTGCAACTTAATACTGGAGGGGGTTCAGATGATAACCTGACAGTGGACTTCTAGTCATAGATGCAGTTGGACGGCGGTCTATGTATCTTGTTGTATTGCCTAATCGAATCTTGTAGGATCTTTTTGTCTAGTATTGCATTGTTATGCCTTGCTCAGTTCCTGTTAATTGCCCTGCTGTAATTTGTTTACCCTTCATGCCATGTTGTTTATCTAAGGAGAGCACCTCTAGTGAACTATGGACCCCGGTCCAATCTTTACCATTGATACATATTCCACTGTTACTGTTTACTTGCTGCAAATCACTCATCACCTTCCACACCATATAGTTAATCCTTTGTTACAACAAACCGGTGAGCTTGACAACCTCACTGTTCGTTGGGGCAAAGTCTTGAGTTTGTGTTGTGTAGGTTTCCACGTTGCTTGCAACACTTGTGTGATGTTTCCTTCCTCCTACTGGTTCGATAACCTCGGTTTCTTACTGAGGGAAGGCTTGCTGTTGTGCTCTTCACACCTTGCTCTTGGGGTTTCCAACAAAGTGCTCCTACAACAACCCAGCGCTCCATCACCTCCTCCTTCACAACGACGCCTGTTCTATCGGCATCACCGACCTCCTCCTCGTCGTTAGAGTCCTCGTAATCAAAGTGCACGCGCAGGTTTCCTTACTCCTACCCCGGATGGAACTCGCGTTGGTACTAGCTCGTCCGCCTTTCATCGTGCTCCCAGGCAAGGAACTACGCCCCAAAGTCCTTGCGGTGGCACCAGCGGTCGTGGCGCAGCACCGGCCGGGACTTCTTTATGCGGCGATGTTTCTCCGCTTCCAGGGCCAGCCCGTCACCCGACGGA
This sequence comes from Avena sativa, assembly GCA_916181665.1. Classification (NCBI taxonomy): domain Eukaryota; kingdom Viridiplantae; phylum Streptophyta; class Magnoliopsida; order Poales; family Poaceae; genus Avena; species Avena sativa. The sequence continues at coordinate 406,461,071 of OV702283.1, read as the reverse complement.
GGCGGCATCCGTACCCTATCATCGTTGAGGTGCTAGCCGCTAGAGAGGAAATGTCATGGTGATCGCTTGGATCTCCCTCGTCCCACCGCCAAATGCAGTCGTGCACCAGCATGTTATGGTGGTTGCGTTCCTATCGTTATAGGGTTTTTGACTAAGGTACAAGATGTAGTGGTTTTGGTGGGAGGCCAAGTTTCAAACTCATCAAGTGGACGATGTTGAAGAGTAGGTTATGTAGAAGGGATCCAAGGCTTGAGTTGGTCTCAACTACCTTGGAATCTAGAAAAAGAATGTGACCCAAAAATGAATCTGTTTTAGAAAATAGATGATCAAAGGAATGACTAGGGATCAATGCATGCTTGGGGATCTAGGTGAATGAGTCCCCAGATCAAGATCAAGTGTTGGTGATGGCAAGGCACATCACAAGGATAGGATAAGTTAGGATCCTTTCTTAAGGATTTGATGGAAGGGTGATAAGTTAGGGTTTACAAAGGGTGTAATAAGACAAGGAAGGAGGTAATCTTCTTATAAGGGTTTTTTGATGATTTTCTCCTCAAGATTAGAGTTTGCTTTGTTGGTTTGGTTTAGTTATTAGAATATGAGCTTCTCGGGTAGCTCACACTAACTACTAATCAAGCAATTCAAACAGCAGATCAAAGCAACTCATTTTAGCAAGCAGATCAAGACAATTCATCTTATCAAACAATCTCAAAACTACTACTATGAATACCATCAAGCTTGGCTTGATGCATAGAGAAGTATTTTGAAAGGTTGGGATTTTGAAGAAGGTAAGAGTCTCTTGGTACTTCTACCAAGAGTGGAAGTCAAAATTTTATAAATGATTTTGGACAGACTAGGGGTAAGATTAATTGGAAGTTCTGTCTTGAAAACATAAGGAGATAGTATTACATATCTCTCCCTAATTTGTTATTAGAAGATACTTTGTGATTACAAAAGTATCTTGGCTCATGTATTGAAATACCACTTTATTTGAGAATATGTGAAATAAGCCAAGACATATCCTTTGTTCAATAGCTTTTTTCAATTGAGAGTAAGGTAGAGAATTAGCTTAACTACTACACACTCAAGGATAAGCACAATCAAACAAACAATTGATTCACCACTGAGCAAGAAAAGTTTTTTTCCCACTAATTTTTACACGTTGGACCCATAGTCAGGGTTACTAAAAATGAGATGTTACAACCGCGATATCCACACCTCCCTCGCCGGGACGCCGAACGAGGAAGCTCCGCTGCCGCCCCACCACTAGTAGTTTTCCCGGTGTTGATGCCGACGGCGGTGGGAGGAGGGGCGAGGATGAGGGAGACGCCGGTTCTATGGGCGCGACTGCATCATCAAGTGATCGCCGCCATCCCACGCCACCATCAAAGCTATAAACCTTACCTTGTTTTACTTCCGGTGGAATCTGAACACTCTTTTATGTCCACAAGTGTATAATCTGACCATACTAGTTCTTTCGATACTATGGAGTAGAATCGACTTTGTGAGAGTATAGTCCTTCCAAGAAAAATTATCTTCAGCTTTGCATGTTCTTTACTACCTGATGAGTTATCAAAACGTGGATCTTTTTTCACCTATAATTAGCACTCAATGCCTCACGCACTCCATGGTCCATTATGCCAGTAACATGATCCTCCAAAAGTAAATAAAAGCCCCTCATGCCAGTAACATGACCCGATTAAAGGTGCATTTGTTGCTTAGCGCACCACTTGATGATCCAGGCGCGCCTGGGTTTGATTAAACAATGAGGTGGAATCTGCAGATACACTTAAGACCAGCACAAAGCCCTGACCATGATTAACTATTATCAAATCTGACAAGAGGGATTCATGCAGCAAGTAATCTACTCCTAGTGCTTCTCTTGCTTTCCGACCTTTACACGGTATTATAGGCTGCCACGAAGATCCAGCAAATCATGCCATGGTCCAAAAATTTTAGGGTTCTAAGCAAAGGTTGGGAGGTCAACAACTTTGTTTGTTTTAGCACCTCCGGCAGTTTTTAGTACGCCATACCTGGCTGTTTTCCTTTTTTTTTTGCTGGGCATTTCCTTGTTTACTTGCAGTTGGCTATGGTGGTTCTTATCAGTTGAATGCGAGAATTGTTTGTACTCCATCCCTTCCAAAATAACTGACTTGGAAATTGTCTAGATTCGAATATAGACAAATTCAAGTCATTTATTTTATGACGGATGGACTAGAACTGCGCGGGAGAGTTTGAGTTGTATTATGTGAAATTTATGCAGGATGCATATTTGAAGCTTTTGAACAGTTGCTCAGAGTTGATGGCCATTTTATTTTTGAACAATCATGAGATTTTCTTTTATGCATGAAGCGATCATGAGAATGACTAGCTACTGTTTGACACGTATAGCTAGCTGTCTTCTATACATGTCCAGAATAAGATGATTTGTAGTTCATGCTCAATGACTGTACCGCCTTGTCCGGCTTGAGACTTGGCTAGTTGCATTGACGTGAAACAGTCCATTTATAATCATATCATGCATTAGTTGCTAATTTGCAAATCAAGGAGGTCGACACGTGCGTTCACTACAAAGACATCACTACAGCACGCAACGGCTACGCCGACGGCAAAAAGCCCTCGGCGTAGCAAGCTTTGCCGTCGGCATACGCTACGCCGAGGGCTGCCGTCGGCGTAGCCCCCTCGGCGAAGGTCTCCCTCGGCGGAGCAAAAACGGCCGTCGGCGTAGCAGAAAACCGTCGGCGTAGCTCTACGCCGACGGCCGAGGCGGGCCCGTCGGCGTAACGGCCGTCGGCGAACGGCGGCGCTGCCGTTAGACGGCCGCTAACGGCGCACCGTATACGCCGACGGCCCTACCCTCGGCGTATGGTGGCCACGTGGCACCCGCTGGGCCTCCCCAGGAGGGGGCTACGCCGACGGCCTCGCCCTCGGCGTATGTGGACGCGTGTCCACCGCCTGGGCCTCCCAGGCTGGCGCTAGGCCGACGGCCGACCCTCGGCGTAGGTGCAGGTGCTACGCCGACGGCAGTGCCCTCGGCGTAGCCCCACTAGTGGAAAAAGGGCTATCCGTTCTCGACCCCTCAGAGCATTTGTCCCGGTTGCGCCACCAACCGGGACTAATGCTGGCACGCGTCCCGGTTGGAGCGGGCACGGGGCCAGGGGGCATGCGTCCCGGTTGGTAAGGGGGCATGCGTCCCGGTTGGAGCCAGCAACCGGGACTAAAGGTTTGGCCACAACCACGTGGCTGTGGCCAAACCTTTAGTCCCGGTTGGTGGCTCCAACCGGGACTAAAGACCCCATGCCCTCTATAAATGCAACGCCCCAGCCCCCTCTGCCTCCACTCTGTTTTTTCGAATGGTGGAAGGTGTGAGGGGGTGTGCTAGTTTTTTCTCATGCATGCATTGAAGGTGTTTGTTGAAATGTTTGAGTGAATAATCCCGTTGAATTTCTCATAGAACAAAAATATAGAAGGTGTCCGAGACGCACTTGAGCTTTCTCCTCTTTATTTCCCTCGATCGAGGTTAGCAATCTTATCTTTTCTAGGTCATTGATACAATTCATGTGTCGGTGTGAATTGGTTATTTCACTATTTATGATGTCCTGTTTTTTGATAAACTTACTTATATGATGCAAATGAACGGTCGGGAATGGATGTACGGTGACCGGCGCGTAGCCGGGTATATCAAAGGCGTGGATAAATTTATCGATGTGGCTACGGCAAACAAAGAGAATGGATTTATACGTTGTCCATGTGTTCAATGTCGGAACAACAAGGAGTACTCTTCCTCGAAAATCATTCGCGGCCACCTGATTATGAAAGGTTTCATGCCCAACTATAATTGCTGGACCAAGCACGGGGAAAGAGGGGTTATGATGGAAGATGGTGAAGAAGAAGATGATGATAACAACTATCATCATATGTTTCCTGAATACAGTGATACTGCAATGGAGAGGAAAGAGGTGAAGAACGGGCATCAGATGAGCCGGCTGATGAACTTGGTAGGGTCATTTATGATGCAAAGCAAGACTGTGAAATAGAAAATGAGAAGTTGAAGTTAGAGGGCATGTTAGAAGATCACAAGAAATTGTTGTACCCAAATTGTGAAGATGGCAGCACAAAGCTCGGTACCACACTGGAATTGTTGCGATGGAAGGCAGAGTGTGGTCTAACTGACTCCTCATTTGAAAAGATGCTGAAAATAATGAAGCCGAAGTTTCCAAAACATAACGAACTTCCCGAGAGTACCTACGAAGCAAAGAAGACTCTCTGTCCTCTGGGATTAGATGTGCAAAAGATACATGCATGCATTAATGACTGCATCCTCTACCGCGGTAAGGAGTATGAGAATTTAGATAAATGCCCGGTATGCAACGCGTTGCGGTATAAGATCAGATGAGATGACCCTGGTGATGTTGAGGGAGAGCCCCTCCGGAAGAGGGTTCCTGCTAAGGTTATGTGGTATGCTCCTATAATACCAAGGTTGAAACGCATGTTCAGAAACAAAGAGCATGCCAGGTTGTTGCGATGGCACAAAGAAGACCGTAAGAAAGACGGGAAGTTGAGACACCCTGCTGATGGGTCACAGTGGAGAAAAATCGAGAGAGACTTCCCAGACTTTGCAGGTGACGCAAGGAACTTATGGTTTGGTCTAAGTACGGATGGCATGAATCCTTTTGGGGAGCAGAGCTGCAGTCACAGCACCTGGCCCGTGACTCTATGTATCTACAACCTGCCTCCTTGGTTGTGCATGAAGCGTAAGTTCATTATGATGCCAGTGCTCATCCAAGGCCCGAAGCAACCGGGCAACGACATTGATGTGTACCTTAGGCCATTAGTTGAAGAACTCTTACAGTTGTGGGGCAAACCAGGTGTACGTGCATGGGATGAGAACAAACAGGAGCCATTTGATCTACGAGGGTTGTTATTCGTAACCATCAATGATTGGCCTGCTCTTAGTAACCTTTCCGGACAGACAAACAAGGGATATAAGGCATGCACCCACTGTTTAGATAAGACCGAAGGTACATATTTGCATAAATGCAAGAAGGTTGTGTACCTGGCGAATCGACGATTTCTTCCGACCAATCATCCCGTAAGAAAGAAAGGCAAGCATTTCAAAGGTGAGGTAGATCACCGGAAGAAGCCTGAACTCCCTGCTGGTGATGATGTATTTGGTATGGTCAAGGACATAGAAGTAATCTTTGGAAAGGGTCCCGGCGGTCAATCAGTTCCGAACGACGTCGCTACAGGACACGCACCCATGTGGAAGAAGAAATCTATATTTTGGGAGCTGCCATATTGGAAAGTCCTGCGTGTCCGCTCTTCAATCGACGTGATGCACGTGACGAAGAATCTCTGCGTGAACCTGCTAGGATTCCTAGGCATGTATGGGAAGACAAAAGATACACCTGAAGCACGGGAGGACCAACAAATTATGAAAGACCCAAAGAACATGCATACACATAACAAGATGGATAAAGGGCGTCACTTAAGTCGTGCCAGCTATGCTCTTACCAAAGCAGAGAAGGAAATCTTTTTTGAAGTCCTTTACAGTATCAAGGTGCCGTCGGGCTTCTCATCTAATATAAAGGGGATAATAAATATGGCAGAGATAAAGTTCCAAAACCTGAAGTCTCATGACTGTCATGTGATTATGACGCAGTTGCTTCCGATTGCATTGAGGGGGCTTCTACCGGAAAATGTTCGAGTACCCATTGTGAAGCTGTGTGCATTCCTCAATGCAATATCTCAGAAGGTAATCAATCTAGATATTCTGCCAAGGTTACAGAAGGATGTGGTACAATGTCTTATTAGTTTTGAGTTGGTGTTCCCACCATCCTTCTTCAATATTATGACGCATCTCCTGGTTCATCTAGTGGAAGAGATTGCCATTCTCGGTCCGGTATTTCTGCACAATATGTTCTCCTTTGAGAGGTTCATGGGAGTCTTAAAGAAATATGTTCATAACCGTGCTAGACCAGAAGGAAGCATCTCCAAGGGATATGGAACAGAGGAGGTCATTGAGTTTTGTGTTGACTTTATTCCTAACCTTAAGCCGATTGGTGTTTCTGACTCGCGGCATGAGGGAAGACTAAGTGGAAAAGGCACGCTGGGAAAGAAAGCAATGATATGTAGGTACGGGGATTCTTTCACTAAATCACACTACACAGTTCTACATAATTCCACCTTGGCAGCTCCGTATATCGAGGAACACAAGAATATTGTACGCTCCAAAAACCCGGGGAAGCCTGAATCATGGATTACAGATGAACACATGAAGTCTTTTGGTGGTTGGATGCGGACACATCTCTTGAATGACACCACTGTTGGAGATCAACTATACTTGTTGGCCGTGTCACCATCTTCTACTTTATTGAATTTCCAAGGGTACGAAATAAATGGGAATACATTCTACACGATCGCCCAAGATAAAAAGAGCACCAACCAAAATAGTGGTGTCCGCTTTGATGGAATAGACGAGAATGGACAAAAGGACACATATTATGGTTACATAGAGGAGATATGGGAACTAGACTATGGAGTCTCTTTTAAGGTCCCTTTGTTTCGCTGCAAATGGGTCAACCTGAATGGGGAAGGGGTAAAGATAGACCAGTTGTACGGAATGACAACAGTGGATCTCAACAATCTTGGTTATAGAGATGAACCATTCGTCCTAGCCAATGATGTGTCTCAGGTTTTCTATGTGAAGGACATGTCCTCCAGACCGAAAAAAAGAAAAAATATGCAAACGAATACATCATATGATGAGCCAAAGCGTCACATAGTTCTTTCAGGGAAAAGAAACATCGTGGGAATCGAGGACAAGACAGACATGTCAGAAGATTATAATAAGTTTGATGAAATTCCGCCCTTCACAGTGAAAACTGACCCAAGCATTCCGTTAAGTAAAGAAGATGCTCCATGGTTACGTCTGAAGCGGTCATAAGGAATGACATATGCCAAGAAGTTCATGCTCATATTATGTAACTCTAGTTCATGTCTTTCGCGGTTTGTGGCTTGACCGAAGGATATCTTTCGCGGTTTGTGGCCTTTAGTCCCGGTTTTGTAGTCTTCGTTTTTAATATTAATAAATGTCTTGAGTGTTAGTCCCGTTTTGTGGCTGGACCGGGAGTGCCTCTATGACCAGTTTCTCGGAGATGCCGGAGGACTAGGCTCCGTCGGCATCTCCCTGAAACTGGCCGCAGTGGTTTCCCTGCTCTCGAAAACCATCTTGCAGCTTGTAACTTCACTAACTAGATCAATACGCCTCGGAGCTAACTAATTTCACATATTAGGGAGTGCCTCTATGACCAGTTTCTCGGAGATGCCGGAGGACTGGGCTCCGTCGGCATCTCCCTGAAACTGGCCGCAGTAGTGTCCCTGCTCTCGAAAACCATCTTGCAGCTTGTAACTTCACTAACTAGATCAATACGCCTCGGAGCTAACTAATTTCACATATTAGGGAGTGCCTCTATGACCAGTTTCTCGGAGATGCCGGAGGACTGGGCTCCGTCGGCATCTCCCTGAAGCTGGCCGTAGTGGTGTCCCTGCTCTCTAAAACCATCTTGGAGATGCCTCAAACTGGCTGGAGGACTGGACTCACAAGGATGCCTATTTATAGTACAAGCAGCTCGGCATAATGTCGACACTCACGACATAATGTCGACACTCACGACATAATGTCGACACTCACCCCTATTATTAGTGCTGACTTATCTTTAGTCTCGGTTGGTGTCTCCAACCGGGACTAAAGGTTCATCTTTAGTCCCGGTTGGTGACACCATCCGGGACAAGGTACAAGCCGCACGACATAATGTCGACACTCACCCCTATTATTAGTGTTGCCTGGCCCACTCTGCCGTAATCCCTTCAGTCGCGGTTGGTTTCTCCAACCGGGACTAAAGATGAACCCTCTCTTTATATAGGCATTTCCCTCTATTTATTAGGTAACACTGAAGACATTTATTAATATTAAAAACCGGGACAAACCGGGACTAGCTAACACACAGGACTAAAGCCGCCCCCTTTAGTCATAATAATGCCTAGTCCTATAGTACGCAGCTTCAGGGTCTTCATCGTCGTCGTCATCATCATCGTCATCGTCACCTGCCACTCCGGGGATCCTCAGCCCATCCATGGCATATACCAGGGGCCATTCCAGCCTCGGATTCACGGCGGGCGGGAGAGGGGTCTCCTGGAAGACGATGCCGCTACCGCCGGGACAGTGTGGGGCCTGTGGTAGGTGGACTCGTGGGCACCGTAGGTGAGGATGGTCTCCCCCGGCGATGTAGCGCATCACTCCGATGATAGTACGGTTCGCCCACCACAGACGACGGCCGGCTTCGTTGTGGTTCACCGGTGGCGGGCCATCACCCTCGTACCTGGCGAGCTCCCTTTCCCGCCTATTAGCGAAGAAGGCATTCCAGGTGTCGTAGTTGTCGGGATCCCACCGGGGATCCATCCACTGCTCCGGCATGAGCTCGTGGTAGAAGTGGTTTGTGATGGCCGCCTGGCGTGCGGAACCTTGAGGGACAGGAACCCCTCCAGCGCTCATCATCCAGCCGGCGGGCGGTCGGTAGCCCGGCGGACAAGGGTAGTTGGAGGCGCACAGCGCCTCGGTCTCCTCGAGGGTCAGAATGGCCCAGTAGGCGTTGTTCATTGTTCTAAGAGAGGAAGGTGTGGATGTGTGGATAGCCATGACATGATCACCCTAAATATAGAGGGAAAGGGCGGGAAAACTTGGCGTGAAGCTTTGGGAAATGGCGGGAAATATCTTTAGTCCCGGTTAGTGACTACATCCGGGACTAAAAGCTCTAGTAGAAAGGAAAGGGCGGGAAAACTTGGCGGGAAGAGGTGGGAAATGGCGGAAAATATTTTTAGTCCCGGTTTGTGACTACATCCGGGACTAAATGTAAATCCTTCGCATGTTCGACCATAGTTAGAAATTCAGATAATTCAAAACGGGCATAATAAATTCAAAAAAAAACCGAACAATGAAAATCCTTCGCGTGGTGTCATATTTTGTTACATAGTTGAAAGGAAAAATACCAGACTTGGTATATTGATCATGTTTCGAAAAAACCTTCACAAAATGACCTATCATGTTCGAGGTTTCATGGTTTTCGGTCCAAATGACCGATGTTATGTGCTGAATCACGGCATAGTTTGTGATGTTGTGCCCATATTATGCATGTGTGTGGACATTGGTATGGAGAACAATGTTGCAGGAGGAAGTTTTCCTTTTTGTCGCACGGAAAAGCCCTTTTCCATTTTCCGAGCGCAAAAAACGGGTCGTTTTGTGAAGTAACCACCAAAATGCCGTTTCAGAATGCTACCGTCCCATTTTCCTAAAATACTAGACCACCTTACATGGACTATATCCCAACCGGTACATCTCAAACCTTTTCGTCCATCCCGGGTAAAAATGACAAATGTCTGCCGAATCGGTAGGAAGTGGGTCCGATTTGTACTACAGGTACATGATCTATCACCCGTGATTTTTTGAAAAAATCATTTTTAGACTCGCAATATGTGGTTTCTTGAGAGATCCAATGCAAGTTCTAACGATGCTCGTCCCCTATCTTCATGCACACCGGTTCGACCATAGTTAGAAATTCAGATAATTCAAAACGGGCATAATAAATTCAAAAAAAAACCGAACAATGAAAATCCTTCGCGTGGTGTCATATTTTGTTACATAGTTGAAAGGAAAAATACCAGAATTGGTATATTGATCATGTTTCGAAAAAACCTTCACAAAATGACCTATCATGTTCGAGGTTTCATGGCTTTCGGTCCAAATGACCGATGTTATTTGCTAAATCACGGCATAGTTTGTGATGTTGTGCCCATATTATGCATGTCTGTGGACATTGGTATGGAGAACAATGTTGCAGGAGGAAGTTTTCCTTTTTGTCACACGGAAAAGCCCTTTTCCATTTTCCGAGCGCAAAAAACGGGTCGTTTTGTGAAGTAACCACCAAAATGCCGTTTCAGAATGCTACCGTCCCATTTTCCTAAAATACTAGACCACCTTACATGGACTATCTCCCAACCGGTACATCTCAAACCTTTTCGTCCATCCCGGGTAAAAAGGACAAATGTCTGCCGAATCGGTAGGAAGTGGGTCCGATTTGTACTACAGGTACATGATCTATCGCCCGTGATTTTTTGAAAAAATCATTTTTAGACTCGCAATATGTGGTTTCTTCAGAGATCCAATGCAAGTTCTAATGATGCTCGTCCCCTATCTTCATGCACACCGGTTCGACCATAGTTAGAAATTCAGATAATTCAAAACGGGCATAATAAATTCAAAAAAAAACGAACAATGAAAATCCTTCGCGTGGTGTCATATTTTGTTACATATTTGAAAGGAAAAATACCAGACTTGGTATATTGATCATGTTTCGAAAAAACCTTCACAAAATGACCTATCATGTTCGAGGTTTCATGGCTTTCGGTCCAAATGACCGATGTTATTTGCTAAATCACGGCATAGTTTGTGATGTTGTGCCCATATTATGCATGTGTGTGGACATTGGTATGGAGAACAATGTTGCAGGAGGAATTTTTCCTTTTTGTCTCACGGAAAAGCCCTTTTCCATTTTCCGAGCGCAAAAAACGGGTCGTTTCGTGAAGTAACCACCAAAATGCCGTTTCAGAATGCTACCGTCCCATTTTCCTAAAATACTAGACCACCTTACATGGACTATATCCCAACCGGTACATCTCAAACCTTTTCGTCCATCCCGGGTAAAAATGACAAATGTCTGCCGAATCGGTAGGAAGTGGGTCCGATTTGTACTACAGGTACATGATCTATCACCCGTGATTTTTTGAAAAAATCATTTTTAGACTCGCAATATGTGGTTTCTTGAGAGATCCAATGCAAGTTCTAACGATGCTCGTCCCCTATCTTCATGCACACCGGTTCGACCATAGTTAGAAATTCAGATAATTCAAAACGGGCATAATAAATTCAAAAAAAAACCGAACAATGAAAATCCTTCGCGTGGTGTCATATTTTGTTACATAGTTGAAAGGAAAAATACCAGAATTGGTATATTGATCATGTTTCGAAAAAACCTTCACAAAATGACCTATCATGTTCGAGGTTTCATGGTTTTCGGTCCAAATGACCGATGTTATGTGCTGAATCACGGCATAGTTTGTGATGTTGTGCCCATATTATGCATGTGTGTGGACATTGGTATGGAGAACAATGTTTCAGGAGGAAGTTTTCCTTTTTGTCGCACGGAAAAGCCCTTTTCCATTTTCCGAGCGCAAAAACGGGTCGTTTTGTTACAAATGTCTGCCGAATCGGCAGGAAGTGGGTCCAGTTTGTACTACAGGTACATGATCTATCGCCCGTGATTTTTTGAAAAAATCATTTTTAGACTCGCAATATGTGGTTTCTTCAGAGATCCAATGCAAGTTCTAACGAAAATGGTTTGTACTATAGGTACATTAATTATTTTTTAAAACAGAAAATGGTTTTGAATTATTTATTCAAATCCAAACACTTTTTATGTTTAAAGTTTTTCTAAATTCCAAATTAATATTCAAAAATATAAGTTAATTCATTTTAAAAGTTTACATTAATTATTTTTTTAAAAAAGAAAATGGTTTTGGATTATTTATTCAAATCCATACACTTCTTATGTTTAAAGTTTTTCTAAATTCCAAATTGATATTAAAAAAATATAAGTTAATTCATTTTTAATTGTAAATGGTTCATATTTTAAATGGTTACATTAATTATTTTTTAAAACAGAAAATGGTTTTGAATTATTTATTCAAATCCAAACACTTTTTATGTTTAAAGTTTTTCTAAATTCCAAATTAATATTCAAAAATATAAGTTAATTCATTTTAAAAGGTTACATTAATTATTTTTTTTAAAAAGAAAATGGTTTTGGATTATTTATTCAAATCCATACACTTCTTATGTTTAAAGTTTTTCTAAATTCCAAATTGATATTAAAAAATATAAGTTAATTCCATTTTAATTGTAAATGGTTCATATTTTAAATGGTTACATTAATTATTTTTTAAAACAGAAAATGGTTTTGAATTATTTATTCAAATCCAAACACTTTTTATGTTTAAAGTTTTTCTAAATTCCAAATGAATATTCAAAAATATAAGTTAATTCATTTTAAAAGGTTACATTAATTATTTTTTAAAAATAGAAAATGGTTTTGGATTATTTATTCAAATCCATACACTTCTTATGTTTAAAGTTTTTCTAAATTCCAAATTGATATTAAAAAAATATAAGTTAATTCATTTTTAATTGCAAATGGTTCATATTTTAAATGGTTACATTAATTATTTTTTAAAACAGAAAATGGTTTTGAATTATTTATTCAAATCCAAACACTTTTTATGTTTAAAGTTTTTCTAAATTCCAAATTAATTATCATTTAAAAAACAATACAAATTTAAACCCCAAAATAAAAAATAAGGCGGGAACAGAGAGAAAATACCTGAATTTTTTTGAAAACAGGGGAATATGTCCCGGTTGGAACCACCAACCGGGACTAAAGACCTCCTGCGCGCCAACCCTTGGTCTGCTGAAAATATTGGAGTATACGTCCCGGTTGGTGGCTCCAACCGGGACGTATAACCCTTTAGTCCCGGTTGGAGCCACCAACCAGGACTAAAGGTCCTTTGGTTATAACCCTTTAGACCCTCCTCTTCTTCTTCCCTTCCCCATCACTTCTCTGCTTCACTGACACGCGCACAACCGCCCCCGACGCCGGCAGGCTGCCCGAGCTCGCCGCCCCCGACGCCGTCAGGCTGCCCGCGCCGCCGCCTCACCGTCAGCTGCCCGTGGTCGTCAGTGCCGCCGCTTCGTCAAGCTTCCCGCGCCGCCGCCTCACCGTCAGCTGCCCGTGGTCGTCAGTGCCGCCGCTTCGTCAAGCTTCCCGCGCCGCCGCCCTGCTGTCAGGCTGCCCAACGACCGTCGCCACCACCTCCAACGACCGTCGCCGCGCGTCGTCACCCGCCGCCAGAAGGTACGGCCTGCCTCCGTCCTCCCCCTCTCCATCATGCCTCTGTCCTCCCCCTCCTCCTCCCCCTGCCGCCACGGGCAGGCACCGACGGGCAAAGCCCGGGTGGGTGCGACAGCGGCGCGAGATGTGCGGCGGCGGCTGCTCCCGCCGGCGAGCCCAACGTGGCGTCTAGGTGGCATCCGCGTGGCCCTGGTCCCACCAGTCAGCCTATAGGGCTAGATCCTTCTCTGGTGACAGATGACCATGTTTCCCCTTTGCTTGCGTGGCTGCTGAGGTGGCTCCGGGCCCCACCTGTCAGCCACTATGGCTAGTTGTTACTATGGTGCAAAAGGTTTAAACATTTGATTTAATAATTTCAGAATTTGAATAAACTTGTAAATTCAATAACTTTTAATCTGTAATTCAGAAAAATACAAATAATATACCAAAATGTTCAGAAAAATGAGAACTATGTATCTATGCTATAATCATGCATTGTTCAACAACTTAAATGACAAGTTTAATTAGAACACCCTAGTAACCCTAACAGGTGATTCCGGAGTTCCTTGAGTTAGGGTTTGCGCCCCTCGGAACCCCGATTAACTTGTCGAGCATGCTTTAGGGTTACATTCCAATGCACATTAACTTGTCGTATCATCATCATTGCTGAGCATTGCATCGATGCCATGTGTTGATTGTTTCCCTTTCTTTCCGGTGATTTGGTTCTTCTCGGTAGAATACGATATCGAGATCGAGATCGAGATCGATTCCAATATGGTATTTTGTTAGTATCTAGTGTTACCTATCTGCTGGATAGTTTCCCTTTTGTAGCCTTATACTCATGTTCCCCTCTCATATGCATCCGAGGTTTCTCCGAACTAGGTTTTACACCCCTCGGAACTCCGGAATATTGATTTTAGTTGATTTTAGCTAGAGTTACCTATCTACTACACGGTTTCCTTTTTGTACCTAGGTTTAGGGTTTAGGGTTTCTCTTCATTTTTATTATTGTGTATGTATATATTAGGGTTTCTCCTTAACTTTCTCCTTTAGCCGCTTTGACTTATTCGTTTTTCCACCTATGCAGAAAATATGGACCCACACGTCAGAGACGAAGAAAAGGAAGAGTTGATCCAAGGTGTGATCCGTGGGGAAGATAATTTAGACGTATCAACGTTTTTGAACAACTCCGGTGAGGGTGATCCTCTTTTTATCGGAATAGACAACTTGTTTGAGGTTGAAGGTGTTGCCTTCCGCGAGGGAGAAGGCGATGCCTTGTGTAATCGAGAAGACGACCGCTCCGGCGAGGTGCATGTAATATAAATCAATTCATTAATTAATCATTTGCTATCTATATAGAAATAGTAACGACGATCTTTCTTCTTTTAGCCCTCCGGATCGAAGGAATCTACTGAAAAGAGCAGACGAGGCCCAACCAAAAAGTTGCAAGACCATGAGAGGTTTAGGATCGAAGATGTCGCTAATGACGGCAAACCGACAGCTCCCGAAGTTGTCGCAACCAAATTTGTGGCACAATGCGGAGTAATCGTTAGGGACTTAATCCCGATCACCATTAGAAATTGGAATAGGCCTGCTAATGCGGATGAAGAGGGAACATGTTTATTTGTCCCTAACCACGCCAAAGATTTACTGTGGAAGAGGATCATGGTTAATTTCAAACTACCGAAGATAGAGCTGGATCCAAATGCGGAGGATCCAGTTGAGGACGCCTTACAACATGGGAGAGCCATGGAGGCTAAGGTCAGGGAGTGGGCTTTGAAGAAGATGGCCCAGTGTTTCACCAACTGGAAGAAAAGATTGCACCTTGACTATGTCGTGAAAGAGAAGACTCCCGATTTCAAGAATATTCAGTTTGAGAAGATAAAACCATTCTGGGCTGAGTTTGTGGAATACAAGACATCAGAAAAAGCTAAGAAAATGTCTGCAACGAATAAGCTGAATGCTGCTAACAAGAAGTATCACCATACTATGGGGTAAGGTGGCTACAGGGCTGGCATTCCTAAGTGGGAGAAACTTGAGAATGAACTGCGTGATAAAAAGATCACCCCAGAGACAGACGGTTGGGTAGAACGTGCAAGGAATTGGTTTTACGGGCATGGGGGCACGTTGGACTCGGAAGGGAGGTGTATATATAACATACGACATAAAGAAGACCCCTTGCCAATCGAGAGGATCAGAAAAGCAGTAAAGGCTATTAAAGATGGGGACTTCATTCCCGATAGAGAGAATGATGAGCTCACACTCGCCCTTGGAAATAGGGAACATGATGGACGAACACGAGGCACAAGAGGCTCCCAACCATGGAGGACTGGGTTTCCAGAAGAGAGGAAGAAATATCCTGATAGAAGCCGTCAAAGGAGAAAGGACAGGGAGGAAGTTGAAGCAGATAGTCAGAAAGAGCGAATGCGTTTAATTGAAGAACGATTAAAGCAACAACAAGATGAAATTAACGCACTTAAAGAGCAACGTACTACCGGGCCATCTCAGCAGCACACTGCATTCGATGCTACCGGCCTATCGAATAATCGAAAAAGCAGTGTGGCTTCCACCGAGGTCCCGGGTGATGACAATGGCGATGACGATGATGCACCGACGATGGCTCCTGTTGGCTACCCAGTGGATGATATCACAGAGATGACACACTGGGAGCTACATGTCAAAGTTGTGAACATATCAATGAAGGTGGCGGTCGGCTATGCCTTACCAATTGGACCCACACCAACTTACCACTGTCGTCCGGTTCCAGAGGGCTACGCTGTTGTCGGCGTGGATGAAATCATGCCCACCTTTGAAGTTTTGGATCTTCACTACCCTGCAGGTGAAGGGGATGTGACTGTGCTGGGAGACGCAAAAAACGTCACCATTCTATGGCCGAAGGAATGTATCGTGCTTCGAAATCACACGCCAAGGCCATCTTCGCCGCCGCCTCATCCGTCTCCAGCGAGGTCGTCACCGCCGCGGCAGCCGTCTTCGTCGCCTCACCCGGCTCCGTCGCCTCA
The DNA here is from genome assembly GCA_916181665.1 of Avena sativa. Lineage (NCBI taxonomy): Eukaryota > Viridiplantae > Streptophyta > Magnoliopsida > Poales > Poaceae > Avena > Avena sativa. The sequence goes on along the minus strand of OV702283.1, from coordinate 406,445,057 downwards.
CCAATCTCCGGCACAGCCATCGCCGCGCGAGCCATTACCGGCGCCTAAGGGTCAAAAGCGTAAGCGTACCGCTACTGTGCCTCGTGGTAAGCGATCGCCGAAACGTAAACAAGAGCCTCTTCCAAAAGTACCAAAGGTTCCTCCCAAGAGAGCTTATGACTGTACTGAAGAGGAGACTGCGGCGATCGTTGATGCGGAAACGACAGCGTTTTTCGCTAAGCTGAGGCGGCCGAAAGAGCCAGAGTTCCCCAGCACCAAAGAAGAAAAAGCCAAAGTGTTGAAAATGCTAAAGAATCTTCATCAACCCGAGCCAAAGTTGTCATCACACTATGAGCGTTCTATTCTCAAGTCACATGCGCACAAAAAGCCTCGAAGAGCAGTACCGATGCAAGCGAGAAATCTGTTGCCCAGCTCGGAGAACAAGCAAAACAGACTTGCGCCCCTCTCAAGGTGATTTCTCAAACCAATGTGGGGTCGAGCAAATATGGGGCCGAAGAGCAGTATGATCTAGAGGTAGTTGCACAATACGGAGAAGCTGCCGCTGCTCAAGGTATGAGTATTGCCCAGTACTTATCCCAGTTAGAGTTCTTCCCCGTGAGTGAAGTAGCATACAGATACCAGTACGGCAAACCTCTCGTCAAACCTGAGGAGGTAAACAATCTTCCAACAAAAATGCGAAGATTGTATAACTGGTACATGCATGCCACAAGGGCCGGGGCTAACTAGATAGTGCTGAGGGTTACAAAAAAGCATCATGGGAAAGAAAAGGATGACATGATATCCATTGAATTTGATGAACTATTTCAATTATTTAATCAAGACGCCTTGGACAAATCGATCATCAGTGTCTATTGTCTGTAAGTACTAATTCTGTAATTAATTTAGTCTCCATCTATATTATTTTGTTTATTGCATGTATATAATCATACTGTAATATGCAGAATGAAGATTCTCGAATGCAGCAGAGGACAAATCTATGACATTGGCTTCATTGACCCATATTGGGTTCATGAAGCTAATCTCAAAATAAGCCCCCAGGATACGGAGGATAATATAGTACACGCGTTAAGGTTTCAAGAAACCAAAAGGGAAATACTATTTCCTTACAACTTCGAGTGAGTGTTATTGTCTTGTATACACTTTCTATTTCGCTTACTCGATGTTAAGTATATAATTGATTAGTTATGCATTTGCAGCTTCCACTATATTCTGTTAATCATTCAACTTGACAAAGGGCGTGTACTAGTCATGGACTCGAAACATAAACCCCTTGAGACGTGGAAGGACATGCAGATACTTCTCCAGCGGTAATTCTAATCATTACGACACTATATCGGCAACGTTCGTGAATTTTATGATATCAAGTACTTAATAACTTATTTTATTCGTTTTCTACGCCGGGCAGCGCTTGGAAACGATTCACCAACAAGGCTAGGGGTGTTTGGAAAGAGGAGCTTACATTTCAACCACTAGATGTAAGCACCACTAGCTATATCCGCGCATCTCTTTGATTCTAGTTTTGATACAGTTATTATCATGCTTGATTATTATTTTGATTGAACTCTGTTCTCGTAAAGTGCCTGACGCAGGGACCAGGTAACAATCTATGTGGATACTATGTATGCGAGTTCATCCGGCAGACGTGCGATGAGAAGGGCAGAAATTTAGAGCAACTCCACGTACGTAAACAATTTCTATAGTTTTTAATTACAATCAAATTGTGTTTAGTTTCATTCATATAGGCTGACTCCTTTTTTAAATCAGATCGAACGTCTACAGGACGGTCTTCTGCCAAAGGATCGCGTACGAGCAATTCAGGAGGAATTGGCGGGATTCTTGGATGCAGAAGTCCTAGACCCAAAAGGGGAATACTACTCGGCTGTGTATAGACAATAGGAATTGTAAAAATAGCAACTTTCAAGAAATTGGCCGGTAGCATCGAATAGCTACTTTTGTATGTAGTGCATGAACTCGATCCGTGTATTGAATATAATATTGTCATCATGATGTAATATAAGGTTCCTTCATTGAGAAGTGCAAATCACTAAATAAACAATAAAACAACCCTAATGAATTCTCTGCCGCGGCACAAAAAGTGGCGAAAATGCTGTCGCGGCAACAAAATGTGCCAAAATGAATTCTCTGCCGCGGCAGAGAAATGGGCCAAATCTCTGCCGCGGCAGAAGGTTATTAGTCCCGGTTCGTGTTATAACCGGGACTAATGCTCCACCCCCCCTCGCCCTCTGCCGCTACCACGTGTGCAACCTTTAGTCCCGGTTGGTGGGGCAACCGGGACTAAAGGTTGGAGCTTTAGTCCCGATTGCCCCGTCCCGGTTGGGCAACCGGGACTAAAGCCCCGTACCAACCGGGACCTATAGGGTTGTTTCCACCAGTGCGCTGACCATATGGAACATGGCATAGGGCTACGCCGAGGGCATTGCCGTCGGCGTAGCACCTTCACAGTTTTTTTTCACAGCAGCAGCACTCACAGTTTTTTTTTCCACAACAGCAGCAACACTCACAACAGCACACATGCAGCACTCACAGCAGCACACATGCAGCACTCACAGCAGCACATCAGTCATACAAGATCACATATGCTCATATTAAACATTGTTCTATCACACATGCTCATATTAAACATTGTTTATGTAGGGTTCGCAGCATAGAAAACAAAAATTTTCCTACGATGTGAACTATATACCAAGATCTATCTACTAGATACAAACAACGGGCGGATGTATATCCGTAGAGAACATACCCTTGAAGACCGTCAAAGCTTAACGAGTTCAACTCGTGGTTGATGTAGACGATCTCTTGCCGATCTCAAGATCGAGAGGAAGTCCTAGCGCCGCAAATCAGCAGCGCATCCGTGCTCGCACACACGTTCGAGGCACCGAGCAACCTCCGCCTCCTCGCTCCAGCGATGCAGCGGAAGCACAACTCTTTAATAGCCACCGGGAACATGTATCTCGCTAGTCCGAGACCATGGGGGATAAATTCTAGAGGGGGAGAGAGATCCTTCACGAGGAGGTGTGTGAGACAAGTGAGGAGGGGGGATCCTTTTATAGGAGGAGGCGGGGAACCCCAAGGGGGTGGCCGGCGCATGGGGGCTGCCCCCTTGCCCTCCCCTCTTCATGTGGGTGGACACTCCACTCACAAATCTCCTTTAAATTCCCTCCACTCAAAAGTCCACTCAAATTCCCATTAAATTTCCACCAAATTTAATGCAAACTCTCATTAAATAAAACTCTTTTATTTTATTCAGAATTTTGTCAATTACTTTAATGACAAACATTCACAAATAACCCCTTGCTAGAATTCTATTTCACATGCATAACCACTTTATGCAATTTCACCCGAAAACCTGTTTCGGTATCTAGTGAAATAAATTCCTGCGCTTATTCATTCTTTCGGCATGAAACATTTGCTCCAATTGGATGTCGGTGTCTCTTAAGTGTGTCACCCTACGGTTCGTGAATAATGCGTACATGATTGAGACCCCTCTCGGATCAATAATCAGAAGCAGGATCCGGAGACCCATACTGACTCCCACACATTCAACGATGACTTTCTTGTGATCGTCGGAACCTTTTACGCTAGTATCTTAATCCCTTTGTTTCACGATATATTACATGTCCGAGATACGATCATCGGTATCTCCATACCTAGTTTGATCTCGCTACCGACATGCACTCTTTTCTCATTCCTGTGATATAACATTCTAGTGATCAAATCACTTGCTTGCAAGCTAATCAATGTGATATCACCGAGGGGGCCCAGAGTATATCTATCCGTCATCGGGATGAACAAATTCCACTCTCGATCCATGAGCCTCAACATAACACTTTATTAGTTCTGAATCCATCTTTATAATCACCCTGTTACGGTGTGACGTTTGATGTTATCAAGAAACTCTTCCGGTGTTAGTGATTGACATGATCTCATGGTCTAAGGATTAGGATCACTTCGTAAGTTGTTATAGCAATATAAACTCAATGACTTTGATCGTAATGCTATACTTCGGATGAATGTTCATCACACCATTACACTAATGTTGTGATCCCGTTATTAACAACATCCAATGTCCATGATCAGGAAACCTTGATCATCTTGTTAATCAACGAGCTAGTTTATGAGAGAGGCATAACTAGGAACTTTCTGTTTGTTTATTAAACACACATGTATTAACGTTTCCGTATTAATACAATTATAGCATGCAAAATAAACATCTATCATATACTTGGAATACACATAATAAACACTTTATTATTGCCTCTCAGGGCATATTCCCTTCAGTCTCCCACTTGCACTAGAGACAATAATCTAGTTACATAGTGATAAATCTAACACCCATTGAGTTCTGGTGTTGATCATGTTTTGCTCTAGGGAGAGTTTTAGTCAACGGATCTGCTACATTGAGATCTGTATGTACTTTACAAATCTTTATATCTCCATCCTTGACATGCTCGCGGATGGAGTGAAACCGGCGCTTAATATGCTTGGAATGCTTGTGAGACCTTGGCTCTTTGGCATTGGCAATGGCACCATTGTTGTCACAATAGATCACCATTGGGTCCAACGCGTTTGCCACCACTCCTAGTTCGGATATGAACTCCTTCATCCAAACTGCTTCCTGAGCCGCTTCTGAAGCAGCAATATATTCGGCCTCCGTTGTTGATCCCGCTACCACAGGTTATTTGGAGCTCCTCCAACTAACCGCTCTGCCATTCATGAGAAATACGTATCCGGATTGAGACTTAGAGTCATCCGGATCGGTGTTAAAGCTAGCGTCGACATAACACTTAGCGACGATCTCTTCTTCACCTCCGTATACAAGGAACATATCCTTAGTTCTTCGTAAGTACTTAAGGATATTCTTGACCTCTATCCAGTGTTCCGAACCTGGATCCGATTGGTACCTACTAGTCAAACTAATAGCATGTGCCACATCCGGTCTTGTACATAGCATGGCGTACATTATAGAGCCTATGGCTGAAGCATAGGGGACTTTGTCCATTATCTCTCTTTTTTCCGCCGAAGCCGGACTTTGAGTCTTACTCAATGTCTTGCCTTGCAACATAGGTAAGAACCCCTTCTTACTTCCGTCCATTTTAAACTTCTTTAAAATCTTATCAAGGTATGTACTTTGCGATAGCCCTATTAGGCTCCTAGATCTATCTCTATAGATCTTTATGCCTAATATGTATGACGCTTCACCTAGGTCCTTCATTGAAAATTTGCTGTTTAGATAACTTCTAACACTGTTTAAAAGATCTATATCATTTCCGATCAATAATATGTCATCCACATATAATATCAGAAATGCCACATTGCTCCCACTCACTTTCTTGTAAATACAAGCTTCTCCATAAGTTTGGACAAATCCAAACTCTTTGATCACCTCATCAAAGCGGAGATTCCAACTTCGTGATGCTTGCTTCAATCCATAGATGGATCGCTGAAGCTTGCACACCTTGTTAGCATCCTTAGGATCGACAAAACCCTTTGGTTGTATCATATACAACTCTTCTTCAATATTACCATTGAGAAACCCGGTTTGACATCCATCTGCCTTATCTCATAATCGAAATATGCAGCAATTGCTAACATAATCCTAACTGACTTTAGCATCGCTACGGGAGAGAAAGTCTCATCGTAGTCAACTCCTTGAATTTGTCGAAACCCTTTTGCGACAAGTCGAGCTTTATAGACGGTCACATTACCATCAGCATCAGTTTTCCTTTTGAAAATCCATTTGTTCTCCACGGCCTTTCGGTCGTGAGGTAATTCCACCAAGTTTCAAACTTCATTTTCATACATGGATTCCATCTCGGATTTCATGGCTTCTAACCATTTGTTGGAATCCGGGCTCATCATCGCTTCTTCATACGTCGCAGGGTCATCATTTTCATCAACCATGAAATTCATGACAGGATTTCCGTACAGCTCGGGAGCTGCACGCGTCCTGTTTGACCTGCGAGGTTCGGTAGTACTCTCTTCGGGAGTTTCATGATCATTATCATTAGTTCCCTCTTCAACAAGTGGATCCAACTCCGGAACAACTTCCGGCGCTGCGCTACTCGCCATACTTTGAAGAGAAGGTTCCACAACCTCTTCGAGTTCTACCTTCCGACTACTCACACCTTTCGCGAGAAACTCTTTCTCTAGAAAGGATCCATTCTTGTCAACAAAAACCTTGCCCTCGGATCTGTGATAGAAGGAATACCCAATAGTTTCTTTAGGGTATCCTATGAAGACGCATTTTTCCGCTTTGGGTTCGAGTTTATCCGGTTGAAGTTTCTTCACATAAACATCGCATCCCCAAACTTTAAGAAATGACAGCTTAGGTTTGTTTCCAAACCACAATCCATAACGGTGTCTTTTCAACGGATTTAGATGGTGCCCGATTTAAAGTGAATGCAGCAGTTTCTAGTGCATAACCCCAAAATGACAACGGCAAGTCCGTCAGAGACATCATAGATCGAACCATATCTAATAAAGTAAGATTACGACGTTCCGACACACCATTTCGCTGTGGTGTTCCGGCAGGTGTGAGTTGTGAAACAATTCCACACTCTTTCATGTGAGTGCTAAACTCGTAACTTAGATACTCACGTCCACGGTCGGACCGTAGAAATTTGATCTTTCTATTACGATGATTTTCCACTTCATTCTGAAATTCCTTGAACTTTTCAAAGGTTTCAGACTTGTGTTTCATCAAGTAGATATAACCGTATCTACTCAAATCATCCGTGAAAGTAACAAAATAACGATATCCACCTCGCGCCGACACACTCATTGGACCACATACATCAGAATGTATGATTTCCAATAAATCTGTCGCCCGTTCCATTGAACCGGAAAACGGCGTTCTAGTCATCTTGCCCATAAGGCATGGCTCACATGTATCAAATGATTCATAATCAAGTGATTCCAAAAGTCCATCCGAATGGAGCTTCTTCATGCGTTTAACGCCAATATGACCTAGACGGCAGTGCCACATATATGCGGATATATCATCATTAAGTTTAATCCTTTTAGCATCAACATTATGAATATGTGTAACATTATCATCGAGATCTAATAGAAATAAACCATTCATCATCGGTGCATGACCATATAAGATTTCATTCATATAAATGGAACAACCATTGTTCTCGGATTTAAATGAATAACCACTTCGCATCAAACACGATCCAGATACAATGTTCATGCTCAGTGCAGGCACCAGATTACATTTATTCAAGTTTATAACTAATCTCGACGGTAAGTGGAGAGGCAGCGTTCCGACGGCGATCACATCAACGCTTGATCCATTGCCGACACGCATCTTAACCTCACCCCTTGCTAGCGGTCGCTTGTTCCGCAGCCCCTGATTCGAGTTACAAATATTAGCAACTGAACCGGTATCAAATACCCAGGTGCTACTGCGAGCACTAGTCAAGTACACATCAATAACATGTATATCATATATACCTTTGTTTGCCTTGCCGGCCTTCTTGTCTGCCAGATACTTGGGGCAGTTGCGCTTCCAGTGGCCAGTCCCCTTACAATAGTAGCACTCAGAATCAGACTTAGGTCCAACTCGGGGTTTCTTTTCAGGCGCGGCAACAGGCTTGCCGCCCTTACTTCCCTTCCGTTTTCCCTTCTTGTCTTTCTTGAAACCAGTGTTCCTATTGATCATCAACACTTGATGTTCCTTTTTGATCTCCACTTCTGCAGTTTTAAGCATTGACAGAAGCTCAGGGAGAGACTTCTTTTTTTTTTAGGGTAATAACAGTAGGAAAGACTCCTACTGCCTCATTTTCATTAATAATGGGTCAGAATCAGTAAGGTTCCATATTTACACAGAGACAGAGGATGGGGGAGAGACTCTAAAAAAGTCAGAAAAGATAAATCTAGGAGTACAAGAAGGTTTACAAACTATGAATAATGCTCTTGATAAGTGGATGTAGCTCCTCTTTAGTCCTATGAATCAGTAATGACAGATCACAGCAAATCTTGACTTCCAAGCCTGAACTGAGGGTTGTATGTTATTAAACCAGAGATTGTTTCTCTCTTTCCAGATGTTCCAAGAGCCCAGCAAGGTGATTTCCATAAATAGCTTTTTATTCCAGCTCTTTTTTCCTTGCTCAATGATCTGGAGTCTAGAGTTATTCATAGCCCAAGAGATGTTAATTGAACTCCAGCAATCTTGGCTAAATGGGCAATGAAAAAACAAGTGTTCAATTGTTTCCTCAGTATTGTGATTACACATAAAACAGTCATATCCAGTCCCCAATACATAATGTCTTCTTCTTAACATGTTTCTTGTATTCAATCTGTCAGACAGAATTAACCACCCAAAGAACTTCACTTTTGCAGTGCACTTCGATTTCCACAGCCATTTAAAGGATATGTGTGGATTTATATTTCTGAAATTGTATTGATAATATTTGCTAGAAGTGAATTCTTTGTCCCCCCAAACATAGCTCCAAGTGTCATGTGAATGTTCTCTTAGTTCAATTTCTCTACAGCTATTCTGAATGTCCCTCAATTCAGCTAATGCTTCAGGTGATAAAGGGAGATAAAAGAGTTGTGTCAAACTATCAGCTGTAAGAAACTCCTGTACAGAGATATCTTCCTTCCTAGCATAAGAGTAAATGGTTGGGTGACTCTCTTCTAGGATGGTTACAGACCATTGATCCTTCCAAAACAGTGTGGTAGCCCCATTACCAATAGAGATTTTAGCTATTCCTCTGAATAAATGTGAAAGCCTAGAAACATCTCTCCACCAGAAAGAGCCACAGGGTCCAGAAGCATGAGGAACAATGTTGTTGTAATATGCATTCCATACTAGGGAGACCCAAGGTGTGTCATCCTTATTATAGAACTTATGCAGGAATTTAAGCAACAGACCTTCATTCTGAATTTTAAGGTTGAGAATGCCAACACCTCCTCTACATTTGGGCCTACAAATCATATCCCAAGCAGCTAAAGAATTACATTTTCCCCCCACTTCAGTTTTCTTGTTCCATAAACAGTGTCTCTGAATTTTTTCTATATGCCCCACAATCTTCTCAGGCAGTTTGATTGCACACATTGTGAAAGTTGCAATTGAAGCCAGTAAAGAATTAATCACAGTAACTCTCCCACTATAAGACATCATCATGAATGAGGCAGAAACCTTTCTTTCTACTCTGTCAATCAGTGGCATAAGATCATAAACAGTGGGTTTAGTGGTGCCAAGAGGAAGCCCCAAATAAGTGAAAGGCATTTTGGCAATTGCACATCCCAATATATCTGCAATTTCCTGAGATAAGTCATCAGCCAGATTTATTGGTATTAGGTGTGACTTATGAAAATTAATTTGTAAACCAGTAGAAACAGCATAATTCTGAAGAATCCCTTTCATTATCTGTATTTGATCTTTGTCTGCTTGCATTATAATCAAAGTGTCATCTGCATATTGAACCACAGGAAAATCCTGTCCAAAATCAGGGGAGAAAGGGGCCTTGAGTATGTTGTCACTGAATGCCTTATTGATTGCAGATTGTAGTAAATCAGCAGCAAGCACAAAAATAAGGGGGGACAGAGGGTCTCCTTGTCTAACTCCTCTTTTGCAATGAAATTGCCTCCCAGGTACTCCATTGAGCAAAATAGCAGACATTCCAGTACCAAAAATAGTTTCAATCCATTTCAACCACTTATCATCAAAACCCATCTGTTTCATAATTTTCATCATAGCCATATGATCAATGGTATCAAAAGCTTTGGCAAAGTCCAACTTGAGTAAAATAATCTCTTTCTTAGAAGCTTCACATTGATATAAAAATTCAAATGCCCAAGCAAGGCAATCCTGAATGTTTCTACCTTTTAAAAAACCATATTGATTTCTATGAATAATCTTCAATATAACCTTCTGTAGCCTATTAGCCAAGATCTTTGTTATAAGCTTCAGAACACAATTAAGCAGGGTTATTGGCCTGAAATCATTGATAGATTCAGGTGATCCTATCTTTGGAATGAGTGTAATATGACCCATATTTATACTTTCTAGATTCAGATCTCCTTCATAGAATTGGAAACATAAAGAATAGATATCTTCCTTGATGATGTGCCAACATGTTTTGAGGAAGAGACCATTAAAACCATCTGGACCTGGGGCTTTATCACTTGGCATCTCCTTCACCACCTTGTCAATTTCCTCTCTAGTAAATGGTAAGGATAAAACCTCAAGGCCCTCAATAGGAGTAATCAGATGTTGAAGATTAAAAAGCATCTCAGGCTGTGTAGATGTGCCCAGTCTTTCTTTATAGGCTTGATAAATAGCATTTTCTTTATCAGCATGCTCAGTAACAAAAGAACCATCTGAGAGTTTAAGTGAGGCAATATTATTCTTTCTATATCTTTCAGTAGCAAAATTATGAAAGAATTTTGTGTTTTCATCTCCAAACTTTGTCCATCTTACTGTGCATCTTTTCTTCCAATAAGCATTCTGGTATTGTAAAAGTCTTACAAGGTGAGCCTTTAAAATTCTCCTGAAATTTGCTTCCTGACAGAATAAAGGCCTTTTGTCCTCCAGATTATCAAGTTCAGAGAGGACTTTATTGGTATTTGCAATACAAATGGACTACTTTGAGATTGATTTGCTCCAAAATTTCAAGTCATATCTCAGCTTTTTTAGCTTTGCATTAAGATTTGCAGCACTGTTGGATTTGTGAGTTGGCTTACTCCAGCATTTTGCAACCACTTCCAGAAATCCAGGATGAGCAACCCAAAAGTTTTCAAATCTAAAAATCCTACTACCAGGGATCTTAGTCTGAATAGAAACAACACAGGGAGTGTGATCAGAAGTTGGTTTGCCTTGTGTGGAAACAACTGTGTTAGGAAAACTAGTTGTCCAGTGAATGGAGGTGAAAAACCAATCAAGTTGCTCTAACAGAGGGTCTTGTTGCATGTTACTCCAAGTATATTTTCTTCCTTTAATTGGCAATTCAGTGAGATGTTGCTCTCTAATGAAATCATTAAAGATGAGAATGTCATTAACATTCCCCCCAAGTTTATTCCTATTTGCAGGAGACCTAATAAAATTAAAGTCCCCCATTAGGATCCAATCTTCATCATCAGGAATGTGCACCTCAAACATCCACTCAATAAATTTTTCCCTCAATTCACCATTACAAGGGCCATAAATGTTAATTAATGTCCAAGACTGGCCAGAATGTGAGGAAGTGAAATGAACAGAGAGAGCAAACTTTTCACAATGCATGACCATTCCAGAGAAAATTTTACTATTCCATATAATAATGAGGCCACCAGAAGCCCCCATAGAAGGCACAAAGACAAACTCATCAAAATTTGCTGGGCAACAAGATTTAATAAACTGCAGATCAAAATCCTCCTTCTTTGTTTCTTGCAGGCAAATAACTGAACATCCACTAACTTTAATAGCATTCATTAAGGCTAATTGTTTTTCACTAGCATTAAGCCCTCTGATATTCCAGCACAAAATAATCCATTGTTTAGGTAGTGACATTATTACAACTCAAAAGTAAAGAGACCAAAGTAAAAATAGACAGGCACTAGGCACTGTCAGCATTTTCCTTCTCCTGCCAGCCTTCCATAAGCTTCAGAGGAGTGAGATCTTCCTGAGGTACCCCACAAAGATATATTCCAATAGACTGGAGTACAGGGATTGGTGTTGCAAGGAGAGTCCTATCAGAGATCATGCCACCCTGACCAGGATTTATCTGAGCAAATTCATCAGTGACTTCAACAGCCTTAACCTCAGGAATCTTCCTTTGCTTCACTTTAGATTTAGTGGTCTTGGAGTCACAGATAATTTTAGGCTTAAATCCCCTGTATCTAGTAGACCTTGAGCTTCTTCTAACTTGATTACTAGAGATAGGTGTCCCAAAGTAAACCACATCAGTATCATCCAACTCAGGAATCTTCCTTTTGACACCAGCTTGAGTAAAATCAGGAGACCCCAAAGTTCTGTTATAGATCATTTCCTGCTTCTTCCTTGAATGAAGCAATGACTCCCATTCATCCACCAACTGAAACTGCAGAAACTTTGGCATAGGAAGAGTGAAAGAAAGGAGCTTGGCATTATCCAGAGCAAAGTTAGGGAAGCAAAACTCCTTAAAAGCAGAATTAGCAAAGTTCCTTGTCATCCAGATTTCAGAACTGACATCCAAAAGATGGTCATCAACCAGAGCAAAGTTGATAGATAAAGACTTCTTCATGCCTTGCATATTATAGTTCATCACGAAGCTCTTATAGCTAGGTGGCAGAGACTGCAGAACACGATGGATGCCTAAGTCAATGGGAATCGATATTCCCAAGGACACAAGCTTATCGGCGTAACCCGAAATCTTGAGTACATGCTCACTAACGGAGCTGTGCTCTTCCATCATGCAGCTAAAGAACTTTTCTGAAGCGTTGTAGCTCTCTACAGCAGCATGTGTGTCGAAAATCATTTTCAACTCACCCATTGTATCAAATGCATTGCCGTTTTCGAAACGCTTTCGAAGTTCCGGCTCTAGCCCATACAATATGCCGCAATGAGCTAAGTTGTGGTCCTCCTGACGAGTCTGATAGACATTCTTCTCCTCGTCAGGGGCATCATCAAAAGGTGGGGGGCCTAACGGCGCTTCTAGCACATATTGCTTTTGTGCAGCAGAGAGGAGAATCCTCAAATTCATGGCCCATTCGGTAAAGTTGCTACCGTTCGTTGCTAGTTTCTCTTTCTCCATGAACACATTGAAATTAAAAGCAGGTGGTGCCATCTACAACAGAATTTGTAAAGTTTAGACTAAGTGTATGATAGATTGAGTTCAACTAATCTATATTACGAATTAAATCCCACTCAAAAACGACATCCCTCGTGCCTTTTTAGTGATTACATGAACCAAATCCACTACACCAAGTCCGATCATCACGTGAGTCGGTATAGCTTCAAAGGCGAGCATCAAATGGGCATCATATCAACTATATGACTCATGCTTAACCTTTCGGTCCATGTTCCGAGGCCATGTCTGTACATTCTAGGCTCGCCAAGTTAGAACCTTAGTATTCGCGTGTGTAACTGTTTTACACCCGAAATATGGTCGTGGATCCAAAAACACCCGATCATCACGTGATGTCTTGGAGCGACGAAAACATAATCGGTGCATACTAAAGGAAGAACACATTCTTATCTTGATATTTAAATGAGGGATCATCTTATTATGCTAACAAAGCGCTAAACAAGCAATATAAGATGCTATCAAACATCATATGTTTATTAGTGAAATTATATGGTTCCCGCAGATGATCTCTATCATGTGCATCGTGGTATGATCACTATCATACCTATATGTGTAAATCCAAGGTCTATGGATTTTACACGCTATGTGTGTTGTAAGAGTATCATCTCATACTTCTACTTACAACACTACCACATCATAACACTAGCCCAGCAACAATCTAAACTAGACGCCTCTAATTTATCCATTGCAAGTTTTACGTGGCTTAGGGTTTTCGAGATAGAACCGTTCTTACCTACGAACATGAACCACAACGAGGATAATCAAATTGTTGACAACTCGCTTGCAAAATAGATATTGACTATAGTAGGAGAGACAGACACCCGCTAGCCACTTATGCAAACTAGTTGCATGTCAAGCGTGGAACAGGTCTCATGTGCGAGGACATGTAAAGTTTGTCCGAGCCGCTTCATCCCACTATGCCACCAATATCCAAAATTACAACAAAGGAGAAACAACATGATCATCATCGCCCACATACTCATATGTGTACTACCCGTGTAAAGTATCTACGCATAGATCCGGCTCTGATACCACTGTAGGGTTCGCAGCATATAAAACAAAAATTTTCCTACGATGTGAACTATATACCAAGATCTATCTACTAGATACAAATAACGGGCGGATGTATATCCGTAGAGAACATACCCTTGAAGACCGACAAAGCTTAACGAGTTCAACTCGTGGTTGATGTAGACGATCTCTTGCCGATCTCAAGATCGAGAGGAAGTCCTAGCGCCGCAAATCAGCAGCGCATCCGTGCTCGCACACATGTTCGAGGCACCGAGCAACCTCCGCCTCCTCGCTCCAGTGATGCAGCGGAAGCACAACTCTTTCTTGCCGAATAGCCACCGGGAACATGTATCTCGCTAGTCCGAGACCATGGGGGATAAATTCTAGAGGGGGAGAGAGATCTTTCACGAGGAGGTGTGTGAGGCAAGTGAGGAGGGGGGCTCCTTTTATAGGAGGAGGGGGGAACCCCAAGGGGTGGCCGGCGAATGGGGGCTGCCCCCTTGCCCTCCCCTCTTCATGTGGGTGGACACTCCACTCACAAATCTCCTTTAAATTCCCTCCACTCAAAAGGCCACTCAAATTCCCATTAAATTTCCACCAAATTTAATGCAAACTCTCATTAAATAAAACTATTTTATTTTATTCCGAATTTTGTCAATTACTTTAATGACAAACTTTCACAAATAACCCCTTGCTAGAATTCTATTTCACATGCATAACCACTTTATGCAATTTCACCCGAAAACCTGTTTCGGTATCTAGTGAAATAAATTCCTGCGCTTGTTCATTCTTTCGGCATGAAACATTTGCTCCAATTGGATGTCGGTGTCTCTTAAGTGTGTCACCCTACGGTTCGTGAATAATGCGGACATGATCGAGACCCCTCTCGGATCAATAATCAGAAGCGGGATCTGGAGACCCATACTGACTCCCACACATTCAACGATGACTTTCTTGTGATCGTCGGAACCTTTTACGCTAGTATCTTAATCCCTTTGTTTCACGATATATTACATGTCCGAGATACGATCATCGGTATCTCCATACCTAGTTTGATCTCGTTACCGACATGCACTCTTTTCTCGTTCCTGTGATATAACATTCTAGTGATCAAATCACTTGCTTGCAAGCTAATCAATGTGATATCACCGAGAGGGCCTAGAGTATATCTATCTGTCATCGGGATGAACAAATTCCACTCTCGATCCATGAGCCTCAACATAACACTTTATTAGTTCTGAATCCATCTTTATAATCACCCTGTTACGGTGTGACGTTTGATGTTATCAAGAAACTCTTCCGGTGTTAGTGATTGACATGATCTCATGGTCTAAGGATTAGGATCACTTCGTAAGTTGTTATAGCAATATAAACTCAATGACTTTGATCGTAATGCTATACTTCGGATGAATGTTCATCACACCATTACACTAATGTTGTGATCCCGTTATTAACAACATCCAATATCCATGATCAGGAAACCTTGATCATCTTGTTAATCAACGAGCTAGTTTATGAGAGAGGCATAACTAGGAACTTTCTGTTTGTTTATTAAACACACATGTATTAACGTTTCCGTATTAATACAATTATAGCATGCAAAATAAACATCTATCATATACTTGGAATACACATAATAAACACTTTATTATTTCCTCTCAGGGCATATTCCCTTCAGTTTATACATCATCCATACATCGTTCATACATCATCACACATGCCTACAACTCTGGAGGAGAGGGGGTGTACCCGAGATCTCCCCTGGTGAAAAGTGGCGACCTCTGCCGAGGGTTGCGTCCAGTAGAAGCAGCAGAAGAGCCACCTGGCGAGGGAGTAGAAGTGTGAACCTCGGGAGAACCACCTGCGGAATGGCCAGGAGATGGACCATCGTCATGAAGCGGTGTGATCTGACGCCCATCCGGCGAGGCGTGGCCAAAGTGCCGGTTCCCAGAAGCTCCCGTTCCCTACATGTTGCCTACATGTTAGCAACTTGCGAGGCAAAGTAAAGCAATAACCAGTGGGTTAGCAAAGAACTTACCGGTGTCGATGCGTAGTAGGTCCTAGCGAAGATTTCCTTCGATTGCAAAAATGGCGCCGGACCTGGCATGGGAGGCACGGGCCCCAAATCTCTATTCTGGCCAGTTTGAATATTCACCATCATGTCCTGCAAGATAGTTTAGAAGTCAGGCCGTAGTACAACAAATGGGGGGAAGTGGGACTTGTATCTTTTGCAAAAATAAAGGTTCGGACTTACATTTACGTATTGCATATAGATCACAAGCACCTCCTGATGCTGCCGAAAGGCCACCTGATATTCCTCATAAACGGTATCATAGGCCGCGTCTAACTCAGGCTACAATTTCAAATACAAGGAATCTCGTCAGTGGTTAGCCATGCAGGAACAAAAGTCATAAAGATGATGAGAACGAGAAAAACTTACATCCTCGGCGGAGCGACGAGGCTGGCCATGAGGCGGGATAGGGGGGCCGTCGGCGGGGTAGGTAGCCTTGAGACGGCTAAAGCTCGTGCTGAGGGTAGGCTTGAACTTCTTATTCAGAATCTTGAGGCGTCCATGCTGCAATCCGTGCCCCAACAGGACCAACGACTCCTCGTCGATCTCCGCATGAATGGGGTCATCCACATGGGGGTGACGAGCCTTCACCATCGTGCTGTAGTTCCCCAAGTCGTTCTGGGCAGTGCCGAAGTACACGGGCAATGAGGGTTGAGGCTCCGAGTAATTGGGCTTCTTTCGCCGCATCATCTCATAGACGGCAACGTCATGAATCACCTCCCCGGGTTGTGCCTCGGCCACCTGTATCGCGAAAAGAAATATTATGCATATGAAGTACAAACATGACGAGAAATACACGCATGTCGTTCCATGTATATACGTACCACCTTCCCCTTGAAGCGGTCAAAGTTGCGGTTTCCCGCGCAGTGCGTTCCACCATCGCCTCGGTTATTCGCGTTCCGCCTCGACAAGGCTGCAAACTCCTCGTCTTCTCTGAGCCACCTCGTCCTAACCAGCTCCTCCCATGCGAGTCGATGCGGCTCGGCCCAATCGGGGATAACCTGAAAATGCAATACTCAACTCCAGACAATGCAATGGCAACTTAGAAGCAATGTAGAATCTCATTGACATTAATACTCCGGGAGGGAGATTGAGTGGAATAACATACACCGGCCAGCAGCTGTACGACATACCATATGGGTTGAAGCCATCTGTTGCTATCGCAATTCTAACATTCCGAGCCTCTTCTGCCCACCGGGGGTATTTGTCATCGAAGTTCTTCCATGCCTTACCATCAGATGGATCTCCCATCTTCTTCCGTCCGTGCCCGTCCTCATATCTTTTCCCCTTCTTGTGCCACGTCATCTGTTTGGAAGTCTCCTCGCTCAAGTAAAGCCGGTGGATTCTTTTTATGAATGGGAGATACCGAAGTATCTTCTTAGCGACCTTCGACTGCCTCACCTGACCATCCTTCCCCTTTATCTCTTCATATCTAGAGGCCTTACAAATGAAGCAGTACTTTTCACCCTCAGACTGTTTCCAAAACAAAAGGCAGCCTTTTGGACAACAATCTATCTTTTCATAATCAATGTTGAGCTCCTTCATGAGTTTCTTCGTTTCGTGAAAGGTTTTAGGCAGACAATGCCCTTCGGGCAACATGTTACCACATGTTCTCAGATTAGCTTCAAAGTGAGAACGGGTGGCAGAGTACTGGAACTTGTCGGCTAGACTCTGAGAGATGGCATCGAGCTAAGAAATCTTTGCACCCTCGTACAGAGGCCTCTTAGCCGCGGCCATCATATCAAGGAAGGCCTTCGCGGTTGGCTCCGGTTCCTCCGGTTCTAGCGGTTCCTCCGGTTCTGGTGATTCCTCCCGTGGAGGTGCCGAATTCGGCTGGTCGGCATCGATAAGATCATCTAGCATGTTTCTAATCCCATCGTGCTCATTGCCATTGAGCCGCTGACGCATCACCTCACCTCTGTCACGTTTGTACCGAGCAAAGTCGACTTGCGTGACATAGTTAGACATGTACCCATACTGTAGAAGGTGTTTGTACATGTCATCCTTTCCCTGACGATGACACTTAGTGCAATGAGCGCAGGGACAAAGTGCCCGAACCATTGCCTTCGAACCACGCGCTAACTCATTCACTAACAAATGAGTGTTTCGTACCCAATCGTCTGTTTTATTAGTCGCACTAATACGGCCACTGTACATCCACCCATTATCAGCCATCCTCTTCTGCTTTGTTGGGAGACAAACAACAAATATAACATTTTATATCAAACAGGAGATTAAATGCTTCATATTTTTACGCATTCATCAACCTACATGTCCAATAGGAAAAGAGGGTCCTAACCAGCCGCCGGATCCGTAGATTGGGTAAGTTCTCCCTGGTTCTACCCCGATCCAAGCAGAATTTCGGCAGCACCTCCCCGCTGCTCTCCCGATACACGTCTTGACAAAAAGCCAAGAGGATGTGCATCCGGAGAACAACGAGGAGGCGCCACCGAAATCCTGTCTCGAATCGAGGTAGATCCAGGGAGAACCAAACCCAACTACGAATCCGCCGACTGCCCGATAAAATCCATAAGCGTTACGGTCCAAAATATGCGAGACCACTAATGCATATTAAGTCGCGTAACGCTTACGGTCGGGATGACGCCTAGGTGACGCGACAGACTTGGTGATCTAGACACAAAAATAAAACCTAGGTACAAGAGAGGCGAACAGATTCTCACCCTCGGCGGTAGAGGAAGTAGTCGATCAACCGAGTGTCGAGGTCGACGACGGAACTCGGAGACGGGATCGAGGTGTCACCTACACCATCTCCCGCAACGACAGTCAGTCCGCCAAGGATGGTCACTCCCGAAACACTGCAAAGTCTGTACATTGACATAAAGAGAACACCTTAGTAAACATGCAACACACTCACGGCCCTAGTGTGGCTTCTCTCTTCAACGGCCATATGACCAAGCTAGCTTACCACTAACAAATGATATAAACTACTTAACAACTACTCACGGCCCTAGTCCTAGCAACTCGTGCATGCATATCACTTAACAAATGATATAAACTACTAGATGCAACTAATAAATTCTAACAAGATTAACAACAAGATTTAATCTAACAAAATTAACTCTAACAACAATATTTGATTCTAGAGGGGAGTGGAGGAGGTACCTGTAGAGGGGGCCGAGCTCGAGGAGGAGGGGGAGAGCTTGGGAGGAGGGGGCCGAGCTCGGGGAGGAGGGGGCGAGGTCGAGGAGGAGGGGGAGAGCTTGGGGAGGAGGGATCCGAGCTCGGGAAGAAGGGGGCCGAGCTCGGGGAGGAGGAAGGGAGGAGGGAGGAAGGTCAGGGAGGAGGGGGGGAGCTTGGGGAGGAGGGGGCAAGGTCAGGGAGGAGGGGGAGAGCTCGGGGAGGAGGGGGCCGAGCTCGGGGAGGAGGAAGGGAGGAGGAAGGAAGGTCAGGGAGGAGGGGGCCGAGCTCGGGGAGGAGGAAGGGAGGAGGGAGGAAGGCGGCTAGCGGTGGGGAGGAGGGAGGGAGGCGGCGGTGGGGGAGGGCCAGGGTGGGGGAGGGCCGGGGTGGGGCTAGCGGCGGCGGCCCCGAGCTCGGGGACCGGCTTGGGGGAGGGAGGAGGTGGTGGAGGCTCGTGGGAGGGAGGGCTAGCGGCGGCGGGAATGGGGGAGGAGCTGGCGGCGGGAATGGCGCACGGCTGCTGGCGGCGGGGTCGGGGTCAGGAGCAGGCGCGGGCAGAGAGCAGTTGGTGAGAGGAGGAGGGGTCGGGAGCGGGCGCGTGGGCAGCCCTAGTAGGATAGGGCTACGCCGACGGCCAAGCATACGCCGAGGGCAGCCGTCGGCGTAGCTAGGTTTTTTTTTTCAGGGTAGAACATTTTTTTTTTGAAAGAAGGGTTTTTTGTTTAATATCAAATTTTACAAGATACTTTATTTAGTGTCTACTATTATAGAAGAAACTATATATTATTAATATATAATTTTTTATTTCGTCTTGTGCTCGTTTTCCAAGCAAACCCTAGATGTGGGCTAAACGGGGAGATTCCCCCCTTATACGGGTACGAAACCTTCGACTCTAGGTTAGAGCGCATGCATGCGAGGGGGGACACATGCAAGCACCTATACCAACCTCTCACCACACTCACACACATATTCTAGGGACACATGCAAGTACTCGTCTGATTCCGATGTTCTCGTGGTCTTCCTCCGGCGAAACCCTGATCTCTGTGCACACTCGGATCGTCTACCCCCCTAGACGTTCCTCTGACAGGGGTAGCCCGGCGTAGCTCTCTCTTGTTTTGTGTTTGTTTAGGTCATAGGGTGATGTAAAACCATGTTGGTTCACAAGTTGGGGCACTATCCTACCCGGTTTCACCTAAACGGGGAGATTCCCCCCTTATACGGGTACGGAACCTTCGCCTCTAGGTTAGAGCGCATGCATGCGAGGGGGGACACATGCAAGCACCTATACCAACCTCTCACCACACTCACACACATATGCTAGGGACACATGCAAGTTCTCGTCTGATTCTGATGTTCTCGTGGTCTTCCTCCGGCGAAACCCTGATCTCTGTGCACACTCGGATCGTCTACCCCCCTAGACGTTCCTCTGACAGGGGTAGCCCGGCGTAGCTCTCTCTTGTTTTGTGTTTGTTTAGGTCATAGGGTGATGTAAAACCATGTTGGTTCACAAGTTGGGGCACTATCCTACCCGGTTTCACCTAAACGGGGAGATTCCCCTCTTATACGGGTACGGAACCTTCGCCTCTAGGTTAGAGCGCATGCATGCGAGGGGGGACACATGCAAGCACCTATACCAACCTCTCACCACACTCACACACATATGATAGGGACACATGCAAGTTCTCATCTGATTCCGATGTTCTCGTGGTCTTCCTTCGGCGAAACCCTGATCTCTGTGCACACTCGGATCGTCTACCCCCCCCTAGACGTTCCTCTGACAGGGGTAGCCCGGCATATCTCTCTCTTGTTTTGTGTTTGTTTAGGTCATAGGGTGATGTAAAACCATGTTGGTTCACAAGTTGGGGCACTATCCTACCCAGTTTCACCTAAACGGGGAGATTCCCCCCTTATACGGGTACGGAACCTTCGCCTTTAGGTTAGAGCGCATGCATGCGAGGGGGGACACATGCAAGCACCTATACCAACCTCTCAGCACACTCACACACATATGCTAGGGACACATGCAAGTTCTCGTCTGATTCCGATGTTCTCGTGGTCTTCCTCCGGCGAAACCCTGATCTCTGTGCACACTCGGATCGTCTACCCCCCTAGACGTTCCTATGATAGGGGTAGCCCGGCGTAGCTATCTCTTGTTTTGTGTTTGTTTAGGTCATAGGGTGATGTAAAACCATGTTGGTTCACAAGTTGGGGCACTATCCTACCCGGTTTCACCTAAACGGGGAGATTCCCCCCTTATACGGGTACGGAACCTTCGCCTCTAGGTTAGAGCGCATGCATGCGAGGGGGGACACATGCAAGCACTTCATGTGGTCGTGGTGAGTGCTAGTAAGAACCACATGCGATAATAACACTTACAAACATATAGAAATTTCTTGGGGTGTGAGAAGATTCGCAACGACATTTCATGTGGACGTGTAGACTGCTATTCAGAGGGTACGAAATTATCCAATTAATAAAAAAATATATAAATAATTGATACAAAAACAAAATAAATGAAAAATACATAAGGCTACGCCGAGGGTGACCGTCGGCGTACTTTGATGGTACGCCGAGGGTGGCCGTCGGCGTATGCTATACCGAGGGTCGCCGTCGGCCTAACCGACGGCACCGTTAGCGCGCCGTCCGTGCTGGCCGGCATGTGCATACTACGCCGAGGGCCTCCGCTACGCCGAGGGTGACCTTCGGTGTAGTGCATACTACGCCGACGGCTGGGCTACGCCGAGGGCTGGCCTGGTGCGGTGCTACGCCGACGGCCCCGACGTTTGGCCGTCGGCGTAGCGGACGGCCGTCGGTGCATCTGACCATTCCTGTAGTGCATGCTACCAAACGGCATACATGACGCAGATGGATAAGTATTTCCTATGTACGTTTTGTATTTGCATGTCCATTTCACTCACATTTGCAATATTCTCTCGCGGTTAGGATAATCCGATTTAAATATTCAAAGAAGAGCTATCTATGACAACTCTATATGAGAAAATTATTTACGGTGTGAAAATAAATTCAAGTGGAATAATCAGTCGCTTAATTTTTTTTGCGAAATCTTAACTTTGTTTTTTTAGAAAACTTAATTTTGATTTGAAGTGTTTGGGTGTAGATTAAAGTTTGATTCGTCCTGCACTTTCGCATTTCTATACAGGACACACATTCTGTCGGGGAAATTGTTAGAAAATCGACGCCGGATGGAAAATTAGCCAGTAGAAACAAATGGGGAGGAAAACGACTCATATCACATGGTTTTGGTATTTTGCAAGTGTGTACGCTACGTACACACTGTGGGTCAATATTAGCAAGTGCTGGCGAGCGAGCAGACGCAAAATAATGGAGCTAGTACGACGCATACATCAAAATCAGGTTTTGCAAGTTTTTTTTAAAACAGTATATATTAAAATCACAGGTGTATCAATTACACCTAGCCTCTGCAACAACATATGCCTGACGGCCCTACAGATGCACACAGCTCAGATTTTTTTTACAAAATAAGTCCTGCTACAGAGAACTAATCCTCAAAACAACGACACTAACACCATCAGAACAACATCAGTAGTCCTCCACTCCGATAACAACGCCTTCAAGAAGAAAACATTGCCCAAGCGTCGTTGTTGTCCAATCAAAGATCATAGGTTTTCACCCTGGAGAAAGTCCTTGCTCACAAAACAATGCCTTCAACGAGGTCATTGCCAGGCACAACCAGTTAAGGCTAGACCTTGGATTTTCACCCTGCAAGGTAAGACCGGGAACTCCCCTGTGTTATCTTTCCACACCAACAGTCACTGCAACAAGTCCTAGATCATGCATCCAGTTCTCCGTCACCACAAGAACAAAAATCACCATCGCTACCCTCATATTTCCGCTTTCTTGACATTCTCCGTATCTGACTTTACCATGGATCTAAGAATGACACTTGGTGGGAACAAACAACAGAGCTTCGCAACGCTCCCGCTGAAACCAAATGGCCAGAAAAACAAGGTGCGCATGACCGAATACCTTCCGATCCAGCAATCTCTAGGCATGATACGTCTATGGAAGTTCGCCGGCGGAGCCTTTCGAAACCCGCCTCTCCAGACCAGATCAACGAGGGCATACATCAAGCAGATCTTCGTCTTCGTGCGAAAGAAACCAAAGGACCACCTCCTTTATTAGATCCGACACAGCGATCCCCACACCGTCGACCGGTTTTCGGAGAACGGATCGAGCAGGCCGACCATCGGTGCCGATGAGCACGTAGGCTTAGCACCGCCACTAAGGGCACGCCATCGCCTCCATCTTGCAGCACCACGTCCGCCGTTTCCCCCAGATCCCGTCCAACGTCGCTCACGGCCCTCGCCGCCCCGGTCCAGCAGCCACCGACCCGAGCACGAAACCACCGCTCCATGCAGCCCTCCTCACCACAGCAGGGTGACGCCACCACGTCGAGTCGCGCCACCTAGCCGGACGCCGCCACGCCTCGCGCACGCGCGCCGCCGCTGGTTGTCGATCTTGGCCCGCGCCTAGATCTAGCGAATCAGGGGGAGAAGAAGGGCCCTGCCACCACCGACGCCTAACGGCTTTCCCGCCGGGACAGGAGGGAGGAGCGGAAGGGGAGGGCGGCCCGACGGCGGCGGTGGGATTCCCCCCCCCCCCCCCCCCCGGTCGCTCGCGGGAGGGGTACGCACGTACGTATTTGTCCCTTCTCTTGGTAACTGTATGCAAGATTCCGCGGTTTTGCAAGTATGTCCAGATTGTTCCACGCTAGCTCATAAACGCACTTTTGCTTCAGTGCTCCCTCCCCCTTTAAACTTTGACAAACATAAACTTCGTACCAATTCATTTTTAAGAAAGAGGTATATATATTTCTAGTCCCATAACTTGTATCATGTGAGCACTTTAGTCCCACATCTTGCAAAATGAACAAAGTTAGTCCCACAACTTGAAATCCGGGAGCAAATTAGTCCAATTCAACCTAATTTCAGCAAATTTGACCAATCTTGACCGAATTCGTCCGCGTATGCGCTGTCACTACTGCATGACTTTTCAATTTAGTCCAGAAAGTGTTCCGTTGTAATTCCTAAGTCCTCCCACGCGTGTGGTCGGTGAATACGGTCTTACAAAATCCACTCTTGCGTCTTTTTGTCCATGAACATAAGGAGCGAAGCTCCTCGTCACATGGTGAGCCTCGGCTGAACTGGCCACCAACCCTTCTGTGTCGTTGCTCTTCCTACTTGCCATTTCCACGACCTTGTTGTCGAAGGACACGTATGGTATTTCACCGAACGCCCTCCGGAGCGCAGCGGCGGTGGCACCATCATCCGTCCTCTGCTTGAGCACCTCGAACATGACCACTAGATAGAGGCACATGGCACGAAGCACGTCGGCGTAGGAGGGACTAGGAGCAGCCCGCATCATGGAGATGCAGTGTGGCCCGTCGCTCTTGGACACGTGCACCACGCTTGGCCCGCTGAACAAGTTGTGCAGACCACTGAGGGCCTCCTGTTAGGCGCCATCGAGGAACATGCCCAGGTAGTTGCCGCGGGTGGCGTACCTGGGGAGCTCGTGCAGGGGGAGGCTGTGTCGGCCGCCAATGAACTGGTCCACCTTGCCATTGCTATCGCAGGCTAGTTCGGAGAGGATATTGTCAACGAATGGGCGCTCCTAGAGGCGCTGGATGGGAATGATGGGGGAAGAGCAACTCAAATGGCCCACATGTCCGGATGGAGGTGAACACGGTCAGGTTAATGTTGTAGGTGAACACGAACTGAGCGAAAATCTCAGAGAGCCCGTCGATGGCGACAAGGTGCTCCAGGCCAAGAACTCCTTCCTTAAACTGCTAGGCGCAGCCGCTTACACTAGTCTGCATACAGAGCACGTGAAAGGTGCTGAGGAACGAACAGGAACTCTTTACTCGACTAAAACGCAAAAGCACGATCGAGGACATCACATAATTGGACAATACTCCGTCAAAATCAGTCAAATTCGCGAAAATTCATTCGAATTGGACTAATTTGCTCCTGGATTGCATGTTGTGGAACTAGTTTTACTCACTCTGTAAGATATGGGACTAAAGTGCTCCCACGATGCAAGTTGTGGGACTAAAATTGTATATACCTCTTTAAGAAAATACAAACTCACATGAAGCTTGTATGGTCCGTTTAAATGTATACTTATCATACACGTATACCCACGTGTCTGCGGAGTCAGAAATCAGCAGCAGAAACAAAATTTCAAAACAAGACATTCAAAGACGTAGATCATGATAAAGGGAGGTAGAATCAGCCGATGGAAACATAGAGTATATCAAGATCGACCGAATACACCTTTACATATGAATAAGAGTCTTGTATATGAGCTTCAATTGGTCAAAAGAAAACTGGCACATAAAAACTTAAGTTTGAGGGGATGCACACTTCTATAAAAAAGCTACATGTATCGTGCAAAAAAGAAGGGCTACAAAGAAGTAGTTTGGCCGAGTCAAAATTCATGTGCGTGCGGCCGTGGGCGGTCTCTCTCTCGAATCAGGATTTCGCTCCGCTTTATATATAAAGCAACAACCAGGTTCATACAAGCATCCAACCATGACAACCGACCGAGGCCAAAGGAAAAGAGAAAACAGGTGCAAGTTCGCTGGGGCCACAGCACATCAGAGCCCAGAGCAAAAAGAAAACGAAGGGACCAGAACCACACCCTGTCCATTGCCCGGGGGAGACATCACGAGCGATCCGGCATCGAGAAGGGGGACGCCGCCGTCCTTAAGGCCGAAGAGTTTCGTCGAAGGCCTCCCGGTCATGCTGCCGCATGATGTCTACGCACTTCTATTCTTGTAGACGGTTGCTGGGCCTCCAAGTGCAGAGGTTTGTAGAACAGCAGCAAGTTTCCCTTAAGTGGATTACCCAAGGTTTATCGAACTCAGGGAGGAACTGGTCAAAGGTATCCCTCTCAAGCAACCCTGCAATCAAGATACAAGAAGTCTTTTGTGTCCCCAACACACCCAATACACTTGTCAGGTGTATAGGTGCACTAGTTCGGCGAAGAGATAGTGAAATACAAGTGGTAACGGTGCCAGAAAAGAGCTTCTGACTTGTTATTGACGTGGGAGAGACTAAAGGAGAACTAAAATAAAGATGGAAGCAAGCAAACATGCAACAGATCTAGATGCAAACGGTGTTTCAATGCTTAGAAACAAGTCCTAGGGATCATACTTTCACTAGTGAACACTATCAATAAATATATTATCTTTATGATTCTACCCTGAACTACTCTCCGGTTGGACACTCAAATCCATGGTAGGGCTATAACAGCACTCCTCAAAGTCCGCCTTCCCCATCTAGATAACCCCACACTGTCACCTTGAGCACTAGATGGTTCTAACAAACACCACAATTTCATAAAGACATCTAACTCCAAATATACTCATGATAAATATTTATGAACTCTAGCCTAAGTGCCACCACGGCGTGCATGTTGTCACTTTCACACACGTGGGGAGAGCCGAGATCTATTGAAGCACTTGAGTATTTATGTAAACTCTAGCCTAAGTGCCATCATGGCGTGCACGCTGTCACTTTCACACACATGGGGAGAGCAGAGATCTATTAAAGCACTTGAGTAGCAGAGTAGATCTACTTGATTACAAAGCTCATGATCACAATAAGGTCATGCATAGAGAGAGAGAGAGAGAGAGAGAGAGAAATGAACACATAGCTACCTGTAGAGCCCTTAGCCTTGAGGAAGAACTACTCCCTCCTCATCATGGGAATCAGCAAAAGCGATGGAGATGGTGGTGGAGATCGATGGAGATGGCTCCGAGGGCACTTCCCCGTCCCGGTAGGGTGCCAGAACAGAGACTTTCTGTCCCCTGAATCTCCCCTTCGGTGGCGGTGGCGCTGCAGAGGTTTTCGTGGATTTCTCCCAGATTATTTAGGGTTTCTGAGTCGGGGGTTCTTATAAGCGAAGGAGGCAAGATCGATGGAGGCCCAGGGGGCCCACAACCCCTGGTGGCACGGCCAGGGTGGTCCCGCGCCACCCTGGTGTCCTCCTCCGTCTCGTCTTCGACATTCTGTATCGTTCAGGGAAAAATATGAACTTTGGCTTTTGTCCCGTCCAATTCCGAAAATATTCATTTATTAGATTTCTGAAACGAAAAACAGCAGAAAACAGGCAGCTGGCACTATGACATCTGGTCAATAGGTTAGTTCCTGAAAATGTATAGAAATACCTCAAAGTGTATACAAAACATACCAAAGTGGATACTAAACAAGCATGGAACATCAAAAATTATAGATACGTTTACGACGTATCAAGCATCCCCAAGCTTAACTCCTGCTCGTCCTCGAGTAGGTAAGTGATAAAAAAATAATTTTTAGGTGACATATGATACGTCGGAAACATATCTATAATTTTTTATTTTCCATGCTTGTTTAGTATCTACTTTGCTTTGCTTTGTCTATATTTTGAGTTGTTTTCATATCTTTTCTGGAACTAACCTATTAACAAGTTGCCACAGTGCCAGTTGCCTGTTTTCTTCTGTTTTTGGTTCCAGAAAGGCAGAAAATCAATATTCTCGGAATTGGACGGGACAAAAGCCAAAGTCAATATTTTACCGTGGGCGACACGAAGTCCAGAGGAGAGACGAAGAGGCAGGCCAGGGCGGCCAGACCCCCTAGGCGCTCCAGGGTGGGCCCACGCCTGGGCAGGGTGTGGCCCCCTGGTTGCCTCCTAGTCTCACCTCTTAGCCTACAAAAGCCCCCGATGCAGAAACCCTAGGGACCCGATCAAAACTCCACGAAACCGTCTATAGACACCGCCACCATCGTCCCTAGATCGGGGGGATCTGAAGTTCTTCCCGGCACCCTATTGGAGGGGAGATCATCCCGGAGGCCTTCTTCTCCGGTATGATGCGTGAGTAGTTCCACCTTGGACTATGGGTTCTTGTGGTAGCTAGATGGTTGAATCTCCTTGTGCTTTCATGTATAGATCTTTGATGGTGCTCGAGTAAGAGGTTGAAGTAGAGTCCCTAGCAATGGCGCCAGCAATACTTGATGCTAGCTGGTGCCTCGTTGGTAACCCCAAGCGCAGGGTGTGAAGAGCAAGCAGCAAGTTTTCCCTCAGTTGAGACCGAGGTTATCGAACCAGAAGGAGGAAGGAAATGTCACACAGGTGTTGCAAACAACGTGGAGACCTGAACAACACAAACTCAAGACTTTGCCCCAACGAATCAGTGAGGTTGTCAAGCTCACCGGTTTGCTGTAACAAAGGATTAAACGTATGGTGTGGAAAACAATGGTTTGCAGCAAGTAAACAAGTAACAGTGGAAGATGTATCAATGGTAAAGATTGGACCGGGGTCCATAGTTCACTAGAGGTGCTCTCCTTAGATAAACAACATGACATGAAGGGTAAGCAAATTACAGCGGGGCAATTGACAGGAACTGAGCAAGGCATAACAATGCAATTACTAGCCAGAAAGATCCTATGAGGTTGATTGGGCAATACAACAATATACATAGACTGTAATCCAATTGCATCTATGACTAGAAGTCCACCTTCAGGTTATCATCCGAACCCCCTCAAGTATTAAGTTGCAAGCAACAGACAAATGCTTTAAGCAAAGTGTGTAAGGTAAACAGTCCACATGTTCCATGAACAAGATACTGTTGTTTTCTCCCTAGTAGCAATGGCACATCTACAACCTAAGAGATTTCTGTCACTTCCCTTGGAAACTAGAGGCATGAACCCACTATCGAGCATAAATACTCCCTCTTGGAGTCACTAGCAACTACTTGGCCAAGATAACCACTAGCAACGGAGATCATGCAAGATCACAAACAACACAGACATGATAGAATCATAAAGATAGAACCATTAATCAAACCAACATAATAATCTCAATATCCATCGGATCCCCGCAAACACAACATGCGTGATTACAAATAGATTAGATATTGATCATGAACGGAGCTCACAAGATCTATACATGAAAGCACAAAGGAGGAGATACAACAATCTAGCTACTACATGGACCCATAGTCCAAGGTGGAACTACTCACGAATCATACCGAGAGTTTTAGATCCCCCCTCTGGGATGATCTCCCCTCCGGCAGGGTGCCGGGAAGAGCTTCAGATCCCCCCGATCTAGGGACAAAGGTGGCGGAGTTTACAGACGGTTTCGTGGATTTCTGATCGGGTACCAAGAGTTTATACATCGGGGGATTCTTATAGGCGAAGGGGGAGACCGAGGCGGCCGCCAGGGCGGCCAAACCCTATCCAGGCACGGGCTAGGGCCCACCCGCGCCTGGGGGGTGGTCTGGACCCTTTGGCTGGCCCCTCGGGCTCTCATTTGGACTTCTTGTTCCCCACAGAAAATTATTGACTTTGTCCTTCGTCCCGTCCAATTCCGAGAATATTTCTTTACTAACTTTTCTGAAACAAAAAACAGCAAAAAAGGCATCTGGCACTATTGCAACTTGTTAATAGTTTAGTACCAGAAAACATGTAAAAAGCACCTCAAAGTGTAGACAGGTAAAGCAAAGTAGATACTAAATAAGCATGGAGCATCAAAAAATATAGATACGTTTCCAACGTATCAGCATCCCCAAGCTTAACTCCTGCTTTTCCTCGAGTAGGTAAGTGATAAATAGAATAATTTTTGAGGTGAACATGCACCCTCACAATAAAGATCCAACCATTTGCAAGCATTGAAAGCTGAGATCAAAGAACTCTAAACATGTGCATGAAAGAATGGAGTTCTAACAGTAGGACATAGTAACTATGCATGTAACATGGCAAGCTACAAACAAAGATCATGAATAATATGCATTGAAAATCGTTTGTTTGTTTCACATACAGAAAACATAGCATAGTGGCAATCAGCTTGTCCCTCATAGAGTAGCAATATATATGCATAGGACACCTTCAAAGTTCACAAGGGTGACTAGAAATAAATAGCACAAGAATAAGTAATATGACAATATGCATATATTAATAAACTTTGGAATACTACACACAGAATGACAACTATGCTCTCTTAATGGTGCCTAAAGGTAGAAGATGGAGACTCAATAGTGGTGGAAGAAAGGCCTTTTTGTAAAGGAAGCAGGGATTACAAGTTTCAAAAAGAGCTTCCAAAAATTATGGTACTTATTAGCTTTCAGCCCTCATTGCCCCTATCATAAGTATCTTGAAGTGGTTAAGGTTAAAGTGGCAAAGCTGGAGTATATGCTTGACAAAGTATAAGTTGGCAATCTCAAGTCCCTTGAATATGAGGGCTACACCTCATGGATACTCAACTTAGGGCCCATGCAAATTCTTGTCACTATAAGTATTTGCATATCATTGAGAACCGCCAACGGGGTACCCCTTGCACATGGTACAGGAGATTTCTCATAACCAAAATGACAAGGCAAGCAGACAATGAGCATCTCGGCAATTCTTCTTATGTACCATGGGAATATGGTGCTTTTTTCTCTCTTTCCTATTTTCTCAGTGTGTCTCTTTTTTTATAAGAAGAATGCTTCATAGATGTCACTATGGTGATGCTGCAAGTTTCCACCATGATTAGGCATGGATTAGGCTAGCGGCCCAGACGTTTCTCTAACACAGAATACAAACTCCGTGGACTTATAAGTTCCCACTTCATTTCACACTTGTAACATCCATAGACAAAAGAGCATGATATCAACGAAGTACAGAAGTACAAGTGTAAGGTTAAAAACGTTCCCCGTGACAGCACGGTTCTGCGAACCCCAACTTATAAGTGCAAGCATGTACAACAAATTTGCCTCAGTAGTTCAATTTTATTAGGGGCAAAGAATAAAATGTGCCATCAAGTTCGTGAGGGCTTTAATCACTAAGTTTTCACATAACTAAATAGTTTTTAATTGGAAGATAGTTGAAAACAAGAATATACTTGGAATGGTGTAACACACCATGCATAGGAGTTTATAGGGGACACTTTGGAATAACTTGGTTTCTTGGGAGTCGGAAGCATGAGTAGAACTTACTCATACAAGTGGAGGCTAGCAAAAGACTGGGAGCAACCAACTAAGAGAGCATAATGGCCATAATCATGCAATGCAACAAAGCATACTAATCAAAGCAAAGAGTGGTACTACAAGTCAAGGACTAAATGATCTTAGAGGCTAATGGTGACTTGTCATAGTCATAACATGGTGTGAGCATGTGCCAAGTCAACCCAAGCAAAACATCAAAGGAGAATACCACAATACCATGCTTTTGCATGCTAAAACAACGCATAATTTATTCAAGGCACACTAAGCAATCCCAATTGTTTGAAACAAGACATGCTACAACAATAATCACTAAGCATAATGCTAAAACAACACCTAGCATGTCATGCTAAAGTCTAAGTCACAGTCAATGCAAGCTCCTCTTGCACTTCAAGCAAGAACTTACTACTCCTTTCTAAACACCAAGCAAACTTATTTGCAAAACAACACAGCGAGAACGGGGGTCCAAACTTACTTTATTCAAGCAAACTAAACAACCTAAGCAAAGCAAACGAAAACTAAGACGCTCCAAGAATAACACAACTTGTGCATGAAACAATAAAAGAGAAGTGTCTAGACAGACTTGAGCTTTTTATTGATGAAGAAGGGGATGCCCAAGGCATCCCCAAGCTTTGACGCTTGTACCTCTTGGATATTTCTTGGGGTGACACCATGGTGGCATCCCCAATCTTGAGCTTTTGTCCACTCTTCATCTCATTACATCATTCTCTCTCTACACCTTAAATTTTTCCATCATACAAAACTCCACACAATCTTCATTAGCAACATTAGTGTATTCAAAAGATATTGGACCACTGGAAAAGCTTTGGAACAGCAAGGATTTTCACTAAAAACAAAAGCTACTGAATTAACTCCTTCAAAGAAACTCAATTTACCTGAGGAGAGCTCAAAAAGGAATCAATAAGAAGCAAATGCAAATAATGGCAGAAATCTGTCAAAACAGACCAGCAGGTAGAAACGAATTTTTTCGAACATCTTATGTTGCTCAAATTAAAAAGTGTTGAACTAACAAAAGTTATAAAACATACTGGGGGATTTATTAGTAAATTTTCAGATCAATCCGAGTTACAGAGACTCCTCACGATATTTTTTGGTGGAGGACAGAAATCTGTTTCGGGCCAGCAACTCCCCAAATCTTACTTTCCTCTCATTAGAGGTCATTCTTGACACAAAAAGAAAATAAAAAGGATAAGGAGAGTTCATTACTGAAGTAATAACTTCCAAGACTCCAGGAAACTCTTGGGTTATCTCCCAACAAGTACTTTTCTTTAACGCCTTTAAGTTAGGCTTGATAGCTTGAGAAGATGCTCTCATAAGAACTATGAGTTGAAGTAAAAGAGAGCATCAAGAAGAAAATTCAAAACACATTTGAGTCTAACCCACTTCCTATGCATAGGAATATTGTAAGAAAATAAATCAAAGAAGCACATAGTAACAAGAGTGGGTAGATAAAACAAGAGCAACTTCAAAACTTTCAGCACATAGAGAGGTATTTCAGTAGCATGAAAACTTCTACAACCATACTTTCCTCTCTCATAATAATTTTTAGTAGCATCATGAATAAACTCAACAATATAGCTATCACATAAATCATGCTTTCTATAATCTACAAACACATAATTTCTATCAAGCTGAAAAATAGTGGGATTAAAACCTTCACAGGTTTTACCCAAAGTAGATATTTCAAAAGGATCCACAGGAACATAACAATCATCCTTCTTTGGTAAGCATGGGGGACAATCAAATAATGTAAGGGATAAATAGTTACTCTCATTAGAAGGTAGGCATGGGTAGATAATCCATTCTTCCTCCTTTTGTTCATCACTCTCCTCCTCTTTTTCATCTAATGAGCTTCCAGTTTCAACAATTTCTTCTTCCATAGGCTCCTGCAAGGCAGTAGTCTCTTCCATTTGTGGAAAGCATCTATTAAAATATTCAAGAATATAGCTATTTTCTTCCTTGTAATTATCAAAGCAAAATTGAAGTATCTCATAAACCTCACATTCATAAGGTGCATCATCAGTATTTTCAAGGAAACTGGCAAGTTCAAATGCACCCTTGAAAGCAATAAATTCTTAAATTTGCTCCACATCATAAAAATCATAATTTCCTTGAATATAAGAAGATATGGTAACATTATCATTATACTCACATTGAAAAGGCATGTGTTTATACCTCCTACAGCAACAAGACTTGCAAAGCAATAAGTAACATTATAAGTAGAGCACACCTCTCTAGCAATATTATTCAACTTATCAATTTGTTCCCATAAGTGCTTCCCTTTTTGTGATAAATGGTGCTCCTTATAATAATACTTTTATTCTTCCGTGAACACACCTTGCCAATAAGAACCAGTTTCAAAGAAACCATCCATTGACAGAAAGCATGACCAAGCAAGGCAATAACAGACCAACAACTAGAGTAGGAACCAATTTTTTGTGTTTTTGGATAAGGAAAGCAAACCAAACTAGACTAATTTTTTTGGGGAGTTTTGGAAAGAGGCAAACAAAACCAAGAAAAAGAAACAAAGCAAACTAAAAACAAAGTAAAGAGAAAGGAAGTGAAGGACTCCCCTAGTGAAGACGTCCTTAGCCTCCCCGGCAACGGCGCCAGAAATACTTGATGGTGCTCGAGGAAGAGGTTGAAATAGAGTCCCCAGCAATGGCGCCAGCAATACTTGATGCTAGCTGGTACCTCGTTGGTAACCACAAGTGCAGGGTGTGAAGAGCAAGCAGCAAGTTTTCCCTCAGTTGAGACCGAGGTTATCGAACCAGAAGGAGGAAGGAAACGGCACACAGGTGTTGCAAACAACGTGGAGACCTACACAACACAAACTCAAGACTTGGCCCCAATTAATCAGTGAGGTTGTCAAGCTCACCGGTTTGCTGTAACCAAGGATTAAACGTATGGTGTGGAAAACAATGGTTTGCAGCAAGTAAACAAGTAACAGTGGAAGATGTATAAATGGTAAAGATTGGACCGGGGTCCATAGTTCACTAGAGGTGCTCTCCTTAGATAAACAACATGGCATGAAGGGTAAACAAATTACAGCGGGGCAATTTACAGGATCTGAGCAAGGCATAACAATGCAATTACTAGCCAGAAAGATCCTATGAGGTTGATTGGGCAATACAACAATATACATAGACCGTAATCCAACTGCATCTATGACTAGAAGTCCACCTTCAGGTTATCATCCGAACCCCCTCCAGTATTAAGTTGAAAGCAACAGACAACTGCTTTAAGCAAAGTGTGTAAGGTAAACAGTCCACATGTTCCATGAACAAGAGACCGTTGTTTTCTCCCTAGTAGCAATGGCACATCTACAACCGAAGAGATTTCTGTCACTTCCCTTGAAAACTAGAGGCATGAACCCACTATCGAGCATAAATACTCCCTCTTGGAGTCACTAGCAACTACTTGGCCAATATAACCACTAGCAACGAAGAGCATGCAAGATCACAAACAACACAAACATGATAGAATCATAAAGATAGAACCATTAATCAAACCAACATAATAATCTCAATATCCATCGGATCCCCGCAAACACAACATGCATAATTACAAATAGATTAGATCTTGATCATGAACGGAGCTCACAAGATCTATACATGAAAGCACAAAGGAGGAGATACAACCATCTAGCTACTACATGGACCTATAGTCCAAGGTGGAACTACTCACGAATCATACCGGAGAGAAGGCCTCCGGGATGATCTCCCCTCTAGCAGGGTGCTGGGAAGAGCTTCAGATCCCCCCGATCTAGGGACGATGGTGGCGGCGGATGCAGACGGTTTCGTGGATTTCTGATTGGGTACCGAGAGTTTCTGCATCGGGGTCTTCTTATAGGCGAAGGGGGAGACCGAGGCGGCCGCCAGGGCGTCCAAACCCTAGCTAGGCGCGGGCTAGGGCCCACCCGCGCCTGGGGGTCTGGCCCCTCTGGCCGGCCCCTCGGGCTATCCTTTGGACTTCTTGTCCCCCACAAAAAGTTATTGAGTTTGTCCTTCGTCCCGTCCAATTCCAAGAATATTTCTTTACTAACTTTTCTGAAACGAAAAACAGCAGAAAACAGGCATCTGGCACTTTTGCAACTTGTTAATAGGTTAGTACCATAAAACATGTAAAAAGCACCTCAAAGTGTAGACAAGTAAAGCAAAGTAGACACTAAACAAGCATGGAGCATCAAAAATTATAGATACGTTTCCAACGTATCAATCTTGTGAGATCCAGTCATGATCAAGATCTCATCTATTTGTAATCATGCATGTTGTGTTTGCGGGGATCCGATGAATATTGAGATTACTATGTCAGATTGATTAATGGTTTTGTCTTTATGATTCTATCATGTCTGTGTTGTTTGTGACCTTGCATGCTCTCTTTTGTTAGTAGTTATCTTGGCCAAGTAGTTGCTAGTGACTCCAAGAGGGGGTATTTATGCTCTATAGTGGGTTCATGCCTCTAGTTTCCAAGGGAAGTGATAGAAATATCTTTGGTTGTAGATGTGATGTTGCCACTAGGGAGAAAACAACGGTCTCTTGTTCATGGAACAAGTGGATTGTTTACCTTATACACTTTGCTTAAAGCAGTTGCATGTTGCTTGCAACTTAATACTGGAGGGGGTTCGGATGATAACCCAAAGGTGGAATACTAGTCATATATGCAGTTGATGGTGTTCTATGTATCTTGTTGTATTGCCCAATCGAATCTCATAGGATCTTTTTGTCTGGTATTGCATTGTTATGCCTTTCTCAGTTTCTGTCAATTGCCCTGCTGTATTTTGTCTACCCTTCGTGCCATGTTGTTTATCTAAGGAGAGCGCCTCTAGTGAAGTATGGACCCCGGTCCAATCTTTACCATTGATACATCTTCCGCTGTTACTGCTTACTTGCTGCAAACCATCATCAGCTTCCACACCATACGTTTAATCCTTTGTTACAGCAAATCGGTGAGCTTGACAACCTCACTAATTCGTTGGGGCAAAGTCTTTAGTTTGTGTTGTGCAGGTCTCCGCGTTGCTTGCAACACCTGTGTGACTTTCCCTTCCTCCTACTGGTTCGTTAACCTCGGTTTCTTACTGAGGGAAGGCTTGCTGCTGTGCTGCTCCATACCTTGATCTTGGGGTTTCCTGACGAAGCGCTTATAGGCGCCATCAACATGCACCATCAAAATCAAGATCAAACCAGTTGCAAGCATTGAAAGCTGGGATCAAAGAACTCTAAACATGAGCATGAAAGTTGGAGTTCTAACAATAAGACAAAGTAACTATGCATGCAACTTGAAAGGTTACAAACAAAGATCATGAATAACAATGCATTGAAAGACGTTTGTTTGTTTCACATACAGAAAACATAGCATAGTGGATTCAGCTTGTCCCTCATGGAGTAGCAAATAGATGCATAGGACACCTTCAAAGTTCATAAGAGTGACTAGATACAAATAGTTCATGACCAAGCAATATCAACAATATGAATCAATCAATAAGTTTTGGGACAATGCACATAGAACTAAGAATGGCAACTATGCTCTCTTAACTGGTGCCTAAGGATAGAAGGTGGAGACTCAATATAATGGTGGAATAAAGGCCCTTCATAAAGGGAAGCAGGGATTTCAAGTCTCAAAAAGAGCTTCCAAAAATTATGGTACTTGTTAGCTTTCAGCTCTCATTTCCCGTATCATAAGCATCTTGAAGTGATTAAGGTTAAAGTGCACAAACTATGGAGTATATGCTTGACAAAGTATAAGTTGGCAATCTCATGTCCCTTGAATACGAGGGCCGCTCCTCATGCTACTCAAGTTTAGTTACTTGCAAGTTCTTGTCATAGTAAGTACATGTGTATCATAGAGAACCGCCAACGGGATACCCCTTGCACGTGATACAGGAGCTATCCCATAATCAAAATGACAAGGCAAGCAGACAATGAGCATCTCAGCAATCTTCTTATTTACCATGGGAATATGGTGCTTTTTTCTCTCTTTCCTCTTTTCTCATATTTTTTTTATTTTTTCTCAATCTCTATCTCTTTTTTTATAAGAATAATGCTTCATAGATTGCTCACTATGGTGATGCTGCAAGTTTCCACCATGATTAGGCATGGCTTAGGCTAGCGGCCCAGGCGTTTATCTAACATACATACATAACTCCATGGACTTAAAAGCTCTCATTTAATTTCACACCGACAATATCCATAAAAAAAGAGCATGATATCAACTATATACAATGTACAATTACAATGTTGAAAGCGTTCCTCGTGACAGCATGGTTCTGCTAATTCCAATGTATAAGTGCAAGCATATACAACATAGATGACATAATGGTTCAAGTTTATTAGCGACAAAAAAAATAAAGTGTGCCATCAAGTTTGTGAGAGCTTTAATCACTAAGTTTTCACATAACAAAGAGACTCTTTTTAATTGGAAGGTAGATGAAAACAAGAATGTACTTGGAATGGCGTAACACACCATGCATATGAATTTATAGTGGACACTTTGGAATAACTTGGTTTCTTGGGAGTTGGATGCGTGAGTAGAGCTTACTCATACAAGTGGAGGCTAGCAAAAGACTGGGAGCGACCAACTAAGAGAGTAATAATGTCCATAATCATGCACAACGACAAAACATTACTAATCAAAGCATAAAGTGGTACTACAAGTCAAAAACTAAATGATCATAGAGGCTAAGGTGACTGGTTCATAGTCATAACATGGTGTGAGCATGTGCCAAGTCAACCCAAATGATGTCTATGCACTTCTATTCTTGTAGATAGTTGTTGGGACTCCAAGTGTAGAGGTTTGTAGAACAGCAGCAAGTTTCCCTTAAGTGGATTACCCAAGGTTTATCGAACTCAGGGAGGAATTGGTCAAAGGTATTCCCTCTCAAGCAACCCTGCAATCAAGATACAAGAAGTCTCTTGTGTCCCCAACACACCCAATATAGGTGCACTAGTTCGGCGAAGAGATAGTGATATACAAGTGGTAACGGTGCCGGAAAATAGCTTGACGGTGAGGCAAAGACTAAAGACAACAAGAAGGAAGCAAGCAAACATGCAATAGATCTAGTAGCAAACGGTGTTTCAATGCTTAGAAACAAGGCCTAGGGATCATACTTTCACTAGTGAATACTCTCTCATATAAATATCCTCTCTTCATGATACTACTCTTAACTACTCTCCGGTTGGACACTCTAATCCATGGTAGGGCTATAACAACACACCTCAAAGTCCGCCTTCCCCAATCTAGATAACCCCATACTGTCACCTTGAGCGCTAGATGGTTCCAACAAACACCGCAATTTCATAGAGACATCCAACTCCAAATATAACTCATAACAAATATTCAATCTAGCCAAAGTGCCACACACGGTATGCCCGCTGTCACTTTCACACACGTGGGAAAAACATAGATCTATTAAAGCACAAAGAGTATTTATGTAGACTCAAGCCTAAGTGCCACCATGGCGTGCATGCTGTCACTTTCACACACATGGGGAGAGCAGAGATCTATTGAAGCACTTGAGTAGTAGAGTAGATCTACTTAATTACAAAGCTCATGACCACAACAAGATCATGCATATAGAGAGATGAACACATAGATACCGGTAGAGCCCTTAGCCTCGAGGAAGAACTACTCCCTCCTCATCATGGGAATCAGCAACGGTGATGGAGATGGTGGTGGAGATCGATGGAGATGGCTCCGGGGGCACTTCCCCGTCCCGGGAGGGTGTCGGAACAGAGACTTTTTGTCCCCTGAATCTCCCCTTTGGTGGCGGTGGCGCAGCGGAACTCTTTCTGGAAGTATGATGGATGCCCTAGGGTTTTCTCATCGGGGGCTCTTATAGGTGAAAGGGGAGGCCGAGGAGGTGGCTAGGGGCCCACACCCTCCCAGGCGCGGCCTAGGGTGGGCCCGTGCCCAGGGGGGTCTGTCCACCCTCTGCCCCCCCCTTCGGCTCTGTTTCGTGGTTCCGTGTTGCTCCAGGAAAAATATTGACTTTGGCTTTTGTCCCGTCCAATTCCGAGAATATTGATTTTCTGCCTTTCTGGAACCAAAAACAGAAGAAAACAGGCAACTGGCACTGTGGCAACTTGTTAATACGTTAGTTCCAGAAAAGATATAAAACACCTCAAAGTGTAGACAAATAAAAGCAAAGTAGATACAAAACAAGCATGGAGCATGAAAAATTATAGATACGTTTCCGACGTATCACTAAACAAAACATCAAAGGAGAATACAACAATACTATGCTTTTGTATGCTAAAACAACGCATGATTCTTTCAAGGCACATTAAGCAATCCTAATTGTTTGAAACAAGTCATGCTATGATAATAATCACTAAGCATAAGGTCAAAGCAACATCTAGCATGACATGGTAAAGTCTAGGCCACAGTCAAAACAAGCTCCCTTTTATAGCACTATAAGCATGAATCTTTCTACTCTTTTCCAACACCAATCGACTTATTTCAAACAACTCACAAAGATAATAATCAATAAAGACTAGAGAGATTGTGTCACAAATCCACAAATAAGAACTAACAAGTTCTAAGCTGAAAGCACAAGAAAACTAAGGCTAAACACGGTGCTAGAAAAAGAGAACACTCACAAAACAATAAGAAATAAAACTAGAGTGTTTTAGGCAATGTAAACAGTGTGTCTCTCTCCAAAATAAGTGTGATGTGATCCAACCAACTTATTGCAGCAAACCAAGCAAAATAGAACTAAAAATAAAAACAAAGACGCTCCAAGAACAACACAACAGTGCATGAAACAATAAAATTGAAGTGTCTAGAAAGACCTGAGATTTTTATTGATGAAGAAGGGGATGCCTTGAGCATCCCCAAGCTTTGACGCTTGTACCTCTTGAATATTTCTTGGGATGACACGGGGTGGCATCCACAAGCTTGAGCTTTTGTCCATTCTTCATCTCATTACATCATTCTTTCTATACACCTAAAAATTTTCCTTTATACAAAACTTCACACAATCTTCAATAGCAATATTAGTGTATTCAAAAGATAATAGACCCTTGGGGTTTAGTTTTAGAACAACAAAACTTTCACTAAAATCATAAGCTACTGTAGCAATTCCCTCAAAAATCTCAATTTCCCAAAAAGAACCCAAAAAGGAATCAATAAGAAGCAAATGTAAATAATGGCAGAAATCTGTTAAAAAAGACCAACATGTAGAAAACGATTTTTTTGAAGAATTTCTGTTGCTCAAATCAAAAAGTATTGAACTAGAAAAACTTAGCTAACATACTGGGAGATTTATTCAGAAAATATCAGCCCAATCCAACTTACAGAGATGTTACACGAATTTTTACGGTGGAGCGCACAAATCTGTTTCAGGACAGCAACTTCCCAAATCTTACTTCCCTCTCATTAGAGGTTATTCTTGGCACATGATACGTCGAAAATGTATCTATAATTTTTTATGGTCCATGCTTGTTTAGTATCTACTTTGCTTTGCTTTGTCCACACTTCAAGATGCTTTTTATATGTTTTTTGCTACTAACCTATTAACAAGTTGCCACAGTGTCAGTTGCCTGTTTTCTGCTGTTTTTGGTTCCAGAAAGGCTAGTAAGGAAATATTCTCGGAATTGGATGGAACAAAATCCAAAGTAAATATTTCACCGAGGAGAACACGGAGTCTAGAGGAGATACGGAGGGGAGCCACAGGGCGTCTGCACCCCCCAGGCGTGGGCCCACCCTAGGCCGCGCCTGGGCAGGGTGTGGGCCCCTTGGCCGCCCTCCTGCCTCGCCTGTTCGCCTATAAGAAGCCCCCAATGTCTAAACCCTAAGTACCCGATCAATATTCCACGAAACCATCTGTAGCCACCGCCACCACCATCGTCCCTAGATCGGGGGGATCTGAAGCTCTTCCCGGCACCCTGCCGGAGGGGAGATCATACCGGAGGCCTTCTTCTTCATCATGCCAGCCTCCGGTATGAAGCGTGAGTAGTTCCACCTTATACTACGGGTCCATGTAGTATCTAGATGGTTGTATCTCCTCCTTTGTGCTTTCATGTCTAGATCTTGTGAGCTTCGTTCATGATCAAGATCTCATCTATTTGTAATCATGCATGTTGTGTTTGCAGGGATCCGATGGATATTGAGATTACTATGTCAGATTGATTAATGGTTTTGTCTTATTGATTCTATCATGTCTATGTTGTTTTTGATCTTGCATGCTCTCCGTTGATAGTAGCTATCTTGGCCAAGTAGTTGCTAGTGACTCCAAGAGGGGGTACTTATGCTCGATAGTGGGTTCATGCCTCTATTTAATCTAAGGGAAGTGACAGAAATCTCTAAGATTGTAGATGTGTTGTTGCCACTAGGGAGAAAACAACGGTCTCTTGTTCATGGAACAAGTGGATTGTTTACCATACACATTTTCCTTAAAGCAGTTGTCTGTTGCTTGCAACTTAATACTGGAGGGGGTTCGGATGATAACCCAAAGGTGGATTTCTAGTCATAGATGGAGTTGGATGGCGGTCTATGTATCTTGTTGTATTGCCCAATCGAATCTCATAGGATATTTATATCTAGTATTGCATTGTTATGCCTTGCTCAGTCCTGTCAAGTGCCCTGCTGTAATTTGTTTACCCTGCCATGTTTGTTTATGTAAGGATAGCACCTCTAGTGAACTATGGACCCCGGTCCAATATTTACCATTGATACATCTTCCACTGTTATTGTTTACTTTCTGCAAATCATCATCACCTTCCACACCATACAGTTAATGCTTTGTTACAGCAACCGGTGGGGATTGACAACCTCACTGTTAGTTGGGGCAAAGTCTTGAGTTTGTGTTGTGCAGGTTTCCACGTTGCTTGCAACACCTTTGAGATGTTTCCTTCCTTCTAATGGTTCGATAACCTCGGTTTCTTACTGAGGGAAGACTTGTTGTTGTGCTGCATCACACCTTGCTCTTGGGGTTTCCCGACGAAGTGCTCCCACATTGACGCAGTGCCATCAGCACAAAAAGCAAATAAAAAGGATAAGGAGAGGTTATTACAGAAGTAATAACTTCCAAGACTCAAGAAAACTATTGGGTTATCTCCCAAGAAGTACTTTTCTTTACCGCCTTTAAGTTAGGCTTGATAATTTGAGAAGATGCTCACATGAGAAATATGAATTGAAGTAAAAGAGAGCATCAAGGAGCAAATTCAAAACACATTTAAGTCTAACCCACTTCCTATGCATAGTAATCTTGTAAAGAAACAAGTCATGAAAGCTCAAATCAACAAGCATAGGAAAGCAAAACAAGTGCAACTTCAAGACTTTCAACATAAAGAGGGGAAACTTAATATTGTCGAGATACATAAGACCATGTTTCCATCATAATAACTTTCAGTAGCAACATGAATAAAATTAACAATATAAATATCACATAAAACATTCTTATCATGAGCTACATGCATAAAATGATTATTACTCTCCACATAAGCATAGTCATTCTTATTAATTGTAGTGGGAGCAAATTTAATAAAATAGCTATCATTATTATTCTCATCACCATAATCATCAAATATAGGAGGCATATTGTAATCATATTTAATTTTCTCCTCAATAGTAGGTGGACTGAAAATATCATATTATTGTAATCATCATATATTGGAGGTTTGGTATCATCATAAGCAATAAAATATCTATCTTCCAAAGATGGGGAACTAAAAAGATCATTTTCATAAAAACTAGCTTCCCCAAGATTAGACTTTTCCATAGCATTAGCAATAATGGTGTTCAAAGAATTCATACTAATAACATTGCTATTAGCATGCAAATAAAGTTTCATATGTTTTTTAATTTTCTCTTCAAACACTTCATGTCCTAACTCAAGATAAATACTATAAAGCTCTCTAATTTTGTTGTTATTTTCCATTAAGCCTAACTAGTGAAAACAAGAAACAAAAAGACAAAATTGCAGAATCTAAAGGAAATAACTTCGACCACTCACACACCAGGATGTGAGTACCTTTTACCTTACCTCCCCGGCAACAGCGCCAGAAAATAACTTGATGTCTACGCACTTCTATTCTTGTAGATAGTTGTTGGGCCTCCAAGTGCAGAGGTTTGTAGAACAGCAAAAAGTTTTCCTTAAGTGGATTACTCAAGGTTTATCGAACTCAGGGAGGAAGTGGTCAAAGGTATCCCTCTCAAGTAACCCTGCAATCAAGATACAAGAAGTCTCTTGTGTCCCCAACACATCCAATACACTTGTAAGGTGTATAGGTGCACTAGTTCGGCGAAGAGATAGTGAAATACAAGTGGTAACGGTGCCAGAAATGATCTTCTGACTTGTTGTTGACGTGGGATAGACTAAAGGCAAACTGAAATAAAGATGGAAGCAAGCAAACATGCAACAGATCTAGATGCAAACGGTGTTTCAATGCTTAGAAACAAGTCCTAGGGATCATACTTTCACTAGTGAACACTATCAATAAATATATTATCTTTATGATTCTACCCTGAACTACTCTCCGGTTGGACACTCAAATCCATGGTAGGGCTATAACAACACTCCTCAAAGTCCGCCTTCCCCATCTAGATAACCCCACACTGTCACCTTGAGCACTAGATGGTTCCAACAAACACCACAATTTCATAAAGACATCCAACTCCAAATATACTCATGATAAATATTTATGAACTCGGCGTGCACACTGTCACTTTCACGCACGTGGGGAGAGCAGAGATCTATTAAAGCACTTGAGTAGCAGAGTAGATCTACT
Source organism: Avena sativa (assembly GCA_916181665.1). Classification (NCBI taxonomy): domain Eukaryota; kingdom Viridiplantae; phylum Streptophyta; class Magnoliopsida; order Poales; family Poaceae; genus Avena; species Avena sativa. The sequence goes on along the minus strand of OV702283.1, from coordinate 406,401,290 downwards.
TGATTACAAAGCTCATGATCTGAGGGCACTTTCCCGTCCCGGCAGGGTGCCGGAACAGAGACTTTCTGTCCCCCTGAATCTCCCATTCGTTGGCGGCGGCGCTGCGGAGGTTTTCGTGGATTTCTCCCAGATTATTTAGGGTTTCTGAGTCGGGGGCTTCTTATAGGCGAAGGAGGCAAGGTCGGTGGAGGCCCACACCCCTGGTGGCGCGGCTAGGGTGGTCCCGCGCCACCCTAGGTTGTGGCCACCGTGGTGTCCTCCTCCGTCTCATCTTCGATTTTCCGTATCGTTCAGGGTAAAATATGAACTTTGGCTTTTGTCCCGTCCAATTCCAAGAATATTCATTTTTTAGCTTTCTGAAGCCAAAAATAGCAGAAAACAGGCAGCTTACACTGTGACATCTTGTCAATAGGTTAGTTCCCAAAAGTGTATAAAAATACCTCAAAGTATAGAAAAAACATAGCAAAGTGAATACTAAACAAGAATGAAACATCAAAAATTATAGATACGTTTATGACGTATCACCGCACCAACGGAGACCACTACTGGAGGAAGGCGATAAGAGAAAAAAATCTAGTCAGAGACACGGGAGAGGTAAATACGCTCAATCACCATCTTATTTCTCACGTTCCACAAGGTCGAAGCTAGGGCCATGAACACCAGCCAGAATAGGCGGCGGCCCCTTCCGGCGCGGTTTCCCTCTGCCTGCAGGAACTACCCTAGCTCCTGGGCCTATCAAGATGGCCCTAGCGCCTCCCTAACGAAGCTCCACAGGAACTGTGCCATCGTGCAAGGGAACATAATATAGGCACAAGTCTCCAAAGTCCCACATAGGGGACATAGAACATTACCTAGGACATTACGCTTAGCCACCTCCACCCCTGATGGCAAACGATCGCGAAGAAGCTACCAGACAAAAATGCTTATGCTAAGCGGAAGAGGTACCTTCCAAAGGGGCGAGGTCCACCGTAGCTCCGGGCCCTGGAAGAGGGCCCGGTAAGCCAAGCTCACCGAGAACTCCCCACCCGAGGTCAGGCGCCAGGATGTCGAGTCATGTTCCTCAGACAAGGAAGCTGGAAGGGTAGCCATCAGGCGCTGATACTCCTCCACCTCGGCAGGGGTGGAGCTAGGTACAATTAGTGGGGTCAATTGATACCAATGATCCAATGAAAATCCTTACTAAATCCGTGATAGGTATTGTTCATTAGTTTAAAAATGACCCAATAAAATGGAGATGACCCCAATGTTGTTCTAGGCTGGCTTCGCCCATGTGCATCGGCCTCACTAAAGGTTCGTCGGAACATGATGTTCCAAATCCCCTCATAAAAGGCCTCGGATACGAGGATCGTCGGGAAGGCGGTGATGGCCAATAGCGCGGGGAACTGCTCGCACAACGAGGACGTCAGGAGCCATGGATCAAGCCATAGCCGCACCCTGTGCCCGTCACCAATGGCAAAGGAGATGCCCAACCCGATATAATGCTTAATATTCTGAATGGCCCTCTAGAACTAAGAACCCTTCCGACGCTCGCAAGCTAAAAGGGGATGACCAAGGAGATACTTAGTCTTGATGAGTTGAAGTCAGAGGCCCCTAAGGATGCGCCAGACCCATTTTGACACGAGAGCTACATTAAAACGGCGCGAGTCAAGAATAACTATGCTCCAAAACATTTGAAGATGCATAAGTCTACCTATTTAACCATATGATATCTTTAATGGCAAGCTTAAAAAACACGAGTTGAGATCATGACCGACTTTGCTCCTGGGCAGTCTCGCACGCAACGATAAAATTCCTGTGCGTGCAGCCGTGGCCGGCCACGTATGCAGCGATCGATGAAGTGGTAGTAGTATTACATGATTCGTGTGTGGGCGCGCTGCTTTTCCGCTCAAATCTGCTTGCAGTTATTATTTGTTTACACTGGCCGCTCTGTGATCAGCACGATTCTTGAGATATTCCGCTGCGGAGTGAGGACCTGTGAGTGGCAAAGGTCAACGCCTGGCTTTGCACAAAATATATAAATACCCGCGCACGTACGTACGGCCTGCGGTACAAAAATCATGAGGTTTTGTGTCATGATCCAACGCCTTTCCATGACTTTATATGCGTGGATCTTGCCACGTGTTTAGATGCGTGCGTTCTACTACCTCCGTAGTTTATTAGGCTAACACGGAGTTTAAAAAAAGTTTAACCATAAAATTTATCAATAAAATATGAGTTATATTTCACAAAAATTATATCATTAGATTGATATTTAAAAGCTTTTTCCAATGATATAATTATCTAATGATATAATTTTTGTGACATATGGTTCATATTTCGTTGGTCAAATTTATAGTTAAACATATTTTTTGGGAGTAGTGTGTGTGGAAAGTTATTATTTGCCTAATTCATCTTTGGTTTCTAACCCGGATATTTATAATCTTGATTTTAGGTTAGTGATGTTGTTAATAAGAACAAGAAAGTAATTACGGCAAGACATTCACTTGTGACAGGAAAGACTATTGGCTCTCAATTGTGATGAGGTGAATTTCACCTAGATATCACAAAGAATCGAATAAATTTATGTTGTGCAACCTTTTTTCCTTGTGTATCGCTTTATTCATGCCATATTATAGCGTGGCCTTAGCACTACTTCGTCCTAAAAAGGGGTGCTTAACTATCTTTATTGTTGGACTATTTTTCTATTACTTATAATGTGATTACATATTAATTATAAAGACATACAAATAAAAATTATGGCCTAGCTTATAATTAATGGATCGACTTAGGAAAAGGCATGGTGCTACCCCTACGAAGCGATGTGTACTTGAGAGCTTACGTGCATGGGTTAACTGAACCTTATTGTGCTCAAAGACAACCTAGGAGTCCTATCTGCTCCTCTACAGTAGAGAGAGGCAATTTCTAGGCTCTCTCCCGTCCATCCACCTCACTCGCCGGTGAATCGCGGGTTCCCTCCTCCATCGGCTGCTCCGGCGGTGAGAGGATTGGGGAACCTCGGTTCCCGGTTTGTACATAGCATAGGATCTGGTAGGGTTTCGGCCGGTGGCGTCATGGAGATGGTGGTGTTGTTGGTTTGGAGTTTGGCGTCGGTGTGCTCCCCCTTCCACGGCGGCATTCTGTGGAGCCTCGGCGTGGTGCACTCGACTTGCAGGTGCTCGTGGTCCCTTGAGCTTTTGAAGGTTCTCCCGGATCCATGGCGGATCTGGAGATTGAAGATGATGCAAAGCTTCGCGACGGCGTCGATGTTTCAGGGTGTAGGTCCTTCGGGGCCATTGCTTGGTGAATTCCTGGCTTCGGAGGGGCTGGCTCCATCGATCCAAGGCTTGAAGAGGAGCAATGGCAGCGGGGCGCCACCAACTCGTCCTGGACGCTGGCCATGCCAAGACCCAGAGGGTCTTCATTGTAATTTTTGTTGTTCTCTGGGTCTTTCTATAAATCAAAGTTTTAATATCATCTTCTTCCCGGCAAAAAAAAAGACAACCTAGGAGTCAAATGCATCTGTAAATACGGGGCGCCATCAAGATTGTCATCGTGGATCGTTCTATACATGTGGTCACGGAAGGTAATTACATCTTCTTCTGTACAAACGAGCTAGCTAGTGATAAAACACATACCTAACCTTGCAACTTGGTCCTTGCACATGTGACAAACTGCATGATAACATCTACCAGTTGTTTGCGTGTTAGTTAGGGTGACACAAGCAGCTAGCTTGGCGTGTCTTGTGTGACATGAGCTCATCTTTTGGTTCAAGCCAAGTGGGCGGCGCCATCACCTTTATTTTTCTTTTCTTGTCTCCCTCTATTGTTTATCAACTTTGACAAATACATTCGAACAAAATGGCTTATATGTGTCGCTGTATATATTGGACGTAAATTGGTGCACTTAATTGATTGAAAGATTCTCTACAGGTTAGAGTAGAAGACCTAGCAGAGATCAGGAGACCATGACATCAATTTGAGAATATGATGTAATATACATTAATCTCTGCTCTCTGCTAGGTCTAGTTTCATAATATATCAATTTGATGTAATATATATTTCTACAATTCTCTATAAAATTGGTCAAATTTAATTATGTTTGACTTAGACAAAAGCTAGATGTACACTTATTTGCGGACAGAGGGAGTATATGGTCACGGATGTATTTCATGTAACCTCTTCCGCCATAAGACTTAGTTGTTGACTAGATGTTGTTACACTTGGTCAGTTGGCCTGCACCATCAAATTAGTCTACCTGACCGCTGAACTTCCTTAGTTTTATTTATCTAGCTTTTGGCTTCATACCCTTGTTTGTGAGCTGTGACAACAAAACATAGCTTGCATGCACCTTGCAAAGGGTGCAGGCAAAGCAGAGCCGATGGACGCGCACCGGCCATGCGGTTTGTGGTTGGTCTCCAGCTTAATTGTCTCATTAGACGACATAGATCCGCCTGCCTAAGTAGTAAGTACAATTGTCCCATGGACCTCCAATCATGGGGAGCAAAACAAAGGCGCCGAGCAGAGTAGTGTTTGGAAAGCAAGCAGCAACCGCCCATCATCATTGAGATAGATAGATAGCTGAATAGAAACTCGTTGAGAAAAGACTCCAAAAACATCTTAATAGTTGAAAAAGAAAATTGTTATCCCTTAGAGAAGACTTGTACTCATAAATTCAGTATTCATATATGATCTCGTTTTTCCAGTTATCAAAAGGTGTCTTGAATATAGTAGATTATTTTAGATCAAGATTCTTTGGCAAGGGGATAGTGAAAAAAGAACAGATGAAATATAGTTTTCCGACCGAAAGAATACGATGGATTTGGCATACATGATTTGCAAGTTAAAAATACCGTGCTTCTAGGTAAATGGCTTTTCAAATTACTGACTGAAGATGGTGTCCAACAAACCATTATATGGAGAAAATATGTGGGCTCCAAATCTGTGTCTCAAGTGGTTTGAAAACCTAGTGACTTACTTTTTGGGAGGGACTAATGGCGTCCAAAAAACATTTCTTCTGGTTTGGTGCTTTCAATATTAAGGATGGATCGCAGATTAGATTCTGGAAAGATAAATGGCTTGGCCAAACTTCTCTCCGTGAATAATATCCAGCTCTATATTCGATTGTTAGGCACAAAGGAGATACACTTTCCACAGTAATGAAATCTAATCCTCTAAATGTGACATTCAGAACAAGTCTCATAGGTCCTCGACTAGTATCTTGGAATAATATTTTATTACGATTATCCAGAATACAACTGTCGGGAGATGTGGACGATTTCAATGGAAATTAGTAGAACGTGGTAAATTTTCAGTTGACTCATTGTATAGAGCATTGATTCAACCTAATATTCCGGTCAATGATAATAGTAAAATTTGAAAAATAAAAATACTCCTGAAGACAAAGATATTCGCATGGTATCTCCATAAGGGGCTAATTCTTAGAAAAGATCATATTATAAAAAAGAATTGTCATGGAAGTACACAATGCGTTTTTTTGTTATCATGAGAAGTCAATCTATCATTTATTCTTCCGTTGTAAATTTGCTTGCTCTATATGGTCATTCATCCAAATAGCTTCTGGTTTATGTTCCCCATGTTCTGTGGCCAATGTTTTTGGTAACTGGTTGTATGGAATATATGATAAATGCAAGATTTTGTTTAGAGTGAGAGCGCTTGCCATTATTTGGTCGCTATGACTATGTAGAAATGACAAGATTTTTAATTACATTGTGTCTTCTGCGGGTTATATATTGAGTCAAGGCTATCCTCCGATCATGGACTATTTTTACACGTATGGAGTTTCGTGACTTGTTTGTGAAGGGGTGTACGCGATCGGAGGACACAGCGAGAGATATTTTCTCCCTGGATGGCCGCGTGATTTGCGGATTGGTCTACCATAGTTCGAGACCGTTCATTGTGATATTTGTAATAGTAGTCTACTTTATTTATTCTCTGTTTGTGAGGTTTTGAGCGGCTGTGTGCATCTTAGTTATGCAGAGGCCGAATGTAAAAATTACATAAAATAATAAAGCGTCCATTTCTAAAAAAAAAAAAAGATAGCCAAAGAGAATAAGCTGGGCTAGCTGAAAAGCCATGAGTAACTGTTTATCCAGCTCACACGCACGCACGCTTAAGGAGGTGTTTGGTTGTGCTTATTTATAGCTTTTCGTTTTTGGTTTATAAGCCATAAAAACATCTAAACATGTGCTTTTTATTTTGGCTTTTGATTTATATCATCGTACTACTATGTCCAGTTATTAAAAGCCAAAAGACAAAGCCAAATACACTTATTTTGATACTTTTATGACTTATAAGCCAAATTTTAAAAGCTAAATTTAAACCCAACCAAACAGGCCCTAAGTCGATCAAGCAGAAATTTTTAGAGCAAATCAAATCGATAAAACTAAAGTTGCCTCAAGGTGCCATGTTAAAATCGTCTTTTACCTGTGTGTTTCTGGATAGATGGACAGTGTCACGATGAGGCGACGTAGACGGTTACTTTCTCGTTTCTAGGCTGTCTCTATCCAGGGCCGTAGAATGAAATGATGCGCTCGCAAGAATCGTCTCATCAGACACCAGTTCTTGTTTTCCCTCTCTTTTTGCCCCTGCAGGTGTCATGTGCTCTTTGGAGAGGTCATTAGGGTTTTTGACCGGTCCGTTACTTTTTTGGGGGACTTTTGTAACGTACAAGTCACGTATACGTGTCCTTCCGGAGCTTCTTTCACATAATCCAGTTCATCATGTTAAGCGACCGAGCTCTAGGACCTTTTTTTTTTTGAAATTCCACCGATCTATAATAATCATCATAATTTCGAAAATAATATCTACAAGTTTCAACATAATCTAAGAAAATAAAAGTACTATGTATTCTAGGCAACACTGAAGTGACAAAATCGGATAATTTTATAGTTTTGAAATATGGGTTATTCACTATACATAGATGGATTCACATTTTTATTATTTCCATGCATCCTAGAATATAAAGAATTACACTGAGTGACATGGTTATATCCCACGGGTACATGATCTCAGTATACCTGGTCCAGCCCAAGGAAGGCCCACGGCAACTATACGCCGGTCCATGAAGATTTTCGGGTGGCCAAGGCCCATGACGCTTTCGGATCCTTGGAGAGCAAGACTAGAGTAGATAAGAAATTCAAAGGGGTAAAACCCTAGAACCTGTAACCGACTAGGTCTATGCCCGGGACCTGCCTGAGTCTATATAAAGGCTAGGAGGGCACGACCTAGATCTCTCTCTCTCTCTCTCTCTCTCTCTCATACTTTCGCATACACACCTCCACGCCAGATTGCATCTGCGCACCCCTGTAACTTTCGGTTCCGCCATAATCAAGAGCAGACAGGCAGGAGTAGGGTTTTCCCTCCGGGGGCCTGAACCTGGGTAAACCTCGTGTCCCCCTGTTGCTTGTTTGCTAACCGTTCCACGATCTCCAGCATCCCCATCTTCTCCAAAACCCAAGTCCATAACAATGAGCATTGATGAGATCAAACCTCGTCAATTGGCGCCGTCTGTGGGAACTGGGGACGCTGATTGTGCGATCGTGACGGTCCCAACCCAATCGATCTACAACTCCGCGGTGACGGGGAGTCACCTCCTCTTCGGCGCTTTCGACTTCACCGCCCACTCACTGGCCACCATGAAGGACTTCGAGCCCGTAGGCGACGGACTCAAAATCCTATTTGGGAGCTTCTGCTTCCAGGTGGGGCAAACTGGCACTCTCCGCCTCCCTGAGCGGGTGCCCCTACCATCAATCAGGCCCGCTTCATGGACCCCACACCCCGTGCTACGCACAACATCATCAGCAGATGATTCCTACGACAGCAGCAGCTGCAACTCCGATCTGTGCGATCCGCCGTCGGATGAAGGGACCTACGGTTCCGGATCTGAAAGCTGCGGTAGCAGCAGACCAATCTACGAGCGCTACCAATGCGCGGTAGTCATACAGACTGACGGGGATCAGCAAACACCCAACCCGCCGCCTAACCCGCCACCTAACCCGCCAGATCGAAACGGCGGGAATAGAAGAAGCCAGTCCCCCCCACCCGAAGGGGAAAACAACGGCCACGTCATCCGCCTTAGCAAAGAAGGATGGGCCCAGGCCCGCAACGCCGTGGCGGGCAACATAGTCCTGCCTGCAGACTCCTCCCGAGATCTGCTTATGGCCTACCATCTGCTCCTGATCGAGGAGCACAAAAAGCAGGTCAAGATGTAGGAGGTGCTTGACAAATGCAAGCAAGCAGCCTTAGAGTCCAGCGCGCGACGAGCCGCGCTCTCCGCCATGGGCATCGGCTCCAGCTCGAACAGCAACCAAGGCAACAAGCACCGCTCTCGGATGGAGAACATGGATCCCCAGGAGCGCCGTGAGGTGACCCGAACCCTCCACACATCCTTCATGGAGATGGACGCCGACGGCAACGTCATCCCGAAAACGCCGCAGGCTGCGATCATGGCAGCCACTGCGTACCTCGCGGCCCACCCACCTCTGGAAGGGGACCCGAAAAGAGACATGCACAAGTCCGCACTTAACGGACTCGGACTCGTCGGAGCCGCGCTCCACTAGGAAGCTCCCACGGAGCCGAAGAAGAAAGCTCCGGTCAGATTCGACCGCAGCCCCACCCCTTCATCCGAAGAAGAGGAACATGACCTTCCTCGAAGGAAGAAGAGATCGCGCCATCACCGCAACTACGACGCCAGAGACGTGCTCACACAGCGCAAAATCAACAAAGCGCGATCTAAGCGCGTATGCTCGTCTGAATCTGAGATGGACGAAGACGAAGGAGAACTCTGCGGAGCCCGGTGCTTCAGCAGATCCGTCCGGCGGACACGGATGCCGCGAAATTTCAAGATTCCTTCGGATACTCCGAAGTTCGACGGCACTCAAGACCCAAAGGCTTGGCTCAGCGACCACTTATCATCCGTCAAACTGCACGGTGGAAACAAAGAGACTGCCATGCAATGCCTTCAGCTGCAGCTGACAGGCGCAGCCCGGATCTGGCTCAGCAGCCTATCTTCAGGGTCCATCCGAAGCTGGGATGAGCTAGCTTACAGCTTCATCCGAAACTTCAAGGGCACCAGCAAGAGGCCTGCCTCAATAGAAGAGTTGCGAGTCTGCACCCAATGAACGGGCGAATCCATTCGCTCATACATACTACGCTGGTCCAACACCAAGAACTCCGCAGCGCACATCTCCGAAGAGAGGGCCATCGACGCCTTTAGGGACGGCGTCAAGCGCCAAGACTTCAAGGAGGAACTCGGGCGCGTCAAGCCCAATACACTCGACCACCTCATGGACATTGCCAACAGGTGGGCTGACGGCGAAGATTCTATCCACCGAGCACAATCGGAGGAAGAGGATGACTACGGCCGACGGCGAGAGCACCGTAGCAAGAGAAGATCGCACGTCTACGACGATCGCGACGGACCCGACATGGTCGCGGCCGGCTACGCCGATGGACGCAACGACGCTAACCGCAACAGCGGAGGATACCGCGGAGGAAACTTCCGCGATGGAGGACGCCCAGCACAGTCGTGGCAGCGCCGCGACCGCGATAACGGACCCTCAGCATACGAAAAACTTTTGGGTCCATGCACCATCCACTTCTACATCGACAAGCATGATGGCAAGAAGAAGGCAAGCCACATGCTCAAGGACTGCCGCGAGTTCCAGAAACTCAGCGAAAGCATGGTCCAGATGAGGCAGCAAGCTCCACTTCCTGGATTCGGAAACACACCCGCGCCGGGCGAGATAGCGCATGGAGCTCCTCCACCGCCACCTATAGGAGGCCCGAACCAACCAGTCGCACCAGCACAGAACAACGCTGGGAACGGGTATCCCCCTCCGAAAGGTGCCCTGATGATCCAGAAAGGGCGCCCCACGAATAGGGTGCAGAAGAAAATAACCCGACAGATCAACCTGGCCGTGGCAACTCCACCCGCCATCCCTGAGTACCTCAGCGGATCGGAGTCCTGCATCACGTTCAGTCGTTCGGATCACCCTTGCCAGATCCCTCGCCCAGGTCATGCTGCCCTGGTGCTGGAGGCGCAGATCGGAGGTTTCGAGATGAGTCGCGTCTTCATGGACGGCGGCAGCGGCATCAATCTGATGTTCGCAAGTACTCTGGAAGCAATGCGAATCCCGCAGTGCAGCCTGGAACAGTCAGATACAACGTTCCACGGCATTGTCCCAGGAAAGGGCATATTTCCCCTGGGAAAAATATGGCTCGACGTCATCTTCGGCAAGCCGGACAATTTCCGACTGGAACGGCTCGAATTCGAAGTGGTGGACTGGCCATCACAGTACCACGTCATCCTCGGGCGTGTAGCATTCGCAAGGTTCTTGGTTGTCCCACACTACGCATACCTGCTACTCAAGATGCCAGGGCCGAAGGGCGTCATCACAATCCACGGGAGCTTCACCCGATCGGACCAATGCGACAGGGACTTCAACAGAATCTCCCAATCATTCGGCATGCAGGAGGAACTCGTCAGGCTCCGCGAGGTGACGGACAATGGGGCACCCCCAGTCGCACGACAAAACGCACCCGACATGTCCTTCGACTCCACCGTCAACACAAAGAAGGTGCAGGTCCATCCGACGGATGCCTCCAAGACGGCTCTGATCGCCAACGACCTCAGCCCCGCATAGGAAAGCGCGCTCGTCGAATTCCTCCGTGAGCGCTGGGAAATCTTCGCCTGGTGTCATGCGGACATGCCAGGAGTTTCCAGGGAATTGGCCGAGCACGCACTCAACGTCTTTCCAGACAACAAGCCGAAATCATGATCGCGTACCGCGCACTCTACAATGCACTCGAAGGCGAATTCGACGGCTGCGAGCTCCAGCACGTCGTAAGAGAAAGCAACGAGGAAGCCGACAGACTTGCCAACATCGGATCCACCTGCGCAAAGGTGCCACCGGGTGTGTTCCTCGAACAGATCTGCGTGCCATCCATCAAGCGGAAATTCCCCAAGGGATCACCCGAAGAAGCAGAACACTCGGGGGCTACGCTTCCCGAAGGACACGAAGGACCCGAGAAACTGGACACAGAGGTCGCTATGGTCAACCTGATGCAGGTCATGGCAGTCGAAGAAACTTGGACGCGACCATACCTCCAGTTCTTGATAAACGGAGAACTGCCTGACAGCCCGACGGATGCCCGACGCATATCTCGTCGGTCAAAAGCCTTCACCATCATCAATGGAGAGCTGTACAAGCGCAGTATTACAGGTGTACTACAAAGGTGCGTCACCATCGGTGACGGGACATCCATCCTCCAAGACATCCACGAGGGCATCTGCGGCCATCACGCAGGCAGCCGCTCCCTTGTCGCCAAAGCTCTACGAGCTGGATTCTACTGGCCAACGGCCATGAGCGATGCAAAGGACATCGTCCGAAGATGCAACGGGTGCCAACGGTTCGCCGATAAACCGCACGCACCCAGGTCAGAGCTCAGACCCATACCTATAGCCTGGCCCTTTGCTCAATGGGGCCTCGACATGATCGGCAAACTGCCAAAGTCCTCGAAAGGGGGGCACGTTTACCTTCTGGTCGTAGTCGATAAATTCACCAAGTGGGTCGAAGCCATGCCGGTTACCAACCAAAAAGGCAAGACCGCCGTCAAGTTCTTCGAATCCATTGTCTACAGGTTCGGCGTACCGCACAGCATCATTACCGACAATGGATCGAACTTCATCTCCAAAGAATTTCAAGACTTCTGCGAAGGCCTCGGGATCAACATCACATACGCCTCAGTGGCTCACCCGCAAACGAATGGGCAGGTCGAAAAGGCCAACGGCCTAATCGGCGCGGGCATCAAGAAGCGCCTCATGAGCCCACTCGAACGCAAGGCCGGAGCCTGGACGAAGGAGATGCCATCCGTCCTATGGAGTTTGCGTACCACGCCAAACAGCTCCACCGGCTACACACCGTTCTTCATGGTGCATGAAGCTGAAGCCGTACTACCAGCCGAAGTACACCACTAGGCCCCCCGGGTCATCGCTTACAGCGAAGCCGAATCCACTGCTGCACTCGAAGACGCCGTCGACACACTCGACGAGGCAAGAGACGTAGCAGCAGCTCGATCAGCAGTGTACCAGCAGAGTCTCCGCAACTACCACAGCCGCCGGCTGCGCCCAAGGTCCTTCGTCAAAGGAGACCTCGTCTTGCGACTCAAGCAAGAGCGACCGAATAAATTTGAGTCACCATGGGAAGGGCCCTACATCATCACCGAAGTCATCCCAGGTGGCGCCTATTGCATCAAGCACGTGGAGTCTGGAGTCGCATACTCTAACCCGTGGAACATCGCACACTTGCGACGATTCTACCCCTAGCTACCTACCCCTTTACTTTCAATAAGGCTTTTCAGCCAAGGCTATTCAGCCGAACAATGTATTTCCTCCATTTCGATATAAATAAAGCTAAGTGTCTCGCCCCAAAATTTCGTTCACTATTTGCAACTTTACTTTATGCTACAAACGCACTCGGGGGCACCCCTACCTCACGATTTCATCGACCGAGGATCACACGTGTACACCTGAGTAGCTGACAACGTCAGGCAAACGAAAAGGACACGTACTCAAACAAAGCACTGCGTGCTCAAACCACAAACAAACCTTTACAACAAAGGGCACAACACGCAATACAAATTTTACATCTATCTCTTTTACAGGTACTACCTATTCTGGAGAATAACTTGATCATGCTGCTCAAACAAATCTACGACCTGTTCGGCATACTGCCTTACAGCCGCATAATGCGGACGCGTATCCCACTCGCCACCATCCGAACGAAGAGGTGGCCCAGCTGCTACAACAGACAGATCTACATCAGGATGATGCAGCCTAACAAGGGACAACGCAGCCTTCACCCCTGCGACGAGCTGCTGCCTCACCAATTCCTGGACACGGGTCACGCTCCGAAATCTAGACAGAAGACCGGACAGGGTTGTTGGCACAGCATCCAGGGGAAACATAACATGCATAACCGACGAGAGCGAAGTCTGCACTTGGCGAAGCACCCGCGATACTTGGTGAACGCGATCCTGCACCGTTGCCAAATCCATGGCACGGTCGCGGTCCATCCAGAAGAACCCGCCAGCTTCTATGTCCTGCTGAGTCAAATAATTGACCCGAACAGCAACACGCTCCTTCTCCTCCCTTGGAGCAAGGTTAGCACCTGCGATACTCGAACAAAAGTAAGATGCCAGGCCAGCACACGCATCCGAAGAAATAAGCAGCAGCTCGAAAAAACTTACACTGAAGCTGCTCAGACAGTCGAAGCAATTCCGCCATCAAGTACTCCTCTCTGGCTGCACCGCGATCTGCCTTGGACTTTCAAACATCGGCGTGACCACGCACCCCAAGCAACTCCTTCTCAAGACTACGAACACGGTCTCGAAGAAAAGCAAGTTGTGACGAATCATCCAAAGATGTCCGCTGCCGTGCTGCATGCGGGGTGTCAACGGGATCAGCACCCGAAGGAACCTAGAGCAGCAGAAAATAAAAGGACATAAACACTCAGACAGCGAAGAACACAACTCAGCAAAATTCATTAAGTGGATAAACGCCACTACGCGGCACAGGGATTTTGTTTTCTTCAACATAATTACAGCAAAAGAAAATTACAAACTATCCTACAGCTACAGCGCCTAAGACACGGCGCCCTGAGTCGCCTCGGAGCCGGATTGCCTCGCTTTGGCTTCCCCCTGTTGCCGTAGCGCGTACTCAGCCAGCAGATCAATCAGCTTGGGCCCATATCGCTTGCAGCGAGCAGAATAGGTAGCGAAGGCTACCTCGGATCCATCCGCGGTCGTCGGCATCAGGGAGGTTGATCTGGGGAAGGTCCAGCTCCGCTCCAGCCGCCAAGGCCATCGCCAGCCCGACGGACGCGCCGATGCCCTTCTGCTTGCGCTTGTACGCCGCAGGCGCTTCGACTGACAACGCCTCCGCCAAAGCGTCAATGTCATCAAGAGCCGCGCCTTTGGGGACAAGCTCCTTGTAGAAGCGGCCAAGGACCTCCTTGGCCTTGGCAAGTGAGCCGACGACGGTGCTGCAGCGATCTTCGACCGCTGCAGTAGCATCATCTAGAGCACTCCCATGCTCCAGAGCGCTGCGGTCAAACTCGATGCCTGCGGCATCTGAGACAATAAAGAAAAGGAATGAAGAAAGCACCCAGAAGAAAGACAAGAAAAATAAAAGGGGCAAAAGAAGATACTCACCCGAAACAGCCTTGGCAGCAGCCATGAGCTTATCTGCCACTTCTCTTTCACGCGCAGCCGCAGCAGTGGCAAGCTGCTCCTCGCGGTCTGTGGCCTCCTGCTGCAGGCGCTCCTTAGCCTCGGCCGCAGTAGCCAGCTCCAGCTCAAGGCGCTCCTTCGCACCAACGGCGACCTCGGCCTTCTTCTCCGCTTGACCAAGGCTCTTTTTGAGAGCATCGATCTCACGCAGGGAGGTGTTATGCTCCTCTGCATCCAAAAAGTACAGGTGTCAGATAACAGGACAAAAATATACGAAGAAGCAAACATCAAAGGCATAATAGTACCTTGAAGCTGTTTGAGGCTGGCCTCCAGCACCAGGTGCTCCTGCACCAGTCGCTTGGCATCCTGCACAAAAGGCTGCAGGAAGAAGACCTACCAGTCACAAAAAGGACTCGGGGACTACGCCCACCAGAAAAGAACAGAAGCAAGATATACACACGAAAACGCTCGGGGGCTCCCCCGAGACTCGAAGAACAAAACAAGAAAACTCTTTTACAAACGCTCGAGGGCTCCCCCCCCCCCCGTGGCAGGAGACTTACATGATCCAATGGCGACGTCGAAGGTCCACTAGCAAAATTCTGAGGCGCAACCACCTGAACCTCCCGCGGAAGAGGGTTCGGAGCAGCGCCCTCAGAAGTTGCCACCGTCTAAGGAGGAGGAGACACAACTTTCGACTCCCCCATCATCTCTCGAGCACCATCACTAGAGGAATCGTTGGAAGAGTGCCCGCACAAGGAGAAATTAGCACAAGCACAAAGTCAACAGCATAGGAAAAGCAATACAGAGGAAACTTACGAGTCCAGCGAGCTCAGGTTGAAGACAGGAGGGGTCCTTCGGACTCTCTTCTCCTCTTCCTTCTTCCGCTACGCTGGCGGGTGCGGCGCTACAGCCCGCACGGGGATAGCAGGAATAGGAGAGGAAGAGCCTCCATTCCCGTCACTATGACGCTCAAGACACGAAGGATTCCTAGGAGTCGGAGGAGTCGAGGCATCTGAAGACTCGCTGGAGCTCCGCAATTGTTTGCGCGTGTGGTCCTCGCTCGACTCGTTGGCATCTTCAGCCGGAGATCGCGCCAATGGCAGCTCGGACATGGGATCCACCAAATCATTGTCCGGAGCATCCGGATATACTTCGGGTAATGGAGGCGACATACCCGGCACTTTGAAGCTCTGCACAAGAGAAGAACAATTTGTCAGCAAACAAATACAAAACAATGCAGTCGAAAAATAGTGTTACGCGCATGGATCTACACCCGTGGAAGAGGAAGCGAAGAAGAAAACGGAGGAGTCAGCGACTTCCCCGGAATTTCCTCTCCGGCCTTGAACTTCAGCAGCAAGCGAAGGGCCCTGTCAAGATCTCCCTGGGAGATTTTCTCAGCCGAAACCCTCGTCGAATCACGCCGGCCAGCATAAAGGAACATTGGGTGCACCCTAGCCTGGAGTGGCTGCACCCGACGCTCGAGGAAGGTGCGGATGATATCCACACCATTCACTTCCTTCTCCGGAATCAACTAGAGATCCTCCACCCGACGATATAGAGCCTCTATCTCCGCCACCTCGCCATCCAAGATCTTGTTTTTCCAAGACCTTCTCGGCTCAATCTTCTGGGAGGGGTCGAAAGGAACAAGACCAAAATCCTGCCTAGGCACTACGGAGTCGCGGATATAAAACCATCGCCTCCGCCAGTACTGGACAGATTCGGACATGGAAAAAGAAAAGAAAAGCAGATTGGGCCTGAGGGAGATGATGCAACCCCCAATGGGATAAACACCATCTGAACCAGATTGCCTCTTCACGGAATAAAGTTTCCGGAAGAGGCCAAAGTGCGGATCAATACCGAGCCAGCACTCGCAGAAAGTGATAAAACAAGCAATGTGAAGAAGAGAATTGGGGGAAAGATGGTGCAATTGGACACCGTATAGAAAAAGCAGTCCACGAAGGAAATCGTGGACTGGGAAGGAAAATCCGCGCAAGACAAAGGCGAGAAACATAACCCGATACCCAACGGGGGGACGGGGGATTACCTCATTACCTGGGAGTTTAACGGCCTCCCTATCCTGCGGGATCAGGCCCCGCTCGCGAAGCCTGCGGAGATCACTCTCCCGCGTCTCCGATCGCCGCCAGCCACCGTTGGTGACACGGGTAGCGGCGACACTTTTCTTCCCTCCGGCGGCGCTGGTGCCAACCGCAGACGACGACTTCTTCGGCTTACCCATCGCGGTACGGCGGCGCCGGCGGCGAGAGCGCAGGATGGAAGAAGGAAATGTGAAGGAATATTCCAGCGCGCAGCAAGAGCTCTCAGAACACAAGGAAGCAGTGAAAGCAAGAATCGACGCGGTGAAAACAAACTGAAGTTTTCCCCAATGAATATAAAGACGAAGACGATGCACGACAGCCGTCCATCGAGAAGACCTAACGCCAACGGCAGGATCTGGCCATACACGTGTCAGCATCACAACGAGCCATCGCTAACACGCCGTCCACTACGCGCGGAATTCGAGGCGACGCCGTAATTATCTCCACGCCGCGCGTGACCGGTCAATTCAAGGTCAGACAGTGGGACCCATGTTCGTTCAGTCAAGTCATCTCTGGCGCAGCAGATGCTTGAGGTCATCGATCGTCAGCACTGACATCATCAAAAGCTATACTAGCAACAGCTACTTTCTTCGGCTTCAAAGCTAAGAGTACTCACTCGAATCTATGATTCGACCAATTACTCGGGGGCTACTCCTATCAGGAGCGCTGGCCGCGCACCCGAAAGATGAATAGAAGCGAACTGTTACTTCGAGTCCCTCGTCGAGTCTACGACTCCACTATGGACTCGGGGGCTACTCCCATAGGGAGGACGGATTTAATCATCCGAAAATTTTTGTGTCCTACGGACCTGAAACGGAACAATGGCTGAATAAAAGTCTCAGCTCGACTCTACGACTCGAACAGACACTCGGGGGCTACTCCCATAGGGAGCGCTGATCGCGCACCCTATAAATTCTTCGACTGCGATCCTTCGGATCAACATGCAAAACTTTTTGGCAACTCTGCCCCAATTAAACGCTAAGTGAGTAACATCCTCCTTGGCCACCCGAAACACCTCCGCGGTGATAAACATTCGGATGCTGTGTCTGCGACACAAAGATAAGACCTACAGATATCATCTGATGGCCTGGCAACGTACATGACTGCGCTCTGCTAGTAAAAACCCGTGCTAACAGGCACGATGAAAAATCCTGACGGACGCGTTGGGTACATCAGTTAAATTCACTGGAATTCCACTCCTGTAAGTCCTCCGCGGCCTGAGTCGAATTACACCAGCATATGTTCCAGGTTCGAGTTGAGGGATTCGAACCTAAAGAAGATCGTGTTGTTTCGTCCTAAGACAGTTAACTGACCCTAATCCGTCGGGTGAGTTAGGCACACGCATCAACAATCCCTACACATGAACTATTGAAATACATAGTTGCACCCGAAAGATTGCAGAGTCCTCAGCCGAATCTACGATTCGACTGAACACTCGGGGGCTACTGACATGGTTATATCCCACGGGTACATGATCTCAGCATACCTGGTCCAGCCCAAGAAAGGCCCACGACAACTATATGCCGGCCCATGAAGATTTTTGGGTGGCCAAGGCCCATGACGCTTTCGGATCCTTGGAGAGCAAGACTAGAGTAGATAAGAAATTCAAAGGGGTAAAACCCTAAAACCTGTAACCGACTAGGTCTATGCCCGGGACCTGCCTGAGTCTATATAAAGGCTAGGAGGGCACGACCTAGATCTCTCTCTCTCTCATACTTTCGCATACACACCTCCACGCCAGATTGCATCTGCGCACCCCTGTAACTTTCTGTTCCGCCGTAATCAAGAGCAGACAAGCATGAGTAGGGTTTTCCCTCCGGGGGCCTGAACCTGGGTAAACCCCGTGTCCCCGTGTTGCTTGTTTTCTAACCGTTCCACGATCTCCAGCATCCCATCTTTTCCAAAACCCAAGTCTATAACAATGGGCATTGATGAGATCAAACCTCGTCACTGAGATTTTCATGCTTGTAATATACATCATTGTTTGTCTAAGATTGTTTTTTCAAACAAAATGGAAGGAGTGTATCTAGATCTCTTTTAGTATGTAGGTTTTTAGTTTTCTCTAACAAATCTACACGGTTAAAAGTGATCTAAATATACTTCTTTCATAAAGCTAAAACATATTATATTATGAAACATAGGAAGTATATGCTATCATAGGCCTACCATATGTCAAGCTTCATGCACTATCCAACGCAACCAAAAGTCTGAACTGATGAAAAGGGCTAGTGCAATCCACTTATACACTTCAACACCCCCTCTCACGTATGACAGGAAGAAGTCAGCACGTGCAACCGAAAGAGAGCGACGACGCGCGAAACTCACGTATGACCCAAGAGGCATATACGTGGACATAGAGGGGTCAACAACAATTTTAGGATAAATTGCGAAAGTTAGGACTCGAACTCGAGACCTTAGGCTCTGATACCATGTCAAGCTTCATGCACTAGCCAACACAATCAAAAGTCCGAACTTATGAAAATGACTAGTGCAGTCTACTTATACACTTCAACACCATAAACCCCTGCAAATCAAGTACTACGCAGTAAGCAAATTTATTTTGCATTGCAGAGAATACAAAATACAAAGTGCCAAGACCCACCTGTCAGTGTCACTGCACGTACACATACAGAGAGATGATATGCATGTTTTGTACATGTTCCGCTCGTAGCCAGGCACATCATGAGGACGCCACTTGTGACCAGTCTAATCAGGTAGTTTCAGGCATGCGTATGCGTACGCTTTTCTGTTCTGTTGAAGCGTGTACGAAAACGCCTCCCGTTATAGTACAAAACCTGTCTCCCGTGCGCTCGTGTCCCCCTCTACACGCTTTGCTCAAAGAGGGTGGATTCTACTTACTGTATTGCAAGTGACCAATAAGTAAAGACAAAATACAAAAGTTCTGCAAGAAAATGTGTCTGGCACTTGTAGTTGATTTGGAAGTTTCTATTTTAAATTTTGGACTAAAATTTAAACTAGAGTAGGGATTCGAAATAAACCATAAGTGGGGATAGTGGGTGTGATCTCACTTGCATCTCAAGCCGTGGGTGATAAAGTGCAAACCCGTTATTTGCAAGGAACATTGCAGGGCGGGGTAATTTAAAGGTACTCTCAGGGTGCCACGGAGCAATTTTGCGAACGCGGTGTAATCGGACCTCTTGGCTTTTCCTTCAATGAAACCGATGTCTTCATGGCGTATCCTTGGAAAAGAATTTGTGAATGAAGAAGCATTTTGTCACATTTGAATGAAATACACGTGTAAACAATCAAGCCCCGTACATGTTTATAAAATTTTACAAACTTTGTGTTGCTTTAGACCACATGCTTTTCTTCCTAGGATATTTCATATGATTTGTATAAAAGTCGCTTTGATCAATGCAGCTACTCAGATCCTATGGAATATTGCTATTCTAACAAACTTGAAGATATCTTTTTTTTTGCGGGATAAAGATATCTTTGGTTGCTCCCTCTCTTTTTTCTACTCATTAGCACAGGATCAAGTCATTTTCAATTATTACTACTGTTATTGCATTTTGGACATATGTATTACAAACTTCAATTTTCAGTTAAATTGTTGGTTCTTCATGTCTACAACCCATATAGGCCTTAATTACGCGAGCGTGGTGTCATGGCTCCCAGGCTCCACGGAGACGGTTTTTGAAGCTTCAAAATCTTGGATTCAAAGTTTAAAAAAAATTACGAAAACATATATGTATGTAGTCAACTAGTGTTTTACAATTGTGTAAATTTTCAACTAAAAATAGTTCATATTTTAGTCTCAACAAAAATGACAAAAGTTCTTGTCACCGGTGAACGGTGTTAAACAGTACACAATAGTGTAAATTTCGTTGTTTTGTGTCATTTTGTCCTTTTCTGAGCCTAAAATACTTTGTATTTTGAGCTGAAAATCTACACAGTTATAGAATATATGTTAAGCCACATCGAGGTTTTTTTATGAATTTTCTAAAACAAATTTTTTGAAGTTTTGAAAAAATAAAAATAAATAAAGGGCTACATAGAGCCCGGGTTCCATTACGGCATTGGTCAATTACGGTAGCTATGAACCTTATCTTGTTTTACTTCCGGTGGAATCTGAACAATCTATTATCTCCACAACCAAGTGTATAATCTGACCATGCCAGTTCTTTCAATATTTGCAATCGACCCTTTCAGAGTATAGTCCTTCCAAGCAAATTATCTTGAGCTTTACATGTTCCTTTTCACCCGATGACTTATCAAAATGTTGGATCTTTTTTCGTCTATAATTAGCACTCAATGCTTATGCAGTCCATGGACCATTATGCCACTAACATGAGCATCAAAAAGTAATTAAAAGCCCCTCATGCATGTTCACATGACCCGATTAAAGGTGTGTTTGTTGCTTAGCGCACCACTTGATGATCTAGGCGCCCCTCGGGTTGATTAAACTATGATGTGGAATCTGCAGATACAATTAAGACCAGCGCAAAGCCCTAATCAACTATATTAAAATCTCACAAGAGGGATTCATGCAGCAAGTAATCTACTCATAGTGCTTCTCTTGCTTTCCGACCTTTACACAGTATTATAGGCTGCCACGAAGATCCAGCAAATCATGCCATGGTCCCAAAATTTTAGGGTTTGAAGCAAAGGTTGGGGAGGTCAACAACTTTGTCTGTTTTAGCACTTCCGCACTAGCACCTGCAGCATTTTATAGTACGACATACCTGAGCTGTCTTCCTTGTTTACATTTTTTTGCTGGGCATTTCCTTGTTTAATTGCAGTTGTCTATATATGGTGGTTCATGAGAACATTTGTACTCCCTCCGATCTATACTACTCCCTCCGTCCAAGAATATATGTCTTGAATTTGTCAAACGTTGAATGAATCTAGACACTATTTAGTATATAGATTCATCCAAAATTTGAAAAACCTAAGACGTCTATTCATGGACGGAGGGAGTAGTTAAATTGAATTTTTCTAGATTTGGATGAATCTAGACACTATTTAGTATAGAGGTTCATCCAAATTTTGCTAAATCCAAGTCAACTAATATGGGTCGGAGGAAGTAGAACTTTGCAGGAGTGTTTGAGTTGTGTTCTGTGAAATTTATGCCGGGATATATCTCTAGATCTGAGTTAAAGGAGAATTATATTTTTGAACAATCATGCTTGAGAATGACTAGCCACTGTTTGACACGTATAGCTGTCTTTTATACATGTCTAGAATAAGATGATTTGTATGCTCAATGACTGTACCGCCTTGTCCTGCCTGGGACTGGCGAATTCGAGACCGGCTAGTTGCATTGACGTGAAGTAGTCCATTTTCTAACACTATCATGCATTAGTTGCAAATGCAAATCAAAGAGGTCGACACGTACGTTCGCTACAAGGACATGCTACCAAACGGCATACATGATGCAGATGGATAAGTATTTCCTATGTACTTTTTGTAGAGTATTTGCAATATTATCTCGTGGTTAGGATTTCTTTTTTGAACAGGGAAGCGCCCCGAAGGGCGTAGAAGCTGCATTAATTACTCGGCGGGCACAAATTTACGCAAAACCCCCCTATAGTCATCTACAGTCCAAAAAGACCAGAAATCAGGGGACGGCTGCACTTTACAAAAAGGATCCTGGCAACAAACAGAAAAAGCAATCAAGGACACATGCCAACGATCCTGCTCCGCCGCTCGCCGGCGACCTCGAGGCGCAGCCAACGCCGAGGTCGGAGAAGCAGCTCGGGAAGATCTCACTTCCGGCGAAGAGCAAAGCCGTCGGCCACCTTGCCGCTCCCGGGGACACACCACTTGTTCGCGGCTAGGTGCCGAGCTCCGGCGACCAGTCTGAAGAAGGGCCTCCGCGTGGAGGTAGTCCTGGCTGGCCTCCTTGGCCAAGGATAGCTCCGGCACGCGCCATCACTTGGAAACGCCATCAAACGCAGCTAGATCCTCTTCTCGTAGAGCACCAGATCCCTGCACAAGAGCTCTCCTTCCACCGCCATGGCTACTCAGGGAGCTCCAAACACAGAGGCCATGGCTTCCACTAGCCACCAGAATAGAGTGCGATGACCAAACCTCGAGTTTATTAGGGGTGTGCGCGATGGCTGAAAGTCCTAGCAGCCGCAGACTCCACGCCGCCGCTACCAAGAAGCCCACCATCGCCCGCCGCCGAACGCCACTCGGAAGCGCCGCCGGCCTCCACCCTAACGGCATCACACCGAAGACGAGCATATCGCTCACACCGGCAACAAGCCAAGACAACCTAGCTACTGCTGTACAGGGGCGGGTCCCTCACCCACTCTCGCTGCCGGCAGACGCCGGAGAGGAGGGGGGAGGGGCCTAACGGCCCAGATTTGGAGAAACCAAGGAGGAAGAAGGTGGGGGCGAGAGCGGTTGCTTCACAGCTCGCGTGCTCCGTGCCACCCTTCTCATCTCGTGGTTAGGATAATGATCTGATTTAATTATGCAACACAAAGATATTGATGACAACTTTATGTAAGTTTTTTTCACCGTATGAAAATAAATTCAGGTGGAATAACCAATCTCTTAATTTTGATTTGAAATGCTTCGTAGATTTGAAGTTGGAGAAATTCTTAGAAACTCGA
This sequence comes from Avena sativa, assembly GCA_916181665.1. Lineage (NCBI taxonomy): Eukaryota > Viridiplantae > Streptophyta > Magnoliopsida > Poales > Poaceae > Avena > Avena sativa. The sequence goes on along the minus strand of OV702283.1, from coordinate 406,378,382 downwards.
CGACGTCGAAGGAAAAGTAGCCAGTGAAAACAAAAGGCAAGTTTTAAGGTACCTTTTACTGCTCAGGTGGAGGCAGCAATATGGTTTCATCTGACGGCTCCGGCTGATTAGGCCCAACTAGCCCATTAAGCACAATACATGGGAAAAACACACGCCACCCCGCCCGCCGCTGCCTCATCCAGCTCTGCCTCCTCTCCCGAAGGAAAATGCCGCCGGCGGCCTAGATCGGTTCCGGCAACCGGCGCCCAGGGCCTCGAGCGCACATCGGGTAGCGGCGGCGAGGTGTAGGGATGGTGGAGTGACGGCAAGCGGGAGACAAGGAGAGGTGAAGGGACCGCCAGCGAGGGGAAGGGGCGGCTCTCCGCCGGCAAGGGGGAAGCAACCCTGCAACCCGCCGGTGGAATGGGAATCAGTTAGGTTTTTTTCTTATCGACAACTAGTTAGGGTTGGAAGTTTTTTTATACGATGGGCTCTATTGGGCCGGTCCTCTCTTCAGAACGTGCGGGATTTTGCTTGGCAAGGTGACCAGTACGAATACTGGTGCTCTTTTCAGCACCAGTATAAACATTGGAAAACGCTCGTGGTCCATTGAATTATCCTAAATAGATGGCTATTGTTTAGTAGCTGAGGGTACCACAAACGAGCTCAAACAAAATGGGGGAGGAAAACGACTTGTGTCACATGGTTTTGGCATTTTGCAAGTCTGTACCGTGTACGTACACGCTGTGGGTCAAGATTAGCAAGAGCTCGCGAGCAATCACACGCAGAATAATGGAGCTAGTACGACGCATACATCAAAATCAGTTTTTGCAAGTATATCTATCTTGTCCCGCGCGTTCGTGTGCGCTATCTTTAGAATGGTACTATCTCTGTTTCAAAGCTTTAAGACTTCTATTTTTTTCAAAAGTTAAACTACGTAAAATTTAAATAAGTTTTAAATAAAAAAAATTACAATCAAAATTTATACTTTTTAACACATTATAAAACATATTTTCATATGATATATATAATATTATAGTTTCGTGATAACTTTTTCTAAAAAATTGGTCAAACTTTCTGTAGCTTATAAAAAAAAAGCTTTTAAACTCTGTGACGGAGTTGCCCCGAAGAAGAAGTTTGGGCGAGTCAAAATTCCTGTGCGTGCGGCCGTGGCGGTCTCGCACGCAACAATAGAATGCTACCCACGAGGCCGGCCACACGTATGCAGTGATCGATGAAGTAGTAGTACTCGTACTACTTCTACATGCTTCGTACTGCGGGCTAGCACGACTCTTGAGATGTTCCGCTGGGGAGCGAGGACCCGTGAGTGGCAATGGTCAACGTCCGGCTTTACACAAAATATGGTACGTCTGCGCACGTACGTAGGGCCTGCGGTAGAAAAATCATGAGGTTTGTATCATGATCCCGCGCCTTTCATGCATCGCTTTATGTGCGTGGATCTTGTCACATGTTTAGATGACGTGTGTTCTGGTCTCTTCATTAAACGGTTATTATTTGCCTCTTCCTCTTTGGTTTCTAACTCGGATATTTGTAATCTTTATTTTTCATTAGTGATGAGGAAAAAATTATTCATTTTTTTGTTAATAAGAACAAGAAGGTAATTATAGCACGACAACTCTACAATAAAGTTAAGGTTGTGCGCACCATTTCAATGCAGAGATCGGGAAATATGCTCCCATTTCGAAAAAAATCACATGTGACACGGAAAGATTATTGGCTCTCTGTGCTGAGGTGAATTTCATGTAGCTAACGTAAGTGGTCGAATAAAATTAATGTCGTGCAACCTTTTTTTCCTTGCTCTATCGATGCCATATTTTTGCACGGCTTTACCACTACTCCATTTGTCCTAAAAATGTAAGAGGGTATTTGACTATATCTTGGTTGTGAATGTGCAACTTTAACTGTGATTTTCACTTATAATATGTTTACATATTCATTATAAAGACATACACATACACATATACAATGGGTGAAGCACCTAAGCCTCACCGCCGCATCGCCACCATGAAAACCACGCAAGACAAATGAAAGACTCCTAGCCAACCGCCTCCCAGAGGAGTGCCTCGCCATGGTCAAGCAATGGAAATGGGAGGGAGTGGCACTAGCGTTGGGAGGGGTGGAACGTCTCCCACCCTGAATCATTGTCATGGCTATGAAGTGCACATGCACACTGGATCCACGATCCAACGTTAATTTGCACTCCTCCGGTGTGGAATCTTGCATTCCATCGACCACTAACGGACGAAGGCCTCGACGCCTCCACAACCTTACGCTTGCCCGATGGCGCATTGGCCACGAGGATATGGGAACGAGCAGAATGGGAGGCTGAGTGGTAGCGGTGGAGATCGTCAACCGAGTTGCCCTGGGGCACGAGGAGGGGAGGGGCTCGGGAAAACCGATTTTATGGCCTAGCTTATAATTAATGGACCGACTCAGGAAAAGGCATGGTCCTGTACTTAAGAACTTGGCGCATGGATTAATTGAATCTTATTGTGCTCAATTGGAACCTAGGAATCAAAAGCATCTGTAAATACTGGCCGCCATCAAGATAGCCATTCTGGATCGTTCTATACATGTGCTCACAAAAGTTAATTACACCTTGTTCCATACAAGTGATCTAGCTAGTGATAAAACACATACCTAGCCCTGCAATTTGGCGCTTGCACATGTCAGAAACTACATGAAAACAACTACCCCCCCGACCCATATTATTTTGACTCAAATTTGTCTAAATAGAACATATCTAGCACTAAAACATGTCTAGATACATCCAAATCTAGGCAAATCTAGTGAGCTAATATGGATAGGAAGGAGTAGTTGTTTGGGTGTTAGTTAGGGTTACACAAGAAGCTAGCTTGGTGTGTCTTGTGGGACACGAGCTCATCTTTTGGTCCAAGCCAAGTGGCCGGTGACATCACCTTTATTTTTCTTTTCTTGTCTCCCCTATTGCTTATCCAAAATTTGACAAATTCATTGGAATAATATGGCTTATATGTACCGCTGTCTATATTGGCCGTAAATTGGTGGACTTAATTGATTGAAAGATTGTCTACAGGTTGGGGAAGAAGACCTAGTAGAGATCAGGAGGCCATGACATGATTTATGACATCAAAGACCTCTAAGATGACATTTCCACTAAACACGTTAACAGGACAAGCAAGCAGATTAACTAATCTATGATAAACTAACATCCCTAGCTAGCTAGCCTCCTTAAGGAGTCGTGCCACACACCAGAAGACAAAATGATATTTCAAACACACACGAAGAGGTCTCGATTCTCAACACGTATTGCAAGCCGATAGGACTTAATTAATTGGATTATTGACTAGATGTTGTTACACTTGGTCAGTTGGCCTGCACCATCGAACTAGTCTAGCTAACGACTAAACTCCCATAGTTTTTCCTTCCTCTAGCTTTTGGCGCCATACCCTTGTTTGTGAGCTGTGACAACAAAACATAGCTTGCATGCACCTTGCAAAGGGTGCAAGCAAAGCAGCTAGAGATTGGCGTGGAGCGGGAACTGAGGTCCCTGGTGATGGCGTCCCCCGTCCCGCCTCAAGGCCGGACCTTGGTCGCCGGCTCGCCGTCGCACCCTTCGGTGAGCACTGGTGAGGCCGGAGCTGCCCAGCTGGAGCCGGCGGCGCGACATCAGCCACTCCCCCTCGCTTCCACCCCGCCGTCGGACGCGTCGGCCAGGAGCCATGGTGACCTCCGGGGCCGGCTCTAGGCTGATGTGGCCGAGGAGGAGGAGGAAGCGGAGGCGGAGGCGGCCGAGCTCGCCCGCAGATGCTCGCCGCCGCGGCTGCTGACGCTCGCCGATTTCCTCCAGTCCCCGCGGCACTCCCCTCGCCGGCGTCGGCCCCTGCGCGGACCCTCGCAGCGCTCGTCGCGTCCTCGTCAGGGCAACCATCGGGAGCCGCATCAGCGGAGCCCCCTGGCCGCCTGGATGTAGGAAGGACTGGGCAGGGAGGTTCCCTCGGCGGGCGTCACGGCGACGTCGCCGCCATCGGGGACGGAGGAGGCGACCTCACCTGGTCAGCGCGTGCGGGGCTCCCCTGAGGCTGCTCTTGGGCCACTGGTGGGCCTGGGGCCGGTCTTGGGCCCCTGGGCAGTCTGCCCCTGGCGCAGCCAGGACGTCCGCGTTCTGGCTGGGCCGGGGATGGGCCACTCGGCCCAGGCCCACCCCAGGGACCCGCCAGGGGAAACCCTAGCGCACGTCTAGACCTGGACCTGGGTGCACGCCTCGTTCAGGCTACCAAACGCCGCCGCCAAGCCTCCTATCCACATCTTCCGACCCCGCGCCCGACCCTGCTCATCCCCGTCGCCGCCGCCAGGTACTGCGCCGACCGCCGCCCCCTCCCCCGCCCCCCCGGATGACTTACACAGAGGCGCTGTCGTGGAAGCGCCCGCGCAGCCCGGACCCTCCTCGCCGTGGCCGTCCCTCCCCGCCCTCCCGTGCGCCGCCTCGGAGCCCCGACCGCGCGGGGGCGTACCGGCCGCCCGGCCGCCGGTCGCCTCCCCGGCCTCACTCGCCCCGCCACTCCGGCTACCTGCCCAGGTCCGGCCAGGACCGCGGCCACGCCCGCTCCCCCTCGTGGGACCTGCGCCGGCAACCCCAGGGCCACTCCCTGCAGGGGCGGATGGAAGGCGGCCATGGCAGGGCTCGCTCCCCAGTAGGCCAGCAGCGGGAGTCCGAGCTCCGCTAGGAACTGCTGCAACACACCTCCGACCACGCGCCTGCTGACCGCTCGGCTCAGGGGGATTGGCGCCGGGACAGAGACGGCACGCGCCCGCGTTCTCCCCCACGCGTGACGGCACCGGATCCCGCGGACCCGCCCAAGAAGAAAAAGAAGAAAGGCAAGAAGAGGAAGAAGCCCTCCTCGGCGTCGGGACCGTCTGCCTCGACCCCTGCACCCCCCCCCTCCGCACCCAGCAGCAGTTGGAGTACCTCGCGCACTTGATTGCCGGGGGATTCTACTACATTGACATTGGGGGGTGGCGATGACGGTCCCCACGAACCTCGCCATTGTCTCGGTGGTCGAGGGTCAGCAGCTGCCGGAAACGGTGGTGATCTCGGCAGCGTTGATCCAGGGGGAGTTGTCGCAGATGATGCCTGGCCATACCTGGGCGGTCAGGGAGATCTTCGCTTCGCAGTTTGCGGTGACGTTCCCGTCTGCCGAGGTCCTTCGGATCACAGCTTGCAGCTCCACGCTCACCCTACCGGTTAGCCGGGTGCAGATCTCCATCGAGTCCTTGACTGCCCACCCCGCGACGTCTTCGACCCTGTCCTATGTTTGGGTGCGGATCCTCGGCTTCCCGGAGGACACGTCGGTTTGGTCCCGTCCCATCGTCGAGCTGGTCTCCCAGTCCTTCGGCAAGTTGGAGGAGGTGGACGAGTCGTCGCTGGCGGGGTCGGGACCAATCCGTCTGCGGGTTCTGTGCCCTGATCCTGCCCTCCTCCCCGGTCCCCTGTCTCCCTTCTACTTCGGTAGGGAGGGGCGGATCCTGGTCCTGGAGCTTGAGGAGATGCAGGATGGCTCTTCGTCCCCCCGCCCAGCTCCGCCCCCGTCCGCTGAGGATGGGGCTTCCTCGGGGTCGGACTCTTCTGACGAGGACGATGCGGGGGAGGAGGCCAGATCACCTCCAGTGTCTCAGACCGCTCCGACCGTGCCTCCCCGGGAGGGGTCGACCCACAGCGGCCCCCTCGCCCACCAGGCGTCCTTGTCTGCTACCGCCTTACCTCTGCCTGACCTTCGGATTTCCCAGTACGGCTCCAACTTTAGCCGATCTGCAGGCTTCCTTGGCCTCTTGGAGATGGCCCCTCCCTCCAGCGGGCGCTGTGACTCCCCCCTTGAGGAGGCTCCGGGGGAGGCCGACAGGTACTCTGGGAGTGTGGGGATGGAGGTTCTAGCACCCTCTTCCCCGCGCTCTCCGGGCATGGTGTGCTACTCGCTGTCCCCGGGCTCTACGACGACCTCACCCAGGGCCTCTCCAGCTTCGTCCCCCCGACTCCGACGCTTCGTGCTGAGGATCCAGCAGCGGTCGTCCCCACCACTCCCGCGGCTGGGCCTCGCGCGAAGCAGGTGCGCCCTCCTCGGTCTGTACCCCCTCTGTCGCGTCACAGTGCGCGCCTGGCCAAGGCCAGGGAGGGGTGTGCAGGGATGGAGCCCACGGTGCCTCAGCTGGCTGAGCAGCGGACCGTAGCCCGCAACCTGGACCCAGGTACCTCCCTTAGTGTTCCCTCTTATGCTCCCTCCCCCCTACTTCAGGCTCTCGGTTCTCAGTGCTTGCCGACACCTCGCTCGAGCATCTCGCCAAGGTGGCTGCTGATAGTGGTGTGGTCTTCCGGGGCGAACGGGGACCGAGACTTGAGCAGATTGCGGCGATTCGGGCCAAAGAGATTTATGAGGGCTCCCTCGCTGCAGCCCGGGCCCGTATGGCCCAGGAGCGGGAGGGAACCTCAACATCACCCTGCACTGGGACACCCGCTCCCGGAGCCAGGACGGATGGTTCTCCTTTGCCTCGCCCTTCGAACGTTTCCCAGGGGACCCCCATAGGTCGGGGGTCCCAGGGGAGACCTCCGAGGGCAGGTTCCAAGCCCCCGCCGGCGGGTAAGCCACGCCGCGTCCCCCTTAAGGGGACTGAACCCCCCCAGATGATCCAATGATGTGGCCAGCCATCATATCGCTCATCTGGAATATCCGGGGGTTCGGGAGTGCCGGTCGAAGGCGCCAGATCAAGGATTACATGCGACAGGAAAATGTGGACATTGTAGGCTTTTAGGAGACAATCAAGCTTGACTTCCACCCCGCCGAGCTTCAGGGTCTGTCTAAGCACAAGTTTGCTTGGAATTGGCTCCCGGCGTCTGGCCACTCGGGAGGCATCCTCCTGGGTGCCAAGGAGGACACCTTTGAGGTCGATGACATGGACCGCGGGGAGTTCTTTGTGAGCATGGTGCTCACCCATAGACGATCGAACCTCCGTTGGGAGGTCATCATTGTCTATGGCCCCGCGGACCATTCTCGGTCCCTGGCCTTCTTGGAGGAGTTGAAAACCAAAGTGGAGAGCTGTTCCATCCCAGTGGTCGTAGCTGGCGACTTCAATCTAATCCGCTCCCCTGATGACAAGAGCTCCTGCAATGTGGACGTCCCACGCATGAGGATGTTCAATGATTGCATCGCTGATCTCGCTCTTAGAGAGATCACGCGAGTGGGGGCCCGCTTCACCTGGACGAACAACCGGGCTGATCCTGTCCGGAGCGTCCTTGACCATGTCCTGGTGTCCGTCGATTGGGAGGTGGCCTTCCCTCTCTGCTCCCTCCGTGCCATCACCAGGGTAGGCTCAGACCACGTACCGCTACTGCTTTCGACGGGGGGGGGGGGGGGGGGGGGAGCGCCCCGCCACGGCTGAACCGCTTCCACTTCGAAAACTTCTGGCTGCAGCAGCCAGGGTTTGTGGAAACATTCCAGGCCAAATGGCAGGCGGCTGCGGCAACTCCCCCTAGACGTTTCTGTGCGGTAGATGTCTGGCACCACTGCGCCAAACTAGCCCGCCAATTCATGCGAGGCTGGGGGGCTAATGTGGGAGCATCGACTAGACTCTAGAAAGCGGCCCTGCTGGAGGAGATTCAGGCCCTGGTCAGGGCGACAGACTTGGTGGGTCTCTCAGCGGATGAGTGGGCCCACCATTATGCCTTAGAGACTTCCCTGGTCGAGATCTTCAAGGGGGAGGAGCTGTTTTGGCGACAACGTAGCCCCCAGAACTGGCTCCTCCAGGGTGATGCTAACACTGCCTACTTCCATGCGGTGGCCAATGGTCGTCGCAGGAAGTGTTCTATTCCTTGCCTTTGGGATAATGAGCACCTCATTGAGGAGGCAGGGGCGTTATCTTCCCATATCTACGCGTTCTATAAGGGGCTCTTCTCGGCAGAACCCCACACTGGGGTCGCGTTGGCGGATGACTTCTGGCCGCTTGGGGCTAGAGTCACAGACGACGAGAATGTGGAGCTCACCCTCCCATTCCTGCCGGATGAGGTTGAGCGTATAGTGAAGGCCAACTCCGCCCCGGGCCCCGATGGCCTTTCGGTAGCCTTCTTCCAGACCTTCTGGAGGGACCTTCAACCGGTCATCATGACCATGTTCTAGGAGTTCTTCACCGGGACCCTCTTGATGGGCCGGCTGAACCTTGGTGTTATCACCTTGATTCCTAAAGTGATAGGGGCCTCGGATATTCGGCAATTCAGGCCCATTACGGTCCTCAATGTCATTCAACGGCTGTTTGCGAAGGTTTGTGCGTCTCGCCTCGCACCGGTCATGGAGCGCCTCACCCACCAGTACCAATTTGCCTTCCTTAAGGGCAGATTTATACATGATGGGATCCTCGCGCTCCACGAGGTCATCCACGAGATCAAGTCCAGAAAATCGAAAGGCATCTTCTTGAAGCTAGACTTCCAGAAGGCCTACGACCGTCTTGACTGGCGCTTCCTTCGTCAGGTCCTCATTAGACGAGGATTTGATGAACGCCTGATCTCCTGGTTGATGCAATTCGTCATGACCGGGAGCACCGCGATCAACATCAATGGCGAGATTGGCCCTTACTTTCGCCCTCCTGTGGAGTGAGACAGGGGGACCCCCTTTCCCCTCTCCTCTTCAACGCGGCGGTGGATGCCCTCGCGGAAATGCTTGAGAAAGCCAAGGAGGCCGGCCACATTTCCGGTGTGGTCGGCCACCTGATTCCCGGGGGGGGGGGGCTCACTCAGCTCCAGTACGCGGACGATACCCTGATTATGATTGAGGGCTCTGACTTGGATATTGCGAACCTCAAGTTCCTCCTGCTATGCTTCCAGGAAATGTCAGGATTGCGGATTAACTTCGACAAAAGCGAGATCATTGCGCTGGGGTTCCCAGAGGATGACCAGCAGAGGATAGCGGACAACTTCAACTGTCGGCTATCCTCCTTCCCCATCACTTATCTGGGAATGCCGGTCCGCGACACCAGGATCCTCATTAGGGACCTGGATCCGCTCGTGGACAGGGTGCGGTCGAGATCCGAACCCTGGTGTGGGAGGTTCACCTCTAAAGGTAGCAAGACTGTCCTGATTGACTCCTGCCTGTCCAGCTTGCCCATGTACATGATGTCGCTCTACCTCCTCCCCGAGGGGGTCCACGGCTCGTTCGACAAAGAGTTGTCCCGCTTCTTCTGGAAGGACCCCTTGGGTCGCCAGAAGTATCACATGGTCAAGTGGGCAGACATTTGTGCCCCCAAGGAGTTTGGGGGCATAGGTATCCTCTCCTCGCGCCTCTTTAATAAGGCCCTGCTGCTACGCTGGGTTTGGCGGATACTTCGTGAGGATGGGGGCCTGTGGCTCGAACTCATCAAGGCCAAGTATCTTCGGGGCCGGCCTCTCTTGGACTGCGATTGCCGTGACAGTTCCCAGTTTTGGCACTCCATCCAGGAGATCAAGAACGAAATCCGGCTTGGGGCCACCTTCGCGGTTGGGAACGGGGAGGGAACCATGTTCTGGCTAGATTCCTGGCTCAAGGAACGCCCCCTACGGGTGGTGTACCCGCGCCTCTTCGCCATTTGTTCCGATCCATCGCTGCGAGTCTCTGACGCGGTACTAGAGGGAACATGGAACATCTCGTTCCGTCGCACCTTTGGCTCGGAGGAAACTGAAGCATGTAGAGAACTTAGGGCGGAACTCCCGGTTTCCCTGGCAGCCGCCTCGGATGTGGTGTCCTGGAGCCTTTCTCAGTCCGACGCCTTTTCGGTTGGATCGGCCTACCGGGCCCTCTTTGGTCGTGTAGCCCTTCCCTGGACTAAGGCCCTCTGGAAGGCCCCCCTTCCGCTAAAGACTAAGATTTTTGTTTGGCAGTTACTTCGCGATAGGCTACCCTCAGGGGTAGAGGTGTCCAAGCGACATGGGCCGGGGGATGGTTTGTGCCCATTATGTGGGATTCCCGAAATGGGCGCCCACATAATGTTCGCCTGTCCCGCGGCCCGGTTTCTGTGGAATTTCACTCGAGAGGTATTGGGCCCAGACTGGCAGGCCCATGATCTCGGTGAATTCCTAGAAGCCCAAGCGAACCGGGCCGGAAAAGGCCGCCGCCTGTTCTGGCTAGTGTTTGCAGTGATGTCCTGGTCACTTTGGAACATCAGGAATAAGATGGTGATCGAGAAGATTCTCCCTAGGCGTGCATCTGACTCGGTTTTTCGCTTTCTGGCCTCTCTGCAGCTCTGGTACCCGTTGTATAGGCAGCGGGACAAGGCGAGGCTGGACACTACTCTTCAGCGACTCTTGGAGACGGCTCGACGGCTCCCCCCTAGTCCAGCTTTGCAGGCTTTTATTTTCGGTGTTGCTCTCGCTTGGCGAGTTGGTCGTTTCTGTTTGGGCTATCTTTGTGCTGTGGCCCCAGCTTATTTGATGTTTGGGATTTCGTACTATGTTACTTGTGTGAAAGGTTGCTTTATTTATAAAGCGGGGCGAAAGACTATTTCGAGAGCAAAGCAGCTAGATGGACGCGCACTAGCCATGCGGTTTGTGGTTGGCCTCCAGCTTAATTGTCTCATTAGACGACATAGATCCTCCTGCCTAAGTAGTAAGTACAATTGTCTCATGTATCTCCAATCATGGGGTGCAAAACAAAGGCGCCCAGCAGAGTAGTGTTTGGAAAGCAAACAGCAACGCCGCATCATCATTGAATAAGCTAGGCTAGCTGAAAAGCCATGAGTAGCTGTTGCTCCAGCAGTCCAGCTCACACACACGCATGCTTGCGTCGATCAGGCAGAAATTTCTGGAGCAAATCAAATCAATAAAACTAAAGTTGCCTCTAGGTGCCATGTTGAAATCTCCTTTTATCCGCGTGTTCCTGGATAGATGGACAGTGTCACGATGAGCCGACGTCGCCGGTTTACTTTCTCGTTTATAGGCTCTCACTCACACGTCGCAAGTTGTAAGCGACTTCTCTCCAAGCTCTGTCTCTATCCACGGCCGTAGAATGAAATGATGCGCTTGGAGGAATCGTCTCAGGGGGGCACGGCGAAAGGTGGATCCTGTCATCCAACACTAGTTCGTGTTTTTCCTGTCCTTTTTGCTCCTGCAGATGTGTTCTTTAGCGGTGACAGGTGGGCCTGGCAGATATCACGTCTGGTCTTTTGGAGAGGTCATTAGGGTTTGACCGGTCCGTTGCTTTTGGGGACTTTTGTAACCATATTTCAAAATATAAGATATTTTAGATTTGTGAAAAAAATAATATCTAAACTTCTTTTAGTGTGTAAATTCGTTCCAAACCTGATTGAACTTATATACTAAAAAAATATAGATACATTTGTTTTACAAAGCTAAAACATTTTATATTTTGAAATAGATGGAGTACAAGTCAAGTATACGTGTCCTCCCGGAGCTTCTCTCACATAATTCAGTTCATCATGTTAGAGACCGAGCTCTAGGACCTTTTGATCTTCATAATTTCAAAAATAATATCTACAATTTCAAAAAAATCTAAGAAAGTGTGGATTAATTCAATGATGTATTCTACAAAATAAAAATAAAAGTTCTATGTATTCTAGGCTACACAGAAGTGACAAAATCGGATAATATTGTAGTTTTGAAATACGCGTTATTCACTATACTTAGATGGATTCAAATTTTTATTATTTCCATGCAGCCTAGAATATAAAGTATTACACTGAGATTTCCATGCTTGTAATATACATCATTGTTCGTCTAAGATATTTTTCAAACAAAATGGAACTCTAAAATATGATTTTTGATCTTTTGAAAAATGCCTCCCTCGATACTGGCCTCCATTTGGAATTTCTGTAGCTGCATTGTGCTATTGACTGCCAAAGGGAGATTAGGCCGGAGTGCATATCGTCAATCTTCATTACTCATGTTTGTTGAAAGCAGCGGGAAAATTAGTTATTTACCCAAAAATTCATCCGCCTTGGATCATCTACCCAAAGTTGGATGTACCTTGGTAAAATATCCATTAGGGACTTAGAATGTAAAACACAATTATAGTAGACCCTTAATTAAATTTGGTTGTGAAAGGCTAGATGATCAGATCGCATCGAGTTTATCCTCCTGCCAGCGCCGCTCCCACCAGCGAATCAACCACTGTGGCATCAAGCATTGAGCGACACCGTCCGGCGCCCTCCTCCCATCGTCTGCTCCATCCGCTGAGGACCGTCGTCTTTGCAGTTGGCCCGGCGGCGCCGGCCGCCAGTACCTACGAGGCTATGAATATCATCTATCCATCTTAGTTCTGTTCTTTGTTGTTGACGTACGGCCAGTCGGATGTTGCTCGTTTCTCTGCACCTAATTAGTATCGCTGCAGCCTGATGAGATAGTTGTGATCTGATTGATATTGCTCGAGCCTGAACTCAATTAATGAAAGTCTAAACGACTACAATTCATATGGCGTGTTGCTATGCTACCGTCCATTTTCTTTTTAAATTTTGTCATCATGAATGTACGCATAAACTATTCCTGCCCATCTGAATGATACTACTGCCCATCCGAATGATACTACTGCCAGTAATGTACGCCTCAACTCGTTGCGATCGGATCCCATCGATAGAACCGAGCGATCCAGCCATCCAGCCTATCACAGCTACATCTATTTAGGGGCCTGCTATAATTTTGTATTACTCTCTAAGTCTTTAATGGGTATTTTACCAATGTACAGTCAACTTTGGGTAGATAATCCAAGACCGGTAAACTTTTGGATAAATAACCAATTTTACGTGCATGCAAAATAATCGAATCGTATGCACACACAAGTAGATGTGCAGCAGTTTTACGTTCATCACCACGAAATATGATATTTCAATTTCATGCATAGGCTGTCAACTTATTAGTGAACCCAACTCGCAATACACATAGCAAATGGTTCCGTTTATACATTGGTAGATTTGATAATATACTTATTTGCCTAATAATACACTAGAACACCTAGTAAGATATGAACTCCGTATTCTATTCCACGCTTTAGAGATCTCTAAGAATATATTTAAGGATAATGAAATATATACATCAACGCACATACATTCATATGAAACAAAGCACATTCCACAAAAGCATGCGAAATAATCAAATTGTATATGCGACAAAATCATAATCCATAGTAATTTTATGTTTGACACCACAAGATATGATATTTCAATTCCAAGTGAAAAGCATATGTTGTCAACTTATTACTAAAGCCAACATGCAAGACACATTATTGCCAGCAATTCAATTTATACTCTACAAGTTTCTATAATATACTTACCTAATGATACAACAGAATCACTACTAAGGCATATGTTAGACTATATGCTTTAGATATATCTATCATGATATTAATGATAATGAAATATATACACAAACACACATAAATATACACAGATATATTCAACATATAATTTATGCAACAGCGCAAACATAATTTAAGGAAAATTCCTATTACACCATAAATTTCAAATTTTGCGCACACAAACTTTACAGTGATATGCTACATGACAACCATATAACAAAAATGTTATAACTAATGGTATGAAACATTATTATGTGGCTAGCTATACCATCTAAATAAAAAATTGTAGTCATTAAGACTATAAAATGATAAAAGTATAATATAAGTGTAAAAGTTTAGTATAATGTATATTTATTTTAATTTGCCTAGAGTGCAAAATTTGAAGGCAAATTTTACGGTACCTTTTACTACTCATGAGTCATAACTAGTATAATTTGATCCTATGCCTGAGAGAGATTTGGCCCAGCAAGCCCATATTGCAACTATGTGGAGAAAACGTGAATAACCCCGCGTTGAACCGGTCGATCCGTCTTTCTTTTGGCCAAGTAGCAGACCTCCCCGCACTCGCGCCGCCGCTTCCTGTAGACCTCCCCGCAACCCCGCCGCCGTTTCCCGCCGCCTCCCCGCACTCGTGCGGTGCCTCCACACCCATCCGACAGAGCCGACACCGATGCCAACCCGCACGACGACCTCAACAGGTTCCTGTTCTGCTGTTCATGTCAAGTATGTTCTGCACATATCATGTACTTTGTAGCTTTGCGCCATGGATCATTGAGGTGTCATCTGTACTGTACTGATCTAGTGAACAAGATGAACACAAGTCTATTATTGTACTGGAAGTCGAATCCTCACAGCTCTGTCCATACCATGTGGATCTTGTAGTCAATGCAGTGACAGAGTAATATAGTTTTTCTACGTCTTAATTTCAGTCGATGCCCTACCTTGCATGCAAAGTTGCAGAATGTAGCGTCTTGAGAAACTGGCAACTTGTAATTCCACGGTCCACACCACCAGACGTGTCGTACATTTGTTAGTGTCAACGGTAGGAATTAGAATGTCCCATGTCCGGATCCAGCAATGCGCTTCAGACTAGTCCACACTTGCAGCAACCATGGCTGGAGCAGAGATGTTGAAATCTTCAGTTGAACCTTCTTGTAGCTCAGATTTTATACCAAACAATTCAGGACTTCTCAACTTTGTGATATTTCCTCTGGTTCGTATAGATGTATGATGATATATTTAGAGAAACCAGAGGTATGGCAATTGAGACATGCAAGCTTCGAGTTTGTGTGTTTGATGGAAAATATTACTTGTCAGAATACATCATCTGAATGAATGAGGAAATGCATGAAATTTCAATAAAACAATAGTACCAAATATATTATTAGCGTTAATGCCAAACTCTATGGCTGTGTTGTGCACGGAAGCAAACTTCGTATTTCTATGTTTTAGGTTTTCTCTGCTATTTACAGAACCAATTGAATGTACTGCATTTTGCTTGACAGCATTCATTGCAAGGGCGGATAATGGTGAAGTTATTATGGCCCGAACTGGCTGTACTGATGCAGGCTATGTGGATTTTTTTTTTGAAATGGGGATGTACCCCGGCCTCTGCATCCTAGGATGCACACGGCCCTTTTATTACTCAAAGTCTTAAAGTCTTAAAATGCCAAATACAGATCAAAGATCAAAGAGGGTTGATACAAACACCAACCATCTGAAGAGACAAAAAAGTCTGAGGATGCAGAGCATACAAACGCTAAACATGTCTCAGTCTACTAGAAGGACGCCACGTAGCCTGATAGAAGATATCCTGAGCAACCATCACCAGACGGCTGCATCCAGAAATCATCAAATCTCGGTGCTGCTCCGGGAGCAAAAAATCCCAAAGCTGGATCCATTGGAACGCTGATATTATAACCTGCAAAAAAGAAGGAACTCGCACCCTGTTAAAAATAATAGCATTGCGACTCTTCCAAATAGACCAACATAAAGCTGATACCCCTATACGTATTCGAGATTTGTTAGCCCTATCCATCCCATTTAACCAATTCCCAAACATATTAGTAATATTGGTCGGAGGTGGAAGATTATATGTAAAATAAACAATTCGCCATATAATTCTAGCACAGGGGCATTCAATAAAAAGGTGTTCAATTGTTTCTTTCCCATCACAAAAACAACATTTTTTGCATCCTTTCCAATTCCTTTTAACTAAATTATCTTTAGTTAACAAAAACTTTTTATGTAAGAACCACATAAAGATCTTAATCTTTAGGGGTAGTTTAAGCTTCCATAAATATTTTGTAGGGAGGCTCTGATGATCATTCATCATATCCTCATACAAAGATTTGACAGTGAAATCCCCATCCGCTGGATAGCTTCCACCTAAACACATCTGGCTCACTAGTCAAAATAACCTGCATCAATCTCTGACATAGATGCAACCATGCATCCCATTTTGTCCCAGTCAAATTCCTCCTAAAGCCTATGTTAAGAGGATTGTGAGATAAGACATCATGAACAGATACATTTTTCCTATGCACAATATTGTAGAGCGAAGGATACTCTTGGGAAAGGTGCGTCTCCCCTAACCAAACATCTTCCCAAAATCGAGTTATTACCCCACTCCCAACTTTGAAGAACCCTCTGGTAAAGAATCCATCCTTTACCTTCATTAGTCCTTTTCAAAATGGGGAATCCGTCGGTTTAGCTTCTACCTGTGCTAGAGTTTTGTTTTTAAGATATTTATTATGAAGAATTTCCTGCCATACCCCATGCTCTGAAAGTAATTTATATAACCATTTGCTCAAAAGACATTTATTTTTAACTTCTAACACCTCAATGCCCAATCCACCCTTATCCTTGGGGCGACAAATTATATTCCACTTAGTTAATCTATATTTTTTCTTATGTTCATCACTTTGCCAAAAAATCTTGAACGATAGAAGTCTAATCGTTTTCTAACACCTTTAGGTATTTCCAGAAAAGATAACATGAACATGGGCATACTTGTTAATACAGAGTTAATTAGCACTAATCTATCTTCATATGACAAAAGTTTACCCTGCCAACATCCTAACTTTCCTTCAAAACGATTCTCGACAGGATTCCACTCAGAATTCCTAAGCCTTCTATAGTGAATAGGTATCCCAAGATATTTGAAAGACAAAGAACCTGAGTCGCACCCGAATATATCTCTATACTCATGTTCATATTCTTTTGCCTTCCAAAAACAATAGACCTCACTTTTGTGGAAATTGATTTTAAGCCCCGAAGTTGCTCAAAAATGCAAAGTATCAGCTTCATGTTTACAGCCTTCATAAGATCATGTTCCAAGAAAAGAATTGTGTCATCTGCGTATTGAAGGATGGAAATCCCTCCCTCAACTAGGATTAAACCACCAACCTGTCCATCTTCCTTAGCTCTAGCTATGAGGATGGCCAGCATATCTGCCACAATATTAAATAGCATGGGGGATAAAGGATCACCCTGTCGTACCCCCTTTCTTGTTTAAAAAAAATAACCGATGTCATCATTCACTCTAATTCCAACACTTCCCCCTTGAATGAAATTTTCGATCCACTTCCACCATAAAGGATCAAAACCCTTCAAACGAAGAGATTGAAGTAAAAAGGGTCATTTTACCTTATCGTATGCTTTCTCAAAATCTATTTTGAAAAGCACTCCATCTAGCTTTTTCGAATGAAGCTCATGGATGGTTTCATGTAAAATAACTACGCCCTCCAGAATATGCCTTCCAGGCATAAATGTTGTTTGAGTCGGTTGAATCACCTTGTGAGCTATCATAGAGATTCGATTCGTGGCCACTTTAGTAAAAAATTTGAAGCTTACATTTAAAAGGCAGATCGGTCTATATTGCTGGATATGAACCGCATTTTGTTTCTTAGGCAGGAGAGTGATAACCCCAAAATTTAGTTTATAAAGAGGTAACTCGGCTATTTGCAACTGTGCAAATAAAGCCATCAAGTCATTTTTTATCACTTCCCAAAAAGTCTGATAAAATTTCGCAGGGAATCCATCAGGGCCCGGAGCCTTATTGTGTTCCATGGAAGAGATTGCGTCAAGCACTTCCTTTTCCGAGAACACCGATGTAAGAATTGTATTCTCCAAAGTAGATACCTGAGGAATGTCCCCGTTCCTCTCCTCCATTAATGAAAAACTATTTGGGTCCGTGTCAGCAAATAGTTTCTTATAATATTCGGAAATATAGATTTTCAAGTTTTCATCTCCCACAATAGTGCCCTCATCTTGTTCAAGCTGAAAAATCTTTTTCTTCCGATGTTTTCCATTAGCTATTAGGTGAAAATACTTAGTATTATTTCTCCCTTCCTGGATATGTTTAACTTTTGCCCGTTGAGCCCACTTAGTCTCCTCATCACGCCTCAGCTTTGAGACCTAATCATTAGCGAATTGGAGTAAGTGTCTCTCAGCTGCCGACAAGTCAGTTTTTTCTCAGCCTTAATATCAAGCCTATCGATAATCTCAACGAGTCTATCTCTTTCTTTCCTGTATTTACCACTTTGGTTTTTCGCCCATCCGCGGAGAAAACGTCTTAAATGCCTAATTTTATTTTGCCACCGCGCAGTTGGAGTATCTCCATGTGATACCGCCCTCCATTCGGCACCCACCATCTCAAAGAAACCATCTTGTCTTAACCACGATAGTTCAAATGAAAAACACGGGTTATTACTAAGGTGAGCTCTATTTCCTGAGTCAATCAGGAGAGGTGTATGGTCAGAACCAGATCGAGTGAGAGCGCGCATAGAAACAAGCGGGAATTTTTGTTCCCATTCAACACTGGATAAAATACGGTCTAGCTTCTCATAAGTAGGTGTCTCTCTGCGATTAGCCCAAGTGTACTGTCTTCCTGAGAGAACAATCTCTCGTAAGTTTAGATTTTCAATGATAGCATTGAAAACAAAGGGCCAATGCGCTTTAAACTTATCATTATTTTTGTCCTCTCTTCTCCGTAAGATGTTAAAATCTCCACCCACTAACAAAGGGAGTGTCTCATTTTCACATAGCCGAACCAGTTCCGCCAGGAATTCATGCTTATGACTATCTTGCGCTGCCCCATACACAGGGACAAAAATCCATTCAAAGCCATCACTAGGACACTTCAAATACATTTTAACACAATAATCCCCTGTGACGACTTTATTAACCTGTAAAGTTGAAGTATTTATACCCACCAGAATTCCACCTGAACGACCATGAGGCGGTAAGCAGAACCATGCAAAATCCACTCCAGGTGTCAGTTGTTGTAGGAAAGGAATAGTGAAATTAGATCTCCCGGTTTCTAACAAGGCAATAAAATCTAATTTATGCTCCGAGATTGTTTCTCTCATGAAAATATGTTTAGCTGGATCTCTAAAACCATCGCTATTCCAGAGTAGACCTCTCAAACCTTGCATTTTAAAAAGTTTTTTTTTGACTCTTACCCTAGTCCCCCTCCTAACACAAGTAGTGTCATACTGTTTCTTGTTCTTACGAGTACGCTTAACCTCAAGGTCAACCGTATCATGCGAACACTCAAAGGTCTCCGAATCTTCAGCATCAATATCCTCGCATAGGTTTGACACTTTTGAAACAAAAAGATTAGCTGGTGTGAGGTCATCAGTGTTTTTTGTTATTATTGTTCTCTAGAACTGTCAAAGTTCTACAAAATTCATTATCTTTTATTAAATTGGCTGAAGCATTTATATTCTCAGTCGTTTCCCCTAAAGAGACCCCAATAGATTTTGCCTTTTCTAAAATTTCAACATTGGACAACGACAAAATAGAAAATTTCGGATTGGATGAAATACCTTGTTCACCCAAACGACGTTGCGTCAACTCCACTGCCCGCTCCAACTGTGTAGCATCAGCGTTAGGTTGAGACAACAGCTGATCACTCGACCTAACAACATTTATATTAGATAAAGGTATTCCACCAAATGCAATTACCTCCGCTAGGATCGGTGGTGACTTCGCTACAAAATTTCTCTTTTCCGAAACAGGTCCAGGTATCAACACGGATCCCCCAAATTTTTGTAGGGGAGAGGCAAAAAAACCATCTTCCTTGGTTACCCTAGCTGAAATCACCGGATTCTCATAGACAGTTTGACCAACATCCTTGAGTGGGCTGCCAAACCCCGTGTCCATTCCTTCCTTCAGTCCGAGGCCATCAAAATTGGCTGACACCAAACACTCAGCATCCATCACCTTATTTTCAACCATTGAGGCGACCCGTGTTTTCCTATCACATGTGAGACTGCAGGTATTAGCACTCAAATTAGCTAGACTCATCATCCCCGGTGACAACTCTGTCCTTAGTAGATGTTCATCCACGCTAGACGCCATCAGCCGCTCGGCAGCCTTCTCGTTACCGGAAGCTGGGTCCGTCATATCACCTGCGTCAAGCCTTATACTTGATTCACCAACCTCCATCACAGCGCCCTTGCCAACAGGAAAATCAATAGCCCTCTCCTCGGTACCCAACACATCTTTGCGTGGGTGCACCAAGAGGGGTAGAACCAGCTCCTGAGTATGACGTGAAATATTAGAAACATCCAGACAAGAATTCTCAAGACATTTATCATACTTCTTTGTATTTAAAATTCTATGAGGGAAATATACCTTATCATTGTATAGAGCAAACTCTCCAACATGAATAAACGGAGTACGCGGCAATGCTGCCTGATTGACTCCACCACATGATGCCGACTTCCCCTCGTACTCAGATTTTCAGAATTAATATTTGTGGTTCCAGTACTTCTATCTTCCTCCATGAAAGTGTGATCATCATCTTTTTTATTAGTATCATCTTCTCCATCTCCTTTATGCTTAGGATCATCCAAATTCTTCAAAATAACAGAATTTTCATTCGGTTTCTCAACCGAGAACGATAGCCTGAAGAAACCTCTTTTGATCCAAATGTCCAGGTGAGTAGGTATCAGCTTCGGATCCACACAGTGTACTTGCACTCGGACAATGCCATGTTGCCTAGCAAATGGCATATCTACGGCACATGTTTTCCCAAAAATAGACCCCAATCCCCAAAGGGATAAAAGATCTCTTCTCACATCTTTTGGTACACCAGCAATTTGAACCCACACCAATGGAAGGGAAAAAATTGGCTCCTCCACCAATCCCCACTCATCAAACTTCAGAAAAATATGGGTGTCCGGGATCAGATATTGCCTCAATTCTTTCATACGGAGGACTTCAGCTTTTGTAGGAAACTTCACTTTGAACACATTGTGTTGAAATTCGGCCACTTCCCAGTTGTAGTTCTCTGAACGGACCAACTTCTTTAGTTGATCAATAACTTGAGAAACAGATAGCATTCCACCCTCGACAAACACCCTTCCAACTCTAGAGTTCTCCACTCTAGGTTTGAACGTCCCAGTAATTGGCAGCTCCAAAAACATGAGTTGTTCACTACCAAATCCATGTACAATCATGGTTGGCTTAGGAGCATTCAAAAGCGGACACGAAGTGGTAATGTGTTGAGGAGATTCACAATTATCACATATGGCCACGGTACAATCATCATGGAAATGACCTGGTTGCTCACAGCGAAAACATCTCAGTTTATCATTTTTCTTAGCCTTTTTCGTTGGTCCATCCAACTCAGCAGTATCCATATCAGAACCAGTAGCGTCCCCTGTTGCAGCATGAAAGAGTGAGACGGTAGGCTGCCGTGGCGCCTCGGCAGCCTGGCAAGGCCTCGCGGCAGCCAAATTTTGTGCCCAGGCAGGAACCGATGCCGTACCAGACCTGGTCTGCACCACGTCAGCAGAAGAAGGAATGACGCTCACTGCTGGAAGACCTCCTCCAGAAGTAACCTGACGAGAGCCCAAGCTCGCTGAAACACTACCAGTATTGTTCAGACCTCTGTTTTCCGTGGACTGTTGTGGCAGAACAAGTGACCCGTTTTGAGCTGCAGCAGCTACCGCCTCAACCACTTGGTTGATCAAGCTCTGATTGACAGGGTTCCTCAAATTATTAGACCCCTCCGC
This sequence comes from Avena sativa, assembly GCA_916181665.1. Lineage (NCBI taxonomy): Eukaryota > Viridiplantae > Streptophyta > Magnoliopsida > Poales > Poaceae > Avena > Avena sativa. The sequence continues at coordinate 406,357,057 of OV702283.1, read as the reverse complement.
ATTATTGTTACGGAAATTTCTGTTTCCGCTAAAATTGCTTCTCCCATTATATCCTCCTCTATTCCAATTCTCCCCTCTTGATGACCTAAATTCATATCTACGTCTATTCTGGTACCCAGTATCATTATCATTACCATTGTGAAAACCAGATCCTCCGTGGAAGGTTCCAAAATTTCCACCCCGAGAATTGAACTGATTATCAGAGTAGGCGATCTGATTTCCAGATTCATACCTTTGATCACCATCTCTCCCTCCATTGTTGCCACTGGATTCCCCATGAAAGAAGTTTCCCCACAATCCAACATTGGATTGGTTCGGTTGACTACCGAATCTGCCACCACGTCCTCTTCCAGCGTAGTTGTTGAAAAAGCTTCGGCCTCCACCTTGGCCGCCTCCTCTACCATGAGAACCGCCTCCTCCATTGCCTTGCATCTCCACCTGATCAAGCCGCCGCCCTAGGGTTTTGGATTTTGCCCAGGTAAGACCAAAGAGATGTCCCCAGGAACTCCCAACTCCAAACGAGGCGTCCTTTGGCACCGAGTCAAGACCACCACGGCCCACAGGAGGCAAGATGAGACAACTCGTATTACACGTAACAGGTGCAGGTGCAGTCAGCATGTTTGGTACACACCAAACACGAGGACCCACCCGTCCAGGACCCAGCGCATGGGAATTCAAAATCGGCGTAAAACTCGAATCACAGGATCTGAACGTTGTTGCCGAAGATCTCATCGCCGGCGAAGCACGGCGCCGCGAAACCAGTGTCCACTCGGACCCATTCTCATCCTCATTCTCAGAAAAGATCGATGCCTCCAACACTGGTTGGCGACATTTTTTCTTACGACTCGATCGATCAAGAGAACTTATCCCGGTCGGGCCAGATTCGAGACGTACCTGCTCCGGCGAAGTCCGCAGCTCCAATGCCGCAAATCGCTGTTGTCGCCGACGTTCAATTCTCTTGGCCACCCTAGATGAGGATTCGACCAGATTGATGTCCGCATCCTCCCTCGTCAGAGAATACCTGAAAGATGTATCTTCCAAGATCTCTTCCTCCAGACCATCTTCTTCTCCCGAATCGAACTCCTCACACTCGCTATCCGCCGGCGAGAGGACCCAAAATCGACCCCTTCCCGGCACAGAGTCCGGTGGCAAGTCAGTGAGCACCCCACCACCGTCGCCAGAGCGATGCGCTGGCATGCGGCTCTGTTAAATTATGGAATGCTTTCAGAGATGTAGAAACAGCTGCAGGCTATGTGGAATGGAGGAAGCTTTCAGTTTGGCAGCCGAACTGGGTGTGATTGGAGCTTAGTTCGAAACGGATGCACAATTGTTGGAGATGGCACTGAAACAGCAGCGATTGCAGACTTCTCCAGTGAGGCACCGATTACTGAAGATCTCCAATTTCAGAGAAGAACTTGGTTGTCCTTTTGTGATTACTAAAGATCTCAAAGTTCAGAGCAGAACTTGGTTCACCTTTTGTTCAATAACGTTTTGTAAACTATCAGCAAACACGGTAGCCCATCCTAATGAAGTTAGGTGCAAGTGTAATGTTACTCTATGTACTGGGAGTATGAGCTGTCTCATCAACGTTACTAGCACAAAACCCGCGCATTGCTACGGCGGCGTCGTAATTTGCACATGCTAGAATTGAATATAATTATCTATAGTAAATATGTCAGTGTGATCGACCCGTGGCGTAATTCTAGCCTCTCAGCCGAGCCCCTATGATTAATTTGGTCTTTCGTTCTAACCATTAATTATTTTTTATTGAGGTGAAGTGGTTCTGGTTGGCACTAAATTGAGTAATTTTGAATTTGAGTGTATATGGCAAAAGTGTCTGTGCGGCGTTACATCGGGAGAAATAAATACTCAAATGCTCTAGTAAATCATTCTTATTGACACTTCTCTTTGTCACCACCGTCGATGTTGTCACGCATTTCTCCTTTTCATGATGAGAACGTAAGCATATCTAAGAATATTACTCCCTCCATTCGAAAATAGATGTAGTAGACAAATTCCCAATATGATGGCAGGCGTCAACCTTACTTTTTATTATTTTAAAATAAATTTACATGTAGTACAAACATAATATTTTGCCAACATTTCAAAATTTAGTGCTTAAAACTCCGTACAACTTAATTTTTCCCAACAATCTAGGGAGAACCGCTAACCCTAGACTTCATTTGTCCATTTTCTATTTTTAACATAGCATGGGTTGATAAAATATGTCTCTCTTTCTGTCCATTCATATTGTCCTCTAAATAAATATATATAGCTCTAAGTTATTGTGCGTCATCCTGAATTGTCTCTTTTTCTGTCCATTCATATTGTCCTCTAAATAAATATATATAGCTCTAAGTCATTGTGCGCTCATCCTGAATCCTTTGGTTTCTGGTTTCCTTCAGCAAAGGCGATGTTGCTTGGTTTAGATGTGCAACAGGCAACCCACAATCCCGTTTAATTAGCGCTGACACCACATACTGAGTCTGTCTGCTTAGTTTATTTTCGATTAGCTTGCTGATACTGAGGCAAATTTGCAACGTATATAAACTGGTGAAGATCGATTTAAGATAGCAATGTGGGACTAAAATACCTGGTCTTGGTTCCGACGTGAAGACGTAGCTAGCTGCCTCGTTGATGTTGGTCCGGCCTAGCATAGCCAAACGGACATGCCGTAGCTAGCTGCCTCGTTGATGTTGGTCAGGCCCAGTACAGCCAAACATACATGCACGTAAGGCCAATGCACGCACATGCCCGTGGTTGTTTATTTTCAACCGCTATTTTTTACTTGGGGGTGACATTGATGGTTAATATGTATTTTGATGGGAGGACTAAACCGTTCAAGAGGCGCCGTAGGAGCAACGGGGCGCGGACAGGAGACCTCGCCAGAAAGCACACCCCAAAGACGAAGACCGCGCATATGGACGCGTATAAATGCAGCGAAATCAGGATAATTCGCGCCATAAAAAATCACCGGGCAGCGAGGAATCACAACATAGCCCGATGAGGAAGACATAGCACCTTTTTTTTTACACACGATCTGGTCAACGACAGAGAAACAGCAGCCCTAGGCCCCGGTGAGACGGGCCAAACTCCGGCGATGGAAGGCCGATTGCCGGCCCCGGCTGCCTTTTCCCGGCGATTCCCGACGATTCCAGGCGGTCCTGGCGGCGGGCGGAGCTGCAATCAAGCAGATCGAGCAGGACCTGGCGGGGAGCAGAGCGGGGACCTGGCGGGGACGAATCGATCGGGGATCAACAGGGAGGCGGATGAGCGGGCAAGCGGGCCAGCAGGAAGGAGCGGGCCAGCAGGGAGGCGGACGGGCGGAGGAGGCGGGAAGGAGCACGACCGGAGGAGGGCGGCCGCGTGTAGCGACGCGGAGGGAAACCAGATCGGGATCGAAGACAGGCCGGCGTGACGAGGCCGGTCGTGCGCAATCAGGAGATCGATCAGCGGCCAGATCGGGAACCGGCAACGAAGACCGGGGTAAGGTGGCAGCTGTGTCGAGGAGAAAAGAGGAGCGGCCGGAGGACGGCGGCCGGACAAGCGGCAATGACGGACAAGCAACGTCGGCCGGGAAACTAGAGGACCATTTTTTGCTATGATACCATGTTAAGGCAATACGCTTGTTGTATTACCAGGGGGCCAAAGGCCACAATATATAGTACATGTACATGCGCAAATATGCAGGAAGCCCCCTAACATACGGGGAAAGTACAATAATTTACATGTCCGTCATATACGGGGAAAGCCTCCTAATATATATACTCTAACATAATTTACATGTAACTGCCCCAATGACACTTCTAGATAATTCATTTCCCTGAACATTTTGGTCAGAGTTTCACTTCTGAATACCGAAGTCGAAAAAAGCACATGCCAATATTTGATACTCTGTTTATTGGATGCGGCAGTCCAAGTGGTAACATCTAATATGAAAGCACAAAAAAAAGAGCACTACATTAACATCTGAGATGAAAGAATTTCAAAATACAGAAATAAAAAAAGAATATACACTACTGGAAGGGTGGTCACCATGATATAAACCCAAGGACTCTAATTCTTAACCTTCCATGTATAAACTCACGGCTTTCTATTTTGTGATGAATAAAAATTCTCAAGATCAGCCCGAAGGGATACGGGTAGGCGTCACACTAGCGCAAATCTAAATTTTCTACCACGTAAACCAGGAATACTGTTGTCATAATCACGGGATTACCACTAGACTTGCGGTAGCGGAACTTGATGAAGCGCGTCGAGCCAGTGTAGATGTTCTACGTCTCCTCCTCATCCTCGTCCTACGAGTGGCTCCCCTTGCGCAGCTCGTCCAAGTGCCACAAATGCAGCACCTCCGAGGTATTCACACGTGCGGGGTGGAAGCATCAGACGCTGAACTGCTAGGTCCGCGCGTGCAACACAGGCGTGGGGAGTGGCGGCTGGGTGGAATGGTCTAACCCTGGTCAGCTCGCCCCACCCTCTCTTATATAGGCGTCCCTAGTGGACTTCTACATTAACAGCCCATTAGTAGTCTAAGCCTGGTCTAATTCGGATCTAATCCTTATCTTCTAGCCCTTTAAGTGTGTGACCATATAGGTTCATATACGTATAGACATAACACGAATACACTTATTCTGTCAATAGTTGGTAACGGTCTCTAGCAAGACGTGCCAACTCCTAAACGCATACAAAGATTATATCGGACGAACCATCACAAGGTTTAGTATATGTCTTTTCCTTTGCCTCACGATATTTGGTCTAGCTCTAAGCTGACCTCTCTTTCTCGATATTGTGATTCGGAATCCCTTTACTAGGTTAACTCTTAACCTTATGTAGCACGGTCATGCATTTCTAGATCCGATTACTTGAGGGGCCCAGAGATATCTCTCTCAAGTAGAGAGGCAAATCCCATCTTGATTGACCATGCCTTGCAGCATGCTTCAGGACAAACCCGAAAGCTACCTTTATAACTACCCAGTTACGGAGCAACGTCTGATAGCCCCAAAATAGTTCGATCCACATCTCAAGTACATGTGACAATCTCAGGTCTAAGGACAAAACGTACACGATATATAGAGAGAGCTGCAAGTCTAATTGCCAGTCTCAAGTTGGGTCAGTCCAACCACTTGTTCATAACATGTGTCCACATCATTAGTTTGACATCTCCATGTCTATGACTTACGAAACATAGTCATCAACCAATCGATGTGCTAGTCTAATATTCACGTGTGTCCTTACATGAACTCCGACTAGGGACAACTATTAGATAACCATACAAGTAAAGAGTTTCACAAACAATTCACATAATTGCCAATCAATACAAGTTGCCTGATATGGATATTTAAGGAACATTACAATAACTCATGGATACATAAGAAATATAATCATCTCTATGATTGCCTCTAGGGCATATTTCCTTCACATCCCTCTCATTTACATGAGTCATAAAATTACAAGAGCACACACATGTCATCAGATAAAACTAACAAACTTTCACAAGCAATAAGATTGGGAGAAATGTGGACTAGGTAATCATACAAGTAACACATAATCAAGAAAGTGAAGCTTGTGTCAAGGAAACAAAGCTGCAAAAGGTGTACTCGTCCTTGTTTTTGCAGAAGTGGTGGCTAGATGTATATGTCATGATCTTCCCCTAAAGTTGTATAATGTTGATACACATAGTCACAAAGTGAAGTTATACTCCAGTTAATCACCCAAGGTAATGTATTACCTTCAATCTATTTGAATATATATAATCAATGGTTTGGAATTGGTCTATAAGAATATTTGGTATGGTAAAGAATCAATATATCTGCATAAGTATAACAAATCGGCTGAAGCGAATATGTAAGAAAAACTAATGCAATAAATAATGGTGTTTCATAAGTACAAGTACAATTATAAAATTTCACATCTAACCCATAAGATCAAAAGCCAAACCTAAGCTAGACCATCTAAGAAAATAGAGATGGATACACCAGTCTATCACAGAGCTAATCAATCGCATTACTAGGACGTCTCGCAGGCAAACGCAACCATAGTGATGGTCTGGATGCCAACAAGGAGCGCAAAGAAGCGACGCTCTGGCGACGCGGAGAACCACCAGAACATGTGCGGCGATCTTCCCATGGACTCCTTCAATTTAGTGTCACCTTGCCAGTCCCGGCCACCACTTCATCAAGCTCCTCCCCTCCCCTGTGCCACTCCCTCTCCGGCATCCCCCATCTAGAGCAGCTCCACCCCACCGTCGCCGACCTCACTCTCTCGGATAGCGTGGCATGGCGGTGTCGACAAAATCGAGGACAGCGACCGCGTAGCGGCGGCACCCACGCAGACAAGATTGACTCGAGAAAGAAGCGAGGGGGACTCTCCCTCGTCGATGAAGACCACCTGAATGCGGCATCGACGTGAGGAGGCGCCGATGAGATCGATTTTGATTCTAGGGTTAGGAAAATGGTTGATGAACAACATCACACAGGTTGGAGTTTGTTAAGCCGGGGGGCCTTTTGGGCCGGGCCCATCTAGGAGATTTTCTTTGTTTGGTGGCAATTTTTTGAGTAGTATAAATTGTACTACTCAACCTTTCGACACTAGTATAAATTGTTGAGGGCCTTTGGATGTAAGAAAATGGACGGGTATTATTCATTTAAGGCTACTATAAAAGAACTTAATTTGAAATCCTAGCCATGTACACGGCACAACGAACCAATCTAGGTGTCGCGACTCCTGCTCCTCTCCGAGGATGACAGCCATGGTGGTAGTGTGCTCCATAGAAAGCGCGGAGAGTCAAAAGTTCATGCGTAAGATGTGGTTGAACCTCAAATTATTCAGTTACTATGAGAGCAACGAGCAAAGGTTATGCCACACCTTATTATTGGCGCACATTTCGGTAAAATAAATGTAATAATTCAACAAAAATGTAAAATTTGCAACGCACTTCGGTATACAAAGCAACAAAGGTTAATATCATAAACTAGTGATGGTGAGAGTAGAGCTATTTGTTCACGATCCTTTGGTTACTATGAGAGGAACGAGCAAATTTAGTAATAGGCATTCTATGAGGAACAAGAAATGCAGTGACAAGGATAAAAACTATGAGTAGCTGTTTCATATTTAGGGCACATGTCAGTGTAGAAAAGCACATCATATTTAGAGGGTGAATGTTGGAAATAAAAACGAACATGTTTGAGCAGAATAAGATATAATGTTCCTAATACTACAAGGTTTGGGTGCTATTAGCTGCTATATACACATGCAGAGGCGAAGATCCTAGTCGGTCAAGGTAGAATATCTCCCTACCTTGATTTTTGGTGAAAATTTTCATATGTGCAAGTTTTTTCTGAATAATTTGAGTGGTCCATAAATCACCATCTTTCTCCGCGTTTAAACATGTTTGCCATCAAGAAATTGACACAAATCTCTCTTGATTTGCCACTAATGACTAATTATTGCAAACATATGCAAAACCTTCCTTTGATTTATATTGCGCAGGAAATCACACTTTTATTGAGAAATTTGGAGTCATAAATGAAGATTTTGAGAAATTTTTGGCGACCAAGTATTCGTAGGGCTAATTCCAGGCGCCAGTCAACATGAAAAGCACTAGTACGGGCATGACCCGCCTGTACAACTATTGTGAAGGCGTCTATATATTTTGAGGTTCCATCCGCCATGCAGAGGGCCGCCATTCTTAAATTGCATCACAACACCACCAAAGGAGATCCACACCATAGTTCATCCCTTCTATTTCCCATCCTCTCCATTAGCCATAGCCATTACTTTGTACTTGAGATCTCCTTGTGATTCGGCGATCATTGTAAGAATGTTTGATTTCAATATAAGTATTTTGCACAATGTTTTTATCCTTGATCTTATTGTTATGAGTGAGTAGTCCTCACAGGATGCGGGTTGGGAGAAACCTCGTTATGTATATGTGCATCTAATCTATGGTATGAAAGAGGGATTTGTATCTATTGTTTATTTGTCTCTTGCCTCGATCTTTGGACGGGTAGGTACCCAAGACCCCCGATATCAATCATGGCTTGAGGTGAGATATTTGGCTAGCGGCGATCTCATAGGAAACCCAGTGACAGAAAGGATTGTACGGTCTTCGCTTAGCAATGCATTCAGGATCACAACAACATCACCACTTAATGCTTTGATCTGTGTTTTATACTTAATAATCGTTTGTAGCCCCGTTCTTAATGGTGTATTTGTTGGAGATATGCCCTAGAGGCAATAATAAATGTAGTTATTATTATATCTTTGTGTTTATGATAAATGTTTACATTCATGCTATAATAGTATTAACAAGGAAACATTAATACTTGTGTGATTTGTAAACTTAAATTGAAGTCCCTAGTAAAGCCTCTATATATTACTAGCTTGTTGGTTAATAAATGATTGTGGTTTCCCTATCATGAACATTGAGATGTTATTAACAACAATATCATATCGTTAGGAGAATGATATGGTGGACATACTCCTATAGATAAGCGTAGCATAAAGATCAAGTCATTTTAATAGTTCAATTGCTATATGCTTTCTGATACATAGTAACCTAATTCCTTCGACCATGAGATCATGCATATCACCTTTACCGGATGGATGCTTTGATGACATCAAACACCACACCGTAACTGGGTGGCTATAAAGGTGGCATTGAGTGTTCGGAAAGTATTGGTTGAGACACATGGATCAAGAGTGGGATTTGTCCATCCATATGACGGATAGATATACTCTGGGCCCTCTTGGTGAAATGTCATCCAATTAGCTTGCAAGCATGTGAATGGCTCACAAGGGATCACATATCACGGGAACGAGAAAAGAGTACTTATCAGTAACGAGGTTGAACTAGGTATGCAGAGATACCGACGATCATAACCTCGGATAAGTAAACTATCGTGAGACAAAGGGAAATTGGTATCGTATGTAAGTGGTTCATTTGATCGCAAAGTAATCGTAGAAATATGTGGGAGCCATATGAATTTCCAGATTCCTCTATTGGTTATTGTTCGGAGAAGTGTCTCGATCATGTCCGCATAATTCACGAACCGTAGGGAGACACACTTAAGGATTCGACGTTGTTTGAGTAGTTATGGAATGATGAGTAAGAGACCGAATGTTGTTCGGAGTCTCGGATGGGATTCGGGATATCACGAGGAGATCCGGAATGGTCCGGAGAATAAGATTCATATAAGGAAAGTCCTGTTTCGGGGTTGGAGAATGGTTCCGGTGTTTTCATCAGGAATGTTCTAGAAGGTTCCGGAATGTCCGGCACTCCGAAGGGGAAGGGTACATGAATGTGTCATACCAAGTTGGAATGATTGCATCATGTACTAGGTGTCATCGCTGAACAAAATAAAGGGTTTAATCAAATCCTAGTTTGAAAAGTCAAACGCCAATTTGAAAAGTCAAACGGCTATTTTGGGAAGTGGAGGGGAAGGTGGAAACCGAGTTGGGGAGGAGTTCCTCCCCTCCACCGCCGGCCCCCTTGGGAAACCGAGTTGGGGAGGGACTCCCCTCCCCTGGCGCGGCCCCTCCACCTATATAAGGAGGGGCAGCCCTGCCCCTCCTAACACACAAGATCTCCACCCAAAACCCTAGCCCCGGCGCCGACACGTCCTGCTACCGCCGCCGCCTAGGGCAAACCGCCGCCGCCGCCTAGCTAAACCCTAGCCGCCGGCTTGCCCCCTCCTTGGTGTGTCTAAACCCTAGATCACCGAGGGCTCTCTCATAGTCCACCATACTCGCTCCGGCTTAAGGCGAAGCCCTGCGAGATCTCCCCTCTACTTCCGGTACCACGCCGTTGTGCTGCCGGAATAGCGAGGAGAGTGCTACAACCTCCGCTGCCTGCTGGAACAAGGGAGAGGAAGGTCTTCGTCGAGTACCGAACGTGTGACCGACTGCGGGAGCGCTGCCGGAACGCAGCGCCGGAAGGATCGTCTACGCGATCTTGAGATCGGAAAGAGTATGACTACATCACCCAAAAGAATCCGCTCTCGTTAAACACTTTGGAATCTTCGAGGGTGAGTTATTCCATCGACTCGTTGCTACAATCTAGTAGATATATATTGGCTTGTTTGTTTGTATGCAATAGAATTTTTTTGTTTTCCATGCTACGAAACCCTACAGTGGTATCAGAGCCGTGTCTATATGTAGATCTGTTGCACGAGTAGAACACAATGGTCATTGTGGGCGTTGATGCTTTTATTGTCGATTGCTTCTTGTGTACTTTGCATCTTGCGGGATGTTGGGATGAAGCGGCCCGGGCTAACCTTACATGACATCATTCATGAGACTTGCTCCACGCTTGACATGCAACTTGTATTGCATAAGTGGCTTTGCGGGTGCCTGTTTCTCCCAGCATAGTTAAGATTCAATTTACAACGGGTGATTAACAATACTAGTATCAATGTTGTGGTTCTTGTTCGTAAGTTAGAACGACACTTATTGAAAGCCCCAAACCACGTAAAACATGCAAAGAAAGTAGAGGCGTCTAACTTTGTTTTGCAGGGGTGTGCAGTGATGTGATATGGCCATGATTGTGATTATATTTGATGTATGCAATGTTCCTTATTGTAAGTTGGCAACTGGAAGGAGCCATATGGTTGTCTTTAATTTTTGTTAAGACCCGCGTGTCTATTCAAAGTAGTTGTAATAGTTGAAGCCGGTGGACGACAACCATGGAGAAGCATCATTGACCTTGATGCAATGCCGGTGATGATGGAGATCATGTTCGTGCTTGAAGATGGAGATCGGAAGCACAAAGAAGAAAGGCCATATCATATCACATATTATGAATTGCATGTGATGTTAATCCTTTATGCATCTTGTATTGCTTAGTTAACGACGGTAGCATTATAAGATGATCCCTCATGCACATGAATTTCAAGTTCTAAAGTGTTCATCCTTAGTTAGCACCGTTGCTAAAGCTTGTTGTTTCGAAGCACCACGTGATGATCGGGTGTGTTAGATTCCGCAAGTGTATACAACATGAGCAAGCCAGATTTGCTCATGCGGAAGCTAAGGTTTGATCTTGACGAGCCTAGCATGTACAGACATGATCTCGGAACACGGATCACCGAAAGGTAAAGCATGAATCATATAGTAGATATGATGAACATGTCGATTGTTCGCCATTGAAACTATATCAACTCTCGTGATGATCGGTTTTGATGTGGTGGATTTGGTTCGTGTGATCACTAAAACAATGTGAGGGATGTTGTTTTGAGTGGGAGTTTACCTAGATTAATTTAACTATTAATTAGAACTCAATTTGTCATAAACTTAGTCTAAACTATTGCAAATATGTTGTAGATCAATGGCGGCCCCTACCATCAATTTTAATGCGTTCCTAGAGAAAGAAAAGTTGAAAAACAATGGAAGCAACTTCGCGGATTGGTTCCGAAATTTGAGGATTGTCCTCACAGCTGGTAATTTGACCTATGTGCTGGATGCAGCGCTGGGTGACCCACCTGCAGCTACTGCTACCGATGAAGTAAAGAATGTTTACCTCGCTCGGAAGACTCAGCACTCCACAGTTCAGTGTGGTATCTTGTATGGTTTAGAATTGGAGCTTCAGAAAAGGTTTGAGAATTCAGACCCACATGATATTGTCCATGATCTCAAATTGATCTTTGAGACTCACAAGGCAATTGAGAGCTATGAGGCTTCTGAAAAGTGCTTTAACTGCAAGATGGAAGAGGGCAGCTCCGTCAGTGATCATGTGCTTAAGATGTCTGGGCACGCAAACAAACTTCAAAGCTTGGGTATAGTGATTCCTAATGCTTTGGGGATTTATCGTGTCCTCCAATCACTACCACCAAGTTACAAGAACTTTGTGATGAACTACAATATGCAAAACATGAACAAGCAGTTGCCAGAACTGTTTGATATGTCAAAATCTGCAGAAGTGGAGATCAAGAAAGAGCACCAAGTGTTGATGGTCAATAAGACCACCAAATTCAAGAAAGGCAAGTCTAAGCAAAAGGGACACTTCAAGAAGGGTGGTAAGAAAGTTACCGCGCCGACGAAGAAGACCAAGGCTGGACCTAATCCTGATACTGAGTGCTTTTACTGCAAGGGAGAAGGTCACTGGAAGCGGAATTGCCCAAAGTACTTGGCGGATTTGAATAACGGCAACATCAAGAAGAAAGGTATATCTGATATACATGTTATTGATGTGTATCTCACTAGTACTCGTAGTAGTGCCTGGGTATTTGATACTGGTTCGGTTGCTCATATTTGTAACTCGAAACAGGTGCTGCAGAATAAACGGAAGCTAGCGAAGAACGATGTGACGATGCGCGTGGGAAACGGATCAAAGGTTGATGTGATCACGGTCGGCACGCTACCCCTTCATCTACCATCGGGATTAGTTTTATACTTAAATAATTTTTATTTGGTGCCTGCGTTAAGCATGAACATTATATCGGGATCTTGTTTATTGCGAGACGGTTACTTGTTTAAGTCTCAGAATAATGGTTGTTCGATTTATATGAGTAATATGTTTTATGCACATGCACCTTTGATAGATGGTCTATTCTTATTGAATCTCGATAGTGGAAATACACATATTAATAACATTGAGGCTAAACGTTTGAAATCGAGCGATAACTCGACCTATATGTGGCACTGTCATCTTGGTCACATTGGAGTGAAGCGTATGAAGAAACTCCATTCCGATGGACTTCTTGAATCACTTGATTTCGAATCACTTGAAAGATGCGAAGCATGTCTGATGGGTAAAATGACTAAGACTCCATTTTCTGGTATGATGGAGCGAGCTACGGACTTATTGGAAATCATACATACCGATGTGTGTGGTCCAATGAGTGTAGCATCGCGCGGTGGTTATCGTTATGTTCTTACCTTCACAGATGACTTGAGTAGATATGGGTATATCTATTTCATGAAACATAAGTCCGAAACTTTCGAGAAGTTTAAGGAATTTCAAGGTGAGGCAGAGAATCAACGTAACAAGAAGATTAAATTTCTACGTTCTGATCGTGGAGGTGAATATCTAAGTTATGAGTTTGGCGAGCATTTGAAGAAATGCAGAATACTTTCACAATTGACACCGCCGAGAACACCACAGCGTAATGGTGTGTCCGAACGTCGTAATCGAACTCTCTTAGATATGGTTCGTTCTATGATGTCACTTACAGATTTACCGCTATCATTTTGGGGTTATGCATTAGAAACAGCCGCATTCACTTTAAATAGGGCACCATCTAAATCTTTTGAAACGACACCATATGAATTATGGTTTGGGAAGAAACCTAAATTGTCGTTCCTTAAAGTTTGGGGTTGTGAAGCCTATGTAAAGAAGTTACAACCGGACAAGCTTGAACCCAAAGCGGAAAAATGCGTCTTCATAGGATACCCGAAGGAAACTATTAGGTATACCTTCTATCATAGATCCGAAGGCAAAATCTTCATTGCCAAGAATGGATCCTTTCTAGAGAAAGAATTTCTCTCGAAAGAAGTGACTGGAAGGAAAGTAGAACTCGACGAGGTTGTCGAACCTTCTCTCGAAATTGCGAGTAGCGCAGCACCGGAAGAAGTTCCTGTGGTGCCTGCACCAATAAGAGAGGAAGCTAATGATGATGATCATGAAACTTCGGTTGTAGTTGCTACAGATCCTCGCAGGTCAACGAGTTCTCGTACCGCTCCAGATTGGTATGATCCCGTTATGAGTGTCATGTTGGTGGACAACACCGATGACCCTGCGACATATGAGGAAGCGATGATGAGTCCAGATTCCAACAAATGGCGAGAAGCCATGAAATCCGAGATTGGATCCATGTACGAAAACCAAGTATGGACTTTGTTGGACTTACCGGATGGCCGGAAGGCTGTCGAGAACAAATGGATTTTCAAGAAGAAAATAGATGCTGATGGTAATGTTACTATCTATAAAGCTCGACTTGTCGCAAAAGGGTTTCGACAAATTCAAGGAGTTGACTACGATGAGACGTTCTCACCTGTAGCGAAGCTAAAGTCTGTGAGGATTATGTTAGCAATCGCTGCATATTATGATTATGAGATATGGCAGATGGATGTCAAAACAGCATTCCTCATCGGAGACATTGATGAAGAGTTGTATATGATGCAACCCAAAGGTTTTGTCGATCCTAAAGATGCTAACAAGGTATGCAAACTTCAACGGTCCATTTATGGATTGAAGCAAGCATCCCGAAGTTGGAATCAACGTTTTGATAAGGTGATCAAAAGTTTTGGTTTTATACAAACTTATGGAGAAGCTTGTATTTACAAGAAAGTGAGTGGGAGCTCTGTAGAATTCTTAATACTATATGTAGATGACATATTGTTGATTGGGAATGATGTAGACCTTCTTAATAGTGTCAAGGAATATTTGAATAATAGTTTTTCAATGAAGGATCTTGGCGAAGCAACTTACATATTAGGCATAGAGATTTATAGAGATATATCGAGACGCCTAATATCATTGTCACAAAGTACATATTTGGACAAAGTTCTAAAGAGGTTTGGAATGGAAGATAGCAAGAAAGGGTTCTTGCCCATGTTGCCCAATACGACCTTGAGTAAAACTCAAAGTCCGACAACGGCAGAAGATAGAGAAAGGATGAGTAAGACTCCCTATGCCTCAGCCATAGGATCTCTAATGTATGCCATGCTATGTACTAGACCCGACATTGCATATGCTGTTAGTTTAACTAGCAGATATCAAAGTGATCCAGCAGTGGATCATTGGACAGCGGTCAAAACATCCTTAAGTACTTGAGAAGAACGAAGGATATGGTTCTTTCTTATGGAGGTGATGAACAGCTCGTTGTTAATGGTTACACCGATGCTAGTTGGAACACCGATCCAGATGATTCTAAATCACAATCTGGATACGTATTTACTTTGAATGGTGCAGCAGTTAGCTGGAGGAGTGCAAAGCAAAGCGTTGTGGCGAGATCTTCAACTGAATCGAAATACATGGCTGCTTTGGAGGCTTCACAAGAAGCGATATGGATGAAAGAGTTCATTACAGAGCTGGGTGTGGTTCCTAGTACGCTGGACCCAATGTCTATCTACTGTGATAACATGGGCGCCATAGCCAATGCGCAAGAACCAAGGTCACACAAGAAGCTGAAGCACATCAAGCTACGTTTTCACGCTATTCGAGAACATGTCCAAGATGGGGACATAAAGATTTGCAAAGTACGCACAGATCTGAATGTGGCGGATCCGTTGACAAAACCTCTCCCGAGGGCAAAACATGACCAGCACCAAACTGCCATGGGTGTTCGGTATATTACCATGTAATCTAGATTAGATGTTTCTAGTGCAAGTGGGAGACTGTTGGAGATATGCCCTAGAGGCAATAATAAATGTAGTTATTATTATATCTTTGTGTTTATGATAAATGTTTACATTCATGCTATAATAGTATTAACAAGGAAACATTAATACTTGTGTGATTTGTAAACTTAAATTGAAGTCCCTAGTAAAGCCTCTATATATTACTAGCTTGTTGGTTAATAAATGATTGTGGTTTCCCTATCATGAACATTGAGATGTTATTAACAACAAGATCATATCATTAGGAGAATGATATGGTGGACATACTCCTATAGATAAGCGTAGCATAAAGATCAAGTCATTTTAATAGTTCAATTGCTATATGCTTTTTGATACATAGTAACCTAATTCCTTCGACCATGAGATCATGCATATCACCTTTACCGGATGGATGCTTTGTTGACATCAAACACCACACCGTAAATGGGTGGCTATAAAGGTGGCATTGAGTGTTCGGAAAGTATTGGTTGAGACACATGGATCAAGAGTGGGATTTGTCCATCCATATGACAGATAGATATACTCTGGGCCCTCTCGGTGAAATGTCATCCAATTAGCTTGCAAGCATGTGACTGGCTCACAAGGGATCACATATCACGGGAACGAGAAAAGAGTACTTATCAGTAACGAGGTTGAACTAGGTATGCAGAGATACCGACGATTATAACCTCGGATAAGTAAACTATCGTGAGACAAAGGGAAATTGGTATCGTATGTAAGTGGTTCATTCGATCACAAAGTAATCGTAGAAATATGTGGGAGCCATATGAATTTCCAGATTCCTCTATTGGTTATTGTTCGGAGAAGTGTCTCGATCATGTCCGCATAATTCACGAACCGTAGGGAGACACACTTAAGGATTCGACGTTGTTTGAGTAGTTATGGAATGATGAGTAAGAGACCGAATGTTGTTCAGAGTCTCGGATGGGATTCGGGATATCACGAGGAGATCCGGAATGGTCCGGAGAATAAGATTCATATAAGGAAAGTCCTGTTTCGGGGTTGGAGAATGGTTCCGGTGTTTTCATCAGGAATGTTCTAGAAGGTTCTGGAATGTCCGACATTCCGAAGGGGAAGGGTACATGAATGTGTCATACCAAGTTGGAATGATTGCATCATGTACTAGGTGTCATCGCTGAACAAAATAAAGGGTTTAATCAAATCCTAGTTTGAAAAGTCAAACGCCAATTTGAAAAGTCAAACGGCTATTTTGGGAAGTGGAGGGGAAGGTGGAAACCGAGTTGGGGAGGAGTTCCTCCCCTCCACCGCCGGCCCCCTTGGGAAACCGAGTTGGGGAGGGACTCCCCTCCCCTGGCGCGGCCCCTCCACCTATATAAGGAGGGGCAGCCCTGCCCCTCCTAACACACAAGATCTCCACCCAAAACCCTAGCCCCGGCGCCGACACGTCCTGCTACCGCCGCCGCCTAGGGCAAACCGCCGCCGCCGCCTAGCTAAACCCTAGCCACCGGCTTGCCCCCTCCTTGGTGTGTCTAAACCCTAGATCACCGAGGGCTCTCTCATAGTCCACCATACTCGCTCCGGCTTAAGGCGAAGCCCTGCGAGATCTCCCCTCTACTTCCGGTACCACGCCGTTGTGCTGCCGGAATAGCGAGGAGAGTGCTACAACCTCCGCTGCCTGCTGGAACAAGGGAGAGGAAGGTCTTCGTCGAGTACCGAACGTGTGACCGACTGCGGGAGCGCTGCCGGAACGCAGCGCCGGAAGGATCGTCTACGCGATCTTGAGATCGGAAAGAGTATGACTACATCACCCAAAAGAATCCGCTCTCGTTAAACACTTTGGAATCTTCGAGGGTGAGTTATTCCATCGACTCGTTGCTACAATCTAGTAGATATATATTGGCTTGTTTGTTTGTATGCAATAGAATTTTTTTGTTTTCCATGCTACGAAACCCTACAGTGGTATCAGAGCCGTGTCTATATGTAGATCTGTTGCACGAGTAGAACACAATGGTCATTGTGGGCGTTGATGCTTTTATTGTCGATTGCTTCTTGTGTACTTTGCATCTTGCGGGATGTTGGGATGAAGCGGCCCGGGCTAACCTTACATGACATCGTTCATGAGACTTGCTCCACGCTTGACATGCAACTTGTATTGCATAAGTGGCTTTGCGGGTGCCTGTTTCTCCCAGCATAGTTAAGATTCAATTTACAACGGGTGATTAACAATACTAGTATCAATGTTGTGGTTCTTGTTCGTAAGTTAGAACGACACTTATTGAAAGCCCCAAACCACGTAAAACATGCAAAGAAAGTAGAGGCGTCTAACTTTGTTTTGCAGGGGTGTGCAGTGATGTGATATGGCCATGATTGTGATTATATTTGATGTATGCAATGTTCCTTATTGTAAGTTGGCAACTGGAAGGAGCCATATGGTTGTCTTTAATTTTTGTTAAGACCCGCGTGTCTATTCAAAGTAGTTGTAATAGTTGAAGCCGGTGGACGACAACCATGGAGAAGCATCATTGACCTTGATGCAATGCCGGTGATGATGGAGATCATGTTCGTGCTTGAAGATGGAGATCGGAAGCACAAAGAAGAAAGGCCATATCATATCACATATTATGAATTGCATGTGATGTTAATCCTTTATGCATCTTGTATTGCTTAGTTAACGACGGTAGCATTATAAGATGATCCCTCATGCACATGAATTTCAAGTTCTAAAGTGTTCATCCTTAGTTAGCACCGTTGCTAAAGCTTGTTGTTTCGAAGCACCACGTGATGATCGGGTGTGTTAGATTCCGCAAGTGTATACAACGTGAGCAAGCCAGATTTGCTCATGCGGAAGCTAAGGTTTGATCTTGACGAGCCTAGCATGTACAGACATGATCTCGGAACACGGATCACCGAAAGGTAAAGCATGAATCATATAGTAGATATGATGAACATGTCGATTGTTCGCCATTGAAACTATATCAACTCTCGTGATGATCGGTTTTGATGTGGTGGATTTGGTTCGTGTGATCACTAAAACAATGTGAGGGATGTTGTTTTGAGTGGGAGTTTACCTAGATTAATTTAACTATTAATTAGAACTCAATTTGTCATAAACTTAGTCTAAACTATTGCAAATATGTTGTAGATCAATGGCGGCCCCTACCATCAATTTTAATGCGTTCCTAGAGAAAGAAAAGTTGAAAAACAATGGAAGCAACTTCGCGGATTGGTTCCGCAATTTGAGGATTGTCCTCACAGCTGGTAATTTGACCTATGTGCTGGATGCAGCGCTGGGTGACCCACCTGCAGCTACTGCTACCGATGAAGTAAAGAATGTTTACCTCGCTCGGAAGACTCAGCACTCCACAGTTCAGTGTGGTATCTTGTATGGTTTAGAATCGGAGCTTCAGAAAAGGTTTGAGAATTCAGACCCACATGATATTGTCCATGATCTCAAATTGATCTTTGAGACTCACAAGGCAATTGAGAGCTATGAGGCTTCTGAAAAGTGCTTTAACTGCAAGATGGAAGAGGGCAGCTCCGTCAGTGATCATGTGCTTAAGATGTCTGGGCACGCAAACAAACTTCAAAGCTTGGGTATAGTGATTCCTAATGCTTTGGGGATTTATCGTGTCCTCCAATCACTACCACCAAGTTACAAGAACTTTGTGATGAACTACAATATGCAAAACATGAACAAGCAGTTGCCAGAACTGTTTGATATGTCAAAATCTGCAGAAGTGGAGATCAAGAAAGAGCACCAAGTGTTGATGGTCAATAAGACCACCAAATTCAAGAAAGGCAAGTCTAAGCAAAAGGGACACTTCAAGAAGGGTGGTAAGAAAGTTACCGCGCCGACGAAGAAGACCAAGGCTGGACCTAATCCTGATACTGAGTGCTTTTACTGCAAGGGAGAAGGTCACTGGAAGCGGAATTGCCCAAAGTACTTGGCGGATTTGAATAACGGCAACATCAAGAAGAAAGGTATATCTGATATACATGTTATTGATGTGTATCTCACTAGTACTCGTAGTAGTGCCTGGGTATTTGATACTGGTTCGGTTGCTCATATTTGTAACTCGAAACAGGTGCTGCAGAATAAACGGAAGCTAGCGAAGAACGATGTGACGATGCGCGTGGGAAACGGATCAAAGGTTGATGTGATCACGGTCGGCACGCTACCCCTTCATCTACCATCGGGATTAGTTTTATACTTAAATAATTTTTATTTGGTGCCTGCGTTAAGCATGAACATTATATCGGGATCTTGTTTATTGCGAGACGGTTACTTGTTTAAGTCTCAGAATAATGGTTGTTCGATTTATATGAGTAATATGTTTTATGCACATGCACCTTTGATAGATGGTCTATTCTTATTGAATCTCGATAGTGGAAATACACATATTAATAACATTGAGGCTAAACGTTTGAAATCGAGCGATAACTCGACCTATATGTGGCACTGTCGTCTTGGTCACATTGGAGTGAAGCGTATGAAGAAACTCCATTCCGATGGACTTCTTGAATCACTTGATTTCGAATCACTTGAAAGATGCGAAGCATGTCTGATGGGTAAAATGACTAAGACTCCATTTTCTGGTATGATGGAGCGAGCTACGGACTTATTGGAAATCATACATACCGATGTGTGTGGTCCAATGAGTGTAGCATCGCGCGGTGGTTATCGTTATGTTCTTACCTTCACAGATGACTTGAGTAGATATGGGTATATCTATTTCATGAAACATAAGTCCGAAACTTTCGAGAAGTTTAAGG
Organism: Avena sativa; assembly: GCA_916181665.1. NCBI lineage: Eukaryota > Viridiplantae > Streptophyta > Magnoliopsida > Poales > Poaceae > Avena > Avena sativa. Next base: position 406,336,990 of record OV702283.1, on the reverse strand, counting down.
AATTTCAAAGTGAGGCAGAGAATCAACGTAACAAGAAGATTAAATTTCTACGTTCTGATCGTGGAGGTGAATATCTAAGTTATGAGTTTGGCGAGCATTTGAAGAAATGCAGAATACTTTCACAATTGACACCGCCGAGAACACCACAGCGTAATGGTGTGTCCGAACGTCGTAATCGAACTCTCTTAGATATGGTTCGTTCTATGATGTCACTTACAGATTTACCGCTATCATTTTGGGGTTATGCATTAGAAACAGCCGCATTCACTTTAAATAGGGCACCATCTAAATCTTTTGAAACGACACCATATGAATTATGGTTTGGGAAGAAACCTAAATTGTCGTTCCTTAAAGTTTGGGGTTGTGAAGCCTATGTAAAGAAGTTACAACCGGACAAGCTTGAACCCAAAGCGGAAAAATGCGTCTTCATAGGATACCCGAAGGAAACTATTAGGTATACCTTCTATCATAGATCCGAAGGCAAAATCTTCATTGCCAAGAATGGATCCTTTCTAGAGAAAGAATTTCTCTCGAAAGAAGTGACTGGAAGGAAAGTAGAACTCGACGAGGTTGTCGAACCTTCTCTCGAAATTGCGAGTAGCGCAGCACCGGAAGAAGTTCCTGTGGTGCCTGCACCAATAAGAGAGGAAGCTAATGATGATGATCATGAAACTTCGGTTGTAGTTGCTACAGATCCTCGCAGGTCAACGAGTTCTCGTACCGCTCCAGATTGGTATGATCCCGTTATGAGTGTCATGTTGGTGGACAACACCGATGACCCTGCGACATATGAGGAAGCGATGATGAGTCCAGATTCCAACAAATGGCGAGAAGCCATGAAATCCGAGATTGGATCCATGTACGAAAACCAAGTATGGACTTTGTTGGACTTACCGGATGTCCGGAAGGCTGTCGAGAACAAATGGATTTTCAAGAAGAAAATAGATGCTGATGGTAATGTTACTATCTATAAAGCTCGACTTGTCGCAAAAGGGTTTCGACAAATTCAAGGAGTTGACTACGATGAGACGTTCTCACCTGTAGCGAAGCTAAAGTCTGTGAGGATTATGTTAGCAATCGCTGCATATTATGATTATGAGATATGGCAGATGGATGTCAAAACAGCATTCCTCATCGGAGACATTGATGAAGAGTTGTATATGATGCAACCCAAAGGTTTTGTCGATCCTAAAGATGCTAACAAGGTATGCAAACTTCAACGGTCCATTTATGGATTGAAGCAAGCATCCCGAAGTTGGAATCAACGTTTTGATAAGGTGATCAAAAGTTTTGGTTTTATACAAACTTATGGAGAAGCTTGTATTTACAAGAAAGTGAGTGGGAGCTCTGTAGAATTCTTAATACTATATGTAGATGACATATTGTTGATTGGGAATGATGTAGACCTTCTTAATAGTGTCAAGGAATATTTGAATAATAGTTTTTCAATGAAGGATCTTGGCGAAGCAACTTACATATTAGGCATAGAGATTTATAGAGATATATCGAGACGCCTAATATCATTGTCACAAAGTACATATTTGGACAAAGTTCTAAAGAGGTTTGGAATGGAAGATAGCAAGAAAGGGTTCTTGCCCATGTTGCCCAATACGACCTTGAGTAAAACTCAAAGTCCGACAACGGCAGAAGATAGAGAAAGGATGAGTAAGACTCCCTATGCCTCAGCCATAGGATCTCTAATGTATGCCATGCTATGTACTAGACCCGACATTGCATATGCTGTTAGTTTAACTAGCAGATATCAAAGTGATCCAGCAGTGGATCATTGGACAGCGGTCAAAACATCCTTAAGTACTTGAGAAGAACGAAGGATATGGTTCTTTCTTATGGAGGTGATGAACAGCTCGTTGTTAATGGTTACACCGATGCTAGTTGGAACACCGATCCAGATGATTCTAAATCACAATCTGGATACGTATTTACTTTGAATGGTGCAGCAGTTAGCTGGAGGAGTGCAAAGCAAAGCGTTGTGGCGAGATCTTCAACTGAATCGAAATACATGGCTGCTTTGGAGGCTTCACAAGAAGCGATATGGATGAAAGAGTTCATTACAGAGCTGGGTGTGGTTCCTAGTACGCTGGACCCAATGTCTATCTACTGTGATAACATGGGCGCCATAGCCAATGCGCAAGAACCAAGGTCACACAAGAAGCTGAAGCACATCAAGCTACGTTTTCACGCTATTCGAGAACATGTCCAAGATGGGGACATAAAGATTTGCAAAGTACGCACAGATCTGAATGTGGCGGATCCGTTGACAAAACCTCTCCCGAGGGCAAAACATGACCAGCACCAAACTGCCATGGGTGTTCGGTATATTACCATGTAATCTAGATTAGATGTTTCTAGTGCAAGTGGGAGACTGTTGGAGATATGCCCTAGAGGCAATAATAAATGTAGTTATTATTATATCTTTGTGTTTATGATAAATGTTTACATTCATGCTATAATAGTATTAACAAGGAAACATTAATACTTGTGTGATTTGTAAACTTAAATTGAAGTCCCTAGTAAAGCCTCTATATATTACTAGCTTGTTGGTTAATAAATGATTGTGGTTTCCCTATCATGAACATTGAGATGTTATTAACAACAAGATCATATCATTAGGAGAATGATATGGTGGACATACTCCTATAGATAAGCGTAGCATAAAGATCAAGTCATTTTAATAGTTCAATTGCTATATGCTTTTTGATACATAGTAACCTAATTCCTTCGACCATGAGATCATGCATATCACCTTTACCGGATGGATGCTTTGTTGACATCAAACACCACACCGTAAATGGGTGGCTATAAAGGTGGCATTGAGTGTTCGGAAAGTATTGGTTGAGACACATGGATCAAGAGTGGGATTTGTCCATCCATATGACAGATAGATATACTCTGGGCCCTCTCGGTGAAATGTCATCCAATTAGCTTGCAAGCATGTGACTGGCTCACAAGGGATCACATATCACGGGAACGAGAAAAGAGTACTTATCAGTAACGAGGTTGAACTAGGTATGCAGAGATACCGACGATTATAACCTCGGATAAGTAAACTATCGTGAGACAAAGGGAAATTGGTATCGTATGTAAGTGGTTCATTCGATCACAAAGTAATCGTAGAAATATGTGGGAGCCATATGAATTTCCAGATTCCTCTATTGGTTATTGTTCGGAGAAGTGTCTCGATCATGTCCGCATAATTCACGAACCGTAGGGAGACACACTTAAGGATTCGACGTTGTTTGAGTAGTTATGGAATGATGAGTAAGAGACCGAATGTTGTTCAGAGTCTCGGATGGGATTCGGGATATCACGAGGAGATCCGGAATGGTCCGGAGAATAAGATTCATATAAGGAAAGTCCTGTTTCGGGGTTGGAGAATGGTTCCGGTGTTTTCATCAGGAATGTTCTAGAAGGTTCTGGAATGTCCGACATTCCGAAGGGGAAGGGTACATGAATGTGTCATACCAAGTTGGAATGATTGCATCATGTACTAGGTGTCATCGCTGAACAAAATAAAGGGTTTAATCAAATCCTAGTTTGAAAAGTCAAACGCCAATTTGAAAAGTCAAACGGCTATTTTGGGAAGTGGAGGGGAAGGTGGAAACCGAGTTGGGGAGGAGTTCCTCCCCTCCACCGCCGGCCCCCTTGGGAAACCGAGTTGGGGAGGGACTCCCCTCCCCTGGCGCGGCCCCTCCACCTATATAAGGAGGGGCAGGGCTGCCCCTCCTAATACACAAGATCTCCACCCAAAACCCTAGCCCCGGCGCCGACACCTCCAGCTACCGCTGCCGCCTAGGGCAAACCACCGCCGCCGCCTAGCTAAACCCTAGCCGCCGTCTTGCCCCCTCCTTGGTGTGTGTCTAAACCCTAGATCACCGAGGGCTCTCTCATAGTCTACCATACTCGCTCCGGCTTAAGGCGAAGCCCTGCGAGATCTCCCCTCTACTTCCGGTACCACGCCGTTGTGCTGCCGGAATCGCGAGGAGAGTGCTACAACCTCCGCTGCCTGATGGAACAAGGGAGAGGAAGGTCTTCGTCGAGTACCGAACGTGTGACCGACTGCGGGAGCGCTGCCGGAACGCAGCGCCGGAAGGATCGTCTACGCGATCTTGAGATCGGAAAGAGTACAACTACATCACCCACGAGAATCCGCTCTCGTTAAACACTTTGGAATCTTCGAGGGTGAGTTATTCCATCGACTCGTTGCTACAATCTAGTAGATATATCTTGGCTTGTTTGTTTGTATGCGATAGAATTTTTTTGTTTTCCATGCTACGAAACCCTACAGTATTCAGTTGGATCAAAAGACTATTGCTATGCTTGTGGCCTCTCAGTCTCAGGGGCTCTAGTATATTTGGATTTTTTGCCCACAAAAGATTATCTCTATTGGAACCTTACACATGACTATGCTTATTATTATCTTTCATCCCATATGATATGCAGCTGCAGATGGATCTTCAATCCTGGCATCTCCATCCATTGATTCAACCATAATATAAATTAAACTAGATTGGTCTGGTAAACAAAGGTAAAACAAAAAAAACAGTCTTGTAGATGTGTACTTATTTTCATTCCTATTAGCGTTGTTTCCCAAGTTCGATTAAACCTAGGTCTACTAGGGAAAAGGCTACTATACTGCATTCGTAATCCAGATCAAAGGTATCAGTGGCTATACTTCAAAACAAACATCCTATGAGGAAGTTATGCTTGTTTTAGTGAGCACTGCGCAAAACTAATTCTGAACCATAAATAGGGACTTGTCTAGTCTCTTATAGAACCAACTCTTTCTATTTGCAATATGTATTATCATTTCAATAAAACTTGAATCTAAACAATGTCCTAGGTGAGGTATTTAAAGATGACATGAGGGTATTTTCTCAAGTATATGAGGTGTGGCCGAAACCAAATATAGGTATGTGATGGATTATGTCTTAAGATTCAACTTTGAATTTTTCATTTTATTGATCGACAAATTCAAATTTTATTAGTCCAGTCATGTCTATGCTTGGTGATGTAAGGAAAATTTTGCTCAATTGAAGAAATGATTATTGTGATCCGCTCTATTTGAAACCTTGTTTTTAGTTTTAATTTTTGTTTGTAGTTTATTTCTTGTTATTAGTTTACTTTCTTGTTATCTATTTGAAACCAAAAAATAGTTACTTGTTTATTTGTTTATCTTACGTTAAAATAACAAAAAGAAAAGAGTGATGGCTCAAAAGAAACTTGGGAAGTATGCTACTCCTACTGATGATTTTATTTGTGCACCTATTACTTAGCTCGCCGTTGATGCAGAAGCATATGAAATTAAGCCTAACCTATTGAGTTTGGTTCAGCGGAACCAATTGGGAGGCTCATCTTCCGAGGATTCAGGTTTGGACCTAAATATATTTACTAAAATTTGCGACATGATACGTATTGAGGATGTTGATCCAAATGCTGTTAAATTATGATTGTTTCCTTTCTCTCTTAGAGGAAAGGCTAAGGACTGGTTGCTAGCTCTACCTAAGGGTACTATCACATCTTAGGAGGAGTGTACTAATCTTTTTATGACTAATTTTTTCCCTAGCCAAAACTATGCAACTAAGATCCAATATTACAAGTTTTAGACAAGAAGACCGCGAGCCACTAGCGCTTGCATGGGAAAGGATGAAAGAAGCTGTAATGAACTGTTCTAGTCATGGAATAGAAGAGTGGCTTATATTGTATTTATTTTATAATGTCCTTAAACCAATGTCTAAGTCTATGCTAGATATTATAGTAGGAGGAACAATCATGGGAAAGCAGGTGAGATTGCAAAGAAATTACTTGATCATATGCAAAATAACCATGCTCAATGGCATATGGAAAGAACCTCAAAAGGGTGAATCCAACCACTAAGGTAAACAATGAAGAGCTTACTGCAAAGATAGATGAGTTACTTAATATAGTAAAGGGTAAATAATATACACAAGTTAATGTTATCACTACCGATGTTAATGATGTTAATTTTATAGCTCGTAGTCCTTATAATCCTGCATGGAAAAATCAAAATTTTGCTTCTAATATTTGAAAACATTATTGCAATCCTGCGGGAGCTCCTTATAATAATTATGATAATCATAATGGAGCAATCATGGCAATCTATTGTTTGAACATAGTGTTAGAAATTTTATGCAATATCAAACCGAGAAAAATAATATGCTTATTAAAATCATAGAGAAACTAGCATTGGAAATTAATATAATCAAGCCGTTGCAAATAAAAATGATGTGAATGCTCTACAGGAAAGAACAAAGACCATGGAGACTCAATTGGTCAAGGTAGCCGAGACCCAAGCTCTCATACTTGCAAAATTCACTGGAAAGCTCAAGCCAAATCCAGTGTAAGACCTCAAGATGATAAGGGTCAAAAATAATGAAGAGAATCCTGAAGAGCTACATTTTAGCAACGCACCAACACCCGAATATACCGTGGAAGATCAATTAAAGATGATCACCGTGAAAAATACCGGTATTAAAAAAAGGTAATGATGCTACCTATTAACAAGTAGCATCTAAAGTTAGAGAGTTAATGGAGTATAAAAGACTAGTTGATAAGCTTCCTGTTGAGCTAGATGATATATTTGAGCCCACTATTAAAATTAAGGTTGGGTTTAATGAGATATATGCACTTTGTGATCTTGGTGCAAGCGTCTTGATGTCTATGCATGCTTCTATTCTTGTAGACAGTGTTGGACCTCCAAGTGCAGAGGTTTGTAGAACAGCAACAAGTTTCACTTAAGTGGATTACCCAAGGTTTATCAAACTCAGGGAGGAAGTGTTCAAAGGTATCCCTCTCAAGCAACCCTGCAATCAAGATACAAGAAGTCTCTTGTGTCCCCAACACACCCAATACACTTGTCAGGTGTATACGTGCACTAGTTCGGCGAAGAGATAGTGAAATACAAGTAATATGGATGATTATAAAACAACGGTGCCAGAAAAGAGCTTGACGGGGAGGAAGAGACTAAAGGCAATCTGAAATAAAGATGGAAGCAAGCAACCATGTAACATGACTGGTTGTAAACGGTGTTTCAATGCTTAGAAACAAGGCCTAGGGATCATACTTTCACTAGTGGACACTCTCATATAAATATCTTCTCTTCATGATACTACTCTGAACTACTCTACGGTTGGACAACTCTTATCCATGGTAGGGCTATAACAGCACACCTCAAAGTTCACATTCCCCATCTAGGTAACCCCACACTGTCACCTTGAGCACTAGATGGTTCCAAAAAACACCACAATTTCATAGAGACAACCAAATCAAAATATAACTCATGATAAGTATTTATGTAATCTTTAGCCCAGGTGCCACACGGTGTGCACACTGTCACCTTCACACACGTGGGGATAATCGGAGATTACAATTAAAGCACTTGAGTAGCAGAGTAGATCTACTTGATTACAAAGCTCATGACCATAATAAGATCACGCATAGAGAGAGAGAGATGAACACATAGCTACCGGTAGAGCCCTTAGCCTTGAGGGAGAACTACTCCCTCATCATCATGGGAGCCAGCAAAGGCGATGGAGATGGTGGTGGAGATCGATGGAGATGGCTCTGGGGAAAATTCCCCGTCCCGGCAGGGTTCCGAAACAGAGACTTTTATCCCCCGAATCTCCTCTTCGGTGGTGTCGGCGCTAAGGAACTTTTTGTGGAGATCTGATCCGTGTAGGGTTTACGTCTCGGGGAGAAGTATATATAGGCGAAAGGGCAAGGTCGGTGGATCCTCGAGGGGCCCACACCAGGGGCTGGCGCGTCTAGGGGACCCGCGCCACCCTATGGTGTGGCCACCTTGTTGCCCTCCTCCATCTCTGCTTTGGACTCCGTGTTGTGTCTGGAAAAAATAGGAACTTCGGCTTTTGTTTCGTCCAATTCCGAGAATATTTCTTTACTAGCTTTTCTGAAACCAAAAACAACAGAAAATAGGCAACTAACACAGTGGCATCTTGTCAATAGGTTAGTTCCAGAAAATGTATAAAAATGCCTCAAAGTGTAGACAAAACATAAGATAGTTGATACAAAACAAGCATGGAGAATCAAAAATTATAGATACATTTACGACGTATCAAGCATCATCAAGCTTAACTCCTGCTCGTCCTCGAGTAGGTAAGTGATAAAAAGAATAATTGTTTAGGTGACATGCACCATCACAATCTTGATCAAACTATTGTAAAGCATTGATAGCTGGGATCAAAGTACTCTAAACATGAGCATGAAAGATGTAGTTCTAACAATAAGACAAAGCAACTATGTTGCAACATGAAAGGTACAAACAAAAGATCATGAATAACAATGCATTGAAAGACATTTGTTTGTTTCACATATAGAAAACATAGCATGTGTGGTATTCAGCTTGTCCTTCATGGAGTAGCAAAACATAAATGCATAGGACACCTTCAAAGTTCATAAGGGTGACTAGATACAAATAGTTCAAGAACAAGCAATATCAACATAAGTTTTGGAACAATAAGTTTTGGAACAATGCATATAAAACTAAGAATGACAACTATGCTCACTTAATTGGTGCATAAAGATAGAAGGTGGAGACTCAACATAAAAGTAAGAAGAAAGGCCCTTTATAGAGGGAAGCAGGGATTTCAAGTTTCATAACGAGCTTCCAAAAATTATGGTACTTATTAGCTTTCAGCTCTCATTGCCCCTATCATAAGCGTCTTGAAGTGATTAAGGTTAAAGTGAAACAAATATGAAGTATATGCTTGACAAATCATAAGTTGGCAATCTCATGTCCCTTGAGTACGAGGGCCGTTCCTCATGCTACTCAACTTTAGTCATAAGCAAGTTCTTGTCATTGTAAGTATATGTGTATCATAGAGAACCGCCAACCGGGTACCCCTTGCCCCATGACACATGAGCTATCCCATATAAAAATGATAAGGCAACATACAGTGAGCATCTTAGTGATATTTTTATTTGCTATTTACATAGGTTTTTATTGAGGATGCTTCACAGATTGCTCACTATGGTTATGCTGCAAGTTTCCACCATGATTAGGAATGGCTTAGGCTAGCCGCCCAGGCGTTTCTCTAACACATATACAATACTCCATGGACTTACAAGCTCCCCTTTTATTTCACACCGCTGGCATCTGCAAACAAAATATCATGATATCAACTGGGTAATATGTACAAGTGTTGAAAGTGTTCCCCATGACAACATGGTTCTGCTAATTCCCAATTTATAAGTGCAAGCATATACAACATAGATGACACAATGGTTCAAACTTATTAGGTGAAAGAAAGAAAAGTGTTCCATCAAGTTTGTTAGAGATTTAAACACTAATTTTCTCATAACAAGTTTAATTTGGAAGATAGATAAAACATGAATATACTTGGAATGGTGTAACACCATGTATAGGAAGATTCTTTGTAATAACTTGGTTTCTTGGAAATTGGATGCATGAGTAGAGCTTACTCAGTATAGGTGGATGCTAGCAAAAGACTGGGAGCGACCAACTAAGAGAGCAATAATGGCCATAATCATGCAGAGCGACAAAACATTATCAATTAAAGCATAAAGTGGTATCACAAGTCAAAAACTAAATGATCATAGAGGCTAAGGTGACTGGTTCATAGTCATAGCATGGTGTGAGCATGTGCCAAGTCAACCCAAATAAGGCATCAAAGGAGAATACCATAATATTATGCTTTTGTATGCTAAAACAACTCATGATTCTTCCAAGGCACATTAAGCAATCTCAATTGTTTGAAACAAGTCATGCTACAGCAATAATTACTAAGCATATGGTCAAATCAACATCTAACATGACATGATAAAGTCTAAGCCACAGTCAAAACAAGCTCCCTTTTTGTACCACTTAAGCATGAAACTTTCTACTCTTTTCAAACACCAATAGACTTATTTGAAACAACTCACAAAGATAATAATCAATAAAGACCAGTGTGCTTGTCTCATAAATCTACAAAGAAGAACTAAAAAGTTCTAAGCTGAAAGCACAATAAAACTAAAGCTAAACGCGGTGCTAGCAAAGGAGAACACTCATAGAACAATAAGAGTGAAAACTAGAGTGTTCTAAACAATTGAAACGGAGCGTGTCTCTCTCGAAAAGAAGTGTTCTGTAATCCAACCAACATATTGCAGCAAACAAAGAAAAATAAAGCTAAATAAAAAAACAAATACATTCCAAGAACAACACAATAGTGCATGAAGCAATAAAAATAAAGTGCCTTAAAAGAAGACCTGAGATTTTTATTGATGAAGAAGGGGATGCCTTGGGCATCCCCAAGATTTGACGCTTGTACCTCTTGAATATTTATTGGGGTGACACAGGGTGGCATACCCAAGCTTGAGCTTTTGTCCATTCTTCATCTCATCACCTCGTTCTTTCCCTACACTTGAAAATTTCCTTCATACAAAACTTCACACAATTCTTCATTAGAACCATTAGTGTATTCAAGATAATAAGCCCTTGGGTTTAGTTTCAAATCAAATAAACTTCCATTAAAACACAAGTTTACTAAAGCAATTCCTTTTAAAGTCTCAAGTGATCAAGGAGAACTCAGAAAGAAACTGATTAATAGGCAAATGCAAATAATGGCAGAAATCTGTCAAAACAGACCAACAGGTAAAAAACGATTTTTTCGAATGCTCAAATCGAAAAGTGTTGAACTAACAATAGTTATATAAATACCTGGGTCATATACTCAGAAAATTACAGCTCAATCCGACGTATTGGGAGTTTTCACGAATTTTTACAGTGAAGCACACAAATCTGTTTTGGGACAGCAACTTCCCCAAATCTTACTTCTCTCTTATTAGAGGTTATTCTTGGCACAAAATCCACACAAAAAGGATAAGGAGAGGTTATTACATAAGTAACAACTTCCAGGAGTCAACAAAAGAAAAAACTAACGAAATTTGGGTTATCTCCCAATTAGTACTTTTCTTTAACGCCTTTAAGTTAGGCACCATGATAGTTTGAAAAGATGCTCACATAAGAAATATGAATTGAAGTAAAAGAGAGCATAAAGAAGCAATTATAAAACAAATTTAAGTCTAACCCACTTCCTATGAAAAATAATCTTGTAAAGAAACAAGTCATGAAAGCACAAAGCAACAAGCATAGGAAAGGAAAACAAGTGCAACTTCAAAATTTTCAAAATAAAGAGGGGAAACTTAATATTATTGAGATACATAAAACCATGTTTCTGTCAACACCCGGATTTTTAATCCCAGATGCCTGTTATGCCATACATCGCAATCCCAGGATTACCATTTTTGCGAGACATAACAGAATTGGATACCATAGTACATCATCCATTACAAACCGTACATAAGTTCTTACACAAATAGGGATCTCATGATCCAGTTATTAATACAACTTCAAGCAGCGGAATACGTAATAATAACGGTAGCGTAGGCGAAGCTCCATCTTCGGGGTCACAGGCAATGCTTATGATGGGAGATGATCCTAGTTGTCGTAACCTTCCTGGGGTCCATCCTTTAGGTACTCCTCTTCATAGTCTGTCCACGGGAATTGCCAGGGACAAAGCCATGAGTACTCTTTAAGTACTCGCAAACTAATATTAACAAGTTAAGGGTTTTTTTGATAATAGGACACTAGGCTCTAGGGTTGTTTTGCAAAAGCAAGATTTATCTCTACTAAGCTGAGAAGCAAGAGAAGCTAGTCACACTTTTATAACTCCTAGGTAGGATCTTGTATCTCATGTCACAACTCTGTTGTGGTCAATTCAAAGTATTAATTCATTTCACAAGTCATTTTGAAAAGTCTGATGGGGGAATAGTATGGCCACTCCAACTGTCCATAACCACGGACGCGGCTATTCGAATAGTTTGACACTCTGCAGAGATTGTACACTTTCACCACAACATTCGATACATCCGTCAGGAACAAATCTGAATTCACCATACTCAGTATGCGGATAATCAATCCTAACCTTTCAATTACACGCCCTAGTATAAGAACCTCTCCTGTGAGTTTGGCCTCCCAACCATGACCAACTGTCATCTTGGGTACTGCACAGGTGGACAATCTTCACAAGGTAGCCTCAGCTCATACCTTGGCCGTGAGGGAACTAATACTAAGGTATATAAGTTTCCAGTCAAGTCCTACCCAATTCTCGGGTATTGTGGTTGTACGATAAAATTGGAATGGTATCGCATCCAGACAACCATCAGTTTTATAAAGGTCTAAGGCTCATGCCTCAACATTTTCATCACCAAAATCATCTGGTGTTTGGAAACACATGTCAAAACATTTCAATAGAATGATCCATCATTCCAAGGTTTTCATAACCATTTTTCCACAAGTATTCCCATCTAAAGTTTATCAAGTTTTATGCTTAGCACTAGCATCTACAAGTGAGGGTAAGTACTAATGAGGGGTGGTAAACTAGTAGAGTTTCAACTAAGTTAAATCTTATGCCTTGGGATGATATCAAGATTATCTAGCTTAGGCCAAATTTTATGCTCTTTATGCAACCTTCAAATATCTTTCTAGTATCTACAATTCACTTAAGTAAACTCTAAGTAATAGATTTGATAAAGAAATAAAGTATAAAGCTTGTAAGTAAAACTAGGATTGGTTTATCAAGTGGGTAGGATCATCTATGCTTAGGGCATATAGTTGGCATGGTGACAAGCAAGTATTGGCTTGCATAGGTAAAATGTCTTGAAAGTGTTAGCTTGCACATTCAACTAGTAGTATTTGGCTTGCATCAGTGTCAATATAAGATTGCCTTGTGCAGAGCAGTGGTTGAAGTTCTCCCCGGCTTCTTCTTCGTAGTATCCTCCTTCCTCCTCGTATCCTTGATCGGTACTAGCGTCTATGAATAAATACGAGGTACACAATCACCAAACAATACTTAACTACTTGCAATCATCACACAAAAGGGTCCTATAGATGATCTAACATCATCACTAACATTACAAGATTAAGGCTTGGTTTAATTCCTTTTATTTTTAGAAAAGTAATTTCTACTCATTGAAAAACTACTTAAGATTTAATACTCTCCAAACCAAACATGGGATCATGTGGACACATGTCATCACCACATATTTTAGTCTATGGGAATGTGATTTAAAGTGGTGTCACAATTTAATAAGGTTTAACCTTTTATTTTTAATTAAATAATGTGACTAGAAATGCTTATGTGACATTCTTTTATTACTTGAACATTATTTCTGTAAGTAAACCTATATATTTTTATATATTCTGAAATGTATGGTTGAATGTGATTTTTGAGAGTTGGAATCAACTCAAAAGCTATTATGGTTTTAATTTGAAAAATGTTTGAATGCAGAAAAGATTATGCCTTGTTATTTTTACCAAGGATGATCTACAGATCCAAATGACTTGAATCCAACGGGCTTGGATTCAGCATTCCCAGAACTTTCTAACAAAATTAGTTTCATTCAATTTGGTTCGCTGAATTGACCTGGGTTGATTTTTTAAACTAGGTACAGAAGTGTGTTTGAAATAAAATGGAAAAGGTTAAATTCAAATAACCGGGCTGCGCGGGAAGTGATACTAGGCCGGCCTGCTAAGCATAGAGCTTATGCAGGATGGTTAAGTCGCTGTCCCCACGCGTCAGTGAGACAGGGGGGTGCGAAGAGGTATGGGGCGATGTGGTGCGTTCGATCTAGTTCTAATCCAACGACTGAGGGTCATCGTCGACGTTGGACAACGCTGGCGAGACAGAAACCTAGCACGGCCAGTGGGGGTCATTGGGGGCTCACCGGGGTTCAGGCGAGGGTCGGCGAGGCGGGCGAACGACGAAGTCGACGACAGCGAACCTTCTGGTACCGGCAGCTTCTCCTAGGGCGGCTCCAATCGCTGGCCCCCTTCTTCTCCAACAGCGGCAGGCTCCGGCAAAATTCCGGCGAAGTGCTGCTTTCCTTGCTCCGGGAATGGGGTAGCACGATCAGTGAGGAGAGGGGAGTGAGATGGTGTGCTCAATTCGGCTGGGGCTGGCCTATATTTATAGTCGCGACGACGAGACCGAACGGGATGGGCAGACGACGGTGGCGACATGGCTACGGGCGGCTAGAGGCATGGACGGCGGTGGCGATCGCTTGGTGGTCTCCTGGCGATGCTCTACGACTTTAATGCGCGCGTAGGGGCGGTGCGGTTTGGTCTGAAACGCGCGATGCTCTGCACGGCAGAGGCGGCGTCTTCGACGGTGAGCGGTGGCTGTGAGGCATGGGGCGGCGAACGGGGATGTCTGGCGGTCTCCTGGGTTGGTGGAGATCATGTATGCACGCGGCGAGGGCGGCGGCGGTCTGTGGGCGTCGGTCGAGTGTGGCGCTCTGGCGCATGCTCGACATGGTTGCTGGCGAGCTGGGCGCGGTCCGTGCGTGTGGTCCAGGGTTTGGAAAGGTTCGAGCGTTGGACAGGGAGTGGCGGTGGACGGTGGCTATCTCCTAGACAAAGTTGGCACGGCTAAATCTCCTCCTAGCTTGCTATCTCCACTTGGGTGGCATGGTGAGCTTCGGCTGTTCACCATTGATGTCATTGCCCAGCTTACAGTGAGTCTAGTGCTTGGTTTAACTTGCTAGATGATCTACTGAGATGGTGGTGAGCTAGAGACGGGACAAGTTAGGCTTCAATCGCTGCTCACAATAGTGTTTAAGATTTTGATGATTTGTGTCTGCAATGTGTTTGATGAAATGGCCGCGAGAATTCAAGTTTTGAATTTTGAGAAGATTTTTGGTGGGTGTGCTAGGTTGGTGCTGGTGAGTCTGCAGATGCTTGGGTTTTGAAAGTTGAGCTTGTTTGAGTGGTTTTTGAAAAAGTGGGATCTTCCCATATGATAAATATTCAATTTTGAATTGTCAATTAAACTATGCATTTGAATGTTTCTGGATGATCACAAAGTGGGCCTTGATACTTTGTTATGAGTATAATCAAGGGATGCAAAGATCCAGAAAGGTTTCTGTTAAGTTCTGAAAGTTTGAGACAGCCAAAGTAGGCATGGGAGTTAAATTGGTCAAAATTACCATTCCCTCATTTTATTTGTTTTGATTTAATTGTCTTTGAGAAAAGTTTGAGAATTGTTTAGATGATGTTTATTTCACCTAAGCATCCATTTACAAGCAAATAAACATACAAACAAGGTGGTTCAAAAGAATTCAAAATGAAATGCATTCTCTCATACATGCTTTCATATTTTTATTTAGCAAAGTTTTTGTTAACCCTAAATTTGATGATTAGAGTTTGATGATCCAAGTTTAGTATTTTTGGGATGTTACAGTTTCCCTCTATCATAATAACTTTCAATAGCATCATGAATAAAATTAACAATATAACTATCTCATAAAATATTCTTATCATGAGCCACATGCATATAATAATTATTACTCTCCACATAAGCATAGTCATTCTTATTAATCGTAGTGGGAGAAAATTCAACAAAATAGCTATCAATATTATTCTCATCACCATAATCATCAAATCTAGGAGGCATATTGTAATCATAATTAATTTTATCCTCAATAGTAGGTGGATTGAAAATATCATATTCATCATTGTGATCATCATATATTGGAGGTTTAGTATCATCATAGAAAATTTTCTCCTCTATAGTAGGTGGACTAAAAATATCATATTCATCATTGTAATCATCATATATTGGAGGTATAGTATCATCATAACAAATTTTCTCCACTAAAGTTGGGGAACTAAAAAGATCATTTTCATAAAAACTAGTTTCCCCAAGCTTAGACGTTTCCATAGCATTAGCAATAATGGTGTTCAAAGAATTCATACTAATAGCATTGCTATTAGCATGCAAATAAAGTTCCATAGGTTTTTTAATTTTCACTTAAAACACTTAATGTCCTAACTCAAGATAAACACTATAAGGCTCTCAAAAAAAATTGTTGTTCTCCATTAAGACTAACTAGTGAAAATAAAAACAAGAAACAAAAAGATATAATTGCAGAATCTAAAGGAAATAACTTCGAGCACTCACACACTAGCAACAGTACTAGAAGATAGCTTAGTAGCCGGAGGATGTGAGTACCTTTTACCTTACCTCCCCGACAACGGCGCCAGAAAAGAGCTTGTTGTCTACGCACGGTTCTATTCTTGTAAACAGTGTTGGGCCTCCAAGTGCAGAGGTTTGTAGAACAACAACAAGTTTCCCTTAAGTGGATTACCCAATGTTTATCAAACTCAGGGAGGAAGTGATCAAAGGTATCCCTCTCAAGCAACCTGCAATCAAGATACAAGAAGTCTCTTGTGTCCCCAACACACCCAATACACTTGTCAGGTGTATAGGTGCACTAGTTCGGCGAAGAGATAGTGAAATACAAGTAATATGGATGATTATAAGACAACGGTGCCAGAAAAGAGCCTGACGGGGAGGAAGAGACTAAATGCAATCTGAAATAAAGATGGAAGCAAGCAAATGATACGTCCAAAACGTATCTACTTTTCCGAACACTTTTGCAATTGTTTCTTCTCTAAACTTGTGTGATTTGGATACAACTAACATGGACTCACACTATTTTCAGCAGAATTACCTTGGTGTCTAGTTTTTGTGCAGAAAATCAACTATCAGGAAAATCCCAGAAAATATGCCAAAAAATATATTTTGCCAAAAGACGAAACGGAGTGGAGTCCTGGGGGCCCACACCCCTGCCAGGCGCGGGTGGGCCCTGCCCGCTCCTAGGGGGTCCGGCCACCCCAGGCACCCCCTCGGGCTTCCTTTTCGCCTATAAGTTACCCCTTGACCTAAAATTCAAGGGGGGTTTGAAGTTTTTTTCTAGAGAGAGTTCCGCTCCACCTCCACCATCAGAAACCAAGATTCGGATCCAGAAACTCTGTTCTGGCACCTTGCTGGGACAGGGAATTTGGAGAGGATCATCGCCATCGTCATCACCAACGCCTCTCCAATAACCATCGATGTTCCCCTCATCCATGAGTGAGTAATACTCCGTTGTAGGCTATGGGGATGGTAGGGATTGGATGAGTTCTATCTTGTAATCGAATAAGATTGTTAGGTCATAGTGCCTAGTAACTCTAGTAGTGCTATTTGACTTTGTTACAACTTGTTGTGCTTAATGCTTGTCACTAGGGCCCGAGTGCCATGATCTCAGATCTGAACTTATTATTGAATCATTATGATACTATTGTTTGTGATATTATCTGCAAGCTGTGTACACATATCATTTTCTGGATCCAAAGGCCCCGAAGTGACAGAAATTGGGACAACCGGAGGGGATGGCTGTGGTGTGAGACATGTGTTCACAGAGTGTTAATGCTTTGCTCCGGTGCTCTATTAAAAGGAGCACCTTAATTGCCAATAGTTCCTTAGAGGCCCCGCTGCCACGAGTTGGATGGATAGAAGATGTTGTGCAAGTTCTCATTACGATAACACATGACTATATATGGAGCACATGTCTAGGATTGTTTCTTACTTGGATGCTTATTCTCATTTATCTGCAATGCCCTAGATCTTGAAGTTACATGTTTAGACTCTTCCATGAAACGCCCGTCCATCCATCCCTATGCCTACCGCGCTCGTATCCTACTGTTTACTGTTACTGTTACTATTGCTCTTGTTCTATTGTTCTTGTTGCTTTGTTGTTGCTACTACAAACTATTGATACTGATAAACTTCTGTGAGAAAGAACTATTTCCAGGTGCAGATGAATTGACAACTCAGTTGTTAAGGCTTGCAAGTATTCTTTGGCTCCCCTTGCGTCGAATCAACAAATTGGGTAATACTACCCGCGAAGACTGTTGCGATCCCCTATACTTGTGGGTCATCAAGACTATTTTCTGGCACCGTTGCCAGGGAGCATATCTTTATTTGTAAGTTCACTTGGATCTATTATTGTTCACTGTTACTCCTTTCATCATGGGTAAGTCTCGGGATGGAAAGTTCCCTATTTTACCATCCACTACAAGAAGAGGTACAATCCTAAACACCTCTGTTTCTCTTGATTCACCATCTGTTATAAATAAGCTTGTCACACCACCACCACATACTCATGCTACACACACTGCTACTACTGCTGAGTCTGAAACTGCTTTTGATGCTCATGATGTTACTTCTACTGTGCTTGATGCGAGTGGTTCATTAGGTCCTTTTCTAGATGCTACTATGGCTAGTCTAGAAAATACTGAAACTCCTAGTGAAGCCACTGTTACACCTGTTAGCTCACCTGAGGCTAGTGAGACTTATGATATTAATGATGGTTACATTGAGTTCACTGATGAATTTGTTGAAGAGTGTCGAAACACACATGGTACTAGTTGTAGGGTTTCGTAGCATGGAAAACAAAAAAATTCTACCACATACAAACAAACAAGCCAAGATCTATCTACTAGATTGTAGCAACGAGTCGATAGAATAACTCACCCTCGAAGATTCCAAAGTGTTTAACGAGAGCGGATTCTCGTGGGTGATGTAGTCGTACTCTTCCCGATCTCAAGATCGCGTAGACGATCCTTCTGGCGCTGCGTTCCGGCAGCGCTCCCGCAGTCGGTCACACGTTCGGTACTCGACGAAGACCTTCCTGTCCCTTGTACCAGCAGGCAGTGGAGGTTGTATCACTCTCCTCGCGATTCCGGCAGCACAACGGCGTGGTACCGGAAGTAGAGGGGAGATCTCGCAGGGCTTCGCCTTAAGCCGGAGCGAGTATGGTGGAGTATGAGAGAGTCCCTCGACGATCTATGGTTTAGACACGTCGAGGAGGAGGCTAGGCCGGTGGCTAGGGTTGCTAGGCGGCGGCGGCGGTTTGCCCTAGGGCGGCGGCGGCAGCAGCAGGTGGCGGCGGCGGCGGCTTAGGGTTTGGAGGAGAGGATCTTGTGTGTATCTAGGAGGGAGCCCTGCCCCTCCTTATATAGGTGGAGGGGCCGGCCGGCCAAGGGAGGGAGGGGATTCCCTCCCCAACTCGGCTTGGGTGGTGCGCCGGCGGTGGGGAGGAGGGACTCCTCCCCAACTCGGTTTCCTCCTCCTTTTCCTCTTTCCAAAATTAGCCGTTTGACTTTCAAACTAGCCGTTTGACTTTTCAAACTAGGATTTGATTTAATACTTTATTTTGTTTAGAGATGACACTTAGTACATGATGCAATCATACCAACTTGATATAACACATTCATGTACCCTTCCCCTCCGGAGTGCCGGACATTCCGGAACCTTCTAGAACATTCCCGATAAAAACACCGGAACCATTCTCCAACTCCGAAACGGGACGTTCCTTATATGAATCTTATTCTCCGGACCATTCCGGATCTCCTCGTGATATCCCGAATCCCATTCGAGACTCCAAACAACATTCGGACTCTTTCTCATCATTCCATAACTACTCAAACAACGTCGAATCCTTAAGTGTGTCTCCCTACGGTTCGTGAATTATGCGGACATGATCGAGACACTTCTCCGATCAATAACCAATAGAGGAATCTGGAAATTCATATGGCTCCCACATATTTCTACGATTACTTTGCGATCGAATGAACCACTTACATATGATACCAATTTCCCTTTGTCTCACGATAGTTTACTTATCCGAGGTTTTGATCGTTGGTATCTCTGCATACCTAGTTCAACCTCGTTACCGATAAGTACTATTTTCTCTTTCCCGTGATATGTGATCCCTTGTGAGCCAGTCACATGCTTGCAAGCTAATTGGATGACATTTCACCGAGAGGGCCTAGAGTATATCTATCCGTCATATGGATGGACAAATCCCACTCTTGATCCATGTGTTTCAACCAATACTTTCCGAACACTCAATGCCACCTTTATAGCCACCCAGTTATGGTGTGGTGTTTGATGTCATCAAAGCATCCTTCCGGTAAAGGTGATATGCATGATCTCATGGTCGAAGGAATTAGGTTACTATGTATCAGAAAGCATATAGCAATTGAACTATTAAAATGACTTGATCTTTATGCTACGCTTATCTATAGGAGTATGTCCACCATATCATTCTCCTAACGATATGATCTTGTTGTTAATAACATCTCAATGTTCATGATAGGGAAACCACAATCATCTATTAACCAACAAGCTAGTATTATATAGAGGATTTATTAGGGACTTCAAATTAAGTTTACAAATCACACAAGTATTAATGTTTCCTTGTTAATACTATTATAGAATGAATGTAAACATTTATCATAAACACAAAGATATAATAATAACTATATTTATTATTGCCTCTAGGGCATATCTCCAACACTAGTGCTATGAAGAGTCTCCTTGCTAGACGTACTATTATGCTTAAGTTGTCCTCTGATCCTAAGTTTACCACCTCTCCCATAGATATTAAAGATGAAGATTATGATTTCTCTCTTGATTTGTCTTATTTAGATATTGTTGAGAAAGAACCTTTTTGTGGGACTAAAAATGAGAGTGTTGTGGCTCATATGAATGAGATTTCTACTATGAGTGCTTTGTTCTCTGATGATTTTAAGATGCACAAGTACTTTGTTGCTAAGATCTTCCCTTTTTCACTAAAAGGAGAAGCTAGGGCTTGTTTTAATAGATTACCTCCTGGGTCCATTGATAGCCATGATTGCTTGATTGCTTCTTTCTTCCAGAATTATTTTCCTCTTAGTGCTAGACATGCTGCTTTGCAGAGACTTTTTGATTTTAAACAGGGAGAAGAAGAGAAATTGCCTGAGTCATGGACAAGGTTCTGTGCCTTGATTCATGCACATCCTGGATGTCCATTACCTAAGAATGAGCTTCTTGATATTTATTATAATGGACTAACCGATGATTCTAGGACCTACCTAGATAGCTTTGCTGATTGTGTTTTCAGGAAAAGGACTCCTACAGATGATGAAGACTTAATGACTAAGATAAGCAAGAATTATGATGATTAGACTTCAACAGAGCTGAATGCACCTGAGCCTATTACTCCTGAACCAGTTGTTCCTCAACCAGTTGTTCCTGAACCAGTTCCAGCACCAACAGTGAAGAAGAGGGGAGTTATTGCATTAAATGATGAAGTGATGAAGGAATCTAAGAAGTGTCTAAAAGAGAAAGGTATTAGAGCTGAAGATGTGAAGAATCTACCTCCTATAGAATAATTATGTAAGCCAAATCCCCACTCATCTACTATTGAGGTACACTCTCTCCAACACTTTGATGAAGGTGATATTCCTTATGGTAAGCCTCCTGATCAATGTTTAGAGGAACTTGACACTTTTATTGTTAAACAAGGGTATTTTAATAAACAAGTTCAGAATCATTTATTGGAAAACTCTAGAGCTATCCATGAGTTGAAAGATATTGTGGAAAGAACTTCTAATGATATTAAAATTCTTTATAAACACTTTCAAATGGTTCAAACCCAACTTGATCAACTAGCTAAGGTACAAAAAGATATGCTAGTTAATTCTTCAGGAGATAAACATGCTTATGGAATTAGAACTACGAGTGGTATAGCTACTCAAGATCATTCATATCCTGAATGACACCCCTAAAAGAATTGAGCAGTATTCTCAACAAGGTGAAGATAGTGGTAGTCCTTGTAAGAGAAAAAAAAACATAAGGAAGTTGAGGAACCCCTTGAACCTACTGTAGATCCTAATAGTATATCTGTCTCTGATGCTGAAAATGAGAGTGGTAATGATAAAAATGAGTCTCTTGATAAGGAGGAAGGTGAGTAAGAACCTGAGAAGCACACTAAGAACACTAGGTACACAAAGGAATATTTTATTGCTATTAAACATGGTAAAGAGATAGAACCTCGGGTGCATAAACCTGTGCCTTTTCTAGATAAGAAACACAAGTCAAAGGAGGAGGAACACTACAACAAGTTTTGTGAGTGGATGAAACCTTTATTCTTGCAAATTCCTTTGACTGATGCTATTAAGTTGCCTCCTTATTCAAAGTATATGAAGGATATTGTCTCTAATAAAAGGAAGATTCCTAATAAGGAGATTTATACTTTGATTTCTAATTACTCCTTCAATGGTAAGGTTCCAAAGAAACTTGGTGATCCAGGTATACCAACTATTCCTTGCTCTATTAAGAATAATTATGTTAGAACTGCTTTATCTGATTTGGGAGCTGGAGTTAGTGTTATGCCTTTTTCTCTCTATAAGAGACTCCATCTAGAAAAGTTGATACCAACTGATATTTCTTTGCAAATGGCTGATAAGTCAACTACTATTCCTGTTGGTATATGTGAGGATGTTCCTGTTCAAGTTGCTCATAATTGCATGGTCTTAACTGATTTTGTTGTGCTTGAAATGCCTGAAGATGATAATATGTCTATTTTTCTTGGGAGACCTTTTCTTAATACTGCAGGTGCTGTCATCAATTACAATCAAGGAAAAGTAACATTCAATATTAATGACAAAGAGCACACTGTCTATTTCCCCAAGAAGGTTGTTAAGAGATATTGCTTGAATTCCATTGAAAATATTGAGAGCATCAAGGTTGGAGAAATATATTGTCCCATTCCACAAGAAAATTTCGAAACTATTATGATTGGGACCATTGCTATCAAGTATGTGGTAACATAATAATTTTGTGGAATGCAAAGTTTTGTTTTATATAAGATTTTTTTGGTAACAAGACTTGATCAACCTTCTTAACAAAAGGATTTTAATGAACAAAATAATGTTTCCACTGTGGTTATACTTGCTTTCTTTTTTCCTTTTCTCCTAGTTTTTGCTTTAGCTTTAGTTTTGCTAGTTGTTTGCTTGTTTGAGTTTCTTAGAGCTCCTGTAGTTTGGCTTTTGGTTTGCTTTTGCTTCTTCTGAAAAAACTGTTTCTGCGAGAAAATCAATTTTCATACCCTGAAAATTGGCCAAAAATAAAGTTTCCAGAAAAATCCCAGAAAATTTAAAATAATTTTTTCCTCGAAAAAAGGTGCAGAGAGGCACCTGAAGTGACCCAGGGGGCCACCCCAGGCCACCACACCCATGGTAGGCGCGGCCTACCAGGTGGCGGCGCTTGGGGGGTCTGGCCCACCCAGGCCGCCTCCTCAAAGCCATCTTTTTTTCTCTCCCGAAAAACACCGGAAAACTTGCTCAAGCTCGAGTTCTTGCTGTTCTTGCTCGCGATTTTCTATCTCCTTGTTCAGCCCATCTCAAGTGTTGATTTTTGGAGGGATTGTTCCTTGGTATGTGCCTCCTCCACTTGTCCAATTAGATTTGTGATTGATAGATTGTATCTTGAGTATTTTGCTGCTATAGGTGACAGGTTGTTTGAGCTTGCATGCTTGTTCTTTACTTAGAAAATTTGTTTTGATGCATGTGTAGTCCTCTAGCAAGTTCCTATAGTAGTTGCTCATCATTTATCAACTTAGAAATCACTTGGTTTGATGGTTGTTTAAAATTTTAGAAAAGTGAAGTCATGGACCACCACACATTTGGTGATATATTTGAAAGTTATGCACCTATAAGGGCAATGCTTCCAAGGTCATCTACCAGTACTAGACCCTCATACAATGAGAATGTCATCACTCTGCGATTTGGTGACGAGGGAGATGAAGGGGATGCGCACCCCTCCACCTTTCCTTGCTAAACTTTCTTGCAAGCTGCTGGGATTCTTAATGATTTTATGACTTTGGTGCAGAGGGCTGTACTAACAAGTTACATGTAGGATGAGAGTGCACAATATTCTTTGCTTACTAAAAAATTTGTGGAGATTTTCTCCTTCACTAATAGTATGTTCAAGCCTTCTGTGTCTTTCAAAATTTATGGCAGGGCTCATTCTATGACATTGAAGAAATTTTGCAAGGCCCTGGGACTTGGTACAACTGGGTCATCAAAGAAGATTCAAGCTCTACCCGCTGATTTGTTAGAGCTTTACCGAGGAATAACCAATGATGATGACCGTAGAGCTCAGCGAGGGAAGATAAAGAACATTCAACTTACAGCCATCAGGTATTTTGCCTACTATCTTACCACCAGTGTTCTTGGTAGGGAGAACACTAGTAATATTTCCAACTATCAATTGGCCTTCTTAGCTGCTGCACTCAACAATGAGTATAAGTATAATCTTGGTTCTCTCATTGCTCATCGTCTAGCTACTAAGGGACCCATTTATGGGGGAATTATTGCTACTCGTATTGCTTCTACCTTGGACATTGTTGTTGATCCACATGATACAGTTTTGGCTCCTTAGAGGCTTGATCTTGCTGCCATGAAGGCGCACCACTTTGTCACCACTAGCTCTACTCTTGAGAACTTAGTTTATAGAATGCTGTTTACTGACAAGGAAGAGAGAGAGAGAGAGATCCCTCTACCCCAAACCACTTTGTTCAGTATTTCTCAGGGACCTTGGTCACACTCGAAGGCGGAGATGGATGACAATCTGCACTCTCTTAACTTCCACGAGCACTATCAGGAGGAAGCACCATCATACAACCCCCCTTCGTATTACACAGGGGAGGCCTCGAGCTCGTACCAGGACAAGGGAGCTTCCTCGACATACTACAGAGGTGCATCTACTTAGGCACCATGGGATTGAGCCCCACTTAAGCCAAAAGCCTAAGCTTGGGGGGAGGTACACCGACATCACACTCATATATATATCATGTTCGGTCGGTTGTTTGTATATCCATTGTTTTGCTTTCTTTTTGGTTTTTGTTGCTTCTTTCTAAACTACCAAAAATACCAAAAATATTTTCGTTGTTTCTCTTGGGTTTTTTCTTTGTTTATTTGCTTTGGTTTGCCTTAAAATAAAAATCCAAAAAGATTTTTCTTTGTTTGGTTTGCTTTGTTTTTGTTTGGTTTTTCTTTGTTTGCTTGTTTCTAAAAAATAAAAAAAACCAAAAATATTTGTTGTTCTTTGGTTTTTTGAGTTCTTTGCAGGCTTCAGCCGTCCTTAGTGGATTTTGGTTTCATGTTAATTATTCAAGTCACACAAGTGAAGGGCAATAATGAAGATTAAGACAATCGAGGTGTGGTAAGAGGCTGGTAACGAACTCTATTTGTTTCATTTTTGTACATATACTCGTCATTGTGAGCATGCTTAGCCTGTTTGTGTAAGGTGTATGTCATTATGGATGCTTAGTAGTTCTTGATTGTCTATGATTAGCTCTAGCTTGCTAATAGTTTGTAGCATGTCATATGAATGTTTGCTTGCATTGTTTTATTCATACTTTGGTATGATATATGTGGTATCCTCCTCTGACTGTTCATGTGAATCGACTTGGCACATGCTCACGCATGCATATGACTAATCAATAATCAGTAAGACTTAATGATTTATTTTGCCTCAGAGTTCTTGTATCACTTTCATGCCATAATTAGTCCCGTTTCGTTGCAAGCATGATTATGACAGTTATTGCTCTCTCGTTTGTCGCTCCCTCTCTACTGCTAGCCTTCACTTGCACTGAGTATGTGCTCTACCTATGCTTCCAACTCCCCAAAACCAATATTGCTAGCTGTGTCCACCATACCTACCTATTATCATCATTTGCTATTTCAGTGCATATTTCTATGCCGTGTTTTCTTCCAAAATAAAATGTTTGTCTGTTTTGAGAAAGTTAGTTAGTAAAGCTCTCACGAACTTGATGGCACACTTTATTCCTTGCGCTTGCTAATTATATGCTGGGAGTCAGCAGAACCGTGCTGTCACGAGGAACGCTTTCAACACTTTTTGGATATCTCATCCAGTTGATTCCTTGATCTTTTGTTTACGGATGTCGACAATGTGAAATAAATTGGGAGGTTGTGAGTTCATGGAGTTTATACATTGTGTTAGAGAAACGCCTGGGCCGCTAGCCTAAGCCATCATTAATCATGGTGGAAACTTGCAGCATCACCATAATGAGCATCTATGAAGCATCCTCAATAAAAAGCTATGCATATGGTAAATAAAAAGATTGCCGACATGCTCATTATCTGCTTGCCTTGTCATTTTGGTTATGGGAAAGCTCATGTACCATGTGCAAGGGGTATCCCGTTGGCGGTTCTCGATGATATGCATGTATTTACAATGACAAGAACTTTTAGGTGACCAAAGTTGAGTAGCATGCGGAGCGACCCTCGTACTCAAGGGACTTGGGATTTCCAGTCTATGGTATGTCAAGCATATGATTCAGAGTGGACCTCACTTTCACCTTAACCACATTAAGATGCCTATGATAGGGGCAATGAGAGCTCAAAGCTAATGAGTACCTTCCTTTCAGCATTTGGAAGCCTTTCAAATCTTCACAAAACCGTTTTCACAACTTTTGTTGAGTCACCACTTATTCTATGAGCACCTTCTTGAGAGCATAGTTGTCATTCTTATGTTTGTCTCAAAACTTGGTTAATTATGCCATGACTTTGATGCTTGTATCTCTGATATTTTTACTTCTTGTATTCATGTGAACTTCAGAGGTGCCTTGGCATTTATATTGTGCTCTACAAACAAAGGCAAGTGAGATACCACTCTATCATACCTTTTTATGAGCATTGCAATGTTGCTTATGTTTATGTTTCATGGTACTTATTATTATTGAGTTGGTTTCTATTCATAGCTTGCAATGACTATTGAGTAGACTTAGTTGCATACTTCTTATTATGAATTATATAAGCATATACTCCTGTGCTGAGAATATATACATCATATGAAGCAAAGTGTTCGTGAAAGTTCTTTTATCGCACTCAGTTTTCAATTGAATTGCTTGAGGACAAGCAATAAGCTAAGCTTGGGGGGGAGTTGATACGTCCAAAACGTATCTACTTTCTCAAACACTTTGCTATTGTTTCTTCTCTAAACTTGTGTGATTTGGATACAACTAACACAGACTGACGTTGTTTTCAGCAGAATTACCTTGGTGTCTTGTTTTTGTGAAGAAAATCAACTATTAGGAAAAATCCCTGAAAATATGCCAAAAATTATATTTCACCAGAAGATCCACGGAGCCAGAAGGGGATACGGACACTACAAGGAATCTGGCTATATATGACCCTCCATTTTTGTCACAAAATCGTCATAGTAGTCTGTTTATGACGATTCTATGACGATTTTGAGATCGTCAAAAGCTGGGCGTCGCAAATGAACTATAACGACGATTTTGATGAAATCGTCATAACTGTCTATGACGATATTGGATCGTCATAACCGTTATGACGATCCAATATCGTCACGCGCAAATTGGCCTCGCCAGGTCAGATCCTACGTGGCCAATCCGACGTGGCAAAGAATCAGCCCGGTCCATTTTGAAGGTCTATATGGGCCAAGCCCAATAATTTTAGCCTTTTATTAACTGGGCCCTAGCCTTTTCGATGCTCTTTTTTTTAGGCCTAGGCCTTTTATAATCCGTTTAATTATTGGGTTTGGCCATTTTCGGTCCTTTTAAGATTTGGGCTTCGACCTGTACACGGTCCATTTCTTTTTCCTTTTTTAGCCTTTATTTTCTGAAATTGTACACTGTTCAGAATTGGAATATTTATGGTCAAGGCCTGTTTAGAGCCCAAATATGATCTAGTTCACTAGTACATCGGACAAGCAAAACAAATAATCCAAAACAAATTCAAATTACAATCACAACATTTAATCAAATATAAGTCTCATCTGTCGATAATCAACACGTATAAGATGCATTTCAAACACCAAGCATATACAGATAGCAGAGAGAACACGCTCCGACTAAGAAGGTACAAATGGATCACTCAGTGAGATAGCGGCTAGCTGATGAGTTGGGGTATTAGCCTGCTGCTAGGCACAACTGAGAAGTGCTGCATAGCTTCTATCACCTTGGCCTTCGGAGCATCAAACGACTCGATAAGATGAAGAACCTGTCTAGTCCATATCAAGAAGAATTCGAGTAAAACCTTAGCAGCACGATCATTCTCCAGCTGATCAAAAAGTGGTTACAAGCTCTCACCAAGCATCTGCACAAATTATGCAAGAGTTGTAATGAATATAGTCATCAGTAATGAATGAAACTGTAATGAATGAAATTCTACTGTCAGCATGGACGAACCCACTTTCTATAGTAAAGTGAAGTTCTTTTTTGCTAAATGTTCACACTGTCCAAGAGCAAAAGGCAATACCATGCATATACTTAGACATCACAATCACTCGATGGACCATAAATTGAGGGCATGGTGCATAGGTAAACAATATTTATAATTATCAGGATACAGAGCTAGAAAACAAATGGTGGTTCCTAATTTTATAATTATTAGGACATCCAACTCAAGTTAGGTACATCCAGCATGAACCCAATATAAGTATGGCACAACTCAGGCATATTAAGTTTGGCACTACCATCAATTAAAATCAACATAGTATAGATGGTTCTCTATTTTGGACATATTGCACTGACAATGCTCTTGGTTTCTCAGTACAGAAGCATCCTGAATCCAGAAATGAAACTTCCTAGAAATCACAGCAGCAGCAACCACATACCCGAACAAAGAGGAGCAACAGAAATCAGATCAGTATGGTGCTACCAGACTTGAATTTTACCCCACCTGAAGAAGATGATGTCCATATAGTACAAGGAGAACATGTAGGTGCATAAGGCCTGCTGCGGGTAGGTCCTAGAGGAGCCAAAGTCATCCTTGGAAAGTGGCAACCACCAGTGTACGGCATCACTGATGATTCTAGAGTCCTGCCACAACAAAGATCCAAAACAAACAGGTCAAGGACAGAATGACTAATCAAAGTAGTGGATTCTTCCGTAGATCTGTACTGTCATGATATAGAAGAAATTGAGGATTTGGGATACCAAATTGATCATAGAAATGGAAATTATTATACATGGCCTAAGCCTATATTGCTATCTATACATAAACCAGTAGCAAAAGAGGAAAATATGCTGCATAGTAATCTATTTCCTTCTATTAGAAAAAGAAGGGAATACTATATCAAACACACAAACGTGCATGGTCATGTACCCAGCCCAGGTCAGATCAGATCATATCGAAAACAGGAGCTACCAATCATCATCAATTGATTATCAAACTATAACTTTGAGCTATCAACTCACTTAGTTGAATTAACAAGGACTATAAGGGAGTGGGAGAGATCGAATACTTATCTGAACCAAACCACGGCGATGGAGACGGTGAGGGTGGGGGATGCGACAGTAATGATAATGGGTGGCTTCATTATCTTATGCTACCGACATTTTCTGAGAAGCATATCCTGATTTGAGGGTATGAAAACCAATATAATGTTATGCCAATATGGTTTCAACTCAAGGAAAATTAGTAGTACAAATAAAACCAACTAGGATATTACATGTTAACTCATCCGTAAACAAGCATAGTCCTAGGAAGTTTCAGAAGTACATTAGCTATCCTTTTCATACTTAGCAGAAATCATAATTCAAGACATGGACAGAAAAGGTTTGCTGAACAGCTATATTGTTAAATGTGTGCAATATGTGACTTGAGAGAAAGGAATAACTAGTTTCTTAATGCACATGAATAATGATAACATAATCCTAACATGTACAAGCCAAGGAACAACTAATGTTCTCGCATATGCACTGCTAGTAAAGATCAACTAGCATGGTCACATAACATGTATACTAATTGGACATCGGGGAATCTGCAGTGACGTCGGGGAAGCCACAGTCCAATAAGACCATTAGGCATCGACAGAAATAAAACCATAGACATCACAACAAAGCCACTCTCCAATAAGATTCAAGAAAGGAATCAGGCGGTATCATCAGTAGGTAGGAAAAGAGGGGGAAATGGCTACCTCGAGAAGTCCTCGAAAGTGGAGAAAGTGTGGATGGGGTGGATGGTGCTCCACGAGTCC
Organism: Avena sativa; assembly: GCA_916181665.1. NCBI lineage: Eukaryota > Viridiplantae > Streptophyta > Magnoliopsida > Poales > Poaceae > Avena > Avena sativa. Next base: position 406,307,252 of record OV702283.1, on the reverse strand, counting down.
TGCAACCTGTACTTGCCAATAGTGCAGGATAACAGAACAAGCAATACATGAGTCACACTAATAAGATAGGTGAGGCAACTACCATTAGAGATAAGAAGCTGGCCATGAATATATATATATTGTTAATGAGGCATTTATACTACTACTATTTAGTAACAGAAAAATCTAATTCAAGTCAAAACAGCAGCAACTTCTAAAGTGATGATGGATCAAAAATTCCACTACTCTCCTTAGAAACAAGTATAGAACTAGGGCTAACCATTTAACAGGCCTTAGCATAGCTTAGGCATAAAAGAAAATCGACTTTATCTAGCATTTAGAATAGGCCTGGCAGTTCCAGACTTGTTGCAATACGAGAAAGGTTTGAAATTTAGACCACTATTCTCTGACGAAGCATCATGGTGAAAATTACTAAACAACATAAGATAATGCCCATACTAAGACAAAATTATCCCATTCACTCTCTATTCTAGCCATTCAAACCAAAGAAGCATCCGTAGACCCTAGCAAACTTCTACAGCACCCAGTCGCAGAGCAGAACAGAAAAGGAGCAGAGGTGTGAGAGCCATATAGATACCATGAAGAGGTCGAGATCCTCGCCCTCTGAGGGTCCGAGGGCCCAGCCGACAACGTCAAGTGGGGGCAGGCGGGCCGCGACCTGAGCGTCGATGCGGGGGAGCTGGTCGACGGGGGTAGCGACACAGAGGCAGGCGACGACCTCCTTCATCCATGGAGGAGGAGGGTGTGCAACATGAAGACATGGCACTGCCAGAAGGAAAGCAAGGCACAATTAGGTGGCCACATGACGCATCATGATCTCATGGCAACCGTAGGTGAGAGAATAATTATCAATGAGGGATATGAGAAGGTTTTGGAAATAAATAGACTCACACAAATACATACATAACCCGCAGCTATCTTATTGAATGAAAGGCACCATGTTGGTAACTAAACAAACCTCAAGAAGCAGAAGGTATGTTACCAGAATAATATTTATTTCTCAAGTACACTCGAACCAGAAAGTATGTTAATAGAATATAATATTTACTTCTCCAATGTTCATAGTCATGCATATTGATACTACTTGATAATACTCAAGAGAATATTTTAAGGGAAAAAATCAAGATTAATATGGTCTGACTAAACTAATGCAAGCATGGTCTGATCAAACATGTAGAGTGGATGCATTATTTATTCTACCATAAACACAACCGTAACAAACAAATTAATGCCTTCATGCAAAGAAGAACAGATAATAACAACACTTTTGCACCAAAGGATATAAAACAGGTGCGATTATTTCACACTTATCATAGTTATCACCCCTTCTTTCTAGCTACAACCATGCATACATGGACCTGATATGAAAAACAACATTAAAGCACTAGATGCATTAAGAACGATAACTGGTTCATAGTATCATGAGCTACACCCCTTGTTCACCAAATTTTTGACACCACTGGAACACCACAGGAGGGCACCAACACCACCAGAACACCATTGGAGGGCACCACCAACACTGGAACAGCAAGATGTCATGGGAAAAACCGAATGTCAATAAGCACTCAACACATATCAGTTCCTAGAATAGGTGTATGCATAAGAGAATCGAGGTATATACATATTTTATACCTATATGGCTATACATGAACTAGTAGTACTACTACTAACAAAATAATCTGAGGCATTGACAAATATTCATGACAACATGGGTACTGTTATGAGAGTGCATGTTTTAAGTAGTGTAAGCATGTTTAAACAATATCAGATTACTTTGTGCACATAGCAGCATGGGTTCCTCATGATTATTGAAAGTACCAACACATATTATAATTACTTATCAGTGAACCATATAAGTAGACCACAAGCAGATGGATTACATGTGTTTTGATGTATATACAACTAACTAAATCACATTAGACTTATCCAGATAATAAAGCATCAAAAAACAAAGTTGTTAAACAAACACAAACTAATCTGGTACCTAAATCCGATGTCTTATTCGAAAGACCTGCAGCAAGACCTCATGTATAACATGTTTAAAACTGTAGGTTTCAAGAAGTGAAAGAGTCTGAATCTTTCAATTAGCACCGATTACCTATTTCAGGGGATGCAAATCTCTTATCATTTTGTATTTCAGGGGACAGCAGATAGAGGTGCTGAGAGAGGACCCGAGAGAGATAGGGGCGAGGTAGGGTGAAGAGAGAGACATGACCTGGAAGTGCCGCAACATGGTTGGGATCCAGAGCTTCCGCTGCTCCTCGAACCTATGTCGTCCTTGATCTGTAGCATCCCGCCATGGCCAAGACCTGAGACGCTAGACTGAGCTCGACCTCCATCCCATCCATGCTTTGGTGGAGAAGGAGGCTCCAGCCTCTAGTGCCTAGGTTGGCGTCCGCGCCGTCGCCTCTGGTCCCTGCCATGCCGCCGCCTCCTCCCTCGGCATGCTCTTCCCTCAGTGTCCGGCAACCGGCTAGTTGCCCTACTCCGATCGCGGCCTTGGTGTCCGCGAGCAGGACCTCCGCATCCTCTTCGCCTCCCAGACGACGGCGGTGGACGTTGGGTCGAGGTGGACCTTGTCCTCCGATCAACGGGTGGAAGCACCGGCCACTGCGGCTCCTCCCGGTGTCACATCCCAAGATTTTCCAAATCTTGTAATGTGAAAATAAATGAATAAAATAAAACTTTTTTTGATTTTCAGGGCCAGAAGAAACTTTTTGAATTCAAATGGAACCTCAAACCAATTTGGATCAAATGAAATCCTAAAGGGATTTAAAAAGTTAAATAAACAATAAACTTCAAAATATTTAGACTTACTATTTTGGATCTTTTAAATAAAAGGTTTTGGCTTTCAAAAGAAAAAGTGGATTTATAAATAAAGATTATTTTATAAAGCCAAATTAAACCTTGGCCAAACTTTTGAATTAAAACATTTTGTTTTGAATAAAAATAGCAAAGGTTTATTTAAATAAAATAATAAGGACTTAATATCCAAATTTTATTAAAGTAAAGGCTTTTCCCATTTTAAATAAAACACTAAAACTTATTAAATTATTTTAAATAAGTTTTCCAAATATTTTATATTCTCAAATAAAACCTACTGAAGTGTTTTGGTTTTATTTTAGATTTCAAAATAAATATTTTAATAAAACAAATCCTATTTGATTTAATAACTAAGGTCCATTCTATTTAATTATTAATGGAACCTAAAATAAAAATGTTATTTTGTTTTAAACAAGTTTCCAAGTATTCTTTATTTCCAAATAAAACCTACTGATTTGGTTTTGAAAATATTTGGATTTTAAATGAGGTTTTTATTAAATAAATCAAACCCTATTTGATTAATAAACCATGGTCCATTTTATTTAATTAATAAATGGATCCTAAAAAGAATAAAAATATTATTTTATTTTGGGATTGGTTTATGTTGATAAACAGAACCAAAAACTTATTTGCAAGTATGGTGATTGTTTGAATGTTTGAATGTTTGAATGATGTTTGATTGTTTGAAATTTCAAAACAGAAATTGAAATTGGAAAAAGAAAAAGGTTTTCAGACGGAAAAAAATAGAGCAAACGACCCAGCCCAGCTAAAAGCCCAACTAAACCCAGCAAACAGCCCACCTCTCTCCCCCCCCAAAGCATTCTTTTCTCACTCAAAAACTTACCCGCACAGAGAGTGACAACTAGACCCCACACTCGCGCTCTCTCTCTCACAGACAGCCAGGACCCACCCCTCCTGTTCATCGTTCTCACCCGCATCGACCGTTCTTCCCCGTTTCTGGCAGTGATTTCGCGTCGTCAATTCGCTTTAATGCCGCGATTAAACCTCGTAGTGATCACGCGTGATAAATCCCCTCTTACTCCTCTTCCATTCCCCCCAAACCCCACGCCTCGAGAGCCACCAGGCTGTCGCAATTTTCTTCTGCACTGCCGCCGTCTCCGACGAGATTCTCGGCTAAATTCCGGCGGCACCGCATCGCCCCTTGCCTCCCTGAGCACCCTAGCAGCTTCCCCACTCCCAGACACATCTCCCAGTACCTTTCGTTCGACCGCGGGCGCCCCAGAGCACCGGCTACGACAAGCTATGAACGACGCCGCCGTCTGCAACCTCTCCGACGACCTCCCCTGGTAAACGCTGACCGCCCCGAGCCTCCTCGTTCACGCTCCCTCACTCGCCTCGGTCTTGCGCAACTAACCCTGACCTCTGTTTGTCTTTTCGTGACCAGTAGCCTCGTCTTCGACCACGGACAGAGCCATCCGACGCCGTTCCCAACTCCGGCAAGAGATCCCACCTGACCCCGTGCGCCCCTTGCCAAGTCGACCACACGCCGAGCACCACCTAGTCCTCGCGAACACGGTGAGCACTCCCTCTGTCTTCCTCGCTTCCTAGAACCACCGTAGCACCACCACCTGGCTGTGCGCCGCCGCTAGCCGCCGCCGGCGCCGCTCGCATATGGTCAAGCAGACCAGCACCGTAGGATCGAGATCCGGCGCTCACGATTAGATCACTTAGCACCGAAGGGGTACGCGATAAGGACCGTGCGATCTAATTAGATCCAACGCGTCACAGAGCCGATCCGGCCGAACCGGTATCGTCCAATTAGAAAGCGACGCGTGGCCAGTTTGATTAAAAACAGAAGTTTGAAATCTGATTTAGTTGTGAAATTCAAACCCATGTAACTTTGGATCCACACGTCCAAAAAATACAAATTTTATGTCGTTGGATTCAGGAGAACAAACCCTAGCCAACCATGCCCTTAGTTTAGCAAATAGTATCTGTTAGCTTGTTTGAATTTGCAGAAACATTTATATGCTTGTTAAGGATGTAAAAATTGTTTAAAAATGAATTTGGTGTTAAAATCTTTGGCAATTGGATTGATTTGAACCTACTGACCCTAGGAAACACTTTGTGGACTCAAAAATGTATTTGGTGAAATAAAATAATGATTCTTTGATTTAAAACCATTTCTAGTCAAATAGAAATGTGGTTTATTTATTAAAAATGGTTTTGGAAGAAAACCTTTGGAAAATGTTTTGTTTTAAAACTCTCTGACCCCAAACACCAAGTTTTATAGTTTGAAAACATATTTGGTGAACCCTATAGGTTAATGCCTTAGTAGAAATATTTCTACACCACATAAAATGATACTTTGTTTTGAAAATGGTTTGAAGTGAAACCTTTTGTAAAATGACTTTGCCACTTTACAAAATGACCATTAGGTGTATTCCAATGTTTATGACCCATTAGGAACCACTTTTTCAAACAAAACAAAGCTTGGCATGCTTGCATGCATTACTTTGACTTTGTCATTTTATGTGTGTTGTTTTGCTTGAATGGTAGATTGAACTTGTGCCTTGCTTGATTGAATTGTAGTGACTTGAAGAGTGTGATTGTTGCAAGGACAAGGAGTGAACTTTTACCCTCTACCAAAAAGGCAAGTGATGCTTCATACTTTTGTCCCATTACTTTCACTATGCATTAGTGTTTTTGCTAAGTAAAACTTGCATGGATTTTGCTAAGTATAAACCTTGCTATAGGAAAACCTAGTAGATGAATCCTTAGTGGGATTTTCCTAAGTTAAGATTCCTACTACTATCAAGCTTAGCCTAGCTAATAGAAAACATGGGTGGAATATATATTCACACTATGGAAAAATATTCTAAGTCTGAGGACTTGAGTTTTGTTTAATAAAACAACTAAGTTAATGAATCACCTGGGTGGAATGGGACTTGCTTGGTGGTTTTTGGTTGAGTGGTTCACAAGGCCCATGTTTATGGTTTACCTTGTGTATCTCACTTGTGGATGGCCACCCAGGAACAAAGGGATTTGAGATGTCAAATGTTGAGAAGCTTCAAGTGCAACCACTTGGCAATATGGGCTCTGCCATGATCATATAGGTTGCAAGAACTTAGCCATATGGACAGTGGGTGCTAGTGTTTGATAGGTTGGAGCGCGTCCATTTTGGTCTAAGGGAAGGCTTCTGAAAGATCTTGTCTTGGGAAACCAAGTCTTGTGGGGAAAGTGCACCACCTCTGCAGAGTGTAAAATCTAAGTACTTAGCCATGTCCCTGGTAAAGGACAATTTGAGCATCAAGACATGGAAGAAATCAAGAATCTCATCATTCAAATTTCTAAGTTAAAAATCTTGTGGTTTGAACAAGGGTTGTTTGAAATCTTCAATCTTTGATTGAGAGATGCCTTGGTTAAAGGATCTTCAAATCTTTGATTGAGAAAAATGATTTTTGCCAAGCAAAACTTAGTATTTTCAAATGTTAAGGAAAAATCTATTTTGAGCAATGCAAGCCTCAACTACACTTAGCCAAATGCATATAGATGATAGACTCCACTATACTACCATAGTATCACTTGCCAATACAATTCAAATGTATTGACCCTTTGTGGCTGTAACTTGTATGTTGCAGGTTTGATTGATTTTAGTGAAGATTGATTGTTTAGGATTACAAAGTCTACAACCAACATTTGCCTGTGGCACTTTGAAGATGAAGGACCCCATGCTTATAGTTATTCCGCTGCAATGTAATGTAATAGCCAAATGAGCTATGTTTGATGTAATAAAATTATGTTATTCCTGGTTATAAAGTTATATTATGACCTTTGTTTCTTGATATTACATCTTAACTGTGGATGCTAGCTATTGATCCAGGGACTAGCATTGTAAACACAGGGGGCTCAATCTTATTAAAGATTGGAACCTCTATACCCGGGCTTGCGGAGGTGGATCTGAGGAACGAGGGGAATGGGGGGAGCGCAGCAATGGGATCTGGAGGTGATGGCGATCTGGAGGTTAGGTCGTGGCGGCGGGGATCGAGGGGTGGCGGCAACGCACACAGAGGAGGGCTGGCGGCGGGGATCGATCGGTTTGGAGGTAGGGTGTCGCGTGTGGGGACGCAAGTTGAGGCGCGGTGGGGAGATCGGCGGCGCACGGGGAGGCGATATGGAGGATGTGGGAGGTTAGGGTTTGACTGGAGGCAATATGGACAGGTGGCGATGGCTCGATCTGCGGCTGGGCCTAGGGTTAGCAGTGGAAGAGTGGGTGCGTGTTTTTCTTCCCGCTGCTGGCCCATTCGGTTTGGTCTAAGTGCTGATGTGGCCGTCCAGTCATATTAATATGATTAAATTTAGCAATATGACGATTTAGATTGGTCATATTAGGCTAAAAATAAAATCCTAAGCTGTATTACATAGATTATGACAATTTTATCTGATAAAATTATGACGATTTGGACCCAAAACGTCGTAATTCTAAAGGGTTTTGACCTCTCCAAATGGTCTACGACAATCTTGTGTGAAATCGTGTAGGGGTTCGTAGCATGGAAAACAAAAATTTTCTATCGCATACAAACAAACAAGCCAAGATCTATCTACTAGATTGTAGCAACGAGTCGATGGAATAACTTACCCTCGAAGATTCCAAAGTGTTTAACGAGAGTGGATTCTCGTGGGTGATGTAGTCGTACTCTTCCCGATCTCAAGATCGTGTAGACGATCCTTCCGGCGCTGCGTTCCGGCAGTGCTCCCGCAGTCGGTCACACGTTCGGTACTCGACGAAGACCTTCCTCTCCCTTGTTCCAGCAGGCAGCGGAGGTTGTAGCACTCTCCTCGTGATTCCGGCAGCACAACGGCGTGGTACCGGAAGTAGAGGGGAGATCCCGCAGGGCTTCGCCTTAAGCCGGAGCGAGTATGGTGGAGTATGAGAGAGGGCTATTAGTGGTCTAGTGATTAGACACACCAATTAGAAGGCTCTAAACCGAAGTCTAGGGCAATTAGAAGCTCTAAACCAAAACAGCTCTAAACCGGAGATTAGAGGATAGGAACTTGTGTGTCTAGAGGAGGAGGCCCTGCCCCTCCTTTTATGGGTGGAGGGTGCGGCCAAGGGGAGGGGAGTCCCTCCCCAAGTCGGCCTTGGTTGGCGCGCCGGCTTGGGGAGGAGACTCCTCCCCCAAGTCGGTTCCCAACTCCTCTTGCTTGTTTCCCACAGTTTCTTGTTCCGTTTGACTTTCAAACTGGACATTTGACTTTTCTGTTTTAGGATTCAATTTAATCCTTTATTTGGAACAGCAAGAACACTTAGTACATGATGCAATCATTCCAATATGTAATGACACATTCATGTACCCCTCCCCCCTCCCGGAGTGCCGGACATTCCGGAACCTTCTAGAACATTCACCGGAATCATTTCCGAACTCCGAAACGGGACTTTCCTTATATGAATCTTATTCTCCGGACCATTCCGGATCACCTCGTGATATCCCGGATCCCATCCGAGACTCCGAACAACATTCGGTCTCTTTCTCATAATACCATAACTACTCAAAACAACGTCGAATCCTTAAGTGTGTCTCCCTACGGTTCGTGAATTATGCGGACATGATCGAGACACTTCTCCGAACAATAACCAATATAGGAATCTGGAAATTCATATGGCTCCCACATATTTCTACGATTACTTTGCGATCGAATGAACCACTTACATACGATACCAATTTCCCTTTGTCTCACGATATATTACTTATCCGAGATTATGATCGTCGGTATCTCTGCATACCTAGTTCAACCTCGTTACTGATAAGTACTCTTTTCTCGTTCCCGTGATATGTGATCCCTTGTGAGCCAGTCACATGCTTGCAAGCTAATTGGATGACATTTCACCGAGAGGGCCCAAAGAATATCTATCCGTCATATGGATGGACAAATCCCACTCTTGGTCCATGTGTCTCAACCAATACTTTCCGAACACTCAATGCCACCTTTATAGCCACCCAGTTATGGTGTGGTGTTTGATGTCATCAAAGCATCCATCCGGTAAAGGTGATATGCATGATCTCATGGTCGAAGGAATTAGGTTACTATGTATTAGAAAGCATATAGCAATTGAACTATTGAAATGACTTGATCTTTATGCTATGCTTATCTATAGGAGTATGTCCACCATATCATTCTCCTAATGATATGATCTTGTTGTTGATAACATCTCAATGTTCATGATAGGGAAACCACAATAATTTATCAACCAACAAGCTAGTGAAGTATAGAGGCTATACTAGGGACTTCAAATTAAGTTTACAAATCACACAAGTATTAATGTTTCCTTGTTAATACTATTATAGCATGAATGTAAACATTTATCATAAACACAAAGATATAATAATAACTACATTTATTATTGCCTCTAGGGCATATCTCCAACAGTCTCCCACTTGCACTAGAGTCATCTAATCTAGATTACATGGTAATATACCGAACACCCATGGCAGTTTGGTGTTGGTCATGTTTTGCCCTCGGAGAGGTTTAGTCAACGGATCCGCCACATTCAGATCTGTGTGTACTTTGCAAATCTTTATATCCCCATCCTGGATATGTTCTCGAATAGCGTGAAAACGTAGCTTGATATGCTTCAGCTTCTTGTGTGACCTTGGTTCTTGCGCATTGGCTATGGCGCCCATGTTATCACAGTAGATAGACATTGGGTCCAGCGCACTAGGAACCACACCCAGCTCTGTAATGAACTCTTTCATCCATATCGCTTCTTGTGAACCCTCCGAAGCAGCCATGTATTCCGATTCAGTTGAAGATCTCGCCACAACGCTTTGCTTTGCACTCCTCCAGCTAACTGCTGCACCATTCAAAATAAATACGTATCCAGATTGTGATTTAGAATCATCCGGATCGGTGTTCCAACTAGCATCGGTGTAACCATTAACAACGAGCTGTTCATCACCTCCATAAGAAAGAACCATATCCTTAGTTCTTCTCAAGTACTTAAGGATGTTTTTGACCGCTGTCCAATGATCCACTCCTGGATCACTTTGATATCTGCTAGTTAAACTAACAGCATATGCGATGTCGGGTCTAGTACATAGCATAGCATACATTAGAGATCCTATGGCTGATGCATAGGGAGTCTTACTCATCCTTTCTCTATCTTCTGCCGATGTCGGACTTTGAGTTTTACTCAAGATCGTATTGGGCAACATGGGCAAGAACCCTTTCTTGCTTTCTTCCATTCCAAACCTCTTTAGAACTTTGTCCAAATATGTACTCTGAGACAATGATATTTGGCGTTTCGATCTATCTCTGTAAATCTTTATGCCTAATATGTAAGCTGCTTCGCCAAGATCCTTCATTGAAAAACTATTATTCAAATATTCTTTGACACTATTAAGAAGGTCTACATCATTCCCAATCAACAATATGTCATCCACATATAGTATTAAGAATGCTACAGAGCTCCCACTCACTTTCTTGTAAATACAAGCTTCTCCATAAGTTTGTATAAAACAAAAACTTTTGATTACCTTATCAAAACGTTGATTCCAACTTCGGGATGCTTGCTTCAATCCATAAATGGACCGTTGAAGTTTGCATACCTTGTTAGCATCTTTAGGATCGACAAAACCTTTGGGTTGCATCATATACAACTCTTCATCAATATCTCCATTGAGGAATGCTGTTTTGACATCCATCTGCCATATCTCATAATCATAATATGCAGCGATTGCTAACATGATCCTCACAGATTTTAGCTTTGCTACCGGTGAGAAAGTCTCATCGTAGTCAACTCCTTGAATTTTTCGAAACCCTTTTGCGACAAGTCGAGCTTTATAGACAGTAACATTACCATCAGCATCTGTTTTCTTCTTGAAAATCCATTTGTTCTCGACAGCCTTACGGCCATCCGGTAAGTCCACCAAAGTCCATACTTGGTTTTCGTACATGGATCCAATCTCGGATTTCATGGCTTCTTGCCATTTATTGGAATCTGGGCTCATCATCGCTTCCTCATATGTCTCGGGGTCATCGGTGTTGTCCACCAACATGACACTCATAACGGGATCATACCAATCTGGAGTGGTACGAGTTCTCGTTGACCTCCGAGGCTCTGTAGCAACTTCAACCGAAGTTTCATGATCACCATCATTAGCTCCCTCTCTTATTGGTGCAGGCACCACAGGAACTTCTTCCGGTGCTGCGCTACTCGCAATTTCGAGAGAAGGTTCGGCAACCTCGTCGAGTTCTACTTTCCTTCCAGTCACTTCTTTCGAGAGAAATTCCTTCTCTAGAAAGGATCCATTTTTGGCAACGAAGGTTTTGCCTTCGGATCTATGATAGAAGGTATACCCAATAGTTTCCTTTGGGTATCCTATGAAGACGCATTTTTCCGCTTTGGGTTCTAGATTGTCCGGCTGTAACTTCTTTACATAGGCTTCGCATCCCCAAACTTTAAGGAACGACAATTTAGGTTTCTTCCCAAACCATAATTCATATGGTGTCGTTTCAACGGATTTAGACGGTGCCCTATTTAAAGTGAATGCAGCTGTTTCTAATGCATAACCCCAAAATGATAGCGGTAAATCTGTAAGTGACATCATAGAACGAACCATATCTAAGAGAGTTCGATTACGACGTTCGGACACACCATTACGCTGTGGTGTTCCCGGCGGTGTCAATTGTGAAAGTATTTCGCATTTCTTCAAATGCTCGCAAAACTCGTAACTTAGATATTCACCTCCACGATCAGAACGTAGAAATTTAATCTTCTTATTACGTTGATTCTCTACCTCACTTTGAAACTCCTTAAACTTCTCGAAAGTTTCGGACTTATGTTTCATGAAATAGATATACCCATATCTACTCAAGTCATCCGTGAAGGTAAGAACATAACGATAACCACCGCGCGATGCTACACTCATTGGACCACACACATCGGTATGTATGATTTCCAATAAGTCCGTAGCTCGCTCCATCATACCAGAAAATGGAGTCTTAGTCATTTTTCCCATCAGACATGCTTCGCATCTTTCAAGTGATTCAAAATCAAGTGATTCAAGAAGTCCATCGGAATGGAGTTTCTTCATACGCTTCACTCCAATGTGACCAAGACGACAGTGCCACATATAGGTCGAATTATCGCTTGATTTCAAACGTTTAGCCTCAATGTTGTTGATATGTGTATTTCCACTATCGAGATTTAATAAGAATAGACCATCTATCAAAGGTGCATGTGCGTAAAACATATTACTCATATAAATCGAACAACCATTATTCTCGGACTTAAATAAGTAACCGTCTCGCAATAAACAAGATCCCGATATAATGTTCATGCTCAACGCAGGCACCAAATAACAATTATTTAAGTATAAAACTAATCCCGATGGTATATGAAGGGGTAGCGTGCCGACCGCGATCACATCAACCTTTGATCCGTTTCCCACGCGCATCATCACCTTGTTCTTCGCTAGCTTCCGTTTATTCTGCAGCATCTGTTTCGAGTTACAAATATGAGCAACCGAACCAGTATCAAATACCCAGGCACTACTACGAGTACTAGTGAGATACACATCAATAACATGTATATCAGATATACCTTTCTTCTTGATGTTGCCGTTCTTCAAATCCGCCAAGTACTTTGGGAAATTCCGCTTCCAGTGACCTTCTCCCTTGCAGTAAAAGCACTCAGTATCAGGCTTAGGTCCAGCCTTGGTCTTCTTCGCCGGCGTGGTAACTTTCTTACCACCCTTCTTGAAGTGTCCCTTTTGCTTAGACTTGCCTTTCTTGAATTTGGTGGTCTTATTGACCAACAACACTTGGTGCTCTTTCTTGATCTCCACTTCTGCAGATTTCAACATGGCAAAGAGTTCTGGCAACGTCTTGTTCATGTTCTGCATGTTGTAGTTCATCACAAAGTTCTTGTAACTTGGTGGTAGTGATTGGAGGACACGGTAAATCCCCAAAGCATTAGGAATCACTATACCCAAGCTTTGAAGTTTGTTTGCGTGCCCAGACATCTTAAGCACATGCTCACTGACGGAGCTGCCCTCTTCCATCTTGCAGTTAAAGAACTTTTCAGAAGCCTCATAGCTTTCAATAGCCGCATGAGTCTCAAAAATCAATTTGAGATCCTCGACAATATCATATGGGTCTGAATCCTCAAACCTTTTCTGAAGCTCCGATTCCAAAACCATACAAGATAGCACACTGAACTATGGAGTACTGATTCTTCCGAGCGAGGTAAACATTCTTTACTTCATCGGGAGCATCATCTGCAGGTGGGTCACCCAGCGGTGCATCCAGCACATAGGTCAAATTACCAGCTGTGAGGACAATCCTCAAATTGCGGAACCAATCCGCGAAGTTGCTTCCATTGTTTTTCAACTTTTCTTTCTCTAGGAACGCATTAAAATTGATGGTAGGGGTTGCCATTGATATACAACATATTTGCAATAGTTTAGACTAAGTTTATGACAAATTGAGTTCAAATTAATAATGAAATTAAACTAGGTGAACTCCCACTCAAAACAATATCCCTCACATTGTTTTAGTGATCACACGAACCAAATCCACCATATCAACACCGATCATCACGAGAGTTGACATAGTTTCAATGGCGAACAATCGACATGTTCATCATATCTACTATATGATTCATGCTTTACCTTTCGGTGATCCGTGTTCCGAGACCATGTCTGTACATGCTAGGCTCGTCAAGATCAAACCTTAGTTTCCGCATGAGCAAATCTGGCTTGCTCACGTTGTATACACTTGCAGAATCTAACACACCCGATCATCACGTGGTGCTTCGAAACAACAAGCTTTAGCAACGGTGCTAACTAAGGGTGAACACTTTATGACTTGAAATTGATGTGCATGAGGGATCATCTTATAATGCTACCGTCGTCTACTAAGCAATACAAGATGCATAAAGGATTAACATCACATGCGATTCAATATATATGTGATATGATATGGCCTTTCTTCTTTGTGCTTCCGATCTCCATCTTCAAGCACGAACATGATCTCCATCATCACCGGCATTGCATCAAGGTCAATGACGCTTCTCCATGGTTGTCGTCCACCGGCTTCAACTATTACAACTACTTTGAATAGACACGCGGGTCTTAACATAAATTAAAGACAACCATATGGCTCCTGCCGGTTGCCAACTTACAATAAGGAACATTGCATACATCAAATATAATCACAATCATGGCCATATCACATCACTGCACACCCCTGCAAAACAAAGTTAGACGCCTCTACTTTCTTTGCATATTTTACGTGGTTTGGGGCTTTCAATAAGTGTCGTTCTAACTTACGAACAAGAACCACAACATTGATACTAGCATTGTTGATCACCCGTTGTAAATTGGATCTTAACTATGCTAGGAGAAACAGGCACCCGCAAAGCCACTTATGCAATACAAGTTGCATGTCAAGCGTGGAGCAAGTCTCATGAACGATGTCATGTAAGGTTAGCCCGGGCCGCTTCATCCCAACATACCGCAAGATGCAAAGTACACAAGAAGTAATCGACAATAAAAGCATCAACGCCCACAATGACCATTGTGTTCTACTCGTGCAACAGATCTACACATAGACACGGCTCTGATACCACTGTAGGGGTTCGTAGCATGGAAAACAAAAATTTTCTACCGCATACAAACAAACAAGCCAAGATCTATCTACTAGATTGTAGCAACGAGTCGATGGAATAACTTACCCTCGAAGATGCCAAAGTGTTTAACGAGAGCGGATTCTCGTGGGTGATGTGGTCGTACTCTTCCCGATCTCAAGATCGTGTAGACGATCCTTCCGGCGCTGCGTTCCGGCAGCGCTCCCGCAGTCGGTCACACGTTCGGTACTCGACGAAGACCTTCCTCTCCCTTGTTCCAGCAGGCAGCGGAGGTTGTAGCACTCTCCTCGTGATTCCGGCAGCACAACGGCGTGGTACCGGAAGTAGAGGGGAGATCCCGCAGGGCTTCGCCTTAAGCCGGAGCGAGTATGGTGGAGTATGAGATTGGGCTATTAGTGGTCTAGTGATTAGACACACCAATTAGAAGGCTCTAAACCGAAGGCTAGGGCAATTAGAAGCTCTAAACCAAAACGGCTCTAAACCGGAGATTAGAGGATAGGAACTTGTGTGTCTAGAGGAGGAGGCCCTGCCCCTCCTTTTATGGGTGGAGGGTGCAGCCAAGGGGAGGGGAGTCCCTCCCCAAGTCGGCCTTGGTTGGCGTGCCGGCTTGGGGAGGAGACTCCTCCCCCAAGTCGGTTCCCAACTCCTCTTGCTTGTTTCCCACAGTTTCTTGTTCCGTTTGACTTTCAAACTGGACATTTGACTTTTCTGTTTTAGGATTCAATTTAATCCTTTATTTGGAACAGCAAGAACACTTAGTACATGATGCAATCATTCCAATATGTAATGACACATTCATGTACCCCTCCCCCCTCCCGGAGTGCCGGACATTCCGGAACCTTCTAGAACATTCACCAGAATCATTTCCGAACTCCGAAACGGGACTTTCCTTATATGAATCTTATTCTCCGGACCATTCCGGATCACCTCGTGATATCCCGGATCCCATCCGAGACTCCGAACAACATTCGGTCTCTTTCTCATAATACCATAACTACTCAAAACAACGTCGAATCCTTAAGTGTGTCTCCCTACGGTTCGTGAATTATGCGGACATGATCGAGACACTTCTCCGAACAATAACCAATAGAGGAATCTGGAAATTCATATGGCTCCCACATATTTCTACGATTACTTTGCGATCGAATGAACCACTTACATACGATACCAATTTCCCTTTGTCTCACGATATATTACTTATCCGAGGTTATGATCGTCGGTATCTCTGCATACCTAGTTCAACCTCGTTACTGATAAGTACTCTTTTCTCGTTCCCGTGATATGTGATCCCTTGTGAGCCAGTCACATGCTTGCAAGCTAATTGGATGACATTTCACCGAGAGGGCCAAGAGAATATCTATCCGTCATATGGATGGACAAATCCCACTCTTGATCCATGTGTCTCAACCAATACTTTCCGAACACTCAATGCCACCTTTATAGCCACCCAGTTACGGTGTGGTGTTTGATGTCATCAAAGCATCCATCCGGTAAAGGTGATATGCATGATCTCATGGTTGAAGGAATTAGGCTACTATGTATCAGAAAGCATATAGCAATTGAACTATTGAAATGACTTGATCTTTATGCTATGCTTATCTATAGGAGTATGTCCACCATATCATTCTCCTAATGATATGATCTTGTTGTTGATAACATCTCAATGTTCATGATAGGGAAACCACAATCATTTATCAACCAACAAGCTAGTGAAGTATAGAGGCTATACTAGGGACTTCAAATTAAGTTTACAAATCACACAAGTATTAATGTTTCCTTGTTAATACTATTATAGCATGAATGTAAACATTTATCATAAACACAAAGATATAATAATAACTACATTTATTATTGCCTCTAGGGCATATCTCCAACAAATCTTCATAGATCTATGACGATTTCATTCCCCGTCACTATGAGAAGGTCACAAGTAAACACATTTCTTGTAGTGGGAGAGGAGGCCTGGGGGGCCACACCCACCCCAGGTGCGGGCCCACCTGACCCCGCGCCTGGAGGGGTTGTAGCCACCCCAGGCACCTCCTCGACCTCCCTCTGCGCCTATAAGTTGCCTTTCGACCTAAAAACCGGGGGGGGGGGTCGATAGTCTTCCAGAAATAGTTCCACTCCGCCGCCGCCACCAAAAACCAAGATTCGGATCCAGAAACTCCGTTCTGGCATCCTGCCGGGACGGGGGATTTGTAGAGGATCATCGTCATCATCATCACCAATGCATCTCCATCAACCACCGATGTTTCCCTCATCCATGAGTGAGTAATCCCCCGCTATAGGCTTGGGGATGGTATGGATTGGATGAGTTCTATCATGTAATCGAATAAGATCTGTTAGGGCATAGTGCATAGTATCTCTATTAGTGCTATTTGACTTTGTTGCAACTTGTTGTGCTTAATGCTTGTCACTAGGGCCTGAGTGCCATGATCTCAGATATGAACTTATTATTGAATCATTATGATAGTATTGTTTGTGATCTTATCTGCAAGTTGTGTACACATATCATTGTCTGGATCCACATGCCCCAAAGTGATAATAATTGGGACAACCGGAGGGGATGGCTATGGTGTGAGGATCACATGTGTTCATGGAGTGTTAATGCTTTGCTCCGGTGCTCTATTAAAAGGAGCACCTTAATTGCCAGTAGTTCCCTAGAGGCCCCGCTGCCACGGGCTGGCTGGACAGAAGATGTTGTGCAAGTTCTCATTGTGAGCACGTATGACTGTATTTTGAGCACATGCCTAGGATTGTTTAGTACTTGGATGCTTATTATTATTTATCTACAATGCCCTAGATCTTGAAGTTACATGTTTAGACTCGTCCATGCAACGCCCGTCCATCCATCCCTATGCCTACCGCACTCGAATCCTACTGTTACCGTTACTGTTACTATTGCTACGGTTTCACTGTTGTTGTTGTTGTTGTTGTTGCTGCTGTTGCTTTGATGTTGCTACTACAAACTATTGCTACTGATAAACTTCTGTGAGCAAGAACTATTTCCAGGTGCAGCTGAACTGACAACTCAGTTGTTAAGGCTTGCAAGTATTCTTTGGATCCCCTTATGTTGAATCAATAAATTGGGTAATACTACCCGCGAAGACTGTTGCGATCCCCTATACTTGTGGGTCATCAGAAAGCAACTGACCATTATATAACTTAGCTTGCAACCAAGTATAGCAGTCACAATATAGATGCATAAAGATAAATCATAATTGTAATTGGCAAACTTGTTCTTGGTCAGAGAACACCTGGTAAATAGTTTCACAAAAGCTTTTTGTAGAAGTTTCAAAATAGGAGCACTCTTTGCTCAAAAAGGTTTTTCACAAGTGAAGGCTTTCAAAGTAATACTCAATAGATAACAGTTCTGTGCCAACAAGGAAGATAAAGGACATGATTGAATAAATCACCATATGAATGCTTGAAACACAACAACTCAAATGCTTGCTAGAGAAAGAGAGGAAGTAGGTTTACTGACTCAACTGGTAACAAGGAGAAGGTCCATTTATAGAGGGTAGCATGGATTACAAGTCATAAAGAGCTTCCAAAAGATTATGGTACTTGCTAGCTTTGAGCCCTCATTGCCCCTATCATAAGAATCTTGAGATGATTAAGGTTAAAGTGAACATAGATGGAGTATATGCTTGATGAAATATAAGTTGGCAATCTCATGTCCCTTGAATACGAGGGCCACTCCTCATGCTACTCAACTTTGGTCACATGTAAGTTCTTCTCATTGTAAGTATTTGCATATCATTGAGAACCGCCAATGGGGTACCCCTTGCACATGGTACAGGAGCTTTCCCATAACCAAAATGACAAGGCAAGCAGACAATGAGCATCTCAGCGATATTTTTATTTACTATGTGCATAGCTTTTTATTGAGGATGCTTCATAGATGACTCACTATGGTGATGCTGCAAGTTTCCACCATGATTAAGCATGGCTTAGGCTAGCGGCTCAGGCATTTCTCTAACACAGGATACAAACTCCATGGACTTACAAGTTCCCTCTTTATTTCACACCGTTGACATCCATAGACAAAAGAGCACGATATCAACTGTGTACAGAGTACAAGTGCAATGTTGAAAATGTTACCCGTGACAGCACGGTTCTGCTAATTCCAACGTATAGATGCAAGCATATACAACTTCAATGTTCACAATGGTTCAAGTCTATTAGGGGCAAGGAAATAAGGTGTGTCATCAAGTTCGTGAGAGCTTTACTAACTAGTTTTCACATAACAAAATACTTTTTAATTCGAAAGGTAGATGAAGCTTGAGAATTTTCTTGGAATAGAAAAAGCTACTGGGTATATATGGTGGACACAAGTGGCAAAAGTTTTGGTTCAAAGGATTTTGGAAACATGAGAAGTATGCCTTCTCAAAACAGGTTTTTGGCTAGCAAGGCTGGGTAGCAAGCAAGAGAGTTGAAATAAACAAGCAAACATACAAGTAATAAAGCCAAACATGCAATCTTCCTTGAAGACACAAAAGAATCTTAAATAAATAATACCAAGCTTATGAGCCAACAAGAAAGAAAACAAATGATACCAAATACCTGTAAGCTTTTTCTTTCTTTCTTTTTCTTTCAAACTAATGCCACTGACCAGAACTCGGTTTGCCAAAACCAATTTAGATCCACTTGATGATCCCAGAGTGGTGCTAATATTGAACAACAAGATCCATCATATAAAAGAGATTGCAAACTAAAATAAGAAGTGCAAAAAGTAAAAGATGAGACTTCTCATTAATATTCCAATAAAGTCAGTCACACCAAGGGATACATAGATAATCAACTAAAGGAGAGATACTTCCACATGCAAACCAAACTATAAGATAACCTCTCTACCACATATATGAATCCACTAAAAAGGTAAAATATAAAAGATAATGGTGGTGATACCGCGGCACTCCCCCAAGCTTGGAACAAGCCAAGGGGATGCCAAACCTGATGACAAATTACTCCCTCGGTGGTGGTGTTATCTTGATAAGATCCTCAATAAGTTTCTTCAGATCCTCCATATCAAAGCTTAGAGTACGAATTAACTCCGAAATATGCTCAATGCAGCCCATAATCAACTCGGATCGAGAATCCCAGTCCTTGTTATTCTTTCTCCATTCTTCCAAATTAGAGTGTTTCTTCCCTGCATGGTTAAAACAAGGGGTACTAGGAGGAAGTGTGCGTGGAGCGAGGATATGATGCGGAGTTCTTCCTCCTATAGACATCCGTGATGTCCTCCTAAGATGAGTAGGTTGTGCCACCAAACCAATGCTTGCGACGGTAGCGCAAGTGTCCAGATGCTCGTCCTCCTCCATGTCTCCTTCATAACCTACCAAAATCCCCTCCTCCTTGGGGACTTGAGGTTCTTCTTCCTCGGGCTTCTTGCCTTTGTCGTTGGCGGAGACCATGGTGCTCTAAACTTGAGAAGATTTCCTGACAGAAACAGATTGAAATGAAAACACGACGAGAACATGATGCACGAACCTCGGGGGATCTCGGGGGTTATATATTACGAAGTTTCGATGCATAAGGAAGGTTTTGACACGGAAACGAGGCGGAGACGGAGTTTGAGGGGGGAACACTCCCCTCAGGCGCAGCTAGGCTATGCTCGCGCCTGGGGTGGGTTTGTCCACCCCAGGCTCCGTCTCCTCTTTAGTTTCGTCTCGTAGCTTCCCTTATGTATTAAAACATCAAAAATATAAAAAGATTGGAGTTTCACGAACCTTCTGTTTTCACCACTTTTACCTATTCAAAGACGAACTCTGCAGAATCCTTTTCTCTTTCTCCTGAAAATTTCCTTCTTACAAAATCCTTGCACAAAGTCAATAACAACATTAGTGTAAGCAAAAACAACAAACCTTTGGTGAACACTTCAACTGAAAACCCATCAAAACAAAAGCTTCTGTAAAAGGCAAATGCAAATGATGGCAGAAATCTGTCAAAACAGACCAGCAGGTAAATATTGATTTTTTCGAAGACCTTTTGTTGCTTAAATCAAAAAGTGCAGAACTGATGAAAGTTGGATAACAACTTGGAGAACAAGCACAGAAAAATGCAGCTCTATCAGACGTACTGAAATGCCTCACGAATTTACAATGCAGCACAAAAATCTGTCCTAGGACAGCCACTTTTCACAACTCCTCTACTTCACAAAAGTAGTTGAACTTGACACAAAAACCAAAACAAAAAGGATAAGGAGCGGTTATTACAGAGGTAATAACTCCCAAGACTCGACAAAACTCTTGGGTTATCTCCTAACAAGTACTTTTCTTTAATGCCTTTAAGTTAGGCTTGAAACTTCCAAAGATGCTTACAAAGGATATATATATATATATATATATATATATTTGAAGTGAAAGAGAGCATCAAGAAGCAAATAACCAACACACTTGAGCCTGACCCACTTCCTATGCATGGGGTATCATGAGAAAACGAATTGTTGAAACAACAGGCCACAAGCATAGGAAGACAAAACAAATGCAATTTTAAAGCTTTCAACATAAAACAGGGAAACTTAACATCATTGAGATGCATAAAACCATGTTTCCCTCTCTCAAAATAACTTTCAGTAGCACCTTGAATAAAGTTGACAATATAACTGTCACTAGAAACAACTTTATCATCTGAGTAAGCATACTTACAATCACCAAAGATAGGTCCAAGGTCATAAATTGGATCAATAGAAGCAAGTTGTTCCATCCTGAAATCTTTATTAGGCAAGCTATTTTCACAAGGAGCTTTAACAAATTTGGAAAAGTTAAACTCATAAGAATCTCCATAAAACTTAATTAAAACTTTTTCCTTCTTACAATCAATAATAGCTCCACAAGTGTTCAAGAAAGGTCTACCAAAAATGATAGGTCAGGTTTTGCTAGCTGCTGAATTAAGCACTAGAAAATCAGTAGGATATTTAATCTTACCATATAGAACATCCACATCTCTTATAATGCCAATGGGGCAAATGGTCTCCTTGTTAGCAAGGTGAATAACCACATCAATGTCCTCAAGCTCACAAGGACCAATCTTATGCATAATTTCCCTGTAAAGCTCATAAGGAATAGCACTAGAACTAGCACCAATATCACATAAACCATAGTAGCAATGATCACCAATTTTAACAGAAATCATAGGAACACTAGCTTTTCTAGCATTACTAGGATGAGAGATAATATTAGAAGCGTCTTCATAGAAGACAATGTGCTCATCTTCTATATTTCTAGTGACAGTGTCTTTCACAATAGCTACCACAGGTTCAACATTCAATTGCTTACCAGGCTCCACAGTTTTCATTGTACCTTTGTTATTTGCACTAATAATCATAGAATATTCCTTTACCTTAGTTGGGAAAGGCATTTTCTCAACATGAGGTTCAAGCACAATATGATTAGTAGTACAAACTTGAGTACTTCTAACAGGAACATGACTAACAACATCTTTATACGGAGCATGGTACTTATTCCACTTCTTTTTGGGAATTTCAATGTAAGAGGCAAAGGCCTTAAAACAGTTGGCAATACTTTGGGAACATGAAACTGCTTTTGATTCTCATGATGTTACTTCTACTATGCTTGATGCGAGTGGTTCATTAGGTCCTTTCCTAGATGCTACTATGGCTAGTCTAGGAAATACTGAAACTCCTAGTGAAGACACTGTTACACCTGTTAGCTCACCTGAGTGTAGAGAGAGTTTTGATATTAATGATGGTTACATTGAGTTCACTGATGAATTTGTTGAAGAGTGCCGAAACACACATGGTACTAGTGCTATTAAGAGTCTCCTTGCTAGACGTACTATTATTCCTAATCTGTCCTCGGATCCTAAGTTTGCCACTTCTCCCATAGATATCAAAGATAAAGATTATGATTTCTCTCTTGGTTTATCCTATTTAGACATTGTTGAGAAAGAACCTTTTTGTGGGACTGAAAATGAGAGTGTTGTGGCTCATATGAATGAGCTTTCCACTATGAGTGTTTTACTCTCTGGTGATTTTATGATGTGCAAGTACTTTTTTACTAAGATCTTCCCTTTTTAACTAAAAGGAGAAGCTAGGGATTGGTTTAATATATTACCTCCTGGTTCCATTGATAGCCCTAATTGTTTGGTTGCTTCTTTCTTCCAGAAATATTTTCCTCCTAGTGCTAGACATGCTACTTTGTAGAGAATTTTTGATTTTAAACAGGGATAAGAAAAGAAATTGCCTGAGCCATGGACAAGGTTCTCATGCACATCCTGGATGTCCATTGCCTAAAAATGAGCTTCTTGATATTTATTATAATGGACTAACTGATGATTCTAGAACATACCTAGATAGCTTTGCTGATTGTGTTTTCAGGAAAAGAACTCCTACAGATGCTAAAGAATTGATGGCTAACATAAGCAAGAATTATGATGATTGGATTTCAACTGAGCTAAATACATCTGAGCCTATTATTCCTGAAGCAATTGTGCCTGAACCAGATCCAACACCAACACCAAACAAGAGGGGAGTTATTGCATTAAATGATGAAGTGATGAAGGAAGCTAAGAAGTGTCTAAGGGAGAAAGGTATTAGAGCTGAAGATGTGAAGAATCTACCTCCTATAGAAGAATTATGTAAGCCAATTCCCCACTCATCTACTATTGAGGTACACTCTCTCCACTTTAATGAAGGTGATATTCCCTATGGTAAGCCTCATGATCAATGCTTAGAGGAACTTGACACATTTATTTTTATACAAGGTAATTTTAATAAACAAGTTCAAAATCATTTATTGGAAAACTCTAGAGCTATTAATGAGTTGAAACATATTGTGGAAAGAACTTCTAATGATATTAAAATGCTTTGTAAACACTTTCAAATGGTTCAAACCCAACTTGATCAACTTGCTAAGGTACAAAAGGATATGCAAGTTAATGCCTCAGGAGATAAATATGCTTATGGAATTAGAACTAGGAGTGGTATAGCTACTCAAGATCCTTTATATCCTGAAGCACCCTAAAAGAATTGAGCAGGATTCTCAACAAGATGAAAGTAGTGGTAGTACTCGTAAGAGAAAGAAAAAGAAACACAAGATAGTTGAGGAACTGTCACATCCCAAAATTTTCCAAATTTTGTAATGTGAAAAATAAATAAACAAAATAATTAATTATTGAAATTTAGGGTGAAAAGAAACTTTTGTTTCTAAATGGAAACTTAAAATCCCATATTGAACAAACTTGATTAATGTTTGAATCCAACTAAATTCAAGGCAAGTGGAATGCATTATTCATAAATGCATCTGGAAATTTAAACACTTGGAAAATAAACCAAAACACTAAAACCCTAATGGAAGAAAAAACATTTCCAAGTTATCTCCAAGATCATGGATTGGATCCATATAAAATTTGTCAACAAATATTTATAAATGATCAAGAATAATAAATAGAGATATTATAAAACCATATGAATTGGTTTCACTTAAATTGGAGCCATAGATAAAATCTTATGAATTTAATAAGATAAGGAAATTGAATTTCCAAAGATAATAAAGCTCCGATCTAAAAATCCATACCAAATTATGATAAAATAATCCTAAAGAGAATTAAAGGATAAACAAATACTAAATAAAAGTATACAAATTGGAATCACCAAGTTTGGATCAATAAATAAAAAGATATGGATTTTATAAGATAAAGAAAGGAATATTTAAAAGCCAAATTTAAATCTTGGCCAAGACCATAAGCAAATGGAATAAATATAATCCAAATCCAAATAAAATAAAAGGATAAAGAATTTTCCAAATAAAATAAAATGGCATTAACCAAATTCTATTTCTATTTGAATAAAGACAAAATCCCTAATGGAGAAAATTAAGTAAATCAGAGAAAAATAATTTGAATTTAACCAAGTGGAATAAAAGTTATTTAATTGACTTAAATGAAATACAAGAATCATTTAAATAAAATTTATGGAATTAAACCCATATTTAATTTCATTGGAATAAAGACAAATACCCAATTTATATGATTAATAAATCATATTAAAAATATCCCAAATAATTCAAAGAGAATTATTTGACACCCTAATAAATAAATAAAACCTACTGAAAGGATTTGGAAGGATTTAGATTTCAAATGGAGTTTGAAAACATTATTAAATCTTATTTGAATTAATACAAGGGCCAAATTTTAAATAATTAATAGAACCTAAAAAGAATAAATATATTATTCTAAATTTGACTTCAGAATGAATTATTAATCAGTATTTTAATATACACAAAGTTTGGTTGAATTTTGAATTCAAATAGTTCTTTGAGATGATTAAACAAAATCAAAACAGAAAAATAGAATTGGAAAAAGAAAATGAATCTGTATAAAAAAATGAAACTAACCAGCAAAGCCCAACTGGCCCAGCAGCCCACTCCCTCTCTCCCACGAGAAAAACAATTCGCACCAGAGAATTAACCCACACAGTGGATGACATCTGGACCCCACCTTTCCTTCCCCCCCTCACTGACTAACCAGGCCCACGCGTCAGTCGTCGTTTCCACCCCAGCGACCATTTCCTCCCCCTCATTCCTCCGGCCGTTTCCTGTGTAATTTCGCAGCTTCAATTCCCGTTGAATGCACGAGTAAATCCCTCCCACGTCCACGCGTACTTAATATCCATGCTCCCCTCTCCCTTTTCCCCCAATCATCACCCCACCGGAGCCACCAGCTGCTCCGATTTTGCTCGAAACCACCACTGCCTCCGACGTCTTCCGGTGAGAATTCCGGACAGCCGCCTCCGCGCCTCGCCCCCTCGACCACACGAGCACACTCCCTGGCCTCTGGCGCATCTCCCAGTACTCCGAGCTCAGCCGCGCAAGCTCCCTAGCGTCGGCAACCTCAACGCCGCTCGCCACCGTCTTCGGCTTGAACTCCGGCGAACTCCCCAGGTATCCTCCGTCCGCCCCTGTTTCCCCTGTTAATGCTCCTGTAATCTACGCTCTCACCCGCGTCTAACGACACCTCTCTCTTGCCTTAGGGTGGCCTGTAGCCTCGCCAACAATGACGACCATAGTGTGCCCGACGTCGTGCAAACTCCGGCAAGCAATTGCCGTCCACCCAGAGCACCCCTCGACAAACAGACCATACCTTGAGCTTCGCCACACTCCTGCAAGGCTGGTGAGAAACCTCCCCCTCTCCCGCGCGACCTAGTTCGCGGGCAAGCTTGCAGCCCGAGCGTCGCCGCCGCGCACCACCGTCGAGCGCCGCCAGACTTTGGTCAAAAACCCGAGAGCCGTTAGATCATCATCCAGTGGCTTAGATATAGCAACTAATAGAAGGGGTACGTCGCCTTCTGGACCGTGCGATTTGCATTAAATCCAACGCTCCACACTGCACGATCCGCACGAACCGGTACCAGCCAATCAGAACCTTCCACGTGGCTTGAGTTTTGTTTTAAAAGCAGAAAAGGTTCTATTAGATGTTGATTTTGTAAAATTCATAACTTTTAATCTACACGTCCAAATTTTGCAAATTTTATATCACCGGAATCAGAAGGACAAGTACTTTCCAACCATACACTTTGTTTAGTAAATTTCTTATATTAAATTGATTGTTTTTGCAGAAACTTGTGTAGGCATAATTTGAATATAAAATTCATTCGAAAATTATTTTTGTGATAAAGTCTTGGGCAAATGGATCATTTTGAACCTACTGACCATATAAACCAACTTGTGGTTTCAAAAACATATTTTGTGAAGCAAAAGAATAAATCTTTGATTTAGAACATTTCTAGTCAAATAAAAATAATGTTATTATATTAAAAATGCTTTTTGAGAAAAAACCCTTTGAGAAATGTTTTTGATTTAAACTCTCTGAACCCAAACACCAAGTTTTAGAATTAAAAATGTATTTGGTGAACCCTATAAAGATTGTTGCTTTGCTAAAGGCGTTTTCAACCACATACAATATTGATTTGGTTTAAAAAGGGTTTATAGGTAAAATCTTTTGCAAATGGTTTTGCCACTTTTAAAAATTGACCAATAGGTTTTTTCAAATGTTTATAACCCATTAGAAACCACTTTTCCAAATAAACAATCTTTTGCATGCTTGCAATCATTGCTTTGTTTCTATTATTTTATGTGATGTTTGCTCGAATGGTAGATTGAAATTGTGCCTTGCTTGATTGAATTGTAGTGGAATTTGAAGAGTGTGATCATTGCAAGATCAAGGAGTGAACTTATATTCTCTACCAAAAAGGCAAGTGATGCTTCATACTTTTGTCCCATTATTTTCACTATGCATTAGTGATTTTTCTAAGTAGGACTTGCATGGAATTTTTGCTAAGTATAAACTATGCCATGGGAAATCCTAGTAGATGAAACCTTAGTAGAAATTTCCTAAGTTAAGATTCCTACTACTATCATGCGTATCTTAGCTAGTAGAAAACAAGGGTGGATTATATTCATGCTATGGAATATTTCTAAGTCAAGGACTTGTGTTTTGTTTAATAAAACAACTAAGTGAATGAAACACCTGAGTGGAATGGAAGGAATGGTTTGTGTTGAGTGGTTATACAAGGCCCATTTCTATGGTTTACCTTGTGTATATCACTTGTGGAATGCCACCCAGGAACCAAGAGATTTGAGATGTCAAATGTTGAGAAGCTTCAAGTGCAGCCACTTGGAATTATGGGCTCTGCCTGGATCATATAGGTTGCAATAACTTATCCAAATGGACAGTTGGTGGTAGGGGATGATAGGTTGGAACGCGTCCATTCTGGTCTAAGGGAAGGCTTCTGAAAGATCTTGTCTTGGTGAAACCAAGTCTTGTGGGGAAAGTGCACCACCTCTACAGAGTGTAAAATCTAAGTACTTAGCCATGTCCCTGCGAAAGGACAAATTTGAGCATCAAGACATGGAAGCTATCAAGAATATCCTCATCCCAATTTCTAAGTTAAAATTTTGTGGTCGAACAAGGGTTGAAGGATCACCAATTTCTATTGGGAGATGCCTTGGGTGATTTTGATAAGCAAAAGCTTAGTGTTTTCAAATGATAAGGAAAATCTATTTTGAGCAAAGAAAGCCTAAGCTCCACCTAGCCAAATGCATATAGATGATAGACTCCACTATATTACCATAGTATCACTTGCCAATACAATTCAAATGTATTGACCCTTGTGGCTGTAACTTATTATGTTGCAGGTTTGTTTGATGTTAGTGAAGTGCGTTGATTAGGATTACAAGTCTACAACCAAAATGTTTGCCTGTGGCACTTTGAAGATGACGGACTCCATGCTATAGTTATTTCTGCTGCATTGTAATGAGATAGCCAAATGAGCTATGTAAGATGTAATGAATTATTTTATTCCTGGTTATAAAGTTGTATTATGACCTTTGTTTCTTGATATTACATCTTAACTGTGGATGCTAGCTATTGATCTAGGGACTAGCATTGTAAACACAGGGATCCCTAACTTATTAAAGGTTGGGACCTCTATAGATGGTATCAGAGCCTGTGTTGCCTGTAGGATTGTAACTCTAGGATTGGACAAAACCTTTAGAAAAATAGGATTTATTTTTGTTCCAAAACTTATTTACAAACAATCTTGTAAACTCTTTCCTAAACCTTTTTGGTTTTGATTCTACACCTCTTCTACTTCAACTTGATGGACAAAAGCCTCCACCATGAGCAAAGACTTCAACATGAGCAAAGGACTTCACCAACTCAAGTGATTTCAACCTTATTCTCAACAAGGACTTCAACTTGGATATCACTAGGGACTACAAGTGAGACAAGAAATGTTACTTAAGAATTGAAGACTAAGGAAACACAACTTAGAAGGAACCATCATCATCTTTGAAGTTTTGTGACCAAGACACAAGAATTCTCCAAGGATACAATGATCTTGTTCAAGGAGAAACAACTAAGAAGGATGGAAAGATCTAAAGTGAACCATGTAGTTGGACCACCATATTTAGTTTAAATCAAACCCACCAACTTATGTGGTGTAGCAAAAATATTTTGTTGCTTAAAAATGTGCTTGAAAATTTGTTGTTTGATTGGAATGTTTGTTTTTGATTGCTTGCACATTGCTTGTGTGCAATTGTTGTGTGTGATTAGAATTATTTCCTTAGAAATAATCTTGCCTATTCTAATCCCAATCCAACCCAAACAGATGACTACTCCAAGAAACTCCAACATCAAGAATGGTGACAACAACAACCAAGAGATATACATGAGAGAAGTCATAACAACCCAAACCCAGTTGAACCAAGTGACAACTCAGATTTTAGCCAACTACAATGAGTTAGACCCAACCATGCAAAGGTTTTTGGAAACCCAAACCCAATTGATGGAAAAGGTGACAAATCAAATTATCAACATAGGAGACAACTCTTTTCAAGGAGTTTGTGACAATAATGATGACAAGGATGATATTCTAGAAGGAACCCAAGATTGCAATGTTTGTGGAGACAAGGATCACACTTCCAAAGAGCATGAAGATCAATGCCCCAATTGTGAAGAGAAACATCCAACTAATCAATGCCCCACATCTCAATCTACTTATTTCCTATGTGAAGGAAATAATCATGTCCCTATCCAATGCCCCATATATTCCATAGTTCAACAAAGGAAACAAGGTGGAGTGCATCAACAGTTTGTGAACCCTCATGAAGGAACAAATTCTACCAAGAAGGATGAAGGCAAAGTCAAAACTATGCATCATAAGGCCAAATCCAAAGTGACCACAAAGTGTTGCTACTCTTGTGAAGAAGAAGGTCATATCTCTAGTAACTGCCCCAAGAAGAGAGAAAGATTTCCCACCTTTGTGGTGAAATATGAAGAGCATGAACTAGAAGAACTCCTAGCTTTGGAGAGACCCAAGAAGAAGAATAAATTCCCCAACCCTAGCAAGAAGGATATTACCCAAGAGCAATGTTACACTTGCAAAGAGATGGGACACTATGCCAATGAATGCCCAGAAAAGAAGAAGAACCAAGGAAACAAAAAAGAGGCAATGATACCAAAGGAAAAGAAAGATATGAGCCAAGTGATGTGTTTCAAATGCAAAGAACTAGGCCACTATGCAAACAAGTGTCCAGAGAAGATACATCAAGATCCCAAGAAAACCAAGATGTAATCTAGTTGGAAATTTTTAAGGGTGGTAGTATCCTAGTTGTTTTGAGCCAACTTGTAACCTCTATCCTTCCCAAATCTCGGGACGAGATTTATTTTAAGGGTGGTAGCCTGTCACATCCCAAAATTTTCCAAATTTTTTAATGTGAAAAATAAATAAACAAAATAAATAATTATTGAAATTTAGGGTGAAAAGAAACTTTTGTTTCTAAATGGAAATTTAAAATCCCATATTGAACAAACTTGAGTAATGTTTGAATCCAACTAAATTCAAGGCAAGTGGAATCCATTCTTCATAAATGCATCTGGAAATTAAACACTTGGAAAATAAACCAAAACACTAAAACCCTAATGGAAGAAAAAACATTTCCAAGTTATCTCCAAGATCATGGATTGGATCCATATAAAATTTGTCAACAAATATTTATAAATGATCAAGAATAATAAATAGAGATATTATAAAACCATATGAATTGGTTTCACTTAAATTGGAGCCATAGATAAAATCTTATGAATTTAATTAGATAAGGAAATTGAATTTCCAAAGCTAATAAAGCTCCTATCTAAAAATCCATACCAAATGATGAGCAAATAATCCTAAAGAGAATTAAAGGATAAACAAATACTAAATAAAAGTATACAAATTGGAATCACCAAGTTTGTATCTATAAATAAAAATATATGGATTTTATAAGATAAAGAAAGGAATATTTAAAAGCCAAATTTAAATCTTGGCCAAGACCATAAGCAAATGGAATAAATATAATACAAATCCAAATAAAATAAAAGGATAAAGAATTTTCCAAATAAAATAAAATGGCATTAACCAAATTCTATTTCTATTTGAATGAAGACAAAATCCCTAATGGAGAAGATTAAGTAAATTAGGGAAAAATAATTTGAATTTACCCAAGTGAAATAAAAGTTATTTAATTGACTTAAATGAAATACAAGAATCATTTAAATAAAATTTATGGAATTAAACCCATATTTAATTTCATTGGAATAAAGATAAATACCCAATTTATATGATTAATAAATCATATTAAAAATATCCCAAATAATTCAAAGAGAATTATTTGACACCCTAATAAATAAATAAAACCTACTGAAAGGATTTGTAAAGATTTATATTTCAAATGGAGTTTTAAAACATTATTAAATCTTATTTGAATTAATACAAGGGCCAAATTTTAAATAATTAATATACCCTAAAAAGAATAAATATATTATTCTAAATTTGACTTCAGAATGAATTATTAATCAGTATTTTAATATACACAAAGTTTGGTTGAAGTTTGAATTCAAATAGTTGTTTGAGATGATTAAAGAAAATCAAAACAGAAAAATAGAAATGGAAAAAGAAAAATGAATCTGTATAAAAAAATGAAACTAACCAGCCCAGCCCAGCAAAGCCCAACTGGCCCAGCAGCCCACTCCCTCTCTCCCACGAGAAAAACGATTCGCACCAGAGAATTAACCCACACAGTGGATGACATCTGGTCCCCACCTTTCCTCCCCCCTCACTGACTAACCAGGCCCACGCGTCAGTCGTCGTTTCCACCCTAGCGACCAGTTCCTCCCCCTCATTCCTCCGGCCGTTTCCTGTGTAATTTCGCAGCTTCAATTCCCGTTGAATGCACGAGTAAATCCCGCCCACGTACACGCGTACTTAATCTCCATGCTCCCCGCTCCCTTTTCCCCCAATCATCACCCCATCGGAGCCACCAGCTGCTCCGATTTTGCTCGGAACCACCACTGCCTCCGACGTCTTCCGATGAGAATTTCGGCCAGCCGTCGTCGTGCCTCGCCCCCTCGACCACACGAGCACACTCCCTGGCCTCTGGCGCATCTCCCAGTACTCCGAGCTTAGCCGCGTAAGCTCCCTAGTGTCGGCAACCTCAACGCCGCTCGCCACCGTCTTCGAACTCCGGTGAACTCCCCAGGTATCCTCCGTCCGCCCCTGTTTCCCCTGTTGATGCTCCTGTAATCTACGCTCTCGCCAGCGGGCAACGACACCTCTCTCTTGCCTTCGGGTGGCATGTAGCCTCGCCAACAACGACGACCCGAGCGTGCCCGACGCCGTGCAAACTCCGGCGAGCAATTGTCGTCCACCTAGAGCACCCCTCGACAAACAGACCATACCTTGAGCTTCGCCACACTCCTGCAAGGCTGGTGAGAAACCTCTCCCTCTCCCATGCGACCTAGTTCACCGGCAAGCTTGCAGCCCGAGCCTCGCCACCGCGCACCACCGTCGAGCGCCGCCAGACTTTGGTCAAACACCTAAGAGCTGTTAGATCATCATCCAGTGGCTTAGATAGAACAACTAATAGAAGGGGTATGTAGACTTCTGGACCGTGCGATTTGCATTAAATCCAACGCTCCACACTGCACGATCCGCACAAACCGGTACCAGCCAATCAGAACCTTCCACGTGGCTTGAGTTTTGTTTTAAAAACAGAAAAGGTTCTAATAGATGTTGATTTTGTAAAATTCATAACTTTTAATCTACACGTCCAAATTTTGCAAATTTTATATCACTGGAATCAGCAGGACAAGTACTTTCCAACCATACACTTTGTTTAGTAAATTGCTTCTGTTAAGTTGATTGTTTTTTTTGCAGAAACTTGTGTAGGCATAATTTGAATATAAAATTCATTCTAAAATTATTTTTGGGATAAAATCCTGGGCAAATGGATTGTTTTGAACCTACTGACCATATAAAACTTGTGGTTTCAAAAACATATTTTGTGAAGCAAAAGAATAAATCTTTGATTTAGAACATTTCTAGTCAAATAAAAATAATGTTATTATATTAAAAATGCTTTTTGAGAAAAAAAACCTTTGGGAAATGTTTTTGATTTAAACTCTCTGACCCCAAACACCAAGTTTTAGAATTAAAAATGTATTTGGTGAACCCTATAAAGATTGTTGCTTTGCTAAAGGCGTTTTCAACCACATAAAATATTGATTTGGTTTAAAAAGGGTTTATAGGTAAAATCTTTTGCAAATGGTTTTTCCACTTTAAAAAAATGAACAATAGGTGTTTTCAAATTTTTATAACCAATTAGAAACCACTTTTCCAAATAAACAATCTTTTGCATGCTTGCAAGCATTGCTTTGTTTCTATTATTTTATGTGATCTTTGCTTGAATGGTAGATTGAAATTGTGCCTTGCTTGATTGAATTGTAGTGGAATTTGAAGAGTGTGATCATTGCAAGATCAAGGAGTGAACTTATATTCTCTACCAAAAAGTCAAGTGATGCTTCATACTTTTGTCCCATTATTTTCACTATGCATTAGTGATATTTCTAAGTAGGACTTGCATGGAATTTTTGCTAAGTATAAACTATGCCATGGGAAATCCTAGTAGATGAAACCTTAGTAGAAATTTCCTAAGTTAAGATTCCTACTACTATCAAGCTTAGCTTAGATAGTAGAAAACAAGGGTGGATTATATTCATGCTATGGAATATTTCTAAGTCAAGGACTTGTGTTTTGTTTAATAAAACAACTAAGTGAATGAAACACCTGGGTGTAATGGAAGGAATGGTTTGTGTTGAGTGGTTATACAAGGCCCATTTCTATGGTTTACCTTGTGTATATCACTTGTGGAATGCCACCCAGGAACAAAGATATTTGAGATGTCAAATGTTGAGAAGCTTCAAGTGCAGCCACTTGGCATTATGGGCTCTGCCTGGATCATATAGGTTGCAATAACTTAGCCAAATGGACAGTTGGTGGTAGGGGATGATAGGTTGGAACGCGTCCATTCTGGTCTAAGGGAAGGCTTCTGAAAGATCTTGTCTTGGTGAAACCAAGTCTTGTGGGGAAAGTGCACCACCTCTACAGAGTGTAAAATCTAAGTACTTAACCATGTCCCTGGCAAAGGACAAATTTGAGCATCAAGACATGGAAGCTATCAAGAATCTCCTCATCCTAATTTCTAAGTTAAAATTTTGTGGTTGAACAAGGGTTGAAGGATGTCACATCCCAAGATTTTCCAAATCTTGTAATGTGAAAAATAAATGAATAAAATAAAACTTTATTGATTTTCAGGGTGAGAAGAAACTTTTTGAACCCATTTGGAAACTTTCAAACCTATTTGGATCAAATAAAATCCTAAAGGGATTTAAAAAGTTAAATAAACAATAAACTTTAAATATTTAAAATTACTATTTTGGATCTTTTAATAAAAGATTTTGTTTTCAAATGAAAAGGTGGATTTATAAATAAAGATTATTTTATAAAGCCAAATTAAATCTTGGCCAAGCTTTTGAATTAAAACATTTTGTTTTGAATAAAAATAACAAAGGTTTATATAAAATAAAAAAAATAATAAGGATTTAATATCCAATTTTATTTAAGTAAAGGCTTTTCCCATTTTAAATAAACACTAAAAACTTATTTATTTATTTTAAATAAGTTTCCTAAGTATTTTATATTCTCAAATAAAACCTACTGAAGTGTTTTGGTTTTATTTTAGATTTCAAAATAAATATTGAAATAAAACAAATCCTATTTGATTTAATAACTAAGGCCCATTTTATTTAATTTTTAATGGACCATAAAATAAAAATGTTATTTTGTTTTAAACAAGTTTTCCAAATATCTTATATTTCCAAATAAAACCTACTGATTTGGTTTTGAAAATATTTGGATTTCAAATGGAGATTTTATTAAATAAATCAAACCCTATTTGATTAAATAACTAAAGGTCCATTTTATTTAATTAATGAATGGATCCTAAAAAGAATAAAAATATTATTTTATTTTGGGAATTGGTTTATGTTGTTAAACAAAACCAAAAACTCATTACAAGTTTGGAAGTGTTTGAATGTTTGTTTTGTTGTTTGATTTGTGAATTGATTTCAAAACAGGAAATAGATTTGGAAAAAGAAAAATGTTCAGACAGAAAAAAATAGTGCAAAGGACCAAGCCCAACAAGGCCAAGCAAACAGCCCAGCTTCCCCTCCCTGAAAGAAAACGGTTTGCACCAACTTGTTAACCCGCAGTGACACTGACTGGTGGACCTCGTTTTCTTTTCTTCTCTCTCGCTGCTAGTGGACCCCACAGCCACATGGTCGTCTTCTTCACCGCGACTTCTTCCTCCCCCCAAACCACGTCGCAGTTACTGCCGTTGAAAGCTCCATCAATCCCCGTTAATTGCCGCATTAATTCGTCCAGCCAGCACGCAAGGTAAAAGCACCCCTCTCCCCTCTCTGGTTCCCCTCCGTCGCCAGACCTTCCTTGCCCCCAGGCTGCCAAATTTCGCCAGACCTCACCCACTGCCCGACGATGCTCCAGCGAAGATTCCGGCCAGCACACGCCACCTCTTGCCTCCTCGAGCACGCAGCTGCGATCAGCATCCCCCAGCGGACCTTTCTGCAGCCGCAGCTCGCTCGCGCGCGTCCCTGAGCGTCGGCAACGTCTTCCCCGAGCCAGCTGCGGCGACGTCTCTCTGGTAAACCAGACTACCCCGACCCCTCTCGTTCACGCACACACCTTCGCCGTGTCTTGGCGCATCTGACCGTGCATTTCGTTTTCCTCTGAGTGATCCCTAGCGCCGTCCTCGACGATGACTGAGCAAGGCCAAGGCGCAGCTCCACTCCGGCGAGCAATCAAGCTCACTCCAGTGCGCCTCTCGACAAGACGGCACCACCTCGAGCTTCCCCAGCCTCCTGCGATCACGGTGAGAACCCTCCCCTCTCTTCTAGCTTCCTGTATCACCGGCACCGCCACCACCTGACCGTCGGGGCCGCTATCCACCGTCGGCGCCGCTCACATTTGGTCAATGCGATAATAGCCGTAGGATCTTTATCTGACGCTCACGATAGAATCACTTAACCGCGAAAGGGTACGCTCTCTGGACCACACGATCTAATTAGATCCAACGCACCGCAGAGCCGATCCGGCCGAACCGGTATCGACCAGTGAAATAGCGACGCGTGGCCAGATTGGTTTAAAACAGAAAATTGAAATCAGATTAGATTGTGATTTTGAAACCTTTATAACTTTTGATCCACACGTCCAAAAATTGCAAATTTGGTATCGTTGGAATCAGTAGAACAAACCCTAGCCAACCATCCCCTTGGTTTAGCAAATAGTATCTGTTAGAGTGTTGGTTTTTGTAGAAACATTTGTATGCTTGATAAGGATGTAAAAATTGTTTAAAAATGAATTTGGGGATAAAATCTTTGGCAAATGGTGTGATTTGAACCTACTGACCATGGGAAACACTTTGTGGATTCAAAAATGTATTTGGTGAAACAAAATAGTGATTCTTTGATTTAAAACCATTTCTAGTCAAATAGAAATGTGGTTTATTTATTAAAAATGGTTTTGGAAGAAAATCTTTGGAAAATGTTTTTTTAAACTCTCTGACCCCAAACACCAAGTTTTATGGTTTGAAAACTTATTTGGTGAACCCTATAGATTAATGCCTTCGTAAAAACATTTCTCCACCACATAAAATGATACTTTGTTTTGAAAATGGTTTTTAAAGTGAAACCTTTTGCAAATGACTTTGCCACTATACAAAATGACCATTAGGTGCTTTCAAATGATTATGACCCATTAGGAACCTCTTTTTCAAACAAAACAAAACAAAGCTTGGCATGCTTGCATGCATTACTTTGTCTTTGTCATTTTATGTGTTGTTTTGCTTGATTGGTAGATTGAGTTTGTGCCTTGCTTGATTGAATTGTAGTGACTTGAAGAGTGTGATTGTTGCAAGACAAGGAGTGAACCTATACCCTCTACCAAAAAGGAAAGTGATGCTTCATACTTTTGTCCTATTACTTTCACTATGCATTAGTGATTTTCTCTAAGTAAAACTTGCATAGAATTTTGCTAAGTATAGACCTTGCTAGGAAAACTAGTAGATGAAACCTTAGTGGAAATCTTCCTAAGTTAAGATTCCTATTACTATCAAGCTTAGCCTAGCTAATAGAAAACAAGGGTGGAATATATATATTCACACTATGGAAAAATATTCTAAGTCTGAGGACTTGTGTTTTGTTTAATAAAACAACTAAGTTAATGAATCACCTGGGTGGAATGGGACTTGCTTGGTGGATTTTGGTTGAGTGGTTACACAAGGCCAGGGGACTGGTGAACCTTGTGTATCTCACTTGTGGATTGCCACCCAGGAACAAAGAGATTTGAGATGTCAAATGTTGAGAAGCTTCAAGTGCAACCACTTGGCAATATGGGCTCTGCCATGATCATATAGGTTGCAAGAACTTAGCCATATGGATAGTGGGTGGTAGTGTTTGATAGGTTGGAACGCATCCATTTTGGTCTAAGGGAAGGCTTCTGAAAGATCTTGTCTTGGGAAACCAAGTCTTGTGGGGAAAGTGCACCACCTCTGCAGAGTGTAAAATCTAAGTACTTAGCCATGTCCCTGGTAAAGGACAATTTGAGCATCAAGACATGGAAGCAATCAAGAATCTCATCATTCAAATTTCTAAGTTAAAATCTTGTGGTTTGATCAAGGGTTATTTGAATATTCAATCTTTGATTGAGAGATGCCTTGGAAAAGATTTTGTCAAAACAAAAACTTAGTATTTTCAAAAGGATAAGGAAAATCTATTTTGAGCAATGCAAGCCTTAACTCCACTTAGCCAAATGCTCACTTGCCAATACAATTCAAATGTATTGACCCTTGTGGCTGTAACTTGTATGTTGCAGGTTTGATTGATTTTAGTGAAGATTGATTGATTAGGATTACAAAGTCTACAACCAACATCTGCCTGTGGCACTTTGAAGATGAAGGACCCCATGACTATAGTTATTCCGCTGCAATGTAATGTAATAGCCAAATGAGCTATGTAAGATGTAATAAAATTATGTTATTCCTGGTTATAAAGTTATAATATGACCTTTGTTTCTTGATATTACATCTTGACTGTGGATGCTAGCTATTGATCCAGGGACTAGCATTGTAAACACAGGGGACTCCACCTTATATTGTTGTAAGATTGGGACACTCCCGCTACAGAGGATCACCAATTTCTATTAGGAGATGCCTTGGGTGATTTTGAAAAGCAAAAGCTTAGTGTTTTCAAATGATAAGGAAAATCTATTTTGAGCAAAGCAAGCCTAAGCTCCACCTAGCAAAATTCATATAGATGATAGACTCCACTATATCACCATAGTATCACTTGCCAATACAATTCAAATGTATTGACCCTTGTGGCTGTAACTTATTATGTTGCAGGTTTATTTGATGTTAGTGAAGTGTGTTGATTAGGATTACAAGTCTACAACCAACATGTTTGCCTGTGGCACTTTGAAGATGAAGGACTCCATGTTATAGTTATTTCTGCTGCATTTTAATGAGATAGCCAAATGAACTATGTAAGATGTAATGAATTATTTTATTCCTGGTTATAAAGTTGTATTATGACCTCTGTTTCTTGATATTACATCTTAACTGTGGATGCTAGCTATTGATACAGGGACTAGCATTGTAAACACAGGGATCCCTACCTTATTAAAGGTTGGGACCTCTACAGGAACCACTTGAACCTGCTGTAGATCCTAATAGTATATCTGTCTCTGATGCTGAAACTGAGAGTTGTAATAATGATGCTCCTGATAAGGAGGAAGTTTAGGAAGAACCCGAGAAGCACACTAAGAATACTAGGTACACTAAGGAAGATTTTATTTCTAAGAAACATGGTAGTGAGAGAGAACCTTGGGTGCAGAAACCTATGCCTTTTCCAGGTAAGAAACACAAGTGAAAGGAGGAAGAATACTACAACAAGTTTTGTGATTAGATGAAACCTTTATTTTTGCAAATTACTTTAACTGATGCTATTAAGTTGCCTCCTTATTCAAAGTATATGAAGGATATTGTCTCTAATAAAAGGAAGATTCCTAATGAGGAAATTTCTACTCTACTTGCTAATTATTCCTTCAATGGTAAGGTTTAAAAAAAGTTGGTGATCCAGGTATACCAGCTATTCCTTGCTCTATTAAGAATAATTATGTTAGAACTGCTTTATGTGATTTGGGAGCCGAAGTTAGTGTTATGCCTTTTTCTCTCTACAAGAGACTTCACCTAGAAAAGTTGATACCAACTGATATATCTTTGCAAATGGCTGATAAGTCAACTACTATTCCTGTTGGTATATGTGAGGATGTTCCTGTTCAAGTGGCTCATAATTGCTTGGTTTTGATTGATTTTGTTGTGCTTGAGATGCCTGAAGATGATAATATGTCTATTATTCTTGGGAGACCTTTTCTTAATACTGCAGTTGTTGTCATTAATTGTAATCAAGGAAAAGTAACATTCAATATTAATGACAAAGAGCATACTGTTTATTTCCCCAAGAAAGTTGCTAGAAGCTATTGCCTGAATTCCATTGAAAATATTGAGAGCATCAAGGTTGGAGAAATATATTTTCCCATTCCACAAGAAAATTTTGAAAATATTATGATTGGGACCATTGCTATTTTGAAAATATTATGAGGTAATATAATCACCTTTTGGAATGCAAAGTTT
Organism: Avena sativa; assembly: GCA_916181665.1. Taxonomy (NCBI): domain Eukaryota; kingdom Viridiplantae; phylum Streptophyta; class Magnoliopsida; order Poales; family Poaceae; genus Avena; species Avena sativa. The sequence goes on along the minus strand of OV702283.1, from coordinate 406,268,213 downwards.
TGTTTCATATAAGATTGTTTTGGTAACAAGACTTGATCAACCTTGTTAACAAAAGGATTTTAATGAACAAAATAATGTTTTCACTATGGTTATACTTGCTTTCTTTTATTTTTCTCCTTCCTAGTCTTCGCCTTTTCTTTTGCTAGCTTTGGTTTTGTTAGTTGTTTGATTGTTAGAGTGTCTTAGAGGTTCTGTAGTTTGTTTTTTGGTTTTCTTTTGCTTCTTCTAAAAAACTGTTTCTCCGAGAAAATCAATTTTCATACCCTGAAAATTGGCCAAAAATAAAGTTTCCCGAAAAATTCCAGAAAATTCAAAATAATTTTTTCCTCGGAAAAGGGGCAGAGGGACACCTGTAGTGACCCAGGGGCCACCCCAGGCACCCACACTCATGGAGGGCGCGGCCTACCTATAGGTGGCACCTGGGGGGTGTGGCCCACCTAGGCCCCTCCAAAGTGTCTCCTCCCAGCCATCTTCTTTCTCTCTGCCGAAAAACACCGGAAAACTTTCTCAAGATCGAGTTCCTGCTACTCTTGCTCGCGATTTTCGATCTCCTTGCTTAGCCCCTCTTTGCTTTTGATTTTTGGAGGGATTGCTCCTTGGTATGTGCCTCCTCCACTTGTCCAATTAGATTTATGATTGATAGATTGTATCTTGAGTATTTTGCTGCTGTAGGTGACAAGTTGTGTGAGCTTGCATGCTTGTTCTATTCTTAGAGATTTTATTTTGATGCATGTGTATCCCTCTAGCAAGTTCCTATAGTAGTTTCTCATCATTTATCAACTTGGAAATCACATGGTTTGATGTTTGTCTAAAAATTTCGGAAAAGAGTGGTCATGGACAACCACACATTTGGAGAGATATTTGAGGGTGATGCACCTAGGATGGAAAGGCCTTCAAGATCATCCTCCCGAGCCAGGCCCTCATACAATGAGGATCTCATCACTCCGTGATTCGGCGACGAGGGAGATGAGGGGGATGCTCACCCTTCCACCTTTCCTTGCCCAACCTTTTTGCAGGCTGTTGGGATTCTTGATGATTTTACAACCTTGGTTCGGAGGACTGGACTAACAAGCCTTATGCAGGATGAGAGCATGCAATATTCTATGCTCACTAAAACATTTGTGGAGAGCTTCTCCTTTACTAACAGCATGTTCAAGCCTGATGTTTCTTTCAAAATTTATGGCAGGTCTTACAATATGACATTGAAGAAATTTTGTGAGGCTCTGGGACTTGGTACAGCTAGGTCAGCAAAGAAGATTCCAGCTCAACCCACTAATTTGTTGGAGCTCTACCGCGGGATAACCAATGATGATGACCATAGAGATCAATGGGGAAAGATAAGAAATATTCAACTCCCAGCCATCAGGTACTTTGCTTACTATCTTGCCACTAGTATTCTTGGTAGGGAGAACACTAGTAATATTTCGAACTACCATTTGGCATTCTTAGCTGTTGTTCTCAACAATGATACTAAGTACAATCTTGGTTCTCGCATTGCTCGTCGCTTAATTACTAAGGGACCCATTTATGGGGGAATTATTGCTACACATGTTGCTACTGCCTTGGACCTTGCTGTTGATCCAAATGATACAGTTTTGGCCCCTTAGAGGCTTGATCTTGCTGCCATGAAGGCACATCACTTTGTCACCACTAGCTCTACCCTTGAGAACTTGGTTTATAGAATGTTGTTTATTGACGGGGAAGAGAGAGAGAGAGATCCCTCTCCCCTGATACGTTGGAAACGTATCTATAATTTTTGATGCTCCATGCTTGTTTAGTATCTACTTTGCTTTGCTTGTCTCTACTTTGAGGTGCTTTTTACATGTTTTCTGGTAGTACCCTATTAACAAGTTGCCACAATGCCAGATGTCTGTTTTCTGCTGTTTTTGGTTTCAGAAAAGTTAGTAAAAAAATATTCTCAGAATTGGACGGGACAAATGTTTCATGTGGGTAAAGTGTACAACTTCTGCAGATGACTAAGTGGCCGCTGGATAAGTACACACCAAATGGAGTACTGGCAGATCGAGAATGTGACAAATTCTTTCCATAGAAGTCCTCCCAATACATAATGCTAGAACGTCCACTAGGCACCAATGTAAGGACATATTTACAATACATAGTTCTAGTTAACCTAAATAGGTGCCAGTGCAAGGGTCTTCCACTGTGTAATTGACTAAGCCAGAGCCCATTTAGCATGTGGTTGTACACGGAAGCCACTGTACGAGAAACATGTTCAATCTCTAAGTCCCTGGGTGGTTTTCTTCTAGTGCACACACGAAAAAGATATCCATACATACGGTTCCCTTCGTTGCCACCTTATCCACAACTGAGTATCCACATTCCACCTAGGTGATTCATTGAGTACTTGTTTTATTATATAAAACATATATTTTTCCAACACTTCATATAATCATAACATGGTATTCCACCCCAAGTCTATATCAGGGCTAAGAATGCTACAACTATGATGTTTTCACTAAGGAACTTATAAAGGATTTCCTAATAGGACATAGCATAGCATAGTAATATAGTATCCTTATCATGCAAACTACAAAAAATCCACTAAGTGTAATGAAAATAGTAGGACATGGTTGATAGTTCCACTTGCCTTTTTAGTATAGAATATTGGTTCACTCCTTGATCTTGCAAATATCACACTCTTCAAATTTCACTATAATTCAATCAAGCAAGCACATATTCAAACTAGCATTCAAATAATTCACCACATAAAACAATAAAATCAAGCAATGCATGCAAGCATGCAAAGGATTGTTTTATTTGGAAAATTGGTTTCTAATAGGCTATAATCATTTTAAGGCTCCTATTGGTCATTCACAAAAGTGGTAAAACCATTTAAATTCAAGTTGGTGAAAATGGCCATTTAAATCATTTTTATTTTGCTAAAAATGATTTAAATCAAAGCAATATTTTGTAGTTTTATCCAAATATATTTTTTAACCCAAATGTTAGTGTTTATGGTTAAAAGGGTTCAATATTAATCCATTTGCAAAAGGTTTCACCTAAATTCCATTTTTAAATCAAAGCAATATTTTATTTGCTAGAAATGCCTTTAAACAAAGTAATAGTTTTACTAGGGTTCATGAATTATATGTTTAAATCCCAAACTTGGTGTTTAGGGTCAGAGAGTTTAAATCAAATCATTTTCCAAAGTTTTTACCCAAAAAGAATTTTTAAAACATATTCAACATTTTTATTCAACCAGAAATGCTTTTATTCAAAGATTTATTCCCTAGTATCACCAAATATTCTTTTAAATCTACAAGTTGGTTCTTAGGGTTAGTAGGTTCAAAACAATCCATTTACAAAAGATTTTATCGTAAAAATATTTTTAGAATAAATTTTATACTCAAAATATGCCTACACATGTTTCTGCAAAAACAACCAATATTACAGAAGCAAAACACTAAACAAAAGGCATCGTTGGAAAGTTTTTGATTTCCTGATTCCAATGATATAAAATTTGCAAAATTTGGACGTGTGGATTAAAAGTTATGAATTTTTCAAATCTAAACATCTAATAGATCTAATTCTGTTTTTTTAAATCCTGAGTCTGGCCACGTGTCTTAACCTCATTGGGCGATACCGCTTCGCTGGGATCGACTGATGCGGTGCGTTAGATCTAACTTAAATCGTACGGTGCAGATCATTTCTTACCCCTTCGTTAAGGGAGTCTATCGTGTCGCTTGGATCTAAATCCAATGGCTCACAGCAGCTCGACCAGGAACTGGCGGCGCTGGCGCGACGGCGAGCGGCGGAGCGCTCTGGCTACGACGGATTCGGTGAAGCAGGAAGTAAGGGGACAAGAGAAATGGCTCATCGTGCTCGCAGTGGTGTGGCGAAGCTCAAGGTGGTCGCAGCTGTCCAAGGGGCGCACGGGAACATCGGTGATTGCTCGTCGGAGTTCGTGGCGGCGTCGGGCATGCTCAGGTGTGGTTGTTGCCGATGCTAGAAGGCACAAAAAGGCGAGGCAGAGGGTTCGTTAGACGCGGGCGAGTGTGGCGATCACGGGAGCATCATCGAGAGGGAGAGGGGTGGACGGAACTTACGGGGAGGGGTCGCCGGAGAAGTGGCAGACGACGGCGGCGTTCAGAGGTTGTCCTTGTCGACGCTCTAGGGAAAGCGCGGCCAAGAGGGTGGTACTAGGAGATGCAGGAGGTGCTGGCGAGCAACCCAGTATGCACCAGAGGGTTGGGGAGGGTCTGGCTTCGCCGGAATCGGCCGGGAAACACGTAGGAGGCAGTGGTGTTTGAGCTCGCAATTGCGGCAGCCTGGTGGCCGAGAGGAGATGGCGCCTGGGGGAAAAGAGAGAGGAGGGCGAGGCGCTTAAGATGGCGTGGTCATAGTGAGGAGTTACTGCAGCGTTGATGCGAATTTGCTGCGTGGAGTAACGACCAAAAACAGCCGGCATAATGAGGGGAACGGCCGCGGCGGGTGAGGGAGACGATGACGGGGCAGTGGGGTCCAGCGATCAGCGAAGAGAGAAGGTGCACGTGGGGTCACTAAGTCAGGGACTGCACGGGTTTGCTCGTGGGTGGAAAACATTTCGCGAGAGGGGGAGGAGTGGGCTGCGCTGCTGGGCCTCGTTTGCTGGGCTGGGTCCAATTCTATTTTTTCCTTCCTGTTTTCTTTTTTCTATTTTGAATTTCTGTTTTCAAATTCAAACATCCATTTGAATTCAGATTTATTTTTCAAACCCTTTTCAAACTTTCAGTAGGTTTTATTCTGTTTATTAATGTATTTTAATTTCCATTTTTAGAATATTTCAAACATTACTTTTATGGTTTATTATATATTTAAAATAGACACTTGTCATTATTTAAATAGGATTTTAAATATATTTTCAAACTTCTGTTTGAATTCCAATGTTTACCAAACCTTTTTCAGTAGGTTTTATTTATTCTTTAGTGCAAATAATTCACTTTGAATTATTATTTAAAATACTTTTATATGATTTTAATGTTCATTTAAATTGGGAATTGTCTTTATTTAAATAATATTGAATAATAATCAATCCTTATGATTTTATTTAAATAATCCTTTACTCATTTTATTAATAAATAATCTTTTATTTCATTTGTTTGGCCAAGATTTAATTTGGCTTTTAATTATTCCTTATTTATTTATTTCTTACTTTGCCTTATAAAATCCATATCTTTTTATTTAAAGATCCAAAGTTGGTAATTCCAATTTATATAATTTTATTTAATATTTGTTTATCTTTTTAAATCCCTTTAGGATTTATTTGCTCAGGATTTGGCATGGACTTTAGATAGGGCTTTATTAGCTTTGCAAATTAATTCCTTTTATTGTTGGAGATATGCCCAAGAGGCAATAATAAAGTGGTTATTATCATATCTTCACACTTATGATAAATGTTTACATACCATGCTATAATTGTATTAACCGGAAACATTAATACTTGTGTGATTTGTAAACTAAAATAAGAGTCCCTAGTATAGCCTCTTGTTAAACTAGCTTGTTGGTTAATATATGATCATGGTTTCCTGATCATGAACATAGAGATGTTATTAACAACAGGATCATATCATTAGGAGAATGATGTGATGGACATACTCCTATAGATAAGCGTAGCATAAAGATCAAGTCATTTCAATAGTTCAATTGCTATATGCTTTCTGATACATAGTAACCTAATTCCTTCGACCATGAGATCATGCATATCACCTTTACCGGATGGATGCTTTGATGACATCAAACACCACACCGTAACTGGGTGGTTATAAAGGTGGCATTGAGTGTTCGGAAAGTATTGGTTGAAACACATGGATCAAGAGTGGGATTTGTCCATCCATATGACGGATAGATATACTCTGGGCCCTCTCGGTGGAATGTCATCCAATTAGCTTGCAAGCATGTGACTGGCTCACAAGGGATCACATATCACGGGAACGAGAAAAGAGTACTTATCAGTAACGAGGTTGAACTAGGTATGCAGAGATACCGACGATCATAACCTCGGATAAGTAAACTATCGTGAGACAAAGGGAAATTGGTATCGTATGTAAGTGGTTCATTCGATCGCAAAGTAATCGTAGAAATATGTGGGAGCCATATGAATTTCCAGATTCCTCTATTGGTTATTGTTCGGAGAAGTGTCTCGATCATGTCCGCATAATTCACGAACCGTAGGGAGACACACTTAAGGATTCGACGTTGTTTGAGTAGTTATGGTATTATGAGAAAGAGACCGAATGTTGTTCGGAGTCTCGGATGGGATCCGGGATATCACGAGGTGATCCGGAATGGTCCGGATAATAAGATTCATATAAGGAAAGTCCCGTTTCGGAGTTCGGGAATGATTCCGGTGTTTTCATCGGGAATGTTCTAGAAGGGTCCGGATTGTCCGGCACTCCGGGGGGGGGGGGGGGGGGAGGGGTACATGAATGTGTCATTATATATTGGAATGATTGCATCATGTACTAAGTGTTCTTGCTGTCCCGAATAAAGGATTAAATTGAATCCTAAAACAGAAAAGTCAAATGTCCAGTTTGAAAGTCAAACGGCTAAAACAAGAAACTGTGGGAAACAAGCAAGAGGAGTTGGAACCGACTTGGAGGAGGAGTTTCTCTCCTCCAAGCCGGCGGCCAGCCCTAGGCCGAGTTGGGGAGGGACTCCCTCCCTCCCCTGGCACGCCAGCCCCCTCCCATCTATATAAGGAGGGGCAGGGCTCCCCTCCTAGAACACACAAGTTCCTATCTTCTACCTCCGGTTTAGAGCCGTTTTGGTTTAGAGCTTCTAATTGCTTTAGCCTGCGGTTTAGAGCCTTCTAATTGGTTTAGAGCCTTCTAATTGGTGTGTCTAATTACTAGACCACTAATATCCTCTCTCATAAGCTCCACCATACTCGCACCGGCTTAAGGCGAAGCCCTGCGGGATTTCCCCTCTACTTCCGGTACCACGCCGTTGTGCTGCCGGAATCGCGAGGAGAGTGCTACAACCTCCACTGCCTGCTGGAACAAGGGAGAGGAAGGTCTTCGTCGAGTACCGAACGTGTGACCGACTGCGGGAGCGCTGCCGGAACGTGGCGCCGGAAGGATCGTCTACACGATCTTGAGATCGGAAAGAGTACGACTACATCACCCACGAGAATCTGCTCTCGTTAACCGCTTTGGAATCTTCGAGGGTGAGTTTCTCTATCGACTCGTTGCTACAATCTAGTAGATAGATCTTGGCTTGTTTGTTTGTATGCGATAGAAAATTTTTGTTTTCCATGCTACGAACCCCTACAGTGGTATCAGAGCCGTGTCTATATGTAGATCTGTTGCACGAGTAGAACACAATGGTCATTGTGGGCGTTGATGCTTTTATTGTTGATTGCTTCTTGTGTACTTTGTATCTTGCGGTATGTTGGGATGAAGCGGCCCGGGCTAACCTTACATGACATCGTTCATGAGACTTGCTCCACGCTTGACATGCAACTTGTATTGCATAAGTGGCTTTGCGGGTGTCTGTTTCTCCTAGCATAGTTAAGATCCAATTTACAACAGGTGATTAACAATACTAGTATCAATGTTGTGGTTCTTGTTCGTAAGTTAGAACGACACTTATTGAAAGCCCCAAACCACGTAAAATATGCAAAGAAAGTAGAGGCGTCTAACTTTGTTTTGCAGGGGTGTGCAGTGATGTGATATGGCCATGATTGTGATTATATTTGATGTATGCAATGTTCCTTATTGTAAGTCGGCAACCGGCAGGAGCCATATGGTTGTCTTTAATTTATGTTAAGACCCGCGTGTCTATTCAAAGTAGTTGTAATAGTTGAAGCCGGTGGACGACAACCATGGAGAAGCGTCATTGACCTTGATGCAATGACAGTGATGATGGAGATCATGTTCGTGCTTGAAGATGGAGATCGGAAGCACAAAGAAGAAAGGCCATATCATATCACATATTATTGAATTGCATGTGATGTTAATCCTTTATGCATCTTGTATTGCTTAGTAGACGACGGTAGCATTATAAGATGATCCCTCATTCACATGAATTTCAAGTCATAAAGTGTTCACCCTTAGTTAGCACCGTTGCTAAAGCTTGTTGTTTCGAAGCACCACGTGATGATCGGGTGTGTTAGATTCTACAAGTGTATACAACGTGAGCAAGCCAGATTTGCTCATGCGGAAACTAAGGTTTGATCTTGACGAGCCTAGCATGTACAGACATGGCCTCAGGAACACGGATTACCGAAAGGTAGAGCATGAGTCATATAGTAGATATGATGAACATGTTGATTGTTCGCCATTGAAGCTATATCAACTCTCGTGATGATCGGTTTTGATGTGGTGGATTTGGTTCGTGTGATCACTAAAACAATGTGAGGGATATTGTTTTGAGTGGGAGTTCACCTAGATTAATTTAATTATTAATTAGAACTCAATTTATCATAAACTAAATCAAAGTGAAATTGCATAGTTGTTGTAGTCATTGGCATCCGTTTACCACCTTGCGCTTAGTTATAATTGAGATGATAGAACTATAGAATTCTGGTTAGTTACTTTACGAACTGGTATCGTATTGTTTTGAAGTGTTAATCTAAAGTTTAAAAGTCCTATTGCAAACTTTCAGTAAGTTCCGGTTACTCCATGAAGTTTAATAATTAGTATTAAATCAAGAGTAACAATTCCAAGTGTTAGTATCATGTTTGTATCCATGATTCTTGATATTCAAAGGATTGTCTTAATATCAAGGTTATCTAGGATCTTAAAGAGTTGTTTTAGAAACCATGATGTGTGGAAGATATTGTGATATCTGAAACGAAGTTTTGGTTGCAACATGATAGAGTATAATATGTCTAAAGTCATGTTCTCATATTTGATGAGAATTTGCAAAAGGTTGGAGACACTAGTTGTCCTAATCGTCCAAAAGGATTTGGAGAGCAACATTATACTCATGATTCACCGTTATAAGCTAAAAGTAGCTTGATCATGGATAAATCCATGATGAGGGTGAATATTTGATGCAGGTAAAATGTTTACTACACCAAGAGATTACTAAAGAAAGGAATTTGAAAGAACACCAAACATTTGATGATGGTGATCTACTTCAAAGTGCAAGTCCAAAGACATTGGTATTTAACTATACACGCTTTGGACTATGTGTCATATGTATGACTCCACTATTGATGTTGATAGATTCTTTCAAACAGAAAAGGAAATATTGAAAGAGAATCTCATAAATATATGGCAGAAAAGAAAAGACTAGAATTGTTCAGTTTAAGTATATAGATGATATACATGTTATGGCTATATTCTTTGCTTATTAAACAATGTGGTTCTTAAGTATTTGATACTGAATTTGTTGGTGTGAATCTTCATATGAAACAACACAATTCATGAACTACAATGGCCTAAGTAACTAGCAAAAGAATATGTGATGATGTTCATCGAGAACAAATAAAGGGTTATTGTGTTGCTCGTTAAACATCAAAGCTTGCCTTCAAGATTTGTTTTATCAGGTATTATGAGAACAAAAGAGTTGTTCAAATAAATTACCGTGATCCATAAAAGATGGATGATTCACAAATCTCGTTGGAGAAATCACATCCATAAAACTAGTGCTAAAAATGTCGAAAGACAAATTGATTGAAAGATCACTTAGGAAGTGACATCGCCGTTTGAATTATAATGGAAAGAAAACATGAAGAAACTCCATGTTGATGGAATTTTGGAGTCTTCTGATTTTTGATCAAATGACGCTTGTGAAACTTTCCTAGAGATAATTAAAACTTCGTTCATAGGCCAAAAGGGAACGAATGACTAGCTTATTGGAACTTGTACATATTGTTGTATGAAATCCATTATGTGTAGTCAAAAGCGATGGATTTCAACTTCATATGCTTTCTCCAAAAATTTGAGTGAATATATGAATATTTACTTAATAAGGATAAAGTATGAAACACTTGAATAGTTCAAAGACTTTCAAGATGAAGTGCAAAATCATTGTAACAAGAATATGAATAGTTTATGATAAGATCATAAAGGAAAATATTTAAGTTACAAGTTTAGCATAATACCTAAGATTTAAGGAATCGTTCCGTGGATTTGCATTTTCCCGAAACACCATAAGTGTATGGAGCGTTCGAGATATGTAATTAAACCTTGTTTGACATGGTAAGATCAAAGGTATAATTTATAAAACTGCCATTATATTTTAAAGATTAAAAGCTTTATAGATTACCATTTTTCCACTGAAAAGAGCTCCATCATAATCCGTTGAAATGACACCATATCAAGTTATGGTTTGGGATAAAACCCAAGTAGTCCTTTCTTAAAACATTGGTATGCTATGCATAAGAAAGATGTGTGCAACCAAAGTCGGATGAATCTGTCTTTGTATAACTGTTAAGTATTCCTCCATAACATCGGAGACAAAAGTGTTTGTCACTTAAAACGTCAAGTTTCTTTGAGAAGGAATTTTTCGTGAAGAGTTAAGTGGGAGGACAATAGAACTTTGATAAGGTTAAAAGAACCTTAGCTGTATGTGCAGAGTTGCGCAGCACCGAAAAGTGTTCCGGAGGCAGCAACAAAGCTCATGGCTCACGTACCTCAAAAGTTGTGGTCACGGAGATCCAAGTTCCTATTGAAACAAGTAGGTCGGATAAACAATCAAATACCAAGATTTGAGGGTTGAATCATTATTTGCGAATAATGAACCGACTACATGCAAAGAAGCGATGATGGGCCCTGACTCCGTAAAATGGCTTGAAGCCATAAAATCCGTGATAGTTCCATACACGAGAAATCAAGTTTTAAACTTGAAGGACCCTCGAGAAAGGTGTAAGACATTACAGTCGTGTTTGGATCTATAAATAGACATGGATGTTTTACATCTATGAAATAGTCGACATGTTGGGAAAGAGTTCACAACAAAGTTCAAAGGTTGACTATGACAAGATCTGATCTTTCATAGCGATATTTAGTCTAGACGGATTAATGTAGCAACCACTACATATAAATTTGTTATGTGGTAGTTGAATAAACAAAACAAGTTCTTCTAATAGAATTGTTACCTAGGACATGTGCGTAACATGGTCCATAGGGTTTTGTTAATTCAAAGGATGCTAAAAGCATATGCAAACTTCAATGGTTGAAGTAAGCATAGCGGAGTTGGAATCTTCACTATGATGAAACTGTTAAAAGAGTTTAATTTCATCAGAGACAATGAAGATTCTTGCGTTTGCAAGAAATTAAGTGGGAGCGCTAAGACATATTTCTAATACATTATGTGGAAGACATATTGTTGATTGGAAATGATGTATCTTTTATTAACACATATTAAGAATTTCATCCCGATGAAAGACTTAGGCAAAACCCAAATATTTGGCATCAATAGACGCTAATATGGTTGTGCCAGAAGTACATAGACAAGATATTGAATGAGTTCAATATAGAAACTACAAGAGAGGTTCTTGTCACACAGAAAGGATTGAATAAGTTCAATGTTGATGATATATTCAAGTGTATTGACATTTGGTAAAGTGAAACGAATAATCAAGTATAGATTGATACTTGATGTATGAAATCACAAAGAGTATTTATATCAATCATACTGTGATATGTACAAATCCAGATATGTCCTATGCTCTAAATGTTGTGAGCATATACCAGAATGATTCGTAAGATGATCATTGGACAATAGTAAGGATATTCTTATGATCTTTTGAAAGAACTAAGAGTATAATATTTGTAGAAGTGACAAATAGATGGTTAGTTCATTGTAAAAGTACTACATTGATACTAGTTTTGTCACAAAGTACAAATTAAGTTTATCTCAATCTAAACTAAGGGTGGCACAATATAATGGAAAGTGAGTTCCATAATGGATTTGGATGATTTCCAAAGTTAAGACATTGTGACAGATACTACAACAAAAGGCTAAGTATATGACTGCTATTTTAGCAGCAAAAGAGGGCATTTGTGTCAAGTAGTTTGTTATCAAACTAGGTGTAGTTCACAGTGGGATAATACTATGAAGATATATTGTACGACAATATTATCAACATGTTTTAACCCCAAAGAGCTAAAGGTCACACCGAAAGACCAAATTTATACAAAGCCATCTCATTAGAGAATGAGTGATGCGTAGAGACGCAAAGACATGCAATTGCACACGGACCTGGAAGTGTCAGATCCGGAGATCAGTTGACCACTAGCAATAGTGTACATACAACACCAGAAAGCCATAGGTGTTGAATACACAAAGGTTTGAAACTAGATTATTGACTCTAGTGCAAGTGGGAGACTGTTGGAGATATGCCCAAGAGGCAATAATAAAGTGGTTATTATCATATCTTCACACTTATGATAAATGTTTACATACCATGCTATAATTGTATTAACCGGAAACATTAATACTTGTGTGATTTGTAAACTAAAATAAGAGTCCCTAGTATAGCCTCTTGTTAAACTAGCTTGTTGGTTAATATATGATCATGGTTTCCTGATCATGAACATAGAGATGTTATTAACAACAGGATCATATCATTAGGAGAATGATGTGATGGACATACTCCTATAGATAAGCGTAGCATAAAGATCAAGTCATTTCAATAGTTCAATTGCTATATGCTTTCTGATACATAGTAACCTAATTCCTTCGACCATGAGATCATGCATATCACCTTTACCGGATGGATGCTTTGATGACATCAAACACCACACCGTAACTGGGTGGTTATAAAGGTGGCATTGAGTGTTCGGAAAGTATTGGTTGAAACACATGGATCAAGAGTGGGATTTGTCCATCCATCTGACGGATAGATATACTCTGGGCCCTCTCGGTGGAATGTCATCCAATTAGCTTGCAAGCATGTGACTGGCTCACAAGGGATCACATATCACGGGAACGAGAAAAGAGTACTTATCAGTAACGAGGTTGAACTAGGTATGCAGAGATACCGACGATCATAACCTCGGATAAGTAAACTATCGTGAGACAAAGGGAAATTGGTATCGTATGTAAGTGGTTCATTCGATCGCAAAGTAATCGTAGAAATATGTGGGAGCCATATGAATTTCCAGATTCCTCTATTGGTTATTGTTCGGAGAAGTGTCTCGATCATGTCCGCATAATTCACGAACCGTAGGGAGACACACTTAAGGATTCGACGTTGTTTGAGTAGTTATGGTATTATGAGAAAGAGACCGAATGTTGTTCGGAGTCTCGGATGGGATCCGGGATATCACGAGGTGATCCAGAATGGTCCGGAGAATAAGATTCATATAAGGAAAGTCCCGTTTCGGAGTTCGGGAATGATTCCGGTGTTTTCATCGGGAATGTTCTAGAAGGGTCCGGATTGTCCGGCACTCCGGGGGGGGGGGGGAGGGGTACATGAATGTGTCATTATATATTGGAATGATTGCATCATGTACTAAGTGTTCTTGCTGTCCCGAATAAAGGATTAAATTGAATCCTAAAACAGAAAAGTCAAATGTCCAGTTTGAAAGTCAAACGGCTAAAACAAGAAACTGTGGGAAACAAGCAAGAGGAGTTGGAACCGACTTGGAGGAGGAGTTTCTCTCCTCCAAGCCGGCGGCCAGCCCTAGGCCGAGTTGGGGAGGGACTCCCTCCCTCCCCTGGCGCGCCAGCCCCCTCCCATCTATATAAGGAGGGGCAGGGCTCCCCTCCTAGAACACACAAGTTCCTATCTTCTACCTCCGGTTTAGAGCCGTTTTGGTTTAGAGCTTCTAATTGCTTTAGCCTGCGGTTTAGAGCCTTCTAATTGGTTTAGAGCCTTCTAATTGGTGTGTCTAATTACTAGTCCACTAATAGCCTCTCTCATAAGCTCCACCATACTCGCACCGGCTTAAGGCGAAGCCCTGCGGGATTTCCCCTCTACTTCCGGTACCACGCCGTTGTGCTGCCGGAATCGCGAGGAGAGTGCTACAACCTCCACTGCCTGCTGGAACAAGGGAGAGGAAGGTCTTCGTCGAGTACCGAACGTGTGACCGACTGCGGGAGCGCTGCCGGAACGTGGCGCCGGAAGGATCGTCTACACGATCTTGAGATCGGAAAGAGTACGACTACATCACCCACGAGAATCTGCTCTCGTTAACCGCTTTGGAATCTTCGAGGGTGAGTTTCTCTATCGACTCGTTGCTACAATCTAGTAGATAGATCTTGGCTTGTTTGTTTGTATGCGATAGAAAATTTTTGTTTTCCATGCTACGAACCCCTACATTTATCTTAATAAATTCATAAGTTTTTATCTATGACTCCAAATTGAGTGAAACCAATTTCTATGGTTTTATAATATTTTCCTTTGTCATTCTTGATCATTTATAAATGTTTGTTGACAAATTTTTATATTGATCAAATCCATAGTCTCAGAGAGAACTTGGAAATGAATTATTCCATTAGGGTTTTATGGTTTTGTTTTAACTTTTCCAAGTGTTTAAATTTCAAGATACATTATTGATGAATGCATTTCACTTGATTGAAATTTTGTTTAATTCCCTTTTCATTCAAAGTTTTCTCAAGATGGGTTTTGATATTTCCATTTGGAATCAAAAAGTTTCTTTTCACCCTAAATTTCAACAATTAATTATTTTGTTTGTTTATTTTTCACATTTCAAAATTTGGAAAATTTTGGGATGTGACAAGCTACCACCCTTAAAAGAAATCTCGTCCCGAGATTTGGGAAGGCTAGAGGTTACAAGTTGGCTTGAAGACAACTAGGGTACTACCACCCTTAAAAGAAAGTCTTATAGGGTTACATTAATGGTTCACTTGACTAAGGGTTCAATAATTGATATCCAAACAAGGAATCCTTATTTGACTCAACTGAGTTAACTAATTCCTGCCATCCTCATCATCTAATTATTCAAGGGTTCCATACATGTCGATGTGGTTCACATGTCCTTTCTGGGCCACATTAGAGTCATTTCCATTGGAGTTTCTAGCATCCTTTTTCTTTTTATTCTCAGGATAGTCTGATGCATAGTGTCCAAGTTCCTTACAATTATAGCACTGCAATTGGATAATGTCTTTCTTCCTGGAATTGCCATGTTGGTTCTGACCAAGGTCATCTCCATTGTCAGTATCATTCCCATTATTATCACACCCATTGTTGTTGTGGTGATGTTGATGTGGTCCAGAATCTGTTGGGATTCGTAGCATGGAAAACAAAAAAATTCTATCGCATACAAACAAACAAGCCAAGATCTATCTACTAGATTGTAGCAACGAGTCGATGGAATAACTTACCCTCGAAGATTCCAAAGTGTTTAACGAGAGCGGATTCTCGTGGGTGATGTAGTCGTACTCTCCCCGATCTCAAGATCGTGTAGACGATCCTTCCGGCGCTGCGTTCCGGCAGCGCTCCCGCAGTCGGTCACACGTTCGGTACTCGACGAAGACCTTCCTCTCCCTTGTTCCAGCAGGCAGCGGAGGTTGTAGCACTCTCCTCGCGATTCCGGCAGCACAACGGCGTGGAACCGGAAGTAGAGGGGAGATCCCGCAGGGCTTCGCCTTAAGCCGGAGCGAGTATGGTGGAGTATGAGAGAGATTTAGTGGTCTAGGGTTTAGACACACCAATTAGAAGGCTCTAATCCGAAGGCTAGTGCAATTAGAAGCTTTAAACCAAAGCGGCTCTAAACCGGGGTCTAGGGCTAGGGTTTAGATTTAGAGGATAGGAACTTCTGTGTCTAGAGGAGGGGGCCCTGCCCCTCCTTTTATAGGTGGAGGGGCCGGCGTGCCAAGGGGAAGGGAGGGGAGTCCCTCCCCAACTCGGCTTGGAGGTGGGCCGCCGGTTGGAGGAGGGAACTCCTCCCCAACTCGGTTTGCCCCCTCTTTCCTCTTTCCCTCTCTTTCCTGTTTTAGCCGTTTGACTTTTCAAACTTGCTATTTGACTTTTCAATTAAGGATTCAATTTAATACTTTATTTGGAACAGCGAGAACACTAAGTACATGATGCAATCATTCCAATATGCAATGACACATTCATGTACCCCTTCCCCTCTGGAGTGCCGGACATTCCGGAACCTTCTAGAACATTCCTGATGAAAACACCTGATGGGGATACGCCTATTGGGGTATACTCAGCAGGACGTTTCCGACTGGCCCAAGGGCTGGCGAGTGGGCCTGCAGAACGGCGAGTGGATCAAAGCCCAGCAAGGTACCAAGCGACTGGAAGTTGAAGGCCCAGGCGAGTAGATAGGCCCAGTCGGACTAGGTTGAACGATTACCGAAGTTGTAAACTGAATCGGTTGAGATATGTAAACCCTAGGGGAGGTGAGCCTATATAAACCTCCCTACGGGGTGAGTAGAGACACGTTCCCTCATACACCCAAGCGACTCGCCGCCTAGCCGCCGAGCTCGCCCATTGTAAACACCTCCATAATACAATCTAGCAGGAGTAGGTCTTTACCCTCCGGGGGGCCGAACCTGGGTAAACCCTGTGTCTTTGCCCTCATCTCGCACCGCAGATGGCTGGCCGCCCTTGCCCCTCGTTCTACTACTCGCTGCCGATTGCAGCATCTGCCGTGACCATTCCCACGACAGTGGCGCCCACCGTGGGGCCTGGCCGGTATGGCCGGTGTTCTGCGGCGAGATCCAATCTGCCCATCAACGAGACGGTCGCCACCGGCCGTATGATAGCGATCGGCGAGATGCTCCAGATCTTGCCGAGCAGCTACGTCCCGGCGGCGCGACCCGTCACGCACAGCGTGATCCTGCCAATCGGCACGATCAGCCTCTTCGTCGGCCTCACCGACGTCATCGTCTCGGAGGACTCGGCTCGCATCCGCGAGTCGCCGCCACGCGATCGGCTCTCCGAGAGCTAGGTTCGCACGATCCACCGCCTTGCCTCCGAGTACAACTCGGCCCATAGCAACGTGGCCGGGGATTCAGCGGCCGCAGAAGATGCGGCCCTCAACGATGACGCCGACTCGGCGACCCCGGCGTCACTCGCCGGATCTATCACCGCGGCCTCATCCGCGGGCTCCATCGCCCAGGTCTCCAACGCGGGAGACTTCGAGGACCCCTCCATCCTCGGGATCTTCGAATTCGACTCCGGGTCGGAGAACTCCGCCGACCTCCGCGATGGTGCCAATCGCCACGCCGCGGCTTACATGGCCACCGGCAACGATCCACCGGAGGATCCTTTCTCCACCCCAATCCCTCCTAACGCCACGGCAACGGAGGTCGAGGAACTCCGCTTGAAACTGGCGGAGGCGGTACGCAAAGAGCAGGCCGAGCGCGAAAAATTTCGCCTCGAGCAGGTGACGGCGCAGGAGCTGTCACGCTACCACCAGCAACGGATCAGGTCACGCTTGAACCCCTACGTTCAAGGGCGTGCCCTGAACTTCGACGACGAAAACGACCCGGCCCGCATAGCCGAGCGCGCAATCTGCGAGAACGCGCCACCAGGAGGAAGTGCCCGGCCCCCGCCAGGTTCAACGGCGATGGGTGCCCCACCACCACCCAACCGCACCCCTCCCAGGGACCAACCGCGGATAGTTGTCTCCTCACGGGAGCGAGACGCAAACGGCCTCCCACTATTCTCCACCCCAATGGACAACCTCGTGGCAGGCCGAGCAGCAGCTGATAGCATCACGGCCACTGGCGACGGCGCCTTACAGATCCAGTACGTCAAGGCCCTACTTGCGAAGGCCGTGGAGCAGCAAAAAGCGGGCGCCGACTCGCAAGGTCGAGTATACTCGCGTTCCTCGGGAAGCAGAGCGGCCTCAAGCGGCCGCCCAGCGGCGGCAAACACCCTCAATTGCCCGCCACCAGAGCCACTGCAGCTCCAACACCGACCTGCGAACGCGGCGCTCTCCACCAACGATCCCAGGCCGGCGACCAACTTCGTCGCCGCTAACGGACAACCCATCGACGCCCGCACTCACATCATCAACAACCAAAACTGGCGCGCACGCTAGCCCGACGACTTACGGCACACCCTAACTAATCGCCGCGATGGCGAGCCCATGGGGTCGCTCAGTCGACTCGGGCCTAAGTGCTTCGGACCAATGATCCGAGGCGAGAAGTACCCGCCAAACTTCAAGGCGCCAAAGGAGATAGAAAAATACGACTCCTCGTACGACCCCGCAGTCTGGCTCGACACATACCTCATGGCAATGGGGATCGCGGGTCACACTGACCTACTCGCCGCCCGTTACCTCCCACTGATGATGGAGGAGACGTGCAGGCAGTGGATCAACACGCTCCCCCAGGACAGCATCGACTCCTGGGAGGAAATGCGCGACGCCTTCGTCAGGCACTTCGAGTGCTCCTACACCCGCGCCACCACCATCGAGGACCTGGAACGATGCGTCCAGGGACCCCGCGAGTCGACCCGCAACTGGGTCCAACGGTGGCAAGAGCTCTGGTACAACGCGGTCGGCATCCACCCGGACACCGCGATCCATTGCTTCAAGACCTCGTGCCGCTATGAGCCTCTAGTCGCCAAGCTCAAGCGACACTCCCGCACACTCGACAACATCCCCGACCTCCTCGAGATCGCCAAACGGTACTCCGAGGAGGATCCAAACCAAGAAACCGACGACGAGTCAGGGGGACAACGCCGCACGGGCGGCAACGACGGCGGACGCCGAACCGACCTACGCTACAGCGGCACCCGCCTCACCGGCAAGCGCCGCAGCGACGGGCGAGTCGACTTCGTCGCCAACGCTGGGCATGCACAGCGCGAGCCCAAGAGCTACCGCCGCGACGGAGGGCAACGGCGCGACGGCGGCAATTACAAGAACAAGCCAAGATTCGATCCTGCGGCCCTCCTCAACCAACCATGTGCGTTCCACAGCAGGGAAGGGAAGCCCGCAACGCACACCACCGCCGACTGCCACACCCTCAGGGAAATCGAGAAGGCACGACACGCGCGGGAGGACACCGATAACGACCCGCCAAATGGCGGAAAATTCGGCAAAGTAGCCGGCTCGCTCCACACCTTCACAGGCTTCAATACGAAGCGCGAGAAGAAGGTCATCGCCCGCGCCGTCGCCGTCAACGCGGTGGCCCAAACAGACGTCCCCCAGTTCCTGAACTGGTCGGAACAGCCCATCACCTGGAGTCGGCAAGACCACTCGCCACGCATCGAGTACCCAGGACGAGTCGCCCTGGTGGTCAAGCCCAAGGTTGGCGACTACTGGCTCCCCAAGACACTGATGGACGGCGGCAGCTCCATCAACATCCTCTACCTCGACACCTTCAGGCGGCTGCGGCTCCCGCAGTCGATGATCGAGACAACCCACACCACGTTCCACGGCATCGTCCCCGGTCGGAAGGCATATCCGATCGGCAAAGTCACGCTGCCAGTCACTTTCGGTAGTCCGGCAAACTTCCGCACCGAGCGGATCGTCTTCGAGCTGGTGCCCTTCGACAGCCCTTACCACTGCGTCCTGGGGCGCCAGGCGTTTGCTAAATTCATGGCAGCGCCCCACTACGCGTACAACGCGATGAAGCTCCCCGGGCTGTGCGGCGTCATCACCATTAACGGCGACCCCGACATGGCCGCCGAATGCGAGGCCAAAGGAGCCGAACTCGCCGACGCTGTCATCGCGGCAGAGACTAATCACGCCGACGAGCTCGCCAAATACGCGAGTGGGGTCAACAATGACGATCCCACAATACTCAAGAAGCCCAACTCAGAGGGCACAAACACCTCAACCTTTGAGGCCACGACGCACACCCGCACCGTCGAGCTGGTCGCAGGCGACCCCAGCCAGACGGTGACGATCGGGACGGGCATGAGCCCAGCATAGGAAGGCGCGCTCATCGAGTTCCTTCGTGAGAATAGGGACATCTTCGCATGGAAACCCTCCGACATGCCCGGTGTCCCTAGGAAGCTCGCTGAGCACAAATTAAACGCCGACCCCAAAGTGCGACCTGTCAAGCAGTCGCTACGGCCCTTCAATGAAGAACGTCGTCGAGCAATCGCCGAGGAAGTGCAGCGCCTACTCGCTGCCGGCTTCATCCGGCCAATCAAATACTCCAAGTGGCTGGCAAACCCAGTCCTGGTCGAGAAGAAAAACGGGACCTGGAGAATGTGTATCGACTACACAAACCTGAACAGCGCCTGCCCAAAGGAGCAGTTCGTCCTCCCGCGGATCGATCAGATAATCGATTCAACCGCGGGCTCGGAGTCGCTATGTTTCCTCGATGCCTACTCGGGGTACAACCAGATCAAAATGGCTGTCGAAGACGAGGAGAAGACGGCGTTCATCACGCCATTCGGGGCCTTCTGCTACACCGCCATGACCTTCGGCCTCAAGAACGCCGGGGCAACCTACCAGCGGTGCATGCAAGAATGCCTCGCGAGCCAAATTGGCCGCAACATCCACGTCTACATCGACGACGTGGTCGTGAAATCCGCTCGCCAAGGCGACCTACTCGCCGACCTGGCAGAGACCTTCGCCAATCTGCGGAGGTACAAGATAAAGCTCAACCCAGGCAAGTGCACCTTCGGTGTACCCGCCGGACAACTACTGGGGTACGTCGTCTCCAAACGAGGGATCAGGGCGAACCCAACAAAGATCGACACGATCGCCCGGCTCGGCAAACCCGAGTGCCTGCGTGACGTCCAGAAGCTGGCCGGGCGAGTAGCGGCTCTCAGTCGCTTCATCCCCCGCCTAGGCGAAAAGGCAATGCCACTATACCGCCTGATGCGCAAGAACCCCACCTTCCAGTGGGACAAGGAGGCGGACGACGCGCTCCGCGACCTCAAAAAGGTGCTACTCGCCGCACCACTACTCGCCGCACCCGCTGACAAGGAACCTATGCTGGTTTACGTCGCGGCGTCCGAGCGCGTTGTCAGTGCTGTAATGGTCGTCGAGCGACCAGAGGAAGGAAAGGAGCGCCTGGTTCAGCGGCCGGTGTACTATATCAGCGAGGTTCTCACCGAATCGCGCCAGCGGTACCCACAGTACCAAAAGTTAGTATACGCGGTCTTCAGGGCTCAGCGGCGCCTGCCGCACTACTTCCAGGAGCACCCGATCACGGTCGTCTCCTCAGCGCCACTGCAAGACATCATCCGCAATCGCGAGGCGACCGGGCGAGTCGCCAAGTGGGCCGTCGAGATCGGCGTCCACAACATTAAATACGAGCCACGAAGGGCGATTAAGTCACAGGCACTGGCAGACTTCATCGCCGACTGGGAGGAGGCCCAGCAGCCAGAGAAGCTGCCGTACCTCCATTACTGGAGCCTACACTTCGACGGGTCCAAGAACGCGGACGACGCAGGAGCGGGGATAGTGCTGACTTCACCAAAGGGCGACAAGCTCCGCTACATCCTCCGCCTCGAATTCACGCCCTGCACCAACAACATGGCCGAATACGAGGCCCTACTCCACGGCATGCGAGCCGCCAAGGAGATGAGCGTCAACCGCCTCCGATGCTACGGAGATTCCGACCTCGTTGCGGGACAAGTCGCCGGCACCTGCGACGCCATTTCCCCTACCATGGCGGCGTACCGCCAAGAGGTGGATAAGTTGGGCGGCCACTTCACCGGCTACTCTGTCGAGTGGATCGACAGGCGAAAAAACGAGGAGGCCGACGCCCTCTCTCGCATCGGGTCGGCTCGACTCGCACCACCCGCCGGCGTGTTCCTCGACACAATCTCCAAGCCATCAGTCTCTCCCCCGAGGGAGATCGACATCGGAGTCCCACTCCAACCAGAGGCAGCCTTGGTCGCACTCATCACCGAGCCAGACGACTGGACCAAGCCCTACATCGCCTACCTGGAAACCGGCACTCTGCCAGCAGACGAGACAAACGCTCGGATGATCGCTCGCCGATGCAAGTCTTACGCCATCATCGACGGCGAGCTACACAAGCGCAGCGTCACCGGTGTGTTCCAACGTTGCGTCCAACCGGCTGAAGGACGCAAAATCCTCCACGGCATTCACTCAGGAGACTGCGGCCACCACGCCGCCGCTCGCTCCCTGGTCGCCAAGGCTATGCGACACGGCTTCTACTGGCCCACCGCACACGCCGACGCCGTCGACATCGTCCAGCGATGCGCCGGGTGCCAGAAGCACGCCAATCAGACGCGCGTACCAAGCTCAGCGCTCAAAACGATCCCCATCACTTGGCCATTCGCCGTATGGGGCATGGACATGGTGGGCCCCTTCAAGAAATCCCCCTCCGGCTACACCCACCTGCTAGTCGCCGTCGACAAATTCACCAAGTGGGTGGAGGCCAAGCCAGTCCGGAAATGCGACGGGAAGACCGCCACTAAATTCCTACGCGAGCTCATATATCGCTACGGGTTCCCCAACAGTATCATCACGGACAACGGCACAAACTTCGCCAAGGGAGCAATGGCCGAATTTTGCGAAGAGCACCACATCCGGCTTGACCTCGCGTCAGTCGCCCACCCGGAATCCAACGGCCAGGCGGAACGCGCCAACCAAAGCATCCTCCACGGCCTAAAGCCGCGACTCCAAGTACCACTCGAGCGCACCGCTGGATGCTGGGTCGAAGAGTTGCCCTCCGTCGTCTGGGGAATCCGCACCTCGGTTAACAGATCAACGGGATTCACTCCCTTCTTCATGGTCTACGGCGCCGAAGCAGTCATGCCGACCGACCTCGAACACGACTCTCCGCGGGTCGTCCATTATACGGAGGCCGCAAACGAACTGGCCCGCCAAGACGGGCTCGACCAGCTCGACGAAGCACGCTACCTCGCTCGGTCACGCACCGCCATCTACCAGCAAGGACTCCGCCGCTACCACAGCCGACGGGTGAAAACCCGCACCTTCCAGGAAGGCGACCTGGTGTTACGCCTCATCCAGGACAAGAAGGGCATGCACAAGCTCTCCCCTCCGTGGGAAGGCCCATTCGCCATCAGGCGCGTACTCGGCAACGACGCCTACTACCTCATCGACGTCCGCGGGGACGGCAAACTCGACGTCCAGCGACCATGGAATGTAAATCTCCTCCGGAAGTTCTACTCCTAGAACCCCACACATGTACTCTCCAGTCGCTATGAAATAAAAGAAACGGTTACCGCCAATGGCGTCTACTCTCCATGCCTTGTGCCACTCGCACTCGTAAAAACAGCGTCATGCTAAAATGCAGAAGTCAACCTTTGGTACAGCGATCGGCACGGCTAAGTAGCGCGATGCAAGAGCACTGAATCATTTCAGGTCTTGCGTCGTCCACGAAAAACGCCAATCCGGAGCCCCATTGGAGTCGCCCAGCTCGACTGGTTTTACGAACCAAGACAACTGCCCTCGCTTCTCACAGCGACCTTGGTCCTCCGCATCCTCGGCATAGCGACTCGAACGGCTAAGTACCACGCTCGGGGACTGAATACCAGTTCGTCGCGATCGGTCAGGGAAAACGCCAAGTAAGAGAGCACGCCCGGGACTCGCCACGCGACTGACCCTCCGGGCCAGGCAGGAGTGACGCGCTCACACTAACGCGCTAAGTCCTCAACCACCCTCGAGTCGCGCCTAGAACTACCAAGTACCACGCTCGGGGACTCGGCCACCCGACCCCGTTCGCGTACGGGAAAACGGCAAAGTACAGAGCACTCAAGGGAGTCGCCTTGCGACTGGCTCTCCGAGCTCGGGCGAGTCGACTAAACTAACAAAACACATGATAACAACAAACATCATATACGAGGTGAACCCCACAAAAGGGCGGACGCGCTCGGGGACTCGTCCAAAATCAATCCAAAACACACAAACGAATAGCAAAATGGACACGACGTCCCATTCAATCGCATATTGCATTGTCTTATATTACAAATTATGCCCGCGTGGCAGAACTGCTGCTAACACATCCAGGCAAACTACCCTATTCTGCAGGCTTCGACGACGACTCGCCAGAATCCCGGCGCCTACGGATGAACGCGGTGTACGGGTTTGACGGATACGTCGTCAGCTCACCCGCCATCGCCGAGCGAAAAGGTTGCTCGACCTTGAAGTCACGATGCGACGGCTCGGGGTCGTTCGGCGCGACGACCGTTTCCTGGTAGGGAAGGAGGTCGCCCATCGCCCAGACACGCTCCGAGTACGCGGCGGCACGCTCCTGCAACTTGAGAACCTCGGACAGGTCCACTGCGCCAGTCGACGAGGGATACCCACTCGTCACATCGTCGAGGTCGAAATCCTCGGGGAAGTGGGCGAGCCCAAGGCTCAGCGCTGTCGACGCTCCACGCCGAAACGCCGACCGCGTCATGAACTCAACGACCGCGGGCGCCTTCTCCAAATACTCCCACACCTCAACGAGGTCGCTGGGAATAACCTCCGTGGGCGACATTTCTTGAAGGTAGGCGCGGATGCACATCGCCGATAGCGTAGCCGAGTCGACGAGCATGCTTACGCACTGCCTCGCGTCAAGTGAGCTCGCCTCTTCTTGGCTACCAATAACGCGACCTGCGAGAAGGAGACAATGATGAGTGCGACGGACACCACAAAAACCCCAACTAACGGAAAGGGAAGATGCACTCACCAAGCAACGGGCGGGCGAGCCCCGTGATGAAGCACTGAAGCGACGTGTGGTCGTCCTGAAGCCCAGCAATAAGGACTTCCGACACCTTGCGATCTTCCTCCGCGGCTGCAATGGCGGCCCTAGCCCGCCCGTCCGCCGAGCTAGCTTCTTCCCTCGCCTCCCGCAGCTCGCGCTCGAGGTCAGCGACCCGCTGTTCAGCAGCGCCCAGAGCAGATCGCGCCGCTTCCAACTCACCAGCAGGGACAAGCTCCTGGCGAGTTTCTTCTGCCTTCGCAGCAACAGCCTGAAGCTCTTTGTTCGCCTCCTGGATGGTGGTCAGCTCCTTCTCAGCACGCTGTTGCGCGGCCAGTCGGTCCGCCGACTCGAGCTGCAGACCCTGCATATCATCAAAAAAGTCAGTAAAAACGAACCTCCTAAGTGCCCACCCGCTGAAATTCAGCGAGTGCGCACTCGGGGACTGGCAATCAAGAAATTCCCAAGTGCCCACCCCGCTAAAATTTAGCGCGTGTGCACTCGGGGACTGGATAAGAAAGTAAAAGACGAGAAAATAATAAGAATCAAGCCGCTGCAAAACACCGACCTGATCCTCGGGGACTGGATATACCTGGATGGCTGCGCCAAGCATGCCATGAAGTTGCATCGCGTCCACGGATGCGAGTAACGCTGGCGTGTGCCCACGACGCTGGTCGACTTCAGCATCGACGGTCCCTGGAGCGAGGCTCGGGGATGCAGCCCCGCTCGCCGCGGCCGCCTTGGTCATGAAGCGAGGGAAGGTGGCGATAGAGGCACCCGCTCCAAAGGAAGTCGCCTCCGTCGTTCCAGGCAAGGAAACGCCCTCCTTTGTAGACGCGGCTGCCTCCACCGCGGGGCCGGCCGGCGCGACCGCCGTGTCGTCAGAGACAGTGACGATGTCGTTGCCCTTGGCCTTCTTACTGCCATCCGCCAAGGCAACGACCTCGTCCGCCTTCCTCTTACGGGAAGGATCCTCCCCGCTAGCGGTGGAGGGTACCTGGGCCAAGGTCGTGTGGCCCATCCTTTTCACTCCGGTCCTGCACAACAGTCGAATCAGTAAAGACAATCGAAACAGCTATGGAAAGTAGAGAAGGCCGAATGCACTCACTTGGCGACCGGGATGAAGCGTAGCCCTGTGCGAAGGCCGGCCGGTTTTTCTAGCTCGGGGCCCAGTTGGCGACTGAGCCCTAGTTCCAGGACGTCGCGTGCCCAGGACACGGACGGCTTCTTCGTTGTCGAGGCTGCGGCTGGCGCCTCTGGGATACCTTCGGCAGGGGCTTCCTCACGAACTGAAGCCGCTACGGCCGGAGCCTCCTTGCGGGGCGAAGCCGCCCCAATCGGAACCTCCTTGTGAGGCGAAGTCGCCGCGGCTGGAGCCTTCCCTAGCCCAGAGACTGGCGCGAATGGCGGGGGCATCGAGGCCAGCGGTACTTCCACAGACGGCGCATCTAGCGCGGTTGTCGCCGGGGCCGCACCGTCATCGGCCGAGCTGTGAGCATCAGAGCTGCTCGTCGAGTGCGGCGGCGAGGCCATCTTTGGCGGCTTCGTTTTCCTCCTCGGAGGGGCCCTCGCTTCCTTTTCCTTCTTCTTCTTCTTCGAAGGAGTGGCCTGGCGGCGCGAGGTGGTTTCTGGGAGCTCGTCGTCATCTTCATGACGCTCGAGGCTCCTGCTCGCTTTGATTTCGCGCTGACGTTGCCCGCGGGTCTTTCGGACCAGCGGGGCGATTTCCTCTTCGGACTCGTCCTCGTCGTCCTCGTTGCCCTTTGCGGGTGGCGATTCGGTTGTATCCTGGGCGGATGGCCCCGGGCTCTCGTCATCAGCAGGTGGGAGCCACCCTTCCACCACTTGGAACAGCTGCGATGAATACGAAACAGAGTTAGAATTACCGCGACTGCATACGCTGCGACTGCGAACAAGATAAAGAAATTACCGTCGGAGCCGGACGCTTCGCGGTGTAGGGGGGGACCCCGGCCTGTGCATCCACGTACACTGCCTGGGTGATCTTCTTCAACGCTGGGAGATAGTCCTCCAGCTTCCACTCGTCGAGGCAGGCTTTCGTCGAGTCTCCCCGGCCCGTGTACTGATACATGTAATGGTCGCGTTGGGCGAGCGGAACGAGCCGCCGCCCAAGCCAACAATTGTACAAGTTTATCGTCTGGAGCCCCTTCTTCTTCAGACCACGGATGGCCTGGAGCATCTCGTCGACGACCATCCGCTGGTCGTCGGGGAGCTTGCCGACCTGGAGATGGCGCGGCTCGGAACGGTTGGCCGAGTACCGCGGGATCGCCGCCTCGTCCTCCGGAGTCGCCTCGGTCACGTAGAACCATGACTTCTTCCAGTCGCTCGCTGCTTTGGCGGGCAGCATCAGATCGAAGAAGGAAGCTTTGGACTTGAGCTGGAACGTCAGGCCGCCCGCGGCTAGCATTGGGCCGCCTGCCTCCTCGCGGCTGATCCGTCCGTGGAACAGATCTTGCCACAAGGGAAAGTAGGGCCGGCAGCCCAAGTAGCACTCGCAGAACGCCACGAAGATGGCGAGCTGCTCGATGCTGTGGGGACCCAGATCTGAGGGCTGGATCCCGTAGTAGGCGCAAAAACGCCGGAAGAACAAAGACGTGGGAAACCCTAACCCCCGTTCGAGATGACTGGTGAAACAGACGAACTCCCTCTCTCGCGGGTTTGGGGTCGTTTCTCCGGCTGCGGGGATACGCCAACAGCCGGCTCGCAGGATTCCGGCCTCCTCGAAAGAGGCCAGCTGCGCCCTCGTGCACTTGGACCTGCCCCATGGTTCGGTGAGAAGGGCCATAGCCGAGGGGTTGGTTGGAGGTCGGAGGATTTCGGGTCGATTGGATCAAGGAGCAAAGGAAAGAGAATGCGTGCACTCGGAAGAAGTGGTGGGCAGTTGGCTCTACGATTGCCTGCCATTCCTCTTATATAGCGGGAGTTACCCGCCAAATCAGGGGGCCGTTACCGCGCGATGATTACGCCGAAAGTTACCGTTGAGTTACCTTAACGGCTAGTTTGACCACGCCTGACGGTCCAACTCCAGCCACTCGGCTCGCTAGGTCACTCGCCGCGGCCACGTCCCGTTGGCTCGACTCGCTCAAGACGCGACTCGGTTCGCCGGATTTCCTCCTTCATACAGGAGGCCGTCGACGATTCGACTGGATGCCTACTTTGAAGCCGTATACTCCGACTGCCAGCAGCCACTTACGCCTAATCGACGACGGCCTCGGGGACTACTGATGGGGATACGCCTATTGGGGTATACTCAGCAGGACGTTTCCGACTGGCCCAAGGGCTGGCGAGTGGGCCTGCAGAACAGCGAGTGGATCAAAGCCCAGCAAGGTACCAAGCGACTGGAAGTTGAAGGCCCAGGCGAGTAGATAGGCCCAGTCGGACTAGGTTGAACGATTACCGAAGTTGTAAACTGAATCGGTTGAGATATGTAAACCCTAGGGGAGGTGAGCCTATATAAACCTCCCTACGGGGTGAGTAGAGACACGTTCCCTCATACACCCAAGCGACTCGCCGCCTAGCCGCCGAGCTCGCCCATTGTAAACACCTCCATAATACAATCTAGCAGGAGTAGGTCTTTACCCTCCGGGGGGCCGAACCTGGGTAAACCCTGTGTCTTTGCCCTCATCTCGCACCGCAGATGGCTGGCCGCCCTTGCCCCTCGTTCTACTACTCGCTGCCGATTGCAGCATCTGCCGTGACCATTCCCACGACAACACCGGAATCATTCCCGAACACCGAAACGGGACTTTCCTTATATGAATCTTATTCTCCGGACCATTCCGGATCACCTCGTGATATCCCGGATCCCATCCGAGACTCCGAACAACATTCGGTCTCTTTCTCATAATACCATAACTACTCAAACAACGTTGAATCCTTAAGTGTGTCTCCCTACGGTTCGTGAATTATGCGGACATGATCGAGACACTTCTCCGAACAATAACCAATAGAGGAATCTAGAAATTCATATGGCTCCCACATATTTCTACGATTACTTTGCGATCGAATGAAACACTTACATACGATACCAATTTCCCTTTGTCTCACGATAGTTTACTTATCCGAGGTTATGATCGTCGGTATCTCTGCATACCTAGTTCAACCTCGTTACCGATAAGTACTCTTTTCTCGTTCCCGTGATATGTGATCCCTTGTGATCCAGTCACATGCTTGCAAGCTAATTGGATGACATTCCACCAAGAGGTCCCAGAGTATATCTATCCGTCATATGGATGGACAAATCCCACTCTTGATCCATGTGTTTCAACCAATACTTTCCGAACACTCAATGCCACCTTTATAGCCACCCAGTTACGGTGTGGTGTTTGATGTCATCGAAGCATCCATCCGGTAAAGGTGATATGCATGATCTCATGGTCGAAGGAATTAGGTTACTATGTATCAGAAAGCATATAGCAATTGAACTATTGAAATGACTTGATCTTTATGCTACGCTTATCTATAGGAGTATGTCCACCATATCATTCTCCTAACGATATGATCTTGTTGTTGATAACATCTCAATGTTCATGATAGGGAAACCTCAATCATTTATCAACCAACAAGCTAGTGAAGTATAGAGGCTATACTAGGGACTTCAAATTAAGTCTACAAATCACACAAGTATCAATGTTTCCTTGTTAATACTATTATAGCATGAATGTAAACATTTATCATAAACACAAAGATATAATAATAACTACATTTATTATTGCCTCTAGGGCATATCTCCAACAGAATCTCCATTGCTCTTTTTGAATGAACGCTTCTTTTGTGATGATCCTGAGTGATACTTGAGGTTATGCTTCCTCTTTCTTTTCTCAACTTGATTCATCTTATTTTCCAAGATGGTGGCTTTGTCACAGAGTGATTGATAAGTTGGGACATAGGCAACAGACAGCTGCAGGTTCAACCCATCATTAAGTCCTTCGAGGAATTTATCTTTCCTCTTAGCATCTGTACCAACTTCATCCGGTGCATAGCGTGCCAGATTGTTGAACTCCTCAATATAATCAGCCACACTGAGGTGACGTTGTTTCAGGTTGTGGAACTCCTTTTTCTTCAAGTTCATCACTCCGGATGATATGTGAGCTGTACGGAAACTATCCTCAAAAATAGCCCAAGTCACATCCTCAAGGGGAGTGGTGATCTGAAAGTTGTCCCACCATGTTGTTGCTGGTCCTTCGAGCAGATATGCTGCAAACCTAACTTTTTCCCCGTCGGTGCAGCCAACAGTCACTAAGTCCTTGTTCACCAATCGTAACCAGTCATTGGCTACCATTGGATCAGTTGTTCCAGAGAACCTTGCAGGCCTCAGTTTCAGAAATCTGGTGAGCATGTCAAGTGCTGGAGGATTATTCTGATTGTTGTTGTTGTTATTGTTATTTTGATTCTAATTTTGCATAAACTGCATCATCATTTGAGCTTGATCTGTCATCAACTATTGCATATCGGGAGTGACGTTGTTGTTGTTGTTGTTGTTTTGGTTGGGGTTGACACGACGGGGAGGCATCTATTGGTTTGATAGGGATAAGTAATGATAGATAGATCTAAAGAAGTTCTAACACACAACCCAAAACAATCAAGTTCAATAAAACAATCAACAAGCAACTATTCACTTAACAACTTATGAGATTAACTCATGAGTTGAAGGAAACAACAAGTTTTCTTGAAACAACCAACCTAGTATAGTCATACCTCATAGGTCAATATGATCCATACACTAACATGATATCAATGTCTTAGATAGTTGGTAGGAAATCTAATGTTCTCTTGGTTCTCACTTGTAGTCCTTAGTGATGTCTAAGTTGAAGTCCTTGGTGAAACTAAAGTTGGAGTCATTGGTCATGGTGGAGGCTTTATCCATCAAGTTGAAAAGGAAGAGATGTAGAATCAAAACCAAAAAGGTTGAGGAAAGAGTTTACAAGATTGTTTGTAAATAAGTTTTGGAACAAATACAACTCCTATTTTTCTAAGGGGTTTTGTCCAATCCTAGGGTTACAAATCCTACAGGCAACACAGTGCTCTGATACCATCTGTAGAGTTCCAAACCTGATAAGGAAGAGATCCCTGTGTTTACAATGCTAGTCCCTGGATCAATAGCTAGCATCCACGGTTTAAGATGTAATATCAAGAAACAAAGGTCATGATACAACTTTATAACTAGGAATAAAATAATTCATTACATCTTACATAGCTCATTTGGCTATCTCATTACAATGCAGCAGAAATAAATATATAGCATGGAGTCCTTCATCTTCAAAGTGCCATAGGCAATCATGTTGGTTGTAGACTTGTAATCCTATTTAACACACTTCACTAACATCAAACAAACCCGCAACATAATAAGTTACAGCCACAAGGGTCAATACATTTGAATTTTATTGGCAAGTTTCACTACTATGTGGAAATAAGTTGGATCCTATCAATATATGCATATTTGGCTAAGTAGAGTTTAGGCTCATTTGCAGAAAGCAATATGGTTTTATCCTATCTTTTCAAAATAGTTTTGATCTTTCAATCAATATTTCTAAACTCCTTGGCAAACTCCAAGTGCTTCTAATCCCTTGTTGACACCATCAAGTTTTACTTTGAGAAATTGGAATGTCGAGATCTTCCATAGCTTCAGGCCTTAGTTGCTCAGAGTTGTCCATAACCGGGGACACGGCTAAGTACTTAGAATTTGATCTTCTGCAGAAGTTGTACACTTTACCCACATGACACAATCTCGTCTTGATGCCACCAGTGGCCGCTGGATAAGTACACACCAAATGGAGTATCGGCAGATCGAGAATGTGACAAAGTCTTTCCATAGAAGTCCTCCCAATACATAATGCTAGCACGTCTACCAGGCACCAATGTAAGGATATATTTCCAATACATAATTCTAGTTAACCTGAATAGGTGCCAATGCAAGGGTCTTCCACTATGTAATTGACTAATCCAGAGCCCATTTAGCATGTGGTTGTACACGGAAGCCACTGTACGAGAAACATGTTCAATCTCTAAGTCCCTGGGTGGTTTTCTTCTAGTGCACACACGAAAAAGATAGCCATACATACGGTTCCCTTCGTTGCCACCTTATCCAAAACTGAGTATCCACATTCCACCCAGGTGATTCATTGAGTACTTGTTTTATTATATAAAACATATATTTTTCCAACACTTCATGTAATCATAACATGGTATTCCACCCCAAGTATATAGTAGGGCTAAGAATACTACAAATATGATGTTTTCACTAAGGAAGATATAAAGGATTTCCTAATAGGACATAGCATAGCATAGTAATATAGTATCCTTATCATGCAAACTACAAAAATTCCACTAAGTGTAATGAAAATAGTAGGACATGGATGATAGTTCCACTTGCCTTTTTAGTAGAGAATATTGGTTCACTCCTTGATCCTGCAAATATCACACTCTTCTGTAGAGGTCCCAATCTTAGATAAGATAGAGCCCTCCTGTGTTTTACAATGCTAGTCCCTGGATCAATAGCTAGCATCCACAGTTTAGATGTAATATCAAGAAACAAAGGTCATAATATAACTTTATAACCAGGAATAACATAAGTTTATTACATCAAACATAGCTCATTTGGCTATTACATTACATTGCAGCGGAATAACTATAAGCATGGGTCCTTCATCTTCAAAGTGCCACAGGCAGATGTTGGTTGTAGACTTTGTAATCCTAAACAATAAATCTTCACTAAAATCAATCACACCTGCAACATACAAGTTACAGCCACAAAGGGTCAATACATTTGAATTGTATTGGCAAGTGATACTATGGTACTATAGTGGAGTCTAACATCTATATGAATTTGGCTAAGTGGAGTTGAGGCTTGCATTGCTCAAAATAGATTTTTATTATCATTTTGAAAATACTAAGTTTTTGCTTGACAAAATCATTTTTCTCAATCAAAGATTTCAAGATCCTTGTACCAAGCCATCTCTCCATCAATGATTGAAGAATTCAAACAACCCTTGTTCAAACCACAAGTTTTAATTTAGAAATTTGAATGATGAGATTCTTGATTGCTTCCATGTCTTGATGCTCAAATTGTCCTTTACCAGGGACATGGCTAAGTACTTAGATTTTACACTCTGCAGAGGTGGTGCACTTTCCCCACAAGACTTGGTTTCCCAAGACAAGATCTTTCAGAAGCCTTCCCTTAGACCAAAATGGACGCGTTCCAACCTATCAAACACTACCACCAACTGTCCATATGGCTAAGTTCTTGCAACCTATATGATCATGGCAGAGCCCATATTGCCAAGTGGTTGCACTTGAAGCTTCTCAACATTTGACATCTCAAATCTCTTTGTTTCCTGGGTGGCCATCCACAAGTGAGATACACAATCCAAGTCCATGGCCTTGTGAACCACTCAACCATTCTCCACCAAGCTATTCCATTCCACCCAGGTGATTCATTAACTTAGTTGTTTTATTAGACAAAATCACAAGTCCTTAGACTTAGAATATTTTTCCATAGTGTGAATATATATTCCACCCATGTTTTCTATTAGCTAGGCTAAGCTTGGTAGTAGTAGGAATCTTAACTTAGGAAAATCCTACTAAGGATTCATCTACTAGGTTTTCCTATAGTAATATCTATACTTAGCAAAATCCATGCAAATTTACTTAGCAAAATCACTAATGCATAGAGAAAGTAATGGGACAAAAAGTATGAAGCATCACTTGCCTTTTTGGTAGGGAATGGTGGTTCACTCCTTGATCTTGCTAGTCTCACACTTCACTACAAGTCAATCAAGCAAACACCAATTCAATTTACATTCCAAACCAATAATCACTCAAACAAATTCACACACACAAGACAATGGAAACCAATTCATGCATGGGAGCATGCACAAGATAGTTTTATTTTGCAAAGGGGTCTCCATGGGGTTTCTACACTTTGTAAGATCCAAATTGGTCATTTACCAAAGTGGCAAAGTCATTAGCAAGAGGGTTTTGTCCAAAAACTATTTTTAAATCCATTCATCATTTCATGTGGTGAGAAATGTTTTTATTAAGGCAAAACTCTTAAGTTGTTCACCAAATGAGTTGCTATTGCAAAGCTTGGTGTTTTTGGGTCAGTAGGTTTGGTCCAAACTATTTTCTCAAAGTTTTCTTTCCATAAACATTTTTATAACAAAAACCATTCTTTTTATTTGGCTAGAAAATGACTAAGTCAAGTAATCTAACCTAAACTTTACAAAAATCATTTTCAACACTAAGGGTTGGTTCCTAGGGTCAGTAAGATCACATCAAACCATTTTGCAAAAGTTTTGACCCTAAAATCAATTTTAAACAATTTTTATACTCTAAACAAGCTCACAAAAGAATCTGCAAAATCAAGCAAACTAACATATACTATTTTCTAAACTAAGTCCATGGTTGTTTAGGTCTTGCTCTCCTGAATCCATTGATATAAAATTTTCCAAATTTGGACGTGTGGTTTGAAAGTTATAGCAATTACAAATTTGTATTCTAATCAGATCAAAATTCTGTTTTAAAACGAATCCTGTACACGTGGCTGCTCCTGATTGGGCAATAACGGTTCGCTCGGATCGGCTACTGGGGTGTGTTGGATCTAACTGAAAACGTGCGGCGCAGATCGACGCATACCCCTTCGTTCACTTTCTTTCTTAGCCGCTGGATCAAGATCGGACGGTTGCTGCTGCCTGGCCAAGGACTGGCGGCGCTAGGTCGACGGCGAGCGGCGGAGCGGCTAGTTGGCGGCGGCGCTAGCGAAACAGGACGCGAAGAAGAGGGGAGGATGCTCACCAGGTTCACAATGCAATGCTGATGCTCAACGTGCTACTGGTTGGTGGAGGGGCGCACGGGGACGGGCAGAATTCTTCGCCGGAGTCAGGGAGGCGTCGGTCTTGTTCAGATGTTGTCGAAGGTGAGGATAGAGGGCACCCTAGGACAAACGGAAGGTGCGGTTAGGTTCGTAAGAGCTTGGAGATCATCATCGTGTCCACGGGGATGAGAGGGGAGTCAGGTTTTACCAGGGAGACGTCGTCGGAGAACAGCAGTAGACGGTGGCGTTCAGTGGTGTGTTGGAGTCGAGGTTCCGAGGTGCCCGTGGTCGAATGGAAGGTGCAGGGAGATGCTACAGGAAGTGGGGAATGTGCCTGCGTGCTTGGGGAGGCAAAGGGCGATGTGAGGCCGCCAGAATTTAGCCGAGTACTCGTCGGAGACGGCGACGGTGCAGAAACGATTGGCGACAGCCTGGTGGCTCTCGATGCGTGGGGTTTGGGGGAAATGAAAGAGGAGGAAGAGGGGATTTAACTCGCGTGATCACTGCGAGGTTTAATCGTGGCATTAAGTCGAATTGACGACGCGAATTACTGCCAGGAACGGGAGGAACGGTCGAGCGGGGTGGAGCGGAAGAACAGTGGAGTGGGGTCGTTGCGTCAGTGGGAAAAGAGACGAGGAGGAGGTCCACCTGCCAGTGAGGGTGTGGGTTAGGTTTGCGGTGGAGAAAAACGGTTCGGGGGAGGAACAGGTGGGCTAGATGGGCTGCTGCTGGGTTAGTTGGGCCAGATTGGTGGGCTGGTCGTTTTCTCTTATTTTTTTCTGTTTACTTTGTTTTATTCTTTTCTATTTCTATTTTCTGATTTGATATTCAAACAAATGATTCAATCAACAATGCAAACCATTCAAACAATTCAAACTTGTAA
Organism: Avena sativa; assembly: GCA_916181665.1. Taxonomy (NCBI): domain Eukaryota; kingdom Viridiplantae; phylum Streptophyta; class Magnoliopsida; order Poales; family Poaceae; genus Avena; species Avena sativa. Next base: position 406,233,036 of record OV702283.1, on the reverse strand, counting down.
TGAGTTTTTGGTTCTGTTTTAGTAGCATAAACCAACTTCCAAAATAAAATAATATTTTAAATCTTTTTAGGTTCCATTTATTAATTAAATAAAATGGTCCATGGTTTATTAATAAAACAAGGTTTGGTTTATTTAATAAAATCTTCATTTGAAATCCAAATGCTTTCAAAACCCAATCAGTAGGTTTTATTTGGAAATAAAGAATATTTGGAAAACTTGTTTAAAATAAAATAATCCTTTTACTTTAGGGTCCATTAATAATTAAATAAAATGGACCTTAGTTATTAAATCAAATAGGGTTTGATTTTATTAATAAAATCTTTATTTGAACCTAAATATTTTCAAAATCAAATTAGTAGGTTTAATTTGGGAAATATATAATATTTGGAAATTTGTTTTAAAACAAAATAACCTTTTATTTTAGTGTCCATTATTAATTAATATAATAGACTTTCATTATTAAATCCAATAGGATTTGTTTTATTGAGATATTTATTTTGAATCTAAAATAAAGCCAAAACTTTTTAGTAGATTTTATTTGTGAATTTCAAATAATTGGGGAAACTTATTTTAAATAATTTAATAAGTTTTGATGTTTCAATTTAAATTGGTAAAACCTTTTATCTAAATAAAGTTGGATATTAAATCCTTATTAATTTATTTAAATAAACATTTGCTAATTTTATTTAAAATAAAATGTTTTAATTCCAAAGCTTGGCCAAGGTTTAATTTGGCTTTATAAAATAACCTTTATTTATAAATCCACCTTTTCTTTTTAAAACCAAATCCTTTTTATTAAAGATCCAAAATAGTAATTTCCAAAATATTTTATTTTCCTTTATTTAATATTTATCTTTAGAAATCCCTTTAGGATTTTATTTAATCAAATGGGTTTGAAGTTCCAATTGCATTCAAAAGTTTCTTCTGGCTCTGAAAATCAAACAAAGTTTTATTTTATTAATTTATTTTCACATTACAAGATTTGGAAAATCTTGGGATGTGACAGGCTACCACCCTTAAAATAAATCTCGTCCCGAGATTTGGGGAGGTTGGGATTACAAGCAAGTTCAAAACAACTAGGGTACTACCACCCTTAAAAATTTTCAAACAAAAATTACATATTGTCCTTCTTGAAAACTTCTCTAAGCAAACTTTGCATGTGTCCTTGGTTTCTTTACTTGACTCATGGGCCAAGGTTGAGTTTCTCCATAGGCTTGTTCAACTTGTTCTCCATCCTTTCTGGACAATTGTTTGCATAGTGGCCTAGTTCCTTGCATTTGAAACATGTGACAAGGTTGATATCCCTCATAGGCTTGTTTATCTTATGCTTCATCTTTTCTGGACAGTAGTTTGCATAATGTCCTAACTCTTTGCAGTATTTGCACATCACTTGGCTGATATCTTTCTTTTCCTTTGGTATCATTGCTTTTTGTTTGTTTCTTTGGTTCTTCTTCTTTTCTGGGCATTCATTGGCATAGTGTCCCATCTCTTTGCAATTGTAACATTGCTCTTGAGTAATATCCTTCTTGTTAGGGTTGGGGCATTTCTTCTTCTTCTTGGGTCTCTCCAAAGCTAGGAGTTCTTCTAGTTCATGTTCTTCATAGGTGGGAGATCTTTCTCTCTTCTTGGGGTATTGATCTTCATGCTCCTTGGATGCATGATCCTTGTCTCTAAAAATATTGCTAGCTTGGGTTCCTTCTAGATTAACATCCTTGTCATCCTTGTTGTCATTAGCTCTTTGGAAAAAGTTTTCTCTCATGTTGATCATTTGAGTAACCATTCCTTGCAACAATTGGGATTGAAGTTTCAATATCCTTTGTATGGCTGGGTCTAGTCCATTGTTGTTGGCTAAAAGTTGAGTTGTTTCTTGGCTCAACTGTTTTTGGGTTGCTATAAGTTCTTTCATGTTGTCTTCTTGGTTGGTGTTGGTGTCTCTTGGAGTAGTCATCTGTTTGGGTTGGATTGGGATTAGAATAGGCAAGATATTTCTAAGGAAATATTTCTAATCACACACATCACAATTCACACAAGCAATGTGCAAGCAATCACAAACAAACATTTCACTCAAACAAGGTTCAAGCACATACTTAGGCAACAAAATATTTTTGTTACACCACATAAGTTGGTGTGTTTGACTTAGCTAAAATATGGAGGTCCATCTATATGGTTCACTTGTGATCCTTTCATCCTTCTTGGTTTATCCTTCTTGCATGAGATCATGGTTTCCTTGGAAAAACTTTTGGTTACAATACTTCAAAGTTGTTGATGGCTCCTTCTTATTTTGCATTCCCTCAGTCTCTAAATCTTGAGTAAGATTTCCTTGTTTCTCTTGTAGTCTTTAGTGGTATCCAAGTTAGAAATCCTTGGTGAATATGCTGAAGATGTTGAAGTCATTAGAGTTGAAGATGTTGAAGTCATTAGAGTTGAAGAAGTCCTTTGCACATAGTGTAGTCTTTGGCCATGGGTAGGTCAAGTTGAAGTAGAAAAGAAGTAGAATTGAAACCAAAATGGTTGAGGAAAGAGTTTACCTGTGTTTTTGAAAATATGTTTTTGGAACAAATACACTCCTATTTTTCTAAGGGTTTTTGTCCAATCCTAGGGTTTACAAAATCCTACAGGCAACACAATGCTCTGATACCATCTGTAGGGGTCCCAATCTTAGATAAGATAGAGCCCTCCTGTGTTTTACAATGCTAGTCCCTGGATCAATAGCTAGCATCCACAGTTTAGATGTAATATCAAGAAACAAAGGTCATAATATAACTTTATAACCAGGAATAACATAAGTTTATTACATCAAACATAGCTCATTTGGCTATTACATTACATTGCAGCGGAATAACTATAAGCATGGGTCCTTCATCTTCAAAGTGCCACAGGCAGATGTTGGTTGTAGACTTTGTAATCCTAAACAATAAATCTTCACTAAAATCAATCACACCTGCAACATACAAGTTACAGCCACAAAGGGTCAATACATTTGAATTGTATTGGCAAGTGATACTATGGTACTATAGTGGAGTCTAACATCTATATGAATTTGGCTAAGTGGAGTTGAGGCTTGCATTGCTCAAAATAGATTTTTATTATCATTTTGAAAATACTAAGTTTTTGCTTGACAAAATCATTTTTCTCAATCAAAGATTTCAAGATCCTTGTACCAAGCCATCTCTCCATCAATGATTGAAGAATTCAAACAACCCTTGTTCAAACCACAAGTTTTAATTTAGAAATTTGAATGATGAGATTCTTGATTGCTTCCATGTCTTGATGCTCAAATTGTCCTTTACCAGGGACATGGCTAAGTACTTAGATTTTACACTCTGCAGAGGTGGTGCACTTTCCCCACAAGACTTGGTTTCCCAAGACAAGATCTTTCAGAAGCCTTCCCTTAGACCAAAATGGACGCGTTCCAACCTATCAAACACTACCACCAACTGTCCATATGGCTAAGTTCTTGCAACCTATATGATCATGGCAGAGCCCATATTGCCAAGTGGTTGCACTTGAAGCTTCTCAACATTTGACATCTCAAATCTCTTTGTTTCCTGGGTGGCCATCCACAAGTGAGATACACAATCCAAGTCCATGGCCTTGTGAACCACTCAACCATTCTCCACCAAGCTATTCCATTCCACCCAGGTGATTCATTAACTTAGTTGTTTTATTAGACAAAATCACAAGTCCTTAGACTTAGAATATTTTTCCATAGTGTGAATATATATTCCACCCATGTTTTCTATTAGCTAGGCTAAGCTTGGTAGTAGTAGGAATCTTAACTTAGGAAAATCCTACTAAGGATTCATCTACTAGGTTTTCCTATAGTAAGATCTATACTTAGCAAAATCCATGCAAATTTACTTAGCAAAATCACTAATGCATAGAGAAAGTAATGGGACAAAAAGTATGAAGCATCACTTGCCTTTTTGGTAGGGAATGGTGGTTCACTCCTTGATCTTGCTAGTCTCACACTTCACTACAAGTCAATCAAGCAAACACCAATTCAATTTACATTCCAAACCAATAATCACTCAAACAAATTCACACACACAAGACAATGGAAACCAATTCATGCATGGGAGCATGCACAAGATAGTTTTATTTTGCAAAGGGGTCTCCATGGGGTTTCTACACTTTGTAAGATCCAAATTGGTCATTTACCAAAGTGGCAAAGTCATTAGCAAGAGGTTTTTGTCCAAAAACTATTTTTAAATCCATTCATCATTTCATGTGGTGAGAAATGTTTTTATTAAGGCAAAACTCTTAAGTTGTTCACCAAATGAGTTGCTATTGCAAAGCTTGGTGTTTTTGGGTCAGTAGGTTTGGTCCAAACTATTTTCTCAAAGTTTTCTTTCCATAAACATTTTTATAACAAAAACCATTCTTTTTATTTGGCTAGAAAATGACTAAGTCAAGTAATCTAACCTAAACTTTACAAAAATCATTTTCAACACTAAGGGTTGGTTCCTAGGGTCAGTAAGATCACATCAAACCATTTTGCAAAAGTTTTGACCCTAAAATCAATTTTAAACAATTTTTATACTCTAAACAAGCTCAAAAAAGAATCTGAAAAATCAAGCAAACTAACATATACTATTTTCTAAACTAAGGCCATGGTTGTTTAGGTCTTGCTCTCCTGAATCCATTGATATAAAATTTGCCAAATTTAGACGTGTGGTTTGAAAGTTATAGCAATTACAAATTTGTATTCTAATCAGATCAAAATTCTGTTTTAAAACGAATCCTGTACACGTGGCTGCTCCTGATTGGGCAATAACGGTTCGCTCGGATCGGCTACTGGGGTGCGTTGGATCTAACTGAAAACGTGCAGCGCAGATCGACGCATACCCCTTCGTTCACTTTCTTTCTTAGCCGCTGGATCAAGATCAGACGGTTGCTGCTGCCTGGCCAAGGACTGGCGGCGCTAGGTCGACGGCGAGCGGCGGAGCGGCTAGTTGGCGGCGGCGCTAGCGAAACAGGACGCGAAGAAGAGGGGAGGATGCTCACCAGGTTCGCAATGCAACGCTGATGCTCAACGTGCTACTGGTTGGTGGAGGGGCGCATGGGGACGGGCAGAATTCTTCGCCGGAGTCAGGGCGGCGTCGGTCTTGTTCAGATGTTGTCGAAGGTGAGGATAGAGGGCGCCCTAGGACAAACGGAAGGTGCGGTTAGGTTCGTAAGAGCTTGGAGATCATCATCGTGTCCACGGGGATGAGAGGGGAGTCAGGTTTTACCGGGGAGACGTCGTCGGAGAACAGCAGTAGACGGTGGCGTTCAGTGGTGTGTTGGAGTCGAGGTTCCGAGGTGCCCGTGGTCGAATGGAAGGTGCAGGGAGATGCTACAGGAAGTGGGGAATGTGCCTGCGTGCTTGGGGAGGCAAAGGGCGATGTGAGGCCGCCGGAATTTAGCCGAGTACTCGTCGGAGACGGCGACGGTGCAGAAACGATTGGCGACAGCCTGGTGGCTCTCGATGCGTGGGGTTTGGGGGAAATTAAAGAGGAGGAAGAGGGGATTTAACTCGCGTGATCACTGCGAGGTTTAATCGTGGCATTAAGTCGAATTGACGACACGAATTACTGCCAGGAACGGGAGGAACGGTCGAGCGGGGTGGAGAGGAAGAACAGTGGAGTGGGGTCGTTGCATCAGTGGGAAAAGAGACGAGGAGGAGGTCCACCTGCCAGTGAGGGTGTGGGTTAGGTTTGCGGTGGAGAAAAACGGTTCGGGGGAGGAACAGGTGGGCTAGATGGGCTGCTGCTGGGTTAGTTGGGCCAGATTGGTGGGCTGGTCTTTTTCTCTTATTTTTTTCTGTTTACTTTGTTTTATTCTTTTCTATTTCTATTTTCTGATTTGATATTCAAACAAATGATTCAATCAACAATGCAAACCATTCAAACAATTCAAACTTGTAATGAGTTTTTGGTTCTGTTTTAGTAGCATAAACCAACTTCCAAAATAAAATAATATTTTAAATCTTTTTAGGTTCCATTTATTAATTAAATAAAATGGTCCATGGTTTATTAATAAAACAAGGTTTGGTTTATTTAATAAAATCTTCATTTGAAATCCAAATGCTTTCAAAACCCAATCAGTAGGTTTTATTTGGAAATAAAGAATATTTGGAAAACTTGTTTAAAATAAAATAATCCTTTTACTTTAGGGTCCATTAATAATTAAATAAAATGGACCTTAGTTATTAAATCAAATAGGGTTTGATTTTATTAATAAAATCTTTATTTGAACCTAAATATTTTCAAAATCAAATTAGTAGGTTTAATTTGGGAAATATATAATATTTTGAAATTTGTTTTAAAACAAAATAACCTTTTATTTTAGTGTCCATTATTAATTAATATAATAGACTTTCATTATTAAATCCAATAGGATTTGTTTTATTGAGATATTTATTTTGAATCTAAAATAAAGCCAAAACTTTTTAGTAGATTTTATTTGTGAATTTCAAATAATTGGGGAAACTTATTTTAAATAATTTAATAAGTTTTGATGTTTCAATTTAAATTGGTAAAACCTTTTATCTAAATAAAGTTGGATATTAAATCCTTATTAATTTATTTAAATAAACCTTTGCTAATTTTATTTAAAATAAAATGTTTTAATTCCAAAGCTTGGCCAAGGTTTAATTTGGCTTTATAAAATAACCTTTATTTATAAATCCACCTTTTCTTTTTAAAACCAAATCCTTTTTATTAAAGATCCAAAATAGTAATTTCCAAAATATTTTATTTTCCTTTATTTAATATTTATCTTTATAAATCCCTTTAGGATTTTATTTAATCAAATGGGTTTGAAGTTCCAATTGCATTCAAAAGTTTCTTCTGGCTCTGAAAATCAAACAAAGTTTTATTTTATTAATTTATTTTCACATTACAAGATTTGGAAAATCTTGGGATGTGACAAATTTCACTACAATTCAATCAAGCAAGCACATATTCAAACTAGCATTCAAACAATTCACCACATAAAACAATAAAATCAAGCAATGCATGCAAGCATGCAAAGGATTGTTTTATTTGGAAAAGTGGTTTCTAATAGGCTATAATCATTTTAAGGCTCCTATTAGTCATTTACAAAAGTGGTAAAACCATTTGAATTCAAGTTGGTAAAACTGGCCATTTAAATCATTTTTGTTTTGCTAAAAATGATTTAAATCAAAGTAATATTTTGTAGTTTTAGCCAAATATATTTTATACTCAAAATATGCCTACACATGTTTCTGCAAAAACAACCAATATTACAGAAGCAAAACACTAAACAAAAGGCATGGTTGGAAAGGTTTTGTTTTCCTGATTCCAATGATATAAAATTTGCAAAATTTGGACGTGTGGATTAAAAGTTAGGAATGTTTTAAATCTAAACATCTAATAGATCTAATTCTGTTTTTTTAAATCCTGAGTCTGGCCACGTGTCTTAACCTCATTGGGCGATACCGCTTCGCTGGGATCGAATGATGCGGTGCGTTAGATCTAACTTAAATTGTACGGTGCAGATCATTTCGTACCCCTTCGTTAAGTGAGTTTATCGTGTCGCTTGGATTTAAATCCAATGGCTCACAGCAGCTCGACCAGGAACTGGCGACGCTGGCGCGACGGCGAGCGGCAGAGCGCTCTGGCTACGGCGGATTCGGTGAAGCAGGAAGCAAGGGGACAAGAGAAATGGCTCACCGTGCTCGCAGTGGTGTGGCGAAGCTCAAGGTGGTCGCAGCTGTCCAAGGGGCGCACGAGAACAGCGGTGATTGCTCGTCGGAGTTCGTGGCGGCGTTGGGCATGCTCAGGTGTGGTTGTTGCCGATGCTACAAGGCACAAAAAGGCGAGGCAGAGAGTTCGTTAGACGCGGGCGAGTGTGGCGATCACGGGAATCATCGAGAGGGAGAGGGGTGGACGGAACTTACGGGGAGGGGTCGCCGAATAAGTGGCAGACGACAGCGACGTTCAGAGGTTGTCCTTGCCGATGCTCTAGCGCAATCGCGGCCAAGACGGTGGTACTGGGAGATGCAGGAGGTGCTGGCTAGCAACCTAGTATGCACCAGAGGGTTGGGGAGGGTCTGGCTTCGCCGGAATCGGCCGGGAAACATGTCGGAGGCAGTGGTGTTTGAGCTCGCGATTGCGGCAGCCTGGTGGCCGAGAGGAGATGGCGCCTGGGGGAAAAGAGAGAGGAGGGCGAGGCGCTTAAGATGGCGTGGTCACAGCGAGGAGTTACTGCGGCGTTGATGCGAATTTGCTGCATGGAGTAATGACCAGAAACAGCCGGCGTAATGAGGGGAACGACTATGGCGGGTGAGGGAGACGATGATGAGGCAGTGGGGTCCAGCGGTCAGCGAAGAGAGGAGGTGCGCGTGGGGTCACTAAGTCAGGGACTGTGCGGGTTTGCTCGTGGGTGGAAAACGTTTCGCGAGAGGGGAGGAGTGGGCTGCGCTACTGGGCCTGGTTTGCTGGGCTGGGTCCAATTCTATTTTTTCCTTCCTGTTTTCTTTTTCTTTTTCTATTTTGAATTTCTGTTTTTGAAAGTTGAACATCCATTTGAATTCAGATTTATTTTTCAAACCCTTTTAAAACTTTCAGTAGGTTTTATTCTATTTATTAATGTATTTAAATTTCCATTTCTAGAATATTTCAAACATTCATTTTATGGTTTATTATATATTTAAATAGACACTTGTCATTATTTAAATAGTAAATATATTTTCAAACTTCTATCTGAATTCCAATGTTTACCAAACCTTTTTCAATAGGTTTTATTTATTATTTAGTGCAAATAATTCACTTTGAATTATTATTTAAAATACTTATATATTATTTTAATGTTCATTTAAATTGGAAATTATCTTTATTTAAATAATATTGAATAATAATCAATCCTTATGATTTTATTTAAATAATCATTTACTTATTTTATTAATCAATAATCTTTTATTTCATTTGTTTTGCCGAGATTTAATTTGGCTTTTAATTATTCCTTATTTATTTATTTTTTACTTTGCCTTATAAAATCCATATCTTTTTATTTAAAGATCCAAAGTTGGTAATTCCAATTTATATAATTTTATTTAATATTTGTTTATCTTTTTAAATCCCTTTAGGATTTATTTTCTCAGGATTTGGCATGGACTTTAGATAGGGCTTTATTAGCTTTGGAAATTAATTCCTTTTATCTTAATAAATTCATAAGTTTTTATCTATGACTCCAAATTGAGTGAAACCAATTTCTATGGTTTTATAATATTTTCCTTTGTCATTCTTGATCATTTATAAATGTTTGTTGACAAATTTTTATATGGATCAAATCCATAGTCTCAGAGAGAACTTGGAAATGAATTATTCCAATAGGGTTTTAGGGTTTTAGGTTAACTTTTCCAAGTGTTTAAATTTAAAGATACATTATTGATGAATGCATTTCACTTGATTGAAATTTGTTTGATTCCCTTTTCATTCAAAGTTTGCTCAAGATGGGTTTTGATATTTCCATTTGGAATCAAAAAGTTTCTTTACACCCTACATTTCAACAATTATTTATTTTGTTTGTTTATTTTTCACATTTCAAAATTTGGAAAATTTTGGGATGTGAAAAAGAAGCCCCCGATGCAGAAACCCTAAGCACCCGATCAAATCTCCACGAAACCATCTGTAGCCGCCGTCACCATCATCTCTAGATGGTTGTATCTCTTCCCGGCACCCTACCGGAGAGGAGATCATCCTAGAGGCCTTCTCTCTGGTATGATGCGTGAGTAGTTCCACCTTGGACTATGGGTCCATGTAGTAGCTAGATGGTTGTATCTCCTCCTTTGTGCTTTCATGTATAGATCTTGTGAGTTCCGTTCATGATCAAGATCTAATCTATTTGTAATCATGCATGTCGTGTTTGTGGGGATCCGATGGATATTGAGATTATTATGTTGGTTTGATTAATGGTTTTGTATTTATGATTTTATCATGTCTGTGTTGTTTGTGATCTTGCATGCTCTCCGTTGTTAGTAGCTATCTTGGCCAAGTAGTTGCTAGTGACTACAAGAGGGGTTATTTATGCTCGATAGTGGGTTCATGCCTCTAGTTTCCAAGGGAAGTGATAGAAATCTCTTCGGTTGTAGATGTGTTGTTGCCACTAGGGAGAAAACAATAGTCTCTTGTTCATGGAACATGTGGAATGTTTACCTTACACACTTTGCTTAAAGCAGTTGTCTGTTTCTTGCAACTTAATACTGGAGGGGGTTCGGATGATAACCTGAAGGTGGATTTCTAGTCATAGATGAATTTGGATGGCGGTCTATGTATATTGTTATATTGCCCAATCGAATCTCGTAGGATCTTTTTGTCTGGTATTGCATTGTTATGCCTTGCTCAGTTCCTGTCAATTGCCCTGCTGTAATTTGTTTACCCTTCATGCCATGTTGTTTATCTAAGGAGAGCACCTCTAGTGAACTATGGACCCCGGTCCAATCTTTACCATTGATACATCTTCCACTATTACTTGTTTACTTGCTGCAAACCATTACCTTCCACACGGTACGTTTAATCCTTTGTTACAGCAAACCGGTGAGCTTGAGAACCTCACTGATTCATTGGGGCAAAGTCTTGAGTTTCTGTTATGCAGGTCTACGCGTTGCTTGCAACACCTGTGTGTCGTTTCCTTCCTCCTTCTGGTTCGATAACCTCGTTCTGTACTGAGGGAAGACTTGTTGCTGTGCTCATCACACCTTGCTCTTGGGGTGTCCAACGAAGTGCTCAACGTCAGCACCATCAACATGTTTTCTGGCGCCGTTGCCAGGGACGCTAAGGACATCTTCACTAGGGGAGTCCTTCACTTCCTTTCTCTTTACTTTGTTTTTAGTTTGCTTTGTTTCTTTTGCTTGGTTTTGTTTGCCTCTTTTAAAAAAACCAAAAAAAATTAGTCTAGTTTAGTTTGCTTGCTTTATTAAAAAACACACAAAAAATAGTTCCTGCTCTAGCTGCTGCTGTTTTTGGCTTGCCCACATTTGCCAAAATGAACTCTGCTGAGAATACTAAGTTGTGTGACTTCACTAGAACCAACAACAATGATTTCCTAAGCACTCCCATTGCTCCACCTGCTCCTTATGCTACCTTTTATGAAATTAAGCCTGCTTTGTTGAATCTTGTGATGAGAGAGCAATTTTCTGGTGCTGGTACTGATGATCCTGCTGCCCATCTCAATAGCTTTTTTGAACTTTGTGAGATGCAAAAGTATAAGGATGTAGATGGAGACATTATTAAGCTCAAGCTTTTTCCTTTCTCCTTGAGAGAAAAAGCTAAAGAATGGTTGCTTTCTTTGCCTAAAAATAGTATTGATTCTTGGACTAAGTGCAAAGATGCTTTTATTGGAAAGTATTATCCTCCTGCTAAGATTATATCTATGAGAAGTGACATTATGAAATTTAAACAACTTGATAGTGAATATGTTGCTCCAGCTTGGGAAATAATGAAATATTTGGTTAAGAATTGCCCTACTCATGGACTCACTGCTTGGATGATTATCGAGACTTTTTATGCAGGTTTGAACTTCTCCTCAAGAAATCTATTGGATTCAGCTGCTGGAGGTACCTTCATGGGCCTCACTTTGGGTGCTGCAATAAGGCTCCTTGATAATATGATGGTTAACTACTCTGAATGGCATGTTGAGAGAGCTCCACATGGTAAGAAGGTAAATTCTGTTGAGGAAACTTCCTCTTTGAGTGAAAAGATTGATGTAATTATGGCTATGCTTGTTAATGGGAAAGATCCTCTAGATCCTAATAGTGTTCCCTTAGCCTCTTTGGTTGCTCAAGAAGAGCAGGTTCATGTGAACTTCATTAGAAACAAAAATTTAAACAACAATTCCTATAGGAATAATTTTGGTAGAAGCAACAATTATAGACCTTATCCTCCTAGTGGAAATGTTTATCATGGTATATCTGGAATGCCTAGTGAAGAAAGGATTCTAGAAGTAGATAGATCCCCTAAGAATTTTGTGCAAATGCAATATGAGCAAAATAAAATTTTCACTAAAACTATGGAGGAACAATCTATTATCTTGAAAAACATTAGTCATTAGCTTGAGAATTTGAATAGAGAAATTCCTAGTTTACAGTCAAAAATTTTGAGTGCTGAGAAAAATATATCCTCTTTGTCTAAAGCTCAGTCCTCCTTGATTAATAAAATGGCTGCTAAACCTGAAACTATGGAAAATAACTTTGCTATTGATCATGCCATACAAGTTACTATTGATGAAAATGTTAGGCTATTATCTCAACTTCATGCTAGGTGGGAAAGGGAAGCTGAAATTGATGGAAACAATAGTGTGTGCACCATCACCACTAAACCACAAGTAGTCCCTATTCCTCATCCTACTATGCCTAAGCCTATTGAGCCTACTACTAGTGATGCTAAGTTTGACTTTGATATTGATGGTTGCAATATTTTTGAAGTGATTATGTTTCTACAAAAGCTTGCTAGAAGTCCTGATGCTAGTGATATGCATGTTGCTTTCACTAAACACATTACAAATGCTCTTGTGAAGATTAAGGAAGAGAAGCTAAAACACAAAGCTTCTATTCCTAGGAAAGTAGAAGATAGTTGGGAACCCATTATTAATATGCAAGTGAATGACTTTGATCTCAAAGCTTCATGTGATCTTGGTTCTAGTGTCTCTATTATGCCTAGGAAGATTTATGAAAAGCTTGATTTGCCACCTTTGGAAGATTGTTATTTAGATATCCCACTTAATGATAATGCTAAGAAGAAACTCATGGGGAGTATTAATGATGTTATCATTATGGTTAAGAATGCTTATGTCCCTGTTGATTTCTATGTTTTGGATGTTGAATGCAATGCTTCTTGTCCTATTACTTTCGGAAGACCTTTTCTTAGAACAGTTGGTGTTATCATTGATATGAAAGAAGGCACCATTAAATATCATTTTCCATTCAAGAAAGGTATTGGACACTTCCCTATGAGGAGAGAGAGGTTGCTTTTTGCTCCTCCTTTGAAAGCAAGATTTGATGTTAATACTTCTTCATTTGAAAATACTTGATTCTTCTTGCTTCTTGTGCCTAATTTAAAGGCGTTAAAGAAAAGTACTTCTTGGGAGATAACCCAAGAGTTTATTTGAGTCTTGGAAGTTATTACATCAGTAATGACTGCTCCTTATCCTTTTTGTTTGCTTTTTGTGACAAGAATGACCTCTAATAAGAGGGAAGTAAGATTTGGGGAGTTGCTGTCCCGAAACAGATTTCTGTCCTCCACCAAAAATATTCGTGAGGAGTCTCTATAACTCTTATTGATCTCAAAATTTACTAATAAATCCCCCAGTATGTTATCTAACTTTCGTTAGTTCAACACTTTTTGATTTGAGCAACATAAGATGTTCGAAAAAATTGGTTTATACCTGCTGGTCTGTTTTGACAGATTTCTGCCATTATTTGCATTTGCTTCTTATTGATTCCTTTTTGAGTTCTCTGTAGGTGAATTGAGATTTTTGAAGGAGTTGCTACAGTATCTTATGTTTTCAGTGAAATGCCTTGCTGTTCCAAAGTTTTTCCAGGGGTCTAATATCTTTTGAATATACTAATGTTGCTAATAAAGATTGTGTGAAGTTTTGTATGAAGGAAAAAATTTCAGGTGTAGAGAGAGGATGATGCAATGAGATGAAGAATGGACAAAATCTCAAGCTTGGGGATGCCACCATGGTGTCACCCCAAGAAATATCCAAGAGGTACAAGCATCAAAGCTTGGGGATGCCCAAGGCATCCCCTTCTTCATCAATAAAAAGCTCAGGTCTGTCTAGACACTTCGTTTTTATTGTTTCATGCATAGTTGTGTTGTTCTTGGAGCGTCTTAGTTTTTGTTTGCTTTGCTTAGGTTGTTTAGTTAGTTTGGACCCCCGTTCTCGTTGTGTTGTTTTGCAAATAAGTTGCTTGGTGTTGGAAAGGAGTAGTAAGTTCTTGCTTGAAGTGCAAGAGGAGCTTGCATTGACTGTGACTTAGACTTTAGCATGACATGCTAGGTGTTGTTTTGGCATTATTCTTAGTGATTATTGTTGTAGAATATCTTGTTCCAAACAATTGGGATTGTTTAGTGTGCCTTGAAGAAATTATGCGTTGTTTTAGCATGCAAAAACATAGTATTGTGGTATTCTCCTTTGATGCTTTACTTGGGTTGACTTGGCACATGCTTACACCATGTTATGACTCTCACAAGTCACCATTAGCCTCTATGATCATTTAGTCCTTCACTTCTAGTACCACTCTATGTTTTGATTAGTAATTCTTTGTTGCACTGCATGATTATGGCCATTATTGCTGTCTTAGTTGGTTGCTCCTAGTCTTTTGCTAGCCTCCACTTGTATGAGTAAGTTCAACTCATGCCTCCAACTCCCAAGAAACCAAGTTATTCCAAAGTGTCCACTATAAACTCCTATGCATGGTGTGTTACACCATTCCAAGTATATTTTTGTTTTCAGCTATCTTCCAATTAAAAACTATTTTGTTATGTGAAAACTTAGTGATTAAAGCCCTCACGAACTTGATGGCACACTTTATATTCTTTGCCCCTAATAAACTTGAACCATTGTGACATCTATGTTGTATATGCTTGCACTTATACGTTGGAATTAATAGAACCGCGCTGTCACGGGGAACGTTTTCAACATTGCACTTGTACTTTGTACTTAGTTGATATCATGCTATTTTGTGTATGGATGTCACCGGTGTGAAATAAAGAGGGAACTTGTAAGTCCATAGAGTTTGTATCCTGTGTTAGAGAAACGCCTGGGCTGCTAGCCTAAGCCATGCCTAATCATGGTGGAAACTTGCAGCATCACCATAGTGAGCCATCTATGAAGCATCCTCAATAAAAATCTATGCATATAGTAAATAAAAAGATTGCTGAGATGCTCATTGTCTGCTTGCCTTGTCATTTTGGTTATGGGAAAGCTCATGTACCATGTGCAAGGGGTACCCCGTTGGCGGTTCTCAATGATATGCAAATACTTACAATGACAAGAACTTACCTGGGCCCAAAGTTGAGTATGCATGAGGTGTGGCCCTCGTATTCAAGGGACTTGAGATTGCCAACTTATACTTTGTCAAGCATATAATCCATCTTTGGCACTTTAACGTTAATCACTTCAAGATGCTTATGATAGGGGCAATGAGGGCTGAAAGCTAACAAGTACCATAATTTTTGGAATCTCTTTTTTAAACCTGTAATCCCTAATTCCTTTACAAAAAGGCTTTTCTTCCACCAATATTGAGTCTCCACCTTCTACCTTTAGGCACCTTATTGATTGATGCATATTGTGATATTACTTGTACTTGTGCTATTTGTTTCTAGTCACCCTTCTGAACTTTCAAGGTGTCCTATGCATCTATATTGCTACTCTATGAGGGACAATTTGATTGCCACCATGCTATGTTTTCTGTATGTGAAACAAACAAACATTTTTCAATGCATGTTATTCATGATCTTTTTTTGTAGCTTGTCATGATGCATGCATAGTTACTATGTCCTATTGTTAGAACTCCATCTTTCATGCACATGTATAGAGTTCTTTGATCCTAGCTTTCAATGCTTGCAAATGGTTGGATCTTTATTGTGAGGGTGCATGTCACCTCAAAAATTATTCTTTTATCACTTAGCTACTCGAGGACGAGCAGGAGTTAAGCTTGGGGATGCTTGATACGTCGGAAACGTATCTATAATTTTTGATGCTCCATGCTTGTTTAGTATCTACTTTGATTTGCTTGTCTCTACTTTGAGGTGCTTTTTACATGTTTTCTGGTACTAACCTATTAACAAGTTGCCACGGTGCCAGATGCTTGTTTTCTGCTATTTTTGGTTTCAGAAAAGTTAGTAAAGAAATATTCTCGGAATTGGATGGGACAAATGCCAAAGTCAATTACTTTACGTGGGGAACAAGAAGTCCAAAGGGGAGCCAGAGGGACAAGCTAGACCCCCTAGGCACGGGTGGGCCCTGCCCCATGCCTGGGAGGGGTGTGGGGCCCCAGGCCGCCGCCTCGGCCTCCCCCTTCGCCTATAAGAAGCCCCCGATGCAGAAACCCTAAGCACCCGATCAAATCTCCACGAAACCGTCTGTTGCCGCCACCACCATCGTCCCTAGATCCGGGGGATTTGAAGTTCTTCCCGGCACCCTGTCGGAGGGGATATCATCCCGGAGGCCTTCTCTCTTGTATGATGCGTGAGTAGTTCCACCTTGTACTATGGGTCCATGTAGTAGCTAGATGGTTGTATCTCCTCCTTTGTGCTTTCATGTATAGATCTTGTGAGCTCCGTTCATGATCAAGATCTAATCTATTTGTAATCATGCATGTTGTGTTTGCGGGGATCTGATGGATATTGAGATTACTATGTTGGTTTGATTAATGGTTTTGTCTTTATGATTCTATCATGTCTGTGTTGTTTGTGATCTTGCATGCTCTCCGTTGTTAGTAGCTATCTTGGCCAAGTAGTTGCTAGTGACTTCAAGAGGGGGTATTTATGCTCGATAGTGGGTTCATGCCTCTAGTTTCCAAGGGAAGTGACAGAAATATCTTCGGTTGTAGATGTGTTATTGACACTAGGGAGAAAACAACGGTCTCTTGTTCATGGAACATGTGGACTGTTTACCTTACACACTTTGCTTAAACCAGTTGTCTGTTGCTTGCAACTTAATACTGGAGGGGGTTCAGATGATAACCTGAAGGTGGACTTCTAGTCATAGATGCAGTTGGATGGCGGTCTATGTATCTTGTTGCATTGCCCAATCGAATCTCATAGGATCTTTCTGACTAGTAATTGCATTGTTATGCCTTGCTCAGTTCCTGTCAATTGCCCTAATGTAATTTGTTTACCCTTCATGCCATGTTGTTTATCTAAGGAGAGCACCTCTAGTGAAATATGGACCCCGGTCCAATCTTTACCATTGATACATCTTCCACTGTTACTTGTTTACTTGCTGCAAACCATTACCTTCCACATGGTATGTTTAATCCTTTGTTACAGCAAACCGGTGAGCTTGACAACCTCACTGATTCATTGGGGCAAAGTCTTAAGTTTGTGTTGTGCAGGTCTCCGCGTTGCTTGCAACACCTGTGTGAAGTTTCCTTCCTCCTTCTGGTTCGATAACCTCGGTCTCTACTGAGGGAAGACTTGCTGTTGTGCCCATCATACCTTGCTCTTGGGGTTTCCAACGAAGTGCTCCACGTCAGCACCATCATCCCCCAAACCACTTTGTTCAGTATTTCTCAGGGACCTTTGTCACGCTCCAAGGAGGAGATGGATGAAAAGATGCGCATTCTTGGTTTCCATGGACACTATCAGGGGAAAGCGCCCTCATACGACCCCTTTGTATACTACACAGGGGAGTCCTCGAGCTCGTACCAGGACGAGGGAGCCTCCTCGTCGTACTACGGAGGTGCACCTACTTGGGCACCATGGGATTGAGCCCCACTTAGGCCAAAAGCCTAAGCTTGGGGGGACGTATACCGACATCACACTCATCTTTATATCATGTTCTATTGGTTCTTTGTATATCCATTGTTTCGCTTTCTTTTTGGTTTTTGTTGCTGCTTTCTCAAAAATACCAAAAATATTTTCGTTCTTTCTCTTGGTTTGTTTCTTTATTTTTGTTTGCCTTAAAAGAAAAATCCAAAAAGATTTTGCTTTGCTTGGTTTGTTTTTCCTTTGTTGGATTGTTTGAAAAAAATCGAAAACACCAAAAATATTTGTTGTTCTTCTTTGGTTTTGTGAGTTCTTTGCAGGGTTCAGCCGTCCTAAGTGGATTTTGGTTTCATGTTATTATTCAAGTCACACAAGTGAAGGGCAATAATGAAGATTAAGACAACTTGAGGAGTGGTAAGAGGCTGGTAACGAACTCTATTTGTTTTTCATTTTTGTACAAATACTCATCATTGTGGGCATGCTTAGTCTGTTCATTGTAAGGAGTGTGTTACCGATGGATGCTTAGTAGTTCTTGCTTGTCTATGATTAGCTTTAGCTTGCTAATAGTTTGTAGCATGTCATATGAATGTTTGCTTGCATCGTTTTATTCATACTTTGGTATGATATATGTGGTATCTTCCTCTTATTGTTCATGTGAATCGACTTAGCACATGCTCACGCATGCATATGACTAAACAATAGTCAGTAAGCCTCGATGATTTATTTTGCCTCAGAGTTCTTGTATCACTTTCATGCTATAATTAGTCCTGTTTTGTTGCAAGCATGATTATGACAATTATTGCTCTCTCGTTTGTCGCTCCCTCTCTATTGCTAGCCTTCACTTGCACTGAGTATGAGCTCTACTTGTGATTCCAACTCCCCAAAACCATTATTGCCAACTGTGTCCACCATACCTACCTATTAGCATCACTTGCTATTTTAGTGCATATTCTATATGCCTTGTTTTCTTCCAAATAAAATGTTTGTCTGTTTTGAGAAAGTTAGTTAGTAAAGCTCTCACGAACTTGATGGGACACTTTATTCCTTGCACTTAATAATCCTGAACCATTGTGACTTGTCCATGAAAGTTATATGCTTGCAAATTATATGCTGGGAGTTAGCAAAACCGTGTTGTCACGGGGAATGCTTTCAACACTTATGGATACCTATCCAGTAGATACTTTGCTCTTTTGTTTGCGGATGTCGACTGTGTGAAATAAAAGGGGAGCTTGTGAGTTCATGGAGTATATATATGTGTTAGCCTGGGCCTCTAGCCTAAGCCATGCCTAATCAAGGTGGAAACTTGCAGCATCACCATAGTGATCATTTATGAAGCATCCTCAATAAAAAGCTATGGACATAGTAATTAAAAATATCGCTAAGATGCTCATTGTCTGCTTGCCTTGTCATTTTGATCACGGGATAGCTCATGTATCATGTGCAAGGGGTACCCCGTTGGCGGTTCTCTATGATATGCATGTATGTACAATGACAAGAACTTGCAGGTAACCAAAGTTGAGTAGCATGCAGAGCGTCCCTCATACTCAAGGGACATGGGATTTCCAGTTTATGGTCTGTCAAGCATATAACTCATATTGGACCTCACTTTCACCTTAACCATATGAAAATTCCTATGATAGGGGCAATGAGATCTCAAAGCTAATGAGTCACCACTTTTCAAAACCTTTTCACTTCCATGTTGAGTCACCACTTATTCTATGAGCACCTTCTTGATAGCATAGTTGTCATTCTTGTGTTTTTCTCAAAACTTGGTTAATTTTGTCATGGCTTTGATGCTTGTATCTCTGATATCTTTACTTCTAGTATTCACTTGAACTTTAGAGGTGCCTTGACATTTATATTGTGCTCTACAAACAAAGGCAAGCGAGATACCACTCTATCATACCTTACCATGAGCATTGCAATGTTGCTTATGTTTATGTTCCATGCTACTTATTATTATTGAGTTGGTTTCTCTTCATAGCTTGTAATGACTATTGAGTAGACTTGGTTGCATACTTATTATTATGGATGGTTTAAGTATCTACTCCTGTGCTGAGAATATATACATCATATGAAGCAAATGTGTTCGTGAAAGTTCTTTTATCGCACTCAGTTTTCAACTGAATTGCTTGAGGACAAGCAATAAGCTAAGCTTGGGGGGAGTTGATACGTCCAAAACGTATCTACTTTCCCAAACACTTTTGATATTGTTTATCCTATAAACTTGTGTGATTTGTATACAACTAACACGGACTGACGCTGTTTTCAGCAGAATTACCTTGGTGTCTACTTTTTGTGCAGAAAATCAACTATCGGGAAAAATCCCGGAAAATATGCCAAAAATTATAATTCGCCAGAAGATCCACGGAGACAGAAGACGAAACGGAGTGGAGGCATAGGGGGGGGGCACACCCCTGCCAGGCGTGGGTGGGCCCTGCCCGCGCCTAGGGGGGTGCGGCCACCCCACGCACCCCCTCGGGCTCCCTCTTCGCCTATAAGGTACCCCTTGACCTAAAAACTGAGGGGGGTTTGATGTTTTTTTCCAGAGAGAATTCCCTCTCCGCCGCCACCATCAGAAACCAAGATCCGGATCCAGAAACTCCGTTCTGGCACCCTGCCGGGACGAGGAATTTGGAGAGGATCATCGCCATCGTCCACCAACGCCTCTCCATCAACCATCGATGTTCCCCTCATCCATGAGTGAGTAATTTGCCGCTGTAGGCTATGGGGATGGTAGGGATTGCATGAGTTCTATCATGTAATCGAATAATATTGTTAGGGCGTAGTGCCTAGTATCTCTATTAGTGCTATTTGACTTTGTTGCAACTTGTTGTGCTTAATTCTTGTCACTAAGGCCCGAGTGCCATGATCTCAGATCTGAACTTATTACTGGATCATTATGATAGTATTGTTTGTGATCTTATCTACAAGTTATGTACACATATCATTGTCCGGATCCAAAGGCCCTGAAGTGACAGAAATTGGGACAACCGGAGGGGATGGCTGTGGTGTGAGGATCACATATGTTCATGGAGTGTTAATGCTTTGATCTGGTGCTCTATTAAAAGGAGCACCTTAATTGCTAGTAGTTCCCTAGAGGCCCCGCTGCCACGGGCTGGCTGGACAGAAGATGCTGTGCAAGTTCTCATTGCGAGCACGCATGACTATATATGGAGCACATGCCTAGGATTGTTTAGTTCTTGGATTCTTCTCATTTATCTGCAATGCCCTAGATCTTGAAGTTACATGTTTAGACTCGTCCATGCAATGCTCGTCCATCCATCCCTATGCCTACCGTGCTCGTATCCTACTGTTTACTATTACTATTACTATTACTATTGCTCTTGTTCTACTGTTGTTGTTGCTTTGTTGTTGCTATACTACAAACTATTGCTACTGATAAACTTCTGTGAGCAAGAACTATTTCCAGGTTGATACGTCGGAAACGTATCTATCATTTTTGGTGCTCCATGCTTGTTTTGTATCTACTTTGCTTTGCTTTGTCTACACTTTGAGGTGTTTTTATATCTTTTCTGGAACTAACCTATTAACAAGTTGCCATGGTGCCAGTTGCCTGTTTTCTTCTGTTTTTTGGTTCCAGAAAGGTAGAAAATCAATATTCTCGGAATTGGACGGGACAAAAGCCAAAGTCAATAACTTTCCGTGAGGGACACGAATCTAGAAGGATGGACGGAGAGGCACCAGAGGGTGGCCAGATCCCCTGGGTGCGGCCAAGCCTGGCACACGCCTGTGGAGGGTGTGGGCCCTCTGGCCTCCTCCTTCCCCTATAAGAAGCCCCCGGGGAGAAAACCCTAAAGAATCCAGAAGAAATCCACGAAAACCTCTAGCGCCGCCGCCATCAAAGGGGAGATTCGAGGGACAGAAAGTCTCTGTTCCGGCACCCTGCCGGGACGGGAAAGTGCCCTCGGAGCCATCTCCATCGATCTCCACTACCATCTTCATCACCGTTGCTGATTCCCATGATGAGGAGGGAGTAGTTCTTCCTCGAGGCTAAGGGCTCTACCGGTAGCTATGTGTTCATCTCTCTCTATGCATGATCTTGTTGTGGTCATGAGCTTTGTAATCAAGTAGATCTACCTTGCTACTCAAGTGCTTCATTAGATCTCTGCTCTCCCCATGTGTGTGAAAGTGACAGCGTGCACGCCATGGTGGCACTTAGGTTTGAGTCTACATAAATACTCTTTGTGCTTTAATAGATCTATGCTTTTCTCCACGTGTGTGAAAGTGATAGCGTGCATACCATGTGTGGCACTTTGGCTAGATTAAATATTTGTTATGAGTTATATTTGGAGTTGGATGTCTCTATGAAATTGTGGTGTTTGTTGGAACCATCTAGCGCTCAAGGTGACAGTGTGGGGTTATCTAGATTGGGAAAGGCCCTACCATGGATTAGAGTGTCCAACCGGAGAGTAGTTAAGAGTAGTATCATGAAGAGAGGATATTTATATGAGAGAGTGTTCACTAGTGAAAGTATGATCCCTAGGCCTTGTTTCTAAACATTGAAACACTGTTTGCTACTAGATCTGTTGCATGTTGCTTGCTTCCTTCAGTTTGCCTTTAGTCTGTTCCTCCACGCCATCAGCTCTTTTCTAGCACCATTACCCCACGTCAACAACAAGTCAGAAGCTCTTTTCTGGCACCGTTACCACTTGTATTTCACTATCTCTTCGCCGTACTAGTGCACATATACACCTGACAAGTGTATTGGGTGTGTTGGGGACACAAGAGACTTCTTGTATCTTGATTGCGGGGTTGATTGAGAGGGAATAACTTTGAAAACTTCCTCCCAGACTTCGATAAACCTTAGGTAATCCATTTAAGGGAAACTTGCTGCTGTTCTACAAACCTCTGCACTTGGAGGCCCAACAACTGTCTACAAGAATAGAAGTGCGTAGACATCAAGCTCTTTTCTGGCGCCGTTGCCGGGGAGGTAAGGTAAAAGGTACTCACATCCTCCGGTGTGAGTGCTCGAACTTATTTCCTTTAGATTCTCTAATTTTGTATTTTTTGTTTCTTGTTTTCACTAGTTAGGCTTAATGGAAAACAACAACAAAATTAGAGAGCTTTATAGTGTTTATCTTGAGTTAGGACATGAAGTGTTTGAAGAGAAAATTAAAAAACCTATGGAACTTTATTTGCATGCTCATATCAATGTTATTAGTATGAATTCTTTGGACACCATTATTTCTAATGGTATGGAAACGTCTAAGCTTGGGGAAGCTAGTTTTGATGAAAATGATCATTTTAGTCCCCAAGCTTTGGAAGATAGCTATTCTATTGCTTACGATGATACCAAACCTCCAATTTATGATGTTTACAATGATGAGTATGATATTTTTAGTCCACCTACTATTGAGGAGAAAGTTTATTATGATTACAATATGCCTCCTATATTTGATGATTATGGTGATGAGAATAATAGTGATAGCTATTTTGTTGAATTTGCTTCCACTATAATTAATAAGAATGACTATGCTTATGTGGAGAGTAATAATTATTATATGCATGTGGCTCATGATAAGAATTTTTTATGTGATAGTTATATTGTTAATTTTGTTAATGTTGTTACTGAAAGTTATTATGAGAGAGGGAAACATGGTCTTATGTATCTCAAGAATATTAAGTTTCCCCTCTTTATGTTGAAAGTTTTGAAGTTGCACTTGTTTTGCTTTCCTATGCTTGTTGCTTTGTGCTTCTTTGATTTATTTTCTTACAAGATTCCTATGCATAGGAAGTGGGTTAGACTTAAATGTGTTTTGAATTTGCTTCTTGATGCTCTCTTTTACTTCAATTCATATTTCTTATGTGAGCATCTTCTCAAACTATCAAGCCTAACTTAAAGGCGTTAAAGAAAAGTACTTGTTGGGAGATAACCCAAGAGTTTCCTTGAGTCTTGGAAGTTATTACTTAAGTAATGATCTCTCCTTATCATTTTTGTTTGCTTTTTGTGCCAAGAATGACCTCTAATGAGAGGGAAGTAAGATTTGGGGAGTTGCTGTCCCGAAACAGATTTCTGTCCTCCAGCATAAACATTCGTGAGGAGTCTCTGTAACTCGGATTGAGCTCAAAATTTATGAATAAATCTCTCAGTATGTTAGCTAACTTTCGTTATTTAAACACTTTTTTATTTGACCAACATAAGGTCTTCGAAAAAATCGGTTCCTACCTGCTGGTCTGTTTTGACAGATTTCTGCCATTATTTGCATTTGCTTCTTATTGATTCCTTTTTGGGTTATTTTTTGGAAAATTGAGCTTTTTGAAGGAGTTAATACAGTAGATTGTGTCTTTACTGAAGGTTTTTATGCGTTGAACCTAAAACCAAAGGTCTATTATCTTTTGAATACACTAATGTTGCTAATGAAGATTGTGTGAAGTTTTGTATGAAGGAAAATTTGCAGGTGTAGAGAAAGAATGATGTAATGAGATGAAGAATGGACAAAAACTCAAGCTTGGGTATGCTACTCCATGTCACCCCAATAAATATTCAAGAGGTACATGCGTCAAAGCTTGGGGATGCCCAAGGCATCCCCTTCTTCATCAATAAAAATCTCAGGTCTTTCTAGACACTTCATTTTTATTGTTTCATGCGCAGTTGTGTTGTTCTTGGAGCGTCTTAGTTTTAGTTTTTGGTTTTCGTTTGCTTATTTTGCTTGAGTAATTTGGTTGGTTACACCACACTTCTTTTGGAGAGAGACACACTCTGTTTCCATTGCCTAGAACACTCTAGTTTTCACTCTTATTGTTTTGTGAGTGTTCTCTTTTGCTAGCACTGTGTTTAGCCTTAGTTTTCTTGAGCTTTCAGCTTAGAACTTTATAGTTCTTATTTGTGGATTTGTGAGACAAGCTCACTTATCTTTATTTATTATTATTATCTTTGTGAGTTATTTCAAATAAGTTGCTTGGTGTTGGAAAGGAGTAGTAAGTTCTTGCTTGTAAGTGCAAGAGGAGCTTGTATTTACTGTGACTTAGACTTTAGTATGACATTCTAGGTGTTATTTTGACCTTATGCTTAGTAATTATTTCTATATCATGTCTTGTTCCAAACAATTGGGATTTCTTAGTGTGCCTTGAAGAAATTATGCGTTGTTTTAGCATGCAAAAGCATAGTATTGTGGTATTCTCCTTTGATGCTTTGCTTGGGTTGACTTGGCACATGCTCACACCATGTTATGACTATGACAAGTCACCATTAGACTCTATGATCATTTAGGCCCAGTTCTTTTGGCGGCTTCTTCGAGAAGCCGTCCTACCCCCAGCTTCCTGGGGAAGCCGGTTCCAAAATTCTGTGAGGCTTTCAAGTTAGTTTAGCTTTAACCATTTTGGAAGCCTTGTAATTTTTTTGAACCGGCTTCCCCAGGAAGCTGGGGGTAGGGCGGCTTCTCGGAGAAGCCGCCAAAAGAACTGGGCCTTAGTCCTTGACTTGTAGTACCACTCTTTGCTTTGATTAGTATGCTTTGTTGCATTGCATGATTTTGTCCGTTATGCTCTTTTAGTTGGTTGCTCCCAGTCTTTTGCTAGCCTCCACTTGTGTGAGTAAGTTCTACTCATGCCTCTGTCGTGGTATTGCCGACGAGTACGCCATGGAGGGGTCCTCACAGTGCGTGTTTAGAGACGTGGGGTAAGGCGGACGGTTGACGGGTACGAGGTAACACAACTTACCCAGGTTCAGATCCCACAACGGTGGCGGAATCCTACTCCTGCTATAAATCACTATAATGGCAATACGCCGAGTTACAGAGATAGGTTCGATGTGCGAGGTGTATGTAAAAACGATGCCCTAAAGGCTCCCATAGGCCCGACTTATATAGTCGCCAGGTCCTAGGGTTATAGGGAAAAGTCCTAGCCGGACAGGTTACAGAGTTCTACACCGTCTATTACTAGTCTTGTGTATCTTGCACTCCAAGGCTCCGGGTACGCTGGTGACTCCACCGTAGCCTTCCTTTATCTGGCATGGGCCTCCCTTCTGGATCCACCTAACTGGGCCGCCCAGCAGGCCATACGCCATGCTACCGACTATGGGCCACCCGGGTTAGTCGGATAAGAGACATGCTATGAGGATACCCATATAGCATATCCCCAACAGTAGCCCCCAGAGAACTCCGAGATCTTGCGCTGTCTTGCATCTTCCCGTGGAATGCTCCGTCTAGATGGATGTCGGCAAATCGTCAAGCAATATCTTGTAGTCCTCCCAAAGAACCCTGCAAGGTTTTATTCGTCTTCTATGAATAAGTCGGAGAAATGCTGAATCTTCCATCGTACGCCCCCGTTGTCGGATTAAATCCGTCCATGCCGGAATCTTCGATGGGACGGCTCATCTACTATGTCAGTTATGACGACGTAGGCTATAGGTCAGCGACACCTCGTAACTCACACATGCAGAGAACGTAATCATATCCGATTTTCCCGCGCGAGCGATACGAACCGTTGGCGGTGACGGTTGGAGACGTGGCGAAATTACCGTGCACGTTCACGGACACGTCGTCTACGCGGCAACCGTCCGATTTGCTGCACGAATCTTGACGCAGAGTAAGATAAATAGTGACCGTGGGACACTTGCCACTTTTTCACCCCATTCTCTCGCGTCATCGTCTTCTTCCTCCAACCGCGCGCCTCCTCGAGCTCTCCGCGAAAACCTCGAGAAACCCTAGCTTCTTCCTCTGCACCAGTCGCGTCCTCTCCCTCCTCCATGGCTAGCAGCAGTTCATCCCCTTCATTGGCGGCGTCGAGCGAAGCCGCGGCGAAGCCGGCGAGCTCCGTCGTCGTGCCCCCAGAGGGCCTGGTCATCCCCGCATAGGCGGTGATAGAAACCACCGGCGGTGACCATAACCTGGCGGCGCTGGAGCCCCTGGAAGAGGAGCCAGACTCACACAAAGGCGACTGGTGCGGCTCAGACATCACTGGCCGCGACATCCAAGAAATGGTCGCTGAGGGTTACCTCCCTGCGACGGAGGGGCTCACCTGGCGGGCGGCGCCGGCCGGCGAGGTGATCCCCTCTCCCCAAGCCGGAGAGAAAGTATACCTCAAGGCGCAATTGGTACGCGGCGTTTCTCTGCCCATCTCCCACTTCTTTCTGTCCGTCTTGAATCACTTCAAGGTCCAACCCCACAACCTCTCTCCCAATAGTATCCTAGTGCTTAGCAACTTCGCGGCACTTTGCGAGGGTTACCTAGGGATTAGGCCTAGGTTAGATCTGTTTGTGTACTTCTTCACCATCAAATGTGAAGCCGGACACAGCAAGGAGGAGCTTAGAAACTGCGGCACCATAAGCTTCAAGATCCGACCTGGCCGGCGGTTCCCCGACATCGTCGGCCACGAGTCGTGCAAGAATTGGCAGCGGACGTACTTCTATGGCCCCGAAATTCCTTTGTCGGGCCGAGAAGTAACGTACCCGGACTTCATGGATGGAGCCGCCGCCAAAGTTCCCACATGGCGGTCCCATGCCTCCCTTCCCTCCGACCTCAACGCTTCTTACGCAATAAGGCGGATCGAGTGGTTTGTAGAGACAGGTCTGACCGGCTTGGACCTAGCCATGTGCTGGTTCATCAGGCGGATCCAACCTCTGCAGCACCGTACGAAGCTTATGCACGAGTACACCGGCGACCGAACGGATACCCTCCGTATATCCGAGGACAACTTCTCGAGCGACTCCGTCAAGTTCCGCCTTAAGGACATCGTCAAGGTGAAGGACAAGAAGCGCGGCTTCACCCTCACCTACGACATGTTCGTAAACGGAAAGTGCCAAAGGTAGGTATTTATTTTCCGTGAATGACATTGCTCCAGTTTCTCCGTCTTGCCAATATCATTTTGTCTAACACGATGATTTCTCACTTAACAGCTTAGCGATCTAGAGGAGGGCAACCTGGCCACCCAAATCTATGATCCCAAGATGAAGGAAGTCACAGTCGTGTCTGACGATGATGCCCTGTTGGCGCGAAAGCAGAAGAGCTCCACCTCTGACGCTGCCGACGGAGGCAAGAAAAAGAAGACGGAGGGTGGAGCCTCCAAAAAGAGTACTGCCGCCCTGGAGGCGGAAAAGAATAAAGCCACCGGGATGTTTGCCAAAGCTCCCCCCTAGTGTAAGCTTCTTATTCTCCCCCCTTGCGTCTTGTTTATCTGTCTTATTCCTGTACTTATGCATTTTGCACGTTTCATGTAGAAAGCCACAACCAGCCTCAAGAAGTCCTCCAAGACTCTTGGGGCTTCTAGAAATATCAAAGATATGCTGCATCGCGACTCTTCCCCCGCCATCGCCCCTGCTACTCCTGCCATCAAGCCCTCCTCCGCTCCGACAAGCTTCCAAGCCCAGGAGGCACCAGGCCCTTCCGCCATGGAAGTGGATTCTGGCGCCTCTACCGAACTCGCAATTGTCGGCGAGCAGGCGATGCAGGAGAGCGCTGCTCTTCAAATGGCTGAAGCTCCGGCTAAGGATGCCATCGGTAGCGGCAAGGCGGTGGTGGTTGCTGGTACATCTGCCGAAGGTGGCGCCTCTACTCCCCAGAAACCCTTGGAGCTGCCAAAGATTATTTTCCCGGTGCTTACGCCGGGTAGCACAACTACGGTTCCTGGAGGAGTGTCGTCATCTCCGACGTGCGGTCTTGAGCAGTTACTCCGACAAGCAGACATCTTGCGAAGCAACAACGTTTCCTTTGGCAAGCTGCTGGCCGAGAGTGCTACAAACCTCAAGATCATTGCACTTGTAAGTTTTACTTTACCTTTTGCATTTCATATGAGTATCCCACTATAGCCCCCGAGGATGTAGACGGAAAACCATTGGCTTTGCATCTATATGCTCTAAGAGTGACTAAGTTTAGAAAAAACTCTCACTGTAGCCCCCAAGCATTTAGATGGAATGAATTATTCCGACTAGATGCTTTAAGAGTAGCATACGCAGTGTTTATAATTTTAAGTGCTGTAGCCCCCAAGCCTCTAGTTGTAACTGAATTAGTTCCGACTAGATACTCAAAGAAAACCTAAGCATTTTCCGAGCTAAAACTTTATACTATAGCCCCCAAGCTTATAGTTGAGAACTGAATTAGATCCGACTAGATGCTTAAAGAAAAGCTAAGCATATTTGCTAAGTTAAAAAACTCTCGCTGTAGCCCCCGAGCACCTAGATGGAAAATCTCCGACTAGGGGCTCCAAGTAGACTGAACAACGACTTGACTTTGTATTTGTTTCCACAGAACGAGAATGCTCGGAGGGGCATAGCCAATGATAAGTACCAGAAGATGCGCGGACCTTGAAGCTGAAAAGGGTAAAACCGCCATCTTGAAGGAACAGATCATCAAAAACAAGAGTCTGTTTTCTTTTTTGCGCATTTCCGTCTTACTTTTGTGCCTTCCTTCTTCGAGTACTTACTGTGTACTTTGTTTTCTCTGACTTGCAGAGCATGTAGCCAAGGCCAAGGATATTGTCGAGCAGTCCAAGCACATCCAGCAGCTGGACAGCGAGAACAAGATCCTTAAGAAGGAGAGGGAACAAATGCTGAAGATGCACGAGGATTCCATGAAAGCCCTGCAGGACTCCGCCTCCGCTGAGATCAATCGCTTGAAGGAGGAGCTTGCGATCCTAAAGGATCAGAAGCAAGCTGCCGATGAGCAAAACCTTCGCCATAGC
This sequence comes from Avena sativa, assembly GCA_916181665.1. NCBI lineage: Eukaryota > Viridiplantae > Streptophyta > Magnoliopsida > Poales > Poaceae > Avena > Avena sativa. The sequence continues at coordinate 406,203,955 of OV702283.1, read as the reverse complement.
GAGGCGTTTAAGCTCCTCCAACAAGAGAAAGAATCCTTGGCGGACGTCGTCTGGCAGGCTAAGGCCAGCATCTTTAGTAAGTATCCTCCGCCTTGTAGCTCTGTAGTTTGGATACTTATAATTTTTGAACTCATGCAATTGTTGTCGGAATTTTCAGCGCCCCTGGGCTTAACCCGCTCGCCTCCTTCGGACAAGGAATGCATGATTTTTGCTGGCAACTTCATCAACACCGACATCACCCAAGCCAAGGAGATTGCCCAGCCCCTCCAAATTTATATCACGGCCTCGGACTCCGTGGTGAAGTACTCGGAGATTCTGCGCCGAGCCCCCGAGCATGTCGCAAGTTGGAAAGCTTCATGTGCACGGGCTGGCGCTAGGATGGCGTTGTCCATGGTTAAGGCACACTATGAAGGTGCCGACATCGACACGGTGACATCTGGTATCCCCGACGTGGATGATGACGTCAAGGAGATCGATCACGAAGCCATCCTGTCATCACTCGCAGGCTATGACACCAGGGTTGCCGATTTGGTGGACGTCGACGTCTTCGTGCCCAGGAACTTTCTTGACAACACTGACCCTGAATCCTCCGAGTCTCCTCAAAGTGGTGACGCTGAGGGTGAATCTCCGGCTGGTGATGATGCGGCCTCCAAGTCCCCTGCACCCAAGGAGTGAAAAACACTTTGTAATTCTTGTTTCACCTTTGGAGTGTGCATTGAAAAAACTTGGTGATGTAATCTTAAGTCGGAAAAGAATGGTTGTCGTATCCTGCTACTTAAGAATTAATGCCCAATATGTATATATTTTTTAAGCAAGTGCTGGCTTATCCATTACTTTGGTTTTTATCCTTGACTTTTCGTGAGTCGGAAGACTCGTTGTCGGAACCATGCGCTTAGTTGATGATGCCCAATGGCACCGTCTATAACCTGAGCACAAAAATCGCCGACAATAAGTGCTAAAAGTCACTACTACAGAATCCACATAAAAACAACAAAGAACGTGTAGACCAGAAAACTTAAGCTAACGCCCGTAGGCGGAATTTTTCACAAGTGCAATCGCAAAGCTTGTGCATAAAGGTTTATATGATCCAAAAATGAACACTAAAGGAGGTAAAAGACTCAGCGATATGAGTGAACCAAAGAGCTTTATTTCATTGATCATATAAGAGGTACACAATTAGATAAAAAATGCTAAGTGTAGAAAGGACGTAGCTGTGCTATGTTCCATGGCCGATCAAGCTCCGGGTAGTCATCACCCGGGTCACGTCTCTTATGCTTATGATCCTCGTTCGGTCTATCCTTGAGCTCACCATTGTCGACAAGGTAGTAAGACCCATTGAGCAGCGCCTTGCTTATGATGAACGGTCCTTCCCATGGCGGGGATAATTTGTGTGACTTCTTCTCCTTAAGTCAGATCACCAAATCCCCCTATTTAAATGAGCGATGCCGGACGCGGCGACTATGGTAGTTGCGTAGCTTCTGCCGGTAGATGGCGGATCTTTTGCATGCCAAAACGCGCTCCTCCTCGAGAAGGTCCACATCTAGGCGTCTGGATTCTTCAGCATCATCTTCGTCGTAGGCGGCAACTCTTGGTCCATCGTGGAGGATGTCGGAAGGTAGGATGGCTTCTGCTCCATATACCATGAAATAAGGGGTGTAGCCGGTGGATCTGTTAGGTGTAGTTCGTAAACTTCACAGCACAGATGGCAATTCTTCCGCCCAGGCTCCAGCTGCTCTATGCAGCGGTGCCTCAAGACGTGGCTTGATTCCCTGCAGAATTAATCCATTGGCTCGCTTAACTTCACCATTGGACTGTGGGTGTGCCATAGACGCAAGGTCAAGTCGGATGCCTTTGTCCCATCAGTAGGCCTCCACTTCTCCGAGTGACAAGTTGCTTCCATTGTCCGTGATGATGCTATGTGGGAGACCAAATCTCACCACTAGATCCTGGACAAACCTGAGGGCAGTTGCCCCATCAAGCTTTCTAATGGGTTATCCATTTGGTGAATTTGTCAAATGCTACAAGCAGATGCGTAAATCCACACGGTGCCGTTTGTAACGGCCCCACCATGTCTAGCCCCCAGACTGCAAACGGCCAAGTTATTGGTATTGTTCGCAATTATTCAGCAGGAACATCTGGTTTTTGGGCATAATACTGGCATCCTGTGCATGTTTCAACCAGCTTGTCAGCGTCCGCCTTCGCGGTCAGCCAGTAGAATCCTTGCCGGAAGGCTTTCGCGACCAACGATCGAGGAGAGGCGTGATGCCCGCAATCTCCGAGATGGATTTCGCGTAGGATTTCCATACCTTCTAGCTAGGAAACACACTTTAGGTATACACCAGTAGTGCTCCTTTTGTAGAGTTTCCCATTGATTATCGTATAACCCTTTGCTCGTCGTACTATCTGTCGTCTTTCGACCTCGTCGTCGGGCAAAGTTCCGTGTTCGAGATATTCCATGAACGGTTTTGTCCAAGCCGGAGGGCCTTCGTCACTATGTTGACGAAAGAATCAGCTCTGTCCGGGTTGTCGAGTCGGCGCCCTTCACGGATGGTGTGCGTAGATGCTCTAGGAAAACTCCTGGCGGAATTTGCTTGCGCCCTGATCCAAGTTTAGACAGTAAATCAGCCGCCTCGTTTTGCTCCCTAGGCACATACTTGACTTCGTAGCCCAAGAAGCTCTTGGCTATCTCGTCCACTTCGTCTCGATATGCCGCCATCATAGGGTTCCGCGCATTCCAGGTGCCAGCCACCTGCTGGGCAACCAAGTCGGAATCTCCACAGCAAACTATGCGCTTGATGCCAATATCCTTGGCTACACGTAGTCCGTGAATGAGTGCTTCATACTCCGCCATGTTGTTTGTAGCCTCGAAGTGGATCTGCAGAACGTAGTGTAGCTTGTCTCCTTTTGGTGACTGTAGCAATACACTAGCCCCCGAGCCATTGAGCAGCTTTGATCCGTCAAAGTGCATCACCCAGTACTCTGGTTCCAGCAACGGGGTGGCATCCGACATCTCCGTCCAATCTGCAATAAAATCCGCCAAGGCTTGTGACTTGATAGCGTCGCGTCTTTTGTAGGTGATCTCGAAGGCGGCAAGTTCAATGCCCCACTTCGCGACCCTTCCTGTAGCGTGGCTGTTGTTGATAATGTCGGACAGTGGAGTCTTGCTCACTACTGTGATTGGGTGCTCCTGAAAGTAATGCCTCAGCTTCCGTGAAGCAAGGAATACTCCATAAGCTATCTTTTGGTAGTGCGGATAACGCTGCTTGGACTCCATCAAGACCTCGCTTACATAGTAAACTAGTCGTTGAACTCCGTGCTCATAGCCTGGTTCCTTCCGTTCTACCATGACGACGATGCTGATAACTCGGTTGGTTGCCGCCATGTAAATTAACAGGGGCTCACCAGGCTCGGGTGCTGCAAGGATGGGCGCTGAGGAAAGAATCTCCTTGAGCTGCTTCAATGCTGCATCTGCCTCGTCCGTCCATGTGAATTTGTCCGCCTTCTTCAGCAACTTGTACAGCGGCAGAGCCTTCTCTCCAAGTCGGCTGATGAACCGACTAACTGCTACAACACAGCCTGTCAGTCGTTGGATGTCCTTTAGGCATGTCGGACGGTTTATGTTTAAGATGGCCTTGATTTTCTCCGGGTTGACCTCGATTCCGCGCTGGGAAACTATGAAGCCCAACAGTTTGCCGGCTGGAACCCCGAAAACGCACTTCTTAGGGTTGAGCATCATGTTGTATTTCCGGAGATTATCGAAGGTTTCTTTTAAGTCAGAGATTAAGTCATTTGATTTTTTAAACATCACCACGATATCGTCCACATAGGCGTGAACGTTCCAACCAATTTGGTCATGAAGGCAACGTTGCATTGTCCGCTGGTAGGTAGCACCTGCGTTTTTCAGCCCAAAGGGCATCGTGACATAGCAAAACGTGCTGTATGGGGTAGTGAACGAAGTGGCCAATTGGTCCGACTTCCTCATCTTGATCTGGTGGTATCCTGAGTATGCATCAAGAAAACACAAAAGTTCCGAGCCAGCCGTCGAGTCAATGACTTGGTTAATGCGAGCAAAGCAAACGGACCTTTGGGACATGCTTTGTTCAAGCCGGTGTAATCAACGCACATTCTTAATTCATTAGTTCCCTTTTTGGGGACAAGTACAGGATTGGCCACCCATCGGGTGTGAAGGACTTCTCGGATAAACTTAGCCTTAAGTAACCTAGCTATCTCTTTGCCAATGGCGCGTCTCTTCTCATCTCCGAAGCGTCGTAGAGGTTGTTTCACTGGTTTACATTTTGGATCTATGTTTAAGCTGTGCTTGGCAAGTTCCCTAGGTACACCTTTCATGTCGGCAGGTTGCCAGACAAAGATGTCCCTATTCTCACGGAGGAACTCGACGAGCGCGCTTTCCTATTTGGGATCCAGGTTCATCCCAATGGAGACGGTCTTGGAGGCATCGCCTACCACAAGTTCCACCGGCTTGGTCTCGATGGCGGCCTTGAATGCAGGAGCGGAGTCGGAGATCTGCTTCTTCGACGCGGGCATCTCTGAGTCATTGACCTTGCTCTGGATCTCCTTGAATTCTTCGCTGTAGAGGACAGCTTCTGCAACGGCTGCTTCATTGATCTCGCAGTTCCTTGCCTTGGTAAAGCTTCCGGAAACAGTGATGACACAGTTCGGTCCGGGTATCTTGAGCTTGTTGTAGACGAAGCATGGCTTGGCCATGAACGTGTGGAATATGTCACGGCCGAATATGACGTGGTACACGATCTTGAAGGCGACCACCTCAAAGGTCATGTGCTCTTGGCAGTAATTATTAATGTCGCCAAAGGCTACCTGAAGCGTAATGCACCCAAGGGACCGAGCCTCCCGTCCAGGAACTACGCCATGGAACACGGTGTTGGTCCGCCTTAGGTTTGCCTCCGTCAAGTTCATCTTTTGCAGTGTATCCAGGTACATGATGTTGATGCTGCTTCCACTATCCACCATGCACTTGGTGAACTCCAGGCCGTCAATCAATGGGTTGATGACCATGGCGTACTGGTTCTCCGTGGGCACAAGGTCTGGGTGGTCTGTCCTGTCCCAAGTTATTGGAACCTCCGACCAGTGCAGGTATTAGGGAACTGGGGGGAGAGTGGCCATCAGGATCCTTAGAGAAGTCTTCTGTTGTCGGACGGTGGGGGTGCCAAGGAAAGTGTGGTAGACTGGGGCCTTCTTTGCGAAGGGGTTCTTGCCCTTGTCGTCGATCTTGGCGGCGTGCTTGGGGTCAACGTCCTCGTCCATGTCACTTGAATCCTTGGACTCCTCATCCTTCTTCTTCCCCTTGCCCTTGCCTCGCGGTCTGTTCTTCCGACTTCGCTTATAGCCGGACTCCGGGTCTTCCTTAAGGTTGTTGACGAACTTGCAGTGTCGATTGGTATGGGTGGCCTTGCCGTTGGCGTCGAGGTGTACGAGGCACGGCATATCGCGGTACTCTTCGTAGGTTTGGGGAACACGGAGCGGCGCCGAGTTGGTTTCACTTCCTCGCTGCTGCCCACGGCCTGCTCCCCTTCCTCGGCCATGTTGTCTGCCCTCGCCTCGTCCTGCAAAAGTCATGGCGACCATGTCGGTAGATTGCTTTTCTTCTGGAGCGGTTTTCCGCTTTGTACTGTTGTTCCTCCGAGCTTGGGTTGGAACGGCCGTTGCCGGCAAAGAGCCACGAGCATCATCGTCGGCAGCTGCGAACTCACTAGCTAACTGAATCATCTGATTCAAGTCAAGCTGATGATTGTCCTGCAAGCGCTTTAGCTTATGCCGGAGTAACGTGCCCCTTTCCAACCCATCGATGAAGGCGGCCATGGCGGTCTGGGCGTGCACTCCTGCGCAGGAATTCTTCATGTCTAGCCAGCGGGAGAGGTAGGCGCGAGATTTCTCGTCTTTCTCTTGCACGCACCGCTGTAGATCGCCCACAGTGCAGGGACGCTTGTATGTACCCTCAAATTTCTTGGTGAACGCTTCTTGCATGTCCATCCAGTTGTAGATAGATTTCTCCGGCAAGTCGTCGATCCATTGACCGGCCGTGCCCGCCAACATTAACCGGAGGTACTTGACGGTGACGTTGGGGTTGCCTCCGGCAATCTCCACCGTGTTGCCGTAGTCCTGCAACCATGTGGCAGGCTTGGCGGTGCCGTCATAGGGCTTGATGGTCTTGTCAATCCGGAATCCTTTGGGGTAAGTTGCGGACCGTATTGCAGGTCCAAAGCAACGTGGTCCCAGGTATGGTCCTTCCCGGGCTTCGTGGTTCTTCTTCTTTTTGTCAACAGGGGATGGGCTACGCGAACGACGCGGGCCTCCTCCGCCATGTGACTGCTTGGCGGCGACGGAGGCGGAGGTGGCGGTGGGTTAGCTTTCTTGTTGTTACCCTCATGCGATGCTTCACGCCTATCGCGGTTGCTTGTCGGACGTGGAGGGTCATAGCGCGACCTGCTCTTATGTCCTTCGTTGTACTTTCTGTCATGACGGGTCTGCCCTGCGTTGTCGCGGACGACGATGCCGCACTGTTTTGGTGGGGGCATATCCGTACGATGGTGAGCCTTGTAGTCTTCCTGACATCGGGGGGATCGGGGCGGTGGCGATGGGCGAAGAGGTTGGGCTCTTTCTCCCTGGTCGGAGGATATGGGGATAGCATCCTTCCTGTTGCGTGCATCCCTCCGTCTTCGTTCTGATGAACCCGTCCGCCATCCGACATCCTGAGGAGATCTGTCCCTTGGCGGTTTGTACTGGCTAGATCGGCAGAGCGCTGGGTCAGACTCAATCCTCTGAGAGGTGGCCTTTTCCTGCTGCTTTACCGCCTTGGCTACTAGGTCATAGACCTGTTCCACTGCCTCAGGTGATCTATCCTGCTCCAGAAGGGTCTTGGCGACGGCGAGGTTAAGGAGTGGGGTGGGCATCACCTGCTTGCCTTCACTGTCAATGTATGGCCTGGCCTGTGCCGGTTTCGAAGGATCCCATCCTAGATTGCGCCGTACACCAGGATCGTTGATGACACGAGCCGGAGATTTCTTAGCCTTCTGCTATTGCAGCAGAGTCTTGTACTCGGCCTCCATTGCTCTTGATTTCTCTATGGACTTCTACGCGTTGACCAGATCTCGATCTAGTTTAGCGCCTTGCTCCGCGATGGCTTGCGCCTCCTCCAGCAACTGCTGGCGCTTCTCGTCAAGCTGAGTCACGTTCCGGATATGATCAACAGTTAGTGGTTCAACGAGGAGATTGCCGTACATCACTCTATCAGCTGGAGTAACATGGGCTGCTGCCGACGTGGATGCTGGAGGCGGCAAGTTCGCGGTGTTGTTGTTGCTCGGACCGGTGCCGAGTTCCTGCGGCTTCTACACTGGTTTAGGCGGAGGAGGCATGACTCTTGCGCGATCATCGTCAGCAGCAATAAGTGGCCCCTTCCCCTTATCCAGCGCCGTAGGCGGAACTTTCCCGGGCTGGTCTTCATCCATCGCTGTCCCGATGGTGACGAACACCCCTCGAGACATGACGGTGTTATTAGCTTGCTCGTCGCGCGAGTACTCCTCCTCCATCTCCTGCATGGCGGAGTCTAGCTCTTCTGGACTGAAGTCTATCTCCTCGGAATCTGCACTGAAATCAGCATAAAGCGCGTCAATGACAGAGTCGGAGGGTGCCAGGATTTCCTTGATGATGGGCGGTGGGGGTGCAACGGCCTCGACGATGACTGGAGGTGGTGGCGTTGCTGCGACGATGGCGGCCGGAGGCGGTGGTGGCGGCTGAATCGGGGGTGCTCCGTCAATGAGCGCAAGCGCTGTCTGAGCTGCCGCTTCAGCCTCCGCGTAGTTTTTGACGGTGCTTACCATGCCTTCGAAGGTGAGGCGTCTAGACGCCTGTTTCCATCTTAGAGAATGTTGGAGAAGCGTGCCGTGGTCCAGTCCTTCCACAAAGTGATAGATGGCATCATCATTGGGGTAATTGGCTAGGTCGGGCCGTATACGGAGCCACCTAGCGAGGTAGTCGCGGGGGTTTTCGCCCTCTCTCTGAACACAGCGCGCTAGATCGAAGATGGTAACCACGCCGACGAACTTGGATCTCTGTTGTCCAGACGCACGGGCGAAGCCGGCGGATTTGCAGTGATCTTCCACCTTTATATCCTGCACAGGGGCGGTTTGGGTGGGCCTTGAATTTTTCCGATCTTTGCCGGCAAACTCCGAGGAGAGATCCGACATCGATCCTTCCGCGAACGTATCCTGCCCGTAGGCGGTCCGTGCGGGTTTTGATGCTCCTCCGACTCCCAGGGAACTAGTGCCCGAGTCGGTTTCGCCAATGAAGAGGTGGATGTCTCCTATAGGAACGATCGAACACCGCGTAGGGTTCGTCTTCGCCAGGATCTAGAACTCGTCGGGAGGAACGATCGGAACGTTGCCAGAGAAGAGAACACGACCGATGGCTATGGTTTCGCCGATTCCCGCGAAGATCTTGGTCCTCGCCCGCTGAAGAGCCTGAAGCGCCTCTAGCCCCATGGTGGGCTCCAACTGTTGTGGTATTGCCGACGAGTACGCCATGGAGGGGTCCTCACAGTGCGTGTTTAGAGACGTGGGGTAAGGCGGACGGTTGACGGGTACGAGGTAACACAGCTTACCCAGGTTCAGATCCCACAACGGTGGCGGAATCCTACTCCTGCTATAAATCACTATAATGGCAATACGCCGAGTTACAGAGATAGGTTCGCTATGCGAGGTGTATGTAAAAACGATGCCCTAAAGGCTCCCATAGGCCCGACTTATATAGTCGCTAGGTCCTAGGGTTACAGGGAAAAGTCCTAGCCGGACAGGTTACAGAGTTCTACATCGTCTATTAATAGTCTTGTGTATCTTGCACTCCAAGGCTCCGGGTACGCTGGTGACTCCACCGTAGCCTTCCTTAATCCGGCATGGGCCTCCCTTCTGGATCCACCTAACTGGGCCGCCCAGCAGGCCATACGCCATGCTACCGACTATGGGCCACCCGAGTTAGTCGGATAAGAGACATGCTATGAGGATACCCATATAGCATATCCCCAACAGCCTCCAACTCCCAAGAAACCAAGTTTTTCCAAAGTGTCCACTATAAACTCCGATGGATGGTGTGTTACACCATTCCAAGTATATTCTTGTTTTCATCTATCTTCCAATTAAAAACTATTTTATTATGTGAAAACTTGGTGATTAAAGCCCTCGCAAACTTGATGGCACACTTTATTCTTTTCCCCTAATAAACTTCAACCATTGTGACAACTTTGTTGTATATGCTAGAACTTATAAGTTGGAGTTAGCAGAACCGTGCTGTCATGGGGAACGTTTTCAACATTGCACTTGTAACTTGTTGTTCTCAGTTGATATCATGTTCTTTTGTCTATGGATGTCACCGGTGTGAGATAAAGAGGGAACTTGTAAGTCCATGGAGTTTGTATCCTGTGTTAGAGAAACGCCTGGGCCGCTAGCCTAAGTCATGCCTAATCATGGTGGAAACTTGCAGCATCACCATAGTGACATCTATGAAGCATTCTTTCTTAAAAAAGAGACACATTCAGAAAAGAGGAAAGAGAGAAAAAGGCACCATATTCCCATGGTACATAAGAATAATTGCTGAGATGCTCATTGTCTGCTTGCCTTGTCATTTTGGTTATGGAAAAGCTCCTGTACCATGTGCAAGGGGTACCCCGTTGGCGGTTCTCAATGATATGCAAATACTTGCAATGACAAGAACTTACCTGAACCCAAAGTTGAGTATGCATGAGCTGTGGCCCTCGTATTCAAGGGACTTGAGATTGCCAACTTATACTTCGTCAAGCATATACTCCACCTTTGCCACTTTAACCTTAACCACTTCAAGATGCTTATGATAGGGGCAATGAGGGCTGAAAGCTAACAAGTACCATAATTTTGGAAGCTCTTTTTGAAACTTTTAATCCCTGCTTCCTTTACAAAAAAGGCCTTTCTTCCACCATTATTGAGTCTCCACCTTGTACCTTTAGGCACCATTAAGAGAGCATAGTTGTCATTCTATGTGCAGTGTTCCAAAGCTAATTGATTGATGCATATTGTGATATTACTTGTTCATGTGCTACTTGTTTCTAGTCACCCTTGTGAACTTTGAAGGTGTCATATGCATCTATTTTCTACTCTATGAGGGTCAAGATGAATGCCACTATGCCATGTTTTCTATATGTGAAACGAACAAACGTTTTTCAATGCATGTTATTCATGATCTTTGTTTGTATCCTTTCATGTTGCATGCATAGTTACTTTGTCTTATTGTTAGAACTCCATATTTCATGCACATGTTTAGAGTTCTTTGATCACAACTTTCAATGCTTGCAAATGGTTTGATCTTTATTGTGAGGGTGCATGTCACCTCAAAAATTATTCTTTTTATCACTTACCTACTCGAGGACGAGCAAGAGTTAAGCTTGGGGATGCTTGATACATCGGAAACGTATCTATAGTTTTTGATGCTCCATGCTTGTTTTGTATCTACTTTTCTTTGCTTTGTCTACACTTTGAGGTGTTTTTATATATTTTCTGGAACTAACCTATTAACAAGTTTCCATAGTGCCAGTTGCCTTTTTTCTTCTGTTTTTGGTTCCAGAAAGGCAGAAAATCAATATTCTCGGAATTGGACGGGACAAAAGCCAAAGTCAATAACTTTCCGTGAGGGACACGAATCCAGAAGGAGGGACGGAGAGGCACCAGAGGGTGGCGAGACCCCCCCTGGGCGCGTCCAAGCCTGTCCCACGCCTGGGGAGGGTGTGGGCCCTCTGGCTGCCTCCTCGGCCTCCCCCTTCACCTAGAAGAAGCCCTAAGGGAGAAAACCCTAAAGAATCCAAAAGAAATCCACGAAAACCTCTGTAGCGCCACCGCCATCGAAGGGGAGATTCGGGGGACAGAAAGTCTCTATTCCGGCACCCTGCCGGGACGGGGAAGTGCCCCCGGAGCCATCTCCATTGATCTCCACCACAATCTTCATCACCGTTGCTGATTACCATGATGAGGAGGGAGTAGTTCTTTCTCGAGCCATCTCCATTAGTCTGTTCCTCCACGCCATCAGCTCTTTTCTGTCACCATTACCCCACGTCAACAACAAGTCAGAAGCTCTTTTCTGGAACCGTTACCACATGTATTTCATTATCTCTTTGCCGAACTAGTGCACCTATGCACCTGACAATTGTATTGGGTGTATTGGGGACACAAGAGACTTCTTGTATCTTGATTGCAGGGTTGCTTGAGAGGGAATACCTTTGACCATTTCCTCCCTGAGTTCAATAAACCTTGGGTAATCCACTTAAGTGTAACTTGCTGCTGTTCTACAAACCTCTGCACTTGGAGTCCCAACAACTGTCTACAAGAATAGAAGTGCGTAGACATCATAGGTGCAGCTGAATTGACAACTCATTTGTTAAGCCTTGCAAGTATTCTTTGGCTCCCCTTGTGTCGAATCAATAAATTGTGTAATACTACCTGCAAAGACTATTGCGATCCCCTATACTTGTGGGTCATCAGCAAACATGTAACAGGACTGGTTGTAAACGGTGTTTCAATGCTTAGAAACAAGGCCTAGGAATCATACTTTCACTAATGGACACTCTCATATAAATATCTTCTCTTCATGATACTACTCTGAACTACTCTCCGATTGGACAACTCTAATCCACGGTAGAGCTATAACATCACACCTCAATGTTCGCATTCCCCATCTAGATGACCCCACACTGTCACCTTGAGCGCTAGATGGTTCCAACAAACACCACAATTTCATAGAGACAACCAACTCAAAATATAAATCATGATAACTATTTATGTAATATTTAGCCTAAGTGCCACACGGTGTGCACATTGTCACCTTCACACACGTGGGGATAACCGGAGATTACAATTAAATCACTTGAGTAGCAGAGTAGATCTACTTGATTACAAAGCTCATGACCACAATAAGATCACACATAGAGAGAGATGAACACATAGCTACCGGTAGAGCTCTTGGCCTCGAGGGAGAACTACTCCGTCCTCATCATGGGAGTAAGAAATGGCGATAGAGATGGTGGTGGAGATCGATGGAGATGGCTCCGGGGGTAATTACCTATCTCGGCAGGATTCCGGAACAAGGACTTCTATCCCCCGAATATCCTCTCCGGTGGTGGCGACGCTGCAGAACTTTTTGTGGAGATCTGATCCGCGTAGGGTTTACGTATCGGGGAGACGTATATATAGGCGAAAGAGCACGGTCGGTGGAGCCTCGAGGGGCCCACACCAGGGGTTGGCACGGCCAGGGGAACCCGATCCACCCTATGGTGTGGCCACCTTGTTGCCCTCCTCCATCTCTGCTTTGGACTCCGTGTTGCGTCTAGAAAAAATAGGAACTTCGGCTTTTGTTTCATCCAATTCTGAGAATATTTCTTTACTAGCTTTTCTGAAACCAAAAACAACAGAAAACAGGCAACTAGCACTGCGGCATCTTGTCAATAGGTTAGTTCCAGAAAATATATAAAAATGCTTTAAAGTGTAGACAAAACATAAGATAGTTGGTACAAAACAAGCATGGAGCATAAAAAATTATAGATACGTTTACGACGTATCATGTCTCAACGATTTCCAAGAGACTATTTGATAAACTAAATTTGGTGCCTTTTACGACTACTGAAATAAGACTTCATCTAGCTGATTCAACTTATAAACAAGTTGTTGGGATTAAAGAAAATATAGTTGTAGAAATTATAGACAGTCATGCGCTTATTGGTCTTGTTATAGTGGACATGTCCGAAGATCCCATAGCTCCTATAATTCTAGGTAGGCCATTCCTAAAAACTATTAAAGCTTTAATCAATTTGCATGAAGGGAATGTGAGAATAGGACTACCATCTAGAGATCCTTTTATAGTCCACTTCCCTAGGAAGAATAAGGCCAAGCCTAATAATGATGATGATGGTATAGTCACGTTGAAAGCTAATTACTTTGGAGTGGGTGTTCCACTCATGAAACCTAAATGATCACCATCTGAGTCAAGATAATTGACCTTAACTAGAAGCGCTTTATGGTAGGCAACCCATGTGAAATAAAAGTTTTTATTCTTGTGTTAGTTTTTTTTGTTTTTGTTCTTAATAAAGAGTGTTAAAGAAGACCTATGAAAATAGGAGAATAAAATAAGGTAATCCTCGATTTTATATTTTGCTAACACATGGTCTTAAGGTATTACTGAATTCTACGAAGTCTATTTGCTATTATTTTTCCTTTTGCTAAGATGTGCAAAGGCGCGCGAAGCTACTAATCAAATTCCTCAAGTTTCGATAGCTTTCAGGTCGCATAACAACCCTGATATAGTGGGAGACCTTGTACGGTGCGCCCATACCGCATCGCAGCATCAAAAAATAAAAGTGTTGATTTTTGCCGCAGGACACAGTCGTCATAACGACCACTGGTACGGTCAAACGCGATCGGACCGCCCATGCATAGTGTATCCTCTAGCAAACATCAAACTTGAAGCAAAGTTATTGACCACATAACGACCAGTAGTATGGGCGTGCGCGACCGTACCACGCGCCCGTATCGAGTTCACCGCTAGAAGGGTTTCATCGACCCCCGCCTGTACCGGCCGCCCATACCATGTACTCGGCCGCCATATGACCCCAAGAAGAGGTAACCTAAAATTCCCAAAACACTATTCTCTTTATTCTACCTCCAAACTCCAAACTACCTCAATTGGATCTTCAGTTATACTCGTTATTTCATCGATTCATCACATCCAGTCGATCTAAGGTATGTTCCTCCTCCGATCCCCAACTTATTTACATCCAAACCTTACTCAATATTACACCATTATCAATCTAGACTTAGGTCTTGTTCTTGAGCTAATCTTGATGTTGCGCATGTTTAGTTAGTATTTAGAGGAGGTTCTTTTGTAATTAGTGTAGAAGATCATATATTCTATGTTTCTACTGGATCAAATTTTTGATTAGTTTTTTTTTCTTATTTTTGTTATTAGATGAACACGAGGAGCCGTACACGTGTGATGGTTGCGGCACAATCTGCACCACCTGTTGATACACTAACACTCGAGTCACTTCATATCGAGTTCACCAAGCAGTTTCAGCTGAACCATTTCAACCGTCTCAAGCTCCGAGAAATGAAGTCCACCAAGTGGGTATGTCCCTTTATCCTGAACCAACTTGGTATCCGTGCTGATTTCGATTTATTGTGTAACAATGTTGATTTGTATGAGTTTGTCTTTCACCACGTACCGCCGCTTGACTCTTGATTTTCTTAGCACTTTGACGCATTTGGTGACTTCTCACTACTGTCCTGAGGAGAAACTTCCTAGAGTTGATCGCATCAACTTCTGACTGATGAACCATGAGTACTCCTTGACACTCAACCAATGGGCTCACTACTTTGGGTTTTCCAGCAACACCACCAACATACGCTCCACCTCTTTTTTTTAAATCCTACACCCTTGGGTTATTTTAATAGAATAAGAATTCATGGAAACACAACCAAGGTAAATCAAATTGATAATCCTGCTATTCATTATGTGTTTTATGTTATTGCTAACACCATGCAGGCACGTGGTGAGTTTACTATAGTCAATGAGGAGGACATGATGATCCTTGCTAAATCTGCAATTCCTAACTATAACTTGATATCAAATTTGGGCGCACGTCTTTTGTTTTATCTTCATCAGGAGCTTGAATCTCGTGGTCCCATATGCGGAGGAGGATTCATAACCATGCTTGCACATGCGCTCCAAGTCAACCTAGGTAACATCCAACTGTTTTCTAGAAACCATCGTCTTGGTTTTTCTACTCTTAGAGCTTTTTGTATGATTTCTAGAATCAATGGTAGATATTTTTTCAATATACCTAGAGAGGATCACTTGATCCCTGCTTCTTTGCCTAATGGTCTCTTCTCTATCGAGGAGGGACGTTTGTGTTGAAGGGAATATGCCTAAGAGGCAATGATAAAAGTGGTTATTATCGTATGCCTTATTTATGATAAATGTGTATTTTGCATGCTATAATTGTATTAATACGGAAACATTAATACATGTGTGTTTAATAAACAAAAAGGAAGTTCCTAGTTGTGCCTCTCTTATAAACTAGCTCGTTGATTAACAAGATGATCAAAGGTCTCCTGATCATGGACATTGGATGTTGTTAATAACGAGGTCACAACCTTATTGGAATGGTGTGATGAACATTCATCCAAAGTATAGCATTACGATCAAGGTCATTGTGTTTATATTTCTATAACATCATTCGAAGTAATCTTAGTCCTTAGACCATGAGATCATGTCAATCACTAACACCGGAAGAGTATCTTGATAACAAGTTTAGATTGTTGCTGGGCTAATGTCATGATATGGTGATGTTGTAAGTAAAAGTATAAGTCGATACTCTTACAACACACATAACGTGTAAGTTTCATAGACCTTGGCCTTACACATAAAGGAATTATGGAGATCATACCACGATGCACATGATAACGATCAAGTGCAAGGACCATATCATTTCTTTTTCACATGTGATGATTGTTGCATCTTATATTGCTAGTTTGGCATTTTATTAGCATAATAAGATGATCCCTCATTTAGATATCAAGAAAAAAATGTGTTCTTACTTAAGTATGCACCGACAATGTTTCTCCGCTTCAAGACATCACGTGATGATCGGGTGTACTTGAATCCACGAGCATATCTCGGGTGTAAGACAGTTTTACACACGTGAATACTAAGGTTCTTACTTGGCGAGCCTAGCATGTGAATACATGGCCTCGAAACACGGACCAAAATGTTAAGCATGAGTCATATGTTTTGATATGATGACCATATGGATGCTCGCCTTTGAAGCTACACCGACTCACATGATGATCGGACTTGGTGTAGTGGATTTGGTTCATGTAGTCACCAAAAAGACACGAGGGATGTCGTTTTTGAGTGGGAGTTCATTTCTAATATGGATTAGTAGAACTCAATTTATCATAAATTAATCAAAGTGAATTTGCATAATTTGTTGTAGTCATTGGCATTCGTTCACCACCTTATGCTTAGTTGTAATTGAGATAATAGAACTATAGAATTCTGGATATTTACTTTATGAACTCGTATCTTATTGTGTTGAGTGTCAATCTAAAGTTTAAAGTCCTATTGCACACTTTCAGTAAACTCTATTTACTCCGTGAAGTTTGATAATTAGTATTAAATCGAGAGTAACAATTCTAGTGTTAGTATCTTAAGTATCATGTTTGCCTCCATGATTCTTGATTTAAATATCGAGATTATCTAGGAGCTGAAAGAATTGTTTCAGAAACCATCATGTGTGGCAGATATAACGATATCTGAAACAATGTTTTGGTTGCAATATGATAGAGTATAATATTTGTTCTCATATTGGATGAGAATTTGCAAAGGTTGGAGATGTTAGACATCATAATCATCCAAAAGGGTTTTGGAAAGTAACGTTATACTCATGATTCGCCTTTATAAGCTACATTAGCTTGATCATGAAAGTCGTCGTGATAGATGAATGGAAGATGTATGTAAAGTGTTTACTACACTAAAAGATTACTAAAGAATGGATTTTGAAAGAACGTCATTCATTTGATGATGATGATCTACTTCAAAGTGCAAGTCCAAATGTATTAGTATTTGAATATACACGCTTTGGACTATGTGTCATGTATATGACGCCACTTTTGATGTTGATAGATTCTTTTAAAAGGAAATGAAATGCTGAAAGAGAATCTATAAAATATATTTGGCAAAAAAGAAAAGATTGTAAATATCCATTTTAGGTATATAGATGATATACATGTTATGGTTGTATTCTTTTATTGCTAAACAATGTGGTTCTTAGATATTGAATACCGAATTGGTTGGTATGAAATTTCATACAGAACGACACAATTCATGAACCACAATGGCCTAAGTAACTAGTAAGAGAATATGTGATGATATTCATCGAAAACAAACAAGCGGTTGTTTGTATTTCTCGTTGACAGCAAAGCTTGCCTTCAATGTTTGTTTTAATAATCATTATTTAAATCAGGTATTATGAGAACAAAGATTGTTCAAATAATTACCGTATTCCATATAAGATGGATGATTTACAAATCTAGTTGGAGAAATCACATACATAAAAACTAATGCTAAAATGTTGCAAGACAAATGATTGGAAGATCACTTACAAAGTGACATCGCCATTTAAATTATATTGGAAAGAAAACATGAAGAAACTCCATTTTCATGGATTTTTGGAGTCTTTGATTTGATCAAATGATGCTTGTGAGAGTTTCCTCGGGATAATTAAAACTTCGTTCAAAGTCCAAAGAAGAACGAACGACTAAAATATTGGAATTTATACATATCGATGTATGTAGTCCATTATGTATAGTCATAAGCGATGGACTTCAACTTCATATGCTTTCTCCGGAAATTTGAGTGAATAATCACTTAATGTGAAAGAAGTATGAAATATTTGAAAATGTTCAAAGATTTTCAAGATGAAGTGGAAAATCATTGTAACAAGAAAATAAATAATTTATGATTTTATCATAAAGGGATTTATTTGAGTTGAAAGTTTAGCAAAACACCTAGATTTGCATCTCCCGAAACACCATCGGAATATGGAGTGTTTAAGATTTGTAATGAAACCTTGTTTGACATGGTTGGATCAAAGGTGTTATTTATAAAACTGCCATTATGTTTTAAAAGATTAAAGCTTTAGAGACTACCGCTTTTACACTGAAAAGAGCTCCATCTTGATCCGTTGAAATGACACCATGTAAGTTATGGTTTGGGGTAAAACCCAAGTTGTCCTTTCTTAAATTTTGGTATGCTAAGCATAAGTAAGATGGTTACAACCAAAGTCGGATGAGCATGTCTTTGTAGGTTGTTTCAAATAACCATTCGGTATTCCTCAATAACACTGAGGACAAAATGGTTTGTCGCTTGAAACGTGAAGTTTCTTAAAAAATAAATTTTTCACAAAAAGTTAAGTGGGAGGACAATAGAATTTTGATAAGGTTAACGAACCTTAGCTATATGTGCTGAGTTGCGCAGCACCGGAAAACGTTTCGGAGGTAGTCAGAATGCTCATGGCTCACGTGCCTCAAAGATTATGGTCACGCAGGTCTAAGTTCCTATTGAACCAAGTAAGTCAGATAAAAAATCAAATGCTAAGATTTGAGAGTAAATCATTGTTGTTTGACAATGATGAACCGACTACATGCAAAGAAGCGATAATGGTACCTAACTCCGTCAAATGGCTTGAAGCCACAAAATCCGGGATAGTTCCATACACGAGAAATCAAGTTTTTTGAACTTGGAAGACTCTCTGGAAAGGTGTAAAAACCTATCGGTCGTACTTGGATAATATAAAGAAACAGACATGGATGTTTCACATCTATGAAATAGTCGACATGTCGTAAATTATTTTACGACAATGTTCAAGGAGTTGACTATGACAATATTTGATCTTTCATAAGCGATATTTAGTCTGGACGGATTAAAGTAGCAACCACTACATATAATTTGGTATATGGTAGATGAATAAACAAAACAAAGTTCTTATAATAGAATGGTTACCTAGGATTTGTGCATGACATGATCCAAAGGGTTTTATTACTTCAAAGGATGCTAAAAAGGGCATGCAAACTTCAATGGTTGAAGTAAGCATCACGGAGTTGGAATCTTCGCCGTGATGAAATTGTTAAAGGAGTTTTCATCAGGAGACGATGAAGATGCTTGCATTTGCAAGAAATTAAGTGGGAGCGCTGAGACATATTTCTAATACATTATGTGAAGGACATCTTGTTGATTGGAAATGATGTATCTTTTATTGACAAAGGTTAATAGTTTCATTTTTATGAAAGACTTAGGCAAAACCTGAATATTTAGCATGAATGTCTACATGCATAGATAGTGACGCTAATATGGTCGTGCCAAACGTACATATATGAGATATTGAAGGGGTTCAATATAGAAAGGGCGAGAAAAGGATCTTGTTGCATGGAAAAGAATTGAATCAAGATTCAATTGTATCGACACTTGATAAGTGAAACAAGATTCAAGTGCTTTGACACTTGATGAGTGAAATCACAAGAATGTTTTGATCAATCATACCATGATATGTACACATGTAGATGTGTCCTATGCTCTAAGTGTTATGAGCATATACCAGAATGAATCATAAAATGATCATTGTATGATAGTAAGGATATCCTTATAATCTTTTGTAAGAATTAAGAATATATTCCCTTTGTATAAGAGACAAATAGTTCATTGAAAAATGATACTAGTTTTTATCACAAGATACAAATTAAGTTTATCTCAATTTAAACTATGGGTGGCACAATGAAATGGAAAGAAAGTTTCCATGATGGATTTGGATGAATTCCAAAGTCGAGACATTGTGACGGATACTACAACAAAAGGCTAAGTATATGACTGCTATAGTAGCAGCAAAGGAGGGCATTTGTGTCAAGTAGTTTGTTATCAAACTAAGGTGTGGTTCTCAATGGGCTAACACTAAAGATATATTGTACGACAATAGTATCGACATGATTTAACCCCAAGGAACTTAAGGTCTCACCAAAAGACCAAATTTATACAATGTCATCTCATTAGAGAATGAGTGATGCATGAAGACGCAAAGACATGCAAATACACACGGAACTGAAAGCATCAGATCCATAAATTATGATAACCACTTGGAATCGCGTATATGGAACACCAGAAAGCCATATGTGTTCAATACGCAAAGTTCCTAAACTATATTATTGTCTCTAGTGCAAGTGG
This sequence comes from Avena sativa, assembly GCA_916181665.1. Lineage (NCBI taxonomy): Eukaryota > Viridiplantae > Streptophyta > Magnoliopsida > Poales > Poaceae > Avena > Avena sativa. The sequence continues at coordinate 406,184,137 of OV702283.1, read as the reverse complement.
GAGACTGAAGGGAATATGCCCGAGAGGCAATAATAAAAGTGGTTATTATCGTATGCCTTATTTATGATAAATGTTTATTTTGCATGCTATAATTGTATTAATGCGGAAACGTTAATACATGTGTGTTTAATAAACAAAAAGGGAGTTCCTAGTTATGCCTCTCTTATAAACTAGCTCGTTCATTAACAAGATGATCAAAGGTTTCCTGATCATGGACATTGGATGTTGTTAATAACGAGGTCACAACATTATTGGAATGGTGTGATGAACATTCATTCGAAGTATAGCATTATGATCAAGGTCGTTGTGTTTATATTGCTATAACATTATACGAAGTAATCTTAGTCCTTAGACCATTAGATCATGTCAATCACGAAGAGTATCTTGATAACATCAAACGTCACACCGTAACAGGGTGATTATAAAGATGGGTTCAGTGCTCCGAAGGTGTTATGTTGAGGCTCATGGATCAAGAGTGGAATTTTTCCATCCTGATGACGGAGAGATATACTCTGGGCTCTCTCGGTGATATCACATTAGTTAGCTTGCAAGCAAGTGATTTGATCACTAGAATGTTATATCACGGGAACAAGAAAAGAGTACATGTCGGTAACAAGATCAAACTAGGTATGGAGATACCGATGATCTAATCTCGGACATTTAATATATCGGGAGACAAAGGGATTGAGTTACATGCGTATAAGGTTCACACGATCACAGAAGTTATCGTTGAATATGTGGGAGTCAGTATGGATCTCTAGGTCCCGCTGCTGATTATTGATCGGAGAGGGGTCTCGATCATGTCTGCATTATTTGCGAACCGTAGGGTGACACACTTAAGGGATATCGACACCATTTTGATCAAATAATATGCTAGAGAAAGAATTACAAAGCGCAGGAATTATTTCACTAGACACCGGAACTGTTTCGGTTGAAATTGCTGAAACTGATTCTGTATGTGAAATTGAATACTTGTAAGGGGTTTTATGTGAATGTTTATTAATTAGAGTAATTAACAAAGTTCTGAATAAATAAATAAAAGGAGTTTTATTTAAAGAGAGATTACATTAAATTTGGTGGAAATTTAATGGGAATTTGAGTGGAGAAAATGGAGGGTCATCTTTATGTGAGTGGAGCTTCCACCACATGAATGAGGGAGAGGTGGGAGAACCCTCCATGGAGGACGGCCATGCCCCCTTGGGCTGCCCCCCTCCCCTATATAAGTAGCCCCTCCTCCTCCACTCTCACACCTCCTCGTGAAGGATCTCTCTCCACTACTAGGAAAATGGCCATTGGTGGCGCACCTGAAAAGAGCATCTGTGGCGCACCAGTAGTGCGCCACGGCCCTTGCGCTACGGCTATCTCCTAGCTGTGTCACACTGCATAGTGCACCACGGTTGTGTCGAGATAGGCGTAGCGCACCTGCTAGTGCGCCACGGCTATGTGGGCAGGTGCGCTACGTGTAGGATCTTTTGTGGCGCACTTCCCAGTGCGCCACTAAGCTTCTAAAGTGCGCTTTAGGTGTAGTGCGCCGCAAAAGGTAGGTCATGTGCGCCACAGGTGTTTTTTTTGTTTTTTTTTTAATTTCCGAGCCAGATTATATACAATACAGATTATATACAATATTACAGCAGATATACACACACAGATACAAGATATACAATTATATATATAAATACACAATTTGAAAAACAAGATTGATACAAATACATATAGATAAGTCTCATACATGAATACATAGTATAAGTTACATTGTTTCGATCAAGTTAAAAAGTAGTTGGTGACATGCGAATACATGTGTCGATCGAACAAGTTAGAGCTCGGAAGCTCGCCTAGACATCTAAACTAGCTAGACACAAACGCGGGACAAACAACCAAAGAAGATAAGCATGATCACCGCCGCGACGAAGGTGTAGGTCTTCATCCGGTTCCTTGTCCTAACTCCCACTAGATAGCGCGTGTATCTAGCTTCCGCCTCCTCCATAGTGTTGTACCCTTTGTAGCTATTGCCGCTGAAACGGTGCACCTGTCTCCGGCAGTCTTTCCAATCATCGTAGACTCTGGGAACCCGTCCCTTGTACACGACGTACCACGTCATCTATAAGTTGACAATAATAATTAACCGGTGATTGAAAAAAAACATATATAATTAAAGTCGCATATGAAGATACACTTATAGAAAGTACTCCTAAATCAAAAAGACCAAACTCAAAAAGCATGCCTCATATATAACTAGGTTGTTCCACACAGGAATATGCTACGATGGAACTGTCCGCCAAGTAGGATGCACAACACCTGGACCTGTGCATAGCACAAGGCGGACAATCCCATCACAGCACATTCACATATATAGCGTTCCACGACATTTCAATCATCGTCATTATTCTCGAAAAAGACCAAAGTAACTCAAAAAACATGCCTCATATATAACTAGCTAGGTCGTTGGACACAGGAATATGCTACGATGGAACCGTAAGCCAAGTAGGATGCACAACATCTAGAATTGTGCATAACACAAGGCTTACAGTCCCATCGTAGCACATTCACATATATATTGTGCCACGACATTTCAATCATCGGCATTATTCTCGAAAAATACCAAAGTAGCTCAAAAAGAATGCCTCATATATAACTAGCTAGGTCGTTGGACACAGGAATATGCTACGACGGAACGGTTAGCCAAGTAGGATGCACAATTCCTGGACTTGTGCATATCACAAGGCTAACCATCCCGTCGTATCACATTCACATATATATTGTGCCACGACATTTCAATCATCGGCATTATTCTCGAAAAAGACAAAAATAACTCGAAAAGAATGCCTCATATATATACATAGGTCGTTGGACACAGGAATATGCTGCGATGGAACAGTGAGCCAAGTAGGATGCACAAGACCTGGACTTGTGCATATCACAAGGCTCACAATCCCATCGTAGCACATTCACATATATAGTGTGCCACGACATTTCAATCATCGGCATTATTCTCGAAAAAAGAGTAAGGAAAAAAGGACCAAAGTGAGCAAAGGACCAAAGAGTAAGCAAAAAAACCAAGCATTGATTGATATATAATAATAAGCAAAATAAGTAAGCGATGATTCATAAACCTAATAAGATAAGTATAGTAGCATGTACACTTGTCCACACACACACACAAAGGTCATCTATAGTTTGTAACTACAACTAGGCCAACATAAAGCCTTCTGGCTCGGCTTAGGGAACGGGAGGACGCCTTGTCTCGTCATGAACTTCCTATAGTCACCCTGCATCTCTAGACGATATTCTATGTCAGGGTTATTCGGGATATTTCCTCCGTAGAAGATCCCCCCGAAGTCATTACATCATGAAAGATGATTGCCCCAAACTGCTGCTGGATGCGATACATCTCTTGTCTAATATCTGAATCATTGATCTTGGCCTTTGCTTCGGCCCACTGTTTGAGATGATCTGGCAGCGTAGAATTCTGCTGGTCAAGTAGGAACGCCCTCATGTGATGGAGTGCGTAGTAGGCTTCCTTCTTACTGTTTTCCGGCTGCTTCACGCAGGGGAACTCCGTTACGTGGTTGAAGACGTGCCTGCCGAACTTGACCTTTGTACGCACGAAGGTGGTGCCTTCCGTCGAGGCAAAGCCAGTGAGAGCATCATCCAGAACTTCCTTGATCTTGTCGTAGTTTTTCTTCTTTTCTAGACTCCCCGAGTCGAAATACGTGGCGTGGGAATGCTTCGGCGATAAGGAGATGAGCGTGCAGTGTTCATATCTGCGCAAAAAATTCAACTGGAATGTGTTGGAAAAAGAATGATGATGATCTAATAAAGCCAATCGACGGTGGCGAGTGAATAACGACTTACTCGGGAAAGTAGGGCACGAGAATGTATTCCTTTGTCTTGTTCGCCACGAGGATTATTTTTAGGTACGAGGCCACGATATGTCGTTCGGCGGGGGAACCCAAGGAGCCGTCACGCATGTAATAGGGGTCCACTATAGCGATGCCCGGTGTGTTCTCTCTAAAGATCTGCATGGCCAGGCTGAGAGAAAAGAGACGGACCATGGTATAGTGCAGCGGGTATAGGTGGAACATATTGAAGATCTCGTCGAACCGCAGGAAGAACAGATCCGCAGGGGCATTGTCGACGAAGCCCAAGCCTGGTGGCACCTTAACCACGAATACCGGGTGCGAGGGATCTTTCTCTGATAGAAGGCGTCTCTCTATCATCGGCATGCCGTCATGCACACTCTGCAGTTCCGAACTGGCGAGCTTCCACAAATTCTTAGGTAGCATGGGCTCACCCGCCACATGAATCCTCCACATAATACCCTCGGGTCTTGGTGGCCCGTCCCGAAACCTAATCGGATTCGCAGTTGTTGACGCCACCGGCTGGCTCGAGCTGCTAGATTTTCTTTTCCTGCCCTTTTTTCCTTTTGGAGAGCGGGCAGGCACCGCAATTTGAGCACCGGCCGCCCTATGTAGTGTGTCAGGGCTTAGAATAAAGGGCCGGTTGGTTGTATCAGCTGGCTTTGTAAAGGCGCAAGCTGGAGGCGTCTCCTGAGAACCAAACAGACGCTTGGTGATAGTGGCTTTCTCTGTGGGGCCACCAGCTAGGTCTTCGTTGCTAAACTGAGTGTTGAAGAAGTGATCATTCCAGTCTTCGTCGTCCTCGGCCGGATCCTGCGCCATGTGCATATCATCAACATGATCATCCGACCCACCGCGTGGAGGTGACGGCGAGGGCAGTAAGGGGGCCTTGCCACCGCTTGTCGTTGGCACGACAGGCGGTGCTGTTGTCTGTGGCGTGATGGCCCCTGCCGTCCCCAAACGGATCATGCTCTTTGGCCATAGCAAGAATAAGCCGAAGCAAGTTCTGAGGACAGACGACTCTTCTTCATCCGCTCCTAGGGGTTAAATGGGAGGTTCCGGGTCATCGCAGCCCCTTAGCACCCGACTAATTTTAACCCTGTGCACGCTATCTGACATCGGACTTGAGTGGAACATGCGCTGCAAGGGTTGAACGATGGTACCCTTGGCAACATCCCTCAGCTCGTTGTTCACGTAGCATAAGAGAGTGCAAGGAACATCCGTCTGCGGAAAACATGTACGGCGTCATCAGAGATGCCATAAGAGTAATAGATGGCATGAAAGGCGGTAATTAAAGCAATTTGTCTACCGTGATGGCGTCGAGATCGGCTAATGTCGACGCACTTCATACGGCGATGGGCGTGCAAGAGATGGAAGGGCTGCTTGATGGCGCGGTGCTGGCCGCCATTGTATTCTCCCTACCGACGGGTGCTTGGAGCTCCGGTGCCGCCGCGACGATGGCAGGGGGCACCAACATGTACTCCGGCGCCGCGGTGATGGCAGGGGGAGTCACCAACACTTGTGGCGCCGCGGTGCTAGCGGGCGGAGTCACGAACACGTAGTTCGCCTGATTCGTCGGCGCCGCGTTGTTCGAGTGGCTGCTGACCATGCTTGGAATCGGGCACGGCTCTACTCGACCACCCGCACTCCAGTTCGCTATTGACTCCACCAAGGTAGGCAGGAAGGACGTGAGGGTGATTGCCAGGTCGTCTTGGACGATCTGCAGGATCCGTGCCACTTGTGCCTTAAGTTCTTAAACCTCGCGGTTTTCCTCCTCGCTCCTTCCCGACGGTGCCACACGCGTCCTTGGCGGTGGACCAAAATGATCCATGATGGGGATATGCCTGTCGGGGTATACCCAGCAGGACGTTTCCGACTAGCCCACGACCTGGCGAGTGGGCCTGCAAGACGGCGATTGGATCAAGGCCCGGTATGGATCCAAGCGACTGGAAGCTGAAGGCCCAGGCGAGTAGATAGGCCCAGGCGGATTAGGTTAAACGAGCACTGAAACCTTAACTGATTTGGTTGAGATATGTAAACCCTAGGGGGAGGTGAGTCTATATAAACCTCCCTACGGGGCGTGTAGAGGCACGTTCCATCATACACCCAAGCGACTCGCCGCCTAGCCGCCAAGCTCGCCCCATTGTAACACCATCATAATACAATCTAGCAGGAGTAGGTCTTTACCCTCCGGGGGGGCGAACCTGGGTAAAACCCTGTGTCTCCGCCCTCATCTCGCACCACAGATAGCTGGCCGCCCTTGCCCCTCGTTCTACTACTCGCTGCCGATTGCAGCATCTGCTATGACCATTCCCACGACAGTGGCGCCCACCGTGGGGCCTAGCCGGTCTGGCCGGTGTTCTGCGGCGAGATCCAATCTGCCCATCAACGAGTCGGTCGCCATCGGCCGCATGATAGCGATCGGCGAGATGCTCCAGATCTTGCCGAGAAGCTACGTCCCGGCGGCGCGACCCATCACGCACAGCATGATCTTGCCAGTAGGCACAATCAGCCTCTTCGTCATCCTCACCGACGTCATCGTCTCGGAGGACTCGGCTCACATCCGCGAGTCGCCGCCACGCGACCGACTCTCCGAGAGCCAGGTCCGCACGATCCATCGCCTCGCCTCCGAGTACAACTCGGCCCACAGCAATGTGGCCGAAAACTCCGCAGCCGCAGAAGACGCGACCCTCAACGACTATGCCGACTCGGCGACCCCGGCGTCACTCGCCGGATCCATTACCGCGGCTACACCCACGGGCTCCATCACCCAGGTCTCCAACATGGGAGACTTCGAGGATCCCTCCATCCTTGGGATCTTCGACTTCGACTCCCGGTCGGAAAACTCCACCGATCTCCGCGACGGGACCGGTCGCCACGCCGCGACCTACATGGCGACTGGTACCGATCCGCCGGAGGATCCCTTCTCCACCCCGATCCCTCCCAACGCCACGGCAACGGAGGTCGAGGAACTCCGCCTGAAGCTAGCGGAGGCAGTCCGCAAAGAGCTAGCCGAGCGCAAAAAATTTCGCCTCGAGCAGGTGACGGCGCAGGAGCTATCACGCTACCACCAGCAGCGAATCAGGTCGCGCCTGAACCCCACCGTCCAGGGGCGCGCCCTGAACTTTGATGATGAGAACGACCCGGCCAGCGTGGCCGAGCGCGCGATCTGCGAGAACGTGCCACCAGGAGGAAGCGCCCGGCCCCCATCAGGGTCGACGGCGATGGGCGCCCCACCTCCACCCAACCACACACCCCCAGGGATCAGCCGCGGATAGTGGTCTCCTCACGGAAGCGAGACGCGAATGGCCTACCACTGTTCTCCACCCCGATGGACAACCTCGTGGTGGGCCGAGCAGCGGCCGACAACATCACGGCCACTGGTGACGGCGCCCTACAGATCTAGTACGTCAGGGCCCTGCTCGCAAAGGCGGTCGAACAGCAAAACGCAGGCACCGACTCGCAGGGTCGGGTGTACTCGCGTTCTTCGGGCAGTAGAGCGGCCTCAAGCGGCCGCCCATTGGCGGCAAACACCCTCAACTGCCCGCCACCAGAGCCAATGCAGCTCCAACATCGACCCGCGAACGCGGCACTCTCCACCAACGACCCCAGGTCAGCGACCAACTTCGTCGCCGCCAACGGTCAGCCCATCGACGCCCGCACCCACATCATCAACAACCAAAGCTGGCGCGCACGCCAGCCCGACGACCTGCGACACACCCTAACCAATCGCCGCGACGACGAGCCGATGGGGTCGCTAAGCCGACTCGGGCCCAGGTGCTTCAGACCGATGATCCGAGGCGAAAAGTACCCGGCGAACTTCAAGGCGCCGAAGGAAATAGAGAAGTACGACCCTTCGTACGACCCTTCCGTGTGGCTGGATACATACCTCATGGCGATGGGGATCGCTGGCCACACCGACCTGCTAGCCGCCCGTTACCTCCCCTTGATGATGGAGGGGACGTGTAGGCAGTGGATCAACACCCTCGCCCAGGACAGCATCGACTCCTGGGAGGAGATGTGCGATGCCTTCGTCAGGCACTTCGAGTGCTCCTACACCCGCGCCACCACCATCGAGGACCTGGAGCGATGCGTCTAGGGACCCCGCGAGTCGACCCGCAACTGGGTCCAGCGGTGGCAAGAACTATGGTACAACGCGGTCGGCATCCACCCGGACACCGCGATCCATTGCTTCAAGACCTCGTGCCGCTACGAGCCCTTGGTCGCCAAGCTCAAGTGACATTCTCGCACGCTCGACAACATACCGGACCTCCTCGAGATCGCCAAACGGTACGCGGAGGAAGATCCAAACCAGGAAACCGACGACGAGTCGGGAGGCCAACGCCGCACGAGCGGCAACGACAACGGAGGATGGTCCGACCTACGCTACAGCAACACTCGCCTCACTGGCAAGCGCCGCAGTAACGGGCGAGTCGACTTCGTCGCCAAAGCCGAGCACGCGCAGCGCGAGCCCAAGAGCTTCCGCCGCGACGGAGGACAACGCCGCGACGGTGGCAACTACAAGGCAAAACCAAGGTTCGACCCGCGGCCCTCCTTAACCAACCTTGTGCGTTTCACAACAGGGAAGGGAAGCCCGCCACGCTCACGACCGCCGACTGCCACACTCTCAGGGAGATGGAGAAGGCACGGCGAGCACGGGAGGACCCCGACAACAACCCGCAAAACGGCGGAAAATTCGGCAATGTGGCCGGCTCACTCCATACCTTCACAGGCTTCAACACGAAGCGCGAGAAGAAGGTCATCGCCCGCGCCGTCACTGTCAACGCGGTGGCCCAGGTGGACGTTCCCCAGTTCCTCAACTGGTCGGAGCAGCCCATCACCTGGAGCCGCCAGGACCACTCGCCACGCATCGAGTACCCAGGCCGAGTCGCCCTGGTGGTCAAGCCTAAGGTGGGCGACTAATGGCTCCCCAAGACATTGATGGACGGCGGCAGCTCCATCAACATCATGTACCTGGACACCTTCAGGCGACTGCGGCTCCCGCAGTCGATGGTCGAGACGACCTACACCACGTTCCACGGCATCCTCCCCAGTCGGAAGGCGTACCCGATCGGCAAGGTCACGCTGCCAGTCACCTTCGGCACACCAGCAAACTTCCGCACCGAGCGGATCGTCTTCGAGCTGGTACCCTGCGACAGCCCCTACCACTGCGTCCTGGGGCGCCAGGCGTTCGCCAAGTTCAACGCCCCACTACGCGTACAACGCGATGAAGCTCCCCGGGCCGTGCGGCGTCATCACCATCAACGGCGACCCCGACATGGCCGCCAAGTGCGAAGCCAAAGGAGCCGAACTCGCCGACGCCGTCATCGCGGCAGAGACCAACCACGCCGACGAGCTCGCCAAGTATGCGAGCAGGGTCAACAATGACGACCCCACCATACTCAAGAAGCCCAACTCGGAGGGCGCAAACACCTCAGCCTTCGAGGCAACGACGCACACCCGCACCGTCGAGCTGGTCCCAGGCGACTCTAGCCAGACGGTGACGATCGGGACGGGCATGAGCCTAGCCTAGGAAGGCGCGCTCATCGAGTTCCTCCGTGAGAACAGGGACATCTTCGCATGGAAGCCCACTGACATGCCTGGTGTCCCTAGGGAACTCGCTGAGCACAAACTAAACGCCGACCCCAAACTGCGACCCGTCAAGCAGTCGCTGCGGCCCTTCAATGAAGAGCGCCGCCGAGCTATCGCCGAGGAGGTGCAGCGTCTACTCACTGCAGGCTTCATCCGGCCAATCAAATACTCTAAGTGGCTGGCAAACCCAGTCTTGGTCGAGAAGAAGAACGGGACCTGGAGGATGTGTATCGACTACACAAACTTAAACAACGCCTGCCCGAAGGAGCAGTTCGTCCTCCCGCGGATCGACCAAATAATCGACTCCACCGCGGGCTCGGAGTCGCTGTGTTTCCTCGACGCCTACTCTGGGTACAACCAGATCAAAATGGCTGTCGAGGACGAGGAAAAGACGGCGTTCATCACGCCATTCGGAGCTTTCTGCTACACCGCCATGACCTTCGGCCTCAAGAACGCCGGGGCAACCTACCAGCGGTGCATGCAGGAGTGCCTTGTGAGCCAAATTGGCCGCAATATCCACGTCTACATCGACGACGTGGTAGTGAAGTCCGCTCGCCAGGGCGATCTACTCGCCGACCTGGCGGAAACATTCGCCAACCTTAGGAAATGCAAGATAAAGCTCAACCCAGGCAAGTGCACCTTCGGTGTACCAGCAGGACAACTACTGGGGTACGTCGTCTCCAAGCGCGGGATCGAGGCGAACCCCACAAAGATCGACACGATCGCTAGACTCGGCAAACCCGAGTGCATGCGCGACGTCCAGAAGCTGGCCGGGCGAGTAGCGGCTCTCAGTCGCCTCATCCCCCGCCTGGGCAAAAAAACGATGCCCCTATACCGCCTGATGCGCAAGAACCTCACCTTCCAGTGGGGCAAGGAGGCGGACGACGCACTCCGCGACCTCAAGAAGGTGCTACTCATAGCACCACTACTCGCCGCCCCCGTCGACAAAGAACCCATGCTGGTCTATGTCGCGGCTTCCGAGCGCGTCGTCAGCGCCGTCATGGTCGTCGAGCTGCCGGAGGAATGAAAGGAGCGCCCGGTACAGCGACCGGTGTACTACATCAGCGTGGGCCTCACCGAGTCGCGCCAGCGATACCCGCAGTACCAGAAACTGCTATGTGCGGTCTTCAGAGCACAGCGGCGCCTGCCGCACTACTTCTAGGAGCACCCGATCACAGTCGTCTCCTCGGCACCGTTGCAGGACATCATCCGCAACCGTGAGGCGACCGGGCGAGTCTCCAAGTGGGCCATCGAAATCGGCGTCCACAACATCAAGTATGAGCCACGAAAAGCGATCAAGTCGCAGGCTCTAGCGGACTTCATCGCCGACTGGGAAGAGGCCCAGAAGCCAGAAAAGATGCCATACCTCCACTATTGGAGCCTGCACTTCGACGGTTCCAAGAACGCGGACGGCGCAGGATCAGGGATCGTGCTGACTTCACCGAAGGGCGACAAGCTCCGCTACGTCCTCTGCCTTGACTTCACCCCCTGCACCAACAACATGGCCGAGTACGAGGCACTACTCCACGGCATGCGAGCCGCCAAGGAGATGAACGTCAACCGCCTACGCTGATACGGAGACTCCGACCTCGTCGCTGGGCAAGTCGCTGGCACTTGCGACGCCGTCTCTCCCACCATGGCGGCATACCGCCAAGCAGTAGACAAGCTGGGGGGACACTTCGCAGGCTACTCCGTCGAGTGGATCGACAGGTGGAAGAACGAGGAGGCCGACGCACTCTCTCGCATCGGGTCGGCTCGACTCGCACCACCCGCCGGCGTCTTCCTCGACACGATCACCAAGCCATCTGTCTCTCCCCCAAGGGAGATCGACATCGGAGTCCCTCTGCAGCCAGAAGCCGCCCTGGTCTCACTCATCGCCGAGCAAGACGACTGGACCAAGCCGTACATCGCCTACCTGGAGGCCGGCACCTTGCCGGCAGACGAGACAGACGCCCGGATGATTGTACGTCGATGCAAATCCTTCACCATCATCGACGGCGAGCTCCACAAACGCAGTGTGACCGGCGTGTTCCAACGCTGCGTCCAACCCGCCGAAGGACGCAAGATCCTCCACGACATCCACTCCGGCAACTGCGGCCACCACACCGGTGCCCGCTCCCTGGTCGCCAAGGCTATGCGGCACGGCTTCTACTGGCCCACCGCACACGCCGACGCCGTCGACATTGTCCAGCGGTGCGGAAGGTGCCAGAAGTACGCCAACCAGACACACGTGCCGAGCTCAGTGCTCAAGACCATCGCCATCACCTGGCCATTCGCCGTGTGGGGTATGGACATGGTAGGCCCCTTCAAAAAGGCCCCTTCGGCTTCACCCACCTCCTGGTCGCGGTCAACAAATTCACAAAGTGGGTGGAGGCCAAGTCAGTCCATAAATGCGACGGGAAGACCGCCACCAAATTCCTACGCGAGGTCCTATATCTCTACGGGTTCCCAAATAGCATTATCACAGACAACGGCACTAACTTCGCCAAAAGAGCCATGGCCGAGTTCTGCGAGGAGCACCACATCCGGCTCGACCTCACGTCAGTCGCCCACCCGGAGTCCAACGGCCAGGCGGAACGGGCCAACCAGAGCATCCTCCACGGCCTGAAGCCGCGGCTCCAAGTACCACTCGAGCGCACCGCCGGGTGCTGGGTCGAGGAGCTACCCTCCATCATCTAGGGCATCCGCACCTCGGTCAATGTCGTGGGAATGGTCACAGCAGATGCTGCAATCGGCAGCGAGTAGTAGAACGAGGGGCAAGGGCGGCCAGCCATCTGCGGTGCGAGATGAGTGCGGATACACAGGGTTTTACCCAGGTCGCCCCCCGGAGGGTAAAGACCTACTCCTGCTAGATCGTATTATGATGGTGGTACAATGGGCGAGCTCGGCAGCTAGGCGGCGAGTCGCTTGGGTGTCTGATGGAACGTATCTCTACACGCCCTGTAGGGAGGTTTATATAGACTTACCTCCCCTAGGGTTTACATATCTCAACCGAATCAGTTAAGGCTTCGGTACTCGTTTAACCTAATCCGACCGGGCCTATCTACTCCCCTGGGCCTTCAGCTTCCAGTCGCTTGGATCCACACCGGGCCTTTATCCAGTCGTCGTTTTGCAGGCCCACTCGCCAGTTCCTGGGCCAGTCGGAAACGTCCTGCTGGGTATACCCCGGTAGGCATATCCCCATCATTAGTCCCCGAGGCCGTCGTCGATTGGGCGCAGGTGATTGCTGGCAGTCGGAGTATCCGGCTTTCAACGCGGGCATCCAGTCGAATCGGCGGCGGGCTCCTGAATAAAGGAGGAAACTAGTCATTCTGGTCGGAGCTTTGGCGACTGGGTCGGCGAAATATTTAGTCACTGTTTGCAGTGATCGGGTCGACGAGCCGAGTGGCTAAAGTTGGACCGTCCAAACGCAGTCAAACTAGCCATTGGGGTAATCCAACGGTAACTTTTGGCGTAATCATCGTGTAGTAACGGCTCCCTGATTTGGCGGGTAACAACCGCTATATAAAGGGGATGGTAGGCGATCGGAGAACCACCTCCTCGTCATTTCCTCCGATTGCGCGCACCTCCGTTTCATCGCGATCCAGTCGACCCGAAATCCTCCGACCCCCATGAATCCTTCCGCCAATGGCCCCCTCCACCGAGCCTTGGGGTAGATCTAAATGCACGAGAGCGCAACTAGCGTCCTTCGAGGAGGCCGGGAACTTCCGCGCCGGCAGGTGGTGAATCCCTGCGGCCGGAGAGGTGACCCTGGACCCGCGCGAGGGGGAGTCCGTCTGCTTCACCAGCTACCTAGAGCGGGGGCTAGGATTCCCAACATCTCTTTTCTTCCGGCAATTCTGTGCCTTCTACGGGATCCAACCGTCGGACCTGGGCCCGCGCAGCATCGAGCAGCTCGCCATTTTCGTTGCATTCTGCGAGTGCTACCTAGGCTCTAGGCCCTACTTCCCCCTGTGGCAAGATCTATTCCACGGGCGGATCAGTCGCGAGGAAGCGGGCGGCCCAATGCTCGCCGCGGGCGGCCTGACGTTTCAGCTGAAATCAAAGGCTTCCTTCTTCGATCTGATGCTACCCGCCAAGGCGGCGAGCCAATGGAAGAATTCTTGGTTCTATGTCACCGAGGCGACTCCAGACGGCGAGGTGGCGATCCCAAGATACTCCGCCGACCGGCCTGAACCACGCCGACTCCAAGTCGGCAAGCTTCCAACAGACCAGCGGATGGTCGTGGATGAAATGCTTCAGACCATTCGCGGCCTGAAGAAAAGGGGTCTCCTGCCCATCAATTTGTACAACTGCTGGCTCGGGCGGCGACTCTCCCCCTGGCCCGCCGCGACCACTACATGTACGAGTACGCGGGCCGGGAGGACTCAACGAAGTCCTGCCTCGTCGAGTGCCAACTCGAGGATTACCTCCTGGCGCTGAAGAAGATCACCCAGGCGAAATACCTCGACGCGAAAGCTGGGGTCGCCCCCTACACCGCGAAGCATCCAGCCCCAACGGTAAGTCATCTTTCTGTCATTCGCAGTCGCAGTTAAATGCAGTCGCGGTCATGCTGATGTTGTTTATGCTTATTGCAGCTATTTCAAGTGGTGGAAGGGTGGCTTCCGCCTGCGGACGACGAGAATTCGAGCTCGTCCGTCCAGGAGGTGGGCGAATCGCCTCCATCAAGGGGAGGCGTCGAGAGTGACGAGAGCGGCGATGACGACGAGTCCGAGGAAGAGGTCGCCCCGCTAGTCTGGAAAACACGCGAACAGCGGCAGCGTGAGCTCGAAGCGAGCAAAAGCCTCGAGCGTCATGACGACGACGAGCTCCCCGACCACACCTCGCGTCGCGAGACCACTCCATCGAAGAAGAAGAAGAAGAAGAAGGAGGTGAAGGACCCTCCAAAGAAGAAGGCGAAGCCAGCGAAACAGGCGTCTCCGCCTCATTCGCCAAGCAGCTCCGACGCCACCAGCCTGGCCAGGGGTGAAGCTCCACAGATGGCGACGACGCCGGATATCACCACCGTCCTGACTGAGGTGCCTCTAGCCTTGATGCCTCCGCCGTTCGCCCCAGTCTCTGGGTCGGGGGCCACTCCGGTCGTGGCACCTTCGCCGCCCAAGGATGCTCCTGCCGAAAATGTTTCGGAAGCTCCAGCCGCAACCTCGACAACGAAGAAACCGTCCGTGTCTTGGGCACGCGATGTCCTGGAGATGGGCCTCAGTCGCCGACTGGGCCCCGAACTGGAGAAGCCGGCCGGCATCCGCACGGGGCTACGCTTCATTCCAGTCGCCAAGTGAGTTTTTCTCACCTATCTTTGTCTTTCATTGTACTCGGATTATTTTGCTCACACGATCAATTTGTAGGATCGGAGCTAAGAAGATAGGCCACCCGTTTGTGGACAAGGTGCCGCCAGTCGTCGCGGAGGAGGACCCCTCTCGGAAGAGGAAGGCTGACGAGGTCGCTGCCCCCACAGATGGTGCCAAGAAGGCCAAGAACGACGAGGTCGTCACGGTGTCTGACGACACGACGGTGGCCCCGAGTGTTCCTGTGGTGGTGACGGCCTCGACAATCAAGTAGGGTGCTCCTTCGCAAGGGGAGGCCGAGCCAGCCTCTTTTGGTGCCGGCGCATCCATCACAACCTTCCCGCGCTTCGTGGCTAGAGCGGCCACGGCGAGTGGTACCACACCGTCGAGCCGAGCACCCGGAGTCGCTGAGACGGAGGTCGAGAAGCGGCACGGGCACACTCCGGCCCTTCTTACCTCCGTGAATGCACTGCAGCTTCACGGCATGCTGGGCGCGGCCATCCAGGTATGTCCAGTCCCCGAGGATCAGGCCACTGTGTTGCAGTGGTCTGATTCTTTTAATTTCTTGTTTTTAATTCTCGCGTCCAGTCCCTGAGTGCGCACTCGCTGAATTTCAGCGGGTGGGCACTTAGGATTTTTGATTGCCAGTCCCCGAGTGCGCACTCGCTGATTTTCAGCGGGTGGGCACTTAGGATTTTTGACGGCCAGTCCCCGAGTGCGCACTCGCTGAATTTCAGCGGGTGGGCACTTAGGATTTTTGATTGCCATTCCCCGAGTGCGCACTCGCTGAATTTCAGCGGGTGGGCACTTAGGATTTTGATTGCCAGTCCCCGAGTGCGCACTCGCTGAATTTCAGCGGGTGGGCACTTAGGATTTTTGATGTTGCTGACTGTTTGGCTTGTGTTCAGGGTTTGCAACGCGAATCAGCTGACCGGCTTGCTGTGAAGCATCGCACGGAGGAAGAACTTGCCGTTGTCCAAGAGGCGAACAAGGGACTCCAGGCGACTGCTGCGAAGGCGGAGGAGGTCCGCCAGGGCCTTGTCCCAGCTAGTGAGTTGACGGCAGCTCAGACTGCGCTGAGCTCGGCAGAGAAGCGGATCGCCGACCTTGAGCGCGAGCTGAGGGAGGCGAAGGAGGAGGCAACTTCGGTGGATGGGCGAGCCAAGGCTGCTGTTACAGCCGCCGCTGAGGAGCGTAAGGTCTCCGACGCCCTTGTTGCTGGGCTTCAAGATGACTACACTTCTCTTCAGATCTTCATCACGGATCTCTCCCGTCCCCTGATTGGTAAGTGTGCCTGCTTCTGCCTTTAGCGTTTGCATTGTGTAATCTTTGATGTACTCACTGTCGCTTTCTATTAGCAGGTCGGATCATTGACGACGCGGAAGAGGCGAGTTCGTTCGACGCACGGCAATGCGTGGCCACGCTGGTCGACTCGGCCACGTTGTCGGCGACGTGCATATGGGCTTATCTCCAGGAAATGTCACCCACGGAGGTGATTCCCAGCGACCTCGTCGAGGTGTGGCGATACTTGGAGAAGGCGCCGTCGGTCGTCGAATTCATGACGCGATCGGCGTTCCGGCGCGGAGCGGCGACGGCGCTTAGCCTTGGGCTCGCTCACTTCCCGGAGGACTTCGATCTAGACGATGTGACGAGTGGCTACCCGTCGTCAACCGGCTCGGTGGAGATCTCGGAGGTGCTGAAGCTAACGGACCGCGCCGCGGTATACTCCGAGCACGTCTGGGCGATGGGCGACCTCCTTCCTTATCAGGAGACGGTCGTCGCGCCCAACAACCCCGAGCCACAACACCGGGACTTCAAGATCGAGCAACCCTTCCGTGCAGCGGTGGCGGGTGAGCTGACGACATACCCGTCAAACCCGTACACTCCCTTCATCCGCAATCGCAAGGGTGGTGGCGAGTCGTCGTCGAAGCCTGCAGAATAGAATACTGTGCCCTGGGGCGTTAGTGACAGTGCTGCCATTGGGCATACTTTGTATTTTGTAACGCTTACGACATGCTATTTAATGAAATATCGTGTTGTTTTGTGAATCGTTGTGTATCTCTGATTGAGGTTTGAGCGAGTCCCCGAGCGCGTCCGCCCTTTTTTATGGGGTTTACCTCGTTTATTGTGTGTTTGTTGTTTTGAATGTTTTGTTTATTGGGGTCGACTCGCCCGAACTCGGAGAGCTAGTCGCAAGGCGACTCCCATGAGTGCTCTGTACTTCGCCGTTTTCCCTTGCGCGAACGGGGTCGGGTGGCCGAGTCCCCGAGCGTGGTACTTGGCTGTTCTAGGCGCGACTCGAGGGTGGGTGAGGACTTGGCGCGTTAGGGTGAGCGCATCACTCCTGCCTGACCTATCGGGTCAGTCGCATGGCGAGTCCTGGGCATGCTCTCATACTTGGCGTTTTCCCTGGCCGCTCATGCTGAACTGGTCGTCAGTCCCCGAGCGTGGTACTTGGCTGTTCGAGTCTCTATGTCGAGGATGCGGAGGATCATGGTCGCTGTGAGAAGCGAAGGCAGTTGTCTTGGCTCGTAGAGCCAGTCGGGCTAGGCGACTCCAATGGGGCTCCGGGTAGGCGTTTTTCGTGGATGTTGCAAGACCTGAGGTGACCCAGTGCCCTTGTAACGCACTACTTGGCCGTGCCGATCGCTATACCAAAGGTTGACTTCTACAGTTAGCTTGACGCTGTTATTATGAGTGCGAGTGGCACAAGACACGGAGAGTAGTCGCAATTTGCGGTAACCAATTCTTTTTTATTTCATAGCGACTGGAGGGTACATATGTGGGGTTCTAGGAGTAGAACTTCCGTAGGAGGTTTACATTCCACGGTCGCTTGACGTCGAGTTTGCCATCCCCGCGGAAGTCGATGAGGTAGTAGGCGTCGTTGCTGAGTACTCGCCCGATGGCGAATGGTCCCTCCCACGGAGGGGAAAGCTTGTGCATGCCCTTGTCCTGGATGAGGCACAGCACCAGGTCGCCTTCTTGGAAGGTGCGAGTTTTCACCCGCCGGCTATGATATCGGCGGAGTCCTTGCTGGTAGATGGCGGTGCGTGATCGAGCGAGGTCACGTGCCTCGTCGAGTTGATCGACTCCATCCTGACGGGCGAGTTCGTTCGCAGCCTCCGTGTAGTGGACGACCCGTGGCGAGTCGTGCTCGAGGTCGGTGGGCATGACTGCCTCGGCGCCGTACACCATGAAGAAGGGGGTGAACCCTGTCGACCTGTTGACCGAGGTGCGGATGCCCCAGATGACGGAGGGTAGCTCCTCGACCCAGCACCCGGCGGTGCGCTCGAGTGGTACTTGGAGCCACGGCTTCAGGCCCTGGAGGATGCTCTGGTTGGCCCGTTCCGCCTGGCCATTGGATTCCGGGTGGGCGACTGACGCGAGGTCGAGCCGGATGTGATGTTCCTCGCAGAACTCGGCCATGGCTCCTTTGGCGAAGTTGGTGCCGTTGTCCGTGATGATGCTGTTTGGGAACCCGTAGCGATATATGAGCTCGCGTAGGAATTTAGTGGCGGTCTTCCTGTCGCATTTCCGGACTGGTTTGGCCTCCACCCACTTTGTGAATTTGTCGACCGCGACCAGGAGGTGGGTGTAGCCAGAGGGAGCCTTTTTGAAGGGACTACCATGTCCATACCCCACACGGCAAATGGCCAGGTGATGGGGATTGTCTTGAGCGCTGAGCTCGGCACGTGCGTCTGGTTGGCGTACTTCTGGCACCCGGCGCACCCCTGGACAATGTCGATGGCATTGGCGTGTGCGGTGGGCCAGTAGAAGCCATGCCGCATAGCCTTGGCGACCAGAGAGAGGGCGCCGGAGTGGTGCCCGCAGTCGCCGGAGTGGATGTCGTGGAGGATCTTGCGTCCTTCAGCGGGTTGGACGCAGCGTTGGAACACGCCGGTGACGCTGCGCTTGTGGAGCTCGCCGTCGATGATGGTGAAGGATTTGCATCGGCGTGCGATCATCCGGGCGTCCGTCTCGTCTGCCGGCAAGGTGCCAGCCTCTAGGTAGGCGACGTAGGGCTTGGTCGAGTCGTCTGGCTCGGTGACGAGTGCGACCAGGGCTGCCTCTGGCTGCAGCGGGACTCCGATGTCGATCTCCCTTGGGGGAGAGACTGATGGATGGTGATCGTGTCGAGGAAGATGCCGGCGGGAGGTGCGAGTCGAGCCGACCCAATGCGAGAGAGTGCGTCGGCCTCCTCATTCTTCCGCCTGTTAATCCACTCGACGGAGTAGCCTGCGAAGTGTCCGCCCAGCTTGTCCACTGCTTGGAGGTATGCCGCCATGGTGGGAGAGACGGCGTCGCAGGTGCCAGCGACTTGCCCAGCGACGAGGTCGGAGTCTCCGTATCAGCGTAGGCGGTTGACGTTCATCTCCTTGGCAGCTCGCATGCCGTGGAGTAGTGCCTCGTACTCGGCCATGTTGTTGGTGCAGGGGGTGAAGTCGAGGCAGAGGACGTGGCGGAGCTTGTCGCCCTTCGGTGAAGTCAGCACGATCCCTGCTCCTGCGCCGTCCGCGTTCTTGGAGCCGTCGAAGTGCAGGCTCCAATAGTGGAGGTATGGCAGCTTTTCTGGCTACTAGGCCTCTTCCCAGTCGGCGATGAAGTCCGCTAGAGCCTACGACTTGATCGCTTTTCATGGCTCGTATTTGATGTTGTGGACGCCGATCTCGAAGGCCCACTTGGCGACTCGCCCGGTCGCCTCGCGGTTGCGGATGATGTCCTGCAACGGTGCTGAGGAGACGACCATGATTGCGTGCTCCTGGAAGTAGTGCGGCAGGCGCCGCTGTGCTCTAAAGACCGCGTATACCAGTTTCTGGTACTGCGGGTATCGCTGGCGCGACTCGGTGAGGACCTCGCTGATGTAGTACACCAGTCGCTGTACTGGGCGCTCCTTTCCTTCCTCCGGCTGTTCGACGACCATGACGGCGCTGACGACGCGCTCGGAAGCCACGACGTAGACCAGCATGGGTTCTTTGTCGGCGGGGGCGGCGAGTAGAGGTGCGGCGAGTAGCACCTTCTTGAGGTCGCGAAGCGCGTCGTCCACCTCCTTGTCCCACTGGAAGGTGGGGTTCTTGCGCATCAGGCGGTATAGGGGCATCGCCTTTTCGCCCAGGCGGGGGATGAAGCGACTGAGAGCCGCTACTCGCCCGGCCAGCTTCTGGACGACGCGCAGGCACTCGGGTTTGCTGAGTCGGGCGATCGTGTCGATCTTGGTGGGGTTCGCCTCGATCCCACGCTTGGAGACGATGTACCCTAGTAGTTGTCCTGCTGGTACACCGAAGGTGCATTTGCCTGGGTTAAGCTTTATCTTGTATTTCCGCAAGTTGGCGAACGTTTTCGCCAGGTCGGCGAGTAGATCACCCCGGCGAGCGGATTTTACGACCACGTCGTCAATGTAGACGTGGATGTTGTGGCCAATTTGGCTCGCGAGGCACTCTTGCATGCACTGCTGGTAGGTCGCCCCGGCGTTCTTGTGGCCGAAGGTCATGGCGGTGTAGCAGAAGGCTCCGAATGGCGTGATGAACGCCGTCTTCTCCTCGTCCTCGACAGCCATTTTGATCTGGTTGTACCCAGAGTAGGCGTCGAGGAAACATAGAGACTCCGAGCCCGTGGTGGAGTCGATTGTTTGGTCGATCCGCGGGAGGACTAGCTGCTCCTTCGGGCAGGCGCTGTTCAAGTTTGTGTAGTCGATACACATCCTCCAGGTCCTGTTTTTCTTCTCGACCAAGACTGGGTTTGCCAGCCACTTGGAGTATTTAATTGGCCAGATGAAGCCTGCAGCGAGTAGACGCTGCACCTCCTCGGTGATAGCTCGGCGGCGCTCTTCATTGAAGGTCCGCAGCGACTGCTTGACGGGTCGCACTTTGGGGTCGGCGTTTAGTTTGTGCTCAGCGAGCTCCCTAGGAACACCAGGCATGTCAGAGGGCTTCCATGCGAAGATGTCCCTGTTCTCACGGAGCAACTCGATGAGCGCGCCTTCCTAGGCTGGGCTCAAGCCCGTCCCGATCGTCACCGTCTGGCTGGAGTCGCCTGGGACCAGTTCGATGGTGCGGTTGTGCGTCGTTGCCTCGAAGGCTGAGGTGTTTGCGCCCTCCGAGTTGGGATTCTTGAGTACGGTGGGGTCGTCGTTGTTGACCCCGCTCGCGTACTTGGCGAGCTCGTCGGCGTGGTTGGTCTCTGCTGCGATGATGGCGTCGGCGAGTTCGGCTCCTTTGGCCTCGCACTCGGCGGCCATGTCGGGGTCGCCGTTGATGGTGATGACGCCGCATGGCCCGGGGAGCTTCATTGCGTTGTACGCGTAGTGGGGCGCTGCCATGAACTTGGCGAACGCCTGGCGCCCCAGGACGCAGTGGTAGGGGCTGTCGAAGAGTACCAGCTCAAAGACGATCCGCTCGGTGCGGAAGTTTGCTGGTGTGCCGAAGGTGACGGGCAGCGTGACCTTGCCGATCGGGTACGCCTTCCGACCGGGGAGGATGCCGTGAAACGTGGTGTAGGTCGTCTCGACCATCGACTGCGGGAGCCGCAGTCGCATGAAGGTGTCCAGGTACATGATGTTGATGGAGCTGCCGCCGTCCATCAATGTCTTGGGGAGCCAGTAGTCGCCCACCTTAGGCTTGACCACCAGGGCGACTCGGCCTGGGTACTCGATGAGTGGCGAGTGGTCCTGGCGGCTCCAGGTGATGGGCTACTCCGACCAGTTGAGGAACTAGGGAACGTCCACCTGGGCCACCGTGTTGACGGCGACGGCGCGGGCGATGACCTTCTTCTCGCGCTTCATGTTGAAGCCTGTGAAGGTATGGAGCGAACCGGCCACATTGCCGAACTTTCCGCCGTTTGGCGGGTTGTTGTCGGGGTCCTCCCGCGCTCGCCATGCCTTCTCGATCTCCCTGAGAAGTGTGGCAGTCGACGGTCGTGTGTGTAGCGGGCTTCCCTTCCCTGCTGTGAAACGCACAAGGTTGGTTAAGGAGGGCTACGGGGTCGAACCTTGGTTTTGCCTTGTAATTGCCGCCGTCGCGGCGTTGCCCTCCGTCGCGGCGGAAGCTCTTGGGCTCGCGCTGCGCGTGCCCGGCGTTGGCGACGAAGTCGAATCGCCCGTCACTGCGGCGCTTGCCGGTGAGGCGAGTGTTGCTGTAGCGTAGGTCGGACCGTCGTCCGTTGTCGTTGCCGCTCGTGCGGCGTTGGCCTCCCGACTCGTCATCGGTTTCCTGGTTTGGCTCTTCCTCCGCGTACCGTTTGGCGATCTCGAGGAGGTCCGGTATGTTGTCGAGCGTGCGAGGATGTCGCTTGAGCTTGGCGACCAAGGGCTCGTAGCGGCACGAGGTCTTGAAGCAATGGATCGCGGTGTCCGGGTGGATGCCAACCGCGTTGTACCATAGTTCTTTCCACCGCTGGACCCAGTTGCGGGTCGACTCGCGGGGTCCCTGGACGCATCGCTCCAGGTCCTCGATGGTGGTGGTGCGGGTGTAGGAGCCCTCGAAGTGCCTGACGAAGGCGTCGCGCATCTCCTCCCAAGATTCGATGCTATCCTGAGGGAGGGTGTTGATCCACTGCCTGCACGTCCCCTCCATCATCAAGGAGAGGTAACGGGCGGCTAGCAGGTCGGTGCGGCCAGCGATCCCCATCTCCATGAGGTATGTATCCAGCCACACGGAAGGGTCGTACGAGGGGTCGTACTTCTCTATTTCCTTCGGCGCCTTGAAGTTCGCCGGGTATTTTTCGCCTCGGATCATTGGTCCGAAGCACCTGGGCCCGAGTCGACTTAGCGACCCCATCAGCTCGCCATCGCAGCGATTGGTTAGGGCGTGCCCCAAGTCGTCGGGCTGGCGGGCGCGCCAGCTTTAGTTGTTGATGATGTGGGTGCGGGCGTCGATGGGTTGACCGTTGGCGGCGACGAAGTTGTTCGCTGGCCTGGGGTCGTTGGTTGAGAGTGTCGCGTTCGCGGGTCGATGTTGGAGCTGCAATGGCTCTGGTGGCGGGCAGTTGAGGGTGTTTGCCGCCAGTGGGCGGCCACTTGAGGCCGCTCTGCTGCCTGAAGAACGCGAGTACACCCGACCCTGCGAGTCGGCGCCTGTGTTTTGCTGCTCGACCGCCTTTGCGAGCAGGGCCCTGACGTACTGGATCTGTAGGGCACCGTCACCAGTGGACGAGATGTTGTCGGCCGCTGCTCGACCTGCCACAAGGTTGTCCATCGGGGTGGAGAACAGTGGCAGGCCATTCGCGTCTCTCTCCCGTGAGGAGACCACTATCCGCGGTTGGTCCCTGGGAGGTGTGTTGTTGGGTGGAGGTGGGGGCGTCGTTCGCCGTCGACCCTGGTGGGGGCCGAGCGCTTCCTCCTGGCGGCGCGTTCTCGCAGATAGCGTGCTAGGCCACGCGGGCCGGGTCATTTTCGTCGTCGAAGTTCAGGGCGCGCCCCTGGACGGTGGGGTTCAGGCGCGACCTGATTTGCTGCTGGTGGTAGCACGACAGCTCCTGCGCCGTCACCTGCTCGAGGCGAAATTTTTTGCGCTCGGCTTGCTCCTTGCGGACTACCTCTGCCAGCTTCAAGCGGAGTTCCTTGACCTCCGTTGCCGTGGCGTTAGGAGGGATCGGGGTGGAGAAGGGATCCTCCGGCGGATCGGTGCCGGTTGCCATGTAGGTCGCGGCGTGGCGACCAGTCCCATCACGGAGATCGGCGGAATTTTCCGACCCGGAGTCGAAGTCGAAGATCCCAAGGATGGAGGGATCCTCGAAGTCTCCCAAGTTGGAGACCTGGGTGATGGAGCCCGCGGGCGAAGCCGCGGTGATGGATCCGGCGAGTGATGTCGGGGTCGCCGAGTCGGCGTCGTCGTTGAGGGCCGCGTCGTCCATGGCCGCGGAGTTTTCGGCCACGCTGCTGTGGGCCGAGTTGTATTCGGAGGCAAGGCGATGGATCGTGCGGACCTGGCTCTCGGAAAGCCGGTTGCGTGGCGGCGACTCGCGGATGCGAGCCGAGTCCTCCGAGGTGATGACATTGGTGAGGCCGACGAAGAGGCTGATCGTGCCGACCGGCAGGATCACGTTGTGCGTGACGGGTCGTGCCGCCGGGACGTAGCTGCTCGGCTAGATCTGGAGCATCTCGCCGATCGCTATCATGCGGCCGGTGGCGACCGTCTCGTTGATGGGCAGATTGGATCTCGCCGCAGCGGCCAGACCGGACAGGCCCCAAGGTGGGCGCCACTGTCGTGGGAATGGTCACGGCAGATGCTGCAATCGGCAGCGAGTAGTAGAACTAGGGGCAAGGGCGGCCAGCCATCTGCGGTGCGAGATGAGGGCGGAGACATAGGGTTTTACCCAGGTTCGGCCCCCGGAGGGTAAAGACCTACTCCTGCTAGATCGTATTATGATGGTGGTACAATGGGCGAGCTCGGCGGCTAGGCGGCGAGTCGCTTGGGTGTCTGATGGAACGTATCTCTACACGCCCTGTAGGGAGGTTTATATAGACTTACCTCCCCTAGGGTTTACATATCTCAAGCGAATCAGTTAAGGATTCGGTACTCGTTTAACCTAATCAGACCGGGCCTATCTACTCCCCTGGGCCTTCAGCTTCCAGTCGCTTGGATCCACACTGGGCCTTGATCCAGTCGCCGTTTTGCAGGCCCACTCGCCAGTTCCTGGGCCAGTCGGAAACGTCCCGCTAGGTATACCCCGGTAGGCATATCCCCATCAGTCAACAGGTCGACAGGGTTCACCCCCTTCTTCATGGTGTACGGCGCCGAGGCAGTCATGCCCACCGACCTCGAGCACGACTCGCCAAGGGTCATCCACTACACGGAGGCTGCGAACGAACTCGCACGACAGGATGGAGTCGATCAACTCGACGAGGCACGCGACCTAGCTCGCTCACGCACCGCCATCTACCAGCAAGGACTCCGCCGCTGCCACAGCCGGTGGGTGAAAACTCGCACCTTCCAAGAAGGCGACCTGGTGCTGCGCCTCATCCAGGACAAGAAAGGCATGCACAAGCTTTCCCCCCCGTGGGAGGGACCATTCGCCATCGGGCGAGTACTCGGCAACGACGCCTACTACCTCATCGACGTCCGCGGGGATGGCAAACTCGACGTCAAGCGACCATGGAATGTAAACCTCCTACGGAAGTTCTACTCCTAGAACCCCACATATGTATCCTCCAGTGGCTATGAAATAAAAAGAATTGGTTACCGCAAATTGCGTCTACTCTCCGTGTCTTGTGCCACTCGCACTCGTAATAACAGCGTCCAGCTAACTGCAGAAGTCAAACTCTGGTACAGCGATCGGCACGGCCAAGTAGTGCGCTACAAGGGCACTAGGTTACCCCAGGTCTTGTAACGTCCACGAAAAACGCCTACCCGGAGCCCCATTGGAGTCGCCTAGCTCGACTGGCTCAACAAGCCAAGACAACTGCCTTCGCTTCTCACAGCAACCATGATCCTCCGCATCCTCGACACAGCGACTCGAACGGCCAAGTACCACGCTCGAGGACTGACGACCAGTTCAGCATGAGCGGCCAGGGAAAACGCCAAGTATGAGAGCATGCCCAGGACTCGCCATGCGACTGACCCGATAGGTCAGGCAGGAGTGATGCGCTCACCCTAACGCGCCAAGTCCTCACCCACCCTCGAGTCGCGCCTAGAACAGCCAAGTACCACGCTCGGGGACTCGGCCACCCGACCCCGTTCGCGCAAGGGAAAACGGCGAAGTACAGAGCACTCATGGGAGTCGCCTTGCGACTAGCTCTCCGAGTTCGGGCGAGTCGACCCCAATAAACAAAACATTCAAAACAACAAACACACAATAAACGAGGTAAACCCCATAAAAAAGGGCGGACGCGCTCGGGGACTCGCTCAAACCTCAATCAGAGATACACAACGATTCACAAAACAACACGATATTTCATTAAATAGCATGTCGCAAGCGTTACAAAATACAAAGTATGCCCAATGGCAGCACTGTCACTAACGCCCCAGGGCACAGTATTCTATTCTGCAGGCTTCGACGACGACTCGCCACCACCCTTGCGATTGCGGATGAAGGGAGTGTACGGGTTTGACGGGTATGTCGTCAGCTCACCCGCCACCGCTGCACGGAAGGGTTGCTCGATCTTGAAGTCCCGGTGTTGTGGCTCGGGGTCGTTGGGCGCGACGACCGTCTCCTGATAAGGAAGGAGGTCGCCCATCGCCCAGACGTGCTCGGAGTATACCGCGGCGCGGTCCGTTAGCTTCAGCACCTCCGAGATCTCCACCGAGCCGGTTGACGACGGGTAGCCACTCGTCACATCGTCTAGATCGAAGTCCTCCGGGAAGTGAGCGAGCCCAAGGCTAAGCGCCGTCGCCGCTCCGCGCCGGAACGCCGATCGCGTCATGAATTCGACGACCGACGGCGCCTTCTCCAAGTATCGCCACACCTCGACGAGGTCGCTGGGAATCACCTCCGTGGGTGACATTTCCTGGAGATAAGCCCATATGCACGTCGCCGACAACGTGGCCGAGTCGACCAGCGCAAGGGAAAACGGTGAAGTACAGAGCACTTATGGGAGTCGCCTTGCGACTGGCTTTCCGAGTTCGGGCGAGTCGACCTCAATAACAAAACATTCAAAACCACAAGCACATAACAAACGAGGTAAACCCCATAAAAAGGGCGGACGCGCTCGGGGACTCGTTCAACCCTCAATCAGTAACACACGACAATTCACAAAACAACACGATATCTCATTATAGCATGTCGCAATTGTCACAAAATACAAAGTATTCCCAACGGCAGAACTGCTACTAACGCCCCAGGGCACAATATTTTACTCTGCAGGATTCGACGACGACTCGCCGCCACCCTTCCGATTGCGAATAAAGGGAGTGTACGGGTTTGACGGGTACGTCGTCAGCTCACCCGCCATCGCCGCACGGAAGGGTTGCTCGATCTTGAAGTCCCGGTGCTGCGGCTCGGGGTCGTTGGGTGCGACGACCGTCTCCTGATAAGGAAGGAGGTCGCCCATCGCCCAGACGCGCTCGGAGTACACCGCGGCGCAGTCCGTCAACTTCAGGACCTCGGAGATCTCCACCGAGCCAGTCGACGACGGGTAGCCACTCGTCACGTCGTCCAGGTCGAAGTCCTCCGGGAAGTGAGCGAGCCCAAGGCTAAGCGCCGTCGCCGCTCCGCGTCGGAACGCCGATCGCGTCATGAACTCGACGACCGATGGCTCCTTCTCCAAGTATCGCCACACCTCGACGAGGTCGCTGGGAATTACTTCCGTGGGCGACATATCCTGAAGATACGCCCGTATGCATGTCGCCGACAACGTGGCCGAGTCGACCAGCGTGGCTACACATTGCCGTGCGTCGAACGAATTCGCCTCTTCCGCGCTATCAATGATCCGACCTGCGGACAGAAGGTGATAGTGAATACATTAAAAATTACACAATGCATATGTTAAAGGCAGAGGTAGGCACACTCACCAATCAAAGGGCGGGAGAGCTCCGTGATGAAGTTTTGAAGAGCGGAGTAATCATCTTGAAGCCCAGCAACAAGGGCGTCGGAAACCTTATGCTCCTCAGCGGCGGCCGTAACAGCAGCCTTGGCTCGCCCATCCGCCGAGGTCGCTTCCTCCCTCGCTTCCTTCAGCTCGCGCTCAAGGTCGGCGATCCGCTGTTCCGCCAAACTCAACGCCGATTGCGCCGCCGTCAGCTCACTTGGACAAGGTCCTGGCGAACCTCTTCTTCCTTCGCAGCAATCGCTTGGAGTCCCTGGTTCGCCTCTTGAACGGCGACAAGTTCCTTCTCCGCGTGACACTTCGCAGCCAGTCGGTCGGCTGATTCACGCTGCAAACCCTGTGCAAAAGTGAAACAGTTAGGAAAATCAAAAACCTGAGCGCCCACCCGCTGAAACTCAGCGAATGCACACTCGGGGACTGGCAATCAAAAACCTAAGTGCCTACCCGCTGAAATTCAGCGACTAGACACTCGGGGACTGGCGATCAAAAATACTGAGTGCCCACCCGCTGAAACTTAGCGAATGCGCACTCGGGGACTGGGCGCAAGAAGTAAAAGTACAACACTAAAAGAATCTGACCACTTCAATTCGGTGGCCCGATCCTCGGGGACTGGACATACCTAGATGGCCGCGCCCAGCATGCCATGAAGTTGTAGTGCGTCCATAGAGGTGAGAAGAGCCGGAGTATGCCCGCGACGTTGCTCGACCTCCGTCTCGGCGACCCCCGGTGCGCGGCTCGATGGTGTGGTACCACTCGTCGTGGCCGCTTTGTCCATGAAGCGCGGGAAGGTCGCGATGGACGCGCCGGCACCAAAAGAGGCTGGCTCGGTCACCCCTGGCGAGGGAGAACCCTCCTTGATTGCCGAGGCCGCCACCGCCGCAGGATCACTCAGGGCCACCGTCGTGTCGTCAGACACCGTGACGACCTCGTCGCTCTTGGCCTTCTTGGCACTGCCTGTGGGGGCAGCGACCTCGTCAGCCTTCCTCTTTCGAGAGGGGTCCTCCTCGGCGACGACTGGCGGCACCTTGGCCACGGACAGATGGCCTATCTTTTTAACCCCGGTCCTGCAAATCGAGAATATGAGCAAAGTCGTTCGACTACAAGGAAAAATAAAGCAGGTGGATAAAACTCACTTGGCGACTGGAATGAACCGAAGCCCCGTGCGGATGCCGGCTGGCTTCTCCAGTTCGGGACCCAGTCGTCGACTGAGGCCCATCTCCATGACATCGTGCGCCCAAGACACGGATGGCTTCTTCGTCGTCGAGGCCGCGACAGGAGCTTCCGAAACGTTTTCGGCGGGAGCTTCCCTGGGCGGCGAAGCTGCCGCGACCGGAGCAGCCCCCGACCTAGAGACTGGGGCGAACGGCGGAGGCATCGAGGCCAGAGGCACCTCGCTCAGGATGGCGGTGATATCTGGCGCCGCCATCGTCTGTGGCACTTCACCCCTGGCCAGACTGGTGGCGTCAGAGCTGCTTGGTGAATGAGGAGGAGACGCCTGTCTCGCTGGCTTTGTCTTCCTCTTCGGAGGGGCCTTTACCTTCTTCTTCTTCTTATTCTTCTTCTTCTTCGATGGAGTGGCTTCGCGACGCGAGGTGTGCTCGGGGAGCTCGTCGTCGTCATCGTCATGACGTTCGAGGCTTTTGCTTGCTTCGAGCTCACGCTGCCGCTGTCCGCGAGTTTTCCGGACTAGCGGGGCGACCTCTTCCTCGGATTCGTCGTCGTCGCCGCTCCTGTCACTCTCGATGCCGCCCCTTTCTGGAGGCGATTCGCCCCCCTCCTGGACGGACGAGCTCGAATTCTCGTCGTCCGTGGGCGGAAGCCACCCTTCCACCACTTCAAATAACTACAATAGGCATAAGACAATGTCAGTATAACCGCGACAGCATTAACTGCGACTGCGAATGATAGAAAGATGACTTACCGTCGGGGCTAGATGCTTCGCGGTTTAGCGGGTGACCCCAGCCTTCGCGTCGAGGTACGCCGCCTGGGTGATCTTCTTCAACGCCAGGAGGTAATCCTCGAGTTGCCACTCGGCGAGGCAGGATTTCGTCGAGTCCTCCTGGCCCGTGTACTCGTACATGTAGTGGTCACGGCGGGCCAGGGGGACGAGTCGCCGCTCGAGCCAGCAGTTGTACAGGTTGATGGGCTGGAGACCTTTCTTCTTCAGGCTGCGGATGGTCTGAAGCATTTCATCCACCACCATCCGCTGGTCTGTTGGAAGCTTGCCGACTTGGAGTCGGCGCGGTTCGGGCCGGTCGGTAGAGTATCTTGGGATCGCCACCTCGCCGTCCGGAGTCGCCTCGGTGACATAAAACCAAGACTTCTTCCATTAGCTCGCCGCCTTGGCAGGTAGCATTAGATCGAAAAAGGAGGCCTTCGACTTCAATTGAAACGTCAGGCCCCCCGCGGCAAGCATCGGGCCGCCTGCTTCTTCGCGACTGATCCGCCCGTGGAACAGATCTTGCCACAGGGGAAAATAGGGCCTGTAGCCCAGGTAGCACTCACAGAACGCCACGAAAATGGCGAGCTGCTCGATGCTGTGCGGGCCCAGTTCTGACGGTTGGATCCCGTAGAAGGCGCAGAAGCGCCGGAAGAAAAGAGATGTTGGGAATCCCAGCCACCGCTCTAGGTGGCTGGTGAAGCAGACGAACTCTCCCTCGCACGGGTCCGGATTCACCTCTCCGGCCGCAGGGATGCGCCACCTTCCGGAGCGCAGGATCCCAGCCTCCTCGAAGGACGCGAGTTGCACTCTCGTGCACTTGGACCTGCCCCATGGTTCGGTGGAGGGGGACATTGGCGGAAGAATTCGTGGGGGTCGGAGGATTTTGGTTTGGCTGGATCGCGATACGGAGGAAAACGAAGGTGCGCACAATCGGAGGAAATGACGAGGAGGTGGCTCTCCGATCGCCTACCATTCCCTTTATATAGCGGTTGTTACCCGCCAAATCAGGGAGCCGTTACTACGCGGTGATTACGCCAAAAGTTACTATTGGATTACCCCAACGGCTAGTTTGACTGCGTTTTGACGGTCCAACTTCGGCCACTTGGCTCGCCGACCCAATCACTACAACAGTGACTGAATATTTCGCCGACCCGTTCGCCAAAGCTGCGACCAGAATGACTAGTTTCCTCCTTTATTCAGGAGCCCGCCGCCGATTCGACTGGATGTCCGCATTGAAGCCGTATGCTCTGACTGCCAGCAACCACCTGCGTCCAATCGACGATGGCCTCGGGGACTACTGATGGGGATATGCCTGCCGGGGTATACCCAGCAGGACGTTTCCGACTGGCCCACGACCTGGCGAGTGGGCCTGCAAGACGGCGATTGGATCAAGGCCCGGTGTGGATCCAAGCAACTGGAAGCTGAAGGCCCAGGCGAGTAGATAGGCCCAGTCGGATTAGGTTAAACGAGCACCGAAACCTTAACTGATTTGGTTGAGATATGTAAACCCTAGGGGGGTGAGTCTATATAAACCTCCCTACGGGGCGTGTAGAGGCACGTTCCATCATACACCCAAGCGACTCGCCGCCTAGCCGCCGAGCTAGCCCCATTGTAACACCATCATAATACAATCTAGCAGGAGTAGGTCTTTACCCTCCGGGGGGCCGAACCTGGGTAAAACCCTGTGTCTCTGCCCTCATCTCACACCGCAGATGGCTGGCCTCCCTTGCCCCTCGTTCTACTACTCGCTGCCGATTGCAGCATCTGTCGTGACCATTCCCACGACAATCCACCCAATTCTTACCTCCGAGGCCGGCCAGACGGCCAGCCGACGACGACTTCTTCGTAACTGGCTCTATTTTCTTGGCCCGGTTCATCGCCCTGTTAAAAGGGTTATCCCACCGGGTGGCCGCCATCGACCCCTGGGATGAGGAACCCTGGGATCCATGACTAGCAACAATTTCCTCCTCCTGCAGAAGAAGTAACAGTGAATCGTTTAGATTGCAATCGAGTTGATCCGCGGTAATTAGATTATACTTACCACAACTTCCTCAAATTCCTTCACCGCAGGATCCGCAGTGAGTTGTTTGGTTTTTGGGTCCACATGGTAACGGGCCCTGATGAAGTTTCGAACTTGCCCGGGTTCGAATTTAGCAAAGGGGTTTTCTATCCCCTTGGATCTATACTCTTCGTCCTCGTAATTCCATTTGGCCTCCGCGGTTCTGTATCCACCAGATCCGAGATGGTGATGACCTATATTCATCGCCTACAGCACCTTTCCCCGATTACTATTGGCCAGGGGTCTTTCGGATTCACACCTCTCCTTGAACTCCCGCAACTGATCTTCGGTGATCTGCGGGTCAATCTTCTGGATCTCCTCGAGACGTTTGCCTTCTTTATAGATCTTCTTCTTTATCCGGGTTCTCCAGCTGGCCAGGGCGGTGCTCATCTTTGTGAGGGCGGATTTGTTTACTTCGTTCCCATGATAATTTGTGTTCTGATACTTAGCGGGGAACTTGTATCTTGCGTGCAGCTTCTCGAAGAGGAGTGTGCGCAAGTGGCCATTATATTTATGCCGGAGATTCTCGGTGTTGATCGAGATGGTTGTCCGGGTGATCGCCGCCACTTGCCCACCGTACCCTTTGACGACAAGGGCAGGCTCCAAAGGAACCCCTGATGGGCTCACTTCGGTAATTTCCTCCCTGACCGTGCCAACCGTGTTCGGGCGCCGGTCCTTCGGCTACTTATTCTTCTTAGGAGGATTGCTACCACTCCCTATGCCATCGTCGCCATCAGTTGTTTCATCACCCTCCGTTCCTTCGGCTTCTTCCTCCGCGTCTTCCATCTCATCATCCTCGCTCTCCGAAGGATGGTATTCTTCATCGTCTTCTAGCCGTTGGGCCGCCTCCCAGAATGTCAATTGTTTATTCAGAGGTCTGAGTTCTCCTTCAGCGCTGATGCGCTTAGAACATCCAGCCTCGTCGTTGTCACACATCTTTTCACTAATAAAAAACAAATAATTGGTTAAATGCACGGAAAAATCCGGCATGACCTTTGCTAATTTTCTTAAACTAGGAGTGCCCGATTTCTCCCGAAACGGAAGTTAATCAACATTCCGGCAAAAATCGGGAATCATTTCATACAAGAACCTGCATACACACATAATAAAGTGCTTCATATACAAGCACAAGCACAATTTCAAGGTGCTTCATACAAATGACCAAGTGACAGCAAGCAAATGAGAATACAACAATCCTTGTTGTCATTTTTACTACTTCAGACTAAGCCAGGTTTTCTTTTACTACTTCAGACTAAGCAAATGAGAATACAAATGACCAAGTGATAGCAATCACTTGTTCTTTTTGTTCATACAAGGACCAAGGATTTCTATACTAGAAGATCATTACAGCAAGTGACACCAAGCAGATTACTATCAGGACCAAACCACAGAAGCAAGTGACAGCAAGCAGATTACTATCAGGACCCATGCTATACTTTCTTGTTTTCCATAAGGACCAAACCACAAAAGCAAGTGACAGTAAGCAGATTACTAGCAAGTGACAGCAAGCAGAGACTTGGGCATCAGATGTCCAGAAACTGTTTTTTGGGCAAAACAGTTTTTTGTGTAAGAATGCAAGAAAAACATGAATTAGCTTAGATACATTGGTCATTCGTTGCCATTAGATATTTGAATGTAAATGGTTATAAAAGGGAACAGGATTAAGTACTTTATATTGTTAACAAAGTTGTTCTTTTGCACCTGAGCTTCAGAAATTACTCCCATTGCTCAACACTAAACACTAAACGCTATCGGTGTGAAAACCAATAAACATTGTACATAATGCTATCATATAAGAAAATGCTGTATTCATAGGAAAGTGGCAAGTCAACATTTCCAAGCGCGAAACTAGCTGCAGAAGTATAACAACTACCAAATAGCCTAGTAATGTAGACAAAAAAATAAGAACTGGAGTGGTGTGTGCTCTACACATCCTCCTGATTATCATTGACACGTAATAAGTTACATTGTGTACTGGCTAAAACATGGTCCATTGACTATAATCAATCGAGACCGGTTTGAAGAAATCACAATCCACAATCTAAAAATATGTCTTAACCATGTGTATCTTTTGCCTGACATGTTCTCCAAGACAAAATTCCAGAAGTGATTCATGGGAAGTACCTTGTAATAACTAATAACTAACCATAGCACTCGCAAAAAAACTAACGAGATATGATGCAATATTTCAAATACATGGTAATTAGCTACTTTTATCTACATAAGTGCTATCTACTTGTTGTTGAAGTGGTATATTGATAGGATATGATATGATCAATTGACTGCTATTGAAGTGAGCTTAAGTGACAGTATGATGTTTCTCTGAACCTCACAGTATAATCTTTTTTGTCTTCGTCAACTGCACTCACTAGTTGATACTTGATTCTAGCTGGTAGTGTATGTTTGTAGGGGAGTGTGAATCTGCCATTCAATTATTTACATGGTAATTAGATACTTTTATCAGGCAGTTCAATATTGCAAACCAGATTCAAGAGTTGTAGATATCAGGAATCATTCAAATAGCAGCAGCGGTTGTTACAGAAACCCTAACCATGGCCTGCAGAGAGAGGGGGGAGGGAGAGAGAGGGAGAGAGGGAGAGAGGGAGAGAGAGGGAGAGAGGGAGAGAGGGAGAGAGAGGGAGAGAGGGGAGGGCCGACGCTCACCTCTGAGATGAGGACGACGATGGCGGGCGGGCGGGCAGACGACGATGGCGCTGGCGCGCGGGCCTCCTCCTCGAGTGGCGGTGGGCCTCCTCCTGCTCCTGCTCCACGGCCTCCTCCTGCTCCACGGCCTCCTCCTTGAGCGACGGCGGCTAGCGAGGCGGCAGATCGAGAGAGCGGCAACGACGGATCGAGAGCGCGGTGAGAGAGCGAGGCTGTTGATTGAGATCGATGGCGTCTGAGATGGAGGAGGACGTAGCGCCGTTGACCAAGCCGTTCCCAGATAGGCATAGCGCACTTGGGCCTAGTGCGCTACGGATATCTGTAGCGCACTTGGGCATAGTGCGCTACGCCTATCGGCATTTATCGACTGTATAAAGGTGGTTGTAGCTCCACTGTGTACAACTACACTAGCCTATCCCACTGGTTCCACCCACTGCTCTAATCTAAACCTGTGAGCACCCAGGTTCGTATACTGGTGCCCACTTTTTTTATTTTTATTTTAAAAATATTTTTAAATGTTCCAAAAAATGCCCAAAAGTGGTGATATATTCCATAAAAGTTTTGTTTTGTTTTTAAAATACTTTTAAGTATTCCAAAAATGCCCGAAAGTGATAATATATGTCATAAAAGTGGTACAAATTAAATATGATTCAAATATGTCATAATAATTTGTCCATGATACAAATATGTCATAATAATTTGTCCATGAATATTACAATCTTTTTCGACCACGCGTTTTACAATATTTTTTGAGCTAGCGTTTTACAATCTTTTTTCCCTTCTTTGTCGCGGTTGAATAATTTAGCCCCGGCACTTTAATGTTTCTTCTTTTGAACGGGCTACCTTTTTTGGGTAGGGTTGTCCTTTTTCTTCTTGTGATGTATGTTGCTGCATCGTAGTCATCGTCATCTTCAATCTTTGGATCGCCGTACTGGTCGAAGTCTTGCTCGTTGGCGACTCCATCCATTCCGATGATGTTTCTTTTTCCTCTCCTCACGACAACACGGCTAGGCTTTGTCGGGTCGGTAATGAAAAAACATTGGTCCACTTTGGTAGCCAGTACCCATGGTTCATTTTTCACTGCCACGTTTGCACCGGCGGCCTTGGATTTGGCTGCTTTGGGTATAACCATGGTTGTGAAATACCGGTCTTCTCTTTCGACGCTCTTTGCCCATCTGACACAGAACATCGGCACCTTTTCTCCACAGTAGTCGAGCTCCCAGATCTCCTCGATTCTTCCGTAGAATCTTTCCTTCATGTTGTCATCGGTGTAGAATTCCAACGTTATGCCTGAGTTCTGATAATCACACTTGTTGTCCTTTTCCTCCATGTAGAATGTGTAGCCGTTGATATCATACGCCTGATAGGTCACCAGGTTTTGCATCAGTCCCTGCGACAAGGTGAATATGATCTTTTCCGTGTCAAAAGAATGCGATCGCGGGGGATTATCAAGGAGCGTCTGCCTAAACCAACGCGTGAAACTGAGTTGTGCTCTTTGATTATTTCTCCCTGCGTCCTCTATATGTCCTGGTCACTGTACTTCTTTTTGATTAACCTTTTGTGCTTCTGTACCCAAGGATCGAACAGTTCTAAATTCTGTAGCGCGACGAGGTTTGCTCGATCAAAGTCTGCGCGTCGAAAATCGAAGTCTACATGCAGTATGCGACGACCCTCTCGGTGACCATATCCGTCGAGCTTGCCAAGGTGCCTGTTGACGGGAAGACCGATAGGGTTCTCGATGTCTAGATAATTCGTGCAGAAAGAGATGCACTCTTCGGCCAGAAAGCCCTTGGCTATGCTTCCATCTGGACGGGACCTGTTGCGAACGTATCCTTTGATGTGTCCGTTCATCCTTTCGAACGCCATCATGCTGCGGAGGAACATCGGCCCGAGTTGTACGATGTCCTCCATGACATGGACCAGCAGATGCACCATAATGTCGAAGAATGCGGGTGGGAAGTAGACCTCAAGCTCACATAGTATCACCACGATCTCCTCCTGTAGCCTCCCGAGCTGATTCACGCCAATCGACTTCCTAGAGATGACGTCGAAAAACTTGCATAGGCCAAATAACGTTTCACGGACGTGCTCGTCCATTATCCCTCTTAGTGCGACCGGAAGTACCTGCGTCATTAGCACGGCACAGTCGTGAGACTTCATGCTGCTGAACCTCTGCTTCGCCTCGTCTAGGTATCTGCTTATCTTGCCCGCGTAGCCGTAAGGAAATTTGACTCCTAGAAGGCACTTGAAAAACTGTTTGATCTCATCCTGGCTTAGAGTGAAGCAAGAAGGAGGGCAGTAATATTCGTTCTTCTTGAACTTTTTACCCTTCCGACGACCTTGTGTCGTCTCCGACTCATGATCATCGTCATCTTCCTGATCATCAGGAGTAGTGCGTCCTCCGTGAAGCTCCTTCCGGATACCCAAGCATATCAGGTCGTGCCTTGCTTTTGGACCATCTTTCGTCCTATCTGGCATGTTGATTATGGTGGCGACCAGACTCTCGCACACGTTTTTCGTGATATGCATGATGTCGAGGCTATGAGGCATGCGGAGAAACATCCAGTATGGCAACTCCCAGAAAACAGACCTTGTTTTCCATACCTTCATCAGCGGCTTGTCTTGTTGCTGCCTCTTTCACTTCTTTCCAGGCTTAGGACAATCTTTCCAGTTTTTCAGCAACTCTTCCACTTCTTCGCTGCTCCTACGCTCTGGCATTCCTCGGGTCTCGGATTTGCCATCGAACAGGTCTCCATGTTTTCTCCATGGATCATTCTTGCCGAGCCACCTCCGGTGCGCCATGAACACAGTTTTCTATGACCCTGGATCTTTCTCTAGTTGGAGATAGCTTGTGTTATCCATGCACCTAACGCATGCGCAGAATCCTTGGATAACCTGCCTCGAGATATACCCGCAACCTGGATAGTCTTGCACCGTAGTGACCAACGCGGCTCTCATAGTGAAATAATCTTGTGCGACGGCGTCGTAAGTATTGGCTCCAGATTCCCATAATGTGTCTAGCTCCTCTTTCAACAGCCCAAGATACAGATTGATGTCGGTACCAGGTTGTTTCGGCCCTTGAATTAGCATACTCATTTGTATGTACTTCTTCTTCATGCACAACCATGGAGGGAGGTTGTACATCCATACAAACACGGGCCAAGTGTTGTGCGTGCTGCTCTGGCTACCGAACGGATTGAGTCCATCGGTGCTCGCACCAAGCCTGATGTTCCTCGAATCTCCACCGAATTCTGGGAATTCGAGGTCCAATGCTTTACACTGGCTAGCATCTAAAGGGTGCGTCACCAGCTCATCCTTTTCGGGGTCATCATCATCATCTCCTGGCTTCTTCCTTTCCGCATGCCATCGCATGAGCTTTGCTTCCTTAGGGACCACGAAATAGCGCTGCAGACGAGGAGTGATAGGAAAGTACCATACCACTTTTCGAGGTGCTTTCTTCCCTTTCTTGTATCGACTCATGCCACACATCGGACATGTGGTTTTCTCCGTGTCCTCGCCCCGATAAATGATGCAATCGTTGATGCATATGTGATATCTAACGTGCGGTAGATCGAGAGGACAGACGATTTTCTAGGCGTCCTCGATACTAGTTGGACATGTGTTCCCCTCCGGGAGACGATCGTGCCAGAATGCCATCATATCGTCGAAGCTTGTGTCGCTCAATTTGTGTTTTGCCTTCATCTCCATAGCCTTGAGCGTTACATTCAACCGGGTATCATCGGGCCTGCATCCTTCATACAATGGAGTAACCGCGTCTTTCTCAAGTTGCGCAAGCTTGGCTTTCTCTCTAGCGGCAGCCCTGGCGTTACTCGTCTGCTTGAGAAGCAGCTCTTGCACATAAGGGTCCCGCACCCAGCCTGACGTTGTTCCATCGTCGTCTGCTCCTCCGGCATCTAGATCATCATCATCCCAGTCTGCTTCCGCACCTTCACCATCTCCAGGAGACTCTTCATCATCTCGCCCGTTCTCGCCGTGATGATGATCATCGTCATGTTGGCCACCTTCACCGTCTCCTCGTATTCGCCATCGCTTATCCAACGAGTGTATCCATCCATGAAACCATGGCGGAGCAGGTGTGCCTGCAGATTCCCGGAATCTGGGTCGATCACCCAGTTGAGTTTGCATCTTCTGCACGGACATCTTATATCTGTCTTGTTATTTCGTATCATGTCGGCCGTCGCACATTTCAAAAATCTAGCCACAATGCCTTCGCTCATTATGCGGACCATTTTTGCCTGCACGGTGTACACGGTACAATTAGAAGTCTATTACAACCACATAATGAATGCATGCATGCAATGGTCGATAGAAAATTTTGGCATGACCTATCCTAAAATTAGGACCTTTGTGAAATGCCAAAGTCTTGCCAAAATGGAAATGAATCAACATTTTGGCAAAACAAATGGAAACTTGTTCACATACAAACACAAGAGAGAGAGACCGATCCATACACACATGAACATATCATTATCCTCTCCATACACACATGCATGAGCATCATCGATACTCTCCATATACACACACATATGACCATCGATCCTCTCCATACACACATCATGAACATCGATCATCTACATACATATGAGCATATCATCCATATACACATGAACACATCCTTACATGGACAACTTACCGAGATGAGAGACCGATCGCGAGAAAGATGGAAAGGAGAGGTGCGCGCGAGACCGGAGAAGAAGATGAGAGACCGGAGACCTTCCTCTATTACTTATGTAACATCCAAGGCAAGTTCTACATGCTAAAAATGGTGAATGGGTGGAGAAATTGAGGTGGGAAGGAGAAGATCCCGACTAGATCTAAGGAGGAAGAAGAAGGGGAAAGTGAAGTGTGGGGTGGTGGATGGTCACACATGTGCACATAAAGTGCTGTCAAAAAAAATCGACACATTCGTGGCGCACTCTGCCCTAGTGCGCCACAGGGAGTAGCATCTGTGGCGCACATGCCATAGTGCGCCACGGATGTGTCTGGCCGTTTCACAGCAGAGAGGGGCATGCGCTTAGGCGTAGCGCACCCCCTCCATGTGCGCCATGGTTGACACTAACAATCGTAGCGCACCTACCCTATGTGCGCTACGGCTGTTTGGCATGCGGCCAACAGGGCCCTGGCCCACACATATCTTTGGCGCACTGTGGTCATGTGCGCCACGGTTGTTCTAGTTACTAGTAGGGCACTGCCAATAGGTGAGCCACGCCTGTTTTAGCTGTGGGGCACTTCAACCATGTGAGCCACGGATGTGCTAATTACCTATAGCTATTTTCCTAGTAGTGCTCCCCCTTTAGAATTCCCCATGGTCTCGGATCAGCGAGATACATGTTCCTGGTGCCTTTTTATGGAAGGATTTTTTGCTTCCGCTTCTTCGCTGGAGCGAGGGAGCGAAGGTTGTCGGGATACCCGGACATGTGTGTGATCACGGATGCACCACTGCTTTGCGGTGCTAGACTTGATGGTGCTGGACCGGCTGGACCAGATGGACTTCATCACGATCTTGAGATCGGCAAGCGTTCGAGTACATCATCCATGAGTACAACCTCATTAACGCTATTTGGTCTTCGAGGGTATGTATTCTATGGATGTATATCCACCTGTTTCTTGTATCTAGTAGATAGATTTTGGTACATAGTTGTTCCCATCGTAGGAATTTTTTTGTTTTCTATGTTGCAAACCCTACATGTGTTATGATGTGCAGGTTGACGCAAGTCTACCACAACAAGAAGTACCCATGGATGAAGAAGGGGAATATGAAGAAGTGAACAAGAAGGAACCGAATAATATGTGAAGCCACCAAACTTATACACCACTTATGATGATATCTATATTCTCGAAGGAAATATCCAAAACATAAACAACTTCTCCATCAACCTTCGAGATGATACTACCAACCTTGCCACTCAGTTCTATTATTGGAGCAGCCAATGGAACATGGGTAACTATCCACCTCCACCACAATGAGCAACAAAAAGGCTTGCAAAATCCTAAGATTGGGTATGTGTCCCTAGGAAAATTTATTTATGTAATAATGAAGTTGTACTACAGCTCCTGTGAACATTGAAACACTCATGTTGGTTTGTTTCAACACTTTGCTTTTAGTTTGGTTTCATTTTTTGTTTGCTTTAAGTTTTTCATTTGTTTTTGTTTTCTTAGTCCCTTGCTTGGTCGCAAGTTGTTTTCTATTCTTTAATCCCCATCCTCAAAAATACAAAAAGATTTTCCCCTTTTTCCTTTTTCGTGAGAGTGGATTTGCACCTTGCCTCTTTGCTTCAATTTTATTATAAGAGTGATTTTTCTTGAGTTTTGAAGGAACACATCCCTATAAGGAAGAGGATTATGAAGTCACTCATGAGAGGTATGTCCTATGTCTCCCACTTTTGAAGTTTTAATTATTTATCTTAGTTAGTTTATTTGCTAAGATATTATGCTAGTGGGAGTAACTCAAAATAGTTAGATTAAAGCCTTTTATTTGTATGAATGATTAGTTGTGGAAGCTTTTGCTCTAGTTCTTGTAGCTAACCGAGTCTTGCCATGGAAATATTTTTGCCAAACAAGTACAACAAGAAAAATTCTGAAATTTTTATGACTTGTTTGATGAGTGATTGTCTTTAGAGTTTACCTTTGAAGATACTTAACCCCATAGATGTTTTGATAAACTTGATGACACTCTTGAAAGGGGTTGTTTGATTGAAATGAAGTCTAGTAGTAATTGTGATTGCATGCTAAAGTTAACCTTGTGGATCAAACCGTGATATTGTTTATAATTTCTAGGATTCCCATGCACACCTTTGGATGCCAACAACTTCATTAGATTTTGAATGATCTAAGGTATAACCCAGGATTTCGGCTATGAGTTGATGACATGGGTGTGTTGGAGATATGCCCAAGAGGCAATAATAAAGTGGTTATTATCATATCTTCATACTTATGATAAATGTTTACATACCATGCTATAATTGTATTAAAAGGAAACATTAATACTTGTGTGATTTGTAAACATAAAAGAGTCCCTAGTAAAGCCTCTTATTAAACTAGCTTGTTGGTTAATATATTATCATGGTTTTCTGATCATGAACATAGAG
Organism: Avena sativa; assembly: GCA_916181665.1. Classification (NCBI taxonomy): domain Eukaryota; kingdom Viridiplantae; phylum Streptophyta; class Magnoliopsida; order Poales; family Poaceae; genus Avena; species Avena sativa. The sequence continues at coordinate 406,143,151 of OV702283.1, read as the reverse complement.
ATGTTATTAACAACAGGGTCATATCATTAGGAGAATAATGTGATGGACATACTCCTATAGTTAAGCGTAGCATAAAGATCAAGTCATTTAATATAGTTAATTTGCTATCAAGAGTGGGATTTGTCCATCCATATGACGGATAGATATAGTCTGGGCCCTCTCGGTGGAATGTCATCCAATTAGCTTGCAAGCATGTGACTGGCTCACAAGGGATCACATATCACGGGAACGAGAAAAGAGTACTTATCAGTAACGAGGTTGAACTAGGTATGCAGAGATACCGACGATCAAAACCTCGAATAAGTAAACTATCGTGAGACAAAGGGAAATTGGTATCGTATGTAAGTGGTTCATTCGATCGCATAGTAATCGTAGAAATATGTGGGAGCCATATGAATTTCCAGATTCCTCTATTGGTTATTGTTCGGAGAAGTGTCTCGATCATGTCCGCATAATTCACGAACCGTAGGGAGACACACTTAAGGATTCGATGTTGTTGAGTAGTTATGGAATGATGAGTAATAGACCGAATGTTGTTCAGAGTCTCGGATGGGATCCGGGATATCACGAGGAGATCCAGAATGGTCCGGAGAATAAGATTCATATAAGGAAAGTCCTGCTTCGGAGTTCGGGAATGATTTCGGTGTTTTCACCAGGAATGTTCTAGAAGGGTCCGGAAGGTCCGGCACTCCGGAGGGGAAGGGTACATGAATGTGTCATGACAATGTGGAATGGTTGCATCATGTACTAGGTCACTTGGCTGGGCAAAATAAAGGGAAAAATCAAATCCTAGTTTGAAAGTCAAACGCCAATTTGAAAAAGTCAAACGGCAAGTTTGCTTGGTGGAGGGAGAGTAGGAAACCTACTTGGGGAGGAAGTCTCCTCCCTCCACCCGCCGGCCAAGGAGAAGGAGTTGGAGGAGGACTCCCTCCTCCCAAGCTGCACCCTCCCACCTATATAAGGAGAGGTAGGGCTGCCCCTCTCCTACACACCGAAAACCCTAGCTTTGGCGCCTCCACCACCAAGTGCAGCCGCCGCCTAGGGTTTCCCCTCCTCTAACTCGGCGAGTTAGGGTTTCCCCTAATCCTAGCTGCCGGCCAAGCCCTCCCCTTGGTGCCCTCTAAACCGTAGATCGCCAAGGCCTCTCTCATACTCCACCATACTCGCTCCGGCTTAAGACGAAGCCCTGCGAGATCTCCTCTCCACTTCTGACACCACGCCGTCATGCTGCCGGAATCGCGAGGAGAGTGCTACAACCTCCGCTGCCTGCTGGAACAAGGGAGATGAAGGTCTTCATCGAGTACCGAACGTGTGACCGACTGCGGGAGCGCTGCCGGAACATGGCGCCGGAAGGATCGTCTACACGATCTTGAGATCGGCAAGAGTACGACTACATCACCCACGAGAATCTGCTCTCGTTAACCACTTTGGAATCTTCGAGGGTGAGTTCCTCTATCGACTCGTTGCTACAATCTAGTAGATAGATCTTGGCTTGTTTGTTTGCATGCGGTAGAATTTTTTTGTTTTCCATGCTACGAACCCCTACAGTGGTATCAGAGCCGTGTCTATATGTAGATCTGTTTCACGAGTAGAACACAATGGTCATTGTGGGCGTTGATGCTTTTGTTGTCGATTGCTTCTTGTGTACTTTTCATCTTGCGGGATGGTGGGATGAAGCGGCCCGGGCTAACCTTACATGACATCGTTCATGAGACTTGCTCAACGCTTGACATGCAAATTGTATTGCATAAGTGGCTTTGCGGGTGCCTGTTTCTCCCAACATAGTTAAGATTCAATTTACAACGGGTGATTGACAATACTAGTATTGTGGTTCTTGTTCGTAAGTTAGAACGACACTTATTGAAAGCCCCAAACCACGTAAAACATGCAAAGAAAAATTAGAGGCGTCTAACTTTGTTTTGCAGGGATGTGATGTGATGTGATGTGGCCATGATTGTGATTATATATGATGTATGCAATGTTCATTATTGTAAGTTGGCAACCGGTAGGAGCCATATGGTTGTTTCCATTAAGTCTTGCGTGTCTATTATTCAAAGTAGTTGTAATAGTTGATGCTGGTGGAAGACAACCATGAAGCGGCGCCATTGACCTTGACGCCACACCGGTGATGATGGAGATCATGTTCGTGCTTGAAGATGGAGATCGGAAGCACAAGAAGAAAGGCCATATCATAACACATATTATGAATTGCATGTGATGTTAATCCTTTTATGCATCTTGTATTACTTAGTTCACGATGGTAGCATTATAAGATGATCCCTCAAGCACACAATTTTAAGTTTTAAAGTGTTCATCCTTAGTAAGCACCGTTGCTAAAGCTCGTTGTTTCGAAGCATCACGTGATGATCGGGTGTGTTAGATTCTGCGAGTGTATACAACGTGAGCAAGCCAGATTTGCTCATGCGGAAGCTAAGGTTTGATCTTGACGAGCCTAGCATGTACAGACATGGTCTCGGAACACGGATCACCGAAAGGTAAAGCATGAGTCATATAGTAGATATGATGAACATGTTGATTGTTCACCATTGAAGCTACATAAACTCTCGTGATGATCGGTTTTGATGTGGTGAATTTGGTTCGTGTGATCACTAAAACAATGTGAGGGATATTGTTTTGAGTGGGAGTTCAATAGCAATATGATTAAAAGTTGAACACTATTTATCATAAATTAAATCAAAGTGAATTTGCATAATTGTTGTAGTCATTGGCATCCGTTTACCACCTTGCGCTTAGTTATAATTGAGATGATAGAACTATAGAATTCTGGTTAGTTACTTTACAAACTGGTATCGTATTGTTTTAAAGTGTTAATCTAAAGTTTAAAAGTCCCATTGCAAACTTTCAGTAAGTTTCGATTACTCCGTGAAGTTTAATAGTTGGTATTAAATCAAGAGTAACAATTCCAGTGTTAGTATGTAAGCATCATGTTTATCTCCATGATTCTTGATATTCGAAAGATAGTTTCAATATCAAGGTAATCTAGGAGTTGAAAGAGTTGTTTCAGAAACCATCATGTATGGAAGATATTGCGATATCTGAAATGATGTTTTTGGTTACAACATGATAGAGTATAATATGGCAAAGTTTATGTTCTCATATTTGATGAGAATTTACAGAATGTTGGAGACACTAGTTGTCCTAATCCTCCAAAAAGGTTTTGGAGAGCAACATTATACTCGCAATTCACTGTTATAAGCTAAGAGTAGCTTGATCATGGATAAATCCATGATAAGGGTGAATATTTGATGTAGGTAAAATGTTTACTACACCAAGAGATTACTAAAGAAAGATATTTGAAAGAACACCAAACATTTGATGATGGTGATCTACTTCAAAGTGCAAGTCCAAAGACATTGGTATTTAACTATACATGCTTTGGACTATGTGTCATGTATGTGGCTCCACTATTGATGTTGATAGATTCTTTCAAACAGAAAAGGAAATACTGAAAGAGAATCTCATAAATATATGGCAGAAAAGAAAAGACTAGAATTGTTCAGCTTAAGTATATAGATGATATACATGTTATGGCTATATTCGTTGCTTATTAAACAATGTGGTTCTTAAGTATTTTATACTGAATTTATTGGTGTGAATCATCATACGAAACAACACAATTCATGAACTACAATGGCCTAAGTAACTAGCAAAAGAATATGTGATGATGTTCATCGAGAACAAATAAAGGGTTATTGTGCTGCTTATTAAACATCAAAGCTTGCCTTAAAGATTTGTTTTATCGGGTATTATGAGAACAAAAGGGTTGTTCAAATAATTGACGTAATCCATAAAAGATGGATGATTCACAAATCTCGTTGGAGAAATCACATCCATAAAACTAGTGCTAAAAATGTCGAAAGACAAATTGATTGAAAGATCACTTAGGAAGTGACATCGCTGTTTGAATTATATTGGAAAGGAAACATGAAGAAACTCCATGTGGATGGAACTTTGGAGTCTTTTGATTTTTGATCAAATGACGCTTGTGAAACTTTCCTAGAGATAATTAAAACTTCGTTCATAGGCCAAAAAGGGAACGAATGACTAGCTTATTGGAACTTGTACATATTGTTGTACGAAGTCCATTATGTGTAGTTAAGAGCGATGGATTTCAACTTCATATGCTTTCTCCGAAAATTTGAGTGAATATATGAATATTTACTTAATAAGGATGAAGTATGAAACATTTGAAAAGTTCAAAGACTTTCAAGATGAAGTGCAAAATCATTGTAATAAGAATATAAATAGTTTATGATAAGATCATAAAGGAAGATATTTGAGTTACAAGTTTAGCATAATACCTAAAATTTAAGGAATCGTTCCGTGGATTTTCATTTCCCGAAACACCATAAGAGTATGGAGCGTTCAAGATATGTAATTAAACCTTGTTTGACATGGGAAGATCAAAGGTGTAATTCATAAAACTTCCATTATATTTTAAAGATTAAAAGCTTTAGAGACTATCGTTTTCCACTAAAAGATCTCCATCATAATCCGTTGAAATGACACCATATAAAGTTATGGTTTGGGATAAAACCCAAGTTGTCAAATCTTAAACATTGGTATGCTATGCATAAGAAAGATGTTTACAACCAAAGTCGGATGAACCTGTCTTTGTATGTTATTTCGAATAACTGTTAAGTATTCCTCCATAACACCAGAGACAAAAATGTTTGTCGCTTAGAACGTCAAGTTTTGAGAAGGAATTTATCGTGAAAAGATAAGTGGGAGGACAATAGAACTTTGATAAGGTTAAAAGAACCTTAGCTATATGTGCAAAGTTGCGCAACGCCGAAAAGTGTTCCGGAGGCAGCAACAATGCTCATGGCTCACGTGCCTCAAAGGTTGTGGTTACGGAGGTCAGAGTTTCTATTGAACCAAGTAGGTCGGGTAAACAATCAAATACCAAAATTTGAGGTTTGAATCATTATTTGAGAATAATGAACGGACTACATGCAAAGAAGCGATGATGGGCCCTAACTCCATAAAATGGCTTGAAGCCATAAAATCCGTGATAGTTCCATACACGAGAAATCAAATTTTGAACTTGAAGGACCCTCGAGAAAAGTGTAAGACCTTACAGTTGTGTTTGGATCTATAAAGAAATAGACATGGATGTTTCACATCTATGAAATATTCTACATGTTGGGTAAGAGTTCACAAAAAATGTTCAAAGGTTGACTATGACAAGATTTGATCTTTCATAGCGATATTTAGTCTAGACGGATTAATTTAGCAACCACTACATATAATTTTGTTATGTGGTAGTTGAATAAACAAAACAAGTTCTTCTAATAGAATTATTACCTAGGACATGTGCATAACACGGTCCATATGGTTTTGTTAATTCAGAGGATGCTAAAAGCATATGCAAACTTCAATGGTTTAAGTAAGCATTGCGGAGTTGGAATCTTCACTATGATGAAACAGTTAAAGGAGTTTAAATTCGTCAGAGATGATGACGATGCTTGCATTTGCAAGAAATTAAGTGGGAGCGCTAAGACATGTTTCTAATACATTATGTGGAAGAAATATTGTTGATTGGAAATAATGTATCTTTTATTAACACATATTAAGAATTTCATCCCGATGAAAGACTTAGGCAAAACCCAAATATTATTGACTCTAGTGCAAGTGGGAGACTGTTGGAGATATGCCCAAGAGGCAATAATAAAGTGGTTATTATCATATCTTCATACTTATGATAAATGTTTACATACCATGCTATAATTGTATTAATAGGAAACATTAATACTTGTGTGATTTGTAAACATAAAAGAGTCCCTAGTAAAGCCTCTTGTTAAACTAGCTTGTTGTTTAATATAAGATCATGGTTTCCTGATCATGAATATAGAGATGTTATTAACAACAGGGTCATATCATTAGGAGAATGATGTGATGGACATACTCCTATAGTTAAGCGTAGCATAAAGATCAAGTCATTTAATATAGTTCATTTGCTATAAGCTTTCTGATACATAGTAACCTAATTCCTTTGACCATGAGATCATGCTAATCACCATCACCGGAAGGATGCTTTGATGACATCAAACACCACACCGTAACTGGGTGTCTATAAAGTTGGCATTTAGTGTTCGGAAAGTATGTGTTGAGGCACATGGATCAAGAGTGGGATTTGTCCATCCATATGACGGATAGATATACTCTGGGACCTCTCGGTGGAATGTCATCCAATTAGCTTGTAAGCATGTGACTGGCTCACAAGGGATCACATATCACGGGAACGAGAAAAGAGTACTTATCGGTAACGAGGTTGAACTAGGTATGCAGAGATACCGACGATCAAAACCTCGGATAAGTAAACTATCATGAGACAAAGGGAAATTGGTATCGTATGTAAGTGGTTCATTCGATCGCAAAGTAATCGTAGAAATATGTGGGAGCCATATGAATTTCCAGATTCCTCTATTGGTTATTGTTTGGAGAAGTGTCTCGATCATGTCCGCATAATTCACGAACCGTAGGGAGACACACTTAAGGATTCGATGTCGTTGAGTAGTTATGGAATGATGAGTAAGAGACCGAATGTTGTTCGGAGTATCGGATGGGATCCGGGATATCACGAGGAGATCCAGAATGGTCCGGAGAATAAGATTCATATAAGGAAAGTCCTGTTTCGGAGTTCGGGAATGATTTCGGTGTTTTCACCAGGAATGTTCTAGAAGGGTCCGGAAGGTCCGGCACTCCGGAGGGGAAGGGTACATGAATGTGTCATGACAATGTGGAATGGTTGCATCATGTACTAGGTCACTTGGCTGGGCAAAATAAAGGGAGAAATCAAATCCTAGTTTGAAAGTCAAACGTCAATTTGAAAAAGTCAAACGGCAAGTTTTCTTGGTGGAGGGAGAGTAGGAAACCTACTTGGGGAGGAAGTCTCCTCCCTCCACCCGCCGGCCAAGGAGGAGGAGTTGGAGGATGACTCCCTCCTCCCAAGCCGCACCCTCCCACCTATATAAGGAGGGGTAGGGTTGCCCCTCTCCTACACACCGAAAACCCTAGCTTTGGCGCCTCCACCTCCAAGTGCAGCCGCCGCCGCCTAGGGTTTCCCCTCCTCTAACTCGGCGAGTTAGGGTTTCCCCAAACCCTAGCCGCCGGCCAAGCCCTCCCCTTGGTGCCCTCTAAACCGTAGATCGCCAAGGCCTCTCTCATACTCCACCATACTCGCTCCGGCTTAAGGCGAAGCCCTGCGAGATCTCCCCTCCACTTTCGACACCACGCCATCGTGCTGCCGGAATCGCGAGGAGAGTGCTACAACCTCCGCTGCCTGCTTGAACAATGGAGAGGAAGGTCTTCATCGAGTACCGAACGTGTGACCGACTGCGGGAGCGCTGCCGGAACGTGGCGCCGGAAGGATCGTCTACACGATCTTGAGATCGGCAAGAGTACGACTACATCACCCACGAGAATCTGCTCTCGTTAACCGCTTTGGAATCTTCGAGGGTGAGTTCCTCTATTGACTCGTTGCTACAATCTAGTTGATAGATCTTGGCTTGTTTGTTTGCATGCGGTAAAAAAAAATTGTTTTCCATGCTACGAACCCCTACAGGGTGGCATACGTGTAACCATATGGGAAAAGGTATTGGTACTCTCGAAGGTTATGCAAACCATTGTTTAAAAGCATGACTCAATGATCCTTATGTAGAAATATCCTTGAAAGAAGGAAGAAAAAATAGAAAGAGAACACACAAGTCTTTGGCATGATCTCGTTACTACTTTATGAATTTTCTTAACAAGCAATGATTGGAATAGTAGTGTTTTTGATAGTCTTATTTACTGATGTGGGTGTCAATAAGACACTTCACAGTTATGCTACTTAGAACATGAACTCCCTTATTCAATTTTGTTATAATAAACATCTTAGTGTTCCTTGGCAAGCTAAGAGTTAACTAGAAGAATTGGATTGATTATTACACTTCTAGTTTTTTATACTTATATCAAACTCTACTTTGATTGTCTTGAGTTATTGAAGCTTTATAGTGTTTTTAGCATCTCCCTAACTTTGATGAGCTTTTCAAAATGGAAGAAGTGCTGGATGCATATGTCTAGCAACCGTAAGTGAATTCATATTCTCGTTGTTTCAAGTTTAAATGTTGAATTCCTTATAGTTCTTTTGATTCTTCTTGCTCGAGGGTGATCAAGGTTTGAGCTTTGGGGATGTTGATGGCTCCAAAAATTGCCATATTTCTCCATGTTTAAACATTGTTTTTGTCAAGAAATTGACATAAATCTCTCTTGATTTGCCACTAATGACTAATTATTGCAAAGATATGCAAAACCTTCCTTTAATTTATGTTGTGTAGGAAATCACACTTTTATTGCGAAATCTTGAGTCATAAATGAATATATTGAGGAAGTTTTGAAGACCAAGTATTCATGGATCTAATTCCAAGGGCCAATATACATTACGAGCACTTGTACGGGCGTGGCCCGCCCGTATGGCTTGTCCATACGAGGTGGCGGTGGCTCCATCTCGTCAAAACTTACAACTATCATGAAGACGCCTATATATTTTGAGGACCCAGCCGCCGTGCAGAGAGCCGCCATTCTCAAATTGCATCATAACACCACCAAAGGAGATTCAGACCATAGTTCATCCCTTCCATTCCCCATCCTCTCCATTAGCCATAGCCATTACTTTGTACTTGTGATCTCCTTGTGATTCGATGACCATTGTAAGAATATTTGATTTCAATATAAGTAATTTGCACAATGTTTTCTATCGTTGATCTTATTGTTATGAGTGAGTAGTCCTCATGGGCTACGGGTTGGGGAGAAACCTCACATTTTTATGTGCATCTAATCTACGGGAGAATTGTGTATTGGTTTGAAAGAGGGATTTGTATCTATTGTTTCTTTGTCTCTTGCCTCGATCTTTGAACTTGTAGGTACCCAAGACCCCTGAGATTGATCAAGGCTTGAGGTGAGATACTTGTCTAGTGACGATCTCATAGGAAACCCAGTGACAGAAAGGGATGTACGATCTTTGCTTAGCGACCCATTCAGGATCACAACAACATCACCACTTAATGCTTTGATCTGTGTTTTACACTTAATAATTGTTTGTAGCCCGGTGCTTCGTGGTGAACTCGGTTGGATCAAAAGACTATTGTTATACTTGTGGCCTCTCAGGGGCTCTAGTATATTAGGATGTGTTGCCCATAAAAGATTATCTCTATTGGATCCTTACACATGACTATGCTTATTATTATGCTTCATCCCATATGATGTGCAATTGCAGGTGAATCTTCAACCCTGGCCTATCTCTATCCATTGATTCAACTACAATATAAAGTAGACTAGATTGGTCCGGTAAACAAAGGTAAAACAAAAAAACAAAGTCTTATAGACGTGTCCTTATTTTCATTCCTATTAGCGTTGTTTCTCAATGTTCGATTAAACCTAGGTCTACTAGGGAAAAAGTATTATACTGTATCAGTAATTCGGATCAAAGGTATCAGTGGATATACTTCAAAAATGAACATCGTATGAGGAAGGTATGCTTGTTTTAGTGAGCACTGCACAAAGCTGATTTTGAACCATAAATAGGGACTTGTCTAGTCTCTTCTGGAACCAACTCTTTCTATTTGCAATATATAATTCTCATTTTAACAAAACTAGAATCTAAACAATTTCCTAGGTGATGTATTTAAAGATGACTTGAGAGTACTTTCTCAAGCATATGAGGTGTGGCCGAAACCTAATATAGGTATGTGATGGATTATTTCTTAAGATTCTACTTTAACTTTTTTCATTTTATTGATCAACAAATTCAAATTGTATTAGTCCAGTCAACGTCTACGCTTAGTGATGTAAGGACAAGTTTTCTCAATTGAAGAAATGATGGTTGATAGCCCCTCTTAGAAGAAGTCAATTTGGGCACAAAATGACATCATAATTCTAAGTATGGATAAATTGGAAATAAAACAAGAAGAGGGAAGACACCATGTCACTATTGATTATTTTATGGTGTGGACACCTTCTATGTTCTATATATTTTATTGCCACCCGTTTTAACCATTGCTTTAATGAGCTATACAAAGCTACTTCAAAACTTATCTTGTATTGACTCAAGAGACTCATTCTTTCAGGTTCAACGTGAATAAGATTGCTCAAATTTGTTGAGGTTCATGCATGCACAAACAAAAATTTCGTGTTGGGCGTGATAAGCAATTGAAAAAGCTTATGTTACTTTTAGTTGGGCGTTCATGTGAGAGGTCTTGGTCAGGAAAGGTTTTGAGAGTGGTTACATCCATAGAATCTTCCAGTTGGTTGCGGGAGGCCAAGCTATGATCTCCATAAATGGAGAAGTGTGGGATGTACTTTTGTAACAAGATGGGAGTACATCAGGGTGACCGTATATCCCATCTTCTGTTCAATATCTTAGTTGATGCTCTCGCTGCAGTTCTCTCTAGAGCTAACAGAGCTGGCGATACTAGTGGTGTGGTCCCTCACTTGATCCTAGGAAGTGCCACCCATCTTCAGTACACCGATGATAGCATGATTTTGATCCAAGAGTCGGGCTTGGCTATTACAAACCTAAAATTCCTGCTGACCTGCTTTGAATTGCTCTCAGTTACGAAATTCAACTACCACAAAAGTGAAGATGTTTTCATGGGGGTGGGACCTATGGAGCATGCCGAGGTGGCTAATCTCCTAAACTTCAAAGATGGAGATTTACCTTTCAAGTACCTAGGGTTTCCTATGAGTGACAAGAAGCTCACCATTGCAGATCTTGAACCACTAGTGGCCACTGTTGGCAAGAAAGGAACCCTGGTTGGGCCGATTTATGTCCTCTATATCTCAGCTTACCCTCACTAATGCTTGTATGTCTAGATTTCCCCTCTACACCATGGGGTTGTTTCTTCTAGCTAATGGCAGCCATGTTGGGTGTGATAAGCACCGGGGAAGGTTTTTTGGGAAGGCTAAAGTGATAAAAATAAGTACCACTAGGTCAATTGTCCTGATGTTCGTTTGCCCTGAGACAAGGGTGGTTTGGGAATCATGAACACCAAAATTATGAACATTGCTCTTTGGTGAATTGAATCTGGAGATTGTTCATGAATCCCCTAGATAAATGTCTTTGGTTACAGTTGATTAGGGCCAAATATGTGGGTGAAGACAATATTTTTAACTCTAACCCCTCATGGGGCTCCTGTTGTGGTATTGCCGATAAGTACGCCATGGAGGGGTCCTCATAGTGCGTGTTTAGAGACGTGGGGTAAGGCGGGCGATTGACGGGTACGAGGTAACACAGCTTACCCAGGTTCAGATCCCACAACGGTGGCGGAATCCTACTCCTGCTATAAATCACTATAATGGCAATACGCCGAGTTACAGAGATAGGTTCGCTGTGCGAGGTGTGTGTAAAAACGATGCCCTAAAGGCTCCCATAGGCCCGACTTATATAGTCGCCAGGTCCTAGGGTTACAGGGAAAAGTCCTAGCTGGACAGGTTACATAGTTCTACACCGTCTATTACTAGTCTTGTGTATCTTGCACTCCAAGGCTCCGGGTACGCTGGTGACTCCACCGTAGCCTTCCTTTATCCGGCATGGGCCTCCCTTCTGGATCCACCTAACTGGGCCGCCCAGCAGGCCACAGGCCATGCTACCGACTATGGGCCACCCAGGTTAGTCGGATAAGAGACATGCTATGAGGATACCCATATAGCATATCCCCAACAGTAGCCCCCAGAGAACTCCGAGATCTTGCGTCGTCTTGCCTCTTCCTGTGGAATGCTCTATCTAGATGGATGTCGGCAAATCGTCAAGCAATAACTTGTAGTCTTCTCAAAGAACCCTGCAAAGGTTTCTCCGTCTTATATGAGTAAGTTGGAGAAATGCTGAATCTTCCATCGTACGCTCCCGTTGTCGGATTAAATCCATCCATGCCGGAATCTTCGATGGGACGGCTCAGCTACCATGTCAGTTATGGCAACGTAGGCTATAGGTCAGCGACACCTCGTAACTCACACATGCAGAGAACGTAATCATATCCGATTTTCCCGCGCGAGCGATACGAACCATTGGCGGCGGCGGTTGGAGACGTGGTGAAATTACCGCACACGCTCACAAACACGTCGTCTACGCGGCAACCGTCCGATTAGCTGCACGAATCTTGACGCAGAGTAAGATAAATAGTAACCGTGGGACACTTGCCACTTTTTTACCCCATTCTCTCGCGTCATCGTCTTCTTCCTCCAGCCGCACGCCTCCTCGAGCTCTCCGCGGAAAACCTCGAGAAACCCTAGCCTCTTTCTGCACCAGTCGCTTCCTTCCATTCCTTCCATGGCTAGCAGCAGCTCCTCCCCGTCGATGGCGGCGTCGAGCGGAGCCACGGCGAAGCTGGTGAGCTCCGTCATCGTGCCCCCAGAGAGCCTGGTCATCCCCGCGTCGGTGGTGATTGAAACCACCGGCGGCGACCACAATCTGGCGGCGCTGGAGCCCCTAGAAGAGGAGCCAGACTCGCACAAAGGCGACTGGCGCGGCTCGGACATCACCGGCCGCGACAACCAAGAGATGGTTGCTGAGGGTTACCTCCCTGCGACGGAGGGGCTCGCCTGGCGGGCGGCTCCGGCCGGCGAGGTAACCCCTTCTCCCCAAGCCGGAGAGAAAGTGTACCTCAAGGTGCAATTGGTACGCGGCGTTTCTCTGCCCATCTCTCACTTCTTTCTGTCCGTCTTGAATCACTTCAAGGTCCGACCCCATAACGTCTCCCCCAATAGTATCTTAGTGCTTAGCAACTTCGCGGCACTTTGTGAGGGTTACCTAGGGATTAGGCCTAGGTTAGACTTGTTTGTATACTTCTTCACCGTCAAACGTGAAGCCGGACATAGTAGGGAGGAGCTTAGGAACTGCGGCACCATAAGCTTCAAAATCCGTCCTGGCCGGCGGTTCCCCGACATCGTCGGCCACGAGTCGTGCAAAAACTGGCAGCGGACGTACTTCTACGGCCCCGACGTTCCTTTGGCGGGCTGAGAAGTAACGTACCCGGACTTCGTGGATGGAGCTGCCGCTGAAATCTCCACATGGCGGTCCCATGCCTCCCTTCCCTCCAACCTCGACGCTTCTCGCGCAATAAGGCGGATCGAGTGGTTCGTAGAGACGGGTTTAACCGGCTTGGACCTAGCCATGTGCTAGTTCATCAGGCGGATCCAACCTCTGCAGCACCGCATGAAGGTTATGCACGAGTACACCGTCGACCGAAGGGATACCCTCCGGATCTCCGAGGACAACTTCTCGAGCGACTCCGTCAAGTTCCGCCTTAAGGACATCGTCAAGGTGAAGGATAAGAAGCGTGGCTTCACCCTCACCTACGACATGTTCGTAGACGAAAAGTGCCCAAAGGTAGATATTTATTTTCCGTGTATGACATTGCTCCAGTTTTTCCGTCTTGCCAATACCATCTTGTCTAACACGATGATTTCTCACTTAACAGCTTAGCGATCTAGAGGAGGGCAACCTGGCTGCTCAAATCTACGATCCAAAGATGAAGGAAGTCACGGTCGTGTCCGACAACGATGCCCCGTTGGCGCGAAAGCGGAAGAGCTTCACCTCTGACGTTGCCGACGGAGGCAAGAAAAAGAAGACGGAGGGTGGAGCCTCCAAAAAGAGTACTGCCGAGGCGGAAAAGAAGAAAGCCACCGGGATGTTTGCCAAAGCGCCCCCCCCTAGTGTAAGCTTCTTATTCTCCGACATTGTATTATTCTATCTGTCTTATTCCTGTATTATGCATTTTGCACGTTTCAGGAAGAAAGCCACAACCAGCCTCAAGAAGTCCTCCAAGACTCTTGGGGCTTCTAGAAATATCAAATATATGCTGCATCGCGACTCCTCCCCCGCCATCGCCCCTGCTACTCCTGCCGTCAAGCCCTCCTCTGCTCCGACAAGCTCCCAAGTCTAGGAGGCACCAGGTCCTTCCGCCATGGAAGTGGATTCTGGCGCCTCAACCGAGCTTGTTGTTTTCGGTGAGCAGGCGACGCAGGATAGTGCTGCTCTTCAAATGGCTGAAGCTCCGGCTAAGGATGCCATCGGTAGCGGCAAGGCGGTGGTGGGAGCTGGTACTTCTGTCGTAGGCGGCGCCTCTGCTCCCCAGAAACCCTTCGAGTTCCCGAAAATTGTTTACCCGACGCTCATGACGAGCAACACAACTATGGTTCCTGGAGGAGTGCCGTCATCTCCGATGTGCGGTCTTGAGGAGCTACTCCGGCAAGAGGACATCTTGCAAGGGAAAAGCATTGCCTTTGGCAAGCTGCTTGCCGAGAGCGCTACAAGCCTCAAGATTATCGCACTTGTAAGTTTTACTTTACCTTTTGCATTTCGCATGAATATCCCACTGTAGCCCCCGAGGATGTAGACGGAAAACCATAGGTTTTGCCTCTATATGCTCTAAGAGTGACTAAGTTAGAAAGAACTCTCACTGTATCCCCCAAGCATTTAGATGGAAGAAAATATTTTGACTAGATGCTTTTAAGAGTAGCATACATAGTGTTTATATTTTTCAGTGTTGTAGCCCCCAAGCCTCTAGTTGTAACTGAATTAGTTCCGCTAGATGCTTAAAGAAAATCTAAGCATTTTCCGAGCTATAAACTTTATACTGTAGCCCCCAAGCTTCTAATCGAGAACTGAATTAGCTCCGACTAGATGCTTTAAAGAAAAGGTAAGTATATTGATAAGTTAAAAACTCTCGCTGTAGCCCCCGAGCACCTAGATGGAAAATTTCCGACTAGGAGCTCAAAGAAGACCAAACAACGACTTGACTTTGTATTTGTTTCCACAGAACGAGAATGCTCGGAGGGGCATGGCCAACGATAAGTACCAGAAGATGCGCGCAGACCTTGAAGCTGAAAAGGGTAAAACTGCCATCTTGAAGGAACAGATCATCAAAACCAAGAGTCTGTTTTCTTTTTGCGCATTTCCTTCTTACTTTTGTGCCCATAATCTCCGAGTACTCAATGTGTACTTTGTTTTTCTCCGACTTGCAGAACATGTCACCAAGGCCAAGGACATTGTTGAGCAGTCCAAGCATATCCAACAGCTGGACAGCGAGAACAAGATCCTGAAGGAAGAGAGGAAGGATATGATGAAGATGCACGAGGATTCTATGAAAGCCTTGTAGGATTCCGCCTCTGCGGAGATCAACCGCTTGAAGGAGGAGCTTGCGATCCTAAAGGATCAGAAGAAAGCTGCCGATGAGCAAAACCTTCGCCATAGCGAGGCGTTTAAGCTCCTCCAACAAGAGAAGGAATCCTTGGTGGACACCGTCTGGCAGGCTAAGGCCAGCATCTTCAGTAAGTATCCTCCGCCTTGTAGTTCTGTAGTCTGGATACTTTGAACTCATGCAATTCTTGTCGGAATTTTTAGCGCCTATGGGTTTAACCCGCTCGCCTCCTTCGGACAAGGAATGCATGATTATTGCCGGCAACTTCATCAACACCGCCATCACCCAAGCCAAGGAGATTGCCAAGCCCCTCTAGATTTATATCAAGGCCTCGGACTCCGTGACGAAGTACTCGGAGATTCTCCGCCGAGCCCCCGAGCGCGTTGCAAGCTGGAAAGCTTCATGCGCACGGGCTGGCGCAAGGATGGCGTTATCCATGGTGAAGTCACACTATGAAGATGCCGACATCGACACGGTGACATCTGGTATCCCCGACGTGGATGATGACGGCAAGGAGATCGATCACGAAGCCATCCTGTCATCACTCGAGGGGTATGATACCAGGGTTGCCGAGTTGGTAGATGTTGACGTCTTCGTGCCTAGGAACTTTCTCGACAACGCCAACCCGGATTCCTCCGAGTCTCATCACAGCGCCGACGCTGAGGGTGATTCTCCGGCTGGCGATGATGCGGCCTCCAAGTCTCCTGCGCCCAAAGAATGAAAAACACTTTGTAATTTCTGTTTCACCTCTGGAGCATGCGCGGAAAAAACTTGTTGATGTAATCTTAAGGCAGAAAACAATGATTGTCGTATCCTGCTACTTAAGAATTAAGTCCTAGCATGTATATATTTTTTAAGCAAGTGCTGGCTTATCCATTACTCTGGTTCTTATGCTTGACTTTTTGTGAGTCGGAAGACTCGTTGTCGGAACCATGCGCTTGGGTGATGATGCCCAATGGCACCATCAATAACCTAAGCACAAAATCGCCGACAATGAGTGCCAAAAGTCACTACTCCAGAATCCACATAAAAACAACAAAGAACATGTAGACCAGAAAACTTAAGCTAACGCCCGTAGGCGGAATTTTCACAAGTGCAATCGCAAGACTTGTGCATAAAAGTTTTATATGATCCAAAAATGAACACTAAAGGAGGTAAAAGACTCAGCAATATGAGTGAACCAAAGAGCTTTATTTCATCGATCATATAAGAGGTACACGATTAGATAAAAAATGCTAAGTGTAGAAAGGACGTAGCTGTGCTATGTTCCATGGCCGATCAAGATCCGGGTAGTCATCATCCGGGTCACGTCGCTTACGCTTATGATCCTCGTTGGGTCTATCCTTGAGCTCACGATTATCGACAAGGTAGTAAGACCCATTGAGCAGCACCTTGCTCATGATGAACGGTCCTTCCCATGGCGGGGATAGTTTGTGTGACTTCTTCTGCTTAAGTCAGAGTACTAAATCCCCCTCTTTAAACGAGCGATGCCGAACGCGGCGACTATGGTAGCTGCGTAGCTTCTGCTGGTAGATGGCGGATCTTTGGCATGCCAAAATGCGCTCCTCCTCGAGAAGGTCCACATCAAGGCGTCTAGATTCTTCAGCGTCATCTTCGTCGTAGGCGGAAACTCTTGGTGCATCATGGAGGATGTCGGAGGGTAGGATGGCTTATGCTCCATATACCATGAAGTAATGGGTGTAGTCGGTGGATCTGTTGGGTGTGGTTCGTAAACTCCACAGCACAGATGGCAATTCTTCCGCCCAGGCTCCAGATGCTCTATGTAGCGGTGCCTCAAGACGCAGCTTGATTACCTGCAGAATTAATCCATTGGCTCGCTCAACTTGACCATTGGATTGTGGGTGTGCCACAGATGCAAGGTCAAGTCGGATGCCTTTGTCCCAGCAATAGGCCTCCACTTCTCCGAGTGACAAGTTGCTTTCGTTGTCAGTGATGATGCTATGTGGGAGACCAAATCTCACCACTAGATCCCGGACAAACCTGAGGGCAGTTGCCCCATCAAGCTTTCTAATGGCTTTAGCTTCTATCCATTTGGTGAATTTGTCAACTGCTACAAGCAGATGTGTAAATCCACACGACGCCGTTTGTAACGGTCCCACCATGTCTAGCCCCCAAACTGCAAACGGCCAAGTTATTGGTATTGTTCGCAATTCTTCAGCAGGAACATGTGGTTGTCGGGCATAATACTGGCATCCTGTGCATGTCTCAACCAGCTTGTCGGCGTCCGCCTTCGTGGTCAGCCAGTAGAATCCTTGCCGGAAGGCTTTCGCGACCAACGATCGAGGAGCGTCGTGATGCCCACAATCTCCGAGATGGATTTCGCGTAGGATTTCCATACCTTCTAGCTGGGAAACACACTTTAGGTATACACCAGTAGTGCTTCTCTTGTAGAGTTTCCCATTGATTATGGTATAACCCTTTGCTCGTCGTACTATTTGCCGTTGTTCGACCTCATTGTCGGGCAAAGTTCCGTGTTCGAGATATTCCATGAACGGTTTTGTCCAAGCCGGAGGGATCTTTGTCACCATGTTGACGAAAGAATTATCTCTATCCGGGTTGTTGATGTCGGCGCCCTTCACGGATGGTGTGCGTAGATGCTCTAGGAAAACTCCTGGCGGAATTTGCTTGCGCCCTGATCCAAGTTTAGACAGTAGATCAGCCGCCTCGTTTTGCTCCCTAGGCACATACTTGACTTCGTAGCCCAAGAAGCTCTTGGCTATCTCGTCCACTTTGTCGCGATATGCCGCCATCATAGGGTTCCGCGCATTCTAGGTGCCAGCCACCTGCTGGGCAACCAAGTCGGAATCTCCACAGCAAACTATGTGCTTGATGCCAATATCCTTGGCTACACGCAGTCCGTGGATGAGTGCTTCATACTCCGCCATGTTGTTTGTAGCCTCGAAGTGGATCTGCAGAACGTAGTGTAGCTTGTCTCCTTTTGGTGACTGTAGCAATACACCAGCCCCCGAGCCGTTGAGCAGTTTTGATCTGTCAAAGTGCATCACCCAGTATTTTGGTTCTGGCAACGGAGTGGCATCTGGCATCTCCGTCCAATCTGCAATAAAATCCGCCAAGGCTTGTGACTTGATAGTGTCGCGTCTCTTGTAGGTGATCTCGAAGGCAGCAAGTTCAATGCCCCCACTTCGCGACCCTTCCTGTAGCGTCGCTGTTGTTGATAATGTCGGACACTGGAGTCTTGCTCACTACTGTGATTGGGTGCTCCTGAAAGTAATGCCTCAGCTTCCGAGAAGCAAGGAATACTCCATAAGCTATCTTTTGGTAGTGCGGGTAACGCTGCTTGGACTCCGTCAAGACCTCGCTTACATAGTAAGCTGGTCGTTGAACTCCGTGCTCATAGCCTGGTTCCTTCCGCTCTACCACGACGACAATGCTGATAACCCGGTTGGTTGCCGCCATGTAAATTAATAGGGGCTCACTAGGCTCGGGTGCTGCAAGGATGGGCGCTGAGGAAAGAATCTCCTTGAGCTGCTTCAATGCTGCATCTTCCTCGTCTGTCCACATGAATTTGTCCGCCTTCTTCAGCAACTTGTACAGCGGCAGAGCCTTCTCTCCAAGTCAGCTGATGAACCGACTAACTGCTGCAACACAACCTGTTAGTCGTTGGATGTCCTTTAGGCATGTCGGACGGTTTATGTTTAAGATGGCTTTGATTTTCTCTGGGTTGACCTTGATTCCGCGCTGGGAAACGATGAAGCCCAACAATTTTCTGGCTGGGACCCCGAAGACGCACTTCTTAGGGTTGAGCATCATGTTGTATTTCCGGAGATTATCAAAGGTTTCTTTTAAGTCGGAGATTAAGTCGTTTGACTTTTTAGACATCACCACGATATCGTCCACATAGGCGTGAACGTTCCGACCAATTTGGTCGTGAAGGCAACGTTGCATTGTCCGCTGGTAGGTGGCACCTGCGTTTTTCAGCCCAAAGGGCATCGTGACATAGCAAAACGTGCCGTATGGGGTAGTGAATGAAGTGGCCAATTGGTCCGACTTCCTCATCTTGATCTGGTGGTATCCTGAGTATGCATCGAGAAAACACAAAAGTTCCGAGCCAGCCGTCGAGTCAATGACTTGGTCAATGCGAGGCAAAGCAAACAGATCTTTGGGACATGCTTTGTTCAAGACGGTGTAATCAACGCACATTCTTAATTCATTGGTTCCCTTTTTGGGGATAAGTACAGGATTGGCCACCCATCGGGTGTGAAGGACTTCTCGGATAAACTCAGCCTTAAGTAACCTAGCTATCTCTTTGCCAATGGCGCGTCTCTTCTCATCTCCGAAGCGTCGTAGAGGTTGTTTCACTAGTTTACATTTTGGATCTATGTTTAAGCTGTGCTCGTCAAGTTCCCTAGGTACACCTTTCATGTTGGCAGGTTGCCAGGCAAAGATGTCCCTATTCTCACGAAGGAACTCGACGAGCGCGCTTTCCTATTTGGGATCCAGGTTCGTCCCAATGGCGACGGTCTTGGAGGCATCGCCTACCACAAGTTCCACCGGCTTGGTCTCGATGGCGGCCTTGAACGTAGGAGCGGAGTCAGAGGTCTGCTTCTTCGACGCGGGCATCTCTGAGTCATTGACCTTGCTCTGAAACTCCTTGAATTCTTCACTGTAGAGGACAGCTTCTACAACGGCTGCTTCATTGATCTTGCAGTTCCTTGCCTTGGTAAAGCTTCCGGATACGGTGATGACGTCGTTTGGTCCGGGTATCTTGAGTTTGTTGTAGACGAAGCATGGCTTGGCCATGAACGTGTGGAATATGTCGCGGCCGAATATGACGTGGTACACGCTCTTGAAGAGGACCACCTCAAAGGTCATGCGCTCTTGGCGGTAATTATTAACGTCGCCAAAGGCTACCTGAAGCGTAATGCACCCAAGAGACCGAGCCTCCCGACCAGGAACTACGCCATGGAACATGGTGTTGGTCCGCCTTAGGTTTGCCTCCGTCAAGTTCATCTTCTGTAGTGTATCCAGGTACATGATGTTGATGCTGCTTCCACTATCCACCATGCACTTGGTGAACTCCACGCCGTCAATCAATGGGTTGATGACCATGGCGTACTGGTTCTCCGTGGGCACAAGGTCTGGGTGGTCCGCCCTATCCCAAGTGATTGGAATCTCCGACCAGCGCAGGTATTGGGGAACTAGGGGGAGAGTGGCCATCAGGATCCTTAGAGAGGTCTTCTGTTGTCGGACGGTGGGGGCACCAAGGAAAGTGTGGTAAACTGGGGCCTTCTTTGCGAAGGGGTTCTTTCCCTTGTCGTCTCTCTTGGCGGCGTGCTTGGGGTCAACGTCCTCGTCCATGTCACTTGAATCCTTGGACTCCTCCTCCTTCTTCTTCCCCTTGCCCTTGCCTCGCGGTCTGTTCTTCCGACTTCGCTTGTAGCCGGACTCCGGGTCTTCCTTGAGGTTGTTGACGAACTTGTAGTGTCGATTGGTATGGGTGGCCTTGCCGTTGACATCGAGGTGTACGAGGCACGGCATATCGCGGTACTCCTCGTACATTTGGGGAACGCGGAGCGGTGACGAGTTGGTTTCACTTGTCGTTGTCCTGCAAGCGCTTTAGCTTATGTCGGAGTAACGTGCCCCTTTCCAATTCATCAATGAAGGCGGCCATAGCGGTCTGAGCGTGCACTCCTGCGCAGGAATTCTTCATGTCCAGCCAGCGGGAGAGGTAGGCGCGAGATGTCTCGTCTTTCTCTTGCACGCACCGTTGTAGATCGCCCATAGTGCAGGGACGCTTGTATGTACCCTCAAAGTTCTTGGTGAACGCTTATTACATGTCCAGCCAGTTGTAGATAGATTTTTCCGGCAAGTCGTCGATTCATTGACGGGCCGTGCCCACCAACATTAACGGGAGGTACTTGACAGCGACGTTGGGGTTGCCTCCGGCAATCTCCACCGTGTTGCCGTAGTCCTGCAACCATGTGGCGGGCTTGGAGGTGCCGTCATAGGGCTTGATGGTCTTGTCTATCCGGAAACCTTTGGGGCAAGTTGCGGACCGTATTGCAGGTCCAAAGCAACGTGGTCCCAGGTATGGTCCTTCCCGGGCCTCGTGGATCTTATCGATCCGCGAACGTGCATCGTATGGCTCTGGGTTCTTCTTCTTGTTGTCAACAGGGGATGGGCTGCGTGAACGACGCGGGCCTCTTCCGCCATGGTGACTGCTTGGCGGTGATGGAGGCGGCGGTGGCGGTGGGTTAGCCTTCTTGTTGTTACCCTCCTGCGACGCCCCACGCCTGTCACGGTTGCTTATCGGACGCGGAGGGTCATGGTGTGAACTGCTCTTATGTCCTTGGTGGCGCTCTTCATCATGACGGGTCTGTGCCGCGTTGTCGCGGATGACGATACCACACTGCTTTGGAGGGGGCATGTCCGTACGATGGTGAGCCTTGTAATCTTCCTGACGTCGGGGGGATCGGGGCGGTGGCGATGGGCGACGAGGTCGGGCTTTTTATCCGTGGTCAGAGGATATGGGGATAGCATCCTTCCTGTTGCGTGCATCCCTCCGTCTTCATTCTGATGAACCCGTCTGTGATCCGACATCCTGAGGAGATCTGTCCCTTGGCAGTTTATACTAGATCGGCAGAGCGTTGGGTCAGACTCAAGCCTCTGAGAGGTGGCCTTTTCCTGCTGCTTTACCGCCTTGGCCACTAGGTCATAGACCTGTTCTACTGCCTCAGGCGATCTATCCTGCTCCAGAAGGGTCTTGGTGACGACGAGGTTAAGGAGTGGGGTGGGCATCACCTGCTTGCCTTCACTATCAATGTATGGCTTGGCCTGTGCCGGCTTCGAGGGAGCCCATCCTAGGTTGCGCCGTACACCAGGATCGTTGATGACGCGAGCTGGAGCTTTCTTAGCCTTCTGCTGCTGCAGCAGAGTCTTGTACTCGGCCTCCATTGCTCTAGCTTTCTCTATGGACTTCTGCGCGTTGACCAGATCTCGATCTAGTTTAGCGCCTTGCTCTGCGATGGCTTGCACCTCCTCCAGGAGCTGCTGGCGCTTCTCGTCAAGCTGAGTCACGTTCCGGATATGATCAACAGTTAGTGGCTCAGCGAGGAGATTGCCGTACATCACTCTATCAGCTGGAGTAACATGGGCTGCTGCCGACGTGGATGCTGGAGGCGGCAAGTTTGCGGTGTTGTTGTTGCTCGGACCGGTGCCGAGTTCCTGCGGCTGCTGCACTGGATTAGGCGGAGGAGGCATGACCTTTGCGCGATCATTGTCGGCAGCAATAAGTGGCCCCTTCCCCTTTTCCAGCACTGTAGGCGGAACTTGCCCGGGTTGATCTTCATCCATCGTTGTCCCAATGGTGACGAACACCCCTCGAGAAATGACGGTGTTATTAGCTTGCTCGTCGCGCGAGTACTCCTCCTCCATCTCCTGCATAGCGGAGTCTAGCTCTTCTGGACTGAAGTCTATTTCCTCTGAATCTGCACTGAAATCAGCATGACTGGAAGTGGGCGGTGGAGGTGCAACGGCCTCGACGATGACTGGAAGTGGTGGTGCTGCTGCGACGATGGCGGCCAGAGGCGGTGGTGGTGGCTGAATCGGAGGGGCTCCGTCAATGAGCGCAAGCGCTGTTTGAGCTGCCTCTTCAGCCTCCGCGTAGTTGTTGACGGTGTTCACCATGCCTTCGAAGGTAAGGTGTCCTGACGCCTGTTGCCGTCTTAGAGAGTGTCGGAGAAGCGTGCCATGGTCCAGTCCTTCCACAAAGTGATAGATGGCATCATCATTGGGGTAGTGGGCCAGATCGGCTCGTATATGGAGCCACCTGGCTAGGTAATCGCGGGGGTTTTCGCCCTCTCTCTGAATGCAGCGCGCCAGATCGAAGATGGTAACCACGCCGACGAACTTGGATCTCTGCTGTCCAGACGCACGGACAAAGCCGGCGGATTTGCAGTGATCTTCCACCTTTATATCCTGCACAGGGGCGGTTTGGGTGGGTCTTGAATTTTTCCGATCTTTGCCGGCAAACTTTGAGGAGAGATCCGACATCGATCTTTCCGCGAACGTATCCTGCCCGTAGGCGGTCCGTGCGGGTCTTGACGCTCCTCCGACTCCCAGGGAACTAGTGCCCGAGTCGGTTTCGCCGATGAAGAGGTGGATGTCTCCAATAGGAACGATCGAACACCGCGTAGGGTTCGTCTTCGCCGGGATCCAGAACTCGTCGGGGGGGACGATCGGAACGTTGCCGGAGAAGAGAACGCGACCGATGGCTACGG
Organism: Avena sativa; assembly: GCA_916181665.1. NCBI lineage: Eukaryota > Viridiplantae > Streptophyta > Magnoliopsida > Poales > Poaceae > Avena > Avena sativa. The sequence continues at coordinate 406,119,690 of OV702283.1, read as the reverse complement.
TTTCGCCGATTCCCGTGAAGATCTTGGTCCTCGCCCGCTGAAGAGCCTAAAGCGCCTCTTGCCCCACGGTGGGCGCCAACTGTCGTGGTATTGTCGATGAGTACGCCATGGAGGGGTTCTCACAGTGCGTGTTTAGAGACGTGGGGTAAGGCAGACGGTTGACGGGTATGAGGTAACACAGCTTACCCAGGTGCAGATCCCACAACGGTGGTGGAATCCTACTCCTGCTATAAATCACTATAATGGCAATACGCCGAGTTACAGAGATAGGTTTGCTATGCGAGGTGTGTGTAAAAACGATGCCCTAAAGGCTCCCATAGGCCCAACTTATATAGTCGCCAGGTCCTAGGGTTACAGGGAAAAGTCCTAGACGGACAGGTTACAGAGTTATACACCGTCTATTACTAGTCTTGTGTATCTTGCACTCCAAGGCTCCGAGTACGCTAGTGACTCCACTGTAGCCTTCCTTTATCCGGCATGGTCCTCCCTTCTGGATCCACCTAACTGGGCCGCCCAGCAGGCCACAGGCCATGCTACCGACTATGGGTCACCCGGGTTAGTCGGATAAGAGACATGCTATAAGGATACCCATATAGCATATCCCCAACAGCTCCCCTTTTTGGCAGAACATCCACAAGATCAAAGATTTCTTCAAACCGGGAGCCCATTTGCCCCTAGCCAAAGGTCTAAGATCAAATTATGGATAGATTGGTGATCTGGTGATGGCCCCCTTGCAGTTCGCTACCCTAGTCTCTTCACGATTGCTTCTGACTCAAATATGTTTGATTTCCCAGGCCCATCGGGATTATGGCTGGCAAATTAGGTTTAGAAGAGCTTTTAGGGAGGAGGAAGTTAAACTTTGGGCCAACATGTCTTTGTAAATTGCAAATGTGGCACCTTCCACAACCCAAGATAGTGTCCTGGGCGTTGGAAGTGCGACCCGGAATAGCCACTTGAGCCTTGGCCTCCAAACGCTCTGCTAACAGAGTAGAAAATCTAATCATTTGGTGTCTTTTCGGCAAAACGTTCTACCTCAAAATCTACCAGGGAGATGGTGTGGCCTATGCTGACAATGTGGGGGGCTTTCTTTTCCACTAAATATGAGGATCTTTGTTTGGCAGCTGGAAAATGGGCGTCTACCATCGAAGGAGCAAATCTAGAAACGTCATGGGACGTCGAATGGGCTTTGCTTACATTTTATTCAACCTAAATATGTTGCTCACATTTTCTTCAAATGCCCGCTAGAACAATTTGTTTGGAGTGGGATTGGATCAATGCTTGGGGTCGCTTGGAATCCTTCCTGCTTCAACGACATGCTTGCCATTCTACAACACTTTCAGGGCATCGCTAAACACGTCCTTTGGATTTTATTTGCTGCCCAAATCTAGGCGCTTTGGAATTTTCGTAACAAGTTTACTTTCGAAGCAAAATTTCCTAGGCAACCTGCTAACTGCATCTTCAAAACTATGATGATCCTTATGCAGCAATGGAGGCCCCTGCTAAAACCAAAGGTGGCGCCGCTTCAGGACGAGTTGATTGTGCTGCTTAAAGACATCTACACCAAGACAACCTTGTCTACAACAAGCCACATACCTACCTGAAGCGTGTCGTAGTGTGTGCGCGCTTCTTTTGATCATCATGCGTGTTGAACTGTATGTTCTACTTAAACCATGTTGGTCGTTCTGTCGCCTAAGGGCAGGTCTGTAAAATTTTAGCTGCTCACCAGCATTTGTTACCGTTAGTCGTGGAATCTTTACTATTAATTTTAAAAGCATGGTGAATGCCTGGTGTCATACATGCAAAAATTACAGAAAATGCCACCGCTAACAAATTGTCTAAGCTCCATAAAAAAGACTAACAAACCTTATCTAACAAGACTAACAAACTTTATCTTATCTATCTCTATTATCTAAAAAGAATGTGTTCGGTTTTCTGCTGTTCCGCACTACGTCGATTCCTTTGTCGCGCGTCGCTCCGCTCGCCCCGCACGCATCTAAAAGAAGGTCCACCCAATCTTCCACCCCACCCACTTCTCCCCACCTCTGCGACCACAGAGGGGATCTCTCCTTCCGTCGGCACCGGTTTCCCTTTATCGTCGGGATTTCGACCGTCTCCACAACAATGGAGTTTGGCTTCACCCGCGTAGCAGGCGCAATCCACGCCCTTGTTGTCTTGGCTGCGGTCTTTATCGAGCTCCAAGACCCGCGGATGCTCCAGGATCAGAACACCAATGGAGTGCCGGCGGGAGGTGCATGATTTCATGCGACTTCTCCATGCCCTCAGTGTCACGAGGCGCGGTCTCCGTCGAGCTCCAGGACGCGCGGCTGCCCTAGAATCAGAGCGCCAATGGAGTGCCGGCGGGAGGTACGCGATTTCGGGCGACTTCTCCACGCCCTCGCAGTCCTCTCGCAGTCTCTGTCATGCTCCAGTAGGCGTGTCGCCCCAGGATCAGAGCACCAATGGAGTGCGAGCGGGTGGTGCACAAGAACGTCCAGCAACAATGAGATCAAGACCATCATTGTGGTGGTCGTCGTGTCGGAGGCGATCATCTCTACGGAAGGACGCCACATGTGTGCAACCAAGGTTTGCGACGACAAGATCGATACAACAATCGTCGCTTTTGCTGAATGCCGATGAGGATGGTTGACACCGCACCCTTACTCCCTCCAATCCAAATTAATGTTCTCATATTTGTCTAGATTCGGATGTATATAGAGATACATCCGAATCTAGACAAATATGAGAAGGTTAATATGGATCTTATGGAGTAATAAAGCTGGATCTGATGACCTTATTTCTAAAAAAATATTCTCATCTGGATTCCCGAAGGAAAAGATCTCCCAGTGTTATGAATGGCACTTGATTTTCTCATAGTTATACTTATTTTCTATTTTACCTTGGAAATAAAATGAATCCTTGACCTTCCCGAGACCCCTGACACTAAACCACATAGGCTTTTGTCCGTGCTAACTTGATTTGTTATCTCAACAAGTCAACATGGAGTTCTAATGTATGTACTGTACTGTGAAGGCATTTTTTCGTAAGGTTGATTTGTGATTGAAATAAGGTGTTTTATAAAATAAATTTATACATCTATAAGTAGTGTAATTTATTGAAGATTGTGTTTTTTTGCAATTTAGACCCTAGGTCTATTAATGAGGACAAGTGGTACACAACACCACACTAATAAATAAAATACTACTTCCAAGTCCCTAGGATACAACTCAACACGAGGTCCACTGTACTGCCCTGTCGCTGCCACTCCCACCTAGAGTCGTCGTGAACTTTGTATCTGTAGAGGTCCACTGTACCGCTGTCGCTGCCACTCCCACTCTGAGTCTTCGAATTGATTGATTCCAAATTTTCAATACAAAGTCTGAACTTGAACGCACTGAATAATGAAGAACCAAATAATCAATTTTAGTGCTAGTACTGCTATAATTGTGTTCTACTGATTTTGAATTATTTTCTCATTTTATTTTGTCTAATTGCATAGAGATAGAGGATGAAGGGAACAAAGAGATCAAAGACATGTTCATCAATCAGACTGATATCATCTTATTTTCCACCACTATCATAACTCACCAACTCGAACCAATCTCCTACGATTGCCGCAGCAGAACAAACCGATAGCACACAACAACAGTCCCCTAATCAGCAGCAAGATAATCATGGTATTCACATTTTTATTAGTACATAAGTGGATAACACTAACACCCATGTTGAGAATGCTAGTGTTGAGCTTAATTCGGATGATGTTATTGTAGATCCTGGGCTTAGGAAACCAATTGAGGAGCTAGATGTGAACATCAGAGATGCTGCTAGGAGAGAGTATTTGGTAAAGGGTCCATTTCAACCAGTTGGTCACAAATATCCTAGAAAATTAATTGCATGTGAAATGCGGAGATTTTAATAGAAATGGTTTAAAGGGTATGATTGGTTGGAATATAGCGTATCTAAAGATGCTGCATTTTGTTTTTATTATTTCCTCTTTAAGCAACCACGGGCAGAAAATTTTGGCACATAATCATTTACAAGGGTTGGTTTTAGTTATTGGAAGAATGGAATTGAAGCTTGTGATCAACATGTTGGTAAGAATATGAATAGCGCTCACAATAAAGCTAGAAAATATCGTGAGGCTTTTAAAAATCAGCGGCAAGAAGTGGATTATGTGTTGGTAGCTACAACCAGACGGGGAAGAATATAAAGCTCGCATGATGATTATGATAGGCATTGCAAATTTTTTGCTATTACAAGATCTTGCTTTTCGTGGGCATGATGAGTCTTCTAGCTCAAACAATAGAGGGAATTTTCTTGAGATGTTGAAATGGTATAAAGGGAAAGATCAAAAAGCTGCAAAATTACTTGATAGTGCTCCTACAAACCTTCAAATGACCGCACCAAAAATACAAAAACAGATTTGGAAAGCTTGTGTTACCACCAAAGCTATTATTGATGACATTGGTGATAAAAAAGTTTGCTATACTTGTTGATGAGGCGCGAGATGCATCTATTAAGGAACAAATGGTCTTGGTTTTGAGGTTAGCTTCTACGGCTTCTATATTTCTTTGATTCGACTGATTCAAAATTTTAAAGTATGCTAACAATGATTTTCTTGTCTTATGTAGGTATGTCAACAATAAGGGACAAGTCATAGAGAGGTTTATTTCGTGTGAAGCATGTTCCGGATACGACATCCGCTTCAAAGATAGCTTTGGATGGTATGTTAAAATCTCTTGGCTTATCTGTCTCTAGTGTGAGAGGTCAAGGTTATGATGGGGCCTCAAATATGAGGGGACAATTCCATGGATTGCAAGGACGCATATTAGATGAAAATCCATATGCCTTTTACATTCATTGTTTTGCCCATCAATTGCAGCTAATGGTTGTCTCAGTTGCCAAGTGTTGTTCCTCTGTCTTGGATTTCTTTAACTATGAAACCATGATTGTCAACACGGTTAATACATCTTGTCATAGTAAAGATAAATTATTGCTAAGTCAGCATGAAGAGATTGTGAACCAAATTGAGACCGGTGGTATCTTCACGGGAAGAGGAAAGAACCAACAAACTAATCTTGCAAGACTAGGGGATACTCGTTGGGGCTCTCACCATAAAACCTTGTGTCGTCTTGTTCACATGTGGAAACATGTCCTACATGTATTAGAAAATTGGAGTGATGATGCTATTAATGCAACACAAAAAAACCACAGCTTCAGGTTTGTTGGAAAAAAATGGAAAGCTTTGAGTTTGTATTGATAATGCATCTTATGATCAGAATTCTTGGAAAGACTAATGACCTATCAACATGCTTGCAAAGGAAATATCAAACCATTGTGTGTGTTGTAGGGCTGATTGGTACTACATTAAAGGAAGTAGAGAAAATAGGAAACACCGGTTGGGATGAGCTTTTGGAAGATACAGAAGGCTTTTGTCTTGCGCATAATATTGTTGTGCCAAATATGGAAGATAAAATACCAGCTAGAGTAGTAGAACATGGGGCAAGGGCAGCTCATGATGCTCGACGTGGCACTTCGTTGGTAACTGTAGAGGGAGTGTCCCAACCTTACAACAATATAAGGTGGTGTCCCCTGTGTTTACAATGCTAGTCCCTGGATCAATATCTAGCATCCACAGTTAAGATGTAATATCAAGAAACAAAGGTCATAATATAACTTTATAACCAGGAATAACATAATTTTATTACATCACACATAGCTCATTTGGCTATTACATTACATTGCAGCGGAATAACTATAGTCATGGGGTCCTTCATCTTCAAAGTGCCACAGGCAGATGTTGGTTGTAGACTTTGTAATCCTAATCAATCAATCTTCACTAAAATCAATCAAACCTGCAACATACAAGTTACAGCCACAAAGGGTCAATACATTTGAATTGTATTGGCAAGTGATACTATGGTAGTATAGTGGAGTCTATCATCTATATGCATTTGGCTAAGTGGAGTTGAGGCTTGCATTGCTCAAAATATATTTTCCTTATCTTTTGAAAATACTAAGTTTTTGTTTTGACAAAATCTTTTCCAAGGCTTCTCTCAATCAAAGATTGAAGATTTCAAATAACCCTTGTTCAAACCACAAGATTTTAACTTAGAAATTTGAATGATGAGATTCTTGATTGCTTCCATGTCTTGATGCTCAAATTGTCCTTTACCAGGGACATGGCTAAGTACTTAGATTCTACACTCTGCAGAGGTGGTGCACTTTCCCCACAAGACTTGGTTTCCCAAGACAAGATCTTTCAGAAGCCTTCCCTTAGACCAAAATGGACGCGCTCCAACCTATCAAACACTACCACCCACTGTCCATATGGCTAAGTTCTTGCAACCTATATGATCATGGCAGAGCCCATATTGCCAAGTGGTTGCACTTGAAGCTTCTCAACATTTGACATCTCAAATCTCTTTGTTCCTGGGTGGCCATCCACAAGTGAGATACACAAGGTAAACCATAGACATGGGCCTTGTGAACCACTCAACCAAAATCCACCAAGAAAGTCCCATTCCACCCAGGTGATTCATTAACTTAGTTGTTTTATTAAACAAAACACAAGTCCTCAGACTTAGAATATTTTTCCATAGTGTGAATATATATTCCACCCATGTTTTCTATTAGCTAGGCTAAGCTTGATAGTAGTAGGAATCTTAACTTAGTAAAATCCTACTAAGGATTCATCTACTAGGTTTTCTTATAGCAAGGTTTATACTTAGCAAAAATCCATGCAAGTTTTACTTAGCAAAAATCACTAATGCATAGTGAAAGTAATGGGACAAAAAGTATGAAGCATCACTTGCCTTTTTTTAGAGTATGGGTTCACTCCTTGTCCTTGCAACAACTTCACTCTTCAAGTCACTACAAATCAATCAAGCAAGGCACACACTCAACCTACCAATCAAGCAAAACAACACATAAAATCATAGGACTAAGATAATGCATGCAAGCATGCCAAACTTTGTTTTATTTGGAAAAGTGGTTCCTAATGGATCATAAACATTTGAAAGCACCTAATGGTCATTTTATAAAGTGGCAAAGTCATTTGCAAAAGGTTTTCACTTCATAAACCATTTTCAAAACAAGGCATCATTTTATGTGGTGTAAAATATTTTTACTAAGGCATTAATCTATAGGGTTCACCAAATAAGTTTTCAAACCATAAAACTTGGTGTTTGGGGTCAGAGAGTTTAAAACAAAACATTTCCCAAAAGTTTTCCTTCAAAACCATTTTTAATAAATAACCATATTTCTATTTGACTAGAAATGGTTTTAAATCAAAGAATCATTATTTTGTTCCACCAAATACATTTTTGAATCCACAAAGTGTTTCCTATGGTCAGTAGGTTCAAATCAATCCAATTGCCAAAGATTTTATTCCCAAAAACATTTTTGAACAATTTTTACAATCTTAACAAGCATACAAAAGTTTCTGCAAAAACAAGCAAACTAACAGATACTATTTACTAAACCAAAGGAATGGTTAGCTAGGGCTTGTCTCACTGATTCCAATGATACCAAATTTGCAATTTTTGGACGTGTGGTTTAAAAGTTACAGTGGTTTCAAAATGGCACTTAAATCTGATTTCAAAATCTGTTTTAAACAGAAACTGTCCACGCGTCGCGCCGTGATTGGTCGGTACCGGTTCGTGTGGATCGCACAGCTGCAGCCATTGGATCTAAACTGATCGCGTGGCCCAGAACACGTACCCCTTCGCTGTTAAGTAATTCTATCCTATCCACCAGATCACGATCGGACGGCTGCGGTGAGCTCGACGTTAAACGAGCGGCGCTGAGGCGGCTATTGGCGGCGGAGCGACCAGACGGTGGCGGCGCCAGTGAAATAGGAAGCGAGGGAGGAGGGTAAGGTTCTCACCAGATTCGCAGGGTTGTGGTGATGTTCAAGGTACTGTTGGCTTGACAAGGGGCGCTCGGGGTCTGCTGCAATTCTTCGCCGGAGTTTGCAACGGCGTCTGGCGGCTCTGGTTGTTGCCGAGGCGACGCTGCTGATCGCCCTAAGGCAGGACAAGGGTCTGGTCAGATGCAGTAGGACACGGTGTAGGTGTGTGCGTGAACGAGAGGGGAAGAGGCGGTCGGAATCTACCTGGGCACTTGCCGGAGTTGAAGACAGACGCGGCGGCGCACAATCGAAGCGGTTGGCGTTGTTCTGAGGCGCCCGCGGTCGAACGAGAGGCACGGACAGATGCGCCAAGAGGTGGGGAATGTGTGTGCGTGGTCGATGAGGCAAGGGGCGGCAGAGGTTAGCCGGAATTGTCCGGAGACGGTGGTCAGAGCAGAGGGTGCGCAAGCTCGATTCAGGCAGCCTGGGGGCGCATTTGGGGGAGGAGACAGAGGGGAAACGGAGGAGAGTTGTTGGCATTTATCACTGTGTGGTCACGGCGAGGTTTAATCCATCCATCAACGCGAATTCAAGGGAATTAACACGGCAGTAAACGGCGAGGAACGGTCGACGCGGTGGAGACGATGAACAGAAAAGGGTGGGGCATACCTGTCAGCGAGAAAGGAGGTGAGGCGGAGGGTCCACCGGTCAGCTTCTCTGCGGGTTAACAAGTTGGTGCAAACCGTTTTCTTTCGGAGAGGGGGAGCTGGGCTGTTTGCTAGGCCTTGTTGGGTTGGGTCCTTTGTACTATTTTTTTCTGTCTGAATGATTTAACCTTTTCTATTTCTATTTACTGATTTGAAAATCAAACAAACATTCATACATTCAAACAATTCAAAATTCAACACTCCTTGCACTTGAATTTGGTTCTGTTTAACAACATAAACCAATTCCCAAAATAAAATAAAATAATTTTTATTTTTTTTAGGATCTATTTAATAATTTAAATAAAATAGACCTTTAGTTATTTAATCAAATAGGGTTTGATTTATTTAATAAAATATCCATTTGAAATCCAAATATTTTCAAAACAAAATAACCTTTTATTTTAGGGTCCATTAATAATTAAATAAAATAGACCTTCATTATTAAATCAAATAGGATTTGTTTTATTAAAATATTTATTTTGAAATCTAAAATAAAACCAAAACACTTCATTAGGTTTTATTGGAGAATATAAAATATTTGGAAAACTTATTTAAAACAAATAAATAAGTTTTAGTGTTTTATTTAAAATGGGAAAAGCCTTTACTTTAATAAAATTGGATATTAAATCCCTATTATTTTATTTAAATAAACCTTTGCTAGTTTTATTCAAAACAAAATGTTAAAGCTTGGCCAAGGTTTTAATTTGGCTTTATAAAATAATCTTTATTTATAAATCCACCTTTTCATTTGAAAACAAAATCTTTTATTAAAAGATCCAAAATAGTAATTTTAAATATTTTTATTTTCCTTTAATAAAAGTTTATCTTTTTAAATCTCTTTAGGATTTTATTTGATCCAAATTGGTTTGAAGGTTTCCATTTGGATTCAAAAGTTTCTTCTGGCCCTAAAAATCAACAAAGTTTTATTTTATTCATTTATTTTTCACATTACAAGATTTGGAAAATCTTGGGATGTGACAGGCTACCACCCTTAAAATAAATCTCGTCCCGAGATTTGGGGAGGCTAGGGTTACAAGTAGGCTCAAAACAACTAGGGTACTACCACCCTTAAAATATTTCAAACAAAAATTACATATTGGCCTTCTTGGGATCCTGGGAAGATTTCGCTAAACAAACATTTGCATTGTGTCCTTTGTTTCCATACTTGACTCATGGGCCAAGGTTGAGTTTCTCCATAGGCTTGTTCAACTTATTCTTCATCTTTTCTGGACAGTTGCTTGCATAATGCCCTGGGTTCTTGCAGTTGAAACAGTGGATGTCCTTGAGTTCTTTACGTGGCTCTTGTGGACAAGTTGCTACATAGTGGCCTAGCTCTTTGAAGTTGTTGCACACCACTTGGCCAATCTCTTTATTCTTCGGGTTCTCTGGGCATTCACCAGAATAGTGTCCCATTTCTTTACATTTATAACATTGCACATGGCTTTTGTCTATCTTTTGATTCTTGGTTTTCTTTGATCCTTTGAATTGGGTTGTTTTGTTTGGAGGTATAAGTGGTCATTTTCCTTTGCCATCACCATTCTTGGTAAACTTGGATCCTTCTTGTTTCCTTTGTTCCACCATGGAATAGATAGGGCATTGGATAGGAACATGGTTGTTTCCTTCACATAGGTAGCAAGTAGCTTGAGAAGTGGGACATTGTCCAACAGGATGTTTCTCTTCACAGTTGGGGCATTGATCTCCATGCTCCTTGGAAGTATGATCTTTGTCTCCACAAATAATGCAAGCTGGGGCTACATCTAGAATAATGTTTCTGTCATCCTTGTTGTCAAAGACTCTTTTGGGATAGCTTTCTTCCATTTTGATCATTTGATCAGTCACCTTAAGCATCAATTGGCCTTGAGTTTCCAAAAATCCTTGTAGGGTTGGATCTTCTCCACTGGAGTTGGCTATGAATTGAGCTGTCACTTGGTTCAACTGGTGTTGGGTTGCTATGAGCTCTTTCATGCTGTCCTCTTGGTTGGTGTTGGTGTCATCAACCTTGATGTTGGAGTCTCTTGGAGTAGTCATCTGTTTGGGTTGAAGGGAGATTAGAATAGGCAAGATATTTCTAAGGAAATATTTCTAATCACACACATCACAATTCACACAAACAATGTGCATGCAATCACAAACCAAACATTTCACTCAAACACAAAGTTCAAGCACATATTTAGGCAACAAAATATTTTTGTTACACCACATAAGTTGGTGGGTTTAACTTAACTAAAATATGGTGGTCCATCTATATGGTTCACTTGTGATCTTTCCATCCTTCTTTGGTTGGTCCTTCTTACTTGAGATCATTGTTCCCTTGAGAAAAACTCTTGGTTACAATAACTTCTAGTGGTGTGGTCTTCTTCTAACTTTTGCATTCCCTCAGTCTCTAAATCTTAAGTAAGATTTCCTTGTTTTACTTATAGTCCTTAGTGGTATCCAAGTTGGAAGTCCTTGGTGAACATGCTGAAGATGTTGAAGTCATTAGAGTTGAAGAAGTTGAAGTCATTAGAGTTGAAAGTGTTGAAGAAGTCCTTTGCATATGGTGTAGTCTTTGGCCATGGGTAGGTTTTTCCATCAAGTTTGAAATAGAAGAGATGTAGAGTTGAAACCAAAATGGTTGAGAAAAGAGTTTACAAGTGTTTTTGTAAATAAGTTTTTTGGAATAAGACAACTCCTATTTTTCTAAGGGTTTTTGTCCAATCCTAGGTTTACAAATCCTACAGGCAACACAATGCTCTGATACCATCTGTAGAGGGAGTGTCCCAACCTTACAACAATATAAGGTGGTGTCCCCTGTGTTTACAATGCTAGTCCCTGGATCAATAGCTAGCATCCACAGTTAAGATGTAATATCAAGAAACAAAGGTCATAATATAACTTTATAACCAGGAATAACATAATTTTATTACATCACACATAGCTCATTTGGCTATTACATTACATTGCAGCGGAATAACTATAGTCATGGGGTCCTTCATCTTCAAAGTGCCACAGGCAGATGTTGGTTGTAGACTTTGTAATCCTAATCAATCAATCTTCACTAAAATCAATCAAACCTGCAACATACAAGTTACAGCCACAAAGGGTCAATACATTTGAATTGTATTGGCAAGTGATACTATGGTAGTATAGTGGAGTCTATCATCTATATGCATTTGGCTAAGTGGAGTTGAGGCTTGCATTGCTCAAAATAGATTTTCCTTATCTTTTGAAAATACTAAGTTTTTGTTTTGACAAAATCTTTTCCAAGGCTTCTCTCAATCAAAGATTGAAGATTTCAAATAACCCTTGTTCAAACCACAAGATTTTAACTTAGAAATTTGAATGATGAGATTCTTGATTGCTTCCATGTCTTGATGCTCAAATTGTCCTTTACCAGGGACATGGCTAAGTACTTAGATTCTACACTCTGCAGAGGTGGTGCACTTTCCCCACAAGACTTGGTTTCCCAAGACAAGATCTTTCAGAAGCCTTCCCTTAGACCAAAATGGACGCGCTCCAACCTATCAAACACTACCACCCACTGTCCATATGGCTAAGTTCTTGCAACCTATATGATCATGGCAGAGCCCATATTGCCAAGTGGTTGCACTTGAAGCTTCTCAACATTTGACATCTCAAATCTCTTTGTTCCTGGGTGGCCATCCACAAGTGAGATACACAAGGTAAACCATAGACATGGGCCTTGTGAACCACTCAACCAAAATCCACCAAGCAAGTCCCATTCCACCCAGGTGATTCATTAACTTAGTTGTTTTATTAAACAAAACACAAGTCCTCAGACTTAGAATATTTTTCCATAGTGTGAATATATATTCCACCCATGTTTTCTATTAGCTAGGCTAAGCTTGATAGTAGTAGGAATCTTAACTTAGGAAAATCCTACTAAGGATTCATCTACTAGGTTTTCTTATAGCAAGGTTTATACTTAGCAAAAATCCATGCAAGTTTTACTTAGCAAAAATCACTAATGCATAGTGAAAGTAGTGGGACAAAAAGTATGAAGCATCACTTGCCTTTTTGGTAGAGTATGGGTTCACTCCTTGTCCTTGCAACAACTTCACTCTTCAAGTCACTACAAATCAATCAAGCAAGGCACAAACTCAACCTACCAATCAAGCAAAACAACACACAAAATCATAGGACTAAGATAATGCATGCAAGCATGCCAAACTTTGTTTTATTTGGAAAAGTGGTTCCTAATGGATCATAAACATTTGAAAGCACCTAATGGTCATTTTATAAAGTGGCAAAGTCATTTGCAAAAGGTTTTCACTTCATAAACCATTTTCAAAACAAGGCATCACTTTATGTGGTGTAAAATATTTTTACTAAGGCATTAATCTATAGGGTACACCAAATAAGTTTTCAAACCATAAAACTTGGTGTTTGGGGTCAGAGAGTTTAAAACAAAACATTTCCCAAAAGTTTTCCTTCAAAACCATTTTTAATAAATAACCATATTTCTATTTGACTAGAAATGGTTTTAAATCAAAGAATCATTATTTTGTTCCACCAAATACATTTTTGAATCCACAAAGTGTTTCCTATGGTCAGTAGGTTCAAATCAATCCAATTGCCAAAGATTTTATTCCCAAAAACATTTTTGAACAATTTTTACAATCTTAACAAGCATACAAAAGTTTCTGCAAAAACAAGCAAACTAACAGATACTATTTACTAAACCAAAGGAATGGTTAGCTAGGGCTTGTCTCACTGATTCCAATGATACCAAATTTGCAAGTTTTGGACGTGTGGTTTAAAAGTTACAGTGGTTTCAAAATGGCACTTAAATCTGATTTCAAAATCTATTTTAAACAGAAACTGTCCACGCGTCGCGCCGTGATTGGTCGGTACCGGTTCGTGTGGATCGCACAGCTGCAGCCGTTGGATCTAAACTGATCGCGTGGCCCAGAACACGTACCCCTTCGCTGTTAAGTAATTCTATCCTATCCACCAGATCACGATCGGACGGCTGCGGTGAGCTCGACCTTAAACGAGTGGCGCTGCGGCGGCTACTGGCGGCGGAGCGACCAGACGGTGGCGGCGCCGGTGAAATAGGAAGCGAGGGAGGAGGGTAAGGTGCTCACCAGATTCGCAGGGCTGTGGTGATGCTCAAGGTACTGTTGGCTTGACAAGGGGCGCTCGGGGTCTGCTGCAATTCTTCGCCGGAGTTTGCAACGGCGTGTGGCGGCTCTGGTTGTTGCCGAGGCGACGCTGCTGATCGCCCTAAGGCAGGACAAGGGTCTGGTTAGATGCAGCAGGACACGGTGTAGGTGTGTGTGCGAACGAGAGGGGAAGAGGCGGTCGGAATCTACCTGGGAACTTGCCGGAGTTGAAGACAGACGCGGCGGCGCACAATCGAAGCGGTTGGCGTTGTTCTGAGGCGCCCGCGGTCGAACGAGAGGCACGGACAGATGCGCCAAGAGGTGGGGAATGTGTGTGCGTGGTCGATGAGGCAAGGGGCGGCAGAGGTTAGCCGGAATTGTCCGGAGACGGTGGTCGGAGCAGAGGGTGCGCAAGCTCGATTCAGGCAGCCTGGGGGCGCATTTGGGGGAGGAGACAGAGGGGAAACGGAGGAGAGTTGTTGGCGTTTATCACTGCGTGGTCACGGCGAGGTTTAATCCATCCATCAACGCGAATTCAAGGGAATTAACACGGCAGTAAACGGCGAGGAACGGTCGACGCGGTGGAGACGATGAACAAAAAAGGGTGGGGCATACCTATCAGCGAGAAAGGAGGTGAGGGGGAGGGTCCACCGGTCAGCTTCTCTGCGGGTTAACAAGTTGGTGCGAATCGTTTTCTTTCGGAGAGGGGGAGCTGGGCTGTTTGCTGGGCCTTGTTGGGCTGGGTCCTTTGTACTATTTTTTTCTGTCTGAATGATTTAACCTTTTCTATTTCTATTTACTGATTTGAAAATCAAACAAACATTCATACATTCAAACAATTCAAACATTCAACACTCCTTGCACTTGAATTTGGTTCTGTTTAACAACATAAACCAATTCCCAAAATAAAATAAAATAATTTTTATTTTTATTAGGATCTATTTAATAATTTAAATAAAATAGACCTTTAGTTATTTAATCAAATACGGTTTGATTTATTTAATAAAATCTCCATTTGAAATCCAAATATTTTCAAAACAAAATAACCTTTTATTTTAGGGTCCATTAATAATTAAATAAAATAGACCTTCATTATTAAATCAAATAGGATTTGTTTTATTAAAATATTTATTTTGAAATCTAAAATAAAACCAAAACACTTCATTAGGTTTTATTGGAGAATATAAAATATTTGGAAAATTTATTTAAAACAAATAAATAAGTTTTAGTGTTTTATTTAAAATGGGAAAAGCCTTTACTTTAATAAAATTGGATATTAAATCCCTATTATTTTATTTAAATAAACCTTTGCTATTTTTATTCAAAACAAAATGTTTTAATTCAAAAGCTTGGCCAAGGTTTTAATTTGGCTTTATAAAATAATCTTTATTTATAAATCCACCTTTTCATTTGAAAACAAAATCTTTTATTAAAAGATCCAAAATAGTAATTTTAAATATTTTTATTTTCCTTTAATAAAAGTTTATCTTTTTAAATCTCTTTAGGATTTTATTTGATCCAAATTGGTTTGAAGGTTTCCATTTGGATTCAAAAGTTTCTTCTGGCCCTGAAAATCAACAAAGTTTTATTTTATTCATTTATTTTTCACATTACAAGATTTGGAAAATCTTGGGATGTGACAGTAACCCCAAGCGTAGGGTGTGAAGAGCAAGCAACAAGTTTTCCCTCAGTTGAGACCGAGGTTATCGAACCATAAGGAGGAAGGAAACGTCACACAGGTGTTGCAAGCAACGCGGAGACCTGCTGTCGTGGGAATGACCACGGCAGATACTGCAATCGGCAGCGAGTAGTAGAACATGGGGCAAGGGCGGCCAGCCATCTGCGGTGCGAGATGAGGGCGGAGACACAAGGATTTACCCAGGTTCGGCCCCCCGGAGGGTAAAGACCCACTCCTGCTAGATTGTATTATGGTGGAAGTACAATGGGGCAAGCTCGGTGGCTAGGCAGCGAGTCGCTTGGGTGGATGATGGAACGTAACGTCTACACACCCTCTAGGGAGGTTTATATAGACTCACCTCCCTAGGGTTTACAGATCTCAACCGAATCAGTTAAGGTTTCAGCAATCACTAGTAGAAAACATGCCATCCGTTCGCGCCCCCTCGGAGCATTAGTCCCGGTTACGTCACCAACCGGGACTAATGCTGGCACGCGTCCCGGTTGGAGCGGGCACGGGGCCAGGGGGCATGCGTCCCGGTTGATAAGGGGGAATACGTCCCGGTTGGAGCAACCAACCGGGACTAAAGGTTTGGCCACAGCCACGTGGCGTGGCACGCACCTTTAGTCCCGGTTGGTGGCTCCAACCGGGACGTATTCTTCTGCCCTCTATAAATGCAACACCCCAGCCCCCTCTGCTCCACTCTGTTTTTTCGAATGGTGGAAGGTGTGAGGGGTGTGCTAGTTTTTTCTCTTCTATGCATGCATTGAAGGTGTTTGATGAAATGTTTGAGTGAAAAATCCCGTTGAATTTCTCATAGAACAAAAATATAGAAGGTGTCCGAGACGCACTTGAGCTTTCTCCTCTTTATTTCCCTCGATCGAGGTTAGCAATCTTATCTTTTCTAGGTCATTGATACAATTCATGTGTCGGTGTGAATTGGTTATTTCACTATTTATGATGTCCTGTTTTTTGATAAACTTACTTATATGACGCAGATGAACGGTCGGGAATGGATGTACGGTGACCGGCGCGTAGCCGGGTATATCAAAGGCATGGATAAATTTATCGATGTGGCTACGGCAAACAAAGAGAATGGATTTATACGTTGTCCATGTGTTCAATGTCGGAACAACAAGGAGTACTCTTCCTCGAAAATCATTCGCGGCCACCTGATTATGAAAGGT
This sequence comes from Avena sativa, assembly GCA_916181665.1. Lineage (NCBI taxonomy): Eukaryota > Viridiplantae > Streptophyta > Magnoliopsida > Poales > Poaceae > Avena > Avena sativa. The sequence goes on along the minus strand of OV702283.1, from coordinate 406,103,167 downwards.
TTCATGCGCAACTATAATTGCTGGACCAAGCATGGGGAAAGAGGGGTTATGATGGAAGATGGTGAAGAAGAAGATGATGATAACAACTATCATCATATGTTTCCTGAATACAGTGATACTGCAATGGAAGACAATGCAGAGGAAAGAGGTGAAGAACGGGCATCAGATGAGCCGGCTGATGAACTTGGTAGGGTCATTTCTGATACAAAGCGGGACTGTGAAACAGAAAATGAGAAGTTGAAGTTAGAGGGCATGTTAGAAGATCACAAGAAATTGTTGTACCCAAATTGTGAAGATGGCAGCACAAATCTCGGTACCACACTGGAATTGTTGCGATGGAAGGCAGAGTGTGGTCTAACTGACTCCTCATTTGAAAAGATGCTGAAAATAATGAAGCCGAAGTTTCCAAAACATAACGAACTTCCCGAGAGTACCTACGAAGCAAAGAAGACTCTCTGTCCTCTAGGATTAGATGTGCAAAAGATACATGCATGCATTAATGACTGCATCCTCTACCGCGGTAAGGAGTGTGAGAATTTAGATAAATGCCCGGTATGCAATGCGTTGCGGTATAAGATCAGACGAGATGACCCTGGTGATGTTGAGGGAGAGCCCCTCCGGAAGAGGGTTCCTGCTAAGGTTATGTGGTATGCTCCTATAATACCAAGGTTGAAACGCATGTTCAGAAACAAAGAGCATGCCAGGTTGTTGCGATGGCACAAAGAAGACTGTAAGAAATACGGGAAGTTGAGACACCCTACTGATGGGTCACAGTGGAGAAAAATCGAGAGAGACTTCCCAGACTTTGCAGGTGATGCAAGGAACTTATGGTTTGGTCTAAGTACGGATGGCATGAATCCTTTTGGGGAGCAGAGCTGCAGTCACAGCACCTGTCCCGTGACTCTATGTATCTACAACCTGCCTCCTTGGTTGTGCATGAAGCGTAAGTTCATTATGATGCCAGTGCTCATCCAAGGCCCGAAGCAACCGGGCAACGACATTGATGTGTACCTTAGGACATTAGTTGAAGAACTCTTACAGTTGTGGGGCAAACCAGGTGTATGTGCGTGGGATGAGAACAAACAGGAGCCATTTGATCTACGAGGGTTGTTATTCGTAACCATCAATGATTGGCCTGCTCTTAGTAACCTTTCAGGACAGACAAATAAGGGATATAAGGCATGCACCCACTGTTTAGATAAGACCGAAGGTACATATTTGCATAAATGCAAGAAGGTTGTGTACCTGGCGAATCGACGATTTCTTCCGACCAATCATCCCGTAAGAAAAAAAGGCAAGCATTTCAAAGGTGAGGCAGATCACCGGAAGAAGCCTGAACTCCCTGCTGGTGATGATGTATTTGGTATGGTCAAGGACATAGAAGTAATCTTTGGAAAGGGTCCCGGTGGTCAATCAGTTCCGAACGACGTCGCTACAGGACACGCACCCATGTGGAAGAAGAAATCTATATTTTGGGAGCTGCCATATTGGAAAGTCCTGCGTGTCCGCTCTTCAATCGACGTGATGCATGTGACGAAGAATCTCGGCGTGAACCTGCTAGGATTCCTAGGCGTGTATGGGAAGAAAAAAGATACACCTGAAGCACGGGAGGACCAACAAATTATGAAAGACCCAAAGAACATGCATACACATAACAAGACGGATAAAGGGCGTCACTTAAGTCGTGCCAGCTATGCTCTTACCAAAGCAAAGAAGGAAATCTTTTTTGAAGTCCTTTACAGTATCAAGGTGATGTCGGGCTTCTCATCTAATATAAAAGGGATAATAAATATGGCAGAGAAAAAGTTCCAAAACCTGAAGTCTCATGACTGTCACGTGATTATGACGCAGTTGCTACCGATTGCATTGAGGGGGCTTCTACCGGAAAATGTTCGAGTACCCATTGTGAAGCTGTGTTCATTCCTCAATGCAATATCTCAGAAGGTAATCAATCCAGATATTCTGCCAAGGTTATAGAAGGATGTGGTACAATGTCTTGTTAGTTTTGAATTGGTGTTCCCACCATCCTTCTTCAATATTATGACGCATCTCCTGGTTCATCTAGTGGAAGAGATTGCCATTCTCGGTCCGGTATTTCTGCACAATATGTTCCCCTTTGAGAGGTTCATGGGAGTCTTAAAGAAATATGTTCATAACCATGCTAGACCAGAAGGAAGCATCTCCAAGGGATATGGAACAGAGGAGGTCATTGAGTTTTGTGTTGACTTTATTCCTGACCTTAAGCCAATTGGTGTTTCTGACTCACGGCATGAGGGAAGACTAAGTTGAAAAGGCACGCTGTGAAAGAAAGCAATGATATGTAGGGACGGGGATTCTTTCACTAAAGCACACTACACCGTTCTACATAATTCCACCTTGGCAGCTCCGTATATCGAGGAACACAAGAATATTGTACGCTCCAAAAACCCGGGGAAGCCTGAATCATGGATTACAGATGAACACATGAAGTCTTTCGGTGGTTGGATGCGGACACATCTCTTGAATGACACCACTGTTGGAGATCAGCTATACTTGTTGGCCGCGTCACCATCTTCTACTGTATTGAATTTCCAAGGGTACGAAATAAATGGGAATACATTCTACACGATCGCCCAAGATAAAAAGAGCACCAACCAAAATAGTGGTGTCCGCTTTGATGCAATAGACGAGAATGGACAAAAGGACACATATTATGGTTACATAGAGGAGATATGGGAACTAGACTATGGAGTCTCTTTTAAGGTCCCTTTGTTTCGCTGCAAATGGGTCAACCTGAATGGGGAAGGGGTAAAGATAGACCAGTTGTACGGAATGACAACAGTGGATCTCAACAATCTTGGTTATAGAGATGAACCATTCGTCCTAGCCAATGATGTGTCTCAGGTTTTCTATGTGAAGGACATGTCCTCCAGACCGAAAAAAAGAAAAAAAATGCAAACGAATACATCATATGATGAGCCAAAGCGTCACATAGTTCTTTCAGGGAAAAGAAACAGCGTGGGAATCGAGGACAAGACAGACATGTCAGAAGATTATAATAAGTTTGATGAAATTCCGCCCTTCACAGTGAAAACTGACCCAAGCATTCCGTTAAGTAAAGAAGATGCTCCATGGTTACGTCTGAAGCGATCATAAGGACACTACTAGGAAAACGGCCTTTAGTGGCGCACCTGAAACCATCATCTGTGGCGCACCTGTAGTGCGCCACGGGCCTTGCGCTACGGCTATCTCTCAGCCGTGGCGCACTGCCTAGTGCGCCACGGTTGTGTAGAGATAGGCGTAGCGCACCTCCTAGTGCGCCACAGAAGTTTGGCGTGGTGCGCTACCCCTTGGATCTTCTGTGGCGCACTACCTAGTGCGCCACTAAACATCCATGGTGCGCTTTAGGTGTAGTGCGCCACAGAAGGTAGACCATGTGCGCCACAGATGTATTTTTTGTTTTTTTTAATTTCCAAGCCAGATTATATGCAATACAGATTATATACAATATTACAGCAGATATACACACACAGATACAGGATATACAATTATATATATAAATACTCAATATGAAAAACAAGATTGAAACAAATACATATAGATAAGTCTCATACATGAATACATAGTCCAAGTTACATTGTTTTGATCATGTTACAAAGTAGTAGTTGGTGACATGCGAATACATGTGTTGATCGAACAAGTTAGAGCTCGGAAGCTCGCCTAGACATCTAAACTAGCTAGCTAGACACAAACGCGGGATAAATAACCAAAGAAGATAAGCATGATCACCGCCGCGACGAAGGTGTAGGTCTTCATCCGGTTCCTTGTCCTAACTACCGCTAGATAGCGCGTGTATCTAGCTTCCGCCTCCGCCATAGTGTTGTACCCTTTGTAGCTATTGCCGCTGAAACGGTGCACCTGTCTCCGGCAGTCTTCCCAATCATCGTAGACTCCGGGAACCCGTCCCTTGTACACGACGTACCACGTCATCTACAAGTTGACAATAATAACTAACCGGTGATTGAAAAAACATGTATAATTAAAGTCGCATATGAAGATACACTTATAGAAAGTACTCTTAAATCAAAAAGAGCAAACTCAAAAAGCATGCCTCATATATAACTAGGTTGTTGGGCATAGGAATATGCTTATGACGGGACTGTTAGCCAAGTAGGATGCACAATTCCTGGACTTGTGCATATCACAAGGCTAACAATCCCGTCATAGCACATTCACATATATATTGTGCCACGACATTTCAATCATCGGCATATTCTCGAAAAAGACAAAAATAACTCGAAAAGCATGCCTCATATATAACTAGGTTGTTGGACACAGGAATATGCTTATGACGGGACTGTTAGCCAAGTAGGATGCACAATTCCTGGACTTGTGCATATCACAAGGCTAACAATCCCGTCATAGCACATTCACATATATATTGTGCCACGACATTTCAATCATCGGCATATTCTTGAAAAAGACAAAAATAACTCGAAAAGCATGCCTCATATATAACTAGGTTGTTGGACACAGGAATATGCTTATGACGGGACTGTTAGCCAAGTAGGATGCACAATTCCTGGACTTGTGCATATCACAAGGCTAACAATCCCGTCATAGCACATTCACATATATATTGTGCCACGACATTTCAATCATCGGCATATTCTCGAAAAAGACAAAAATAACTCGAAAAGCATGCCTCATATATAACTAGGTTGTTGGACACAGGAATATGCTTATGACGGGACTGTTAGCCAAGTAGGATGCACAATTCCTGGACTTGTGCATATCACAAGGCTAACAATCCCGTCATAGCACATTCACATATATATTGTGCCACGACATTTCAATCATCGGCATATTCTCGAAAAAGACAAAAATAACTCGAAAATCATGCCTCATATATAACTAGGTTGTTGGACACAGGAATATGCTTATGACGGGACTGTTAGCCAAGTAGGATGCACAATTCCTGGACTTGTGCATATCACAAGGCTAACAATCCCGTCATAGCACATTCACATATATATTGTGCCACGACATTTCAATCATCGGCATATTCTCGAAAAAGACAAAAATAACTCACACTTGTCGTCCGAGAACCAAAGAGTAAGCAAAAAAACCAAAGAGTAAGCAAAAAAACCAAGCATTGATTGATATATAATAATAATAAGCAAAATAAGTAAGCGGTGATTCATAAACCTAATAAGATAAGTACACTTGTCGTCCACACACACACACAAAGGTCATCTATAGTTTGCAACTACAACTAGGCTAACATCAAGCCTTCTGGCTCGGCTTAGGGAACGGGAGGACGCCCTGTCTCGTCATGAACTTCCTATAGTCACCCTGCATCTCTAAGCGATCTTCTATGTCACGGTTATTCGGGATATTTCCTCCGTAGAAGATCCCCCCCGAAGTCATGACATCACGAAAGATGATTGCCCCAAACTGCTGCTGGATGCGATACATCTCTTGTCTAATATCTGAATCATTGATCTTGGCCTTTGCTTCGGCCCACTGTTTGAGATGATCTGGCAGCGTAGAATTCTGCTGGTCAAGTAGGAACGCCCTCATGTGATGGAGTGCGTAGTAGGCTTCCTTCTTACTGTTTTCCGGCTGCTTCACGCAGGGGAACTCTGTTACGTGGTTGAAGACGTGCCTGCCGAACTTGACCTTCTTACGCACGAAGCTGGTGCCTTCCGTCGAGGCAAAGCCAGTGAGAGCATCATCCAGAACTTCCTTGATCTTGTCGTAGTTTTTCTTCTTTTCTAGACTCCTCGAGTCGAAATACGTGGCGTGGGAATGCTTCGGCGATAAGGAGATGAGCGTGCAGTGTTCATCTCTGCGCAAAAAATTCAAATGGAATGTGTTGAAAAAAGAATGATGATGATCTAATAAAGCCAATCGACGGTGGCGACTGAATAACGACTTACTCGGGAAAGTAAGGCACGAGAATGTATTCCTTTGTCTTGTTCGCCACGAGGATTCTTTTTAGGTACGAGGCCACGATACGTCGTTCGGCTGGGGAACCCAAGCAGCCGTCACGCATGTAGTAGGGGTCCACTATAGCGATGCCCGGTGTGTTCTCTCTAATGATCTGCGTGGCCAGGCTGAGAGAAAAGAGACGGACCATGGTATAGTGCAGCGGGTATAAGTGGAACATATTGAAGATGTCCTCGAACCGCAGGAAGAACAGATCCGCGGGGGCAGTGTAGACGAAGCCCAAGCCTGGTGGCACCTTAACCACGAATACCGGGTGCGAGGGATCTTTCTCCGATAGAAGGCGTCTCTCTATCGTCAGCACGCCGTCATGCACACTCTGCAGTTCCGAACTGGCGAGCTTCCGCAAATTCTTAGGTAGCATGGGCTCACCCGCCACATGAATCCTCCACATAATACCCTCGGGTCTTGGTGGCCCGTCCCGAAACCTGATCGGATTCGCAGTTGTTGACGCCACCGGCTGGCTCGAGCTGCTAGATTTTCTTTTCCTGCCCTTTTTTCCTTTTGGAGAGCGGGCAGGCACCGCAATCTGAGCACCGGCCGCCCTATGTAGTGTGTCAGGGCTTAGAATAAAGGGCCGGTTGGTTGTATCAGCTGGCTCTGTAAAGGCGCAAGCTGGAGGCGTCTCCTGAGAACCAAACAGACGCTTGGTGATAGTGGCTTTCTCTGTGGGGCCACCAGCTAGGTCTTCTTCGTTGCCAAACTGAGTGCTGAAGAAGTGATCATTCCAGTCTTCGAAGTCCTCGGCCGGATCCTGCGCCATGTGCATATCATCAACATGATCATCCGACCCACCGCGTGGAGGTGACGGCGAGGGCGGTAAGGGGGCCTTGCCACCGCTTGTCGCTGGCACGACAGGCGGTGTTGTTGTCTGTGGCGTGATGGCCCCCGCCGTCCCCAAACGGATCATGCTCTTTGGCCATAGCAAGAACAAGCCGAAGCAACTTCTGAGGACAGCCGACTCTTCTTCATCCGCTCCTGGGGGTTGAATGGGAGGTTCCAGGTCGTCGCAGCCCCTTAGCACCCGACTAATTTTAACCCTGTGCACGCTATCTGGCATTGGTTTTGAGTGGAACGTGCGCTGCAAGGGTTGAATGATGGTACCCTTGGCAACATCCCTCAGCTCGTTGTTCACGTAGCATAAGAGAGTGCAAGGAACATCCGTCTGCAGAAAACATGTACGGCGTCGTCAGAGCGAGATGCCACAAGAGTAATATATAGATGGCATGAAAGGCGGTAATTAAAGCAATTTGTTTACCGTGATGGCGTCGAGATCGGCTAATGTCGACGCACCGCATACGGCGACGGGCGTGCAAGAGACGAAAGGGCTGCTTGATGGCGCGGTGCTGGCCGCCGGTGTATTCTCCCTACCGACGGGTGCTTGGAGCTCCGGTGCCGCCGCGACGATGGCAGGGGGGCACCAACATGTACTCCGGCGCCGCGGTGATGGCAGGGGGAGTCACCAACACTTGCGGTGCCGCGGTGCTAGCGGGCGGAGTCACGAACACGTAGTTCGCCTGATTCGTCGGCGCCGCGTTGTTCGAGTGGCTGCTGACCATGCTTGGAATCGGGCACGGCCCTACTCGACCACCCGCACTCCAGTTCGCTATTGACTCCACCAAGGTAGGCAGGAAGGACGTAAGGGTGATTGCCAGGTTGTCTTGGACGATCTGCGGGATCCGCGCCACTTGTGCCTTAAGTTCTTGAACCTCTTTGTTTTCCTCCTCGCTCCTTCCCGACGGTGCCACATGCGTCCTCGGCGGTGGACCAAAATGATCCACCCAATTCTTACCCCCGAGGCCGGCCAGACGGCCAGCCGACGACGGCTTCTTCGTAACTGGCTCTATTTTCTTGGCCCGGTTCATCGCCCTGTTAAAAGGGTTATCCCACCGGGTGGCCGCCGTCGACCCCTGGGATGAGGAACCCTGGGATCCATGACTAGCAACAATTTCCTCCTCCTGCAGAAGAAGTAACAGTGAATCATTTAGATCATCGATTAGATTGCAATCATGTTGATCCGCGGTAATTAGATTATACTTACCACAATTTCCTCGAATTCCTTCACCGCAGGATCCGCGGTGAGTTGTTTGGTTTTTGGGTCCACATGGTAACGGGCCCTGATGAAGTTTCGAACCTGCCCGGGTTCGAATTTAGCAAAGGGGTTTTCTATCCCCTTGGATCTATACTCTTCGTCCTCCTTATTCCATTTGGCCTCCGCGGTTCTGTATCCACCAGATCCGAGATGGTGATGACCTATATTCATCGCCTGCAGCACCTTTCCCCGATTACTATTGGCCAGGGCTCTTTCGGATTCACACCTCTCCTTGAACTCCCGGAACTGATCTTCGGTGATCTGCGGGTCAATGTTCTGGATCTCCTCGAGACTTTTGCCTTCTTTATAGATCTTCTTCTTTATCCGGGTTCTCCAGCTGGCCAGGGCGGTGCTCATCTTTGTGAGGGCGGATTTGTTTACTTTGTTCCCATGATAATTTGTGTTCTGATACTTAGCGGGGAACTTGTATCTTGCGTGCAGCTTCTCGAAGAGGAGTGTGCGCAAGTGGCCATTATCTTTATGCCGGAGATTCTCGGTGTTGATCGAGATGGTTGTCCGGGTGATCGCCGCCACTTGCCCACCGTACCCTTTGACGACAAGGGCGGGCTCCAAAGGAACCCCTGATGGGCTCACTTCGGTAATTTCCTCCCTGACCGTGCCGACCGTGTTCGGGCGCCGGTCCTTCGGCTTCTTCTTCTTCTTAGGAGGGTTGCTACCACTCCCTGTGCCCTCGCCGCCATCAGTGGTTTCATCGTCCGCCGTTCCTTCGGCTTCTTCCTCCGCGTCTTCCATCTCATCATCCTCGCTCTCTGAAGGATGGTATTCTTCATCGTCTTCTAGACGCTGGGCCGCCTCCCAGAATGTCAATTGTTTATTCGGAGGTCTGAGTTCTCCTTCAGCGCTGATGCGCTTAGAACATCCAGCCTCGTCGTTGTCACACATCTTTGCACTAATAAAAAACAAATAATTGGTTAAATGCACGGAAAAATCCGGCATGACCTTTGCTAATTTTCTTAAACTAGGAGTGCCCGATTTCTGCCAAAACGGAAGTTAATCAACATTCCGGCAAAAATCGGGACTCATTTCATACAAGAACCTGCATACACACATAATAAAGTGCTTCATATACAAGCACAAGCACAATTTCAAGGTGCTGTTGTCCCAGCACAGATAGTAGTAGAAGCACATGAGTAGCACCACAGATAGTAGTAGCCAGAGCAACACTAGGATGGATATAAGGCCAGCACAACCACAGATAGTAGTAGCCAGAGCAACCTATAGCCAGCACAACTGCACAACCAGCACACAATAAATCTGTTTCATGCAAAAATGGAGCACAACTAGAATAAATGGCCAACACACAAACAGTACATCAAGCATAAATGGTAACCACAAGAATGATCACTGAACAATCTATTGACAATCCAGATTTGTGAAGCCGAGAGCAGCACCTTAAACAAGCAAGTAATACTTGCAAGTACAGATTAAATTAGTGATCACTGAACAACCCGCTGCTATCCATGATACCTCTATTATGATTCCAGATTCATGAAGGTGAGAGTAGGGGCCCAAAACGAACAATACTTCCAAGTACAGATAATATTAGCCGCAAAATATTTTACATCTGTCACTTACTCAACAACTATCTCAAGTTATGAGATAGGGGCAATACTAAACCTAGATATTCCAAGCTAGGCTAAGGAAAAATGGGACTGTTACAGTATCTCAGGGCTTCTAAACCATATGCTTTTAGTCTTGAGCACTAAGAGGCTTCTAAACCATATGCTTCTAAACCGATGATCATGAACTCTTGAGCACTAAGAGGCCCAAGACCATCACATGCTTTTAGTCCTTCCATATGCAAATAAGTAAAATAATGTGAATATTTTTTACTGATGAACTATCATAGTAACAAACCTAACAAAAGGATCAAATCATTCTATAGATTCTGAACCCTATAGATCAACATACTATATGTGGCATTAATCAGTATGTGACATATATACTGAATCAACCCTATAGATTCTGAATGCTGAATTGATGCCACCCTATGAGTGATTGATCTATAGTATGCTGAACAGTATGTGGATTTATAGGGTGGACATATAGTATATATGCAAACTGCAAGCACAACAGTACTAAATCCACATACTATATGTTCAGAAGAGCAAGCAGTGCAACAGAGATTAAAAGAGGTGGCATCAATTCAGCATTGCATTGTGTTTTGCTAAGCATTTGCATTGTGCATGGACTAAATGACCAAATTACTCGCAAAAAAATGACCAAATTGGCACATCAACGGTCCATTTGGTTTCTCTGTCTTACACATACAAAGATATACATGCCATCTTCACTTAACTAGCATCGCTCATCAGGTCACTAGCAGTATGTATATAGAAAGATATACATGCCATCTTTGTCAATAATTACAGATGCTTTCTCGAGGCAGCCTGCAAGCACCAAACTACATTTTTGTCTAACATTCTGCAAGCACTAGCACATTTTTGTCTAACATTCTGCAAGCACTAGCACATTTTTGTCTAACATTCTGCAAACACCAAAGTACAATAGCCTAACCCTAACCAGATGCAATGGATTCAGGAAGAAAATAGCCTAACCCTAACCAGATGCAAACACCAAAGTACAATAGCCTAACCCTAACCCTCTGAGGAGAGAGAGGGGGAGAAGGATAGAGGGGAGGGGCAGAGCTCACCTCTGAGATTGCTCGAGGAGAGAGGGGGAGATGACGACGACGAGGGCTGGCGGACGAGGTAACGAGGGGGAGGGAGCGGCAGAGCGCCTTGCCGTCGGAGGAGCGGAGCCGACTCTGCAGGAACCTCGCCGCCACCGACCTCCTCCTCCACGGAACGAGCGCGCGGACAAGGCGGCCTCCTCCTCCTCCTAGCGTGGAGGCCTCCTCCTCCTGGCGTCGCGGCCTCCTCCTCTTGGGATGCGGCGGCGGTGGCGCCTCGATGCGGGGATGGGATGGGCCGGGATGGGGACGATGTGTCTGAGGACGACGATGGGAGGGCTGGCTCACGCGCACAGTTGACTAGTCCAACCCACACACGCGTAGCGCACCCTGGCCAAGTGCGCTACAGTTATCCGTAGCGCACTTGGCCAGGGTGCGCTACGCGTGTGTGGGTTGGACTATCAGATAAGAGGGCGGCCGTCCCACTAGTTAACACTAGTACTGTCTTACCCCACTGGTTCTGCCCTTAGCTCTATTCTAAACGATGAGCACCCAGGTTCGAATCCTGGTGCTCCACTTTTTTATTTTTACTTTAAAAATACTTTAAAATGTTCCAAAAAATACTTTAAAATGTTCCAAAAGTGGTGATACATGCCATACAAATTTTGTTTTGTTTTTAAAATACTTTTAAATATTCCAAAAATGCCCAAAAGTGATAATATATGTCATAAAAGTGTTACAAATATGATTCAAAGTATAACTAAATTTCATAATACTTTGTCCATGAATATTACAATCTTTTTCGACCACGCGTTTTACAATATTTTTTGAGCTAGCATTTTACAATCTTTTTTCCCTTATTTGTCGCGGTTGAATAATTTAGCCCCGGCACTTTAATGTTTCTTCTTTCGAACGGGCTACCTTTTTTGGGTAGGGTTGTCCTTTTTCTTCTTGTGATGTATGTTGCTGCATCGTAGTCGTCGTCATCTTCAATCTTTGGATCGCCGTACTGGTCGAAGTCTTGCTCGTTGGCGACTCCATCCATTCCGATGATGTTTCTTTTTCCTCTCCTCACGACAACACGGCTAGGCTTTGTCGGGTCGGTAATGAAAAAACATTGGTCCACTTTGGTAGCCAGTACCCACGGTTCATTTTTCGCGGCCACGTTTGCACCGGCGGCCTTGGATTTGGCTGCTTCGCGTATAACCATGGTTGTGAAATACCGGTCTTCTCTTTCGACGCTCTTTGCCCATATGACACGGAACGTTTGCTCGATCAAAGTCTGCGCGTCGAAAATCGAAGTCTGCATGCAGTATGCGACGACCCTCTCGGTGACCAGATCCGTCGAGCTTGCCAAGGTGTCTGTTGACGGGAAGACCGACAGGGTTCTCGATGTCTAGATAATTCGTGCAGAAAGAGATGCACTCTTCGGCCAGAAAGCCCTTGGCTATGCTTCCATCTGGATGGGACCTGTTGCGAACGTATCCTTTGATGTGTCCGTTCATCCTTTCGAACGCCATCATGCTGCGGAGGAACATCGGCCCGAGTTGTACGATGTCCTCCACGACATGGACCAGCAGATGCACCATAATGTCGAAGAATGCGGGTGGGAAGTAGACCTCAAGCTCACATAGTATCACCACGATCTCCTCCTGTAGCCTTCCGAGCTGATTCAAGCCAATCGACTTCCTAGAGATGACGTCGAAAAACTTGCATAGGCCAAATAACGTTTCACGGACGTGCTCGTCCATTATCCCTCTTAGTGCGACCGGAAGTACCTGCGTCATTAGCACGGCACAGTCGTGAGACTTCATGCCACTGAACCTCTGCTTCGCCTCGTCTAGGTATCTGCTTATCTTGCCCGCGTAGCCGTAAGGAAATTTGACTCCTAGAAGGCACTTGAAAAACTGTTTGATCTCATCCTGGCTTAGAGTGAAGCAAGAAGGAGGGCAGTAATATTCGTTCTTCTTGAACTTTTTACCCTTCCGACGACCTTGTGTCGTCTCCGACTCATGATCATCGTCATCTTCCTGATCATCAGGAGTAGTGCGTCCTCCGTGAAGCTCCTTCCGGATACCCAAGCATATCAGGTCGTGCCTTGCTTTCGGACCATCTTTCTTCCTATCTGGCATGTTGATTATGGTGGCGACCAGACTCTCGCACACGTTTTTCGTGATATGCATGATGTCGAGGCTATGAGGCGTGCGGAGAAACTTCCAGTATGGCAACTCCCAGAAAACAGACCTTGTTTTCCATACCTTCATCAGCGGCTTGTCTTGTTGCTGCCTCTTTCGCTTCTTTCCAGGCTTAGGACAATCTTTCCAGTTTTTCAGCAACTCTTCCACTTCTTCGCTGCTCCTACGCTCTGGGATTCCTCGGGTCTCTGATTTGCCATCGAACAGGTCTCCACGTTTTCTCCATGGATCATTCTTGCCGAGCCACCTCCGGTGCGCCATGAACACGGTTTTCGATGACCCTGGATCTTTCTCTAGTTGGAGATAGCTTGTGTTATCCATGCACCTAACGCATGCGCAGAATCCTTGGATAACCTGCCCCGAGATATACCCGCAACCTGGATAGTCTTGCACCGTAGTGACCAACGCGGCTCTCATAGTGAAATAATCTTGTGCGACGGCGTCGTAAGTATTGGCTCCAGATTCCCATAACGTGGCTAGCTCCTCTTTCAACAGCCCGAGATACAGATTGATGTCGGTACCAGGTTGTTTCGGCCCTTGAATTAGCATACTCATTTGTATGTACTTCTTCTTCATGCACAACCATGGAGGGAGGTTGTACATCCATACAAACACGGGCCAAGTGTTGTGCGTGCTGCTCTGGCTACCGAACGGATTGAGTCCATCGGTGCTCGCACCAAGCCTGATGTTCCTCGAATCTCCACCGAATTCTGGGAATTCGAGGTCCAATGCTTTCCACTGGCTAGCATCTGAAGGGTGCGTCAGCAGCTCATCCTTTTCGGGGTCATCATCATCTCCTGGCTTCTTCCTTTCCGCATGCCATCGCATGAGCTTCGCTTCCTTAGGGTCCGCGAAATAGCGCTGCAGACGAGGGGTGATAGGAAAGTACCATACCACTTTTCGAGGTGCTTTCTTCCCTTTCTTGTATTGACTCACGCCGCACACCGGACATGTGGTTTTCTCCGCGTCCTCGCCCCGATAAATGATGCAATCGTTGATGCATACGTGATATCTAACGTGCGGTAGATCGAGAGGACAGACGATTTTCTTGGCATCCTCGATACTAGTTGGACATGTGTTCCCCTCCGGGAGACGATCGTGCCAGAATGCCACCATATCGTCGAAGCTTGCGTCGCTCAATTTGTGCTTTGCCTTCATCTCCATAGACTTGAGCGTTACATTCAACAGGGTATCATCGGGCCTGCATCCTTCATACAATGGAGTAACCGCGTCTTTCTCAAGTTGCGCAAGCTTGGCTTTCTCTCTAGCGGCAGCCCTGGCGTTACTCGTCTGCTTGAGAAGCAGCTCTTGCACATAAGGGTCCCGCACCCAGCCTGACGTTGTTCCATCGTCGTCTGCTCCTTCGGCATCTAGATCATCATCATCCCGGTCTGCTTCCGCACCTTCACCATCTCCAGGAGCCTCTTCATCATCTCTCCCGTTCTCGCCGTGATGATGATCATCGTCATGTTGGCCACCTTCTTCACCGTCTCCATCATCTACGCCATCGCTTATCCAACGAGTGTATCCATCCATGAAACCATGGCGGAGCAAGTGCGCCTGCAGATTCCCGGAATCTGGGTCGATCACCCAGTTGAGTTTGCATCTTTTGCACAGACATCTTATATCTGTCTTGTTATTTCGTATCATGTCGGCCGTCGCACATTTCAAAAATCTAGCCACAATGCCTTCGCTCATTATGCGGACCATTTTTGCCTGCATGATGTACACGGTACAATTTTGAAGTCTATTAGAACTACATAATGAATGCATGCATGCAATGGTCGATAGAAAATTTCGGCATGACCTATCCTAAAATTAGGACCTTTGCGAAATGCCAAAGTCTTGCCAAAATGGAAATGAATCAACATTTTGGCAAAACAAATGGCAACTTGTTCACATACAAACACAAGAGAGAGAGAGAGAGACCGATCCATACACACATGAACATATCATTATCCTCTCCATACACACATGCATGAGCATCATCGATACTCTCCATATACACACACATATGACCATCGATCCTCTCCACACATACACACATCATGAGCATCGATCATCTACATACATATGAGCACATGCATCATCCATATACACATGAACACATCCTTACATGGACAACTTACCGAGATGAGAGACCGATTGTGAGAAAGATGGAAAGGAGAGGTGCGTGCGTCGACCGGAGACGGATAGATGAGAGACCGGAGACCTCCTCTATTACTTATGTAACATCCAAAGCAAGTTTTACATGCTAAAAATGGTGAATGTATGGAGAAATTGAGGTGGGAAGGAGAAGATCCCGACTAGATCTAAGGAGGAAGAAGAAGGGGAAAGTGAAGTGTGGGTGGTGGATGTGTGGGCACACATGTGCACATAAAGTGCTGTCCTAAAAGAATCGACACATCCGTGGCGCACACGGCCCTAGTGCGCCACAGGGAGTACAAACTTCTGTGGCGCACTAGGCCGAGTGCGCCACAGATGCTCCTAGTCCCTGTGGCGCACTAGGCGGAGCGCGCCACAGAAGTTTGTGGCCGTTTCAGAGCAGAGGGGGGCATGCGCTTAGGCGTAGCGCACCAGGAACACGTGCGCCACAGATGACCCTAACAACCGTGGCGCACATGACTATAGTGCGCTACAGATGTTTGGCGTGTGGCCAACAGGGCCCTGGCCCACACACATCTGTGGCGCACTATATTCATGTGCGCCACGGTTGTTCTAGTTATTAGTAGGGCACTGCCCACAGGTGAGCCACGCCTGTTTTAGCCGTGGGGCACTTCAACCATGTGAGCCACGGATGTGCTGATTACCTATAGCCGTTTTCCTAGTAGTGGGAAGGACATATGCCAAGAAGTTCATGCTCATATTATGTAACTCTAGTTCATGTCTTTCGCGGTTTGTGGCTTGACCGAAGGATATCTTTCGCGGTTTGTGGCCTTTAGTCCCGGTTTTGTAGTCTCAGTTTTTAATATTAATAAATGTCTTGAGTGTTAGTCCCGTTTTGTGGCTGGACCGGGACTATGAAGAAGTTGTCCCGATTCATACTTACCATTAAGATCTTATCTCCAAACGCGCGCAGTCACATATTAGGGAGTGCCTCTATGGCCAGTTTCTTTAGAGATCCAATGCAAGTTCTAACAATGCTCGTCCCCTATCTTCATGCACACCGGTTCGACCATAGTTAGGAATTCAGATAATTCAAAACAGGCATAATAAATTCAAAAAAATTCGAACAATGATAATCCTTTGCGTGGTGTCATATTATGTTACATTGTTGAAAGGAAAAATACTAGACTTGGTATATTGATCATGTTTCGAAAAAACCTTCACAAAATGACCTATCATGTTCTAGGTTTCATGGCTTTCGGTCCAAATGACCGATGTTATGTGCTGAATCACGGCATAGTTTGTGATGTTGTGCCCATATTATGCATGTGTGTGGACATTGGTATGGAGAACAATGTTGCAGGAGGAAGTTTTCCTTTTTGTCACACGGAAAAGCCCTTTTCCATTTTCCGAGCGCAAAAAACGGGTCGTTTTGTGAAGTAACCACCAAAATGCCGTTTCAGAATGCTACCGTCCCATTTTCCTAAAATACTAGACCACCTTACATGGACTATCTCCCAACAGGGACATCTCAAACCTTTTCGTCCATCCCGGGTAAAAAGGACAAATGTCTGTCGAATCGGTAGGAAGTGGGTCCGGTTTGTACTACAGGTACATGATCTATCGCCCGTGATTTTTTGAAAAAATCATTTTTAGACTCGCAATATGTGGTTTCTTTAGAGATCCAATGCAAGTTCTAACGATGCTCGTCCCCTATCTTCATGCACACCGGTTCGACCATAGTTAGAAATTCAGATAATTCAAAACGGGCATAATAAATTCAAAAAAAACCGAACAATAAAAATCCTTCGCGTGGTGTCATATTATGTTACATAGTTGAAAGGAAAAATACCAGACTTGGTATATTGATCATGTTTCAAAAAAACCTTCACAAAATGACCTATCATGTTCGAGGTTTCATGGCTTTCGGTCCAAATGACCGTTGTTATGTGCTGAATCATGGCATAGTTTGTGATGTTGTGCCCATATTATGCATGTGTGTGGACATTGGTATGGAGAACAATGTTGCAGGAGGAAATTTTCCTTTTTGTCGCATGGAAAATCCCTTTTCCATTTTCCAAGCGCAAAAAACGGGTCGTTTTGTGAAGTAACCATCAAAATGCCGTTTCAGAATGCTACCGTCCCATTTTCCTAAAATACTAGACCACCTTACATGGACTATCTCCCAACAGGGACATCTCAAACCTTTTCGTCCATCCCGGGTAAAAAGGACAAATGTCTGCCGAATCGGTAGGAAGTGGGTCCGGTTTGTACTACAGGTACATGATCTATCGCCCGTGATTTTTTGAAAAAATCATTTTTAGACTCGCAATATGTGGTTTCTTTAGAGATCCAATGCAAGTTCTAACGATTCTCGTCCCCTATCTTCATGCACACCGGTTCGAGCATAGTTAGAAATTCAGATAATTCAAAACGGGCATAATAAATTCAAAAAAAATCCGAACAATGAAAATCCTTCGCGTGGTGTCATATTATGTTACATAGTTGAAAGGAAAAAATACCATACTTGGTATATTGATCATGTTTCTAAAAAACCTTCACAAAATGACCTATCATGTTCGAGGTTTCATGGCTTTCGGTCCAAATGACCGATGTTATGTGCTGAAACACGGCATAGTTTGTGATGTTGTGCCCATATTATGCATGTGTGTGGACATTGGTATGGAGAACAATGTTGCAGGAGGAAGTTTTCCTTTTTGTTGCACGGAAAATCCCTTTTCCATTTTGCAAGCACAAAAAACGGGTAGTTTTGTGAAGTAACCATCAAAATGCCGTTTCAGAATGCTACCGCCCCATTTTCCTAAAATACTAGACCACCTTACATGGACTATCTCCCAACAGGGACATCTCAAACCTTTTCGTCCATCCCGGGTAAAAAGGACAAATGTCTGTCGAATCGGTAGGAAGTGGGTCCGGTTTGTACTACAGGTACATGATCTATCGCCCGTGATTTTTTGAAAAAATCATTTTTAGACTCGAAATATGTGGTTTCTTTAGAGATCCAATGCAAGTTCTAATGATGCTCGTCCCCTATCTTCATGCACACCGGTTCGAGCATAGTTAGAAATTCAGATAATTCAAAACGGGCATAATAAATTCAAAAAAAATCCGAACAATGAAAATCCTTCGCGTGGTGTCATATTATGTTACATAGTTGAAAGTAAAAATACCATACTTGGTATATTGATCATGTTTCTAAAAAACCTTCACAAAATGACCTATCATGTTCGAGGTTTCATGGCTTTCGGTCCAAATGACCGATGTTATGTGCTGAATCACGACATAGTTTGTGATGTTGTGCCCATATTATGCATGTGTGTGGACATTGGTATGGAGAACAATGTTGCAGGAGGAAGTTTTCCTTTTTGTCACGCGGAAAAGCCCTTTTCCATTTTCCGAGCGCAAAAAACGGGTCAATTTGTGAAATAACCACCAAAATGCCGTTTCAGAATGCTACCGTCCCATTTTCCTAAAATACTAGACCACCTTACATGGACTATCTCCCAACAGGGACATCTCCCAACTATCTCCCAACATAGAAAATGGTTTTGGATTATTTATTCAAATCCATACACTTTTTATGTTTAAAGTTTTTCTAAATTCCAAATTGATATTAAAAAAAATATAAGTTAATTCATTTTTAATTTTAAATGGTTCATATTTTAAATGGTTACATTAATTATTTTTTAAAACAGAAAATGGTTTTGAATTATTTATTCAAATCCAAACACTTTTTATGTTTAAAGTTTTTCTAAATTCCAAATTAATATTCAAAAATATAAGTTAATTCATTTTAAATGGTTACATTAATTATTTTTTTAAAATAGAAAATGGTTTTGGATTATTTATTCAAATCCATACACTTTTTATGTTTAAAGTTTTTCTAAATTCCAAATTGATTTTAAAAAAATATAAGTTAATTCATTTTTAATTGTAAATGGTTCATATTTTAAATGGTTACATTAATTATTTTTTAAAACAGAAAATGGTTTTGAATTATTAATTCAAATCCAAACACTTTTTATGTTTAAAGTTTTTCTAAATTCCAAATTAATTATCATTTAAAAAACAATACAAATTTAAACCCCAAAATAAAAAATAAGGCGGGAACAGAGAGAAAATACCTGAAAATTTTGAAAACAGGGGAATATGTCCCGGTTGGAGCCACCAACCGGGACTAAAGACCCCCTGCACGCCAACCCTTGGTCTGTTGAAAATATTGGAGTATACGTCCCGGTTGGTGGCTCCAACCGGGACGTATGCCCCTTTAGTCCCGGTTGGAGCCACTAACCGGGACTAAAGGCCCTTCGTTTATAACTGACGCGCCTCCTCTTCTTCTTCCCCATCTCACTTTTCTGCTTCTCACCGACGCGCGCACAGGAACCGCCCCCGACGCCGGCAGGCTGCCCGAGCTCGCCGCCACCCGCGCGTTCCGTCTGCCACCACCGCTGCCTCCGTCCACGCGCGCCCCTGCTACTTTTCCCCCTCGTGCGTGACCTCAATCGCCTGGATTGGAAGCTCCGTCCGCCGTCTGTCTCCGTCGATTCCGGCGTCTCCCGAGCTCGCCCGGCCTCGCCACCACCTCTGTCGTGTTCCTGGTGAGCTGCTGATCCTCACGGTGTTCTTCTTTCTCTCCCTCTCCTCCTGTACTACTCTCCCCGCGTGTGCCCGACGACGCCGCCGCTCGAGCTCGACGAAGGCGACGCTCCGGTGACCAACAAGGAGCGGCGCCGCCAATCTCTTTCTCCCTGCATCGCGCTCTCTCTAACAAGCCCATCCGCGCGTCTAGGCGTGCCCGCTATCGCCGTCGCTTCCGCTGCCTGGGAGCTCACCGCCAGCGTGACGTCGTGCTGACGTCACTCGTGCTCGCGTGGCAACTGATGTGGCCTAGGGCCCATCAGTCAGCCTCAGTGGGTAGGCTCCTCTGTGGTATAAAAATGATCTGTACGCGTGGAGGCTGAGTTGGCACTGGGGCCCTTCTGTCAGTCTCATTGGCTAGGGGGCGCCCCGGTGTAAAAACTATTTGCCTTTTTCTTAATTCTAGAAAATGATTTAATATTGTAAAATCAATAACTTATTGTTTATAAGTCAGAAAAATACAAATAATATATCAAATTGTTCAGAAAAATGAAACCTATCTATTTAACCTATAATCATGAATTGTTCAACAACTTAAATGACAAGTATAATTAGAAGAACAAATGCACCCCTCTCATATGTTCCGGAGTTTCCCCGAGTTAGGGTTTTCACCCCTCGGAACCCCGATTAAATCGTCGAGCATGTCTTAGGGTTACATTCCAATGCAAATTAACTTGTCATATCATCATACTTGCTTGAGCATTGCATCGATGCCATGTGTTGATTGTTTCCGTTTCTTTTCGGTGTTTCTATTATTAGGTTTATTGTTAGTTAGGTATTATTAGGTTTATTAATTAGTTTGGTATTATTGGTCTTCGGCCCCACTGGTCAGTCACTGTGGGTAGCCCCAGACCTGATTCACATTGTCAAGCAACTTAAAAGCCCTACCTTAGATAAGGAATCATTAATACCCCTTAGGTGCATGTGGGTTCGACGATGTGCCTATCTACTACACGGTTTCCTTTTTGTAGCTAGGTTTAGGGTGTCTCTTCATTTTTATTATTGTGTATGTATATATTAGGGTTTCTCTGAATTAGGGTTTATATCTCTTAACACCGTACCTAACTTTCTCCTTTAGTTTCTTTGACTTATTCGTTTTTCCACCTATGCAGAAAATATGGACCCACACGTTAGAGACGAAGAAAAGGAAGACTTGATCCAAGGTGTGATCCGTGGGGAAGAAAATTTAGACGTATCAACGTTTCTGAACAACTCCGGTGAGGGTGATCCTCTTTTTACCGGAATAGACGACTTGTTTAAGGTTGAAGGTGTTGCCTTCCGCGAGGGAGAAGGCGATGCCTTGTGTAATATAATCAATTCATTAATTAATCATCTGCTATCTATATAGAAATAGTAACTATGATCTTTCTTCTTTTAGCCCTCCGGATCGAAGGAATCTACTGAAAAGAGCAGACGAGGCCCAACCAAAAAGTTGCAAGACCATGAGAGGTTCAGGATCGAAGATGTCGCTGAAGACGGCAAGCCGGCGGCTCCCGAAGTTGTCGCAAACAAATTTGTGGCACAATGCGGAGTAATCATTAGGGACTTAATCCCGATCACCATTAGAAATTGGAATAGGCCTGCTAATGCGGATGAAGAGGGAACATGTTTATTTGTCCCTAACCACGCCAAAGATTTACTGTGGAAGAGGATCATGGTTAATTTCAAACTACCGAAGATAGAGCTGGATCCAAATGCGGAGGATCCAGTTGAGGACGCCTTACAACATGGGAGAGCCATGGAGGCTAAGGTCAGGGAGTGGGCTTTGAAGAAGATGGCCCAGTGTTTCACCAACTGGAAGAAAAGATTGCACCTTGACTATGTCGTGAAAGAGAAGACTCCCGATTTCAAGAATATTCAGTTTGAGAAGATAAAACCATTCTGGGCTGAGTTTGTGGAATACAAGACATCAGAAAAAGCTAAGAAAATGTCTGCAACGAATAAGCTGAATGCTGCTAACAAGAAGTATCACCATACTATGGGGCAAGGTGGCTACAGGGCTGGCATTCCTAAGTGGGAGAAACTTGAGAATGAACTGCGTGATAAAAAGATCACCCCGGAGACAGACGATTGGGTAGAACGTGCAAGGAATTGGTTTTACGGGCATGGGGCACGTTGGACTCGGAAGGGAGGTGTATATATAACATACGACATAAAGAAGACCCCTTGCCAATCGAGAGGATCAGAAAAGCAGTAATGGCTGTTAAAGATGGGGACTTCATTCCCGATAGAGAGAATGATGAGCTCACACTCGCCCTTGGAAATAAGGAACATGATGGACGAACACGAGGCACAAGAGGCTCCCAACCATGGAGGACTGGGTTTCCAGAAGAGAGGAAGAAATATCCTGATAGAAGCTGTCAAAGGAGAAAGGACAGGGAGGAAGTTGAAGCAGATAGTCAGAAAGAGCGAATGCGTTTAATTGAAGAATGATTAAAGCAACAACAAGATGAAATTAACGCACTTAAAGAGCAACGTACTACCGGGCCATCTCAGCAGCACACTGCATTCGATGCTACCGGCCTATCGAATAATCGAAAAAGCAGTGTGGCTTCCACCGAGGTCCCGGGTGATGACAATGGCGATGACGATGATGCACCGACGATGGCTCCTGTTGGCTACCCAGTGGATGATATCACAGAGATGACACACTGGGAGCTACATGTCAAAGTTGTGAACATATCAATGAAGGTGGCGGTCGGCTATGCCTTACCAATTGGACCCACACCAACTTACCACTGTCGTCCGGTTCCAGAGGGCTACGCTGTTGTCGGCGTGGATGAAATCATGCCCACCTTTGAGGTTTTGGATCTTCACTACCCTGCAGGTGAAGGGGATGTGACTGTACTGGGAGACGCAAAAAACTTCACCATTCTATGGCCGAAGGAATGTATCGTGCTTCGAAATCACACGCCAAGGCCATCTTCGCCGCCGCCTCACCCGTCTCCAGCGAGGTCGTCGCCGCCGTGGCAGCCGTCTTCGTCGCCTCACCCGGCTCCATCGCCTCACCAATCTCCGGTGCAGCCATCGTCGCGGGAGCCATCGCCGGCGCCTCAGGATAAAAAGCGTAAGCGTACCGCTACTGTGCGTCGTAAGCGATCGCCGAAACGTAAACAAGAGCCTCTTCCAAAAGTACCAAAGGTTCCTCCCAAGAGAGCTTATGACTGTACTGAAGAGGAGACTGCGGCGATCGTTGATGCGGAAATGATAGCGTTTTTGCTAAGCTGAGGCAGCCGAAAGAGCCAGAGTTCCCCAGCACCAAAGAAGAAAAAGCCAAAGTGTTGAAAATGTTAAAGACTCTTCATCAACCCGAGCCAAAGCTGTCATCAGACTATGAGCGTTCTATTCTCAAGTCACATGCGGCACAAAAAGCCTCGAAGAGCAGTACTGATGCAAGCGAGAAATCTGTTGCCCAGCTCGGAGAACAAGCAAAACAGACTTGCGCCCCTCTCAAGGTGATTTCCCAAACCAATGTGGGGTCGAGCAAATATGGGGCCGAAGAGCAGTATGATCCAGAGGTAGTTGCACAAGACGGAGAAGCTGCCGCTGCTCAAGGTATGAGTATTGCCCAGTACTTATCCCAGTTAGAGTTCTTCCCCGTGAGTGAAGTAGCATACAAATACCAGTACAGCAAACCTCTCGTCAAACCTGAGGAGGTAAACAATCTTCCAACAAAAATGCTAAGATTGCATAACTGGTACATGCATGCCACAAGGGCCGGGGCTAACTGGATAGTGCTGAGGGTTACAAAAAAGCATCATGGGAAAGAAAAGGATGACATGATATCCATTGAATTTGATGAACTATTTCAATTATTCAATCAAGACGCCTTGGACAAATCGATCATCAGTGCCTATTGTCTGTAAGTACTAATTCTGTAATTAATTTAGTCTCTAGCTATATTATTTTGTTTATTGCATGTATATAATCATACTGTAATATGCAGAATGAAGATTCTCGAATGCAGCAGAGGACAAATCTATGACATTGGCTTCATTGACCCATATTGGGTTCATGAAGCTAATCTCAAAATAAGCCCCTAGGATACGGAGGATAATATAGTACACGCGTTAAGGTTTCAAGAAACCAAAAGGGAAATACTATTTCCTTACAACTTCGAGTGAGTGTTATTGTCTTGTACACACTTTCTGTTTCGCTTACTCGATGTTAAGTATATAATTGATTAGTTATGCATTTGCAGCTTCCACTATATTCTGTTAATCATTCAACTTGACAAAGGGCGTATACTAGTCATGGACTCGAAACATAAACCCCTTGAGACGTGGAAGGACATGCAGATACTTATCCAGCGGTAATTCTAATCATTACGACACTATATCGGCAACGTTCGTGAATTTTATGATATCAAGTACTTAATAACTTATTTTATTCGTTTTCTACGCCGGGCAGCGCTTGGAAACGGTTCACCAACAAGGCTAGGGGTGTTTGGAAAGAGGAGCTTACATTTCAACCACTAAATGTAAGCACCACTAGCTATATCCGCGCATCTCTTTGATTCTAGTTTTGATACAGTTATTATCATGCTTGATTATTATTTTGATTGAACTCTGTTCTCGTAAAGTGCCTGACGCAGGGACCAGGTAACAATCTATGTGGATACTATGTTTGCGAGTTCATCCGGCAGACGTGCGATGAGAAGGCCAGAAATTTAGAGCAACTCCATGTACGTAAACAATTTCTATAGTTTTTAATTACAATCAAATTGTGTTTAGTTTCATTCATATAGGCTGACTCCTTTTTTAAATCAGATCGAACGTCTACGGGACGGTCTTCTGCCAAAGGATCGCGTACGAGCAATTCAGGAGGAATTGGCGGGACTCTTGGATGCAGAAGTCCTAGACCCAAAAGGAGAATACTATTCGGCTGTGTATAGACAATAGGGATTGTAAAAATAGCAACTTTGAAGGAATTGGCCGGTAGCATCGAATAGCAACTTTTGTATGTAGTGCATGAACTCGATCCGTGTATTCAATGTAATATTGTCATGATATTCATGATGTAATATAAGGTTCCTTCATTGATAAGTGCAAATCACTAAATAAACAATAAAACAACCTAAATGAATTCTCTGCCGCGGCACAAAAAGTGGCGAAAATGCTGCCGCGGCAACAAAGTGTGCCAAAATGAATTCTCTTCCGCGGCAGAGAAATGGGCCAAATATCTACCGCGGCAGAAGGTTATTAGTCCCGGTTCGTGTTACGAACCGGGACTAATGCTCCACCCCCCTCGCCCTCTGCCGCTGCCACGTGTGCAGCCTTTTGTCCCGATTGGTGGGGCAACCGGGACTAAAGGTTAGGGCTTTAGTCCCGATTGCCCCGTCCCAGTTGGGCAACCGGGACTAAAGCCCCGTACCAACCGGGACCTATAGCCCCGTTTCCACCAGTGAATCGTTTAACCTAATCTGACTGGGCCTATCTACGCTTCTGGGCCTTCAGCTTCCAGTCGCTTGAGTCCACGCCAGGTCTTGATCCAGTCGCCGTTACCGCAGGCCCACTCGCGGGTGCCTAGGCCAGTCGGAAACGTCCTGCTGGGTATACCACGGTAGGCATATCCCCATCAGTAGTCCCCGAGGCTGTCGTTGATTGGTCGCAGGTGGTTGCTGGCAGTCGGTGTATACGGCTCCAATGCGGACACCCAGTCGATTCGGCGGCGGACTCCTGAATAAAGGAAAAACCAATTATTCTAGTCGCACTAACTGCGACCGATCGAGTCGCAGCTCGGCGAACGGGCCGGCGAATATTCAGTCACTGTTGTAGTGATCGGGTCGGCGAATAATCAAGTCGCGCGGAGCGACGAGTCGAGTGGATGAAGTTGGACCGTCAGGTGGGGTCAAAACTAGCCGTTGGGGTAATCCAACGGTAACTTTCGGCGTAATCACCGCGTAGTAACGGCTCCCGAAATTGGCGGGTAACAACCGCTATATAAGGAGAATGACAGGCGAGCGGGGAAACACTCCTTCATCTTTCCTCCGATCTCGCCCATCTCCGTTTCCAGTCCGCACCGCGATCCAACCGATCTAGAGAGCCCCGACCTCCACAAATCTTCCAACCAATGGCCCCCTCCACCGAACCATGGGGCCGATCCAAGTGCACCAGGGCGCTACTGGCGTCGTTCGAGGAGGCCGGGATCCTGCGCGCCGGCAGATGGCGCATCCCCGCGGCCGGAGAGGTGACTCCGGACCCGTGTGAGGGAGAATTCATTTGCTTCACCAGCCACCTGGAACGGGGGCTGGGATTTCCCACTTCTCTCTTATTCCGAAGCTTCTGCGCCTTCTACGGGATCCAGCCGTCAGACCTGGGCCCGCATAGCATCGAGCAGCTCACCATTTTCGTGGCATTCTTCAATTGCTATCTGGGCTGCAGGCCCTACTTCCCCCTGTGGCAAGATCTATTCCATGGGAGGATTAGTCGTGAAGAATCAGGCGGCCCGATGCTGGCCGCGGGAGGCCTGACGTTTCAGCTGAAGTCGAAGGCGTCGTTCTTCGACCTGATGCGGCCTACCAAGGCGGCAAACGAGTGGAAGAAATCTTGGTTCTACGTCACCGAGGCGACTCCAGACGGCGAGGTGGCGCTTCCAAAGTACTCCGCCAACCGGCCCGAACCGCGTCAGCTCCAGGTTGGCAAGCTCCCACTAGATCAGCGGATGGTTGTCGACGAAATGTTGCAAACCATCCGCGGCCTAAAGAAGAAGGGCCTCCAGACCATCAATCTTTACAACTGCTGGCTCGGGTGGCGACTCGTGCCTTTGGCCCGCCGTGACCATTATATGTACGAGTACGCGGGTAGGGACGACCCGATAAAATCTAGCCTCGTCGAGTGGAAGCTCGAGGACTACATCCTAGCTCTAAAGAAGATCACCCAGGCGGCGTACCTGGACGCGAAGGCCGGGGTCGCCCCCTATACCACAAGGCGCCCAGCTCCGACGGTAAGTCACCATTTTTGTCACCATTCGCAGTCGCAAATGATGCAGTCACGGTCATGCTGACTTTGTTTCATTTTCATTGTAGCTATTCCAAGTGGTGGAAGGATGGCTCCCACCCGCAGACGACGAAAACTCGAGCTCATCCGTTCAGGATCGGAGCGAGTCGCCACACGCCAAGGGCGACGTCGGGAGCGACGCGGGTGATGACGACGATGATGATGACGACGAGCCCGTGGAAGACGTCGCCCCGATGGTTCGCAAAACTCGCGGGCAACATCAGCGCGAGCTCGATGCGAGTAGGAGCCTCGAACGTCACGATGACGATGACGATGAGATCCCCGAGCACACCTCACGTCATGAGGCTACACCGTCGAAGAAGAAGAAGAAGGAGGTGAAGTCTCCGCCAAGGAGGAAGATGAAGCCGGCGAAGCAGGCGTCTCCGCCTCGTTTGACGACTAGTTCCGACGCCAACAGCTCGGCTAAGGGTGAAGCGGCGCATACGACAGCAGCACCGGACGCCGCCGCCCTCCTGGATGAGGTACCTCTGGCCTCCCTTCCACCCCCATTCGTCCCGGTCTCTGGGTTGGGGGCTACTCCAGCCGCAGCGCCTTCGCCTCCCAGGAGAGCTCCTGCAGATGTCATCACGGAGGCTCCTGTCGCGGCCTTATCTTCAAAGAGGCCCTCCGTGACTTGGGCACATGATGTGTTCGAGATGGGCCTCAGTCGGAAACTGGGCCCCGAGCTGGAGAAGCCGGCTAGCATCCGCACGGGACTATGGTTCATACCAGTCACCAAGTAAGTCTTGTTCGTCTGCTTGCCTTCCGTTGTAATCGGAAAATTTTGCTCATATCGTTGGTTTACAGGACTGGAATTAAAAAGATTGGCCACCCTTCCGTGGCCAAGGTTCCGCCAGTCGTCACCGAGGAGGACCCCTCGCGGAAGAGGAAAGCTGATGAAGTCGCCGCTCCCGCAGACAGCGCTAAGAGGGCGAAGGGCGACGATGTCGTCACGGTCTCTGACGACACGGCAGTTGCTCCGAGCGATCCTCCGACTGCGGCGGAGGTGGCTTCGAAGAACAAGGAGGTTGTTTCCTCGCCCGAGGTGACCGAGCCGACTCCTAGTGACGCTGGGGCATCCGCTGCGACCTTCCCCCGTTTCATGGCGAAAGCGGCCACAGCGAGTGGCACACTGCCAATGAGCCAAACGCCTGGGGTTGTCGAGGCGGAGGTTGAGCAGCGTCGTGGACACACTCCAGCTCTGCTTGCGTCTGTGGACGCGCTACAGCTCCACGGCATGCTGGGCGCAGCCATCCAGGTATGTCCAGTCCCCGAGGATCGAGCCACTGAATTTCAGTGGTCGGATTCTTTTAGTGTTTTTGTAGCCTCCAGTCCCCGAGTGTCTAGTCGCTGAATTTCAGCGGGTGGGCACTTAGGATTTTTTACCTCCAGTACCCGAGTGCCTAGTCGCTGACTTTCAGTGGGTGGGCACTTAGGATTCTATTGTTGTTGATAGTTTGATTTGTTTGCAGGGCTTGCAGCGTGAATCGGCCGATCATCTTGCTGCAAAGTGTCGCGTGGAGAAGGAACTTGTTGCCGTCCAAGAAACGAACAAGGGACTCCAAGCGATCGTTGCCAAGGCAGAGGAGGTCCGCCAGGGCCTTGTCCCGGTGGGTGAGCTGACGGCGGCTCAATCTGCTTTGAGTACGTCTAAGAAGCGGATCGCTGATCTGGAGCACGAGCTCAAGGAAGCGAAGGCGGAGGCGAGCTCAGCGGATGGGCGAGCAAAAGCTGCTGTTACGGCTGCCGCTGAAGAGCGAAAGGTCTCTGACGCCCTTGTTGTTGGGCTGCAGAACGACTTCTCCTCGCTTCAAAGCTTCACGACGGGCCTCTGCCGTCCTTTAATTGGTAAACTTTCTGCCTCTGCCTGTAGTAGCTGCATTATGAAATCGTTGTTGTACTCACTGCCAACCTCTGTCCACAGGTCGGATTATTGACAGCTCGGAGGAGGAGCAGTCATACGACGCGTGGCAGTGTGTGACCACTCTGGTCGACTCGGTCACATTGTCCGCGGCTTGCATTCGAGCATATCTTCAGGAGATATCGCCCACGGAAGTGATTCCCAGCGACCTCGTCGAAGTATGGCGGTATCTGGAGAAGGCGTCGTCAGTCGTCGAGTTCATGACGCGGTCGGCGTTCTGGCGCGGGGCGGTGACGGCTCTCAGCCTTAGGCTTGCCCACTTCCCGGAGGACTTCGATCTTGACGACGTGACGAGTGGCTACCCCTCGTCGACGGGCTCGGTGGAGATCGCCGAGGTGCTGAAACTGACGGACCGGGCCGCGGTGTACTCTGATCGCGTCTGGGCGATGGGCAACCTCCTCCCCTATCAGGAGACGACTGTCGCCCCCAACGATCCTGAGCCGCCGCATCGGGACTTCAAGGTCGAGCAGCCATTCCGTGCGGCGATGGCGGGTGAGTTGACGACGTACCCTTCGAACCCGTACACGCCCTTCATTCGCAACCACAGGGGTGGCGGCGAGTCGCCGTCGAAACCTGCGGAGTAGAAACATTGTGCCCTGGGGCGTTAGTAGCAATTGTCCATTGGACTCAACTTGTATTTTGGAACGACTTTGTTCTGCTGTAATGAAACTTCGTGTTATTTTGTGAGTTGTTTCGTGATTTTGATTGCTGATTGGACGAGTCCCCGAGCGCGTCCGCCCTTTTATGGGGTTTACCTCGTTTGTTATGTGTTTGTGATTTTGGTCAGTTGTTTTGCTATTGAGGTCGACTCGCCCGAGCTAGGAGAGCTAGTCGTAGGGCGACTCCCGTGGGTGCTCTTTACTTGGCCGTCCGAGGTCGGGTGGCCGAGTCCCCGAGCGTGGTACTTGGTGGTTCTAGCCACAGCTCCAGGGTGGGTGAGGACTGGGCGCGTGAGAGTAAGCGTCACTCCTGCCTGACCCGTAGGGTCAGTCGCATGGCGAGTCTTGGGCACGCTCTCATACTTGGCGTTTTTCCCTAGTCGCTCGTGCTCGACTGGTCGTCAGTCCCCGAGCGTGATACTTGGCCGTTCGAGTCGCTGTGCCGAGGATGCGGAGTACCTTGGTCGCTGTGAGGATCGAGGACAGTTGTCTTGGCTCGTTAAGCCAGTCGAGCTAGGCGACTCCAATGGGGCTCCGGGTTGGCGTTTTCGTGGACGTTACGAGTCCTGGGGTAACCCAGTTCCCTCGAAACGCATTACTTGGCCGTGCCGGTCGTTGTACCAGAGGTTGACTTCTGCAGTTAGCTTGACGCTGTTATTACGAGTGCGAGTGGCACAAGGCGCGGAGAGTAGACGCAATTTGCGGTAACCAATCTATTTTATTTCATAGCAGGTGGAGAGTGCATGTATGGAATTCTAGGAGTAGAATTTCCGTAAGAGGTTTACATTCCACGGTCGCTTTTCGTCGAGTTTCCCGTCTCCTCGGACGTCGATGAGGTAGTAGGCGTCGTTGCCGAGGATTCGCCCGATGGCGAATGGTCCCTCTCAAGGGGGGGATAGCTTGTGCATGCCCTTCTTGTCCTGGATGAGGCGTAGCACCAGATCGCCTTCCTGGAACGTGCGAGTCCTTACTCGCCGGCTATGGTAGTGGCGGAGCCCTTATTGGTAGATGGCGGTGCTGGAGCGAGCTAGGTCGCGTGCCTCGTCGAATTGGTCGACTCCATCCTGGCGTGCGAGTTCGTTTGCGGCCTCTGTGTAGTTGACAACCCTGGGCGAGTCGTGCTCTAGGTCGGTGGGCATGACTGCCTCGGCGCCATACACCATGAAGAAGGGGGTGAACCCTGTTGACCTGTTGACAGAGGTGCGGATGCCCCAGATGACGGAGGGTAGCTCCTCGACCCAGCACCCAGCAGTGCGCTCGAGTGGTACTTGGAGCCGTGGCTTCAGGCCGTGGAGGATGCTCTGGTTGGCTCGTTCCGCCTGGCCGTTGGACTCCGGGTGAGCGACTGAGGCGAGGTCGAGTCGGATGTGATGTTCTTCGCAGAACTCGGCCATGGCTCCTTTGGCGAAGTTGGTTCCGTTGTCCGTGATGATGCTGTTTGGTAACCCGTACCGATAGATGAGCTCGCGTAGGAACTTGGTGGCGGTCTTCCCGTCGCATTTCCGGACTGGCTTGGCCTCCACCCATTTTGTGAATTTGTTGACTGCGACCAGGAGGTGGGGAAAGCTGGAGGGGGCCTTTTTGAAAGGGCCTACCATGTCCATACCCCACACGGCGAACGGCCAGGTGATGGGGATTGTCTTGAGCGCCGAGCTCGGCACGTGGGTCTGGTTGGCGTACTTCTGGCACCCGGCGCACCGCTGGACAATGTCGACAGCGTCTGCGTGTGCGGTGGGCCAGTAGAAACCGTGTCGCATAGCCTTTGCGACCAGAGAGCGGGCGCCGGCGTGGTGGCCGCAGTCGCCGGAGTGGATGTCGTGGAGGATTTTGCGTCCTTCAGCGGGTTGGACGGAGCGTTGGAACACGCCGGTCACGCTGCGCTTGTGGAGCTCGCCGTCGATGATGACGAAGGATTTGCAGCGATGTGCTATCATCCGGGCGTCTGTTTCGTCTGCTGGCAAGGTGCCTCCCTCCAGGTAGGCGATGTACGGCGTAGTCCAGTCCTCTGGCTCGGCGATGAGTGCGACCAGGGCTGCCTCTGGTTGCAGAGGGACTCCGATGTTGATCTCCCTTGGGGGAGAGACGGAAGGTTTGGTGATGGTGTCGAGGAAGACGCCGGCGGGTGGTGGGAGTCGAGCCGAGCCGATACGAGAGAGTGCGTCAGCCTCCTCGTTCTTCCGCCTGTCGATCCACTCGACGGAATAGCCTGTGAAGTGTCCGCCCAGCTTGTCCACTGCTTGGCGGTATGCCCCCATGGTGGGGGAGACGGCGTCGCAGGTGCCAGCGACTTGCCCGACGATGAGGTCGGAGTCGCCGTAGCAACGTAGGCGGTTGACATTCATCTCCTTGGCGGCTCGCATGTCGTGGAGTAGTGCCTCGTACTCGGCCATGTTGTTGGTGCAGGGGGTGAAGTCGAGGCAAAGGACGTAGCGTAGCTTGTCGCCCTTCGGAGCGGTTAGCACGATCCTTGCTCCTGCACCGTCCGCATTCTTGGAGCCGTCGAAGTGTAAACTCCAGTAGTGGAGGTATGGCAGCTTTTCTGGCTGCTGGGCCTCCTCCCAGTCGGTGATGAAGTCCGCGAGAGCCTGCGACTTGATCGCTTTGCGTGGCTCGTACTTGATGTTGTGGACGCCGATCTCGACGGCCCACTTGGCGACTCGCCCGGTCGCCTCACGGTTGCGGATGATGTCCTGCAACGGTTCTGAGGAGACGACCGTTATCAGGTGCTCCTGGAAGTAGTGTGGCAGTCGGCGCTGTGCTCTGAAGACCGCGTATACCAGTTTCTGGTATTGCAGGTAGCGCTGGCGCGACTCGGTGAGGACCTCGCTGATATAGTACACTGGTCGCTGCACTGGGCGCTCCTTTCCTTCCTCTGGTCGCTCGACGACCATGACGGCGCTGACGACGCGCTCGGAAGCCGCGACGTAGACCAGCATGGGTTCCTTGTCGACGGGGGTGGCGAGTAGCGGTGCTGCGAGTAGCACCTTCTTGAGGTCACGGAGCGCATCGTCCGCCTCCTTGTCCCACTGGAAGGTGGGGTTCTTGCGCATCAGGCGGTATAGGGGGATCGCCTTTTCGCCCAATCGGGGGATGAAGCGACTGAGAGCCGCGACTCGCCCGGCCAGCTTCTGGACGTCGCGCAGGCACTCGGGTTTGCCGAGTCGAGCGATCATGTCGATCTTGGTGGGATTCGCCTCGATCCCGCGCTTGGAGACGACGTATCCCAGTAGCTGCCCTGCTGGTACACCGAAGGTGCATTTGCCTGGGTTTAGCTTTATCTTGTATTTCCGCAGGTTGGCGAATGTTTCCGCCAGGTCGGCGAGTAGGTCGCCCTGGTGAGCGGACTTCGCTACCACGTCATCGATGTAGACATGGATATTGCGGCCAATTTGGCTCGCAAGGCACTCCTGCATACACCGCTGGTAGGTCGCCCCGGCGTTCTTGAGGCCGAAGGTCATGGCAGTGTAGCAGAAGGCTCCGAATGGCGTGATGAACGCCGTCTTCTCTTCGTCCTCAACGGCCATTTTGATCTGGTTGTACCTAGAGTAGGCGTCGAGGAAGCATAGCGACTCCGAGCCCGCGGTGGAATCGATTATTTGGTCGATCCGCGGGAGGATGAATTGCTCCTTCGGGCAGGCGCTGTTTAAGTTTGTGTAATCGATACACATCCTCCAGGTCCCACTTTTCTTCTCGACTAGGACTGGGTTTGCCAGCCACTTGGAGTATTTGATTGGCCGGATGAAGCCTGCAGCGAGTAGACGCTGCACCTCCTCGGCGATTGCTCGGCGGCGCTCTTCATTGAAGGGCCGCAGCGACTGCTTGACAGGTCGCACTTTGGGGTCGGCGTTGAGTTTGTGCTCAGCGAGTTCCCTAGGGACACCAGGCATGTCAGAGGGCTTCCATGCGAAGATGTCCCTGTTCTCACGGAGGAACTCGATGAGCGCGCCTTCCTATGCTGGGCTCATGCCCGTCCCGATCATCACCGTCTGGCTGGAGTCGCCTGGGACCAGCTCGACGGTGCGGGTGTGCGTCGTTGCCTGGAAGACTGAGGAGTTGCCGCCCTCCGAGTTGGGCTTCTTGAGTATAGTGGGGTCATCGTTGTTGACCCCGCTCGCGTATTTGGCGAGCTCATCGGCGTGGTTGGCCTCTGCCGCGATGACGGCGTCGGCGAGTTCGTCTCCTTTGGCCTCGCACTCGGCGGCCATGTCGGGGTCGCCGTGGATGGTGATGAAGCCACGCGGTCTGGGGAGCTTCATCGCGTTGTACGCGTAGTGGGGCGCCGCCATGAACTTGGAGAACGCCTGGCGCCCCAGGACGCAGTGGTAGGGGCTGTCAAAGGGCACCAGTTCGAAGACGATCCGCTCGGTGCGGAAGTTTGCCGGTGTGCCGAAGGTGACTACCAGCGTGACCTTGCCGATCGGGTACGCCTTCCGACCGGGGACGATGCCGTGGAACATGGTGTAGGTCGTCTCGACCATCGACTGCGGGAGCCGCAGTCGCCTGAAGGTGTCCAGGTACAGGATGTTGATGGAGCTGCCGCCGTCCATCAATGTCTTGGGGAGCCAGTAGTCTCCCACCTTGGGCTTGACCACCAGGGCGACTCGGCCTGGGTACTCGATACGTGGCGAGTGGTCCTGGCGGCTCCAAGTGATTGGTTGCTCTGACCAGTTGAGGAACTGGGGAACGTCCACCTGGGCCACCGCGTTGACGGAGACGGCGCGGGCGATGACCTTCTTCTCGCACTTTGTGTTGAAGCATGTGAAGGTGTGGAGCGAGCCGGCCACGCTGCCGAATTTTCCGCCGTTTGGCGGGTTGTTGTCGGGGTATTCCCACGCTCGTCGTGCCTTCTCGATCTCCTTGAGAGAGTGGCAGTCGGCGGTCGTGTGCGTGGCGGGCTTTCATTCCCTGCTGTGAAATACACAAGGTTGGTTAAGGAGGGCCGCGGGGTCGAACCTTGGCTTCGCCTTGTAGTTGCCGCCATCGCGGCATTGCCCCCTGTCGCGGCGGAAGCTCTTGGGCTCGCGCTGCGCGTATCCAGCGTTGGCGATGAAGTCGACTCGCCCGTCACAACGGCGCTTGCCGATGAGGCGAGTGTTGCTGTAGCGTAGATCAGATCGTCGTCCGTTGTCGTTGCCGCTCGTGCGGCGTTGTCCTCCCGACTTGTCGTCGGTTTCTTGGTTTGGGTCTTCTTCCGCGTATCTTTTGACGATCTCTAGGAGATCCGGTATGTTGACGAGTGTGCGGTACGCTCGTTTGAGCTTGGCGACCAAGGGCTCGTAGTGGCACGAGGTCTTGAAGCAGTGGATTGCGGTGTCTGGGTGGATGCCGACCGCGTTGTACCACAGTTCTTGCCACCGTTGGACCCAGCTGCGGGTCGACTCGCGAGGTCCCTGGACGCATCGTTCCAGGTCCTCGATGGTGGTGGCGCGGGTGTATGAACCCTCGAAGTGCCTGACAAAGGAGTCGCGCATCTCTTCACAGGAGTCGATGCTATCCGCGGGGAGAGTGTTGATCCACTGCATGCACGCCCCCTCCATCATCAGGGGGAGGTAGCGGGCGGCTAGTAGATCGGTGTGGCCGGCGATCCCCATTGCCATGAGGTACGTATCCAGCCACACAGAGGGATCGTACGAGGGGTCGTACTTCTCTATTTCCTTCGGCGCTTTGAAGTTTGTCGGGTATCTTTCGCCTCGGATCATCGGTCCGAAGCATCGGGGCCCGAGTCGGCTTAGCGACCCCCTTAGCTCGCCGTCGCGGCGGTTGGTCAGGGTATGCCGCAGGTCGTCGGGCTGGCGTGCGCGCCAGCTCTGGTTGTTGATGATGTGGGTGCAGGCGTCGACGGGCTGACCGTTGGCGGTGACGAAGTTGGGGGTCGTTGGTGGAGAGTGCCGCATTCGCGGGTCGGTGTTGGAGCTGCAGTGGTTCGGGTGGCGGGCAGTTGAGGGTGTTAGCCGCCATGGGGCGGCCGCTTGAGGCCGCTCTGCTGCCAGATGAACACGAGTACATCCGACCCTGTGAGTCGACGCCTGCGTTTTGTTGCTCGACTGCCTTTGCGAGCAAGGCCTTGACGTACTGGATCTGTAGGGCGCCGTCACCGGTGGCCGCGATGTTGTCGACTGCTGCTCGGCCCGCGACGAGGTTGCCCATCGGGGTGGAGAACAGTGGTAGGTCGTTCGCGTCTCGCTCCCGTGAGGAGACTACGATCCGCGGCTAGTCCCTGGGGGGGTGCGCGGTTGGGTGGTGGTGGGGCGCCATTCGCTGTCGACCCTGGTGGGGGCCGCGCGCTTCCTCCTGGTGGCGCGTTCTTGCAGATCGCGCGCTCAGCCGCGCGGGTCGGGTCGCTCTCGTCGTCAAAATTCAGAGCGCGCCCCTAGACGGTGGGGTTCAGGCGCGACCTGATTCGTTGCTGGTGGTAGCGCGACAGCTCCTGCGCCGTCACCTGCTCGAGGCAAAAAAAATCGCGCTCGGCTTGCTCCTTGCGGACTGCTTCCGCCAGCTTCGGGCGGAGTTCCTCGACCTCCGTTGCCATTGTGTTGGGAGGGATCGGGGTGGAGAATGGGTTCTCCAGCGGGTCGGCGCCAGTAGCCATGTAGGTCGCGGCATGGCGACCGGTCCCGTCGCGGAGATCGGCGGAGTTCTCCGACCCGGAGTCGAAGTCGAAGATCCCAAGGATGGAGGGATCCTCGAAGTCTCCGATGTTGGAGACCTGGGTGATGGAGCCCGCGGGCGACGCGGCAACGATGGATCCGGCGAGTGACGTCGGGGTCGCCGAGTCGGCGTCGTCGTTGAGGGCCGCTTCTTCCGCGGCCGCGGTGGTTTCAGCCACGTCGCTGTGGGCTGACTCGTACTCGGAGGCGAGGTGGTGGATCGTGCGGACCTGGCTCTCAGAGAGCCGGTCGTGTGGCGGCGAATCGCGGATGCGAGCCGAGTCCTCCGAGACGATGACATCGGTGAGGCCGACGAAAAGACTGATCGTGCCGACCGGCAGGATCATGCTATGCGTGACAGGTCGCGCCGTCGGGACGTAGCTGCTCGGCAAGATTTGGAGCATCTCGCCGATCGCTATCATGCGGCCGGTGGCGATCGACTCGTTGATGGGGATATCGGATCTCGCCGCAGAACACCAGCCAGGCCCCACGGTGGGCGCCACTGTCGTGGGAATGACCATGGCAGATGCTGCAATCGGCAGCGAGTAGTAGAACATGGGGCAAGGGCGGCCAGCCATCTGCGGTGCGAGATGAGGGCAGAGACACAAGGATTTACCCAAGTTCGGCCCCCCGGAGGGTAAAGACCTACTCCTGCTAGATTGTATTATGGTGGAAGTACAATGGGGCGAGCTCGGCGGCTAGGCAGCGAGTCGCTTGGGTGGATGATGGAACATAACGTCTACACGCCCTCTAGGGAGGTGTCGTGGTGGTGGCACAGCAGATGCCATGGGTAGGCTAAAGTATGGGGCCAATGGATGCAAGTGGGATCTGGGGAGGGAAGATGCAGTTGATTCTACACACAGGAGGCTAAGGCAAAGATCTTTATTTCTCCCTCTTCGGGCTACAAGTGCTCCTTGAGCTGTGTTTTAGAAGGAAGAAACTATCCTAGCCTAATGGTCCTAAAGAATGAGTCGATCCCTTCCTTAGGGTCCAAGCCTCTCCTTATAAAGGAGAGCCTTGGGTTCCTTTAGGGCTGATGTGGCAAGCATATTCGAGGAATATGCTTGTCCCAATATAGTAGTTCGGCGCCCCCCTTTCCCTGTCGCTCCTCTAACGATGGCAAGGTTCTAGAGGGCCCCTCCTGCGCGCCTCGGGCTTCAGGACTGTCACCTCCGTGACCTCCTTCTGCCTCTCTGTCGCTCTGCGTCTTTGTCCGTAGTGCTTGGCTTGGATTAGATTCTCCCTATCCTGCGGCTAGGGTTTGACTTCAGGCTTCTCCTTCTCCTGCAAGCTTCATATCATTCGGCCCTGCCTCCCGTAGCTCGTCTTGTCCTTTATCTGTATTAAGATTACTCGGGCTAACCCAGCCGAGTTACGAAGTATCTCGGCCGGGTAAGGCCTTGCCATTACTACAAGGGTCCTGCCCTTTCCTATCTTGGCCGACCTCTACATGATTCGGCCGACTCAGACTATAACTCGGAAACTAGACGGGGAACATCCTTTCGTCTTTCCCCGTCTTTACCCTATCCGGGGTTATCTCCCCAACATTAGTCCCCGAAGCTGGTATGGCCCCGCCGATAACCTCGGCCGGGTTGTATCAGTTTCATGACATACGTCCTGTATTGTTTCCGAGTTATTCCTTTCTCGTTCGAGGTATCATCGTATCTTCTTGCGTACGCCTCGTCCTACGCGTCATCGCCATCATTGTTTCTCTAGTTTTTTGTTCCTCTACAATATTTACTGACAGGCCACAGTTACCACTGTGCCTGTTGCGCCGGCGCTGCGACGCCTCGTGTGCCATTTCCGTTGGGGATCGTGACCTTCTTTGCTACCGTGTGGCCCTCGGTGTGGTTCCGCTCAATGACGTGTGGTTGTGCGGCGCACACGATCTACACGTCCAACCGCCACACCCACGATCCCACTATCTTGCTAGCGGCTCGGTTATAAAGAGGGGTGCGGCGCTGGAGGAATCACTTTCCCCTTTTCGTTCGCCTGTGCCCTTCTTCTTCCTCTTGCTTCCGCGCCCGTTCGCAGCTCCGCCGCCGCGCGTTCATCAGAACCTCCGACGGCGAGGACTCCGCCACGTTGCTCCGTCTGCCTCGTTCACGTTCGCTAGCTTCGGCGTCGTCGCCGGTGAGTTCTTTCCGGCCGCGTCGCCTAGGCTTTTCCCTAGATTTCTCGGTCTCGATTTTGTATTCGTGTGGCGGTTCCTCTGCTCCTCCGCCGCCGTTCCTGTGCAGAATCACGACGGGGCCCTGTAGCTCTAAACTTTCCTCCGCCGCTAGTTCTTCCTCCGCCGATTTTTCCGGCGAGCTCATGTCTAGCTCATTTAGCGGTGCCCTGATAGAGGATGACGATGCTGGCTCTGGGCCTGAGAGAGGATCGTGGCAGGGCTCCTCCGTTACTCGCCGCGAGATCGAGTGGCTTATCCGAACTCGGAGGATTCCCGCCGAGGTCTCCTGTCGCTTACCCGGCAGCGAGTCCTCTCCGGATCTTAGGGAGGGCGAGTATGTAGTTTTTATGTCGCATTTCTCGCGCGGCTTTGGTCTCCCTCTTAGCGACTTTGCTAGAGAGTTTCTCGACTACTTCGGCCTTCAGCCGCATCATCTTCCTGCAAATGCCATCGCTTCTCTTTCTGCTTTTATCTCTGCCTCGGAGGGATACTTCGGCCTATGGCCGTCCGTGCATGTCTGGTCGAAGTTCTTCCAGATTCCTTCTAACGTAGTCCCTGACAAGTCTCTGCACCCTTCCGAGAAACTGCTTACTCAATGTGGAGCAGCGTCCATTACACCTCGGAGGAAGTCCGCATTTCCTCGTGTCACAGGGCTAGAGTCGTGCAACAAGTGGCACAAATCCTTCTTCTATGTCAAGAACACAGGAACGGAGGACAAGATTCGGCTCCCCGCATTCTCCATTGGCCCGCCCTCCAAGGTGAATTGGACTTATAATCCGAGGAAGAGTCACGCCTTGGCCGAAGCTTTTGAGATTCGGCTTAAAGAGCTGATCCGCGCCGGGTTATGCGGCGAGGATCTGATGGCTACTTTTATCAGTAGCCGAATCTGCCCATTCCAGAAACGGACGCACAAACTCTGCTACATGAGCGGTCCTCTCGATCCCAATCGAGTCTCGACTGTGGAGCTGGACAACTATATCATCTTTAAGCGTGTCCGAGCCATCTTCAAGACGGAGATGCCTGAGGACTGGGCTTGGGGGTTGAAACCGTTTACGCGCGAGCGTCCTCCTCCCGAAGTAAGCTTAACCAATAACGCTCTGTTTTCCAATTGCTTTCGTAACAGTTTTCGCTAATTTTCCTTTTTCTTGTCTTACAGAGGTTCGCAGAGCAGAAGAATGAGGATGCCGAAGTTTTGTTGCTTCCGTGGCCCGCGGACCGGAATACCCCGGACACTGGTGAGCCGGACTCGAAAGAGTTCGTCCCTAAGTCGGATCCTGCCCTGGCTCGCGCTCGTGGCAAGACCTCGGCCCACGAGGAGGAAGGTGATTCGGACGAGGTCCAAGTTCTTGAGGTAGTTGCCGCAATGCCTATTTCTTATGCATTTCCGGCTTCTACTTTCCCAGCTAATCCGGCCGGTCAGGTTCACAACGCCGAGCCTATTGCTTCCCGGCCCCCTGTTACCTCGGGGAAACGTGGGGCTCCTGCTGATGCCTCAGAGGCGGCTCCCAAGAAACGAACGAAGAAATCCGCACCGAATCCTCCCCGGCGCAAGATCATGCCTGGAGTTGCAGGGTAAGTTCCCTTTGCTCGTATTTCTTGTTTCTCTCTTTCTGTTTTTTAACCTGATGTCGCTCTCTCTTTTCTATTTCCACAGTGCTCCACTTTCCGTTAAGCCCGGCGGTCCTAGCATGACTAGCCGTGTGACTCGGCAGCCGTATCCTCCGCCTGCCGAAGATACCAGGGTTCCGAGTCCTGCTCGTGCAGCATCTCCTCCAGTTCTGAATCGATCACCCCCTCACCATGATGTACCTGAGACTCCTCTTGATGACGTTGACTCCACTCGGCCCTCCGAGATTTCCATGGAACCAGTTGTCTCCTCTGTGAATCCGAGCGTCTCTACCGAGCCTCTTTCTACCCCCGCAGTTTCTATAGTAGCTCCCGCCCCGGCCGAGGACGTTAATATCCCGGTGCCCTCTGCGACCGTGATTTCTCCGGATCCTAAGGACATTGTTCCCATTGCCCAGGTATCAGCTCCTGCTGATGCCTCTAAAGCAAGTAAAGCTGTCGCCGCCAAGGCCTCCACTTCCCAGAAAGGTCTTGTTGGCTCTTCTCAGCCGAGTATCGCCGATGTGCTACGCAAAAGAACTGCTTCCACCAAAACCTCCGTTACTCCGGACGCCGGTACCCAGCTTGCTCTTCATAAAAGCCCTGCGGCCGTGGTGGTTACGCAGCACGTCCGGGGTAAAGTCCTAACTCGGACGGCTAGTGGGAACAGCCTCGGCTCGCTGGTGGAATATGCCAATAATTGGAATGTTGTCGATCAGTTTGAGGGTAATCCAATCAGTCAGCCATTTCAGCTTTCCGACATTGGCGGCCGCTTGGATCAAGCTGCCAAGATCATCCTTGATACCAACAAGATGAACGAGGTAACTGCTGTTTTGCGGAGTTTTGATTAATTCCCCATATGCTACTATATATTCTAGTCCCCGAAACTTGCAGGGAAATAACTTGTTATTTGCTTGAAAGTTTAATAATGCTCTTCATAATTTAATTTTAACTTTAGGGTTCGAATCTATATTCGACTAGATCTGCCTTAAACCTTGCTTGACTTTCGTTTAGTTGATCTTGGAATATCCAGCCACCTGGATCCGGGTTAAGTTTCGCTTGACTCGGATATGTTTTGGCTTCAAATATCCAGCCACCTAGATCCGAGTTTAGTCTTGCTTAACTCGGATCTGCTTTAGCTTCGACTATCCAGCCACCTAGATCCGGGTTAAGTTTCACTTAACTCGGATCTGTTTTAGCTTCGAATATCCAGCCACCTAGATCCGGGTTAAGTTTCGCTTAACTCGGATCTGTTTTAGCTTTGAATATCCAGCCACCTAGATCCGGGTTAAGTTTCGCTTAACTCGGATCTGTTTTAGCTTCGTTGTTCAGGTTGCACATGACCGGCGGACTGCCGAATTTCAAAGATTGCTTTTTTCGCACCGAAAATTGGAAGAAAAATATGAGAAAGTTCTCCCTGTGGTGAAAAATACTGGTAAGTCGATAATTCTTTTCGTCGTTTTTGACATTCTTATTGTTTTGTATGCGAGATGTCGGCTCACTTTTTTGGTGAAAAGGTAATATCAATAATCTCAACATTCGTCTTGCGAAGAAAGTCAAGAGCCTGGAAGGTTAGTTTCCCTTTTACCTTACACCTTCCGCTTTTTAAAATGTGAGCTAAGATTCTTTTATTTCGTTTTGGCTTTGGTAAAGCCAAGTTACAAACCTTTGCAGCATCTCACCAAGATTGCACGCCCATGCCTGACGTGATGCTGCATTTTTTAGAACAAAGCGCTACTCATTCAGCGCAGCTGAAAGAAAAGGATGATGAAATAGCTCGCCTGCGCACCGAGGTGGAGGCCCTTAAGCTCTCTCAGAAATCCGAACTAGAAAAGGTCGATCAGGAATTCTCCGAGGAGAAAAATCGGCTAGCTCTGGAACTGCAGAAGAATAAAGAGCTCCTCGAGGCTGCCGAACTGAAAACTCGTGGAATGAGCGAGGAGATCGCTCGCTTTGAGAAGAGCAAGATCAACTGGGCTAAAGACCTTCAGATAATGATGAGTTATATTCATTGTAAGCTTCTTAGCACGGCCTGATTATGTTTTTCTCTTTGTCCCTG
The DNA here is from genome assembly GCA_916181665.1 of Avena sativa. Taxonomy (NCBI): domain Eukaryota; kingdom Viridiplantae; phylum Streptophyta; class Magnoliopsida; order Poales; family Poaceae; genus Avena; species Avena sativa. Next base: position 406,061,412 of record OV702283.1, on the reverse strand, counting down.
CTGCCTCCTGACGCATTCGTGTTTTGCGCAGGTCATTTTCCAGAAGCTAAGCCTGTGAGTTCTAAAGCAGTTCTTGTAGCTCGTGTGCGCCGAGGTGCCCCTTTTGACGCTGACTCGGAGTACTCGATGGAAGATTTCCTGGTTGCTGTTGGTGCTGCAGTTGGTCCGATGAAGATTATGGGCAGGGACTTGGTGCAGGCAGCTATCCGAGCCTACCATGTTCTCTGGCCGAATACCTCTGGGACTCCTGATATCAATGAGGTCGAATTGCTGGTGAAAAGATTGATGGCATCTGAAAAGCAACTAAGTCTCTGGAGGGAATCAGTCGGGCGAGCTGGCGCTGATATGGCCCTCACTGTTATCACGTCATGGTATGAAGACATTTCTCTTGATATCCTGAGAAATTTGCGCACAGGTTCCCGTTGGGTTTAGGATCCCACCTTCGTTGCTCTTCGGCAAGCTCGCGCCTTCCAGCTCGTTGAGTATGCCGACGTGCATACCTGGAATGAAGGTCCGAGTTTCCTCCCGAACCCGGACGATGGGGTCGTAGTCGAGGATGCATCAGATAATAACTCGGCTGAACAAGGTGAAGGTGAAGATGATTCAGCTTCTTCTGGTGACTCCAGTTCGAGCTCGGATGGCAACGGCGACGCGCGATCCTCCTCCAAAGGTACTGGGCATTCAACTGCGCAAACTGATGCCCCTCAGCAGCCTCGGGCTTCGGCCGAAGTCGCACCTGGGTCTGTGGAAGGCGAGGCAACCTCGGCCGAGGCTCCGCCTATCTCGGAGCATCCAGCCCCTGACCCAACTATTGCCTCTCCAGCTGAAAACCTTTAAGTTATTTCTTGTCCTTGGTATGCCGGGCGTACGATGTACGTGGAACATTTGTCCGTCTTCTGTATGACCTGAATTTCTTTTGCCGTGTACTGCTGCGACATATATGTTTGTAGTTGTTATCACTTTGTTTAAGTGGTTTTGTTCGTCCAAATTCTTGCTTTGGTGACCTGCGATTTCCTGATTTTAGGATGTATCTTTGCCTTTGTATTCCCGTGGTTTAGCCAATTAATCTGGGTGTGAGCTTCGAATATCATACGAGATTGAGCTGCTCTTATTCTGAGTGTCGAAGTGTGATACCTTCCTTGTATCAAAGGTTGACTACTACTTTAGAATAATATATGGCAGTCCCCGAGTCACTGCCTATAGCGCCGAAGTCTAGTGTGTAAACCAAATTTCTGAAATAATATAAGACGGTTGCTGAGGTGCTGCTCAGGGTGCCGAGGTTTAGTGCTCAACATAAAACTGGGGCAACATATGGCAGTCCCCGAGTCACTGCTCTGGATGCCGAGGTTGAATACACAAGATGAAATTTAAATGACCTATGGCAGTCCCCGAGTCATTGCTCTGGATGACGAGGTTTAATACATAAGATGAAATTGAAATAAGATATGGCAGTTCCCGAGTCACCGCTCTGGATGCCGAGGTTCAATACATAAGATGAAATTGAAATATCATACGGCAGTCTCCGAGTCACTGCTCTGGATGCCGAGGTTTAATACATAAGATGAAGTCGAAATAAGATATGGCAGTCCCCGAGTCACTGCTCTGGATGCCGAGGTTCAATACATAAGATGAAATTGAAATAACATATGGCAGTACCCGAGTCGCTGCTCTGAATGCCGAGGTTTAATACATAAGATGAAGTCGAAATAAGATATGGCAGTCCCCGAGTCACTGCTCTGGATGCCGAGGTTCAATACATAAGATGAAATTGAAATAACATATGGCAGTCCCCGAGTCGCTGCTCTGGATGCCGAGGTTTAATACATAATTGGTTCTTGACCTTGAGATACTATGCTACGAGTAAAATGGACGAAGTAAAGCTAAGTTCCATGGCCGCTTCGTTTCTTCGCCGGCTTTGTCTGCCTTGTTCCTTCTGGGGGATTGAGCGTCGATTAGATAATATGCATCATTATGCAATGCTTTGCTCACGATGAATGGTCCCTCCCATGGAGGTGACAGCTTGTGCATGCCGGCCGTGCGTTGCACCAGTCGGAGGACTAAATCTCCTTCTTTGAATACTCTTGGATTCACCTTCTTGCTGTGATATCGTCGCAAGTTCTGCTGATAGATAGCTGATCGTGATAGCGCCAGTTCTCTGGCTTCTTCTAGCAGGTCAACAGTATCTTGCCGAGCTACTTCATTTATCTCTGAAGTTGTATATTGAGTAACTCTTGGCGAGTCATGTAGTATGTCGGCTGGAAGCACAGCCTCTGCCCCATATACCAGAAAGAATGGTGTATAACCTGTTGATCTATTTGGAGTAGTCCTGAGGCTCCACAATACTGCTGGTAATTCCTCAATCCAACATACTGCCGACCTTTGCAATGGTTCGACGAGTCACGGTTTTATTCCGGACAACACTAATCCATTAGACCTTTCCACTTGCCCATTAGATGCTGGATGAGCAACAGAAGCAACATCTAATCTTATGTGTTTTTCTCGGCAAAACCTAGCGAAAGCTCCTTCTGCAAAGTTTGTGCCGTTGTCTGTAATAACACTGTGTGGGTACCCATATCTTAAGATAATATCTTTGAGGAATTTCACTGCTGTGAGCCCGTCACATTTTTTTATTGGTTTTACTTCAATCCATTTTGTGAACTTGTCCACCATGACCAATATGTGGGTCATCCCCCCTCGTGCCGGCTTAAATGGTCCCACCATATCTAGGCACCACACAGAAAACGGCCAAGTAATGGGTATCGTTTTTAACTCGGACGACGGCATGTGTATCTTGGTTGCATATCTCTGACAGCCATTGCATTTTTCAACCAGCTCTTTGGCTTCCTTCAACGCCGTTGGCCAATAAAACCCATGCCTGAATGCTTTGGCTACCAAGGCACGAGATGAGGCATGGTGTCCACATTCTCCTTGATGTATATCTAGGAGGATCTCCTGGCCTTCTGCCGAACTTACACACCTTTGCAATACACTTGTGACGCTTCTTTTATATATCTCATTGTTTATGATTGTATAAGCTTTTGCTCTCCTTACAGTCTGTCTTGCTAACACTTCATTATTCGGTAACATCGCATCTTTAAGGAAAAAGAATATGGGTTGCGCCCACATCGGTGTGATTTTTTCTGGTGTGGTCTCACTCTCTATCTCCATGTTTTCCGCCGACATAGCTACCTCGGCCTCCTCCACAATTATGCTTACCTCTGCTGTCCTTTTCTTGGAGGGTTCCGAGTTATATTGCTGGTCTACTTCCATCGGCACATTATCTTCTGCTGAATTTGCCAGAATAAAGATAGATTCGGATTTTGGTGATGGGGTTATCGATGGTTTTCTGAGGTGCTCCAGGGCAATACCCGGTGGAATTGACTGCCTGGTTGATCCTAGTTTTGACAACGTGTCTGCGGCATCATTTTCTTCCCGAGGTATGTGGTGAAATTCACACCCTTCAAAGTATCCACTGATCTTTTGCACATGAAATCTATACAAAGCCATATTATCATCTAACGCATCCCAATTGCCTGAGACTTTCTGTACTACTAAATCCGAGTATCCATAGCATAAGATTCGGCGTATGCCAATCTCTTTTGCTACTTTCAACCCATGGACCAGTGCTTCGTATTTGGCTACGTTGTTTGATGCGGCAAAATGTATTTGTAGCACATACTTCAGCTGATCCCTTTTGGGTGAGGTTAACACTATTCCTGCCCCCAAACCATTTTTTAGTTTGGAACCATCGAAATGCATCGTCCAATAATTTGGGTCTGGTAATGGTGGCTCATACTGCACCTCGGCCCAATCTACGAAGAAGTTGCAGACTGCCTGAGATTTGATTGCATCTCTCCTATCGAATTGTGGAGCGTACGGTGACAACTCGATTGCCCATTTTGCTATTCGGCCACTTGCATCTTTTTTGCTCAATATGTCGGCTATGGGCACTTCACAGATCACTTTGATGGGATGCTCTTCGAAGTAATGTTTAAGCTTCTTTGCCGACATGTACACTCCATAAGCCATCTTCTGATAATGCGGGTAATTCTGCTTTGAAGCGGATAACACCTCGCTCAAATAATACACCGGCCTCTGTACCGACTTATCATCTTCGAGTCATTCTACGATGACTACAGCACTCACTACTCTGTTGGTAGCCGCTATATAGAGTAACATTGTCTCTTTTGATAATGGAGAAGCCAAAATGGGTGTTGTGACCAACATCTTTTTCAACTCATGAAATGCACTGTCTGCTTGTGGAGTCCAAATGAACTTATCTGATTTCTTCATTAGTTGATAGAGTGGTAGTGCCTTCTCTCCCAGCCGACATACAAACCGGCTGAGCGAGGCTAGACATCCCGTGAACTTTTGTACATCATTTAGACACCTTGGCAACTCCATTCTTTCTACCGCCTTTATCTTTGTTGGGTTGGGCTCTATACCTCGGCTAGATACTAGAAAGCCGAGTAATTTTCCTGCCGGCACGCCAAATGTGCATTTTTCTGGATTAAGCTTCATTCGGAACCTTCTCAGGTTCGCGAAAGTCTGCCGTATATCATCCAGTAGCGTTTTGCTTTCCTTGGTTTTGATGACCACGTCATCTACATATACTTGTACATTTTTTCCTATCTGGTCGTGTAGACATTTTTGCATGCATCTCTGATACGTTGCTCCTGCGTTTCGCAGGCCGAATGGCATTGTGCGATAGCAATAAGCCCCGTACGGGGTAATAAACGCAGTATTTATTTGATCGGCCGGATTTAACGGTATCTGGTGAAAACCAGAATACGCATCTACAAATGACAATAACTCACAACCAGCGGTCGAATCAATGACTTGGTCTATTCTAGGTAATGGAAAAGGATCTTTTGGACACGCCTTGTTCAGGTTCGTGTAATCGATACACATTCGCCATACAATGGCTACATTCGGATCATCTTTCTTCTTTTCTACTAGCACCGGATTCGACAACCAATCCGGATACAGCACCTCCATGACGAACCCGGCCGCGAGGAGCCGAGCTATTTCATCCCCTATTATTTTTCTCCTGTCTTCGGCGAAGCGGCGGAGAGGTTGCTTCACCGGCCTTGCTTCTGGCCTTACATTCAGAGAGTGCTCAGCCAACTCCCTCGGAACACCTTGCAGATCCTGAGTTGACCATGCAAATATGTCCCGATTCTCACGGAGGAAGTTGGTGAGCTCGCTTTCCTATTTAGCATCTAGGCCTGCACCAATAGTAACAGTACGCTCTGGGAATTTCTCATCTATCTGAAACTTCTTCGTTTCTTTAGTCGGCTGAAAGGAGACACTTCCATGTGGATTGGCTAGTGCCGGCATATTCCGCTGTGCCGACTGAGCGAGGGCTGCTACCTCCTGAATCCTTCTTTTTTCTCTTGCTATAACCAATGATTCGGCCAAATTTGACCCGGCTGAAGCACATTCCATTGACTTGTTGTAATCCCCTGCTACTGTTATCACTCCTTGTGGTCCGGGTAGCTTCATTTTCAGATAACTTATATGACAGCTGCCCATGAATTTGGCCAACGCGGGCCGTCCGAGTAAAGCATGATAACAACTCTCTAGATCCACCACCTCAAACTCTAAGTTTTCTGCTCTGCAGTTATCTCTTGTGCCGAATAACACATCCACTCGGACCTTACCAATGGGTTCACATGAAAGCCCTGGCACTATCCCATGGAAAGTGGTCCTCGTGGATTGCAGCATGTTCTGCGATATTCCGAGTTTATGCATGGTATCTTTGTACATGATGTTGATACTGCTTCCATTGTCAATGAGTACTTTTGAGAATTTCACATTGATGCTTGGTCCAACAAATGTCGGATCCAACACGAGTGCATACGACCCTGGATTCGGCATTATCTTGGGGTGATCCTTTATGCTCCAAGTTACCTCCTGATCTGACCAAGGCACATATCTTGGTACTACAGGCATAACTGCATTTACTTCCATATGCCGGCGCTGCACACTCTGCTTGTCTTGCTGCTCCGTTGTGAACACGCAATAAGACTGATGATGTTCTCTGTAATCATTGCGTCCAGTATTCGTTGGATTTGTCCTTCCATCCTGGACCTGGTTCATCACTTGATGTACCGCATCTCTCCGATCCGAGTTATCGTACCTCGGGGGAGGAGGCGGTAACATCAGTTGCTGTGCATTTGCTCTAGTCAACTGTGGTTGATGCTGTTGATGTACTTGATGGGGCGCTGCCTGAATACCTACGGGGTTTCCCATTGCATTTTTCATCCATGCACATTGGCGGGTCGTATGGTTGGCTGGCCTGGATGGGTTTGACGTGTGAAATTTGCACGGCTGATCTAACATAGATTCAAACGTGTACTTCGGCCTCTCCTAACACTGTTTCTTTTGTTCTGGGGTCCACTGTCTTTTTCCTTCATTCCTTGGTGTCCACTGCTGAGGACCATTCTTCTGCCGTTGAGTCGCTCCGTGACTCGGCGGATCCTGCGCTACTGCTGCCACTTGGGCCGAATTATATCTATAATCCGGCCTTTCTTCTCTTCTTCTTCCTCTGAAGTCACTGCGCCTGGATGACCCGGCCAAATCTCTTGCATAATGGTCTTGTTGCTCCCGATGATCTGCCGACATTATTTCTGGTTGTGTAGGAGTCCGCTATTTTGATAGTTTCTGCCAATGTGGTCAGCATATCTCTTTGCAGACGTTGCCACAACACGCTGGCATAATGGCATCCTTGAGCGAACCAAGCTATTGCTTGCGACTCTATAACTCCTTCACATGAGTTTCTCAGGTTACACCATCGAGTTAAAAACTCTCTATCTGTTTCATTCGGCCTCTGCTTGCACATGGCTAACTGTTGCGGCCTGTTTGGCCTCTTGTATGTGCTGGTAAAGTTGCTGACGAACATTTCCTCAAAATCCAACCAACAGTTGATACTCCCCGCTGGTAGATTATTCAGTCATACCCTAGCTGGTCCTTCCAGCATTTGTGGGACATACCGTACTGCCCATCGTAAGTTCCCACCCGCTATTTTCACAGCAGTGGCATAGTCAATCAACCAGTCTTGTGGTTTGGTACTTCCATTATATGTTTTCGTGCCTCTTGCTAGCTGAAAGTTCGGCACAGGTGGTTCGCCCATGATCCGTGGTCCAAAGCATGTTGGACCTGGTGGACCCTGTTCTTCCAACAACTCGGACCGGTATAGCCGGTCCAGCTTCACTCTTGCATCATTTGATGGCAAATCTCTATACAGAACTCTGTCTTGCATTCCATAGTGGTTATTTCCACCATGGATCGCATATTCCATCTCAGAATAACCATCATTGTACCTTTCAGTCACTTGATTGTGGCGAGCTGTCCTCGTCTCTCTTTCCTGCCGGGGTTCATGCCTTGGTTGCGGGTTGAGTGGCAGTTCTCTCCTTACTTCGACCGGGGTATTGTTCTCATGATTGCCTCTTCCGATTTCTCTTCTGCCGAGGTCTCCATTGCCTCGGCTTCCGCCGTCTTTCTCAATACGGCCGGGATTCCTCTCACCACTGTTACCTAGGCTTCCATTGCCTCTGTTCTCGTTTGCCTTCCCGGCTATTGCCGGATCATACGGAACAATTTGCTTGTTTCTCTTTCCTGAGGTTACTGCTTTGTCCTTTCGTGCATTATTTCTGGGTGAAGATGCTGCTGCCACAGACAAGGCAGGCGCTGCTCCTGCAGAGTGAACCATTCGTGAGGCCCCCGGCCTTGCCGGGTCTGCTCTGAGCATTTCTTTGTTTTGCTGGTTCGCGATGCGCACCAGCTCATTCACTCTTTCTTGCTGTTTCTGCCGGGCTTCGCCGGTCAACCCCTCTAACTCTAATGCTGCGGCATTTGCCGCTCTTAGGTTCTTTGTCGGGTACTGTACCTCGGCAAGCCCAAATCAACTGATTCCGCCTTATGAGCATCATGCTCCTTGTTGATATCATCTATGAGGTTCTTCCCTCTCAATCTTAACTCGTCCATCCGTTCTGGCGCGACGTCAAGCTTATTAGCTTTGGCATATTCTCGCGGAGTCCTGTTTAAGGACTCCCGTAAGTCCGACACCTTTTTGGCCTCTACCAGCACCTTTTGCCTAGTTTCTTCTAACTCTGCCTGAGCATTCACCGGATCAAGTATCGGCGCTACAGGTGTAGTCAAGTTTTCTATGGTTGCCTGAAGAATGTTCTCTGGCCTTTCCAGAGGCGGCCCTCTTACTCTTGGTGCCTTTGGGGTAGTGTCCTGCACCTCGGTCTGGTTGGTCACTAGAGGGATTACCTCGGTGGGTGGTGGTGGTGCTGTCTGCCTGAGTGCGCCCTGTACGCCTGTGGCGGGGTCTCTGCTCGATCCGGCAGCCTCTACTCCCGCTTGTACTCCGGCCGCGACCATCACCTCGACGCTGCCTATTGGACGCGCTCCACGTGGACGGCTTGCGGCGCTAAGAGGTGGCTCTCCTGCAACAACAACTTGGTGAGGATAAATGTCGGAGATGTCGACGCCGACGTAGACCCTGTGTCCGCCCAGGCTGATGAAGACACCGTTGCGCGGGGGAGTTTTTCCCCTGAAGCTGCCCGCATTGTCACTGACGTAGTCACAGAGGTCAAACCTCTGGACCAAGCCAGAAACAACGCGCTCGCCAGTGTTGATGAAGTTTCCCGTCCGGATCATAACTCCAGCTAGCACCGCTGCTGGCCCCACGGTGGGCGCCAACTGTCGTGGTGGTGGCACGGCAGATGCCATGGGTAGGCTAAAGTATGGGGCCAATGGATGCTAGTGGGATCTGGGGAGGGAAGATGCAGTTGATTCTACACACAGGAGGCTAAGTCAAAGATCTTTATTTCTCCCTCTTCGGGCTACAAGTGATCCTTGAGCTGTGTTTTAGAAGGAAGAAACTATCCCAGCCTAACGGTCCTAAAGAATGAGTCGATCCCTTCCTCAGGGTCCAAGACTCTCCTTATAAAGGAGAGCCTTGGGTTCCTTTAGGGCTGATGTGTCAAGCATATTCGAGGAATATGCTTGTCCCAATATAGTAGTTCGGCCCTCCCTTTCCCTGTCGCTCCTCTAACGACGGCAAGGTTCCAGAGGGCCCCTCCTGCGCGCCTCGGGCTTCAGGACTGTCACCTCCGTGACCTCCCTCTGCCTCTCTGTCGCTCTGCGTCTTTGTCCGTAGTGCTTGGCTTGGCTCAGATTCTCCCTATCCTGCGGCTAGGGTTTGACTTCAGGCTTCTCCTTTTCCTGCAAGCTTCGTATCATTCGGCCCTGCCTCCCGTAGCTCGGCTTGTCCTTTATCTGTATTAAGATTACTCGGGCTAACCCAGCCGAGTTACGAAGTATCTCGGCCGGGTAAGGCCTTGCCATTACTACAAGGGTCCTGCCCTTTCCTATCTTGGCCGACCTCTACATGATTCGGCCGACTCAGACTGTAACTCGGAAACTAGACGGGGAACATCCTTTTGTCTTTCCCCGTCTTTACCCTATTCGGGGTTATCTCCCCAACAGGAGTTTTATATAGACTCACCTTCCTAGGGTTTACAGATCTCAACCGAATCAGTTAAGGTTTTAGCAATCGTTTAACCTAATCCGACTGGGCCTATCTACGCTTCTGGGCCTTCAGCTTCCAGTCGCTTGAGTCCATGCCAGGTCTTGATCCATTTGCCATTACCGCAGGCCCACTCGCAGGTGCCTGGGCCAGTCGGAAACGTCCTGCTGGGTATACCCCTGTAGGCATATCCCCATCACCTGCACAACACAAACTCAAGACTTTGCCCCAACGAATCAGTGAGGTTGTCAAGCTCACCGGTTTGCTGTAACAAAGGATTAAACATATGGTGTGAAAGGTAATGGTTTGCATCAAGTAAACAAGTAACAGCGGAGGATGTATCAATGGTAAAGAATGGACATGGGTCCATAGTTCATTAAAGGTGCTCTCCTTAGATAAACAACATGGCATGAAGGGTAAACAAATTACAGCAGGGCAATTGATAGGAACTGAGCAAGGCATAACAATGCAATTACTAGTCAGAAAGATCCTATGAGATTAGATTGGGCAATACAACAAGATACATAGACCGCCATCCAAATACATCCATGACTAGAAGTCCACCTTCAGGTTATCATCTGAACCCCCTCCGGTATTAAGTTGCAAGCAACAGACAACTGATTTAAGCAAAGTGTGTAAGGTAAATAGTCCACATGTTCCATGAACAAGAGACCGTTGTTTTCTCCCTAGTAGCAATAGCACATCTACAACCGAAGAGACTATTGTTACTTCCCTTGGAAACTAGAGGCATGAACCCACTATCGAGCATAAATACCCCCTCTTGGAGTCACTAGCAACTACTTGGCCAAGATAGCTACTAACAACGGAGAGCATGAAAGATCACAAACAACACAGACATGATAGAATCATAAAGAAAAAACCATTAATGAAACCAACATAATAATCTCAATATCCATCGGATCTCCGCAAACACAACATGCATGATTACAAATAGATTAGATCTTGATCATGAACGAAGCGCATAAGATCTATACATGAAAGCACAAAGGAGGAGATACAAACATCTAGCTACTACATGGACCCATAGTCCAAGGTGGAACTACTCACGCATCATACCGGAGAGAAGGCCTTCGGGATGATCTCCCTTTCGACAGGGTGCCGGGAAGAACTTCAGATCCCCCCCCCCCATATAGAGACGATGGTGGCGGCGGCTACAGACGGTTTCGTGGAGATTTGATCGGGTGCTTAGGGTTTCTGCATCGGAGGCTTCTTATAGGCGAAGGGGGAGGCCGAGGAGGCGACCAGGGGGTCAAACCCTACCCAGGCACGGGCCCACCCTTGGCCGCGCCTGGGGGGGTGGCCGCCCTGTCACGCTTCCTCGTCTCCCCTATGGACTTCTTGTTCCCCATGGAAAGTAATTGATTTTGATGTTTGTCCCGTCCAATTCCGAGAATATTTCTTTCCTAGATTTTCTGAAACCAAAAACAGCAGAAAACAGGCAACTGGCACTGTGGCAACTTATTAATAGGTTAGTACCAGAAAACATGTAAAAAGCACCTCAAAGTGTAGACAAGCAAAGCAAAGTAGTTACTAAACAAGCATGGAGCATGAAAAATTATAGATACATTTCCGACGTATCATCATCCCCAAGCTTAACTCCTGCTCGTCCTCGAGTAGGTAAGTGATAAAAAGAATAATTTTTGAGGTGACATGCACCCTCACAATAAAGATCCAACCATTTGCAAGCATTGAAAGCTAGGATCAAAGAACTCTAAACATGTGCATGAAAGATGGAGTTCTAACAATAGGACATAGTAACTATGCATGCAACATGACAAGCTACAAACAAAGATCATGAATAACATGCATTGTAAAACGTTTGTTTGTTTCACATACAGAAAACATAGCATAGTGGCAATCAGCTTGTCCCTCGTAGAGTAGGACACCTTCAAAGTTCATAAGGGTGACTAGAAACAAACAGCACAAGAACAAGTAATATCCCAATGTGCATCAATCAATAAGCTTTGGAACACTGTACACAGAATGACAACTAAAGGTAGAAGGCGGAGATTCAATAGTGGTGGAAGAAAGGCCTTTTTGTAAAGGAAGCAGGGATTACAAGTTTCAAAAAGAGCTTCCAAAAATTATGGTACTTGTTAGATTTCAGCCCTCATTGCCCCTATCATAAGCATCTTGAAGTGGTTAAGGTTAAAGTGGCAAAGATGGAGTATATGCTTGACGAAGTATAAGTTGGCAATCTCAAGTCCCTTGAATACGAGGGCCACACCTGATACGTTGGAAACGTATCTATAATTTTTGATGCTCCATGCTTGTTTAGTATCTACTTTGTTTTACTTGTCCACACTTTGAGGTGCTTTTTACATGTTTTCTGGTACTAACCTACTAACAACTTGCAACAGTGCCAGATGCCTATTTTCTGCTATTTTTGGTTTCAGAAAATTTAATAATGAAATATTCTCGGAATTGGACGGGACAAAGGACAAAGTAAATTACTTTACGTGGGGAACAAGAAGTCCAGAGGAGAGCCCGGGAGGCCAGTCAGGGGGGCCAGACCCACCCTAGGCGCGGGTGGGCCCTAGCCCACGCCTGGCTAGGGTTTGTCTGCCCTGGCGGCCGCCTCGGTCTCCCCCTTCGCCTATAAGAAGCCCCCGATGCAGAAACCCTGAGTACCCGATCAAATCTCCACGAAACCGTCTACAGCCGCCGCCGCCACCATCGTCCCTAAATCGGGGGATCTAAAGTTCTTCCCGGCACCCTGCCGGAGGGGAGATCATCCCGGAGGCCTTCTCTCCGGTATGATGCGTGAGTAGTTCCACCTTGGACTATGGGTCCATGTAGTAGCTAGATGGTTGTATCTCCTCCTTTGTGCTTTTATGTATAGATCTTGTGAGCTCCGTTTATGATCAAGATCTAATCTATTTGTAATCATGCATGTTGTGTTTGCGGGGATCCAATGGATATTGAGATTATTATGTTGGTTTGATTAATGGTTTTGTCTTTATGATTCTATCATGTCTGTGTTGTTTGTGATCTTGCATGCTCTCCGTTGTTAGTAGCTATCTTGGCCAAGTAGTTGCTAGTGACTCCAAGAGGGGGTATTTATGCTCGATAGTGGGTTCATGCCTCTAGTTTCCAAGGGAAGTGACAATAATCTCTTCGGTTGTAGATGTGTTTTTGCTACTAGGGAGAAAACAACGGTCTCTTGTTCATGGAACATGTGGAATGTTTACCTTATACACTTTGCTTAAAGCAGTTGAGTGTTGCTTGCAACTTAATACTAGAGGGGGTTAGGATGATAACCTGAAGGTGGACTTCTAGTCATAGATGTAGTTGGATGGCGGTCTATGTATCTTGTTGTATTGCCCAATCAACCTCATAGGATATTTCTGACTAGTAATTGCATTATTATGCCTTGCTCAGTTCCTGTCAATTGCCCTGCTATAATTTGTTTACCCTTCATGCCATGTTGTTTATCTAAGGAGAGCACCTCTAGTGAACTATGGACCCCGATCCAATCTTTACCATTGATACATCTTCCACTGTTACTTGTTTACTTGATGCAAACCATTACCTTCCACACCATACGTTTAATCCTTTGTTACAGCAAACCGGTGAGCTTGACAAACTCATTGTTTGTTGGGGCAAAGTCTTGAGTTTGTGTTGTGCAGGTCTCCAAATTGTTTGCAACACCTGTGTGACGTTTCCTTCCTCCTTCTGGTTCGATAACCTCGGTCTCAATTGAGGTAAAACTTGTTGCTTGCTCTTCACACCATGTGCTTGGGGTTACCAACAAAGTGCCACGTCGAGCACCATCAAGTCTTTCTGGCGCCGTTGTCGGGGAGGCTAAGGACGTCTTCACAAGGGAGTCCTCCACTTCCTTTCTCTTTACTTTGTTTTTAGTTTACTTTGTTTCTTTTGCTTGGTTTTGTTTGCCTCTTTAAAAAAACAAAAAAAATAGTCTAGTTTGGTTTGCTTGCTTTATTCAAAAACACAAAAAAAATAGTTCCTGCTCTAGTTTCTGGTCTGTTGTTGCCTTGCTTGGTCATGCTTTCTATCAATGGATGGTTTCTTTGAAACTAGTTCTTATTGGCAAGGTGGGTTCACGGAAGAACAAAAGTATTATTATAAGGAACACCGTTTGTCACAAAAAGGGAAACACTTATGGGAACAAATTGATAAGTTGAATACTATTGCTAGCGAGGTGTGCTCTACTTATAATGTTTCTTATTGCTTTAATAAAGCTTGTTGCTGCAGGAGGTATAAACACCTACCCTTTCAATGTGAGTATAACGATAATGTTACCATATCTTCTTATGCTAAAGGAAATTATGATTTTGATGATGTGGAACAAATTGAAGAATTTATTTCCTTCAAGGGTGCATTTGAACTTGCTAGTTTGATTGAAAATACTGATGATGCACCTTATAAACATGAGGTTTTTGAGATACTTAAATTTTGTTTTGATAATTACAGGGAAGAAAATAACTATATTCTTGAATATTTGAATAGGTGTTTTCCACAAATGGAAGAGACTAATGCCTTGCAGGAGACTATTGAAAAAGAAATTGTTGAAACTGGAAGCTCATTAGATGAAAAAGAGGGGGAGAGTGATGAACAAAAGGAGGAAGAATGGATTATCTACCCATGCCTACCTTCTAATGAGAGTAACTCTTTATCCCTTAAATAATTTGATTGTCCCCCATGCTTACCAGAGGAGGATGAATGTTATGTTCTGGTGGATCCCTTTGAAATATCTACTTTGGGTAAAACCTGTGAAGGTTTTAATCCCACTATTTTTTATCTCGATAGAAATTATGTGTTTGTAGATCATGAAAATCATGCTTTATGTGATATCTATATTGTTGAGTTTACTCATGATGCTACTGAAAATTATTATGAGAGAGGAAAGTATGGTTGTATAATTTTTCATGGTACTGAAACACCTCTCTATGTTCGGAAAGTTTTGAAGTTACTCTTGTTTTATCTTCCTATGCTTGTCACTTTGTTCTTTATGAATTTATTTGTGTATAAGATTCCGATGCATAGGAATAGGGTTAGACTTAAATGTGTTTTGGATTTGCTTCTTGACGCTCTCTTTGACTTCAATTCATATTTCTTATGTGAGCATCTTCTCAAGCTTCTTGTGCCTAACTTAAAGGCGTTAAAGAAAAGTACTTGTTGGGAGATAACCCAAGAGTTTCCTTGAATCTTGGAAGTTATTACTTCAGTAATGACCTCTCCTTATCCTTTTTGTTTGCTTTTTGTGCTAAGAATGACCTCTAATGAGAGGGAAGTAAGATTTGGGGAGTTGCTCTCCCGAAACAGATTTGTGTCCTCCACCAAAAAATTAGTGAGGAGGATATGTAACTCGGATTAAGCTCAAAATTTATGAATAAATCCCCTAGTATGTTAGCTAACTTTCGTTAGTTTAACACTTTTTGATTTGAGCAACATAAGATGTTCTAAAAAATCGGTTTCTACCTGATGGTCTGTTTTGACATATTTTTGCCATTATTTGCATTTGCTTCTTATTGATTCCTTTTTGAGTTCTCTTCAGCTAAATTGAGCTTTTTGAAGGAGTTACTACAGTAGCTTTTGTTTTTAGTGAAAAGCCTTGTTGTTCCAAAGCTTTGCCAGTGGTCTAATATCTTTTGAATACACTAATGTTGCTAATGAAGATTGTGTGAAGTTTTGTATGAAGGAAAAAAATTCAGGTGTAGAGAGAGAATGATGCAATGAGATGAATAATGGACAAAATCTCAAGCTTGGGGATGCCACAATGGTGTCACCCCAATAAATATCCAAGAGGTACAAGCATCAAAGCTTGGGGATGCCTGGGCATCCCCTTCTTCATCAATAAAAAGCTCAGGTCTGTCTAGACACTTCATTTTTATTGTTTCATGCACAGTTGTGTTGTTCTTGGAGTGTCTTAGTTTTCATTTGATTTGCTTAGTTTGTTTAGTTTTCTTAAGTAGATTGGACCCCCGTTCTCGCTGTGTTGTTTTGCAAATAAGGTTGCTTGGTGTTTGGAAAGGAGTAGTAAGTTCTTGCTTGAAGTGCAAGAGGAGCTTGCATTGACTGTGACTTAGACTTTAGCATGACATGCTAGGTGTTGTTTTAGCATTATGCTTAGTGATTATTGTTGTAGCATGTCTTGTTCCAAACAATTGGGAATGCTTAGTGTGCCTTGAAGAAATTATGTGTTGTTTTAGCATGCAAAAGCATAGTATTGTGGTATTCTCCTTTGATGTTTTGCTTGGGTTGACTTGGCACATGCTTACACCATGTTATGATTCTCACATGTCACCGTTAGCCTCTATGATCATTTAGTCCTTGACTTGTAGTACCACTCTTTGCTTTGATTAGTATGCTTTGTTGCACTGCATGATTTTGGCCATTATTGCTCTCTTAGTTGGTTGCTCCCAGTCTTTTGCTAGCCTCCACTTGTATGAGTAAGTTCTACTCATGCCTCCAACTCCCAAGAAACAAATTTATTCCAAAGTGTCCACTATGAATTCCTATGCATGGTGTGTTACACCATTCCAAGTATATTCTTGTTTTCAGCTATCTTCCAATTAAAAACTATTTTGTTATGTGAAAACTTAGTGATTAAAGCCCTCACGAACTTGATGGCACACTTTATTCTTTGCCCCTAATAAACTTGAACCATTGTGACAATTTTGTTGTATATGCTTGCACTTATAAGTTGGAATTAGCAGAACCGTGTTGTCACGGGGAATGTTTTCAACATTGCACTTGTAACTTGTTGTACTCAGTTGATATCATGTTCTTTTGTCTATGGATGTCACCGGTGTGAAATAAAGAGGGGACTTGTAAGTCCATGGAGTTTGTATTCTGTGTTAGAGAAATGCCTGGGACGCTAGCCTATGCCATGACTAATCATGGTGGAAACTTGCAGCATCACCATAATGAGCTATCTATGAAGCATCCTCAATAAAAAGTTATGCATATGGTAAATAAAAAGATTACTGAAATGCTCATTGTCTGCTTGCCTTGTCATTTTGGTTATCGGAGATCTCTTGTACCATGTGCAAGGGGTACCCCGTTGGCGGTTCTCAATGCTATACAAATACTTACAGTGACAAGAACTTACCTAGACCCAAAGTTGAGTATGCATGAGGTGTGCCCTCGTATTCAAGGGACTTGAGATTGCCAACTTATACTTCGTCAAGCATATACTCCAGCTTTGCCACTTTAACCTTAACCACTTCAATATGCTTATGATAGGGGCAATGAGGGCTGAAAGCTAACAAGTACCATAATGTTTGGAGGCTCTTTTTGAAACTTGTAATCCCTGCTTCCTTTACAAAAAGGCCCTTCTTCCACCACTATTGAGTCTCCACCTTCTACCTTTAGGCACCATTAAGAGAGCATAGTTGTCATTCTGTGTGCAGTGTTCCAAAGATTATTACTTTATGCATATTATGTTATTACTTGCTCTTGTGCTACTTATTTATAGTCACCCTTGTGAACTTTTCAGGTGTCCCATGCATTTTATTGCTAATCTATGAGGGACAAGCTGAATGCCATTATGCTATGTTTTCTGTATGTGAAACAAACAAACGTTTTTCAATGCATGTTATTCATGATCTTTGTTTGTAGCTTGTCATGTTGCATGCATAGTTACTTTGTCCTATTGTTAGAACTCCATCTTTCATGCACATGTTTAGAGATATTTGATCCCAGCTTTCAATGCTTACAAATGGTTGGATCTTTATTGTGAGGGTGCATGTCACCTCAAAAATTATTCTGTTTATCACTTACCTACTCGAGGACGAGCAGCAGTTAAGCTTGGGGATGTTGATACGTTGGAAACGTATCTATAATTTTTTATGCTCCATGCTTGTTTAGTATCTACTTTTCTTTACTTGTCCACACTTTGAGGTGCTTTTTACATGTTTTCTGGTACTAACCTACTAACAAGTTGCAACAGTGCCAGATGCCTGTTTTCTGCTGTTTTTGGTTTCAGAAAAGTTAGTAAAGAAATATTCTCAGAATTGGACGGGACAAAGGACAAAGTCAATTACTTTCCGTGGGGAACAAGAAGTCCAGAGGAGAGCCCGGGAGACCAGCCAGGGGGGCAGACCCACCCTATGCGCGAGTGGGCCCTAGCCCGCGCCTGGCTAGGGTTTACCTGCCCTGGCGGCCGCCTCGGTCTC
Source organism: Avena sativa (assembly GCA_916181665.1). NCBI lineage: Eukaryota > Viridiplantae > Streptophyta > Magnoliopsida > Poales > Poaceae > Avena > Avena sativa. Next base: position 406,043,709 of record OV702283.1, on the reverse strand, counting down.
CCCCTTCGCCTATAAGAAGCCCTTGATGCAGAAACACTGAGTACCCGATCAAATCTCCACGAAACCGTCTGTAGCCGCCGCCACCATCGTCCCTAGATCGGGGGGATCTGAAGTTCTTCCCAGCACCCTGCCGGAGGGGAGATCATCCCGGATGCCTTCTCTCCGGTATGATGCGTGAGTAGTTCCACCTTGGACTGTGGGTCCATGTAGTAGCTAGATGGTTGTATCTCCTCCTTTGTGCTTTCATGTATAGATCGTGTGAGCTATGTTCATGATCAAGATCTAATCTATCTGTAATCATGCATGTTTTTGCGGGGATCCGATGGATATTGAGATTATTATGTTGGTTTGATTAATGTTTTTGTCTTTATGATTCTATCATGTCTGTGTTGTTTGTGATTTTGCATGCTCTCCGTTGTTAGTAGCTATCTTGGCAAAGTAGTTGTTAGTGACTACAAGAGGGGGTATTTATGCTCGATACTGGGTTCATGCCTCTAGTTTCCAAGGGAAGTGACAATAATCTCTTCGGTTGTAGATGTGTTGTTGCTACTAGGCAGAAAACAACGGTCTCTTGTTCATGGAACATGTGGACTGTTTACCTTACACACTTTGCTGAAAGCAGTTGTTTGTTGCTTGCAACTTAATACTGGAGGGGGTTCGGATGAAAACCTGAAGGTGGACTTCTAGTCATGGATGCAGTTGGATGGCGATCTATGTATCTTGTTGTATTGTCCAATCAACCTCATAGGATCTTTCTGACTAGTAATTGCTTTGTTATGCCTTGCTCAGTTCCTGTCAATTGCCCGACTGTAATTTGTTTACCCTTCATGCCATGTTGTTTATCTAAGGAGAGCACCTCTAGTGAACTATGGACCCCGGTCCAATCTTTACCATTGATTCATCTTCCACTGTTACTTGTTTAATTGCTGCAAACCATTACCTTCCACACCATACATTTAATCCTTTGTTACAGCAAACTGGTGAGCTTGACAACCTCACTGTTCGTTGGGGCAAAGTCTTGAGTTTGTGTTGTGCAGGTCTCCACGTTGTTTGCAACACATGTGTGATGTTTCCTTCCTCCTTCTGGTTCGATAACCTCGGTCTCAACTGTGGGAAAACTTGCTGCTTGCTCTTCACATCCTGCGCTTGGGGTTACCAACAAAGTGCCACGTCAAGCACCATCAACACCTCATGCATACTCAACTTTGGGCCCAGGTAAGTTCTTGTCATTGTAAGTATTTGCATATCATTGAGAACCGCCAACGGGTACCCCTTGCACATGGTACATGAGCTTTTCCATAACCAAAATGACAAGGCAAGCAAACAATGAGCATCTCAGCAATGTTTTTATTTACCATATGCATAGATTTTTATTGAGGATGCTTCATAGATAGCTCACTATGGTGATGCTGCAAGTTTCCACCATGATTAGGCATGGATTAGGCTAGCGGCCCAGACGTTTCTCTAACACAGGATACAAACTCCATGGACTTACAAGTTCCCTCTTTATTTCACACCGGTGACATCCATAAACAAAATAACATGATATCAACTAAGTACAAAGTACAAGTGCAATGTTGAAAACGTTCCCCGTGACAACACGGTTCTGCTAATTCCAACGTATAAGTGCAAGCATATACAGCAAAGTTGTCACAATGGTTCAAGTTTATTAGGGGCAAAGAATATAAAGTGTGCCATCAAGTTCGTGAGGGCTTTAATCACTAAGTTTTCACATAACAAAATAGTTTTTAATTGGAAGATAGTTGAAAACAAGAATATACTTGGAATGGTGTAACGCACCATGCATAGGAGTTTATAGTGGACACTTTGGAATAACTTGGTTTCTTGAGAGTTGGAGGCATGAGTAGAACATACTCATACAAGTGGAGGCTAGCAAAAAGACTGGGAGCAACCAACTAAGAGAGCATAATGGCCATAATCATGCAGTGCAACAAAGCATACTAATCAAAGCAAAGAGTGGTACTACAAGTCAAGGACTAAATGATCATAGAGGCTAATGGTGACTTGTCATAGTCATAACATTGTGTGAGCATGTGACAAGTCAACCCAAGCAAAGCATCAAAGGGGAATACTATAATACTATGCTTTTGCATGCTAAAACAACGCATAATTTTTTCAAGTCACACTAAGCAATCCCAATTGTTTGGAACAAGACATGCTACAGAAATAATCACTAAACATAATGCTAAAACAACACCTATCATGTCATGATAAAGTCTAAGTCGCAGTCAATGCAAGCTCCTCTTGCACTTCAAGCAAGAACTTACTACTCCTTTCCAACACCAAACAACTTATTTGCAAAACAACATAGCGATAACGAGGGTCCAAACTACTTTATTCAAGCAAACTAAAAAAACTAAGCAAATAAAACGAAAACTAAGACGCTCCAAGAACAACACAAATGTGCATGAAACAATAAAAACGAAATGTCTAGACAAACCTGAGCTTTTTATTGATGAAGAAGGGGATGCCTTGGGCATCCCCAAGCTTTGACGCTTGTACCTCTTGGATATTTCTTGGGGTGACATCATGGTGGCATCCCCAAGCTTGAGATTTTGTCCATTCTTCATATCATTGCATCATTCTCTCTCTACACCTAAAATTTTTCCTTCATACAAAACTGCACACAATCTTCATTGGCAACATTAGTGTATTCAAAAGATATTAGACCCCTGGCAAAGCTTTAGAACAGCAAGTATTTTCACTAAATACACAGGCTACTGTAGTAACTACTTCAAAAATCTCAATTTAGCTGAAGAGAACTCAAAAAGGAATCAATAAGAAGCAAATGTAAATAATGGCAAAAATATGTCAAAATAGACCAGTAGGTAGAAACCGATTTTTTCGAACATCTTCTGTTGCTCAAATCAAAAAGTGTTGAACTAACGAAAGTTAGCTAACACACTGGGGGATTCATTCGTAAACTTTGAGCTCAATCCGTGTTATAGAGACTCCTCACAATTTTTTTTGCTGGAGGACAGAAATCTGTTTCGGGACAGCAACTTCCCCAAATCTTACTTCCCTCTCATTGCATCATTCTCTCTCTACACCTGAAATTTTTTCCTTCATACAAAACTTCACAAAATCTTCATTAGCAACATTAGTGTATTCAAAAGATATTAGACCACTGGCAAAGCTTTGGAACAGCAAGGCTTTTCACTAAAAACACAAGCTACTGTAGTAACTCCTTCAAAAAGCTCATTTTATCTTAAGAGAACTCAAAAAGGAATCAATAAGAAGCAAATGCAAATAATGGCAAAAATATGTCAAAACAGACCAGCGGGTAGAAACCGATTTTTTTCGAACATCTTATGTTGCTCAAATCAAAAAGTGTTGAACTAACGAAATTTAGCTAACATACTGGGGGATTTATTCATAAATTTTGAGCTCAATCCGAGTTACATATCCTCCTCACGATTTTTTTTGGTGGAGGACAGAAATCTGTTTCAAGACACCAACTTCCCCAAATCTTACTTCCCTCTCATTAGAGGTCATTCTTGGCACAAAAAGCAAACAAAAAGGATAAGGAGAGGTCATTACAGAAGTAATAACTTCCAAGACTCAAGGAAACTCTTGGGTTATCTCCCAACAAGTACTTTTCTTTAACGTCTTTAAGTTAGGCACAAGAAGCAGGAAGAATCAAGTATTTTCAAATGAAGAAGCAGCCTTCTTGTTCTTTCCTTTCTTACCTTTCTTCTTTTCCTTAGGGAAGATACGATTGCTTACCGGAAGATCAAAATGCATGATGACTTTTCCCACATCTATCACTGTCCCAAGGTGTTTCAGTAGAAATCTTCCAAGTGTGATGTGGCATCCCGCAAAAACCACTACTAGAAAATCGCGTTGTTTTTGTGCATTGCATCATCATGACCGCATGCTCATGTCATCATGCCACATTGCATTTGAGCATCGTCATCATCTTGCATCTATTCGCATAAAACTATTTTTGAAAAGCCTGGTTTTATTTTCTAAACGCCCCGTCTTTATTCAAATGCAAACCCGGGTCTCCGGATTATTTTGTTTTGTCTGCTATCGGTTTGCAAAAGCTTTGTTTTAAACAAATAAAATATTAAATTATTTTAGTGGGGGCAGTCGAACGGGCCGATTCGACCCGGACGACCACCCCCAGTACAAACATTCGGTCCCCCAAAAATCCTAAAGCTACCCAACCTAATCTACCCACCCCTCCGGCCACCTCATCCCACCCAATCCTCTCTCGCCACCTCACCTCTCTCCCTCCTCCCCACCACTCATATGCTGCCAACTCACCCCACCAGCCACCCCACACTCTCTCTCTACTCCCCACCCCACCAACCAGCAAACACACCCACCGCTGCCACCGGACCCTCTCTCCCTGTCCCGCGCCCTGGCCCCACCTGCAGACCACCGCCGGCCCTACCCCTGGCCCCCCTGTCCCCATCCTCCCTCTCCCCCCACGCGTTCCCTTCCCCACACGCGTCCTCTCCCTCTCTTCCCTCCCCCACGCGCCCTCTCCCCCACCGCGTCTCCCCGCCCCCTTTCTTCCACAGCTCCGGCGGGCGCCGCTCCTCCCTTCTCTCTCCTCCGGCGCCGGCCGACCTCGCCTCCTTCCTCCACCGCTCCCTCCGCTCGCCGCTCCCGCCCGTTCTCCTCTCCGACGCGCGGCCTCGCCCCCGGCCGCCGCCCAGCGCCCTCCTCCCTCCGGCGCCACCGCGAGCTCCGCACCCCCTCCAACCTCCTCCGGCGATGCCCCGACCCCCGGCCTGCGCGCCTCGCCTCCTCGCTCAGTACCCCGCCTCCACCGCTCCCCTCCGCCACACCCTCACCTCGCCGACGCCCTCGCCTCTGCCCCGACGGACCCCGCCCTCCGACCGCCGTCCTCCGCCGCGTTCTCCTCCTCGGCCCGGCGCTCCTCCGGCCACGCCTTCCCGCCGGCGAGCCGCCTCCACCGCGCACGCCACCGCCGGCTCGCCGCCGTCCTTCACCCCGCCATCCCCTCGGGCCGCCGCCACGCGCGGGAACCCAGGCTCGGGCGCCCTTCCGCCGGCCTCTGTCGCCCTTTGTCGCCGCCACCGTGGCTCCTGGAAGCTCCGGCCGTCTATACTCTGTGTGCACGCTTGGTACCGACGAGTTTTGATGCTCTGGTTGCACACAAGCGTAGATGCTGTAATTTTTGTTTGGTGCCACGTTGATCTATCTGTGCCCTCTAGATCCTCTCTGTCTTAGGGATGGCTCCGTACCCGTCAAGATCTCCGTATGGTACCCAAATACGAGCGTGCCTTTGCCAAGGTCTTCTGCTGGCCAAAGGAAAGTCGGACCGAACACGGTGTCCCCAAGACCGCCGGTATCCAAGGGGTTTCGAGAGGACACGCAAGATCTGCTACATGGACCAAGAAGATCTCGACGCCCGAGACCAAGATCTCCTCCTCGGGCCCAAAGGCCACAGATGCGACAAGTACCTCTTCCCGGATCTGATGCCCGAAACCCGGACGCCAAGGTCGTCAACACGGATTCGTCAAGTACTTCCTCGCGGACGCCAAGTTCTTCGCCCGAAGGCCAAGACCGACCCGATGGCGCGGGCCCGACAAGATCGACACCAACCGGGGCGAATCCGATGCCCCGACGCCAGACCAAGTGCTTCCTCCCGGAACGCCAAGATCTACTCCGCTATCCGAGAACGTTTGCGTCGAACCCTGAACCCCGAGACCCGACCCCGAACCCCCGGAACCCCAAGATCCGCCGAACCCTAATGTGTGACCCCTTTTCTCGAGCCCTATTTTATAAAAGTAATAACAACTTGTTGCATATTAATTGCCATACTTGCGTGCATATTTGTGTGGTTTGGGGGCCTTATGCCGATTCACTGCATAATTAAATATGGGGCCCATATGCGGGCAAAATCTAGCCTTATATTGGCCTCATTTAAATTTGTGTAGCGAACCGATGCTATATTTCGCCTTGTTCAAACAACATTTAATTTGCAGGGTAGATAAACAACTAGAACCATTTAATTAATTGTCGGGACCCCGGTTCCTCTTAATATGACCTAATTGCATCGCATCTTTGCCATGGCATACATCATACATGCATCATGCCCGATCTTCTGCCGTTGTATTAAATATTGCATCCGGTGTTCTTCTAGTGTTTTGCTTCTTCGCGGATTGGGCCGTTGAGTTGATGTGAGCTTCGCCCCGATCTTCGGTTGAACCTTCGGCAATGTTTTCAGGCGAGCATCTCCCCCTTTCTACCTATCTTACTTTTATAGTATTTATTCCCTCCTGTTGATCTATTGCTATCAGTGTTGCGATGCTCTAGTTTTCGTACCCGTGTTATCCCTTGCAGCCATATATTGCCTTGGACACATCCTATTACCTGTTGTTTGGTAGATAGCTGGACTTGCGCGTCGTAGTCGCTTGCTCAAGTGCTGTTGCGTGTCGTCAAGTGCCACAGTTGTTGGTATATTGCCGCATGTTTGATGTTGGAGATGATCTCAGCTTTACTTATTGTTCACTTTAATTATTGTTTAACAACTAAAATTGAAGTAGGTAAGCAGAGGCACAGGTGGGCAATAGATGTTATTTGGTTGTTAACCGTCCACTTGTGTCCCGTAGGACCCCGAGTGCTTGATACATGTTCCTTGATTTATCGCGCTATCCACATCCGGGAGGCTTATGGGACCCCCCTGAGCCAGAGCTTGATTCATTCCTATTTCTTGGGGCCACAAACTAGTTTGAGGTTTTATTTACTATCTTGTACCTATGCCATGCTTTACTGCTTTATTTACGATTGTGCGAGGAGCACACTGTACTGTTTAGGATCGTGGCACGATTCCGCGGTGTCGACAAGCCCAGTTTTGGGTTCCCAGTCGTTCACAGCCGTCCCCACAACCTTGAGTCCGTCTCGGAGCCAGCCGGCTTTGTTGCGGGTCTACTTTAAGGGGTGGCCCCCTGAAATATTTCCGAATCCTGTGATTGCTTTGTCGTGAAAGCCTCGTTGGGTTTTGATTTGGTTTTTCCGAGGTTGATCGAGTGTGTGTTGCTATTTGTGCACCCCGGCCGGGTTAAAACTTTCTGAAAGCCGTGTCCGCGGTTATGGACGACTTGGAGCACAGTATCTCGATCATAGACAACTATAACTAAAGTAGTGCTATAAATTTGACTTTATAATGACTAGTAATCAGCTTCACTATAATGGAATGGCTAAATAAAACTGCCAACAATTGCTTGTTTGGGTGTCGCTTGCGACCATTGTACCTGACTAGTAAGTATTGCAACTATAACGGAATGGCTGAATAAAAGTACCAACAACTGCTGGGTTTGGGTTATCTCATGCTATTTGTATCTGATTAGTAAGTGTTGCAACTATAACAGCATGGTTAACTAAAATGGCCCACTGCTTATTTTATCAGGACGATTATCTACACCTGACTAGTAATTGCTGCAACGATAACTGAATAAATAAAACTGCCAACGGTGTGAGTTCCTCGGTTGACTTCCTCGTTTGGTCTCGAGGGGGAAACACCAGGATGGGTTTGTTTGATGTTAGAATCAGGTTGGATCCGAATAGGTCTTTCTTACCCCTCTCTGATTGCCGCTAGTTGTATCGAGTCTCTATAGGTTGTTCCGTGCATGCTGCCGCTGCCGCTTCAGTCCATCATACCTATGTAGGCGAGGACCGCCGAATTCTAGTCTCGCTGTGTACTGGCCTCAGTACTGACGCTCCTCTTTTTCCTTTGCCCTTTGTCGGCACCCCTTTTGTTTAAGCAGGTTTTGAGGTCGACGTCGTTAGCAGGGTTACCCTTCCGGCTTGGCCTGGGCAGGGTCACGGACGCCATTGGTTATTCTTCAGGGCTCTTAGCCCCATTTGCATCTTGTCCGTAGCTGGACGCTCTAATGTTTTCAAGGTGATTTGGATCTTTGTTCTGTATATCTGTATTCTTGACTCATGGAGTCGTGTTGTATATATCTGTTCTGTGGGTCCCATCGAGGACTGTTGTGTAATGTTATTACTTCGTTTTCCACCCGCACGAAAGTGCCTGGTGGGCACCTTTGAATCGTTTCTATGCGGGTTTGGCGGGAATCGCTGAAACTTGCATAGGTCCGATTCTGAGGGTGTTACATGTGATATGTCCCTTGCCTACACATTCAATAGATAATCAGTAGTCACAATATTTCCTGAGATTTTTGTAAACACACCTTCCGCTATTCCAATGGGTAATGTAGTGGCATTGTTGGTAAGAGATATTTCCTCTCCTCCTTCAATAAGCCCCCAAAGACTCAAGGAATTATAAATATCATTAGGCATGAGACAAAATTTAGACATGATATCACAGCAAGCATCAAAAAGTGTAGTATTTATTGAGACTTTGATTGTGGGAAACCACTTTGAAGGCTCAGAATTTATGGGAACATAATCATGGTAAGCCCTAAGCGTGTGATAGCAACTATTCACAGCAGCAATACCGGTCTCAAGAGTGTTTAACCTAGCAAAAATATTTGTGAAAGAGGAATTATACTTACCAGGTGTACCATAAATCATGATTAATTTCCTTATGGAATCAAAAGCTTCATCCTCAGTACATAGCAAAAAATCTTTCTCAGCCACAGCATCCAAAGCATATTTATAACGAAGAGTAATACCGCGGTAGAAACTATCAATAACCAAGCTAAGGCTTACCTTAGGCTCAGTTTACCTCTGTAAATCAGAGATTCTAGACCAAGCTTCTTTAAAACTTTCTTCACTTTTTTGCTTAAAAGTGGAGATTTCTACCATAGGGGAAATAAGGTTGGTCCAAAACCAGACATGGTAGCAACTAGAGCAGGAACTAATTTTTTTGTGTTTTTTTTAAAAGAGGCAAACAAAACCAAGCAAAAGAAACAAAGCAAACTAAAAACAAAGTAAAGAGAAAGGAAGTGAAGGACTCCCCTTGTGAAGACGTCCTTAGCCTCCCCGGCAACGGCGCCAGAAAGTCCTGATGATACTCGACATGGCACTTCGTTGGTAACCCCAAGCGTAGGGTGTGAAGAGCAAGCAACAAGTTTTCCCTCAGTTGAGACCGAGGTTATCGAACTAGAAGGAGGAAGGAAACGTCACACAGGTGTTGCAAGCAACGCGGAGACCTACACAACACAAACTCAAGACTTTGCCCCCAACGAATCAGTGAGGTTGTCAAGCTCACCGGTTTGCTGTAACAAAGGATTAAACGTATGGTGTGGAAGGTAATGGTTTGCAGCAAGTAAACAAGTAATAATGGAAGATGTATAAATGGTAAAGAATGGACCAGGGTCCATAGTTCACTAGAGGTGCTCTCCTTAGATAAACAACATGGCATGAAGGGTAAACAAATTACAGCAGGGCAATTGACAGGAACTGAGCAAGGCATAACAATGCAATTACTAGTCAGAAAGATCCTATGAGATTCGATTGGGTAATACAACAAGATACATAGACCGCCATCCAAATGCATCTATGACAAGAAGTCCACCTTCAGGTTATCATCCGAACCCCCTCTAGTATTAAGTTGCAAGCAACAGACAACTGCTTTAAGCAAAGTGTGTAAGGTAAACAGTCCACATGTTCCATGAACAAGAGACCGTTGTTTTCTCCCTAGTAGCAACAACACATCTACAACCGAAGAGATTATTGTCACTTCCCTTAGAAACTAGAGGCATGAACCCACTATCGAGCATAAATTACCCCTCTTGGAGTCACTAGCAACTACTTGGCCAAGATAGCTATTAACAACGAAGAGCATGCAAGATCACAAACAACACAGGCATGATAGAATCATAAAGACAAAACCATTAATCAAACCAACATAATAATCTCAATATCCATCAGATCCCTGCAAACACAACATGCATGATTACAATTAGATTAGATCTTGATCATGAACGGAGCTCACAAGATCTATACATGAAAGCACAAAGGAGGAGATACAACCATCTAGCTACTACATGGACCCATAGTCCAATGTGGAACTACTCACGCATCATACCGAAGAGAAGGCCTCCGGGATGATCTCCCCTCCGACAGGGTGCCTGGAAGAACTTTAGATCCTCCCTCCCGATCTAGGGATGATGGTGGCGGCGGCTACAGACGATTTCGTGGAGATTTGGTCGGGTGCTTAGGGTTTCTGCATCGAGGACTTCTTATAGGTAAGGGGAAGGCCGAGGAGACGACCAAGGGGTCAAACCCTACCTAGGCGCGAGCCTACCCCTGGCCGCGCCTGGGAGGGTTTGGCTGCCCTGGCACGCTTCCTCGTCTCCCCTCTGGACTTCTTGTTCCCCACGGAAAGTAATTGACTTTGACGTTTGTCACGTCCAATTCTGAGAATATTTCTTTACTAGCTTTTTTGAAACCAAAAACAGCAGAAAACAGGCAACTGACACTGTGGCAACTTGTTAATAGGTTAGTACCAGAAAACATGTAAAAAGCACCTCACAGTGTAGACAAGCAAAGCAAAGTAGATAATAAACAAGCATGGGGTATCAAAAATTATAGATACGTTTCTGACGTATCAGCAGCCAACTAGTTACTTATTATGACCATTTCTATCATGAAATATTCAATGTGGTGCTTGATCAAATTATTGTTGAGTTCAATAATCGCTTTGCTGAAAGGTCTACTCAACTCTTGAGGTGCATAGCTTGTCCTGATCAAAAGAATTCATTTTCTAATTTTAGTAATGGTAAGTTAGTTGAACTTGCAAGAATGTATGCCGATGACTTCTCTCAGTATGATTGTATAGTCTTTAGGGCCAACTTGCCATATTCATTGTTGATGTGAGAGATGATCCGAGCTTCACAAATTGTATTGATCTTGGGAACCTTGCTCTCAAGATGGTTCAAACAGAGAGACACAAGACCTTTCCATTGGTATATCGACTTATCGAGTTAGCCTTAATTTTGCCGGTTGCAACGGCAATAGTGGAAAGAGCATTCTCAGCAATGAAGATTATCAAGACAGATTTGAGGAACAATATGAATGATGATTGAATGAATCATAGCATGTTGTACTATATTGAGACATATTTGTAAGCATTGAAAAGAATAAGATTTTGGATTGTTTCCAAAGTATAAGGTCACGGAACAAACAAGTACCATGTGTAGCAAGTGGTAAGTTACGTTTTACTAATAAAACTTATGTCTCAATTCTCATGTATTCATTCATACTATTTTTGATTATTATTTTTCTTGTATTTGTAGGTTCTGGTTCTTCTACTATGATTGATCAGGAAATGGTAGGCTAGTAGGAGAGCAAGGATTCGTTATTAGGTACTAAAGATGCATCTGGATTATGTGATTATACTACCGCACTATTTTATGCTTTTATTATTGTACTTCGGTTAAATATTGTTCTCAAAACTCAACTTATGCATTTTTACCATGCTTAGGCTATTATATGTTGCTATTTAGAGGGGATTCGAAGATAATTTTTTTTATAGTTTAGGGGTATTAGAAATTAGTCCGGATCTTTCCCGAATTCTTGGTCCGCCACTGCTACCAGCCATTGGTTGGAACCCGTGATTTTCTTTCAGCCATGAGGTATATACATTTTTAGTCCCACAACTTGCATCGTGGGAGCGTTTTAGTCCCACATCTTGCAAAGTGAACAAAACTAGTCCCACAACTTGTATCCTAGGAGCATTTTAGTCCAATTTGATTGATTTCAACAGATTTGATCGATTTTAACCAAATTCATCCATTTATGGCATCCGAATTTTTTCAAAATAACCCTTGTGTATTTTTTCTTTGCCGTTTGCAACCTTGGTACGGCCTGACAGAAGGGTCCCACCTGTCAGTGGTTGTGCAAATAATAAAATTTCAAAGTAGAGTGACGAGATTTGAACTCAAGACCTGCACTGCCTAATAAAATTGAAGACCTACACTTGCCACTACAGTACAACCCAAGGACATGATATATTGTAAAACGCTTGTTTATTATACATTAAATTTAAGCTAATGCTTAGCACTACACGCTAGTAAAGCTTGATCAATTGAGTATATATGTATAACCTTTATTTTCCAAAATAAAGCTTTAGGTTTGCATACAACTATATCAAAATCCTTTTTATCAAGCATTAATTTGGAACCGTATACATCTAAAGTGTCCTTTACTAAAATCAATGTACTTAATTTGCAAAAAAAAACTTTATATATACATTCAAAAATACGTGTTCTAGTTTTATAAACTATATAAAAATATAAGCTTATAGGGGATGATTTATGTTTGAAGTATGCAAATTTTCAATCTAAAATAATTTGTGTTCTAGGCTACGTAGAAAATACAGAATTAGAGAACTAGGTACAAACGGTGCACCTTCAAATCTTATAGAATTGTATTTTATTTTTTGTGTAGTCCCAATACAAATCAATCAGGGTTTGAAATTTACATACAGAAAGCTTACATCATTACCCTACATTTTAAGAGGTACAAACGGTGCACCATCAAACTAGACCACGTATTTTCGAATGTATATATAAAGTTTTTTTTGCAAAATAAGTACATTGATTTTAGTAAAGGACGCTTTAGATGTATACGGTTCCAAATTAATGCCCGATAAAAATGATTTTGATATAGTTGTATGCAAGCCTAAATCTTTATTTTAGAAAATAAAAGGTTATACATCGATCAAGCTTTACTAGCGTGTAGTGCTAAGCATTAGCCTAAATTTAATGTATAATAAACTAGCTAGCGTTTTAAAATATATCATGTCCTTGTGTTGTACTGTAGTGGCAAGTGTAGGTCTTCAATTTTATTAGGTAGTGTAGGTCTTGAGTTCAAATCTCTTCACTCTACACTGAAATTTTATTATTTGCACAACCACTGACATGTGGGACCCTTCTGTCAGGCCATACCAAGGTTGCAAACGGCAAAGAAAAAATACACAAGGGTCATTTTGAAAAAATTCGGATGCCATAAATGGATGAATTTGGTTAAAATTGATCAAATCTGTTGAAATCAATCAAATTGGACTAAAATGCTCCTAGGATGCAAGTTGTGGGACTAATTTTGTTCACTTTGTAAAATGTGGGACTAAAACGTTCCCACGGTACAAGTTGTGGGACTAAAAATGTATATACCTCTTCAGCCATTGTAGCGATTGAACTTTCCAAGTTCTAAACAGACTGTTGCCGGCCGGGTTCTGGCCTCTGACATCAACGTGGGATTTATTGGCTAGCAAGCAAGGATCAACACAAGTTGGTACTGTACTCGAAAATCCGGCGGATCAGCAGGTGAGATACAGAAAATTATTGTAATGAAACCTTTTTCCCCGCAAAAGAAAAAAAAAACTCCGGCTATGGACACTACAGTTTTTTGTTTTTTTAGCGCTGATGACGAGCAAGTAGAGAATGGTAATGACCAAAATTCTGAAAGCCCATGGGCTCCACGGCCTCTACCTTTAACTCAGGAATCGGCGCCGCAGCCTTTCATCAGCAAACGACCCAAATAAGATTGTAAGATCGAGGTCCAAGCTTGGTATGCAGAGGCACAGCCCGTGAGCGCACGATGGCCCATGGCTTTGTGAAAGCCGAACTAGAATCAAATGAAATTTGTCTGATCTAAAAAAAAAATGAATCGGTCAAGACGAAGATATTCGCATAGTTTAAAAAATCAGACCAGTCATCGAACCGGTAAGGCTGTCGGTTCAGGTTTTTACTGGTCAAACCGCTGGTTCACTGTCTGTTTTTTAATATAAAATAATATATTTTTATTTTATAAGTGTTGTAATAAACAAAAATTATGCATGTGAAAATGTTTTAGACTTCTAATTTATCATACTAAAGCACTTAATAATAATATAACAGAGTAGTTGGCACCTGAGCATTGTCCAAAATTCCCAACCGCAAGCAGCCAAAATCACACGCACATAGTACATTTTGCATGGTGCTACAATGTACATAATTAATAAAAGAACCTTGTCTTTATTTTCGACATCAAGCGGTCTTAGCTCGTATGGTTAGTTGCTCGTCTACTATGTAAAGTGTAGTGTTTGAATTTCAGCAGTACTATTTTTTCATTGATGCAACTAATCAACCGATCGAACCGGAAAGTGGTTTATTGTGCAAAACCAGCGGTTTTACCGGGTTCTTGGTTTTTCCAGTTTGTTAGCACGGTCGGTCTTTTGCGCTTAACAAACCGACAAGAATGTTTTTTCTGATTTAACCAGTGAACCGGTTCGGTTTTTAAAACTATGTATATTCGTCTTTCGCCCATCCAGATTTGGTGGTCTATACAAGCCGAAGATATAAAATAGACGTTTGTTGGACTAAGAGCACCTTCGCTTGCTGGACGTAGACTGAAATCCGGCGCTTAGCGCCGGATGGATATAACTTTCGGCCCGAAAACACTGAGTTTTCCACTCGTGTTTCTAGGCGAAGTAAAAAACACCGACATGTTTAAAAAAAATTCATTCTCGCCAGTGAAATCTCGGCCAAAGGTGTTCAACAGAAGTACGACCAAAATGTTCAACGATCAAATTATTATAAAATAGGATAATAAAGTTTGGCGTCGTCGATGGGGATGGGCTCCTATTGCGTGTCTGGTGTGATGGGGATGGGCGCCTCCTGCCTTTCTGGCGAGGTGGAGGCAGAGCCTGGCGAAGGCGTGGTGGTCGAGACGGTCGGTGCGGAGCTTGGTGTGCTGGCGGCAATGTCCTCGGCGAGTATGGCGTTGCGGTGTGCCATTTACCAGGCTTTGACCGGCGTGCTCATCGCCGAGGTGTCTTCGGCGCCCATGAGTAACTGAAGATCTGTGTTCCTCTTCTTAGTGACGAAGTTCGCCTTGAGTAGGTCGAGCTTTCGGTCTTAGTTCTGGAGTAGCTGTGTCCACCTCTCGTCGGCCTTCTCCTTCCTCTTCTCGGCATGAGCCTTGGAGTAGGTGACGCACTTCTCGATGGAAGAGTGGAGACGTCGGCGGGAGGTCCTGTTTCTTTGAGCATCTTCGCCTTCTTTTGTCCGACCTCCAGCCTTTCTTCGCCGGCAGTAGGGGAGGAGCCTCCGGGTTGTACGCGTCGTCCTTGTTCTTGGTGAGGCTCACGCGAGTATCCACCCATTTCTGGCATTTCTGTATTTCGGTCGTGGTGGGATCTGAACTCCATCTAAGCTGCAAAGGCAATACGAAGTGTGTTAGGACATGGCATTGTTTCGGCTAGATGTCGGTGAAGTATCTTGATATCCATGCTTTCACCGCTCACGGGTGTGCACTCGATCTCCTCGAGAATGCCATGCCACTTGTTGCACGCCTGCTATGAGTCCCTAGTGATTGGTCATGGCTTTATCGTCACGCTCCATGTGGATCTTGCTCTCCTGGAACATGGCCGGCGAGATCGGCGAGAACCCAGTCGGCAATCCGATGCTTGGTTGGCTTCCTCAATGCGCGGCGTACTACGCGGGGACGTTCGGCGGCGGGCGTGACACCATCATCGTGCCGCCCGCTCCGAAGCCTCCTGCACTTCCCTCATCGTCCGCGCCTCCGCGAGCGCCTTTGCCTTCGACCTTGTCGTCCCGTCCTTACGGCTATCTATTTCGATCTTCCTACGCCAGACTAGTGCCAACCACTCGGCGTCGGTCAAGCTCGATCTTCCTACGCCAGACTAGTGCCAACCACTCGGTGTCGGTCAAGCCCTCCGGCCTCAGCTTCGGCGTCCTTGGCTTCCTTGCCTTTTTCACCTTTGGTTCGCCGATGATGGGTCGGGGTTTGACGAAATACTTGGACGACATATGGTGGGCGGGAGCTCGGGGAACTGGCGGGAGATGTGGCGGAAAATGGAGAAGAAATGCGAGAGGGAAAGAAGAAAAAAAGGCAGGAGTTCGGCCTCCAGTCGCCGACGGGGTTGGCCCACCCGCTTTTTCGCCGCATCAGACGTTCCCGGAAGGTTTCAAGCGTCCCAGGTTGGGAACACCGGATGAAAGTTAGGCCAAATCTGACACGCTGACGCTATTCAACGTCCTGTAAACGCGGCTGGGCAAAAATTTGCCTTTCCGGATGAAAAAAACGTCCTCTGAAAATGCGGTGGAGATGCTCTAAAGATAACAGTGTCATGTTGTCCACTTGAGGTGGAGAAAAAAAATTCTGCAAGCAGCGGTGTTAACAAATATATTAGCATAAAATGGAACACTTGAGTGTTTAATTCCTAAGAAATATATTAGCACTAGGCAACCATACTAATGATGATGAGTCTTTTTCTGGGTGGGGAAGCCACTTGTACATTGCCAGATTGAGTGAGAAACTAACAGGTTATACGAGGCATTGATCCGTGCAGAACCAAAAGCGTCCCCACTGGTCCAGAGTATACTAGTCCATTTCGTCCATAATAAATACACAAAATTGACGCACAGCGGCACCACCAAGAAGAACTTGACAGATCAAGCCAGCAGGACC
The DNA here is from genome assembly GCA_916181665.1 of Avena sativa. NCBI lineage: Eukaryota > Viridiplantae > Streptophyta > Magnoliopsida > Poales > Poaceae > Avena > Avena sativa. The sequence continues at coordinate 406,027,323 of OV702283.1, read as the reverse complement.
ATGCATGAACAAGGGATCAGACCGAAGGGAAGAACTTGTTGAGGTTGAATGGCAGCGAGTAGAACTCCTGGCTCCTGGCGTCCTTCTTGAAGCTCCTGAACTTGTCCCACCAGTGGAACCCTCGGTCCTTCCTCACCGAGCTCTGGGTCAAGTGCATCGTGTTGTCCAGGAAGAACGCCACCAGCCCCGCCACGAACGGCTTGTTCGAGAACGGCACGTTGATCATGTCGTTGAACTGTCAACATGAACAAGTGATTAATTTCAGACAGAGGAGAAGTAATGGCGTGGGTCTCTGTCATGTGTTGTTCATCATACCCATCTGGCGCCGGTGTGCACCGGACCGTGGCCTGAAACAGAGGTGTACTCGTTGAAGTACTGAGGAACCGAGACGCCCATGAAGAAAGCGAAACCCAGGATGAACTTGGTCCTGAAGCTGTTTAAGTTGCAGAACTGAAGGAAGCTAATGCCACAGGCACCTGCTCAGGGGAAGAAACAAACGAATCATGCTGGTTGCAACATAAAATGCTGAAAACTGTAGAGTGTCCAACGATGAGTTGTTTCAGATCTCTGAACATACCGACGTATGCGAAGAAAACACAGTACATGCCAGCAAATACAGGCAACGGAATGGACGCGAATAGGGCTCCGAATTTTCCTGTTTTTTTTTCAAAAAGAAATGAAATTAAAATCAGCTTGGGTAACGATGTATGTGCACAGACAAAACTCAAGTAACAAGTTTAGCATAATACCTAGGACGGCGAAGAAAATCATGAACCCGGCAGATATCTGCACCACCCTCCTGCTGCCAACATGTGTCACGGCAAGTAAACCAATATTTTCCCTGCAAATACCAAGTTTACAAAGCTAATTAGTAAAGTACAATCAAGTATCCCATCAAGAAATGCCACTTCTACTATCCCCAAATACATACTTACACTGAAACTGAGGTTCCACTGGCTGTCCCAAAGAATGAATCAAGCAAGATACCGATGCCCTGAAAGTGGCATTTCAGAATGATCAGCATCAACAAAGTAAAAGATGAGACAGATTCTACTGTACAACAAATATTTCATTTACCTGCCAGCCAATTCCCCTACTAACGATCGTTGGAGGTATCATCGTCGCACTTGCATACCTTGAAGCAGCAATGAAGGCTCCAGTTGACTGCAAGTCAACATTTCATCATTTTTATTATGACTGAATGCATAGCATTTTTCTCTCCAATTTTACGCAAATATTGCAGACAAACCTCTACAATAGCAACAAATGAAGTCATCATCATGGCAAAAGCTTCTCCAGCATCAAATGTTGGAGCACCCCACTGAAAGGGATATGGAACGCTTATCCTGCAGCCAGATTTCAGCACCTTCATAAGAAAATGTCATACAAATTACACTATAACACAACAGTATGGTTTTCTAGGAGCCTACCATGGAGCTCCTCCAATAAGCCCTGAACGATCGACGCGGCAGTGCACCTGTGTCTTTGGCCTGACGTTCTTGTAGGCACCGCTAATGGTGAGAATGTATGCATAGAGCCACACAATCGAAACGGTGAAAAGAACAGAGAACCGGCCAAATACGCCCTTTCCAGAATGCAACACATGGGGCAAATACTGTCAAGGAAACAAAAACGATCAGTACATTACCTTATTCAAAACTACTCTGTCATGCAGAAAGTCATAAAATGGTGTCAGTATAATACCTCAGCAAAAACAACCATTAGAATGAGTTCTGGAAGACCAACCTCCACACACTTTGCTACCTGCATATTACCACATAGCAATTTTATCAGTCTTCCCTGAATATAGAAGCAGGAAAAAATTAAAGAAGTGATGGAGCAGAACTAACCGCTGGAAAACCAAGTTCATAAAGCCCAAATCCAACTAGTGAAACAAGAGGAACTGCAGATAGTGGGCTTAGCAGTCTGCATAAAAATCATGCAGGATAGTTAGTTGCACAGAATGAAACGCTACAGTGTACTAATACTAAGAGAACTTCAATTCAAGAAAGGCCTGAAATGAGACCTACTTAACGACATTGCGCCAGAGACCGCTGAAGCCAAGGATGATCTGAATCGTCGATGCGATGATGAGAGCACCTTGTGTTCCCCTCATGGTCCGTAAGAATTTCTTGACAACACAACAGCAACAAGCTTGTTAGCGTTAAATACAACAACTCACAAATTAATGGGAAGACCAAAATCTGTTGGGTGGTAGTACCTCGTGAGGGTCTGCCACATCGTTGTAACGTCCAGCCAAGATGATCGAGATGGTTGGCGCGACGAAGGTGTAGGAGCCACCCATCACAACAGGGAGACGGGTACCGAAGAAGGTCTGGAGCAAGGTGTTTATGCCGGCGACGAACAAGAGCGTCTGAATTACCGTAGCTTTCTCTTGCTGAAAAAATAGGCAGTGCAAGTGTCATTCAGAATTTCAGATGCTTGGCAGATTTGAGCACAGCCTTGGTACTTTCTTCAGCGTTATCAGATTAAGATTTCAAATTAGGTGAATGTTGGAATCAGCAATTTAGCAGGGCAGTGCATAAAGTTCTTGGGGACTCACATTTCCGCCTCCCATTTGGGGAACAAGTGCGCTGGGTATGATGACGGTGGTGCCCAGCATGACAATGAAATGCTGAAATCCTAGTATCACGGCCTCGGCTGCGTACAGGATTTACAAGGAACAGGAGAAACGTCAAAATATATACTAGCATTTGAGTACTACCGATTTCATAAACATGTGTGCAACTGAAAGAGCTTTTCATTGTGCGAAGGAAGAATCTTCCTAGACTGCTTTAGCAGAAGTTTTATTTTTTGTTCCAATAAAAAACCTCAGAGACCAGCAGCAACATGAAGAAACTTTTTCTACTATAGTAGCGAAAGTATGAACTGGTGTGCACCGACAACAAAAACAGAAAAGATCACATAAGCAGTGGGAGAAACAGCCTCGACATGAAACAAAGAAGTATGGACAAAATTAAGGAACAGCGACGGACGAGCACAGGAAAGGAAAAACTTTTAAGAGCAGAATCAAAAGGCCGCTGTAGCGGGGAGGAGGAGGAGGAGGAGACGTACGCCATGGCGGTGGGCTTGTGATGCAGAAGGAGACGCCGGCCAGCTGCTCCTTTGGCGGGTGCGGCTGCAGCTCGTCGGCCTTGGGCGGCGGCGCGGCTGCCATGTTCTTCCAAACTCCCGAGAAACCCTCACTTCACTTCAGTCCACTCGCACAAGCTCCGAGAGAAGAATCAAGTGCTTCGGTTCAACGCGGGAACAGACAACTGACCGACTGATCTGTTGTTCCTTTGTGCTCCCAGAAACCAAGAACCCTCACGAGGAAGGAAGGAACAACCAATCACTCGCTCACTCAACTCAGTCACTGGTAGTACATGAACAGGGGAGAAAAGGCGGAGAGAATCAAGAAAGGTCGGCCTTTCTTTTGATCTGGCCTAGCGAGCTAATCTCCCACTACCACTTCCCCTCCTCCTCCTCCTCCAAGGAAGAGAATCTGCTGATTGCTGACCCCAAAAGGCACCTTACGAGGCGCACACTCTCCTTTCTCCCTCGCAGCAAGCAAGGAAAGAAGGAAGAAAATCTCAAGAGGAAACAAACGATGGGTCTGGCTATCTGCAAGAGCGAGCTAGAAGAACTAGTAGCAGCACAGCAAGGCAAGCGTCTCCCGAGGTGAAATTTTTCTCTCTGTCTGGGGGCAGAAAGGAGGTGGCAGAGAGGCGGAGCAGAGAACGACTGCTCTCTTGCCTCCTCCTCCCCCTTTCCGCTTTAAAAACGGCGCCTTTTGCAAGCGGAGCTGGCCTGCCTTTTTTCTCCTCCTCGCTGCGCTCACTCTCTCGGGGACGCACGCTGCAGCGCTCCCCACGCGGAGGAGCGAGCCATTTCGGGGCTACTCTCACTCAACTGCTCGGCCGGTTCCAGTCCACGTTTCCGTAACCGTTTACTGCACCGGCGCTGGATCGATTGTGACAGTGCCGCGGTACAATTTCCCCAAAATACGCTTTGAGGAAGGAACCTGTGAAGTGGGAAAGAAATATGGAAAGAAAGCGGTTGTTGAGGGAATTTATTCTCCTCTATCTTGGCTAGTAGTAGAGAAAGAGTAGCACCCAAAGCATGATAGGCTGTCCACTAAAGCAGCCGCCTGCCCACGGCGCTAGGGCTTGGCAAGATTCAGGCCATGATTGGGCAAAAAAAAGAAAGAAATCCCCAGGACCATGCTGATTAATCAGCCCTCAAATCTAGGCTTGGTCTAAGCTGGCTAACCCGAATTCTTGTCAGTGGCAGCTACTCGGCCGTTTGATTGAAATACGGAGTGAGTAGCAACAGGACATTCCCTGTCCAATAATTTAAAATGCGTGTGCGGCTGACTGGTTGGTACTGGTAGGCATATTCAAAGGCCATGGACGGTTCTGCGTCTGGCTTTTCGATCTAGCGCCGCTAGGATGTTTCGCGAGTAGAGAGCTGGTTCCAGCTTCCGAGTGTTCCTGTCGTCGGGCGTAGCTACGTGGAAGCGTATGGTTGTTTAAACGGAACAAGGAAACAAGGGGGAGGTTGGGCAGGTGATTCATAGATTTCCCCCAGCCATTTCTTTTGTGTCTTTCTCGATGAGGTGTGACATAAGTATTTGATATCACGACGGTATCTTGCCTCACACATCTCATCTCCGTTATCTCGATGTCAAGAACTAAGAACATCTCCACTCGTTGGACGTTCTAAGGCGAAATCTATATCAAATTTTGGTAGGACGAAACACGTTTTTGGTCTGGGAACGTCGAGTTCCCCAATCGCGTTTCTAGGCCGAGTTCTCGGAATGTTCTTTTCCGAACAAATTCGGCTCAAATACGTTTAGATTTTAGCATTACTTCGGCATAATATGAATATAGAGCATTGTTCGGCCTAGTTCGGCATACATTCCACCATAGTTAAGCGAAATTTTAAACATAGTTTGGCCTGCAGTGAAAATACACATATTTTGGCCTAGTTCGGCCAGTTTATGTTCGGCATCTACGTGTTGCCCCTGCGTACCCATAGGTGCTCAACTAGATCATCCTACAGTTGTTGATACACCGCTAGATCTTGGATCTCCTGACGCATGGCGATGAAGGCAGCCCAGGTTGGAGGCACCTGATGATCAGGCTCGGCAAGAGGTCCCTGTCTGTAATATGGCACGTTCTGCTCGACCAAACTCACTGGATCCTTTCTCTCATCCTCAATGATCATGTTGTGCAAGATCACACAACAGTTCATCACTTCCCACATCTGATCTTTCGATCAGGTCATAGCAGGGAACCGGACAACTGCAAACCTCTGCTAGAGCACAACAAATGCCCGCTCCACGTTCTTTCTGCAAGCTTCTTATTCCTTGGCAAACTGAGAATGCTTGGGGAGCATTGGGCTTGAGATAGTCTTCACAAATGTTGGCCATCTTGATAGATGTCATCTGCTAGATAGTATCCCTTGTTGTAGTGGTGTCCGTTGATCTCAAAGTTCACAAGGGGAGCATGACCCTCAATAAGTTTGGCAAAGACATTTGAGAAGTTGAGGGCGTTGATGCCGTTGTTCGATCCTGCCATGCCAAAGAAAGAGTGTCAAATCCAAAGATCATGTGTAGCAACTGCCTTGAGTATCACAGTGCAACCTCCTTTGTGGCCTTTGTACATTCCCTGCCATGCAAATGGACAGTTCATCCACTCCCAATGCATGCAATCTATGCTTCCAAGCATACCAGGAAATCCTCTACTTTCATTGACAGCGAGGATCCGGGCAGTGTCTTCAGCAGTGGGTGATATCCAGTACTGTTTCCCAAACACTGCAATCTCTGCCCTACAGAACCTGTACAAGCAATCGATGGCGATGGACTCGGCCACGCGGGGATAGTCATCGACACTGTCACCCGGTGCTCCATATGCAAGCAACCTCATCGCCACTGTGCACTTCTGTAGTGAGGAAAACCCAACCATACCGGTGCAGCCCTTCTTGCAAACGAAATAGGGGTCGAACTCCCGGATGGCATGCACGATCTTGAGGAAGAGCTTCCGGCTCATCCTGAAACGGCGCCGAAACACGGCCTCTCTGTGGAGTGGCTCGTCGGAGAAGTGGTCGGCGTACAACAGGCAGTAGCCCTCTATCCTTTGCCTCTCCTTGCACTTCCGACGACCCAGCACCGAACCACCGCGCTTCGGCTTTGCCATCTGCAAGTACAGCTGGGCGAGGGAGGCGAGGATCTCCATGTGCTCTGCATCTTCGGCGACCTCGGCGTTCTCCTCCTCCAGGAATATGGCAAGTGTCTGCTCGTCGTTGGAGTCCATGGCCGAACCGGCCAAATGCAGGACACTTGGCGGGCATGGTGGTGGGAGCTCGCAGCGGAGCCGAGCTAGGGCGAAGTTCGGCGACGGAAGAGGCGGCGGAATGGGCAGGGACTACGGCGAGCGTATCTAGAGGCGTGGGCATGTCTCTAAGTGGAGGAGCTCCGCCGGCGAAGTCATGGAGACAGAGGTGCTGGGAGCTCTTCGCCGCAGTCTGGGCGAGTGGAGTTGGGGGAAAATTGTAGGGGTTCGTAGCATGGAAAACAAAAAATTTCTATTGCATACAAACAAACAAGCCAAGATCTATCTACTAGATTGTAGCAACGAGTCGATGGTATAACTTACCCTCGAAGATTCCAAAGCGTTTAACGAGAGCGGATTCTCGTGGGTGATGTAGTCGTACTCTTTCCGATCTCAAGATCGTGTAGACGATCCTTCCGGCTCCACGTTCCGGCAGTGCTCCCGCAGTCGGTCACACGTTTGGTACTCGACGAAGACCTTCCTCTCCCTTGTTCCAGCAGGCAGTGGAGGTTGTAGCACTCTCCTCGCGATTCCGGCAGCACAACGGCGTGGTACCGGAAGTAGAGGGGAAATCCCGCAGGGCTTCGCCTTAAGCCGGTGCGAGTATGGTGGAGCTTATGAGAGAGGCTATTAGTGGTCTAGTAATTAGACACACCAATTAGAAGGCTCTAAACCAATTAGAAGGCTCTAAACCGCTGGCTAAAGCAATTAGAAGCTCTAAACCAAAACGGCTCTAAACCGGAGGTAGAAGATAGGAACTTGTGTGTTCTAGGAGGGGAGCCCTGCCCCTCCTTTTATGGGTGGGGAGGCGCGGCCAGGGGAGGGGAGTCCCTCCCCAAGTCGGCCTTGGGCTGGGCGCCGGCTTGGAGGAGTGGGACTCCTCCTCCAAGTTGGTTCCAACTCCTCTTGCTTGTTTCCCACAGTTTCCTGTTTCCCACAGTTTCCTGTTTTAGCCGTTTGACTTTCAAACTGGCAATTTGACTTTCATGTTTTTGGAACAGCAAGAACACTTAGTACATGATGCAATCATTCAATGACACACTCATGTACCCTCCCCCCCCCCCGGAGTGCCGGACAATCCGGAACCTTCTAGAACATTCCCGATGAAAACACCGGAATCATTCCCGAACTCCGAAACGGGACTTTCCTTATATGAATCTTATTCTCCGGACCATTCCGGATCACCTCGTGATATCCCGGATCCCATCCGAGACTCCGAACAACATTCGGTCTCTTTCTCATAATACCATAACTACTCAAACAACGTCGAATCCTTAAGTGTGTCTCCCTACGGTTCGTGAATTATGCAGACATGATCGAGACACTTCTCCGAACAATAACCAATAGAGGAATCTGGAAATTCATATGGCTCCCACATATTTCTACGATTACTTTGCGATCGAATGAACCACTTACATACGATACCAATTTCCCTTTGTCTCACGATATGTTACTTATCCGAGGTTATGATCGTCGGTATCTCTGCATACCTAGTTCAACCTCGTTACTGATAAGTACTCTTTTCTCGTTCCCGTGATATGTGATCCCTTGTGACCAAGTCACATGCTTGCAAGCTAATTGGATGACATTCCACCGAGAGGGCCCAGAGTATATCTATCCGTCATGTGGATGGACAAATCCCACTCTTGATCCATGTGTTTCAACCAATACTTTCCGAACACTTAATGCCACCTTTATAGCCACCCAGTTACGGTGTGGTGTTTGATGTCATCAAAGCATCCATCCGGTAAAGGTGATATGCATGATCTCATGGTCGAAGGAATTAGATTACTATGTATCAGAAAGCATATAGCAATTGAACTATTGAAATGACTTTGATCTTTATGCTACGCTTATCTATAGGAGTATGTCCACCATATCATTCTCCTAACGATATGATCTTGTTGTTGATAACATCTCAATGTTCATGATAGGGAAACCACAATCATAAATCAACCAACAAGCTAGTGAAGTATAGAGGCTATACTAGGGACTTCAAATTAAGTTTACAAATCACACAAGTATTAATGGTTTCCTTGTTAATACTATTATAGCATGAATGTAAACATTTATCATAAACACAAAGATATAATAATAACTACATTTATTATTGCCTCTAGGGCATATCTCCAACAGTCTCCCACTTGCACTAGAGTCATCTAATCTAGATTACATGGTAATATACCGAACACCCATGGCAGTTTGGTGTTGGTCATGTTTTGCCCTCGGGAGAGGTTTAGTCAACGGATCCGCCACATTCAGATCTGTGTGTACTTTGCAAATCTTTATATCCCCATCCTGGATATGTTCTCGAATAGCGTGAAAACGTAGCTTGATATGCTTCAGCTTCTTGTGTGACCTTGGTTCTTGCGCATTGGCTATGGCGCCCATGTTATCACAGTAGATAGACATTGGGTCCAGCGCACTAGGAACCACACCCAGCTCTGTAATGAACTCTTTCATCCATATCGCTTCTTGTGAAGCCTCCGAAGCAGCCATGTATTCCGATTCAGTTGAAGATCTCGCCACAACGCTTTGCTTTGCACTCCTCCAGCTAACTGCTGCACCATTCAAAATAAATACGTATCCGGATTGTGATTTAGAATCATCTGGATCGGTGTTCCAACTAGCATCGGTGTAACCATTAACAACGAGTTGTTCATCACCTCCATAAGAAAGAACCATATCCTTAGTTCTTCTCAAGTACTTAAGGATGTTTTTGACCGCTGTCCAATGATCCACTCCTGGATCACTTTGATATCTGCTAGTTAAACTAACAGCATATGCAATGTCGGGTCTAGTACATAGCATGGCATACATTAGAGATCCTATGGCTGAGGCATAGGGAGTCTTACTCATCCTTTCTCTATCTTCTGCCGATGTCGGACTTTGAGTTTTACTCAAGGTCGTATTGGGCAACATGGGCAAGAACCCTTTCTTGCTTTCTTCCATTCCAAATCTCTTTAGAACTTTGTCCAAATATGTACTCTGTGACAATGATATTTGGCGTTTCGATCTATCTCTATAAATCTTTATGCCTAATATGTAAGCTGCTTCGCCAAGATCCTTCATTGAAAAACTATTATTCAAATATTCCTTGACACTATTAAGAAGGTCTACATCATTCCCAATCAACAATATGTCATCCACATACAGTATTAAGAATGCTACAGAGCTCCCACTCACTTTCTTGTAAATACAAGCTTCTCCATAAGTTTGTATAAAACCAAAACTTTTGATTACCTTATCAAAACATTGATTCCAACTTCGGGATGCCTGCTTCAATCCATAGATGGACCGTTGAAGTTTGCATACCTTGTTAGCATCTTTAGGATCGACAAAACCTTTGGGTTGCATCATATACAACTCTTCATCAATGTCTCCATTGAGGAATGCTGTTTTGACATCCATCTGCCATATCTCATAATCATAATATGCAGCGATTGCTAACATAATCCTCACAGACTTTAGCTTCGCTACCGGTGAGAAAGTCTCATCGTAGTCAACTCCTTGAATTTGTCGAAACCCCTTTGCGACAAGTCGAGCTTTATAGACAGTAACATTACCATCAGCATCTGTTTTCTTCTTGAAAATCCATTTGTTCTCGACAGCCTTCCGGCCATCCGGTAAGTCCACCAAAGTCCATACTTGGTTTTCGTACATGGATCCAATCTCGGATTTCATGGCTTCTTGCCATTTATTGGAATCTGGGCTCATCATCGCTTCCTCATATGTCTCGGGGTCATCGGTGTTGTCCACCACCATGACATTCATAACGGAATCATACCAATCTGGAGTGGTACGAGTTCTCGTTGACCTCCGAGGCTCTGTAGCAACTTCAACCGAAGTTTCATGATCACCATCATTAGCTTCCTCTCTTATTGGTGCAGGCACCACAGGAACTTCTTCCGGTGCTGCGCTACTCGCAATTTCGAGAGAAGGTTCGACAACCTCGTCGAGTTCTACTTTCCTTCCAGTCACTTCTTTCGAGAGAAATTCCTTCTCTAGAAAGGATCCATTCTTGGCAACGAATGTTTTGCCTTCAGATCTATGATAGAAGGTATACCCAATAGTTTCCTTCGGGTATCCTATGAAGACGCATTTTTCCGCTTTGGGTTCAAGCTTGTCCGGCTGTAACTTCTTTACATAGGCTTCGCATCCCCAAACTTTAAGGAACGACAATTTAGGTTTCTTCCCAAACCATAATTCATACGGTGTCGTTTCAACGGATTTAGACGGTGCCCTATTTAAAGTGAATGCGGCTGTTTCTAATGCATAACCCCAAAATGATAGCGGTAAATCTGTAAGTGACATCATAGAACGAACCATATCTAAGAGAGTTCGATTACGACGTTCGGACACACCATTACGCTGTGGTGTTCCCGGCGGTGTCAATTGTGAAAGTATTCCGCATTTCTTCAAATGCTCGCCAAACTCGTAACTTAGATATTCACCTCCACGATCAGAACGTAGAAATTTAATCTTCTTGTTACATTGATTCTCTACCTCACTTTGAAACTCCTTAAACTTCTCGAAAGTTTCGGACTTATGTTTCATGAAATAGATATACCCATATCTACTCAAGTCATCCGTGAAGGTAAGAACATAACGATAACCACCGCGCGATGCTACACTCATTGGACCACACACATCGGTATGTATGATTTCCAGTAAGTCCGTAGCTCGCTCCATCATACCAGAAAATGGAGTCTTAGTCATTTTACCCATCAGACATGCTTCGCATCTTTCAAGTGATTCAAAATCAAGTGATTCAAGAAGTCCATCGGAATGGAGTTTCTTCATACGTTTCACTCCGATGTGACCAAGACGACAGTGCCACATATAGGTCAAATTATCGCTTGATTTCAAACGTTTAGCCTCAATGTTGTTGATATGTGTATTTCCACTATCGAGATTCAATAAGAATAGACCATCTATCAAATGTGCATGTGCATAAAACATATTACTCATATAAATAGAACAACCATTATTCTCAGATTTAAACAAGTAACCGTCTCGCAATAAACAAGATCCTGATATAATGTTCATGCTCAACGCAGGCACCAAATAACAATTATTTAAGTATAAAACTAATCCCGATGGTAGATGAAGGGGTAGCGTGCCGACCGCGATCACATCAACCTTTGATCCGTTTCCCACGCGCATCGTCACCTCGTTCTTCGCTAGCTTCCGTTTATTCTGCAGCACCTTTTTCGAGTTACAAATATGAGCAACCGAACCAGTATCAAATACCCAGGCACTACTACGAGTACTAGTGAGATACACATCAATAACATGTATATCAGATATACCTTTCTTCTTGATGTTGCCGTTCTTCAAATCCGCCAAGTACTTTGGGCAATTCCGCTTCCAATGACCTTCTCCCTTGCAGTAAAACACTCAGTATCAGGCTTAGGTCCAGCCCTGGTCTTCTTCGTCGGCGTGGTAGCTTTCTTACCACCCTTCTTGAAGTGTCCCTTTTGCTTAGACTTGCCTTTCTTGAATTTGGTGGTCTTATTGACCAACAACACTTGGTGCTCTTTCTTGATCTCCACTTCTGCAGATTTTAACATGGCAAAGAGTTCTGGCAACGTCTTGTTCATGTTCTGCATGTTGTAGTTCATCACAAAGTTCTTGTAACTTGGTGGTAGTGATTGGAGGACACGGTAAATCCCCAAAGCATTAGGAATCACTATACCCAAGCTTTGAAGTTTGTTTGCGTGCCCAGACATTTTAAGCACATGCTCACTGACGGAGCTGCCCTCTTCCATCTTGCAGTTAAAGAACTTTTCAGAAGCCTCATAGCTTTGAATTGCCGCATGAGTCTCAAAAATCAATTTGAGATCTTCGACAATATCATATGGGTCTGAATCCTCAAACCTTTTCTGAAGCTCCGATTCCAAACCATACAAGATAGCACACTGAACTATGGAGTACTGATTCTTCCGAGCGAGGTAAACATTCTTTACTTCATCGGGAGCATCAGCTGCAGGTGGGTCACCCAGCGGTGCATCCAGCACATAGGTTAAATTACCAGCTGTGAGGACAATCCTCAAATTGCGGAACCAATCCGCGAAGTTGCTTCCATTGTTTTTCAACTTTTCTTTCTCTAGGAACGCATTAAAATTGATGGTAGGGGCTGCCATTGATCTACAACATATTTGCAATAGTTTAGACTAAGTTTATGACAAATTGAGTTCAAATTAATAATAAAATTAAATTAGGTGAACTCCCACTCAAAACAATATCCCTCACATTGTTTTAGTGATCACACGAACCAAATCCACCATATCAACACCGATCATCACGAGAGTTGACATAGTTTCAATGGCGAACAATCGACATGTTCATCACATCTACTATATGATTCATGCTTTACCTTTCGGTGATCCGTGTTCCGAGACCATGTCTGTACATGCTAGGCTCGTCAAGATCAAACCTTAGTTTCTGCATGAGCAAATCTGGCTTGCTCACGTTGTATACACTTGCAGAATCTAACACACCCGATCATCACGTGGTGCTTCAAAACAACAAGCTTTAGCAACGATGCTAACTAAGGGTGAACACTTTATGATTTGAAATTGATGTGCATGAGGGATCATCTTATAATGCTACCGTCATCTACTAAGCAATACAAGATGCATAAAGGATTAACATCACATGCAATTCAATATATATGTGATATGATATGGCCTTTCTTCTTTGTGCTTCCGATCTCCATCTTCAAGCACGAACATGATCTCCATCATCACCGGCATTGCATCAAGGTCAATGACGCTTCTCCATGGTTGTCGTCCACCGGCTTCAACTATTACAACTACTTTGAATAGACACGCGGGTCTTAACATAAATTAAAGACAACCATATGGCTCCTGCCGGTTGCCGACTTACAATAAGGAACATTGCATACATCAAATATAATCACAATCATGGCCATATCACATCACTGCACACCCCTGCAAAACAAAGTTACACGCCTCTACTTTCTTTGCATATTTTACGTGGTTTGGGGCTTTCAATAAGTGTCGTTCTAACTTACGAACAAGAACCACAACATTGATACTAGCATTGTTGATCACCCGTCGTAAATTGGATCTTAACTATGCTAGGAGAAACAGGCACCCGCAAAGCCACTTATGCAATACAAGTTGCATGTCAAGCGTGGAGCAAGTCTCATGAACGATGTCATGTAAGGTTAGCCCGGGCCGCTTCATCCCAACATACCGCAAGATGCAAAGTACACAAGAAGTAATCGACAATAAAAGCATCAACGCCCACAATGACCATTGTGTTCTACTCGTGCAACAGATCTACATATAGACACGGCTCTGATACCACTGTAGGGGTTCGTAGCATGGAAAACAAAAATTTTCTATCGCATACAAACAAACAAGCCAAGATCTATCTACTAGATTGTAGCAACGAGTCGATGGTATAACTTACCCTCGAAGATTCCAAAGCGTTTAACGAGAGCGGATTCTCGTGGGTGATGTAGTCGTACTCTTTCCGATCTCAAGATCGTGTAGACGATCCTTCCGGCGCCACGTTCCGGCAGCGCTCCCGCAGTCGGTCACACGTTCGGTACTCGACGAAGACCTTCCTCTCCCTTGTTCCAGCAGGCAGCGGAGGTTGTAGCACTCTCCTCGCGATTCCGGCAGCACAACGGCGTGGTACCGGAAGTAGAGGGGAAATCCCGCAGGGCTTCGCCTTAAGCCGGTGCGAGTATGGTGGAGCTTATGAGAGAGGCTATTAGTGGTCTAGTAATTAGACACACCAATTAGAAGGCTCTAAACCAATTAGAAGGCTCTAAACCGCTGGCTAAAGCAATTAGAACCTCTAAACCAAAACGGCTCTAAACCGGAGGTAGAAGATAGGAACTTGTGTGTTCTAGGAGGGGAGCCCTGCCCCTCCTTTTATGGGTGGGGAGGCGCGGCCAGGGGAGGGGAGTCCCTCCCCAAGTCGGCCTTGGGCTGGGCGCCGGCTTGGAGGAGTGGGACTCCTCCTCCAAGTTGGTTCCAACTCCTCTTGCTTGTTTCCCACAGTTTCCTGTTTCCCACAGTTTCCTGTTTTAGCCGTTTGACTTTCAAACTGGCAATTTGACTTTCATGTTTTTGGAACAGCAAGAACACTTAGTACATGATGCAATCATTCAATGACACACTCATGTACCCTCCCCCCCCAGAGTGCCGGACAATCCGGAACCTTCTAGAACATTCCCGATGAAAACACCGGAATCATTCCCGAACTCCGAAACGGGACTTTCCTTATATGAATCTTATTCTCCGGACCATTCCGGATCACCTCGTGATATCCCGGATCCCATCCGAGACTCCGAACAACATTCGGTCTCTTTCTCATAATACCATAACTACTCAAACAACGTCGAATCCTTAAGTGTGTCTCCCTACGGTTCGTGAATTATGCAGACATGATCGAGACACTTCTCCAAACAATAACCAATAGAGGAATCTGGAAATTCATATGGCTCCCACATATTTCTACGATTACTTTGCGATCGAATGAACCACTTACATACGATACCAATTTCCCTTTGTCTCACGATATGTTACTTATCCGAGGTTATGATCGTCGGTATCTCTGCATACCTAGTTCAACCTCGTTACTGATAAGTACTCTTTTCTCGTTCCCGTGATATGTGATCCCTTGTGACCAAGTCACATGCTTGCAAGCTAATTGGATGACATTCCACCGAGAGGGCCCAGAGTATATCTATCCGTCATGTGGATGGACAAATCCCACTCTTGATCCATGTGTTTCAACCAATACTTTCCGAACACTTAATGCCACCTTTATAGCCACCCAGTTACGGTGTGGTGTTTGATGTCATCAAAGCATCCATCCGGTAAAGGTGATATGCATGATCTCATGGTCGAAGGAATTAGATTACTATGTATCAGAAAGCATATAGCAATTGAACTATTGAAATGACTTTGATCTTTATGCTACGCTTATCTATAGGAGTATGTCCACCATATCATTCTCCTAACGATATGATCTTGTTGTTGATAACATCTCAATGTTCATGATAGGGAAACCACAATCATAAATCAACCAACAAGCTAGTGAAGTATAGAGGCTATACTAGGGACTTCAAATTAAGTTTACAAATCACACAAGTATTAATGGTTTCCTTGTTAATACTATTATAGCATGAATGTAAACATTTATCATAAACACAAAGATATAATAATAACTACATTTATTATTGCCTCTAGGGCATATCTCCAACAAAAATGGGATTGTCTCACCGACAGAGCTGGCCCACGCCCGTTTTCGCTTTGTTCGCGTTCCCAAGGCATTCCCGGGATCCTGGGAATGGACTGGGAGACCCGTACCAAAGTTCGCCCGAATCCGAACGAAAAGAGGTTCCTAGGAAAGCGACCGGGTCGATTTTCAGCGTTCGGACCTATTTTTGGCGTCCGGATCGGTATCCTGGGAATGCTAGTGGAGATACTCTAATCTAGATGTACACTGCCACGGTATTGAAAAAACGACATGTAACAACGTGCTTGAACGACTACATCACCCTTTAGACATATAAGGCGAAAGGTTTTCTAAAAGTGACGCCCAGAACACACGTCAAAATCCGGGTGGGAGATGTCCCTAGGACACATGCGCGCTACGCCTCTGACCCGACGTCATGTGCATGGCGGGGACACCTCGATCTCCTCCCATGGCTGCCCCCGATGGATGCATAGTCTTTCCCACGCATCGTCATCGCGCCCTTCTCCGCCGCCTACTCCATCTACTTTTTGCGTTCGGGCGTCCCCGAGTCCTCCGCCGCTCCTGCGCCAAATCGTGCCTCGCTCTGGCCCATATCGTCGATTGATGCTCTCGAGAGACGATGATGGAGTTCCGGAGGAGACGAACTCCGGTGTGTGACAAGGGGTGGCCGTGGAATCTGGAGAAGAGGGAGAAGAAGGTCGATCCAGTGAATCCAGCTCCAATTCTCTTCGTCAGCTCCAATTGGGGATCATGGGGACCTCGCTCAGTAAGGCCACCCCCTACCTCAAGCGAGGACAGCTTCAATCTCTGCAATCTGGCGTGAGGTATGTATGAAAGGGTGGAAGAGATCCTTCTCGTCGTACCCTCCTGGCCTTTATATAGATAGGCAGGTCCTGGGCATAGGTCGAGTCGGTTACAGATTAGGGTTGGTACCCTTTGAAATTCTATCTACTGTAGTCTTGTTCTTCAAGGATCCGGAGATATCTTGGGCTTGGGCTACCCGAAGTCTTCATGGGCCGCATGTCTTGACGTGGGCCTTCCTTGGACTGGACCAGGTATACCAATGTTGTGTACCCGTGGGGTATACCCATGTCAACTAACGTATGCCTTTTGGGTTATGTAATGCTCCAGCTACTTTTCAAAGATGCATGACTGCTATTTTCGCAGATTTTATAGAACTGATAATGGAAGTATTTATGGATGATTTTTATGTCTATGAAACTTCGTGTACCAGTTGCTTGGATAATCTTAATAAAATTTTGCAGCATCACGAAGATACCAATCTTGTTCTAAACTGGGAGAAGTGTCACTTTATGGTCAAAGAAGGCATAGTCCTTGGACACAAAATATCAGGTAAGGGTATTGGAGTAGATAGGGCTAAAGTAGAAGCAATAGAGAGAATGCCACAACCAAGGGACATAAAAGGTATAAGAAGTTTTCTTGGTCATGTAGGATTTTATAGAAGGTTCATTAGGATTTTTTTTGGAATTTCTGAACCTTTAACTAATCTATTGCAAAAGGGAGTAAGATTTAATTTTGATGATAAGTGCATTATTGCATTTGATGAACTTAAATATGCTTTATCTCGTGCTCCTATCATTAAACCACCTATATGTGATATGACTTTTGATTTAATATGTGAAGCTAGTGATGATGCTGTAGGAGTAAATCTGTGATAACAAATAGGTCACAGATTTAATATTATACATCATGCTAGTAGAACTCTCAATAGTGCTCAAAAGAATTATCCTAAGGAAGAAAGAGAACTCTTTGTTGTATTTTTCTCTTGTGATAAGTTTCGTTCTTATATTATTGATGCAAAAGTAAGAGTTCATACGTATTGTGATGGTTTAAAATAACTTCTCGAGAGGAAGATTCATAAGCCAAGACCGATTCGTTGGATCCTTTTACTCCAAAAATTTGAGTTGCAGATTATGCAGAGACAAGAAGCAAAGATAGTGGATGCAACATGTCTATGTGCCTAGCAAGATACCAATTTTATTGAGAGGAACTTTATTCTTGATGATTTTTGTTTTCAAGAATTATTATATGAGCTAAGATCATATCCTTCCAAGAAAAAGAAGTCCTTATTGTTGGAGGAGCTTGTCACTCCCGACTAAATAAACGGTAAGTGAAAGGTAAGTTTTCTAACTCTAATAAGTGCTTTGTCTTCACAGTTTCTTCTACTAATTGTTTCCTTTGTATTCCTCTTGTTTTTCTGAAGTTTTTGAGGGGTTTCTATAACTATACGGGCGCAACTATACGGCCGAAGAAAAATCTCCCGCCGTATAGCTGGTCGTTAAACATTCTGTATCCCCTTCGTAAAAATAAATTCAAGGTGCAGTATCTATACTGCCGAAGAAAATTCTCCCGCCGTATAGTTGGTCGTCAAAGCTTCAGCACTATCGACCCGTTTTTGTTCTTATTAATCGAAAAAAGATTTGTCGGTTCCTAGTCAGTAATTTAACTGACCTAGGCTCGAGATATTTGGAAATATTTGCCTGGAAACAACTATATGGCAAGAACTATATTTGGAAATATCTGCCTGGAAACAACTATGGCCCCCTTCTTTTCAGCTTCTTGGCCAGCTTCTCCCAGAAGCTATCCTCGACCAGCTTCTTCCAGAATCTCATTTTCAAAATTCGTTCAAACTTCTTAACTAGTAGTTTTAATATCATTTTAAAAGTATAAATGATTTTGGCAGATGAGATTCTGGGAGAAGCTGGTCGAGGGTAGCTTCTGGGAGAAGCTGGCCAAGAAGCTGAAAAGAAGGGGGCCTATATGACCTAGGCTCGAGATAGTTGGTCGTTACACAACAGGACTCCTCCAAATCCGCGATTTCTTTTCCTAGTCGGTTTGGATTCTTTTCTTGGACGTGAATTTGGTATTTCTCGCGAGTTTTACCGACCTCTGACCCCTCTTATATACTGCCACATTGTCTCTCTCTCATCATAATCACCGAGAACCAATCTACGTCTTGCTCATATGAGAGGACACACCACCTAGAACCACCGAGATCTGAGAGACCAAGGAGAGGAGTTCCTATGGAGATCATAAGCAATAGCGAGCAAGGCAAGGAGATCAAGACCACCCCTATGGAGTTCTTTGACGCCGACAAAGAACGCCGGAGGAAAGAGTTGAAGGCCCTCGAGATTAAGATTGAAGAGATAGACAAGGAGGCACCGGGGATGCCCAGGCATCTTTGGTGGTTGCGAGTTTATCTTGATAAACTTGATGAAGATATCAAGCAAACCACCGAAGCAGGTTTTTCTATGAGTCTCAAGGCGATACAAACCCTCCAAAACAACAATGAGATCATTAAGAACAAGTGAAAATGATGGAGAAGAATAATCTTGTCGTGGTGGTGTCACGGCATATGCCATGGGTATGCTAAAGTTGGGGCCGATGGACACTGGAGGAATCCGGGGAGGGATGATGAAGTGAAGACCGCATACGAAAAACAAGGAAGAACCCTAGAGATCATCGATGTATGATGAACTTCTTCTATTATTTCTTCTGTATATTGGTTACAAGTGTTCCTTGAGTTGTTTCTCTAGTTGCTACTTGGAGCTTGAGGAAGAAGAATAAGTGTTCATACGTGAACTGAGAGGAGAGGGGCCCTCTGGGGCCTCTCTCGGAACGATCCCCCTGATGCTCCTTCTAAAGGGGAGCCTAGGGGACAAGGTATGTCCCACAAGTACTGCCTATGAGCTGGATAATGGGTCCTTGCCAGGTCATCTTGTCCTTTGGCTTGTCCTTTAGTGAGTCATCAGTCTTATCCCTTCGGCATATTCCTTAGCATCTTTTGAGATGCACAGCATATTCCTTAGCATCTTTTGAGATGCCCAGCATATTCCTTAGCATCTTGGACCAACTGTGCCAGTCTGAGCCAGGGGCGTCCCAAGACTGGCATCTGACGTAAGATCTTGACCTGGCGAGTGGTATGTCGGAGGTTGAGTGGGCATCTGGAGATGAATATGAGCTCACGTGGGGTGAATTAACTCGGCCCAAGTGCTCTGGATAAATAGAAGATTCGGCCTGGATTGCTCTTGTTGACCAATTCGAGTCAAGGATCCGAGTAAAGAATCTGAGTCATGGATCCGAGTCATGGATCCGAGTCAAGGATCCGAGTCATGGATCCGAGTCAAGGGTAGCCCAATCCAGTTTTCCCTACACTAGAGGAAAAAGGGCTATCCGTTCGCGACCCCTCGGAGCATTAGTCCCGGTTGCGCCACCAACCGGGACTAATGCTGGCACGCGTCCCGGTTGGAGCGGGCACGGGGCCAGGGGGCATGTGTCCCGGTTGGTAAGGGGGCATGCGTCCCGGTTGGAGCCACCAACTGGGACTAAAGGTTTGGCCACAGCCACGTGGCGTGGCACGCACCTTTAGTCCCGGTTGCTGGCTCCAACCGGGACTAAAGACCCCTGCCCTCTATAAATGCAACGCCCCAGCCCCCTCTGCCTCCACTCTGTTTTTTCGAATGGTGGAAGGTGTGAGGGGGTGTGTGCTAGTTTTTTCTCATGCATGCATTGAAGGTGTTTGATGAAATGTTTGAGTGAATAATTCCGTTGAATTTCTCATAGAACAAAAATATAGAAGGTGTCCGAGACGCACTTGAGCTTTCTCCTCTTTATTTTCCTCGATCGAGGTTAGCAATCTTATCTTTTCTAGGTCATTGATACAATTCATGTGTCGGTGTGAATTGCTTATTTCACTATTTATGATGTCCTGTTTTTTGATAAACTTACTTATATGATGCAGATGAACGGTCGGGAATGGATGTACGGTGACCGGCGCGTAGCCGGGTATATCAAAGGCGTGGATAAATTTATCGATGTGGCTACGGCAAACAAAGAGAATGGATTTATACGTTGTCCATGTGTTCAATGTCAGAACAACAAGGAGTACTCTTCCTCGAAAATCATTCGCGGCCACCTGATTATGAAAGGTTTCATGCCCAACTATAATTGCTGGACCAAGCACGGGGAAAGTGGGGTTATGATGGAAGATGGTGAAGAAGAAGATGATGATAACAACTATCATCATATGTTTCCTGAATACAGTGATACTGCAATGGAAGACAATGGAGAGGAAAGAGGTGAAGAACGGGCATCAGATGAGCCGGCTGATGAACTTGGTAGGGTCATTTCTGATGCAAAGCGAGACTGTGAAACATAAAATGAGAAGTTGAAGTTAGAGGGCATGTTAGAAGATCACAAGAAATTGTTGTACCCAAATTGTGAAGATGGCAGCACAAAGCTCGGTACCACACTGGAATTGTTGCGATGGAAGGCAGAGTGTGGTCTAACTGACTCCTCATTTGAAAAGATGCTGAAAATAATGAAGCCGAAGTTTCCAAAACATAACGAACTTCCCGAGAGTACCTACGAAGCAAAGAAGACTCTCTGTCCTCTGGGATTAGATGTGCAAAAGATACATGCATGCATTAATGACTGCATCCTCTACCGCGGTAAGGAGTATGAGAGTTTAGATAAATGCCCAGTATGCAACGCGTTGCGGTATAAGATCAGACGAGATGACCCTGGTGATGTTGAGGGAGAGCCCCTCCGGAAGAGGGTTCCTGCTAAGGTTATGTGTTATGCTCCTATAATACCAAGGTTGAAACGCATGTTCAGAAACAAAGAGCATGCCAGGTTGTTGCGATGGCACAAAGAAGACCGTAAGAAAGACGGGAAGTTGAGACACCCTGCTGATGGGTCACAGTGGAGAAAAATCGAGAGAGACTTCCCAGACTTTGCAGGTGACGCAAGGAACTTATGGTTTGGTCTAAGTATGGATGGCATGAATCCTTTTGGGGAGCAGAGCTGCAGTCACAGCACCTGGCCCGTGACTCTATGTATCTACAACCTGCCTCCTTGGTTGTGCATGAAGCGTAAGTTCATTATGATGCCAGTGCTCATCCAAGGCCCGAAGCAACCGGGCAACGACATTGATGTGTACCTTAGGCCATTAGTTGAAGAACTCTTACAGTTGTGGGGCCAACCAGGTGTACGTGCGTGGGATGAGAACAAACAGGAGCCATTTAATCTACGAGGGTTGTTATTCGTAACCATCAATGATTGGCCTGCTCTTAGTAACCTTTCAGGACAGACAAACAAAGGATATAAGGCATGCACCCACTGTTTAGATAAGACTGAAGGTACATATTTGCATAAATGCAAGAAGGTTGTGTACCTGGCGAATCGACGATTTCTTCCGACCAATCATCCCGTAAGAAAGAAAGGCAAGCATTTCAAAGGTGAGGCAGATCACCGGAAGAAGCCTGAACTCCCTGCTGGTGATGATGTATTTGGTATGGTCAAGGACATAGAAGTAATCTTTGGAAAGGGTCCCGGCGGTCAATCAGTTCCGAACGACGTCGCTACAGGACACGCACCCATGTGGAAGAAGAAATCTATATTTTGGGAGCTGCCATATTGGAAAGTCCTGCGTGTCCGCTCTTCAATCGACGTGATGCACGTGCCGAAGAATCTCTGCGTGAACCTGCTAGGATTCCTAGGCGTGTATGGGAAGACAAAAGATACACCTGAAGCACGGGAGGACCAACAAATTATGAAAGACCCAAAGAACATGCATACAGATAACAAGACGGATAAAGGGCGTCACTTAAGTCGTGCCAGCTATGCTCTTACCAAAGCAGAGAAGGAAATCTTTTTTGAAGTCCTTTACAGTATCAAGGTGCCTTCGGGCTTCTCATCTAATATAAAGGGGATAATAAATATGGCAGAGAAAAAGTTCCAAAACCTGAAGTCTCATGACTGTCACGTGATTATGACGCAGTTGCTTCCGATTGCATTGAGGGGGCTTCTACCGGAAAATGTTCGAGTACCCATTGTGAAGCTGTGTGCATTCCTCAATGCAATATCTCAGAAGGTAATCAATCCAGATATTCTGCCAAGGTTACAGAAGGATGTGGTACAATGTCTTCTTAGTTTTGAATTGGTGTTCCCACCATCCTTCTTCAATATTATGACGCATCTCCTGGTTCATCTAGTGGAAGAGATTGCCATTCTCGGTCCGGTATTTCTGCACAATATGTTCCCCTTTGAGAGGTTCATGGGAGTCTTAAAGAAATATGTTCATAACCGTGCTAGACCAGAAGGAAGCATCTCCAAGGGATATGGAACAGAGGAGGTCATTGAGTTTTGTGTTGACTTTATTCCTGACCTTAAGCCGATTGGTGTTTCTGACTCGCGGCATGAGGGAAGACTAAGTGGAAAAGGCACGCTGGGAAAGAAAGCAATGATATGTAGGGACGGGGATTCTTTCACTAAAGCACACTACACAGTTCTACATAATTCCACCTTGGCAGCTCCGTATATCGAGGAACACAAGAATATTGTACGCTCCAAAAACCCGGGGAAGCCTGAATCATGGATTACAGATGAACACATGAAGTCTTTCGGTGGTTGGATGCGGACACATCTCTTGAATGACACCAGTGTTGGAGATCAGCTATACTTGTTGGCCGCGTCACCATCTTCTACTGTATTGAATTTCCAAGGGTACGAAATAAATGGGAATACATTCTACACGATCGCCCAAGATAAAAAGAGCACCAACCAAAATAGTGGTGTCCGCTTTGATGCAATAGACGAGAATGGACAAAAGGACACATATTATGGTTACATAGAGGAGATATGGGAACTAGACTATGGAGTCTCTTTTAAGGTCCCTTTGTTTCGCTGCAAATGGGTCAACCTGAATGGGGAAGGGGTAAAGATAGACCAGTTGTACGGAATGACAACAGTGGATCTCAACAATCTTGGTTATAGAGATGAACCATTCGTCCTAGCCAATGATGTGTCTCAAGTTTTCTATGTGAAGGACATGTCCTCCAGACCGAAAAAAAGAAAAAATATGCAAACGAATACATCATATGATGAGCCAAAGCGTCACATAGTTCTTTCAGGGAAAAGAAACATCGTGGGAATCGAGGACAAGACAGACATGTCAGAAGATTATAATAAGTTTGATGAAATTCCGCCCTTCACAGTGAAAACTGACCCAAGCATTCCGTTAAGTAAAGAAGATGCTCCATGGTTACGTCTGAAGCGGTCATAAGGAATGACATATGCCAAGAAGTTCATGCTCATATTATGTAACTCTAGTTCATGTCTTTCGCGGTTTGTGGCTTGACCGAAGGATATCTTTCGCGGTTTGTGGCCTTTAGTCCCGGTTTTGTAGTCTCAGTTTTTAATATTAATAAATGTCTTGAGTGTTAGTCCCGTTTTGTGGCTGGACCGGGAGTGCCTCTATGACCAGTTTCTTGGAGATGCCGGAGGACTGGGCTCCGTCGGCATCTCCCTAAAACTGGTCGTAGTGGTGTCCCTGCTCTCGAAAACCATCTTGCAGCTTGTAACTTCACTAACTAGATCAATACGCCTCGGAGCTAACTAATTTCACATATTAGGGAGTGCCTCTATGACCAGTTTCTCGGAGATGCCGGAGGACTGGGCTCCGTCGGCATCTCCCTGAAACTGGCCGCAGTGGTGTCCCTGCTCTCGAAAACCATCTTGCAGCTTGTAACTTCACTAAGTAGATCAATACGCCTCGGAGCTAACTAATTTCACATATTAGGGAGTGCCTCTATGACCAGTTTCTCAGAGATGCCGGAGGACTGGGCTCCGTCGGCATCTCCCTGAAACTGGCCGCAGTGGTGTCCCTTCTCTCGAAAACCATCTTGCAGCTTGTAACTTCACTAACTAGATCAATACGCCTCGGAGCTAACTAATTTCACATATTAGGGAGTGCCTCTATGACCAGTTTCTCGGAGATGCCGGAGGACTGGGCTCCGTCGGCATCTCCCTGAAACTGGCCGTAGTGGTGTCCCTGCTCTCTAAAACCATCTTGGAGATGCCTCAAGCTGGCTGGAGGACTGGACTCACAAGGATGCATATTTATAGTACAAGCAGCTCGGCATAATGTCGACACTCACGACATAATGTCGACACTCACCCCTATTATTAGTGCTGACTCATCTTTAGTCCCGGTTGGTGTCTCCAACCGGGACTAAAGGTTCATCTTTAGTCCCGGTTGGTGACACCATCCGGGACAAGGTACAAGCCGCACGACATAATGTCGACACTCACCCCTATTATTAGTGTTGCCTGGCCCACTCTGCCGCAATCCCTTCAGTCGCGGTTGGTTTCTCCAACCGGGACTAAATATGAACCCTCTCTTTATATAGGCATTTCCCTCTATTTATTAGGTAACACTTAAGACATTTATTAATATTAAAAACCAGGACAAACCGGTACTAGCTAACACTCAGGACTAAAGCCGCCCCCTTTAGTCATAATCATGCCTAGTCCTATAGTACGCAGCTTCAGGGTCTTCATCGTCGTCGTCATCATCATCGTCATCGTCACCTGCCACTCCGGGGATCCTCAGCCCATCCATGGCATATACCAGGGGCCATTCCAGCCTCGGATTCACGGCGGGTGGGAGAGGGGTCTCCTGGAAGACGATGCCGCTACCGCCGGGACAGTGTGGGGCCTGTGGCGGGTGGACTCGTGGGCACCGTAGGCGAGGATGGTCTCCCCCGGCGATGTAGCACATCACTTCGATGATAGTACGGTTCGCCCACCACAAACGACGGCCGGCTTCGTTGTGGTTCACCGGTGGCGGGCCATCACCCTCGTACCTGGCGAGCTTCCTTTCCCGCCTATTAGCGAAGAAGGCATTCCAGGTGTCGTAGTTGTCGGGATCCCACTGGGGATCCATCCGCTGCTCCGGCGTGAGCTCGTGGTAGAAGTGGTTTGTGATGGCCGCCTGGCGTGCGGAACCTTGAGGGACAGGAGGGACAGGAACCCCTCCAGCGCTCAGCATCCAGCCGGTGGGCGGCCGGTAGCCCGGCGGACAAGGGTAGTTGGAGGCGCACGGCGCCTCGGTCTCCTCGAGGGTCAGAATGGCCCAGTAGGCGTTGTCCATTGTTCTAAGAGAGGAAGGTGTGGATGTGTGGATAGCCATGACACGATCACCCTAAATATAGAGGGAAAGGGCGGGAAAACTTGGCGTGAAGCTTTGGGAAATGGCGGGAAATATCTTTAGTCCCGGTTAGTGACTACATCTGGGACTAAAAGCTCTAGTAGAAAGGAAAGGGCGGGAAAACTTGGCGGGAAGAGGTGGGAAATGGCGGAAAATATTTTTAGTCCCGGTTTGTGACTACATCCGGGACTAAATGTGTGCCGAACAATGATCATGTTTCGAAAAAACCGTCACAAAACCTATCATGTTCGAGGTTTCATGGCTTTTTCGGTCCAAATGACCGATGTTATGTGCTGAATCACGGCATAGTTTGTGATGTTGTGCCCATATTATGCATGTGTGTGGACATTGGTATGGAGAACAATGTTGCAGGAGGAAGTTTTCCTTTTTGTCGCACGGAAAAGCCCTTTTCCATTTTCCGAGCGCAAAAAACGGGTCGTTTTGTGAAGTAACCACCAAAATGCCGTTTCACAATGCTACCGTCCCATTTTCCTAAAATACTAGACCACCTTACATGGACTATCTCCCAACCGGTACATCTCAAACCTTTTCGTCCATCCCGGGTAAAAAGGACAAATGTCTGCCGAATCGGCAGGAAGTGGATCCGGTTTGTACTACAGGTACATGATCTATCGCCCGTGATTTTTTGAAAAAATCATTTTTAGACTCGCAATATGTGGTTTCTTCAGAGATCCAATGCAAGTTCTAACGATGCTCGTCCCCTATCTTCATGCACACCGGTTCAACCATAGTTAGAAATTCAGATAATTCAAAACGGGCATAATAAATTCAAAAAAAATCCGAACAATGAAAATCCTTCGCTTGGTGTCATATTTTGTTACATAATTGAAAGGAAAAATACCAGACTTGGTATATTGATCATGTTTCGAAAAAACCTTCACAAAATGACCTATCATGTTCGAGGTTTCATGGCTTTCGGTCCAAATGACCGATGTTATGTGCTGAATCACGACATAGTTTGTGATGTTGTGCCCATATTATGCATGTGTGTGGACATTGGTATGGAGAACAATGTTGCAGGAGGAAGTTTTCCTTTTTATCGCACGGAAAAGCCCTTTTCCATTTTCCGAGCGCAAAAAACGGGTCGTTTTGTGAAGTAACCACCAAAATGCCGTTTCACAATGATACCGTCCCATTTTCCTAAAATAATAGACCACCTTACATGGACTATCTCCCAACCGGTACATCTCAAACCTTTTCGTCCATCCCGGGTAAAAAGGACAAATGTCTGCCGAATCGGAAGGAAGTGGGTCCGGTTTGTACTACAGGTACATGATCTATCGCCCGTGATTTTTTGAAAAAATCATTTTTAGACTCGCAATATGTGGTTTCTTCAGAGATCCAATGCAAGTTCTAACGATGCTCGTCCCCTATCTTCATGCACACCGGTTCGACCATAGTTAGAAATTCAGATAATTCAAAACGGGCATAATAAATTCAAAAAAAATCCGAACAATGAAAATCCTTCGCGTGGTGTCATATTATGTTACATAGTTGAAAGGAAAAATACCAGACTTGGTATATTGATCATGTTTCGAAAAAAACTTCACAAAATGACCTATCATGTTCGAGGTTTCATGGCTTTTTCGGTCCAAATGACCGATGTTATGTGCTGAATCACGGCATAGTTTGTGATGTTGTGCCCATATTATGCATGTGTGTGGACATTGGTATGGAGAACAATGTTGCAGGAGAAAATGGTTTTGAATTATTTATTTAAATCCAAACACTTTTTATGTTTAAAGTTTTTCTAAATTCCAAATTAATATTTAAATATATAAGTTAATTCATTTTAAAAGGTTACATTAATTATTTTTTAAAAATAGAAAATGGTTTTGGATTATTTATTCAAATCCATACACTTTTATGTTTAAAGTTTTTCTAAATTCCAAATTGATATTAAAAATATATAAGTTAATTCATTTTTAATTGTAAATGGTTCATATTTTAAATGGTTACATTAATTATTTTTTAAAACAGAAAATGTTTTTGAATTATTTATTTAAATCCAAACACTTTTTATGTTTAAAATTTTTCTAAATTCCAAATTAATATTCAAAAATATAAGTTAATTCATTTTAAAAGGTTACATTAATTATTTTTAAAAAATAGAATATGTTTTTGAATTATTTATTCAAATCCATACACTTCTTATGTTTAAATTTTTTCTAAATTCCAAATTGATATTAAAAAAATATAAGTTAATTCATTTTTAATTGTAAATGGTTCATATTTTAAATGGTTACATTAATTATTTTTTAAAACAGAAAATGGTTTTGAATTATTTATTCAAATCCAAACACTTTTTATGTTTAAAGTTTTTCTAAATTCCAAATTAATTATCATTTAAAAAACTATACAAATTTAAACCCCAAAATAAAAAATAAGGCGGGAACAGAGAGAAAATACCTGAAATTTTTTGAAAACAGGGGAATATGTCCCGGTTGGAGCCACCAACCGGGACTAAAGACCCCCTGCGCGCCAACCCTTGGTCTGCTGAAAATTTTGGAGTATAGGTCCCGGTTGGTGGCTCCAACCGAGACGTATGACCCTTTAGTCCCGGTTGGAGCCACCAACCAGGACAAAAGGTCCTTTGGTTATAACCGGGTGCCCCTCCTCTTCTTCTTCCCCATCTCTCCTCCTCTTCTCTTCTCGCGCACGACGCCGTCAGGCTGCCCCGCCACCGTGCACGCCCTACCGGCCGCCCCTCACCCAGCCAAGCGTGCAGGAAGCTTCGCCTCGTCGCCCCGAGGCTTCTCCCTGAAGGAATCGGCCCTGCTCGCTCCCAATCGTCGCCAACGACCCTTGAGCCCGACGATCGCCGCCGTCGATTCGTCGGCTCCCGACCTCGCCTCGCCTCCCTGACACCACCACCGCACACCTGGTGAGCTGCTGGTCCTCGTGGACCCTCTCTCTCTCCCCCTCTCGCTCTGGTTCATCCTCCCCGTCGACCACCTGCCACCATCGCCGCTCACCGTCGTCGTGCTCTCTCTCCGGTGACCTTTTGGAGGCGGCGCCGCTACTCTTTGGCTCCCCTCAACCTCCTCTCTCTAACGCGCGCACGCACGCGCCCTAGATCGCCCCTAACGCCGTTCCCCATCACCGTCCTACAAGCCACCGCCGGCGTGACGTCACCCGTGCATCAGCGCGACCCAGCCAGGGAGCCACTTTGCCTGCATGGCTTTCCTATGTGGCCTCTGGCCCACAGGTCAGCATCTCTGGCTAGCCCCAGCCCGAGTGAAAAATGCCCCCCTGAACCACTTTTGCTTGTGTGGCTGCTGAGGTGGCTCCGGGCCCCTCTGTCAGTCATTGTGGATAGATATGCCTGCGGTGTAAAGAGTTTAACCAGCTTTTAATAATTTCAGAAATAATTATAATCTTATAAATTCAATAACTTTAATCTATAAGTCATAAAAATATGAATAACATATCAAAATGTTCAGAAAAATAAAACCTAGATATCTAAGCTATAATCATGCATTGTTCAACAACTTAAATTACAAGTTTAATTAGAAGAACAAATCCACCCCTCTCATGTGTTCCGGAGTTTCTCCGAGTTAGGGTTTTCACCCCTCGGAACCCCGATTAAATCGTCGAGCATTTCTTAGGGTTACATTCCAATGCAAATTAACTTGTCATATCATCATACTTGCTTGAGCATTGCATCGATGCCATGTGTTGATTGTTTCCCTTTCTTTTTGGTGTTTGGATTATTAGGTTTAGTATTAGTTAGGTATTATTAGGTTTATTAATTAGTTTGGTATTATTGGTCTTCGGCCCCACTGGTCAGTCACTGTGGGTAGCCCCAGACCCGATTCACATTTTCAAGCAACTTAGGTGCATGTGGGTTCGACGATGTGCCTATCTACTACACGGTTTCCCTTTCTCTTCATTTTTATTATTGTGTATGTATATATTAGGGTTTCTCTGAATTAGGGTTTATATCTCTCAACACCGTACTTAAATTTCTCCTTTAGCCGCTTTGACTTATTCGTTTTTCCACCTATGCAGAAAATATGGACCCACACGTCAGAGACGAAGAAAAGGAAGAGTTGATCCAAGGTGTGATCCGTGGGGAAGATAATTTAGACGTATCAACATTTATGAACAACTCCGGTGAGGGTGATCCTCTTTTTACCGGAGTAGACAACTTGTTTGAGGTTGAAGGTGTTGCCTTCCGCGAGGGAGAAGGCGATGCCTTGTGTAATCGAGAAGACGACCGCTCCGGCGAGGTGCATGTAATATAAATCAATTCATTAATTAATCATCTGCTATCTATATAGAAATAGTAACGACGATCTTTCTTCTTTTAGCCCTCCGGATCGAAGGAATCTACTGAAAAGAGCAGACGAGGCCCAACCAAAAAGTTGCAAGACCATGAGAGGTTCAGGATCGAAGATGTCGCTGAAGACGGTAGACCGACAGCTCCCGAAGTTGTCGCAACCAAATTTGTGGCACAATGCGGAGTAATCGTTAGGGACTTAATCCCGATCACCATTAGAAATTGGAATAGGCCTGCTAATGCGGATGAAGAGGGAACATGTTTATTTGTCCCTAACCACGCCAAAGATTTACTGTGGAAGAGGCTCATGGTTAATTTCAAACTACCGAAGATAGAGCTGGATCCAAATGCGGAGGATCCAGTTGAGGACGCCTTACAACATGGGAGAGCCATGGAGGCTAAGGTCAGGGAGTGGGCTTTGAAGAAGATGGCCCAGTGTTTCACCAACTGGAAGAAAAGATTGCACCTTGACTATGTCGTGAAAAAGAAGACTCCCGATTTCAAGAATATTCAGTTTGAGAAGATAAAACCATTCTGGGATGAGTTTGTGGAATACAAGAAATCAGAAAAAGCTAAGAAAATGTCTGAAACGAATAAGCTGAATGCTGTTAAGAAGAAGTATCACCATACTATGGGGCAAGGTGGCTACAGGGTTGGCATTCCTAAGTGGGAGAAACTTGAGCAGGAACTGCGTGATAAAAAGATCACCCCAGAGACAGACGATTGGGTAGAACGTGCAAGGAATTGGTTTTACGGGCATGGGGGCACATTGGACTCGGAAGGGAGGTGTATATATAACATACGACATAAAGAAGACCCCTTGCCAATCGAGAGGATCAGAAAAGCAGTAAAGGCTGCTAAAGATGGGGACTTCATTCCCGATAGAGAGAATGATGAGCTCACACTCGCCCTTGGAAATAAGGAACATGATGGACGAACACGAGGCACAATAGGCTCCCAATCATGGAGGACTGGGTTTCCCGAAGAGAGGAAGAAATATCCTGATAGAAGCCGTCAAAGGAGTAAGGACAGGGCGGCAGTTGAAGCAGAAAGTCAGAAAGAGCGAATGCGTTTAATTGAAGAATGATTAAAGCAACAACAAGATGAAATTAACACACTTAAAGAGCAAAATACTACCGGCCCATCTCAGCAGCACACTGCATTCGATGCTACCGGCCTATCGAATAATCGAAAAAGCAGTGTGGCTTCCACCGAGGTCCCGGGTGATGACAATGGCGATGCCGATGATGCACCGACGATGGCTCCTGTTGGCTACCCAGTGGATGATATTACAGAGATGACACACTGCGAGCTACATGTCAAAGTTGTGAACATATCAATGAAGGTGGCGGTCGGCTATGCCTTACCAATTGGACCCACACCAACTTACCACTGTCGTCCGGTTCCAGAGGGCTACGCTGTTGTCGGCGTGGATGAAATCATGCCCACCTTTGAGGTTTTGGATCTTCACTACCCTGCTGGTGAAGGGGATGTGACTGTGCTGGGTGACGCAAAAAAACGTCACCATTCTATGGCCGAAGGATTGTATCGTGCTTCGAAATCACACGCCAAGGCCATCTTCGCCGCCGCCTCACCCGTCTCCAGCGAGGTCGTCGCCGCCGCAGCAGCCGTCTTCGTCGCCTCACCCGGCTCCGTCGCCTCACCAATCTCCGGTGCAGCCATCGCCGGCGCCTCAGGATAAAAAGCGTAAGCGTACCGCTACTGTGCGTCGTAAGCGATCGCTGAAACGTAAACAAGAGCCTCTTCCAAAAGTACCAACGGTTCCTCCCAAGAGAGCTTATGACTGTACTGAAGAGGAGACTGCGGCGATCGTTGATGCGGAAACGACAGTGTTTTTCGCTAAGCTGAGGCGGCCGAAAGAGCCAGAGTTCCCCAGCACCAAAGAAGAAAAAGCCAAAGTGTTGAAAATGCTAAAGAATCTTCATCAACCCGAGCCAAAGCTGTCATCAGACTATGAGCGTTCTATTCTCAAGTCACATGCGGCACAAAAAGCCTCGAAGAGCAGTACTGATGCAAGCGGGAAATCTGTTGCCCAGCTCGGAGAACAAGCAAAACAGACTTGCACCCCTCTCAAGGTGATTTCTCAAACCAATGTGGGGTCGAGCAAATATGGGGCCGAAGAGCAGTATGATCCAGAGGTAGTTGCACAATACGGAGAAGCTGCCGCTGCTCAAGGTATGAGTATTGCCCAGTACTTATCCCAGTTAGAGTTCTTCCCCTTGAGTGAAGTAGCATACAAATACCAGTACGGCAAACCTCTCGTCAAACCTGAGGAGGTAAACAATCTTCCAACAAAAATGCGAAGATTGCATAACTGGTACTTGCATGCCACAAAGGCCGGGGCTAACTGGATAGTGCTGAGGGTTACAAAAAAGCATCATGGGAAAGAAAGGGATGACATGATATCCATTGAATTTGATAAACTATTTCAATTATTCAATCAAGACGCCTTAGACAAATCGATCATCAGTGCCTATTGTCTGTAAGTACTAATTCTGTAATTAATTTAGTCTCCAGCTATATTATTTTGTTTATTGCATGTATATAATCATAATGTAATATGCAGAATGAAGATTCTCGAATGCAGCAGAGGACAAATCTATGACATTGGCTTCATTGACCCATATTGGGTTCATGAAGCTAATCTCAAAATAAGCCCCCAGGATACGGAGGATAATATAGTACACGCGTTAAGGTTTCAAGAAACCAAAAGGGAAATACTATTTCCTTACAACTTCGAGTGAGTGTTATTGTCTTGTATACACTTTCTATTTCGCTTACTCGATGTTAAGTATATAATTGATTAGTTATGCATTTGCAACTTGCACTATATTCTGTTAATCATTCAACTTGACAAAGGGCGTGTACTAGTCATGGACTCGAAACATAAACCCCTTGAGACGTGGAAGGACATGCAGATACTTCTCCAGCGGTAATTCTAATCATTACGACACTATATCGGCAACGTTCGTGAATTTTATGATATCAAGTACTTAATAACTTCTTTTATTCGTTTTCTTCGCCGGGCAGCGCTTGGAAATGGTTCACCAACAAGGCTAGGGGTGTTTGGAAAGAGGAGCTTACATTTCAACCACTAGATGTAAGCACCACTAGCTATATCCGCGCATCTCTTTGATTCTAGTTTTGATACAGTATTATCATGCTTGATTATTATTTTGACTGAACTATGTTCTCGTAAAGTGCCTGACGCAAGGACCAGGTAACAATCTATGTGGATACTATGTATGCGAGTTCATCCGGCAGACGTGCGATGAGAAGGGCAGAAATTTAGAGCAACTCCACGTACGTAAACAATTTCTATAGTTTTTAATTTCAAACAAATTGTGTTTAGTTTCATTCATATAGGCTGACTCCTTTTTTAAATCAGATCGAACGTCTACGGGACGGTCTTCTGCCAAAGGATCGCGTTCGAGCAATTCAGGAGAAATTGGCGGGATTCTTGGATGCAGAAGTCCTAGACCCGAAAGGGAAATACTATTCTGCTGTGTATAGACAATAGGGATTGTAAAAATAGCAACTTTGAAGGAATTGGCCGGTAGCATCGAATAGCAACTTTTGTATGTAGTGCATGAACTCGATCCGTGTATTGAATGTAATATTGCCATGATGATCTTGTGTAATATAAGGTTCCTTCATTGATAAGTGCAAAACACTAAATAAACAATAAAGCAACCTAAATGAATTCTTTGCCGCGGCACAAAAAGTGGCAAAAATGCTGCCGCGGCAACAAAATGTGCCAAAATGAATTCTCTGCCGCGGCAGAGAAATGGGCCAAATCTCTGTCGCGGCAGCAGGTTATTAGTCCCGGTTCGTGGACTAATACTCCACCCCCTCTCGCGCTCTGATGCCGCCACGTGTGCCCCATTTGTCCCGGTTGGTGGGGCAACCGGGACTAATGGTTAGAGCTTTAGTCCCGATTGCCCCGTCCCGGTTGGGCAACCGGGACTAATGGCCCTTACCAACCGGGACGCATGGGCCCTTTTCTACCAGTGCTAAGCCGGCCCAATTGGCCCTTTTCCTCCTTTCCTTGTATCCTATTCTTTTTGTACCTATCATCCTCTTACGTATATGTCTTTTATCTTCACATCCTCTATTGAATTACGTATGGCTTTGTTGAATCACTTGATACCTCAACTCTGGGGTACCCGGGGTCATATCCCCGACATTAGTCCCCGAGGCTATGTGGGACTCATAGAGTCGCGCGTAGGCTTCATATTATAATATCTCCAGAGTGGTTTGATCCAAATCTGAGTCATATGACTCATAATCCAAGTCATATGAATTTGACACTTTCCGTCTGTTATATTCTGAAATTCATGTCCAAATCCGAGTCATATGACTCAAATCCGAGTCATATGAATTTGACTCATTCTGTCTGTCATATTCTGACATACATGTCCTAATCCGAGTCATATGACTCAAATCCGAGTCATATGAATTTGACTCTTTTCGTATGTCATATTCTGACATACATGTACAAATTCGAGTCGTATGACTCGTACTCCACGTTAAGTGACACAAAATTTGATATAACGCCTTTATTAGGCAAATTTACATACAACCTTCATGGGCATTCATCATATAACCTCTTTGGGTAAATGACATATAGCCTTCATGTGCATTTCTCATATAACCCTTTTTGGGTGAGTTTTGACGTCTGGCCTTCTTGGGCACTCGTCATTTAACCTCTTTGGGTAAGTTTTGACATATAGCCTTCATGGGCATTTGACATATAACCTCTTTGGGTAAATTTTGACATCTGGCCTTCATGGGCACTTGTCATATAACCCTTTTGGGTAAGTTTTCACATCTGGCCTTCATGGGCACTTGTCATATAACCCTTTTGGGTAAGTTTTGACATCTGGCCTTCATGGACACTGGTCATATAACCCTTTTGGGTGAGTTTTGACATCTGGCCTTCATGGGCACTTGTCATATAACCATTTTGGGTAAGTTTTGACATCTGGCCTTCTTGGGCACAGGTCATCTAACCCTTTTGGGTAAGTTTTGACATCTGGCCTAGCACTTATCATATAACCATTTTGGGTAAGTTTTGACATCTGGCCTTCTTGGGCACTAGTCATATAACCCTTTTGGGTCAGTTTTGACATCTGGCCTTCTTGGGCACTAGTCATATAACCCTTTTTTGGTAAGTTTTGACATCTGGCCTTCTTGGGAATTGGTCATATAACCCTTTTGGGTAAGTTTTGACATCTCTCCTTCATGGGCACTTTGTCATATAACCCTTTTTGGGTGAGTTTTCATGTGTTTGAATCTGGCCATCCTGTCATAATTCTGACATATAAGTCCTAATCTGAGTCATCCATCTAAGTTATCTTCCTGAGTTACATGACTTAAATCTGACATATGTCTCAAATCCGAGTTATATGATACTCATCCGAGTTATAATTTTGAGCTTTAATATGACTTGGTGATATGCTGGCAAACTGCCATAAGCCTGGATCTGAGATATAGATCCAAGATATAATTTGAGTTTATGATATGCTGGCAAACTGCCATAAGTAAAGATCCGAGATATGGATCCGACATATAAATCCGAGTCATAATTTGACTCTATGATATGCTGGAAAACTGCCTTAAATAGAGTTACGAGATATAGATCCGAGATATAAATCGAGTCATCATTTGACTCTGTGATATGCTGGCAAACTGCCATGAATAGAGATCCGAGATATAGATCTGAGATATAAATCCGAGTCATCATTTGGCTCTATGATATGCTGGCAAGCTGCCATGAATATAAATCCGATTCATCATTTGGTTCTATGATATGCTGGCAAACTTCCATGAATATATATCCGAGTCATCATTTGACTATGCTATGCTGGCAAACTGCCATGAATAGAAATCCGAGATATAAATCCGAGTCATCATTTGACTATGATATGATGACAAACTGCCATGAATAGAGAACCGAGATATAGATCTGAGATATAAATCCGAGTCATCATTTGCCTCTATGATATGCTGGCAAACTGCCATGAATATAAATCCGAGTCATCATTTGGTTCTATGATATGCTGGCAAACTTCCATGAATATAAATCCGAGTCATCATTTGACTATGATATGCTGGCACTGCCATGAATAGAAATCCGAGATATAAATTGACCTGGCAAACTGATACCAATTGCAATCCGAGTCATAAGATGACCTGGCAAACTGATATAAATAGTAATCCGAGATATATTTTAACCTGGCAAACTTAGGTAAACAGTAATCCGAGATATAAGTTAACTTGGCAAACTAATACGAATAGCAATCCGAGTCATAAGATGACCTGGCAAACTGATAAAAACAGTAATCTAAGATATATTTTAACCTGGCCAACTGAGGTAAACAGTAATCCGAGATACATTATATGCTTTTCTCTAAGTAACAATTCTATGCATGGGCATGCCAGGTTAAATAATGACTGAGTCCCCGAGACTCTTTTCCATCTATGGGTGAATCTACAGGGATGCTGGCTAGTCCCCGGGTTGAGTCATCTCGCTGAGTCATGATTGTTGAGTCAATCGATACTTACACTACTCTTGGTGATGAGGTTGAGTCACCCTTGTTGAGTCAACAAGGAAGGCTCGTACGCCAACCTCCCTCATCTCTGTATGTTGGGGAAGAAGATGAAGAAGATGTTGCTCGATGGTGAAGCAGAGGTTGATGAAGATGTTCCTGTTGGAGATATGCCCTAGAAGAAATAATAAATGTAGTTATTATTATATCTTTGTGTTTATGATAAATGTTTACATTCATGCTATAATAGTATTAACAAGGAAACATTAATACTTGTGTGATTTGTAAACTAAAATAGAGTCCCTAGTAAAGCCTCTTTATAATACTAGCTTGTTGGTTAATAAATGATTGTGGTTTCCTATCATGAACATTGAGATGTTATTAACAACAAGATCATATCGTTAGGAGAATGATATGGTGGACATACTCCTATAGATAAGCGTAGCATAAAGATCAAGTCATTTTAATAGTTCATTGCTATATGCTTTCTGATACATAGTAACCTAATTCCTTCGACCATGAGATCATGCATATCACCTTCACCGGAAGGATGCTTTGATGACATCAAACACCACACCGTAACTAGGTGGCTATAAAGGTGGCATTGAGTGTTCGGAAAGTATTGGTTGAGACACATGGATCAAGAGTGGGATTTGTCCATCCATATGACAGATAGATATACTCTGGGCCCTCTCGGTGAAATGTCATCCAATTAGCTTGCAAGCATGTGACTGTCTCACAAGGGATCACTGTAACATCCCAAAAATACTAAACTTGGATCATGAAAATCTAATCATCAAAATTAGGGTTAACAAAAACTTTCTAAAGGAAATCATGAATGCATGCATATGTGTATGCATGGATTTTGAAATCCTTTAAAACCACCTTGTTTGTTTGTTCCATTGCTTATAAAATGTTTCTTAGGTGAAATAAACATCATCTAAAACATTTCCCACACTTTTCCTAAAGACAAGTAAATCAAAACACATATATGAAATGAATGGTCACTTTGACCAATTTAACTCACATGCCTACTTTGGCTGTCTCAAACTTTCAGAACCTAACAGAAACTTTTCTGGATCTTTGCACCCCTTGAATGTACTCATAACAAAGTATCAAGGCCCACTTTGTGATCATCCAAAAACTTTCAAATGCATAGTTTAAATGACAATTCAAAATTGAATCTTTATCATATGGGAAGATCCCACTTTTTCAAAAACTATTCAAACAAGCTCAATTTTCAAAACCCAAGCATCTGCAGACTCACCAACACCAATCTAGCAAACCCACCAAAAATCAATTCAAAATTCAAAACTTGATTTCATGCGGCCATTTCATCAAACAGGTTGTAGACACAAATCAAACAAACATCAAACACTATTGTGAGCAGTGATTCTTGCCTAACTGGTTCCCCATTTAGCTCACACACAACTCAGTAGATCATCTAGGAAGATTAGCCAGGCACTAGCACCACTGTGAGCTTGCCATTGTCATCAATGGTGAATAGCCGAGCACCCTCTTGCCACCCCATAGTCGACAGCAAGCTAGGAGCAGCAGCAAGCCTAGCCAGCATGTCTGGGAGGCAGCCCACCGTCCACCGCCACTCACTGTCCCAGCCGCGAGCATTGCCAAGCCCTGGACCACGCGCACAAGCCGCGCCCAGACCATGCCGAGCGTGCGCCAGAGCGCCACCCTCGACCATCACCCACAGACCGCGCGCCGCCCTCGCCGCGTGCATACACAATCCCCACCGACCCAGGAGGCCGCCAGACATCCCCGTTTGCCGCCCCGTGACGTACAGCCACCGCCCGCCGTCGAAGACGCCGCCTCTGCCGCGCAGAGCACCGCCCGTTCCAGACCAAACCACACCGCCCCATGCCTCGAGACCATGTCGTTGAGCATCGCCAGGAGACACCGCACCGTCCCCTACCCTTGCCCATGCCTTTAGCCGCCTGTAACATCGCCCCCGACGAGCTCACCGTGCGCCCCGACGGTCCCCTCGCTCGACTATAAATAGAGACCACCCCTGCACGAATTCTTCACACCATCTCACTCCCCTCTCCTCACTGATCGTGCCACACCATTCTCAGAGCAAGGCGAGCACCACCTCGCCGGAATTTCACTGGAGCCTGCCGCTGCCGGAGAAGAAGGGAGCAAGCGATTGGAGCCGCCCCAAGAGCTGCCGCGACCACCCCTGAGTTCGCCGTCGTCGACTTCGTCGTTCGCCCGCCTCGCCGACCCTCGCCAGTACCCCGGTGAGCCCCCAGCGACCCTCACGGGCCGCTCTAGGTTTCGTTCTCGCCGGAGTTGTCTCGCGTCGACGATGACTCCCAGCCGTTAGATTAGAACTAGATCGAACGATCCACGTCGTCCCATACCGCTTCGCCCAGCCCCGTGTCACTGACGAGTGGGGACACCCACTTAAGAAGCTCGCGGGAGCACTGCGCTTAGCAGGCCGGCCCAGTAACTTTTCCCGCGCAGCCCAGTTATTCAAATTAAACCTTTTTCTATTTCAATTCAAACACACTTCTGTACCCAACTTCAAAAATCAACCCAGATCGATTCAGTGCACCAAATTGAATGAAACCAATTTTGTTGGAAAGGTCTGTGAATGATGAATCCAAGCCCGTTGGATTCAAGTCATTTGGATCTACAGATCACCCATGGTAAAAATAACAAGGCAGAAGCTTTTCTGCATTCAAACATTTTTCAAATTTAAACCATAATAGCTTTTGAGTTGATTCCAACTCTCAAAAATCACATTTAACCATACCTTTCAGAATATATAAAAATATATAGGTTTACTTGCAGAAATAATGTTCAAGGAATAAAAGAATGCTACATAAGCATTTCTAGCCACTTTAATTAATTAAAATAAAAGGGTAAAACCTTATTAAATTGTGACACCACTTTAAATCACATTCCCATGGACTAAAATATGTGGTGATGACATGTGTCAACATGATCCCATGTTGGGTTTGGAGAATATTAAATCTTAAGTAGTTTTTCAATGAGTAAAAATTACTTTTCTAAAAATTAAAGGAAGTAAATCAAGCCTTAACCTTGTAATGTTAGAGATGATGCTAGATCATCCATAGGACCCTTGTGTGTGATGATTGCAAGTAGTTAAGTATTGTTTGGTGATTGTGTACCTCGTATTTATTTATAGACGCTAGTACCGACCAAGGATACGAGGAGGAAGGAGGATACTACGAAGAAGAAGCCGAGGAGAACTTCAACCACTGCTCTGCACAAGGCAAGCTAGTAACTATGCAAGTCTAAGGATACTAGTGAATGTGCAAGCTAACACTTGCAAGATACTTTACCTATGCAATCCCATACTTGTTACTACACCTACTATATGCCTGAAGCATAAGTGATCACCCCCACTTGATAAACCAATCCTAGTTTTACTTGCAAGCTTCTTACTTTATTTCTTTATCAAAGCTTACTTAGAGTTTATTTAAGTGACTAGTAGATTTTGGAAAGATGCTGAAGGTTGCATAAAGAGCATAAAATTTGGCCTAAGTTAGAAACCTTGACATCAGCCTAAGACATGAGGTTGTACTTAGTTGAAACTCCACTAGTTACCACCCCTCATCATTACTACCCCCACCTGTAGATGCTAGTGCTAAGCATAAAACTTGATCAACTTTTAGATGGGAATACTTGGTGGAAAAATGGTTATGAAAACCTTGGAATGATGGATCATTCTATTGAAATGTTTTGGACATGTGTTTCCAAACACGTGAGAACTTTGGTGATAAAAATGTTGAGGCATGAGCCTTAGCCCTTTATAAAACTGATGGTTGTCTGGATGCGATACCATTCCAATTTTATCGTACAACCACAATACCCGAATATTGGGTAGGGCTTGACTAGAAACTTATATTCCTTAGTATTAGTTCCCTCACGGCCAAGGTTTGAGCTGAGGCTACCTTGTGAAGATTGTCCACCTGTGCAGTACCCAAGATGACAGCTGGTCATGGTTGGGAGGCCAAACTCACAGGAGAGGTGCTTATACTAGGCGTGTAATCGAAAGGTTAGGATTGATTATCCGCATACTGAGTATGGTGAATTCAGGATTTGTTCCTGACGGATGTATCGAATATTGTGGTGAAAGTGTACAATCTCTGCAGAGTGTCAAACTATTCGAATAGTCGCGTCCGCGGTTATGGACAGTTGGAGTGGCCATACTATTCCCCCGTCAGACTTTTCAAAATGACCTTTGAAATGAACTAAGATTTTGACTTGACCACAACAGAGTTGTGATATTGAAATACAAGTTCCCGGCTAGGAATTATAAAATTGTGACTAGCTTTAGAACTCAGTAGAGATAAATCTGGCTTTTGTAAAACAACCCTAGAGCCTAGTGTCCTATTATCCAAAAAACCCCTTTACCTATTAGTATTAGTTTGCGAGTACTTAAAGAGTACTCATGGCTTTGTCCCTGGCTATTCCCATGGCCAGACTATGAAGAGGAGTACCTGGAAGATGGACCCCAGGAAGGTTACGACAACTAGGATCATCTCCCATCGTCAGCATTGCCTGTGACCCCGAAGATGGAGCTTCGCCTACGCTACCGTTATTATTACGTATTCCGCTGCTTGATGTTGTATTAAGAACTGGATCATGAGATCCCTAT
This sequence comes from Avena sativa, assembly GCA_916181665.1. NCBI lineage: Eukaryota > Viridiplantae > Streptophyta > Magnoliopsida > Poales > Poaceae > Avena > Avena sativa. Next base: position 405,986,210 of record OV702283.1, on the reverse strand, counting down.
TTGTGTAAGAACTTATGTATCGTTTGTAATGGATGATGTACTATGGTATCCAATTCTATTATGTCTCGCAAAAATGGTAATCCTAGGATTGCGAGGTATGGCATAACAGGCATCTAGGATTGAAAAATCCCGGTGTTGACAAGTTGGTATCAGAGCCATCCTGACCATAGGAGACCCTAGTTAGACTGGACGTTTGAATCAAAAACTTAGTTTCAAAACCAAAGAAAACAAATAATTACAAAAACTTATTCTCATTCTTATCTCTTTGATTCTTTCATAAAAAATCATGTTCCTCAAAAACTCTTGCAAAATACATAAAATTTTGACACACTTTATCACGCTGCTAATCTACTCATCCTCTATTTTTATAGATGGACGTGAAGTACAGCAAGTTTTACCAACTAAAAATGGAGGAGACCTTATCTTTGAGAGGGATCTGGATCAGCTTTCGGAACTTCTGGAGCGTCCGCACCCCGAGTTCTTTGGAGCTCAGCTCAATGATCAAGGAGGAGAAGATCTGAAGTGGCTAATTGTTGCAAGTCTCCGAGGAAAGATTGAACCTCCCACTGCGGAGGGAATTCAGTTTACCTTGAGGGAAAACAACTGGCTCGATGGACTTGCCAGAGCAATGCAGGAAGCTCTTTCCCGTCTGTGTGGGCAGAGCATCAATCAGATCAAGGGTACTCGCTCTGAGTTTTGCCCAAGGCGTGATGCAAATGGACAACCACTGGAAGCCCATACCACCCCGAGCTGAAGACTCAATTGGACCACCTTAGCTTCATGATGTATGATCGTCAGCAGGAGTTGGACAACTGCCGTGACTATTGCAACCACGAGTCTGCCATCATCAAGACGAAGGATCAGACCATAGCCATGCTAGCAAAGGATCACAAGTCTCGCTGCCGTCAGCTCGACAAAAAGGAGCGCATTATTGCCCTTCTTCGCCACTGCATCTCATCTCTGGAGGAGACCATCCACAAGAGAGACATGCAGTTGGAGGAAAGGGAGAATGCAGGAGAGGATCTTCGTGGAGACCCTTACTCTTATCTCAGCGATGACGATGATTTTCTGGAGGATCAGGCCATGGACTTCTTCACCGATGAGGAGGATTTCGCCTTCATCGATGATGATGAAGATGATGAAGCCACAGACTCCGAAGAGTAGTAGCACTGAGCACTAGCGTAGTGAGTAGTAGTCGGTCCCACTGTATCGTAGTTTTCAGAAGGGTTCTTAAAACCATCTGTTTTCTTTGTTGAGGTGTGTGTTGTACTGTGTGCTATGAATGAATGAATGAAAAAGCAAGTTGCTAGAAAAACCTGAGTCAAACTCTAAAAACTTTATCAAAGACCCAAAACCTTAGAAATTTCCCTCTTTTCTCATGATCTATATCAATCTTCAGATGCCACGTGGAGGAAGTGGTTCAGCCCCGGACCCGATGTTGCAGATCCTGCAAATGTTGACTTCTGACCGCGAAGCTGAAAGAGCAGAACGTCAAGCCAACCTAGACACTCTGCAACAGATAGCCCAGCTAGCCCACAACAACCAAGGCCACGGAAATCAAGACAGCCATGGATCTAAGCTCAAGAATTTCCAGAATACCAACCCACCCGTTTTCACCAAGTCAGAAGAACCCCTAGACGCCGATGATTGGCTGCAAACCATGGAAAATAACTTAGAAGTCACCGGAGTGGAAGCCAACGAGAAAGTCCTGTTCGCTACCCATTATTTAGCTGGAGATGCCAGGGCATGGTGGAACAGTGTTCGTGCAATGACCGGAGGCCAGATGATGACCTGGGAGTAATTCAAGGTCAAGTTTAGCAGAACCCATGTGCCACCAGGTTTGATCAAGAGAATGAGAGACGAGTTCAGAGAGCTAAAACAAGGAAGGATGACTGTAGTGGAATACCGTGACAAATTTTTGTCATTAGCTAGGTATGCCCCGGACGAGATAGACACTGAAGCCAAGAAGAAAGAAAGATTCCTGAATGGTCTGCATGACGAGATGCAGACGGTGTTAGTCAATATACCCTTTGATGATATTGAAGCCCTTGTCGACTCTGCTATCCAAATGGAAGGAAAGATCAACCAAGCCAATGAGAACCGCAAGCGTCGCATGATGCATCAGCCAGGAACCCATCAGACCCCAAAGTATCGCCCCAACCCATCTCCAGGATTTGCCCCAAGAACCAATAGACCCCCTATGACCCGTCCGACCTACCCCAACCGTGGAAACCCTAGACCCGGAGGAAATCACAACAACCCCGGCAACTCTAGCCATTTCACCCGTGCCCCACCCAAGTTCAACACCAACAATGCTACCGCCAACCCCAACACTGCCCCGAGGACTGGAAGCAATGCTGTGCCTTTTGCAGCCAAGGACAATTCACAAGTGACCTGTTATGACTGTGGAAATAAAGGCTACTATTCCAACGAGTGCCCCAACAAGAAGAACGCTACAGCCCCTAATGCCACTGTCCCATCTCAGCAGCAGCGTCGTGTTCAGCCAGGGAGAAGATTTGCCCCAGGGAATTCACTCAACCGCAATGGCCGTCTTTTTCTCATGCATGCTGAAGAAGCTCAGGAAACGCCAGACGTCGTGCTGGGTATGTTTTCTGTTAATTCAGTACTTGCAAGAGTGTTGTTTGACTTTGGTGCCTCGCATTCATTTGTCACCGAAGAATTTGCCTGCACTAGTAAAATTCAACCAACCAAACTGAAGCATGTTATGATTGTGCAAATTCCCGGATCAACCACCAAGGCTAGGCAAATTTGCAAAGCCGTCCCTATCCGAATCCATGGCATAGATTTCTATGCTAATCTAATAGTACTCGGAACTAAAGGTTTGGAAGTGGTACTAGGAATGGATTGGATGTCCAAACATAAGGGATTGATTGACTGTGCTAAGAAAGCCATCACCATGACCAGTACCACCGGAATAACAGTCGAGCATATATCTGAAACCTTACCTCGCCAATTCAAGTGTAACAAGAGTCTAGCCCAACCTACCATTGACCAAGTCCGGATAGTCTGTGAATACCCCGATGTATTTCTAGAAGTTTTGTCCGGTATTCCCCCAGATCGGGATATCGAGTTTATCATAGAACTAATCCCCGGAACCGGACCCATAGCCCAGAGACCCTATAGTATGAACCCGTCGGAACTAGCAGAACTGAAGAAGCAACTGGATTCCATGCTAGAAATTGGATTGATTCAACCAAGTGCGTCGCCATGGAGATCACCTGTCTTATTTGTGGACAAGAAAGATGGAGGTAACCGTTTGTGTACGGATTATCGGAAGTTTAATGATGTCACCATCAAGAACAAGTACCCCTTGCCCAAGATAGAAGATTTGTTTGATCAGTTGACCGGTGCCCAGGTGTTTTCTAAGATTGATCTTAGAACTGGCTATCATCAACTCAAAATTCGTGCAGAGGATATTCCAAAGACTGCCTTTACCACCAGATATGGATTGTACGAGTATACAGTCATGTCTTTTGGATTAACCAATGCCCCGCTTATTTCATGAACCTCATGAATAAGATTTTTATGGACTTCCTGGATAAGTTTGTCGTTGTTTTCATCGATGACATTCTGATTTATTCCAAATCAGAAGAAGAACATGAGCTACACCTAAGGACCATTCTTGGAACCCTTAGAGAGCATCAGCTATATGCAAAGTTTAGCAAATGTGAATTCTGGTTACAGGAAGTAGGATTCCTCGGTCACATTGTATCAGCCGGAGGAATTGCCGTTGACCCTGCCAAAGTGAAAGACATAGAAGATTTAAGCCCCAACCACTCAAACCCAAGTTCGTGCTTTTCTCGGATTGGCGGGATATTACCGCAAATTCGTAGAAGGATTTTCGAGTATCGCCAGACCCATGACCCAATTGCTGAAGAAGGACAAGAAGTTTGAATGGATAGACAAGTGTGAAGCGAGTTTTCAAGAACTCAAGAGGAGATTGATATCAGCCCCAATCTTAATCATGCCGGATATCACGAAGCCCTTCGATGTGTATTGTGACGCATCCAAGATTGGTCTCGGATGTGTGCTAATGCAAGAAGGCAAAGTTATATCTTATCTATCTCGACAATTCAAGCAACACGAGCAAAACTATCCAACCCATGACCTCGAACTCGCAGCCGTAGTCCTAGCCCTGAAGACATGGAGACATTACCTGATGGGAAATCGTTGTGAGATTTATTCGGATCACAAGAGCCTAAAGTATATATTCACTCAGAAGGAGTTGAATATGAGGCAGAGAAGATGGATTGAGCTAATCAAGGATTATGACCTGGACATTCACTATTACCCTGGTAAAGCCAACGTGGTAGCAGATGCCCTTAGCAGATTGCCGTGCCGCTTGAACTCCATGATTTTGAAGGAGCAGCCAAGTTTGCACAAGGAGATGGAAGATTTTCGAATGGAATTAGTAAGTGAAGGATTTTTGGCTAGCATAGAACTTCAGCCCACTTTGATCAGTCAGATTAAAGAGGCGCAGAAGGGAAATGCCAGTATCGACGAAATCAAGCGTCGTATCGGTAAAGGCAAGGTACCCGGATTCACCGAGGACGAAGAAGGAGTGTTGTGGTACAAAGGACGCCTTTGTGTACCAGCAGATTCGGATTTGAAAGAAGTTATCTTGAAGGAGGCTCATGATACTCTTTATTCTATCCATCCCGGAGGAACTAAGATGTATCAAGATTTGAAAGAGCAATTTTGGTGGCATAAGATGAAGAGAGAAATCAGAAGTTATATCGCCAAGTGTGATATATGTCAGCGAGTCAAGGCAGGACATCAAAGACCCGCTGGATTGTTGCAACCTTTGCAAATTCCGGAATGGAAATGGGATTCTGTAGGAATGGACTTTATCACTGGACTACCTACTTCTAGTAGGGGAAATGACTCTATTTGGGTCATAGTGGACAGATTGTCCAAAGTCGCCCATTTCTTGCCCGTCAAAACCACCTATCAGAGTTCGAAGCTAGCGGAGTTATACATCGCTAGAATCGTCAGTTTGCACGGAGTCCCCAAGAACATAGTATCAGATCGAGGAACTTAGTTTACCTCGAGATTCTGGAAGAAAGTCCAAGAAGGTTTAGGAACCCGCCTAGATTTCAGTACCGCGTATCACCCTCAGACCGATGGACAAACAGAGCGAGTAAACCAAATACTCGAAGATATGCTGAGAGCCTATGTGCTAGAATATGGATCCAAGTGGGAAGACTGTCTACCATTTGCAGAATTTTCCTACAACAATAGTTACCAAGCCAGTGTGCAAATGGCCCCATTTGAATTCATGTACGGAAGAAAGTGTCGCACCCCTTTGAACTGGTCGGAAGTAGGAGAGAGTCAGATTTTCGGATCCGACATCCTCCGAGAAGCAGAAGAGAAGGTTCACAAGATTCGTGAGCACCTCAAGACTGCCCAATCCCGACAGAAGAGTTACGCCGACAAGAGACGTCGAGACCTCGCCTTCAATATAGGAGATTTTGTTTATCTGAAAGTGTCGCCATTGAAGGGAATGCAGCATTTCCAACTCAAAGGAAAGCTAGCCCCCAGATATATCGGACCTTTCAAAATTCTGAACCGTCGAGGAGAAGTATCGTATCAATTGGAACTACGTGAAGAGATGTCAGCTGTGCACAATGTGTTCCATATCTTGTTACTTCGCAAATGTCTCGAAGTCCCCGAAAAGACCGAAGTGTTCAAAAATATCGATCATCGGACCATAGAGATCAATGATGACCTGACCTATCCCGAAGTACCCATCCGCATTTTGGAGGAAGCCTTTCAAATTACCCGAACCCGAAGCATCAAGTTTCTCAAGATTCAGTGGAGCAACCATACAGAAGAGGAAGCTACCTGGGAGCGCGAAGATCACATCAGGACGGAGTTTCCCGATCTCTTCAAATCCTAGGTAATCTTTTCGTCCTTTTTCAAATCTCGGGACGAGATTTTGTTTAAGGGGGGAAGGTTTGTAACATCCCAAAAATACTAAACTTGGATCATGAAAATCTAATCATCAAAATTAGGGTTAACAAAAACTTTCTAAAGGAAATCATGAATGCATGCATATGTGTATGCATGGATTTTGAAATCCTTTAAAACCACCTTTTTTGTTTGTTCCATTGCTTATAAAATATTTCTTAGGTGAAATAAACATCATCTAAAACATTTCCCACACTTTTCCTAAAGACAAGTAAATCAAAACACATATATGAAATGAATGGTCACTTTGACCAATTTAACTCACATGCCTACTTTGGCTGTCTCAAACTTTCAGAACCTAACAGAAACTTTTCTGGATCTTTGCACCCCTTGAATGTACTCATAACAAAGTATCAAGGCCCACTTTGTGATCATCCAAAAACTTTCAAATGCATAGTTTAAATGACAATTCAAAATTGAATCTTTATCATATGGGAAGATCCCACTTTTTCAAAAACTATTCAAACAAGCTCAATTTTCAAAACCCAAGCATCTGCAGACTCACCAGCACCAATCTAGCAAACCCACAAAAAATCAATTCAAAATTCAAAACTTGATTTCATGCGGCCATTTCATCAAACAGGTTGCAGACACAAATCAAACAAACATCAAACACTATTGTGAGCAGTGATTCTTGCCTAACTGGTTCCCCATTTAGCTCACACACAACTCAGTAGATCATCTAGGAAGATTAGCCAGGCACTAGCACCACTGTGAGCTTGCCATTGTCATCAATGGTGAATAGCCGAGCACCCTCTTGCCACCCCATAGTCGACAGCAAGCTAGGAGCAGCAGCAAGCCTAGCCAGCATGTCTGGGAGGCATCCCACCGTCCACCGCCACTCACTGTCCCAGCCGCGAGCATTGCCAAGCCCTGGACCACGCGCACAAGCCGCGCCCAGACCATGCCGAGCGTGCGCCAGAGCGCCACCCTCGACCATCACCCACAGACCGCGCGCCGCCCTTGCTGCGTGCATACACAATCCCCACCGACCCAGGAGGCCGCCAGACATCCCCGTTTGCCGCCCCGTGACGTACAGCCACCGCCCGCCGTCGAAGACGCCGCCTCTGCCGCGCAGAGCACCGCCCGTTCCAGACCAAACCACACCGCCCCATGCCTCGAGACCATGTCGTTGAGCATCGCCAGGAGACACCGCACCGTCCCCTACCCTTGCCCATGCCTTTAGCCGCCTGTAACATCGCCCCCGACGAGCTCACCGTGCGTCCCGACGGTCCCCTCGCTCGACTATAAATAGAGACCACCCCTGCACGAATTCTTCACACCATCTCACTCCCCTCTCCTCACTGATCGTGCCACACCATTCTCAGAGCAAGGCGAGCACCACCTCGCCGGAATTTCACTGCAGCCTGCCGCTGCCGGAGAAGAAGGGAGCCAGCGATTGGAGCCGCCCCAAGAGCTGCCGCGACCACCCCTGAGTTCGCCGTCGTCGACTTCGTCGTTCGCCCGCCTCGCCGACCCTCGCCAGTACCCCGGTGAGCCCCCAGCGACCCTCACGGGCCGCTCTAGGTTTCGTTCTCGCCGGAGTTGTCTCGCGTCAACGATGACTCCCAGCCGTTAGATTAGAACTAGATCGAACGATCCACGTCGTCCCATACCGCTTCGCCCAGCCCCGTGTCACTGACGAGTGGGGACACCCACTTAAGAAGCTCGCGGGAGCACTGCGCTTAGCAGGCCGGCCCAGTAACTTTTCCCGCGCAGCCCAGTTATTCAAATTAAACCTTTTTCTATTTCAATTCAAACACACTTCTGTACCCAACTTCAAAAATCAACCCAGATCGATTCAGTGCACCAAATTGAATGAAACCAATTTTGTTGGAAAGGTCTGTGAATGATGAATCCAAGCCCGTTGGATTCAAGTCATTTGGATCTACAGATCACCCATGGTAAAAATAACAAGGCAGAAGCTTTTCTGCATTCAAACATTTTTCAAATTTAAACCATAATAGCTTTTGAGTTGATTCCAACTCTCAAAAATCACATTTAACCATACCTTTCAGAATATATAAAAATATATAGGTTTACTTGCAGAAATAATGTTCAAGGAATAAAAGAATGCTACATAAGCATTTCTAGCCACTTTAATTAATTAAAATAAAAGGGTAAAACCTTATTAAATTGTGACACCACTTTAAATCACATTCCCATGGACTACAATATGTGGTGATGACATGTGTCAACATGATCCCATGTTGGGTTTGGAGAATATTAAATCTTAAGTAGTTTTTCAATGAGTAGAAATTACTTTTCTAAAAATTAAAGGAAGTAAATCAAGCCTTAACCTTGTAATGTTAGAGATGATGCTAGATCATCCATAGGACCCTTGTGTGTGATGATTGCAAGTAGTTAAGTATTGTTTGGTGATTGTGTACCTCGTATTTATTTATAGACGCTAGTACCGACCAAGGATACGAGGAGGAAGGAGGATACTACGAAGAAGAAGCCGAGGAGAACTTCAACCACTGCTCTGCACAAGGCAAGCTAGTAACTATGCAAGTCTAAGGCTACTAGTGAATGTGCAAGCTAACACTTGCAAGATACTTTACCTATGCAATCCCATACTTGTTACTACACCTACTATATGCCTGAAGCATAAGTGATCACCCCCACTTGATAAACCAATCCTAGTTTTACTTGCAAGCTTCTTACTTTATTTCTTTATCAAAGCTTACTTAGAGTTTATTTAAGTGACTAGTAGATTTTGGAAAGATGCTGAAGGTTGCATAAAGAGCATAAAATTTGGCCTAAGTTAGAAACCTTGACATCAGCCTAAGACATGAGGTTGTACTTAGTTGAAACTCCACTAGTTACCACCCCTCATCATTACTACCCCCACCTGTAGATGCTAGTGCTAAGCATAAAACTTGATCAACTTTTAGATGGGAATACTTGGTGGAAAAATGGTTATGAAAACCTTGGAATGATGGATCATTCTATTGAAATGTTTTGGACATGTGTTTCCAAACACGTGAGAACTTTGGTGATAAAAATGTTGAGGCATGAGCCTTAGCCCTTTATAAAACTGATGGATGTCTGGATGCGATACCATTCCAATTTTATCGTACAACCACAATACCCGAATATTGGGTAGGGCTTGACTGGAAACTTATATTCCTTAGTATTAGTTCCCTCACGGCCAAGGTTTGAGCTGAGGCTACCTTGTGAAGATTGTCCACCTGTGCAGTACCCAAGATGACAGCTGGTCATGGTTGGGAGGCCAAACTCACAGGAGAGGTGCTTATACTAGGCATGTAATCGAAAGGTTAGGATTGATTATCCGCATACTGAGTATGGTGAATTCGGGATTTGTTCCTGACGGATGTATCGAATATTGTGGTGAAAGTGTACAATCTCTGCAGAGTGTCAAACTATTCGAATAGCCGCGTCCGCGGTTATGGACAGTTGGAGTGGCCATACTGTTCCCCCGTCAGACTTTTCAAAATGACCTTTGAAATGAACTAAGATTTTGACTTGACCACAACAGAGTTGTGATATTGAAATACAAGTTCCCGGCTAGGAATTATAAAATTGTGACTAGCTTTAGAACTCAGTAGAGATAAATCTGGCTTTTGCAAAACAACCCTAGAGCCTAGTGTCCTATTATCCAAAAAACCCCTTTACCTATTAGTATTAGTTTGCGAGTACTTAAAGAGTACTCATGGCTTTGTCCCTGGCTATTCCCATGGCCAGACTATGAAGAGGAGTACCTGGAAGATGGACCCCAGGAAGGTTACGACAACTAGGATCATCTCACATCGTCAGCATTGCCTGTGACCCCGAAGATGGAGCTTCGCCTATGCTACCATTATTATTACGTATTCCGCTGCTTGATGTTGTATTAAGAACTGGATCATGAGATCCCTATTTGTGTAAGAACTTATGTACCGTTTGTAATGGATGATGTACTATGGTATCCAATTCTGTTATGTCTCGCAAAAATGGTAATCCTGGGATTGCGAGGTATGGCATAACAGGCATCTAGGATTGACAAATCCCGGTGTTGACAATCACATATCACGGGAACGAGAAAAGAGTACTTATCAGTAACGAGGTTGAACTAGGTATGCAGAGATACCGACGATCATAACCTCGGATAAGTAAACTATCGTGAGACAAAGGGAAATTGGTATCGTATGTAAGTGGTTCATTCGATCGCAAAGTAATCATAGAAATATGTGGGAGCCATATGAATTTCCAGATTCCTTTATTGGTTATTGTTTGGAGAAGTGTCTCGATCATGTCCGCATAATTCACGAACCGTAGGGAGACACACTTAAGGATTCGACATTGTTGAGTAGTTATGGAATTATGAGTAAGAAACCGAATGTTGTTCGGAGTCTCGGATGGGATCCGGGATATCACGAGGAGATCCGGAATGGTCCGGAGAATAAGATTCATATAAGGAAAGTCCTGTTTCGGGTTTGGAGAATGGTTCCGGTGTTTTCATCGGGAATGTTCTACAAGGTTCCGGAATGTCCGGCACTCCAGGGGGGAAGGGTACATGAATGTGTCATAACAAGTTGGAATGATTGCATCATGTACTAGGTGTCATCTCTGAACAAAATAAAGGGTTTAATCAAATCCTCGTTTGAAAAGTCAAACGCCAATTTGAAAAGTCAAACGGCTATTTTGTGAGGTGGAGGGGAAGTAGGAAACCTACTTGGGGAGGAGTTCCCTCCCTACACCGCCGGCCCACTTGGGATCCGAGTTGGGGAGGGAATCCCCTCCCCTGGCGCGCCCCCTCCACCTATATAAGGAGGGGAAGGGCTGCCCCTCCTAGCACACAAGTTGCCCCCCTCTAAACCCTAACCCTAGCCGCCGCCCTCCATAGCCGCCGCCGCCTAGGGCCAACTCACCGCCGCCTAGGGCAAACCCTAGCCGCCGGCCTTGCCCCCTCCTTGGTGCGTCTAAACCCTAGATCTCCGAGGATCTCTCTCATAGTCCACCATACTCGCTCCGTCTTAAGGCGAAGCCCTGCGAGATCTCCCCTCTACTTCTGGTACCACGCCGTTGTGCTGCCGGAATCGCGAGGAGAGTGCTACAACCTCCGCTGCCTGCTGGAACAAGGGAGAGGAAGGTCTTCCTCGAGTACCGAACATGTGACCGACTCTGGAAGCGCTGCCGGAACGTAGTGCTGGAAGGATCGTCTACGCGATCTTGAGATCGGGAAGAGTACGACTACATCACCCACGAGAATCCGCTCTCGTTAAACACTTTGGAATCTTCGAGGGTGAGTTATTCCATCGACTTGTTGCTAAAATCTAGTAGATAGATCTTGGCTTGTTTGTTTGTATGCGGTAGAATTTTTTTGTTTTCCATGCTACGAAACCCTACAGTGGTATCAGAGCCGTGTCTATATGTAGATCTGTTGCACGAGTAGAACACAATGGTCATTGTGGGCGTTGATGCTTTTATTGTCGATTGCTTCTTGTGTACTTTGCATCTTGCAGGATGGTGGGATGAAGTGGCCTGGGCTAACCTTACATGACATCGTTCATGAGACTTGCTCCACGCTTGACATGCAACTTGTATTGCATAAGTGGCTTTGCGGGTGCCTGTTTCTCCCAACATAGTTAAGATTCAATTTACAACGGGTGATTGACAATACTAGTATCAATGTTGTGGTTCTTGTTCGTAAGTTAGAACGACACTTATTGAAAGCCCCAAACCACGTAAAACATGCAAAGAAAGTAGATGCGTCTAACTTTGTTTTGCAGGTGTGTGCTGTGATGTGATATGGCCATGATTGTGATTATATTTGATGTATGCAATGTTCCTTATTGTAAGTTGGCAACCGGCAGGAGCCATATGGTTGTCTTTAAATTCTGTTAAGACCCGCGTGTCTATTCAAAGTAGTTGTAATAGTTGAAGCCGGTGGACGACAACCATGGAGCAGCGTCATTGACCTTGATGCAATGCCGGTGATGATGGAGATCATGTTCGTGCTTGAAGATGGAGATCGGAAGCACAAATAAGAAAGGCCATATCATATCACATATTATGAATTGCATGTGATGTTAATCCTTTATGCATCTTGTACTGCTTAGTTAACGACGGTAGCATTATTAGATGATCCCTCATGCACATGAATTTCAAGTTCGAAAGTGTTCATCCTTTGTAAGCACCGTTGCTAAAGCTTGTTGTTTTGAAGCACCACGTGATGATCGGGTGTGTTAGATTCCGCAAGTGTATACAACGTGAGCAAGCCAGATTTGCTCATGCGGAAGCTAAGGTTTGATCTTGACGAGCCTAGCATGCACAGACATGGTCTCGGAACACGGATCACCGAAAGGTAAAGCATGAATCATATAATAGATATGATGAACATGTCGATTGTTCGCCATTGAAGCTGCATCAACTCTCGTGATGATCGGTGTTGATGTGGTGGATTTGGTTCGTGTGATCACTAAAACAATGTGAGGGATGTTGTTTTGAGTGGGAGTTCACCTAGATTAATTTAACTATTAATTAGAACTCAATTTGTCATAAACTTAGTCTAAACTATTGCAAATATGTTGTAGATCAATGGCGGACCCTACCATCAATTTTAATGCGTTCCTAGAGAAAGAAAAGTTGAAAAACAATAGAAGCAACTTCGCGGATTGGTTCCGCAATTTGAGGATTGTCCTCATAGCTGGTAATTTGACCTATGTGCTGGATGCACCGCTGGGTGACCCACCTGCAGCTACTGCTACCTATGAAGTAAAGAACGTTTACCTCGCTCGGACGACTCGGTACTCCACAGTTCAGTGTGCTATCTTGTATGGTTTAGAATCGGAGCTTCAGAAAAGGTTTGAGAATTCAAACCCACATGATATTGTCCGTGATCTCAAATTGATCTTTTAGACTCATGCGGCAATTGAGAGCTATGAGGCTTCTGAAAAGTTCTTTAACTGCAAGATGGAAGAGGGCAGCTCCGTCAGTGAGCTTGTGCTTAAGATGTCTGGGCACGCAAACAAACTTTAAAGCTTGGGTATAGTGATTCCTAATGCTTTGGGGATTTATCGTGTCCTCCAATCACTAACACCAAGTTACAAGAACTTTGTGATGAACTAAAATATGCAAAACATGAACAAGCAGTTGCCAGAACTCTTCGCCATGTTGAAATCTGCAGAAGTGGAGATCAAGAAAGAGCACCAAGTGTTGATGGTCAATAAGACCACCAAATTCAAGAAAGGCAAGTCTAAGCAAAAGGGACACTTCAAGAAGGGTGGTAAGAAAATTACCGCGCCAACAAAGAAGACCAAGGCTGGACCTAAGCCTGATACTGAGTGCTTTTACTGCAAGGGAGAAGGTCACTGGAAGCGGAATTGCCCAAAGTACTTGGCGGATTTGAAGAACGGCAACATCAAGAATAAAGGTATATCCGATATACATGTTATTGATGTGTATCTCACTAGTACTCGTAGTAGTGCCTGGGTATTTGATACTGGTTCGGTTGCTCATATTTGTAACTTGAAACAGGTGCTGCAGAATAAACGGAAGCTAGCGAAGAACGAGGTGACGATGCGCGTGGGAAATGGATCAAAGGTTAATGTGATCGCGGTCGGCACGCTACCTCTTCATCTACCATCGGGATTAGTTTTATACTTAAATAATTGTTATTTGGTGCCTGCGTTAAGCATGAACATTATATCGGGATCTTGTTTATTGCGAGACGGTTACTTGTTTAAGTCCGAGAATAATGGTTGTTCGATTTATATGAGTAATATGTTTTATGCACATGCTGTTGGAGATATGCCCAAGAGGCAATAATAAAGTGGTTATTATCATATCTTCACACTTATGATAAATGTTTACATACCATGCTATAATTGTATTAAACCGGAAACATTAATACTTGTGTGATTTGTAAACTAAAATAAGAGTCCCTAGTAAAGCCTCTTGTTAAACTAGCTTGTTGGTTAATATATGATCATGGTTTCCTGATCATGAACATAGGGATGTTATTAACAACAGGATCATATCATTAGGAGAATGATGTGATGGACATACTCCTATAGATAAGCGTAGCATAAAGATCAAGTCATTTAAATAGTTCAATTGCTATATGCTTTCTGATACATAGTAACCTAATTCCTTCGACCATGAGATCATGCATATCACCTTTACCGGATGGATGCTTTGATGACATCAAACACCACACCGTAACTGGGTGGCTATAAAGGTGGCATTGAGTGTTCAGAAAGTATTGGTTGAAACACATGGATCAAGAGTGGGATTTGTCCATCCATATGACAGATAGATATACTCTGGGCCCTCTCGGTGAAATGTCATCCAATTAGCTTGCAAGAATGTGAATGGCTCACAAGGGATCACATATCACGGGAACGAGAAAAGAGTACTTATCAGTAACGAGGTTGAACTAGGTATGCAGAGATACCGACGATCATAACCTCGGATAAGTAAACTATCATGAGACAAAGGGAAATTGGTATCGTATGTAAGTGGTTCATTCGATCGCAAAGTAATCGTAGAAATATGTGGGATCCATATGAATTTCCATATTCCTCTATTGGTTATTGTTCGGAGAAGTGTCTTGATCATGTCCGCATAATTCACGAACCGTAGGGAGACACACTTAAGGATTCGACGTTGTTTGAGTAGTTATGGTATTATGAGAAAGAGACCGAATGTTGTTCGGAGTCTCGGATGGGATCCAGGATATCACGAGGTGATCCGGAATGGTCCGAAGAATAAGATTCATATAAGGAAAGTCCCGTTTCGGAGTTCGGAAATGATTCCGGTGTTTTCATCGGGAATGTTCTGGAAGGTTCCGGAATGTCCGGCACTCCGGAGGGGAAGGGGTACATGAATGTGTCATTTCATATTGGAATGATTGCATCATGTACTAAGTGTTCTTGTTGTTCCAAATAAAGGATTAAATTGAATCCCAAACAGAAAAGTCAAACGGCCAGTTTGAAAGTCAAACGGCTAAAACAGGAAACTGTGGGAAACAAGCAAGAGGTGGTTGGAACCGACTTGGGGGAGGAGTCCCTCCAAGCCGGCGCGCCAACCAAGGCCGACTTGGGGAGGGACTCCCCTCCCCTTGGCCGCCCCTCCCACCTATAAAAGGAGGGGCAGGGCCTCCTCCTCTGGACACACAAGTTCCTATCCTCTAATCTCCGGTTTAGAGCCGTTTTGGTTTAGAGCTTCTAATTGCCCTAGCCTTCGGTTTAGAGCCTTCTAATTGGTGTGTCTAAATCTCTAGACCACTAATAGCCCTCTCTTATACTCCACCATACTCGCTCTGGCTTAAGGCGAAGCCCTGCGAGATCTCCCCTCTACTTCCGGTACCACGCCGTTGTGCTGCCGGAATCGCGAGGAGAGTGCTACAACCTCCGCTGCCTGCTGGAACAAGGGAGAGGAAGGTCTTCATCGAGTACCGAACGTGTGACCGACTGCGGGAGCGCTGCCGGAACGTGGCGCCGGAAGGATCGTCTACGCGATCTTGAGATCGGAAAGAGTACAACTACATCACCCACGAGAATCTGCTCTCGTTAACCGCTTTGGAATCTTCGAGGGTGAGTTCCTCTATCGACTCGTTGCTACAATCTAGTAGATAGATCTTGGCTTGTTTGTTTGTATGCGATAGAATTTTTTTGTTTTCCATGCTACGAACCCCTACAATGGTATCAGAGTCGTGTCTATATGTAGATCTGTTGCACGAGTAGAACACAATGGTCATTGTGGGCGTTGATGCTTTTATTGTCGATTGCTTCTTGTGTACTTTGCATCTTGCGGTATGTTGGGATGAAGCGGCCCGGGCTAACCTTACATGACATCGTTCATGAGACCTGCTCCACGCTTGACATGCAACTTGTATTGCATAAGTGGCTTTGCGGGTGCCTGTTTCTCCTAGCATAGTTAAGATCCAATTTACAACGGGTGATTAACAATACTAGTATCAATGTTGTGGTTCTTGTTCGTAAGTTAGAACGACACTTATTGAAAGCCCCAAACCACGTAAAATATGCAAAGAAAGTAGAGGCGTCTAACTTTGTTTTGCAGGGGTGTGCTGTGATGTGATATGGCCATGATTGTGATTATATATGATGTATGCAATGTTCCTTATTGTAAGTTGGCAACCGGCAGGAGCCATATGGTTGTCTTTAATTTATGTTAAGACCCGCGTGTCTATTCAAAGTAGTTGTAATAGTTGAAGCCGGTGGACGACAACCATGGAGAAGCGTCATTGACCTTGATGCAATGCCGGTGATGATGGAGATCATGTTCGTGCTAGAATATGGAGATCAGAAGCACAAAGAAGAAAGGCCATATCATATCACATATTATTGAATTGCATGTGATGTTAATCCTTTATGCATCTTGTATTGCTTAGTAGACGACGGTAGCATTATAAGATGATCCCTCATGCACATGAATTTCAAGTCATAAAGTGTTCACCCTTAGTTAGCACCGTTGCTAAAGCTTGTTGTTTCGAAGCACCACGTGATGATCGGGTGTGTTAGATTCTGCAAGTGTATACAACATGAGCAAGCCAGATTTGCTCATGTAGAAACTAAGGTTTAATCTTGACGAGCCTAGCATGTACAAAATGGCCTCAGGAACACGGATTACCGAAAGGTAGAGCATGAGTCATATAGTAGATATGATGAACATGTTGATTGTTCGCCATTGAAGCTATATCAACTCTCGTGATGATCGGTTTTGATGTGGTGGATTTGGTTCGTGTGATCACTAAAACAATGTGAGGGATATTGTTTTGAGTGGGAGTTCACCTAGATTAATTTGATTATTAATTAGAACTCAATTTATCATAAACTAAATCAAAGTGAATTTGCATAGTTGTTGTAGTCATTGGCATCCGTTTACCACCTTGCGCTTAGTTATAATTGAGATGATAGAACTATAGAATTCTGGTTAGGTACTTTACGAACTGGTATCGTATTGTTTTGAAGTGTTAATCTAAAGTTTAAAAGTCCTATTGCAAACTTTCAGTAAGTTCCGGTTACTCCATGAAGTTTAATGATTAGTATTAAATCAAGAGTAACAATTCCAAGTGTTAGTATATAAGTATCATGTTTGTCTCCATGATTCTTGATATTCAAAGGATTGTCTTAATATCAAGGTTATCTAGGATCTGAAAGAGTTGTTTCAGAAACCATGATGTGTGGAAGATATTGTGATATCTGAAACGAAGTTTTGGTAGCAACATGATAGAGTATAATATGGCTAAAGTCATGTTCTCATATTTGATGAGAATTTGCGAAAGGTTGGAGACACTTGTTGTCCTAATCCTCCAAAAGGTTTTGGATAGCAACATTATACTCATAATTCATCGTTATAAGATAACAGTAGTAGCTTGATCATGGACGATTCCATGATAAGGGTGAATATTTGATGTAGGTAAAATGTTTACTACACCAAGAGATTACTAAAGAAAGGAATTTGAAAGAACACCAAATATTTGATGATGGTGATCTACTTCAAAGTGCAAGTCCAAAGACATTGGTATTTAATTATACACGCTTTGGACTATATGTCATATGTATGACTCCACTATTGATGTTGATAGATTCTTGCAAACAGAATAGGAAATACTGAAAGAGAATCTCATAAATATATGGCAGAAAGGAAAAGACTAGAATTGTTCAGCTTAAGTATATAGATGATATACATGTTATGGCTATATTCTTTGCTTATTAAACAATGTGGTTCTCAAGTATTTGATACTGAATTTTTTGGTGTGAATCGTCATACAAAACAACACAATTCATGAACTACAATGGCATAAGTAACTAGCAAAAGAATATGTGATGATGTTCATCGAGAACAAATAAAGGGTTATAGTGTTGCTCGTTAAACATCAAAGCTTGCCTTCAAAGATTTGTTTTATCAGGTATCATGAGAACAAAAGGGTTGTTCAAATAATTGCCGTAATCCATAAAAGATGGATGATTCACAAATCTCGTTGGAGAAATCACATCCATAAAAATAGTGCAACAAATGTCGAAAGACAAATTGATTGAAATATCACTTAGGAAGTGATATCGCCGTTTAAATTATATTGGAAAGAAAACATGAAGAAACTCCATGTGGATGGAATTTTGGAGTCTTTTGATTTTGATCAAATAACGCTTGTGAAACTTTTCTAGAGATAATTAAAACTTCGTTCATAGGCCAAAAGGGAACGAATGACTAGCTTATTTGAACTTGTACATATTGTTGTACGAAGTCCATTATGTGTAGTCAAGAGCGATGGATTTCAACTTCATATGCTTTCTCCGAAAATTTGAGTGAATATATGAATATTTACTTAATAAGGATATGAAACACTTGAAAAGTTCAAAGACTTTCAAGATGAAGTGCAAAATCATTGTAACAAGAATATGAATAGTGTATGATAAGATCATAAAGGAAGATATTTAAGTTACAAGTTTAGCATAATACCTAAGATTTAAGGAATCGTTCCGTGAATTTGCATTTCCGAAACACCATAAGAGTATGGAACGTTCGAGATATGTAATTAAACCTTGTTTGACATGGTTAGATCAAAGGTATAATTCATAAAACTGCCATTATATTTTAAAGATTAAAAGCTTTAGAGATTACCGTTTTTCCATTGAAAAGAGCTCCATCATAATCCGTTGAAATGACACCATATCTAGTTATGGTTTGGGATAAAACCCAAGTAGTCCTTTCTTAAAACATTGGTATGCTATGCATAAGAAAGATGTGTGCAACCAAAGTCGGATGAATCTGTCTTTGTATAACTGTTAAGTATTCCTCCATAACATCGGAGACAAAAGTGTTTGTCACTTAAAACGTCAAGTTTCTTTGAGAAGGAATTTTTCGTGAAAAGTTAAGTGGAAGGACAATAGAACTTTGATAAGGTTAAAAGAACCTTAGATGTATGTGCAGAGTTGCGCAGCACCGAAAAGTGTTCCGGAGGCAGCAACAAAGCTCATGGCTCACGTACCTCAAAAGTTGTGGTCACGGAGATCCAAGTTCCTATTGAAACAAGTAGGTCGGATAAACAATCAAATACCAAGATTTGAGGGTTGAATCATTATTTGAGAATAATGAACCGACTACATGCAAAGAAGCGATGATGGGCCCTGACTCCGTAAAATGGCTTGAAGCCATAAAATCCGTGATAGTTCCATACACGAGAAATCAAGTTTTGAACTTGAAGGACCCTCGAGAAAGGTGTAAGACCTTACAGTCGTGTTTGGATCTATAAATAGACATGGATGTTTTACATCTATGAAATAGTCGACATGTTGGGAAAGAGTTCACAACAAAGTTCAAAGGTTGACTATGACAAGATCTGATCTTTCATAGCGATATTTAGTCTAGACGGATTAATGTAGCAACCACTACATATAAATTTGTTATGTGGTAGTTGAATAAACAAAACAAGTTCTTCTAATAGAATTGTTACCTAGGACATGTGCGTAACATGGTCCATAGGGTTTTGTTAATTCAAAGGATGCTAAAAGCATATGCAAACTTCAATGGTTGAAGTAAGCATAGCGGAGTTGGAATCTTCACTATGATGAAACTGTTAAAAGAGTTTAATTTCATCAAAGACAATGAAGATGCTTGCGTTTGCAAGAAATTAAGTGGGAGCGCTAAGACATATTTCTAATACATTATGTGGAAGACATATTGTTGATTGGAAATGATGTATCTTTTATTAACACATATTAAGAATTTCATCCCGATGAAAGACTTAGGCAAAACCCAAATATTTGGCATCAATAGACGCTAATATGGTTGTGCCAGAAGTACATAGACAAGATATTGAATGAGTTCAATATAGAAACTACAAGAGAGGTTCTTGTCGCACAGAAAGGATTGAATGAGTTCAATGTTGATGATATATTCAAGTGTATTGACATTTGGTAAAGTGAAACAAATAATCAAGTATAGATTGATACTTGATGTATGAAATCACAAAGAGTATTTATATCAATCATACTGTGATATGTACAAATCCAGATATGTCCTATGCTTTAAAAGGTTATGAGCATATACCAGAATGATTCATAATATGATCATTGGACGATAGTAAGGATATTCTTATGATCTTTTGGAAGAACTAAGAATATATTGTTTGTAGAAGTGACAAATAGATGGTTAGTTCATTGTAAAAGTACTACATTGATACTAGTTTTGTCACAAAGTGCAAATTAAGTTTATCTCAATCTAAACTAAGGGTGGCACAATATAATGGAAAGTGAGTTCCATAATGCATTTGGATGAGTTCCAAAGTTAAGACATTGTGACAGATACTACAACAAAAGGCTAAAGTATATGACTGCTATTTTAGCAGCAAAAGAGGGCATTTGTGTCAAGTAGTTTGTTATCAAACTAGGTGTAGTTCACAGTGGGATAATACTATGAAGATATATTGTGCGACAATATTATCAACATGTTTTAACCCCAAAGAGCTAAAGGTCACACCGAAAGACCAAATTTATACAAAGCCATCTCATTAGAGAATGAGTGATGCGTAGAGACGCAAAGACATGCAATTACACACGGACCTGGAAGTGTCAGATCCGGAGATCAGTTGACCACTAGCAATCGTGTACATACAACACCGGAAAGCCATAGGTGTTGAATACACAAAGGTTTGAAACTAGATTATTGACTCTAGTGCAAGTGGGAGACTGTTGGAGATATGCCCAAGAGGCAATAATAAAGTGGTTATTATCATATATTCACACTTATGATAAATGTTTACATACCATGCTATAATTGTATTAAACCAGAAACATTAATACTTGTGTGATTTGTAAACTAAAATAAGAGTCCCTAGTAAAGCATCTTGTTAAACTAGCTTGTTGGTTAATATATGATCATGGTTTCCTGATCATGAACATAGGGATGCTATTAACAACAGGATCATATCATTAGGAGAATGATGTGATGGATATACTCCTATAGATAAGCGTAGCATAAAGATCAAGTCATTTAAATAGTTCAATTGCTATATGCTTTCTAATACATAGTAACCTAATTCCTTCGACCATGAGATCATGCATATCACCTTTACCGGATGGATGCTTTGATGACATCAAACACCACACCGTAACTGGGTGGCTATAAAGGTGGCATTGAGGATTCAGAAAGTATTGGTTGAAACACATGGATCAAGAGTGGGATTTGTCCATCCATATGACGGATAGATATACTCTGGGCCCTCTCGGTGAAATGTCATCCAATTAGCTTGCAAGCATGTGAATGGCTCACAAGGAATCACATATCACGGGAACGAGAAAAGAGTACTTATCAGTAACGAGGTTGAACTAGGTATGCAGAGATACCGACGATCATAACCTCGGATAAGTAAACTATCGTGAGACAAAGGGAAATTGGTATCGTATGTAAGTGGTTCATTCGATCGCAAAGTAATCGTAGAAATATGTGGGAGCCATATGAATTTCCAGATTCCTCTATTGGTTATTGTTCGGAGAAGTGTCTCGATCATGTCCGCATAATTCACGAACCGTAGGGAGACACACTTAAGGATTCGACGTTGTTTGAGTAGTTATGGTATTATGAGAAAGAGACCGAATGTTGTTCGGAGTCTCGGATGGGATCCGGGATATCACGAGGTGATCCGGAATGGTCCGGAGAATAAGATTCATATAAGGAAAGTCCCGTTTCGGAGTTCGGAAATGATTCCGGTGTTTTCATCGGGAATGTTCTGGAAGGTTCCGGAATGTCCGGCACTCCGGAGGGGAAGGGGTACATGAATGTGTCATTTCATATTGGAATGATTGCATCATGTACTAAGTGTTCTTGCTGTTCCAAATAAAGGATTCAATTGAATCCCAAACAGAAAAGTCAAACGGCCAGTTTGAAAGTCAAACGGCTAAAACAGGAAACTGTGGGAAACAAGCAAGAGGTGGTTGGAACCGACTTGGGGGAGGAGTCCCTCCAAGCCGGCGCGCCAACCAAGGCCGACTTGGGGAGGGACTCCCCTCCCCTTGGCCGCCCCTCCCACCTATAAAAGGAGGGGCAGGGCCTCCTCCTCTGGACACACAAGTTCCTATCCTCTAATCTCCGGTTTAGAGCCGTTTTGGTTTAGAGCTTCTAATTGCCCTAGCCTTCGGTTTAGAGCCTTCTAATTGGTGTGTCTAAATCCCTAGACCACTAATAGCCCTCTCTCATACTCCACCATACTCGCTCTGGCTTAAGGCGAAGCCCTGCGAGATCTCCCCTCTACTTCCGGTACCACGCCGTTGTGCTGCCGGAATCGCGAGGAGAGTGCTACAACCTCCGCTGCCTGCTGGAACAAGGGAGAGGAAGGTCTTCGTCGAGTACCGAACGTGTGACCGACTGCGGGAGCGCTGCCGGAACGTGGCGCCGGAAGGATCGTCTACGCGATCTTGAGATCGGAAAGAGTACGACTACATCACCCACGAGAATCTGCTCTCGTTAACCGCTTTGGAATCTTCGAGGGTGAGTTCCTCTATCGACTCGTTGCTACAATCTAGTAGATATATCTTGGCTTGTTTGTTTGTATGCGATAGAAAATTTTTGTTTTCCATGCTACGAACCCCAACACATGCACCTTTGATAGATGGTCTATTCTTATTGAATCTCGATAGTGGAAATACACATATTAATAACATTGAGGCTAAACGTTTGAAATCGAGCGATAACTCGACCTATATGTGGCACTGTCATCTTGGTCACACTGGAGTGAAGCGTATGAAGAAACTCCATTCCGATGGACTTCTTGAATCACTTGATTTTGAATCACTTGGTAGATGCGAAGCATGTCTGATGGGTAAAATGACTAAGACTCCATTTTCTGGTATGATGGAGCGAGCTACGGACTTATTGGAAATCATACATACCGATGTGTGTGGTCCAATGAGTGTAGCATCGCGTGGTGGTTATCGTTATGTTCTTACCTTCACGGATGACTTGAGTAGATATGGGTATATCTATTTCATGAAACATAAGTCCAAAACTTTCGAGAAGTTTAAGGAATTTCAAAGTGAGGTAGAGAATCAACGTAACAAGAAGATTAAATTTCTACCTTCTGATCGTGGAGGTGAATATCTAAGTTACGAGTTTGGCGAGCATTTGAAGAAATGCGGAATACTTTCACAATTGACACCGCCGGGAACACCACAGCGTAATGGTGTGTCCGAACGTCGTAATCGAACTCTCTTAGATATGGTTCGTTCTATGATGTCACTTACAGATTTACCGCTATCATTTTTGGGTTATGCATTAGAAGCAGCCGCATTCACTTTAAATAGGGAACCATCTAAATCCGTTGAAACGACACCGTATGAATTATGGTTTGGGAAGAAACCTAAATTGTCGTTCCTTAAAGTTTGGGGTTGAGAAGCCTATGTAAAGAAGTTACAGCCGGACAAGCTGGAACCCAAAGCGGAAAAATGCGTCTTCATAGGATACCCGAAGGAAACTATTGGGTATACCTTCTATCATAGATCCGAAGGCAAAATCTTTGTTGCCAAGAATGGATCCTTTCTAGAGAAGGAATTTCTCTCGAAAGAAGTGACTGGAAGGAAAGTAGAACTCGACGAGGTTGTCGAACCTTCTCTCGAAATTGCGAGTAGCGCAGCACCTGAATAAGTTCCTGTGGTGCCTGCACCAATAAGAGAGGAAGCTAATGATGATGATCATGAAACTTCGGTTGTAGTTGCTACAGAGCCTCGCAGGTCAACGAGAACTCATACCACTCCTGATTGGTATGATCCCGTTATGAGTGTCATGTTGGTGGACAACACCGATGACCCTGCGACGTATGAGGAAGCGATGATGAGCCCAGATTCCAATAAATGGCAAGAAGCCCTGAAATCCGAGATTGGATCCATGTACGAAAACCAAGTATGGACTTTGGTGGACTTACCGGATGGCCGGAAGGCTGTCGAGAACAAATGGATTTTCAAGAAGAAAACAGATGCTGATGGTAATGTTACTGTCTATAAAGCTCGACTTGTCGCAAAAGGGTTTCGACAAATTCAAGGAGTTGACTACGATGAGACTTTCTCACCAATAGCGAAGCTAAAGTCTGTGAGGATTATGTTAGCAATCGCTGCATATTATGATTATGAGATATGGCAGATGGATGTCAAAACAGCATTCCTCAATGGAGACATTGATGAAGAGTTGTATATGATGCAACCCAAAGGTTTTGTCGATCCTAAAGATGCTAACAAGGTATGCAAACTTCAACGGTCCATCTATGGATTGAAGCAAGCATCCCGAAGTTGGAATCAACGTTTTGATAAGGTAATCAAAAGTTTTGGTTTTATACAAACTTATGGAGAAGCTTGTATTTACAAGAAAGTGAGTGGGAGCTCTGTAGCATTCTTAATATTATATGTAGATGACATATTGTTGATTGGGAATGATGTAGACCTTCTTAATAGTGTCAAGGAAAATTTGAATAATAGTTTTTCAATGAAGGATCTTGGCGAAGCAGCTTACATATTAGGCATAAAGATTTATAGAGATAGATCGAGACGCCTAATATCATTGTCACAAAGTACATATTTGGACAAAGTTCTAAAGAGGTTTGGAATGGAATATAGCAAGAAAGGGTTCTTGCCCATGTTGCCCAATACGACCTTGAGTAAAACTCAAAGTCCGACAACGGCAGAAGATAGAGAAAGGATGAGTAAGACTCCCTATGCCTCAGCCATAGGATCTCTAATGTATGCCATGCTATGTACTAGACCCGACATTGCATATGCTGTTAGTTTAACTAGCAGATATCAAAGTGATCCAGGAGTGGATCATTGGACAGCGGTCAAAAACATCCTTAAGTACTTGAGAAGAACTAAGGATATGGTTCTTTCTTATGGAGGTGATGAACAGCTCGTTGTTAATGGTTACATCGATGCTAGTTGGAACACCGATCCGGATGATTCTAAATCACAATCTGGATACGTATTTACTTTGACTGGTGCAGCAGTTAGCTGGAGGAGTGCAAAGCAAAGTGTTGTGCGAGATCTTCAACTGAATCGGAATACATGGCTGCTTCGGAGGCTTCACAAGAAGCGATATGGATGAAAGAGTTCATTACAGAGCTCGGTGTGGTTCCTAGTGCGCTGGACCTAATGTCTATCTACTGTGATAACATGGGCGCCATAGCCAATGCGCAAGAAACAAGGTCACACAAGAAGCTGAAGCACATCAAGCTACGTTTTCACGCTATTTGAGAACATGTCCAAGATGGGGACATAAAGATTTGCAAAGTACACACAGATCTGAATGTGGGGGATCCGTTGAAACCTCTCCCGAGGGCAAAACATGACAAACACCAAACTGCCATGGGTGTTCGGTATATTACCATGTAATCTAGATTAGATGACTCTAGTGCAAGTGGGAGACTGTTGGAGATATGCCCTAGAGGCAATAATAAATGTAGTTATTATTATATCTTTGTGTTTATGATAAATGTTTACATTCATGCTATAATAGTATTAACAAGGAAACATTAATACTTGTGTGATTTGTAAACTAAAATAGAGTCCCTAGTAAAGCCTCTTTATAATACTAGCTTGTTGGTTAATAAATGATTGTGGTTTCCTATCATGAACATTGAGATGTTATTAGCAACAAGATCATATCGTTAAGCATAGCATAAATGTTATGGGGTAACCCCTTGGGGTGGCCCGATCTTTCACGAATCTCCGCGGGATCGAGGGGAAAGCGGTGGAAAGGGAAAAGGGGACGAAATCCACGAACACACTCACGCAAAGATCCCGATGAACTCACGCACACAAATCACGATACACGCCGATATCTCACGCCGGTGGCAACCGGTCCAACATAATCTCTAGGATCGGTGTTGGGCGAAGCTCTCTCTCCACGCCCACAACGGGGGACGAGGTGCTTGGGGAGACCTTGATGACTTGGGGGCGAGAAACCGAGAACCCAAGGCCTTGTACAACTTGAACGCACTAGGCAAGATCCAAGAGGAGGGTGTACAATAGGTGCTCCTTGGTAGGAGCATGAGACCAATAGATTAAAAGATCCTCAAAGGGGTGTCTTAATCATCATTATCCAAGTCTAGGGTTTACATATGAGGGGTGGGGCTTTATATAGGCCAACCACTTAAACAGGGGTAGTTCTGGAATAAAACTGGAAGTTTGGGGCGAAAGTGGCGGTTACATGGGCCAGGCCCAAAAGGCTTTAACATGCCTGGCGACGGTCGGTCCGGAGACTCCGGTCTGGGGTCCGGAGACTCTGGTCTGGACCGGAGACTCCGGTCAATCTCCGGAACCGTCTCCGGAGGGGGCTTCTGGCTGTCCCCGACTTGGGTCTCCGGTCTGGACCGGAGGAAGGTCCGGAGACTCCGGTGTAGGAGACCGGAGACTCCGGTCTACACCGGAGACTCTGGTGTGCAGAGCTCCAGCAGCTTCTTCTCCTGGTCATGTTTCCTTGGTGGCTTGGTGTGGTGGTGTTGCTTCATATCTGAGGATACACAACGTAGATGCATGAAGTATCAAGCCATCCAAAGGTAGACCAAAATCACATGAGGAAAGGAGCAAGTTAACCTTGGCTTGTAGGAGCTTGGCACGGGCGCGAGTCATTGGTCCACTTGGGGGACTAGGTGTTATAGATGGAGGTGCGACCGTAGGATGGGCTGCATCAGCTCCCCCCCCCCCCTTGGGAAAGAGTCGTCCTCGACTCTTCGACCTTCTCAACTTCATCTTCGCCATGGTAGGGTGAGAGGTCCTTGACATTGAATGTCGGGCTCACAAGATACTTGGATGTTGGGATATCTATGATGTAGGCGTTGTTGTTGATCCTCTTTAGTACCTTGAACGGTCCATCACCTCTTGGCTTGAGTTTGGAGTCGCGGTCCTTGGGGAAGCGGTCTTTACTCAAGTGTATCCATACAAGGTCGCCTTCTTCGAAGATCATTTCTTTCTTGTTCTTGTTTAGCCTTGATGCTTGGCGAAGGACTTGTTTCTCGATTGTAGATCTTGTGTCTTCATGGAGTTTCTTCATTGTTTGGGCACGCTTGACCACGTCCATATTGGCACGTTCATGAAGAGGTAGTGGAAGGATATCGAGCGTGGTGAGGGGCTCGAAGCCATAGACGATCATGAACGGGCTCCTCATGGTGGTGGAGTGCTTGGCGCGGTTGTAGGCGAACTCGGCATGTGGAATACATTCCTCCCAGTTTTTAAGGTTCTTCCTTATCAACACCCGGAGGAGTGTGCCAAGACTTCGATTGACGACCTCGGTTTGTCCATCGGTTTGAGGATGCGAGGCGGACGAGAAGAGGAGCTTGATGCCGAGCTTGGCCATGAGAGTCTTCCAGAAGTAGCTCATGAATTTTATGTCGCGGTCGGAGACGATTGTTCTTGGTACACCGCGTAGCCGAATTATTTCCCTGAAAAACAAATTTGCTACATGTGAAGCATCATCGGTCTTATGGCACGGAATGAAATGTGCCATTTTTGAAAAGCGATCCACTACTACAAATATAGAATCATGACCATGTTTAGATCTAGGCAAGCCTAACACAAAGTCCATGCTAATGTCCGACCAAGGTGCATGAGGAATAGGCAATGGCATATAAAGACCAAAGGGGTTGGACTTAGACTTATCTTGGATACATGTAGTGCATCGTTGGACGTGGCGCTCCACGTCGCGCTTCATCTTTGGCCAAAAGTAGTGAGTGGAGAGCATGTAATAAGTCTTGTCACGGCCAAAGTGACCCATAAGGCCTCCACCATGGGACTCGTGAAGAAGCAAAAGTTGGAGAGACGATTTCGGAATGCAAAGCTTGTTTTGTTTGAAAAGAAAACCCTTATGCAAATAGAAATCATCAATCCCTTTGTCTATTGAACATGTTGTAAAAATTGGTCCAAAGAAAGGGTCGGACGCGTACAAAGATTTGATGTCATCAAGACCCAAGACATTTACTTCGAGTCGTGTAAGAAGGCTTGTGTTTTTGCGAGACAAGGCGTCCGCTACCACATTTTCTTTGCCCTTCTTGTATTTGACAATGTAAGGAAAAGATTCCATGAACTCAACCCATTTTGCGTGACTTTTACTCAAGTTGGCTTGGCCCTTAATATACTTCAACGACTCATGGTCGGAATGGATGATAAATTCTTTGGGCCAAATATAGTGTTGCCACACTTGAAGAACTCGAACCAAGGCAAAAAGTTCTTTGTCATAATGGGATAGTTGAGGCGTGCGCCAACAAGTTTCTCACTATGGTAAGCAATAGGACGCCCATTTTGCATAAGGACGCCACCAATGCCAATACCACTAACGTCACATTCAATCTCAAAGGTTTTTGTGAAATCCGGTAATGCAAGAAGTGGTGCTTCGGTGAGCCTCTTTTTGAGCTCATCAAAAGCCTTTTGTTGTGCTTTTCCCCAAACGAACGTGACATTTTTATTGGTCAATTCGTTGAGGGGGCAAGCAATGGTAGAAAAGTCTTTCACAAAGCAACGGTAAAAGCCAGCCAACCCATGAAAACTACGAAGTTCACTAACATTTGTAGGGATGGGCCAATCTCGTATGTCCTTGACTTTTGAGACATAAACTTCAATGCCATTGTAAGGCACAACAAAACCAAGGAAAATCAGCTTGTCTATTGCAAAAGTGCACTTTGGGAGATTAGCATAAAGCTTTTCATGACGAAGGATTTGAAGGACCTCCTTAACATGAGTCACATGCTCCTCTAGTGACTTGCTATAGACAAGGATGTCATCAAAGTAAACAACTACACTCTTCCCAATGAGAGATCGCAAAATATGGTTCATGAGGCGCATGAAGGTAGATGGGGCATTAGATAAGCCAAAAGGCATAAACAACCATTCATAGAGACCAAGCTTGGTCTTGAAGGCGGTTTTCCACTCATCACCTTCGGCCATGCGAATTTGATGGTAACCACTACGAAGATCAATTTTCAAAAATATAGTGGCTCCACATAACTCATCAAGCATGTAATCAAGACGCGGTATAGGATGTCGATAACGCACGGTGATAGCATTGATTGGATGGCAGTCCATGCATAACCGCAACGTATCATCCGTTTTTGGAACTAGAGTCACGGGGACCGCGCTTGGGCTAGTGCTTACTTGGATCAAACCTTTGGAGACGAGTTGGTTGATTTGTCGTTCTATCTCCTTCGTCTCTTCCGGGTCCGTGCGATACGCGACGCGGTTTGGGAGTGGGGCGCCGGGTATGAGGTCGATGCGGTGCTCGATTCCACGAAGAGGAGGTAGTCCATGAGGAAGCTCTTCGGGAAATACATCTTGGAATTCCTGCAAAACATCCATCAAAGAAGGAGGAAAATTTGTCAAGTCATTAGTTCCTTGCGCTAGTCCCTTGCATACAAGGACATAGTGCAAAATGGATGGGTTGTTCCGCACTTCTCTCATCTCACTTTTGGTGGCAAGAAGAACACTCTTAGTTTTTCCACTCGAGTTTGGCTTGTGGCACTCACTCACTATAGTGTGGTTCTCTCGCTCACCACTCTTCTCACACGATGTTTTTGTGTATTGCGCCCTCGCTAAAGCCTTTGCATTGTCCGCAGTTATTTGGCTAGGAGTCATTGGTTGCAACACACAAGTTTTGTCAAGCCATTTGAAGGTATAGGTGTTTGAGTGACCATTATGCAAAGCACGCTTGTCAAATTGCCACGGCCTTCCTAGCAACATATGGCAAACCGTCATTGGGACCACGTCACATTCCACCGTGTCCTTGTATGGTCCAATTGAGAACGTTACCGAGACGGTGTGTTTGATCTTGACGGATCCTTGGTCACTTAGCCATTGTATATGGTAGGGGTGTTTATGCGGATGGAGGGTGAGGTTGAGCTTCTCACACAATTCCGTGCTTGCGAGATTGTGGCAACTTCCTCCATCGATGACAACTTTGATGGACTTTCCATTGATACCGGCACGAGTTTGGAAGATGTTTGATCGTTGGTCTTCATTCTCATTGGCTTGAGTAGTTAAGACCCTTGTGACCACAAGCGATGGACTTGCATCATGCTCACACATGAGTAGCTCTTGGTCCTCTTACAAATGTTTCCTTGCCATGGCTTCCTTGACCCTTGCATCAAACTCATCTTCACTCAAGTATTCTTCATCGCCGTTGTCATGGATGAACAAAACTTTCTTGTTCCCACATGCGGCCGACTTGTGTCCTTTGCCTCCACACTTGTAGCACTCACCATTTAATGGTTGTTCATCTCTTGTGTACTTGCCACTTGGGGGCGGTTTTCCTTGAGGAAGTGTTGGCTTGAAGGGAAGCTTGGTGGTATTTGAGGAGCTTCCACTTGGTGTTGTCGGAGTAGTGGTTGGAGCTTGCTTGTATGTGAAGTATGTCTTTGGCTTGTTGAACTTGATGTCCTCTTGCACTTGACGTTCGGCCTTTGATGCAATGTGCACAAGCTCAACCATGTTGTTGTACCTTTGGAACTCGGTGATGTGCTTGATAGGATGGTTCAAGCCATTGAGGAAACGTGCCATTGTTTGCTCATCACGCTCTTCAATGTTGGCACGGATCATGTTGAGCTCCATTTGCTTGAAGTACTCTTACACGGTCTTTGTTCCTTGACTAAGCGTTTGAAGCTTGTTGAAGAGGTCACGCGTGTAGTGTGAAGGAACAAAGCGGGATCTCATATGAGCCTTCATATCTTGCCAAGTTGAGATTGGGGGCTCTTCTTTTGATTCACGAGCGAGTTGGACTTGTTCCCACCAAAGGTTGGCATATTCATCGAACTCGAGGGATGCCATGGCCATCATCTTCTCATTTATAAAGTTGTGCATGCGGAAGATCTTGTCAACCTTGAGTTCCCATGAGAGGTATTCTTCGGGATCACTGGAACCGGTGAACTTGGGCATGGTGAACTTGAGCTTGCCAAAAGTTTCTTCCTCATTGCAGTTCCGGTTTCGACGGTTGCCATGATTGTGGCGGCCATCTTCATCATCCGAGCTCTCATGTCTTTCTTGTTGATGGTGGCGTTGCTCTTGCGGTTGTTGAGGTGCCGCGTTTGGTGGTGGAACTTGGTTTGGACGACGAGCTTCGGGAGCTTGCTCTTGTTGTTGGCGCGGTTGAGGACGAGGAGGAGGTTGTTGGTCCTCACGGCGAGCTTGGGGATCTTGCTCTTGTTCTTGTCGTGGTTGATGCGGAGGAGCATTATCTTGCGCCATGTGGCGAGGAGGACATCGAGCCGCATGCGCAATGGGCTGCTCTCTTTCTTCTTGATGTGGAGGAGGCTCGTTGTAAAGATCATGTTGACGATGTTGACGTTCATGACGAGGAGGACGCCTTGGTGGATCTTCGAGTGCTTCACGCCGCCGGCGAACTTGTTCTTCCACCTCGGATGCTTCACTTGTTGTGGAAAGAACATGTCGATGGCGATGGGCTTGGTGGTCCATGTGAGGTTGTTCTTGTTGAAGCACAAGTGCCCTTTGTTGTGGCCGGTCCACTTCACGTCTTGGAGGTCTTGCGGAGAGGTCACCATCATAGCTTGACGTTGCGGCGTGTCGCGGAGATGGTACCGCTTGAGAAGAGCTCATGGATTGAAGGACGGGTCCATCCCGGTGCCTTGAAGCGTGATAGCGGGGTGCACTTGATTCACTTGAGGAGTGTCGTGATGATCTTGAGTCTCGCGAGCGTGGCCTTGCCAATCCATCAATGAGGCGTTGAAGCTTCTCATCCGTTGAGGCGAGGGCACGACCAAGAGCTTCATTTTGATGACCAAGGTTGTGTTGCATGGCATGCATTTGGCCTCGGACTTCCTCGAAGCGGTTGTCGATGTTCTTGAACTCCGCTCGGGATTCGCTAAATTGTTCATCTTGGCGCCGCTCAAGTGCTTCAAAACGGTAGTTGAATTCTCCTCGGACCTTCCAATGGTCCCATCTTGTCATGTATGGATTGTCGTCCTCCGGAGGTGGTGGTGGTGGTTGGGACGGCTCGCCATTCCTGTCCATGATGTAAAGTCGACAAGGGTTGTATATGGAGAGTAAAGGTGCGTAGAGTTAGCCTTTTACCTCACCTTGGAGATTATATCAAACCAATTGCCACACAAAGGAGCGAACAGCGTGCAAAGTGAAATGGCAAAGAAACTCACACACAAAGGAGCTACAACTCTCAAAAGCTTTTGGTGGATGGGTAGGATTGTGGGAAAGCCAAAGAACCAACCGAACGCAAAGGATAGTCAAAAGTGGAGAAAATCCAACAACTCAAGTCAAAAGGAAATGGTCAACTCAAAAGGTGACGAGAACCTACGACTACACACACGCGTGGAGAAAAATGGGGTTAGCACGACTATGAAAGTGAGCACGAAATGGCCTAACGAAGACTACGCTCGGGTGTCGTGCCAACACAAGGAGAGACCACAACTCGTTTGCCAAAAGAGGGTAAGCAACGGATTTGTGCACTTGCCTTGGCGCGCTTCTTCCTCTCTCTTTTGCTTACAAGCTTGATGCTCTCTTTGTATTGGGAGACTAAGTATCTTTCTATTTTTCTTTTTCTTTTTCTCTCCTTTTTTTTGATTCTTTTTCTTTTTATTCCTTGCTATGCTACTATGTTAACTTTTGTATTTGCCCTCACACTCTCACTTTCCAATGGCAAGTGCACAATGCTTAGACAAACACAAAATGAGTTGCTCTCATAGGATAGGTACACACAAAGGAAGATATGGCTACAAGGGTTGACACAAGTTATACCTTAGTTGATGGTGATGATCTTGTGTCGATGGAGCGGGGAAGAGTTTGGGGTCCGTGGTGTCGAAGAGCGCGGCGATGTTGCGGAAGCTATCTGTTAGTTGGTGACACGCACACGGAACACAAACAACAAGTGGATAGATTAGCCAAGGCAGAAAAGAGGAAAAATGGGCAAAACTGGTGTCCAGAGCCGGAGACTCCGGTGTAGACCGGAGACTCCGGTGTGTAGGCCGGAGACTCCGGTGTGGGATGTCTGCTCGTGTTCTTGAGCGGAAATCCACGCCTAGAGTCCTCAAATCCGCGAAAATTTGGCCAAAATTGGGCTGGGAAACGCAGGCAAAAGCTGAACCAACACCTTAGACAAGATTTGGTCGGATCAAAACCACAAATAACACTCCAAAACGACAGATCGATCCAAAGGCAAATTGGGGCTGTTTTTTGGGAAATTTTCGAATTTATGGTGGATAGAAGAAAAAATTGGGGGGAAATTCGTGATCAACCTTGCTCTTGATACCAAGATGTTATGGGGTAACCCCTTGGGGTGTCCCGATCTTTCATGAATCTCCGCGGGATCGAGGGTAAAGCGGTGGAAGGGGAAAAGGGGACGAAATCCACGAACACACGCACGCAAAGATCCCGATGAACTCACGCACACAAATCACGATACACGCCGATATCTCACGCCGGTGGCAACCGGTCCAACATAATCTCTAGGATCGGTGTTGGGCGAAGCTCTCTCTCCATGCCAACAACGGGGGACGAGGTGCTTGGTGAGACCTTTATGACTTGGGCGCGAGAAACCGAGAACCCAAGGCCTTGTACAACTTGAACGCACTAGGCAAGATCCAAGAGGAGGGTGTACAATAGGTGCTCCTTGGTAGGAGCATGAGACCAATAGATTAAAAGATCCTCAAAGGGGTGTCTTAATCTATCATTATCCAAGTCTAGGGTTTACATATGAGGGGTGGGGCTTTATATAGGCCAACCACTTAAACAGGGGTAGTTCTGGAATAAAACTGGAAGTTTGGGGCGAAATTGGGGGTTACATGGGCCAGGCCCAAAAGGCTTTAACATGCCTGGCGACGGTCGGTCCGGAGACTCCGGTTTGGGGTCCGGAGACTCCGGTCTGGACCGGAGACTCCGGTCAATCTCCGGACCCGTCTCCGAAGGGGGCTTCTGGCTGTCCCTGGCTTGGGTCTCCGGTCTGGACCGGAGGAAGGTCCGGAGACTCCGGTGTAGGAGACCAGAGACTCCGGTCTACACCGGAGACTCCGGTGTGCAGAGCTCCAGCAGCTTCTTCTCCTGGTCCTGTTTCCTTGGTGGCTTGGTGTGGTGGTGTTGCTTCATATCTGAGGATACACAACGTAGATGCATGAAGTAGCGAGCCATCCAAAGGTAGACCAAAATCACATGAGGAAAGGAGCGAGTTAACCTTGGCTTGTAGGAGCTTGGCACGGGCGCGAGTCATTGGTCCACTTGGGGGACTAGGTGTTGTAGATGGAGGTGCGACCGTAGGACGGGCTGCATCAATAAAGATCAAGTCATTTTAATAGTTCAATTGCTATATGCTTTCTGATACATAGTAACCTAATTCCTTCGACCATGAGATCATGCATATCACCTTCACCGGAAGGATTCTTTGATGACATCAAACACCACACCATAACTGGGTGGCTATAAAGGTGGAATTGAGTGTTCGGAAAGTATTGGTTGAGACAGATGGATCAAGAGTGGGATTTGTCCATCCATACGACGGATAGATATACTCTGGGCCCTCTCGGTGAAATGTCATCCAATTAGCTTGCAAACATGTGACTGGCTCACAAGGGATCACATATCACGGGAACGAGAAAAGAGTACTTATCAGTAACGAGGTTGAACTAGGTATGCAGAGATACCGACGATCATAACCTCGGATAAGTAAACTATCGTGAGACAAAGGGAAATTGGTATCGTATGTAAGTGGTTCATTCGATCGCAAAGTAATCGTAGAAATATGTGGGAGCCATATGAATTTCCAGATTCCTCTATTGGTTATTGTTCGGATAAGTGTCTCGATCATGTCCGCATAATTCACGAACCGTAGGGAGACACACTTAAGGATTCGACGTTGTTGAGTAGTTATGGAATGATGAGTAAGAAACCGAATGTTGTTCGGAGTCTTAGATGGGATCCGGGATATCACGAGGAGATCCGGAATGATCCGGAGAATAAGATTCATATAAGGAAAGTCCTGTTTCAGGTTTGGAGAATGGTTCCGGTGTTTTCATCGGGAATGTTCTAGAAGGTTCCGGAATGTCCGGCACTCCGGAGGGGAAGGGTACATGAATGTGTCATAACAAGTTGGAATGATTGCATCATGTACTAGGTGTCATCGCTGAACAAAATAAAGGGTTTAATCAAATCCTAGTTTGAAAAGTCAAACGCCAATTTGAAAAGTCAAACGGCTATTTTGTGAGGTGGAGGGGAAGTAGGAAACCTACTTGGGGAGGAGTTCCCTCCCTCCACCGCCGACCCACTTGGGATCCGAGTTGGGGAGGGACTCCCCTCCCCTGGCGCGCCCCCTCCACCTATATAAAGAGGGCCAGGGCTGCCCCTCCTAGCACACAAGTTGCCCCCCTCTAAACCCTAACCCTAGCCGCCGTCGCCCTCCATAGCCGCCGCCGCCTAGGGCAAACCCTAGCCGCCGGCCTTGCCCCCTCCTTGGTGCGTCTAAACCCTAGATCGCCGAGGATCTCTCTCATAGTCCACCATACTCGCTCCGGCTTAAGGCGAAGCCCTGCGAGATCTCCCCTCTACTTCCGGTACCACGCCGTTGTGCTGCCGGAATCGCGAGGAGAGTGCTACAACCTCCGCTGCCTACTGGAACAAGGGAGAGGAAGGTCTTCGTAGAGTACCGAACGTGTGACCGACTGCAGAAGCGCTGCCGGAACGCGGCGCCGGAAGGATCGTCTACGCGATCTTGAGATCAGGAAGAGTACGACTACATCACCCACGAGAATCCGCTCTCGTTAAACACTTTGGAATCTTCGAGGGTGAGTTATTCCATCGACTCGTTGCTACAATCTAGTAGATAGATCTTGGCTTGTTTGTTTGTATGCGATAGAAATTTTTTGTTTTCCATGCTACGAAACCCTACAGTTCCCGTCCGGATGGAAACCCAACCAGCGTCTCTAATCGGCCCCACGGTGGGCGCCAAATGTCGTGGTGCTGTCACGGCATATGCCATGGGTAGGCTAAAGTTGGGACCGATGGACACTGGAGGAATCCGGGGAGGGATGATGAAGTGAAGACCGCATACGAAGAACAAGGAAGAACCCCAGAGATCATCAATGTATGATGAACTCCTTCTCTTATTGCTTATGTATATTGGTTACAAGTGCTCCTTGAGCTGTTTCCCTATTTGCTACTTGGAGCTTGAGGAAGAAGTGTTCATACGTGAATTGAGGGGAGAGGAGCCCTCTGGGGCCTCTCTCGGAACGATCCCCCTGACGCTCCTTATAAAGGGGAGCCCAGGGGACAAGTATGTCCCACAAGTACTGCCTATGAGCTGGATAATGGGTCCTTGCCAGGTCATCTTGTCCTTTGGATTGTCCTTTAGTGAGTCATCAGTCTTATCCCTTCGGCATATTCCTTAGCATCTTTTGAGATGCCCAGCATATTCCTTAGCATCTTTTGAGATGCCCAGCATATTCCTTAGTATCTTGGACCAACTGTGTCAGTCTGAGTCAGGGACGTCCCAAGACTGGCATCTAACGTAAGAGCTTGACCTGGCGAGTGGTATGTCGGAGGTTGAGTGGGCATCTGGAGATGAATATGAGCTCACGTGGGGTGAATTAACTTGGCCCAAGTGCTCTGGATAAATAGAATATTTGGCCTGGATTGCTCCTGTTGACCAATCCGAGTCAAGGATCCGAGTAAAGGATCCAAGTCAAGGATCCGAGTCAAGGATCTGAGTCACGGATCCGAGTAAAGGATCCGAGTCAAGGATCCGAGTCACGCATCCGAGTCAAGGGTAGCCCAACCCAGTTTTCCCTAAGCCGGCCCAATTGGCCTTTTTCCTCCTTTCCTTTTATCCTATTCTTTTTGTACCTGTCATCCTCTTACGTATATGTCTTTTATCTTCACATACTCTATTGAATTACGTATGGCTTTGTTGAATCACTTGATACCTCAACTCTAGGGTACCCGGGGTCATATCCCCAACAAATCTCCTCTACAAGCTATGCATTAAAGAATTGGAGGTCGTTAATCAATCCCTCCGTCTCAGGCTGGCCCGTGAAGAGAAGATACCACGCGTCATGGCGCCAAAGTGATGTTCAATAAAACATGGTATCAAATAATCGTGAGGGATTATTTGATCCCGCCTGGCTTGATTCAAAGCTTGGAGAGATCTTTAAGACCTTGTAATCTATCTTATAAGTTTTTGTTTTTATTCTAGTTTTGCATTAGTTCGAGCTTATAAATAAAGTTTGCATCATTAGAATTTCCTTCAGAAATAGCTGATCCCTCTTATGAAATTTTGAGTTTTATTATATATAGAGCATTATTGAGTTTGAGTTTGTCTTATTGGATATATGAATGGCTTGAGTATGATTTTACTTGCACTTGATGATAGCAATAGTAGTCTTCCATGTCGTTTGTATTAACTAAACATATAAAGATAATTTGATCAATATGTTGTAGGTTAATGGTTTGATTTACAAAAATGAGAGAATATCTAAGACGAAAAAGAAAAACTTTAAACAAAGGAGAAATTATAAGTGTTATCAAATAGAGTGAGAACAAGTTGAGGTAAAATACTCAAGTTATAAAGATGCTTCATATATATTTGGAATTTGGTAATTGAGATCGTTAAACTATGAAATTCCTACATGAAGTGAAATATATGGCTAGCTTCTTTGCACAAACTTAAACAGAAGTGTGAGCACAATATATATAGAAAAAGAAAGATGAAGAAAAAAGAGCGAATGTGCAAAGAGCAAGTAGTCATATACCACTATATTGTAGTAAGGCAAATAGATGTTTAAGATTTTGAATCCCAAGTAGTCATGAGCCTATTTATATGTATCTTTTATGATAAACACATGCTGCAACTGCCTCATTTATTTTATCGACTCAGCTTCACGAATATGAGGATCACATCCATTAAGCTAAACTTGCTCGGGACGAGCACGAATCTCAGCTTGGGGAAGTTGATGAGTGCATATTTGCATCATATTTTATATCATTATTTTGCATTATAGTGGTAGGATCTTAGTATTTTACGGTGTTCACACGTAGTTTTTATGTTTATTTTCACTAGGATCAGATCAGATGATGGATCCAATGGACAAAATTCTTGGACCAGTTATATTGGAGTGAAAAGGAGACAAAAACTACGTAAATTGCTTATTTGGGGAATAATAATAACACCAGAAGAAAATCCAAAGCAATTGGAGGATACGGAAGGGTTAACGACCAACTATACGACGGAAGGAAATATTCCGGTCGTATAGTTCGCACCATATAGTTGGAGCCGACACCGCCTCCTCAAATAGTTTCACCCCGTACAACTGGATCGAAGAGACGACATACAGAACACCCAGAAATCGCCGAAACCTCACCTCCGAAAGGCAGCTGGAGGGGGAACTTTCCTAGGGATCCATCTTCGCCCTAAGCAGATCTGGGAGGCCAAGGCATCGATCTCCATCTTCATCAACCGTTGCATCTTCATCACCGCCATCACCTCCATCCATCCCATCTAGATCTTGTTGTAATTCTTGCACTGGTTGTGGATTTATACAAGTACTATTCATCGATAATCGTTTTCATTACCATTGCCATGATGTTGTTTGCCTCCATGTTTGAATATATCATTAGTTCTTGGGGAGATGGAGAAACCCTAGTATGAGGTTGAAATAAGATAAAGTTTATTATAATATTCATCACTGTGACCATGTGTTAGATTGTCTTCATCTTGATGTTGGGAGAAGTTGATCTCTCAATATTTACCTCTTGTGGGGACTTGATGGAGTGAACTACTTGTTGGTAGACGGAGGGATGTTAGCACTTCAGTGACTATAAAGTTGTTGGCACCCGTTACGTATCAACTTGGGAATCGAGGAAACTCACAAAACACTATTCATACCATGGGATACGTCCTGCGGGATTATGTCCCTTAATAGCGCAGTAATTCAATTGATGTTGATTGTTGTCAGCTGTGGTTATGATTTGAGTAGTGGTTGCTGGCTCTTTGTCCAAATACGGAGTTCCTCCCACACGTACATAGTTGAGAATGTTCATGATAATAATCTTTATCTTAGTCCTTTATAGTACTAGTGTGTATCCGCTGATCCCTGAGAACGTTTTTTCTCGCTGAAGTTTCAAATCTCTTTTACATACGCGATATTTATTTTCTGTATTCAGTTTTGTTTACTTTACTCATTATTCTCTTATACCAAAAATCTCAAAACACCTTTTTACGCAATTCTCGCATTTTATCTCGTTGCTTAGAACTTTATTTAGTTTTTCTATTTTTAGTATTTATTTTAAGAATTCCTAGACTTCAGACTCCTGCTCCTTGTGTGATCGATGTCTTTATTTCGAAACTAGCTACAACCGATCTGTGCACTTGCAGTCATCAGACTCCGTCGCCTCAGATCGATCAAGCCGACACAAGGGGCGGCGACGTCGTCTCCACACCATGCAAGCTTTGCCGGCGGTGCTCCCAGCTACAACGGCAAGGGAGATCTAGGGGAGGGGTGGAAGTAGCCGGTGGGGGCTCCCCGGTGTGGCACGCCGCCACCGCCGTCGCACGGGAAAGGTTAGGATCGGGAGGCTAGATATCTCTAGCTCTACCATATTGGAGCTGACTCCTATGTATAGTTTTTTCGTACAGAAATAAATGATTTAAATTTGTTTATGTTCGCATGCATCTACACAGTAAAACGTTTTTAGACAGCGTGTGAATCTAGACCCATCCAAGTAAGTTATTTTAGGGAGTACTAGTTTGATACACTAATATACTGTCAAATGAAAGGAGAGGACAATATTCCATAATTGCCACTCAAGTGTGACCATTGGCACAAGGCACATAACAAATTTATAGGTGGGCATGCACTTGGAGGAGGGCATCATTTCCTGTTGATCCCCAACCAAATCATTGCCCGTAGACCCCCTCCTCTAATTCCAATTCCCGAGTCTTAACTTTTGCCCATCACCGCAAAAAGCAGGAGTAATAAACAAAGAAAAAAAGCGTAGAAAAAGTAGCCTATCAGCATCTGGACTGATTGGCGAAGGTCCAGGATGATACCTTGACAAGCCAACGAGTTTGATCCATGCCTCGGTTGATCGATCGTGAGCCAAGACGTACGTACTCCAGAGGCAGAGCAAAGCAATCATGCTGGTTTCGTGTCACACATCCTACCATGAATGCCTTCTCATCTGCTGGTACTAGTCCATTGGCTCGTCGGGCAAATCATTCATTCCGGTGACCATGACCGCTTGGTGATAGGTCACGTCTTTTCTTACCTGCGGTGTGAGTAGTGACAGTGGCCGGTGCTCCCATCCAAACCACTTCACTGGTTCTAATTTCTAAATGCAACGCATGAGGAGGCTCCAGGTAGCTTTGTTTGCCGACACCGAAACGAGAGCGACAATGCAATTCCCCCCGTAGGAGGGTCCCCGGAACCATCTCTGCTTTTCATTTGTTGAAGATTCGTGCTATACGTTTTACAAAATAACCCTCCCACCTTATTTCTCAGGCCGGCTGCAGTTTTTCTATCTAACCCCTAACGTTTTCGAATATTCTAAAAAAATTGTTTGCTTGTCTCCTCACAATCGATAGTCTTCTGCACGTTGCTGTTTCTTTTTCACCTTATTTTTTCTCGTACAATTTGAGGAATATTCAACAATTTTTTATGTACATTTTTAATTCTGAAAATGAAACATGCATAATTTATTTTTTCAACAATCTCTTTTGATAATTTTATTTTTCAACTTTTTATTTAATAATATTTAGACACTCTTACTTTGTTTCATCCTAGATTCAGAAGTTTCATACAAGATTCACACGTTTTACAAACTTGTTCTGCCAAGAGATATTCATATAATTTTTTTCACAAAATACATGCATAATGTCTGTTTCTTTTTCACCTCATTATTTCACATAATACATATTTCGTTGCTATGTGAAACCCTACACATGTTATACCGAGAACATGTTTCCTCAAATAATCTGTATAATGTCTGTTTATTTTTCACTTCATTTTTCTTATAAAATTTCAGGAATATTCAACGTTTTATGTACATTTTTTATTCTAAAAATGAAACATGTATAATTTGTTTTTTCAACAATCTCATTTAATATTTTATTCTTATACTTTTTATTTAACAATATTTAGACACTCTTACTTTGTTTCATCCTAGATTCAGAAGTTTCATACAAGAT
This sequence comes from Avena sativa, assembly GCA_916181665.1. Classification (NCBI taxonomy): domain Eukaryota; kingdom Viridiplantae; phylum Streptophyta; class Magnoliopsida; order Poales; family Poaceae; genus Avena; species Avena sativa. The sequence goes on along the minus strand of OV702283.1, from coordinate 405,945,095 downwards.
TCACATGTTTTACAAACTTGTGTCTGCCAAGTACAGAACTTGTACACTAATTTTTTTAAAGATTTATAAATATTAATATATATTTATTATTCACTAAACATTCCAGATTCATAAATTTAATCAACAATTTTTTCTACACACACGTTTCTTTTTCTTTTTCACCTCATTTTTCTCTTAAAATTTTAGGAATATTCAACAATGTTTTTATGTACATTTTTTATTCTAAGAATGAAACATGCACAATTTGTTTTTTGAACAATCTCATTTGATAAATTTTATTTTTATACTTTTTATTCAACAATATTTAGACACTCTTACTTTGTTTCATCATAGATTCAGAAGTTTCATACAAGATTCACATGTTTTACAAACTTGTTTCTGCCAAGTATAGAACTTGTACACTAAATATTTTAAAGATTTATAAATATTAATATATATTTATTATTTACTAAATATTCCAGATTCATAAATTTAATCAAAAAAATTCTACACACACAATTTCCTTTTCTTTTTCACCTCATTTTTTCTCTTAAATTTTCATGAATATTCAACAATGTTTTTTATGGACATTTTTTATTCTAAAAATGAAACATGCACAATTTTTTTATGGATATTTATACAGTGCAGATCATACATACAAATGCCAAAAAACATTAAAGATTCATACAAGTTTCAGTAGATTATTACACACATGATTTAGTCTGGATACAAGCAAGATCAAACATCAGTTTCATACATGTGTCACCTGTTAAGATAAAACAAGTAGTCTCACGACCTTAATCTGATATTAAAAATCATTCAAGAAATCATACAAGTTTCATCCATGAACAAAATTTGGAAAAAGGAAATATATATTTCATCCATGAACTAGATATGGTTATTTTTCATACACGTTTCCAGCATCACTTTTTAAAGGATTCATCCAAACAAGAAACTCAAATCAAAATCCAAGCACGAATGAAAAGAAAGGATCCAAACATGAAAAAAATCCATGCAAGATCCGTGTCAAAAATTTGATAATACATTATACCACGAATTTAATCAAGATTCAATAAAGGAAAAGTAGGGGCCCCAGATCCACGAATTTAAACAAAATTCATACAAGATTCAATAAAGATTCAATCAAGATTCAACCACGAATTTAATCCAAACAAAATATTCAATCAAGATCTATACAAGAAATTGTGAAGAAAAATATGAAGAACATTTCGGTGGAAGAAAAATGCGAAGAAGACTTTGGTGGAAGAAACTGAATCACAAATATTGATGGGTGGAGGAGCATGGGGGGAGGGGGCGGCCACCGCGCGCGTAGGCGACGCCGCTGCTCCATGGCGCCTCCCCCATCGGGGCATGTAGGAGGAGGAGGTGCTGGGCGATGGGCTGGTGCCGGGGAGGAGCAGGAGGAGGCATGGCGACGCGATTTGGGAGGCGTGCTTGGGGGTAGGTGGGAGGAGGCAGCTCTTGGAGAAGATGCTCTGGATGGATGGGTTGATTTTCATACATATAGAGGGTTAAAATGCAAAACGGTTGGACCCTTTTGACCAGTTTACCTTTGCACGAATCTTGAACAAATTGATGGCTATGATGGTGCCGGGGGCCCAACCTAGGAGGGGTAAATCCGCTCTCGAAACGAGAGCTGGTACACGCGCCGCGCGCGCCGTTTCTGTATGTTTATCTATCTCCAGACCCTCACGGTCAAGATCTTCCATGTGAAACCCATCATCATTGTTAGGATAATAAACTTGTTGTATTACCAGAGTCCAAATATCACAATATATAGTACATGTACAGGCGCAAATATACAGAAAACCCCCTAACACACAGGAAACTATAATATACAAATATATACTCTAACACCCCCCTCAAACTCATGGTGGATCCATAATACTGAGTTTGGAGAGTAAGAAGTCATGCTGCGCTCGAGTTTGTGCCTTTGTAAAGAAATCCGTCAACTGTAAATCTTGAAGCACATAATGAAGCGCAACAACCTGATCCTGCACCTGAGCACGTGTATAAAAAGCATCAACACCAATATGCTTGGTCAGCTCATGCTTGACCGGATCACGTGCAATACTGATAGCACCTGTACTGTCAGACAAGAGTGGAGTGGGTGTCATAACAGAGACCCCAAAATTCACAGTAAGCAGAAAGTGAACGACGATCCGTATGATCCCTCGCTCACGTAGCATCCGAGTAGCATTGGAGCTAGAGAGAGCTGGAACTAGGAAAGAAAAGGCGACGAGAGATCGTGCCACGAAGATAACGAAGGACACGGAGGAGATGACTGTAGTGAACAGTGGTAGAAGCTGAGACAAACTGACTCAGAATATGAACAGGATAAGAGATATCAGGACGAGTGACAGCAAGATAAACAAGACTCCCAACAAGATGGCGATAACGCGTGGGATCAGGAAGAGGATCACCATCAGTAGGACGAAGCTTAACATTAAGCTCCATAGGAGTCTCAACAGTGCGCTCATCCCCAAGAGCAGCACGAGCAAGAAGATCCTGAATATACTTTTTCTGAGAGATAGAAAAGCCATCAGAAGTGGAGAAGACCTCAATCCCAAGAAAATAGCGAAGAGGACCAAGATCAGTCATAAGAAACTGATCACGAAGACGAGCCTTGACAAAGGCAATACACTCAGGATCATCACCAATAATGATCATATCATCAACATAGAGAAGAAGAAGAGTGCGTCCACGAGGAGAAGTGTGAACAAATAGCGCTGGATCATGAAAACTATGAGAGAAACCAGCAGCAGTCACCACAGAGGCAAAGCACTCAAACCAGGCACGAGGGGCCTGTTTCAGGCCATAAAGGGAACGTCGAAGACAACAAACCATCCCATCGGAAACAGAATACCAAGGATAAGGCTGCATGTAAACCTCCTCACTCAACTCGCCATTAAGAAAAGCGTTCTGAACATCAAGCTGGGACACAGACCAGCGTCGAACAGAAGCAACAGCAAGAAGAGTACGCACAGTGGTCATATGAGCCACAGGGGCAAAAGCCTCATCATAGTCACAGCCGTGCTCCTGCTGAAAGCCACGAGCCACAAGACGCGCTTTATAGCGCTCAAGAGATCCTTCAGAGCGGGTCTTAATTTTATAGACCCACTTACACGTGATAGGACGAACACCAGGAGTGGGAGAAACAAGATCCCAGGTGCCAGTGCGCTCAAGCGCAGCGATCTCCTCAGCCATGGCAAGCTGCCATTCAGGATGACGCTCGGTATCCCGATAAGAAGTCGGCTCGAAGACGACAGAGAGACCATACTGACTAGGAGAGTAACGGTCTGGAGCACGACGCTGACGAATAGGCCGTGAAGAGGGAAGCTCATCGGCGGAAGACGACTCATCAGAAGAAGAGGAAGAAGGAACATCAGAGGAAGGGTTCGAAGCCGGAGAACGAGGTGGAGAAGAAACTAGGGGAGAACAAGGAGAACTAGGGGAACTAGACAGAGGAGAGGATGGCGCCGAAATCGAAGGAGGCGCATCAGAAGTAAGAGGTGGAGACGAAGGGACAGCAGGAGGTGCATCAGGAAAAAGAAGAAAAGAGATATCATCCACCAGGTAAGTACCAGAGGTGGGGCGAGGATAGAAGGACGCGTCTCATCAAACGTGACATCACGAGAGATGCGCATCCGACGACCAACGGGGTCCCAACAGCGATAGCCCTTATGCTCATCACTGTATCCGAGAAAAACACACTCAATAGACTGAGCGGTCAGTTTGGTGCGATCGCGAGGAGGTAGAAGGACATAGCAAACGCAACCAAATAAACGAAGAGTCGAATAGTCTGGAGAGCTACCAGAGAGACGCTCGAGAGGAATACCACCTTGAAGGGCAGCAGAAGGCTGAATGTTAATGAGGTAAGTCGACGTAGCGACAGCCTCAGCCCAGAAATGCGGCGGAAGAGAGGAAACAATCATCATAGCATGGGTAGTTTTAAGAATATGACGATGCCTACGCTCGGCGACACCATTTTGAGCATGGGCGCCGGGACACGAGAACTGAGCGAGGGTGCCCTGCTCAGCAAGGACACCACGCAGGTGCTGGGAGATATACTCTCCTGCAGAATCAGCACGAAACACACGAATAGGCGTGGAATACTGAGTACGAACCATGGCCGCAAAACGCTCATAAATAGAGAGCACCTCACTGCGAGAGCGCATAAAAAACAACCAGGTGTACCGTGAAAATCATCAATGAATAAAATATAGTATAGATGGCCCCCTTTGGAAGCAAAGGGAGAAGGACCCCAAACATCTGAATGAACTAAATCAAAAGGTCGCTGAGATATAGACACACTAGTAGGATAGGGAAGCTGAATCTGTTTGCCTAACCTACAACCCTGACATGAATGTAAATACACATCTCCCGAGACAGACCCCAGAAGACCACGACGAACTAAGGACGATAAACAGGAGCCACAAAGGTCACCCAGCCGATGATGCCACTGCTGAAAAGAGCCAGTTACAGAAGCAGCAACCGCAGAAGAACTAGTAGATGAAGTGTCAGTGAATGGAACACGAAGCCAGTCTAACACCCATAGCCCCGGAGACTCAAGACTGCGAAGACCAGCTCCAACCAGGGCCTGGGTACGGCGGTCCTGAACCGCACAAGAATCAGCGTCAAGAATGACACGACAACCAGAATCAGTAAGCTGACTAGCAGAGAAAAGGTTCATCTTAAGACTAGAAACATGAGAAACGTCAGGAATAGAGAAAGATGAAGTAGAAAGAGTGCCTCGACTGGAAACAGGAAGAGAGGTACCATCAGCCGTGATAACACGGACATGAGAAATAAGAGAGCGAAGAGCAGAAAGAATAGAGGACGCAGAAGTCATATGAAAAGAAGCTCCAGAATCCAGATACCACGGGGATGACGTACCTGACTGTGTAGAAGGTGGTGGTCGCGCGGTGCCAGAAGATCTAGGCACAGAACCAACAGTACCCGACGAGGAAGAGCCTGTAGCAGTGAGTAGACCACGAAGAATGTCCTGATCAGACAGTGCAACAACAGAAGATCCTGAAGAACCAGCCTGCCTACGAGCATGATACTGCTGACGTAAGCTAGGATCCCTCCTCCAGCAGCTAGAGACATCGTAGCCAGGTTTGCCACAGTAGGCACAGGGAGGACGAGGAGGTGTTGTCATACCACAAGGCTGCTGAGGCTGACTCTGGCCCTGGACCGGAGGAGTAGAGAGTATCGGCGGTACTGGGGATCGCAACGAAGCCGACGGCACAGGAGAACCATGAGCAGCAAGTACGGAGGGAACCTCAAGAAGATCAGCACCACGAAGACGAGTCTCCTCAGCACGAAGCTCAGACAGTACCTACGAGAGAGGAACACGACCACGGGCAAGCAGCTGGGCACGGCGCGGCTCAAACTCCTTACGGAGTCGCAACAAGAACTCAAAAACGCGCTGAAACTCCAGATCGCGCGCACAGTCAGACAGCAGGGACAGGTGGCACACACAGCTGTACGAAGAGAATCAAGCTGGCGCCAAATAGCAGCACTCTGAGTATATAACTCATCAACAGTAGAGTCACCCTGCTGAAGAGCATGCTCCTGGCGAAACACAGACAAGTAAAGAGCATCCCCAGACGGCTGATAGCGCTGACAAATAAAAGCCCACTGACCAGCAGCAGTGGGAAGACCCATGAACTCAGAAGCATACTGAGGTAGAACACTGAAAGTGAGAACAGCAGCAGCACGAGCATCCTCATCTATCCATTGAGTGTAGTCAGTCAGATCCTGAGGAGCATCGGGGGCAAGGGCAATAGGCGACGTAGGAGCAGCGGGGCGCGGCGGACAGGAGACCTCGCCAGAAAGCACACCCTAAAGACGAAGACCGCGCATGTGGACGCGCATAAAGGCAGCGAAATCAAGATAATTCGCGCCATCAAAAATCACCGGGCAGCTAGGAATCGCAAGATAGCTCGACGAGAAAGACATTTTTTTTTGCTCTTTTTTTTGACGAAAATCAGATCTGATCTGATCTGATCTGGTCAGATCCACAACACGCAGCAACAGCCGCGGCGGATGGGGTCGATAGGACGGGCGGCGGCTGGGCGATGGCCGGGAAGCGGCCGGGAGGCGGCGGCGGCCAGGCGGCGAACGGCGACAGGCCGGCGGGCGGGCAGGGCGGTCGGGCGGCGGCCGGGGCGGATCGGACGGGCGACAACGACCGAGGAGGACGGGGCAAGCTCGCAGGAGGCAAGGGAGAGGCAGCGGCGGCGGCCGGGCGCGGCGGCAGGAAGCCGGGGCGGGCGGCGGCTGCGAGAAGAGGAGCTAGCTTACAGCTCTGATACCATGTTAGGGTAATAGACTTGTTGTATTAACAGAGGGCCAAAAGCACAATATATAATACATGTACATACGCGAAGGGAACGCCTACGTCTCAGGCGACTGAGAAATAACTATTTCTCAGTCGGCCGACGTGGCTGGCTCAATCAAATGGAAACATGCATGATTTACAAGCAAAAAACTGTAACCAAATGGCTCAAATCGAATCTTGAAACCAAAATCCAACGGTGAACAAGATGACTATTTCTCAGGCGCCTGAGAAATAGCAAAACCGATACGCAAATATACAGAAAACACCTAACACACGAGAAAACTATAATATACAAATATATACTCTAACAATCGTCAACCTGAAAACGACAACACCTCGGTCGGTTTATTACACTAAGATAGGCATGGAAACTGGATTGATATATGTGTGTGATCCGGATGAAAAAGACCTCCTATGTTTGCTTATGTTTCCGGTAAGCGGGTGGCGCGCGTTGATTCGCTGGTGTCACGCACAAGATTAACCAAGAGTGGAAAGAGCATGCCGCGGCCACTGATTGAGACTATAAAAACTAGCCGTGCTTGGCTCTGGTCTCGTGTCGGGCAGGGATCCTTTCGCCGCCGCGGGCGTGCATCACCTCATATCAGTTCTCACCAACAACCGCCCCTAGGCTAAAGCTTATCCTACTCCACCAGATGACATGACCACCATCCTGCTTCTGGACTGATCGTCGACCGATAGCCTAGCTGGAGCGAAGAGAGAGGAGTACACGGTTGGCGCGTGGCACCAGCGCACAAAGTTTCGTGTAAGCTCGGCCGCGGGACACGTCGCCGTTCTGACTTTTTCCCGGCCGGTGCGTCGCGTACCTACTCACGATCTCCCGATCGCAACACGCTACGCTACAGGGTGAGCAGATGACCGGACTGTCGCTCGCTCGCGTGTCTGTGTATATGAATCTCCATCAGATCCCTGAAACTGGTTTGCGATGTTGATCGTCGGTGGAAGGCCTCTTCCTGGGTGGGTCTCACCGAACCTGCAGGACGCTCTCTGGCGAGACCGTGAGTGGGGAGACTATGCTCGTTGCTCCCCTAGACTGCCCGTACAGATTTTGCACGTACCCGTCAATCTTGAAGCAAAAGTTGCACAAACCAGTGATTTTAAAAGTTTGTTGCACAAACCGGTGACTCCACGAGTAATCGTTTGCAGGAGCTCTAATAACTTGATTAAGATGTAACAACCTGTAGAAAATCTATCTTTATACCGTTCTATGGATGTCAAAACGTGGCGGACTCCTGTCCACCGTCAGATCTATCATGTGGTCCATCTTCAGGTGGACCCTCTCGCACTCGCAATCTCGTCTCAGATCAGGGGCGGTGTCAATCGTCAGGTACCAGCATAGGATTTTTTTACAAATACACCCCTCTGCACATCTGCATTATCAAGAATACCCCCATCAAACATCTAATGTCAAATGTATCCTGGCGAAAGGTGGAAAAGCCGCCACGTGGCTCTTCCCCTCACTACACATGGCGGAGCAAAGATCCAGCCACCGGCACTAGCGGGAGGGCCTTCCCGTACCTGGCATTGGCGGGATGTTGTGGGGCTAGGTAGTAGGGCTGGCGGGAGGAACGTGTCGCCTCGTGAGCTGGCGGGAGGAACGTGCATGCATGCATAAAGTCTTGTTGCTACGGCGATTCGGTAGGCATACATGCATGCATGGAGTACAAGTAGTATTAGCTTTTTTTTTTCTCTCACTGGTATTACGCTGGTGTGCTAAAGTGAGACAGCTAGAGGCATGCACGCTGGTACCTTTCTTCTCTCTCTTCCTAATAAAAAGTTCCAATTCTAAAGTGGTAGGTGCAACTTAATTAGCATCCCGCCATTGTCATTGGCGGAATGGCCTTCTACCAGCGGAAACCAACGCCCGGCCATCTAACACCATAGGACCCACCACCTTCCGCCAAGGCCAAGGGCGGGAAGAACCTGCCGCCTCTCCCTATGGCGGGGAAAACCATCCGCCCCTGTTTCTGGCAGGAAGAGCCACATGTCACCTTTTCTGCCTTCGGCCAGGGTATATTTGACATTAGATGTCTAATGGGGGTATTTTTGACAATACAGATGTGCAAAAGGGTATATTTGTAAAAAAATCCCAGCACAGCACCGCAGCAGCGGGCGGTGCCAAAACCTAGCTGTAGCTAGATCCTGCTGGCGGCACGTCGTCTGCCTCTTATGGCTCTGACTATTCGGCGAAGCGCGATCATTACTGCAGCCAAGGGATTTGCCAGTGTTGTACGAAGTTTGGGCTAGGTGATGGGTGCTATATGCGCCGCCTCTACTCCTTTCTTTGTCTGGCCATGTTAAGCATGATGATTTCAGCTAGTCAAATTGGGCAGGAAAGGAGCTCACATCAGGACTGTTACAACGAGGAAGCATCAAGAATCAGCCGTATGTTATACCCAGGTAAAAATCGACAAAATTTTAACGAACTTTCCAAATTTTTGTAACTTCGGTGGAAACCGAAATATATTTTTTCTAAAAGTTTCGGACCATATTCGGTCCAAATTCAAAGACAATTAAAATTCAGTTGATTTTTTAAAAAAATTGACATAATTTTGATGTAAGAAATCCAAAATAATTTATGAAATTGACAAACTTACTAGTACCAAAAAAAATTCAAGGACGGTATGAATTTGGTCAATCTCACTCGACTTGAGTAGGACGTCTGATCTAATAAAACATTTTGAGCGCCGTCCAATCCTCTTTGCCTGATAATTTCCTCTGTGGGATGCACTGACGAACTGTCCCCGTTCTTTATCTACCATATCACACACACAAAAATATCGTTGTATCTGTACGCAACCATCGCCTCTCTCTCTGCAATCCCCTGACTCACCACACAAGAGTCCCCTCGTGCAAGTTCCAATCACGACCACCAAAGAGGACGGGGATGTAGTTATCATGCTCTATAGGTAATTGCTTATGAAGTTATCCAGATGTTTATGCTCTCTAGGTAATAATTATTCACCTATTACTTATAGAATTATCCAGTCAGGTGTTACAACATAGATATCATTATCAATTCGATGTAGTTACCACCATCTAAATTAAAATTATCCACACACTGCTTATAGAGTTATCCACTTGATCAGGTTGTAGTTATCAACTAATTTCAAATGGAGTTATCCACCTACTGCTTATAGAATTATCCGCCTGATTAGATTATAGTTATCAACTGATTCCAAAGGAAGTTATCCAAGTGTTCAGATTAGAGGCTACCCATGTGTTTGTCATATATCTATCATCATCAGATCGTTGTAGTTACCCACCATCCAGATAAAAGTTATCCACCCACTTCTTATAGAGTTATCCACGTGATCAGGTTATAGTTATCAACTGATTGCAGATGGAGTTGTCCGCCTACTGCTTATAGAGTTATCCACCTAATCAGATTATAGTTATCAAGTGAATCCAAAGGGAGTTATCTAGGTGTTCAGAATAGAGTTACTCATGTGTTTGTCATATAGCTATCATCATCAGATCGATGTAGTTCTATGCTCTATACGTGATAGTTATCTACCTATTACTTATAGAGATATCCTGCATATTGTTATAGCATAACTATCATCATCAATTTAACATAGTTATCATACCCTCTATGTAAAAGTTATCTACCCACTGCTTATAGATTTATCCACGTGATCAGGGTTTATACTTATCAACTGATTTTCTTTTGACTTATCCAGGTGTTTAGGGTAGAGTTACCCATGTGCCTGTTGTATGGCTATCATCACCAATTCGATTAGTTACCTACCCTCTAGATAAAAAGTATCCACCTACTGCTTATAGAGTTATCCACCTGATCAGGTTATAGTTATTTTTAACTGATTTTAAATGGAGTTATCCACCTATTTATTATAGAGTTATCCACTTAATCAGATTATAGTTATCAACTATATCCAAAGAGAGTTATCCAGACGTTCAGAATAGAGTTATCCATATGTTTGTCATATATCTATCATCATCATATCGATGTAGTTACCCACCCTCTAGATTAAAGTTATCCATCCACTGCTTATAGAGTTATCCACCTGATTAGGTTATAGTTATCAACTGATTTCAAATGGAGTTATCCACATAATTCTTATATATTTATCCACCTAATCATATTATAGTTATCAACTATATCCAAAAGGAGTTATCCAGATGTTCAGAATAAAGTTATCTATGTGTTTATCATATAGATATCATCATTAGATCGACGTAGTTCCATGCTCTGTTCGTGATACTTATATACTGCGGCACAAATAACTCAAATGTTATGGGTGAATAATCTTTGGTTCAACAAATTATCAGAACATACCAACATGGGATGTAGTTTTATAGGTCTCATTGCGAGTAGTGCAACGGTGAAAAGAGATTCTAAATCGAATGAACGGTTTAATCTACAAACCATTTTGAATTTTCACACGTGAACTGAGCTGGCTAATAAAAAATCTTATCCTTTAGTGATTGGGCAAGGAATCGTCGCGACGCTAAGTGGTTCCAACCGCTCCTGTCGAAACGCCCGATCTATGAAACATTTTAAATATGGTAAATATTCTCATTTTCGTACTTTTTTCGGCCTAAATTAGTTGACTTGATTTTGTCTAAATTCAGATATATCTAACACTAAAATAAGTCTAGATACATCTGAATATATACAAATTTGTCAAGTAATTTGGGTCTATGCGAGGGAGTATTTAATTTCAGCTAACATTTGTTTTTTGTCCTCATGTGATTAAGAGCTAAACAAACTATAATTTACTTCCTTGCTAGCAGATGCACTCTCGTGCGAGTGCTTAACTTGTGTTTTTTGTTGGCATCCTCGACATGCATAGCTCACCCGCACGGCCTGTTTGTTGTCAGACCCTCACACGGACATGTCAGAAAGATCGTTGTCCGACCCGCCGGAGTTTATAATCCATAGAACCGCCTGCATGCTCATTCATGTGATGGAAAGAAGGAATGCTACAGAGCCATGCGATGGAAGGAACGAATACTACAGAGCCATGTGATGGAAGGAAGGAAGCTTGTCTCTGGGGTTTGGCTCGCGACTTGGAGGAAATCATGCGAAGCGGCGAAGTGGTTCGGCTGTATCCGATTCGCCAGGATTTCTAATTTTCAGAATGGTCGCTGTGTAGTTATGTCCTATTTTTAGTCATTAGATCTAAAATTTATAGATTTTAAATCTTAACCGTCAGATTTATTTCCTGTGACTATAAACGGGCTAAGGCAATAAAATTCCCGCGACAACACAGTTTCACGAGCGGATGGTCGAGCTAGCCTAGCCCGTAAAACGACCCGGCATGTATATCTTTTTACAGTGGCATGAGAACTGGATCCCGCGTCCGGTACTAGTAGCACTTAGATTGGCAGTTACAGGAGAAACCTTTACTACCACCACCGCTACGTCCGCCAACCATACCTTGTGCCTTCAACCCCAAAATTTGCATAGCCTAGACAAAATTGGCCGTCCATGCCAGAGTTGATAACATAAAACTACCATTTTACATATCAATTTTCCTAAATGATACCAGATGATGTTTTAATCGCAAAAAACTATCAAGGAACCAACTTGTTGCAAAAAGCACTAATCCAAATTTAATCACGAATTGACACCGATTCTGATAGCGGGACCCATATGTAAGAAGAAAAGTTGCTAACCTCGACTGACCCCACCTACCAGCTCTACTAAAAATAATCAAAATATATATAAAAAAGGGACCCGTTGACCCCCATCTCCCCGTCGTGAGGCAGCACGAGTCCGTGGCCGCACTCCGGCGAAATCTCTCGCCGCAGCCCTCCCCTTCCTCTCTCAATGCCCTTGGACTCGAACAACTCCACCTCGCCAGGGCAGCCGCTCGCCTTGAGCTCCCGGTAGTACAGCTGCAACGCCCGCTCCTTGAGCCGAGAGTCGTGCTCCGCCGCGCACACCTCGCCGGGGTACCACAGCCGCAGCGCTTGCTCCTTGAGCCGGGAGTCGTGCTCCGCCGCGCACACCCGCACACGCTCGCACGGGATCTTCGCCACGGCAACACGAGTGTCGTCGTTGATGAGAGGGTCCGCGCCGTCCCCGAACAGCCACGGGTCTGCGCCGTCCCCGCGCATGGCGGACCACCGCATGACCGCCCAGCCTTCCTCGTATGCCGCGGGGAGCGGGTGCTTCGGTGCGAGGTACCCATAGATGTCGAACCCGACGTACACGACGGTGACTCCGACGATGGCCTGGAGGAGCACGGACCTGAACTTCCCCCATGTCTGTCATGGACGCCTCTAGCGCCAGTGTGAGGCAGAACCCCTCGAAGCAGAACACGACGACGTTGCAGGGCGAACATCATGCTCCAAAGGCCCGCGAACGCGCTCCGGCCGTCGAACGGCTGCTGCCTGCGCTCGATCAGGAGGCGGACGTACTCCTTGACGACGGCTGCCATGGCGAGGACGATGCAGGCGTTGGCGAGGAGGCTGAAGGGCGGGAGCACGGAGAAGGAGCAGACAAAGGAGAGCGCGACCTGCGCCGGCAGCAGGACCGCGAGCGGCGGCGGGAGGAGCTGCCTCACGACGGGGAGATGGGGGTCAACAGGTCTCCTTTTATTTATTTATTTTGATATTTTGATTATTTTTTTATTAGAGCTGACAGGTGGGGCCAGTCCACATTAGCAACTTTTCTCCTTACACGTGGGTCCCACTGTTAGAATCGATGTGAATTCGTGATTAAATTTGGATTAGTGCTTTTTGCGACAAGTTAGTTCCGATCTGGTAGTTTTTTGCGATTGAAACATCTTCTGTTATCATTTGAAAAAAATGACATATAAAATGATAGTTTTATGCTATCGAGTCTCTGTGCCAGGCTCCAGTGTTGCGGCCAGGGCGATCAGACTAGGGCGAATGGACGGAGCGAACCCATGCGGGGTCGGCCTGGGCGCGTCCAGGCTAGAGGACGGCGTGAGGCAGCCCGGCTAGATGTGAGCAGACGGCGTGGGCGGCGGGCCAGGCGGCGAACGACATGGACGCGGGGCATGGCCGAGCGGCACAGCGTGGCTAGGCGATGGGCGGCGGACATGGGCGGTGGGGCTGAGCGCCGAGCTGGACGGTGGACGGCGGATACAGTTCCGCAAGTTACAGGGTCTATTCTTTTTGCTAAGTTCCGGATTGTATAATAGGTTTTTAGGTTTTTGTGGACTGATGTATTTACAGTTATGGTTAAAGATGCTCTTACACTTTAATCAACTCATTAGAGCTCTCTGCAAACGATTACTTATGGTGGTTTGTGCAACAAAACTTTGAAGTCACTGGTTTGTGCAAGTTTGCCCCAAGATTTCTGGTACGTGCAGTTTCCTCAAACTGCTCGCTCGTGGAGTAGGAGTAGGAACATTTTGCCTGGCTTTCGGGACAGGAAACAGTGCGGCGCGGCGGACGAGAGGAGCAAGTGGATGGCGTCCCTTTTGATGCGGAAACTCCGGTGCGGTGGCTGGCTGATTCCGACGTGAAAAGGCAGCGGGGAACGAGATTGGGGGATTGGATCGATCTGTCTCGGTCGACGCAGCTACCGCGCGAAAATCAGCGGCAGCCGGCAGAGCTTGGCCTCGTGCGGCAGCGGCGCCCGCGCCGACGGCGGCTGTGCCTGTTGTGTGGCCTCGACTCTGCAAGTTGAAGAGATCGATCGGCAATGATGCCGTGCGAGACCGAGGAGGGCAGGTACTAGTATTGATGCATGCTAGGACGACTGTTGTGCCCGTGTGCCTGATTAACACCACTGTTTTGGCCTGTCACGCTGCCGCTCTGCTCGTTGCTTGCCGCTTCCTTGTGTCTCTGTCCAGCGCAGCTCAGCGCAGGCAGGTGGTTCAGACAAGTTTATGGCGCCAACAACCTCATAGTACCCGGAACAGCCGGCGCGACATCCTGCTCTAAGAGCATCTTCACTCGTTTGCCGAATCCAGTCCGAAATCCGGACTGGCCGGACGGCGCAAGTTTTCGGTCTGAGTACACGCAGTTTCCCACTCGCGTATTCAGGCCGAGTTTTCGGATCGCCCGTTTCGCTCAAATTCGGCTCAAATTCGGTTCAAGTTTCGTCCAGATTTTGCAATAGTTCGTCATAGAACATTTTAAGACCAAAGTTCGGTGAAATTTTAAACAGAGTTCGGCGAAAATGTAACATAGTTCGGCCTGCAATAAAAGTACAACATATTTCGGCCAAGTTCGGCCAGTTCATGCTCGACATCTATGTCGTGTTGCCCCTGCGTATCCATAGGTGCTCGACAAGATCATCGTGCAGCTGTTGATGCATCGCCGGATCTCGAATCTCCTGACGCATTGCGATGAATGCAGCCCATGTTGGAGGCACCTGATGATCAGGCTCGACAAGAGGACCCTGTCTGTAGGATGACTCGTCCTCCTCGAGCAAACTCACTGGATCCTTCCTCTCATCCTCAATGATCATGTTGTGCAAGGTCACACAACAGTTTATCACTTCCCACATCTGATCTTTCGACCAGGTCATAGCAGGGAATCAGACAACTGCAAACCTCTGCTGGAGCACACCAAATGCCCGCTCCACGTCCTTCCTGCAAGCTTCCTGTTCCTTGGCAAAGTGAGAATGCTTGGGGAGCATTGGGCTTGATATAGTCTTCACAAATGTTGGCCATCTTGGATAGATGCCAGATAGTATCCCTTGTTGTAGTGGTGCCCACCGGTCTCAAATTCTATGGGGGAGCATGACCCTCAACAAGCTTGAAAAAGACAGTTGAGGAGTTGAGGACGTTGATGTCGTTGTTCGATCCTGCCATGCCAAAGAAGGAGTGTCAGATCCAAAGATCATGTGTAGCAACTGCCTCAAGTATCACAGTGCATCCTCCTTTGTGGCATTTGTACATTCCTTGTCATTCAAATAGTCAGTTCTTCCACTCCCAATGCATGCAATCTATGCTTCCAAGCATACCAGGAAATCCTCTACTTTCATTGACTGCGAGGATCCGAGCAGTGTCGTCAACAGTGGGTGATCTCAAGTACTGTTCCCCGAACACTACAATCACTGCCCTGCAGAATCTATACAAGCAATCAAGGGCGGTGGACTCGGCGATGTGGAGATAGTCATCGGCACTATCAGCCGGCGCTCCATATGCAAGCAACCTCATCGCCACGGTGCACTTCTGAAGCGAGGAAAACCTAACCAAGCTGGTGCAGTCCTTCTTGCAAAGAAAATATGGGTCGAACTCCCGGATGGCATGCACGATCTTGAGAAAGAGCTTCCGGTTCATTCTAAAACGGCGGCGAAACACGTCCTCTCCATGGAGTGGCTGGTCGGCGAAGTAGTCGGCGTACAACATGTAGTAGCCCTCTATCCTTCGTCTCGCCTTGCACTTCCGGCGACCTGGTGCCGAACCACCCGCGCTTTGGCTTCGCCATCTGCATGTACAGCTGGGCGAGCGATGCGAGGATCTGCAAGTGCTCTTCACCTTCGGCGACCTCGACGCTCTCCTCCTCCAGGAGTACGGCGAGCATCTCCTTGTCATCGGAGTCCATGGCGAGTATCTCGTCCTCGTCGGAGTCTGTGTCGAGTATCTCGTCGTCGTCGGAGTCCATGGCCGAATACGACCAAAATGTCGAACACTTGGCGGGCGTGATGGTGGGAGCACGCAGCTAAGCAGAGCTACGGCGAGGCTAGGTCAGCGAGATCGGCGGCTAGAAGGCGTGGAGTTGGGCGGCAACTACGGCGGCGTAGCTAGAGGCGTGGGCATGTCTCGGCGCGCAGGAGCTCCGCTGGCGAAGTCATGGCGACAGGGGGCACTGGGAGCTCTTGGCGGCAGTCTGGGCGAGTGGAGTGGGTGGGAATGGGAATGTCTCACCGATAGAGCTGGCCCACGCCCTTTTTTTGCGGCGTTCGGTGTCCCCAGGGCGTACCCGGGAACCTGGCTTCGGCCTGGGTAGGCCGGACCAAAACACGCCGAAATCCGGACGAAAACTGGTCCCTGGGTACGCGACTAGGCCGATTTTCGGCGTCCGGACCAAATTTCGGCGTCCGGATCGGCGTCCTGGGTAGGCGAGTGGAGATGCTCTAAGGGCATCTCCGCCGGACCGACCCATCCGGTCCGAGTGTGTTCGAACTTGTCCATGCGGACGAGCGGGCCCGCATGGGGCGTACGCGGCGTCGCAGCGGGCGACCCATCCGGAGAAATGCGTCTGTCTCGACCTATCCATGCATCTAATTTGGGACTAGGTTGCGTCGGCCCGGCCAGCATGAGGTGTCCTCCATAATAATTCGTCCGGACATCCCCGCCAGTGGCACAACAGACACTCTCCTCCCCCAAACCCTTGCGCACTACATATCCCTCGGTCTCGAGCAGGCGCAGTCTTTGCCGCTGCCACCGCCCTCGCGATATCGAGCGTCACCACAGGCCACGCGTGTTGCCAGAGTTGTCTGGCCCCGCCATAGGCAACTCCGCTGCCCTCGGTCTTCGCCATTGGACTAGGCGCGTCACACCCTCTGCGTGGCGTACAACCTGCTCGATCAATTGCCTAAGGTACGTTCGCCGGTCCGTTTTAGGTTCTGTCCGGCCCGCTACGGGAGTTGTCATCGCCATTGACGGTCGGATACTTTGCAGATGGGCAGCAGCCGAAGGGCAATGGAGTTCTTCTACGAGAATTTCGTGGAGTCATCGTCCGACGGTGAGACCAAGATTCTGCTGGCGGCTGCACAGATGGTGTACAAACACTACCTCATGCCACCGCACAGAGGTGGCTCGTCCAAGCGGCACCAAGCCAACCAGGAGCACGACCGAGAAGAAGTTCACATACGCCTTTATAAGGACTACTTTCATCCAACTAATCGAGTCTTTAAAGAGAAGGCATTTCGCCTCCGCTATCGGATGTCGAGAGACCTGTTCTTGCAAATTCTCAATGTGGTGACGAAGTACGATAACTACTTCGAGGATAAGTACGATTGCACCGATAAGATTGACTTCTCCTCTTACCAAAAATGTTCTGCTGCCATTCGGCAGCTTGCATATGGATTCCCCGGTGACCTCCTCGATGACTACATGCGCATGAGCGAGTCCACATGCCATGAGGCTATGTACCGGTTTTGCAGCGCTGTTATTGCGGTGTTTGGCAAAGTTTACCTGAGAGAGCTAAACACCAAAGACACTGCCTGTCTTTTATACATCAACGAGAGAAGGGGGTTTCCTGGTATGCTTGGCAGCATCGACTGTATGCATTGGCAGTGGAAGAACTGTCTCTTAGGTTGGCAGGGGCAGTTCAAAGGGCATGCAGAGAGGTGCACCGTCATACTAGAGGCTGTTGCATCACATGATCTCTGGATTTGGCACTCCTTTTTTTGGCATGGCTGGATCAAACAATGACATCAATGTGTTGCAGCGGTCTCCGGTGTTTGCTAGTCTGGCAGAAGGCAATGCCCCACAGATTTATTATCAGATCAATGACAATCCATATGATATGGGTTACCACCTTGCTGACGGTATCTACCCCTCCTAGGCCACCTTTGTGAAGATAATCCGCAATCGTAGAGATGAGAAGTGAAGAGGTTTGCGAGAGAGCAAGATGCCGCTAGGAAGGATGTGGAACGAGCATTTGGTGTGCTTTAGTCAAGGTGGACTATTGTTCGGTATCCTTCTAGAACATGGAGCACAGAGATGATGTGGAATATGATGACTACTTGTGTCATCATGCACATGCATCGTCGAGGACGAGCGTGATGATGGTATCTTGGATCAAGGTTGGGACTTTCAGATCAGTTGGTTGAGCCAGAGCCAGGTCTAGCGTCGTCGGAAGATTTCATGCAAGTGTATAAAAGTTGCAGCACAGGCAAACCCATGAACAACTTCAACTGGATTTGGTTGAGCATATATGGGCTCGTGTGGAAAATGTCTAATCCTCTATTTGTTTTATATAATTTAATTGACGATTTAGTTATTTTTCATCGAACCATGCGAGACTGAACTATTTATATATAAGCACTTTTTTAATTTGATTATCTAGTCTAGTTTATTTACATCCTAAAAATTAATTATGTGATAATATTTAGAAAAATATAAAATCACTGTCAAGCGTTGCCCAAGCGTGAACAAATGGATCGCGCTGCTGGACGCGGCTGACCGAACAGACCGAACCTCTATCCATATCAACCGTGGCCCGACCCACGTAAATAGAAACGGACCGTGCGGACGGCCTAAAGCACTCATGGTATCATTATGAATGTACAAGCCGAGCGAATTAATCTGCCCGATAGAGATGCCCTAAGCTCAAGTACCTCTAGTGCCAGCATCCGCACAGTAATTCCACCATCCTAGGCAGCACATGTGCTCACCGTACAGAAATTATTGAACGAACACAGTCCAACACTCCAACTCCGACTCTTCGTGAACTCCTGGTTCGCGAGTGGGTGCGTGAGACAAAACTGAACGCGAGAAGCACAGTGGAACAAGCAGAACGGCGCGACGTGCAGACTGCTCATGATGTGATGTGTAACTGAGCCCAGATTCGATCCATCATCGTTCAGAGATCGTCCAGTTTACCTACTGCTTCCGTTCATCCATCATGTCCCTCCCTCCTCCCGTGCCACTGACCACTGTAGAGCACACTGCCCGTTGAGTCAGCAGTGAAGCATTATTCTCTTGCAGACGCAGCATGAAGCTCTGCGGCTGGCTACAGACCTAGCACAATGCTCTGAAGACGAGACGGGTCGTTGAATGTGTACAGACCAGATTTTTTTATAAATATAACCCTCTGCAAATCGGTATCGTCAAAAATACCCACCTTTAAAAGTGTTTGTTAAAACTGCCCTGGCGGGACGTGGAAAAGCCGTCACGTGGCTCATCCCGCCACTGCGCATGGCGACGCTTGCATCCCGCCATGGGAAGAGGCCAAAAGAGCATCCCGCCCAAGGGGTTGGCGGAAGGGGGTGTCCCATCGCTTCTTTACTGGCTTGTTTCCCCTTAATTAGTGCCTCTTTTCTCTCTCCCATTGCATGCATATAACACCAGCGGCTAGCGTTTAGGATATAAATTTTGATGCACCAATAGTTTGATTCGGGAGATGAAGTAGTGGATGAAAAGACAGATCAAGGTTAGCACTTTCGATTGTTTATTTTCATGTGCAATAGTACGGTAATGTGACATTAGCTTGTTAAGTATTGTTGCTAACTTTAGCGAGAATATTGTATGGCAAACCAGCGCAGGGCAGGAGCCCTTTTATAGCCTTCAATTATAGTACGAAAGTTAGCGGGCAAATCTGCATGCAGTGCGCTTATTTCGTTGGTCATGTTTCTATGGTAGGGAATCTGCATGCAGTGCAGTAATTTCGTTGGTCATGTTTCTATGGTAGGGAATCTGCATGCAGTACAGTAATCACTGTACTCCTAAACGTCCCATCTTTTCTCGTAGCCGACTGCAGCCAGGGATTCCTGCCCACCAGCCACCACTTCCGGCCAATGGAAATGCGGGATGTCAACCTACCGCCAAAAAGGAAGGCGGGATGACACGGGGCATCGTTCCGCCAGCGGGAACCTGTCCTTTGTTGACGTGGCTCTTGTCCTCCCGCCAATGACAAAGGCGGGAA
Organism: Avena sativa; assembly: GCA_916181665.1. NCBI lineage: Eukaryota > Viridiplantae > Streptophyta > Magnoliopsida > Poales > Poaceae > Avena > Avena sativa. The sequence goes on along the minus strand of OV702283.1, from coordinate 405,925,183 downwards.
CGCCCTTCCGCCTCTCCCTGTGGCGGTATGATAGCACCGCCATGCACGGAGGCGGGATGATCCACGTGGCAGCTTTTCCACGTCCCGCCAAGGTAGTTTTGACAATCACTTTCAGATGGGGTTATTTTTGGCTATACCAATCTGCAGAGGGTTATATTTGTAAAAAAATCTACAGACCATGATGTCTGCACGTCATGGTCTCCTGCAGCTATGCCGTGCTCGCCTTGCTTGGTTTACTGGAATTCAGCACCTAGCGCAGTGGCGAAGGACGAAAAAAAATCGAGGTCTGGCAAACTCTGAAGTATAAAAATTCGATGCAAAAATTAAAATAATCAGGACATATTAATACTATATAGTAGAAATTTTTTTCTAAAATTTCAACGCTCTCGTCAGGTTATTTCTTCTACAATAAATAAAGCCTGGCTATTGTTGGTTGATCTTCTAAAATGTCCTAAAAAAATCCCGACGCTTCCTTTTGGGACTATATGGACTCTCTAGCTTTTTCCTCTTTTTGTTATTTTATTACTACACAAATGCTTACTGCTCTAGCACCCAAACAATACCCAAATATATTTCATGGAGTTGAGACAAAATCACTAGTGGCTGGTGGCCGCTTGGTGTAGCCTGCTGTGCCGACGGCCGCAGCTGAGCCTTGATGGTGCGGTGGCGCTGACCTCCTCTGGCTTAGCCCGGCTGGCTGTGCGTCGCACCATCCGGTCCGGTCATTGACGGTGCCATTATGTCGAGTACATGAAAAACAGAAACATACGAGACCTAGAGGAAACTGTCAACGCGAGCCTCAAGAGCTGCTCCTTTGCGTCCCGATGCTCCCGTGTGTGTGGCCCGGTAAAGACCCAGTTGAAAGAGCTAGGAACCAAACATGGCCCAGCTAGGTTTACTTCTTTTCTTTTTCGGAAACAAACAGAAAATGCATGAAATCCTATATGGCCCAGCTAGGTTTACTTCTTTTCTTTTCCGGAAACAAACAGAAAATGCATGAAATCCTATATATATACACGTATATGTGTATATATAGGAACGTTTTGCCCAAAAATTGAGGTAGGGCGGATGCCCTGCCTTGCCCAAAGGGGAGCTCCGCCCCTGACCTAGCGTGTTTTCGTTGCAAACAATCTGAACCGAAACCGAGTTTTAATTTTTTCTTTGACAAGTCCAATGCGCATTCACTCTTTCTCTTTGTACTCTCTATCTCTCATCGATTCTCCAAAATTCTTTGTGTTTCATTCCTTTGCAGCATCCAGAGACATTTGATTGCAGAATTCCTAAATCTTGAAACCATGTAGAAATCCACTTCACGTCACATGATAATCATACTCCCTCCGTCCAGAGATAACCGATTTGGTTTTGTCTAGATTCAAATGTATCGTCAAGTGAGGAGGAGATGGACTAGGGTGACCCAATCATAGCGTTTTTTAAACTTTTTAAATGTTTTACAAATGTTTTTCGACGAAGATATAAAGATACTATATCTATAAGAGAAAACTAATTTAGAAAAGAACCTCTCGTGAAACCCTCCTACTATCACTAGTAAACTACACATGCTTTGCACGACTACTTTTTTTTACGCATGACAATATCTTATACTGAGTATTACTAAGCCATAATAATATCCTTCATGATTCATAATTTGGGTGCAACACTTGGTTGACTTTGAATAAGTATCTCACAAATATTTTTAAAGTACTCCATTTGTTCCATAATATAAGACCTTTTTGCAAGATGTTATAATTTCCCAAATATCTTATGCCGTGAGATGGAGGGGCTACTATTCGCACGACCGTCGACCTTTGCAAGGTTTTTTTCACGAGCAACCCAGTTGGGGGGAACTGCCCTCGTCCACCTCGAGGTGGTCGCTGTCCGGATGTAGCAGCAGGGCCGATCAGCCTAGATCCGGTCCGAATCAGCCCACAGGCCTAGATCTAGTCCAGATTGGGCCATGCACACCCCCGCTACCACACTGCGATATCTCGGTCACTACCGCCATCCCAGCATAGGCAGGTGTGACCCCGCTTCCTCCACCATCATGACCCACCCAAGGTCGTGCGCCGTCGCCAGAGGTCCATGCCACGTCGCCGCCGTCTCGCACAAGTAGCACCACACGGATTGACGTCCTGTCTTAGGAGCCCTTGTCTTGTCTTAGGAGGCCCGTGACAAAAAAATCATATATATAAATTTTTTGTTAAATTTTGTAATGTTATTATGAAATATAGTAGTATTAGTTTTATATTTTCCTACTAAATTAATATCATGCTAAAAATAATGGTCAGAGAGACTATATATTTTCGATAAGATGTACTACATCCGTCCCAAAGTTTAAGGCTTTTTTTTGAAAAGTCAAAGTACAGAAACTTTGACCAAACTTTAAAAAAAACTATCAAGAACTATAATATTATATAGCTACCAAGTGAAAATATGTTTCATGGTGTATCAAAAGGATATGAATTTGTACTATAAATATTAATATTTTTCTCTAAAAATTGTTCAAATTTTACGTAGTTTGATTCTTGAAAAAAAAACCTTAAACTTTGAGACGGAGGTAGTATTTACACACGGAGATACTACTACATACCTTACTACCATTCTAAGAGTACTGTATAAGTAATTTATATTTTCCTCTCGTTCTAGGGGAGTTTTCTAGATGGTGTTAGTTTGAAGATTCATTTGCCAAGTAGGAGGGATTGAGCACGTCAAATAGATAGATTATATTAAGGGCGGAAGGATTCTCGCAACCTTAGCGATCGGCCATGGATTAGGGCATGCCATAGTTACTGTAGATTCCACCTTTCCTCCAATGGCACATGTACACGTTGTGCCTACACGCATACATACATATAGTGCCTAACGTGGCTTTCCTATCCTGGTCTCTTTTCCTGAACGTGTAAAACTCATCGTTTCTCCACGCTGCCACGTAACGGTTGTGCCCCCTAACGTGGCCTCCTCTGGTTTCTCCAGCGTGTTCTTCTCTTTTTCCCTGTATCGCCTTCGTATCGGAGACGCCGATGAGATCTACACCTGCCTTCTTCCGCTTGGTTCTCGTTGTCCGGCCGGCTTTTTTCTAGGTATTCCGTCGTCTCCCTCGATTTCTTCTCGTTAGCTACTCATTTTGCATGCCTGTATGCTGATGTGCGTACTCGTGTGTGCTCCTGATTTTTAGGATGCCGTTTGCCGCTGTATCTCCCCGTGCCTCTAGCCACGTTCTTCCTCTGCCGCCAGTTCCTTCTCCGCGGCATCGCCGTGGTCTTCGAGATGCTACAGATTTGCCCATTGCTTCTCGACGGCGCCAACAACGAGGTCGTTATTTTGTTTCTTCTGGCCGATCCGTTCCGCCTGACCTGTCTCGGCCGATCGATGCCTCTGCGCAGTCTGCTTCTGCTGACCAGTTGGTGCAGCCCTCTCCTGTTGATCGTCGGGATGAACCGGTTGTTGCTTCGGTGGATTCTGCGTCGCCCTCGCATGTACTGCTTCCTCAACATGTTGAGGTCCCTTCCTCGCATGTGCCCACTCCGTCCCGACGGCGCAGGCGGCCTGTCTCTGATTCTCCTGCTCCGGCGCGGCGACGTCGTGTGCAACAAGGTATGGTCTCTGCTGATTACCCGTCTCCGGCCGTACCCGAAGTTTCTGACATTGTTGTCCACGTTGTTCTCCCAGGCAGCGTTTCTCGCCGGCGGGGCCGATCCGCTTCACCTCTGCCTGCTCCGGCGTCATGTCGGCAGCGTGTTTCAGAGGAGTCCTCTACTGTCTTCAATGAGCAACCTTACTGTACTTCTACGGGCGCTTATTTTCCGTGTCCTGACCACGGCCTTGGCACCACTTCGTCCGTACGTCGCCGCCGTGACCGGTCGTCGTCTCGGGGCCGACCCCGCCGTTCTCGCGGCTTTATTTCATCTGCTTATGCGCGGCTTCCTTCAGGTAGAGACGTTCAGCCTGTCGGCGGTACTTCTTCATTTGGATTGCCGTTCGACCTTCCCGGCCCTTCCATCGCTTCTACTGACGACTTACCTACCGAGCCGGCTGATGGGCTGCATGTTGGTTTTTTCTCTGAAGAGCAGGCTGCGCGTAGAAGAGAGATTAAGATGGGAAAGCGTCCTTTGTATGATGTAGCTGGTACTGTTCCTCACCATACTGTTGTTGACGACGTCCTTTTTCTTTGTACTATGATCTCTGATGCTCTCTTCCATTCTACTGCCTGGTTTTTTGTGCCTCCTTGCTTCCTTGCATGTGATGTTCGTCACATTACACAAGACAGAGATTCGATCCCATGGACTACTTATTTTGGCGCGAGCTCTTCCGTTAATGGTTTGCTTTTTTGCTCTCGTGTTTTTTTGTTGCATATTTCATATCGTTCACTTGGTGGCCCAACAAAGGAAGCTGCGCTCTTAATTGATCTACTTTCCCCTGTTGTTTGCAGGTCTGCCTGACGATTCTTCTGAAGACGATAATCCTGCTGGTTGGCCGTTTGGTTTAAATGATGGCCTTTGTATAAATTCTAATTCGGTATCTCGGTCATATGGATTGCCACGGTGGGCTCCTTTACCACGTGCCTTTTCTTCTGGATTAACCTATTCACATGGAGATGTTATGTCCCACTCTGCTGGTATTCATGCTGGGCCATCCACTGATTTACATGAGAATGACTTACCTGCTGTTCAGACTTTGCGCCGTCCAGGTACATTGGCTTCAAATCTGACTGAATGTACAAGTTTATTCGGTATTTTTCCCAACCGTTTATCATTGTCCGAGGTTTATTGTTGGCTTCTCTACTATTTGTTGCTCTTTTCTTTTTGCTGCTATTACTAAAATTTACTTGCTTTCTTACGTTTAGCTGCTGCTACACCTTTTGTTCCTCGCCATAGAGTGAGTACAAATCGGCAGATGCGTAATTCCATACGTCAGCACCGTGCGCTGCTCAAAGCGGGCTTTCAGCCTGGTAATGTGGAGTTGCCTCTTCCCGCGGATTTTGTTGCTCTGCTTAAGAGTATGTCGTCCATTCTGCAATCTCTCTTTGTATTGTATGCATTCATCTCGTGTTCTTGCTGCTGATACTCTCATATTTATTTCAGGAGCATGGCCTGGGAGATCTTACTATGGTCCGCCTCATCATCTGTGTCGTCACTGTGGTGCTTGCTTTTGGTATGAAGAGCGTTGTACAAAACTTAGTACAAAGAAGCAGGTCGTTTACACGCGGTGCTGCCGTGGTGGAAAAATTTCTCTTCCAATCTATCCTCGATGGCCGTCTCCGTTGGTTGAATTACTTCGTTTTTACGGCGGACCTGTCTCTAATCGTTTTATGCGCATGATTCGTGAATACAACTCTATGTTCGCTTTTACTTCTCTTGGAGTCCATGTTGATAAGAGTGTGAATGTTGGGACCGGTCCGTACTGTTTCAAAATATGTGGAGTAGTTTGTCATGAAATTGGTTCTCTTCTTCCTCCTCATGATAATCCTGTTCCAAAGTTTGCCCAACTTTACATTTATGACACTCAGAATGAAGTTGATCATAGGATGGATATATTTTCTTCTGATGGTGGTGAGCTTATTGCGTCTTCCAGCCAATTTTCAGTTCAATCTAATGCTCATGAAAGCAATATGCAATCTGATGCTGTTTTGGATGAGGATATTGCCCCTGCTTTTCGGCGTCGCCATCGGTGGAGAGAGGAGCCTGACCGCCATATTGTTGATGCTCTTAGAATCATGTTGAATACATACAACTCTTTGGTTCAAACATTTCGTATGGCTGAGCGAAGGTTATTTTCTCCTGAGACTCCTGATGTTGCTATCCAATTGTTTGGACATGAGGGAACAGACCATGGCAATCGGTATTCCCTTCCGGCTGCTTCTGAACTAGCTGCTCTTATTGTTGATGGCTTTTCTGTTGAAGCAAGTAGATTTGATGTTATTGTTCAAAAAGACGCGGGCCATTTTCAGCGCGTGTCTCCTCTTAATCCTTCTCTTATGGCTCTTCAGTATCCACTTTTATTTCCTCATGCTTCGATGGGATTTCATCTTGGAATAAAGTACCGAGATGTTGAAGGTGCTTCTATTGGTGCTCGGCAGGATGTATCTATGCTTGAATATTATTGTTATAGATTTCACTACCGAAGAGGAGAGCCAAACCCGTTTACATGTTGTGGTCGATTATGCCATCAGCTTAAGGTGGATTCTTTTTATTGCGTCGAGTCCTGTCGGCTTAGTTATCATTTCTGGAATCAAGATAACCTCCGGTCCGAAAGTTACCAGGGTTTATCTGATGCTCTTGGAGAAGGAAATTCAACAGGAAAGAATGTTGGGATTGACTACATTCTACATTCCAGTTATACCGGCAGCCCACGTTACATGGTGCAAAATTATCAAGATGGAATGGCTATTTGCCGTGTTCATGGAGCTCCTGATCTCTTTATTACTTTCACATGTAATCCTAAGTGGGACGAGATAGTTGATGCATTACTTATGGAACCTGGTCAGATATCCGCCGACAGACCAGATATTGTCACTCGTGTGTTTAAGATGAAAATTAATGAGTTTAGTACCGGTGTCCGAAAAGGAAAAACTTTTGGTCCTATCCATGCATGTAAGTCCCTTTTTTACTCTTCCAACTGCCTACAGTTCTTGAGTGTATTTATTTTATTTACCTCTCCATTCTTCTATCTTCTAGCCAACAGTTTTTTTATGACCCTTCTTTTTTGTATCTCTCCATTCGTCACCCTTTTTTTGTTCTCTATTTTCTATTTACGCATAGTTCTACATGGTATGCAGATTTGTATGTTGTTGAGTTTCAGAAGAGAGGGTTACCTCATATACACTCTCTTGTGTGGTTAAACGCTGACACTGAGGATCCTACACCATCTACAATTGATTCTTACATTTCAGCAGAAATACCGGATTATAGAACTGATCCTCTTGGGTACGCGCTCGTGGAGGAGTTTATGGTACATGGTCCTTGTGGAGAGTACAATCTGCAGTCTCCTTGCATGAAGAATGGTGTTTGTTCTAAACACTATCCTAAAGATTATAACGAGGAGACGACGATTGATGGCTTTGGTTTTCCCGTATATCGTCGTCGGAACAATGGTCGTTTTGTTACAAAGAACGGAATTCCTTTAGACAACAAGTGGATTGTGCCACACACTTTGTTATTGTTGAAGAAGTTCCAAGCCCATATTAACGTCGAATGGTGCAATAAAACCAATATGCTAAAGTATCTCTTTAAGTATCTTGCTAAAGGACATGACATGGCTAGAGCACGCCTGCGTTCTATGTACCGCTCTTCGAATTCAGAATCAGCGGGCATCAACAAAATAGATGAGTATGCCAGATGCAGGTGCTTCTTAACACTGTATTTCTATTTGTTTGGGGATAGGCTTTAGTACTTTCGGGCAGTTTGTTTTCTTTTTGTTCACTGCTTCATATTAACATGTTTTCTACTTATCCGTGATACAGATATCTTTCCACGTGTGAGGCCTGTTGGCATATGTTTGCATTTGATATCCATGTTCGAGAACCTTCTGTTCAGAGATTGGTAGTCCATCTCCCAAATATGAACAGAGTTATCTTTGGTGAAAATGATGATCTGGCTACTGTTTTATGCAACCCAAACAAGTACAAAACTATGCTAACTGAGTGGTTTACTGCCAACCGTCGTTCCCCTGATGCCCGGTCCTTAACGTACTTGGAATTTCCGTCCAAGTGGATTTGGGATGGACAGAATAAAAGGTGGAAAAGGAGAAAGCCTGACGACAAACGGAAGCCGAAGTTTGGCCCTCCCATTGGTCGGATTTATAATTGTCATCCTACAACAAGGGAACTCTATTTCCTGAGATTGTTATTGACTATCGTACCGGGCGCTACATGTTTTGAAGAGTTGAGATCATACTGTGGGACCTTATATGATTCATTCAAAGGAGCTTGCCAAGCTCGTGGATTGGTCGGCGATGATCGAGAATGGTATTATCTCTTTGATGAATCGATACAATGGGCATCTTCTTTCCAGTTGAGACACTTATTCATGACTGTTTTGATATTTTGTGATGTCACTAATGGGCAGAAGGTTTTGGAAAAATATTGGGAATACATGACCGATGACTTATCTAGGAAGATTTTTCAGTCAATGAATGACAACTGCTTTGTCGTCCCACCCGAATATTTGTACTCTTATTTATTAGAAGAGCTGTCCATGATGTTTGCTAAGAATGGGTATTCATTATCATCTTTTGGCATATCCACTGAATGCTTGGCAAGGGGGTTGTCTCCGGCTAATTTTGGAAGAAATGCAATACGACAAGGAAATTTTAAAGAGCACGTCGGCTTCCTTATGCCGGAGATTGAATGAGTGCCAGGTGGCTATCTATGATGAGATCATGGCCACGGTTGATAGTTCTGAAGGCAAATTATTTTTTGTTTCTGGTCATGGCGGCACCGGTAAAACCTTTCTCTGGAATGCTATTATTACATCTCTGAGAGCCGAAGACCGTATTGTTTTGGCTGTTGCTTCATCAGGAGTGGCTTCTTTGTTACTTATGGGAGGAAGGACAGCTCACTCGAGATTTAGAATACCGCTTGAAATTGGTGATTCTACTATGTGCAACATATCTCGGGGCACCAACTTGGCAGAGCTTGTGGAAAAGGCGGCACTTATACTATGGGACGAGGCGCCTATGACACACCGGCGCTGCTTTGAAGCTGTTGATAGGAGTATGAGGGATGTTCTGTCCGTGGATGACAAATCTAAGAAATCACTTCCTTTCGGCGGTAAAACAGTAGTGTTGGGTGGAGATTTCAGACAAATATTACCGGTTGTAGAGGGAGCAACTAGAACCGAGATCATTAATTCCTCTCTTATTAAATCACCATTGTGGCAACATGTGGTCTTGCGTAAACTGCGGGAGAACATGAGGTTATCTAATCCAATGTTGTCTGCAGAGGAGAAAACTGAGCTAAATTTATTTGCAACTTGGGTACTGGGTATCGGCGATGGTACAGTTTCTATGGAGGCTCGAGGAGATGAATTGGTTCCTTCTTGGCTTACTTTGCCTTCTGACATTGCATTACTACCTACAGCCATGCTATTATTGAAGAAATATATGATTCATTTGGCGAAAATTTCTCTAATGTTCCTTATCTGGCTGACCGTGCAATAGTATGCCCTACTAACAAGGTTGCAGATGAAATCAACGATATGCTCTTCTCTATGGTTCCTGGTGATACAACATTGTTCGAGAGCTCTGATGCTATTTGCAAATCTACTGATCACATAGCTGATGCTGACCTATTATATCCTCCAGAATTTCTTCATAAGATTGAGCCTCCAAATTTTCCGAAACATACTATCTCATTGAAAGTTGGAGTTCCAGTCATTCTTTTGCGTAACATAAATCAGTCTATCGGGCTCTGTAATGGTACCCGTCTACTGGTTACGAGACTGGGAGAATGGGTTCTTGAGGCTAAAATAATGACTGGAAGTAACATAGGTGAGTATGTCTGCATACCGAGGATTGTGTTGCACGCACCTACGAGATGGCCTTTTACTTTACAACGCCGACAGTATCCAATCAGACTTTGCTATGCGATGACGATCAATAAAAGTCAGGGACAAACACTTGGTAAGGTTGGTGTCTATCTTCCAAAAACTGTATTTTCTTATGGACAACTTTATGTAGCGGTGTCAAGGGTTACTTCTAGAAGAGGACTAAGAGTGCTCGCTCTTGATGATAATGGTGGACCAACAACAAATACAAGAAATATAGTGTACCAAGAAGTGCTCGCCAATATTTAAACATTACACCGTGTGAGTGCTTTTTTTTGCCGCATACTTTTCTCCTCACACTGCTCTTTTTCACTTTAGCTACGTATACTACAAAAAGGAAGAATGTATCTCTTTTGCCTATATATTATTCAGTAACATGTCCTACATCTCTTTCTGAGCCGTATTGCTGAATTATGCATTTCTATTTTGCAACAGGTAGTATAATCATATTTTCACAAGAATATCTTGTTGGTTGATGCTCAAACTACCTTCCCTCAACTCAGGGACTAGCATTTTTTGTGTTTCAAGGACTAGCATTTGAAGTTCTGTCAGACAAACAGACACGTTTGGATGCTTACCTGCCTGTGACACGGGTTTGGCCTCTTTTTCTGCCCCAGCAGAAGCTATTGCCAATCAGAAGATCTTTCTGTTTGTTTTGTTTCGGTACAAGAGATTATATACTCCGCTGCGACATCTATTGTAAATATTTGTTTATGCTCTTGGTCTGATTTGTAAATTACTGATGACTTTATGATACAAACCTGTACGAACAAAGATGTGTGCCATCTAGTAGTACATATCAAACGGGATGTTTTCAAGTGCCACTCACTTGCGATCTTTTATCCTTTACAAAATATATGTTCACAATTAAGATAAAGTTCACTATAAAATATTTACAACGTGAAAACATGCACTTCCAAGAATTTCTTGCTCCATAATTTTGATTCACGACGCTTCACGTATTTATTTATGTTAGCCTTGATGAACATATCCTCTTATTTGTATTTCATTGCATTTCCTTGCCATTCTCCACCGCCCCGCCCCCACCCCTCAAATAGAAGTGGATCTTACATGCTGAATTTATTTTCCATGTAACAAGAAAACCGTTAAAAAAACAGGAACAAAGTTAGTTAAAATATGGAAAAATGTTTTCAACAAGCAGATGCCTTCTACGGTAATGTCACACGGCAAACTCCGCTTGAATTCTTATAAGACCATTTCTACAGAGCTTTATGTGCTCTATCTGCACGTACCCTCAAACGTGTCATACACAGACTGAAATAAGTTGCATGCAAAGCTACGTGTCACTATCTGGATATGTTAGCTCTGAATTGGAACCCCACAAGGGACACCTCACTACTGTAAGTGCACGCTTGGTAATTGACTTCTCAAAGCCTAGGCTTCTTCTTCCTCCGGTTCTTTAATACTCCTTCGTTTTCCTTTGTTCATCTATTTCCACATTGACTCCTAGCTCTTCAGATTTCCTTTCCTGCTGTCTATCTCTTACAAACCAAGATACAGTAGGTAAGCTGAGCTGTGAGATTCTATGCGAAATTACATCTCCTGACTATTTTTCCCCTTGCTAATTTATATTCCTTCTTATATATATATACCCCTCCTTTTGTAGGTGAAGGCCATGGAAGACACCGTGCAGAACCACCCGAGAACTAAGGAGATTTTTATGGCAGATATTCAGCAGAACTCGCGAGCATGTGCCCGTTTGCACTGCACTTACATAATCGAACCTGTTTCACAATCTGAAGTACTACCAGCAGATACAGTGATCAATGCTATTGCAGATAGGCTGGAAATATCTCGAGGTATGACCATTCACCAATCAACAAATGAAAGAATGGTCTTATCTTTTCCCTATCATAGAGAAGCACTACGAGCTATAAAATTAGGCGGCACACCGCATATCCTACATATCAACAACTATGCCTATCGATTCTCGACAGGAGATACATTGGTTCATTCACGAACTATCAAAGTTTGCCGTCAAGCATATCTTACTATAAAGTGTGTGCCCTTGCATATGTGGACAGGTACAATTATGGAACAAATATTGTCTCCATACTGTGCTCTAGAATATATTGAACAGGAGACCAGGTCCATGGATGATCTATTTGCTTTCACGTGCATAGTGCGCTGCCAAAAATCAATACCAATACCAGATGAAATCACTATCAAAGTGCCCCAGGATAGGCTATCCGCAAACTCTATTTTGTTTGTTGATAGATACAAACTTCTTTTGCATAAAGCCCAGTATATCCATGGTGTCACCAGAAGGGGCAGATATGAGAGTGAAGCTACCACTACATCTATTGGCCACATAGTGACACCGGCTGAATGTTACATTTCACCAAGAGTGTTTGATGTTAGAAATATGCAAAAATTCTTCTTAGCAGTAGTGCTACTCCCTGCACCTGGCACCTACTTTGCAGACCTACAGCATGTTTGTACATTCGTTGCAGAAAATATGAGTGTCCGTGTACAAGTAAAGATGTTAAATAATGATGCATTCTTGTTATACTTTCCTGAAGATCATCCTTTTATGTCCCTACATGCCGTACTATCAGTGCTAATGAAGGATTGGATAGATAACAATGAGATACAGTTAACAAAATGGACACCAAGCTATGGTTCGGTTGGGGGAATAGTGAATCAAACAGTCGACCTAAAGCTGACAGGGCTGCCTTGCAACCTATGCTCTATCCCAGTGGTTGGATACATACTAGGCCCATTTGGTTTTGTGAAAACACACCAAACTATCACGGATGACAATGTGGTCGGTAACGGAATCAGTATCACTAGCTACAAGTGCTGTGTCTGGTGCAATGATATTGACATTATACCAGCTGTGGTGCGAGTCAAGGCATTACCGTTATGTCTCACTGACTCGACACAGGAATCTTCAGGTGCTAATTGCAAGTGCGCAGTGTTGAATGTATCCATACATGCCACTACAATCCAGCAAGAAACTTAGCCTTCTACGGACTTGATGTGGTAAGATTGTGCAATTCTTCTTGCTCATTTCTTATTTCTCACCGCTGCAAACCATACAGCATAGAAGGCATGGATTACAACATTCCTTATGTATTTATTTCATATATACGTTTTCTCACTAATTATCCTATAAATATTGCAGGCTTATGAATAGTCTCAGGCAGAGCAGTCCATATATCAGAGATATTCTAATCAGACTGCCAGAAATGCAATAATAAGTTTAAAAATGGCGGCCCTGGGCTCCAGATTAGGTTGTGTTTACAATCTCACATCGGATAATGTAATGTGATATGTATATATGTTACTTATCTGCACATTCGTGATGCGCCCTTCTCGGATAATGTACCACATATTACTATGTGCCAAGTAAAATTTTCTGTTAGTCCAATATAGGCTCCATTTATACTTATTACAATTTATGTTGCTGTTCCGCTGACTCCTTATATGATACTTAAAGTGACACATCAAAAAAAAAAATGAAAACTGCATTATTTTATTTATTAATTTATTTCTCACAAACCCGTACAACTGTACCACCACATCATAAGAAAATACCAACAAAGCAAACCTCATAAACTGCAACTATATACGAATCATTTGATTCAAGCTGCATCTGCATACAGCAGCACACCGCTTTCCATCTCATCATGCTTCTCTATCCTTCCGCTCCACTACCTGTTTACAAAGAAGGAACAATTAGAATTGACGCTTGATGCCCAAGAGTACAATTGACACTTGATGCGTAGGAGTACCAACTTGCAGCAGAAGCTCTGTTCGCTGACAGCGTCGGCAAGCCCTTATTCTTAGAATTCCATATATCTCCATCTTTAGCACCAATCTGTCCAGGGCGCTTAACTTGGATATGCGACCGAACACACTGGTGCTGACAGTACGCCCCCATCAGCTTTATCTTCACAGCACTTTCAGACAAGAAGGAAATCAGAAACAGCAAGTCAACGATCACCCTCCAAGCTTACACAGAGTGGAAAAGAGATACTTATCTTCTTTCTTCTCCATTCTGTCAAAAATGATTGCCACTTCGTTTAGTCCAAAAGATACGAGCCGTTCCGTAGCCTAAAAGATACCATAGCACGAATCTAGAGCATCACAGCCGCTGTAATCACATAGGTGCTATGCCTCATATCGAGATGTTACTCGGCCTGCCAGCAGAATCAACTCCCCGGCCCACTACTAAATTCGGCCCTTGAAAACACGATTTTTTTTACTTCTCCATGATAACCTTCACCGTTCACCGCTCAAGCTGCGGCCTTCCACGTGGTTAAGAGATGCCACACGTGTTCACCGCCCTCATACCTACGTGTCTTCTGATTTCCCCTCTTTCTCCTCCATTAATTCTGCCTCGCCTCATCTTCTCCTGTGTTGCTCCGTAATAAAACGGCGACCCTGAAGAGAACAGGCTGGAACTTGCAAGCTGAATTCTCTCCTGCCTGGCTTGGCCAGCGTAATTCATTCTCTTCTTACCTATATATATATGATCCAATCTATATCTCCATCAATGCATTGTCTCAGATATCTTCCTTCCTTTGTTAATTTCTGCAGTTCATTCCTTACTACAGCACTTTACCTTCTTTTTCGCCCTTTCTGATTGTTTCTAATAAGTGTATTATGCAGAAACTTTATCGAATCTACAATGCAAACTAACTCGGTGAAGGATTTGTCTGGTGAAAGATCTGTGTCCAAGATTATTCTCCGACTCACGCATGTCTGGGAAAACAAGAATCGAGCCCAGCAGTTGTACGAACTAGGCCTACTGTTTATTGACCAACAGGTTTCTTACTTATATCCGTTCATCTACTACTTTTTTCTGGAAATCAAGTTATCTGCTTGATTCTATTGCCGATTTGCCCTATTAGAACTTTTATTTAACCTGTAATCCATCTTCCATCTCTCAATCAATAGATCATCTACTTTATTTCTTACCATTATATCTTACTGCTTCTGCTATCTGCTCCCTTCTTCTACTTTTTTATAGCAACTCATGGAATTGTTTTCTACACTACGTTGGTACTTTATCATCTATATATATGTTCTGTTCATATTTACAAAATGTGCACTTGAATCCAACTTATGTTCCAGGGTAATACAATAGAAGGTTATGTAACAGAGGACCGAATACCAACATTCAGAGATAAACTAAAAGAAGGCCTGATATACAGGATCGAACGTTTCATGCTTGCTGCTCCAAAAAACAAATACAGAGCAACAAATCATCCCCGCCGTATCAAAATTGTCAGACAAACAACCATCAAAGAGGCCATTCCAGAACATGAAGATTTTCCTCTACACGCCTATGACATAAAGCCCTTTGATGAACTGGCAAGACGCATAGGAAACGACACACTCCTATCAGGTACACAACGTGAAAATCTGTATACCACATAATAACTTGCTTATCTACAAGACCTGATATAGCCCCTATCTGTCATCAACTTCAGATGCCATTGGAGTAGCAACCAGACAGACTGATATTATACCTTCAGCCAATGACCAAGACCCAAGGAGACAAATTTTTATCAAAAATGAAAGGTACAACCACCATCATACCTACAACTGCACTGACAATCTGACGCAATATAATTGTACATGCTGACACTTCTTTTTCTCATCAAGTGATAGACTAGCCATAGTTACTTTATGGGGAAAACATGCTGAAGAGTTCGATGCACAGTCTCTCTATGAAGGATCCATCGAACAAAACATGGTTACTCTATTTACCGGAATGACTGTTTCTAACTTCAAAGGTACTTACATTCCATGCACCCACATAATATAATATTGATTCTTCAAAATAGTCATCTACATTCCAAATATTGATCCACAATGTTGCAGGATTACTAGCATTTCGGAGCACATCTCTTACTCGCTGCCACTTTAACCCACCGATCCCTGAAACTGAATTCCTCCATAACAGGTTAGCTAAACTACAAAATTGCACTTATTGAAGAAGCAACACAATATCCTACGAGCTAATGCACATTTTGTACTTTGCCGTAGTTTTGAAGGACAACATTATATGATTGAGTGGGACGGTCACGGTGCAGCTCCAGCCGCACCCCTTGCCACTACTCTCCATGCGCTAGGAAAAGAAGAAACAGATAGCATCATCGTAATTCTTTCATTTCCAATTTCTGTTACAAACTAGCAATAAAATACCACCATATCCATTTAATCTTCCATTTATAACCTATATTCTGCCTACCTAAACAGGGAAAGAAATTTATACTCAACATATTAATCACGCAAATAAATGATCCACACAACTGGTGGTTTTACTCCTGCAAAACCTGTTTGCGAGGAATGTTACCTCATGGAAATACCCGAAAATGTCCTGGCTGTGGAATAACCGAAGACCGACCGAGGTACACCTGTTCATCTGCAATTAACTGCATCCATTTAAGCTGATCCATTTTTTGGACATGATGTATACTAACTACACCATTGTTCACAAATATAGGTACAAACTTTCTATTGACGCAATAGACATCAAGCCAAGCCAGGAGGACAAAACAATAACTGGCCGCTTTATATTATTCGGAGACCACGCCGCTGCTATCATCGGCAAAGATTTATCCTTGCTCCTAGCACAAGCAAGGGGCAAGCATAACTTTATTCCTCCTGCCATCAGTGCGGTCGTGGGCAAGAAGTGTACCGTCACAGCCATCGTCAAAGATGACACATATGATGCTGAGGATGAAAATCTAATATCATTCAAGGTATCCAAGGCTGAACTGATCAACCAATTACCAGCAGGAGAATCGTCCTCTAGCCAGCCGAATCTAACAGTGAACAAAGAAGCTCTCACACTGAAAAACCAGCCTCAACATACAAAAGAACAACATGAAAGTTACACAGATCAAGAAAGCACACCAGCTAGAGATGTCATCGACCCGAGAGACAACAGCGGAGAAGAGGCAAGCAAGCCTATACAATAAACAGTCCCGCAAAATTCCAATACTAATAACTCTCTGACACCTCTTTCATCCTTTTGTTCACAGGGTCTACCTTCTCCATACGATAGTAAAAAAAGGAAAGGCATAGTGTCGGAAGTCAAATCAGCAAAGAAAAGGTATATTCTTTTCATATTTATCATGTCAACGAATAGATTCTGCTATTATATTAACACTGTTCTTTCCTCAATATGCAGTTCAACTACTGGCAAGGAAACACACACCGGGAAAAAGCTTAACTTCGACAGGTAAGTGTTCAGAATAAACATAATTTGCAAATTTCAGTGAACACTCCTCAGCTGATGTCTTCCTTTCCTTGCAGCAATCGCTGAAACACTCCCCGCACTACTACAGCAAGCAGTATAGACTGACACCAACCGATGCGACCGCGAGACTCGAATAACATTATGTCAGCAGGCTTTTGTACTTACAGCAGCCGCGTACAATGCTGCACTTTGATGTATAATTAATTAGGTTGCTGTCAAGCTATGTATAATTACCTGGAACAAGTTGCTACCGTACGACTGCTATGCTATGCTACATATTTTCTACATCATCAGCATAAATACTCTCTGACAATGACAATGTAGCCTAACTTACTACTACCTCCTGACACATAATATTCACGTCCGTCCACATTAACTCACCACGCATGAGATAAATTAACGTACAACGTACGACCAGCCAAAGCAACACCACGGGCGCGGCGTGCCGCCGCGCCTAATTCCCTAGTTATACAACAACTGTTAGACGGATCGATGATTTAGTGTATATGCTAGTTGTGGACTTTGTAAAATGTTGAGTAGTACTGTAGCTTGTTTTCAAACATCGAGCCATGATGCAAATAAGATTTCAAGTGGTCGTACTCACGTCACATGGACCGCTCCAGTGACTACTCCCGAAGTGTCGAGTAGCTTCGGCAGCGCAGTAGCGCGGGAATCTGCTGTGACGAATCCAAACAACCCAGCCGTTAGATCTAATGAGATCTGAATCGATGAGCGGCACATAGAAACTCCATGGTGCAAATCAACGGTTTGGATTAATTCAAAGCTGCATCGGCGGGAAGACTGTGGAAGTAAGTGGCAGATCCAAATTCAAAAACTCATGTACTATACAGTGGTATAGATTTTATTATTGTCTTTTAAGGTGGTTTGCGAGTACATTCGATATACTCACGGGCATTTTCTTGGCTATTAACTTGGTCAAATTCGAGGGGTTCGAAAGAAGAAGGTGACGTTGACGACTATGCAAGAGAATGCTCTCTCAGTTAGCTGCCGGTAGGTTAAGACATGGCTTGTGCTCTACGCTTGATAAAGATCCGTTGATGATGATCATTGTAACCATAATGGAAATCGAGGTATGACCTGTATTCGTTAAGTAGTGGATGTTTACTTGATACTTGTCGGTTATGTGTCATAATAGATTGATTATGAGATCATAGTGATATGCATAACAGGAATTCTTGAAGGATAAATACAAAAACATTTGGACGAACCTAATTTTTGGACGGAAGGAGTACATGGTGGTTTTCTGTTCCTACATTTCTAGAATCCTATAATCCAAAGAAGCCCTTAACCTTTTCTCTGAACGACAAATGCATGCTTCAGATCCTGAAAAAGGAGTATGCCATCTTAAACAAGATATAATTAAAAGCGCAAAGGTTTTGCCGATCGCTCAGGCCTTGAGGTATTGTAGATATTGCAATTTTATCCAATCATTTGAAGCCATGTATTTCTTCAACGTGGCCTAATGCGCTTCGCTTCCTAATAATCCCTTTGATAGCCTCCGTGTTTAGCCGGTTCGGTCAAAGCGGTATGAGTCAAAGCGGTGCCACGATCGCAGCGATTCTTTTTGCCCCCACTTTTCTTCTCTTCTCTTGCCCATCGCCGCCGCTTCACATGGCTTTCTCCTCCTCGTTCTCTTCCTCACAATCAGTCAGAGAAGGGAAGAATCACGACAGGGTTGGGGCGGGGCTGGACGCGGGAATCAGACCGGCTGTTGGCCGTCACGGCCATGGCCCGATGGATCACAAGGCCGTGGCGGGAGGATGTGCCATGGGTCGCCATGGTCGTGCCACCACCGTTGGTGGTGGACTGCGTGTTCCCTCGACCGCCGCCTCAAATGATGGGCACGAGTTGGGCACTCGGTGGTAGGAATCGTGCCGCCGTGATGATGTGCCTTCAATCGCGGGGGCTGCCAGACCAGGTCGTCGTGGTGCTGCTGCGACATGGCCTGGTCTTTGATAGGCGACGGGACGCCGGTAGGGAGCTGCCTGAGCTGCAGGATCCTAGGCTGGATGAGGGCGCCGCCGAGTAGTTTAGGGGCCTGGTGTTCATCTCGGCTGCTGCTACAAATCATTTTTGTACTGCAGGTTTTGTGATAAAAATTCTTGTGTTTCTAGGTGTGTGTCGCACGAATCTTGTCTTAAACAAGAGGCCGATGCATCAATGAAATACACGTGCACGCTCGTTTATTAGAAAGAAAAAATGAGCACGTTGATGAAAAAATGATTAAGACGGAGACACCAACTTGGTGGGCCTGCTGACCTTCTTTTAGAAACTAGGCCTTAATAGTTTTTCTTAGGAAATGGCATTATTAGTTTGAAGAAGCCACTATAACTTGGGCCTGTAGCACCTATATGATTTACCCCACGACTTTTTTTTTGAGATATTTACCCCCACGACTTAGTGGCACACCCTCGCCCCGCGGTATTGGCCGGCCCATTTTGGCTTCTTTCTACTATCTTCTGCTCTCTTTTTTATATTTTCTTTTTTATTTTTGGTTTTTCCTATTTTCTTTTATTTTTTAGATTCGAAAAGAGTTTAAATTCAAAAATATTTAGATTCGAAAAATGTTCATAATCAGAAATATTTATGTTTTTGAAAAAATTTAAATCTAAAAAATGTTAAGATTCGAAAATGTTCATGTTTAAAAAATCTTTAGATTTTAAAATTGTTCATATTAAAAAAATTTAGATTTTAAAATTATTCAAATTTCTGAAAATGTTTGAAATTTTTAGAAATACCGATAGAAACCATTAATAATGCATGAAAAGGGGCAAAAACTGAACAGAAAAAACACCTTGCGTTAAATGGGCCAGGCCCATGGTCAGTGTATAGGAGCCCCGTCTCTTAGCACCCGGGTGTTGAAAGTGGTTTATTCTGCTCTAGGAAACAAACCATAACAGATATGGATGGGAATCTAAAATGGACGCTGAGGCAATCTGTAATATTCCTATTAGCCATGTCACTTAGGGAAACTTTTGGGCGTGGCCTGACATAATATCTTTATAGATCTGGCAAAAGCGAAAGACCCCTAACGTCAGGGGCTGACCACTGAGCTCACTCAGGCCTCGCTGGGCGGGCTAGAGTGGGTGCGAGCTGGAATTGCCATAGCTTATGGTTAGAGCAATAGGAAATGGCCCAACCCCCTTTTTTCGCCCGAGTCTTTGATCTTAAACTTAAGAATGCTGGTTTTAAGAATGAGCGATTGCCCTTCTTCGACCCTTATTGTCCAACCGGAGAGCAAAGACCCCGACCTATAAATATTCACAACCCGGCTCATACGGGCGGACAATATTCAACCAGAGCTCCGTTGCGACCGCAATGGTGTTCTTGAAGGACCTTACCTTAGAGCAAAAAGAGGGAATAGAAGTTACGAAGACTACTTACGTAGGGCGGCATGTGGGATCCACGTGTTAGTGACCGCAGGTTATCACACGATTACATGAGGTATTTCTGTGTGTTATTACTTTTAATAATGATGTCAGGAGTGAAGATTTTGGGCTTCTAAGAACCATTACTCCTGCTATGTTTTCTTAAAAAAATCAAAAGTTATATTTACGAGTTGAAAGAAATATCCGGATGTACCCAATTTTTTTTAACAAATGTGCAACAAGGCCACGGCAAGAACCACGCCAACAGCGGAAAGGGAAAGAACCAAAATGGACAACGGAAGGAACAGCTACTACCTGAATTCAGGTCAGTTCATATGGAGTACGATCGTTGGATTCTAACTGGTTTCCTATTTTGTGTGGACACTCGAGTACATGACCAGGCCATACCAGCATACAAGCGTTGGTTCCTTTGCGCCACTGCTCTACAACGGTCACAAATAATGCACCACAACACACAACAGTTCAAGACATTTTGTTTTTTGCAATCCAACAGTTTCAGAAAAACGTCGGAGCAAATATATCATCGGTGCACAACATTTTGGGGATACTCCTGCTAACATCTGTGACAGTAGATGCTTCTTTCAAGTTGGGCCGGCATACAAAATAGATGCATAAGTCTTGCTACAACATATACATATATATGCAGATATTCTTCTCCAGTATGAAATAACAATCTGACAGCACCAGTGTCTAGGCTCCAGCGACAGACGCTCCATACAGCAGGTTTTTCGCTTGCAGCTCAGGGGCGAAAATGAAGCAGCACCCACCCATATGAACAATAAGCTAAACACAGGTGAGCAGATGGACAACTCGGTGTATACAAAATAAACGTGGCTACACCACAAGAGCATACGAGGAGAACAAAACACTCAGCAGCACTGTCAGTAAATTCATCTAATGCCCGAGGACCAGGGTAGAGATATCAGCAACAGACAAAATTTTCCGAACAGTTCTACAATTTACGGTTGCAAGAATGACAGGGTTTCATTTGAGGTAAGTGCTCCCCAGGAACAAGAAAACATATGCGACCAACGAGGTAAGAAGCTCAAGGGACCATGTAGGTGGGATGATAAATGTTGGGATAATAGGGACCACCAGAGAACCAATAATCCAGCCACCAACAAGTACTCCGAACCTGGAAGAAGAAATGCGTGAATATACATGTTGCAGATACAATTCAAGGTGTTCACTGAAGAAAACTCTGCTAACCCAGTGGTGGACGCTCTGAGAAGGTTCTTCATCTTGTCATTAAGGAAGTATATGCACGAGAAGAGTGATATCGCAAGCTGCACAAGATAACTACTTGTCAATACAGTGATCCCTAAGCTGGGAGGGCGCTTCAAACATCTAGTATGTATTCTAAATCTCATCACTTAGCAGGGCTTGCCTTGTCATTGCTATTGAGTTCTCAGGTGTCAAACATAAACATCAACGAAAAGAAGCATACGGCAGCGATAACCAGTTATGATTTTCTAATTCGGATGATTTGTATGATTGCTCATAACTTGATGACACTTAATTTAGTACTACTGTAAGATAAATAAGTTATGTTTCACATCTTTAGGTTAGCATCAGTTAACAAGCATGGGACAGAAACATGCCATTAAACAAGAAATGGCAGATCTTCAAAGGTCAAAATATACCTGGAATGCAGGTCCATTCTCAGCAGAAGTTGCTATGCTCCATCCAGCAATGAAGGCAAAAAAGAATAATCTTTTGGAAATAATATCCATTGATGGCACCTCAAAGTATCCAAGCAACGCCTTAACCCATGATGGGGATTCCTCGACTTGCTTCAACAGCTTGGTCTTAAGATTAATTTTTGTTTTCTTCCGATGCTGGTAGCTCTTCATTATTATCTTCTCATAAGCACCTTCAATAGCTTCTTCACTTGCTTCGTGCCCAGCATACTGCTGAACTAGAAAGTTCTTTGCACTCCTGATCTCTTCTTCGGATGCATCACGATCAACACCAAGAAGCTTGTAGGGATCCCGCTCACGGTATCTTCGGAAGACAGGAGCATACTCTGTGGATACACATAAACTTGGCTGAAGATGACCTCAGATAAACATAATTCTTTGTTGGAACAGACAAAAGTTGGGGCCTACAAATCTGGACATCTTAGCAATGTATATAACAACCAAGAGTTGCAATAATAAAAACTATGGAAACAGCTAAAATACAAATTGACACAAGTTACCACCGCTAAATGAATGAAAGTTGTCTTCTTACATATTTGCTATTCATGTCAAGGACAAGAGATAACTTGCGAACAGAGCTGCAGACCACATTTTGATTTGTCAAGACAATGAATATGAAACACTTCGCTATCATTACAAGTTCACAAAGAATTCATATATCGTAAATAAACCCCAAGTCTGTGGTCAGTGATAGTATGTAATTATATATAGTTGTAAAGCGAGGAAGTCAACAATGAAATGGAGATAAATTATTTTAGTTCTTCAATACCAAAATATCATCTTCTATTTTAGTTAACCACACCTGGCGAAAAACACAGCCCATTAGTTTGATCAATCCCCAATCTAATAACAAAGGTATAGTACCGAACCAGCAATCACATTCTCTGCATATTCCTTCCTAGTGCAGTAGTGCCCCTAAGTTGTCCCCGTAATGCATATGCTTCTGTCCTCTCTAAACTATGTACTTCTGATTGACATAAAGAAGTAATCCTCAAAATATCCATCAATTGCATGCAGTGTAGCAACTCCACACTTCCTTTCAACCTCAATGCAAGTCATGCTCAATTGCTCAGGTCACCCGCTATAAATATTATCAGCAATTATTCAACATAAATCAAACTAAATTATGCAACTACAGACAGATATTATTATTCTGTGTCCCGTTCACCAGCAACACCAAAACTTCCTGCAGTACCATCCAATCCTATACCATCCGTCCTCCGAAATAAATCAGCGACGGCATTTACATGGGAGCTAGGGTTTGAAGAATTCTCTTACGGTAGCTGAATCCGCTGTCTCCGGCGTCGCTCGAACCGGCGCCGATAGAGAGGCTCATAGAGCACCGCACCACCCGCAGCCGCGGCGGCAGCGCCGAGACGCCTCCGCGCACCGCGACCACCCCATGTCTTCCCCCGTCAATGCTGCACCCACCAGAGACACAGGCACAGGGACCAGTCAGTAACCCGGAAAAGAAAGAGGCTAGAGATTTAACAAGGGAATGAGTCAGGAGGGTTCAAAGCTGCGTCCGCACCGATGGAGACGCGGGAGCGGGCGGGCGAGGAAGGATGCGGCCGTCGCCTGCATCTCCGACGCCGGCGGCGGTTGAGAGGGAGGCAACGGCGAGGTGGTCACAGCGACGCAGACCGCCGTGGGAGGGAAGGAGATGGGATTGGATTGGAAGACGGAGACGGAGA
This sequence comes from Avena sativa, assembly GCA_916181665.1. Taxonomy (NCBI): domain Eukaryota; kingdom Viridiplantae; phylum Streptophyta; class Magnoliopsida; order Poales; family Poaceae; genus Avena; species Avena sativa. The sequence goes on along the minus strand of OV702283.1, from coordinate 405,901,600 downwards.
CGGAGAGGGGGAGGTAGCCGGGGTAGGTGGTGGGCCTGTGAAGATGGCTTTGCTTCCTTCTGGTCTTTGGTGGGCCGGGCTTTGTTCACTTCCCTTTCGTTTTCTATGCTGGGGGTGTTTCGAATTTGAGCATGTTTCACCTAGGTATTTGACTTTTTGAGTTTTGAATATGCCCCAGTTTTTCAATAAGGAATTATGATTTTCCACATACTCAATCCTTAAAATTAACATGAAATACATGTAAATTGAAAGAACTTGTAAATTATACATTCCCACTAATTTGAAGACGATTTATATCATGAATTCACACTAAAATTTCAAAAAAAAAATGGTGTTTTGGACTTTTAAATGCACGGGGCCGGAGGACCCGGAAGCATGGTGGGTAGAATGGTGGGTAGGTGGTGGGCCTGTGAGGATGGCTTTGCTACCTTCTGGTCTTTGGTGGGCCGGGCTTTGTTCACTTCCCTTCCATTTATTTTATGTTGTGGGTGTTTTGAATTTGAGCATGTTTCAACAATGTATTTGACTTCTCGAGTTTTGAATCTGTCCAAGTTTCTCAACAAGGATTTTGTATTTTTCACATGATAACTCCATAAAATTAACATTAAATACATGTAAATTGAAATAACTTGTAAATCATACATTCCCACTAATTTGAAAACGAAGTATCTATGAATTCACACTAAATTTTCAAAATATGGGTGTTCTAGACTTTTGAATGCATGGGGAGGATACATAAGCATGGTGGGTAAAATGGTGATTTCCCAAACTATGAAAATTAAATTGAAGGGCACGTGACCTAAGAAATTTGTATCCCAAGCTATTTCCATTTGCAATAGATAGTCATACTCCCTCCGATCCAAATTAATAGCCTCAGATTTGTCTAGATTCGAATGTATCTAGTCATAATTTAGTGCTAAATACATCCGAATCTAGACAAATCTAATACTAAATTATGACTAGATACATTTGAATCTAGACAAATATGAGGTTATTAATTATCTAGCACTAAATTATGATCAGATATATTTGAATCTAGACAAATCTGAGGCTATTAATTTGGATCGGATGGAGTATTAATTGATAAAGCAGGTATTTTGGGGATAATGTTGATTTTAGTTGTGTATAGTAGTTCACAAATTCTTATGAATAATTACTAGCACAGTTTACATCATAAAAAAATGTATTGTCCCAAATTGGTGATTTTTCATACTCCAGGTCCTTCCCATTTTGATTTTTCATACCTTATGGTGGGTAATTTTTTCAAAATATGTTCCCTTTGTTTCTGTTTATTAGACAATTATCATTGTAGCCCTTCGTACCGCTTCACCGCCTCATTCTATGGTCACAAGTCTATGTGTTGATGCTTCCTATTTCGCAACCCCTTTCCCATGTCTTCTCATTATTGTTCCTCTTCATCTTCCCTCCCCCTCATCTTTACTTTTTTTTCCCTCTTCTCCTGTCTCCCAACTCCCTCACCTCTCGCATCGGATGGCACGGAAGGTCCACACATGAACACTATACTATCTGGATCTTAGATTTATTAAAAATAAATATGAATTTTCTTACTTGTGAGTGTTACGGCTTAAAATGTGCATTCTAAAATCTCAGTGTATCTGGATTTTCAATCCAGAGGACATGGCCAACAACAACCATATAGAGGGACGATGACTAATAATGCTTACCCAAAACTCCTGCCGCCGAAGCTCCCGCCGAAATTGTATGCGTTGAGGCCCATTGATTTGTGAACAAAGCTTTTTTTTCTTTGCAGTAGTCCTTTTTGTTTTTGTTCTAGAGGTCAACTTTTTAATAATTATTATTATCAATTTTGTGCATCATAAATCTGTTGTTTGGCTGTTAGCTGCAGCACAGCCTGTACCCCGTTTATTTGTAGCGGCGGCCTATTCACTTTTTCCACCATTCAATTGCTCACGTTCTACCGATTCAATACTCAAAAAAAAAATCTCATAGGGAAATTAAGGCGAACAAGGTATCTCAGCCAGGGCACAAAACACATGCATGGATGACATCTTAGACGGGGATAATCATATTTGCAGCACGAACCACAGGAGTACATGATGATCAAAGGAAGGGAACTAATTAATCAAACGAGCAACTAATTAATCGACAAGGGAAAAGGGCCAAGGGCCGGCGGACCGATCTTTGCTTGTATTTTGAAACGAGGAAGGATATGGAGAGATCGATCGAGCTTCCATTGCCGTTCAGAAGCCGAAGAAGCGCTTCTTGGTCTTCTTGGCGCCGTGGCCGAGGGTGTCGGCGGCGGCGAGGTTCTTGGCGATGAGCCGCTGCGCGCGGCGGCTCCTGATCTCCACCCTCATGCTCTCCGTCTTGTCCATCTTGCCGTAGCACGCCGCCGCCGCCGCGTCCTCCCTTTCCCCCTTGGTCTTCCTGTTCAGCCTCGTCTTGATGCCGTCGACGATCTTCGCCAGCTTCCCCATCGCCGCCGCCAAGTTTTTGTGGGAAGTTTTACGTGGCGGCGCACGGAAGGTAGACAGCACGGTGGCCCCCGAATGCAGATGGGATAGAGATTGCGGTGGGACGCGGCTTGCCTGCGGCATCCTTATGCAACCATCCGTGCGACGTTTCAGGATCGTACGGCTGCTGGCAGTTTTCTTTTCCGCGAGAAAAGATAAAACGAAACGGACAATTTCAAACCATCGAATACACATGAATCGATGAACGATTGCTAGCTGACATAAGTACGAGCCATCGGCCAGTGCGCTCTTGCTTGGATTGGATCGATCGTTAATGTGGTGGAGGCCATGACTGCCGTCGTCAGCGAGCGCAGTTTCAACACCGTGTACCTCGCTCGTGCGCCTGACCGGCGGCTACCAGTCCCAGTTCGCCGCCGTACGTCAAGCTCCACTGCAGCTGCAGTGAGCGCCTCCCCGGCAGAGGCTCCACGTCCACCACCCATCCACCCGAACATCGTTCGCCTCCTTGCCTTCTTCGACAAGCGCGACGAGGGCGTGCTCGCCGTGGACGACCAGTGTGTGTGAGCCGGCAGTGGTTCACGGCGTCGTCCAACGTGCTACTAACTCGACGACGCAATGAGTGCAAGCCTCTGCAACTTCGGGTTCGCGCGCCGGGCTCTCGACCAGACGTCCGTAGGCCTACAAGGGCTGTTCAGCACAGGGGCGACGATCGAGGCGCAAGGAGTAAATTGCATAAAACTACGACAATTGGGCCTAGGGCTTAAAAAAACTACGACTTTTTGGGTTTGATTCAAAAAACTACGATTTTTCGGGCTAATGACTACAAAGGGCTACAATTTTTATGTAATCGCTCATTTAGCTGGTTTGATAGCGATTCTGACAGCGCGGGCCCACCGCGGGTCATGACGTGGCAGCACAGGACAGACGCCCCTGGAGCCCCGTTAACGGCCGTTACTCCCTATCGAGCTCGCACAGGTGATTCTTAGGTAGGTCATGGCGGCGGCTCCGGTGCTAGAAAGGGAGGCGCGTTCGCCGAAGAAGAAGGCGGCGGCTCCGGCGAAGGAGACGTCTCCGGTGGCACCACCGGTGGTGGGTTCTCCCGCACCCAGTTGCGCGAGACGGAGGAGCTTAGCGGGAGCTCCAACCCCATACGCTGCTTGTCCGAGCTCCCGCCGGCGGCGGCCATCGCACCGTTGAGTTCACCTGAGGCCGCCCAGGGCTCGCAGAGCTCCCGGTAGCCATCTTATGCAGGCATCGGCAGGTAAGCTTCTGCCATCCCCTTTTCTTTATTTTTTTGTATTTTGGGCAGAACAATGTATTCATTCAAGTAACCCTAAATCTTTTTTCAACTATAGTAGCTTTGATGATGAAATTTGGTTAGTACATGTGGAGCCAAAAAATCTTCACAAATCTTGAGAAAAATGGGGAAGAACTCGAGCTTGAGGGGAGAAATTTGAGAGGGATGATTGTGTGAGCTTGAAATGGCTCGGGCTGGGAAGGGGAAGAAGATATAGTCGGGGACTTTAGTCCCGGTTTGAGAAACTAACCGGGGCTAAAGGTCCACGCATCTGCTCTTTTTCAGCGTCAGACCCTTTATCCCCGGTTTGTTAAACGAACCGGGGCTAAAGTTCCCACACGAACCGGGGCTAATGTCTTCTGATCCCTGCGGCCGTTTCTAGCTGTTGGGACCAGGGCATTAGTCCCGGTTTGTACCAGAACCGGACTAATGCTCTAGACCAAAGATCCGTTTTCTACTAGTGACAAGTCCAATTTGAGACCAATGAGCACATGGAGAGGAAGATAGGGAAATCTGATATCACTTTTTTGAATTTGCTATCTCTAATTGAGAGCAATGGGTATTGTTATAGAGACTTCATGTACTGTTTGGTAGATGGTGTATCTGACTATGAACTTATAGATGGAATGGGCAAGGTTCTGCAAATGCTGAAAAAATATGAACACAAGCAGTCCATTTCACTTATTGTTATGCAAGGGTAAAATAAACCTTCTCCTAGCATGATGCGTGCTTGTGCTGCTACAAATTCTTCCGCACTTGATGTTGATGATGAGTTAATGTACCTTGGAAGTGCACAGATAATTCCTACAGATTTTTTGTTGACTCAGCAAAGCAACAATATGAAGAAGGGAAAAAATATTTGTGTTGATGAGAACAAGGCTGACAGTTTCTTAGAATTGGATGTGGATTCTGGTGATCAGTCTGAGTTTGAGGCAGGGGATTTTTTGGCTGAAGATATTAATACACAGCTGCAGGAAGAGAAGATTGAGTTGAGCCAGAGGTTAATAGAGTTGAAAAGGAGGAGGGAACATCCTGATGAGCATATATAAGGAGATACAGATGTTGAAGACCTTTTCTGGCATTCAGATAGTTTGGATGAGAGTAATTTCATTCAGATGGTGCTACCAGAGGATGAGCCTTTGCAGGAAGAGGAAGCTACCAGTTAGGAAAGGGCCAACAGAGAGGGCACATGGCAGTAAACAATACTCTACGTCTGCATGCTATGTTCCATCTTCTGATTATGGCTCATATGGAGACATAAGGGTAGAAGATGATGATGGAGTTGTATTCGGATGGGCATTGCCTAGTGGTAGGAAGAGCATGGCAAAGAAGGGGGCACCTAGATTTGGGTATGATGAGGACAGGGAGCAGCCAGAAGATCGGTTGTGCTTGAAGATGTGCTTTATTGATGTTTACCAATTCAGGAGAGCACTTCAGAATTTTCACATAGCCCAGTTGAGGAACTTTGTGTACCACAGGAATGGGCCAAATGCATTCATTGCCTAGTGCTCAGAAAGGAAGACTCAAGGTTGTTTATTTTACATGAATGGTTCAACAATTGGTAGAGAGAAAACCTTCTGTCTTAGGAAGTTGGATTTACAGCACACATGTGCACCTACAGGTGAAGACTGCAAGGTGGCAGGAAAGTGGGTTTCCCAGGTTTGTGAGAAGAGCATGAGGATGGATACAAGGACAAGTATTGAAACTGTGATAGAGACTGCCAATGAAAAACATGGTGTTGAGGTTGGAAAGGTAATGGCTTACAGAGCCAGGAAGAGAGCATTGCAGGTGGTTCTAGGTGATCAGATCAAGCAGTACATTAGGTTGAGAGACTACTTGTAGACAGTGATTGACACCAACCCTGGTAGTAGGTGCATTGTTACTACCAAGCAGTTGGTCGAGCACCCTAGCCCAAACCCAAGATTCCATGGCATGTTTTATTGTCTAAATGGAACAAAGGAGGGATTTCTGAATGGTTGTAGACCATTCATTGGTAAGTTTTAGCTCTTCTTTTGTTTTTTTGTTGTACATGTTCTAGATTTTTTACTAATATATTGTAACTTCTTTATGTGTCCATGGTTGGATGGCTGCTTTGTGAAGCTGACAACTGGACAACAAATACTGTTGGAGATATGCCCAAGAGGCAATAATAAAGTGGGTTATTATCATATCTTCATACTTATGATAAATGTTTACATACCATGCTATAATTGTATTAACAGGAAACATTAATACTTGTGTGATTTGTAAACATAAAAGAGTCCCTAGTAAAGCCTCTTGTTAAACTAGCTTGTTGGTTAATATATGATCATGGTTTCCTGATCATGAACACAGAGATGTTATTAACAACAGGGTCATATCATTAGGAGAATGATGTGATGGACATACTCCTATAGATAAGCGTAGCATAAAGATCAAGTCATTTTAATAGTTCAATTGCTATATGCTTTCTGATACATAGTAACCTAATTCCTTCGACCATGAGATCGTGCATATCACCTTTACCGGATGGATGCTTTGATGACATCAAACACCACACCGTAACTGGGTGGCTATAAAGGTGGCATTGAGTGTTCGGAAAGTATTGGTTGAGACACATGGATCAAGAATGGGATTTGTCCATCCATATGACGGATAGATATACTCTGGGCCCTCTCGGTGTAATGTCATCCAATTAGCTTGCAAGCATGTGAATGGCTCACAAGGGATCACATATCACGGGAACAAGAAAAGAGTACTTATCGGTAACGAGGTTGAACTAGGTATGCAGAGATACCGACGATCAAAACCTCGGATAAGTAAACTATCGTGAGACAAAGGGAAATTGGTATCGTATGTAAGTGGTTCATTCGATCGCAAAGTAATCGTAGAAATATGTGGGAGCCATATGAATTTCCAGATTCCTCTATTGGTTATTGTTCGGAGAAGTGTCTCGATCATGTCCGCATAATTCACGAACCGTAGGGAGACACACTTAAGGATTCGACGTTGTTTGAGTAGTTATGGAATGATGAGTAAGAGACCGAATGTTGTTTGGAGTCTCGGATGGAATCTGGGATATCACGAGGAGATCCGGAATGGTCCGGAGAATAAGATTCATATAAGGAAAGTCCTGTTTCGGAGTTGGAGAATGGTTCCGGTGTTTTCATCGGGAATGTTCTGTAGGGTTCGCAGCATAGAAAACAAAAATTTTCCTACGATGTGAACTATATACCAAGATCTATCTACTAGATACAAACAACGGGCGGATGTATATCCGTAGAGAACATACCCTTGAAGACCGACAAAGCTTAACGAGTTCAACTCGTGGTTGATGTAGACGATCTCTTGCCGATCTCAAGATCGAGAGGAAGTCCTAGCGTCGCAAATCAGCAGCGCATCCGTGCTCGCACACACGTTCGAGGCACCGAGCAACCTCTGCCTCCTCGCTCCAGCGATGCAGCGGAAGCACAACTCTTTCTTGCCGAATAGCCACCGGGAACATGTATCTCGCTAGTCCGAGACCATGGGGGATAAATTCTAGAGGGGGAGAGAGATCCTTCACGAGGAGGTGTGAGAGACAAGTGAGGAGGGGGGCTCCTTTTATAGGAGGAGGGGGGGAACCCCAAGGGGGTGGCCGGCGCATGGGGCTTCCCCCTTGCCCTCCCCTCTTCATGTGGGTGGACACTCCACTCACAAATCTCCTTTAAATTCCCTCCACTCAAAAGTCCACTCAAATTCCCATTAAATTTCCACCAAATTTAATGCAAACTCTCATTAAATAAAACTCTTTTATTTTATTCAGAATTTTGTCAATTACTTTAATGACAAACATTCACAAATAACCCCTTGCTAGAATTCTATTTCACATGCATAACCACTTTATGCAATTTCACCCGAAAACCTGTTTCGGTATCTAGTGAAATAAATTCCTGCGCTTGTTCATTCTTTCGGCATGAAACATTTGCTCCAATTGGATGTCGGTGTCTCTTAAGTGTGTCACCCTACGGTTCGTGAATAATGCGAACATGATCGAGACCCCTCTCGGATCAATAATCAGAAGCGGGATCTGGAGACCCATACTGACTCCCACACATTCAACGATGACTTTCTTGTGATCGTCGGAACCTTTTATGCTAGTATCTTAATCCCTTTGTTTCACGATATATTACATGTCCGAGATTAGATCATCGGTATCTCCATACCTAGTTTGATCTCGTTACCAACATGCACTCTTTTCTCGTTCCTGTGATATAACATTCTAGTGATCAAATCACTTGCTTGCAAGCTAATCAATGTGATATCACCGAGAGGGCCCAGAGTATATCTATCCGTCATCGGGATGAACAAATTCCACTCTCGATCCATGAGCCTCAACATAACACTTTATTAGTTCTGAATCCATCTTTATAATCACCCTGTTACGGTGTGACGTTTGATGTTATCAAGAAACTCTTCCGGTGTTAGTGATTGACATGATCTCATGGTCTAAGGATTAGGATCACTTCGTAAGTTGTTATAGCAATATAAACTCAATGACTTTGATCGTAATGCTATACTTCGGATGAATGTTCATCACACCATTACACTAATGTTGTGATCCCGTTATTAACAACATCCAATGTCCATGATCAGGAAACCTTGATCATCTTGTTAATCAACGAGCTAGTTTATGAGAGAGGCATAACTAGGAACTTTCTGTTTGTTTATTAAACACACATGTATTAACGTTTCCGTATTAATACAATTATAGCATGCAAAATAAACATCTATCATATACTTGGAATACACATAATAAACACTTTATTATTGCCTCTCAGGGCATATTCCCTTTAGTCTCCCACTTGCACTAGAGACAATAATCTAGTTACATAGTGATAAATCTAACACTCATTGAGTTCTGGTGTTGATCATGTTTTGCTCTAGGGAGAGTTTTAGTCAACGGATCTGCTACATTGAGATCCATATGTACTTTACAAATCTTTATATCTCCATCCTTGACATGCTCGCGGATGGAGTGAAACCGGCGCTTAATATGCTTGGAATGCTTGTGAGACCTTGGCTCTTTGGCATTGGCAATGGCACCATTGTTGTCACAATAGATCACCATTGGGTCCAACGCGTTTGCCACCACTCCTAGTTCGGATATGAACTCCTTCATCCAAACTGCTTCCTGAGCCGCTTCTGAAGCAGCAACATATCCGGCCTCCGTTGTTGATCCCGCTACCACAGGTTGTTTGGAGCTCCTCCAACTAACCGCTCCGTCATTCATGAGAAATACGTATCCGGATTGAGACTTAGAGTCATCCGGATCGGTGTCAAAGCTAGCGTCGACATAACACTTAGCGACGAGCTCTTCTTCACCTCCGTATACAAGAAACATATCCTTAGTTCTTCGTAAGTACTTAAGGATATTCTTGACCGCTATCCAGTGTTCCGAACCTGGATCCGATTGGTACCTTCTAGTCAAACTAATAGCATGTGCCACATCCGGTCTTGTACATAGCATGGCGTACATTATAGAGCCTATGGCTGAAGCATAGGGGACTTTGTCCATTATCTCTCTTTCTTCCGCCGAAGCCGGACTTTGAGTCTTACTCAATGTCTTGCCTTGCAACATAGGTAAGAACCCCTTCTTACTTCCGTCCATTTTAAACTTCTTTAAAATCTTATCAAGGTATGTACTTTGCGATAGCCCTATTAGGCGCCTAGATCTATCTCTATAGATCTTTATGCCTAATATGTATGACGCTTCACCTAGGTCCTTCATTGAAAATTTGCTGTTTAGATAACTTTTAACACTGTTTAAAAGATCTATATCATTTCCGATCAATAATATGTCATCCACATATAATATCAGAAATGCCACATTGCTCCCACTCACTTTCTTGTAAATACAAGCTTCTCCATAAGTTTGGACAAATCCAAACTCTTTGATCACCTCATCAAAGCGGAGATTCCAACTTCGTGATGCTTGCTTCAATCCATAGATGGATCGCTGAAGCTTGCACACCTTGTTAGCATCCTTAGGATCGACAAAACCCTTTGGTTGTATCATATACAACTCTTCTTCAATATTACCATTGAGAAACGTGGTTTTGACATCCATCTGCCATATCTCATAATCGAAATATGCAGCAATTGCTAACATAATCCTAACTGACTTTAGCATCGCTACGGGAGAGAAAGTCTCATCGTAGTCAACTCCTTGAATTTGTCGAAACCCCTTTGCGACAAGTCGAGCTTTATAGACGGTCACATTACCATCAGCATCAGTTTTCCTTTTGAAAATCCATTTGTTCTCCACGGCCTTTCGGTCGTGAGGTAATTCCACCAAGTTCCAAACTTGATTTTCATACATGGATTCCATCTTGGATTTCATGGCTTCTAACCATTTGTTGGAATCCGGGCTCATCATCGCTTCTTCATACGTCGCAGGGTCATCATTTTCATCAACCATGAAATTCATGACAGGATTTCCGTACAGCTCGGGAGCTGCACGCGTCCTGTTTGACCTGCGAGGTTCGGTAGTACTCTCTTTCGGAGTTTCATGATCATTATCATTAGTTCCCTCTTCAACAGGTGGAGCCAACTCCGGAACAACTTCCGGCGCTGCGCTACTCGCCATACTTTGAAGAGAAGGTTCCACAACCTCTTCGAGTTCTACCTTCCGACTACTCACACCTTTCGCGAGAAACTCTTTCTCTAGAAAGGATCCATTCTTGGCAACAAAAACCTTGCCCTCGGATCTGTGATAGAAGGAATACCCAATAATTTCTTTAGGGTATCCTATGAAGACGCATTTTTCCGCTTTGGGTTCGAGTTTATCCGGTTGAAGTTTCTTCACATAAACATCGCATCCCCAAACTTTAAGAAATGACATCTTAGGTTTGTTTCCAAACCACAATTCATACGGTGTCTTTTCAACGAATTTAGATGGTGCCCGATTTAAAGTGAATGCAGCAGTTTCTAGTGCATAACCCCAAAATGACAACGGCAAGTCCGTCAGAGACATCATAGATCGAACCATATCTAATAAAGTACGATTACGACGTTCCGACACACCATTTCGCTGTGGTGTTCCGGCAGGTGTGAGTTGTGAAACAATTCCACACTCTTTCATGTGAGTGCTAAACTCGTAACTTAGATACTCACCTCCACGGTCGGACCGTAGAAATTTGATCTTTCTATTACGATGATTTTCCACTTCATTCTGAAATTCCTTGAATTTTTCAAAGGTTTCAGACTTGTGTTTCATCAAGTAGATATAACTGTATCTACTCAAATCATCCGTGAAAGTAACAAAATAACGATATCCACCTCGCGCCGACACACTCATTGGACCACATACATCAGAATGTATGATTTTCAATAAATCTGTCGCCCGTTCCATTGAACCGGAAAACGGCGTTCTAGTCATCTTGCCCATAAGGCATGGCTCACATGTATCAAATGATTCATAATCAAGTGATTCCAAAAGTCCATCCGAATGGAGCTTCTTCATGCGTTTAACGCCAATATGACCTAGACGGCAGTGCCACATATATGCAGATATATCATCATTAAGTTTAATCCTTTTAGCATCAACATTATGAATATGTGTAACATTATCATCGAGATCTAATAGAAATAAACCATTCATCATCGGTGCATGACCATAAAATATTTCATTCATATAAATGGAACAACCATTGTTCTTGGATTTAAATGAATAACCACTTCGCATCAAACACGATCCAGATACAATGTTCATGCTCAGTGCAGGCACCAGATAACATTTATTCAAGTTTATAACTAATCCCGACGGTAAGTGGAGAGGCAGCGTTCCGACGGCGATCACATCAACGCTTGATCCATTGCCGACACGCATCTTGACCTCAACCCTTGCTAGCGGTCGCTTGTTCCGCAGCCCCTGATTCGAGTTACAAATATTAGCAACTGAACCGGTATCAAATACCCAGGTGCTACTGCGAGCACTAGTCAAGTACACATCAATAACATGTATATCATATATACCTTTGTTTGCCTTGCCGGCCTTCTTGTCTGCCAGATACTTGGGGCAGTTGCGCTTCCAGTGGCCAGTCCCCTTACAATAGTAGCACTCGGAATCAGACTTAGGTCCAACTCGGGGTTTCTTTTCAGGCGCGGCAACAGGCTTGCCGCCCTTACTTCCCTTCCGTTTTCCCTTCTTGTCTTTCTTGAAACCAGTGTTCCTATTGATCATCAACACTTGATGTTCCTTTTTGATCTCCACTTCTGCAGTTTTAAGCATTGACAGAAGCTCGGGGAGAGACTTCTTCATGCCTTGCATATTATAGTTCATCACGAAGCTCTTATAGCTAGGTGGCAGAGACTGCAGAACACGATGGATGCCTAAGTCAATGGGAATCGATATTCCCAAGGACACAAGCTTATCGGCGTAACCCGACATCTTGAGTACATGCTCACTAACGGAGCTGTGCTCTTCCATCATGCAGCTAAAGAACTTTTCTGAAGCGTTGTAGCTCTCTACAGCAGCATGTGTGTCGAAAATCATTTTCAACTCACCCATTGTATCAAATGCATTGCCGTTTTCGAAACGCTTTCGAAGTTCCGGCTCTAGCCCATACAATATGCCGCAATGAACTAAGTTGTGGTCCTCCTGACGAGTCTGATAGACATTCTTCTCCTCGTCAGGGGCATCATCAAAAGGTGGGGGGCCTAACGGCGCTTCTAGCACATATTGCTTTTGTGCAGCAGAGAGGAGAATCCTCAAATTCATGGCCCATTCGATAAAGTTGCTACCGTTCGTTGCTAGTTTCTCTTTCTCCATGAACACATTGAAATTAAAAGCAGGTGCTGCCATCTACAACAGAATTTGTAAAGTTTAGACTAAGTGTATGATAGATTGAGTTCAACTAATCTATATTACGAATGAACTCCCACTCAAAAACGACATCCCTCGTGCCTTTTTGGTGATTACATGAACCAAATCCACTACACCAAGTCCGATCATCACGTGAGTCGGTATAGCTTCAAAGGCGAGCATCAAATGGGCATCATATCAACTATATGAATCATGCTTAACCTTTCGGTCCGTGTTCCGAGGCCATGTCTATACATGCTAGGCTCTCCAAGTTAGAACCTTAGTATTCGCGTGTGTAACTGTTTTACACCCGAAATATGGTCGTGGATCCAAGAACACCCGATCATCACGTGATGTCTTGGAGCGACGAAAACATAATCGGTGCATACTAAAGGAAGAACACATTCTTATCTTGATATTTAAATGAGGGATCATCTTATTATGCTAACAAAGCGCTAAACAAGCAATATAAGATGCAATCAAACATCATATGTTTATTAGTGAAATTATATGGTTCCCGCAGATGATCTCTATCATGTGCATCGTGGTATGATCACTATCATACCTATATGTGTAAATCCAAGGTCTATGGATTTTACACGCTATGTGTGTTGTAAGAGTATCATCTCATACTTATACTTACAACACTACCATATCATAACACTAGCCCAGCAACAATCTAAACTAGACGCCTCTAATTTATCCATTGCAAGTTTTACGTGGCTTAGGGCTTTCGAGATAGAACCGTTCTTACGTACGAACATGAACCACAACGAGGATAATCAAATTGTTGACAACTCGCTTGCAAAATAGATATTGACTATAATAGGAGAGACAGACACCCGCTAGCCACTTATGCAAACTAGTTGCATGTCAAGCGTGGAACAGGTCTCATGTGCGAGGACATGTAAAGTTTGTCCGGGCCGCTTCATCCCACTATGCCACCAATATCCAAAATTACAACAAAGGAGCAACAACATGATCATTATCGCCCACATACTCATATGTGTACTACCCGTGTAAATTATCTACGCATAGATCCGGCTCTGATACCACTGTAGGGTTCGCAGCATAGAAAACAAAAATTTTCCTACGATGTGAACTATATACCAAGATCTATCTACTAGATACAAACAACGGGCGGATGTATATCCGTAGAGAACATACCCTTGAAGACCGACAAAGCTTAACGAGTTCAACTCGTGGTTGATGTAGACGATCTCTTGCCGATCTCAAGATCGAGAGGAAGTCCTAGCGCCGCAAATCAGCAGCGCATCCGTTCTCGCACACACGTTCGAGGCACCGAGCAACCTCCGCCTCCTCGCTCCAGCGATGCAGCGGAAGCACAACTCTTTCTTGCCGAATAGCCACTGGGAACATGTATCTCGCTAGTCCGAGACCATGGGGGATAAATTCTAGAGGGGGAGAGAGATCCTTCACGAGGAGGTGTGAGAGACAAGTGAGAAGGGGGGCTCCTTTTATAGGAGGAGGGGGGGAACCCCAAGGGGGTGGCCGGCTCATGGGGCTGCCCCCTTGCCCTCCCCTCTTCATGTGGGTGGACACTCCACTCACAAATCTCCTTTGAATTCCCTCCACTCAAAAGTCCACTCAAATTCCCATTAAATTTCCACCAAATTTAATGCAAACTCTCATTAAATAAAACTCTTTTTGTCAATTACTTTAATGACAAACATTCACAAATAACCCCTTGCTAGAATTCTATTTCACATGCATAACCACTTTATGCAATTTCACCCGAAAACCTGTTTCGGTATCTAGTGAAATAAATTCCTGCGCTTGTTCATTCTTTCGGCATGAAACATTTGCTCCAATTGGATGTCGGTGTCTCTTAAGTGTGTCACCCTACGGTTCGTGAATAATGCGGACATGATCGAGACCCCTCTCGGATCAATAATCAGAAGCGGGATCTGGAGACCCATACTGACTCCCACACATTCAACGATGACTTTCTTGTGATCGTCGGAACCTTTTACGCTAGTATCTTAATCCCTTTGTTTCACGATATATTACATGTCCGAGATTAGATCATCGGTATCTCCATACCTAGTTTGATCTCGTTACCAACATGCACTCTTTTCTCGTTCCTGTGATATAACATTCTAGTGATCAAATCACTTGCTTGCAAGCTAATCAATGTGATATCACCGAGAGGGCCCAGAGTATATCTATCCGTCATCGGGATGAACAAATTCCACTCTCGATCCATGAGCCTCAACATAACACTTTATTAGTTCTGAATCCATCTTTATAATCACCCTGTTACGGTGTGACGTTTGATGTTATCAAGAAACTCTTCCGGTGTTAGTGATTGACATGATCTCATGGTCTAAGGATTAGGATCACTTCGTAAGTTGTTATAGCAATATAAACTCAATGACTTTGATCGTAATGCTATACTTCGGATGAATGTTCATCACACCATTACACTAATGTTGTGATCCCGTTATTAACAACATCCAATGTCCATGATCAGGAAACCTTGATCATCTTGTTAATCAACGAGCTAGTTTATGAGAGAGGCATAACTAGGAACTTTCTGTTTGTTTATTAAACACACATGTATTAACGTTTCCGTATTAATACAATTATAGCATGCAAAATAAACATCTATCATATACTTGGAATACACATAATAAACACTTTATTATTGCCTCTCAGGGCATATTCCCTTCATGTTCTAGAAGGTTCCGGAATGTCCGGCACTCCGGAGGGGAAAGGGTACATGAATGTGTTATATCAAGTTGATATGATTGCATCATGTACTAGGTGTCATCGCTGTACCAAAATAGAGGGTTTATTCAAATCCTAGTTTGAAAAGGTCAAACGGCTAGTTTGAAAGTCAAACGGCTAGTTTTGGGAAAGAGGAGAAGGAGGTTTGAAACCGACTTGGGGGAGGAGTTCCTCCTCCCACCGCCGGCCCACCTTGGGTCCGAGTTGGGGAGGGACTCCCCTCCCCAGGCGCGCCTCCCTCCACCTATAAGAGGAGGGGCAGGGATCCCCTCCTAGACACACAAGTTGCCTCCCTCTAAACCTAAACCCTAGCCACAGCCTAGGGATTTCTCCCAAGCCGTCGAGTTAGAGCTTCTAATTGCCCTAGCCGCTGGTTTAGCCCCTTCTAAATTGGTGTGTCTAAACCCTAGATCACCAAGGCTCTCTCATAGTCCACCATACTCGCTCCGGCTTAAGGCGAAGCCCTGCGAGATCTCCCCTCTACTTCCGGTACCACGCCGTCGTGCTGCCGGAATCGCGAGGAGAGTGCTACAACCTCCGCTGCCTGCTGGAACAAGGGAGAGGAAGGTCTTCGTCGAGTACCGAACGTGTGACCGACTGCAGGAGCGCTGCCGGAACGCAGCGCCGGAAGGATATCTTGAGATCGGCAAGAGTACGACTACATCACCCACGAGAATCTGCTCTTGTTAACCGCTTTGGAATCTTCGAGGGTGAGTTCCTCTATCGACTTGTTGCTACAATCTAGTAGATAGATCTTGGCTTGTTTGTTTGCATGCGGTAGAATTTTTTTGTTTTCCATGCTACGAACCCCTACAGTGGTATCAGAGCCGTGTCTATATGTAGATCTGTTTGCACGAGTAGAACACAATGGTCATTGTGGGTGTTGATGCTTTTATTGTCGATTGCTTCTTGTGTACTTTGCATCTTGCGGTATGTTGGGATGAAGCGGCCCGGGCTAACCTTACATGACATCGTTCATGAGACTTGCTCCACGCTTGACATGCAACTTGTATTGCATAAGTGGCTTTGCGGGTGCCTGTTTCTCCTAGCATAGTTAAGATCCAATTTACAACGGGTGATCAACAATACTAGTATCAATGTTGTGGTTCTTGTTCGTAAGTTAGAATGACACTTATTGAAAGCCCCAAACCACGTAAAATATGCAAAGAAAGTAGAGGCGTCTAACTTTGTTTTGCAGGGGTGTGCAGTGATATGATATGGCCAAGATTGTGATTATATATGATGTATGCAATGTTCCTTATTGTAAGTCGGCAACCGGCAGGAGCCATATGGTTGTCTTTAATTTCTGTTAAGACCCGCGTGTCTATTCAAAGTAGTTGTAATAGTTGAAGCCGGTGGACGACAACCATGGAAAAGCATCATTGACCTTGATGCAATGTCGGTGATGATGGAGATCATGTTCGTGCTAGAAGATGGAGATCAGAAGCACAAAGAAGAAAGGCCATATCATATCACATATTATGAATTGCATGTGATGTTAATCCTTTAATGCATCTTGTATTGCTTAGTTCACGACGGTAGCATTATAAGATGATCCCTCAAGCACACAATTTCAAGTTTTAAAGTGTTCATCCTTAGTAAGCACCGTTGCTAAAGCTCGTTGTTTCGAAGCACCACGTGATGATCGGGTGTGTTAGATTCTACGAGTGTATACAACGTGAGCAAGCCAGATTTGCTCATGCGGAAGCTAAGGTTTGATCTTGACAAGCCTAGCATGTATAGACATGGTCTCGGAACACGGATCACCGAAAGGTAAAGCATGACTCATATAGTAGATATGATGAACATGTTGATTGTTCACCATTGAAGCTACATCAACTCTCGTGATGATCGGTTTTGATGTGGTGGATTTGGTTCGTGTGATCACTAAAACAATGTGAGGGATATTGTTTTGAGTGGGAGTTCAACGACAATGTAATTAAAAGTTGAACACTATTTATCATAAATTAAATCAAAGTGAATTTGCATAGTTGTTGTAGTCATTGGCATCCGTTTACCACCTTGCGCTTATTTATAATTGAGATGATAGAACTATAGAATTCTGGTTAATTACTTTACGAACTGGTACCGTATTGTTTTGAAGTGTTAATCTAAAGTTTAAAAGTCCTATTGCAAACTTTCAGTAAGTTTCGGTTACTCCATGAAGTTTAATAATTGGTATTAAATCAAGAGTGACAATTCCAAGAGTTAGTGTATGAGTATCATGTTTGTCTCCATGATTCTTGATATTCAAAGGATTGTCTTAATATCAAGGTTATCTAGGATCTGAAAGAGTTGTTTCAGAAACCATGATGTGTGGAAGATATTGTGATATCTAAAACGAAGTTTTGGTTGCAACATGACAGAGTATAATATGGCAAAAGACATGTTCTCATATTTGATGAGAATTTGCAAAGGGTTGGAGACACTAGTTGTCCTAATCCACCAAAAGGTTTTGGATAGCAACATTATACTCACGATTCATCTTTATAAGCTAAAAGTAGCTTGATCATGGATAATTCCATGATAAGGGTGAATATTTGATGTAGGTAAAATATATACTACACCAAGAGATTACTAAAGAATGGAATTTGAAAGCACACCAAACATTTGATGATGGTGATCTACTTCAAAGTACAAGTCCAAAGACATTGGTATTTAATTATACACGCTTTGGACTATGTGTCATATGTATGACTCCACTGTTGATGTTGATAGATTCTTTCAAACAGAAAAAGGAAATACTGAAAGAGAATCTCATAAATTTATGGCAGAAAAGAAAAGACTAGAATTGTTCAGTTTAAGTATATAGATGATATACATGTTATGGCTATATTCTTTGCTTCTTAAACAATGTGGTTCTTAAGTATTTGATACTGAATTTGTTGGTGTGAATCGTCATACGAAACAACACAATTCATGAACTACAATGGCCTAAGTAACTAGCAAAGAAATATGTGATGATGTTCATCGAGAACAAATAAAGGGTTATTGTGTTGCTCGTTAAACATAAAAGTTTGCCTTCAAGATTTGTTTTATCAGGTATTATGAGAACAAAAGGGTTGTTCAAATAATTGCCGTAATCCATAAAAGATGGATGATTCACAAATCTCGTTGGAGAAATCACATCCATAAAACTAGTGCTAAAAATGTCGAAAGACAAATTGATTGATAGATCACTCAGGAAGTGACATCGCCGTTTAAATTATATTTGAAAGAAAACATGAAGAAACTCCATGTGGATGGAATTTTGGAGTCTTTTGATTTTGATCACATGACGCTTGTGAAACTTTCCTAGAGATAATTAAAACTTCGTTCATAGGCCAAAAGGGAACGAATGACTAGCCTATTGGAACTTGTACATATTGTTGTACGAAGTCCATTATGTGTAGTCAAGAGCGATGGATTTCAACTTCATATGCTTTCTCCGAAAATTTGAGTGAATATATGAATATTTACTTAATAAGGATGAAGTATGAAACATTTGAAAAGTTCAAAGACTTTCAAGATGAAGTGCAAGATCATTGTAACAAGAATATAAATAGTTTATGATAAAATCATAAAGGAAGATATTTGAGTTACAAGTTTAGCATAATACCTAAGATTTAGGAATCGTTCCGTGGATTTGCATGTCCCGAAACACCATAAGAGTATGGAGCATTCGAGATATGTAATTAAACCTTGTTTGAGATGGTGGGATCAAAGGTGTAATTCATAAAATGCCATTATATTTTAAAGATTAAAAGCTTGAGAGACTACCATTTTTCCACTGAAAAGAGCTCCATCATAATCCGTTGAAATGACACCATATAAAGTTATGGTTTGGGATAAAACCCTAGTTGTCCTTTCTTAAACATTGGTATGCTATGCATAAGAAAGATGTTTGCAACCAAAGTCGGATGAACCTATCTTTGTATGATATTTCGAATAACTGTTAAGTATTCCTCCACAAACACCGGAGACAAAAGTGTTTGTCGCTTAGAACGTCAAGTTTCTTTGAGAAGGAATTTTTCGTGAAAAGATAAGTGGGAGGACAATAGAACTTTGATAAGGTTAAAGGAACCTTAGCTATATGTGCAGAGTTGCGCAGCGCCGAAAAGTGTTCCGGAGGCAGCAACAATGCTCATGGCTCACGTGCCTCAAAGGTTGTGGTCACGGAGATCTAAGTTCATATTGAAATAAGTAGGTCGGGTAAACAATCAAATACCAAGATTTGAGGGTTGAATCATTATTTGAGAATAATGAACCGACTACATGCAAAGAAGCGATGATGGGCCCTGACTCCGTCAAATGGCTTGAAGCCATAAAATCCGTGATAGTTCCATACATGAGAAATCAAGTTTTGAACTTGAAGGACCCTCGAGAAAGGTGTAAGACCTTGCAGTTGTGTTTGGATCTATAAAGAAATAGACATGAATATGGTCAACATGTTGGGAAAGAGTTCACAACAATGTTCAAAGGTTGACTATGACAAGATCTGATCTTTCATAGCGATGTTTAGTCTGGACGGATTAATATAGCAACCACGACATATAATTTTGTTATGTGTTGAATAAACAAAATAAGCTCTTCTAATAGAAGGTTTACCTAGGACGTGTGCATGACACTGTACAAAGGGTTTTGTTAATTCAAAGGATGCTAAATTCATAAGCATTACGGAGTTGGAATCTTCACTATGATGAAACTGTTAAAGGAGTTTAAATTCGTCGGAGATAATGAAGATGCTTGCATTTGCAAGAAATAAAGTGGGAGCGCTAAGACATGTTACTAATACATTATGTGGAAGACATATTGTTGATTGGAAATAATGTATCTTTTATTAACACAGGATAAGAATTTCATCTCGATGAAAGGCTTAGGCAAAACCCAAATATTTAACATCAATAGACGCTAATATGGTTGTGCCGAAAGTACATAGATGATGTATTGGATGAGTTCAATATAGAAACTACAAGAAAGGTTCTTGTCGCACAGAAAGGATTGAATGAGTTCAATATTGATGATATATTCAAGTGTATTGACACTTGGTAAGTGAAACAAAGATTCAAGTATAGATTGATACTTGATGTATGAAATCACAAAGAGTATTTATATCAATTATGCTGTGATATGTATAAATCCAGATATGTCCTATGCTCCAAATGATGTGAGCATATACCAGAATGATTCATAAGATGATCATTGGACAATAGTAAGGATATTCTTATGATCTTTTGGAAGAACTAAGAATATATTGTTTGTAGAAGTGACAAATAGATGGTTAGTTCATTGTAAAAGTACTACATTGATACTAGTTTTGTCACAAAGTACAAATTAAGTTTATCTCAATCTAAACTAAGGGTGGCACAATATAATGGAAAGTAAGTTCCATAATGGATTTGGATGAGTTCCAAAGTTAAAGACATTGTGACAGATACTACAACAAAAGGCTAAGTGTATGACTGCTATTTTAGCAGCAAAAGAGGGCATTTGTGTCAAGTAGTTTGTTATCAAACTAGGTGTAGTTCACAGTGGGATAATACTATGAAGATATATTGTACGGAAATATTATCAACATGTTTTTAACCCCAAAGAACTAAAGGTCACACCAAAGGACCAAATTTGTATGAAGCCATCTCATTAGAGAATGAGTGATGCGTAGAGACGCAAATACATGCAATTACACACGGACCTGGAAGTGTCAGATCCGGAGATCAGTTGACCACTAGCGAACGTGTACTTACAACACCGGAAAGCCATAGGTGTTGAATACACAAATGTTTGAAACTAGATTATTGACTCTAGTGCAAGTGGGAGACTGTTGGAGATATGCCCAAGAGGCAATAATAAAGTGGTTATTATCATATCTTCATACTTATGATAAATGTTTACATACCATGCTATAATTGTATTAACAGGAAACATTAATACTTGTGTGATTTGTAAACATAAAAGAGTCCCTAGTAAAGCCTCTTGTTAAACTAGCTTGTTGGTTAATATATGATCATGGTTTCCTGATCATGAACATAGAGATGTTATTAACAACATGGTCATATCATTAGGAGAATGATGTGATGGACATACTCCTATAGATAAGCGTAGCATAAAGATCAAGTCATTTTAATAGTTCAATTGCTATATGCTTTCTGATACATAGTAACCTAATTCCTTCGACCATGAGATCATGCATATCACCTTTACCGGATGGATGCTTTGATGACATCAAACACCACACCGTAACTGGGTGGCTATAAAGGTGGCATTGAGTGTTCGGAAAGTATTGGTTGAGACACATGGATCAAGAATGGGATTTGTCCATCCATATGACGGATAGATATACTCTGGGCCCTCTCGGTGTAATGTCATCCAATTAGCTTGCAAGCATGTGACTGGCTCACAAGGGATCACATATCACGGGAACGAGAAAAGAGTACTTATCGATAACGAGGTTGAACTAGGTATGCAGAGATACCGACGATCAAAACCTCGGATAAGTAAACTATCGTGAGACAAAGGGAAATTGGTATCGTATGTAAGTGGTTCATTCGATCGCAAAGTAATGTAGAAATATGTGGGAGCCATATGAATTTCCAGATTCCTCTATTGGTTATTGTTCGGAGAAGTGTCTCGATCATGTCCGCATAATTCATGAACCGTAGGGAGACACACTTAAGGATTCGACGTTGTTTGAGTAGTTATGGAATGATGAGTAAGAGACCGAATGTTGTTCGGAGTCTCGGATGGAATCCGGGATATCACGAGGAGATCCGGAATGGTCCGGAGAATAAGATTCATATAAGGAAAGTCCTGTTTCGGAGTTGGAGAATGGTTCCGGTGTTTTCATCGGGAATGTTCTAGAAGGTTCCGGAATGTCCGGCACTCCGGAGGGGAAAGGGTACATGAATGTGTTATATCAAGTTGATATGATTGCATCATGTACTAGGTGTCATCGTTGTACCAAAATAGAGGGTTTATTCAAATCCTAGTTTGAAAAAGTCAAACGGCTAGTTTGAAAGTCAAACGGCTAGTTTTGGGAAAGAGGAGAAGGAGGTTTGAAACCGACTTGGGGGAGGAGTTCCTCCTCCCACCACCGGCCCACCTTGGGTCCGAGTTGGGGAGGGACTCCCCTCCCCAGGCGCGCCTCCCTCCACCTATAAGAGGAGGGGCAGGGCTCCCCTCCTAGACACACAAGTTGCCTCCCTCTAAACCTAAACCCTAGCCACAACCTAGGGATTTCTCCCAAGCCGTCGAGTTAGAGCTTCTAATTGCCCTAGCCGCTGGTTTAGCCCCTTCTAATTGGTGTGTCTAAACCCTAGATCACCAAGGCTCTCTCATAGTCCACCATACTCGCTCCGGCTTAAGGCGAAGCCCTGCGAGATCTCCCCTCTACTTCCGGTACCACGCCGTCGTGCTGCCGGAATCGCGAGGAGAGTGCTACAACCTCCGCTGCCTGCTGGAACAAGGGAGAGGAAGGTCTTCGTCGAGTACCGAACGTGTGACCAACTGCGGGAGCGCTGCCGGAACGCAGCGCCGGAAGGATCGTCTACGCGATCTTGAGATCGGCAAGAGTACGACTACATCACCCACGAGAATCTGCTCTCGTTAACCGCTTTGGAATCTTCGAGGGTGAGTTCCTCTATGGACTCGTTGCTACAATCTAGTAGATAGATCTTGGCTTGTTTGTTTGCATGCGGTAGAAAATTTTTGTTTTCCATGCTACGAACCCCTACAAATACTTGCAGCTACTGGAAGAGATGGAAACAATAATATATATCCATTTGCATTTGTACTTGTTGATAACGAAGATACTGCTAGTTGGTGTTGGTTTCTTACTCAGCTGAAGTTTGCTCTTGGTGGATCTGATGGCAAGTTTGGAAAATACACAATTATATCTGATAGGTAGAAGGTAACTCATGTGCTCCCATGTTTGACTTGTTGCATTTTCTAGTTAATACCCTCTTCTTCTCATGCATGTACTCACACTTATTTGTATATAATAGGGTTTGCTCAAAGCCATCAACCAAGTATTCCCAGATTGTCCCCAAAGATTTTGCCTACGGCATATTTATGCCAACTTTCAGTTAGCTGGCTTTAGAGGAGAACTAAAGAAATACATGTATGGTGCTAGCTACTCTCACACAAGGCACTTATGTGATGTACACATGCAGAACATGAAAGATGAGTCAGAGGAAGCTTGGGCATGGCTAAGCAATATTCCAGTGGAGTGTTGGGCAAGGTATGCAATGGACACTAATTGTAAAACTGACCTTGTTGTGAACAACTTGAGTGAGGTTTTCAACAAAATGATTCTTGATGTTAGAGGCAAACCAGTAGTAACAATGTTTGAAGGCCTTAGATCAAATATCATGGTCAGGCATGAAGGAAAGAGGACAGGTGCTGCATCAGCTAGGTGGGAGATCACTCCAACATATTGTGAAATGTTGGAAGTGAACAAAAAGTACTCAAGGATTTACAAATCTCAGAAATCTGTGGGTAATTTTTGGCAAGTGAGCAGAGGGGTGGAGAGTAGCTATGCCGTTGACTTGGATGCAAGAACTTGTGGGTGCAGGATGTGGGACATGACAGGAATTCCATGTAGTCATGCCATATCTGCCATTTACAAGTCCAAGCAGCAGCCCGAGGATTTTGTTCATGGTTTTTTCAAGAAACCCATGTATTTAGATGCATATAATCCTGTCATATACCTAGTACCTAGCCAAGATCAATGGACAAAGACTGACATAGTTGACATTGACCCACTAGTGTTCATAATTGAAAAGGGTAGGCATCAGAGTAAGAGGAGGAAGGGAAAATTTGAAGTCCCGGAGCCTAAAGATACTTCTAGGATGGCAACAATAACATGTAGCAACTGCAAGCAACTAGGCCATAGGTACACAAGTTGCACACAAACTTTGAACCCATAGTTGCAGATAAGGAAAAATCGACATAAGGTTTATTCTTACTTGTATTTTCATGTTTGACCATAGTTAAACTATAACTTGGAGTATAACATGTTTGGGTGCAGGGAAACAGAAGCAATGAGGAGGGAAGCAACACATCAACAACAACGCCACCAGCACCACCTCGGGCACCTACAGCGCCACCTCCACCTACAATGCCACAACACCACCTCGGGCACCTACAGCGCCACCTCCACCTACAGCGCCACCTCGAGCACCTACAGCGCCACCATCACCACCACCTCGGGCTCCAACATCAGCATCACAGCCAAATGCTCCTTTTCATGCACCTAGGTCTGCCCATATTGATGATGCTACAAGCAGTTTTGCGCCAAGGAGAAGGCAAAGGCCAAAGAAACAAACAACTAGGATGTTGGGGTATTTCAATGCTGGGAAGCATAACAGCTACAAGAAGTAGCTAAATTATCTATTTATGTATTGGAATCATGTGTGCTTGGTATTAGTTGTGTAAGACAATTCTATGTCTGCTACCAATTATTGTAAGACAGATATCTATGTGCTACTACTATGTGATGGTACTATTATATTGCATTTTCAAAAGACAATGTTTGCTACCAATACAATTATATTGCATTTTTCACAGCTCAATTATATTGCATTTTCACCACAATGACATCAACAATCACAGCTCAATTATATTGCATTTTCACCACAATGACATCAAGAATCACAACTCAATTATATTGCATTTTCACCACAATGACAATAAAACCATGCATTAATCACAACAATCTGAGAAACAACAAGTACACCATTAATACTATAACACCAAATGCTTGTCCAATAGTATCACAATGACAATAAAATCACATGACCAAGTACTTCAACATTTCTTGTCCAACACTAATGCATACAAACTGAAATTTCATTAATGTCATTACTCATCAACTATGGCCTTGATCTTTTTCACCTTCTCCTTGTTGTCATCACCAGCTTTCAATAGATCATACACCATGTATTCATATTTTTTCTTTTCCTCCTTCAAAGCAGCCCTTTCTTCCTCCCATTTCTTCTCCTTTGCCTTCATCATATCTGCTTGTGTTTTCTGCACTTGCTTCAGCATCTCAACTGTAGTCCTCAGAGCATCCTTGTCCTTCTCCATCTCCACTATTTCAAACTTAGTTTTACCATTCAGCAGGGCCAAGTTTTGTTCCACCACCTTCTTGTGAGAATCATCTACAAACTTGCCAACATCATCCATGAGGCTTGCATATTTCTTCTCAGCCTTGATCTTATCCTCATCTACGAGAGCTAGCAGTTTACCATGCTCCACCCTCTCATCAATTCTGCTATGGTTGCTCTCATTGTACATGCACCAGAGCCTTGACAATGCATTCTGCAGTGTCTCTGGCCACTCTTGTCATCTACCCAAGAGACAAATCCACAGTTCACAATTTCCTGCAAATAAAAATGGCACATGGTATGATCATAGGTACCAGCTCCAAAACATTTACATGTCCAGAATATATCCATGTAATCTCTAGTATATACAAGCACTAATCTCTAATATGTATTGAAAAATAAATGGAACCAATCTCTAGTATATACAAGCATTATTATCTAATATGTACTAAAAATAAATTCAAGCAATCTCTAGTATATACAAGCACTAATCTCTAATATTATTGAAAAATAAATGGAAGCAATCTCTAGTATATACAAGCATTAGTATCTAATATGTACTAAAAATAAATTCAAGCAATCTCTAGTATATACAAGCACTAATCTCAAGTATGTACTGAAAATAAATTAAAGCAATCTCTAGTATCCAAGCATATGCAACCCTAGTAGTATATGCAAGCACTAATATCACTGCAATTCAAAAGCTAATTCCAATTGGAAAATTACTACACCTACTCTCTGCTAGCATATTGGCTATCCTAATGTTTTCAAATCATTAGAATTTAGCATGAACACAATATAGAATGGACAGACCAAAATCGAAATTAGTACAAGAGGTGGTACTTACATTTTGGAGCAGGCACATGTAAAATCTTCGACCCGTGTTCGTGCCTTCGAAGACAACACACTTCTGTGGCTCCAAATTGTGCCCTCGACAGCGTTCGGCACAATCCGCGGCTATCCCATTGAATGTCGGGTCATCGCAGCGATCTGGAGCATAGTCTATCGAGTTGTAGTCCTAATCAAAGAAAAATATATGCTCATTCCACCAATTTCGAGATAAATCAACCAAATTTCCCCAATTCCCGTATGAACCCTAACCCTAGAAACAGGGGAACTTACCCCGAGTAGTGACTGGCTGGAACTCGAGCCGTCATTCCAGCTAGGCATCCCGGCGAGGAGGGCGGGCAGGCGCGGCGGCGCTTGACGACGGCGGAGCTCGGGCATAGGCGGGCGGCGCTATTGTGCGGGGAGTCGCGAGCGCGAGGTGCCCAGACTGGTCAACGGGCCGGTGCTTTTAGTTCCACCCGCACAGACCGACAGGTGGGTCCCAGCTTCCCCCGTTAATGACCGTTAACGGGGCTCCAGGGGCGTCCGTCCTGTGCTGCCACGTCATGACCTGCAATGGGCCCGCGCTGTCAGAATCGCTATCAAACCAGCTAAATGAGCGATTACATAAAAGTTGTAGCCGTTTATAGTCATTAGCCCGAAAAGTCATAGTTTTTGAAACAAACCTGAAAAGTCGTAGTTTTTTAAAGCCCTAGCCCCAATTATCGTAGCTTTATGCAATTTACTCGAGGCGCAAGCTACTACGGCGGCTGGCGAGTTGTCGACCAATAAGTACGTCGTTGCCTGAAACCCATTGCGCGTGCAGCCAGCTTCCAGGAGCCAGGTGCTCCAGTCCAGCACCGGCGTGGCGGATCGGATGGCACGACGTCGGGGTATAGCTCCACCGTGTCGTCGTCAGCAGAAAAGGAGAGTGAAGCGGAGGCAGAGCGGCCGGGGATAACCGTGGGATTCTAACGGAACTACAAATCGTCGCACCAAAGAGGCCGCATGCAAGCCGCGTCCAGAGATTGCGTGCTGGGCGTCGGGCGCACCGGTCAGATGTACTACTACCCGGCCGTTCGCTGATTACTGGGAAAGCAGTTTACTTAGGCAGAAGAGACGGTGGTGGGTTGGAATGGGATGGGATCATGGGGGGAGCCGAGCCCGATCATGGGACTCGCAGGCGTGCATGGGCTGGTGTGCGGTTACTCTCCTCGGCCGGAGTCACGTTTGCCAACACAGTTCGCTTCTACTACGGGACGAATGAGGCTCCTGAAAACCGCTGGCTGGCAGGGGTCCCCACCTATGGGGCCCGCTGTCACTGACACCTCCAAGGCACTGTTTAAAAATGAATGTAATTTTTTTGTGCTAATTCCCCAAACATGAGCTCTTATTTCGAATATTAGGGCATGTACAATACTAGGGAAGGCATGCCTTCTCTTAGCTCTCCACATCATCTAGAGAAGACACCATATACAACTTGTACAATGCATCATCTCTTATTGCTATCTCTAGCAATTAATAAGGATTAACTATTTTTAGTAATAAATTGGTTGATTAAGGGAAGACATATGGTACAATGGAGAAAATAGGCTTCTCTTATTTCTAAGAGATCATCCCTTAGCTAAGGGAAGACAACCTTCTCTCTCTTGTTTCTCTCTCCTCCAACTAAGCAAAAATCCAACGTGGCGAGCATAAGGGAAGGCTGATATCACCGCATTGTACGTGCCCTTAGAGCATACTCCCCAAACACGGTACGGTACGGTCACTTGAGATTTATTTCCCTTGAGCATCACTGAAGAAACGCCGGATCCAAAAAATTCCGGTGTTTTTTCGGGCCGGGTCGTGAAATCTGGCGCGAACAGACACAGTAAACATGGCCTGGCCCGAGAAATTTGTTCGGGTCCCTGGAAATCGACCCCCTTGACCCATAAAATCCTAATTTCGAGCTTAATTCCCAGGTCTCGATCCATTTCTCCGCCACCGCCCCCTCGATGCCTCCGCCGCGCACCACCGCTCAAATCGCCGAGCACCGGCGAGCAATTTCTCCGGCGGTAGCAGATCGCCCGATTCACGCCGCGATGGACCGGCGGGCGCGTTTTCGTCGCCTCACGCCCGCAGAGGAGGAGGAGCGCCGTCGGTGCGTGCGCTCGGACGGGGCACGCAAGCGCGCCCGCCTCCACTACACGAGGTGGGGCTCGCCGGTGCCGGCCGCGCTCCTCTGCCGTGAGACGGCGGAGTTCGACGCTCGCATCCACGCCCGCCGGGGGGAGGGGAGCTCCTCCGCCGCGAGACAGCGGAGTTCGACGCATCCACGCCCGCCGGGGGGAGGGGAGCTCCTCTGCCGCGAGACGGCGGAGTTCGACGCCCGCATCAACGCTCGCCAGGTGGAGGGGAGCTCCTCGCGCGCGCCGAGGACTCCGCCGCCGCCGATGAAGAAGGAGGAGGGGCCCCCGGAGGGACGCGTGGTCACGGAGGCCTCTATGCCCTCGACGACGCCTCCTTCGACCGATGGGTCGAGGTCATCTAGCATCGGAGCATCGCCGAGGCGGAGGCGGAGGCCCGTCGAGCTCAGCGCGACGAGCTCATCGACGGCATCCTCCTCGAGAAGGGGCTCGTCGTCGACCGCGAATCCCGCGGGAAGGAGGTGGAGGTCATCGACCTCGTCTCAGACAGCAGCTCCGGGCTGTCGGACTTCGAATTCTCCGACGAGGAGTGAAGCCCGCCGCCGAAAGCGTCGCCGCCGCTCCCTGGGCTCCGGTGAGCCTGATTTTGTGTACATGCTAGGGTAGCGGTGGAGACGGCAGATCGCCCATAGTATTTAGGTTGAATTCGTGTTTTGTATATATGATCGCGTCTATTATGTATGACTACGCTCGCGTTTTGAAATCTCCCGCGAATGTTTAAAAATTTTGTGTTTACGGTTTGGTTTTTGTTCTAGCCATTGTCTTCTTCAAGCAAAAACTAGTTCAAACGCGACCCGTGAACGTGTTTTTCTGTTCGCGTCTTTTTTGTGTCTGCTAGAGATGCTTTTACACTTTGCACATGTCGCATATGTAAACATGACTCACGTGTATAGAACCAGCATATGTATACTACAATCAATTATATATTTTCACTACATATACAAATAAAAGTTTAGAAACCATAGTAACAAATTTCTTGATAAATATTACTCTTGTAAAAGTGGAAAATAGCATCGGCACATGGTAATGTACATTGCAATTGATGTTTTTTTAGCGTAACGTCAACATCGGCACATGGTAATACATACATTTTCTTTGCCGATCTTAGGAGCCGGTCAACCATATCCCATCACGACACTTCAGAGCCGGTCAACCATATCCCGTAACATACCACCATTATCTCTATATAGGGGCATCTTTAAGAAGGATTCTTTTCCTAAATTTGTTCAACTCAAACAACTACTATAAATGGCAGATGATATATTCCACACACCTACACAATTGTGATCATAGGTGCACCTTGAAATTACCAGCAAATATCCCATCGCTAATCTGTGCCTACATCTATAGCACTATAAATCGATGAGATCGCCATGAACTCTCGAAAGAGTAAAATATTTACTTTGAACAAATGAAAAACCACGGTTGTTTTGAAAATGTAACTTAAGGGGCAAAAACTTTTGTAACACGGTCATGTTGCAAACATGGATTCTTCTCACGCTCATCCATTTTATCCGCAAAAGAGTAATCCGAGTCTAGATACAGTTGCATATATGTAACCTAGCCAAACAAAACAATCTTTAATTAAGTCCACATGGTGATTGCAGTTCTAAGTATCATGAAAAATATAGTGTTTGCTACATCCGTATCGCGTGGCATTCATAGTTAGTGGCATATGAAAACACACAAGGACTCGAGGTTCTAGAAAATATTGAAAAAATGTTTGAATTTGTTAAAGAGCATTAGACATTGCGTTTTGAGCAACATTACCTACTCACACTCTCGTGAATGGGCCTCATATATGTAGATAATCTTTGCATTTCCACCTGTAGCATACATCAAAGATTGCTATATTTAGCCTCTGTTTCAAAAGTGCACATGTTCCACACTCACTATTCCAAATACGATGATACAAATCAAACATGGATCATTAGTGGGAGTGAAACATGAAATCATGTGGCTCCTTTTGCTCCTTCTCTAAGATCAATACTTTTTTCAAGCTCTGAACAAGTACTTGAATGAAGGAGTACTGCCACTGCCATATGGAGAACTCGGGCAGAGGGATCATGTTTGTTGATCCACTATACAGTTGTAGGTGTAGCTAGTCAGGGCAGGATGCATTAGCTTTTGTCCATGTTCTGAAGATTCAAAATCATGACAAGAACCATCTGCATCGGTCTCCTCCTGCACCTTGGTTATTGAAATAACCGCAAAATCATCTGTTGTAGGCTTTCAAGAGAACTGCATGGAAAAAATAAGTGTTACTAATCAGTAATCTCGGCATAAAACTAGACATGTACTCCGGTCAGGAGTACCAAAGAACCACATGGCAAATGTGGTCAGCTATGAATTATCAAAGAGTAAGAAACGTTACTGTAATTGATCGTATCATCGTTAGTAATTACTAGCATGCGAGAGGAAAGGGAAGAGTTACTAGCAATTTGGTTGCCGGTTGGTATTTCCAGCCGCTAGGTAACGGATTTCCTGAGCTCCCTCGGTAAATGGTCATTCCGAGCAAAAAATCTTGAAAAATTGAAAATTTTGAATTTTAATGAAAACTCTTGGTAAATGGTCATACCGAGAACTTTGAATTCAAATGTTGTTTTTCATATTCGTCTGATAACTGGTCAGGATTTTCCGCTAAACGCGTTAACCGAAAACCCGGACTACCCTTAACTGGGATTTTTTTTACCAGAAACCTAAAACCTTGCCGCTAAGATGGTGACCACCGCATATTTCCGCACTATATTGGCGGCGGTGATGACTGTAAGTGCACATATATGTAGCTAGTTTCAATTTGTGGGTGAGGTGTGCAATCTTACCGTTTTTACGGGTATATCTAGTCCACGGCACCGTCTTATCGTTCATATAAAATTGAATGACCTAGATTGAAAATTTGCAATTTGTAGAATGTATCCATTTTCACCTGATATGTCCCCCATCTTCTCTTAGCCCGTCACGTCATTTAGAAAAGGAAACATATATAATATGTACAATGCATTATCTTTTATTGCCATCCCTAACAATCAATGAGAATTATTAAATTTAGAACAAAATTGTGTTGCTAAAAGAAGACATGTGGTAGAATGGAAAAAATAGGCTTCTCTGCATTTCTAAGGAACCATCCTTAGCTCTAAGAGAAGACTGATGTCACCCTATTATAAACTCCCTAAAACTTTGAGTAGAGTCCTAGAAGTCTCTAGAGCATGGATTCCTTTTTTCTCTTGCAAATGCGCATAAATCCTACCATATAAAAAGTGTGACACATTAGGCGCCGCTACAAACCTACCCATGTATGGAAATATGTCTGTCTTCCCTAGAAGAAACGCCTCACTAATCTGAGAATCTATTCTATCTCGTCCCCTGCTTGTTTCCTTTTTCGATCCTCTAGTTGTGTGTGTGTGAGGGGGGTGGGGAGGGGGGGGGTCTGCGGTGTTCCTATGGAATTTTTCACCACAGTGTTAGGTGGAGGCTAGGGTATTCACCCATAGATTGAAGACATATTCATGCCGTCACAAATCACGAGAGAACTCATCAACATATTGACAGCACGACATTGAAGTCGAGGAAGGCAACCTTACCGGAGTAGTTATGTTTAGAGCTAGGGATTTTCACGCAACCCTGATGGCTTATATTGATGCATTACCTATTGGTTTGTTTGCTAAAAATCACAAGATGGGGCCGACGGCGACAAGGTAATAGCAGCGACAATGCAACAAAGGGTGCCTCGCCTAGAGTAGCCAGAGATAAGAGGTTAGGTCTTTTGGTTGGGGGTATTCATCGGAACCAACTTGGCCTAGGTTGATGCAATATTTGGAGGCTTCGCCACAAAGATCGATGAGGTAGGGAACATGATTCTCCAACTCTAGAGCATAGTTCTTACACTTCAAAATTAACTTTCTTGAATTAGTGTTAAAGATATTAAGCGTGCCAATAAGATGCATCAAGTCAAATCATCCGTAATTGCCACCACATTTTGCCTTTTGCCTCCGTTTCAAAAAAAAAACATGTTGCCATCCATCACAATAGAATGCACTAATCTTCGAATGAACTGGATAAAATAATAAGTTCAAAGAATAACAGTTACATACACATGTATGCGCAAAATCGGTAAAAAGCACATTACAGATCGAAGAATCGATATCAATACTGACGACCGTGTATGATCTTAAAATGAAGCCCACGGCTGTTGAGAGACTGAACTAACCCACGGAGCATAGATCCGGTGGGAGCTAATGAGGAATTGTGGGCTCAAGCATAAATCTATCTCAACTTGTATTTCGGATGGAGAAAAAATACCAGCTGCCGAGCAGTACCTGACCTCAACTTGGACAAAAGTTACGAGTTCAGTTGTCGCCATTTCCTCAAAATTCGCTCTAAGCACAGGCAGCAGGCAACCTGATTCTCGATGCATCTCATGCCTATGAACTTCATTTCTCTGACAAAACCAATAGAGAAGGCCTCAAGATTTCCTATCTGCACGACCAAAAGAGATGGAGCCATTGGTTCTTTGTCTCCAAAATGCTTCCACAGTTTATATATCCTAATGGTTCCTGAAGGTGCAGGCACGCAAAAAGACGCAACTTACACCTTCTACAACTGCAGCAATGCTAGCACTTAATGAACCCTTCCAGATCGTAAAAGGCAAAGATACTTCTGGATCGTAAAAGGACACTGCTTGCTTCACTTG
Organism: Avena sativa; assembly: GCA_916181665.1. Taxonomy (NCBI): domain Eukaryota; kingdom Viridiplantae; phylum Streptophyta; class Magnoliopsida; order Poales; family Poaceae; genus Avena; species Avena sativa. Next base: position 405,868,486 of record OV702283.1, on the reverse strand, counting down.
GTATAAACTCGAGTTAAGACGAAACTGAAGTAACTGTAAATTTGCTAGTAACCAAGAGATCTTCTCTGGGATAAGATCAGCAAACATTCAATAAACCCATTACACTTTCAGTACTTGTTCGATTTTACATCATCATCATCATCATACAACTGGTGCTACCTAAGAAATTACTGGCGCAAGGTGGAGAAAACACCACTTGTTGAATTGGGACCATCGTCACCTCTGTAATGAGCAGGAGCAAAATCACGTTACTAGATACAGGTTGGTGACCATCGTTACTCCTATGAACATACATTTTGTGTTCTCCAACAAACGCTATCTTAATAAACCTTCAGATGGCAGCATCATTCCGCTTTCGGTGCTTCCGTGGCCGTTCCGAATTTATCAGAGCGCCTTCGTTGTTCCCAGCTGTGTGATTTTGTACGTCCTGCTCGGTTTTAGTGTTGATATCCCTTGATTTCCTTTTGCCACTGGAAATTTTTTTAGAGGCACACATTTTATTACACGATCTTGAAAATATTGCAAAGATTAACTTGTTCAGTTTCAATAGCACGAAAGAGTGTTAGCACATCCAGACCTGTTGATTTCTGATGCGTATTCAGCATCATGTACTGACAGCCAAAGCATGGATCCTGTGTGAGGTGGCACTAAAGATCCAGTTATGTGACAATTCATTTCTGTGTCCACCCTACAGATGAATAACAAGCAAAGGCACATGATCAGTTTATTTGACTCAAACTACAGAGTCACATGACCTGACCAATTATTTGACTGATAGAACAGAGTGACATAGGAACTACTTCCAATCACTTGAGGAGTTCTCATATATTTCTCATGTACAGCTCAATGTATTGTGGGGATGATTGTATGAGGATCAGTTCATTTCCAGTACATGATTAAACAAGCCATAAAGTAATGCTCAGTATATCTGCATACTTAGTATAACCATTCTGGTACGTAGTTTGATGCACATCATCAAACTCTACGGCATATCATTGTGAGTGTTACTGTTGTAAGTTTAAAGCAAGGCTGGCCCTTCATCAGCACAGCAGGGGAAATATGCATGCAGCTAATATAAGTAATATATGAATAGTAAGAAAATGTACAAATATCTCAAATGTGTAAAGCTGCTGTCCAAATTGGAAAACAAAACAGTGAAATTGACCCCGACAAAAGGGACTGGATGAACCTATTACCTTTTAACAGAAAACCGTATCATACTTCCCTTTCTAATCTCATGCCGCTTGTCTGACTTGCTTACAAACTTTCCACCATCTCTTCTCTGTGAAAATAATATAAATCTCAATGGAAGGGAAAAAAGAGTCCTAGCTTATTAAAGCGATAGGTTGGATTTATTAAAAACTATCACACATATCAGAATTCTCAAGATAGAAAAGTTTGCTCATCACATGCTGTGCACACCAACCCAATCAATCCGGAAGTATCAGCCAATTTTCTCATGCTGTGTTCAAACTTTTTGGTATTTAGTTTCTTTCTAGTCTTCCGAGTGATTAGAAGTTCACTGAAGAATTGAAGCAAAAAACAATTCCGAGGGATTTGATGGTGCACAAGAAATGTACGAAAGCTAAATAGCAGGCTAGCTGAAGTTGCACAGATCAAAGGTCTTTTGACAGCACGATCGCACACCATCAGCTTGCTTGTCATTCTTGCAACAGATCGCAAAAAGTAAGTAGCAATGGTCGGAACATTTGCCCAAAACGTTGAGTTGTGCTACAGCACCAGCTACTATATACTTGCAAGTTCCAAGTGTTAAAGATCTTTAAGCATTCTAGTTTTATTTGTAAGGTGCCACAGGTGTGGATGAATAAATATAAACAAATGCTCATATCCGGGAATGGTATAAATGAACAATTCGTCCAGAGTTCAGTTCCCACTTCCATGGTATCAGCTTTGCTGAGTACAATTTGTGAAGCATCAAAACAATGCAAGAGTACTATTGATAATCCGTTACTGAAACTAGAAAAGACAAGTTATCATTTACAAAGTTACATGAAACAAAATAAAAATTAGATTCCACACATTATATTAGCATCAGCATAGCTATTTCCTTAACTATCAATAGAAATGTTAATCTTACCCTTTTGAATCTGAATGTCTCACTAATATCATCTGATATAATGGCTGCTGAGAAAACCCCCAGGACAATGGCATGAATTGACCCCTTGCCAAGCATTTCAACCTTCCCTTCTGAAGTAAAATAAATAAATAAGCATCAGATATACATATTTCAAACTTCTGCCGCAATATTTCTCAAGGAAAATTATAACAGTGCCACTAGTCTCAGCTCAAACTTTAAGCATACTGGCTTGGTGCTATTTATGAAAATACCACTGGTCTGTTAAGTTTCCTTCCGATTTTAGCATATATAAGGCTACTGTCAAGTCAAGGCCTTTTATTGACCTTGGCTGACCTGAGAAGAGATGAAAGGTCTGAAAAACCCTTGATGATCAAGAAGTTTTTGCAAACTCCAACACAACATAGTATGTCATACTGAGAATAAAGGCAACTCTAGGATTATCGGAAAGAACTGATTCAAGTTAGTTTATTTCCCAATTTATATGCTATTCTTTTCACAGAAAAAATATATGCTATTCCATTATCTGGTTTGTCAACGGGGCTCTGTAGACCATTAGGTGTGGAAGCTTCAGGTGCTCACTTGAATTCCATCAAAGGCGAGAAAAAATGGGAACATGGTTTTTACCATACATCTCCAAAGAAACATGATTTAGCGTCATGAAATTTTTGACAAGCACAAGCATGAATCAAGCATCAATAGTCCATCCAGATTTGAGAAGCACAAGTGCTAACACACATCAGATTATGCAAACACACATCCATACTTTGATTTGACAGTAATGGTCGAGCATGGACAAATGCAAGAAAACTCAACCGATGGCATTTTCAGAAATAGCACAAAGAGAATGGCATGGTCACAATTTGAGCTGAGATTAGTGATATTGTTATAACTTTTTCTCCTATTGCACAAGAAATGACAAACAAATCCAACCATTGTAAATGCACTGACAAACTCTACTACAACTGAATGCACAAGATGCAGTATCCAAAAGGTGTCCTGATTTCACATAGCTGATGTACCAATAACATGCAAATGTGAGGTCTTACGAGGAGTGCCATTGTTCAGAGTTATATGTCCACCTACCAAGGATCATGCCTGGCTGAGGAGAAAACAGCAGCATACTTGCATGAACTGGCACACCGAAATAGGGTACCAACCCATCCATGATTTTAGCTTTATCACTCTCGACTTCAACTTCATGAGCTAGCAACACACCATCAAACCGATCTTCATACCTGCACATTAATGCCCATCATCCAAATTAATCACATAGTGAACATTAAAAAGCAGAGACTTGTAAGTTTTAGAGAGCTCGGGAGCACAAGAAGCGCGACAACAAGGATGTAAAAAAAATCGTTCGATTTTTTCCCTCCTAAACTGAAGCTTTTTTATTTTGAGGAATTTAAGCTGAAATTGTGATAATCAAAATCAACTTCCTGCTCAAATCAGCATCCAAAGATGCACTGTCGCAGCGCTATGCCGAGACAAGCACGGGCCATTGCATTAACTAGAGCAAGAGAGATAGGGAGGGGGACGTACGTGAAGAGGAGGGTGCTGAGCTGGCGGGAGACGGCGCGGCGGACGTCGGCTGCGTTGGAGGGGTGAACGTACACCGTCAGCTTGGACTCCGCCTGCCGGACCGCCTCCATCGCAGCGGCGGCGGGGTTGGGGTTGGGGTTAGGGTTGGGGGTGGAAGCGGCGGGGTTGTGGGAAGGAGTGAGAAAGAGGAGAGAGGGAAAGGACTCCCAGCGACCGAGCGTTACGTACCACCGTTTCGTTAAAGGACGAGTATTCTGGGCTCGGCCCATTTGCTACTAGTTCACTCACTCCGGTTTGATCTCCCGTTCGTGCGTCCAGTTGATTATTTTTTGTGTTTGTTGAGGATAGTGCGTCCAGTTTAGTTTATTACTACTATATGGTTTCTTTATATGGTTGTGTCATTCCATCCCTCAGGGATGTTACAGTTGTTAATAGCATCCAAAACTTCAAAGACCAGATCATCACCAAGCAAATGCCAGAATCGCTTGTAAAAAATTGCGTCCAATCCAGTTTGGTGATGATTTGGTCTTTGTTGAGATCTTTGGTTCCTCACATGTTAAAATTAATTTTTGCTCAATCTATTTTTTTCCTTTTTATACTCATGATTTGTTCCACCGGTAATTAAATTTTGTTCCACAATGCAAAAAGTTGGATCCTTTAGTTGTCACGATTTTTTGTTCCACGGTGTTAAAACTAGTTTCCCTGAGTCTAATTCTTTTTGTTCTTTTCACACTCATGATTTGTTTTACAATGAGTTTAAAACTAGAGAATTTCAGGCCTATTTTTTTGAATGAGTTTAAAATATTTGTGATCATATAGATATAAAATACTATGAAGAATATTTAGGAATGAAAGCATTTTTGAACCACCGAGAACATTTTAAAAACCCATGAATATTTTTTCAAACGGATGAACCTTTTTGAACTCGTGAAAGTAACTTTAGACCGTGAACATTTTCAAGAATCAATGAAAAAAATTCTGAATATGTGAAAGTATTTTCTTAACTATGAATGTTATGTTTTTTTGGACCATGATTTTTCTTTGAAAAAACAACGACACTTAACATTTTTTTTAAACCATGTGATCATTTATGTACACCCAATAACAAATTTGGAACCATGTGAACAAATTTTTAGAACCAGTGAACGTTTTTTTTAAACATGTGAACATTATTTGAATCCTGTGGGAGTATTTTTTTAACCCATGAATGTTTTTCTGAATCCCGTTGTAACAGCACGAAGAATTAGGAGACCAAAATGATAGATTAGGAATTGTGCATTTGCATAGCATTTATCTAAAAATGTGGGAGAATTAAGCTTTTGTTTTGAGAAGACAAAGTAATGGGAACTTACATCTAGTAATTTTCCTCTAAAAAGCTTGTTAGGTTGTTAGCTTCAACAAGCTTGGTAGATTGTTAGTTTTACATGGTTTTCCTCTAAAAAGGCTTTAGGTGGTTTGTTATCTTTAGACGTCTATTTGTTAGATGAGAGGTGTGGACTTTGTTCAAGAAAAAAAGACGTGGAATGGCATCTTGTTTGTAATTTTTTGATGTGTGACACGCCACACTATATTTTATGCTTTAATAGTAAAGATAATTCATCGGAGGCACGGTGGCATACACACCCTGCAGCGGCGGTGGATAGCTCGCGGCTCCGGTGAGAAGATGCCTCGGCTTGCTTGCTTTTCCCTTCTTTGCATCCATCACGGAGATGGCCAAGGTGTGGGAAAGGAGGCATGTGGTCTTCTTCCTCTGCGGCGGGGAACTGTTGCTGCATTTGAGAGAGATCCCAAGCAATGGCAATCTGGTGCTGCTGCTACTCTTGGTCAAAGAGACCACTCCGCGCGGTGGTTCTTGGCAAGCCACTGCTTCTACAACCTCCTATTGCGGAGGCCTCTTTGTGTCTCTGTCATGGCATCCCTCGACACGCCGTTGCCAAGTGGTTACGTCCCCGGCGATGGTGTTGCCGGCTATGGCGTTGAGCACATCATCGTCTATGGTGGAGAAGGGCCTGATTGCATTTCTCCTTTTTGTTTTGAGGTCCTTTACGTAAAGTTCCAGGGCTCGGATGTAATTTCGTTTGTCTTGAGAGCCCTGCTTGTACTTGTACCCACCATTTAATGGCAGCTCCAGACCCTTCTAGGTCCTTCCCCTTGTCCAAAAAAAAAACAGGATACAAGGACATATCGGCAGTTTCTTTCTTGGAGGAAAAGACACGCGCACATTGTGTTGATAGTGTGTGATACCCTATATCGATATAACAAGAACATCCAAGTAACCTAGACCATTCATAAAAGTGATTCAATGGATGAGGAATAAATTCCAAACATTTTTCACCTATAGGTTACTTGGATGTCATGCAAAATAAAAATATCAGTACATGGTAGCAATCATGCTTTATTAGTACCTCATCTGCCATGTCAGATCTATCTAAATTAGTCTCGCTATACAATGATGTGTAAAAACAACTGAATTTTTCAAGGCGCATGAGCTGGTATGTATATATTCACAGTTTGGTGCACAACCGCCTGTAATAATTTTAATAGGTGAAGAAATATTCTTCCTGAACATCTAGATTTTAGAGGGCTTTGCCTGGGTGAACTCCTTGCGTAGGACTCTCCTCATGACCTTGTTCGAGGCGGTTCGGGGGAGCGATGGCACCACAACGACGGACGAAACCTGCAAACCAAGGAATAGAGATATAAGTGGTGTCTGTTTAGGCAAAGTATGAGGCGACACTTTATTATTAATATTTCCTTAAAGAAATGTAAGTTATCAATGTGCAGTTCAGGGGAACAATCAAAGCACCTTGAAAAGAGGATTCAATCTCTTGAGAGCAGAGTTGAACATTAGTTTCAGTTGATTCAGATCTTCTGCTTGCGGGCTTTGATCCTTGAACACGACGGCTATGGTTAATTGTTCAGGGCCACCCCCTACACGTGGAACCCCGATAGCCGCTGTTTCAAGAATGGCATCGTTCACCCTGTTGCAGATCCTCTCAATCTCGATGGAACTGACCTGAAATCAATCATGCAAAATCAAATGGCTTGGCCGACTCAAGCCGTGTTTTGGGCAGGTGAGTCGTGTGTTACCACGTTTTATACCTTAATGCCGCCAAGGTTCATTGTGTCATCTGCACGTCCATGAGCCCTGTAATATCCATCCGCGGTACGCTCAAATTCATCGCCATGCCTCCGGAGGACCTGCATAGGCAGAGCCATGTGGTTAGTGCCTTCATCTTTCAGGATCATAGCAAGGAATCAAGGACAGATAATACATACTTTTCCATTACACTGTGGCATTCCACTGAAGTAAACCTCATGATGATCAGCATTTAGCAGTGTTGTTGATGATCCAAATAATGTTGGATCAAGTGCAAGTTCTCCAATACCAGCCGAATCTTGTGGCTGTAAAGTTTGAAAAATTGAACTGACATTAGGTCGAGACAAGTTAATAGACTGCTAGACTCTAAAGCAAAACAAAGATATATATGTGATTTGACAAAGAATGTGCCAGTGGTACATGGGAAGTAGTATTTGGTGGCAGCATGAAACTGATGTATGAGTTGCATCATTGCATCTCTAAGACTATATGATGATGTTGTGTATATTGGTAGGGAAAATGTCATCATAAAATTCTCAATGAACCAAATTCCATCGAAGAGATTTTGTTAATTCCAAGCAGACACTTACTAAGGGATTCCCGTTGCTGTCAAGAATAAACATGTTACAGCCCATGGCAGGTGTACTGAATGCTGACAATGCTTGAGGTTGCAGCAGGGATCCAGTAACAAATCCGCCACCAATTTCTGTGCCACCACAGTACTCGATTACTGGCTTGTAGCAAGCTCTTCCCATCAGCCACAAATAATCTTCCACACTTGATGCCTCCCCAGTTGAGCTAAAGCATCTGCATAAAATGAACCGTATTGGTTATAAACTAGATGGCACGAGCACAATATATTTCCCTTATTTAAGGTACAGTAGAATAAAAAGGTGTAGAGGGTCAAACAATCCAGAAATTACCTGATGGTTGACCAATCAAATCCTGCAGTACAATCTGTATTTTTCCATGTGCGGACAATGCTGGGTACCACTCCAAGCATTGTCACCTTAGCATCCTGCAGGTCAATATAATAGCCCGTAATGAGACAAGACTAATAAAAAAAAGGAACAAAATGGATGTAAATCATGATTTTATACTAAAGCAGAAATAGTGCAGATCAAATATGGCCAGTGCAACAGAAAATAAGAAGTTTTATGTGCATAACATTACGTTTCCTTGAAGGACTAAATTTTCCTAACAAGGCACGAGTGCATAAACAGCTCAAACAGCTGAGATTTACGGTGTGTACTGAGTACCTAAATGAACATAACTGACATAATAAAACACACATGACTTTTCAATGCTCTTTTGCAAAACTGAACTATCAAACTTACCTGTACAAACTTTGCAAAACCTGAACTATTCGGGGAGCCATTATACAGCGCCATGGAAGCTCCATTCAGTAGCGAGGCATAGACAAGCCAGGGACCCATCATCCACCCAAGGTTTGTAGGCCACGCAACAACATCACCTCTACGAATATCCATGTGACACCATCCATCAGCAGCTGCCTTAAGAGGGGTCAAATGTGTCCATGGAATCGCCTTTGGCTCCCCTAAACATGAGAAACTGTCAGAAGGTTTGAAATAGTACTGGATCAACTCAAATCTACTAATTGTTAGTGAGGATCTACTTATGCATGTTTAATGTAAATAATAGATAAGCAGGTAGTTGTATATATATAATTTGCACTAGAACCGGCAAACAAATCACTGCATAATACTGAAATTAGAGATCACCTGTAGTCCCCGATGAAAATAGAATATTACTGAACTGGTAGGCAGGTTGCTCGACTGCGGTATAAATATCAGCCCTGCAATTTGCTCGTATTAGTGCAATCTACTTATATAAAAAGGGCTGGCAAAGGAAAGGCATAACTAGAAATAACATACTTGGTATGATCAGCCTTTCCAAGGAAATCTTGCCATGAAAGATCATCAGCACGCAGTCCTTTTATCGGTGTTGATCCCCTTGCAGGGATCACTATAGCCATAGGGGCCTTGGCCTCCACTACTCTACTGTAGAACAAAAAAATGATGTGTGAGAAATAATTCTCATTTTTAATTATATGATCAACGCCTGTGCACTTGAGCAACATACCTATACAATGGCAGTTCCTTGTCATCTCGAAGGATGCAATCCTAGAAAGTAAAACATTATCAGTATTTCCAGAACTTTCAGAAATTAAGCATATTACTATTAGACAAAAATTGCAGAACATGGGCATTCATCAAAATAACATGGTGGAAACAGGATTCACTAGGTACCTGGGTGAAAATTGCTTTTGCCTCAGATATCTTTAGCCTTGTCAATATTGCAGGTGCAGCAAAGCTGTCTGCAATCGAGACGACAATGCATCCTGCTAAGACGATGGCAAGGTAGATAACAACGGCATTCACATTCATAGGCATGTCAATTGCAATAGCAGATCCCTTTGCCAGACCAAGTGCATCGAGCGCATTTGCCACGAGGCTGCTCTAGACAGAAGTGAGAAGAAGCACTTGTCGAGTTAGATTTCAACCAAGCAAACATAGTTATATGATCAGAACTAGTCCTCTTCGGAATATCATTACCAAACTTTTTTCCGCAATTCCTCGAGAGTCACAAAGTTGAGGGGCTCTGAATCCTTCCCCTCGTCCCTCCAAACAATGGCAACGTCGCCGGAATTCCTTCCGGGTTTAGCAGTCAGGCAATTCGCAGCGGCATTAAGCACAGCCCCCGGCAACCATTCGCCACCAGGGTACCCATCGCTGTCACTCAAGATGCAGGATGGCTCCACGCTGAATGTAATGCCCATCTCCTCAAAGACCATCTTCCAGTATGCCTGTTCTTGAAAAGCAGAAACCGAACTGAAACTGTAAGTCCACCTCTCGAAGCTTAGCATGTACTAGTAGTAAAAATAAATAGAATCTATGAACTCTGATCACCTCTGGATTCTCGTTGGAGAACCTGTGGAAGTCCCGGAAGCTAGTAACTGGATCCTTGTACGCTTCGCCGATGAGCTCCCTCCCCCGCGCCTCCAGGACGCGGCCGACATTGGTGAGGGCCGCCTCCTCACTGTAAATTCGCAAGAACCCAACTCGTCAGAGCATTCGCGGGAGCAAAAAAAAAGGAGAGAGCTAAGCTACGAGACGGTATGCGATCGGGGAGGCCGGAGCTCTTACGGGTCGGGCGACCAGGCGGGCGGCGCGGTGGACGGGGACCCAGCATAGCAGCCGTAGTAGAGCATCCGGTGGACCGCGAACGGGACTTCCGTGCGGAGCGCGCCCCGGGAGAGCTCCACCCACACCGCGGCGGGCCCGCCGCCGGCGCCGGCGCCGAGCGCGCTCCGGACCGCCGAGTGGAGCGCCGCGGCGTCGGCCGCCCCCGCCGCGGCTAGGTCGTCGGCGGTGATGGCCGCCAGGGGCTTGTGCGCCACGAGCGCCGCGACCATGACTTGCGCGTGCGCGCGTGAGCTGCTTCCTGCTAGATGCGGGGAGAGAGGGAACTCGCGGGCTGGGCAGGTGTACCGAACGGGCGAGCAACCTAACGACGGGGACAGGACTAGGAAGATGAGAGAGACGAGATGAGTCATGGAGGTGTGGGGACCCCTGTCAGATTATCCAGATAGAGCTCCGTCTTTTTGTATAGCGGGCGAGTTTGATTTGATCTGATCCCGACCGATTTCAGTCGTTGCCACCGCAGACTCTCTCTTCTCTTCATCGCTCGCGATCAAGGTTGGAAAAGAGTAAATTACAATTTCATACCACAATTGGGGCTCTAGTAACGAGATGGTGCCACTTTTGATTTTTTTTTACAAAATCATACCACTTATGGGGCGACCAACAATAAATCGAGCAAATCCTAGTCTGACCACGTTTTGACAGGCAAACTAACAGGACTGGTCCACCCTTGTAGCTGACATGGAGGCTATCACGTATTCCCTAGCCATGAGCACATGCAAAATAACAGGACGGACGGAGTTCGTCCAGATTCGTCGATGTTGCTGCCTGTGCATGTATCGTCGGTGCCGCCACTGTGAGCACCACCGCCATGCGCGCCATCGTCGTGCGCGTCGCCGCCAAGCGCCTCGCCTCTGGGAACCCAGCCGCCAGGATTGGGCGCGCCACCCTCGTGCGCAGCGTTTCCGAGCACCTCGCCGAGAGCACCGCCGCCATGCGAGCTGCCGCCGCCAAGTGCCCTGCCTCTGGGAACCCGTCGCCAGGATTAGGCGCCTCCATGGCCAGCTCTCCCGACATGACTCTCGAACCGGCCAGGAATACATGATAGTCTGAACGTCAGCTACAAGGGTAGGCCAGCCGTGTTAGTTTGCCTGTCAAACGTGATCAGAACAGGATTTGCTCGATTTGTTGTTCGTCGCCCCAGAAGCGGTATGATTTTGCAAAAAAAAATCAAAAGTGGCACCATCTTGTTACTAGAGCCCTAATTGTGGTATGAAATTGTAATTTACTCGTTGGAAAAGGAAGTTTCCTCCTTGTGATTCCTCCACGAACTCCCATCCGATTCCTCGGAAGGTCCCAAGTAGATATGCATTTGCACATTTTGGTTTCCCTACAAAGTTGGACTTAGGCCTAGTTTAGCCATAAAGTTTATCTAAAACTAAAATATATTAATACCATAATATTTTAGGGACAGCGCTAGGCGTTTTCTGGGGATAATTTCCCCCTATCCCTCGGGTCCCTAGGCCGCCACATGTCCCTAAAACGAGGTTTAATCCCGCTTTTACTATAAACGGACCGAATTTGCTACAATATTCTCCGCTTTTGCTATATGTAAATAGAACGGTTCAACCTAGAAAATAGAAAAATAGACTAGATCTTGTCGGAGATTTCGCCGAAAACATCGCCGCGACCGCGTAGCAAAAAAAATTCTAATATAGCAGATCCGACCTCGCCGGAGACTCGTCGGAAACTTTCGCGGTAGACGTCACCGGAGACCGTGTAGCAAAAAATTTACGCACTTGTAGCAAAATCATAAACCGTGTTAGCAAAAAAATTGTGTTAATGTAGCAAAAAGAACGACCTCGTCGGAGACATCGCCGGTGACTACCGTAGCAAAACCGACTCCGCTTAGGACTTTCGTCGAAACTATCATAGCAAATACTTTGTGATATTGTAGTAAAAACATAAAAGAGAAATAGCAAAAAATTGGTACTATTGTAGCATCGCCATGTAGCAAAATATCAAAACACATCTATTGATCGGTAGCATCGACGACCCTTCATATGTAGCAACGATGACCACTTCCAGTAGCATTGTCATCCTGCTTGTGTAGCACCATGCTAAATGAGAAGGAGATGCACGAAATATTCAGTTGCAGCTATGATGGGTTGAGACAGAGGTGTCCTTCGGTAGCAATGTTGGCGGCCGAGGAGACTGTCGTCGTCGTTGACAGCAGTGACTGTACGCCCGTCCAGAGCTCACATGTAGCAACACAGCAGGGGAAGCTTTGCAGAGAGGCGTGGGATGGAGGCGGAGGAGCAGCGGCGACACGCGGGATGGAGGCCAGGAGGACGGAGCACCGGGAGCGGCAGGGCGCGGGGCGGGCGGCGTCAGCCAGCAGGAGCACTGGCGGAGGGCGGAGCTCAGGGGCGGGGCGTATCGGAGGGCAGAGATCACGACAGCGCGTGGCGGCGGCCTACTCCGGCCGCGGTGGTGGCGGAGGGCGGAGGGTGCGTCGGCATGTGGCGGAGGTCAGAGGTCGGTAGCGGCGCGTGGTGGAGCGCGGAGCTAGGCAGCGGGCGCGTGCAGGCGGGAGGCGGCGGGCGCGTGAAGGAAACGTTGCGCGATGGAAAAGAAGAAGACACTAGGGATAAGGGATAAGGGATAAGGAAAGAGGAGCGGTGGGCCTCTCCTGGCGTGACGTACAGACGCGTGAGCATGTTGACGACCCTGGGAATCGAAACGTTCGATCCCTTGAAGGATGTGTATCATTTTTCATATTTTAGTGTCTAGCAAAGCAATACTTTAGTTTTCTTTTTTCTCAATTTTAGAAAAAAGAGGGTCTAAAAGCACCTCCACTCGTTTGGCATTTCTAGGCCCAGATACTATTTAGCATCGTATGGATATAACATTCTGCATAGGAATGCCCGGTTTCTCGGTCGCGTTCTCAGTCCGAATTCTCGCATTTGGCCAAAATTCAAACAAATTTAGCGAAATTTAGAGAAATATAGGCGATTTCGTTAAAGTATAGGCGAGTTCGTACATATTATGTCAAATTTAAACATATACGCAAATTTTGACTACACTAGGCTAAACAAAAACTTAAAAATATAGAAATAACTAATACTACGCCGATGGCGATGCTACCGGCCGCACCACACGCTGTTCACATGCCGAAGTGACGATAGAACGACGTGTAGTCGGTGTCCCGTGTCCAGTTGTCGTCGTTCGGCGGCTGTGGTGGACGGGAGCTGTCCTGGCTGACATCGTCGTAGCGCTATGGTTGCGATGAGGGTCCGGCCTCGTCTTCGTCATTGTTGAGGACGATAAGCGGTGTGTCCTGGTAGGCGCGCTGCCGGCGAGCTCCATGTGCGGCCTGATGCTCGGCCTGCTCCTGCAGACCCCGGATGCGTTTGGCCTCCTCCCTCTCCCAGTTCGTCCTGGACTAGGCGCAGGCGTCGGGGCCCTGCATGGACGACGCATCGTTGAGAGAGCGCTCCAGTGCCATCTTCATGACGAACTCGTCCTCGTCGACGGGGACAGCCTAGTCCGCCGGCTCGGGCTACGGCGTGCACAGGCGAAGGCGATCGGTTGGCGGCTGATGATCCACAAGTATAGGAGATCGCAACAGTCTTCGAGGATAGTATAACTCAATTTATTGATTCGACACAAGGGGAGCCAAAGAATACTTATAAGTCTTAACAACTGAGTTATCAATTCAGCTGCACCTAGAAATAGTCTTTCTCACAGTAGTTTATCAGTAGCAACCGTTTTGTAGTAGCAATAGCAAAGTAACAGCAGCAGTAAAATAAAGGCAGTAGTAACAATAGTAGCAAACAACAAGATTTAAGTGCGGTAGACATAGGAATGTATGGACGGGCGTTGTATGGACAAGATTATTCATATAAATTCAAGATCTAGAGCATTGATGACCCACAAGTATAGGGGGTGTATCATAGTACTTCCGATAAATAGGAGTGTCGTTCCCAACGAGGAGCAGAAGGTGTTGACTAGTGGTATGGAGAAAGAAATCTTTGTAAATACTTAGCAAACGGATTTTTAGGGGTTTTCTGATAAAGCGAGGAAATAAATGCAAGTAAATAAAGACAGCAAATAATTCCAGTAAGTGGCCAATCCTTTCTTAGCAAAGGACAAGCCGGTGAAAATACTAATAAGGACCAAACGTTCTCGAGGACATATGGGAATACTGTCAAGTGCTTTTGTTTCATATAGTTGATTAATCTTCTTTAGTTTTATAAGTGTTGTGTGGGTAAACTTGTGATAATGTACCGACCTTACTTGGACTAATACATACTTGTGATTAAACCCCTTGCAAGTATCCACAACTATAAGAAAGCAATTAAGATATAAACCTAACCACGACCTTAAACTCTGGGATCCTACACTCCCTTGTGCAATGGTTTCCTAACGGGGGGTCAGGTTTCTGTCACTCCAGCAACCCCACAATTAGTATCCAAATACACAATGCATTTCCCTAAGCCCATAAATGGTGAAGTATCATGTCGTCGACGTTCACATGACACCACTATAAGAATAGCACCACCAATTAAATATTAAACCATTGAATAATACCTCAACACAATTCCACTACTAACAACATGACTTCTCACATGTCCTCAAGAACTAAACGAACTACTCACGAGACATCATATGTATCAAGATCAGAGATGATATGATAATGGGTAACAATCTGAATATAAACAATAATTCAATGGTTCCACTCACAAGCATCAACTACAATAGTAATCAACACCGGAAAAGTTTCCCCTAAGAACTATGCAAGATTCAACACAATTGTTACATCGGGATGGAGTGGTGACGATGGTGCTGGTGTACATGATGCTGTGGATGATGATGATGATCCCGATAAAGTCTAGCTTGACGATGGTGTTGATGGCGATGATCTCCCCTCTCTGGGAAGGAATTTCCCCGACAGAAATTTGTCTGCCGGAGAGCTCTTTCTCTCTCGGTGTTTTCCGCCCCGTAGAGGCGGCAGAATCTTTCTATGGTCCCTCCCCTCGTTTTAGGGTTTCGAGAAGAAGATATAGGCGAGAGGGCGGAGCCAGAGGTGGGCCAGGGTGGCCACACCCCCTATAGGCGTGGCCCAGGGTGGCCCGCGCCTGGGAGGTGTGGGCCCCCTGTGGCCCAACTCCGCCTCCCCTTCTAGCATCCTTCATCTTTTGGGAAAATATTATTTTCTGTAGTTTTTCTGGTATTTTTCTGTTCTTCGCGAAATTGCATCAAAACACCTATTTTTCCATCAGAATCCTGACTCCGGCAGTTCATCCTCTAAGAATCATCCAACATGCAAAAACAGATGAAAAGACATAAGTAACACCTCTTAATATGAAATATATCAATGAATAGAGGCAAATTATTATATAGAAAGGTGATGCAAATTGGACGTATCAACTCCCCCAAGCTTAGACCTCGCTTGTCCCCAAGCGAAAATTGAGCTCAATAAACATGTCCACAGGTTTATGGAGTGAAGTGTCGATAAAAATAATACGGACAAGAAGCATCACACTTACCAATACACAACTCAAAGAAGAAAGCAACTCACCAAGATATAACTTAGCTTGCAACAAGTATGGGAGTCATAATAAAGATACATAAATATAAATCATAATTGGGATTGGCAAACTTTGTTCTTGGTCAGAGAACAGTTGGCAAATAGTTTTCAAGCAAAGCTTTTGTAAAGAGGTTTACAACAGGAGTACTCTTTGCTCAAACAAAAAAGGTTTTTCACAAAAACGGCGTTCAAAGTAATACTCATTTATATAAGAGTCTTGTCCAAACAAGGAAGATAAAGAACACGATTGAATAAATCATCATATGAATGCTTGCTGGAGACAGAGATGAATAGGTTTACTGACTCAACTTAGAAATAGGAGAAAATTCCTTCATAGAGGACAGCAGGGATTTCAAGTTCATAAAGAGCTTTCAAATGATTACGGTACTTACTAGCTTTGAGCTCTCATTGTCCCTATCATAAGCATCTTGAGGTGATTAAGGTTTAAAGTGAACAAAGAAGGAGTATATGCTTGACGAAATATAAGTTGGCAATCTCATGTCCCTTGGGTACGAGGGCCGCTACTCGTGCTACTCAACTTTAGTTACCAGTAAGTTCTTGTCATAGTAAGTACATGTGTATCATAAAGAACCGCCAACGGGGTACCCCTTGCACATGATACAGGAGCTATCCCATAATCAAAATGACAAGTCAAGTAGACAATGAGCATCTCATCGATCTTTTTATTTTCTATTTGCATAGGTTTTTATTGAGGATGCCTCACAGATTGCTCACTATGGTTACGCTGCAAGTTTCCACCATGATTAGGCATGGCTTAGTCTAGCGGCCCAGGCGTTTCTCTAACACACATACATAACTCCATGGACTTACGAGTTACCCTTTTATTTCACACCGACGACATTCGCAAACAAAAGAGCATGACATCAACCGTGTACAGTGTACAAGTGCAATGTTGAAAGCGTTCCCCGTGACAACACGGTTCTGCTAATTCCAACGTATAGGTGCAAGCATATACAACTTCGATGACACAATGGTTCAAGTTTATTAGGGGCAAGAAAATAAGGTGTGTCATCAAGTTCGTGAGAGCTTTGCGAACCAGTTTTCACATAACAAAATAATTTTTAATTCGAAAGATAGATGAAGCTTGAGAATTTACTTGGTATAGCAATAATGCTAATAGGTAGATATGGTGGACACAAATTACATAAGTTTTGGTTTAAAGGGTTGGATGCATGAGAAGTGTTCCCTCTCAGCACAGTTTTTTGGCTAGCAAAGCTGGGGGATTTGCACATTTGCCAAACTTTTCTTTGCACTTTGTATATTTGCCATTTTCTGTGTCGCTGACATGTGGTGGTCATGTGGCAAATATGCAAATTTCAGATAAAAAGTGGGGCAAATGTGAAAAAATTCTAGCAAAGCTGGGCAGCAAGCAAAAGAGTTGAAGGAAACAAACAAACCTACAAGTGATAAATCCAAACATGCAATCTTCCTTGAAGACACAAAAGATCTTAAATAAAGAATACTAAGCTTATGAGCCAATCAAGAAAGAAAATAGATGATACAAAATACCTGTAAGTGCTTTTCTCTTTTCCTCTCAAACCCCAAAAAAGTGTTGCTACTGACCAGATCTCGGTTTGCCAAAACCAATTTAGATCTACTTGATGCTCCCAAAGTGATACCAATACTGATCAACAAGATCAATCATATAATAGAGATTGCAAACTAAAATAAGAAGTGCAAAAAGTAAAAGATGAAACTTCTCATTAATATTCCATAAAGGCACTCACACCAAGGGATACATAGATAACCAACTAAAGGAGAGATACTTCCACAATGCAAACCAACCTATAAGATAACTTCTCTACCCAAGATATAACTCTACTAAAAAGGTAAAAAAAAAGATAATGATGTGATACCGCGACACTCCCCCAAGCTTGAAACAAGCCAAGGGGATGCCAAACCTAATGCGAATTACTCCTTCGGTGGTGGTGGTGTTCTCTTGATAAGCTCTTCAATCAGTTCCCTCAAATCCTCAATCTTGAAGGTTAGAGTACGAATCAACTCCGAATTATGCTCAATGCGGTTCATGATCATGTCAGACCGAGAATCCCAATCCTTGTTATTATTTCCCCACTCTTCCTTCTTAGAGTGTTCCTTCACTGCATGGTTAGAACGAGGCAGATCCCAAACAGAGAGCAACCTCCCTTTGGGCATCTTTTGGAATTGATGCTCATGTATAAGAGTATGGAAGGGGTTCTTGGCGCGTGAAGGAAGTGACTGTGGAGCGAGGATATAACGCGGAGTTTTCCCTCCTATAGACATCTGTGTTGTCCTCCTAAGCTTGGTAGGG
Source organism: Avena sativa (assembly GCA_916181665.1). Taxonomy (NCBI): domain Eukaryota; kingdom Viridiplantae; phylum Streptophyta; class Magnoliopsida; order Poales; family Poaceae; genus Avena; species Avena sativa. Next base: position 405,850,681 of record OV702283.1, on the reverse strand, counting down.
TTTGCCACCATTCCAATGCTTGCAACGGTAGCGCGGGTGTCCCGATGCTCGTCCTCCTTCACGTTTTCTTCATCCCCAACCAAGATCTCCTCCTCCTTGGGGTTTTGAGGATCATCTTCCACAGGCTTATTGCCCTTGTCGTTGGCGGAGACCATGGTGCCTCTAAACTTGAGAGTATTTCCTGACAGAAACAGATCAAAACGAAAACATGACGAGAACACGATACACGAACCTCGGGGTGACCAGGGGGATTATATATTATGAAGTTATATGACATAAGGAAGGTATTGTGCAAAAACGAGGCGGAGACGGACTCCAGGGGGCTCACACCCCCTGGTGGCGCGGCCAGCTGGGGCCCGCGCCACTAGTGGGTGTGGCCCACCTGGGCTCCGTTTCCTCCTCTGTTTTGTCTCGTCACCTTCCATATGTAATGGAAAACATCAAAATTATAAAGAAAAAGGTTTTTCACGAACCTTCTGTTTTCACCACTTTTACCTATTCAAAGACAGACTCTGCAGATTTATTCTCTCCATCTCCTGAAAATTCCTTTCATACAAAGCCTCACATAATCTTTATTAGCAACATTAGTGTATGCAAAAACAATAAACCTTTAGGTTCAAACTTCAAATGAAATCCGTCAAAACAAAAGCTATTGTAGCAACTCCTTTCCTAAAGCCCAACAAGAATCTGAAAAGGAATCAATATAAGAGGCAAATGCAAATGATGGCAGAAATCTGTCAAAACAGACCAGCAGGTAAAGATTGATTTTTTCAAAAAACTAATGTTGCTCAAATAAAAAAGTGCAAAACTAATGAAAGTTGGATAACAACTTGGAGAACAAGCACAGAAAATTACGGCTCCATACGAAGTACTGAGCTTCTTCACGGATTTTTACAATTTAGCACAAAAAATCTATCCCAAGACAGCCACTTTTCACCACTCCTCTACTTCTCAAAACTAGTTGATCTTGACACAAAAAACAAAAAAAAAGGATAAGGAGAGGTTATTACAAGTAATAACTTCCAAGACTCAATAAAACTATTGGGTTATCTCCCAAGAAGTACTTTTCTTTAATGTCTTTAAGTTAGGCTTGATAATTTCAAAGATGCTCGCATAGGAGATATGGATTTGAAGTGAAAGAGAGCATCAAGAAGCAAATATCCAACACATTTGAGTCTAACCCACTTCCTATGCAAGGGAGTCTCATGAGAAAACAAATTATTGAAACAAAAGGCTACTAGCATAGGAAGACAAAACAAATGCAACTTCAAAGATTTCAACATAAAACGGGGAAAATTAATATTGAGATGCATAAAACCATGTTTCCCTCTCTCATAATAACTTTTAGTAGCACTTTGAATAAAGTTGACAATATAACTATCACAAGAAACAACTTTATCATCAGAATGCGCATACTTACAATCATTAAAAAGAGGTCTAAGGTCATAAACTGGATCAATAGAAGAAAGTTGTTCCACCCTGCAATCCTCGTTAGGCAAACTATTTTCATAAGGAGCTTTAGCAAGTTTGGAAAAGTTAAACTCATAAGATTCTCCATCAAACTTAGTCAAAACTTTCTCCTTCTTACAATCTATAATAGACCCACAAGTATTAAAGAAAGGTCTACCAAAGATAATAGGACATGTTTTACTAGCTTCAGAACCAAGTACTATAAAATCAACAGGATATTTAATGTTACCACAAAGAACCTCCACATATATTATAATGCTAATTGGACAAACTGTCTCTCTATTTGCAAGTTGAACAACCACATCAATGTCCTCAAGCTCATAAGGACCAATTTCATGCATAATTTCCCTGTGAAGCTCATAAGGAATAGCACTAGAACTAGCACCAATATCACATAAACCATAGTAGCAATGATCACCAATTCTAACAGAAAGCATAGGGACACTAGTTTTTCTAGCTTTTCTAGGATGAGAGACAATATTAGAAGCGTCTTCACAGAAGACAATGTGCTCATCCTCTAAATTTTTAGTGACAAGATCTTTCACAATGGCTACTATAGGTTCAATGTGTATTTTCTCATCAGGTTCCACAGTTTTCTTTGTACTTTTGCTAACCACATTAGTTATGATAGAATGTTCCTTTACCTTAGCAGGAAAAGGGATTTTCTCAACATAAGGCTCAGGCAAAATAGGATCAACAGTACAAACTTCAATACTAGCAGGAACATGGGTAACAATATCTTTATAAGGAGCATGGTACTTGTCCTACTCCTTTTTGGGGATTTCAATATAAGAGGCAAAGGCCTTAAAACATTTTGCAAGAACTTGGGAATCAAGACCATACTCAGTACTAATATCACGAAAGTCATCAGTTCCCATAAAGGATTTAATGCATTCATAATCATAGTTTATACTTGACTTTCTTCCTTTGTCATTCTACCAAGCTTCAGTGTTCTCTTGAATACGATCTAGGAAATCCAATTTAGCTTTTTCCTTCATACGTGTGAATGATCCAGCACAAAAAGCATCTAGTAAATCTTTATCATGAAGAGAAAGCCTTGCATAAAAGTTATTGATAATAATATTGTTAGGGAGTTCATGAATAGGACATTTAAGCATTAGTAACTTCAATCTCCCCCAAGCTTGAGCTGTACTTTCTCCATCACGAGGCCAAAAGTTATATATTTGATTCCTATCCTTATGAATCTCACTAGGAGGATAGAATTTAGAATAAAAGAGAGGTACTATTTCCTCCCATTCCATGGATTGTCCATTCTTCAGCAGCTTATACCATTCTTCGGCTCTCCCTTTCAAAGATATAGAGAGTAACTTATTCTTCACATGTTCGGTTGTGATACCTGCACACTTAAACAACCCACATAATTCATGGATAAAAAGCAAATGATCACCGGGATGGACAGTTCCATCCCCAAAATAATAATTATCCATAACACGATCAACAATACTTGTAGGTATTTTAAAAGGATCTATCTCATCTGGTGGTGATTCATCTACTACCCTATTAGTGGTAGTAGTTTTCCCAAACAAAAAACCAAGTGGGTTGTCCATATTGGAAACAAAGTAACAAACAGAAATAAAAACAATACTCACAGTAGCAGTTTCCTTTACCAGTTCCACTCTTCAATAACGCTTCACTCCCCGGCAACGGCGCCAGAAAATAATCTTGATGACCCACAAGTATAGGGGGTGTATCGTAGTACTTCTGATAAATAGGAGTGACGATCCCAACAAGGAGCAGAAGGTGTTGACTAGTGGTATGGAGCAGCAAATCTCTGTAAATACTTAGCAAGCGGATTTTTAGGGGTTTTCTGATAAAGAAAGGAAATAAAGTGCAAGTAAATAAAGACAACAAATAATTGCAGCAAGTGGCCCAATCCTTTCTTAGAAAAGTACAGGCCGGTGGAAATACTAATGAGGACCAAACATTCTCGAGGACACATGGAAATACTGTCAAGTGCTTTCGTTTCATATAGCTGATTAGTCTTCTTTAGTTTTATAAGTGTTGTGTGGGTGAACCTGTGCTAATGTACCGACCTTACTTGGACTAATACATACTTGTGATTAAACCCCTTACAAGCATCCGCAACTACAGGAAAGCAATTAAGATATAAACCTAACCACGGCCTTAAACTCTGAGATCGTACACTCTCTTGTGCAATGGTTTCCTAACGGGGGTTCAGGTTTCTGTCACTCCGGCAACCCCACAATTAGTAGCCAAATACACAATGCATTCCCCTAGGCCCATAAATGCTGAAGTATCATGTAGTCGATGTTCACATGACACCACTATAAGAATAGCACCACAACTTAAATATTAAACCATTGAATAATAGCTCAACACAATTCCACTAATAACAACATGACTTCTCACATGTCCTCAAGAACTAAACGAACTACTCACGAGACTTCATATGGATCAAGATCAGAGATGATATGATAATGGATAACAATCCCAACATAAACAATAATTCAATGGTTCCACTCACAAGCATCAACTACAATAGTAATCAACACCACAAAAGTTTCCCCTAAGAATTATGCAAGATTCAACACAATTGTTACAGCGGGATGGAGTGGTGAGGATGGTGCTGGTGGAGATGATGGTGTGGATGATGATGATCCCGATGAAGTCTAGCTTGGTGATGGTGTTGATGGCGACGATCTCCCCTCTCCGGGAAGGAATTTCCCCAGCAGAAATATGTCTGCCGGAGAGCTCTTTCTCTCTTAGTGTTTTCCGCCCCGTAGAGGGAGTGGAATGTTTCTGTGGTCCCTCCCCTCATTTTAGGGTTTCGAGGAGAAGATATAGGCAAGAGGGCGGAGCCTGAGGTGGGCCAGGGTGGCCACACCCCCTGTAGGCGCGACCCAGGGTGGCCCGCGCCTGGGGGTGTGGGCCCCCTGTGGCCCAACTCCGCCTCCCCTTTTGGCATCCTTCATCTTTTGGGAAAATATTATTTTCTGTAGTTTTTCTGGTATTTTTCCGATCTTCGCAAAATTGCATCAAAACACCTCTTTTTCCATCAGAATCCTGACTCCGGCAGTTCATCCTCCAAGAATCATCCAACATGCAAAAACAGATGAAAAGACATAAGTAACACCTCTTAATATGAAATATATCAATGAATAGAGGCAGATTATGATATAGAAAGGTGATGAAAATTGGACGTATCAGGCATTTGCAGATAAATAAGATAATGCATCCAAGTACTAAACAATCATAGGTATATGTTCCATATATAGTCAAACGTGCTCGCAATGAGAACTTGCACAACATCTTTTGTCCTGCCAGCCCGTTGCAGCGGGGCATCAATTGAATCTATTGGCAATTAAGGTACTCCTTTTAATAGAGCACCGGAGCAAAGCATTAACACTCCGTAAACACATGTGATCCTCATATCACAACCATCCCCTCCGTCTGTCCCAATTTTGGTCACTTTGGGGCCTTTGGTTCCGGACAATAATATGTGTACGCAACTTGCAGATAAGATCACAAACAATACTATCATCATGAATCAATAACATGTTTAGATCTGAGATCATGGAACTCGGGCCCTAGTGACAAGCATTAAGCATAAAAAGTTGCAAAAAAGTCAAATAGCACTAATAGAGATACTAGGCACCATGCCTAACAATCTTATTCAATTACATGATAGATCCCATCCAATCCCTACCATCCCCATAGCCTATAGAGGGGGATTACTCACTCATGGATGGGGGAAACATGGATGGTTGATGGAGAGGCATCGGTGATGATGGCGATGATCTCCTCCAAATTCCCCGTCTCGGCAGGGTGCCAGAACGGAGTTTCTGGTTCCGAATTGCGATTTCTGGTGGTGGCGGCGCAGCGGAACTCTATCTGGAAAAAGTCGAACCCCCCTAGAGTTTTTAGGTCAGAAGGCTTTATGTAGGCAAAGAGGGAGGCCGAGGGGGGTGCTCTAGGTGGCCACACCCCTCCCAGGTGCGGCCTGGCCTGGCCCGCGTGGCTAGGGGGTGTGGGCCCCTCGTGGCCCTCCTCCATCTCATCTTCTGGCTCTGTGAGTCTTCTGGTAAAATAGGAGTTTTGGCATATTTTCCGGAATTTTTCCTGAAAGTTGATTTTCTGCACAAAAACTAGACACCAAAGCAATTCTGTTGAAAACAGCGTCAGTCCGTGTTAGTTGTATCCAAATCACACAAGTTCAGAGGAGAAACAATAGCAAAAGTGTTCGAGAAAGTAGATACGTTTGGGACGTATCAACCCCCCCCCCCCCATGCTTAGCTTATTGCTTGTCCTCAAGCAATTCAGTTGAAAAATGAGTGCGATAAAAGAAACTTTCACGAACATATTTGCTTCATGTAATGTATATATTCTCAACATATGATCATTACTTAGACAATTCATAATAAGGAGTATGCAACTAATTCTACTCAATAGTCATTGCAGGCTATGAAGAGAGTCCAACACAATAATAATAAGTATAGCATGAAACATAAACATAAGCAACATTGCAATGCTCATAAGATGGTATGATAGAGTGGTATCTCGCTTGCCTTTGATTGTGGAGCAAAATATAAATGCTAAGGCACCTCTGAAGTTCAAGTGAAGACTAGAAGTAAAGATATCAAAGATACAAGCATCAAAGTTATGACATAATTAACCAAGTTTTGAGACAAGCACATTACACTAATAATGACAACTATGCTCTCAAGAAGGTGCTCGTAGAATAAGTGGTGACTCAACAAGGAAGTGAAAAAGTTTTGAAAAGTTTGAAATGCTTCTAAATGCTAAAAGTATGGTACTCATTAGCTTTGAGCTCTCATTGCCCCTATCATAGGCATATTTAGATGGTTAAGTTTAAAGTGAGATCCAATATGAGTTATATGCTTAACAGATCATAAACTGGAAATCTCATGTCCCTTGAGTACGAGGGCCGCTCCTCGTGCTACTTAACTTTAGTTACCGGTAAGTTCTTGTCATAGTAAGTACATGCGTATTATAGAGAACCGCCAACGGGGTACCCCTTGCCCCATGATACAGGAGCTATCCCATATCAAAATGACAAGGCAAGCAGACAATGAGCATCTTAGCGATCTTTTTATTTGCTATTTGCATAGGTTTTTATTGAGGATGCTTCACAGACTGCTCATTATGGTTATGCTGCAAGTTTCCACCATGATTAGGCATGGCTTAGGCTAGCGGCCCAGGCGTTTCTCTAACACATATACATAACTCCATGGACTTACAAGCTCCCCTTTTATTTCACACCGACGACATCCGTAAACAAAAGAGCATGGTATCAACCGGATAATATTTACAGGTGTTAAAAGTGTTCCCCGTGACAACACAGTTCTGTTAACTCCGAGCCTATAATTTATAAGCATATAACTTTCATGGACAGTCACAATGATTTAGGTTTTTTTAGTGCAAGAAAATAAAGTGTGTCATCAAGTTCCTGAGAGCTTTACTAACTAACTTTCTCATAACAAGCAAACATTTTATTTGGAAGAAAACGAGGCATAATAGATATGCACGGAACACCAAATGATGCTAATAGGTAGGTATGGTGGACACTTTTGACAAGTTTGGTTTTAGGGAGTTAGAAGCACAAGTTGAGCTCATATTCAGTGCAAGTGAAGGCTAGCAATATAAAGGGAGCGACAAACAAGAGAGCAACAACTGTCATAATCATGCTTGCAACAAAACAAAATTAATTATGGCATAAAAGTGATACAAGAACTCTGAGGAAAAATAAATCATCGAGGCTTAACTGACTTTGGTTCAGTCATATGCATGCATGAGCATGTGCCAAGTCGATTCGAATGAAACATTCAGAGGAGGATACCACAATGTCATACCAAGTTATGAATAGAACAATGCAAGCAAATATTCATATGACATGATACAAACTATTAGCAAGTTGGAGATAACCATAAGAGGGCAAGAACTACTAAGCATCCAATAAATACATACACCTTACATGAACAGACTAAGCATGCTAACAATTATGAGTATATGTACAAAAATGAAGACAAATAGAGTTCATTATCAACCTCTTACCACACCTCGAGTTGTCGTTAATCATCATTATTGCCTTTCACTTGTGTAGCTTGAATAATAACATGAAACCAAACTCCACTGAGGACCGCTTAACCCTGCAACAAACTTCACAAAACCAAAGAAGACCAGCAAATATTTTTGGTGTTTTCGATTTTTTTAAAAGAAAGCACTCAAAGCAAAAGAAAACAAAGCAAAAATCTTTTTGGATTTTTCTTAAAGCAAACCAAAGCTAAAAAGAAAAGAAACAAACCAAGAGAAACAACGAAAATATTTTTGGTCTTTTTGTGTTTTGGGAAAACAAAAACAAAAACTAAAAAGAAAGCAAAACTTGGATATACAAAGTACCGACAGAACATGATATGTAGATGAGTGTGATGTCGGTATACCTCCCCCAAGCTTAGGCTTTTGGCCTAAGTGGAGATCAATACCAGCCTGACCAAGAAGGGGTGCCTCCATAATGCGACGAAGAGGCGCCTTCGTCCTGGTACGTGCTCGAAGAAGCCCCTGTGTAGTGCACAGAGTGGTCATAAGAGGGTGCGTCCCCTTGGTAGCGCTCGTGGAAACCACACACGCGTAGCTGATCGTCCATATCCTCCTTGGAGCATGACCAAGGCCCCCTGCAAATACTGAACAAAGTATCCTGTGGCAAAGGAATTTCCCTCTCATCCCCGTCAGTAAACATCATCCTGTAAACTAAACTCTCAAGGCTAGAGCTAGCAGTAGCAAAGTGATACGCTTTCATGCAGCTAGATCGAGCCTCTGTGGTGCCAACACTGTGTCATTCGGATCAACAGAAAGGTCTAAGGCAACAACTACACCTGCAACAATAATACCCCCATAAATGGGTCCTCTAGCATCTAGGCGACGAGCAATGAGAGAACCAAGATTATACCTGGTTTCATTGTTAAGTGCAGCAGCAAGAAAAGCGAAATGATAGTTGGAAATATTGCTAGTGTTCTCCCTACCAAGAATGCTAGTGGCAAGATAATAAGCAAAATATTTGATAGCTGGGAGTTGAATATTTCTTATCTTCCCGCGCTGGGCTGTGCAGTCATCATCATTTGTTACCCCACGGTAGAGCTCCAACAAATCAGCGGGTCGACCCTGAATCTTTTTCACCGTCCTAGCCATGCCAATACCTATAATGCTGCAAAATCTTTTTAGTTGCATGGTGACAGGCCTATCATAGATTTTGACTAAAACATCTATCCTGAAAGGGGTGTTAGTGAAAGTGAAACTCTCCACAAAAGTTTTGGTGAGCAAAGAATATTGCTCACTCTCATCCTGCATATAATCGGTTAGACCAACCCTCCGAACAAGAGTTAAGAAATCATCCAGAATCTCTGCAGCTTGCAAAAAAGGTAAAACAAGGGAAGGTAGAAGGGTGTGCATCCCCCTCATCTCCCTTGTTGCCAAAGCGCGGAGCAATAAGATCCTCATTGTATGATGGCCTAGCTCGAGAGGCTGATCTCGAAGACCTTGTCCTCCTAGGTGCATCACTTTCAATCACCTCTCCAAAGGTATGGTTGTCCATGGACATTTTTCTAAAAAAATTATACAAACATCAAACCAAGTGATTTCCAAGTTAATGAATGATGAGGAACTACTATAGGAACTTGCTAGAGGGCTAAACATGCATAAAATGAAATCTCTAAGCATAAAAAAAGCATGAAAGCTCACACAACCTGTCACCTAAAGTAGCAAAATACTCAACATACAATCCACCAATCAAAAATCTAATTGGACAAACAGAGGAGGCACATACCGGAGAGCAATCTCTCCAAAAATCAGCAGCAAAGATGGGATGAGCAAGGAGATCGAAATTCAGAAGCAAGAACAGCAGGAACTCGAGCTTTGAGAAGTTTTCCGGGAGAGAGAAAGAAGTGGCTGGAAGGAGGCAACTTGGAGGACCAAGGGTGGGCCACACCTGGGCCAGGTGCCACCTAGGGCTGGCTGCGCCACCAGGGGTGTGCTGGCCTGGTGGGTCCCCCTATTTCATTCCAGGTTCCCCTCTGCCCCTTTTTTCATAAAAACATTTAATATGAATTTTCTAGAATTTTTTGGGAAACTTTATTTTTGGCCAATTTTCAGGTTATGAAAATTGATTTTCTCGCAGAAAAAGTTTTTTGAAAGACGCAAAAGCAAACCAAAACCAAAATTACAGAAGTTCTAAGACAATCTAAAAAGTAAACAACTAGCAAAACTAAGAATTACAAGACGAAGAGCAAAGTTTGGAAAGGAGAAAAAAAGTGAGCAAGTGTAACCATGGTGAAAGCATTGTTTTGTTCATTAAAATCCCTTTGTTAACAAGGTTGATCAAGTCTTGTTACCACAACAATCTTATATGAAATAGAACTTTGCATTTCACAAAATGATTATGTTACCTCAATCTTGATAGCAATAGTCCCAATCATAATAGTTTCAAAACTTTCTTGTGGAATGGGACAATAAATTTCTCCAACTTTGATGCTCTCAATATTTTCAATTGAATTTAGATAATAAGTCTTATCAATATTCTTGGGGAAATAGACAGTATGATCTTTGTCATTAATATAAAAAATTATTGATACGTCCAAAACGTATCTACTTTCCCGAACACTTTTGCTATTGTTTCTCCTCTAAACTTTGTGATTTGGATACAACTAACACGGACTAACGCTGTTTTCAGCAGAATTACCTTGGTGTCTAGATTTTGTGTAGAAAATCAACTATCAGGAAAAATCCGGAAAAATATGCCAAAAATTATATTTCACCAGAAGACCAACGGAGCCAGAAGACGAGACGGAGAAGGGGCCTAGGGGGCACACACCCCTGCCAGGTGCGGGCCCACCACTAGTCGTGCCTAGGGGGGTTCAGCCACCCCAGGCACCCCCTCGGCCTCCCTCTATGCCTATAAGCTGCCTCTCAACCTAAAAAGCGAGGAGGGGTTGATAGTTTTCCAGAAAGAGTTCCGCTCCGCCGCCGCCGCCAGAAACCAAGATTCAGATCCAGAAAATTCGTTCTGGCACCCTGCCGGGACGAGGAATTTGGAAAGGATCATCGCCATCGTCATCACCAACACATCTCCATCAACCATCAATGTTTTCCTCATCCATGAGTGAGTAATCCCCCGTTGTAGGCTTGGGGATGGTGGGAATTGGATGAGTTTTATCATGTAATCGAATAAGATCTGTTAGGGCATAGTGCCTAGATCTATATTAGTGCTATTTGACTTTGTTGCAACTTGTTGTGCTTAATGCTTGTCACTAGGGCCTTGAGTGCCATGATCTCAGATCTAAACTTATTATTGAATCATTATGATAGTATTGTTTGTGATCTTATCTGCAAGTTGTGTACACATATCATTATTCGAATCCAAAGGCCCCAAAGTGACAATAATTGGGACAACCAAAGGGGATGGATGTGGTGTGAGGATCACATGTGTTAACGAGTGTTAATGCTTTGCTTCGGTTCTCTATTAAAAGGAGCACCTTAATTTCCAATAGTTCCCTAGAGGCCCTGCTGCCACGGGTTGGCTGGACAGAAGATGTTGTGCAACTTCTCATTGCGAGCACGTATGACTATATATGGAGCACATGCCTAGGATTGTTTAGTACTTGGATGCTTATTCTTATTTATCTGCAATGCCCTAGATCTTGAAGTTACATGTTTAGACTCATCCATGCAACGCCCGTCCATCCATCCCTATGCCTACCGCACTCGAATCCCACTGTTTACTGTTACTGTTACTATTGCTCCTGTTTTACTGCTACTGTTGCTTTGCTGTTGCTACTACCAAACTGTTGCTACTGATAAACTTATGTGAGCAAGATCTATTTCCAGGTGCAGCTGAATTGACAACTCAGTTGTTATGGCTTGCAAGTATTCTTTGGCTCCCCTTGTGTCGAATCAATAAATTGGGTAATACTACCCGCGAAGACTGTTGCGATCCCCTACACTTGTGGGTCATCAATACTATTTTTTGGAACCGTTGTCGGGGAGCATAGCTTTATTTGTAAGTTCACTTGGATTTATTATTATTCACTGCTACTCCTTTCATCATGGGGAAGTCTCATGATGGAAAGTTCCCTATTTTACCATCCACTACAAGAAGAGGTACAGTCCTAAACACCTCTGTTGCTCTTGATTCACCGTCTGTTATAAGTAAGCTTGTCACACTACCACCACATACGCATGCTACACACACTGCTACTACTGCTGAATCTAAAACTTCTTTTGATACTCATGATTTACTTCTACTGTGCTTGATGCGAGTGGTTCATTAGGTCCTTTCCTAGATGCTACTATGGCTAGTATAGGAAATACTGAAACTCCTAGTGAAGACACTGTTACACCTGTTAGCTCACCTGAGTCTAGAGAGAGTTATGATATTAATGATGGTTACATTGAGTTCACTGATGAATTTGTTGAAGAGTGCCGAAACACACATGGTACTAGTGCTATTAAGAGTCTCCTTGCTAGACGTACTATTGTTCCTAAGTTGTCCTCTGATCCTAAGTTTTCCACTTCTCACATAGATATCAAAGATAAAGATTATGATTTCTCTCTTGATTTATCCTATTTATACATTGTCGAGAAAGAACTTTTTTGTGGGATTGAAAATGAGAGTGTTGTGGCTCATATGAATGAGCTTTCCACTATGAGTGCTTTATTCTATGATGATTTTAAGATGTGCAAGTACTTTGTTACTAAGATCATCCCTTTTTCACTAAAAGGAGAAGCTAGGGCTTGATTTAATAGATTACCTCTTGGTTCCATTGATAGCCCTGATTGTTTGATTGCTTCTTTCTTCTAGAAATATTTTTCTCCCAGTGCTAGACATGCTGCTTTGCAGAGACTTTTTGATTTTAAAAAGGGAGAAGACGAGAAATTGCCTGAGTCATGGACAAGGTTTTGTGCCTTGATTCATGCACACCTGGATGTCCATTGCCTAAAAATGAGCTTCTTGATATTTATTATAATGGACTAACTGATGATTCTAGGACATACCTAGATAGCTTTGATGATTGTGATTTATGGAAAAGAACTCCTACAGATGTTGAAGAATTCATGGCTAAGATAAGCAAGAATTATGATGATTGGACTTCAACTGAGCTAAATACACCTGATCCTATTACTAATGAATAAGTTGTGCATGAACCAGTTCCAACACCAACACCAAAGAAGAGGGGAGTTATTGCATTAAATGGTGAAGTGATGAAGGAAGCTAAGAAGTGTCTAAAGGAGAAAGGTATTAGAGCTGAAGATGTGAAGAATCTACCTCCTATAGAAGAATTATGTAAGCCAATTCCCCACTCATCTACTATTGAGGTACACTCTCTCCAATTTAATGAAGGTGATATTTCTTATGGTAATCCTCCTGATCAATGCTTATAGGAACTTGAGACATTTATTGTTAAACAAGGTAATTTTAATAAACAAGTTCAGAATCATTTATTGGAAAACTCTAGAGCTATCCATGAGTTGAAAGATATTGTGGAAAGAACTTCTAATGATATTAAAATGCTTTGTAAACACTTTTAAATGGTTCAATACCAACTTGATCAACTTGCTAAGGTACAAAAGGATATGCTAGTTAATGCCTCAGGAGATAAACATGCTTACGGAATTAGAACTAGGAGTGGTATAGCTACTCAAGATCCTTTATATCCTGAAGGACACCTTAAAAGGATTGAGCAGGATTCTCAAAAAGGTGAAAGTAGTGGTAGTCCTCGTAAGAGAAAGAAAAAGAAACATAAAGTAGTTGAGGAACCACTTGAACCTGCTGTAGATCCTAATAGTATATCTGTCTCTGATGCTAAAACTGAGAGTGGTAATAATAAAAATGATGCTCCTGATAAGGAGGAAGTTGAGGAAGAACCTGAGAAGCACACTAAGAACACTAGGTACACAAGGAAGATTTTATTGCTAATAAACATGGTAAAGAAAGAGAACCTTGAGTGTATAAACCTATGCCTTTTCCAGGTAAGAAACACAAGTCAAAGGAGGAAGAACACTACAACAAGTTTTGTGAGTGGATGAAACCTTTTTTTTGCAAATTCCTTTGACTGATGCTATTAAGTTGCCTCCTTATTCAAAGTATATGAAGGATATTTTCTCTAATAAAAGGAAGATTCCTAATGAGGAGATTTATACTTTGCTTGCTAATTACTCCTTCAATGGCAAGGTTCCAAAGAAACTTGGTGATCAAGGTATACCAACTATTGCTTGCTCTGTTAAGAACAATTATGTTAGAACTGTTTTATGTGATTTGGGAGCTGTAGTTAGTGTTATGCATTTTTCTCTCTACAAGAGACTCCAGCTAGAAAAGTTGATACAAACTGATATATCTTTGCAAATGGATGATAAGTCAACTACTATTCCTATTGGTATATGTGAGGATGTTCATTTTCAAGTGGCTCATAATTGTTTGGTTCTAACTGATTTTTTTGTGCTTGAAATGCCTGAAGATGATAATATGTCTATTATTCTTGGGAGACCTTTTATTAATACTACAGGTGATGTCATTAATTGTAATCAAGGAAAAGTAACATTCAATATTAATGACAAAGAGCATACTGTCTAGTTCCCCAAGAAGGTTGCTAAAAGCTATTGCCTGAATTCCATTGAAAATATTGAGAGCATCAAGGTTGGAGAAATATATTTTCCCATTCCACAAGAAAATTTTGAAACTATTATGATTGGGACCATTGCTATCAAGTATGAGGTAACATAATCACCTTGTGGAATGCAAAGTTTTGTTTCATATAAGATTGTTTTGGTAAAAAGACTTGATCAACCTTGTTAACAAAAGGATTTTATTGAACAAAATAATGTTTCCATTGTGGTTATACTTTCTTTCTTTTGCTTTTCTCCTTCCTAGTCTTTGCTTTTAGCTTTAGTTTTGCTAGTTGTTTGCTTGTTGGAGTGTCTTAGAGCTGTTGTAGTTTCGTTTTTGTTTGCTTTTGCTTCTTCTGAAAAAACTGTTTCTGCGAGAAAATCAATTTTCATACCCTGAAAATTGGCCAAAAATAAAGTTTCCCAAAAAATCCCAGAAAATTCAAAATAAATTTTTTCTCGAAAGAAGGGGTCGAGGGACACCTGAAGTGACCCAGGGGGCCACCCCAGGCCACCACACCCATGGTAGGCGCGACCTACCTGTGGGTGGCGCCTGGGGGGGTCTGGCCCACCTGGGCCCCTTCAAGGTGCCCCCTCATAGCCATCTTCTTTCTCTCTCCCAAAAAACACCGGAAAACTTGCTCAAGCTCGAGTTCTTGCTCGCGATTTTTGATCTCCTTGTTTAGCCCCTCTTTGTTGCTGTTTTTTGGAGAGATTGCTCTTTGGTATGTGCCTCCTCCACTTGTCCAATTAGATTTATAATTGGTAGATTGTATCTTGAGTATTTTGCTGCTATAGCTGTTAGGTTGTGTGAGATTGCATGCTTGTTCTATGCTTAGAAACTTCATTTTGATGCATGTGTAGCCCTCTAGCAAGTTCCTATAGTAGTTGATCATCATTTATCAACTTAGAAATCACTTGGTTTGATGCTTGTCTAAAATTTCAGAAAAGAGAGGTCATGGACCACCACACATTCGGTGAAATATTTGAGGGTGATGCACCTAGAAGGGCAAGGCTTCCAAGATCATCCACCAGTGTCAGGACCTCATACAATGAGGATCTCATCACTCCACGATTTGGTGACGAGGGAGATGAGGGGGATGCGCATCCCTCCGCCTTTCCTTGCCAAACCTTCTTGCGGGCTGCTAAGATTCTTGATGATTTTATGAATTTGGTTCGGAGGGCTGGTCTAACAAGTATTATGCAGGATGAGAGCATGCAATATGCTACGCTCACTAAAACATTTGTGGAGAGCTTTTCCTTCACTAACATCTTGTTCCATCCAGATGTTTCTTTTAAAGTTTATGGAAGGTCTTACCATATGACATTGAAGAAATTTAGTGAAGCTCTAGAACTTGGTACAGTTGGGTCAGCAAAGAATATGCTAGCCCAACCCGCTGATTTGTTGGAGCTCTATCGCTGAACAACCAATGATGATAACCGTAGAGCTCAACGGGGAAAGATAAGAAACATTCAGCTTCCAGCCATCAGGTACTTCGCTTACTATCTTGCCACTAGTGTTCTTGGTAGGGAGAACACTAGTAATATTTCTAGTTATCATTTGGCTTTCTTAGCTACTGCGCTGAACAATGAAACCAAGTACAATCTTGGTTCTCTCATTGCTCGTCGCTTAACTGCTAAGGGACCCATTTATGGGGGAATTATTGCTACACGTGTTGCTGCTGCCTTAGACATTGTTGTTGATCCTGAGAGGTTTGATTTTGCTGCCATGAAGGCGCATCACTTTGTCACCACTAGCTCTACCCTTGAGAACTTGGTTTATAGAATGTTGTTTATTGACGGGGAAGAGAGAGAGAGGTCCCTCTCCCCCAAACCACTTTGTTCAGTATTTCTCGGGGACCTTTGTCACGCTCCAAGAGATGGATGAGATGCTGCGCTCTCTTAACTTCCATGGGCACTATAAGGAGGAAGCGCCCTCATATGACCCCGTTGTACAAGACATGGGGGAGTCCTCGAGCTCATACCAGGACGAGGGAACCTCCTCGTCATACTATGGAGGTGCATCTACTTGGGCACCATGGGATTGAGCCCCACTTAGGCCAAAAGCCTAAGCTTGGGGGGAGATATACCGACATAACACTCTCATATATATCATGTTCGGTCGGTTCTTTGTATATCCATTGTTTCACTTTCTTTTTTGTTCTTGTTGCTTCTTCCTAAAAAACATAAAAATATCAAAAATATTTTCGTTGTTTCTCTTGGTTTGTTTCTTTGTTCCTTTGCTTTAGTTTGCCTTAAAAGAAAAATCCAAAAAGATTTTGCTTTGTTTGGTTTGCTTTTTCTTTGTTTGTTTTTTCTTTGTTTGCTTGTTTCTAAAAAATCAAAAACACCAAAATATTTGTTGTTCTTCTTTGGTTTTGCGAGTTCTTTGCAGGGTTCAGCCGTCCTCAGTGGATTTTGGTTTCATGTTATTATTCAAGACACACAAGTGAAGGGCAATAATGAAGATTGAGACAACTCGAGGTGTGGTAAGAGGCTGGTAACGAACTCTATTTGTTTCATTTTTGTACATATACTCATCATTGTGAGCATGCTTAGCCTGTTTGTGTAAGGTGTATGTCATTATGGATGCTTAGTAGTTCTTGCTTGTCTATGATTAGCTCCAGCTTGCTAATAGTTTGTAGCATGTAAAATGAATGTTTGCTTGCATTGTTTTATTCATATTTTGGTATGATATTGTGGTAACCTCCTCTGAAAGTTTCATGTGAATCGACTTGGCACATGCTCACGCATGCATATGGCTAATCAATAGTCAGTAAGCCTCAATGATTTATTTTGCCTCAGAGTTCTTGTATCACTTTCATGCCATAATTAGTCATGTTTTGTTGCAATCATGATTATGATAATTACTGCTCTCTCGTTTGTCGCTCCCTCTCTATTGCTAGCCTTCACTTCCACTAGGTATGAGCTCTACCTGTGTTTCCAACTCCCCAAAACCAATATTGCCAACTGTGCCCACCATACCTACCTATTAGCATCGTTTGCTATTTCAGTGCATATTCAATATGCCTTGTTTTATTCCAAATAAAATGTTTGTCTGTTTTGAGAAAGTTAGATAATAAAGCTCTCACGAACTTGACGGCACACTTTATTCCTTGCACTTAATAATCCCGAACCATTGTGACTAGTCCATGAAAGTTATATGCTTGCAAATTATATGCTAGGAGTCAGCAGAACCGTGCTGTCACGGGGAACGCTTTCAACACTTTTTGTATATCCTATCCAGTTGATACTTTGCTGTTTTGTTTATGGATGTCGACGATGTGAAATAAAAGGGGAGCTTGTGAGTTCATGGAGTCTATACATTGTGTTAGAGAAACGCCTGGGCCGCTATCCTAAGCCATGCCTAATCATGGTCGAAACTTGAAGCATCACCATAATGAGCATTCTATGAAGCATCCTTAATAAAAATCTATGCATATAGTAAATAAAAAGATCGTTGAGATGCTCATTGTCTGCTTGCCTTGTCATTTTGATCACGGGATAGCTCCTGTATCATGTGCAAGGGGTACCCCGTTGGCGGTTCTCTATGATATGCATGTATTTACAATGACAAGAACTTGCAGGTAACCTAAGTTGAGTAGCATGTGGTGCGGCCCTCATACTCAAGGGACTTGGGATTTTCAGTCTATGGTTTGTCAAGCATATAATTCAAAGTGGACCTCACTTTCACCTTAACCATATGAAGATGCCTATGATAGGGGCAATGAGATCTCAAAGCTAATGAGTACCTTCCTTTCAGCATTAGGAAGCCTTTCAAACTTTTCAAAACTTTTTCACTCCTTTGTTCAGTCACCACTTATTCTATGAGCACCTTCTTGAGAGCATAGTTGTCATTCTTGTGTTTGTCTTAAAACTTGGTTAGTTATGTCATGACTCTGATGCTTGTATCTATGATATTTTTACTTCTAGTCTTCACTTGAACTTAAGAGGTGCCTCGACATTTATATTGTGCTCTACAAACAAAGGCAAGGGAGATACCACTCTATCATACCTTACTATGAGCATTGCAATGTTTCATGTTTATGTTTCATGCTACTTATTATTACTGAGTTGGTTTCTCTTCATAGCTTGCAATGACTATTGAGTAGACTTAGTTTCATACTTCTTATTATGAATGGTTTAAGCATCTACTCCTGTGCTAAGAATATATACATCATATGAAGCAAATGTGTTCGTGAAAGTTCTTTTATCACACTCAGTTTTTAACTGAATTTCTTGAGGACAAGCAATAAGCTAAGCTTGGGGGAGTTGATACGTCCAAAACATATCTACTTTCCCGAACACTTTTGCTATTGTTTCCCCTCTAAACTTGTGTGATTTGGATACAACTAACACGGACTGACGTTGTTTTCAGCAGAATTACCTTGGTGTCTAGTTTTTGTGCAGAAAATCAACTATCAGGAAAAATCCTGGAAAATATGCCAAAAATTATATTTCACCAGAATACCCACGGAGCCAGAAGACGAGACGGAGAAGGGGCCTGGGGGCCCACACCCCTGCCAGGCGCAGGCCCACCACTGGCCGCGCCTAGGGGGGTGCAGCCACCCCATGCACCCCCTCGGGCTCCCTCTATGCCTATAAGTTGCCTCTCGACCTAAAAACCGAGGGGGGTTCGATAGTTTTCTAGAAAGAGTTCCGCTCCGCCGCCGCCACCAGAAACCAAGATTCGGATCCAGAAACTCCATTCTGGCACCCTGCCGGGACGGGGAATTTGGAGAGGATCATCGCCATCATCATCACCAACGCATCTCCATCAACCATAGATGTTTCCCTCATCCATGAGTGAGTAATACCCCGCTGTAGGCTTGGGGATGGCAGGGATTGGATGAGTTCTATCATGTAATCGAATAAGATCTATTAGGGCATAGTGCCTAGTATCTCTATTAGTGCTATTTGACTTTGTTGCAACTTGTTATGCTTAATGCTTGTCACTAGGGCCCGAGTGCCATGATCTCATATCTGAACTTATTATTGAATCATTATGATAGTATTGTTTGTGATCTTATCTGCAAGTTGTGTACACATATCATTGTCCGGATCCAAAGGCCCCAAAGTGACAATAATTGGGACAACCGAAGGGGATGGCTGTGGTGTGATCACATGTGTTCATGGAGTGTTAATGCTTTGCTTCGGTGCTCTATTAAAAGGAGCACCTTAATTATTTTTAATAGAGCAAGGAATAGTTGGAATACCTGGATCACCAAGTTTCCTTGGAACCTTAACATTGAAGGAATAATTAGCAAGCAAAGTAGAAATTTCCTCATTAGGAATCTTCCTTTTATTAGATACAATATCCTTCATATACTTTGAATAATGAGGCAACTTAATAGCATCAGTCAAATGAATTTGCAAGAATAAAGTTTTCATCCACACACAAAACTTGTTATAGTGTTCTTCCTCCTTTGACTTGTGTTTCTTATTAGAAAAAGGCATTGGTTTTTGCACCCAAGGTTCTCTTTCACTATCATGTTTATTAGCAATAAAATCTTCCTTAGTGTACCTAGTGTTCTTAGTGTGCTTATCAGGCTCTTCTGCGATTTCTTCCTTATCAGGAGCATCATTATTATCATTACCACTTTCAGTTTTAGCATCAGAGACAGATATACTATTAGGATCTACAACAGGTTCAGAAGGTTCTTCAACTGTTTTACATTTCTTTTTGTCTCTTAGAAGGACTACCTCTTTTTTCATTTTGTTGAGAATCATGCTCAATTCTTTTAGGATGTCGCACAGGATATAAAGGATCTTGAGTGGTGGCACCACTCCTAGTTCTAATTTCATAAGCATTTTTATTTCATGAAGCATTAACTAGCATATCTTTTTGTACCTTAGCAAGTTGATCAATTTGGGTTTGAACCATTTGGAAATGTTTAACAAGCATTTTAACATCATTAGCAGTTCTTTCCACAATATCTTTCACCTCATTAATAGCTCTAGAGTTTTTCAATAAATGATTCTAAACTTGTTTATTAAAATTACCTTGTTTAATAATAAAAATGTCAAGTTCCTCTAAGCATTGATCAGGAGGTTTACCATAGGGGATATCACCTTCATAAAATTTTTGGAGAGAGTGTACCTCAATAGTATATGAGTGGGAAATTGGCTTACATAATTCTTCTATAGGAGGTAAATTGTTCACATCTTCATATCTAATACCTTCTCCTTAAGACATTTCTTATCTTATTTCATCACTTCATCATTTAATTCAATCACTCCCCTCTTCTTTGGTGTTGGAGTTGGTTCAGGCACAATTGGTTCAGGTGTTTTTGGCTCAGTTGTAATTGGCTCAGTTGTAGTCCAATCATCAGAATTCTTGGTTATTTTAGCCATTAGTTCTTCAGGTTCTGCGGGAGTTCTCTTCCTGAAAACACAATCAACAAAACTATCTAGGTATGTCCTAGATTCACCAGGAATCTCATTTTTAGGTAATGGACATCCAGGTTGTGCATGAATCAAGGCACAAAACCTTGTCCATGACTCAGGAAATTTGTCCTCTTCTCCCTGTTTAAAATCAAAAAGTTTCTGCAAAACAGCATGTCTAGCACTAGGAGGGAAATATTTCTAAAATAAAGTAGCAATCAAGCAATCAAGGCTATCAATGGATCCAGGAGGTAAACTATTAAACCAAGCTTTAGTTTCTCCTTTTAGTGAAAAAGAGAAGATTTTAGCAACAAAGTACTTGCGCATCTTAAAATCATCAGAAAATAAGCCACTCATAGTAGAAAGCTCAGTCATATGAGCCACATCACTTTTATTCTCAGTCACACAAAAAGGTTCTTTCTCAACAATGGTTATGTAGGATAAATCAAGAGAGAAATCATAATCTTTGTCTTTAATGTCTATGGGAGAAGTAGTAAGCTTAGCATCGGGAGATAGTTTAGGTATAATAGTACGTGTCTCAAGGAGACTCCTAATAGCACTAGCACCACGTGTGTTTCGATATTCTTCAATAAATTCATCAGTCATCTCAATATAACCATCATTGATATCATAACTCTCTCTAGACTCAGGTGAGCTAACAGGTGTAATAGTGTCTTCACTAGGTGTTTTAGTGTTTCCCAATATAGTTCTAGCAATTTTAGCATCTAGGAAAGGACCTAATGAACCACTCTCATCAATCACAGTAGAAGTAACATCATGAGCATCAGAAGCAATTTTAGATTCAGCAGTAATAGCAGTGTGTGTAGCATGTGTATGTGGTGGTGGTGTAACAAGCTTACTTATAACAGAGGGTGAATCAAGAGCAGCAGAGGTGTTTAGGAATGTACCTCTTCTTGTAGTGGATGGTAAAATCGGAAACTTTCCATCACGAGACTTTCCCATGATGAAAAAGGATAGCAACAAACAATAATAGATCCAAGTGAACTTACAAATAAAGCTATGCTCCCCGGCAATGGCGCCAGAAAATAGTCTTGATGACCCACAAGTATAGGGGATCGCAACAGTCTTCGAGGGTAGTATAACCCAATTTATTGATTCAACACAAGGAGAGCCAAAGAATACTTAAAAAACCTTAACAACTGAGTTGTCAATTCAGCTGCACCTGGAAATAGTCTTGCTCATAGTAGTTTATCAGTAGCAACAGTTTTGTAGTAGCAATAGCAAAGTGATATGCCCAATTTGCATCACCTTTCTATATCATAATTTACCTTTATTCATTGATATTTGTCTTATTATGAGGTATACTTATGGCTTTTCATATGTTTATGCATGTTGGATGATTCTTGGAGGATGGACTGCCGGAATCTGGATTCTGATGGAAAAGAAGGTGTTTCGGTGCAATTTCGTAAAGATCAGAAAAATACAAGAAAAATATGGAAACATATTATTTTCCTAGAAGACGAAGGAAGCCAGAAGAAGGAGCGAAGAGGGGCCGCAGGGGGCCCACACCACCCCTAGGCGCGAGCCCACCTGACCCCGCGCCTAGGGCAGGTGTGGCCCACCTGCCCGGCCTCCGAATCCGCCCCTTCGCCTATATCTTCCCTACGGAACCCTAAGCCTAGGAGAGTGACCACAAATATATTTCCGCCGCCTCTGGGGGGCGAAAAACATCGAGAGAGAAAGATCTCTCCGGCAGACAGATTTCTGCTAGGGGAATTCCTTCCCGGAGAGGGGAGACCGTCGCCATCAACACCATCGTCAAGCTAGGCTTCATCGGGATCACCATCATCATCATCCACACCATCATCTCCAACAGCACCATCATCACCACTCCGTCCTACTGTAACAATTGTGTTGGATATTGCTTTAGTTCTTAGGGGAAACTTTCCCGGTGTTGATTACTATTGTAGTTGATGCTTGTGAGTGGAACCATTGGATTATTGTTTATGTTCAGATTGTTATCCATTACCATATCATCTTTGATGTTGATCCATATGATGTCTTGTGAGTAGTTTGTTGTGTTCTTGAGGACATGGGAGAAGTCATGTTGTTAGTAGTGGATTTGTGTTGAGTTATTATTCAATCGTTTAGTATTTAAGTTGTGGTTCTATTCTTCTAGTGGTGTCATGTGAACGTCGACTACATGATATTTCACCATTTATGGGCCTAGGGAATGCATTGTGTATTTGTCTACTAATTGTGGGGTTGCCGGAGTGACAGAAACCTGAACCCCCGTTAGGACACCTTTGCACAAGGGAGCGTAGGATCTCAGAGTTTAAGGTTGTGGTTAGATTTATATCTTAATTACTTTCCTGTAGTTACGGATATTTGTAGGGGGTTTAATCACAAGTATGTATTAGTCCAAGTAAGGTCGGTATGTTAGCATAGGTTCACCCACACAACACTTACAACACCAAAGAAGAGTACTCATCTATTTGAAGTGAAAGCACTTAACATAATTTCCATGTGTCCTCGAGAATGTTTGGTCCTTATAAGTATTTCCACTGGCTTGTCCTTTGATAAGAAAGGATTGGCCCACTTGCTCCGTTTGTTCGTTGTCTTTATTACTTGATCTTTGTTTTGTTGCTTTATCAAAAAACCACTAAAAATTTGTTTGCTAAGTATTCACAGGGATTTCCTGCTCCATACCACTGTTCAGCACCTTCTGCTCCTTGTTGGGATCGACACTCCTATTTATCGAAAGTACTACGATACACCCCCTATACTTCTGGGTCATCAAGACTATTTTCTGGCGCCGTTGCCGGGGAGTGAAGCGCTATTGAAGAGTGGAACTGGTAAGGGAAACTTTTAATGTGAGTATTGCTCTTGTTACTGCTTGTTACTTTGTTTCCAATATGGATAACCCACTTGTTTTTCTGTTTGCGAAAACTACTACCATTGCTATGGTAGTAGATGAACCACCACCTGTTGAGATAGATCCTTTTAAGATACCTACAAGTATTGTTAATCGTGTTATGGATAATTATTATTTTGGGGATGGAACTATCCATCTCGGTGATCACTTGCCTTTTATCCATGAATTATGCAGGTTGTTTAAGTGTGCAGGTATCACAACTTAACAGGTGAAGAAGAAGTTACTCTCCATATCCTTGAAAGGGAGAGCTGAAGAATGGTATAAGCAATTGAAGAATGGACAATCCATGGACTGGGAGGAGATGGCATCTCTCTTTTACTCTAAATTTTATCCTCCTAGTGAGATTCATAAGGATAGAAATCTTATATATAATTACTAATGCTTAAATGTCCTATTCATGAACTCCCAAGCAATATTATTCTCAATATTTTTTATGCTAGGCTTTCTCTTCATGATAAAGATTTACTAGATGCTTCTTGTGCTGGATCATTCACACGTATGGAAGAAGTTAAATGGGATCTCCTAGACCGTATTCAACAAAACACTGAAGCTTGGGAGAATGACAAATGAATAAAGTCAGGTATAAACTATGATTATGAATGCATTAAATCTTGTATGGGAACTGATGACTTCCGTGATATTAGCAATGAGTTTGGACTTGATTCCCAAAGTATTGCCAACTGTTTTAAGGCCTTTGCCTCTTACATAGAAATTCCCAAGAAGAAGTGGAATAAGTACCATGCTCCGTATAAAGATGTTGTTAATGATGCTCTCATTAGAAGTACTCAAGTTTGTACTACTAATCATATTGTGTCTGAACCTCATGTTGAGAAAATGCCCTTCCCAGCTAAGGTAAAGGAGTATTCTATGATTATTAGTGCAAATAACAAAGGTACAATGAAAACTGTGGAGCCTGGTAAGCATTTGAGTGATGAACCTGTGGTAGCTATTGTGAAAGACACTGTCACTAGAAATATAGAGGATGAGCACATTGTCTTCTATGAAGACGCTACTAAATTATCTCTCATCCTAGTAAGACTAGAAAAGCTAGTGTTCCTATGCTTTCTGTTAAAATTGGTGATCATTGCTACTATGGTTTATGTGATATTGGTGCTAGTTCTAGTGCTATTCCTTATGAGCTTTACAGGGAAATTATGCATGAGATTGGTCCTTGTGAGCTTGAGGACATTGATGTGGTTATTCACCTTGCTAACAAGGAAACCATTTGCCCCATTGGCATTATAAGAGATGTGGAGGTTCTCTGCGGTAAGATTAAGTATCCTGCTGATTTTCTAGTGCTTAATTCAGCAGCTAGCAAAACTCGTCCTATCATTTTTGGTAGACCTTTCTTGAACACTTGTGGATCTATTATTGATTATAAGAAGGAAAAAGTTTTAACTAAGTTTGATGGAGATTCTTATGAGTTTAACTTTTCCAAATTTGCTAAAGCTCCTTGTGAAAATAGCTTGCCTAATAAAGATTTCAGGATGGAACAACTTGCTTATATTGATCCAGTTTATGACCTTGGACCTCTTTTTGATGACTGTAAGTATGCTTATTCTGATGATAAAGTTGTTTCCAGTGACAATTATATTGTCAACTTTATTCATAGTGCTACTCAAAGTTATTTTGAGAGAGGGAAACATGGTTTTATGCATCTCAATAATGTTAAGTTTCCCCGTTTTATGTTGAAAGCTTTAAAGTTGCATATGTTTTGTCTTCCTATGCTAGTGGCTTTTTGTTTCAACAATTCGTTTTATCATGATACCCCCATGCATAGGAAGTGGGTTAGACTCAAGTGTGTTGGTTATTTGCTTCTTGATGCTCTCTTTCACTTCAAATATATATATCCTATGTGAGCATCTTTGAAAGTTTCAAGCCTAACTTAAAGGCATTAAAGAAAATTACTTGTTGGGAGATAACCCAAGAGTTTTGTCGAGTATTGGAAGTTACTACTTCAGTAATAACCGCTCCTTATCCTTTTTGTTTTGGTTTTTGTGTCAAGTTCAACTACTTTTGTGAAGTAGAGGAGTTGTGAAAAGTGGCTGTCCTGGGACAAATTTTTTGTGCTGTATTGTAAAAATTCGTGAGGAAGCTCAGTACTTCAGATGGAGCTGCATTTTTCTGAGCTTGTTATCCAGGTTGTTACCCAACGTTCATCAGTTCTACACTTTTTGATTTGAGCAACATAAGGTCTTCGAAAAAATCAATCTTTACCTGTTGGTCTATTTTGACAGATTTTTGCCATCATTTGCATTTGCCTTTTACAGAAGCTTTTGTTTTGATGGGTTTTCAGTTGAAGTGTGTACCTAAGGCTTATTGTGTTTGCTTACACTAATGTTGTCATTGAGTTTGTGCAAGGGTTTTGTATGAAGGAAATGCTTAGGAGAAAGAGAAAAGGAATCTGCAGAGTTCGTCTTTGAATAGGTAAAAGGTGAAAACCGAAGGTTCGTAAAACCCCAATCTTTTTATATTTTTGATGTTTTTAATACATAAGGAAGACTACGAGACGAAACTGAAGAGGAAACAGAGTCCGGGGTGGAAAAACCTACCCAGGCGCAGGCCCAGCCTGGCCGCGCCTGGAGGGGGTGTGCCACCCTCGAACTCTGTCTCCGCCTCGTTTCCGTGTCAGTACCTTCCTTATGCCTTGAAACTTCGTAATATATGCCCCCCAGATCCCCCGAGGTTCGTGCATCGTGTTCTCATCGTGTTTTCGTTTCGATCTGTTTCTGTCAGGAAATCTTCTCAAGTTTAGAGCACCATGGTCTCCGCCAACGATAAAGGCAAGAAGCTCGAGGAAGAAGAACCTCAATTACCCAAGGAGGAGGAGATTTTGGTAGGGTATGAAGGTGACATGGAGGAGGACAAGCAACCAGACACCCGCGCTACCGTCGCAAGCATTGGTTTGGTAGCAAAACCCACCAAGCTTAACATGACAGCACAGATGTCTATAGGAGGGAAACCTCCGTGTCGTATCCTCGCTCCACGCACACTTCCTCCTAGTACCCCTTGTTCTAATAGTGCAGGGAAGAAACACTCTAATAAGGAAGAATGGAGAAAGAATAACAAGGATTGGGATCCTCGGTCCGAGTTGATCATGAGCTGGATTGAGCATAATTCGGAGTTAATTCATACTCTGGCCTTCAATATGGATGATTTGAAGAAAATTATTGAAGAGCTTATCAAGAGAACACCACCACCACCAGAGGAGTAATTCACCATCAGGCTTGGCATCCCCTTGGCTTGTTCCAAGCTTGGGGGAGTGCCGTGGTATCACCACCATTATCTTTTATCTTTAACCTTTTTAGTGGATTCATATCTGTGGTAGAGAGGTTATCTTATAGTTTGTTTTGAATGTGTAAGTATCTCTCCTTTAGTTGATTATCTATGTATCCCTCGGTGTGAGTGCCTTTATTGAATATTAATGAGAAGTCTCATCTTTTACTTTTTGCACTTCTTATTTTAGTTTGCAATCTCTATTATATGATGTATCTTGTTGATCAGTATTGGCACCACTTTGGGAGCATCAAGTGGATCTAAATTGGTTTTGGCAAACCAAGTTCTGGTCAGTAGCAATACTTTTTGAGATTTGAAAGAAAAAGAGAAAAAGCTTACATGTATTTTGTATCATCTATTTTCTTTCTTGTTGGATCATAAGCTTAGTATTCTTTATTTAAGATCTTTTGTGTCTTCAAGGAAGATTGCATGTTTGGCTTTATTACTTGTATGTTTGCTTGTTTCTTTCAACTCTCTTGCTTGCTACCCAGCCTTGCTAGCCAAAAACCTGTTTTGATAAGGCATACTTCTCATGTTTCCAAATCCCTTTGAACCAAAACCCGTGCCATTTGTGTCGACCATATCTACCTATGTAGCACTTTTGCTATTCCAAGCAAATCTCAAACTTCATCTATCTTTCGAATTAAAAAGGATTTTGTTATGTGAAAACTAGTTAGTAAAGCTCTCACGAACTTGATGGCACACCTTATTTCTTGCCCCTAATAGACTTGAACCATTGTGCCATCGAAGTTGTATATGCTTGCACCTATACGTTGGAATTATCAGAACCGTGCTGTCGCGGGGAACGTTTTCAATATTGCACTTGTACTCTGTACACAGTTGATATCGTGCTCTTTTGTCTATGGATGTCAACGGTGTGAAATAAATAGGAAACTTGTAAGTCCATGGAGTTTGTATCCTGTGTTAGAGAAACGCCTAGGCCGCTACCCTAATCATGGTGGAAACTTGCAGCATCACCATAGTGAGCTATCTATGAAGCATCCTCAATAAAAAGCTATACATATGGTAAATAAAAAGATTGCTGAGATGCTCATTGTCTGCTTGCCTTGTCATTTTGTTTATGGGAAAGCTCTTGTACCATGTGCAAGGGGTACCCCGTTGGAGGTTCTCAATGATATGCAAATACTTACAATGACAAAGACTTGCCTGTGACCAAAGTTAAGTAGCATGAGGAGTGGCCCTCATATGCAAATACTTACAATGACAAGAACTTGCCAACTTATATTTCGTCAAGCATATACTCCATCTTTGTGCATTTTAACCTTAATCATCTCAAGATGCCTATGATAGGGCCAATGAGGGCTCAAAGCTAGTAAGAACCATAATCTTTTGGAAGCTCTTTGTGACTTGTAATCCCTGCTTCCCTCTAAGAAGGGACCTTTCTCCCACTTCCAAGTTGAGTTAGTAAACCTACTTCCTCTCTATCTCCATCAAGCATTTGAGTTGTTGTGTTTCAAGCATTCATATGGTGATTTATTCAATCATGTTCTTTATCTTCCTTGTTTGCACAAAACTCTTATCTATTGAGTATTACTTTGAAAGCCTTCATTGAAAAACCTTTTTGAGCAAAGAGTGCTCCTATTTTGAAACTTCTACAAAAAATCTTTTGTGAAAACTATTTGCCAAGTGTTCTCTGACCAAGAACAAGTTTGCCAATTCCAATTATGATTTATCTTTATGCATCTCTATTGTGACTGTTGTACTTGATTGCAAGCTAAGTTAAATAATGGTGAGTTGCTTTCTTCTATAAGTTGTGCAATGGTAAGTGTGATGCTTCTTGTTCGTATTCTTTTATCGACACTTCACTCCATAAACCTGTGGACATGTTTACTGAGCTCATTTTTTTCTTGGGGACAAGCAAAGTCTATGCTTGGGGGAGTTGATACGCCCAATTTGCATCACCTTTCTATATCATAATTTACATATATTCATTGATATTTGTCTTATTATGAGGTATTACTTATGGCTTTTCATCTATTTATGCATGTTGGATGATTCTTGGAGGATGGACTGCCGGAGTCTGGATTCTGATGGAATAGAAGGTGTTTCGGTGCAATTTTGCGAAGATCAGAAAAATACCAGAAAAATATGGAAACATATTATTTTCCCAGAAGACGAAGGAATCCAGAAGGAGGAGCGAAGAGGGTTCGCAGGGGGCCCACACCCCCTAGGCATGGACCCACCTAACCCCGCTTCTAGGGCGGGTGTGGACCACCTGCTCGGCCTCCGACTCCGCCCCTTCGCCTATATATTCCCTACGGAACCTTAAGCCTGGGAGAGCAACCACTAATAGATTTCCGCTGCCTCTGGGGGCGTAAACACCAAGAGAGAAAGATCTCTCCGGCAGATAGATTTCTGTCAGGGGAATTCCTTCCCGGAGAGGGGAGACCGTCGCCATCAACACCATCGTCAAGCTAGGCTTCATCGGGATCATCATCATCATCCACACCATCATCTCCACCAGCACCATCATGTAACACCCTCAGAATCGGACCTATGCAAGTTTTAGCGAAACCCGCCAAACCCGCATAGAAACGATTCAAAGGTGCCCACCAGGCACTTTTGTGCGGGTGGAAAACGAAGTAATAACATTACACAACAGTCCTCGATGGGACCCACAGAACTGATATATATACAACAGCGACTCAATGAGTCAAGAATACAGATATAATATACAAAGGTCCAAATCACCTTGAAAACGATAGTGCGTCCAGCTACGGACAAGATGCAAATGGGGCTAAGAGCCCTGAAGAATAACCAATGGCGTCCATAACCCTGCCCAGGCCAAGCCGGAAGGGTAACCCTGCTAACGGCGGCGCATCTCAAAACCTGCTTAAACAAAAGGGGTGCCGACAAAGGGCAAAGGAAAGAAAAGAGGAGCGTCAGTACTGAGGCCGGTACACGGCGAGACTAGAATTCGGCGGTCCTCGCCTACATAGGTATGGTGTACTGAGCGGCAGCGGCAGCATGCACTGAACAACCTATAGAGACTCGATACAACTGGCGGTTATCAGAGAGGGGTAAGAATGACCTATCCGGAACCAACCTAATGTTACCATAAAACAAACCCATCCTGGTATTTCCCCCCTCGAGACCAAACGAGGAAGTCAACCGAGGAACTCACACAGTTGGCAATTTTATTTATTCAGTTATCGTTGCAGCAATTACTAGTCAGGTATAGATAGTCATCCTGATAAAATAAGCAGTGGGCACTTTTAGTTAACCATTCCGTTATAGTGGCAACACTTACTAGTCAGATACAGATAGCATGAGATAAACCCAAAACCCAGCAGTTGTTGGTACTTTCATTTAGCCATTCCGTTGTAGTTTCCATACTTACTAGTCAGGTACAATGGTCGCAAGCGACACTCCAAACAAGCAATTGTGGGCAGTATTATTTAGCCATTCCATTATAGTGAAGCTGATTACTAGTCATTGTAAAGTCAAATTTATAGCAATAAACTTTAGTTATGCTTGTCTATGGTCGAGATACTGTGCTCCAAGTCGTCCATAACCGCGGACACGGCTTTCAGAAAGTTTTAACCCGGCCGGGGTGCACAAATAGCAACACACACTAGATCAACCTCGGAAAAACCAAATCAAAACCCAACGAGGCTTTCACTACAAAGCAATCACAGGATTCAGAAATATTTCAGGGGGCCACCCCTTAAAGTAGACCCGCAACGAAGTTAGCTGACTTCGAGACGGCCTCAAGGTTTGTGGGGCCGGCTGTAAACGACTGGGAACCCGAAAGTGTGGCTGGGCTTGTCGATACCGCGAAAACGGGTCACAATTCCTAAACAGTACAGTGTGCTCCTCGCACAATCGTAAATAAAGCAGTAGCATGGCACAAGTACAGGATAGTAATAAAACCTCAAACTAGTTTGTGGCCCCAAGAAATAAGACTGAATCAAGCTCTGGCTCATGGGGGTCCCATATACCTCCCGGATGTGGATAGCGCGATAAATCAAGGAACAGGTATCAAGTACTCGGGGTCCTACGGGACACAAGTGGGCATTCGGAAACCAAATATTTTCTATCACCCACCGATGCCTCTGCTTACTTCAATTTTAGTTGTTAAACAGGAATTAAAGTGTACGATAAGTAAAACTATGATCATCTCCAACATCAACATGCGGCAATACATCAACAACCGTGGCACTGGACGACACGCAACAGCACTTGAGCAAGCGACTACGACGCGCAAGTCCAACTATCTACCAAACAACAGGTAATAGGATGTGTCCAAGGCAATATAGGGCTGCACGGTATATCACAGGTACGGAAACTAAAGCATCGCAACACAGATAGCAATAGATCAACAGGAGGGAATAAATACTATAAAAGTAAGATAGGTAGAAAGGGGGGAGATGCTCGCCTGAAAACATTGTCGAAGGGTTCAACCGAAGATCGGGTCGACACTCGCATCAACTCAACGGCCTTATCCGCGAAGAAGCAAAACACTAGCAGAAACACCGGATGCACTATTTAATACAACGGCAGAAGATCGGCATGATGCATGTATGATGAATGACATGGCAGGGGTGCGATGCGATTAGGTCATATTAAGCGGAACCGGGGGTCCCGACAATTAATTAAATGGTTCATGTTGTTTAGATACCCCGCAATTTAAATGTTGTATTAACATGGCCAAGATATAGTACCGGTTCGCTACATCAATTTAAATGAGGCCAATATGAGACTAGATTTGCCCGCTTATGGGCCCCATATTTAATTATATGGTGAATCGACATAAGGCCCCCCAAACCACATGAGTGTATGCATGCAAGACAATTATTATGCGACAAGTTATATTAGGTTATAAAATAGGGTTTCGGGAAGGGATTCACACATTTAGGGGTCTCGACGGTCTTGGGGATCCGGGGGGTCGGGGTTGGTCTCAGGGTCAGGGTTCGACGGATCGGTCTCGGCAAGAACATTCTCGAACAACGGGGCAGATCTTGTCGCATCCGGGTTCTCGGCGAGCTCGGCGTCCGGGAATGAGAACTTGAGGGTCCAGCGTCTCGGTGTCCTCGGATCCGAGCGGAAGAACTTGTCGGGCCGGGTCCGGCCTTCGGGGTCCGGGAGGGAGAACTTGGCGTGGCGCCGGTTACGGGATCGATCTTCGGGTCCTGAACGGGGTCTTCGGTTTCCATGAAGGTGTTCCCCAAGATCCGTGTCGAGGCATCGGGGTTTTGGGTCGGTCTTGTGCTCGGATAGAAGTACTTGTCGTCCTCGAGGCGATCTTAGCACAAACTCGTCCGACTTGCTGTAGATCTTGATGGGCAGCGGCGCACTTGTCAACTCTTGCACGGAGACAGATGGTGGCGCAGCGTGATCCTCACAGGTGGTGCACGGTCGCCCTAGGCAGAGGCAGCTCATGGCACAACCAGGGACATGGGCGCGGAAGTCAGAGGGGCCCACACGCAGGAGGGACCCGGCGTCTTCCACGGCGAGGGCGGAACGGGGCCGGCTGCTACGGTGACGGTTCCGGGCGTTGGTCGGAGGGGGCGCAGGCGCGGAGGGGGCGTCGCTGGCGGCCGGCTTGGGGAGGACCACGGGGAGGCGGCGGCTTCGGCGAGCAACGCGGCCGGAGGCGGCGGAGCAAGGAGGCAGCGGGCTCGGTGTTGCGGACGCCGAGGCGCCGGGGCGGGGAGCTCGGGGAAGGGGCGGCCGGCTTGGGCCAAGCCTGCTGGACGCCGGCGGCAAGACGGAGAGGACGGGGAGGGGCGAGGACGGACGGGCCGGGCGGCGGTTGAGCAGGGCGACGCCGCCGCAGGGAGGAGGAGCGGTGGAGGCACCGGGCTCGGGGAACGCGGGGATGCGGGGAGCGGCGAGGAGGCCGGAGGAGGAAGGAGGGGGCGCCGCGCGGGCCAGGGCGGCTGCGGGGAGGCGCGCCTGGGGCGGCCGGAGGAGCTTGAGGGCGGGGCGGCTCGCGCGAGCGGAGGCGAGCTCGGCGGCGACCGCGCCAGGGCGGGAGAAGAAGGAGGAGAGGCGGGGCGGTGCGCAGAGAGGTGGCCGCGGCCGGCGGCGCGGGACCGGCGCGGGAGGCGGCTTGACCGCGGGCTCGAGGGGCGGGGAGGAACGCGGGGAGGAGGGGAGGACGGTGCGGTTCGGTCGCCGGCGACGGGCGGGTCGGGCGCGCGCGCAGGAGAGAGAGAGAGGGAGCGAGCGAGGGATGGGGGGCGTGCCGGGGGTGGGTCCCAGGGAAGGTGGGGTCTGCAGGAGGTGGCCGGGTGACAGGCGCTGCGCGCGTGTGTGGCGTGGTGTTGTGTGGCCAGGGGTGTGGGTTGTGTGTGTGGAGGGGAGGTGAGGATGAGGTGGAGGCTTCTGATTGGAGGGGAGAGGGAGAGAGGTGAGGTGTCACGAGGGGAGTGGTTGGGGTGAGGTGGCTGGTTGGGGGGTAGATTAGGTGTAGGTAGCTGTAGGATTTTAGGTGGACCGATTTTAGGTTCTGGGGGTGGTCGTTCGGGTCGGTTCGGCCCGTTCGACTGCCCCCACTAAAAATAATTTAACATTTTATTTAATTTGCAATACATTTTTGTAACTAGTTTTTAGACAAAAAAAATATCCGGGAGCGTCCGGGGGTTTAATTTGAAAAAGAAGGAGGACTAGTTTCAGAAAACCATAGACTTTCGCAAACAGTTTTTGACAAACAATACATGATGATGACGATGCAATGCACAAATTTAACGCGATTTTCTAGTAGTGGTTTTGCGGGATGCCACAATTCGACACCACTAACAATGGATCTCTCCCTCGAGATCCGCCTCATGGTACCGGAAGGAAGGCCGGCGATCTGCATCTTCTCGCTTCGTGTCGATCCTCGCGACACCACTAACAAGAGGTCGTTGTCCGTGATCGTCGAGGGAACACTCCGGAAACAAAAGGTCGAAGGTAGAGGTTTCAACAAATAAGGCCACCTCTAGGTTCCGTGGACGGAGTAAAATTGCTGGATCCACTGATTCGATGAACAAGAGCGAATGATAAGAGTAGTCGGATGGTGATCAGTCCATGCGCACCCAAACCATTACTCTGCACACGAATAGGCGGATGATGCAACCAACTCTCGGATTCAGACTGAAGATCTCGACAAGCGAGGTTCAGAAACAAAGGAGTGATGCAGACTCTGCATCGGATCTGGCGTAGGTGAGGTCGTCACGTCGGATAACACCGGAAGGCACAAACAAGGAACAAAGAATGGTACCGCAGTAGACGGATTCCTCAGGCAGCTTGAACACCGGATGACAGAACACCGTTATCATAGGAGGAAGCGAAACCCTGAAGGTACGACTGAAACCCATCCACGAGAATTCCTGGACTCGAAGAAAGAGAAGAGAGCGGATTCAAAACGCGTAGAGATAAGAGGAGAATAGCAGAGGGGTAAGGAGTAAAATCAGACCTAACCAGATCTATCCAACCGATTTTGCAAGACTAGTTTTGACACTCTACTTCGGCCGTTAGCTAGGTTATCCTATAGGCTGGACTTGTGGGGTATCGCAACTGCTGAGCTCTGATACCACTCTGTAACACCCTCAGAATCGGACCTATGCAAGTTTTAGCGAAACCCGCCAAACCCGCATAGAAACGATTCAAAGGTGCCCACCAGGCACTTTCGTGCGGGTGGAAAACGAAGTAATAACATTACACAACAGTCCTCGATGGGACCCACAGAACTGATATATATACAACAGCGACTCAATGAGTCAAGAATACAGATATAATATACAAAGGTCCAAATCACCTTGAAAACGATAGTGCGTCCAGCTACGGACAAGATGCAAATGGGGCTAAGAGCCCTGAAGAATAACCAATGGCGTCCATAACCCTGCCTAGGCCAAGCCGGAAGGGTAACCCTGCTAACGGCGGCGCATCTCAAAACCTGCTTAAACAAAAGGGGTGCCGACAAAGGGCAAAGGAAAGAAAAGAGGAGCGTCAGTACTGAGGCCGGTACACGGCGAGACTAGAATTCAGCGGTCCTCGCCTACATAGGTATGGTGGACTGAGCGGCAGCGGCAGCATGCACTGAACAACCTATAGAGACTCGATACAACTGGCGGTTATCAGAGAGGGGTAAGAATGACCTATCCGGAACCAACCTAATGTTACCATCAAACAAACCCATCCTGGTATTTCCCCCCTCGAGACCAAACGAGGAAGTCAACCGAGGAACTCACACAGTTGGCAATTTTATTTATTCAGTTATCGTTGCAGCAATTACTAGTCAGGTATAGATAGTCATCCTGATAAAATAAGCAGTGGGCACTTTTAGTTAACCATTCCGTTATAGTGGCAACACTTACTAGTCAGATACAGATAGCATGAGATAAACCCAAAACCCAGCAGTTGTTGGTACTTTCATTTAGCCATTCCGTTGTAGTTGCCATACTTACTAGTCAGGTACAATGGTCGCAAGCGACACTCCAAACAAGCAATTGTGGGCAGTATTATTTAGCCATTCCATTATAGTGAAGCTGATTACTAGTCATTGTAAAGTCAAATTTATAGCAATAAACTTTAGTTATGCTTGTCTATGGTCGAGATACTGTGCTCCAAGTCGTCCATAACCGCGGACACGGCTTTCAGAAAGTTTTAACCCGGCCGGGGTGCACAAATAGCAACACACACTAGATCAACCTCGGAAAAACCAAATCAAAACCCAACGAGGCTTTCACTACAAAGCAATCACAGGATTCAGAAATATTTCAGGGGGCCACCCCTTAAAGTAGACCCGCAACAAAGTTAGCTGACTTCGAGACGGCCTCAAGGTTTGTGGGGCCGGCTGTAAACGACTGGGAACCCGAAAGTGTGGCTGGGCTTGTCGATACCGCGAAAACGGGTCACAATTCCTAAACAGTACAGTGTGCTCCTCGCACAATCGTAAATAAAGCAGTAGCATGGCACAAGTACAGGATAGTAATAAAACCTCAAACTAGTTTGTGGCCCCAAGAAATAAGACTGAATCAAGCTCTGGCTCAGGGGGGTCCCATATACCTCCCGGATGTGGATAGCGCGATAAATCAAGGAACAGGTATCAAGTACTCGGGGTCCTACGGGACACAAGTGGGCGTTCGGAAACCAAATATTTTCTATCACCCACCGATGCCTCTGCTTACTTCAATTTTAGTTGTTAAACAGGAATTAAAGTGTACGATAAGTAAAACTATGATCATCTCCAACATCAACATGCGGCAATACATCAACAACCGTGGCACTGGACGACACGCAACAGCACTTGAGCAAGCGACTACGACGCGCAAGTCCAACTATCTACCAAACAACAGGTAATAGGATGTGTCCAAGGCAATATAGGGCTGCACGGTATATCACAGGTACGGAAACTAAAGCATCGCAACACAGATAGCAATAGATCAACAGGAGGGAATAAATACTATAAAAGTAAGATAGGTAGAAAGGGGGGAGATGCTCGCCTGAAAACATTGTCGAAGGGTTCAACCGAAGATCGGGTCGACACTCGCATCAACTCAACGGCCTTATCCGCGAAGAAGCAAAACACTAGCAGAAACACCGGATGCACTATTTAATACAACGGCAGAAGATCGGCATGATGCATGTATGATGAATGACATGGCAGGGGTGCGATGCGATTAGGTCATATTAAGCGGAACCGGGGGTCCCGACAATTAATTAAATGGTTCATGTTGTTTAGATACCCCGCAATTTAAATGTTGTATTAACATGGCCAAGATATAGTACCGGTTCGCTACATCAATTTAAATGAGGCCAATATGAGACTAGATTTGCCCGCTTATGGGCCCCATATTTAATTATATGGTGAATCGACATAAGGCCCCCCAAACCACATGAGTGTATGCATGCAAGACAATTATTATGCGACAAGTTATATTAGGTTATAAAATAGGGTTTCGGGAAGGGATTCACACATTTAGGGGTCTCGACGGTCTTGGGGATCCGGGGGGTCGGGGTTGGTCTCAGGGTCAGGGTTCGACGGATCGGTCTCGGCAAGAACATTCTCGAACAACGGGGCAGATCTTGTCGCATCCGGGTTCTCGGCGAGCTCGGCGTCCGGGAATGAGAACTTGAGGGTCCAGCGTCTCGGTGTCCTCGGATCCGAGCGGAAGAACTTGTCGGGCCGGGTCCGGCCTTCGGGGTCCGGGAGGGAGAACTTGGCGTGGCGCCGGTTACGGGATCGATCTTCGGGTCCTGAACGGGGTCTTCGGTTTCCATGAAGGTGTTCCCCAAGATCCGTGTCGAGGCATCGGGGTTTTGGGTCGGTCTTGTGCTCGGATAGAAGTACTTGTCGTCCTCGAGGCGATCTTAGCACAAACTCGTCCGACTTGCTGTAGATCTTGATGGGCAGCGGCGCACTTGTCAACTCTTGCACGGAGACAGATGGTGGCGCAGCGTGATCCTCACAGGTGGTGCACGGTCGCCCTAGGCAGAGGCAGCTCATGGCACAACCAGGGACATGGGCGCGGAAGTCAGAGGGGCCCACACGCAGGAGGGACCCGGCGTCTTCCACGGCGAGGGCGGAACGGGGCCGGCTGCTGCGGTGACGGTTCCGGGCGTTGGTCGGAGGGGGCGCAGGCGCGGAGGGGGCGTCGCTGGCGGCCGGCTTGGGGAGGACCACGGGGAGGCGGCGGCTTCGGCGAGCAACGCGGCCGGAGGCGGCGGAGCAAGGAGGCAGCGGGCTCGGTGTTGCGGACGCCGAGGCGCCGGGGCGGGGAGCTCGGGGAAGGGGCGGCCGGCTTGGGCCAAGCCTGCTGGACGCCGGCGGCAAGACGGAGAGGACAGGGAGGGGCGAGGACGGACGGGCCGGGCGGCGGTTGAGCAGGGCGACGCCGCCGCAGGGAGGAGGAGCGGTGGAGGCGCCGGGCTCGGGGAACGCGGGGATGCGGGGAGCGGCGAGGAGGCCGGAGGAGGAAGGAGGGGGCGCCGCGCGGGCCAGGGCGGCTGCGGGGAGGCGCGCCTGGGGCGGCCGGAGGAGCTTGAGGGCGGGGCGGCTCGCGCGAGCGGAGGCGAGCTCGGCGGCGACCGCGCCGGGGCGGGAGAAGAAGGAGGAGAGGCGGGGCGGTGCGCAGAGAGGTGGCCGCGGCCGGCGGCGCGGGACCGGCGCGGGAGGCGGCTTGACCGCGGGCTCGAGGGGCGGGGAGGAACGCGGGGAGGAGGGGAGGACGGTGCGGTTCGGTCGCCGGCGACGGGCGGGTCGGGCGCGCGCGCAGGAGAGAGAGAGAGGGAGCGAGCGAGGGATGGGGGGCATGCCGGGGGTGGGTCCTAGGGAAGGTGGGGTCTGCAGGAGGTGGCCGGGTGACAGGCGCTGCGCGCGTGTGTGGCGTGGTGTTGTGTGGCCAGGGGTGTGGGTTGTGTGTGTGGAGGGGAGGTGAGGATGAGGTGGAGGCTTCTGATTGGAGGGGAGAGGGAGAGAGGTGAGGTGTCACGAGGGGAGTGGTTGGGGTGAGGTGGCTGGTTGGGGGGTAGATTAGGTGTAGGTAGCTGTAGGATTTGAGGTGGACCGATTTTAGGTTCTGGGGGTGGTCGTTCGGGTCGGTTCGGCCCGTTCGACTGCCCCCACTAAAAATAATTTAACATTTTATTTAATTTGCAATACATTTTTGTAACTAGTTTTTAGACAAACAAAATATCCGGGAGCGTCCGGGGGTTTAATTTGAAAAAGAAGGAGGACTAGTTTCAGAAAACCATAGACTTTCGCAAACAGTTTTTGACAAACAATACATGATGATGACGATGCAATGCACAAATTTAACGCGATTTTCTAGTAGTGGTTTTGCGGGATGCCACACATCATCACCACTCCGTCCCGCTGTAACAATTGTGTTGGATTGCTTTAGTTCTTAGGGGAAACTTTCCTGGTGTTGATTACTATTGTAGTTGATGCTTGTGAGTGGAACCATTGGATTATTGTTTATGTTCAGATTGTTATCCATTACCATATCATCTTTGATCCTGATCCATATGATGTCTTGTGTGTAGTTTGTTGTGTTCTTGAGGACATGGGAGAAGTGATGTTGTTAGTAGTGGATTTGTGTTGAGTTATTATTCAATGGTTTAGTATTTAAGTTGTGGTGCTATTCTTCTAGTGGTGTCATGTGAACGTCGACTACATGATACTTCACCATTTATGGGCCTAGGGGAATGCATTGTGTATTTGTCTACTAATTGTGGGGTTGCCAGAGTGACAGAAACCTGAACTCCCGTTAGGACACCTTTGCACAAGGGAGCATAGGATATTAGAGTTTAAGGTTGTGGTTAGATTTATATCTTAATTACTTTCCTATAGTTACAGATGTTTGCATGGGTTTAATCACAAGTATGTATTAGTCCAAGTAAGGTCGGTATGTTAGCACAGGTTCACCCACACAACACTTACAACACCAAAGAAGAGTACTCAGCTATTTTGAAGCGAAAGCACTTGACAGAATTCTCATGTGTCCTCGAGAACGTTTGGTCCTTATAAGTATTTCCAATGGCTTGTCCTTTGCTAAGAAAGGATTGGTCCACTTGCTCCATTTGTTCGTTGTCTTTATTACTTGCTCTTTGTTTTGTTGCTTTATCAGAAAACCACTAAAAATCCGTTTGTTAAGTATTCACAGGGATTTCCTACTCCATACCACTATTCAGCACCTTCTGCTTCTCGTTGGGATCGACACTCCTATTTATCGAAAGTACTATGATACACCCCCTATACTTGTGGGTCATCACAAAGTAACAACAGTAGTAAAACAAAGGCAGTAGTAACAATAGTAGCAAACAACATGATTCAAGTGCGGTAGGCATAGGGATGGATGGACGGGCGTTGCATGGACGAGACTATTCATATAAATTCAAGATCTAGGGAATTTGCAGATAAATAAGATAAAGCATCCAAGTACTAAACAATCATAGGCATGTGTTTCATATATAGTCATACATGCTCGCGATGAGAACTTGCACAACATCTTTTGTCCTGCCAGCCCGTTGCAGCGGGGCCTCAAGAGAATCTACTGGCAATTAAGGTACTCCTTTTAATAGAGCACCAGAGCAAATCATTAACACTCCGTAAACACATGTGATCCTCATATCACAGCCATCCCCTCCGACTGTTCCAATTTTTGTCACTTTGGGGCCTTTGGTTCCAGACAATAATATGTGTACACAACTTGCAGATAAGATCACAAACAATACTATCATCATGAATCAATAACATGTTCAGATCTAAGATCATGGCACTCGGGCCCTAGTGACAAGCATTAAGCATAACAAGTTGCAACAAAGTCAAATAGCACTAATAGAGATACTAGGCACCATGTCCTAACAATCTTATTTGATTACATGATAAATCTCATCCAATCCCTACCATACACATAGCCTACAACGGGGGATTACTCACTCATGGATGGGGGAAACATGGATGGTTGATGGAGAGGCGTCGGTGATGATTATGGCGATGATCTCCTCCAAATTCCCTGTCTCGGCAGGGTGTCAGAACGGAGTTTATGGTTTCGAATCACGGTTCCTGGTGGTGGCGGCGCAGCGGAACTCTATCTAGAAAAACGTCGAACCCCTAGAGTTTTTATGTCAGAAGGATTTATGTAGGCGAAGAGGGAGGCCGAGGGGTCCACACCCCTCCTAGACGAGGCCTGGCCTGGCCCGCACGGCTAGGGGGTGTGGGCCCCTCATGGCCCTCCGCCGTCTCATCTTCTGGCTCTATGAGTCTTCTGATAAAATAGGAGTTTTGGCATATTTTTCGGAATTTTTCCTGAAAGTTGATTTTCTGCACAAAAACTAGACACCAAAGCAATTCTGCTGAAAACAACGTCAGTCCATGTTAGTTGTATCCAAATCACACAAGTTTAGAGGAGAAACAATATCAAAAGTGTTCGAGAATGTAGATACATTTTGGACGTATCAGCGGCGAGGGCACACAACCTTTGTTGATCACGATGCCGTGTGAGCGCGTCCTTGGCGGTCTCCCGCTTCACCGACCGGAGCAGAGGCCATGACTTGTGAGTGCACGCGTGAGCTGCTTCCTGCTAGATGCGAGGAGAGAGGGAACTCGCACGCTGGGATGGTGTACCGAACAACCGAGCAACCTAACAACTGGGACAAGATGAGATGAGTCATGGAGGTGTGGGGTCGCCTGCCATATTATCCGATGGAAGGCGAAAAATACATCATTAACCTAATCATGGAAAAAACACAAAAAACCTGCTTCTGAATCACAATCTAACCTATTTGTTTGGCGGCATACATGGCTTAATGCGTCATGATGTCCATGACACCCCAGTCAGTGGCGCCATACCTCATTTTGATGTGGCGGTTGTTAGCATGTCGATTGGTGGAAAAGCATGACAATTAGGAGACCAAGTCAATGATTACCTTCTCCGGGTTAGCATATCAAGTGTACCTCAAGTAGATTCCTCGGATTTATCATAGAAAGCTTTGGTATTATCCCATAAATACGCCTATATAGGATTTCTCCCCATTTTACCACCAATATCGTGAGGCAAAAAGATTCGTACATATCATCACATTAAGGATACTTGCAAGTATCCGAGAGTCAACATGTCTTGCTAGAGGCCACTACTGACTAAAGGATCAAGACGGAAACTCACTGAAGCTACATATTTGAATAAAAGCCTACTAAGTTGTGTTCGTCTTACTCCAAGCATGTGGGATCACACACTTTAGAGAGTGGAGATAGGTGGATAATGTGCATACTATCACTAGTCAGCAAAGTTAGACTTAGCCGGACAGGGACACATGTCAATGGGTTAGACCCACTCTGAGTAGGGTTAGTGTCTAGGACCGAGGGACACAAGTGTTGTGTGCCCTTATCTACTCGCCTATTGACGAGGTTTCGACTCGTCAATGCCCATTGTTATGGACTTGGGTTTTGGAGAAGATGGGGATGCTGGAGATCGTGGAACAGTTAACAGATAAGCAACCAGGGGACACGAGATTTACCCAGGTTCAGGCCCCCGGAGGGAAAACCCTACTCCTGCTTGTCTGCTCTTGATTACGACGGAATCGAAGGTTACAGGGTGCGCAAATTCGATCTGGCGTGGTGGTGCGTATGCGAAAGTATGAGTCGAGAGATCTAGGCCGTGCCCTCCTGGCCTTTATATAGACTTAGGCAGGTCCCGGTCATAGTCCTAGTCGGTTACAGGTCCTAGGGTTTTACCCCTTTGAATTTCCTATCTACTCTAGTCTTGCTCTCCAAGGATCCGAAGGCGTTATGGGCCTGGGCTACCCGAAAGTCTTCATGGGCCGGCGTATATCCACCGTGGGCCTTCCTTGGGCTAGACTAGGTATGCTGAGACCACGTACCCGTAGGGTATAACCATGTCAGTAGCCCCCGAGTGATCAGTCGAATCGTAGATTCGGCTGAGGACTCTCCAATCCTTCGGGTGCAACTATGTAATAACAGTATGTGTGTAGGGTTTGTTGATGCGTGTGCCTGACTCACCCGGCGGATCAGGGTCAGTTAACTGTCTTAGGACGAAACAACACGACCTTCCTCAGTTTCGAGTCCCTTAACTCGAAACTGGAACATATGCTGGCGTAATTCAACTCAGGCCGCAGAGGACTTACATAAGTAGAATTCCAGTGAATTTAATTGATGTACCCAACGCGTCCGTCGGGATTTTTCATCGCACCTGTTGGCACAGATTCATACTAGTAGAGCGCAGTCGGGTGCGTTGCCAGGCCACCAGATGATATCTGTAGGTCTTATCTTTGCGCCACGGACGCAGCATCCGAGCATTTGTCACCGCGGAGGTGTTTCGGGTGGCCAAGGAGATCGTTGCTCACTCAGCGTTTTGTTGGGGCAGAGTTGCCAAAAAGTTTTTGCATGCTGATCCGAAAGATCGCAGTCGAAGATTTCATAGGGTGCGCGACCAGCGCTCCCTATGGGAGTAGCCCCCGAGTGTCTGTTCGAGTCGTAGACTCGAGCGGAGACTTTTATTCAGGCGCTTGTTCAGTGTTAAGTCCGTAGGACACAAAAAATTTCGGATGCTTAAATCCATCCTCCCTATGGGAGTAGCCCCCGAGTCCGTAGTGGAGTCGTAGACTCGACGTAGGACTCGAAGAATTATTTTGTCTTTATTCGTCTGTCGGGTGCGCGGCCAGCGCTCCTGATAGGAGTATCCCCCCAGTATTTAGTCGAATCGAAGATTCGAGTGAGTACTCTTAGCTGTGGAACCGAAGAATTGTAGTTGGTGCTAGTTTAGCTTTTGATGACATCATTGCTGACGATCAATGACCTCAAGCGTCTGTTACGCCAGAGATGACTTGACTTGACGAAACGTGGGTCCCACTTGCTGACCTTCTATTGACCGGTCACGCGCGGCGTGGAGATAATTACGGCATCTCCTCGATTTCCGCGCGTAGTGGATGGCGTGGTAACGACGGTTCGTTGTGATGCTGACACGTGTACGGTCAGATCTGTCGTTGGCATTAGGTCTTCTGGATGGACGGCTGTCGTGCGTCGTCTTCGCTGTTATAATCATTGGGGAAAGCCGCGGTTTGTTTTCACCGCATCAGTTCTTGTTTTCACTGCCTCCTTGTGCTCTAGCGATTCTTGCTGCGCACTGGGATTTCC
Organism: Avena sativa; assembly: GCA_916181665.1. NCBI lineage: Eukaryota > Viridiplantae > Streptophyta > Magnoliopsida > Poales > Poaceae > Avena > Avena sativa. The sequence continues at coordinate 405,807,401 of OV702283.1, read as the reverse complement.
TTCCACATTTCCATCTTCTCTTCTGCGCTTTCACCAACGGCGCCGCCGTAGCGCAATGGGGAAACCAAAGAAATCGTCATCTGCAGTTGGGACCAGCGCCGCCGGAGGAAAGAAAGGCGCCACCGCTACCCGTGTCACCGATGGTGGCTGGCGGCGATCAGAGACGCGGGAGAGCGATCTCCGCAAGCTTCGCGAGCGGGGTCTGATCCCGCAAGATAGGGAGGACGTCAAACTCCCTGGCAATGAGGTAATCCCCCGTCCCCCATCTAGGTATCGGGTTATGTTTCTCGCCTTCGTTATGCGTGGGTTTTCTTTTCCAATCCACAACTTCCTCCGTGGATTACTCTTTTTCTATGGCATTCAGCTTCACCATCTGTCGCCCAACTCTCTTCTCCACATTGCTTGCTTCATCACTTTTTGCGAGTTCTGGCTTGGCATTGAGCCGCATTTTGGCCTCTTCCGGAAACTTTATTCCATGAAGAGGCAGTCTGGTTCGGATGGTGTTTATCCCATTGGGGGTTGCATCATCTCCCTTAGTCCCAATCTTCTTTTCTTTTCCTTTTCCATGTCCGAATCTGTCCAGTACTGGCGGAGGCGATGGTTTTACATCCACGACTCCGTAGTGCCTGGGCAAGATTTTGGTCTTGTTCCTTTTGACCCCTCCCAAATGATTGAGCCGAAAAGGTCTTGGAAAAACAAAATCTTGGACGGCGAGGTGGCGGAGATAGAGGCCCTTTACCGTCGGGTGGAGGATCTCCAGCTGATTCCAGAGAAGGAGGTGAACGGCGTGGACATCATCCGAACATTTCTTGAGCGTCGGGTGCAGCCTCTCCAAGCGAGGGCGCACCCGATGTTTCTTTATTCTGGGCGCCGTGATCCGACGAGGGTTTCGGCTGAGAAAATCTCCGAGGAGGATCTTGACAGGACCCTTCGCGCGCTGCTGAAGTTCAAGGCCGGAGAAAAAATCCCGGGGAAGTCGTTAACTCCTCCGTTTTCTTCGACGTTGGCCATACCGCAGGTGTAGATTCGTGCGCGTAGCGTTTTTCTATTGACTGCATGTTTATTTCCTTTGTTTGCTAACAAAGTCCCTTCTGGATTTGCAGAGCTTCAAAGTGCCGGGCATGGTGCCGCCAGTGCCCGAAAAGTATCCGAATGCTCCGGATAATGAAGTGGTGGAGTTCGTGTCCGAACTGCCTTCGGCGCGATCTCCGGCGGAGGATGCCGACGAGTCGAGTGAGGACCATACGCGCAAACGATCTCGGAGCTCCAGCGAGTCTTCGGATGCCTCGACTCCTCCTACTCCCAGAAACCCTCTGGGCCTTGAGCGTCATAGTGACGGTCATGGAGGCTTTTCCTCTCCCATTCCTGCCATTCCTGTGCAGGCTGTAGCACCGCACCCGCCAGCAAAGCGGAAGAAGGAAGAGAAGAAGGAAGAGAAAAAGGAGGAGAAGAAGGAGGAGAAGAGAGCTCGAAGGACTCCTCCTGTCTTCGACCTGAGCTCACTAGGCTCGTAAGTTTCTTGTTGTACTATTGTCCTTTTTCCTTCATGATTTTTGCACTGGTGCTGATTGCTTCATATGCAGGCATTCCTCCCACGATTCCTCCAGTGATGGAGCACGGGAGATGATGGGGGAGTCGAAATGTGCGTCTCCTCCTCCTCAGACGGTGGCGACTTCGGGTGGCGCGGCTCCGGATCCTCCGTTGCAGGAGGTGCAGGTGGTTGCGCCTCAGAATTTTGCCAGCGAGCCTTCGGAGACGCCATCGGAGCATGTAAGTACTTCTTCTTCGTACCATGGGGGAAGCCCCCGAGTGTCTTCATGTGCGAATTTTGCTTTTACTCCTTTGTGTTGGGCGCAGCCCCCAAGTCCTTTTTCTTACTGCTATTTCTTTTTCTGCAGCCTTTTGTGCAGGAGGCCAAGCGGCTGGTGCAGGAGCGTCTGGTGCTGGAGGCTAACTTTCGGCAGCTTCAAGGTACCTATTTGCCTTTTGGTGCCTTTTTCGTTTATTCCGGTCCTGCTTTCTGACGTTTGTTTGTTTTGAATGCAGAGGAGCATAATACTTCTCTCCGTGAGGTCGACGCTCTCAAGAAGAGCCTTGGTCAATCGGAGCAGAAGGCCGAGGCCGCCGTTGGCGCGAAGGAACGCCTCGAGCTAGAGCTGACTAAGGCAGCCGAAGCGAAAGAGCGTCTGCAGCAGTAGGCCGCAGATCGTGAGGAGCAGCTGGCCACCGTTGCGGCTGCTCGTGAAAGAGAGGTGGCGACAAAGCTCATGGTTGCTGCCAAGGCTATTTCGGGTAAGTGTTGTATTTGTGTTTCCTGTCTTCGTTTGTGCTTCTTTTCTTCATGTCTTCTCTCCCTTTTTTTGTCTCAGATGCCGCAGGCATCGAGTTTGACCGCGGTGCTCTAGAGCACGAGAGTGCTCTAGATGATGCTACTGTGGCGGTCGAAGATCGCTGCAGCACCGTCGTTAGCTCCCTTGCCAAGGTGAAAGAGGTCCTTGGCCGCTTCTACAAGGAGCTTGTCCCTAAGGGCGTTGCCCTCGATGATGTGGATGCTCTGGCGGAGGCTCTGTCAGCCGAAGAGCCTGCGGCGTACAAGCGCAAGCAGAAGGGCATCAACGCGTCCGTCGGGCTGGCGATGGCCTTGGCGGCTGGAGCGGAGCTGGATCTGCCCCAGATCACTTCCCGGATGCCGACGACCGCAAATGGATCCAAGGTAGCCTTTGCTGCCTACTCTGCTCGCTGCAAGCGATATGGGCCCAAGCTCATTGATTTGCTGTCTGAGTATGCACTGCGGCAGCAGGGCGGGGCCAAAGCTAGGCAGTCCGGCTCCGAGGCGACTCAGGGTGCCGCGTCTTAGACGTTGTAGACGTAGGGTAGTTTGTAGTCTACTTTTGCTGTAAATATTTTGGAGAACACAATCCTTGTGCCATGTAGTGGCCTTATATGTTTTAATGAATTCGCCTGAGGTGTGCTTCTACCACTGTCTGAATGTTTGTGTCCTTTGCTTTCCTGCTGTTCTAGGTTCCTTCGGGTGCCGACCCTGTTGACACCTCGCCTGCAGCGCAGCTGCGGCCATCTTTGGATGATCCTTCTCAACTCGCTTTTCTTCGGGACCGTGTGCGTAGTCTGGAGAGGGAGTTGCTCGGGTTGCGAGGTCATGCCGATGTTTGGAAGTCCAAGGCGGATCGTGGTGCAGCCAGAGAGGAGTACTTGATGGCGGAACTGCTTCGGCTGTCTGAGCAGCTTCAGTGTAAGTTGTTCTTTGTTTCGAGCTGCAGCTCAATTCTTCGAGTGAGCCTGCTGGATTTGCCTCTTATTTTGTGCAAATGTCGCAGGTGCTAACCTTGCTCCTAAGGAAGAGAAAGAGTGTGTCACTGTTCGGGTCAATTGCTTGACTCAGCAGGACATGGAGGCTGGCAGCTTCTTCTGGATGGATCGTGATCGCGCCATGGCTCTGGCGACGGTGCAGGATCGTGTGCATCAAGTTTCGCGGGTGCTTCGCCAAGTGCAAACATCGCTTTCCTCGGTGTTGCACGTCATGTTTCCTTTGGATGCCGTACCGACGAGCCTTGCGGGTCTTCTGTCGAAGTTTCGAAGCGTGAGCAATGTCAAGGAGTTGGTGCGGCAACAGCTCGTCGCTGGAGTCAAGGCTGCGTTGTCTCTTGTGAGGCTGCACCGGCCTGATGTAGATTTGGCTGTTGTGGCAGCTGGGCCACCTCTTCGGCCGGATGGTGGTGAGTGGGACATGCGGCCACATTACGCGGCTGTAAGGCAGTATGCCGAACAGGTCGTAGATTTGTTTGAGCAGCGTGCTCAGGTTATTCTTCAACATAGGTAGTACCTGTAACAAGAGATAAATGTAAAATTTGTATATTCCGACCGGGCGTGTTGTGCCTTTTGTAAAGGTTTGTTTGTTGTAAGCACGCAGTGCTTTGTTTGAGTACGTGTCCTTTTTGTTTGCCTGACGTTGTCAGCTACTCAGGTGTACACGTGTGATCCTCAGTCGACGAAATCGTGAGGTGGGGGAGCCCCCGAGTGCGTTTGCAGCGTAAAGTAGAGTTGCAAATAATGAACTGGAGTTTGGGGCGAGACACTTAGCTTTATTTTATATCGTAATGGAGGGAGTACATTGTTCGGCTGAATAGCCATGGCTGAAAGCCTTATTGAAAGTAAAGGGGGTAGGTAGCTAGGGGTAGAATCGTCGCAAGTGCGAGATGTTCCATGGGTTAGAGTATGCGACTCCAGACTCCACGTGCTTGAGGCGGTAGGCGCCACCTGGGATGACTTCGGTGCTGACGTAGGGTCCTTCCCATGGTGACTCGAATTTCGTCGGTCGTTCTTGCTTGAGTCGCAAGACGAGGTCTCCTTCGACGAAGGACCTTGGGCGCAGCCGGCGGCTGTGGTAGTTGCGGAGACTCTGCTGGTACACCGCTGATCGAGTTGCTGCTATGTCTCTTGCTTCGTCGAGTGTGTCGACGGCATCTTCGAGTGCAACCGTGGATTCGGCTTCGCTCTAAGCGACGACCCGGGGGGCTTGGTGACGTACTTCGGCTGGTAGCACGGCTTCAGCTCCGTGCACCATGAAGAACGGTGTGTAGCCTGTGGAGCTGTTTGGCGTGGTCCGTAAGCTCCATAGGACGGATGGTAGCTCTTTCGTCCAAGCTCCTGCTTTCCGTTCGAGTGGACTCATGAGGCGCTTCTTGATGCCAGCGCCGATTAGGCCGTTGGCCTTTTCCACTTGCCCGTTCGTTTGGGGGTGTGCCACTGAGGCGTATGTGATGTTGATCCCAAGGCCTTCGCAGAAGTCCTGGAATTCCTTGGAGATAAAATTCGATCCGTTGTCGGTGATGATTCTATGCGGTACGCCGAACCCGTAGACGATGGACTCGAAGAACTTGACGGCAGTTTTGCCCTTTTGGTTGGTGACGGGCATGGCCTCGATCCACTTGGTGAATTTGTCGACTGCGACCAGGAGGTAAACGTGTCCCCCTTTCGAGGACTTTGGCAGTTTGCCGATCATGTCGAGGCCCCATTGAGCAAAAGGCCAGGCTATGGGTATGGGTCTGAGCTCGGACCCGGGTGTGTGCGGTTTGTCGGCGGACCGTTGGCATCCATTGCATCTTCGGACGATGTCCTTTGCGTCGCTCATGGCCGTTGGCCAGTAGAATCCGGCCCGTAGAGCTTTGGCGACTAGGGAGCGGCTGCCTGCATGATGGCCGCAGATGCCCTCGTGGATGTCTTGGACGATGGCTTTCCCATCACCGATGGTGACACACCTTTGTAGTACACCCGTAATACTGCGCTTGTACAGCTCGCCATTGATGGTGGTGAAGGCTTTTGACCGACGAGAGATGCGCTGGGCATCTGTCGGGCTGTCAGGCAGTTCTCCATTTAACAAGAACTGGAGGTATGGCCGCGTCCAAGTTTCTTCGACTGCCATGACCAGCATTAGGTTTACCATGGCGACTTCTGTGTCCAGTTTCTCGGGTCCTTCATGTCCTTCGGGCAGCGTAGCCCCCGAGTGTTCTGCTTCTTTGGGTGATCCCTTAGGGAATTTCCGCTTGATGGATGGAACGCAGATCTGTTCGAGGAACACACCTGGTGGCACCTTTGCGCAGGTGGAGCCGATGTTGGCGAGTCTGTCGGTTTCCTCGTTGCTTTCTCTTCCAACGTGCCGAAGCTCGCAGCCGTCGAATTCTCCTTCGAGTGCGTTGTAGAGTGAGCGGTACGCGATCATGTTTTCGGCGTGTGCGTCGCACTCATTCATCGTCTGCTGGACGACGAGGTTGGAGTCATCGTAGATGACCAGGCGCGTTGCGCCGCATATCTTTGCCATCTTCATGCCGTGGATGAGGGCTTCGTATTCGGCCTCATTATTAGAAGCTCGGAATTTCATCCGAAGGACATACTTCATCGTGTCGCCTTGTGGGGAGGTCAGTATGACCCCCCGCTCCTGCTCCAGCTTCTCGCTTGGAGCCGTCGAAGTGCATCGTCCATGACTGCGACATATCTGGGGTGTCTGGCAGCTGCAGCTCCATCCAATGTACCAGGAAGTCCGGAAGGACTTGAGATTTGATTGCGAGTCGCTTCTCATAGACGACCGAGGGTGACAGCTCGATGCCCCACAGGGCCACGCGTCCTGTGGCCTCTGGATTATTCAGGATGCTGTTCAGGGGTGCTTCGTTGACGACCATCACTTGGTGCTCCTGGAAGTAATGGCTCAGCCGTCGAGCCGTCATGAACATGCCGTAGGCGAGCTTCTGGTAGTGAGGGTACCTCTGCTTTGTTGGTGTCAGTACCTCGCTGAGGTAGTAAATTGGGAGCTGGACCCGTGGGTCTTGCCTTCTTCGGGTCGTTCGACCACGAGTACGGTGCTGACCACCTGGTGTGTGGCTGCTATGTACAGCAGCAGAGGCTCGCGCTCCTTTGGCGTGACCAAGATGGGCGAGGTGGACAGGAGCCGCTTGAGGCTTTCGAATGCATCGTTGGCTTCTGGTGTCCACTCGAACTTGTCTGCCTTGCGTAGCAGTTGGTAGAATGGCAGGGCCTTCTCGCCCATGTGGCTGATGAATCTGCTTAGCGCCGCTATTCGCCCTGTGAGCTGCTGGACGCCTTTGAGGTTTTTTGGCTTCTCCATTGCCATGATGGCTCTGATTTTCTTCGGGTTCGCCTCGATCCCTCGCTGAGAGATGAAGTACCCAAGCAGCTGACTCGATGGGACGCCGAAGGCGCACTTTCCCGGGTTGAGCTTGATCCTGTAGAGATCAAGGTTGTCGAGCGTCTCGCGGAGATCGTCGATAAGTGTTCTTCCCTCTTTGGTTTTTATCACTATGTCGTCAACATAGACTTGGACGTTGCGACCGATCTGGTCCTTGAGGCAGGCCTGCATGCATCACTGGTACGTAGCACCTGCGTTCTTTAGCCCGAAGGGCATTGTGTTGTAGCAGAATACTCCGAACGGTGTGATAAACGCCGTTTTCTCCCGATCTTCGACCTTGAGTCGAATCTGGTTATAGCCTGAGTAGGCGTCGAGGAAGGAGAGTTTCTCACAACCTGCAGTCGAATCGATGATCTGATCGATCCGAGGGAGAGGGAAGTGGTCCTTTGGGCAATGCTTGTTTAGTGACGTGAAATCCACGCACATCCGCAGGATGTCCGTGTCCTTCTTTGGGACCATGACTGTGTTTTCCAGCCACTCCTTTCCTTGATTTCCCTGATGAAGTCTACAGCGAGTAATCTGTTGATTTCCTTGCCGATGGCTTCGGCTCGTGGTTCGGACAGTCTCCGGATGGACTGCTTGACTGGCTTGGTGTCTGGAAAGACGTTGAGTGCGTGCTCGGCGAATTCCCTGGGAACTCCTGGCATGTCCGCAGGACACCAGGCGAAGATTTCCCAGCGCTCACGGAGGAATTCGACGAGCGCGCCTTCCTATGTGGGGCTGAGGTCGTTGGCGATCAGCGCCGTCTTGGAGGCATCAGTCGGATGGACCTGCACCTTCTTTGTGTTGACGGTGGAGTCGAAAGACATGTCAGGTGCGTTTTGCCTTGTGACTGGGGGTGCCCCGTTGTCCGTCACCTCGCGGAGCCTTACGAGTTCGTCTTGCATGCCGAAAGACTGGGAGATTTTGTTGAAATCCCTGTCGCATTGGTCCGATCGGGTGAAGCTCCCGTGGACTGTGATGACGCCCTTCGGCCCTGGCATCTTGAGTAGTAGGTATGCGTGGTGTGGGACAGCCAGGAACCTTGCGAATGCTACACGCCCAAGGATGGCGTGGTATTGTGATGGCCAGTCCACCACTTCGAATTCGAGTCGCTCATGTCGGAAGTTGTCCGGCTTCCCGAAGATGACGTCGAGCCCTATCTTGCCCAGGGGGAATATGCCCTTCCCTGGAACGATGCCGTGAAACGTTGTGTCTGACTGTTCCAGGCTGCATTGCGGGATCCGCATTGTCGCTAGAGTTCTTGCGAACATTAGGTTGATGCCGCTGCCGCCATCCATGAAGACGCGACTCATCTCGAAGCCTCCGATCTGCGCCTCCAGCACCAGGGCAGCATGACCTGGGCGAGGGATCTGGCAAGGGTGATCCGCGCGAGTGAATGTGATGCAGGACTCCGATCCACTGAGGTACTCAGGGATTGCAGGCGGAGTTGCCACGACCAAGTTGATTTGTCGGGTGATTTTCTTCTGCACCCTGCTCGTGGGGCGCCCCTTCTGGATCATATTTAGTGCTCCTTTCGGTGGGGGGTACCCATTCCCAGCGTTGTTCTGTGCTGGTACGACTGGTTGGTTTGGGCCTCCAATAGGCGGCGGTGGAGGGGCTCCGAGTGCTATTTCGCCTGGCGCAGGTGGGTTTCCGAACGCAGGTGTTGGGGCTTGTTGCCTCATCTGCACCATGCTTTCGCTGAGTTTCTGGAACTCGCGGCAGTCTTTGAGCATATGGTTGGCTTTCTTTTTGCCATCTTGCTTGTCGATGTAGAAGTGGATGGTGCATGGACCCGAAAGTTTGTCGTATGCTGAGGGTCCGTTGTCGCGGTCGCGGCGTTGCCACGACTATGCTGGGCGTCCGCTGTCGCGGAAGTTTCCTCCGCGGTATCCTCCGCTGTTGCGGATGTTATCGTTGCGGCGGTCGGCATAGCCGGCCGCGACCATGTCGGGTCCGTCACGGTCCTCGTAGACGCACGATCTCCTCTTGCTGCGGCGTTCCCGTCGTCGGCCGTAGTCGTCCTCTTCATCCGATTGTGCTCGGTGAATGCAATCTTCGCCGTCTGCCCACCTGTTGGCGATGTCCATGAGGTGGTCAAGTGTTTTGGGCTTGACGCGCCCAAGCTCCTCCTTGAAATCTTGGCGTTTGACGCCGTCCCTGAAGGCGTCGATGGCCCTCTCTTCGGAGATGTGTGCCGCGGAGTTCTTGGTGGTAGACCAGCGTAGTATGTACGAGCGAATAGATTCGCCCGTTCTCTGAGTGCAGGCTCGCAACTCTTCGATTGAGGCGGGCCTCTTGCTGGTGCCTTTGAAATTTTGGATGAAGCTGTAAGCTAGCTCCTCCCAACTTCGGATGGACCCTGATGATAGGCTGCTGAGCCAGACCCGCGCCGCGCCTGTGAGCTGCAGCTGAAGGCATTGCATGGCGGTTTCTTTGTTGCCGCCGTGCAGCTTGACGGATGACAGATGGTCACTGAGCCAGGATTTTGGATCTTGCGTGCCGTTGAACTTCGGAGTATCCGAAGGAAGCTTGAAATTGCATGGCATCTGTGTTCGCCGAACAGATCTGCTGAAGCATCGGGCTCCACAGAGTTCTCCTTCGTCTTCGTCCATCTCGGATTCAGACGAGCATGCACGTTTGGCTCGTGCTTTGTCGATTTTGCGCTGCGTAAGCGCGTCTCTGGCATCGTAGTCGCGTTTACGGTGACGCGAGCTCTTCTTCCTTCGAGGAAGGTCGTGCTCCTCTTCCTCTTCGGATGAAGGGGTGGGGCTCCGGTCGCGCCTGGCCGGAGCTTTCTTCGTCGGCTCCGTAGGAGCATCTTCGTGGAGCGCAGCTCTGACAAGTCCGAGTCTGGTGAGTGCGGACCTATGCATGGATCTCTTCGGGTCCCCCTCCGAAGGTTGGTGGGCCGCGAGATACGCGGTGGCTGCCATGATCGCAGCTTGTGGTGTCTTCGGGATGATGTTGCCATCGGCATCCATCTCCATGAACGATGTGTGGAGAGTTCGGGTCACATCACGGCGCTCCTTGGGATCCATGTTCTCCACCTGCGAGCGGTGCTCGTTTCCTTGGTTTCCGTTCGTGCTAGAGTCGTGGGCCATGGCGGAGAGCGCAGGTCGTCGTGCGCTGGACTCAGAGGCTACTTGCTTGCGTTTGTCAAGTGTTTCCTGCATATTGACTTGCTTCTTATGCTCCTCGATGAGGAGTTAATGGTATGCCATCAGTAGTTCACGTGAGGAGTCTACAGGCAGGACTATGTCGCCTGCTACGGTGCGGCGTGCCTGGACCCATCCTTCTTTGCTAAGTTGGATGACGTGGCCATTGTTTTCCCCTTCGGGTGGGGGGGACTGGCTTCTTCTGTTCCCGCCGTTTCCGCCGTTTCTGTCCTGCGGGTTGGGGTTCGTGTTGGGCGGCGGGTTAGGCGTTTGCTGTTCCTGGATGACTGCAGCGCATTGGTAGCGCTCGTAGATTGGTCCGCTGCTGCCGCAGCTTTCGGACCCGGAACCGTAGGTCCCTTCATCCGAAGGTGGATCGCACAGATCATAGTTGCAGCTGTTGCTGTCGTAGAACTCATCTGTCGATGGTGATGTGCGCAGCACAGGGTGTGGAGCCCATGAGGCGGGCCTGATTGATGGCACGGGCACCCGCTCAGGAAGGCGGAGGGTGCCAGTTTGTCCCCACCTGGAAGCAGAAGCTCCCAAACAAGATTTCGAGTCCGTCGCCTACGGGCTCGAAGTCCTTCATGGTGGCCGGCGAGTGAGCGGTGAAGTCGAAAGCGCCGAAGAGGAGGTGACTCTCCGTCATCGCAGAGTTGTAGATCGATCGGGTCGGGACCGTCACGATCGCACAATCAGCAGCCCCGTTTCCCACAAACGACGCCAATTGACGAGGTTTCGACTCGTCAATGCCCATTGTTATGGACTTGGGTTTTGGAGAAGATGGGGATGCTGGAGACCGTGGAACGGTTAACAGACAAGCAACCAGGGGACACGAGATTTACCCAGGTTCAGGCCCCCGGAGGGAAAACCCTACTCCTGCTTGTCTGCTCTTGATTACGGCGGAACCGAAGGTTACAGGGTGCACAAATTCGATCTGGCGTGGTGGTGCGTATGCGAAAGTATGAGTCGAGAGATCTAGGCCGTGCCCTCCTGGCCTTTATATAGACTTAGGCAGGTCCCGGGCATAGTCCTAGTCGGTTACAGGTCCTAGGGTTTTACCCCTTTGAATTTCCTATCTACTCTAGTCTTGCTCTCCAAGGATCCGAAGGAATTATGGGCCTGGGCTACCCGAAAGTCTTCATGGGCCGGCGTATATCCACCGTGGGCCTTCCTTGGGCTAGACTAGGTATGCTGAGACCACGTACCCGTAGGGTATAACCATGTCACCTATATAAAGGAAGGCATGGAGTTGGCGGAGTAGTACTAGTGTGTGACTCCACTCAAATATTCCGCTATGGCTAATACCTGGGCCTCACTCCTACCTTTTCGTCCCGTGGCGGAAGGACCAAGACTAGCATCTCACCCTATGTTGTTCCACCATGTACATGTGTGAGACGACATAGGCGTTGCATATGTTGTGTTGTTGGTGGCGTTAGGCGGAAAATCCTAGGCGATGTAAGGCGAGGAAGTACACCAGAGCCTGTAGATTGGAGGTCCTAGGATCGAGCAGTTTGCCAAAGTCACAGCCTCCTAGTTGCCTCCAACTGACCACGCCGGCCAGGAAGGCATATGAGTGACCCGATTCACCTATCACGACTCTCGAAACTCTGTTTGAGAGAGAGAGGAGGGGAAGTGGTTTGTCGGGGTGTGTTCGCGTTAGAGTGTTGATCGACGATGACACTTTACAACCACATTAATACATTCTAGGTAAAAATGGAAAAGGAGAAAAAATGCATGAAAAAATACTCCAGGTAGCTCGGGGACCATGGGAGGGCAAGCTCGTCGGCAGAGCTCGAAGGCCATCATGGCAGCGCGTGCCTCCGCGGCGACCTCCTCAGAGGGAGTCCACGACCGCATCTCCTCGATCTTGTCCTCCCCCCCCCCCCCCGACGATCTCCAGCACCCCTGACAAGGTGAGAGGGGAGGGCAGCCCTTCAGACCGGGGATGGAGGCGAGGAGAACGGGGAAAGAGAGAAGAGAGAGGATAGGAGAAGAGTGTGTGGGGTTGAGACTGACACGTGGGTCCCACTGGTCAAACTAACCTCCAGGTTAAATAGTTAGCATCTTGCCTAGGATAGGAAAGTAGATTTGGCGGGCTTTTTTGCAAATGAAACACAACTAAAGACCGGTGGATCCCTAGCTTGCCACGTAATCAAATACATCTCTATGACACTAGCGGTGACCGCGAGTGATGCCCCGACGTGTTTTTAGTAACCCTAAATTTATATTTTCATCAACTAAAGACCGGTGGATCCCTAGCTTGCCACGTAATCAAATACATCTCTATGACACTAGCGGTGATCGCGAGTGATGCTCCGACGTGTTTTTAGTAACCCTAAATTTATATTTTCATTATACAATGATTGTATTGATTTAGTTTATAATAGAAGGGCTCCATGGTTCCACCAGACCACCGCCGCCGCCTCTCATCTAGTCATGGATCTCCATGAGCTCGTGGCCACCACGATGATACATGGATGTGGCGGCAGCGAATACAAGTTCACGGCCGGCCGCGCTCCGGTGGGAGGCGGTGCAGCACAACGGCGACGGTGGCCACCCGGAGTCCGCGACCATGAGGGTCGAATGCTGGTGGGTACAGCAAGGCCCGTGCCTGGGTAAGAAGGCTAAAGGGCAGCGGCAGCAGAACAAGGAGATGGCCCTCCCCATTTCTCCAAGTCGGTGGTGCTTCGCCAAGTGACGGCACTGCGACTGATTGTTGAGGTAGGAAAGTAATTAGGGGATCAACTGGGGAGATTTGCTGACATGATTTGCAAGCTTAAGAGTCGAGAAAGTGATTTCCAAGTCCGAGGAGCCAATTGATAAAATTGCACAGTTGAAAAGCCGTGGCAGTTTACTCTTTCAGGCAAATACTTGTAAGCAATCCATACAACAATGCCCAGTTGCCCACTTGGAGGCATTGTCTTGCAATTGGCTGTGTATGAGTTGGCCCGTGGTATTGTTGAGCTCATTTTGGCGATAATAAACAACTAAAATGTTCCACATCAAAGATAAAACAAAGTAGTACTCCACCTGTTTTTCCACACTCCATGCTTGCCTGTACCCTGCGATTTGTCCTCTTGTTTTATCTTGTGTTTGACTTGTGGGTGCACATGCTCTTGAACCAATGCTCTTTAATTGATTATCTTGTCAGATTAAGCAATTGTGATGTACCACCTCAATCACTAAATCAAAGGGCTAAATTACAGCAAATCCTGTCATTTTCCTAATGCAAGTTGCAGAGCCGTTGACTTGACTACATTTATTTCTCTAGTTTTCGTTTGGCCTAGTCGGTATGATGGTTACTTGCTGGATGAGCTGATATTGACGGCTTATGTCTCTGACCAGTTCACGATGAATAGACAAATGGTGTTTCCTTCACAACTACTGGCCTATTATTGCATTTGCGAGAAGAGCGTCTGACCTTGAAACAGATGAGCACCTAAAAAGGATTTCAGGGACACCTCAAGAAACTGGCCAAGCATGGAGCTCTCTCCATGGCTCATCTTGTTCAGTCTTCTTGTGCAGGCTCCTGTCATCTTAGCCGATACAGATGCGCAAGACAGTATGTATTTTACGGTTCTTTTTTCAGTTTTTGTTACTGCAGTTCCAATTTTCTCATCTTGTTCTCCTCGTCTATGTTTGCAGCTTCTGGTCTCACAGGTATCGCAGCTTCATGGAACAGCAAACCATCAAACTGGGTTGGCAATGATCCATGCGGCGACAAGTGGGTTGGGATAATTTGCACCCAGGACCGGGTCACATCTATGTAAGCGCCAGTACCATAGATTTATATGTCTGGATTTATTTTTTGCTTGTAATCATCGGTTGGCTTTACAAACAATAATCGCTCATTTGCTGCGTTGTTCTCCTCTGGTGGATTTTTACAGAAGACTGTCAAGTTTTGGACTGTCCGGGAGTCTTTCAGGGGACATTCAGTCTTTGTCAGAATTGCAGTACCTGTAAGCAATTTATTCTCTACTTCAGTTTGAGCACTTTATATTGCTTACTTTGTTCAAAAACTAAAACAAGACAAAGAGCACCTATATGAAAAATACATTACTCAGTCATGTATCCTGCTTCTCTTTTCTTCAATTCTCAATTGGTGTTTTCACCAAAATTCCATGAAGAACTTCAGTATCAGCGTAGGCAGGAATATAATTTACTTTTCAGATTGTATGAAGACTTATGAGGTATTTGGTTCTCTTTGCTCCAGGGATTTATCCTACAACAAGGACTTGGGTGGCTCTCTCCCTTCAACCATTGGAAGTTTGAGCAACCTCCAAAACTTGTGAGTAATTAAACTTGGAGGACCCAACTGGTTCTCAAGTCCAAAATTTCAGTGCATAGATTCTTATTTTTAACATCTACTCTCTCATTTCTCTGCAGAATCCTTGTTGGCTGCAGATTTACCGGTGAAATACCTACAGAGATTGGCCAGCTCTCAAATCTAATATTTCTGTAAGGGCCTCAAACTAACATATATGTATCTAACATTATGGACCATTTCTTGTTAACTTTTCATAAGGGAATGACATATTTACAATTTATAAACTTCTCTTTAACCAAGCATAATTTGCATCATCGGAAATCACGCTCTTATATATACTACTACCAACCTAGCAAGAAGCAAAGTTTCGACCAGTCAAGTGTTTATGTAGGGTTTCACCTAGTAATCGAGCTTGTGATATTTCTCCAATTGGTTTCAGTAAAATAAGATTGGTCATTGCACTCTGCCTGCAGATCTTTGAACTCCAACCGATTCAGCGGTCGCATACCGCCATCACTTGGTGGCCTTACAAAGCTATACTGGTTTGATCTGGCTGACAATAAGCTCACCGGAGGACTTCCTGTATATGACGGGACAAATCTTGGGCTGGATAATTTGACAAACACAAAGCACTTGTGAGTACATTCTCATAAATGACCTTTCTTGATATCTGAAGATTTTGCATCTCATGTATGCACAATGTTTCTGCAGTCACTTCGGGGTGAATCAACTCTCTGGCACCATACCAACCCAGATATTCAACTCAAACATGACGCTGATACATCTGTAAGACTAACACAAATCTTCAACTCATAACTTCCTGAACTGAGTGGTGAGGCTGATCCTGTGATTGTTCCATCTTTTCCAGGCTTATTGACAACAATAACTTCTCCGGAAGAATTCCCCCTACTTTAGGCCTTCTTAATGGGCTTGAGGTTCTGTAAGTAAATTATTTTACATGTTACAATACTAACATGCATATATGATTCTGACACGAAGTTTTATTGGTGCAGACGTTTCGATAACAATTATTTGTCTGGGCCAGTTCCCACCAACATTAACAACCTCACCAAGCTTGCCGAGCTGTGAGCCTCATGTCTCCTTTGTATGTTTTCTTTGTTTGCAGTATCAATCATATACGAGAAGCTTACCTCTTCCATTTTTCTCTTTTTTTATTTTAGCCATCTTGAAAACAATGAGCTGACTGGCCCACTGCCAGACCTGACAGGAATGAATTCCCTCAGTTTTGTGTAAGTGATGAGTTCATCATATATACTTCCCTACAGTTGTGACTAAATCATACTAGTATCTAACTTCGGCATCGCTTGCAACGTTGTTACAGGGACATGAGCAACAACACCTTCAATGCATCTGATGCTCCATCCTGGTTAACCGCTTTGCCGTCCTTGACTTCACTGTAAGTTTTTAGCTCTCTCTTCTTTTCTGACTTGTGCTAATTCATCATGAAAAGTGAGTATCTGAATTCTTTCCCACTGCAGATACCTTGAGAATCTACGCATTGGGGGACAAGTACCCGAAGATCTTTTTAGCCTTCCTGCAATTCAGACACTGTGAGTGGTTACTACTTGCTAATTTGCAACACAGTGCTAGTGAGCTAGCTGATTGAGTGAAGAATCCACAGCAAGATTATGATCATACAATTAATGTTGAATTAAACTATTACTAGCTAACAATGCAGGAAGCTTCGGGGCAACCGTTTCAATGGCACGCTAACTATTGGGCCAGGCTTCAGTACTCAGCTACAAAAAATTGATTTGCAGGACAATCTGATCACAGCCATCACAGTTGGGGGGTCCCAATACACCAAGAAACTCATGTAAGGCACTCTGCCTTTTGTCGAAACTTACATCTGTCTGATGGATTTTCTGCTCACATGAGTTCTCTTTTATCTCAGACTTTCAGGAAATCCAATTTGCAATCAGGGGAACACTGAACAATACTGCAAAACAACCGGACAATCTAACCCAGCGGCACCGACGTATACTACTGCTAAGAACTGTGCTGCGCTGCCACCCACATGCCTCTCAAGCCAGCTTCTGAGCCCAAGCTGCACATGTGCTGTGCCATACAAAGGAACACTGTTCTTCAGAGCACCATCATTTTCTGACCTCACCAATGCCTCGTACTATATTCAGCTAGAGGAGGGCATGAAGGCCAAGTTCTTGGTATACCAGATCCCGGTGGACTCAATTTCTGTTGAGAGTCCATCCATTGATGCGAGCAACAACTTGCAGATGAATCTTGGGGTGTTCCCCAGCAACAAGATACTGTTCGGGGAGCAAGACATTTCCGCCATTGGGTTCATTCTGAGTAACCAGACATATAAGCCACCTCGTATCTTCGGGCCATACTATTTCATCGGCCAAAGCTATCCTTTTGCAAGTGGTAAGACGATTGATTGAAAAACTGTACTTTAGATGGTGAGGTGACATAATCTACCATTGCATGGGAGAACTAATTTTTCATTTTTTTGTACAGAGGAGATAGTAGCATCTAAATCAAAGAAGAACAAGTTGCCACTTATTGCCGGTGCTGCAGCCGGTGGTGCAGTTCTTGTCGCAGTACTGCTTGTTGTTATTGTTCTCATCTCCAGAAGGAAGAGAAAAACAAACAAGACTGAAGAGAGAAGCCAGTCTTTTGGTTAGCGCTGATCAGATAAACCATCCCATCTTTGCAACAATCATGATTGTCTGATTTGCATGCTGATTACTGACTGAGGTAGCACTACACTACCACCTGCAGCTTCTTTGGATATGAAGAGCACCAGCAGCAGTGTGCCACAACTGCGCGGTGCCCGTGTTTTCACGTTCGCTGAACTGAAGAAGATAACCAATAACTTCTCGGAGTCTAATGACATTGGAAACGGCGGCTTTGGGAAGGTGAAATAGACATTGTGGCATGCATTTAGCTTCATACATTGTCAGAACTGGTCAAAATATTCTGTTGGAGTCTAGGTTAGCATAGTAGTATTGTCCTAGGAGAGTCTAGAGTATTCCAGTAAGTGTTGGAGTCTGAGTTAGTGTAGTAGTACTACTCTTGTAGAGTCTAGAGTATTCTAGGGAGTGTTAGTATAGTAGTAGTGTCCTACTAGAGTCTAGATCATTCCAGTGTACAAGTGAAGATGTAAGGCTAGATTGTGCTATATATAAAAGAGGGTGTGGAGGTCCAAGGGACCAACCAAGCCCATCCAGAAATTGTCCCCAAAAAATCCAACATGGTATCAAAGCTAGGCTCCTCCTCCTAACCCTAGCTACCACCATTTCACCATTGCAACACCCATCCCGGCTCTTGTTGTCAACAACACCGGGCACATTGTAGTCACCTAAGCGGCGGGAGGCCGCATCCCGTCGCTCTCTACAGGTAGTAACCAGCTTATGTGTTGCTCTCATCACGATGTGTTGTGTGAGGCTTGGTTGCTGCTCTGTACGGAGGTTGCTTAGTGAGCTAGTTAGAATGGTGCAATTGAGATGTTGATAGGAGGATGACAAGTTAGCAAGGTTGGATTTGGGGACCAAGAGAAACTGGATGTTGAGGAGGACCTCTGATCTGGCCAGAGATGGGAAGATGCAGAGGTGATGCTGATGGCTGGAGCTGTGTGGTGCTGGGCTGTGGTCATGGAAGGAGACAACTGGGTGAGGTACTGAGGTCTCCAGTTTGGTCGTTTTTGGCTGAGGGAAGAGGTGAGCTGCAGAGCTGCAAGGTCTGGAAGCCTGAAGCGGAGGTACAACCATACAAGGGAGTGCTCCCTGCAGGTGGTTGCTATGATGTTGCTAGAAAAGATTCGGTTTCAGGAGGAAGAAGGTGTTGCTGCTGTGTTGCAGCAGAGAAAAGAGGAGTCCAGGAGGGGGCAGCTGCTGAAGCTGGTGTGAGAAGGCGGCTGTGGATGGTGATGTTGATGGTGAGGCGGCTGTGGCTCTATAGGAGCTGTTGTCGAGGTGAGGCAGCCGTGGTTCCGCGGGAACCGGAGTTGATGAAGAGGCAATGACGATGCTCAAGCTAATGAGGGAAGGCGTGTGGTGCCAGGGTTGTACGCGCCGGTGTGAGAAGGCGCATGAGTTGGAGAGGCAACAATGGACCAATGCAAGAAGGATTAGAGGTGTCTAGCTTGATGCAGAGTTGTTGCATTGTGAAGGTGATGGCTCGCACGAGGCGGAGCTTGGATGATCCGAGTTGATTGGGTGCTTGACGACCGATGGAGCAAGAGCTAGAGTAAAATGCTCTCATGTGTCTTTGTATGCTGGTAAGCTAGATGTGTAGTGGTAGTAGTAAGTGTCATGGAGTTGTAGCAAGATGGTCATGGTGACTGACCCATGCCCATCTTGAGGGGGAGTGTTGGAGTCTAGGTTAGCATAGTAGTATTGTCCTAGGAGAGTCTAGAGTATTTCAGTAAGTGTTGGAGTCTGAGTTAGTGTAGTAGTACTACTCTTGTAGAGTCTAGAGTATTCTAGGGAGTGTTAGTATAGTAGTAGTGTCCTACTAGAGTCTAGATCATTCCAGTGTACAAGTGAAGATGTAAGGTTAGATTGTGCTATATATAAAAGAGGGTGTGGAGGTCTAAGGGACCAACCAAGCCCATCCAGAAATTGTCCCCAAAAAATCCAACATATTCAGAGCTGTGTTGCTTGCTCCTTACTGCAGGTTTACAGAGGGACACTTCCCACTGGGCAGCTGGTTGCTGTGAAGAGGTCCCAGCACGGATCCCTGCAGGGGAACCTGGAGTTCAGAACCGAGATCGAGCTCCTGTCCAGGGTTCACCACAAGAACGTTGTGAGCCTCGTTGGTTTCTGCCTTGATCAGGGGGAGCAGATGCTAGTGTACGAGTACATCCCCAATGGCACACTGAAAGAGAGCCTCACAGGTGAAATTTAATTTCTCGCAGATAGTTCAGTTTCAGTAGAGTGTGAATGGGATGCATCATCTGTCATTATTATTGCTCATGGCATCATGTTTCCTGGAGATTTCTTCAGGGAAGTCAGGCGTGCGGTTGGACTGGAAGCGGAGGCTCCGTGTCATCCTCGGCGCGGCGAAGGGCATCGCCTACCTGCACGAGCTCGCGGACCCTCCCATCGTCCACCGGGATATCAAGTCGAGCAACGTTCTCCTCGACGAGCGATTGAACGCTAAGGTCGCCGACTTTGGCCTCTCCAAGCTTCTAGGCGAGGACGGCAGAGGACAGGTCACCACTCAAGTGAAGGGCACGATGGTTAGCTTCACGCACAGACACCAGTTCATATATATATACTGTCGGAAGTTGGACTGTCCTAATTTGACATACTTACTTGGAATTCGACCTTTGTTGCTACACGCACGTTGCAGGGTTACTTGGACCCTGAGTACTACATGACGCAGCAGCTGACGGAGAAGAGCGACGTGTACAGCTTCGGCGTGCTGCTGCTGGAGATGATCACGGCGAAGAAGCCGCTGGAGCGCGGGCGGTACATCGTCCGGGAGGTGCACGCGGCCATGGACCGGAGCAAGGACCTGTACGGGCTTCACGAGCTGCTGGACCCGCTGCTGGGCGCGTCGCCGTCGTCCCTGGGCGGGCTGGAGCACTACGTGGACCTGGCCCTGCGCTGCGTGGAGGAGGCCGGCGCCGACCGCCCGTCCATGGGCGAGGCGGTCAGCGAGCTCGAGCGGATCACGAGGCTGGCCGGCGGTGTCACCGAGTCAGCGTCAGAGTCCATGAGCTACGCCAGCAGGACGCCGCGCCATCCGTATGGAGGAGACAGCGCGTCCGAGTACAGCGGCGCCGGGATGCCGTCGTCGAGGGTGGAGCCCAAGTGAAAAAAAAACACCTGCGTGATATGAGGTGTGATGCCGTGAGTTGGTGAATTTGTGTCGTATCTTTTGTACAGCTTACTTGATGCCTGTGTAAATTTCGACTGGGGCGACGTTAAGTAATGGATGGATAGAAGCGTGTTATGATTTTCGGTTTGAGCCACTGTCACTTTCGCTTATGAGAGTTGGAACTGCCATATAACAATCTGAAGGGAAATACGAAAATAATATTATCAGATTCTGGAACGACCGAAGTTTGAACTCTCTGGCACAGATCCTAGAACGACCCAGGGCAAGACATGACCCAGCAAGAGCCCACAATTAATTCTGAGAATTCCTTAGTACTTAACCCACTACTTCTAAATATGATGTCTTATTTGTCACTTAACATTTTTCTCTTTCCTATATGACACTTGTTATAGTTTTTTTTATCTTAGATAACACTATTGTTTTCTTTTGAAGCACTATTGTTTTTCATTAAAGAGAACAATGACTCAAACAGTGAAGATGGGCATGTTTTGATTAAAGTGTAAACATGCTGAAATCACCTGAATATATAAGAACAAGCCTAATCAGACTCCGGGGAAATGGCAGGCTCGGAGGCCGCGAAAGCTCGAGCTCGTTGTCAAATGTCCTCCCTAGCGATGGCAACTACCTCGACATATGTTAGGCGACGACTAGTAAAGGTACGCCTGTTTTTTTCTTTCCACGCATTCTAGAGGACGTATAACATACAACCGCTTATTCTTCGTTTCTCGTTCGTAGGCTGGCATGCGATCATGCTGTCCCACCAATCTGAAATGGAGGGGAACTCGTCGCTAGGTATCCCTCCTGCGGCATTATCATTTTCTTGAGTGAGATTCCAGATTGCCACGATGAAGGGGCAGTCTTTGCAAAGGTGACCTATTGTTTAGGGCCCCCAAGGCAAAGCGCACTGATGGGGTCGTGAGTCCAATCCCTAGTAGCAAGGTTGTCAACGGTCATAAGGAGCTTGTCGTGCATGGCTAGCCAGGCAAAGAGCTTGCACTTGGGTTCCGCATGCGTTGGCCAAATTTTCTAAGATTTGAATATGGGGAAGCTATCGTAAAATTGCGCCTGGTAGGCCAAGCTAGTGCTATAAATTAAATCCAGGTTTAAAATCCAAGTGATGGTGTCTGATTGGAGTGGCACCAGCTGCATGCCCGTAATGACGTCCCATATCCTAAGATACTGGGAGAGCTGCACCATCGTGTTCAGACGAGTGATTGATCGAATTCAATTGCTGGTAGAGAGTTCTTTTCCCATACTTTGGTTCTTTCTGAAGGCGATTTTGAAGAGGCCAGGCGCCCAAAGGCGGATAGGGACAAGGTGGGACCAACTGTCTGTCAGAAGGAGGTGGTCTCTCTGTCGCCTAGAGTGATCTTCGTGAATGCTCTAAAAAGAGCCAAGTTAACGTTGTCGCATGGAAGCTTTGAACTCACTCAAGTGTGTTGTGAGTCCGTCCACTTAACCCAAGGCCATCGAAGTATGAGGCACAACCAGCACCAGGTTCTTTGGTCTGCAGAGTGTCTTCCAGCTTACTAAAGCTTTTCCTTGTGCTACATGCTCTCCTTCACCTCCCTCCCAGACGAAGTTTCTTGCGATCTGTATGATCTTATCTCTAGCCCACTTGGACAGAGGGATGAATGTGGTGTCGTACATA
This sequence comes from Avena sativa, assembly GCA_916181665.1. Taxonomy (NCBI): domain Eukaryota; kingdom Viridiplantae; phylum Streptophyta; class Magnoliopsida; order Poales; family Poaceae; genus Avena; species Avena sativa. The sequence continues at coordinate 405,785,793 of OV702283.1, read as the reverse complement.
GATATGGCCATGAGAACGGTCTTTGCTAGGGTAATTCTATCGGGAAATGAGATCCTAGCGCATGGCTTAATATGATTGATAGGATACCCATACTAACAAGTTGTAACTTATTTTTGGGGCTCATCTCCAAAGAAACTCTAGGTTATGCATTCTTGGCCTCGAGAAATTTGAGGATGGGTGACCGACCAGAAAGTTATTCCCGGGTGCGCACGAGAGAGGACAAAATGTGGAGAAAAGACTAGTGTTGGTTTGTGGAACCAGTCTAGGGATCCTAGTAAGCTACCAGGGATGACAGCCGCCGGTCCGGAGAGGCGAGGGACGCATGAGGTTTCTACCCATCCATCCTGGAAGCTTTGCTGCCATCTTGTCGATGGCTGAATGTCGACCTTTCTGAGGCAACGGAAGTGGAGGGGAAGGCTGATACGTCCAAAATGTATCCACTTTCTCGAACACTTTGCTATTGTTTCTCCTCTAAACTTGTGTGATTTGGATACAACTAACACGGGCTGACGTTGTGTTTAGCAGAATTACCTTGGTGTCTAGTTTTTGTGCAGAAAATCAACTATCAGGAAAAATCCTGGAAAATATGCCAAAAATTATATTTCACCAGAAGATCCACGGAGCCAGAAGACGAGACGGAGAGAAGGAGCCTGGGGAGGGGGGGAGGCACACCCATGCCAGGCGCGGTCCCACCACTGGCCGTGCCTGGGGGTGCAGCCACTCCAGGCACCCCCCTCGGCCTCCCTCTGCGCCTATAAGTTGCCTTTCGACCTAAAAACCGCGCGGGGGAGGGGGGTCGATAGTTTTTTCAAAAAGAGTTCCGCTACGCCGCCGCCACCAGAAACCAAGATTCAGATTCAGATCTAGAAACTCCGTTCTGGCACCCTGCCGGGACGGGGAATTTGAAGAGGATCATCACCATCGTCATCACCAACGCATCTCCATCAACCACCGATGTTTCATCATCCATGAGTGAGTAATCCCCCGTTGTAGGCTTGGGGATGGTAGAGATTGGATGAGTTCTATCATGTAATCGAATAAGATCTGTTAGGGCATAGTGCCTAGTACCTCTATTAGTGCTATTTGACTTTATTGGAACTTGTTGTACTTAATGCTTGTCACTAGGGCCCGAGTGCCATGATCTCAGATCTGAACTTATTATTGAATCATTATATAGTATTGTTTGTGGTCTTATCTGCAATTTGTGTACACATATCATTGTCCAGATCCAAAGGCCCCAAAGTGACAATAATTGGGAGAACCGGAGGGGATGACTGTGGTGTGAGGATCACGTGTGTTCATGGAGTGTTAATGCTTTGCTCCAGTGCTCTATTAAAAGGAGCACCTTAATTGCCAATAGTTCCCTAGAGGCCCCGCTACCACGGGCTAACTGGACAGAAGATGTTGTGCAAGTTCTCATTGCGAGCACATATGACTATATTTGGAGCACATGCCTAGAATTGTTTAGTACTTGGATGCTTGTTATTATTTATCTGCAATGCCCTAGATCTTGAAGTTACATGTTTAGACTCGTCCATGCAACGCCCGGCCATCCATCCCTATGCCTACCGCACTCAAATCCTACTGTTACCATTACTGTTACTATTGCTCCTGTTTCACTATTGTTGTTGCTTTGCTGTTGCTACTACAAACGTTTGCTACTGATAAACTTCTGTGAGCAAGAACTATTTCCAGGTGCAGCTGAATTGACAACTCAGTTGTTAAGGCTTGCAAGTATTCTTTGGCTCCCCTTGTGTTGAATAAATAAATTGGGTAATACTACCTGCGAAGACTGTTGCGACCCCCTACACTTGTGGGTCATCACCCCTTGGCCTCCCCTTCGCCTATAAGAAACCCCCGATACCTAAACCCTAAGTACCCGATCAATCTTCCACGAAACAGTCCGTAGCCACCGCCACCATCGTCCCTAGATTGGGGGGATTTGAAGCTCTTCCTGGCACCCTTCCAGAGGGGAGATATCATCCCGGAGGCCTTCTTCATCACCATGCCAGCCTCCGGTATGATGTGTGAGTAGTTCCACCTTGGACTATGGGTCCATGTAGTAGCTAGATGGTTGTTTCTCCTTCTTTGTGCTACCATGTTTAGATCTTGTGAGCTCCGTTCATGATCAAGATCATCCATTTGTAATCATGCATGTTGTGTCTGCGGGGATCCGATGGATATTGAGATTACTATGTCAAATTGGTTAATGATTCTATCTTACTGATACGCCCAATTTGCATCACCTTTCTATATCATAATTTACCTCTATTCATTGATATTTGTCTTAATATGAGGTATTACCTATGACTTTTCATCTGTTTATGCATGTTGGATGAATCTTGAGGATGGACTGCCGGAGTCTGGATTCTGATGGAAAAGAAGGTGTTTCAGTGCAATTTCGCAAAGATCAGAAAAATACCAGAAAAATATGGAAACATATTATTTTACCAGAAGACGAAGGATGCCAGAAGGAGGGACAAAGTGGGGCCTCAGGGGGCCCACATACCCCCTAGGCGCGAGCACACCTGACCCTGCTCCTAGGGCAGGTGTGTCCCACCCAGCGGCCTCCTACTCCGCCCCTTTGCCTATATCTTCCCTTCGAAACCCTAAGGTTCGGGGAGCAACCACAGATAGATCACCGAGAGAGAAAGATCTCTCCGGTAGACAGATTTATGTCGGGGGAATTCCTTCCCGGAGAGGGGAGACCGTCGCCATCAACACCATCATCAAGCTAGGCTTCATCGGGATCATCATCATCATCCACATCATCATCTCCACCAGCACCATCATCGCCACTCTGTCCCGCTGTAACAATTGTGTTGGATATTACTTTAGTTCATTAGGGGAAACTTTCCCGGTGCTGATTACTATTGTATTTTATGCTTGTGAGTGGAACCATTGGATTATTGTTTATGTTCAGATTGTTATCCATTATCATATCACCTTTGATCTTGATCCATATGATTTCTTGTGAGTAGTTCGTTTAGTTCTTGAGGACATGGGAGAAGTCATGTTGTTAGTAGTGAATTTGTGATGAGTTATTATTCAATGGTTTAGTATTTAAGTTGTGGTGCTATTCTTCTAGTGGTGTCATGTGAACGTCGACTACATGACACTTCACAATTTATGGGCCTAGGGGGATGCATTGTGTATTTGGCTACTAATTGTGGGGTTTCCGGAGTGACAGAAACCTGAACCCCCGTTAGGAAACCTTTGCACAAGGGAGCGTAGGATCTTAGAGTTTAAGGCTGTGGTTAGATTTATATCTTAATTACTTTCCTGTAGTTACGGATGTTTGCAGGGGGTTTAATCACAAGTATGTATTAGTCCTAGGAAGGGTGGTATGTTAGCACATGTTCACCCACACAACACTTACAAACACCAACGAAGAGTACTCAGCTATTTGAAGCGAAAGCACTTGACAGAATTCCCATGTGTCCTCGAGAACGTTTGGTCTTTATAAGTATTTCCATCAACTTGTCCTTTGCTAAGAAAGGATTAGGCCACTTGCTCCATTTGTTCGTTACTTCTGTTACTTCCTCTTTGTTTTATTGCCTTGTCAGAAAACCACTAATAATCTGTTTGCTAAGTATTCACAGGGATTTCCTGCTCCATACCACTGTTCAGCACCTTCTGCTCCTTGTTGGGACCGACACTCCTATTTATCAAAAGTACTACGATACACCCCCTATACTTGTGGGTCATCAAGACTATTTTCTGGCGCCGTTGCCGGGGAGTGAAGCGCTATTAAAGAGTGGAACTGGTAAGGGAAACTTTCACTGTGAGTATTGCTCTTGTTACTGCTTGTTACTTTGTTTCCAATATGGATAACCCACTTGGTTTTCTGTTTGGGAAACTAATACCACTACTAGGGTAGTAGATGAACCACCACCTGTTGAGATAGACCCTTTCAAGATACCTGCAAGTATTGTTAATCATGTTATGGATAATTATTATTTTGGGTATGGAACTGTCCATCCCGGTGATCACTTGCTTTTTATCCATGAATTATGCGGGTTGTTTAAGTGTGCAGGTATCACAACTGAATAGGTGAAGAAGAAGTTACTCTCCATATCCTTGAAAGGGAGAGCTGAAGAATGGTATAAGGTGCTGAAGGATGGACAATCCATGGAATGGGAGGAGATGTCATCTCTCTTTTACTCTAAATTTTATCCTCCCAGTGAAATTCATAAGGATAGAAATCTTATATATAACTTTTGGCCTCTTGATGGAGAGAGTACAGCTCAAGCTTGGGGGAGATTGAAGTTACTAATGCTTAAAAGTCCTATTCATGAACTCCTAACAATATTATTCTTAATAACTTTTATGCTAGGCTTCCTCTTCATGATAAATATTTACTAGATGCTTCTTGTGCTGGATCATTCACACGTATGAAGGAAGAAGCTAAATGGGATCTCTTAGACCGTATTCAAGATAACACTGAAGCTTGGGATAATGACAAAGGAAGAAAGTCATGTATAAACTATGATTACAATTACATTAAATCTTTTGTGGGAACTAATGACTTTCGTGATATTAGCAATGAGTTTGGTCTTGATTCCCAAAGTATTGCCTACTGTTTTAAGGCCTTTTCCTCTTACATAGACATTCCCAAGAAGAAGTGGAATAAGTACCATGCTCCGTATAAAGATGTTGTTAGTCATGTTCCTGTTAGAAGTACTCAAGTTTGTACTACTAATCATATTGTGCCTGAACCTCATGTTGAGAAAATGCCTTTCCCAGCTAAGGTAAAGGAGTATTCTATGATTATTAGTGTGAATAACAAAGGTACAATGAAAATTGTGGTGGCTGGTAAGCATTTGAGTGATGAACATGTGGTAGCTATTATGAAAGACACTATCACTAGAAATATAGAGGATGAACATATAGTCTTCTGTGAAGACGCTTCTAATATTATCGCTCATCCTAGTACGGCTAGAAAAGCTAGTGTTCCTGCGCTTTCTGTTAAAATTGGTGATCATTGCTACTATGGTTTATGTGATATTGGTGCTAGTTTTAGTGCTATTCCTTATGAGCTTTACAGGGAAATTATGCATGAGATTGGTCCTTGTGAGCTTGAGGACATTGATATGGTTATCCACCTTGCTAATAAGGAAACCATTTGCCCCATTGGAATTGTAAGAGATGTGGAGGTTCTCTGTGGTAAGATTAAGTATCCTGCTGATTTTCTAGTGCTTAATTCAGCAGCTACCAAAACTTGTCCTATCATTTTTGGTAGACCTTTCTTAAACACTTGTGGAGCCATTATTGATTGTAAGAAGGAAAAGGTTTTAACTAAGTTTGATGGAGATTCTTATGAGTTTAACTTTTCCAAGTTTGCTAAAGCTCCTTGTGAAAATAGCTTGCCTAATAAAGATTCCAGGATGGAACGACTTGCTTCTATTGATCCGGTTTATGACCTTGGACCTCTTTTTGATGACTGTAAGTATGCTTATTCTGATGATAAAGTCGTTTCCAGTGACAGTTATATTGTCAACTTTATTCAAAGTGCTACTGAAAGTTATTTCGAGAGAGGTAAACATGGTTTTATGCATCTCAATGATGTTAAGTTTCCCCGTTTTATGTTGAAAGCTTTAAAGTTGCATATGTTTTGTCTTCCTATGCTTGTGGCATTTTGTTTCAACAATTCATTTTCTCATGATACCCCCATGCATAGGAAGTGGGTTAGGCTCAAGTGTGTTGGTTATTTGCTTCTTGATGCTCTCTTTCATTTTAGATATATATCTCCTTTATGAGCATCTTTGGAAGTTTCAAGCTTAACTTAAAGGCATTAAAGAAAAGTACTTGTTGGGAGATAACCCAAGAGTTTGGTCGAGTCCTGGAAGTTATTACCTCAGTAATAACCACTCCTTATCCTTTTTGTTTTGGTTTTTGTGTCAAGTTCAACTACTTTTGTGAAGTAGAGGAGTTGTGAAAAGTGGCTGTCCTGGGACAGATTTTTGTGCTGCATTGTAAAAATTCGTGAGGAAGCTCAGTACTTCGTATGGAGCTGCATTTTTTTGGATCTTGTTCTGCAGGTTGTTACCCAACTTTCATCAGTTATGCACTTTTTGATTTGAGCAACAGAAGGTCTTCGGAAAAATCAATCTTTACCTGCTGGTCTGTTTTGACAGATTTCTGCCATCATTTGCATTTGCCTCTTACAGAAGCTTTTGTTTTGATGGGTTTTCAGTTGAAGTGTTTACCAAAGGTTTACTTTTTTTGCTTAAACTAATGTTGTCTTTGAGTTTGTGCAAAAGTTTTGTATGAAGGAAATTATCAGGATAAAGAGAAAAGGAATCTGCAGAGTTCGTCTTTGAATAGGTAAAAGTGGTGAAAACAGAAGGTTCGTGAAACCCCAACCTTTTTATATTTTTTATGTTTTTAATATATAAGGGAAGTTACGAAACTGAAGAGGAAACAGAGCCCGGGGTGGACAAACCCACCCCAGGCGCGGGCCCAGCCTGGTCGTGCCTGAGGGGGGTGTTCCCTCCCCGAACTCCGTCTCCGCCTCGTTTCTGTGTCAAAACCTTCATTATGCATTGAAACTTCATAATATATAACCCCCCCCCCCCGGATCCCCCGAGGTTCGTGCATCATGTTCTCGTCGTGTTTTCGTTTAAATTTGTTTCTGTTAGGAAACCTTCTCAAGTTTAGAGCACCATGGTCTCGGCCAACGACAAAGGCAAGAAGCCCGAGGAAGGAGAACCTCAAGTCCCCAAGGAGGAGGAGATTTCAGTAGGGTATGAAGGAGACATGGAGGATGGCAAGTAACCGGACACTCGCGCTACCGACACAAGCATTGGTTTGGTGGCACAACCTACCCAGCTTAGGAGGACAACACGGATGTCTACAGGAGGGAGAACTCCGCGTCATATCCTCGCTCTGCGCACACTTCCTCCTAGTATCCCTTGTTCTAACCGTGCAGGAAAGAAATACTCTAATCTGGAAGAATGGAGAAAGAATAACAAGAACTGGGATCCTCGGTCCGAGTTGATCATGGGCTGCATTGAGCATAATTCAGAGTTAATTCGTACTCTGACCTTCGATATGGAGGATTTGAAGAAACTTATTGAGGAGCTTATCGAGAGAACACCACCACCACCGAAGGAGTAATTCGTCATTAGGTTTGGCATCCCCTTGGCTTGTTCCAAGCTTGGGGGAGTGCCGCGGTATCACCACCATTATCTTTTATCTTTTACCTTTTTAGTGGATTCATATCTGTGGTAGAGAGGTTATCTTATAGTTTGGTTTGCATGTGGAAGTATCTCTCCTTTAGTTGATTATCTATGTATCCCTTGGTGTGAGTGCCTTTATTGAATATTAATGAGAAGTCTCATCTTTTACTTTTTTCACTTCTTATTTTAGTTTGCAATCTCTATTATATGATGGATATAGTTGATCAGTATTGACATTACTTTGGGATCATCGAGTGGATCTAAATTAGTTTTGGCAAACCGAGTTCTGGTCAGTGGCATTAGTTTGAAAGAGAAAAAGAAAGAAAGAAAAAGCTTACAGGTATTTGGTATCATTTGTTTTCTTTCTTGTTGGCTCATAAGCTTAGTATTCTTTATTTAAGATTCTTTTGTGTCTTCAAGGAATATTGCATGTTTGGCTTTATTACTTGTATTTTGCTTGCTTCTTTCAACTCTCTTGCTTGCTACCCAGCCTGGCTAGCCAAAAACCTATGTTGAGAAGGAATACTTCTCATGTTTCCAAAATCCTTTGAACCCAAAAATTTTGCCACTTGTGTCCACCATATCTACCTAGTAGCTTTTGCTATTTCAAGCAAATTCTCAAGCTTCATTTACCTTTCGAATTAAAAAGTATTTTGTCATGTGAAAACTAGTTAGTAAAGCTCTCACGAACTTGATGGCACACCTTATTTTCTTGCCCCTAATAGACTTGAACCATTGTGAACATCGAAGTTGTATATCCTTGCATCTATACGTTGGAATTAGCAGAACCGTGCTGTAACATCCCAAAAATACTAAACTTGAATCATCAAACTCTAATCATCAAATTTAGGGTTAACAAAAACTTTTCTAAATAAAAATATGAATGCATGCATGTGAGTATGCATTTCATTTGGAATTCTTTTGAACCAACTTGGTTGTGTGTTCCTTTGCTTGTAAATGGATGCTTAGGTTAAATAAACATCATCTAAACAATTCCCAAACTTTTCTCAGAGACAAATAAATCAAAACAAAGATAAATGAGTGAATGGTCATTTTGACCAATTTAACTCCCATGCCTACTTTGGCTGTCTCAAACTTTCAGAACTTAATAGAAACTTTTCTGGATCTTTGCACCCCTTGATTGTACTTATAACAAAGTATCAAGGCCCACTTTGTGATCATCCAGAAACATTCAAATGCATAGTTTAAAGGACAGTTCAAAATTGAATCTTTATCATATGAGAAGATCCCACTTTTTCAAAAACCACTCAAACAAGCTCAACTGTCAAAACCCAAGCATCTGCAGACTCACCAGCACCAACCTAGCACACCCACCAAAAATCTTTTCAAAATTCAAAACTTGAATTCTTGCGGCCATTTCATCAAACACCTTGCAGATACAAATCAAACAAAATCCAAACACTATTGTGACCAGTGATTCTTGCCTAACTTGTTCCCTCTCTAGCTCACAGCAACCTCAGTATATCATCTAGCTAACTAAACCAAGCACTAGCCCCACTGTAAGCTTGGCAATGCCATCAATGGTGAACAGCCGAAGCTCACCATGCCACCCCAGTGTAGACAGCAAGCTAGGAGAGAAACTAGCCATGCCAACCTTGTCTGGAAGATCACCCATGCCTCACCGCCCCCTCTCGACCAGACCTGCCTAGAAGACACCGACCAGAGCATCCAGGAACGCCGCGCCCATGCCTCTGTCAACCATGTCGAGCATGCGCCAGAGCGCCACACTCGACCGACTCCCACAGACCGCGCGCCGCCCTCGCCGCGTGCATACGTGATCACCACCGTCCCAGCAACCCCGCAGACACGCTCGTTCGCCGCCGCACGGACCACGCACGCTGTGCGCCATTAAATCTTCCGTCGGGCACACGCAGAGCACCGTCGTGTTCCGACCAAACCACACCGCCCCACGTCTCGCCACCGTGTCGTTGAGCATCGCCAGGGAGCACCGCACCGCCCCCTACCGTCGCCCAGGCCGATAGCCATCTATACCGTCGACCACGACGAGCTCACCTTGTGCCCCGTCGGTCCCCTCTCGCCACTATAAATAGAGGCCACCCCTAGCCGAATTGAGCACACCATCTCACTCCCCTATCTTCACTGATCGTCCCACCCCGTTGCCGGAGCAAGGAGAGCAGCACTTCGCCAGAATTTCACCGGAGCCCGCCGCCTTTGGAGAAGAAGGAAGCCAGCGATTGGAGCCGCCCCAGGAGAAGCTGCCGATACCAGGAGGTTCGCCGTCGTCAACTTCGTCGTTCGCCCGCCTCACCGACCCTCGCCTGAACCCCGGTGAGCCCCCAACGACCCCCACTGGCCGCGCTAGGTTTCTGTCTCACCGGCGTTGCCCAACGTCGACGATGACCCTCAGCCATTGGATTAGAACCAGATCGAACGCCCCACATCGCCCCATACCACTTCGAACCCCCCGGTTTCACTGACGCGTGGGGACAACCACTTAACCAGCCCGCGTAAGCGTTGTGCTTAGCAGGCCGGCCCAGTATCGCTTCCCGTGCAGCCCAGTTATTTGAATTTAACCTTTTCCATTTTATTTCAAACACACTTCTGTACCCAGTTTCAAAAATCAACCCAGGTCGATTCAGTGAACCTCCCACTGCTGAGGGAATTCAGTTTACCTTAAGAGAGAACAACTGGCTCGATGGACTTGCCAGGGCAATGCAGGAAGCTCTTTCTCGTCTGTGTGAGCAAAGCATCAATCAGATCAAGGGAACCCGCTTTGAGTTTTGCCCAAGGCGTGATGCTAATGGACAACCACTGGAAGCCCCATACCACCCTGAGCTGAAGACCCAATTGGACCACCTTAGCTTCATGATGTACGATCGTCAGCAGGAGTTGGATAACTGCCGTGACTACTCCAACCACAAGTCTCCCATCATCAAGACGAAGGACCAAACCATCGCCATGCTAGCCAAGGATCGCAAGTCTCGCCGCCGTCAGCTCGACAAGAAGGAGCGCATCATTGCTCGTGTTCGCTACCGTATCTCATCTTTGGAGGAGACCATCCACGAGAGAGACATGCAGTTGGAAGAAAGGGAGAATGCAGGAGAGGATCTTCGTGGAGACCCTTACTCCTATCTCAGCGATGATGATGATTTTCTGGAGGACCAGGCTATGGACTTCTTCACCGATGAGGATGATTTCGCCTTCATCGATGATGATGATGAGGATGATGAAGCCACCGACTCCGAGGAGTAGTAGCACTTGAGCACTAGCGTAGTGAGTAGTATTCGGTCCCACTGTATCGTAGTTTCCAGAATGGTTCTTAAAACCATCTGTTTTTCTTTGTTATGGTGTGTGTTGTATCGTGTGCTATGAATGAATGAATGAATGAATGAACAGCGAGTTGCTATAAAAATCTGAGTCAAACTTTAAAAACTTTTCAAAATCCCAGAACCTTAGAAATTTCCCTCTTTTCTCATGATCTATCTCAATCTTCAGATGCGACGCGGAGGAAGTGGTTCATCCCCGGACCCGATGTTGCAGATTCTGCAAATGTTGACTTCTGACCGCGAAGCTGAAAGAGCGGAACGTCAAGCCAGCCTAGCCACCCTGCAGCAGATAACCCAGCAAGCCCACAACAACAAAGGCCACGGAAACCAGGACATCCATGGATCTAAGCTCAAGAATTTCCAGAATACCAACCCACCTGTTTTCACTAAGTCAGAAGAACCCCTAGACGCCGATGATTGGCTGCAAACCATGGAAAATAACCTAGAAGTCGCCAGAGTGGAAGCCAACGAGAAAGTTCTGTTCGCCACCCACTATCTATCTGGAGATGCCAGGGCATGGTGGAACAGTGTTCGCACAATGACCGGAGGCCAGATGATGACCTGGGAAGAATTCAAGGTCAAGTTTAGCATAACCCATGTGCCACCGGGTTTGATCAAGAGAATGAGAGAAGAATTCAGAGAGCTGAAGCAAGGAAGGATGACCGTAGTGGAATACCATGACAAATTCTTGTCATTATCTAGGTATGCCCCGGATGAGATCGACGCCAAAGCCAAGAAGAAAGAAAGATTCCTGAATGGTCTGCACGATGAGATGCAGACAGTGTTAGTCAATATCCCCTTTGCTGATATTGAAGCCCTTGTCGAATCTGCTATCCAGATGGAAGGAAAGATCAACCAAGCCAATGAGAACCGCAAGCGTCGCATGATGCATCAGCCAGGAACCCATCAGACCCCAAAGTGTCGCCCTAACCCATCTCCCGGATTTGCCCCAAGAACCAACAGACCCCCGATGAACCGTCCGACCTATCCCAACCGTGGAAACCCTAGGCCCGGAGGAAATCACAACAACCCTGGCAACGCTAGCAATTTCAACCGTGCCCCACCCAAGTTCAATAGCAACAATGCTACCACCAACACCAACACTGCCCCGAGGACTGGAAGCAATTCTGTGCCTATAGCAGCAAAGGACAAGTCGCAGGTGACTTGTTATGACAGTGGAAATAAGGGTCACTACTCCAACGAGTGCCCCAACAAGAAGAATGTCGTAGCCCCCAATGCCAATGTCCTAGCTCAGCAACAGCGTCATGTTCATCCAGGAAGAAGGTTTGCCCCAGGGAATTCACTCAACCGCAATGGCCGTATTTTTTTCATGCATGCTGAAGAAGCTCAGGAAGCACCAGACGGCGTGCTGGGTATGTTTTTTGTTAATTCAGTACTTGCACGAGTGTTGTTTGATTCTGGAGCATCGCACTCATTTGTCACCGAAGAATTTGCATGCCCTAGTAAAATTCAACCAACCAAACTGAAGCATGTTATGATTGTTCAAATTCCCGGATCAACCACCAAGGCTAGGCAAATTTGCAAAGCCGTCCCTATCCGAATCCATGGCATAGATTTTTATGCAAATCTGATATTACTCGGAACTAAAGGTTTGGAAGTAGTACTAGGAATGGATTGGATGTCCAAACATAAAGGATTGATTGACTGTGCCAAGAAAGCCATAACCATGACCAGTACAGCCGGAATATCAGTCGAGAATATATTTGAAACCTTACCTTGCCAATTCAAGTGCAACAAGAGTATACCCCAACCTACCATTGACCAAGTCCGGATAGTCTGTGAATACCCCGATGTATTCCCAGATATTTTGCCCGGTATGCCCCCAGATCGGGATATCGAGTTTATCATTGAACTAATCCCTGGAACTGGACCCATAGCCCAGAGACCATATAGTATGAACCCGTCTGAGCTCGCGGAACTGAAGAAGCAACTGGATTCCATGTTGGAAATTGGATTGATTCAACCAAGTGCGTCACCATGGAGGTCACCTGTCTTGTTTGTGGACAAGAAGGATGGAGGTAACCGTTTGTGTACGGATTATCGGAAGTTGAATGATGTCACCATCAAGAACAAATACCCCTTGCCCAAGATAGAAGATTTGTTTGATCAGTTGACCGGTGCCAAAGTGTTTTCTAGGATTGATCTTAGAACAGGCTATCATCAACTCAATATTCGTGCAGAGGATATCCCAAAGACTGCCTTTACCACCCGATATGGATGATACGAGTATACCGTCATGTCTTTTGGATTAACCAATGCCCCCGCTTATTTCATGAATCTCATGAATACGATTTTTATGGACTTCCTGGATAAATTTGTCATTGTTTTCATCGATGACATTCTGATTTATTCCAAATTAGAAGAAGAACATGAGCTACACCTAAGGACCATTCTTGGAACCCTTAGAGAGCATCAGCTGTATGCAAAGTTTAGCAAATGTGAATTCTGGTTACAGGAGGTAGGATTCCTCGGTCACATTGTATCAGCCGGAGGAATTGCCGTTGACCCTGCAAAGGTGAAAGATGTCGAAGATTGGCAAGCCCCAACCACTCAAACCCAAGTTCGTGCATTTCTCGGATTGGCGGGATATTACCGCAAGTTCGTAGAAGGATTCTCGAGTATCACCAGACCCATGACCCAATTGCCGAAGAAGGACAAGAAGTTTGAATGGACCGACAAATGTGAAGCGAGTTTTCAAGAACTCAAGAGGAGATTGATTTCAGCCCCAATCTTGATCATGCCGGATATCACGGAGCCCTTCGATGTGTATTGTGATGCATCCAAGATCGGTCTCGTATGTGTGCTAATGCAAGAAGGCAAAGTCATATCTTATCTATCTCGACAACTGAAGCAACATGAGCAAAATTACCCAACCCATGACCTCGAACTCGCAGCTGTAGTTCTAGTCTTAAAGACATGGAGGCATTATCTGATGGGAAATTGTTGTGAGATTTACTTGGATCACAAGAGCCTGAAGTATATATTCACTCAGAAGGAGCTGAATATGAGACATAGAAGATGGATTGAGCTAATCAAGGATTATGATCTGGACATTTACTATCACCCGGGTAAAGCCAATGTGGTAGCTGATGCCCTTAGCAGATTGTCGTGCCGCTTGAACTCCATGATTTTGAAGGAGCAACCAAGTTTGCACAAAGAGATGGAAGATTTTCGAATAGAATTAGTGAGTAAAGGATTTTTGGCTAGCATAGAACTTCAGCCCACTTTGATCAGTCAGATTAAAGAGGCGCAGAAGGGAAATGCTAGTATTGACGGAATCAAGCGTCGTATCGGTACAGGCAAAGTACCCGGATTCAGCGAAGACGAAGAAGGAGTTCTGTGGTACAAAGGACACCTTTGTGTACCAGCAGATTCTGAGTTAAAAGAAGTGATTCTGAAGGAGGCTCATGATACTCTTTATTCTATCCATCCCGGAGGAACTAAGATGTATCAAGATTTAAAAGAGCAATTTTGGTGGCATAAGATGAAGAGAGAAATCGGAAGCTATATCGCCAAGTGTGATATATGTCAGCGAGTCAAGGTAGGACATCAAAGACCCGCTGGATTGTTGCAACCCTTGCGGATTCCGGAATGGAAATGGGATTCTGTTGGAATGGACTTTATCACTGGATTGCCTACTTCTAGTAGGGGAAATGACTCTATTTGGGTCATAGTGGACCGATTGTCCAAAGTCGCCCATTTCTTGCCCGTCAAGACCACATATCAGAGTTCGAAGCTAGCGGAGTTGTATATCGCGAGAATAGTTAGTTTGCATGGAGTCCCCAAGAACATCGTATTGGATCGAGGAACTCAGTTTACCTCGAGATTCTGGAAGAAAGTTCAGGAAGGTTTAGGAACCCGCCTAGATTTCAGCACCGCGTATAACCCTCATACCGATGGACAAACGGAGCGAGTAAACCAAATACTCGAAGATATGCTGAGAGCATGTGTGTTAGAATATGGATCTAAGTGGGAAGACTGTCTGCCGTTTGCAGAATTCTCATACAACAACAGTTATCAAGCCAGTTTGCAAATGGCCCCATTTGAATTCATGTACGGAAGGAAGTGTCGCACCCCTTTGAACTGGTCGGAAGTAGGAGAGAGTCAGATTTTTGGACCCGACATCCTACGAGAAACAGAAGAGAAGGTTCACAAGATTCGTGAGCACCTCAAGACAGCCCAGTCAAGACAGAAGAGTTACGCAGACAAGAGACGTAGAGACCTCGCCTTCAACATAGGAGATTTTGTATATCTGAAGTGTCGCCATTGAAGGGAATGCAGCGTTTCCAACTCAAGGGAAAGTTAGCCCCCAGATATATCGAACCCTTCAAGATTCTGAACCGTCGAGGAGAAGTGTCGTATCAATTAGAACTACCCGAAGAGATGTCAGCTGTGCACAATGTGTTCCATATCTCGTTACTTCGCAAGTGTCTCGAAGTCCCAGAGAAGACCGAAGTGTTCAAGAACATCAATCACCGGACCATAGAGATCAACGATGACCTGACCTATCCCGAAGTACCCATCCGTATTTTGGAAGAAGTTTTCAGAACTACCCGAACCCGAAGCATCAAGTTTCTCAAGATTCAGTGGAGCAACCACACAGAAGAGGAAGCTACCTGGGAGCGCGAAGATCACATCAGGACGGAATTTCCCGATCTCTTCAAATCCTAGGTAATCTTTTCGTCCTTTTTCAAATCTCGGGACAAGATTTTGTTTAAGGGGGGAAGGTTTGTAACATCCCAAAAATACTAAACTTGAATCATCAAACTCTAATCATCAAATTTAGGGTTAACAAAAACTTTTCTAAATAAAAATATGAATGCATGCATGTGAGTATGCATTTCATTTAGAATTCTTTTGAACCAACTTGTTTGTGTGTTCCTTTGCTTGTAAATGGATCCTTAGGTCAAATAAACATCATCTAAACAATTCCCAAACTTTTCTCAAAGACAAATAAATCAAAACAAAGATAAATGAGTGAATGGTCATTTTGACCAATTTAACTCCCATGCCTACTTTGGCTGTCTCAAACTTTCAGAACTTAACTGAAACTTTTCTGGACTTTGCACCCCTTGATTGTACTCATAACAAAGTATCAAGGCCCACTTTGTGATCATCCAGAAACATTCAAATGCATAGTTTAAAGGACAGTTCAAAATTGAATCTTTATCATATGAGAAGATCCCACTTTTTCAAAAACCACTCAAACAAGCTCAACTTTCAAAAACCCAAGCATCTGCAAACTCACCAGCACCAACCTAGCACACCCACCAAAAATCTTTTCAAAATTCAAAACTTGAATTCTTGCGGCCATTTCATCAAACACCTTGCAGATACAAATCAAACAAAATCCAAACACTATTATGAGCAGTGATTCTTGCCTAACTTGTTCCCTCTCTAGCTCACAGCAACCTCAGTAGATCATCTAGCTAACTAAACCAAGCACTAGCCCCACTGTAAGCTTGGCAATGCCATCAATGGTGAACAGCCGAAGCTCACCATGCCACCCCAGTGTAGACAGCAATCTAGGAGAGAAACTAGCCGTGCCAACCTTGTCTGGAAGATCACCCATGCCTCACTGCCCCCTCTCGACCAGCCCTGCCTCGAAGACACCGACCAGAGCACCCAGGAACGCCGCGCCCGTGCCTCTGTCAACCATGCCGAGCATGCGCCAGAGCGCCACACTCGACCGACACCCACAGACCGCGCGCCGCCCTCGCCGCGTGCATACGTGATCACCACCGTCCCAGAAACCCCGCAGACACGCTCGTTCGCCGTCGCGCGGACCACGCGTGCTGTGCGCCATTAAATCTTCCGTCGGGCACGCGCAGAGCACCGTCGCGTTCCCACCAAACCACACTGCCCGACATCTCGCCACCATGTCGTTGAGCATCGCCAGGGAGCACCGCACCGCCCCTACCGTCGCCCACGCCGATAGCCGTCTGTACCATTGACCACGACGAGCTCACCTTGTGCCCCGTCGGTCCCCTCTCGCCACTATAAATAGAGGCCACCCCCAGCCGAATTGAGCACACCATCTCACTCTCCTATCTTCACTAATCGTCCCACCCCGTTGCCGGAGCAAGGCAAGAAGCACTTTGCCGGAATTTCACCGGAGCCCGCCGCCTCTGGAGAAGAAGGAAGCCAGCGATTGGAGCCGCCCCAGGAGAAGCTGCCGGTACCATGAGGTTCGCCGTCGTCGACTTCGTCGTTCGCCCGCCTCGCCGACCCTCACCTGAACCCCGGTGAGCCCCCAACGACCCTCACTGACCGTGCTAGGTTTCTGTCTCGCCGGCGTTGCCCAACGTCGACGATGACCCTCAGCCGTTGGATTAGAACCAGATCGAACGCCCCACATCGCCCCATACCGCTTCGCACCCCCCGGTCTCACTGACGCGCGGGGACAACCACTTAACCAGCTCGCGTAAGCGTTGTGCTTAGCAGGCCGGCCCAGTATCGCTTCCCGCGTAGCCCAGTTATTTGAATTTAACCTTTTCCATTTTATTTCAAACACACTTCTGTACCCAGTTTCAAAAATCAACCCAGGTCGATTCAGTGAACCAAATTTAATGAAACCAATTTTTTTAGAAAGGTCTGGGAATGCTGAATCCAAGCCCGTTGGATTCAAGTCATTTGGATCTGTAGATCATCCATGGTAAAAATAACAAGACAGAAGCTTTTCTGCATTCAAACATTTTTCAAATTTAAACCATAATAGCTTTTGAGTTGATTCCAACTCTCAAAAATCACATTTAACCATACCTTTCAGAATATATAAAAATATATAGGTTTACTTACAGAAATAATGTTCAAGTAATAAAAGAATGCTACATAGGCATTTCTAGTCACTTTATTTAATTAAAATAAAAGGGTAAAACCTTATTAAATTGTGGCACCACTTTAAATCACATTCCCATGGACTAAAATATGTGGTGATGACATGTGTCAACATGATCCCATGTTTGGTTTGGAGAATATTAAATCTTAAGTAGTTTTTCAACGAGTAGAAATTACTTTTCTAAAAATAAAAGGAATTAAACCAAGCTTTAATCTTGGAATGTTAGTGATGATGCTAGATCATCTATAGGACCCTTTTGTGTGATGATTGCAAGTAGTTAAGTATTGTTTGGTGATTGTGTACATCATATTTATTTATAGACGCTAGTACCGACCAAGGATACGAGGAAGAAGGAGGATACTACGAAGAAGAAGCCGAGGAGAACTTCAACCACTGCTCTGCACAAGGCAAGCTAACACTTGCAAGATACTCTACTTTAGCAAGATTTACTAACTAAGTGGACCAATTAAAGCTAACACTTGCAATTATGAGAGTTAAATAACCTATGCAATGCACTAAGCATGCTTGGTTAGATACATTTGATGACACCCAATCCTAGTTTTACTTGCAGGCTTAGTACTTTATTCTTTATCAAAGCTCTTACTTAGAGTTTACTGGAATAAATGGTAGATACTAGAAGGATAATTGAAGGTTGCATAAAGAGCATAAAATTTGGCCTAAGCTAGATAATCTTGATGTCATCCCAAGGCATGAGATTGAACTTAGTTGAAACTCCACTAGTTTACCACCCCTCATTAGTACTTACCCCCAATTGTAGATGCTAGTGCTAAGCATAAAACTTGATCAACTTTAGATGGGAATACTTGGTAAAAATGGTTATGAAAACCTTGGAATGATGGATCATTCTATTGAAATGTTTTTGACATGTGTTTCTGAGCACCAGATGATTTTGGTGATGAAAATGTTGAGGCATGAGCCTTAGCCCTTTATAAAACTGATGGTTGTCTGGATGCGATACCATTCCAATTTTATCGTACAACCACAATAACCGAAGATTGGGTAGGGCTTGACTGTAAACTTATATACCTTAGTATTAGTTCCCTCGTGGCCAAGGTCTGAGCTGAGGCTACCTTGTGAAGATTGTCCACCTGTGCAGTACCCAAGATGACAGTTGGTCATGGTTGGGAGGCCAAACTCACAGGAGAGGTGCTTATACTAGGGCGTGTAATTGAAAGGTTAGGATTGATTATCCGCATACTGAGTATGGTGAATTCAGGATTTGTTCCTGACGGATGTATCAAATGTTGTGGTGAAAGTGTACAATCTCTGCAGAGTGTCAAACTATTCGAATAGCCGCGTCCGCGGTTATGGACAGTTGGAGTGGCCATACTGTTCCCCTGTCAGATGTTTTCAAAAGACTTGTGAAATGAATTGAGACTTTGACTTGACCACAACAGGGTTGTGATATGAAATACAAGTTTCCTACTTAGGAGTTATTAAAATTGTGACTAGCTTCTCTTGCTTCTCATCTTAGTAGAAATAAATCTGGCTTTTGCAAAACAACCTTAGAGCCTAGTGTCCTATTATCAAAAAAACCCTTCACCTGTTAGTATTATTTTGCGAGTACTTAAAGAGTACTCATGGCTTTGTCCCTGGCTATTCCCGTGGCCAGACTATGAAGAGGAGTACCTGGAGGATGGACCCCAGGAAGGTTACGACAACTAGGATCATCTCCCATCATCAGCATTGCCTGTGATCCCAAAGATGGAGCTTCGCTACGCTACCGTTATTATTACGTATTCCGCTGCTTGAAGTTGTATTAAGAACTGGATCATGAGATCCCTATTTGTGTAAGAACTTATGTACAGTTTGTAATGGATGATGTACTATGGTATCCAATTCTGTTATGTCTCGCAAAAATGGTAATCCTGGGATTGTGATGTATGGCATAACAGGCATCTGGGATTAAAAATCCGGGTGTTCACACGTGTTGTCACGGGGAACATTTTCAATATTGCACTTGTACTCTGTACACAGTTGATATCGTTCTCTTTTGTCTATGGATGTCAACGGTGTGAAATAAAGATGGAACTTGTAAGTCCATGGAGTCTGTATTCTGTGTTAGAGAAATGCCTGGGCCGCTAGACTAAGCCATGCCTAATCATGGTGGAAACTTGCAGTATCACCGTAGTGAGCCATCTATGAAGCATCCTCAATAAAAATATATGCATATAGTAAATAAAAAGATCGTTGAGATGCTCATTGTTTGCTTGTATTGTAATTTTGGTTATGGGAAAGCTCCTGTACCATGTGCAAGGGGTACCCCGTTGGCGGTTCTCAATGATATGCAAATACTTATAATGACAAGAACTTACATGGGCCCAAAGTTGAGTATGCATGAGGAGTGGCCCTCGTATTCAAGGGACATGAGATTGCCAACTTATATTTCGTCAAGCATATACTCCATCTTTGTTCACTTTAACCTTAATCATCTCAATATGCTTATGATATGGGCAATGAGTGCTCAAAGCTAGTAAGTACCATAATCTTTTGGAAGCTCTTTATGACTTGTAATCCCTGCTACCCTCTAAGAAGGGACCTTTCTCCTAGTTACCAAGTTGAGTCAGTAAACCTACTTCCTCTCTATCTCCAGCAAGCTTTTTAGTTGTTGTGTTTCAAGCATTCATATGGTGATTTATTCAATCATGTTCTTTATCTTCCTTGTTTACAAAAAAATCCTATCTATTGAGTATTACTTTGAAAGCCTTCACTTGTGAAAAACCTTTTTAAGCAAAGAGTGCTCCTGTTTTGAAACTTCTACAAAAAGCTTTTGTGAAACTGTTTACCAGGTGTTCTCTGACCAAGAACAAGTTTGCCAATTCCAATTATGATTTATCTTTATGCATCTATATTGTGACTGTTGTACTTGGTTGCAAGCTAAGTTATATAATGGTGAGTTGCTTTCTTCTATGAGTTGTGCAATGGTAAGTGTGATGCTTCTTGTTTATATTCTTTTATCGACACTTCACTCCGTAAACCCGTGGACATGTTTACTGAGCTCAGTTTTCGCTTGGGGACAAGCGAAGTCTAAGCTTGGGGGAGTTGATACACCCAATTTGCATCACTTTTCTATATCATAATTTACCTCTATTCATTTATATTTGTCTTATTGATACGTCCAAAACGTATCTACTTTCTCGAACACTTTGCTATTGTTTCTTCTCTAAACTTGTGGGATTTGGATACAACTAACATGGACTGACGCTGTTTTCAGCAGAATTACCTTGGTGTCTTGTTTTTGTCCAGAAAATGAACTATCAGGAAAAATCCTGGAAAATATGCCAAAATACTATTTCTCACCAGAAGATCCACGGAGCCACAAGGGGAGAGAGAGAGGAGGCCTGGGGGGCCCAGACCCACCCTAGGCGCGGGCCCACCTGACCCCGCGCCTAGAGGGGGTTTGGCCACCCCAGGCGGTTCCTAGGCGTCCCTCCACGCCTATAAGTTGCCTTCTGACCTAAAAACTCAGTGGGGTTCGATAGTTTTCCAGAAAGAGTTCCACTCCGCCGCTGCCACCAGAAACCAAGATTCGGATCTAGAAACTCTGTTCTGACACCCTGCCGGGACAGGGAATTTGGAGAGGATCATCGCCATCGTCATCACCAACGCATCTCCATCAACCACCGATGTTTCCCTCATCCATGAGTAAGTAATCCCCCGCTGTAGGCTTGGGGATGGTAGGGATTGGATGAGTTCTATCATGTAATCGAATAAGATTGTTAGGGCATAGTGCCTAGTATCTCTATTAGTGCTATTTGACTTTGTTGCAACTTGTTGTGCTTAATGCTTGTCACTAGGGCCCGAGTGCCATGATCTTAGATCTGAACTTATTATTGAATCATTATGATAGTATTATTTGTGATCTTATCTGCAAGTTGTGTACACATATCATTGTCCGGATCCAAAGGCCCCAAAGTGACAATAATTGGGACAACCGGAGGGGATGGCTGTGGTGTGAGGATCACATGTGTTCACGGAGTGTTAATGCTTTGCTCCGGTGCTCTATTAAAAGGAGCACCTTAATTGCCAGTAGTTCCCTAAAGTCCCCGCTGCCACGGGCTGGCTGGACAGAAGATGTTGTGCAAGTTCTCATTGCGAGCACGTATGACTATATATGGAGCACATGCGTAGGATTGTTTAGTACTTGGATGCTTGTTATTATTTATCTGCAATGCCCTAGATCTTCAAGTTACATGTTTAGACTCGTCCATGCAACGCCCGTCATCCATCCCTATGCCTACCGCACTCGAATCCTACTGTTACCGTTATTGTTACTATTGCTCATGTTTCACTGTTACTGTTGTTGTTGTTGCTTTGCTACTGATAAACTTCCGTGAGAAAGAATATTTCTAGGTGCAGCTGAACTGACAACTCAGTTGTTAAGGCTTGCAAGTATTCTTTGGCTCCCCTTGTGTCGAATCAATAAATTGGGTAGTACTACCTGCAAAGACTGTTGCGATCCCCTACACTTGTGAGTCATCAAGACTATTTTCTGGCGCCGTTGCCGGGGAGCATAGATTTATTTGTAAGTTCACTTGGATCTATTATTGTTCACTGCTACTCCTTTCATCATGGGGAAGTATCGTGATGGAAAGTTCTCTATTTTACCATCCACCACAAGAAGAGGTATAGTCCTAAACACCTCTTCTGCTCTTGATTCGCAGTCTGTTATAAGTAAGCTTGTTACACCACCACCACATACTCATGCTACACAAATTGCTACTACTGCTGAGTCTGAAACTGCTTTTGATGCTCATGATGTTACTTCTACTGTGCTTGATGCGAGTGGTTCATTAGGTCCTTTTCTAGATGCTACTATGGCTAGTCTAGGAAATGCCGAAACTCCCAGTGAAGGCACTGTTACACCTGTTAGCTCACCTGAGGCTAGTGAGAGTTATGATATTAATGATGGTTACATTGAGTTCAATGATGATTTTGTTGAAGTGTGCCGAAACACACATGGTACTAGTGCTATGAAGAGTCTCTTTGCTAGACGTACTATTATGCCTAAGTTGTCCTCTGATCCTAAGTTTGCCACCTCTCCTATAGATATTAAAGACGAAGATTATGATTTCTCTCTTGATTTCTCTTATTTAGATATTGTTGAGAAATAACCTTTTTGTGGGACTGAAAATGAGAGTGTTGTGGCTCATATGAATGAGATTTCTACTATGAGTGCTTTATTCTCTGATGATTTTAAGATGCGCAAGTACTTTGGTGCTAAGATCTTCCCTTTTTCACTAAAAAGAGAAGCTAGGGCTTGGTTTAATAGATTACCTCTTGGTTCTATTGATAGCCCTGCTTGCTTGATCGCTTCTTTCTTCCATAAATATTTTCCTCCCAGTGCTAGACATGCTGCTTTGTAGAGACTTTTTTTTTATTTTAAACAGGGAGAAGAAGAGAAATTACCTGAGTCATGGAAAAGATTATGTGCCTTGATTCATGCACATCCTGGATTACATGGTTATACCCCATGGGTACAAGACCTTAGCATACCTGGTCCAGTCCAAGGAAGGTCCACAAGAATATACATGACCCATGAAGACTTTCAGGTGGCCCAAGCCCAGGATGTTTTTGGATCCTTGGAGAGCAAGACTAGAATAGATAGGATATTCAAAGGGGCAAACCCTAAAACTTGTAACCGACTCGATCTGTGCCCGAGACCTGCCTACCTCTATATAAAAGCTAGGAGGGCACGACGAGGAGGGCACCTCTCATACCATCGCATACACACCTTCACACCAGATTACATCTGCGCACCCCTATAACTTTCGGTTCCGCCGTAATCAAGAGCAGACAAGCAGGAGTATGGTTTTCCCTCCAGGGGCCTGAACCTGGGTAAACCTCGTGTCCCCATATTGCTTGTTTGCTAACCGCTCCGCGATCTCTAGCATCCTCATCTTCCCCAAAACCTAAGCTCATAACAATGAGCATTGACGAGATTAAACCTCGTCAATTGGCGCCGTCCGTGGGGACTGGGGGGCGCTGATCGTACGATCGTGATGGTCCCATCACCAGCAATCTACAATTCGTCAGCTACTGTAGACCAGATTTGGCGCAAGGATCAACATCAGCACGCCGCGCTCTTGCCCGGATGACCGGATCTCAGTGTTGCGGCCGACAATATGTCCTACGTGCGTTGACGCTGGGTGGCCAAGCTCAACAAAAATCCTAGAAGCTATCCGACTCATCTTGGCGGCTGCCACAGTTACGATACTAACCGGGATCGGAAAATCTAGTCGCGGTGCAAAGGCAAACACACGGACAGGACTTAGTTTACAACAATGAGAAAAACAGTCCAAGTCCTATACGACAAAGGATGCCAGCTCAAGAATATTGATTAGATCAGGTTGGTTGGAACCAGCCGAGAGTAAATCATGCAAGAGACTTCTTCATGTGGACCAATTAAGAAAAGAATAAAGGAATCAATGAAGCTTCGCGTGAGGGATATAAAAAAAACAAGTTACGGGTGGAAGCTATTTATGTACGTACCTACGTACACATTATTCAACTAAGAACGATCGTCAAATCAATACAGTGTTACACCATGTCGGTCGATGACGGTCCAGTACTCAAACATCTCGACATCAAAACTGCCATCGTGCTTCGACCTGGTCCGCCATTCGACCCGCTGTCGCCTTGGTTTTAATCTCAATAAGTCACATTCGCCACGCGACTCCGGTCCGCCGCGTTGACTACGTTCGCCGCGCGACTCCATCGACCTCAACTACACGCTCGCTCCATCTGACCTGCCGGTCGCATCGGCTTCCGCAACCGCAACCTACCAGTTGTATCAGCTCCAGTGGCCCATCGACTACACTCGGGGTCTGCATCGACACGTCGGTTGCGTCGTCTCCATCAACCGCGCGGTACGCATGGGGGATGAGCCCACTTGGCCATACGACTCGCGCCCATCGACCTGTTGCGGTTTTCGACTGCGACGATCCTCTGTTGTCTTCAACTGCGATGACCTGCTGCATCTTTCGGATGCGGTGACCCGATGTGATCTTCGATTGCGGCGACCGGTTGCATCGGCTTTAGTGACCGTGAATCAGGGGGTCCTTCGACTCCGGTCATCCTATACGATATTCGGCTCCAATGACTCGGGGGCTCCCTCCGCTTCCGCGACCAGCTGCGGTCTTCGGCTCCAGCAACCCGATGTAGTCTTCGGCTCCGACGAACTATGTGGCCTTCGGCTGTGGTGACCTGCTGCATTCTTCGGACGAGACAACCCAGTGTGGTCTTCGATTGCGACAATCTTCGGATGCGGAACTCGCTGCCACCATCGACCCCAGGAACTCGTCGCTGCTATGACTGCGGTCCGTCGCGTCGACTATGTCCGCCGCGTGACCCGCTACCGCATCACTCCGTTCACGACAACTACCAATAAAGCTAAGTTTTCCTCTACTTATAGCTGATTTCTTTTTTAACTCGCACTCGAAACACTCGGGGGCTGCGCCCTCTTCGAGTAACCTAATGTGCCATCGGCTCCACGCACTCGAGCACCTCGAACACGACAGCCCGAGTAGCTGATTCTGTCTGATCGTCGAATCCTTGAACTCCGAGTGTCTCGGCAAGGTACTGAGACTAAGGGTAATCAGGTTAACGAAAAGGCCTAGCATACAGTGCAACTGTGTCGACTCGATCGACACGAGAATCTTACTATACAAGCCGACAGGCAAATATTCTTTCCAAGATACAAGTACTTCATAATTCTTTATGTTTTTTGCAGATTACAAGGACGACGACTGCGCCGAGCTATTCTATTAGGTCCTCCAACAGGAGTCGACAAAAGAACTGGCTACGCCATACACCCAAGACTCGAGTCGAGTCACTCCTCGGATGGTTGCATATCTTGATGCTACAAAGACGCGACGTTGGTCGCGCACCTGACAGAAGAAACGGTGTCGACTTCACCCGCAATGTCGAGTCCCTCTGGCTAAAATGCCGCATCACTCCGCTATGTTGACTCATGTCTCCTTATGCATGAGACGCTGACTCAATGCACTTCCGGATCAGTGGTTTCTCCTCGTATGAGTCTCCACTCGAGTCTGCGACTCGACTAGACACTCAGGGGCTACTCCTATCAGGAGCGCTGGTCGCGCACCCGATGTACTTCTGGGTCAGCGGTACGCCCACGAGATTGCCGACTACAACTGCACAATACAAGACTCGAGTCTCTGCCCGAGTCTATGACTCCGCCAGACACTCGGGGGCTACTCCAAACTGGAGCGATGGTCGCGCATATACAATATCTTCGAGTGGCACGCTTCGATTCCTCACTCGAATCAACGATTCGACTAAGGACTTGGGGGCTACTCCCATAGGGAGCGCTAGTCGCGCACTAAAAAAATGAAGGCATTCAGGGCATCTGCAAGGTCATCCGAAGAACTTCCGGATCTCCATATCACGCAATCGATGACTATAAGTCTCTGCTCGAGTCTACGACTCGAACAGACACTCGGGGGCTACTCCCATAGGGAGCGCTGGTCGCGCATCCTACGAATTCTTCGACTGCGATCCTTCGGATCAGCATGAAAAAACTTTTCGACAACTTTGCCCCAGTTAACGTTAAGTGAGTAATATCCTCCTTGGCCACCCAAAACACCTCTGCGGTGATAAACATTCAGATAATGTGTCTGCGATGCAAAGATAAGACCTACAGATACCATATGATGGCCTGGCAACGCACACGACTGCGCTCTGCTGGTAAAAATCCGTGATCGCAGACGCGATGAAAATCCTGACGGACGCGTTGGGTACATCATTTGAAAATTACTGGAAGTCTACTCCTATAAGTCCTCAACGGCCTGAGTTGAATTACACCAGAATTTGTTTCGGGTTCGAGTCGAGGGACTCGAATCTAAAGAAGATCGTGTTGTTTTGTCCTAAGACAGTTAACTGGCCCTGATCCGTCGGGAAAGTCAGGCACACGCATCAACAATCCCTACACACTAAAATCATTCTCTGATAAACAGGAAACAACTGCACCGAAAGATTGAAGAGTCCTCAGCCGAATATATGATTCGATTGAACACTCAGGGGCTACTGACATGGTTATACCCCACGGGTACAAGACCTTAGCATACCTGGTCCAACGCAAGGAAGTCTCACAAGAATATACACGGCCCATGAAGACTTTCGGGTGGCCCAAGCCCAGGATGTTTTCGGATCCTTGGAGAGCAAGACTAGAATAGATAGGATATTCAAAGGGGCAACCCTAAAACCTATAACCGACTTGATATGTGCCCGGGACCTACCTACCTCTATATAAAGGATAGGAGGGCACGACGAGGAGGGCACGTCTCATACCACCGCATACACACCTTCACGCCAGATTACATCTGCGCACCCCTATAACTTTCGGTTCCGCCGTAATCAAGAGCAGACAAGCAGGAGTAGGGTTTTCCCTCCGGGGGCCTGAACCTGGGTAAACCTCGTGTCCCCATGTTGCTTGTTTGCTAACCGTTCCGCGATCTCCAGCATCCCCATCTTCTCCAAAACCCAAGCTCATAACAATGGGCATTGACAAGATTAAACCTCGTCACTGGATGTCCATTACCTAAAAATGAGCTTCTTGATCTTTATTATAATGGACTAACTGATGATTCTAGGACCTACCTAGATAGCTTTGCTAACTGTGTTTTCAAGAAAAGGACTCCTACAGATGCTGAAGAATTAATAACCAAGATAAGCAAGAATTATGATGATTGGACTTCAACTGAGCTGAATACACCTGAGCCTATTACTCCTGAACCAGTTGTTCCTGAACCAGTTCCAACACCAACAATAAATAAGAGGGGAGTTATTGCATTAAATGATGAAGTGATGAAGGAAGCTAAGAAGTGTCTAAAGGAGAAAGGTATTAGAGCTGAAGATGTGAAGAATCTACCTCCTATAGAAGAATTATGTAAGCCAATTCCCCACTCATCTACTATTGAGGTACACTCTCTCCAACACTTTGATGAAGGTGTATTCCTTATGGTAAGCCTCCTGATCAATGCTTAGAGGAACTTGACATTTTTATTGTTAAACAAGGTCACTTTAATAAACAAGTTTAGAATCATTTATTGGAAAACTCTAGAGCTATCCATGAGTTGAAAGATATTGTGAAAGAACTTCTAATGATATTAAAATGCTTTGTAAACACTTTCAAATGGTTCAAACTCAACTTGATCAACTTGCTAAGGTACAAAAGGATATGCTAGTTAATGCTTCAGGAGATAAACATGCTTATGGAATTATGACTAGAAGTGGTATAGCTACTCAAGATCATTTATATCCTGAAGGACACCCTAAAAGGATTGAGCAGGATTCTCAAAAAGGTGAAGATAGTGGTAGTCCTCGTAAGAGAAATAAAAAGATACATAAGATAGTTGAGGAACCACTTGAACCTGCTATAGATCCTAATAGTATATCTATCTCTCATACTGAAATTGAGAATGGTAATAATAATGATGCTCCTGATAAGGAGAAAGGTGAGGAAGAACCTGAGAAGCACACTAAGAACACTAGGTACACTAAGGAAGATTTTATTGCTAATAAACATGGTAAAGAGAGAGAACCTTGGGTGCAGAAACCTATGCCTTTTCCAGGTAAGAAACACAAGTAAAAGGAGGAAAAACACTACAGCAAGTTTTGTGAGTGGATGAAGCCTTTATTCTTGCAAATTCCTTTGACTGATGCTATTAAATTGCCTCCTTATTCAAAGTATATGAAGGATATTGTCTCTAATAAAAGGAAGATTCCTAATGAGGATATTTCTACTCTACTTGCTAATTATTCCTTCAATGGTAAGGTTCCAAAGAAACTTGGTGATCCAGTTATACCAACTATTCCTTGCTGCATTAAGAATAATTATGTTAGAACTGCTTTAATCACTAAGTTTTCACATGACAAAATAGTTTTTAATTGGAAGATAGTTGAAAACAAGAATATACTTGGAATGGTGTAACACACCATGCATAGGAGTTTATAGTGGACACTTTGGAATAACTTGGTTTCTTGGGAGTTGGAGGCATGAGTAGAACTTACTCATACAAGTGGAGGCTAGCAAAAGACTGGAGCAACCAACTAAGAGATCAATAATGGCCATAATCATGCAGTGCAACAAAGCATACTAATCAAAGCAAATATTGGTACTACAAGTCAAGGACTAAATGATCATAGAGGCTAATGGTGACTTGTGAGAGTCATAACATGGTGTAAGCATGTGCCCAGTCAACCCAAGCAAATCATCAAAGAAGAATACCACAATACTATGCTTTTGCATGCTAAAACAACGCATAATTTATTCAAGGCATACTAAGCAATCCCAATTGTTTGGAACAAGACATGCTACATCAATAATTACTAAGCATAATGCAAAAACAACATTTAGCATGTCATGCTAAAGTCTAAGTCACAGTCAATGCAAGCTCCTCTTGCACTTCAAGCAAGAACTTACTACTCCTTTCCAAACACCAAGCAACCTTATTTGCAAAACAACACAGCAAGAACGGGGGTCCAAACTACTAAAGGAAACTAAACAAACTAATCAAATCAAACAAAAACTAAGACGCTCCAAGAACAACATAACTGTGCATGAAACAATAAAAACGAAGTGTCTAGATAGTCCTAAGCTTTTTATTGATGAAGAAAGGGATGCCTTGGGCATCCCCAAGCTTTCACACTTGTACCTCTTGGATATTTCTTGGGTGACACCATGGTGGCATCCCCAAGCTTGAGCTTTTGTCCATTCTTCATCTCATTGCATCATTCTCTCTTTACACCTGAAAAATTTTCTTCATACAAAACTTCACACAATCTTCATTAGCGACATTAGCTTATTCAAAAGATATTAGATCACTGGCAAAGCTTTGGAACAGCAAGAATTTTCATTAAAAACACAAGTACTGTAGTAACTCCTTCAAAAAAAACTTAATTTACCTGAAGAGAGCTCAAAAAGGAATCAATAAGAAGCAAATGCAAATAATGGCAGAAATCTGTCAAAACAGACCAGCAGGTAGAAATAGATTTTTTCGAACATATTCTGTGGGTCAAATCAAAAAGTATTGAACTAACAAAAGTTAGCTAACATACTGGGGGATTTATTAGTAAATTCTGAGCTCAATCCGAGTTAGAGAGACTCCTCACGATGTTTTTTGGTGGAGGACAGAAATCTGTTTCGGGACAGCAACTCTCCAAATCTTACTTCCCTCTCATTAGAGGTCATTCTTGGCACAAAAAGCAAAAAAAAAGGATAAGGAGAGGTAATTACTGAAGTAATAAATTCCAATACTCAAGGAAACTCTTGGATTATCTCCCAACAAGTACTTTTCTTTAACGCCTTTAAGTTAGCACAAGAAGCAAGAAGAATCAAGTATTTTTTAATGAAGAAGCATTAACATTCATACCTGCAAATTCTTCAACTATGAAAGGTATCTCATCCAAATGGGTCTTGGAGGATCCCTTCTCATCTCTCTTTGGTGTACGACCTTCATCAAAAAGATTTTCAGGAGCAATCCAATCAAAATTCTTTTCAAAGGCTTCATGCATTCCAACAAGCTTAAAGGAAATGGGTATATTGAATTCTTCTCTAGGCTTAGTTTTATCAGAAATACCCACAACATCTACACTTGAGCCTAGCATATTGAAACACTCAAAAACCTTTTTGGCTTCCCTAGCAACATCATGGAATTATTTTGAAAAAGTTTCAAGGATGAATTCCCTCTTTTCAGCATTCTTCTCTTCTTTTAGTTTTAGGAATAAAAATTGTATGAAGGGATTAAGGCTAACAAACCTAGCCTCCAACATATGAACTAAATAAGCTGCAGCAATCTCATAATTAGGAGCAAGCTCTGCTATAGATTTATCCTCAATATCCTCATGCTTGCTAACATAATTAAAGAATTCTTCAATATTATCTTTCCCAATTATGGAGCCACTACCTATTGCAAGGTCTATCTGGGTGAACTTGGGGAGCAACATGGTGAGCTAGAGTAAGGTGGCAACTAGAGCAGGAACTAATTTTTTTATGTTTTTGAATAAAGCAAGCAAACCAAACTAGACTAATTTTTTTGGGTTTTTGAAAAGAGGCAAACAAAACCAAACAAAAGAAACAAAGCAAACTAAAAACAAAGTAAAGATAAAGGAAGTGAAGGACTCCCCTAGTGAAGACGTCCTTAGCCTCCCCGACAACGGCGCTAGAAAAAGGTTGATGGCGCCCACCACTTATCGTGGGATGCTTTGTTGGAAACCCCAAGAGCAAGGTATGAAGCAGCACATCAGCAAGTTTCCCTCAGTAAGAAACCGAGGTTATCGAACCAGTAGGAGGAAGGAAATGTCACACAGGTGTTGCAAGAAACGTGGAGACCTGCACAACACAAACTCAAGAATTTGCCCCAACAAATCAGTGAGGTTGTCAAGCTCACCGGTTGCTGTAAAAAAGGATTAAACGTATGGTGTGGAAGGTAATGGTGGTTTGCATCAAGTAAACAGTAATAGTGGAAGATGTATCAATGGTAAAGATTGGACCGGGGTCCATAGTTCACTAGAGGTGTTGTCCTTAAATAAACAACATGGCATGAAGGGTAAACAAATTACAACAGGGAAATTGACAGGAACTGAGCAAGGAATAACAATGAAATTACTAGTTAGAAAGATCCTATGAGGCTGATTGGGCAATACAACATTATACATAGACCGCCATCCAACTGCATCTATGACTAGAAGTCCACCTTCAGGTTATCATCCGAACCCCCTCCAGTATTAAGTTGCAAGCAACAGACATCTACTTTCAGCAAAGTGTGTAAGGTAAACAGTCCACATGTTCTATGAACAAGAGACCGTTGTTTTCTCCCTAGTAGCAACAACATATCTACAACCGAAGAGATTATTGTCACTTCCCTTGGAAACTAGAGGCATGAACCCACTATCGAGCATAAGTACCCCCTCTTGGAGTCACTAGCAACTACTTGGCCAATATAACCACTAGCAACAGAGAGCATGCAAGATCACAAAAAACACAGACATGATAGAATCATAAAGATAAAACCATTAATCAAACCAACATAATAATCTCAATATCCATCAGATCCCCGCAAACACAACATGCATGATTACAAATAGATTAGATCTTGATCATGAACAGAGCTCACAAGATCTATACATGAAAGCACAAAGGAGGAGATACAACCATCTAGCTACTACATGGACCCATAGTCCAAGGTGGAACTACTCACGCATCATACCGGAGAGAAGGCCTCCGGGATGATCTCCCCTCCGGCAGGGTGCCGGGAAGAACTTCAGATCCCCCCTGATCTAGGGACAATGGTGGCGGCGGCTATTGACGGTTTCGTGGATTTCTGATCGAGTACTCAGGGTTTCTGTATCGGGGGCTTCTTATAGCCGAAGGGGGAGGCCGAGGAGGCAGCCAGGGCAGGCAAACCCTAGCCAGGCGCGGGCTAGGGCCCACCCGCGTCTAGGGTGGATTTGGCCCCCTGGCTGGCCTCCCGGGCTCCCCTCTAGACTTCTTGTTCCCCATGGAAAGTTATTGACTTTGTCCTTCGTCCCGTCCAATTCCGAGAATATTTCTTTACTAACTTTTCTAAAACCAAAAATAGCAGAAAACAGGCATCTGGCACTGTTGCAACTTGTTAGTAGGTTAGTACCAGAAAACATGTAAAAAGCACCTCAAAGTGTGTACAAGTAAAGCAAAGCAATACTAAACAAGCATGGATCATCAAAAAGTATAGATACGTTTCCAACGTATCAAGAGCTTCTTTAGTTTTTCTTTTGGTTTGCTTTTGCTTCTTCTGAAAAAACTATTTCTGCGAGAAAATCAATTTTCATACCCTAAAAATTGGCCAAAAATAAAGTTTCCCGAAAAATCCCAAAAAATTCAAAATAAATTTTTCCTTGAAAAAAAGGGGTAGAGAGGTACCAGAGGTGACCCAGGGGGCCACCCCAAGCCACCACACCTATGGTAGGCGCGGGCCCACCACTAGTGGCGCCTAGGGGGGGTATGTTCCACATGGGCCCCTCCAGGCTGCCTCCTCAAAGCCACCTTCTTTCTCTCTCCCGAAAAACACCGGAAAACTTTCTCAAGATCGAGTTCTTGCTATTATTGCTCGCAATTTTCGATCTCCTTTTTTAGCCCATCTCAAGTGCTGATTTTTGGAGGGTTTGCTCCTTGGTATGTGCCTCCTCCACTTGTCCAATTAGATTTGCGATTGGTAGATTGTATCTTGAGTATTTTGCTTCTATAGGTGACAGGTTGTTTGAGCTTGCATGCTTGTTCTATGCTTAGAAACTTTGTTTTGATGCATGCGTAGTCCTCTAGCAAGTTCCTATAGTAGTTGCTCATCATTTATCAACTTAGAAATCACTTTGTTTTGATGGTTGTTTAAAAATTTCAGAATAGGGAAGTCATGGACCACCACACCTTTGGTGACATTTTTGAGAGTGATGCACCCAGAAGGGCAAGTCTTCCAAGGTCATCCACCAGTTCTAGAACCTCATACAATGAGGATCTCATCACTCCGCGGTTTGATAACGAGGGATATGAAGGGGATGCGCACCCCTCCACCTTTCCTTGTCAAACTTTCTTGCGAGCTGCTGGGATTCTTAACGATTTCATGACTTTGATTGAGAGGGCTGGCCTAACAAGTTTCATGAAGGATGAGAGCACACAATATGCTTTGCTTACTAAAACATTTGTGGAGAGTTTCTCATTTACTAATAGTTT
This sequence comes from Avena sativa, assembly GCA_916181665.1. Lineage (NCBI taxonomy): Eukaryota > Viridiplantae > Streptophyta > Magnoliopsida > Poales > Poaceae > Avena > Avena sativa. The sequence goes on along the minus strand of OV702283.1, from coordinate 405,752,697 downwards.
GTTCAAGCCTACTGTGTCTTTCAAAATCTATGGCAGGGCTCATGCTATGACTTTGAAGCAATTTTGCAAAGCCTTGGGACTGGGTACAACTGGATCATCAAAAAAGATTACAGCTCTACCTGCTGATTTGTTAGAGCTTTACCGAGGAATAACCAATGATGATGACCGTAGAGCTCAGCGAGAGAAGATAAAGAACATTCAACTTCCAGCCATTAGGTACTTTGCCTACTATCTAGCCACAAGTGTTCTTGGTAGGTAGAACACTAGTAATATCTCCAACTATCATCTAGCCTTTTTAGCTGTTGCGCTTAACAATGAGGACAATATAATCTTGGTTCTCTCATTGCTCGTTGTCTAGATGCTAAAGCACCCATTTATGGGGGAATTATTGCTACTCGCATTGCTGCTGCCTTGAATATTGCTGTTGATACACATGATATAGTTTTGACTTCTCATAGGCTTGATCTTGCTACCATGAAGGCACATCACTTTGTCACCACTAGCTCTACTCTTGAGAACTTGGTTTATAGAATGTTGTTTACTGACGGGGAACAGAGAGATCCCTCTACCCAAACCACTTTGTTCAGTATTTCTCAAGAACCTTGGTCACGCTCGAAGGCAGAGATGGATGACAACCTGCGTTCTCTCAACTTCCACGGGAACTATCAGGAGGAAGCACCATCATATGACCCCCCTGCATATTACACAGGGGAGGCCTCGAGCTCGTACCAGGACGAGGGAGCTTCCTCGACATACTACGGAGACACATCTACTTGGACACCATGGGATTGAGCCCCACTTAAGCCAAAAGCCTAAGCTTGGGGGGAGGTATACCGACATCACACTCATCTATGTATCATGTTCGATCGGTTCTTTGTATATCCATTGTTTTCGCTTTCTTTTTGGTTTTTTGTTGCTTTCTTCTAAAAACCTAAAAACACCAAAAATATTTTCGTTGTTTCTCTTGGTTTGTTTCTTTGCTTTGGTTTGCCTTAAAAAATCCAAAAAGATTTTGCTTTGTTTGGTTTGCTTTGTTTTTGTTTGGTTTTTCTTTGTTTGCTTGTTTCTAAAAAATCGAAAACACCGAAAATATATGTTGTTCTTCTTTGGTTTTGTGAGTTCTTTGCAGGGTTCAGCCGTCCTTAGTGGATTTTGGTTTCATGTTAATTATTCAAGTCACACAAGTAAAGGGCAATAATGAAGATTAAGACAACTCAAGGTGTGGTAAGAGGCTGATAACGAACTCTATTTGTTTCATTTTTTTACATATACTCATCATTGTGAGCATGCTTAGCCTGTTTGTGTAAGGTGTATGTCATTATGGATGCTTAGTAGTTCTTGCTTGTCTATGATTAGCTCCATCTTTCTAATAGTTTGTAGCATGTCATATGAATGTTTGCTTGCATTGTTTTATTCATACTTTGGTATGATATTGTGGTATCCTCCTCTGACTGTTCATGTGAAGCAACTTGGAACATGCTCACGCATGCATATGACTAATCAATAGTCAGTAAGCCTCGATGATTTATTTTGCCTCAGAGTTCTTGTATCACTTTCATGCCATAATTAGTCTTGTTTTTGTTGCAAGCATGATTATGATAGCTATTGCTCTCTCGTTTGTCGCTCCCTCTTTATTGTTAGCCTTCAATTGCACTAAGTACGTGCTCTACCTGTGCTTCCAAATTCCCAAAACCAATATTGCCAGCTATTCCACCATACCTACCTATTAGCATCATTTGCTATTTCAGTGCATATTCCATATGTCGTGTTTTCTTCCAAAATAAAATGTTTGTCTGTTTTGAGAAAGTTAGTTAGTAAAGCTCTCACGAACTTGACGGCACACTTTATTCCTTGCGCTTAATAATCCTGAACCATTGTGACTAGTCCATGAAAGTTATATGCTTGCTAATTATATACTGGGAGTCAGCAGAATCATGTTATCACGGGGAACGCTTTCAACACTTTTTGGATATCTCATCCAGTTGATTCCTTGCTCTTTTGTTTATGGATGTCGATGATGTGAATTAAAGGGGAAGTTGTTAGTTCATGGAGTTTATACATTGTGTTAGAGAACCACCTGGGCCGCTAGCCTAAGCCATGCTTAATCATGGTGGAAACTTGCAGCATCACTATAATGAGCATATATGAAGCTTCCTCAATAAAAGGCTATGCACATGGTAAATAAAAAGATTGCTGAGATGCTCATTGTCTGCTTGCCTTGTCATTTTGGTTATGGGAAAGCTCATGTACCATGTGCAAGGGGTACCCCGTTGGCGGTTCTCGATGATATGCATGTGTTTACAATAACAAGAACTTTCAGGTGAACAAAGTTGAGTAGCATGCGGAGCGACCCTCGTACTCAAGGGACTTGGGATTTCCAGTCTATGGTCTGTCAAGCATATGATTCAGAGTGGACCTCACTTTCACCTTAACCACATGAAGATGCCTATGATAGGGGCAATGAGAGCTCAAAGCTAATGAGTACCTTCCTTTCAGCATTGGGAAGCCTTTCAAACCTTCACAAAAACTGTTTTCACCACCTTGTTGAGTCACCACTTATTATATGAGCACCTTCTTGAGAGCATAGTTGTCATTCTTGTGTTTATTCCAAAACTTGGTTAATTATGTCATGACTTTGATGCTTGTATCTCTGATATATTTACTCTAGTCTTCATGTGAACTTCAGAGGTGCCTTGGAATTTATATTGTGCTCTTCAAACAAAGGCAAGCGAGATACCACTCTATCATACCTTATTATGAGCATTGCAATGTTGCTTATGTTTTATGTTTCATGCTACTTATTATTATTGAGTTGGTTTCTCTTCATAGCTTGCAATGACTATTGAGTAGACTTAGTTGCATACTCTTTATTGTGAATTGTCTAAGCATCTACTCCTGTGCTGAGGATATTTACATCATATGAAGCAATGTGTTCGTGAAAGTTCTTTTATCGCACTCAGTTTTCAACTGAATTGCTTGAGGACAAGCAATAAGCTAAGCTTGGGGGAGTTGATACGTCCAAATCGTATCTACTTTCTCGAACACTTTGCTATTGTTTCTTCTCTAAACTTGTGTGATTTGGATACAACTAACACGGACTGGCGCTATTTTTAGCAGAATTACCTTAGTGTCTTGTTTTTGTGCAGAAAATGAACTATCAGGAAAAATCCCGGAAAATATGCCAAAAACTATTTCTCACCAGAAGATCCACGGAGCCAAAGGGGAGACAAAGAGGAGGCCTGGGGGCCCAGACCCACCCCAGGCGTGGGCCCACCTTACCCCGCGCCTGGAGGGGGTTTGGCGACCCCAGTCAGCTCCTCGGCCTCCCTCCATGCCTATAAGTTGCCTTTTGACCTAAAAACTTAGTGGGGTTCGATAGTTTTCCAGAAAGAGTTCCGCTCCGCCGCCGCCACCAGAAACCAAGATTTGAATCCAGAAACTCTGTTCTGACACCCTGTCGGGACGGGGAATTTGGAGAGGATCATCGCCATCGTCATCACCAACGCATCTCCATCAACCACCGATGTTTCCCTCATCCATGAGTGAGTAATCCCCCGCTGTAGGCTTGGGAATGGTAGGGATTGGATGAATTCTATCATGTAATCGAATAAAACTGTTAGGGCATAGTGCCTAGTATCTCTATTAGTGCTATTTGACTTTGTTGCAACTTGTTGTGCTTAATGCTTGTCACTAGGGCCCAAGTGCCATGATCTCAGACCTGAACTTATTATTGAATCATTATGATAGTATTGTTTGTGATCTTATCTACAAGTTGTGTACACATATCATTGTCCGTATCCAAAGGCCCCAAAGTGACAATAATTGGGACAACCGGAGGGGATGGCTGTGGTGTGAGGATCACATGTGTTCATGGAGTGTTAATGCTTTGCTCCGGTGCTCTATTAAAAGGAGCATCTTAATTGCCAGTAGTTCCCTAGAGGCCCTGCTACCATAGGCTGGCTGGACAGAAAATGTTGTGCAAGTTCTCATTGCGAGCACGTATGACTATATATGGAGCACATGCCTAGGATTGTTTAGTACTTGGATGCTTGTTATTATTTATCTGAAATGCCCTAGATCTTGAAGTTACATGTTTAGACTCGTCCATGCAACGCCCGTCATCCATCCCTATGCCTACCGCACTTGAATCCTACTGTTACCGTTACTGTTATTCACATGACACTTGGAGCTATGTTTGGGGGGGCAAAGATTTCACTTCCAGCAAATATTACCAATACAATTTCAGAAATATAAATCCACACATATCCTTTAAATGGCTGTGGAAATCGAAGTGCACTACAAAAGTGAAGTTCTTTGGGTGGCTGATTCTGTCTGACAGATTGAATACAAGAAACATGTTAAGAAGAAGACATTATGCACTGGGGACTGGATATGACTGTTTTATGTGTAATCACAATACTGAGGAAACAATTGAACACTTGCTTTTTCATTGCGCATTTAGACAAGATTGCTGGAGTTCAAATAACATCTCTTGGTCTATGACTAACTCTAGACTTCAGATCATTGAGCAAGGAAAAAAGAGCTGGAATAAAAAACTGTTTATGGAAATCACCTTGCTGGGCTCTTGGAACATCTGGAAAGAGAGAAACAATCTCTAGTTTAATAACATACAACCCTCAGTTCAGGCTTGGAAGTCAAGATTAGCTGTTGATCTGTCATTGCTGATTCATAGGACAAAAGAGGAGCTACATCCACTTATCAAGAGCATTATTCATAGTTTGTAAACCTTCTTGTAATCCTAGACTTATCTATTCTGACTTTTAGAGACTTCCCCCCCTCCTCTGTCTCTATGTAAATATGTAACTTTATAGATTCTGACCCATTATTAATGAAAATGAGGCAGTAGGAGCCTTTCCTACTGTTATTACCCTAAAAAAACTGTTATTATTGCTCCTGTTTCACTGTTACTGTTGATGTTGCTGTTGCTTTGCTACCGATAAACTTTTGTGAGCAAGAACTATTTCTAGTTGCAGCTGAACTGACAACTCAGTTGTTAAGGCTTGCAAGTATTCTTTGGCTCCCCTTTTGTCGAATCAATAAATTGGGTAATACTACCTGTGAAGACTGTTGCGATCCCCTACACTTGTAGGTCATCACTTATTATGAGGTATTACCTATGGCTTTTCATATGTTTATGCATGTTGGATGAATCTTGGAGGATGGACTGCTGGAGTCTGGATTCTGATGGAAAAGAAGGCGTTTCGGTGCAATTTCGCGAAGATCAGAAAAATACCAGAAAAATATGGAAACATATTATTTTACCAGAAGACGAAGGATGCCAGAAGGAGGGACGAAGTGGGGCCTCAGGGGCTGTAATGCCCCGAATCGGGTCTATGCAGATCTCAGCATTTCTCGCCAAAACCGCATAGAAGCGATTCAAAGACACCCACCAAACACTTTCGTGTGGGTGGGATTTGATTACAAGTAGTTACATCACAGTAGTTTACAACAGAGTCCACAAGAACTTATATATACAACAATGACTTAATGAGTCGAGAATAAAAATGATACAAATCATAAAGAAAGCCAAATAGTATCCGAGTACGGACAAGATCCAAATGGGACTAAGAGTCCTGAAGAATAACCAAGCGGTGTCCAACCTTGCCCAGGCCAAGCCGGAGGGGTAACCTTGCTAACGTCGACAATCACATACCTGTCAAGCCAAAAGGGTGCCGACAAAGGGCAAAGGAAAACAGAAAGAGAGCGGTCAGTACTGAGGCCAGTACACGACGAGACTAGAATTCGGCGGTCCTCGCCTACATAGGTATGTGGGCTCAGCGGCAGCAAAGCTTGCATTATATAACTTATAGAGACACTCTACAACCTCGGCTAATAGAGCGAGATAAGAGAGCACTATACGATAACTATATATAACACCAAACATAACCCTTCCGAAGATTTCACCCTCGAAGACCAGTCGAGGAAGTCCCCTTGCGGAACACACATAGTGGCAATTTTAGTTAATTAGATATTGTGTTGATAAGGCTAATTACTAATCATATTTTTAGAGGCAAAACATTAGTGGTGTTGTCTATGATCATGACACTGTACTCCTGAGGCTTCCATAACCGTGGACACACGGCTTCTCGAAAAGATTTACCTTGCAGGGGTGCACTACTGTACCCAAACGCATGCTCAACCCTTCAGGCAACATATCACGTGTGCCTTCCGAATCTCACAACAAGAACTGTCCCATAACTACGCGCATATCCAGAGGCATCACCTACTGTGTTTTACCCACACAAGAGTTACCACTGATTCTCCAGGTGCCACAGCGTTTGAGTCTACGGCCGGGCGATGATCGAAAGATAACTTGTAGAGCTCCATCCCACCTCCGGTACGATATCCCGATTTTATGCAATGCAAGCCATGGCAGTCCACCAAAACATCAAGTCCGAAGACATATCAACTCACCCAAGTTCGAGGACATATTATGCGTATGCACCAAATGGAAAACCAATTTTGTAACCCTCTGGGTATACGAATAGCGCCGGTAATTGAGGGGGGATCCCAGAGGCCCCCACGTTTGGTTAGCGCGATCAACTCAGAACTAGTATCGTAGAACGAACGGGTCCTAGGTCGGCTCAAGCAGTTCCCAAAGGTGGTCCCTGCCGGGGCCTCATCATTAGGTGAAACCATAGCCAACAACATCAGATTAATTATCTTATCACCAACCATATCCGAGTATCATGTTCCACCTATATGAGAGCAATACTAAGCATGCCTACGACTCGCGAGGACAAGACTAGCTAATCAAACAAGGCAATAGGATAACCAAGGCAATATAGTGGAGCAGGTAAATAAAGGAACGGTACTATAGCATCGACAATAAGGATAGCAATAGATCAAAGGAAGGAAGTAAAGACTATAAATGCAAAATAGGTAGAAGGGGGAGAATGCTCGCCTGTGGAACAAAGTCGGGTAGCCGGAGGCTTGGCGCATCTCGCATCAACTCGTCGTCATATCCGGTGAAGAAGCAAAGTATTAGAAAGAACAACTGGTGCAATATTTAATACTAGGAGGAAGATCCGGAATGTTTATGATATGATGCGTGGCATGGCAATACGCGGTCCCACTTAGCAATATTAAGCGGAATCGGGATCCCGACATTTATTATTAGGTTCAACTTATTTAACTACCCCGCATATTAAATGTTGAGTTAACAAGGCATAACATGGCATCGGTTCGCTATACAATATTAAATGGAACCAGGGCAAGACAAATATCACTCCCATATATTCCATATTTATTTAGTAGATGAATTGCCATATAACCCCGAACAATACTATATGTATGTAAGCATGGATAATTTAATATGCACAAGTTATATTATATTTATCAAAATAGAGTATCGGAAAGGGGTCACACATGGACTTCGGCGATCTTGATGTTCCGAGGGGTTCGGGTTTGGGTTCGGTCTCGCCGGGATCGATCTTCAGATTCGGCCATCAGATCCGTGAGGGAGAACAAGGCTTTTCAGGAAGGAGACCTTGGCGTGTCGAGTGTTCGGTCTTGCATCTCCGGTGGCGATGAGAACCTTCACATAGTCGCGTGGTCTTCGGACAGCATCACACCGATTCTTCGGATTCTCGGACGAGGTTGAATTATCCGATGTAGGTACACAAGCAGTACCTTCGACCAACACACATCGTTACACCACATGCCTAGCAGAGAACCAACATGATGTTGATGTACGGGGCAGGGACGCGTACTAGCAGAGGCGCTGCACGGTCAAGGTCAGCGCACCAGAACAGAGGGCGGCCAGACGCGGCAGTGGCGGAGCCTGACGGAGACCTGGGCGGCACAGGTGGCGGGGCAGAGGCGCTTGGGTCCTGGCCGGTTGCAGGGCGGCGCCGACGCAGGGTACAGAGGAGGCAGGGCGACGAGGTAGACGGCGCCGCGAGCTCGACGCGGGGAGCAACGGCGATGATAGGGGAAGCAGACGGCAGTCGGAGAGAGGGGCGAGGGAGGTGGCGCAGGAGCAGGACGGGGCGGCAGAGGCGCCCTTGGGAGCGGTCAGAGGCGCGGGCGGCGCAAGAGGCCAAGGCGAGGAAGAGAAGGAGGACGGTCGGTGAGGAGGGAGCTCCTGGCAGCGGGGTGTTTGCACAGAAGAGGCGGCATGGACGACGGGATCGAGAAGTGGAGGTGGGCTCGCTGGCAGCACGCAGAGGGAGGAAGAGGGCGACGGGATTGGGAGATGGGGGCGAGCAGGGAATCCCGTGTCGAGGCCGTGTGTGTCGCGTGCAGTACGTATGTGGTGTTGCGTGTAGCAAGTAGCGTGCGTGGTGTGTGTTTGTGCCTGGCGTGCGTCACGTGGGACGTGTTGGGTGGTGTCTAGTGCGTGCGTGAGTGTAGGCCTGGACGGCGGCGGCTGTGTGGGGTCTAGTGTAGGATTAGGGTTTGGGGGGGGGAAGGGGAATGGATTGTAGATTAAAGTGGATTAGATGGGTTTAGTTTTGGGCCAAAACTTTAGACGGGCCTTTACCCTAGTTTTATTTATAAAACAAGAAAATATTTTGCCGCGAAAAATATTATTTGTTTTAATTTTAAAATAAGAACGAGAGACGGGTTTAATAAAACCACATGGATATTTGGTAAAACAAAATATGGTTTGATAAAATAATTTTACGGGTAAAATATGCATGATGATGTCATGATGATGCACAAAATAAAATAACAACCAGTTTCTAATTTTTAATATTTCTGGGCATTACAACTCGACACCACTAACAAGGGATCTCGTCCCGAGATCTAAGCAAAGACACCGGGGGGAAGGGGGTTGATGATCGGATCTTTTTGTGTCAGGTTGATGGTCATGACACCACTAACAAGAATTCTTGCTCCGTCTTGGAGTTGTCGACACCACCAATAGGGGTTGTTGTTCACGTTCTTCGAGGAAACACTCCAGAAAAACAAATGTAAAGAAAGAGGCCACAGGGTCACCTCTAACTTCCAAGAAGGAGTAATAATCGCACTAGTCCATCAATTCAATGTACAAGAGCGAATGGTAAGAGTGGTGGTATGGTCATGACTCCATCCCGCACTCGAAGAATTACTCTATACATGAATAGAAGTATCATGCAACCACTCTCGGGATTCATACTGGAGATCTTGGCAAGTGGTGTTGGGAAAGCTTCGGAAAAAGGATCCAAAGATAAATAGGTCATCATCTTAGGAATCACAAAACACCGGAAGCATAAGAAAAGAGGTTACATAGAGCGAAATCTAGATGTAGCACCACCGTTACAAAAGGAGGGAAGCGGAACCCTAAAGGTACGACGGAAAACCAACCACGAGAAAATCCTGGATTTGAAGAAGGTAAGAGATCAGATCAAAACACACAAAGATAAGAGGGAAAAGAATGGAGGTAAGGAGTAAAATCAGAGCTAGTCAGATCTACCCAACACATTTGTAGCAAAATAATTTTGACACTAAACATCGGCCGTTAGCTAGGTTATCCTACAGGCTGGACTAGTGGGGTATCGTAAACCTTGGCTCTGATACCACTTGTAACACCCCCGAATCGGGTCTATGCAGATCTCAGCATTTCTCGCCAAAACCAGCATAGAAGCGATTCAAAGACGCCCACCAGACACTTTCGTGTGGGTGGGATTTGATTACAAGTAGTTACATCATAGTAGTTTACAACAGAGTCCACAAGAACTTATATATACAACAATGACTTAATGAGTCGAGAATACAAATGATACAAATCATAAAGAAAGCCAAATAGTATCCGAGTACGGACAAGATCCAAATGGGACTAAGAGTCCTGAAGAATAACCAAGCGGTGTCCAACCTTGCCCAGGCCAAGCCGGAGGGGTAACCTTGCTAACGTCGACAATCACATACCTGTCAAGCCAAAAGGGTGCCGACAAAGGGCAAAGGAAAACAGAAAGAGAGCGGTCAGTACTGAGGCCAGTACACGACGAGACTAGAATTCGGCGGTCCTCGCCTACATAGGTATGTGGGCTCAGCGGCAGCAAAGCTTGCATTATATAACTTATAGAGACACTCTACAACCTCGGCTAATAGAGCGAGATAAGAGAGCACTATACGATAACTATATATAACACCAAACATAACCCTTCCGAAGATTTCACCCTCGAAGACCAGTCGAGGAAGTCCCCTTGCGGAACACACATAGTGGAAATTTTAGTTAATTAGATATTGTGTTGATAAGGCTAATTACTAATCATATTTTTAGAGGCAAAACATTAGTGGTGTTGTCTATGATCATGACACTGTACTCCTGAGGCGTCCATAACCGTGGACAAACGGCTTCTCGAAAAGATTTACCTTGCAGGGGTGCACTACTGTACCCAAACGCATGCTCAACCCTTCAGGCAACATATCACGTGTGCCTTCCGAATCTCACAACAAGAACTGTCCCATAACTACGCGCATATCCAGAGGCATCACCTACTGTGTTTTACCCACACAAGAGTTACCACTGATTCTCCAGGTGCCACAGCGTTTGAGTCTACGGCCGGGCGATGATCGAAAGATAAATTGTAGAGCTCCATCCCACCTCCGGTACGATATCCCGATTTTATGCAATGCAAGCCATGGCAGTCCACCAAAACATCAAGTCCGAAGACATATCAACTCACCCAAGTTCGAGGACATATTATGCGTATGCACCAAATGGAAAACCAATTTTGTAACCCTCTGGATATACGAATAGCGCCGGTAGTTGAGGGGGGGATCCCAGAGGCCCCCACGTTTGGTCAGCGTGATCAACTCAGAGCTGGTATCGTAGAACGAACGGGTCCTAGGTCGGCTCAAGCAGTTCCCAAAGGTGGTCCCTATCGGGGCCTTATCATTAGGTGAAACCATAGCCAACAACATCAGATTAATTATCTTATCACCAACCATATCCGAATATCATGTTCCACCTGTATGAGAGAAATACTAAGCATGCCTACGACTCGCGAGGACAAGACTAGCTAATCAAACAAGGCAATAGGATAACCAAAGCAATATAGTGGAGCAGATAAATAAAGGAACGATACTATAGCATCGACAATAAGGATAGCAATAGATCAAAGGAAGGAAGTAAAGACTATAAATGCAAAATAGGTAGAAGGGGGAGAATGCTCGCCTGTGGAACAAAGTCGGGTAGCCGGAGGCTTGGCGCATCTCGCATCAACTCGTCGTCCTATCCGATGAAGAAGCAAAGTACTAGAAAGAACAACCGGTGCAATATTTAATACTAGGAGGAAGATCCGGCATGTTTATGATATGATGAGTGGCATGGCAATACGCGGTCCCACTTAGCAATATTAAGCGGAATCGGGATCCCGACATTTATTATTAGGTTCAACTTATTTAACTACCCCGCATATTAAATGTTGAGTTAATAAGGCATAACATGGCATCAGTTCGCTATACAATATTAAATGGAACCAGGACAAGACAAATATCACTCCCATATATTCCATATTTATTTAGTAGATGAATCGCCATATAACCCCGAACAATACTATATTATGCAAGCATGGATAATTTAATATGCACAAGTTATATTATATTTATCAAAATAGGGTATCGGAAAGGGGTCACACATGGACTTCGGCGATCTTGATGTTCCGAGGGGTTCGGGTTCGGGTTCGGTCTCGCCGGGATCGATCTTCAGATTCGGCCATCAGATCCGTGAGGGAGAACAAGGCTTTTTAGGAAGGAGACCTTGGCGTGTCGAGTGTTCGGTCTTGCATCTCCGGTGGCGATGAGAACCTTCACATAGTCGCGTGGTCTTCGGACAGCATCACACCGATTCTTCGGATTCTCGGACAAGGTTGAATTATCCGATGTAGGTACACAAACAGTACCTTCGACCAACACACATCGTTACACCACATGCCTAGCAGAGAACCAACATGATGTTGATGTACGGGGCAAGGACGCATACTAGCAGAGGCGCTGCACAGTCAAGGTCAGCGCACCGGAACAGAGGGCGACCAGACGCGGCAGCGGCGGAGCCTGACGGAGACCTGGGCGGCTCGGGCGGCACAGGTGGCGGGGCAGAGGCGCTTGGGTCCTGGCCGGCTGCAGGGCGGCGCCGGCGCGGGGTACAGAGGAGGCAGGGCGACAAGGTAGACGGCGCCGCAAGCTCGACGCGGGGAGCAACGGAGATGATAGGGGAAGCAGACGGCAGTCGGAGAGAGGGGCGAGGGAGGTGGCGCAGGAGCAGGACGGGGCGGCCGAGGCGGCCATGGGAGCGGTCAGAGGCGCGGGCGGCGCGAGAGGCCAAGGCGAGGAAGAGCAGGAGGACGGCCGGTGAGGAGGGAGCTCCTGGCAACGGGGTGTTCGCACAGAAGAGGCGGCAGGGACGACGGGATCGAGAAGTGGAGGTGGGCTCGCTGGCGGCGCGCGGAGGGAGGAAGAGGGCTACGGGATTGGGAGATGGGGGCGAGCAGGGAATCCCGTGTCGAGGCCGTGTGTGTCGCGTGCAGTACGTATGTGGTGTTGCGTGTAGCAGGTAGCGTGCGTGGTGTGTGTTTGTGCCTGGCGTGCGTCGCGTGGGACGTGTTGGGTGGTGTCTAGTGCGTGCATGAGTGTAGGCCTGGACGGCGGCGGCTGTGTGGGGTCTAGTGTAGGATTAGGGTTTGAGGGGAAAAGGGGAATATATTGTAGACTAAAGTGGATTAGATGGGTTTAGTTTTGGGCCAAAACTTTAGACGGGCATTTAGTCTACTTTTATTTATAAAACAAGAAAAGATTTTACCGCGAAAAATATTATTTGTTTTAATTTTGAAATAAGAACGAGAGACGGGTTTAATAAAACCACATGGATATTTGGTAAAACAAAATATGGTTTGATAAAATAATTTTCCGGGTAAAATATGCATGATGATGTCATGATGATGCACAAAATAAAATAACAATTAATTTCTAATTTTTAATATTTCCGGGCATTACAAGGGCCCACACCCCATAGGCGTGGGCCCACTTAACCCCGTGCCTAGGGCAGGTGTGGCCCACCTGCCCGGCCTCCGACTCTGCCCCTTCGCCTATATCTTCCCTTCGAAACCCTAAGGTTCGGGGAGCGACCACAAATAGATTTCCGCCGCCTCTGGGGGCGGAAAACACCGAGAGAGAAAGATCTCTCCGGCAGACAGATTTTTTCCGGGGGAATTCCTTCCCGGAGAGGGGAGACCATCGCCATCAACACTATTATCAAGCTAGGCTTCATCGGGATCATCATCATCATCCACACCATCATCTCCACCATCACCATCATCACCACTCCGTCCCGCTGTAACAATTGTGTTGGATATTGCTTTAGTTCATTAGGGGAAACTTTCCCGGTGTTGATTACTATTGTAGTTGATGCTTGCGAGTGGAACCATTGGATTATTGTTTATGTTCAGATTGTTATCCATTATCATATCACCTTTGATCTTGATTCATATGATGTCTTGTGAGTAGTTCGTTTAGTTCTTGAGGACATGGGAGAAGTCATGTTGTTAGTAGTGAATTTGTGATGAGTTATTATTGAATGGTTTAGTATTTAAGTTGTGGTGCTATTCTTCTAGTGGTTTCATGTGAACGTCGACTACATGACACTTCACCATTTATGGGTCTAGGGGGATGCATTGTGTATTTGGCTACTAATTGTGGGGTTGCCGGAGTGACAGAAACCTGAACCCCCGTTAGGACACCTTTGCACAAGGGAGCGTAGGATCTCAGAGTTTAAGGTTGTGGTTAGATTTATATCTTAATTACTTTTCTGTAGTTATGGATGTTTGCAGGGGGTTTAATCAAAAGTATGTATTAGTCCTAGGAAGGGCGGTATGTTAGCACAGGTTCACCCACACAACACTTACAAACACCAAAGAAGAGTACTCAACTATTTGAAGCGAAAGCACTTGACAGAATTACCATGTGTCCTCGGGAACGTTTGGTCTTTATAAGTACTAGTTAAATGCCCGTGCGTTGCCACGGTTTTTTATTTTTACTGACATTACACCTTTTGCATGTGTAAGCATATAAAATCACTTAAATATTAAAGTATATACCTTGAATATCGTCCATGGAAGGAGGTACACCCGACGTCATTTAGGAAGGAATAGCAACACCCACAGGCGTCACCGCGCCGGTGCTGAGATGATAGGGAATTCTCCCGACCCTCAGAAACCACCACCCGAACAATCTGTAGTTCTCCATCAATCTTTTTCCCCACCAGCACACACCACCATTGTCTTGTAGTCACCAACGACGTGTCACCGAGGACAAAGTCACGAGGTTGGCTAGACCGAGAATAATGACATCTAGCTAGGAGAAAAGTACAATAGCCAAGTGGGAGGGACCGAACTCCACCGCCATTGGTCGCGCACGGCACCGCACGGGCAATGTCCTGCGACAACAACGAAATGGGAGGTCATGGGGGATAAGCTCTAGGGAGGGGAGGAAGGAGGGGGGCACCCTGTCCGCCTCGTTCGGGGAGGCGACGAGGGCGTGAGCCAACTATAGAAATCAATATTGAAGTATATACAAAACATATCAACGTAGTATTTTATAAAATATTAACATTTTCATTTTGCTTAATTCCACAACATTTGTAGAAAGCAATCGTATACCAACTAATTATCTCTTAGTATTAAGCAAGATATATACTCACTACAACATCATGAAAATTCCAAGCACGGACATCCCTCCAATATTAATCCCTTTTCTGAACCCAGCCGCCTCATGTTCAGATTCTTGGCAACCCAATCCCAAATTTCACCACGACTACAATCAATCAGAGCAGCTAGCCACTTTCGCTTGAGTCCATGCCTGATTTTTCACCGCTGAAGCATCTCTCCGTCATACGATTCAGGATTGGGTTCTCCTCTCTATAAGCCAAAGCCACGCGGTATCAGATTCTAGCCAACGCTTTCGCATTAGAATCTGCCACATCTTAAAAAATTGTGAATTTAAAATAAGGTTGGTAGGGCTTAAAGCAGATTGTCATGTTCAGATGTATAGTTAGGCAACGTAATACATGGCAATGCAAGTTTGCAATGTGAATCAAGGATCTGCCATGGAGTTTTCCTAGGAACCTTGAGAAATAACAAAACTGCTCATGAAATTAAACAAGTAAAGACAACGATATCACTCACATATCCATACTTAATTTATTTTTAAATATGATAGGTCTCTACTTAGCACAAGCTAAGCAAAAAATATATAGATGAATCAATCCTACAGAAAAATAGACCAAAATGATTTTTTTAAAGCAGCACAATCACGGTTTCTTCATAATATCTCTAAGTTAATTGTATTGTTGAAGCAGGATATTTACCAACATAGCGGTAGCAGTCCCTTTGAAATATGTCAGGTCGTAAGGAATTACCATCACTGGGAAAACAACAAAACATATCTTAGTTTACTAAATTCATCTTAGACACGTCCAAGTTACTGCACGTCATTATAATCAGGTAAGCACATAAACATAGCAGATGCATGGTTAATGGTTCCAAGAGATGAATGAGGACCTTTCTCATGGCAAAGGGACAGATGAATGAGGACCTTTCTCATGGCAAAGGGACTAATTAGACAGAGGAATCAAACAACAAATATGAACCGAATCATTAAACCGAGTGACAGTTTTTCTTAACATCCCCCACTCCGCTCTTAGGATAATCAGTTTGAATAAGTTAGTAAGCTTGTTGACCCATTACAAGCATATTCGACTAGAAGCCACCTGTGTCAACATATATGTCAGTATTAAGTTAGTAAGCTTGTTGACCCATTACAAGCATATTCGACCAGAAGCCACCTGTGTCAACATATATGTCAGTATAACGTGAGCTCTATGAAATGGGCAAACTATAATTAGCGGCCACCCCTGTCATTCTCAATGCATACGAAATCAGATATTTATGATGCAAATTTGAGATTCACTTCAACAAGATTTGTATCACCATACGGTAATCATAGATTGAGTGGTTCATCCTACCAACAACTTTGTTAATAATCCATAGAACTGTTCACTTAAATCTAACAAAGGAAGTCATACGGTTTTATTACAAGGAGTTGGTTCCAGACCCAGATTTTGCACCCAATGCAAAGTAGACTGACGTGGACCAAATAACGCAGGCAAGCATGGAGCATACCATAGGTACTGGATGGGCATGATGCCAGCTTTCCCAAGCACAAGGGCCAGCACTTCTCCAGTATCGGCATCTGCATCGAGATCTCTGCACCAAGCAAGAATTATTTGAAGTGCATCGACATATTGCACTTACAAACTAAAAATTAGCACATCTCTTACTGAACCACGGATTACTCCATGCATAAACTGATTCGCCCATAAACATACTCTATGAAGAACATAAAGATACGGAAACTTCATATCTTGACGTTGATCAAGAAAATTCAGAAAGAATGTGCTGACAGAATTGACATACAAAAACTCGTGCAGAAAGTATTAGTACCTCTGCTTTAACCGTAGAGAGCATGGCAAAGGATGGTTTGCCGGCGCTACCGCCGTCCGCCTAGGCGTATCCCGCCTCAACGTTGTCCTCAACTTCCCGCATCTCGACGTTAATGTTGTCCTTGACTTCCCGCATTTCGGCCCTGTCCTCGACTTTCCGAAACTCGATGTTGTCCTCCTTGATGCCTTCCACCTCAATCCTCTGGAGTAATTTTTATATCCCATTGGCGTGTGGTGGAGAAGAATCCGTGCAGTGTAGGAATAGGAGAAGAGACCTGGAGCGGTGTTAGGAATCGGAGCAGAGACTTGCCGAGTGACACTGCTTGTGTTGCTTCATCGACCGTGCCCCGATACGGCTGGCGGTGAGGACCCCCCCCCCCCCCCCATTAACTCTGCATCCTGCCTCTTCCGCTTGGCGGATGCATAATGGGGCTCGCCCAACACCCGGCCGGTGCGGAGCCACTACGGCAAGGGAGGTACCCTGAAGCAGGGTAGAGCAGTTGGCGGTAGAGATAGATGCAACGGTGCTGCCTCGGCCAGCTTAAACCTCCGGGAGCCAAGGCGGCAAGCAAACCTATCTCGCAATAGGGACCTAGCCTAAACGCACCGCCGGGAGCCAAGGTGGGGTGAAGATGGCGATGCAAATTTCCCGTGACATGTTGACGAGACGGCCAGGCTTCTAAGAAGTAACCAGACCCGACGCCATACAAGCCCACACCACAGGATCCCATTCCCATATTCACCAAGGCTACTATTTGTTCCGGCTGATCAAAGAAGCACGGACGGGTTTGTTGCAAACAGTTCATCTCATCTCAACATACTGATCGATTTGACCGATTATACCATGACAGCGGCATGTTTAACGCTAGGCGTTAATCAAGACGCTTGGGTGAAAAAATATAAAGATCGTTAAATTAAAAAATCATCCTAGCGTCCCACTCCTCAACGTCGGGCGTTTATCACGGACGCTAATTTATAGGACCCAATGCTTATCTAAACAGACGTACGCGGGAGAAAAATCTGGAGCGCCCGACGTAAAGTTTGGCGTCGACGTTTTCTTTTTTTCTGGGATTTGATCGGAATCGAGCATAACGGCCAGGATTAGTATCCTAACGTCTGTCCTTAGCGTCTCCACTGTACGTGCCCGGGCCGTGAACAAGAGATCCACAATTTGAGGAGAAAAAACTCCGTGGCTTTTTTCCGTCCACGAAACGGGGGGTGGCCGGTGGTATCTTTTCTAATTACACGGATGTGTGGAGTTTGTTGAGAGGAGTGGCATATTGTGCGTAATTTCTCGGATTGTGACACCAGGCATTCATCACGCTTTTGAAATTAATAGTAAAGATTTTCATCGGCTTGTCCTTTGCTAAGAAAGAATTGGGCCACTTGCTCTGTTTGTTCGTTACTTCTGTTACTTGCTCTTTGTTTTGTTGCCTTGTCAGAAAACCACTAAAAATCTGTTTGCTAAGTATTCACAGGGATTTCCTGCTCCATACCACTATTCAGCACCTTCTGCTCCTCGTTGGGATCGACACTACTATGTATCGGAAGTACTACGATACAACCCCTATACTTGTGGGTCATCATCTACTAGGGAGAAAACAACGATCTCTTGTTCATGGAACAAGTGTATTGTTTACTTCACACACCTTGCTTAAAGCAGTTATCCATTGCTTGCAACTTAATACTGGAGGGGGTTCGGATGATAACCTGAAGCTGGATTACTAGTCATAGATGCAGTTGGATGGCGGTCTATGTATATTGTTATAATGCCCAATCAAATCTCATAGGATCATGAATGTCTAGTATTGCATTGTTATTCCTTGCTCCGTCCTGTCAATTTCCCCGCTGTAATTTGTTTACCAAGCATGTTATGTTGTTTATATTAAGGAGAACACCTCTAGTGAAATATGGACCCCGATCCAATCTTTACCATTGATACATCTTCCACTGTTACTGTTTACTTTCTACAAGCCACCATTACTTTCCACACCATACATATAATCCTTTGTTTTTAGCAAACCGGTGAGATTGACAACCTCACTATTCATTGGGACAAAGTTTTGAGTTTGTGTTGTGCAGGTTTCCAAGTTGCTAGCAACACCTTTGGGTCATTTTCTTCCTCCTAATGGTTCGATAACCTTGGTTTCTTACTGAGGGAAAAACTTGCTGCTGTACTCATCATACCTCCCTCTTGGGGTTTCCCAACGAAGCTCTACAGTGATCTGAGCCGCATCAAGATTTATGTCTTTTCATTAAGATTAATTTCCTTCTTATGACTTTGTAGTCATTTAGAAATATCAAGTAAACATCTTTACTTAATAAGATCAAGTAACATATTACTTTTCAATCTTAAATTTAACTTAATACGAGATTTTATGACTCCTAGTCATTTCTCGCACTTAGGTCAATCACACTTCTTTGTATTTCGTAGGTATGTCTTGTTCAAATAACATGACAAGCGAAGCAATAACATAATTCCCCAAACTTACAGAATATATATCATTGAATCCTACTTTATTTAGTAAAGTATTCAATGAAACTTTATGATCATTATCATTAGTTTCTCCTCTATTTGTAGAGTTTGGTTTCACGAAACAAATTTCGATGCGCCACTCAACAATCATGAGGCAAGTTTAAATACCTTGTTTTGATATTTTACTTTCTTCCACTGTATTTTCATCAAGACACATAAAAACTTAGCACGACAGCAGTTTTGCCCTTTGTGGAACATGTATTGATAGTTTCCTAAGAATACACTACAAAGTCTTGTTTATTCGCCATGATTTCGAATTATCAAAATCTCTAGAAACTCGAACATGCCATAACTCTTATGCTGTTGTTTCCACGAATCTTTAGATATTCCTTTGTATTTCAAATGAGTGTTTTCCTATTTCGATCCTTAACTCTAAATGATAACTATAACCCTGATAAGAGGTAACATTAGACCATATGTATCTAATACAAAATGATTACAATATTTAGACATTTCAGTACACTTTGAATTTGTCCAATTATCATAATTTGTGAAACATCTTTCACAAGTCCTTTTATGCCAGAAATTAACTTAAATACTTTAGTCATATCGATCAAATTGAAAATACTTTGTATTCTTGTTAATTCAATATCCCACTTTGTTTTGAAATCATTTGAACAATTCAAAAATAGTTTCAAACTTATGTTTCATCAAGTAAATACCCCTATTCACTTAAGTCCATAATGAAATAATGATTTCTACTATTTGTTAAAAACACAATACATCACTATGTATAAAATTCAACATTTCTTCGCATACAACTAGAATGCGGAGTTTTAGTCATTTTGCCCAACGAGGCATGATTTTGCAAAGTCTCTAGATCAAATATCCAAGACCCCGATTTTCATCTAAATGAAAAACATGCAATAATCACCATGACTTAAACAATAGTGTCATTTCATTATTAACCTTTGGATATATTTTAGTATTCTAATCCTTTATAAATGCCTAAACTATTATCATTAACATAGTGATGAGAATAACTCATTTATAATCGTAATGTGACCATTAAGGTATTATTCATAAGAATAGTACAACTGGATTGTAACTTATTTATATGAATAATTGTCTCGTCAAAAGCAAGACACACAAACAAAGATTAGAAAGTTATATTCAAGTCCACTAATTCAAATGATAAAATTTGAGGGAAGGAGTGATGTCGACCATAAACTAGTTTGCTTGCCGTCATCAAGCCACATTGCCTCAATTCTAGCAATTCTCAAACAGACCAACCTGTTTTCATAAAACGGGATAAGTATCCAATACTTTGTAAACTGCAACGAGTTTAGCAAGAATTACATTTATAACTTTGTATATCTAACATATACCTTTTTTTCATCCATGACCTCCATTGCAATCAAGCCCTTTTGAGAGTTCTTAATTCTAATGCAAGATTGCTAAGTGGCTCTCCAAATATTCTGTTTTCATCCATCATAGAAGAAAACTCATCCAACGGTACATACTTTATGTGCCTAATTTTGCAGAATAAAAAATTATAGTCCAACTCTCCATCACATGGAGAATGGCTTATTGGATGATAATGGAGAAAACACAAACATCGCGGAGTCATCGGACTATCTCTTAATGGTTATTGTATCAAGAAGAGAAGATCATCTTATTATGAGGATATTCCTCGGACGTGGGTATTAATCTATGAAGTTGGGCCCTTCTGCTAAATTCCATATCAAGCAAGAAATTTCCCATGGTCGCAAAGTACCTCAATGGGATATTCCATGATCTACTAAGATATTTTCAAATAGACATCTAGACTAAGTTCATAATATGAGTTCAATTCATAATTAAGATCCCACTAAAATAGCCATCTCCTGGACGATTTTAGCGATCACACGATCTCAATTCACTATGCAACCCCCGATCATCACAACCGACAACATAGCTTCAAAGGTAGACATTCTCCAATGTCAATCACATCATCCATGTGACTCATGCTTGATCTTTCGATCTCTTGCTTAACAAGGAGAAGACGAATAAACTTCCATAACCAATTTCCCGAGAGTTTGATATAAACCCTCTAGTCACCCTTGTGGGGAAAAGAATCTTGCTACAATACTCTGCACTTAGAGTCCCAATGAAGAGTGGTCATGATTGCTGCCATCAGCGGGTTAACATTAGTTTGTGCCATTAAAGTAAACTCGTAGTCATGGGGTGGCAATGAGACATCAGGTGAAGAGTGCACAACCGGAAGTTGTGACAATGCATTACATGGGCAATCAACCAGTGAAGAGTAGACTTTGAAGAAATATTTAGAAGATCAAACTTAATATGCTTGTAGTTCGAAGGAAGGTACATTGTAGTAGGCAGCCAAAGCAACATGAAGAACATAGACGAATGCAGAAAGTAGAAGTAGGATCTACGGATATAGATGTCGTGGTGCGTAGGCCTAGGGAGAAGGAAACATGGGGTGACACTAAGAGCATCTCCACCCGCGTTTTCCAGGGTGTTTTTTTCATCCGGACGGTGAATTTTTGCCTAGCCGCGTTCCTAGGACGCCGGTTTCGCCTGGGAATGCGAGTGGGAAACTCGGCGTTCCCAGGCCAAAAGTTATGTCTGTCCGGCGCTATTTTGGTTCGAATTTCGGCCTGGGAAGCCCAACGAGTGGAGATGCTCTAAGCAGTCAGATTCCTTCATGGCAGCAGTGTCGCACTATAGTGAGATGATGTTAAGGTCTGACGCTGGAGCTTGATGTAGCTTCAACGCCGATGCAGCCTTGGCGGCCACATCGTCTAGTGCGCCCAGGATCAAGAGTGGAGATACATCTAGCGACGCACGATTTGCATCAAGTCCGTTCCAGGCTTCATTCCTATGCGAGATATCAAGTCAGGCTAGAAGGCCAACCGCACCATCTGTCTATGGCCCATGTCTAGCCTTCTTTACGACCTGCGATTCATTCGCACACTGAGCAGCATGCCCACATCCTTAATCACCAGGCCCACGACCTCTTCACGACCCGCGTCCAAGTCGACTGTGCGGCCCAATCAACCCATTGACAGAGTCGACGTCTGTGATGTGGTGGGCACGCCGCCTCCGATGTTGCAGTCAACTGCCTCATTCCGTTGATGCGAAGACCGCGAAAAATACACCAAATCTGCTATCTTTAGAGATCCAATAGTTCATAACTATATTGATTATACCAAATCGTACGAATCCTATACGGTGATCCTATACGATCATGGCAAATACAATTAATTAACGCATACATATCCAGAAATTATGGCATCTATGGTAAAATGTCATAGCCGTGTCCGAAACAAGCACACACATATATTGCCCGATAACAATACTTTTGCTATGGTGTATGCATGTGTCGCTGTGGGTGACTTACTACCGTGGTTAACCAGGTAGATTGTGGAGCATGGCGATGTGATATATCATTAGTTCAATTTATACGTGACTAGACAATTTATAAATTTACACTTGTATTGCGTTTGAAGTTTTTATGATTTTCTTAGCCTATACATAATCTCGTGTATGGCTTAGCTTTACATTTTCATTGAGAAATTTAAGTTTGTGTAAAAATTGATGGTCCTCTCCTGGCTCGAGCATGAGTGCATGACACATGGGGTGAAGAAAACAAAATATGTAAGGCGTGTTTACCGATTTCTATTTATAGCTTAATTTGTTCTTTAAATCGATAAACGTGTGACACACTCTTAAAATTTTGACCAATGACATACAGACAACGCATCACAATGACGCGAAGGATATGATCCTCAATCAACGTACATTAATTTCTTGATTGATAAAATAAATACCAGTCTCTTTATAAAGACGGACAGCCCACGCAAAAAGAATCACAACTCCTCTCTAAAACTTACCCATGTATCACATACCGAATTGGAGTGTTCATAGTCGTAGAAACCCCCATGAGAAATTCTTGTGGGCGAAAGTAGTGATTGTATATGGAATGAATCTACCCAACATGATTGTATAAGCTAGGTCTAGGGAAAGCGACGGGTGGCGGTCCCATGGGTGGAAGGGCACGAGGTGCGGCACCTGCGACGGAGTGCCGAGAGGTCGGAAGCGGGTGAATAGGGTTTAGCCAGAGTGTGAGGGAGGCAGCGTTCATGTGTGCATTGCACATGGATGAGGCAACGATGGTGCTCAATTGAGCGACGGAGATAGAGACCTAGTTAGAACTAGACGGGCATGACATGGCTTAGTTAGAACTAGACGGGCATGACATGGCTTAGTTAGAACTAGACGGGCATGACATGAAGAAACCTTAGGCACATAGACCTTGAAGAAAAGAATCTACGCCGCCGAATGAAGAAAGCGTAAACGGTGAGGCCTCGAAGACAAGAATCTGTCTGCCAAGTGCCAAACGTCCAAACCACGGCAGCGTGCTCAGTCGCTCCAAAGAGCTAGCCGGCTAGCCGCCGTTAGGATCCGTGGAATCGACCAGGCAAAAATGGAAACCCTAGTGAGATTTTAGGGTTAAATTGTCCACGGTTCCCTCCCTCGCCGGCGCAGATTCTTCTCTACGAGATCTCGGGGCCTAAGGTTTCTTCTGCCCGCCGCCTCTCTGCTTCCTCTGGCGCAGTGGTTGACATGTCACGCCCACGCGGCCCCGACTGCCCCTCCGCCGCCCAACCCAACGCCGCCGTCGCCGCCGCGTCCGTGTGCAATGCACGCATCAACGTTGCCAGCCCTGCACCCAGGCACCCTATACCCATGCCGTTCTCTGGTCACTTCCGACCTCTCGGCGTTCCGCCGCCGGCGCCCTACCGGGCGCCCTTCTATCCAATGAGACTGCCCCCGGTATTCCCGCCCTTCAGGCCACCTGTCCATTTCCCCATGCCTCACGTATTCCTGCCTCTGCTACCATCGCCGGGTCGATTCATTCCACACCCAGGCACCCCCTTTAACCCCTTCGGTAAGTTTAGTTTATTTTTGCGACGATGAATGTTGATCGATTTTTCTAGAAAAGAAAAATGTCTTGCGAGTTTTGCAAAGGGAATGTCTTGGATTAGATCAATTCAGAAGGGACCACAGGTTCAGATCCCGGTGATTTGGCGTTTGGATTTTAGAATTGGCTACAATTTTAATATGATTATCAGTTTACCTTTTGCTGACTGCTTCTCTGTAACAGTATTGGTTGTGCCGGGACAAACTTCCCCACATGAAAGCGAGCCCCATGTTTGTTTCAGAAGATCTAATGATCGTACACGACCTTTGGTGTGTTTTCACGACCTTGTTGTTGTTTGGTAATGCTTATTTACATTAAATCAAATGCAGTGCACATCATTTCAGTGGTCTAACTGAGTACATACTGTAGCTTATTTTGCTTATTGAATTAGTGTACATCTTTTTTTTGTATATACATCATCCTACCACGGGTACGTGCAAATTTCAGAAGTAACGTTTCTTAGATGCGTGCTATATCATTTCCATTTTTTAAAGTTATCAAACCCATTTTTTTAATAATAAGAAGCCATTGATAGCAAAAGATTTCTTGAAGCTATCCAATGGTGATGCACTGCATTTGTTTATGGTAGCACGATATCTCCGAGTTTTGCAAATGAGTGCTACAAGCCTATATCTGTTTTTGGTTAGGTTAAAATTGTATAACTACCTAGATCTGCCTCTAAGTTGCAGAAATCTGCTAACTCTGAAGTTGTCATATATTTTGTTTTGGGTAAATGTCATTCTGATTAGTTTGTATTGTTAGCAACATATGTATAAATTTGCATATATATTTTTATATTAGGTAATCTACTATAAATTTGCATTTATGTACGATCTCTCTAAATTTTGCAATAAAACCTACCAATGCATCCTTCTGCCCAAAGGGGTGCTGAGAGTAATGACCGCTTTTACTGTTCTGCTTGATTGGAGCAGTATAATTTTTGTCCCAGACTATTCTGCGGGAAATTACTTGCATGTCTGCTGAATGACCTTATTCTTTTCTCTGGTTTCTTAATGAAGACTTACTAATATGGCAGAAGGAATTATCTGTTCTTTTCTACAGTTAATCCGAGGTGTATCACGCAGTATCCTGTCTATCAACAGCCTCTAGTCTTCCCTCCGAGACCCATAAATCCTCCCGTTGGTGTTTTATCACATCAACGGCCAGCGGTGATTGATGGAACTTTTGGCCCTGTAACCGCAGCCAGACCACATATTGAACCTGTTGCTCCAGCTAATGAACCAGAATTTAAAGTATATGTCGGCAAGATTGCATCAACAGTGGACAGTGATTTTGTTCTTTCTCTTCTTCAGGTATTGTTATTTTTGCCAGTATTTCCTACGTTAACAAGATGATCTCTTAAGATTGTATCACTAGAATTAAGTTGTGGTTTCAACTGACCTTGGAAGACCTATTAGGTTTGGCAAAGCATGTTATAGATATTTATCATGGATAGAAGTTAGTTAATTGGAGCATATAGAAGGAAAGTTTTGAAGGGGAGCCTTGCCGCAGTGGTAGAGCTGTTGCCTTGTGACCATGAGGTCACAGGTTCGAGGGTTCGAATCCTGGAAACAGCCTCTTGCAGAAATGCAGGGAAAGGCTGCGTACGAAAGACCCAAAGTGGTCGGACCCCTCCCGGGACCCTGCGCAAGCGGGAGCTATGGGTCTGTTTGGATCACGCCTGAGCCAGCCCAGCCAAAATTGGCACACCAAATATTTGGCGGAGGATTCTGCCGCCAGGATTTCGCCAACGCGCGGGCGTAAATACTGAACAGGGCTACCAAAATATTGGTGTGGTTCCGAATCTTTGGCTTTGATCCAAACGGATCCCGTGGTAGCAGTCAACGACCAAAAAAATGGTTGGGCGAGACGCGCCTGCAATCCAAACAGCCCCTACGTGCACCGGGCTGCCCTTTTTTATATAGAAGGAAAGTTTGTGAGGCATTAGATGTCATATTCTTTGTATCAGTCGAGTAGAAAATAATGTGTATTTGCCTCTTTTTTGCTACAGCTCTGTGGGGTTGTAAAAAGTTGGAATCCAGTCACAAACCCCATTGATGGAACTCGTACTGCGTTTGGCTTTTGTGATTTTGAATCTGCGGATGGCAGTCTTCGTGCATGGCGGTTGCTCAACAAACTGAGCATTGATGGTCAAGAACTGGTGGTATGTGCGTGGATGCATCTGCATGCCATTTATGCTTGCAACATTTACAGATAAATGTATAGGCTAGGTTATATAATTTCCTGGAATGAAAGTAACCCTTGTTAGAGTTATTATTATCAGAATGGGAATATTGATAATGATCTGTTAGTATATCACATATCGCATTTTGTAGATTTACATCATTGGAAAAAAGGTTATGCTAACATCTGTAGACATGCAATGAATTGGGGAAAATAGGCCCACAGCCATGTGGGGGCAGGGGAGCAATGGTGACTTGGGGAATTGAGGTTGAGTGGCGGGGACCGGCTTGATGCACTTCTCTAGAGGCACAAAGTTCGGCAGATGATTCTGACATGCGTGAGCCTAGGGGTATTTTGGTTATTTGATGCCGCACTTAACTGTTAAATGGACGGAGAGATGAATTGTATATGCATAAGTGCACCTAACAGAGAAGTAGTTATCTGTGTAAAACTAATGACTTAAGCTCAATTGGCTTCAAAACTTGTGATGTTGGTACAAGGTTTCGTTTAGTTAAGCAATTTATAATCATGACGGTAATGATTTCTTGAATTTTTCAAGTGTTGGGACTTGGAACCATATATGTATCTTTGTTCATGTTACTAAAGTAGGATTGTTGCCAGAACTAATAGTGATATCTTTATTCTTCTGTAGTGGTTTTTAAAAAAATTATTGTGTAGAGGTGTAGAGCATATAATACTTGAAGTTGGTAAGATACGAATCTGTCTTAGTACTGCTGAATGATTGAGTCCAGCGAGCTGTCTACAAAAGAATGTTTAACCTTGTAAAATAGCTTTATCAATGTTATTATACTTAAAAGCAACTCTGAACTCGTAGTTCTTTATTACAAGTTTTAACATTTGTATCTTTGTTTATGAAGACTTGGTTACCTTCAATTTTTTTACCAATCATATATGGTTGAAGCTAAAGCATTTGAAGAAGTGAGGTTTTTTCCCCGTTTTGCTTCGTTTGCATGAGCACTTTTTATTTCCTTTTGAAGCTTCGATTTGCAATGTTTTTCTTTCCTCTGGTTCACAGTCTAGTGAAATGCTTATTTGTTCTTATGTATGCATGTTTTCTTTTGTTAAAATAGCTTAATGTCAATGAAGCCACAAAAGCGTATCTTCAGAAATTTGGGGAGAATACTACAGAAGAGAATGCCAAAGAAGCAGAAACCGAAACAAGGGATGGAATGGTATCTTTAGCTGACAATAGAAAAGACTTGTCAGGAGCTATTCCCCATTTAACGGAAAGGGGAGCTGTTGTTGGTGGGCAGATGAGCAGTCAAGGGAAAACAAAAAGATGTCGGTATGGTACAGAAGAATATTCTGAATCTGATAAGGATGCTATGCAAAAGATCCGTTTTATGATTGAAGAAAGAATGAAGACTAAATATTTGGAAGATAGGGAAGATGGAGAAGTGTCTCCAGCTGGAAAGTATTCTCCGCAAATTGATGCACTATCATCAATGGATATCTCTATGGAGTGGGAATCTACCGTTGAACACAAGACGAAACGTCAGCACAGGGAAAGTGAGTTTATTTTTTGCCTTTTTATTTACAATATCTTCTCCATATTCTAGTTATATCTTGAACTTGAATTTATTTTCGCTTCTTGGACAGGTGAGTTTCATATGAACAGTGATGAAGAAAAGATCATTGTATGTCTACCAGGCCTAATCTCGGATGAGCACAACAGCAATGCCCCAGGAGAGGAAGTGGATTTGGACCCACAAGCTACGTCCAATTCAGGGAACCAGGAAACTTTGGATGCAAAACAGCTGCTTGCTGCTGTGCCTAAGACGAAGGAAGAATTGTTTGCTTACGATGTTAATTGGGCAATTTATGATAAGGTGAAAAAGAATTATCCACCTTTTTCATTTTAAATTTTAGTACTTGAAAAGATGTTTGATTTATGTAAACTTAAAACAAGAACCAGCCAATTTTGTTGCCTCGCATACCATGTTTTTAAATATCAACTACATCACATTCTTATGACATCAAACATGTGTTTTTCTTTTCTGCAGCATGGGTTGCATGAGAAAATGAGGCCTTGGATTTCAGAGATGACCGCTGAAATTTTTGGTGAGGAAATACCAGAGTTTGTGGACTATGTTGTTGCATCCACCAAAGAGCATGTCGAGGCACCCAGAATGTTGGAGGCCCTTGCATCCCTTATGGATCATTCTGCAGAAAAGTTTGTCCTCTCCGTGTGGACGAATCTAATATTTGAAATTAAGAAAGCCGAAGCCGGGCTAGCATGAAAAGGCCATGTCAGGTCAGTTGTTCTCTTTTGAACTTCCTTTTGTTGATATAAGACCTATCAATTTCGGTTGTCTTCTCCTGTTGATACTGTTAAGGTCACGCCTGACATTATTAAAGCACTCCAAAGTCAATGCAGTTTCAAATTGAGCCATTGTTCAAATACGTAACTGAATTGTTGACATTCTGTATGTGCTGCTGCCTTTCACAGTGCCTTCTTGTTGCTCAAGCTGGTGGATGATTTCAAAGAGATTGGCGACGTACAACCATTCTTCCTCTGGGTACCTCTGAGCTGCATTTGAATGTCGAGGTGGGCACTTTGTTAATATCTTCGAGTTGAGCAGTCAACTTGGGGATTGTGTTCTCCTGGTTATCATGATACTGCAGTGGAAAAAGTCCTTATTCAGCTCAAGTGTCGAGATTATCAAACATGTTTTCCATGTAGGAGGTCTCCTCCTAGTTCTGTTTAAGTAGATCAAGCCGCTTAGTGTAGGTCTGGTCACTGTTAAGAGTGCAGTGTGTTATTTGTCGGAAGAATCTTATGTTGATATGCTTCATAGCCTGCTTGAATCCATTCTTATGTTGATATGCGTGAATCCTTGCCTGTTGTCACAAACTGACGCCTCCGTTTCGCTTGAACCTGGCTCGACTAGTGTTTTTGTACTGTATTTTTAGGCCTCGTTTTGCATGGAGGGATTAGGGAGTATTCCCCTGGCCCAGCCAGAAATACCCGCAGATCCCCGTTGGTCTGTTTTGCATGCCGGTTTTTTACGGCCCAGCCCCAGATACCCAGCAAAACCCTGCCTGCGCGTAGCTAGTCTTGCCTCGTGTTTCTGCAGCTCAGCTCGCGTTTTGGGTTGTTTCACCGGCTACCCGTTGAATAAATACCCCCGATCCACATAAAAACCATTAGGCCTTGTTTTGTAGGAGTGTTTTATAGGAACTAGCTAGGATAATCCCCACAGGGATTCGGTGAAACAGTCTCCGTCCAATCCACATAAAACCTCTACATGCTAATTCCTTTGAATCCCTCTCATCAAAACGCTGCTGGAGCGAGCTGGTTGTGCCACCGGGAGTGCTAGTAGCAGAGCCTCGTGAGTCCAAAACGCGAGGGAGAGGTCGCGTTTCTGTTTACAAGGCTATCCAAGTGTTTTCGAGTGGATTTCTAGGGCCAAGCTGCTTCAAACCCGTGCTACAAAATAGGCAAACGGTGATTTTCGGGGTTCGCAGGGCGGCTAGTAAGAAACTCTGGAAACCTACAAAATACGGGCCTGCAAAACAAGGCCTTAAGGACCTGTAGTGGGGTATCTAAGATAAGCAAAATGAAAAAGTCACCTAGTATTGCACCCGCTAAAAATAGATTTGCAAACGTGACACCTCGAACTAACTTGATCGTGGCGCATTCTCAAACTAAGATAAGGTGCATCCTTAGCCTGACTAGTTCCTCGAACTAACTTGACCGTGGCGCATTCTCAAACTAAGATAAGGTGCATCCTTAGCCTGACTAGTTCATCCAGGGCCCTAGAGCATCTCTACTAGATACCGCAAAAGTGGTCAATCCCGCAAATTTTGCAAACTTTTGTAGTTTTGATTAAAAAATAGGCATAACAGATACCGCAGAAGTGGTCAATACCGCAATTTTTTTATAGTTTTTTCGGGTATGTTTTTAAGGTAAAATACAAACCGGTCAACGCTCAACGGGCACAAATTTCAGCACCAACCGCTCCCGTCGTTGATAGCGCCACCGCTTCTGAAGGTCGATTCCATGATGGATAGTCTCGATTCCAGTGTCAATCTTCTATTTCTGACTAATAGGTTTGATTCCCACATCTTTTATCAGCTTAGGGCCGCCACGCTGCCCGGAGCAGCGGCAGCTCGACCGGCCGGCCGACCCGCACGCAGCAACAAGCACCTACGGCGCAGCCGCATTCAGCAGCAGCCAGCACCCTTACGGAGAAACAAGCAGCAGACCACGTACGACCCACGAACCAGGCATGCGGCAGCTCGCCGGCCGGCCGCATACACGCAGGGGCAGAGGCGTGCGCGAGGGACGGACAGAGGAGATACGAAGAAGATGATGGAATATTTATGGAATATTTCATTTTGCGGTATAGATATACGGATTTGCTAGTTTTCAAGCGCCTGGGAATTTCTTAAGTCTCAGTGGTCTTCTTCACCGTTTGATTTACCTCGTGATTCGTGCTACACATAAGTTGCAAGTCCGGTGTAACTGAGAATTTAATGAGTTGCAACTAAGTTGTAATCGAGAACTAGTATATAATCTTATAAGTTGCAACTAGGTTACAACTATGAATTAGCACAAATATTAGGATGACATTAGCGACTTAGACAACTAATTCTCGGGCGCCTGAGATCTAGACACTCTCATAGATATAAGGGATGTGTTCTGCCGAGATAATGTTTTTATCGCGAAACTGATTTACAGTTTATCGCAGACAACTTTTGCGGTTTCAAGTTTTACGGTATCTGCTAGAGATGCTCTTATCATTTGCATATAAAAAGACTCCTGGATTTGAAACTTTTAGTCAAAGAATATATACTCAGTTACCACAAATTTGGTAATAGTTTCCTTGCTAGTGATGAGTAGTACTCCATCATTCTGCATAAAAATGACTAAAAACTCTCATGGAAGATATTTTGCTAGTAATGAGTACCATCCTATATTACTCCCTCCGTCTCGGTTTATAAGACCTACGCGTATTTCTAGGTCGATAAATTAACTAACTTAGCATGAGGTACATAAGATAAAAACTATACTATTAAAAACTTCAAATGTTATATTTTCTAATGATATAATTTTTATATTATATAATTCATATTATATAGCTCATGCGGACGACCTAGGTATACGCATAAGTCTTATAAACTAGGATAGAGGTAGTAAAATACATAATATTTGCAAAGAAAACCTCTCTCAAAATCCCACGGAAAGAAACTTTTTAGCAATGAGTATCATTTTATATAGTATAATAAATATTATAAATCTGCACAAGAAAAATCACTTCTCTCGTCTCTCAAAAATTAAGGTTTACCTTCTTCCGAAAAGGAATATCACCTATCCCTGCCTCAACTTATGCACACAATCATTCGCAAGATTCTTTTTGTTTCTGGCTTAAACATCGTTGTTTTGAGGAAAGACAGACAAAACTATAAACAAGCATTTTACACATCACCCAGTTTGTAAAAAGATAACATCTAACCAACACACCGACACGGGTCGTGTATTAAATTCTTGCTAGTAACGAATATCATATCATTCTATAAAAACGAACAAAACCTCGCACCGAAAGATTTTTGGCCGGTAATGGGTATCAATCGTATCCGTGTGTTAAAGGACTGGACATCCACAGGAAAAACATACCATACCCGTCTCTCCGGATCCTATTACCCATATTTGTTAGATTGCATCTAGAGTAACAGTAGGTTTCAGATGGTGGCAACAACATGCTCAATGAACAAGGCCATCGGCCTATCACACATAGAAGAGACAATGATCACATGTCGGCCTCGGGTTATGACACCGGTAGCATAGATCCGAGGAACAAAAGTGGCAAGTGAAAAAACCGGGATGAGGTTAAATTTATAGGTGAATCTAGAGATGTTTAGAGCTCATTGGGTAGCCTCGGCATATTTTGGCCTCCTTAGTTGGTCACGCAAAACTGGTGAAAAGTCACGTTCTTGCGCTTGTATGGTTGGATGTGTAAGAAATGGGTTGGCCATTATCAGAGAGTGTGCGGGTGTTTGGTTATATGCATTGCCCAGTGGCGTGCAAGGTTTAGTCTGCTTGGTTGTCCTCCAGTAGCTCTAGTGTGGTGAGGTTACTAGGCACAAGAACAAGAACAATATGAAGAACAACAGAAACACACTGAAAACAAGAACAACATGATCAATACTTGATAGAGTACACAGTGAATAGAGTATGACGCATAGTTCAGGTAACAATGACATACAGTTCATACTAACATGAAGAGCAACCACGCCACTTATTCACACGGGATAAACAAGTCATTCCTCATGTAGTTCGATGATTCTCGCCATGTCATCTGGATGCTTATTGACTGCAAGAGTACAATTTGTATGTAACTAATTTCGAAATAAGAGTATTGAATCACATAGAGCTATTGGTAGAGGTATTTATGCCTCTCATTACCTTCTATTGAAGAATAATTGTAAGTTGTGTTTGATTCTAGGCTTGAGTGTTTTGAGAGAGTTGTGTTTGTGTGCACATAATTAAAGATTAAAACTAAAGGATGCAAACAGGAGACATACGCGATGTAAAGTATTATGTGTTGGGTTCGTTGCATGGAAAATAAAAAATTTCTACCGCAAGAACGCATAAAACCAAGATCCAATCTAGGGAAAAGACAATATCTAATCTACGAGATCGGTGCAACGAGATTGTAGAAAACTAACCCTCGTAGATCCAAAGCGTTAACGAGATCGGATCTCGTGGTTGATGTAGTCGATCACTTGCCGATCTCAAGATCGCATAGATGATCCTTCCGGCGCCGCGTTCCGGTGACGCTTACGCACTCATTCACACGTACGGAGTCGATGAAGACCTTCCTCTCCCCGTTCTAGCGGGTAGCGGAGGTAGTAGATCCCCTCGGAATCCCAACAGCACGACGGTGTGATGGTGGTGGTGGAGGAGAGAATTCTGCAGGGCTTCGCCTAAGCAGGAGCAGTCGATGGAGGAGGGAGGAGGGTGGTGCCTAGGGTTAGGAGGCATAAGGGACAAGGGGAAAGGGGGGCCCCACCTGTCCTTATATAGATGGGGGTGGCCAAGGGTTCCCAGCCCTAGCCGATTTCCCCCAACTCGACACACAAGTGAAGAGGTGGGAACTTGCCCTCTAGGTCTCCCCCATTCCTAATTAGGGTTTGACCCCAATTCCTTTTGGTGGACGGATTTGCCCCTTGGGCTTTGGTGCGACTGGCCCTAGGGCTCCTCGACGACATTACTTAGCCCAAGTGGCCCCCGGGGTGGTGGACCCACTGGTGGTCCCTCTAGAACATTCTAGAAGCTTCCGGTCAAAACACCGAAAACATTTTAGAACCCCGAAAAATGACTTTCCTTATATGAATCTTATTCTACGGACCATTCTGGATCTCCTCGTGATGTCCTGGATCCAGTCCAAGACTCCGAACAACATTGGGTCCCCAACTCATATTCCATATCTACTTAAACAACATCAATTCCTTAAGTGTGTCACCCTACGGTTCGTGAAATATGCAGGCATGATCGAGACACCTCTCTGATCAATAACCAATATAGGGACCTGGAGGTCCATAGTGGCTCCCACATATTCAACTATGACTTCTTGATCAAATGATCCATTCACATACGATACCGATTCCCTTTGTCGCGCGATACTTTACTTATCCGAGGTTCGATCATCGGTATCTCCATACGTAGTTCAACCTCGTTACTGATAAGTACTCTTTACTCGTACTGTGATATGACATCTCTTGTGACCTAGTCACATTCTTGTAAGCCAATTGGATGACACTCCACCGAGAGGGCCCAGAGTATATCTATCCGTCATATGGATGGACAGATCCCACTCTTGATCCATGTGCTTCAATCCATACTTTCAGAATACCCGATGCCACCTTTATAGACACCTAGTTACGAAGTGGTGTTTGATGTCATCAAAGCATCCATCCGGTGTTGGTGATTAACATGATCTCATGGTCGAAGGATTAGGTTACTATGTATTTGAAAGCTTGTAGCAAACGAACTTAATGACTTGATCTTATGCTATGCTTACTATGGGTGTGTGTCCATCACATCATTCTCCTAATGATATGATATTGTTATTAATAACATCCAATGTCCATGATCAGGAAACCATGATCATCTATTAATCAACAAGCTAGTTTAACAAGAGACTTACTAGGGACACTTTTATGTTTACAAAACACACATGTATTAATGTTTCCGGTTAACACAATTATAGCATGAGATGCAAACATTTATCATAAACACAAAGATATAATAATAACCACTTTATTATTGCCTCTTGGGCATATCTCCAACAGTCTCCCACTTGCACTAGAGTCAATAATCTGGATTACATGGTAATATACCTAAGACTCATGGTGTTATGGTATTGGTCATATTTTGCCCTAGGGAGAGGTTTAGTCAACGGATCTGCCACATTCAGATCTATGTGTATTTTGCAAATATTTATGTCACCATCTTGGACATGTTCGCGAATAGCATGAAAACGTAGCTTGATATGCTTCAGCTTCTTGTGTAACCTTGGCTCCTGCGTATTGGCTATGACACCCAAGTTGTCACAATAGATGGCCATCGGGTCCAACACACTAGGAACCACACCAATCTTAGTAATGAACTCCTTCATCCATATCGCTTCTTGTGAAGCCTCTAAAGCAGCTATGTATTCCGATTCAGTTGAAGATCTCGCCACAACGCTTTGCTTAGCACTCCTCCAGCTCACTGCCGCACCATTCAAAATAAATATGTATCTAGATTGTGACTTAGATTCATCCGGATCGGTGTTCCAACTAGCATTGGTGTAACCGTTTACAACGAGCTCTTCGTCACCTCCATAAGAAAGAACCATATACTTAGTTCTCTTTAAGTACTTAAGGATATTTTGACCGCCGTCCAGTGTTCCACTCCTGGATCACTTTGATATCTTCTGGTCAAACTAACAACATGTGCGATATCCGGTCTTGTACATAGCACGGTATACATGATGGAACCTATGGCCGATGCATATGAGATTATACTCATCCTCTCTCTATCTTCTGCCGTAGCTGGACTTTGAGTCTTACTAAAGGTCTTACCTGGCAACATGGGCAAGAAACCTTTCTTGTTTTCTTCCATTCTAAACATCTTTATAACCTTGTCCAAGTATGTACTTTGTGAAAGCGCTATTAAGCGTCTTGATCTATCTCTATAAATCATGATGCCTAAGATGTATGCTGCTTCGCCAAGATCCTTAATTGAAAAACTATTATTCAAATAGGCTTTGACACTTTCAAGAAGTTATATATCATTCCCAATCAACAATATGTCATCCACATATAGTACCAGGAATGCTACAGAGCTCCCACTCACTTTCTTGTAAATACAAGCTCTCCATAAGTTGTATAAATCTAAAGTTTTTATCACCTTGTCAAAACGTCGATTCCATCTCCAGGGTGCTTGCTTCAGTTCATAAATGGAGGGATCAAGTTTGCATACCTTGTCAGCATCTTTAGGATCGACAAAACCTTTGGGTTGTACCATATATAACTCTTCCTCAATATCACCATTAAGGAATGTCGTTTTGACATCCATCTGCCAAATCTCGTAATCATAAAATGCAGTGATTGCTAACAAAATCCTCACAAAATTTAGCTTCGCTACCGGTGAGAAAGTCTCATCGTAGTCAACTCCTTGAATTTTTTGGAACCCTTTCACGACAAGTCGAGCTTTATAGATGGTAATATTACCATCAACGTCTGTTTTTCTTTTGAAAATCCATTTGTTCTCAACAGCCTTGCGGCCATCTGGTAAGTCCACCAAAGTCCACACTTGGTTTTCGTACATGGATCCAATTTCGGATTTCATGGCTTCTTGCCATTTGTTGGAATCTAGGCTCATCATCGCTTCCTCATACGTCATAGGGTCATCAGTGTTGTCCACCAACATGACATTCATGACAGGGTCATACCAATCAGGAGTGGTACGGACCCTTGTCGACCTGCGAGGTTCAGTAGCAACTTCGCTTGAAGTTTCATGATCATCATCATTAGATTCCTCTCTTATTGGCGTAGGCAGCACAGGAACATCTTCCGGAGCTGCGCTACTCTCAAATCCGAGAGAAGGTTCAACAACCTTGTCAAGTTCTACTTTCCTTCCAGTCACTTCTTTCAAGAGAAACTCCTTTTCAAGAAAGTATCTATTCTTGGCAATGAAAACTTTGCCTTCGTATCTATGGTAGAAGGTATTGATGTCTACGCACGCTTATAGTCTTGTAGACAGTGTTGGGCCTCTAAGTGCAGAGGTTTGTAGAACAGCAGCAAGTTTCCCTTAAGTGGATTACCCAAGGTTTATCGAACTCAGGGTGGAAGTGGTCAAAGGTATCCCTCTCAAGCAACCCTGCAATCAAGATACAAGAAGTCTCATGTGTACCCAACACACCCAATACACTTGTCAGGTGTATAGGTGCACTAGTTCGGCAAAGAGATAGTGAAATACAAGTAATATGGATGATTATAAGACAATAGTGCCAGAAAAGAGCTTGACGGGGAGGAAGAGACTAAAGACAATCTGAAATAAAGATGGAAGCAAGCAAACATGTAACATGACTGTTGTAAATGGTGTTTCAATGCTTAGAAACAAGGCCTAGGGATCATACTTTCATTAGTGGACACTCTCATATAAATATCTTCTCTTCATGACAATACTCTGAACTACTCTCCGGTTGGACAATTCTAATCCACGATAGGGCTATAACAGCACACCTCAAAGTTCACTTTCCCCATCTAGATAACCCCCACACTGCCACCTTGAGCGCTAGATGGTTCCAACAAACACCACAATTTCATATAGAAAACCAACTCAAAATATACCTCATAATTTGTATTTATGTAATCTTTAGCCTATGTGCCACACGCTGTGCACACTGTCACCTTCACACACGTGGGGATAGCCAAAGATTAATTAAAGCACTTGAGTAGCAAAGTAGATCTACTTGATTACAAAGCTCATGACCACAATACGATCACACATACATAGAGAGATGAACACATTGCTATCGGTAGAGCCCTTAGCCTCGAGGGAGAACTACTCCCTCCTTATCACGGGAGTCAGCAACGATGATGGATATGGTGGTGGAGATCGATGGAGATGGATCCGGGGGCAATTCCTCGTCCCGGCAGGGTGCCGAAACAAAGACTTCTGTCCCCGGGATCTCCTCTTCGATGGCGGCGGAGCTGCGGAACTTTTTGTGGAGATCTAATCCGCCTTGGGTTTATGTCTCGGGGAGACATATAAGCAAGAGAAATGACAAGGTCGGTGGAGGGATAGGGGGCCCACACCATGTGGCCGCACGGCCAGGGGGACCACGCCACCGTATGGTGTGGCCGCCCTGGTGTCCTCCTTCGTCTCTCCTTTGGGATCCGTGTCGTGTCGGGTAAAATATTGACTTTGGCTTTGGTTCCGTCCAATTCCGAGAATATTTCTTTTCTGGCTTTTCTGAAACCAAAAATAGCAAAAAACATGCAATTGGCACTACGGAATCTTATCAATAGGTTAGTTCCAGAAAATATATAAAAATACCTCAAAGTGTAGACAAAGCATAGCAAAGTTGATTGTCAACACCCGGATTTTTAATCCCAGATGCCTGTTATGCCATACATCGCAATCCCAGGATTACTGAAAGAACATTTCTTAATCCCTAGTGTTTTGTGTGTTAGATAACAATACCAAGGATCATTTAATGTGTGTTGAAGTGTTGCAGCTCTATTTGAGAATAAAGGGAAAATAACTCTGCCTTTGGGGACGGATAATCCGGCCCCACCAGGGGCGGATAATCCGCCCCTCCCTTTGCCCAAGCAGGCGCAAGCCCCAGAAGGGGGGTGGAGTTTTGGCCGGATTTTCCGGCCCCGCCGGATAATCCGCCCCTCAGGGGGGCCAGATTATCCGCCCCCCAAGATCTTCACCAAGCTTCACCAAGGCGCAAGCCCCAGAGAGGGGGCGGAGTTTCCCCCGGAGAATCCGCCCTTGGGGCGGAGTTTTCCCGGGGGCGGATAATCCGCCCCAAGTGGGGGGCGGATAATCCGCCCCCAAAGTTGTGCAACGGCCAGATCTGGGGAGGGGGTATTTAAGCCAGCCTTCCCCCTCCTGCCAGAACTCTTGATTCATCTCGAAAAAGACCAGATCAGATCTGAAAGCTTCATCCAAGAGTGCTCCACCTAGATCCACCCAAAGGCCCCATCCCTTGGGGAATCGAAGGAGGAGAACTCGATCTTCATCATCAGCAATCAAGCGCTTCATCTCCTCTCCATTCATTTGGAGAACCCCCGATCTAGTATTTCTTGCAAATACCTAGATCCTTGTTTTTGTTTATATTGATAAACCTTGTTCTTGTGGCAGCTTGTTGTCATCTCGGGAGCCCCCAATTAGGTTGTGGGTGTGTGCCCCGATAGTGTTGTAAAAGGCACCGGTTCCCGCCTCGAAGGGATCCAATAGTGGAGAAGGTGGATCAGGCCTCTCGTGGCGAGATCCATCGGAGAATAGGGTGAGGACTATTGTGGCGTGGTGGTCTTAGAACCGCCCACCCCTCCAACGCAGATGTACTTCCCTTAACAAGGAATGAACTGCGGTAAAACAAATCCCTGTGTCTCCGCGTGCTCCACTACGGTTTCCTCACTCCTCTTTTACGCGCTTAGTAGTTAGGGTTACATATAGGGAAATTCTCGTAGTTGCATATCTAGAGAATTTACTTTGTGTCAAGCCTAAAATTGAAAAAGTATTAAAAATTTGTTAGCACCTATTCACCCCCCCTCTAGGTGCCCATACGATCCATTTCAATTGGTATCAGAGCCTCTCTCTTATTTCGGGCTTAACCGCCTAAGAGAAGTATGGGTTCCAAGGGAGATGGGAGTGATGCTCTGGAGGTAGTCACCATGAACGATCTCAAGACGTTGGAAACAACCTTGGTGAGTTCAATGGAGGCTAAGATGGAAGATATGCGTCAATTGATAATGCGTCTCTCCACATTCGCAGCATCACCTCCATCTAACTCTGAGGATACCACTCCGCAATCCAAGGAAACGGGTAAAACTGTTTCCAAAGATAACGAAGTGGTAGGTGATGATACTAGCAAGAGCTCCTCCTCGAAAAAGGATAGCGGTAAGGATGGATACAATGAGGTTTATCATGTGTATTCCCCTGATCCGCCTATCTCTCACCCACATATACATAATAGGGGTGATCCACCCAAACTTTCAGCATCTACTTTCTCTCAATGGCAATTTTTGATGAAATCTCATGTGTGCAGTTCCTCCATAGAGTTGTGGAAGATCATCGAAAATGGTCTTCATGTTGGAAACCCTAACAATCTCACAAGAAGAGAAGTGGTCGATAGCCAACTCAATGCTACAGCTCTACACATGATACAGCTTGGTGTGGGTGACAAAGACATGCCACACATTCAGCATCTTAGCACAGCTAAAGAAGCTTGGGATGCCCTCACCGAGCTCTTCATCGGAAATGAAAGTATGAGAAGGAATAGATATGATGCCTTGAGCAATGAAGCTGAAGGATTTTATATGCTGGATGGAGAAGACCACGAGGACATGTATAGGAGGCTCAAGGCAATAGCCACAACCTTCAGAAACCACGGTGCAGCTCATGTTGATGATGCTTGGATCAAGCACAAGTATGTCAGTGCTCTTATGCCATTTGAGCCCACAGATTTGAAAAGTCTCCAAGGTAGGCATAACTATCACCTCATGTCATCCAATGAGGTAATGCAAGAAATGGCCACCTTCAAAGTGGCTGCCAAGAATGCCGAAGATGCTCGTGCTCGAGCTATGGGGATGCAAAAGGGGGTCAACATGGCCTTGAAGACTAGTGTGATTGATCATGATGAATATGCGGTAGAAGGTCTGGACTTTCCCGAAGATATAAAAAGGATCCACGGACAATACTTGGCTCTTTATGCAAGAAACTTTTGGAAAGATCCAGCCAAGGCTAAAGCTGAACTAGATCGAAAGAGTGGAGCCTATGGAAGAAAAGAAAATGGTCCCAAGCTGAGAACATGCTTTAATTGTGGTGACCGGCTGCACTTCGTAGCTGAGTGTCCATATCAAAGTAGAGAGGATAATGGAGGAAGACTCATTTTCAAGGACAAATCAAAAGCTCCACGTAAGAAACAGTTTGTAAAGAAGAATGCTCCTTTCAAGAAGCAACCAAAGGTTGTTCTAGTGGCTCAAGAAGAATATTCATCGGGGAGTGAAGATGAGGACGAGGACGATAGCTCTCAAGA
This sequence comes from Avena sativa, assembly GCA_916181665.1. Lineage (NCBI taxonomy): Eukaryota > Viridiplantae > Streptophyta > Magnoliopsida > Poales > Poaceae > Avena > Avena sativa. Next base: position 405,712,318 of record OV702283.1, on the reverse strand, counting down.
GGTGGATGCTATAGCCACCACATCTACATCAACATCTCTCTTCGACTCTCCGAACGAAAACATCATCAACAAGAATGCTACTTGCCTCATGGCACGAAGCTCTGAGGTAACTTCTTCTAACTCTTCTTTTCCCAAGACTATGATAGACATGGATGATCCTACTAGTCTTAAGGTTAAAGAAGAGATTATTGCTTTGGAATATTTCTACACTAACTTACAAGGTGAGCACAAAGTTCGTTTTGAAGCTCTCATGGATCAGCTGGCCCAAAACGAAGCACTCCTCGAAGAAAAGGGCAGAATTGAAAGGGAGGATGCAATGGAAATTGCATCCCTAAAAAATGCTCTTGAAGAAGAAGAAGAAGCTCGGGTCTCTCTTGAAGAGAGGCTCGAGTCTATGGAAGAGTCACATGAAGAAATTGTGACTAAACTTGTTAAGGAACATGACAATGCTGTCACCAAAGCAAAGAAGTTAAAGAAGGAAAGGATTGACTTTGGGGCTGCTCATGATAGACTCTCCGAGGAATTGGAGAAACTTGACAATGCTCACAAGGCATTGAAAAACGAGTTCTCTATTCTCATTGAGTCACATGATCAGCTTCAAAGTCGATTGGCCAAATATGATACTCCTAGCTTGTCCAAATCAACATATAGTAACAAGAAAAATTCTAGTGTGGAAAAAGAAGTGATCAAGGACATCACTACAAAGGACAAAGGTGTGCTTGATGAAGTCCTTGGCAAGCAAAGGTCAAATCATGGTAAAGAGGGACTTGGGTATGTCACCAAGTCCAAGAAGAAGAAAACCAAGAAGAACAAGACCAAGAATGTGCAATTAAAGACAAGCACTGCTGAGAAGGTTGTCAAAAAAGACAAGACTAATAATATTGGTTTTGCAGGGTCTCACAATCCGAATTATGAACTCTTTTGTGATGACTATGGCGATGTTTATGCTTATTATGTTGGTCCTTTTGATGAATATATTGCTTAGTCTATTTGGGTCCCAAAGACCCTTGTTACTAACATGAAAGGACCCATTGAAAAATGGGTACCTAAAACCAAGAAGTAATTTTCTTGCAGGGCTATGCTTCCGGTGGGTCGAAATGGGTGCTGGATAGTGGCTGCACTAGTCATATGACCGGAAGCAAGGAGATCATCACGGAGATGCGTCCAAATCATGATAATATCACAATCTCCTATGGTGATAAGTCAAAATCTCAGGTATTGGGTCTTGGCAAGGTTGTGGTTGCCCACGATATCTCTCTCATGGACGTCATGCTTGTTGAGACCCTTGGTTACAACCTTCTTTCTGTTCGTGCCCTTGGCAAGATGGGTTTTGCTGTTTTTATCGATGATGATTTGGTGGTACTCTTGTGGAGCAAGTCTCTAAAGGTCGCTTTCGTTGGATACGTCGAAAATGACCTGTATGTGGTGGACTTCTTAGGGAAAACCACTTCGGGTCCGATGTGTCTATTCGGAAAGGCCGACGTGGGCTGGCTATGGCATCGCCGTTTAGCCCATGTCAACATGAGAACTTTGCAAAGTCTCCAGAAGGGTGGCCACATCCTTGGACTAAAAGACAATGTCTCTTTTGCCAAAGATCGTGTTTGCAGGGCTTGTGTTGAAGGAAAAATGCATGACTCTCCCCACAAGAGGAAGACTATTGTGTCATAAAAGAGGATCTTGGAATTACTTCATGTGGATTTATTTGGTCCTCCTTCTCATGCAAGTCTTGGTGGGAAGAAATATTGCTTGGTCATTGTCGATGATTACTCAAGATATACATGGGTATATTTCTTCAAGCTGAAAAGTGAGACTCAACAAACTGTCATCGCCTTTGCCAATGAAGTTCAACGTCAACACAATGTTCCTATCTTGGCAATTAGAAGTGACAACGGCTCAGAATTCAAGAACTACCCTTTAAACGAGTTTCTTAGCGAAGAGGGGATTAGACACCAATATTCCGCTGCGTACACCCCTCAACAAAATGGTGTAGCCGAGAGGAAGAACCGGACTTTGATGGATATGGCAAGATCTATGCTAGCTGAATTCAAGTCTCCTTATAATTTTTGGGATGAAGCCATATCCACTGCTTGTCACTCATCAAACCGGCTCTACCTTCTAAAGATCTTGGACAAGACCCCATATGAAATACTTACCGGTAACAAACCCAACATCTCATACTTCAGGGTATTCGGGTGTAAGTGTTTCTTTCTTATTAAAGGTGTCCGTTTGTCAAAATTTGAATCCAAGGATTTAGAAGGTATTTTTGTTGGTTACGGTGCCGAATCCCACACTTATAGAGTCTACAACAAGCTCGCTGGGATTGTTGTAGAATCTTGTAGTGTGGAGTTCGATGAAAATAATGGCTCCTTTGTAGGGCAAGTTTATGTTTGTGATGCAGATGTTGAAATACCCCAAGATGCCATAAGAAGAATGGGCGTGGGATTTTTCCGCCCCATTGAGGAACCCCTTGTGGCGGATCGGGAAGGACAATGCTCCACACATGTGGAGCCCTCATCTACACAAGATCAACAAGCTCCTACTGTTGGAGACAATCCTGCACCAACACCACAATCTGCTGAAGATCATCTGTCCCCTGGACAAGTTGGTAGTCCTAGGCCGGACTATCCGCCCCCTCCAAGGGGCGGACAATCCGCCCCTGGCACTCCAACTCGTTCCAGAGGATCCGAAGGAGAAGTCAACAACTCTGAAGCTCCCTGGCCGGATTCTCCGGCCCCCAGGGGCGGATTATCCGGCCCTGGGTCTCCAACTCCCGTCAGGCATTCTCAGGAAGATGGTTCTGGTACTTCACCTCCCAGGCCGGATAGTCCGGCCCCTCCAAGGGGCGGATTATCCGGGCCTGAAGAAAATGTTCAGCAACAATATTCTAGCGTTAACGAAGACCAAGGTCAAGGGCAGGGAAGTAATCAAGACAAGGATACAACTATTTAATCCACTCCTCTGAGAAACAATAAGGACATTGAGGCTCGTCGCAAGGCTCGTGCTGATCGGAACCTTGAACTAAGAGGTCACACTCTTGACAAGGTTGTTGGTGATCTACGATGAAGGGTATCCACTAGAAGAGAACTTGCAAGCTTCTGTGATCATCAAGCTCACATTTCCATGGTTGAACTGAAGAAGGTTTTTGATGCTCTTGAAGACCCCGATTGGGTTGTTGCAATGCATGAAGAATTAAATAACTTCGAACGCAACAAAGTTTGGAAGCTCGTAGAAAAACCAAAGGATTGCCGCAATGTTATCGGCACCAAGTGGATCTTCAAGAACAAACAGGATGAAAATGGCATTGTTGTGAGGAATAAAGCACGACTCGTGGCTCAAGGATTCTCTCAAGTGGAAGGAATTGATTTTGGCGAGACTTACGCTCCTGTGGCTCGTCTTGAGTCCATCCGTATCCTTCTTGCATATGCAGCCCATCATAATTTTAAATTACAACAAATGGATGTTAAGAGCGCTTTCCTTAATGGTCCTCTACATGAGTTAGTATACGTCAAGCAACCCCCAGGGTTTGAGGACCCCAAATTTCCGAACCATGTCTACAAACTTGATAAGGCGCTCTATGGCCTTAAACAAGCCCCACGTGCGTGGTATGAGCACCTTAAAGAGCTTTTGCTAGACCGTGGATTCGAAGTTGGGCAAATCGATCCCACTCTTTTTACTAATAAGGTTAATGGGGAGCTTTTTGTATGCCAACTTTATGTAGATGACATTATTTTTGGCTCTACTAACCAAGCTTTTAACGATGAATTTTTGAAGCTTATGACTGACAGGTTTGAGATGTCCAAGATGGGTGAGCTCAGGTTCTTTCTTGGATTTGAGATCAAACAACTTAGAGAGGGAACCTTTATTAATCAAGCTAAGTACATCCAAGACATGCTCAAAAGGTTCAAGATGACGGATCTCAATGGCGTTGCTACCCCAATGCAAACAAAGTGTCATCTTGAGTTCAATCCCAAGGGTAAAGACGTGGATCAAAAGGTATACCGATCCATGATCGGCTCTCTCCTTTACCTTTGCGCATCTAGGCCCGATATCGTGTTAAGTGTAGGAGTGTGTGCAAGGTACCAAGCCGCTCCTAAAGAAAGCCACTTAGTGGCAGTCAAGCGAATCTTCCGATATTTGGTTCATTCCCCAAATTTTGGGTTATGGTATCCCAAGGGTTCAAGATTCTCTCTATGTGGTTACACTGATTCAGATTGGGCTGGTGACAAAGATGATAGGAAATCAACCTCTGGTGCATGCCAATTCTTGGGCAGGTCTCTAGTGTGTTGGTCATCAAAGAAACAGAATTGTATTTCACTCTCAACCGTCGAAGCTGAATATGTTGCTGCTGCAAGTGCTTGTACTCAATTGTTATGGATGAGGCAAACTTTAAAGGAATATGGTGTCAATTGTGACAAAGTGCCTCTTTTATGCGACAATGAAAGTGCTATCAAAATTGCTTACAATCCCGTGCAGCATACAAGAACAAAACATATAGAGATTCGCAACCACTTTATTCGGGATCATGTTGCTCGTGGAGATATTTCTCTATCCTTTGTGAGCACGAAGAACCAACTTGCTGATATTTTCACGAAGCCTCTTGATGAAGCAAGATTTTGTTATTTGAGGAATGAGCTAAATATCATAGATTCAAGGAGCTTGGCTTGACTACCCTTGCACACTCACTTGCTCTTATTCATGTATTTGGTTTAGATGCGGGCATAGACATAGGGGGAGTGTGGTCCTAATTGATTGGGCCAACCCTCCCCCCATAATGCCGAAAGCAAGTAAAATCATTTCCCTTAATATCACTTTGTGATATGTGGGTCATCGATGAGCATTGGTTTTGAACTCAAGATACATCTTCGCGGTGTCATGCCATGCGCTCCAACATGGTGGCTTCGGCCACCGCCCTCTTCCTTGAGAAGAGTTGGTTTTTCATGGGTCCCGTTGGATTTTCTTAGCATCACTCTTCTTCCTTTTTGGCGTTTCGATGCCAAAGGGGGATAAGTAGTTCTATTAGGTCTCATGGATTTGCAAGGGTTGGGCACAAGCTTTTCGATTTTAGTCGTTTTTATTTGCTTGCTTGTGCCTTTTCTAGCGTGAACTCAGTTGCTATTTGTGTTTGTTTATGTAAGACTATTTCGTACTCCACAGTTTGGTACTATGTTTGGTATTCATGGAATTATGGATTTATCTATCATGGACCCCATGGAATTCTGGAATTATGGAGCATATTTGATGCCATATGGATTCATGGGATTATCTATGTATGCTTTGGCTATTCTCATCCCGGTGGTATGACCTTGTCCCTCAATCCACTTTTGTTCCAATTATCTTTGCCATGGAAGTTGTGCTCTCTCTAGTGTGTGTAGTTGTATTCAAATGCAAAATTTTAAATATGCACACATCTAGGGGGAGCGCCTTTCATCTTAAGGTGGCGATATCCGGTTTCATTGCAAATCCTAGTATTGTCATCTAACACCAAAAAGGGGGAGATTTAAAGAACATTTCTTAATCCCTAGTGTTTTGTGTGTTAGATAACAATACCAAGGATCATTTAATGTGTGTTGAAGTGTTGCAGCTCTATTTGAGAATAAAGGGAAAAGAACTCTGCCTTTGGGGACGGATAATCCGGCCCCACCAGGGGCGGATAATCCGCCCCTCCCTTTGCCCAAGCAGGCGCAAGCCCCAGAAGGGGGGCGGAGTTTTGGCCGGATTTTCCGGCCCCGCCGTATAATCCGCCCCTCAGGGGGGCCGGATTATCCGCCCCCCTGCTCATCGCCAAGGCGCAAGCCCTAGAGAGGGGCGGAGTTTTGGCCGGACTTTCCGGCTTGGCCGGATAATCCGCCCCTCAGGGGGGCCGGATTATCCACCCCCCAAGATCTTCACCAAGCTTCACCAAGGTGCAAGCCCCAGAGAGGGGGTGGAGTTTCCCCCGGAGAATCCGCCCTTGGGGCGGAGTTTTCCCAGGGGGCGGATAATCCGCCCCAAGTGGGGGGGGGGGGGGGGCGGATAATCCGCCCCTAAAGTTGTGCAACGGCCAGATCTGGGGAGGGGGTATTTAAGCCAGCCTTCCCCCTCCTGCCAGAACTCTTGATTCATCTCAAAAAAGACCAGATCAGATCTGAAAGCTTCATCCAAGAGTGCTCCACCTAGATCCACCCAAAGGCCCCATCCCTTGGGGAATCTAAGGAGGAGAACTCGATCTTCATCATCAGCAATCAAGCGCTTCATCTCCTCTCCATTCATTTGGAGAACCCCCGATCTAGTATTTCTTGCAAATACCTAGATCCTTGTTTTTGTTTATATTGATAAACCTTGTTCTTGTGGCAGCTTGTTGTCATCTCGGGAGCCCCCAATTCGGTTGTGGGTGTGTGCCCCGATAGTGTTGTAAAAGGCACCGGTTCCCGCCTCGAAGGGATCCAATAGTGGAGAAGGTGGATCAGGCCTCTCGTGGCGAGATCCATCGGAGAATAGGGTGAGGCCTATTGTGGCGTGGTGGTCTTAGAACTTGTTGGAGATATGCCCAAGAGGCAATAATAAAGTGGTTATTATCATATCTTCACACTTATGATAAATGTTTACATACCATGCTATAATTGTATTAACCGGAAACATTAATACTTGTGTGATTTGTAAACTAAAATAAGAGTCCCTAGTATAGCCTCTTGTTAAACTAGCTTATTGGTTAATATATGATCATGGTTTCCTGATCATGAACATAGAGATGTTATTAACAACAGGATCATATCATTAGGAGAATGATGTGATGGACATACTCCTATAGATAAGCGTAGCATAAAGATCAAGTCATTTCAATAGTTCAATTGCTATATGCTTTCTGATACATAGTAACCTAATTCCTTCGACCATGAGATCATGCATATCACCTTTACCGGATGGATGCTTTGATGACATCAAACACCACACCGTAACTGGGTGGTTATAAAGGTGGCATTGAGTGTTCGGAAAGTATTGGTTGAAACACATGGATCAAGAGTGGGATTTGTCCATCCATATGACGGATAGATATACTCTGGGCCCTCTCGGTGGAATGTCATCCAATTATCTTGCAAGCATGTGACTGGCTCACAAGGGATCACATATCACGGGAACGAGAAAAGAGTACTTATCAGTAACGAGGTTGAACTAGGTATGCAGAGATACCGACGATCATAACCTCGGATAAGTAAACTATCGTGAGACAAAGGGAAATTGGTATCGTATGTACGTGGTTCATTCGATCGCAAAGTAATCGTAGAAATATGTGGGAGCCATATGAATTTCCAGATTCCTCTATTGGTTATTGTTCGGAGAAGTGTCTCGATCATGTCCGCATAATTCACGAACCGTAGGGAGACACACTTAAGGATTCGACGTTGTTTGAGTAGTTATGGTATTATGAGAAAGAGACCGAATATTGTTCGGAGTCTCGGATGGGATCCGGGATATCACAAGGTGATCCGGAATGGTCCGGAGAATAAGATTCATATAAGGAAAGTCCCGTTTCGGAGTTCAGGAATGATTCCGGTGTTTTCATCGGGAATGTTCTAGAAGGGTTCGGATTGTCCGGCACTCCGGGGGGGGAGGGGTACATGAATGTGTCATTATATATTGGAATGATTGCATCATGTACTAAGTGTTCTTGCTGTCCCGAATAAAGGATTAAATTGAATCCTAAAACAGAAAAGTCAAATGTCCAGTTTGAAAGTCAAACGGCTAAAACAAGAAACTGTGGGAAACAAGCAAGAGGAGTTAGAACCGACTTGGAGGAGGAGTTTCTCTCCTCCAAGCCGGCGGCCAGCCCTAGGCCGAGTTGGGGAGGGACTCCCTCCCTCCCCTTGCGCGCCAGCCCCCTCCCATCTATATAAGGAGGGGCAGGGCTCCCCTCCTAGAACACACAAGTTCCTATCTTCTACCTCCGGTTTAGAGCCGTTTTGGTTTAGAGCTTCTAATTGCTTTAGCCTGCGGTTTAGAGCCTTCTAATTGGTTTAGAGCCTTCTAATTGGTGTGTCTAATTACTAGACCACTAATAGCCTCTCTCATAAGCTCCACCATACTCGCACCGGCTTAAGGCGAAGCCCTGCGGGATTTCCCCTCTACTTCCGGTACCACGCCGTTGTGCTGCCGGAATCGCGAGGAGAGTGCTACAACCTCCGCTGCCTGCTGGAACAAGGGAGAGGAAGGTCTTCGTCGAGTACCGAACGTGTGACCGACTGCGGGAGCGCTGCCGGAACGTGGCGCCGGAAGGATCGTCTACGCGATCTTGAGATCGGAAAGAGTACGACTACATCACCCACGAGAATCTGCTCTCGTTAACCGCTTTGGAATCTTCGAGGGTGAGTTTCTCTATCGACTCGTTGCTACAATCTAGTAGATAGATCTTGGCTTGTTTGTTTGTATGCGATAGAATTTTTTTGTTTTCCATGCTACGAACCCCTACAGTGGTATCAGAGCCGTGTCTATATGTAGATCTGTTGCACGAGTAGAACACAATGGTCATTGTGGGCGTTGATGCTTTTATTGTCGATTGCTTCTTGTGTACTTTGCATCTTGCGGTATGTTGGGATGAAGCGGCCCGGGCTAACCTTACATGACATCATTCATGAGACTTGCTCCACGCTTGACATGCAACTTGTATTGCATAAGTGGCTTTGCGGGTGCCTGTTTCTCCTAGCATAGTTAAGATCCAATTTACAACGGGTGATTAACAATACTAGTATCAATGTTGTGGTTCTTGTTCGTAAGTTAGAACGACACTTATTGAAAGCCCCAAACCACGTAAAATATGCAAAGAAAGTAGAGGCGTCTAACTTTGTTTTGCAGGGGTGTGCAGTGATGTGATATGGCCATGATTGTGATTATATATGATGTATGCAATGTTCCTTATTGTAAGTCGGCAACCGGCAGGAGCCATATGGTTGTCTTTAATTTCTGTTAAGACCCGCGTGTCTATTCAAAGTAGTTGTAATAGTTGAAGCTGGTGGACGACAACCATGGTGAAGCGTCATTGACCTTGATGCAATGCCGGTGATGATGGAGATCATGTTCGTGTTTGAAGATGGAGATCGGAAGCACAAAGAAGAAAGGCCATATCATATCACATATTATTGAATTGCATGTGATGTTAATCCTTTATGCATCTTGTATTGCTTAGTAGACGACGGTAGCATTATAAGATGATCCCTCATTCACATGAATTTCAAGTCATAAAGTGTTCACCCTTAGTTAGCACCGTTGCTAAAGCTTGTTGTTTCGAAGCACCACGTGATGATCGGGTGTGTTAGATTCTACAAGTGTATACAACGTGAGCAAGCCAGATTTGCTCATGCGGAAACTAAGGTTTGATCTTGACGAGCCTAGCATGTACAGACATGGCCTCAGGAACACGGATTACCGAAAGGTAGAGCATGAGTCATATAGTAGATATGATGAACATGTTGATTGTTCGCCATTGAAGCTATATCAACTCTCGTGATGATCGGTTTTGATGTGGTGGATTTGGTTCGTGTGATCACTAAAACAATGTGAGGGATATTGTTTTGAGTGGGAGTTCACCTAGATTAATTTAATTATTAATTAGAACTCAATTTATCATAAACTAAATCAAAGTGAAATTGCATAGTTGTTGTAGTCATTGGCATCCGTTTACCACCTTGCGCTTAGTTATAATTGAGATGATAGAACTATAGAATTCTGGTTAGTTACTTTACGAACTGGTATCGTATTGTTTTGAATTGTTAATCTAAAGTTTAAAAGTCCTATTGCAAACTTTCAGTAAGTTCCGGTTACTCCATGAAGTTTAATAATTAGTATTAAATCAAGAGTAACAATTCCAAGTGTTAGTATCATGTTTGTATCCATGATTCTTGATATTCAAAGGATTGTCTTAATATCAAGGTTATCTAGGATCTGAAAGAGTTGTTTCAGAAACCATGATGTGTGGAAGATATTGTGATATCTGAAACGAAGTTTTGGTTGCAACATGATAGAGTATAATATGTCTAAAGTCATGTTCTCATATTTGATGAGAATTTGCAAAAGGTTGGAGACACTAGTTGTCCTAATCGTCCAAAAGGATTTGGAGAGCAACATTATACTCATGATTCACCGTTATAAGCTAAAAGTAGCTTGATCATGGATAAATCCATGATGAGGGTGAATATTTGATGCAGGTAAAATGTTTACTACACCAAGAGATTACTAAAGAAAGGAATTTGAAAGAACACCAAACATTTGATGATGGTGATCTACTTCAAAGTGCAAGTCCAAAGACATTGGTATTTAACTATACACGCTTTGGACTATGTGTCATATGTATGACTCCACTATTGATGTTGATAGATTCTTTCAAACAGAAAAGGAAATATTGAAAGAGAATCTCATAAATATATGGCAGAAAAGAAAAGACTAGAATTGTTCAGTTTAAGTATATAGATGATATACATGTTATGGCTATATTCTTTGCTTATTAAACAATGTGGTTCTTAAGTATTTGATACTGAATTTGTTGGTGTGAATCTTCATATGAAACAACACAATTCATGAACTACAATGGCCTAAGTAACTAGCAAAAGAATATGTGATGATGTTCATCGAGAACAAATAAAGGGTTATTGTGTTGCTCGTTAAACATCAAAGCTTGCCTTCAAGATTTGTTTTATCAGGTATTATGAGAACAAAAGAGTTGTTCAAATAAATTACCGTGATCCATAAAAGATGGATGATTCACAAATCTCGTTGGAGAAATCACATCCATAAAACTAGTGCTAAAAATGTCGAAAGACAAATTGATTGAAAGATCACTTAGGAAGTGACATCGCCGTTTGAATTATAATGGAAAGAAAACATGAAGAAACTCCATGTTGATGGAATTTTGGAGTCTTCTGATTTTTGATCAAATGACGCTTGTGAAACTTTCCTAGAGATAATTAAAACTTCGTTCATAGGCCAAAAGGGAACGAATGACTAGCTTATTGGAACTTGTACATATTGTTGTATGAAATCCATTATGTGTAGTCAAAAGCGATGGATTTCAACTTCATATGCTTTCTCCAAAAATTTGAGTGAATATATGAATATTTACTTAATAAGGATAAAGTATGAAACACTTGAAAAGTTCAAAGACTTTCAAGATGAAGTGCAAAATCATTGTAACAAGAATATGAATAGTTTATGATAAGATCATAAAGGAAAATATTTAAGTTACAAGTTTAGCATAATACCTAAGATTTAAGGAATCGTTCCGTGGATTTGCATTTTCCCGAAACACCATAAGTGTATGGAGCGTTCGAGATATGTAATTAAACCTTGTTTGACATGGTAAGATCAAAGGTATAATTTATAAAACTGCCATTATATTTTAAAGATTAAAAGCTTTATAGATTACCGTTTTTCCACTGAAAAGAGCTCCATCATAATCCATTGAAATGACACCATATCAAGTTATGGTTTGGGATAAAACCCAAGTAGTCCTTTCTTAAAACATTGGTATGCTATGCATAAGAAAGATGTGTGCAACCAAAGTCGGATGAATCTGTCTTTGTATAACTGTTAAGTATTCCTCCATAACATCGGAGACAAAAGTGTTTGTCACTTAAAACGTCAAGTTTCTTTGAGAAGGAATTTTTCGTGAAGAGTTAAGTGGGAGGACAATAGAACTTTGATAAGGTTAAAAGAACCTTAGCTGTATGTGCAGAGTTGCGCAGCACCGAAAAGTGTTCCGGAGGCAGCAACAAAGCTCATGGCTCACGTACCTCAAAAGTTGTGGTCACGGAGATCCAAGTTCCTATTGAAACAAGTAGGTCGGATAAACAATCAAATACCAAGATTTGAGGGTTGAATCATTATTTGCGAATAATGAACCGACTACATGCAAAGAAGCGATGATGGGCCCTGACTCCGTAAAATGGCTTGAAGCCATAAAATCCGTGATAGTTCCATACACGAGAAATCAAGTTTTGAACTTGAAGGACCCTCGAGAAAGGTGTAAGACCTTACAGTCGTGTTTGGATCTATAAATAGACATGGATGTTTTACATCTATGAAATAGTCGACATGTTGGGAAAGAGTTCACAACAAAGTTCAAAGGTTGACTATGACAAGATCTGATCTTTCATAGCGATATTTAGTCTAGACGGATTAATGTAGCAACCACTACATATAAATTTGTTATGTGGTAGTTGAATAAACAAAACAAGTTCTTCTAATAGAATTGTTACCTAGGACATGTGCGTAACATGGTCCATAGGGTTTTGTTAATTCAAAGGATGCTAAAAGCATATGCAAACTTCAATGGTTGAAGTAAGCATAGCGGAGTTGGAATCTTCACTATGATGAAACTGTTAAAAGAGTTTAATTTCATCAGAGACAATGAAGATGCTTGCGTTTGCAAGAAATTAAGTGGGAGCGCTAAGACATATTTCTAATACATTATGTGGAAGACATATTGTTGATTGGAAATGATGTATCTTTTATTAACACATATTAAGAATTTCATCCTGATGAAAGACTTAGGCAAAACCCAAATATTTGGCATCAATAGACGCTAATATGGTTGTGCCAGAAGTACATAGACAAGATATTGAATGAGTTCAGTATAGAAACTACAAGAGAGGTTCTTGTCACACAGAAAGGATTGAATAAGTTCAATGTTGATGATATATTCAAGTGTATTGACATTTGGTAAAGTGAAACGAATAATCAAGTATAGATTGATACTTGATGTATGAAATCACAAAGAGTATTTATATCAATCATACTGTGATATGTACAAATCCAGATATGTCCTATGCTCTAAATGTTGTGAGCATATACCAGAATGATTCGTAAGATGATCATTGGACAATAGTAAGGATATTCTTATGATCTTTTGAAAGAACTAAGAGTATAATATTTGTAGAAGTGACAAATAGATGGTTAGTTCATTGTAAAAGTACTACATTGATACTAGTTTTGTCACAAAGTACAAATTAAGTTTATCTCAATCTAAACTAAGGGTGGCACAATATAATGGAAAGTGAGTTCCATAATGGATTTGGATGATTTCCAAAGTTAAGACATTGTGACAGATACTACAACAAAAGGCTAAGTATATGACTGCTATTTTAGCAGCAAAAGAGGGCATTTGTGTCAAGTAGTTTGTTATCAAACTAGGTGTAGTTCACAGTGGGATAATACTATGAAGATATATTGTACGACAATATTATCAACATGTTTTAACCCCAAAGAGCTAAAGGTCACACCGAAAGACCAAATTTATACAAAGCCATCTCATTAGAGAATGAGTGATGCGTAGAGACGCAAAGACATGCAATTGCACACGGACCTGGAAGTGTCAGATCCGGAGATCAGTTGACCACTAGCAATAGTGTACATACAACACCAGAAAGCCATAGGTGTTGAATACACAAAGGTTTGAAACTAGATTATTGACTCTAGTGCAAGTGGGAGACTGTTGGAGATATGCCCAAGAGGCAATAATAAAGTGGTTATTATCATATCTTCACACTTATGATAAATGTTTACATACCATGCTATAATTGTATTAACCGGAAACATTAATACTTGTGTGATTTGTAAACTAAAATAAGAGTCCCTAGTATAGCCTCTTGTTAAACTAGCTTGTTGGTTAATATATGATCATGGTTTCCTGATCATGAACATAGAGATGTTATTAACAACAGGATCATATCATTAGGAGAATGATGTGATGGACATACTCCTATAGATAAGCGTAGCATAAAGATCAAGTCATTTCAATAGTTCAATTGCTATATGCTTTCTGATACATAGTAACCTAATTCCTTCGACCATGAGATCATGCATATCACCTTTACCGGATGGATGCTTTGATGACATCAAACACCACACCGTAACTGGGTGGTTATAAAGGTGGCATTGAGTGTTCGGAAAGTATTGGTTGAAACACATGGATCAAGAGTGGGATTTGTCCATCCATATGACGGATAGATATACTCTGGGCCCTCTCGGTGGAATGTCATCCAATTATCTTGCAAGCATGTGACTGGCTCACAAGGGATCACATATCACGGGAACGAGAAAAGAGTACTTATCAGTAACGAGGTTGAACTAGGTATGCAGAGATACCGACGATCATAACCTCGGATAAGTAAACTATCGTGAGACAAAGGGAAATTGGTATCGTATGTACGTGGTTCATTCGATCGCAAAGTAATCGTAGAAATATGTGGGAGCCATATGAATTTCCAGATTCCTCTATTGGTTATTGTTCGGAGAAGTGTCTCGATCATGTCCGCATAATTCACGAACCGTAGGGAGACACACTTAAGGATTCGACGTTGTTTGAGTAGTTATGGTATTATGAGAAAGAGACCGAATATTGTTCGGAGTCTCGGATGGGATCCGGGATATCACAAGGTGATCCGGAATGGTCCGGAGAATAAGATTCATATAAGGAAAGTCCCGTTTCGGAGTTCGGGAATGATTCCGGTGTTTTCATCGGGAATGTTCTAGAAGGGTCCGGATTGTCCGGCACTCCGGGGGGGAGGGGTACATGAATGTGTCATTATATATTGGAATGATTGCATCATGTACTAAGTGTTCTTGCTGTCCCGAATAAAGGATTAAATTGAATCCTAAAACAGAAAAGTCAAATGTCCAGTTTGAAAGTCAAACGGCTAAAACAAGAAACTGTGGGAAACAAGCAAGAGGAGTTGGAACCGACTTGGAGGAGGAGTTTCTCTCCTCCAAGCCGGCGGCCTGCCCTAGGCCGAGTTGGGGAGGGACTCCCTCCCTCCCCTGGCGCGCCAGCCCCCTCCCATCTATATAAGGAGGGGCAGGGCTCCCCTCCTAGAACACACAAGTTCCTATCTTCTACCTCCGGTTTAGAGCCGTTTTGGTTTAGAGCTTCTAATTGCTTTAGCCTGCGGTTTAGAGCCTTCTAATTGGTTTAGAGCCTTCTAATTGGTGTGTCTAATTACTAGACCACTAATAGCCTCTCTCATAAGCTCCACCATACTCGCACCGGCTTAAGGCGAAGCCCTGCGGGATTTCCCCTCTACTTCCGGTACCACGCCGTTGTGCTGCCGGAATCGCGAGGAGAGTGCTACAACCTCCGCTGCCTGCTGGAACAAGGGAGAGGAAGGTCTTCGTCGAGTACCGAACGTGTGACCGACTGCGGGAGCGCTGCCGGAACGTGGCGCCGGAAGGATCGTCTACGCGATCTTGAGATCGGAAAGAGTACGACTACATCACCCACGAGAATCTGCTCTCGTTAACCGCTTTGGAATCTTCGAGGGTGAGTTTCTCTATCGACTCGTTGCTACAATCTAGTAGATAGATCTTGGCTTGTTTGTTTGTATGCGATAGAAATTTTTTGTTTTCCATGCTATGAACCCCTACAGAACTGCCCACCCCTCCAACATAGATGTACTTCCCTTAACAAGGAAGGAACTGCAGTAAAACAAATCCCGGTGTCTCCGCATGCTCCACTACGGTTTCCTCGCTCCTCTTTTACACGCTTAGTAGTTAGGGTTACATATAGGGAAATTCTCGTAGTTGCATATCTAGAGAATTTACTTTGTGTCAAGCCTAAAATTGAAAAAGTATTAAAAATTGGTTAGCACCTATTCACCCCCCCTCTAGGTGCCCATACGATCCATTTCAATTACCATTTTTGCGAGACATAACAAATTTGGATATCGCAGTACATCATCCATTACAAACCATACATAAGGTCTTACATAAATAAGGATCTCATGATCCAGTTCTTACTACAACTCAAGCAGCGGAATAACGTAATAATAATGATAGCGTAGGCGAAGCTCCATCTTCGGGGTCACAGGCAATGCTCACGGTGAGAGATGATCCTAGTTGTCGTAACCTTCCTGCGGTCCATCATCCTGGTACTCCTCTTCATAGTCTGGCCACGGGAATAGCCAGGGACAAAGCCATGAGTACTCTTTAAGTACTCGCAAGCTAATACTAATAGTTAAGGGGGTTTTTGTAGTAGGACACTAAGCTCTAGGGTTGTTTTGCAAAAAGCTAGATTTACCTCTACTAAGTTTAGAAGCAAAGAAAGCTAGTCGAAGTTTTATAACACCTAAGTGGGAACTTGAATTTCATATCACAACTCTGTTGTGGTCAAGTCCAAGTCTCAATTCATTTCACAAGTCATTTTGAAAACATCTGACGGGGGAACAATATGGCCACTCCAACTGTCCATAACCGCAGACGCGTCTATTCGAATAGTTTGACACTCTGCAGAGATTGTACACTTTCACCACAACATTCGATACATCCGCCAGGAGCAATTCCTGAATTCACCATACTCTGTATGCGGATAATCAATCCTAACCTTTCAATTACACGCCCTAGTATAGGCACCTCTCCTATGAGTTTGGCCTCCCAACCATGACCATCTGTCATCTTGGGTACTGCATAGGTGGACAATCTTCGCAAGGTAGCCTCAGCTCAGACCTTGGCCGCGAGGGAACCCATACTAAGGTATATAAGTTTCCAGTCAAGCCCTACCCAATTTTTGGGTATCGTGGTTGTACGGTAAAATTGGAATGGTATCGCATCCAGACAACCATTAGTTTTATAAAGGGCTAAGGCTGATGCCTCAACATTTTCATCATCAAAATCATATGGTGTTCGGAAACACATGTCAAAACATTTCAGTAGAATGACTCATCATTCCAAGGTTTTCATAACCATTTTCACCAAGTATTCCTAGCTAAAGTTGATCAATTTTTATGCTTAGCACTAGCCTCTACAGGTGATGAGAAGTACTAATGAGGGGTGGTAAACAAGTGGAGTTTAACTAAGTTCAATCTCATGCCTTAGGATGACATCAAGATTATATAGCTTAGGACAATTTTAATGCTCTTTATGCAACCTTCAATTATCTTCCTAGAATCTACAAGTCACTTAAGTAAACTCTAAGAGATAGCTTTGATAAAGAAATAAAGTATAAAGCTTGCAAGTAAAACTAGGATTGGGTATCATCAAATGTGTCCAACCAAGCATGCTTAGTGCATAGCATAGGTTATATAACTTTCATAATTGCAAGTGTTAGCTTGCAAGGTTTCAAGTATTGGCTTGACTTGTGCAGAGGAGTGGTTGAAGTTCTCCTCGGCTTCTTCTTCGTAGTATCCTCCTTCCTCCTCGTATCCTTAGTCGGTACTAGCGTCTATAAATAAGTACGAGGTACACAATCACCAAACAATACTTAAATATTTTCAATCATCACACAAAAGGGTACTATAGATGATCTAGCATCATCACTAACATTACAAGATTAAAGCCTTTGTCTTATTTATTTTATTTTTAGAAAAGTAATTTCTACTCATTGAAAAACTACTTAAGATTTGATATTCTCCAAATCAAACATGGGATCATGTTAACACATGTTATCACCACATATTTCAGTACATGGGAATGTGATTTAAAGTGGTATCAAAATTTAATAAGGTTTAACCTTTTATTTTAAATAAAATGACTAGAAATGCGTATGTGGAATTCTTTTGTTGCTTGAACATTATTTCTGTAAGTAAAGCCAAATGTTTTTATATATTCTGAAAGGTATGATCAAATGTGATTTTCGAGAGTTGGAATCAACTCAAAAGCTATTATGGTTGAAAATTGAAAAATGTTTGAATGCAGAAAAGCTTCTGACTTGATATTTTTACCAAGGTTGATCTATAGATCCAAATGATTTGAATCCAACGGTCTTGGATTAAGCATTTCAGTACCTTCTAACAAAATTGGTTTCATGCAATTTGGTTCACTGAATCGAGCTGGGTTGATTTTTGAAACTAGGTACAGAACTGAGTTTGAATGAAAATAGAAAAATCTAAATTCAAACGGTTGGGCTGCGCGGGAGATGCTAATGGGCTGGCCCAGTGTCACTCCGCAGCGCGAGGCTTAGCTGACAGGGGGGGTTCCACCCGTCAGTGGCTCATAACACGCGAAGCAGTACGTGGCTGTGTGGGTCGTTGGATTAGAAGGGTGATCGACGGCTGAGGGTCGTCATCGACGATGAACATGTCAGCGGCGAGCTCGAACCCTAGCGGCTCAGTGGGGGTCGTGGGAGGCTCACCGGGGCTCAGGCAGGGGTCGGCGATGGGGGCGAATGACGAAGTCGACGACGGTGATTCTCCTGGCACCGGCAGCTCCTCCTGGGGCGGCTCCAATCGACGGCGCCTCTCCTCCTCTGCAGCGGCGAACTCCAGTGCAATTCCGACCACCTGGTGCTCGCCTTGCTCCGGGGAAGGGTGTGGGATGTTTCTGAGAGAGAGGGTAACGAACTGGTGTGAAGAAATCGAGCGGGGGAGGCCTCTATTTATAGTGGCGAGAGGGGACCGACGGGCGCGAGCTGAGCTCGTCGTGGTTGACGGCACAGAGGGCTACTGGCATGGGCGACGGTAGGGGGCGGTGCTGTGCTCCCTGGCGAAGCTCAACGGCGTGTTGGTGAGGCGTGGGGCGGTGCTGATCAAACGGAACGCTTCAATGCTCTGAGCGGGTGCGACGGAGGTTTTGACGGCGCATAACGCGCGTGGTCCACACGGCGGCGAACGGGCGTGTCTGCGGGGTTGCTGGGGTGGTGGTGATCACGCGTGCACGCGGCAAGGGCGGCGCGCGGTCTGTGGGCGTGTGTCGAGGTTGGCGCTCTGGCGCGCTCTCGGCATGCTCTCAGAGAAGCTTGACATGGCTTGGGCGTGTGGTCCAGGGGCTGGCAGGGCTCAAGCGCTGGACAGGGGGTGGCGGTGGACGGTGGCGTGCGTCCTAGACATGGTGTTTAGGCTTGGTGCTTGCTCTGGCTAGCTAGCCATGGTCGGCTGGCAAGGGTTCCTTCGGGTTGGCATGGCATGGTGCAATGGGTAGGGGCTAGGGGTGGTCAAGGCACTGGTTGGCACTGGGGGAGACAAGTGTGATCAATGGTGAACAATGCTTAGCCAAATTACTACTCAAAACAGTGAAGTTTGACCAATTTGATTTTCTGTCTCCAAGTGTTTGATGAAATGGCCGCAAGAAATTTATTTTTGAATTTTGAAAATATTTTTGGTGGGTGTGCTAGGCATGTGTTGAGGATTCTGTGGGTGCTTGGGTTTTTAAAATTGAGCTTGTTTGAGTGGTTTTTGAAATAGTGGGATCTTCCCATATGAGATAGATTCAATTTTAAACTGTCATTTAAACTAAGCATTTGAATGTCTTTGGATGATCACAAAGTGGGCCCTGTTACTTTATTATGAGTAATATCAAGGGGTGCAAAGATCCATACATGTTTCTGTTGTGTTTTGAAAATTAGAGATAGCCAAAGTAGGCATGGGAGTTAATTTGGCCAAAGTGACCATTCACTTAATTTATTCATTTTGAGTTGTTTGTCTTTGGGAGAAGTTTGGGGATTGTTTAGATGATGCTTATTTTACATAAGAATCATTTTACAAGCAAAGAAACACAGAACCATGGCAATTCAAAAGAATCCAAATTTTGAATACACACACATATGAATGCTTTCATATTTTTAGTTGGGAAAGTTTTTGTTAACCCTAATTTTGATGATTAGAGTTTGGTGATCCAAGTTTAATATTTTTGGGATGTTACAAACCTTCACCCCTTAAACAAAATCTCGTCCCGAGATTTGAAAAAGGAAGAAAAAGATTACCTAGGATTCGAAGAGATCGGGAAACTCCGTCCTGATGTGATCTTCGCGCTCCCAGGTAGCTTCCTCTTCTGTGTGGTTGCTCAACTGAATCTTGAGAAACTTGATACTTCGGGTTCTGGTAGTTCTGAAAGCTTCTTCCAAAGTAATGAGATATGGAACACATGGTGCACGGCTGACATCTCTTCGGGTAGTTCCAATTGATACGACAGTTCTCCTCGACGGTTCAGAATCTTGAAGGGGCCGATATATCTGGGGGCTAACTTTCCTTTTAGTTGGAAATGCTGCATTCCTTTCAATGGCGACACTTTTATGTACACAAAATCTCCGATGTTGAAGGCGAGGTCTCGACGTCTCTTGTCGGCATAACTCTTCTGCCTTGACTGAGCTGTCTTGAGGTGCTCACGAATCTTGTGAACCTTCTCTTCTGCTTCTCGTAGGATGTCGGGTCCAAAAATCTGACTCTCTCCTACTTACGACCAGTTCAAAGGGGTGCGACACTTCCTTCCATACATGAATTCAAATGGGGCCATTTGCAAACTAGCTTGATAACTGTTGTTGTATGAAAATTCTGCGAACGGCAGACAGTCTTCCCATTTAGATCCATACTCTAACACACATGCTCTCAACATATCTTCGAGTATTTGATTTACTCGCTCCGTTTGTCCGTCGGTCTGAGGGTGATATGATGTGCTAAAATCTAGTCGGGTTCCTAAACCTTCTTGGACTTTCTTCCAGAATCTCGAGGTAAACTGAGTTCCTCGATCAGATACGATGTTCTTGGGGACTCCGTGCAAACTGACGATTCTAGCGATGTATAACTCTGCTAGCTTCGAACTCTGATATGTGGTCTTGACTGGTAAGAAATGGGCGACTTTGGACAATCTGTCCACTATGACCCAGATAGAGTCATTTCCCCTACTAGAAATAGGTAATCCGGTGATAAAGTCCATTCCAACGGAATCTCATTTCCATTCCAGAATCTGCAATGGTTGCAACAATCCAGCGGGTCATTGATGTCCCGCCTTGACTCGCTGACATATATCACACTTGGCGATATAGCTTCCGATTTCTCTCTTCATCTTATGCCACCAAAATTGCTCTTTCAAATCCTGATACATCTTCGTTCCTCCGGGGTGGATAGAATAAAGAGTATCATGAGTTTCCTTCAGAATAACTTCTTTCAACTCAGAATCTGCTGGTACACAAAGGCGTTCTTGGTACCACAGAACCCCTTCTTCGTCTTCCGTGAATCCGGGTACTTTGCCTATACCGATACAACGCTTGATTCCGTTAATACTAGCATTTAATTTCTGTGCCTCCTTGATCCGGCTGATCAAAGTGGGTTGAAGTTCTATGCTAGCCAAAAATCCTTCACTCACTAATTCCATTCGGAAATCTTCCATCTCTTTGTGCAAACTTGGTTGCTCCTTCAAAATCATGGAGTTCAAGCGGCACGGCAATCTGCTAAGGGCATCGGCTACCACATTGGCTTTACCGGGGTGATAGTGAATGTCTAGATCGTAATCCCTGATTAGCCCAATCCATCTTTGCTGTCTCATATTCAGCTCCTTCTGAGTGAATATATACTTCAGGCTCTTGTGATCCGAATAAATCTCACAACGGTTTCCCATCAGGTAATGCCTCCATGTCTTCAGGGCTAGAACTATAGCTGTGAGCTCGAGGTCATGGGTTGGGTAGTTCTGCTCATGTTGTTTCAGTTTTCGAGATAGGAAAGATATAACTTTGCCTTCTTGCATTAGCACACATCCGAGACCGATATTGGATGCGTCACAATACACGTCAAAGGGCTTCATGATATCCGGCATGATTAAGATTGGGGCTGAAATCAATCTTCTCTTGAGTTCTTGAAAACTCGCTTCACATTTGTCCATCCATTCAAACTTCTTGTCCTTCAGCAATTGGGTCATGGGTCTGGCGATACTCGAGAATCCTTCTACGATCTTGCGGTAGTATCCCGCCAATCCGAGAAATGCACGAACTTGGGTTTGAGTGGTTGGGGCTTGCCAATCTTCGACATCTTTCACCTTTGCAGGGTCAACGGCAATTCCTTCGGCTGATACAACGTGGCCGAGGAATCCTACCTTCTGTAACCAGAATTCACATTTTCTGAACTTGGCATACAACTTATGCTCTCTAAGGGTTCCAAGAATGGTCCTTAGGTGTAGCTCATGTTCTTCTTCTGATTTGGAATAAATCAGAATGTCATCAATGAAAACAATGACAAACTTATCCAGGAAGTCCATAAAAATCTTATTCATGAGATTCATGAAATAAGCGGGGGCATTGGTTAATCCAAAAGACATGACAATATACTCATATAATCCATATCTGGTGGTAAAGGCAGTCTTGGGAATATCCTCTGCGCGAATCTTGAGTTGATGATAGCCTGTTCTAAGATCAATCTTAGAAAACACTTTGGCACCAGTCAACTGATCAAACAAATCTTCTTACTTGGGCAATGGGTACTTGTTCTTGATAGTGACATCATTCAACTTCCGATAATCGGTACACAAACGGCTACCTCCGTCTTTCTTGTCCACAAAAAAAACAGGTGATCTCCATGGTGACGCACTTGGTTGAATCAGTCCAATTTCTAGCATGGCATCCAGTTGCTTCTTCAGTTCCGCTAGTTCAGATGGTTTCATACTATATGGTCTCTGGGCTATGGGTCCTGTTCCGGGGATTACTTCGATGATAAACTCGATATCCCGATCTGGGGGCATACCGGGCAAAACATCTGGAAATACATCAGGGTATTCACAGACTATCCGGACTTGGTCAATGGTAGGTTGGGCTATACTCTTGTTGCACTTGAATTGACGAAGTAAGGTTTCAGATCTATGCTCGACTGATATTCCGGCTGTACTGGTCATGGTTATGGCTTTCTTGGCACAGTCAATCAATCCTTTATGTTTGGACATCCAATCCATTCCTAGTACTACTTCCAAACCTTTAGTTCCGAGTACTATAAGATTAGCATAAAAATCTATGCCATGGATTCGGATAGGGACGGCTTTGCAAATTTTCCTAGCTTTGGTGGTTGAACCGGGGATTTGAACAATCATAACATGCTTCAGTTTTGTTGGTTGAATCTTACTAGTGCATGCAAATTCTTCAGTGACAAATGAGTGCGATGCACCAGAATCAAACAACACTCTAGAAAGTACTGAATTAACAGAAAACATACCCAGCACGACGTCTGGTGCTTCCTGGGCTTCTTCAGCATGCATGAGAAAAAGACGGCCGTTGCGGTTGAGAGATTTCCCTGGGGCAAACCTTCTTTCGGGCTGAACACGACGCTGTTGCTGAGCTGGGGCATTTGCATTGGGGGTTGCGGCATTCTTCTTGGGGCACTCATTGGAGTAGTGACCCTTATTTCCACAGTCATAACAAGTCACTTGCGACTTGTCCTTTGCTGCAACAGGCACAACATTGCTTCCAGTCCTCGGGGCAGTGTTGGTGTTGGTGGCAGCATTGTTGTTGTTGTTGAACTTGGGTGGTGCACGGTTGAAATTGACAGAGTTTCCGGAGTTGTTGTGATTTGTTCCGGGCCTTGGGTTTCCACGGTTGGGATAGGTCGGACGGTTCATCGGGGGTCTGTTGGTTCTTGGGGCAAATCCTGGAGATGGTTTAGGGCGATTTTTTGGGGTATGATGGGTTCCTGGTTGATGCATCATGCGACGCTTGCGGTTCTCATTGGCTTGGTTGATATTTCCTTCCATCTGAATGGCAGAGTCGACAAGGGCTTCAATATGAGCAAAGGGGATATTGACCAACATCGTCTGCATCTCATCATGCAGACTATTCAGGAATCTTTCTTTCTTCTTGGCTTCGATGTCGATCTCATCCAGGGCATACCTAGCTAATGACAAGAATTTGTCACGGTATTCCACTACGGTCATTCTTCCTTGCTTCAGTTCTCTGAACTCATCTCTCATCCTCTTGATCAAACCCGGTGGAACATGGGTTCTGCTGAACTTGACCTTGAATTCCTCCCAGGTCATCATCTGTCCTCCGGTCATTGCACGAACGCTGTTCCACCATGCTCTTGCATCTCCGGCGAGATAGTGGGTGGCGAACAGAACTTTCTCGTTAGCTTCCACTCTGGCGACTTCCAGGTTGTTCTCCATGGTTTGCAGCCAATCGTCTGCATCTAGGGGCTCTTCCGACTTAGTGAAAACAGGTGGGTTGGTATTCTGGAAATTCTTGAGCTTAGATCCATGGTTGTCCTAATTTCCTTGGACTTGATTGTTGTGGGCCAGCTGAGCTATTTGCTGAAGGGTGGCTAAGTTGGCTTGACGTTCGGCTCTTTCAGCTTCGCGGTCAGAAACCAACATTTGCAGGATCTGCAACATCGGGTCCGGGGATGAACCACTTCCTCTGTGTGGCATCTGAAGATTGAGATAGATCATGAGAAAAGAGGGAAATTTGTAAGGTTCAGGGACTTTGAAAAGTTTTTAAAGTTTGACTCAGATTTTCTAGTAACTTGCTTTTCATTCATTCATTCATCCATAGCACACGATACAACACACACCACAACAAAGGTAAACAGATGGTTTTAAGAACCATTCTGGAAGCTACGATACAGTGGGACCAAATAAAGCTCACTAACGCTAGTGCTCAAGTGCTACTACTCCTCGGAGTCGGTGTAGTCGTCATCCTCATCATCGTCATCGATGAAGGCGAAGTCATCCTCATCTGTGAAGAAGTCCATGGCCTGATCCTCCAGAAAATCATCATCATCGCTGAGATAGGAGTAGGGGTCTCCACGAAGATCTTCTCCGACATTCTCCCTTTCCTCTGGCTGCATGTCTCTCTCGTGGATGGTCTCCTCCAAATCCGAGATACGATGGCGAAGATGAGCAATGATGCGCTCCTTCTTGTCGAGCTGATGGCGACGAGACTTGCGATCCTTCGCTAGCATATCGATGGTCTAATCCTTCGTCTTGATGATGGCGGACTTGTGGTTGGAGTAGTCACGGGCATTGTCCAGTTCTTGTTGATGATCATACATCATGAAGCTGAGGTAGTCCAACTAAGTCTTCAGCTCGTGGTGATATGGGGCTTCCAGTGGCTGTCCCATAGCATCACGCCTTGGACAAAACTCAAAGCGGGTACCCTTTATCTGGTTGGTACTCTGCCCACATAGACGGGCAAGAGCTTCCTACATGGCCCTGGCAAGTCCATCGAGCCAGTTGTTTTCTCTTAAGGTGAACTGAATTCCCTCTGTAGTGGGAGGTTCAATCTTTCCTCGGAGACTTGCAACAATGAGCCACTGCAGATCTTCTCCTCCTTGTGTTGGAGATATACCCAAGAGGCAATAATAAAGTGGTTATTATCATATATCCATGCTTATGATAAATGTTTACATACCATGCTATAATTGTATTAACCAGAAACATTAATACTTGTGTGATTTGTAAACATAAAAGAGTCCCTGGTAAAGCCTCTTGTTAAACTAGCTTGTTGGTTAATATATGATCATGGTTTCCTGATCATGAACATAGAGATGTTATCAACAACATGGTCATATCATTAGGAGAATGATATGATGGACATACTCCTATAGTTAAGCGTAGCATAAATATCAAGTCATTTAATATAGTTCATTTGCTACAAGCTTTATGATACATAGTAACCTAATTCCTCCGACCATGAGATCATGTTAATCACCATCACCGGAAGGATGCTTTGATGACATCAAACACCACACCGTAACTGGGTGGCCATAAAGGTGGCATTGAGTGTTCGTAAAGTATGGGTTGAGGCACATGGATCAAGAGTGGGATTTGTCCATCCATATGACATATAGATATACTCTGGGCCCTCTCGGTGGAATGTCATCCAATTAGCTTGCAAGCATGTGACTGGCTCACAAGGGATCACATATCATGGGAACAAGAAAAGAGTACTTATCTGTAACGAGGTTGAACTAGGTATGCAGATGTACCGACGATCAAAACCTCGGATAAGTAAACTATCTTGAGACAAAGGGAAATTGGTATCATATGTAAGTGGTTCATTCAATCGCAAAGTAATCGTAGAAATATGTGGGAGCCATATGAATTTCCAGATTCCTCTATTGGTTATTGATCGGAGA
Organism: Avena sativa; assembly: GCA_916181665.1. Lineage (NCBI taxonomy): Eukaryota > Viridiplantae > Streptophyta > Magnoliopsida > Poales > Poaceae > Avena > Avena sativa. The sequence goes on along the minus strand of OV702283.1, from coordinate 405,686,546 downwards.
AGTGTCTCGGTCATGTCCGCATAATTCACGAACCGTAGGGAGACACACTTAAGGATTCGATGTTGTTGTGTAGTTATGGAATGATGAGTAAGAGTCCGAATGTTGTTCGGATTCTCGGATGGGATCCAGGATATCACGAGGAGATCCGGAATGGTCTGGAGAATAAGATTCATATAAGGAAAGTCCTGTTTTGGAGTTCGGAAATGATTCCGATGTTTTCACCAGGAATGTTCTAGAAGGGTCTAGAAGGTCCGGCACTCCGGAAGGGAAGGGTACATGAATGTGTCACGACAATATGGAATGGTTGCATCATGTACTAGGTCACTTGTCTGGGAAATATGGAGAGAGAAATCAAATCCAAGTTTGAAAGTCAAACGCCAATTTGAAAAGTCAAATATGAAGTTTGCTTGGTGGAGCGAGAGTAGGAAACCTACTTGGGGAGGAAGTCTCACTCCCTCCACCCGCCGGCCATGAGGAGGAGTTGGAGGAGGACTCCCTCCTCCCAAACCGCCCCCTCCCACCTATATAAGGAGGGGTAGGGCGCCCCTACCCCTCACACCTAAACCCTATCTCCTGGCGCCTCCACCACAAGTGCAGCCGCCGCCTAGGGATCTCCCAACTCGCCGAGTTAGGGTTTCCCCAAACCCTAGCCGCCAGCCACACCCTCCCCTTGGTGCCCTCTAAACCGTAGATCACCAAGGCCTCTCTCATAGTCCACCATACTCTCTCCGGCTTAAGGCGAAGCCCTGCGAGATCTCCCCTCTACTTCCGACACCACGCTATCGTGCTGCCGGAATCGCGAGGAGAGTGCTACAATCTCTGCTGCCTGCTGGAACAAGGGAGAGGAAGGTCTTCATCAAGTACCGAACGTGTGACCGACTACGCTGCCGGAACGCAGCGCCAGAAGGATCGTCTACGCGATCTTGAGATTGGCAAGTGTACGACTACATCACCCACAAGAATCTGCTCTCGTTAACCGCTTTGGAATCTTCGAGGGTGAGTTCTTCTATCGACTCGTTGCTACAATCTAGTAGATAGATCTTGGATTATTTGTGTGCATGTGGTAGAATTTTTTTGTTTTCCATGCTACGAACCCCTATAGTGGTATCAGAGCCGTGTCTATATGTAGATCTGTTGCACGAGTAGAACACAATGGTCATTATGGACGATGGTGCTTTTATTATCAATTGCTTCGTGTGTACTTTGCATCTTGCGGTATGGTGGGATGAAGCAGCCCAGGCTAACCTTACATGACATCGTTCATGAGACTTGCTCCACGCTCAACATGCAACTTGTATTGCATAAGTGGCTTTGCAGGTGTCTGTCTCTCCCATCATAATAAAGATTAAATTTACAATGGGCACTTGATAGTTCAAGCATCAACGTTGCGGTTCTTGTTCTTAAGTTAGAACGACACTTATTGAAAGCCCCAAACCACGTAAAAAATGCAAAGAAAATTAGAGGCGTCTAACTTTGTTTTGCAGGGGTGTGCTGTGATGTGATATGGCCATGATTGTCATTATATATGATGTATGCAATGTTCCTTATTGTAAGTTGGCAACCGACAGGAGCCATATGGTTGTCTTTTAAATTCCATTAAGACCCGCGTGTCTATTATTCAAAGTAGTTGTAATAGTTGATGCTGGTGGATGACAACCATGAAGCGGCGCCATTGACCTTGACGCCATACCGGTGATGATGGAGATCATGTTCGTGCTTGAAGATGGAGATCGGAAGCACAAGGAGAAAGGCCATATCATATCACATATTATGAGTTGCATGTGATGTTAATCCTTTTATGCATCTTGTATTGCTTAGTTCACGACGGTAGCATTATAAGATGATCCCTCAAGCACACAATTTCAAGTTTTAAAGTGTTCATCCTTAGTAAGCACCGTTGCTAAAGCTCGTTGTTTCGAAGCATCATGTGATGATCGGGTGTGTTAGATTCTGCGAGTGTATACAACGTGAGCAAGCCAGATTTGCTCATGCGGAAGCTAAGGTTTGATCTTGACGAGCCTAGCATGTACAGACATGGTCTCGGAACACAGATCACCGAAAGGTAAAGCATGAGTCATATAGTAGATATGATGAACATGTTGATTGTTCGCCATTGAAGCTACATCAACTCTCGTGATGATCGGTTTTGATGTGGTGGATTTGGTTCGTGTGATCACTAAAACAATGTGAGGGATATTGTTTTGAGTGGGAGTTCAACAACAATATGATTAAAAGTTGAACACTATTTATCATAAATTAAATCAAAGTGAATTTGCATAGTTGTTGTAGTCATTGGCATCCGTTTACCACCTTGCGCTTAGTTATAATTGAGATGATAGAACTATAGAATTCTGGTTAGTTACTTTACGACCTGGTATCGTATTGTTTTGAAGTGTTAATCTAAAGTTTAAAAAGTCCCATTGCAAACTTTTAGTAAGTTTTGATTACTCCGTGAAGTTTTTCAGTTGGTATTAAATCAAGAGTAACAGTTCCAGTGTTAGTATATAAGTATCATGTTTATCTCCATGATTCTTGATATTCGAAAGATAGTTTCAATATCAAGGTAATCTAGGAGTTGAAAGATTTGTTTCAGAAACCATCATGTATGGAAGATATTGCGATATCTGAAATGATGTTTTGGTTACAACATGATAGAGTATAATATGGCAAAGTTTATGTTCTCATATTTGATGAGAATTTACAAAAGGTTGGAGACACTAGTTGTCCTAATCCTCCAAAAGGTTTTGGAGAGCAACATTATACTCGCGATTCACCGTTATAAGCTAAAGTAGCTTGATCATGAATAATTCCATGAGAAGGGTGAATATTTGATGTAGGTAAAATGTTTACTACACCAAGAGATTACTAAAGAAAGGAATTTGAAAGAACACCAAACATTTGATGATGGTAATCTACTTCAAAGTGCAAGTCCAAAGACATTGGTATTTAACTATACATGCTCTGGACTATGTGTCATATGGATGGCTCCACTATTAATGTTGATAGATTCTTTCAAACAGAAAAAGAAAATACTGAAAGAGAATCTCATAAATATATGCCAGAAAAGAAAAGACTAGAATTATTCAGTTTAGGTATATAAAGGATATACATGTTATGGATGTATTCTTTGCTTATTAAATAATGTGGTTCTTAAGTATTGGATACTGAATTTGTTGGTATGAATCGTCATACGAAACAACATAATTCATGAACTACAATGGCCTAAGTAACTAGCAAAAGAATATGTGATGATGTTCACCGAGAACAAATAAAGGGTTATTGTGTTGATCGTTAAACATCAAAGCTTGCCTTCAAGATTTGTTTTATCAGGTATTATGAGAACAAAAGGGTTGTTCAAATAATTGCCGTAATCCATAAAAGATGGACGATTTACAAATCTCGTTGGAGAAATTACATCCATAAAACTAGTGCTAAAAATGTCGAAATACAAATTGATTAAAAGATCACTTAGGAAGTGACATCGCCGTTTAAATTATATTGGAAAGAAAACATGAAGAAACTCCATATGGATGGAATTTTGGAGTCTTTTGATTTTTTGATCAAATGATGCTTGTGAAACTTTCCTAGAGATAATTAAAACTTTATTCATAGGCCAAAAGGGAACGAATGACTAGCTTATTGGAACTTGTACATATTGTTGTATGAAGTCCATTATGTGTAGTCAAGAGCGATGGATTTCAAATTCATATGCTTTATCCGAAAAATATGAGTAAATATATGAATATTTACTTAATAAGGATGAAGTATGAAACATTTGAAAAGTTCAAAGACTTTCAAGATGAAGTGCAAAATCATTGTAACAAGAATATAAATAGTTTATGATAAGATCATAAAGGAAGATATTTGAGTTACAAGTTTAGCATAATACCTAAGATTTAAGGAATCGTTCCATGGATTTGCATTTCCCGAAACACCATAAGAGTATGGAGCGTTCGAGATATGTAATTAAACCTTGTTTGACATGGTAAGATCAAAGGTGTAATTCATAAAACTGCCATTATATTTTAAAGGTTAAAAGCTTTAGAGACTACCGTTTTTTCCACTGAAAATAGCTCCATCATAATCCGTTGAATTGACACCATATAAAGTTATGGTTCGGGATAAAACCCAAGTTGTCCTTTCTTAAAAAATTGGTATGCTAAGCATAAGAAAGATGTGTGCAACCAAAATCGGATGAACATATCTTTGTATGTTATTTTGTATAATAATTGAGTATTCCTCCATAACACCGAAGACAAAAGTGTTTGTCGCTTAGAACGTCAAGTTTCTTTGAGAAGGAATTTTCCGTGAAAAGTTAAGTGGGAGGACAATAGAACTTTGATAAGGTTAAAAGAACCTTAGCTATATGTGCAAATTTGTGTAGCACCGAAAAGTGTTCCGGAGGCAGCAAAAATGCTCATGGCTCACGTGCCTCAAAGGTTGTGGTCACAAAGGTCTAAGTTCCTATTGAACCGAGTAGGTCGGGTAAACAATCAAATACCAAGATTTGAGGGTTGAATCATTATTTGACAATAATGAAAAGACTACATGCAAAGAAGCGATGATGGGCCCTGACTCCGTCAAATGGCTTGAAGCCATAAAATCCGTGATAGTTCCATATACGAGAGATCAAGCTTTGAACTTGAAAGACCCTCTGGAAAGGTGCAAGACCTTACAGTCATATTTGGATCTATAAAGAAATATTAAAATAGTTGACTATGACAAGATTCGATCTTTCATTAAGAGATATTTAGTCTAGACGGATTAATGTAGAAACCACTACATATAATTTTGTTATGTGGTAGTTGAATAAACAAAACAAGTTCTTCTAATAGAATGGTTACCTAAGACGTGTGCATGACATGGTCCAAAGGGTTTTGTTAATTCAAAGGATGCTAAAAGCATATGCAAACTTCAATGGTTTAAGTAAGCATGGCGGAGTTGGAATCTTCACTATGATGAAACTGTTAAAAGAGTTTATTTTCATCGGAGACGACGAAGATGCTTGCATTTGCAAGAAATTAAGTGGCAGCGCTAAGACATGTTTCTAATACATTATGTGGAAGACATATTGTTGATTGGAAATAATGTATCTTTTTATTAACACAGGATAAGAATTTCATCTCGATGAAAGGCTTAGGCAGAACCCGAATATTTGGCATCAATGTCTATATGGATAAATTGTGACGCCAATATGGTTGTGCCAGAAGTACATAGATGAGATATTGAATCATTCTGGTATACGCCAATATGGTTGCACAGGAAGGATTGAATAAATATTTAAGTATTTTTGATACTTGATAGATAAAATCATAAAGAGTATTTTATCAATCATGCTGTGATGTGTACAAATCCAGAAATGTCCTATTCTCTAAATGTTATGAGCGTATACCAGAATGATTCATAAGATGATTATTGGAAGATAGTAAAGATATTCTTATGATCTTTTAAAAGAACTAAGAATATATTATTTTGTAGAAGTGACAAATAGATGGTTAGTTCATTGTACAAGTATTACATTGATACTAGTTTTGTCACAAAGTACAAATTAAGTTTATCTCAATCTAAACTAAGGGTGGCACAATATGATGGAAAGTAAGTTCCATAATGAATTTTGATGAGTTCCAAAGTTAAGACATTGTGACAGATACTACAACAAAAGGCTAAGTATATAACTGCTATTATAGCAGCAAAAGAGGGCATTTGTGTCAAATAGTTTGTTATCAAACTAGGTGTAGTTCACATCAGGGATACTATGAAGATATATTGTACGACAATATTATCAACATGTTTTAACCCCAAAGAACTAAAGTTCTCACCAAAGGACCAAATTTATACAAAGCCATCTCATTAGAGAATGAGTGATGCGTAGAGACGCAAAGACATGCAATTACACACGGACCTGGAAGTGTCAGATCCGGAGATCAGTTGACCACTAGCAATCGTGTATATACAACACTGGAAAGCCATAGGTGTTGAATACACAAAGGTTTGAAACTAGATTATTGACTCTAGTGCAAGTGGGAGACTGTTGGAGATATGCCCAAGAGGCAATAATAAAGTGGTTATTATTATATCTTCATGATTATGATAAATTTTTACATACCATGCTATAATTGTATTAACCGGAGACATTAATACTTGTGTGATTTGTAAACATAAAAGAGTCCTTGGTAAAGCCTCTTGTTAGACTAGCTTGTCGGTTAATATATGATCATGGTTTCCTGATCATGAACATAGAGATGTTATTAACAACATGGTCATATCATTAGGAGAATGATATGATGGACATACTCCTATAGTTAAGCGTAGCATAAAGATCAAGTCATTTAATATAGTTCATTTGCTATAAGCTTTCTGATACATAGTAACCTAATTCCTTCGACCATGAGATCATGTTAATCACCATCACCGGAAGGATGCTTTTATGACATCAAACACCACACCGTAACTGGGTGGCTATAAAGGTGGCATTGAGTGTTCAGAAAGTATGGGTTGAGGCACATGGATCAAGAGTGGGATTTGTCCATCCATATGACGGATAGATATACTCTGGGCCCTCTCGGTGGAATGTCATCCAATTAGCTTGAAAGCATGTGACTGGCTCACAAGGGATCACATATCACGGGAACGAGAAAAGAGTACTTATCTGTAACGAGGTTGAACTAGGTATGCAGAGATACCGACGATCAAAACCTCGGATAAGTAAACTATCGTGAGACAAAGGGAAATTGGTATCGTATGTAAATGGTTCATTCGATCGCAAAGTAATCGTAGAAATATGTGGGAGCGATATGAATTTCCAGATTCCTCTATTGGTTATTGATCGGAGAAGTGTCTCGGTCATGTCCGCATAATTCACGAACCGTAGGGAGACACACTTAAGGATTCGATGTTGTTGTGTAGTTATGGAATGATGAGTAAGAGTCCGAATGTTGTTCGGATCCTTGGATGGGATCCGGGATATCACGAGGATATCCAGAATGGTCTGGAGAATAAGATTCATATAAGGAAAGTCTTGTTTTGGAGTTCGGAAATGATTCCGGTGTTTTCACCAGGAATGTTCTAGAAGGGTCTGGAAGGTCTGGCACTCCGGAAGGGAAGGGTACATGAATGTGTCATGACAATATGGAATGGTTGCATCATGTACTAGGTCACTTGGCTGGGAAATATGGAGAGAGAAATCAAATCCAAGTTTGAAAGTCAAACGCCAATTTGAAAAGTCAACTCTGAAGTTTGCTTGGTGGAGGGAGAGTAGGAAACCTACTTGGGGAGGAAATCCCACTCCCTCCACCCGCCGGCCATGAGGAGGAGTTGGAGGAGGACTCCCTCCTCCCAAACCGCCCCCTCCCACCTATATAAGGAGGGGTAGGGCGCCCCCTACCCCTCACACCTAAACCCTAACTCCTGGCGCCTCCACCACAAGTGCAGCCGCCGTCGCCTAGGGATCTCCCAACTCGCCGAGTTAGGGTTTCCCCAAACCCTAGCCGCCGGCCACACCCTCCCCTTGGTGCCCTCTAACCCTAGATCACCAAGGCCTCTCTCATACTCCACCATACTCGCTCCGGCTTAAGGCGAAGCCCTGCGAGATCTCCCCTCTACTTCCGATACCACACCGTCGTGCTGCCGGAATCGCGAGGAGAGTGCTACAACCTCCGTTGCCTACTGGAAAAAGGGAGAGGAAGGTCTTAATCAAGTACCGAACGTGTGACCGACTGCGGAAGCACTGCCGGAACGCAGCGCCGGAAGGATCGTCTACGCGATCTTGAGATCGGCATGTGTACGACTACATCACCCACGAGAATCTGCTCTCGTTAACCGCTTTGGAATCTTCGAGGGTGAGTTATTCTATCGACTCGTTGCTACAATCTAGTAGATAGATCTTGGCTTGTTTGTGTGAATGCGGTAGAAATTTTTTGTTTTCCATGCTATTAACCCCTACACCTTGATCATTGAGCTGAGCTCCGAAGAACTCGGGGTGTGGACGCTCCAGAAGTTCCAAAAGCTGGTCCAAATCCCGCTCAAAGATGAGGTCTCCTCCATTCCCCAACTGATAAAACTTGTTGTACTTCACGTCCATCTATAAGAATATAGGATGAGTAAGTTAGTAGAGTGATCAAGTGTGTCAAATTTTATGTATTTTGTAAGAGTTTTTGAGGAACCTGAATTTTTATGAAAGAAACAAAGTGATAAGAATGGGAATAAGTTTTTGTAAATATTTGCTTCCTTTGGTTTTGAAACTAAGTTTTTGATTCAAACGTCCAGTCTAACTAGGGTCTCCTATGGTCAGGATGGCTCTGATACCAACTTGTCAACACCCGGATTTTTAATCCCAGATGCATGTTATGCTATACATCGCAATCCTAGGATTACCATTTTTGCGAGACATAACAGATTTGGATATCACAGTACATCATCCATTACAAACCATACATAAGGTCTTACATAAATAAGGATCTCACGATCCAGTTCTTAATACAACTCAAGCAGCGGAATAACGTAATAATAATGATAGCGTAGGCGAAGCTCCATATCCGGGGTCACATGCAATGCTGACGATGGGAGATGATCCTAGTTGTCGTAACCTTCCTGCGGTCCATCATCCTGGTACTCCTCTTCATAGTATGGCCACGGGAATAGCCAAGGACAAAGCCATGAGTACTCTTTAAGTACTTGCAAGCTAATACTAATAGTTAAGGGGGTTTTTGTAGTAGGACACTAAGCTCTAGGGTTGTTTTGCAAAAAGCTAGATTTACCTCTACTAAGTTCAGAAGCAAAGAAAGCTAGTTGAAGTTTTATAACACCTAAGTGGGAACTTGAATTTCATATCACAACTCTGTTGTGGTCAATTCAAAGTCTCAATTCATTTCACAAGTCATTTTGAAAACATCTGACGGGGGAACAGTATGGCCACTCCAACTGTCCATAACCGCGGGCGCGTCTATTCGAATAGTTTGACACTCTGCAGAGATTGTACACTTTCACAACAACATTCGATACATCCATCAGGAGAAATTTCTGAATTCACCATACTTAGTATGCGGATAATCAATCCTAACCTTTCAATTACACTCCCTAGTATAGGCACCTCTCTTATGAGTTTGGCCTCCCAACCATGACCATCTGTCATCTTGGGTACTGCACAGGTGGACAATCTTCACAAGGTAGCCTCAGCTCAGACCTTGGCCGCGAGGGAACCCATACTAAGGTATATAAGTTTCCAGTCAAGCCCTACCCAGTTTTCGGGTATTGTGGTTGTACGGTAAAATTGGAATGGTATCGCATCCAGACAATCATCAGTTTTATAAAGGGCTAAGGCTCATGCCTCAACATTTTCATCATCAAAATCATCTGGTGTTCGGAAACACATGTCAAAATATTTCAGTAGAATGACTCATCATTCCAAGGTTTTCATAACCATTTTCACCAAGTATTCCCATCTAAAGTTGATCAAGTTTTATGCTTAGCACTAGCCTCTACAGGTGGTGATAAGTACTAATGAGGGGTGGTAAACAAGTGCAGTTTAACTAAGTTCAATCTCATGCCTTAGGATGACATCAAGATTATCTAGCTTAGGCCAATTTTAATGCTCTTTATGCAACCTTCAATTATCTTCCTAGAATCTACAAGTCACTTAAGTAAACTCTAAGAGATAGCTTTGATAAAGAAATAAAGTATAAAGCTTGCAAGTAAAACTAGGATTGGGTATCATTAAATGTGTCCAACCAAGCATGCTTAGTGCATAGGTTATCTAACTTTCATAATTGCAAGTGGTAGCTTGCAATGTTTCAAGTATTGGCTTGCCTTGTGTAGAGCAGTGGTTGAAGTTCTCCTCGGCTTCTTCTTCGTAGTATCCTCCTTCCTCCTCGTATCCTTGGTCGGTACTAGCGTCTATAAATAAGTACGAGGTACACAATCACCAAACAATACTTAACTATTTTCAATCATCACACAAAAGGGTACTATAGATGATCTAGCATCATCACTAACATTACAAGATTAAAGCCTTTGTCTTATTTATTTTATTTTTAGAAAAGTAATTTCTACTCATTGAAAAACTACTTAAGATTTGATATTCTCCAACTCAAACATGGGATCATGTTAACACATGTTATCACCACATATTTCAGTACATGGGAATGTGATTTAAAGTGGTGTCACAATTTAATAAGGTTTAACCTTTTTATTTTAAGTAAAATGACTAGAAATTCCTATGTGGCATTCTTTTTGTTGCTTGAACATTATTTCTGTAAGTAAACCCAAATGTTTTTATATATTCTGAAAGGTATGATCAAATGTGATTTTTGAGAGTTGGAATCAACTCAAAAGCTATTATGGTTGAAAATTGAAAAATGTTTGAATGCAGAAAAGCTTCTGACTTGATATTTTTACGAAGGTTGATCTATAGATCCAAATGATTTGAATCCAACGGGCTTGGATTAAGCATTTCAGTACCTTTCTAACAAAATTGGTTTTATGCAATTTGGTTCACTGAATCGAGCTGGTTTGATTTTTGAAACTAGGTACAGAACTAAGTTTGAATGAAAATAGAAAAATCTAAATTCAAACGGTTGGGCTGCGTGGGAGATGCTAATGGGCCGGCCCAGTGTCACTCCGTAGCGCGAGGCTCAGCTGACAGGGGGTTCCACCTATCAGTGGCTCATAACACGCGAAGCGGTACGGGGCTGTGTGGGTCGTTGGATTAGAAGGGTGATCGACGGCTGAGGGTCGTCGTCGACGATGAACATGTCACCAGCGAGCTCGAACCCTAGCTGCTCAGTGGGGGTCAACAATGGGGGAGAACGACGAAGTCGACGACGGCGATTCTCCTGGCATCGGCAGCTCCTCCTGGGGCGGCTCCAATCGACGGCGCCTCTCCTCCTCTGCAGCGGCAAACTCCAGTGCAATTCTGGCCACCTGGTGCTCGCCTTGCTCCGGGGAAGGGTGTGTGATGTTTCTTAGAGAGAGGGGAATGAACTGGTGTGAATAAATTGAGCGGGGAGGCCTCTATTTATAGTGGCGAGAGGGGACCGACGGGCGTGAGCTGATCTCGTCGTGGTCGACGGCACAGAGGGCTACTGGCATGGGCGACGGTAGGGGCGGTGCTGTGCTCCCTGGCGAAGCTCAACGGCGTGTTGGCGAGGCGTGGGGCGGTGCTGATCGGTCGTAACGCTTCGACGCTCTGAGCGGGTCCGACGGAGGTTTTGATGGCGCACAACACGCGTGGTCTGCGCGGCGGCGAACGGGCGTGTCTACGGGGTTGCTGGGGTGGTGGTGATCACGCGTGCACACGGCGAGGGCGGCACGCGGTCTGTGGGCGTGTGTCGAGGGTGGCGCTCTGGCGTGCTCTCGGCATGCTCTCAGAGAAGCTTGGCATGGCTTGGGCGTGTGGTCCAGGGGCTGGCAGGGCTCAAGCGTTGGACAGGGGGTGGCGGTGGACGGTGGCGTGCGTCCTAGACATGGTGTTTAGGCTTGGTGCTTGCTCTGGCTAGCTAGCCATGGTCGGCTGGCAAGGGTTCCTTCGGGTTGGCATGTCATGGTGCAATGGGTAGGGGATAGGGGTGGTCAAGGCACTGGTTGGCACTAGGGGAGACAAGTGTGATCAATGGTGAACAGTGCTTAGCCAAATTACTGCTCAAAACAGTGAAGTTTGGCTAATTTGATTTTTTGTCTCCAAGTGTTTGATGAAATAGCCGCAAGAAATTTATTTTTGAATTTTGAAAAGATTTTTGGTGGGTGTGATAGGCATGTGTTGAGGATTCTGTGGGTGCTTGGGTTTTGAAAATTGAGCTTGTTTGAGTGGTTTTTGAAATAGTGGGATCTTCCCATATGAGATAGATTCAATTTTAAACTGTCATTTAAACTGAGCATAATGTCTTTGGATGATCACAAAGTGGGCCTTGGTACTTTATTATGAGTACTATCAAGGAGTTCAAAGATCCATACATGTTTCTGTTGAGTTTTGAAAATTAGAGATAACCAAAGTAGGCATGGGAGTTAATTTGGCCAAAGTGACCATTCACTTAATTTATTCATTTTGAGTTGTTTGTCTTTGGGAAAAGTTTGGGGATTGTTTAGATGATGTTTATTTCACCTAAGAATCATTTTAAAAGCAAAGAAACACAGAACCATGGCAATTCAAAAGAATCCAAATTTTGAATACACACACATATGAATGCTTTCATATTTTTAGTTGGGAAAGTTTTTGTTAACCCTAATTTTGATGATTAGAGTTTGATGATCCAAGTTTAATATTTTTGGGATGTTACATTGATATTAAACAATCATGGAACATAAAGAATTATAGATACATTTACGATGTATCAAGCATCCCCAAGATTAAGTCTTGCTCGTCCTCGAGTAGGTAAGTGATAAAAAGAATAATTTTTGAGGTGACATGCATCATCACAATCTTGATCAAAATATTTGTAAAGCATTTATAGCTGGGATCAAAGAACTCTAAACATGAGCATGAAAGATGAAGTTCAAACAATAATACATATCAACTAAGTTGTAACATGAAAAGGTACAAACAAAGATCATGAATAACAATGCATTGAAAGACTAGTTTGTTTCTGATGGCGCTGTGTCACATCCCAAAATTTTCCAAATTTTGAAATGTGAAAAATAAATAAACAAAATAAATAATTGTTGAAATTTAGGGTGAAAAGAAACTTTTTGCTTCTAAATGGAAACTTCAAAACCCCTCTTAAAGAAATTTTGAATAAAAGGGAATCCAACAAAATTTCAATCAAGTGAAATGCATTAATCAATGAATGTATCTTGAAATTTAAACATTTGAAAAATTAAACCAAAACCCTAAAACCCTAATGGAAGAAAATCATTTCCAAGATCTCTCTAAGATTATGGATTTGATCCATATAAAAATTTGTCAACAAACATTATAAATGATCAAAAATGATAAATAAAAATATTATAAAACAATAGAAATTGATTTCATTCAATTTGGAACCATGGATAAAAACTTATGAATTTAATAAGGTTTAAGGAAATAATTTCTAAAGCTAATAAATCCCCTATCAAATATCCATACCAAATCTTGAGTAAAGTGATCCTAAAAGTATTTACAAAGATAAACAAATATTAAATAAAATTATACAAATTGGAATCACCAATTTTGGATCTATAAATAAAAAGATATGGATTTTATAAGATAAAGAAAGAAAGAAATAAATAAGGGATATTTAAAAGCCAAATTAAATCTTGGCCAAATCCTTAAACAAATGAAATTTTATTAAATAATAAAAAGGAGTAAAAGATTATTTAAATAAAATCATAAGGAGTGAACAATGTCCAATTTTATTTAAATAAAGACAAATTGCTTAAATAACAAATCCCAATAAAATTATTTAGAAGACAATTTAAATCTTGAATTAAATCCATAAGCAAATGGAATAAAGATAATCCAAATAAAATAAAAGGATAAAGAATATTCAAACAAAATTTTATGGCATTAACCAAATCCAATTCTAATTGAATAAAGACAAATGCCCAATTTAAATGAACATTAAATCATATTAAAATATTTCAAATAATAATTCAAGGTGAATTATTTTCACTAATGAATAAATAAAACCTACTAAAAAAGGTTTGGTAAAAATTGGAATTCAAATAGAAGTTTGAAAATATATTTAAAATCCTATTTGAATAAAGACAAAGGCCTCTTTTAAATAGATATTAAATCATATTAAAATATTTGAAATAATTCAAAGTGAATTATTGAATAAATAAACCTACTAAAAGGGTTTAATGAAAATATGAATTTAAATGAAGGCTTGGATAAATGGTTTGAATAAAAACAATTGTGTTTTTAAATAAATAATAAAGCCCAAGAGAATACAAAGAAATATTCTAAATTTGGACTTTAAAATACTTTGTTAAACAATATTAAAATATACTGAAAGTTCAGAAAAGATTTTAAAAAGGAATCTGGATTCAAATGAGAGTTTAAATTTGAAAACAGAAATTGAAATCAGACAAAGAAAAAGAAACAGGAAAAAAAATAGAAAACGAACCCCAGCCCAGAACCAGCCCATTCTAGCCCAGCAGCAATCCCACTCTCCCCGCACGAAACATTTTATCACTGCAGCCCATACCCCTCTCAGTCACTGACCTAGCGACCCCACTATGCCACCTCATCATCGTCTACCCCGCGCGACCCGTTCCCCTCTTCCTCGTCACCGTTTATATCGTTGAATGCGCACTTGAATTCGCATAAATGCCGTGTTAATCTCGCCCTGCGACCTTGCCCTCTTAATCTCCCCTCTCCCTTTCCCCTCGCTCGCTCGCACCAGATTGCCTCCAGGCTGCCTCGATTTCACTCTCGAACCCCACTGTATCCGATGAGCCACCGCGGCAATTCCGGCCAGCCCCGACCCCCCCACTGCCCCTGACTCACCCGAGCATGCTCACTAGTGTATCCCGCGTCTACTAGTAACCCTAGCTTGCCCGCGCATGCCCCACAGCCTCGCCTTCGTCTTTGACAGAGCACCATCGCGGTCTGCTACAACTCCGGCGACTACCCCCGGTGAGGTCAGACCGTCCCTTTCTCTCCGGATGACACACGCATACTCGTCTCTCTCTCTCTCGCGCGCATCTTCCTGACTGATTATTTTGTGTTTCCATGCATCGTAGCTTCACCACCGACGACACCAGAGCGTGCCCGACGCCGTCGTGAACTCCAGCGAGCAATCAACGACGCGTCCGTGCGCCCCTTGGCCAACAGAGACAACGTCGAGCATCAGCGTGACCCTGCGAACACAGTGAGCCTCTCCTCTCTCTCCCACGCTTCCTATTTCGTCAGCAATGCTTCTGGCCGAGCGTCGCCACCCCACGCCACCGTCGAGCGCCGCCAGTACTTGGTCACAGCGCCCTAAGCCGTTAGATATTGATCTAGTGGTCACGATAGAATCTTAAGCAAAGGGGTAAGTTTGCTTTTATCCCTCACGATTCTATTTAGATCTGACGATCCACACTGACTGTTCCGTGCGAAACGGTATGCTCCAATAGGATTGCTCCACGTGGCACAGGGTTTGTTTTAAAAACAGAAACTTTTCTATTAGATGCTAGATTTTGTAAAATCCATAACTTTCAATCTACACGTCCAAATTTTGCAAATTTCATATAATTGGAATTAGGAAAAAGAATACTTTGCAACCATGCCTTTTGTTTAGTATTTTGCTTCTGTAAAATTGGTTGTTTTTGCAGAAACATGTTTAGGCCTATTTTGAGTATAAAAAATATTCTAAAAATGTTTTTAGGGTAAAATATTTTGTAAATGGTTAGTTTTGAACCTACTGACCATAAAACCCAACTTATGGATTTAAAAGTATAATTTGTGACACTAAGGAATTATTCCTTGAATAAAAGCATTTCTTAGTAGAATAAAATTATGGATTATGTTTTAAAAATAGTTTTTGAGTAATTTTTTTTGCAAAAGAGTTGAATTAAACTCTCTGATCCTAAAAACTAAGTTTTGGATTTTAAAAAATGTATTTGATTAAACCCTAGAAAATTATTACTTTGATTAACGGCATTTCTAGAAAAATAAAATTGTTGCTTTGATTTAAAAATGGTTTTGAGTGAAACCTTTTGAAAATGGATTTATTTTTAAACACTTTGACTCTAATTATTAATATTTGTGTTCAAAAACATTTTGTCTAACACTAGAAATTATTACATTGATTTAAATCATTTCTAGCAAAACAAAAATGATTTAAATGGCCATTTTCACTAACTTGTTTTCAAATGACCTTGCCACTTTTATAAATGACCAATAGGTGTTTTGAAATGTTTATAACATATTAGAAACCACCTTTCCAAATAAAACAATCTTTTGCATGCTTGCATGCATTGTTTTGTTTTCTTTATTTTATGTGGTGAATTGTTTGAATGCTAGATTGAATTTGTGCCTTGATTGAATTGTAGTGAAATTTGAAGAGTGTGACTATTGCAAGATCAAGGAGTGAACTTATATTCTCTACCAAAAAGGCAAGTGGTGCTTCATACTTTTGTCCCATTATTTTCACTATGCATTAGTGATAGTTTGAGTAGGACTTGCATGAAGTTTTCTAAGTATAAGCTATGCCATGGGAAATCCTATATGATGTCTTAGTAGAATTATCCTAAGTTAGGAAACTTGTCATGTGATCATGCTTAGCTTAGCTAGTAGAAAACAAGGGTGGATTATATTCATGCTATGAAATATTTCTAAATCAATGACTTGTGTTTTGTTTAATAAAACAACTATGTGAATGAATCACATGGGTGGAATGGTGTGAATGGTTTGTGTTGAGTGGTTACCTAGGGCCCATATTCATGGCATACCCTAGTGTATCTCACTTGTGGAAAGCCACCCAGGAACAAAGAGATTTGAGATGTCAAGTGTTGAGAACTTCAAGTGCAGCCACATGGAAATATGGGCTCTGCCTGGATCATATAGGTTGCAATAACTTATCCAGATGGACAGTTGGTGGAGGGGGTGATAGGTTTGGAGCACATCCATTTTGGTCTAAGGGAAGGCTTCTGAAAGATCTTGTCTCGATGCATGTCGAGTCTTGTGGGGAAAGTGCACCACCTCTCGAGAGAGTAAAATCTAAGTACTTAGCCGTGTCCCCGGCAATGGACAATTTGAGCATCAAGACATGGAAGCTATCAAGAATCTCCTCATCCTAATTTCTAAGTTAAAAACTTGTGGTTGAACAAGGGTTAAAGGATCACCAATTTCTATTGGTAGATGTCCTTGGGTGATTTTGACAAACAAAAACTTAGTGTTTTCAACTTATAAGGAAAATCTATTTTGAGCAAAGCAAGCCTAAGCTCCACTTAGCCAAATGCATATAGATGATAGATACCACTATTCTACCATAGTATCACTTGCCAATACAATTCAAATGTATTGACCCTTGTGGCTATAACTTATTATGTTGCAGGTTTGTTTGATGTTAGTGAAGTGTGTTAAATATGATTACAAGTCTACAACCAACATGACTGCCTGTGGAACTTTGAAGATGAAGGACTCCATGCTATATAGACATTTCTGTTGCATTGTAATGAGATAGCCAAATGAGCTATGTAAGATGTAATGAATTATTTTAATCCTTAGTAAGAAACCGAGATTATCGAACCAGTAGGAGGAAGGAAATGTCTCAAAGGTGTTGCAAGCAACGTGGAAACCTGCACAACACAAACTCAAGACTTTGCCCCAACTAAGAGTGAGGTTGTCAATCTCACCGGTTGTTGTAACAAAGGATTAACTATATGGTGTGGAAGGTGAAAGAGGTTTGCAGCAAGTAAACGGTAACAGCGGAAGATGTATCAATGGTAAAGATTGGACCGGGGTCCATAGTTCACTAGAGGTGTTCTCCTTAGATAAACAAACATGGCATGCTGGGTAAACAAATTACAGCAGGGCAATTGATAGTACTGAGCAAGGCATAACAATGCAATACTAGACATAAAGATCCTATGAGATTCGATTGGGCAATACAATAAGATACATAGACCGCCATCCAACTACATCTATGACTAGAAGTCCACCTTTGGGTTATCATCCGAACCCTCTCCAGTATTAAGTTGCAAGCAACAGACAACTACTTTAAGCAAAGTGTGTAAGGTAAACAATCCAATTGTTCCATGAACAAGAGACCGTTGTTTTCTCCCTAGTGGCAACATCACATCTACAACCTTAGATATTTCTGTCACTTCCCTTGATTAAATAGAGGCATGAACCCACTATCGAGCATAAATACCCCCTCTTGGAGTCACTAGCAACTACTTGGCCAAGATAGCTACTAAAAACGAAGAGCATGCAAGATCACAAACAACACAAACATGATAGAATCAATAAGACAAAACCATTAATCAATCTGACATAGTAATCTCAATATCCATCGGATCCCCGCAAACACAACATGCATGATTACAAATAGATGAGATCTTGATCATGAACAGAGATCACAAGATCTAGACATGAAAGCACAAAGGAGGAGATACAACCATCTAGCTACTATATGGACCCGTAGTCCAAGGTGGAACTACTCACGCTTCATACCGGAGGCTGGCATGATGAAGAAGAAGGCCTCCGGGATGATCTCCCCTTCGGCAGGGTGCCGGGAAGAGCTTCAGATCCCCCCAATCTAGGGACGATGGTGGCGGCGGCTACATACGGTTTCGTGGAATATTGATCACGTTCTTAGGGTTTAGGCATCAGGGGCTTCTTATAGGCGAAGAGGCGAGGCAGGAGGGCGGCCAGGGGGCCCACACCCTGCCCAGGCGTGGCCCAGGGTGCGCCCGCACCTAGGGGGTGCAGCCGCCCTGTGGCGCCCCTCCGTCTCTCCTCTGGACTCCGTGTTCTCCTCGGTGAAATATTGACTTTGGCTTTTGTAACATCCCAAAAATACTAAACTTGGATCATCAAACTCTAATCATCAAAATTTAGGGTTAACAAAAACTTTTCTAAAATAAAAATATGAAAGCATGCATGTGTGTATGCATTCCAATTTGAATTATTTTTAATTGCCTTGTTTATGTGTTTCTTTGCTTGTAAAATGTTGCTTAGGTGAAATAAACATCATCTAAACATTTCCCAAACTTTTCCCAAAGACAAATAAATCAAAAACAAACAAAATGAGTGAATGGTCATTTTGACCAATTTAACTCCCATGCCTACTTTGGTTGTCCCTAACTTTCAAAACTTAACAGAAACTTGTTTGGATCTTTGCACCCCTTGATTGTACCCATAACAAAGTATCAAGGCCCACCTTGTGATCATCCAGAAACATTTGAATGCATAGTTTAAATGACAGTTCAAAATTGAATCTATATCATATGGGAAGATCCCACTTTTTCAAAAATCACTCAAACAAGGTCAAATTTCAAAACCCAAGCATCTGCAGACTCACCAACACCAACCTAGCACACTCACCAAAAATATTTTCAAAATTCAAAACTTGAATTCTTGCAGCCATTTCATCAAACACCTTGCAGATACAAATCATCCAAAATCAAAACACTATTGTGAGAAGTGATTGGAGCCTAACTTGTTCCCTCTATAGCTCACAACAACCTCAGTAGATCATCTAGCAAACTAAACCAAGCACTAGCCTCACTGTAAGCTGGGAAATGCCATCAATGGTGAACAGCCGAAGCTCACCATGCCACCCCAGTGGAGATAGCAAGCTAGGAGAGAAACTAGTTGTGCCAACCTTGTTTGGGAGATCACCCATGCCTCACCGCCCTCTCTCGACCAGCCCTGCCTTCAAGACACGGACCAGAGCACCCAGGAACGCCGCGCCCGTGCCTCTGTCAACCATGCCGAGCATGCGCCAGAGCGCCACGCTCAACCGACGCCAACAGACCGCGCGCCGCCCTCGCCGCGTGCATACATGATCGCCACAGACCCAGGAGACTGCCAGACATCCTTGTTCGCCGCCCCATGCCTCACAGCCACCGATCGCCGTCGAAGACGCCGCCTCTGCCGTGCAGAGCATTGCGTGTTCCAGACCGTTTGCCAACGCCCCTACGCGCGCATTAAAGCCGTAGAGCATCGCCAGGAGACCACCAAGCGATCGCCACTTCCGGCCATGCCTCTAACCTCCCGTAGCCATGTCGCCACCGTCTCCTGCCCATCCCGTTCGGTCTCATCGTCGCGACTATAAATAGAGGCCACCCCCAGCCGAATAGAGCACACCATATCACTCCCATCTCCTCACTGATCGTGCCACCCCGTTCCCGGAGCAAGGCGAGTAGCACTTCGTCGGAATTTCACCGGAGCCTGCCGCTGCTGGAGAAGAAGGGGGCCAGCGATTGGAGCCGCCCAAGGAGAAGCTGCCGGTACCAGGAGGTTCGCCGTCGTCGACTTCATCGTTCGCCCGCCTCGCCGACCCTCGTCTGAGCCCCGGTGAGCCCCCAACGACCCCCGCCTACCGCATTAGGTTTCTGTCTCGCCGGCGTTGCCCAATGTCGACGATGACCCTCAACCGTTAGATTAGAACAAGATTCCACGGCTCACACCGCCCCATACCGCTTCGCACACCCTCGTTTCACTGACGCGTGGGGACAGCGACTTAACCAGTCGGCGTAAGCGCTGCGCTTAGCAGGCTGGCCCAGTATTGCTTCCCGTGCAGCCCAGTCGTTTGAATTTAACCTTTTCCATTTTATTTCAAACACACTTCTGCACCTAGATTCAAAAATCAACCCAGATCGATTGAGTGAACCAAATGGAATGAAACCAATTTTGTTAGAAAGGACTCGAAATTCTGAATCCAAGCCCGTTGGATTCAAGTCATTTGGATCTGTAGATCATCCTTGGTAAAAATAACAAGGAAGAGGCTTTTCTGCATTCAAACATTTTTCATATTTAAACCATAATAGCTTTTGAGTTGATTCCAACTCTCAAAAATCACATTTAACCATACCTTTCAGAATATATAAATGTATATAGGTTTACTTACAGAAATACTGACCAAGTAATAAAAGAATGCCACATAGGCATTTCCAGTCACTTTATTTAATTAAAATAAAAGGGTAAAACCTTATTAGATTGTGACACCACTTTAAATCATATTCCCATGGACTAAAATATGTGGTGATGACATGTGTCAACATGATCCCATGTTTGGTTTGGAGAATATTAAATCTTAAGTAGTTTTTCAATGAGTAGAAATTACTTTTCTAAAAATAAAAGGAATTAAACCAAGCTTTAATCTTGTAATGTTAGTGATGATGCTAGATCATCTATAGGACCCTTTTGTGTGATGATTGCAAGTAGTTAAGTATTGTTTGGTGATTGTGTACATCATATTTATTTATAGACGCTAGTACCGACCAAGGATACGAGGAGGAAGGAGGATACTACGAAGAAGAAGCCGAGGAGAACTTCAACCACTGCTCTGCACAAGGCAAGCCTTACTAATCAAGTTGACCTATGCAAGATTATACTTGCAAATTATGCAAGCTAACACTTGCAAGATACTCTACTGATACAAACAAACCCTTACTTGTTACCATGCCCACTATATGCCTTAAGCATATGTGATCATACCCACTTGATACCCAATCCTAGTTTTATTTGCAAGCTTTCTATTTTATTTCTTTATCAAAGCTACTTCCTTGGAATGTGCTTAAGTAACTTGTAGATTCTAGAAAGATATATTTGAAGGTTGCATAAAGAGCATAAAATTTGGCCTAAGCTAGATAATCTTGATGTCACCCTAAGGCATGAGATTGAACTTAGTTGAAACTCCAATTGTTTACCACCCCTCATTAGTGCTTACCCCCACTTGTAGATGCTAGTGCTAAGCATAAAACTTGATCAACTTTAGATGGGAATACTTGGTGAAAATGGTTATGAAAACCTTAGAATGATGGATCATTCTACTGAGATGTTTTGACATGTGTTTCTGAACACCAGATGATTTTGGTGATGAAAATGTTGAGGCATGAGCCTTAGCCCTTTATAAAACTGATGGTTGTCTGGATGCGATACCATTCCAATTTTACCGTACAACCACAATACCCGAAGATTGGGTAGGGCTTGACTGGAAACTTATATACCTTAGTATTAGTTCCCTCACGGCCAAGGTCTGAGCTGAGGCTACCTTGTGAAGATGGTCCACCTGTGCAGTACCCAAGATGACAGTTGGTCATGGTTGGGAGGCCAAACTCATAGGAGATGTGCTTATACTAGGGCGTGTAATTGAAAGGTTAGGATTGATTATCCGCATACTGAGTATGGTGAATTCAGGATTTGTTCCTGACGGATGTATCGAATGTTGTGGTGAAAGTGTACAATCTCTGTAGAGTGTCAAACTATTCGAATAGCCGTGTTCGCGGTTATGGACAGTTGGAGTGTCCATACTGTTCCCCCGTCAGATGTTTTCAAAATGACTTGTGAAATGAATTGAGACTTTGACTTGACCACAACAGGGTTGTGATATGAAGTACAAGTTCCCACTTAGGTGTTATAAACTTCAACTACCTCTCTTGCTTCTAAACTTAGTAGAGATAAATCTGGCTTCTTGCAAAACAACCCTAGATCCTAGTGTCCTATGATCAAAAACCCCTTTCACTTGTTAGTATTAGTTTGCGAGTACTTAAAGAGTACTCATGGCTTTGTCCCTGGCTATTCCCGTGGCCATACTATGAAGAAGAGTACCTAGAGGATGGACCCCAGGAAGGTTACGACAACTAGGATCATCTCCCATCGTCAGCATTGCCTGTGACCCCGAAGATGGAGCTTCGCCTACGCTATCGTTATTATTACGTATTCCGCTGCTTGAAGTTGTATTAAGAACTGGATCATGAGATCCCTATTTGTGTAAAACCTTATGTATGGTTTGTAATGGATGATGTACTGTGGTATCAAATTCTGTTATGTCTCACAAAAATGGTAATCCTAGGATTGCGATGTATGGCACAACATGCATCTGGGATTAAAAATCCGGGTGTTGACAAGTTGGTATCAGAGCCATCTGACCATAGGAGACCCTAGTTAGACTGGACGTTTGAATCAAAAACTTAGCTTCAAAACCAAAAGAAACAAATATTTACAAAAACTTATTCCCATTCTTATCACCTTGATTCTTTCATGAAAATTCATGTTCCTCAAAAACTCTTGCAAAATACATAAAATTTGACACACTTGATCACTCTACTAACTTACTCATCCTATATTCTTATAGATGGACGTGAAGTACAGCAAGTTTTATCAGTTGGGGAATGTAGGAGACCTTATCTTTGAGAGGTATTTGGACCAGCTTTCGGAACTTCTGGAGCGTCCACACCCCGAGTTCTTCGGAGCTCACTCAATGATCAAGGAGGAGAAGATCTGCAGTGGATAATTGTTGCAAGTCTCCGAGGAAAGATTGAACCTCCCACTGCTGAGGGAATTCAGTTTACCTTAAGAGAAAACAACTGGCTCGATGGACTTGCCAGGGCCATGCAGGAAGCTCTTGCCCGTCTGTGTGGGCAAAGTATCAATCAGATCAAGGGAACCCGCTTTGAGTTTTGCCCAAGGCGTGATGCTAATGGACAACCACTGGAAGCCCCATACCACCCTGAGCTGAAGACTCAATTGGACCACCTTAGCTTCATGATGTACGATCGTCAGCAGGAGTTGGATAACTGCCGTGACTACTCCAACCACAAGTCGGCCATCATCAAGACGAAGGACCAAACCATCGCCATGCTAGCGAAGGATCGCAAGTCTCACCGCCGTCAGCTCGACAAGAAGGAGTGCATCATTGCCCGTCTTCGCCATCGTATCTCATCTTTGGAGGAGACCATTCACGAGAGGGACATGCAGTTGGAAGAAAGGGAGAATGCCGGGGAGGATCTTCGTGGAGACCCCTACTGTAACACCCTCAGAATCGGCCCTATGCAAGTCTTAGCGATTCCCGCCAAACCCACATAGAAACGATTCAAAGGTGCCCACCAGGCACTTTCGTGCGGGTGGAAAACAAAGTAATACCATTACACAATAGTCCACGATGGAACCCACAGAACAGATATATACAATAATGACTCAAAGAGTCAAGAATGCAGATATACAATACAAAGATCCAAATCACCTTGAAAATGATACAGCGTCCGACTACGGACAAGATGCAAATGGGGATAAGAGCCCTGAAGAATAACCAGTGGCGTCCATAACCCTGCCCAGGCCAATCCGGAAGGGTAACCCTGCTAACGACATCGATCTCAAAACCTGCTAAAAACAAAAGGGGTGCCGACAAAGGGCAAAGGAAAAAGAGAGCGGTCAGTACTGAGGCCAGTACACGGCGAGACTAGAATTCGGCGGTCCTCGCCTACATAGGTATGGTGGACTGAAGCGGCAGCGGCATGCACTAAACAACCTATAGAGACTCAATACAACTAGCGGCTATCAGATAGGGATAAGAAAGACCTATTCGGATCCAACCTGAAACTATCACCAAGCATACCCATCCTGGTATTTCCCCCTCGAGACCAAACGAGGAAGTCAACCGAGAAACTCACACAGTTGGCAGTTTTATTCATTCAGTTATAGTTGCGGCAATTATTAGTCAGATATAGATAGCATGAGTCATCCCGATATAATAAGCAGTGTGCAGTTTTAGTTAACCATTCTGTTGTAGTTGTAGTACTTACTAGTCAGATACATATAGCATGAGGCATCCCAAAACCCATCAGTTCTTGGTACTTTTATTTAGCCATTCCATTGTAGTTGCAATACTTACTAGTCAGATACAATGGTAACAGGTGACAACCCAAACCAGCAATTGTTGGCACTTTTATTTAGCCATTCCATTATAGTGAAGCTGATTACTAGTCATTATAAAGTCAAATTTATAGCGCTACTTTAGTTATAGTTGTCTATGATCGAGATACTGTGCTCCAAGTCGTCCATAACCGCGGACACGGCTTTCAGAAAGTTTTACCCTGTAGGGGGGCACAAATAGCAACACACGCACGATCAACCTCGAGAAAAACCAAATGAAAACCCAACGAGGCATCACGACAGAGCAATTGCAAGATTCATATAAATTTCAGGGGGCCACCCCACCAAGCTACCCGCGACAAAGTTGGCCGGATCCAGAACGGACCCAGAGGTTTGCGTCAATGGCTGTAAACGACTGGGAACCCGAAAGTGTGACTGGGCTTGTCGATACCGCGAAAACACTCCGCTTCCCTAAACAGTACAGGCGCTCCACGCGCAATCGTAAATAAAGCAGTAAAACATGGCATAAGTACATGATAGTAATAAATCCCCAAACTAGTTTGTGGCCCCAAGAAATAAATATGACTCAAGCTCTGTCTAGGGGGATTCATGGTCCCACATGCGGATAGTGCGAATATTCCAAGAACAGGTATCAAGTACTCGGGGTCCTACGGGACACAAGTGGACGGTTAGAAACCAAATAACAGCTATTGCCCACCTGTGTCTCTGCATTATTTACCTACTTCAATTTTAGTTATTAAACGGTAATTAAAGTTATGATCATCTCCAACATTAAACATGCGGCATTACTCCAACAACTGCGGAAGATCGACGGCGCGACGCATCACCTGCGCAAGCAACTACGACTCGCAAGGCCGACTATCTACCAAACAATAGGTAATAGGATGTGTCCATGGCAATATAAGGGTTGCAGGGAAGTATAACGGGGTACGGAATCTATAGCATCGTAACACAGATAGCAATAGATCAACAGGAGGGAGTAAAGACTAGAAATGTAAAATAGGTAGAAATAGGGAGAATGCTCGCCTGGAAAATTGCCAAAGGTTCATCCGAAGATCGGGTCGACTCTCGCATCAACTCATCGGCCTAATCCGTGAAGAATCAAAGCACTAGAAGAAACACCGGATGCACCATTTAATACTATGGCAGAATATCGGACATGATGCATGTATGATGCATGGCATGGCAAAGATGTGATGCAATTAGGCCATATTAAGCGGAACCGGGGTCCCGACAATTATTTAATAGGTTCAAGTTGTTTAGGTACCCCGCAATTTAAATGTTGTGTTAACATGGCAAAACATAGCATTAGTTTGCTACACAAATTTAAATGGGACCAATATAAGACTAGAAAAGCCCACATATGGTCTCCATGTTTAATTATAAAGTGAATCAGCATAATGCCCCCATACCACATAATATGTATGCGAGTATGAATGATTAGATGCAATCAAGTATATATCATTTATAAAAATAGGGGTCTCGGATAGGGGTCACACTTTAGGGTTCGATGATCTTGGGGTTCGGTCTCCGGGGACGAGGTCTTGGCGTCCGTGTCAACGACCTTGGGGTTTCGTCTCCGATTGCCGATGTCGGGCTCGATGGCGAACTTGAGTCTCAGAGGGGTCGGGCTATGAATTCCGTGAAGGAGATCTTGGGGCTCGACGGCCTTGTCGGGGTAGAGCTGGTGATAGACATTCGTTGGTTGTTCATGTGACACCGCAATCTTCACACTCTTGCCACCGCAACGTCGCCATAATGCTTTCACCAAAACCGAAGTGGTCAACATGGAGAAGCACCAACAGAGGCAGCACTTGTTCAAGAAGGGAACTCGAGGCGCACGCAGTGAAGCGTCCAACAACAACAGAACAAACTCCGGGCCTCTGGTTCAGTTATTTTCTGGGAGGTGTTCCTTTTAGACAAAAACATGAACAGTTGAGGCTCGCGTGCGGGAGGCGCATGGGGCGGCTTGCGTCGGCCGAAACCGAGCTGCAGTAGGGGAAGGAGACAGTACACGCGCGTCGAAGACAGTCGCAGGAGTGGCGTCGAGGACATCGGCCGGACTCGCACGGGGCCGGGCGCGGAAGGCGAGGCGAAGCGGGGGTTCCTGCAAGGACAATGGCAGGGACGCGGGCGGAGGGAACCCTGGTGGCGGCGGCGGAACTCTGGGGAGAGGGCGGCCGGTGGCGCTGCGGGGTTCTGTGGCATGGGGGCCCAGGGGCGAGGACGACGGGGAGCAGAGGAGGCGGGCTCGAGGCGGAGGCTCGTGGAGCTTGGTGAGGTGCAGCGGCGGGGCCAGGGCTCCGGCGGAGGAGCTCGAGGGGTTGGTGATGACGCAGGCCAGCGAACGACGGCGAGGGGAGCGGCTCAACGACGAGACCTGACGATAGAGGGCGGCAGCAGCGCTCTGGCGGTGGGGCCTTTTCCACGCGGTCGAGTGGGGCCTGTGGCCAGGAGGATTCGCAGGAGGGAAGGGAGGAGCAAGGCGGCGACGGCCAGAAGGTAGAGGGTGAGCGTGGAGAAGGAAACGCGAGGTGGGGGATCGCGATGGGGTGGGCCAACGGGGTGTGGGACCAGGCGATGCGGGGTGGTGGGTGTCGGCGTGTGTGCGTGTGTGCCTGGCGGCGACAGTGGAGTGGGGATCCGGGTGTTTGGGTGGGATTAGGTTAGGTTTGGTTTAGCTAGGGTTTGGTCTGGGTGGTAGACGGGCCGACGGTTGGGCTTACGGGTCTGGCCGGTTGCCTCCGGGGTTTTAAAAATAGTTTTATTTTATTTAGATTGTTGTTTGATAGTATATTTTATAGAAGTCTTTAATAAATAGTTTTTAGACAAACAACATATTCGTAAGAGGCTGGGATTTGTATTTGAAATAGAGGGGATTAATTTAGAAAAGAACATAGGCTTTAGAAAATAGTTTTGGCAATTAATATGCATGATGATGTCATGATGATGCACAAAGTATTTTTAACATGCGATTTTATATTACTGGTTTTTCCGGGGTGCTACACCTACTCCTATCTCAGCGATGATGATGATTTTTTGGAGGATCATGCTATGGATTTCTTCACCGAAGAGGATGATTTCGCCTTCATCGATGATGATGAGGATGATGAAGCCACCAATTCCGAGGAGTAGTAGCACCTGAGCACTAGCGTAGTGAGTAGTATTCGGTCCCACTATATCGTAGTTTCCAGAATGGTTCTTAAAATCATCTGTTTTCCTTTGTGGTGGTGTGTGTTTGTATCGTGTGAATGAATGAATGAAAGAAAAGCAAGTTGCTAGAAAATCTGAGTCAAACTTTAAAAACTTTCCAAAATACCAGAACCTTAGAAATTTCCCTCTTTTCTCATGATCTATCTCAATCTTCAGATGCCACGTGGAGGAAGTGGTTCATCCCCGGACCCGATGTTGCAGATCCTGCAAATGTTGGTTTCTGACCGCGAAGCTGAAAGAGCGGAACGTCAAACCAACCTAGCCACCCTACAACAGATAGCTCAGCTGGCCCACAACAATCATGGACATAGAAATCAAGACAACCATGGATCTAAGCTCAAGAATTTCTAGAATACCAACCCACCTGTTTTCACTAAGTCAGAAGAACCGCTAGACGCCGATGATTGGCTGCAAACCATGGAAAATAACCTGGAAGTCGCCGGAGTGGAAGCCAACGAGAAAGTTCTGTTCGCCACCCACTATCTAGCCGGAGATGCTAGGGCATGGTGGAATAGTGTTCGCGCAATGACCGAAGGCCAGATGATGACCTGGGAGGAATTCAAGGTCAAGTTTAGCAGAACCCATGTGCCACCGGGTTTGATCAAAAGGATGAGAGACGAGTTCAGAGAACTGAAGCAAGGAAGAATGACCGTAGTGGAATACCGTGAAAAATTCTTGTCATTAGCTAGGTATGCCCTAGATGAGATCGACACCGAAGCCAAGAAGAAAGAGCGATTCCTGAATGGTCTGCACGATGAGATGCAGACTGTGTTAGTCAATATCCCCTTTGCTGATATTGAAGCCCTTGTCGACTCTGCTATCCAGATGGAAGGGAAGATCAACCAAGCCAATGAGAACCGCAAGCGTCGCATGATGCATCAGCCAGGAACCCATCAGACCCCAAAGTATCGCCCTAACCCATCTCCAGGATTTTCCCCAAGAACAAACAGACCCCCGATGAACCGTCCGACCTATCCCAACCGTGGAAATCCTAGACCCGGAGGTAATCACAACAACCCCGGCAACTCAAGCAATTTAAACCGTGCCCCACCCAAGTTCAACAACAACAATGATGCCACCAACACCAACACTGCCCCGAGGACTGGAAGCAATGTTGTGCCTGTAGCAGCAAAGGACAAGTCGCAAGTGACTTGTTATGACTGTGGAAAAAGGGTCACTACTCCAACGAGTGCCCCAACAAGAAGAATGCTGCAACACCCAATGCCAATGCCCCAGCTCAGCAGCAGCGTCATGTTCAACCCGTAAGAAGGTTTGCCCTAGGGAATTCGCTCAACCGTAATGGCCGTCTTTTTCTCATGCACGCTGAAGAAGCTCAGGAAGCGCCAGACGTCGTGCTGGGTATGTTTTCTGTTAATTCGGTACATGCAAGAGTGTTGTTTGATTATGGTGCATCACATTCATTTGTCACCGAAGAATTTGCATGCACTAGTAAAATTCAACCAACCAAACTGAAGCATGTTATGATTGTTCAAATTCCCGGATCAACCACCAAGGCTAGGCAAATTTGCAAAGTCGTCCCTATCTGAATCCATGGCATAGATTTTTATGCTAATCTGATAGTACTCGGGACTAAAGGTTTGGAAGTAGTACTAGGAATGGATTGGATGTCCAAACATAAAGGATTGATTGACTGTGCCAAGAAATCCATAACCGTGACCAGTACAGCCGGAATATCAGTCGAGCATGTATCTGAAACCTTAACTCGCCAATTCAAGTGCAACAAGAGTATATCCCAACCTACCATTGACCAAGTCCGGATAGTCTGTGAATACCCTGATGTATTTCTAGATGTTTTGCCCGGTATGCCCCCAGATCGGGATATCGAGTTTATCATCGAACTAATTCCCGGAACTGGACCAATAGCCCAGAGACCATATAGTATGAACCCATCGGAGCTAGCAGAACTGAAGAAGCAACTGGATGCCATGCTGGAAATTGGATTGATTCAACCAAGTGCGTCACCATGGAGATCACCTGTGTTGTTTGTGGACAAGAAAGATGGAGGTAACCTTTTGTGTACGGATTATTGGAAGTTGGATGATGTCACCATCAAGAACAAATACCCCTTGCCCAAGATAGAAGATTTGTTTGATCAGTTGACCGGTGCCAAAGTGTTTTCTAAGATTGATCTTAGAACTGGCTATCATCAACTCAAGATTTGTGCAGAGGATATTCCAAAGACTGTCTTTACCACCAGATATGGATTATACGAGTATACTGTCATGTCTTTTGGATTAACCAATGCCCCCGATTATTTCATGAATCTCATGAATAAGATTTTTATGGACTTCCTGGATAAGTTTGTCATTGTTTTCATCAATGACATTCTGATTTATTCCAAATCGGAAGAAGAACATGAGCTACACCTAAGGACCATTCTTGGAACCCTTACAGAGCATCAGTTGTATGCCAAGTTTAGCAAATGTGAATTCTGGTTACAGGAGGTAGGATTCCTCGGTCACATATTATCAGCCGGAGGAATTGCCGTTGACCCTGCAAAAGTGAAAGATGTAGAAGATTGTCAAGCCCCAACCACTCAAACCCAAGTCCGTGCTTTTCTCGGATTGGCGGGATATTACCGCAAGTTCTTAGAAGGATTCTCGAGTATCTCCAGACCCATGACCCAATTGTTGAAGAAGGACAAGAAGTTTGAATTGACAGAAAAATGTGAAGCGAGTTTTCAAGAACTCAAGAGGAGATTGATTTCAGCCCCAATCTTGATCATGCCGGATATCACGAAGCCTTTCGATGTGTATTGTGATGCATCCAAGCTCGGTCTCGGATGTGTGCTAATGCAAGAAGGCAAAGTTATATCCTATCTATCCTGACAACTGAAGCAACATGAGCAAAATTACCCAACCCATGACCTCGAACTCGCAGCCGTAGTTCTAGCCCTAAAGACATGGAGACATTACCTGATGGGAAATCATTGTGAGATATATACGGATCAAAAGAGTCTGAAGTATATATTCACTCAGAAGGAGCTGAATATGAGACAAAGAAGATGGATTGAGATAATCAAGGATTACGATCTGGACATTCACTATCACCCTGGTAAAGCCAATGTGGTAGCAGATTCCCTTAGCAGATTGCCGTGCCGCTTGAACTCTATGATCTTGAAGGAGCAACCAAGCTTGCACAAAGAGATGGAAGACTTTCGAATAGAATTAGTAAGTGAAGGATTTTTGGGCTAGCATAGAACTCCAGCCCACTTTGATCAGTCAGATCAAAGAGGCGCAGAAGGGAAATGTTAGTATCGACGGAATCAAGCGTCGTATCGGTACAGGCAAAGTACCCGGATTCACCAAAGACGAAGAAGGAGTTCTGTGGTACAAAGGACGCCTTTGTGTACCAGCAGATTCTGAGTTGAAAGAAGTGATTCTGAAGGAAGCTCATGATACTATTTATTCTATCCATCCCGGAGGAACTAAGATGTATCAAGATTTGAAAGAGCAATTTGGTGGCATAAGATGAAGAGAGAAATCGGAAGCTATATCGCCAAGTGTGATATATGTCAGCGAGTCAAGGCAGGACATCAAAGACCCGCTGGATTGTTGCAACCATTGCAGATTCCGGAATGGAAATGGGATTCCGTTGGAATGGACTTTATCACCGGATTGCCTACTTCTAGTAGGGGAAATGACTCTATGTAGGTCATAGTGGACCGATTGTCCAAAGTCGCCCATTTCTTACCCGTCAAGACCACATATCAGAGTTCGAAGCTAGCGGAGTTATACATCGCTAGGATAGTTAGTTTGCATGGAGTCCCCAAGAACATCGTATCGGATCGAGGAACTCAGTTTACCTCGAGATTCTGGAAGAAAGTCCAAGAAGGTTTAGGAACCCGCCTAGATTTCAGCACCGCGTATCACCCTCAGACCGATGGACAAACGGAGCGAGTAAATCAAATACTCGAAGATATGCTGAGAGCCTGTGTGTTAGAATATGGATCTAAGTGGGAAGACTGTCTGTCGTTTGCAGAATTTTCATACAACAACAGTTATCAAGCTAGTTTGCAAATGGCCCCGTTTGAATTAATGTACGGAAGGAAGTGTCGCACCCCTTTGAACTGGTCGGAAGTAGGAGAGAGTCAGATCTTCGGACCCAACATCCTACGAGAAGCGGAAGAGAAGGTTCACAAGATTCGTGAGCACCTCAAGACCGCCCAGTCCAGACAGAAGAGTTACGCCTACAAGAGACGTCGAGACCTCGCCTTCAACATAGGAGATTTTGTTTATCTGAAAGTGTCGCCATTGAAGGGAATGCAGCGTTTCCAACTCAAAGGAAAGTTAGCCCCCAGATATATCGGACCTTTCAAGATTCTGAACCGTCGAGGAGAAGTGTCGTATCAATTGGAACTACCCAAAGAGATGTCAGTCGTGCACAACGTGTTCCATATCTCATTACTTCGCAAGTGTCTCGAAGTTCCAGAGAAGACCGAAGTGTTAAAGAATATCGATCATCAGACCATAGAGATCAACGATGACCTAACATATCCCGAAGTACCCATCCGTATTATGGAAGAAGCTTTCCGAACTACCCGAACCCGAAGCATCAAGTTTCTCAAGATTCAGTGGAGCAACCACACAGAAGAGGAAGCTACCTGGGAGCGCGAAGATCACATCAGGATGGAGTTTCCCGATCTCTTCAAATCCTAGGTAATCTTTTTCGTCCTTTTTCAAATCTCGGGACGAGATTTTGTTTAAGGGGTGAAGGTTTGTAACATCCCAAAAATACTAAACTTGGATCATCAAACTCTAATCATCAAAAATTAGGGTTAACAAAAACTTTTCTAAAATAAAAATATGAAAGCATGCATGTGTGTATGCATTCCTATTTGAATTCTTTTGAATTGCCTTATTTATGTGTTTCTTTGCTTGTAAAATGTTGCTTAGGTGAAATAAACATCATCTAAACATTTCCCAAACTTTTCCCAAAGACAAATAAATCAAAAACAAACAAAATGAGTGAATGGTCATTTTGACCAATTTAACTCCCATGCCTACTTTGGTTGTCCCTAACTTTCAAAACTTAACAAAAACTTGTTTGGATCTTTGCACCCCTTGATTGTACCCATAACAAAGTATCAAGGCCCACCTTGTGATCATCCAGAAACATTTGAATGCATAGTTTAAATGACAGTTCAAAATTGAATCTATATCATATGGGAAGATCCCACTTTTTCCAAAACACTCAAACAAGCTCAACTTTCAAAACCCAAGCATCTGCAGACTCACCAGCACCAACCTAGCACACTCACCAAAAATCTTTTCAAAATTCAAAACTTGAATTCTTGCGGCCATTTCATCAAACACCTTGCAGATACAAATCATCCAAAATCAAAACACTATTGTGAGAAGTGATTGGAGCCTAACTTGTTCCCTCTCTAGCTCACAACAACCTAAGTAGATCATCTAGCAAACTAAACCAGGCACTAGACTCACTATAAGCTGGGCAATGCCATCAATGGTGAACAACCGAAGCTCACCATGCCACCCTAGTGGAGATAGCAAGCTAGGAGAGAAACCTTGTCTGGGAGATCAGCCATGCCTCACCGCCCTCTCTCGACTAGCCCTGCCTCGAAGACACCGACCAGAGCACCCAGGAACGCCGCGCCCGTGCCTCTGTCAACCATGTCGAGCATGCGCCAGAGCGCCACGCTCGTCCGACGCCCACAGACCGCGCGCCGCCCTCGCCGCGTGCATACATGATCGTCACCGGCCCAGGAGACCGCCAGACATCTGCATTCGCCGCCCTATGCCTCACAGATACCGCTCGCCGTTGAAGACGCCGCCTCTGCCGCGAAGAGCATCGTGTGTTCCAGACCGTTTGCCACCGCCCCTACGCGCGCATTAAAGCCGTAGAGCATCACCAGGAGACCACCAAGCGATCGCCACCGCCGGCCATGCCTCTAGCCACCCGTAGCCATGTCGCCACCGTCGCCTGCCCATCCCGTTCGGTCTCATCGTCGCGACTATAAATAGAGGCCACCCCCAGCCGAATTGAGCACACCATCTCACTCCCCTCTCCTCACTGATCGTGCCACCCCGTTCCCGGAGCAAGGCGAGCAGCACTTCGCCGGAATTTCACCGGAGCCTGCCGCTGCTGGAGAAGAAGGGGGCCAGGGATTGGAGCCGCCTAGGAGAAGCTGCTGGTACCAGGAGGTTCGCCGTTGTCGACTTCGTCATTCTCCCGCCTCGCCGACCCTCGCCTGAGCCCCGGTGAGCCCCCAACGACCCCCGCCTGCCGCATTAGGTTTCTGTCTCGCCGGCGTTGCCCAACGTCGATAATGACCCTCAGCCGTTAGATTAGAACAAGATCCCACGACTCACATCGCCCCATACCGCTTCGCACCCCCTCGTCTCACTGACGCGTGGGGATAACGATTTAACCAGCCCGCGTAAGCGCTGCGCTTAGCAGGCCGGCCCAGTATCGCTTCCTGCGCAGCCCAATCGTTTGAATTTAACCTTTTCCATTTTATTTGAAACACACTTCTGCACCTAGATTCAAAAAGCAACCCAGATCGATTCAGTGAACCAAATGGAATTAAACCAATTTTGTTAGAAAGTACTGGAAATGCTGAATCCAAGCCCGTTGGATTCAAGTCATTTGGATCTGTAGATCATCCTTGGTAAAAATAACAAGGAAGAGGCTTTTCTGCATTCAAACATTTTTCAAATTTAAACCATAATAGCTTTTGAGTTGATTCCAACTCTCAAAAATCACATTTAACCATACCTTTCAGAATATATAAAAATATATAGGTTTACTTATAGAAATACTGACCAAGTAATAAAAGAATGCCACATAGGCATTTCCGGTCACTTTATTTAATTAAAATAAAAGGGTAAAACCTTATTATATTGTGACACCACTTTAAATCACATTCCCATGGATTAAAATATGTGGTGATGACATGTGTCAACATGATCCCATGTTTGGTTTGGAGAATATTAAATCTTAATTAGTTTTTCAATGAGTAGAAATTACTTTTCTAAAAATAAAAGGAATTTTACCAAGCTTTAATCTTGTAATGTTAGTGATGATGCTAGATCATCTATAGGACCCTTTTGTGTGATGATTGCAAGTAGTTAAGTATTGTTTGGTGATTGTGTACATCATATTTATTTATAGACGCTAGTACCGACCAAGGATACGAGGAGGAAGGAGGATACTACGAAGAAGAAGCCTAGGAGAACTTCAACCACTGCTCTGCACAAGGCAAGCCTTACTAATCAAGTTGACCTATGCAAGCTTATACTTGCAAATTATGAAAGCTAACACTTGCAAGATACTCTACTGATACAAACAAACCCTTACTTGTTACCATGCCCACTATATGCCTTAAGCATATGTGATCATACCCACTTGATACCCAATCCTAGTTTTATTTGCAAGCTTTCTATTTTATTTCTTTATCAAAGCTACTTCCTTGGAATGTGCTTAAGTAACTTGTAGATTCTAGAAAGATATATTTGAAGGTTGCATCAAGAGCATAAAATTTGGCCTAAGCTCGATAATCTTACTGTCACCCTAAGGCATGAGACTGAACTTAGTTGAAACTCCAATTGTTTACCACCCCTCATTAGTGCTTACCCCCACTTGTAGATGCTAGTGCTAAGCATAAAACTTGATCAACTTTAGATGGGAATAATTGGTGAAAATGGTTATGAAAACCTTAGAATGATGGATCATTCTACTGAGATGTTTTGACATGTGTTTCTGAACACCAGATGATTTTGGTGATGAAAATGTTGAGGCATGAGCCTTAGCCCTTTATAAAACTGATGGTTGTCTGGATGCGATACCATTCCAATTTTACCGTACAACCACAATACCCGAAGATTGGGTAGGGCTTGACTAGAAACTTATATACCTTAGTATTAGTTCCCTCACGGCCAAGGTCTGAGCTGAGGCTACCTTGTGAAGATGGTCCACCTGTGCAGTACCCAAGATGACAGTTGGTCATGGTTGGGAGGCCAAACTCACAGGAGATGTGCTTATACTAGGGCGTGTAATTGAAAGGTTAGGATTGATTATCCGCATACTGAGTATGGTGAATTCAGGATTTGTTCCTGACGGATGTATCAAATGTTGTGGTGAAAGTGTACAATCTCTGTAGAGTGTCAAACTATTCGAATTGCCGTGTTCGCGGTTATGGACAGTTGGAGTGGCCATACTGTTCCCCCGTCAGATGTTTTCAAAATGACTTATGAAATGAATTGAGACTTTGACTTGACCACAACAGGGTTGTGATATGAAGTACAAGTTCCCACTTAGGTGTTATAAACTTCAACTAGCTCTCTTGCTTCTGAACTTAGTAGAGATAAATCTGGCTTCTTGCAAAACAACCCTAGAGCCTAGTGTCCTATGATCAAAAACCCCTTTCACTTGTTAGTATTAGTTTGCGAGTACTTAAAGAGTACTCATGGCTTTGTCCCTGGCTATTCCCGTGGCCAGACTATGAAGAAGAGTACCTGGAGGATGGACCCCAGGAAGGTTACGACAACTAGGATCATCTCCCATCGTCAGCATTGCATGTGACCCCGAAGATGGAGCTTCGCCTATGCTACCGTTATTATTACGTATTCCGCTGCTTGAAGTTGTATTAAGAACTGGATCATGAGATCCCTATTTGTGTAAAACCTTATGTATGGTTTGTAATGGATGATGTACTGTGGTATCAAATTCTGTTATGTCTCGCAAAAATGGTAATCCTGGGATTGCGATGTATGGCATAACAGGCATCTGGGATTAAAAATCCGGGTGTTGACAGCTTTTGTCCCGTCCAATTCCGAGAATATTTCCTTACTAGCTTTTCTGGAACCAAAAACAATAGAAAACAGACAACTGGCACTGTGGTAACTTGTTAATAGGTTAGTACCAGAAAACATATGAAAAGCACCTCAAAGTGTGGACAAAGCAAAGCAAAGTAGATACTAAAAAAGCATGGAACATAAAAAAATATAGATACGTTTCCGACGTATCAAGCATCCCCAAGCTTAACTCCTGCTCGTCCTCGAGTAGGTAAATGATAAAAATAATAATTTTTAAGGTGACATGCACCATCAAAACCAAGATCAAACCATTTGCAAGCATTGAAAGCTGGGATCAAAGAACTCTAAACATGTGCATGAAAGATGGAGTTCTAACAATAAGACAAAGTAACTATGCATGCAACATGAAAGGCTACAAACAAATATCATGAATAACATGCATTGAAAAACGTTTGTTTGTTTCACATACAGAAAACATGACATAGTGGCATTCAGCTTATCCCTCATGGAGTAGCAAATAGATGCATAGGACACCTTCAAAGTTCATAAGAGTGACTAGATACATATAGCACAAGAACAAGTAATATCAACAATATGCATCAATCAATAAGTTTTGGGACAATGCAAATAGAACTAAGAATAGCAACTATGCTCTCTTAACTGGTGCCTAAAGGTAGAAAGTGGAGACTCAATATAATAGTGGAAGAAAGGCCCTTCATAAAGGGAAGCAGGGATTTCAAGTTTCAAAAAGAGCTTCCAAAAATTATGGTACTTGTTAGCTTTTAGCCCTCATTGCCCATATCATAAGCATCTTGAAGTGATTAAGGTTAAAGTGAACAAACTATGGAGTATATGCTTGACAAAGTATACATTGGCAATCTCATGTCTCTTGAATACGAGGGCCGCACCTCATGCTACTCAACTTTAGTCACCTGTAAGTTCTTGTCATAGTAAGTACATGCGTATCATAGAGAACCGCCAATGGGGTACCCCTTGCACATGGTACAGGAGCTTTCCCATAACCAAAATGACAAGGCAATCAGACAATGAGCATCTCAGCGATCTTTTTATTTACTATTTGCATAGGTTTTTATTGAGGATGCTTCATAGATTGCTCATTATGGTGATGCTGCAAGTTTCCACCATGATTAGGCATGGCTTGGGCTAGCGGCCCAGGCGTTTCTCTAACATAAAATATATAACTCCATGGACTTACAAGCTCCCTTTTTATTTCACACCGGCGACATCCATAGACAAAAGACCATGATATCAACTGCGTACAAAGTACAAGTGCACTGTTGAAAACTTTACCCATGACAACATGGTTCTGCTAATTCCAACGTATAAGTGGAAGCATATACAACATAGATGACACAATGGTTCAAGTTTATTAGGGGCAATAAATATAAAGTGTGCCATCAAGTTCGTGAGAGCTTTAATCACTAAGTTTTCACATAAAAAATACTTTTTAATTGGAATATAGCTGAAAACAATAATATACTTGGAATGGTGTAATACACCACGCATAGGAATTTATAGTGGACACTTTGAAATAACTTGGTTTCTTGGGAGTTGGAAGCATGAGTAGAGCTTACTCGTACAAGTGGAGGCTAGCAAAAGACTGGGAGCAACCAACTAAGAGAGCAATAATGGCTATAATCATGCAGAGCGACAAAACATTACTAATCAAAGCATAGAGTGGTACTACAAATCAAGGACTAAATGATCATAGAGGCTATGGTGACTTCTTCATAGTCATAACATGGTGTGAGCATGTGCCAAGTCAACCCAAACAAAACATCAAAGGAGAGTACCACAATACTATGCTTTTGTATGCTAAAACAACACATGATTCCTTCAAGGCACACTAAGCAATCCCAATTGTTTGGAACAAGTCATGCTATAGCAATAATAACTAAGCATAAGGTCAAAAAAACACCTAGCATGACATGCTAAAGTCTAAGTCACAGTCTGTAGAGGTCCCATCCTTTAATAAGGTAGAGATCCCTGTGTTTACAATGCTAGTCCCTGGATCAATAGCTAGCATCCACAGTTAAGATGTAATATCAAGAAACAAAGTTCATAGTACAACTTTATAACCAGGAATAAAATAATTCATTACATCTTACATAGTTCATTTGGCTATCTCATTACAATGCAGCAGAAATAACTATAGCATGGAGCCCTTCATCTCCAAAGTTCCATAGGCAATCATGTTGGTTGTAGACTTGTAATCCTAATCAACACACTTTACTAACATCAAACAAACCTGCAACATAATAAGTTACAGCCACAAGGGTCAATACATTTGAATTGTATTGGAAAGTGATACTATGGTAGTATAGTGGTAACTATCATCTATATGCATTTGGCTAAGTGGAGCTTAGGCTTGCTTTGCTCAAAATAGATTTTCCTTATCATTTGAAAACACTAAGTTTTTGTTTGTCAAAATCACCCAAGGCATCTCCCAATAGAAATTGGTGATCCTTCAACCCTTGTTCATCCACAAGTTTTTAACTTAGAAAATTGGGATGAGGAGATTCTTGATAGCTTCCATGTCTTGATGATCAAATTGTCCATTGCCAAGGACATGGCTAAGTACTTAGATTTTACACTGTGCAGAGGTGGTGCACTTTCCCCACAAGACTTGATTTTCACCAAGACAAGATCTTTCAGAAGCCTTCCCTTAGACCAGAATGGACGCGTTCCAACCTATCATCCCCTACCACCAACTGTCCATTTGGCTAAGTTATTGCAACCTATATGATCCAGGCAGAGCCCATAATGCCGAGTGGCTGCACTTGAAGCTTCTCAACATTTGACATCTCAAATCTCTTTGTTCCTGGGTGGCATTCCACAAGTGAGTTACACAAGGTAAACCATAGAAATGGGCCTTGTGTAACCACTCAACACAAACCATTCTTTCCATTCCACCGAGGTGATTCATTCACTTATTTATTTTATTAAACAAAACACAAGTCCTTGACTTAGAAATATTCCATAGCATGAATATAATCCACCCTTGTTTTATACTAGCTAAGCTAAGCATGATGGTAGTAGGAATATTAACTTAGGATAATTCTACTAAGGTTTCATCTGCTAGGATTTCCCATGGCATAGTTTATACTTAGCAAAATTCCATGCAAGTCCTACTTAGAAATATCACTAATGCATAGTGAAAATAATAGGAAAAAAGTATGAAGTACCACTTGACTTTTTGGTAGAGAATTATAAGTTCACTCCTTGATCTTTCAATAGTCACACTCTTCAAATTTCACTACAATTCAATCAAGGCACAAAATTCAATCTACCATTCAAGCAATCATCACATAAAATAATAAAAGCAAAGCAATGCATGCAAGCATGCCAAAAGTTATTTTATTTGGAAAGGTGGTTTCTAATAGGATATAAGCATTTTAAAAGACTTATTGGTCATTTATAAAGGTGTCAAAACCATTTGATAACAAGTTAGTGAAAATGGCCATTTTAAGTCATTTTTGTTTTGCTAGAAATGGTTCAAATCAAAGTAATATTTCTAGTGTTTATGAAATATATTTTTAAACACAATGTTAGTGTTTTAAGGTTAAGTCTTTATTATTAAAACCATTTGCAAAAGGTTTTACCTATAAACCATTTTTATACCAAAGCAATATTTTATGTTGTTGAAAATGCTTTTTAGCAAAGTAATAATTTATAGGGTCCATCAAATATATTTTTAAATCCTAAAACTTGGTGTTTAGGGTCAAAGAGTTTAAATCAAATCATTTTCCAAAGGTTTTACTTAAAA
Source organism: Avena sativa (assembly GCA_916181665.1). NCBI lineage: Eukaryota > Viridiplantae > Streptophyta > Magnoliopsida > Poales > Poaceae > Avena > Avena sativa. Next base: position 405,646,507 of record OV702283.1, on the reverse strand, counting down.
ATCATTTTTATACCATAATCATTATTTTTGTTTAACTAGAAATGCTTTAATTCAAAGATTTATTCCTTTGCTTCACAAATATTTTTTTAAATCCACAAGTTGGTTTCTATGGTTAATAGGTTCAAAAAAAACCATTTGCCAAAGATTTTATCCTAAAAACATTTCTAGAATAATTTTTATGTTCAAATTATGCCTACACAAGTTTCTGTAAAAAACAACCAATTTAACAGAAGCAATTTACTAAACAAAGTACATGGTTGGAAAGTACTTGTTCTGCTGATTCCATTGATATAAAATTTGCAAAATTTAGACATGTGGATCAAAAGTTATGCAATTTACAAATTTGAACATCTAATGGATCAATTCTGTTTTTTAAAACAATAGACAGGGCCACGTGTTGTGTTTTGATTGGCCGAAAACGGTTCGTGCGGATCGTGCTGTGTGGTGTGTTGGATTAAAACAGATCGAGCGGCATAGGATCACTCGTACCCTTCGTTAAGTGGTTCTATCCTATCCACGCGGTCCAGATCCAACGGCTGCTGTGAGTTTGACCATGAATGAGCGGCGCTGGCGGCGGCGAGTGGCGGCGGCGCGATCAGATGGTGCACTTACCGGTGATTCAGGAGGCTAGGGAGAGAGAGGAGTAGCTTACAGTGATCACAGGAGTGTGGCGAAGCTCAAGGCGTGCTTGGTTTTCGAAGGGGCACACAGAGTTGATCTTAATCGCTCGCCGGAGATGTCCTTGGCATCGGGCACGCTCTGTCGTCGACGAAGACGAGGCTGGAAGGCTCGGGTAGGCAAGCGGAGGGTACCGTTAGCTTCGTATGCGAGTGGCAAACAAGTGAGCATCAAAAGGAGGGCAAGGGGGTCTATGCTCATCGGGAAAACTCGCCGGAGTCGAGGCAGTGGGTGGCAACGTTGTGTCTTGGTCATTCTCGACGTTGTGGATCAAGCGCGGGCGAGTGGCTGGTGCTGGGAGGTGCGCAGGAGCCTGGGGATCAGTCTCCTGTGGTCGAGGGGGCGAGGGGCGACGGTGCCTGGCCAGAATTGCTCGGAGAGCTCGTCGGAGGCCGCGACGGTGTAAACAAAAATGGGGACGGCCTGGGGGCTCTCTTGCCGTGGTGTTTGAGGGGAAAAGGAGGGGAGAGAGGGGCAATTAGTAGGCCGTGATTATTGGGCAGTTTAACTGCGGCATTCAAACGAATTTCACTCCGTGGAATCAAAGCAGAAACAGCGAGGAGGGAAAGAAGAACTAGTCGCACGGGTTGAAGGGACTACTAACAGGTGGGGTCTGTTTGACAGCGAGAGAGAGAGACGATGGGGTCCAGCGGTCAGCGACTTCGCGGGTTGTTTCCCGGGTGAAAGAAAACGGTTCGGGAGTGAGGGGGAGATGGGCTGGACTAGGCTTGCTGGGCCTGGTCTGGCTGGGCTGGGTCCTTCCCTTTTTCTTTTTTTTCTTTTTCTTTTTATTTTTCTGTTTCTTTATTCTATTTTGATTTTGTCCAAATGATTTCAAACCTTGTTTGAATTCAAACCCTTTTCAAATGTTCAGTATATTTCTATACTTTTTTTAAATAGTTATTTTAAGTCTATTTTAGAATAATTCCTTTATTCTTTTATGTTTAATTCTTTATTAAAATAAGCATTTACGTTTATTCAAATAAGATTAAACATATTTTCAAACTCTTTATTTGAATTCTAATTTTCACCAAACTTTTTCAGTAGGTTTTATTTATTTAATAGGGTGTTAAATAATTCACTTTGAATTATTTGAAATATTTTTATATGATCCATTAATCATTTAAATTGGGTAAATGTCTTTATTCCAATGAAATCAAATATGGTTTTAATTCCATAAATTTTATTTAGATGATTTCTTTGATTCCATTTAAGTTAATTAAATAACTTTATTCCACTTGGGTAAATTCCAATTATTATTTTCCCATGATTTATTTAATCATTCTTAATTGGGATTTTGTCTTTAATAAAATGCAATAGAATTTGGTTAAGGCCATTTTATTTAATTTTGAATATTCTTTATCCTTTATTTTATTTGGATTTGGATTGTCTTTATTCCATTTGCTTATGGGTTAGGCCAAGTTTTTATTTGGCTTTTAAATATTCCTTCTTTATTTATTTCTTTCTTTATCTTATAATATCATATCTTTTTATTTGAAGATCCAATCTTGGTGATTCCAATTTGTAAAATTTTATTTGATATTGGATTATCCTTTTAAATCTCTTTAGGATTATTTGTTCACCATTTGGTATGGATTTCATATAGGAGCTTTATTAGCTTTGAAATTTAATTTCTTTATCTTACTAAATTCATAAGATTTTATCCAAGGTTCCAAATTAAATGGAATCAATTCCTAATATTTTTATTTATCAATCTTTATATATGTTTGTTGATGAATTTTATATGGATCAAATCCCTAGTCTTAGAGAGATCTTGGAAATGATTTCTTTCCATTGGGGTTTTAGAGTTTTGGTTTATTTTCCAAGTGTTCAAATTTCAAGATGCATTTATGAAGAATGCATTTCACTTGATTTGAATTTAGTTCAATTCAAATTTTATTCAAAGTTTGTTCAAGATGGGTTTTTGAGTTTCCATTTAGGAATAAAAAGTTTCTTTTCACCCTAAATTTCAAAAGCACAACTTTGACAATTCCAATTATCATAATTATATGAGCTTAGGAATAACATTATCAATTCTTTTCTATAAAACATTTTAGATGTAACTTTCTATTTTAAAAGGTGTTACCATTAAAGATCACAAACAGAAGACAATATGCTTAGCTATTAAACCTTTACTCACATCAATAAGGGAATATAAGTAAATTAAGAATCCTAAACTCTAGGGTAAGCACTTCCAATTCAAACCCTAACTTCTATGTTAATTTAATAAAATATATAGCCATTGTTATTTCCTAAATTCATGGGAATAATATTAATAATATTAATTCCCTAGAAATTCTATTTATCAAATAATAATAGGAAAAGTATATATATAAAGAAAATAAAGAAACATAACATTATACAATAAAAGTTCATAAATGATACTAAATACATTTTAGTATTACTACAATTATCCAGCAAATCAATTCTATAAAGGGATCAAATAAGTAAAAATTCAAATCTAAAAGTAAAACAGAAAAAATAAAAAATAAAAACTAATAAAAAAATATTTCCTGGCCGTGGCCCAACTCTTCTCTTATTACCTGTCGCCCACGTGCAGCCCACAAAAGCTCAATAGCCAGCCCAGCTTGTTCTCATCTGTGACTGAAAAGTGGGACCGAAGAAGGACTACGGGTTGAGCTGAAAGATTCATCAGGGGGTTTTCCGCAAAAGCGACGTCATCGTCATCCTCACGCACACAAGTAGCTCGCTGGAGGAGCTCGTCGCCGCTCGATGCCATCATCATCGTCAGACGTGCATCAAGATGCTCGTCGTCGTTCCAGAGGGGGATAAGAAGGCCACCGCGACGCCCTGCCTCAATCCCTATCCACAATCCCTCCTTATCCTCACTGATTCGAATTGGGCCGAAACCCTAGCTCACTGGAGCCACACCTCGCCCTCGAACCGCATCTCCCCACTCTCCCCCAAGTAACCATGGAGAAGCCCCATGCTCCGTAGATTATCTGGGTAGAATCTTGCATCAAGGGGAGCACTGGAGAGTGCGAATTTTGTCATTCCTCTTTGCGGAAGTTCGTCGGAATCCTCGTCGGAGAGCTCGTCCCCGACCACGCATGTCCTCGCCGACCTCTCTATCGTCATCAGGGTGAGTTCCTGAACCTTCCAGTATCCTTAAATCGCCCTATCTCGATGTCTCGTCTCACCTTGTGCCATCGTTGGCCACCGTCGGAGCTCGTCGGAGCTGAGGCTCCGATGACCATTTCCGAGCGGCGCCGCCACTTTACGGTTTAGCGAGTTGCGCTCATTCGAACTAGGTTAATTTCGTTTTCTAGAGCGCAGTAGATCGTCACCGGCGACCACCCACTAACGGCGGTGGTGGTGCTGACGCCATAGCGACGTCACGCCGACATCACCCTGGCCGCGTCATCGAGTTTGACCCAGTCTTTGTCTCGCGTGGCCGATGACATGGCCCAGGGCCCATATGTCATTGTCCAGGAGTAGAACTAGGGTCGATAACAAACACATTTATTAATCTGAGAGCTGAGGTGGCCACTGGGCCACTAGTCGGTAACTAGGGCTAGGTATGGGAGCAGTGTAAAAATTTATTTCCTATTTAAGAAAGAATAAAAGATATAAATCCAAATATACATATTCCAGATATTAAATAAAATGATTAAAACTTGTTACATCTATAACTTTTGTTTTATAGTTCAGAAAAATATGTATAATATATGAAAATGTTTAGAAAAATAAAATCTATAACTTAAAACTATTATTAAACATTATTATGTTAACAATTTAAATAATTATTATTTAATAAATATTTTAAAAGTAATAAAACTTTGATAGTTCCTATTTTAATAATGGTAAATGCTAAGAATATAAATAAATACCAAAAATCTTGAAAAACAAAAACAATATTTTAAAAACTATAATCATTTATTATTGTTTCACTTAATTAAATATTTATTATTTATTAAGTAATTATAAAGTAATAAGAATTGTCAAAATCATATCTTATTATTTATAAATCACAAAAATAAATGTAATATACCAAAATGATCAAAAAATAATATCTACATATTAAAAATATAATATTCCACTTTTGAGTTAAATAAAAATTCAAATACTTTAATAAATCAAATTTATACTTATTTACTTAATTGATAATTCATATAAGGGTAAATAAAAATTACTAATATGTCTAAAAATTAACCAATTGAGTCTAATAAATAGTATTAGTCTTCAACATTAATAATATGAAGTCAAAATAGTTTAATACATTTTAATTACAATTTTATTGAATTCTCCTCAACCATAGGTGTGTAATATTTTCTAAAAAGAATCCTTATCAAATATAAAATCATCAAGAATAATTTGTAGTTAAATAAAAAATTATTTTCTATAATTTAACCACAAGTTTATCAACATACTAAAACACTATAGTGAACTCATAAGCAATTAAGTAACATTACTCCATGGTTTACAAAGTATAACCACTCATCCATGAAAGGGGTAAGTGATACTATTCCATTATAAAATCAAGAAAATCACCACATCAAAGAAAAATATAACCATTCTTAAGTAACCTTAAGGCAACATTACCAAGTACACAAAGTACAAATGTTATAAGCATTATACTTTCAAACTATCTATGTTTTAAAGTTAACTTTAGCCTACAAGACTCTAAATATAATACTATAAACATTGTTAGATGTTTTATAGTTAACTTTGGTCTGATATAGTTAAGTCATAAAGCATCTCAAACCCAAACTATTCAAGCAAGCACAAATAACATCGACCAGACTCAACTAACCACAAAGGTTGTTTAGACCTTAGAAAAGAAATATTTTCTTCAAATGTTATTCTTTTTTCCACTTCAAACAAGAACTCTTATATAAGCAATCTTGAGTAGCATTTCACATTTGTGTGTGTCCTATTGTTTTATAATATTGTAATTATATGATTGTTTCACACACACTCACAAGCCTTAATAAGAAGCACGGGTATAAAACTCATCCAAAAGTACAACACATTTCAAATACATCATTTCTAGTATTCAAACCCTAGAACAACGTTATCCCCGGGATTCGCATTTATAAAATGCATCGCATTACTTATGCATAAGAGCATATTGCTTCTTTAAACATTAGTCCTTACTGGATCAATGATGATGATTTCAGATTTTGGATCTTATACTATCTTGAAGACCGTGAGTGCATAATCTTACAATCACACAAGGCAAGTTCACACTTGCTCATGTCCTTTGGTTATTTTCTATAAAGTATTTTACAAATCCAATGTGGACATCACCTGCATTTGAAAAAGGTCTGAAAACACTATTTTCATAATAATGTGATTATAGGTTATTACCATGAGGTAATAACTTACTATAAAAGTTTCAGTGGTAAAGGAACATATTATCTAGGACTTAACAACCAATGTCGCCAGTGATTCTTGCGTCGTATATTACGCGTTAACCATGAGATTTCGAATGGTACAGAGAAGTCAGCTGTATCTTCTTCCTCTCGCATGAAGCCGGATGTGCAGGTCGTGGCTGTTATCCTCGTAGCGTGCATATTAATTGGTAATTCATAGAGGATATGCAGCATATGGGTGGGAACCCTCAACGTCCCACGATAGTTCTGGCATCTAACGGTTTGTACAAACCACTGCTGTAATCCAATATGTGGGCATGGTATACACCAAGGAGGCATGCGAGGTTGCGAAGGGGGCAGTGATTGGCTTGGATCATCTTTTGGGCCCCACATCATGGAATTGTGGACGGTAATAAGCTGCCCGGTTGTGCAACAAAGATATGATCTCTCATGGGTAAAGTAACGCACCTCTGCAGAGTGTAAGAACTGTAACTTGTTACTCCCTGTTCCGGGAAGGAGATGCGAACGCGGCGGGAAAGGAACTCCATGAAATTTTTGGTAAACCCGTGAAGGTTGACGGACATAGCTTTTCAGAATAAAAGCAACCTTTGAAGAATTTTTTATGAAAACTTGCATTGCCTACGACCTGCGGTCTATGGCTGTAGTTATAGTGTATCAAACACTCCTTTTCTAGTGAATTTGCTGAGTACGCTCGTACTCAAAGTATCTTATTAACCCTTGCTAGATTCTGAAGCCAGGATAGACAACATCCACATCAAGTTATACTCCAGGACTCATCATCCAAAGCTAAAGCTCTTCAATGAAGTCAAGGAAGTCAACATATACATCAACTCAAGTGAAGACGAAGTTACTGATTAGATAGGAATATTATCTCTAGCCAAAGAACCTAATTCTGTAGTGTATTGCAATAACAGCAATGCCAATCCCTTAGTTAAAATACTAGTTTTAATAGTATAATAGTTCTTGTGTTGTTTATCTTTGATTCTTCTTTGTAAGAAGTTCTTTCTCTCTCTTTAACCTAGAGTGTTCTCTGGATCTTGTGTAAAGAGTGAGTTGTAACCTTTAGCCATGTATTGGACCCGCTGTGTTTCTGTTGTGCCATTCTGAGGTATGTAATACTAGTGAACGGTGTTTCATTGATGTTATGTCAATGACTATAGTATACTACATCATGCAGTGGTATGCTGGGTCATCGCAATTAGGCATGGCTTAGGCTAGCGGCCCAGGAGTTTATCTAACACATATACATAACTCCATGGACTTACAATCTCCCCTTCTATTTCACACCGCCGACATCCATAAACAAAAGAGCATGATATCAACTGGGTGGATATTTACAGGTGTTGAAAGCGTTCCCTGTGACAGCACAGTTCTGCTAATTCCCAACTTATAAGTGCAAGCATATACAACATAGATGACACAATGGTTCAAGTTTATTAGGAGAAATAAAAATAAAGTGTGCCATCAAGTTTGTGAGAGCTTTAATCACTAAGTTTTCACATAACAAAATATTTTTTAATTGGAAGATAGATGAAAACAAGAACATACTTGGAATGGTGTAACACACCATGCATATGAATTTATAGTGTACTCTTTGGACTAACTAGGTTTCTTGGGAGTTGGAGTATAGCTTACTCAATACAAGTGGAGGCTAGCAAAAGACTCGGAGCGACCAACTAAGAGAGCAATAATGGCCATAATCATGCAGAGCGACAAAACATTACTAATCAAAGCATAAAGTGGTATCACAAGTCAAAAAATAAATGATAATAGAGGATAAGGTTATTGGTTCATAGTCATAACATGGTGTGAGCATGTGCCAAGTCAACCCAAACAAAGCATCAAAGGAGAATACCACAATACTATGCTTTTGTATGCTAAAACAACGCATGATTCTTTCAAGGCACATTAAGCAATCCCAATTGTTTGGAACAATTCATGCTACAGCAATAATCACTAAGCATAAGGTCAAAGCAACATCTAACATGACATTATAAAGCCTAAGCCACAGTCAAAACAAGCTCCCTTTTGTACCACTATAAGCATGAAACTTTCTACTCTTTTCCAACACCAATCAACTTATTTGAAACAGCTCACAAAGATAATAATAATCAATAAAGATCAGTGAGCATGTCTCACAAATTCACAAAGAAGAACTAAAAAGTTCTAAGCAAAAATCATAAGAAAACTAAGGCTAAACATAGTGCTAGCAAAAGAGAACACTCAAAAAACAATAAGAATGAAAACTAGAGTGCTCTAGACAATGAAAACAGAGTGTGTCTCTCTCCAATAGAAGTGTGCTGGGATCCAACCAGCTTATTGCAGCAAACAAAGCAAAATAAAACTAAAAACAAAAACTAATACGCTCCAAGAACAACACAAATGTGCATGAAACAATAAAAATGAAGTGTCTAGAAAGAGACCTGAGATTTTTATTGATGAAGAAGGGGATGCCTTGGGCATCCCCAAGATTTTACGCTTGTACCTCTTGAATATTTCGTGGGGTGACACGGGGTGGCATCCCCAAGCTTGAGTTTTTGTCCACTCTTCATCTCATCTCCTCGTTCTTCCCCTACACCTGAAAATTTCCTTCATACAAAACTTCACACAATCTTCATTAGAAACATTGGTGTATTCAAGATAATCAGACTTTGGGTTTAGTTTCAACACAAGTAAAACTTCCATTAGAACACAAGCTACTGTCGCAATTATTTTTAAAAGCTCAAATGATCAAAGAGAACTCAAAAAGAAACTGATTAAGAGGCAAATGAAAATAATGGCAGAAATCTGTCAAAATAGACCAGCAGGTAAAAACCGATTTTTTCGAAGACCTTATGTTCCTCAAATAAGAAAGTGTTGAACTAATGAAAGTTAGACAATAACGTGGGGCATTTACTGAGAAAATTACAGCTGAATCCGACATAAAGAGATTTTTCACTAATTTTTACACTGAAGCACAAAAATCTATTTCAGGACAACAACTTTCCCAAATCTTACTACTCTCTCATTAGAGGTTATTCTTGGCACAAAAATCACACAAAAATGATAAGGAGAGGTTATTACAGAAGTAATAACTTACAAGACTCAATAAAACTATTGGGTTATCTCCCAAGAAGTACTTTTCTTTAACGCCTTTAAGTTAGGCTTGATAGTTTGAGAAGATGTTGTTAATAGGAGCAACATGCTTAGGGGAAGATACTGTTTCCTCTCTCCTTTTACTCCTCCTCCTCATCATCATTATCATCATCATCATATTCTTATTCTTATTATTCTCCTCCTCCTCTTTAGGAGGGAGAGGCTTGAAAGGAAGCTTCTCCACATAACCTAGTCTATTGTTAGAGACAATAGAAGAAACTTTGGAGGATTCCTCATTTTCATTAATAAGCACAAAACACATATCAGTCCTATCATATTTTGGTAAAATATCATCTTTTATAATATTTTGTATGTAAGTATTTGCGTGGCAGTTTTCAACACAATAAATATGACAACCATGCAGGACTATATTCATATCAAAAGTACTCATGTCTACCAAAGAAGTTTTTCTTGATAACTCTTCACACCCCAAAAATAATGTAATTTCATCATGTTGATTATCAGTGATCACGTTATCACAATACAAACTTGCAGGATTATTATGGCATGAGCACTGAAAATTGAAATGACCTACTTCAAAGCAAAGTTCACAAATAAAAGGATAGAGGGCACATACGTTTTTACCAAGATCATTTAGATCCTTATACCACGTTCTAGTTTTTTCATTCTAGTGGGTGATACAATATTCTTCTTCGATTTGATTCTTTTCACAAGGTCTATGTATTCCACAAAAATTAACATGCTTATAAGAAATAGTACTTTTAGAAGTTTGAGCATGTTTGTTGCAATCATTAATAATAGTTTCATTTTCCATGCAAGTGTCTTTAAAAGGTTCATGCTACATGTCCCACTTTCCTTTAGGAGCATTAATATGGGAAGCAAAAGCTCTACAACAACCAACAAGAATTTGAGTATCAATACCATACTTAGCACTAAGCTCTTGAAAATCAGCAGTTTCAGCGAAAGACTTAATGCAATCATACTCATAATTTATACCTGGTTCTTTACCTTTGTCGTTATCCCAATATTCGGTATTGCTTTGAATTGTTTCAAGAAGATCCCACTTAGCTTTGACCTCCTTACTTGTGAAGGATCCCTCTAAACGGGTATCTAGATAGTCCTTGTAATGTCCTGAAAGCCTTGCATAAAAATTATTAATAATAATATTATCGGGGAGCTCATGAATGGGACAATTGAGCATTAGTGACTTCAATCTCCCCCATGCTTGGGCAATACTTTCTCCATCATGAGGATGAAAATTATAAATATAATTCCTATCTTTATGAAAAAATTATAGACGGTAACATTACCATCAACGTTTGTTTTTCTTTTGAAAATCCATTTGTTCTCAACAGCCTTGCATCCATCTGGTAAGTCCACCAAAGTCCACACTTGGTTCTCGTGCATGGATCCAATTTCGGATTCATGGCTTCTTGCCATTTGTTGGAATCTAGGCTCATCATCGCTTCCTCATACGTCGCAGGGTCGTCAGTGTTGTCCACCAACATGACATTCATGACAGGGTCATACCAATCAGGAGTGGTACGGACCCTTATCGACCTGCGAGGTTCAGTAGCAACTTCGTTTGAAGTTTCATGATCATCATCATTAGCTTCCTCTCTTATTGGCACAGGCGGCACAAGAACATCTTCCGGAGCTACGCTACTCTCAAATCCGAGAGAAGGTTCAACAACCTTGTCAAGTTCTACTTTCCTTCCAGTCACTTCTTTCGAGAGAAACTCCTTCTCAAGAAAGTATCTATTCTTGGCAACGAAAACTTTGCCTTCGTATCTATGATAGAAGGTATTGATGTCTATGCACTCTTCTATTCTTGTAGACAGTGTTGGGCCTCCAAGTGCAGAGGTTTGTAGAACAATAGCAAGTTTCCCTTAAGTGGATTACCCAAAGTTTATCGAAATCAGGGAGGAAGTGGTCAAAGGTATCCCTCTCAAGCAACCCTGCAATCAAGATACAAGAAGTCTCTGTTTCCCCAACACACACAATACACTTGTCAAGTGTATAGGTGCACTAGTTCAGCGAATAGATAGTGAAATACAAGTAATATGGATGATTATAAGACAATGGTGCCAGAAAAGAGCTTGAAGGGGAAGAAGATACTAAAGGCAATCTGAAATAAAGATGGAAGCAAGCAAACATGTAACATGACTGATTGTAAACGGTGTTTCAATGCTTATAAACAAGGCCTAGGGATCATACTTTCACTAGTGGACACTCTTATATAAATATCCTCTCTTCATGACACTACTCTAAACTACTCTCCGGTTGGACATCTCTAATCCATGGTAGGTCTATAACAGCACACCTCAAAGTTCACTTTCCCCATCTAGATAACCCCACACTATCACCTTGAGCGCTAGATTGTTCCAACAAACACCACAATTTCATAGAGACAACCAACTCAAAATATAACTCATGATAAGTATTTATGTAATATTTAGCCTAGGTGCCACACGGTGTGCACATTGTCACCTTTACACACGTGGGGATAGCTGGAGATTAATTAAAGAACTTGAGTAGCAGAGTAGATATACTTGATTACAAAGCGCATGACCACAATAAGATCACGCATAGAGAGAGAGAGAGAGAGAGAGAGAGAGAGAGATGAACACATAGCTATCGGTAGAGCCCTTAGCCTCGAGGGAGAACTACTCCCTCCTCATCATGGGAGTCAGCAACGGCGATGGAGATGGTGGTGGAGATTGATGGAGATGGATCTGGGGGCAATTCCCCGTCCCGGCAGGGTGCCGGAACAAAGACTTTTGTCCCCCGAATCTCCTCTTCAGTGGCGGCGGCGTTGCGGAACTTTTTGTGGAGATTTGATCCGCCTTGGGTTTACGTCTCGGGGAGATGTATAAGTAGGCGAAAGGGCAAGGTCGATGGAGGGCCAGGGGGGCCACACCATGTGGCCGCGCGGCCAGGGGGCCCATGCCACCATATGGTGTGGCGGCCTGGTGCCCTACTCCGTCTCTCCTTCGGGCACCGTGTCGTGTCAGGTAAAATATCAACTTTGGATTTTGTTCCATCCAATTCCATAAATATTTCTTTTCTGGCTTTTTTGAAACCAAAAACAGCAGAAAATATGCAACTGGCACTGCGGCATCTTGTTAATAGGTTAGTTCTAGAAAGTGTATAAAAATACCTCAAAGTGTAGACAAAGCATAGCAAAGTTGATACTAAACAAGCATGGAACATCAAAAATTATAGATATGTTTACGGCGTATCAGGTATACCCAATTGTTTCTTTAGGATACCCTAGGAAGACACATTTTCGCTTCGGGTTCAATCTTGTCAGGTTGTAACTTCTTTACTTTAAGGAACGACAATTTAGGTTTCTTCCCAAACCATAATTCACACAGTGTCATTTCAACGGATTTAGATGGTGCCCTATTTAAAGTGAATGCGGCTGTTTCTAATGCATAACCCCAAAACGATAGCGATAAATCTGTATGTGACATCATAGAATGAACCATATCTAAGAGAGTTCGATTATGACGTTCGGAGACACCATTTCTCTGTGGTGTTCCCGGCGGTGTCAATTGTGAAAGTATTCTGCATTTCTTCAAATGCTCGCCAAACTCGTAACTTAGATATTCACCTCTATGGCCAGATCGTAGAAATTTAATCTTGTTATGTTCATTCTCTACTTCACTTTGAAATTCCTTAAACTTCTCGAAAGTTTCAGACTTATGTTTCGTGAAATAGATATACCCATATCTACTCAAGTCATCCGTGAAGGTAAGAACATAATGATAACCACCGTGCGATGCTACACTCGTTGGGCCACACACATCGGTATGTATGATTTCCAATAAGTCCGTAGCTCGCTCCATCATACCAGAAAATGGAGTCTTAGTCATTTTACCCATCAGACATGCTTGATCTTTCAAGTGATTCGAAATCAAGTGATTCAAGAAGTCCATCGGAATGGAGTTTCTTCATCCGCTTCACTCCAATATGACCAAGACGACAGTGCCACATATAGGTCGAGACAACGAGCTTTAGCAACGGTGCTTACTAAGGATGAACACTTTATAACTTGAAATTTTGTGAGAGGGATCATCTTATAATGCTACCGTCGTGAACTAAGCAATACAAGATGTATAAAAGGATTAACATCACATGCAATTCAAAATATGTGATATGATATGGCCTTTATTCTTGTGCTTCTGATCTCCATCTTCAAGCACGAACATGATCTCCATCATCACCGGCATGGCGTCAAGGTCAATGGCGCCGCTTCATGGTTGTCGTCCACCAGCATCAACTATTACAACTACTTTGAATAATAGACATGTGGGTCTTAACGGAATTAAAAGACAACCATATGGCTCCTGCCGGTTGCCGACTTACAATAAGGAACATTGCATACATCATATATAATCACAATCATGGCCATATCACATCACAGCACACCCCTGCAAAACAAAGTTAGACACCTCTAATTTTCTTTGCATATTTTACGTGGTTTGGGGCTTTCAATAAGTGTTGTTCTAACTTACGATCAAGAACCACGACGTTGATACTAGTATTGTCAATTACCCGTTGTAAATTGAATCTTCACTATGTTGGGAGAAACAGGCACCCGCAAAGCCACTTATGCAATGCAAGTTGCATGTCAAGTGTGGAGCAAGTCTCATGAACGATGTCATGTAATGTTAGCCCGGGCCTCTTCATCCCACCATCTCGAAAGATGCAAAGTACACAAGAATCAATTGACAACAAAAGCATCAACGCCCACAATGACCACTATGTTCTACTCGTGCAACAGATCTACATATAGACACGGCTCTGATACCACTATAGGGGCTCGTACCATGGAAAACAAAAAAATCTACCGCATGCATACAAACAATCCAAGATCTATCTACTAGATTGAAGCAACGAGTCGATTAGAGTACTCACCCTTAAAGATTCCAAAGCGGTTAACGAGAGAAGATTCTCGTGGGTGATGTAGTCGTACACTTGCCGGTCTCAAGATCGCGTAGACAATCCTTCCGGCGCTGCGTTCCGGCAGCGCTTTCGCAATCATTCACACATTCGGTACTCGATGAAGACCTTCCTCTCCCTTGTTCCAGCAGGCAGCGGAGGTGGTAGTTCTCCCCTCGTGATTCCGGCAGCACGATGGCGTGGTGTCAGAAGTAGAGGGAAGATCCCGCAGGGATTCGCCTAAGCTGGTGTGAGTTATGGTGGATCTAGGGTTTCTAGCGATCTAGGTTTAGCAGGACAGAGAGGAGGAGGAGGTGTCGGTGGCGGCTAGGGTGACGGCGACGGGTCGGCGACGCGGCGTGTGGCGGCGGCAGCGGATTGGGCGGCGGCGGCGCATGGGTGGGGAGGGCTGGTGTTGTGTGCTTTGGGGCAGCCCTCCCCTTCTATGTATGAGAGGGAGGGCAGCTTGAGAGAGGGGAGTTTGAATCCATACCCAAACCCAAGTTGGATAGAAGGAAGGACTCTTTCCTTCTTCCACTAGGAAACTATTGTTCCAGTTTAACTTTTCAAACCTCCCTTTTGACTTTCAATTTAGAATTTTATTTCTCTCTCGCAAATGCCCAACCAAAGTGACCTAGGACATGATCCAATCATTCCACTTAACCATGACACATTCATGAACCATTCCCCTTCCGGTCCGGTGATCCTTCTAGACCCTTCTAGAACCTCTCTGATGAAAATATCGAAATCATTCCGGAACTCCGAAATTGGACTTTCCTTATATGAATCTTATTCTCCGGACCATTCCGGATCTCCTCGTGATATCCCGGATCCCATCTGTGACTCCGAAAAACATTCGGTTTCCCTACTTACATTCCATATCAACTAAACAACATCGAATCCTTAAGTGTGTCTCCCTACGGTTCGTGAATTATGCGGACATGACCGAGACACTTCTCCGATCAATAACCAATAGAGGAATCTGGAAATTCATATGGCTCCCACATATTTCTATGATTACTTTGCAATTGAATGAACCACTTACATACGATACCAATTTCCTTTAGTCTCGCGATAGTTTACTTATCCGAGGTTCGATCGTCGGTATCTTTGCATACCTAGTTCAACCTCGTTACCGATAAGTACTCTTTTCTTTTTCCCGTGATATGTGATCCCTTGTGACACATGCTTGCAAGCTAATTGGATGACATTCCACCAAGAGGGCCTAGAGTATATCTATCCATCATATGGATGGACAAATCCCACTCTTGATCCATGTGCCTCAACACATACTTTCTGAACACTTAATGCCACCTTTATACCCACCCAGTTACAGTGTGGTGTTTGATGTCATCAAAGCATCCTTCTGGTGATGGTGATAAGCATGATCTCATGGTCGAAGGAATTAGGTTACTATGTATCAGAAAGCTTATAGCAAACGAACTATTGAAATGACTTGATCTTTATGCTACGCTTATCTATAGGAGTATGTCCATCACACCATTCTCATAATGATATGATCTTGTTGTTAATAACATATCAATTTTCATCATCGAGAAACCATGATCATCTATTAACCAACAAGCTAGTATTATAAAGAGGCTTTACCAGGGACTCTAATTTAGTTTACAAATCACACAAGTATTAATGTTTCTGGTTAATACTATTATAGCATGAATGTAAACATTTATCATAAACACAAAGATATAATAATAACCACTTTTATTATAACCTCTAGGACATATCTCCAACAAAAAGTTCTTGCTCACAGAAGTTTATCACTAGCAACATTTTGGTAGTAGCAACAGTAAAGCAACAGCAGCAGTGAAACAGTAGCAATAGTAACAGTAATGGTAACAGTGGGATTCGAGTGTGATAGGCATTGGGATGGATGGACGGGTGTTGCATGGACGAGTCTAAACATGTAACTTCAAGATCTAGGGCATTGCAGATAAATAATAATAAGCATCCAAGTACTAAACAATCATAGGCATGTGCTCCAAATATAGTCATACGTGCTCGGAATGAGAACTTGCACAACATCTTCTGTCCAGCCAGCCCGTGGCAGCAGGGCCTCTAGGGAACTACTGGCAATTAAGGTGCTCCTTTTAATAGAGCACCGGAGCAAAGCATTAACACTCTATGAACACATGTGATCCTCACACCACAGCCATCCCCTCTGGTTGTCCCAATTATTGTCACTTTGGGGCCTTTGGATCCGGATAATGATATGGGTACACAACTTGCAGATAAGATCACAAACAATACTATCATAATGATCCAATAATAAGTTCAGATCTGAGATCATGGCACTCGGGCCCTAGTGACAAGCATTAAGCACAACAAGTTGCAACAAAGTCAAATAGCACTAATAGAGATACTAGGCACTATGCCCTAATAATCTTATTCGATTACATGATAGAACTCATCCAATCCCTACCATCCTCAAGCCTACAGCGGGGGATTACTCACTCATGGATGAGGGAAACATCGATGGTTGATGGAGAGGCGTTGGTGATGACGATGGCGATGATCCTCTCCAAATTCCCCGTCCCGACAGGGTGCCAGAACAGAGTTTCTGGATCCGAATATTGGTTTCTGGTGGCGGCGGCGGGGCAAAACTCTTTCTGGAAAACTATTGAACCCTCCTCGGTTTTTAGGTCGAAACGCAACTTATAGGCGCAGAGGTAGGCCGAGGGGTGCCTGGGGTGGCTGCACCCCCCCCCCCAGGCGCGACCAGTGGTGGGCCTGCGCCTGGCATGGGTGTGGGCCCCCCAGGCTCCTTCTCTGTCTCGTCTTCTGGCTCCGTGGATCTTGTAAGATCCCACCTTTATAAAGGTAAAGATCCCTGTGATTGCAATGCTAGTCCCTGGATCAATGCTAGCATCCACAGTTTAAGATGAAGGACACAGATACAAAGGTCATTATTACATATCATTCCAGAGACAAACACAGACTTTTACAACTCCATGGCCACATGCCTAATACAAGAGTTCAAATATAGAATAAGATAAATAAGTCTTCATCTTGATGTGCCACAGGCAAGCATGTTGAGTGTAGACTCATAACCCCTAATCATCATCAGAGTAACCTACAACATCACAAGTTACATCCACAATGGGTCAATACATTGGAATAGTATTGGCAAGTGATACCTTTGTAGAATATTAGCATCTAGAATCTACATGAATTTGGCTAAGTGTAGCTTAGGCTTGCTTTGCTCAAAATAGGTTTTACCTATCAGTTGAAAACACTAGGTTTTTCTTTGACAAAACTTTCCCAAGGAACCACCAATAGAAATTGGTGAACCTTCACCCTTGTTCAACCACAAGTTTTAACTTAGAAAATTGGGATGATGATATTCTTGATAGCTTCCATGTCTTGATGCTCAAGTTGTCCAATACCAGGGACATGGCTAAGTACTTAGATTCTTCCATCTGCAGAGGTTGTGCACTTTCCCCACAAGACTTGATTTTCACCAAGACAGGACCTTTCAGAAGCCTTCCCTTAGACCAAATGGACGCGCTCCAAACCTATCATCCCACTACCACCAACTGTCCAAATGGCTAAGTTATTGCAACCTATATGATCCAGGCAGAGCCCATAATGCCATGTGGCTGCACTAGAAGCTTCTTAACATTTGGCATCTCAAATCCCTTTGTTCCTGGGTGGCTTTCCACAAGTGAGATACACAAGGTAAACCATAGAAATGGGCCTTGTGTAACCACCCAACACAAACCATTCTTTCCATTCCACCCAGGTGTTTCATTCACTTAGTTGTTTTATTAAGCAAAAACAAAAGTCAATGACTTAGAAATATTTCACACAGCATGAATATATAATCCACCCTTGGTTGCTACTATCTAGGCTAAACATGGCAATAGTAAGCATCTTAACTTAGAGGAAATTCTAACAATTCTACAACTACTAGGATTTCCCAAGCATAGCATATAGATACTTATCAAAATATTCATGCAATGTCCTATACAAAATATTTCTAATGCATAGATGAAATATAGGGATAAAAACATGAAGCACCACTTGCCCTGGTAGTTTGGGGAGTAGCAACAATCTTCACAACCACAATCACTATTAGCACCAAAATCTACACATAAAATAATGGCACCAAATTCACATAACACATACAAACAAAAATATATGAATGCATGCAAATGCCATGTGATTATTTTTCTACACCAAACAAGACAAGGGTATAGTACTGAAACAAAAACAAGACCAAGATACTCAAAATAAACTTTATTTGATCTTTAAAACATTTTTCAAATAAATTCCATACTCAAATTAAACCTACAAATGTCTCTGCAAAAATAACCATTTTTACAGAGGAAAAACATTAAACAAATTGCATAAACAGATAGGATTCTTTCTCCTGATTCTAATGATATAAAATTTACAAAATTTGAACATGTGGATCAAAAGTTATGAATTTTACAAGTTTGAATCACTAATAGATCTAATTCAGACTTTTAAAACAAAGAACTAGCCACGCGTCATGTCCTGATTGGTTGATACCATTTCGCATTGGATCACACTCGCGGGCCGTTAAATCTAACTTAACACGCACGTTCTAGATCGACACATACCGCTTCGCTACAGATCTAATCCTAAGCGCTGGATCTAGGTCCTACGGCTGCTAAGCATGCGACCAAAGATGGGCGGCGCCAGCGGCGGCAAGTGGCGGCGGCACGCTCTGTCAGAGAGGTTGCCGGCGATTTAGATTGCACGGGGAGGAGTGAATATGCTTACCGTGTTCGCGGGACTGCAGTGAAGCTCAAGGTGGTCGAGGGAGACACAGGGGCGCACGGGTTCAGCGGCAGGACCTCGTCGGAGTTGCTGGTGGCGTCAGGTGTTTGCGGATGGAGCTGTTGCCGACGATGTGGATCGCCCTAGCACGAACCAGTGGTGTCAGAGGATGCACTAGGTTGTGGCGAGCACGACAGTGTCAAAGAGGAAGCAAGGGGCGCTCGGAGGTTACCGGTATTCCTCGTCAGAGTTGTGCGGCGTCTCTGTTGCTTGTAGAGGTGGACGGAGGCGACGACCTGGGTCACGAGAAGGCAAAATAAAGGCATCAGGAGATGCGCCAGAACATGCTGGTCACGCTCGTTTGAAGCAGAGGTAAAGGGGCGCTCGGGTCTTACCGGAATCAGTCGCCGGAGCTGGTTCTGTCTACGGCGATGCAACGAGAAATTGAGGCAGCCTGGTGGCGGAGCGAGCGAGTGGGGTGAGGGAAAATGGCCGTGGTGAATAGGGGATTAAGTAGCCAGGAGCGGGGCGGGGATTACTCTCTGTATCAATTGGAATTAAGCGGGGCTTAACAGCGGCGAGGTAACGGCGGAGCGGCTCGGGCGCGCGTTGATTGGGGACGACGTTGACGGGGCAAGGTAGGGTCGGGCTGTCAGCGGGTGGGTCCGCGTTGCTGCGGTGAGAAACAGAGAGGAAGGGGGAACCTCGGGTGGGCTGCTTTGGTTGCTGGGCCGAATGGGTAGCGCCTGGCCCAGTTCTGTTTTCTTAACCTTTTTCTTTTTCTAATTCGATTTTCAGAAAACCTTTTCAAATGAATTCAAATGTGTTTGAATTCCAAATCTTTCTGTATTTTTATAAAGTGAAACCTGCATAATTTTGAGTATAAAACCATGCTGTCTCACTAGACTTGCTTGGTTCCTTTTAAATTTTAAAATAAACAGTGCCTTAGCACAAGATTTGATAAAGATATGAAAATGGTTTTAAAACCATATTTTGTTTTGGAAATTTTTGTCCAAGCTTTGGAACTCAACCAAACCAACTTATGAACAAACAAATCTTGGTTTGAAACAAATATTCTCTCACTAGAGAGTAGCATTGGATCAATGCTTGTCTACATAAAATAATAAGCACTCAATGCTTCTGTTTTCTTTGAAATGGCTTTGAAATTGATCCCTAAATGATTATGCATGCATGGATGATATGCAATCTTTGAAAACATGATTTTAGGGATGTTACAGATCTTCTGGTGAAATATAATTTTTGGCATATTTTCTGGGATTTTTCCTGATAGTTCATTTTCTGCACAAAAACTAGACACCAAGGTAATTCTGCTGAAAACAGTGTCAGTCCGTGTTAGTTGTATCCAAATCACACAAGTTTAGAGGAGAAACAATAGCAAAGTGTTCGAGAAAGTAGATACTTTTTGGACGTATAAACTCCCCCCACGCTTAGCTTATTGCTTGTCCTCAAGCAATTCAGTTGAAAACTGATTGCGATAAAAGAACTTTCACGAACACATTGCTTCATATGATGTAAATAGTCTCAGCACAGGAGTAGATGCTTAGACAATTCATAATAAATAGTATGCAACTAAGTCTACTCAATAGTCATTGCAAGCTATGAAGAGAAACCAACTCAATAATAATAAGTAGCATGAAACATAAACATAAGCAACATTGCAATGCTCATAGTAAAGTATGATAGAGTGGTATCTCGCTTGCCTTTGTTTGAAGAGCACAATATAAGTGCCAAGGCTCCTCTGAAGTTCAAGTGAAGACTAGAGATAAATATATCAGAGATACAAGCATCAAAGTCATGACATAATTAACCAAGTTTTGGAACAAACACAAGAATGACAACTATGCTCTCAAGAAGATGCTCATAGAACAAGTGCTGACTCAACAAAGTTGTCAAAACAGTTTTGAAAGGTTTGAAAGGCTTCCAAATGCTGAAAGGAGGGTACTCATTAGCTTTGAGCTCTCATTGCCCCTATCATAGGCATCTATCATAGGTGAGGGTGGTCTTTTCGAAGATCATCTTCTCTTTCCCATGTTGCTTCTTCTTCGGAATGATGGCTCCATTGAACTTTGCAGAATTTGATAGTCTTAGTCCGAGTAACTCTTTCTGCAGTCTCAAGAATCTTGATGGGTTTTTCCTCATAAGTGAGATCACTTTCCAATTGAACCTCCTCCAAAGGTATAGTATCCTTCAAAGAAGTCTCTTCCATCTCTGGATGGCATTTCTTTAGCTGACTCACATGAAACACATTGTGAACAGCAGACAATGATTCTGGCAATTCAATCTCATAAGCTACTTCTCCTTTACGACTCAGAATTTTGAATGGTCCAACATATCTTCGGGCCAATTTTCCTTTGACTCCAAATCTCTTCACTCCACGAAGTGGTGACACTCTAAGATAAGCTCTATCACCCACTTTATAGGTGACTTATCTACGCTTAGGATCTGCGTAGCTCTTCTGTCGAGACTGTGCTATCTTCAATCTGTCCTTAACTAGCTTGACTTTCTCTTCAGCCTCTTTGATTAGTTCCGGTCCGAACAAATTTCTTTATCCCACACCATTCCATAATAATGGGGTGGTACACTTTATCCCATAGAGAAACTCAAACGGTGCCATCTCAATACTATCTTGATAGTTGTTATTGTAAGAGAATTTTGCGTAAGGCAGACTTTCATCCCAACTAGCTCCATAGTCTAGAACACATGCTCTCAACATATCTTCGAGAATCTGGTTGGTCCTTTCTGTCTATCCATCAGTCTGAGGATGAAAATCAGTGCTGAATTCCAATCTTGTTCCCAATGACTCATGTAGTTGCCTCCAAAAATGAGAAGTGAACTGAGTCCCCCTATTAGACACAATACTCTTGGGTACTCCATGCAGACACACAATCCTATTCATGTATATCTTGGCCAACTTAGCACTTGTGTAGGTTGTCTTCACGGGTATGAAATGATCCACTTTAGTTAGGCGATCCACTACTACCCAAATAGAATCATAACCTGACCTGGTCCTTGGCAATCCAGTGATGAAATCCTTGCCAATCTTGTCCCACTTCCAATCAGGAATAGGTAGTGGTTGTAGCAATCCTGCTGGTTTCTGATGTTCCGCTTTCACTCTAGTACATACATCACACAAAGCAATATGTTCGGCCATGTCCTTCTTGAGATTATTCCGCCAAAATCTTTCCTTCATATCCATGTACATTTTGGTGTTACCCGGATGAATGGAATATGGTGAGTTGTGCGCTTCTTGTAAAATCAGTTTCCGAAGCTCCGGATCTTGTGGAACACATATACGTTTTCCATACCATAAAGTACCTTGTTCGTCTTCATGGAATCCTTTGGATTTTCCTTTGCCAATCTTTTCCTTAATCTCTTCAATTTCCTTATCTGTCTTTTGGGCTTCGTTGATTTTGTACAACAAAGTGGGTTGAACATCCAATGACATTAGATGTCCTTCAGGCACAATCTCCAATCTGAGATATCTAAATTGGGCACAGAGATCATCTGGCAACTCTCCCTTAGTAAGGCCATTCATAAATACCTTACGGCTTAGAGCATCCGCTACAACATTTGCTTTACCGGGATGATATTGCAAACTCAAGTCGTAGTCCTTGATGATTTCTAGCCATCTTCTTTGTCTCATGTTGATTTCTTTCTGGGTGAAGATATACTTCAAACTTTTGTGATCTGTGAACACTTCACATCGCTTTCCTAAAAGATAATGTCTCCATGTTTTGAGTGCATGGACAACAGAGGCTAACTCTAAATCATGAGTAGGGTAATTTACCTCATGAGTTTTGAGTTGTCTCGAGGCATAAGCCACAACTTTCCCTTCTTGCATTAGCACTGCACCTAATCCATGATGAGATGCATCACAATACACTTGGAAATATATCTCCAAATCTGGCAGACATAAGATTGGTACTGTCACTAGACTCTTCTTCAATACTTGGAAACTGAGCTCACATCCTTCAGTCCAAGCGAATTTCTTGTCTTTCTTTAGCAACTCTGTCATTGGCTTAGCTACCTTGGAGAAATTCTCAATAAATCTTCTGTAGTATCCTGCCAAGCCAAGGAAACTACGAACCTCTTTTACTGACTTAGGAGATTCCCATTCAGTTATAGCTGACACTTTAGCGGGATCAACTTCTACACCATCTCCTGACACAACGTGTCCAAGAAATCCAACTTCATTTAACCAAAATTCACACTTGCTGAATTTGGCATACAGCTTATGCTCTCTAAGCTTCTCAAGTATCAAACACAAATGTCCTTCATGCTCTTCTTTGCTCTTGGAGTAGATCAAAATGTCATCGATGTAAACGACAACAAACTTGTCAAGGAACTCCATGAACACCTTGTTCATCATATTCATGAAGTAAGTTGGTGCATTGGTCAAACCAAATGGCATCACAGTGTACTCATACAATCCATACTTAGTGGTGAAAGCAGTCTTAGATATGTCTTGTTACCTTATCTTAAGCTGAAAATAACCTGACTGGAGATCAATCTTTGAGAATACACAGGCTCCTTCTAACTGATCAAACAAGTCATTGATTATAGGCAAAGGGTATTTGTTCTTGATAGTCACCTCATTGAGTGAACGATAATCTATGCATAACCTTTGACTTCTATCTTTCTTTTCCACAAACAAAACTGGTGCTCCCCAAGATGAAGAACTTGGTTGAATAAATCCGTTCTGCACCTGTTCTCCAAGTTGTTTCTTGAGTTCTTTCAACTCATCAACTGACATCTTGTATGGTATCTTTGCTATTGGTCCTGATCCTGGTAACAAGTCAATAAGAAACTCCACATCTCTATCTGGTGGCATTCCCGGCAATTCTTCTGGAAACACATCCGGATATTCACTCACAATTGGCACACTGTCTATGCTAACTACCTTAAGAGAATTTAGCTTACCTCCTTTTGATTCAAAGTTAGATTTGAATCTTATCCGTTTCTTTTCCAGGGTTGTGAGTGCGACAGTACGATTGGCACAATCTAGTACTCCTTCATACTTGGTCATCCAGTCCATTCCCAAAATTACATCCAGTCCTTGGGAATCTAGGATTATCAGACTCACTGGAAACTTATGCTTTCCAAACTCTATCACTAGATCACGACATCCAAGACTTACTATCATATCTCCATCGGGAGAAATTACTTTTATTGGACACCCAATGTTTTCAGTTGGAAACCCATTTCTATCAACAAATGCTTTTGATATGAATGAATGTGATGCACCAGTATCAAAAAGAACAAGTGCTGGAATAGAATTGAGTTTGAACTTACCAGCCACAGCATCAGACTCCTCATAGATTTCTTCCACATTGATGTGGTTCACTTGTCCCTTTTGGAAAGGGTTGGGATTGTTGGGTCCTTCGACTTTCTTTTCTGGGCATTCATTTGCATAATGCCCCATCTTCTTGCACTTGAAACATTAAACCTGACTAAGATCCTTCTTGACAGGCTGGCTTCCACTACCACTTCCACTTCCATTGTGGTGGCTCTTGTATCCACTCTTGTGATTCTTGTACTTGTCATTGTCATGACTACGGTGATGATTGTTGTCATGATGACTATTGTGGTTGTGGTGGCTATTGTACTTTCCATGCTTGTGGGATCTAGAACTCCCACTATCATCATAATGGGAACGCTTGTGAGACGATCCCGAGCTGTGCTTGTCAGAGTTGTGTTTCCTCTTTCTGCTTTCAACATGTTTCATCTTGCTCTCCAAGATGGCAGCCTTGTCACAAAGAGATTGATAGGTGGGGACATAGGCCACAGATAATTGCAGATTCAGTTCATCGTTCAGTCCTTCAAGAAACTTCTCTTTCCTCTTGGCATCAGTATCAACTTCATCCGGTGCATAACGCGCCAGATTGTTGAATTCTTCAATATATTCAGCCACGCTGTGGTGGCGCTGTTTCAGATTATGAAATTCCTTCTTCTTAAAGCTCATCACTCCG
Organism: Avena sativa; assembly: GCA_916181665.1. Classification (NCBI taxonomy): domain Eukaryota; kingdom Viridiplantae; phylum Streptophyta; class Magnoliopsida; order Poales; family Poaceae; genus Avena; species Avena sativa. The sequence continues at coordinate 405,621,675 of OV702283.1, read as the reverse complement.
GATGAGATGTGAGTTGTACGGAAACCATCTTCAAAGATAGCCCATGTCACATCCTCAATGGGAGTGGTGATCTGGAAGTTATCCCACCAAGTAGCCGTTGGTCCTTCCAACAAGTGTGCTGCAAACCTGACTTTCTCCTCATCAGTACAGCCAACAGTTACCAAATCCTTGTTCACTGAGCGTAGCCAATCATTGGCCACCATGGGGTCAGTAGTTCCTGAGAACTTAGCAGGCCTCAGTCTTAAGAATCTGGTGAGCATGTCAAACCCTGGTGGGTTATTCTGATTGTTGTTGTTGTTGTTATTGTTGTTGTTGTTATTCTGATTCTGCATGAAAGTAGTCATCATCTGCATCAGCTGTGTTTGTGCTGTCATCAGCTGCTGCATCTCGGGGGTGGCATTGTTTTTGTTCGGGTTGGGGTTGGCACGTCGAGGAGGCATCTGTGGTTTTCAATAAGGATAAGAATGAGATACCCATAGATGCTTAACATGCACAATACAACACATAGTCAATCACCAAACAAGCATCAAAATAACAAAAGTTCAACAACATAGACAACAGGTTTTGAAAAGCAAACACACCAATAGCAAGCCATCCACATGTTGGATGGTCATTGCGACTCAATAACATAAACATGGTATATGATAAATCAATGAGTAGTCATCACTACTCCTTTGCATCAACCTCCTCATCAACAAGTGTAAGACCTGCATTCTCCATAGCGGTCTTGTATTCCTCGACATTGGTAGTCAAGGCCTCTACCTTGGCTTTGAGAGCCCTCTTCTGTGAACGAAGTCTCTCAATCACACCCTGCTGATGCTCGAGCTCGAAGTCCTTGGCCTCTAGTTCTGCAGTCATCTCTCGAATCCTCTTGTTCCTATCTTGGACTCTTTTCTCTTGACTCTTGAACTTTCTATCCTGACTCTCAAACTTGGCCTCCATTTCCTTGACTATCTCATCTTGCTCCGCGAAGAGCTTGTCCTTCTCATGAAGCTGCACCTGGAGTTCGTCATTGCTAAGCATGACGTTGGTCCTATCAGTATCTAGGTGCCTAAGTAGAACCTCTAGGTCCTGAAGGTACAGACGAATCGGCTCTGCCGTCTCTCTAGCAGTATCCTCGAACTCAATAGCCTCACCATCCTCGTCGCGTCTTCCGAAAGCATGGAAGTGAGTACCTCTAATCTCTCGAGAGTGTCTCCCTAACAAACGCCCAAGTAAATCCTGCATGACTACCTCTAGGCCTCTCTCCTTGTCGTCATGCATGAGCTTGAAGGTGATAGCCTCCGTGGCTGGCTCAGTCTGGCGTCCTGGCTGAGTAACCTTGAAGCCCCAAAGGTCCTTCCTCTCAAACTTGGTGAGGGGAAGCATCATGATGCTAGGAAGCGGAAGATTGAGCACACTAGTGAGCTCAATAAGACGAGTGCCAAAACGAGTTCCCTTGAACTCTTCAGCCGTGCTGATAGTAACATTAGGCATCTATTTTATAAGATAGAGAAAAGTTAGAAACAACATCAACAGAAATACACAAGACAAGGTATCACAAGCATATCATTTGCAAACAAACACACAAGTCATGGCATACATAAATCCATTACAAGCATCCAAGGTTCAACATAACTTAGACAGAATTTTGGAAATGAAATGATAAGTGTGGTGGTCCAACTAACGAAGTACGTTACAACTCTCACTCACTAGACAAAATGGCTATCAAAGCATCCTTAGTAGCCATCTGCCTATCTTGTTCACAAGATTCCCAAATCAAGTCTATGATGTCTTCCCTTAGTTGTTGGTTGGTAGTTTCTAACTCTTGGGTATGCTTCTTTTCTTCTCTAAGGTCATTTTTGGTGTTGAGCATTCTGCACTCGAGTCTATCACCAAGCTCTTTGATGGCCTTCCAAGATGCATCCCTTGCAGAATCAAAGAATGTGGTGTGCATCACTCAGTTGGTGACCATACAGAATCCTGATTCTTTGTGGTTGTCTTCCTTGTTTTTGTACAAGTGAAGTTGCACCCACCAATATTCTTCTCCTTCATCCATCACAGGGAAACCTTTGTACACAGCTGCACCATGTATCCCCATGGTAACCATAAGGTTCTTGAGGGCCTTTGGAAATTCAGTCTCACACTCTAGGGTCATGGTCATGAGTGGTCCCTTCCTTATAGCTTCGTTGATGGAGTTCATCTACAAATAGAGATGAGAAAGAAGAACTAGAAAATTTTACGAGAAGAAAAAGACAAGTGTGTAAATTGTTGAAAAAAAATTCCTTAGTGGTTTCTAATCCAATCCTAGGGTCATAATCCTACAGGCAACACAGTGCTTTGATACCATCTGTAAGATCCCACCTTTATAAAGGTAAAGATTCCTGTGATTGCAATGCTAGTCCCTGGATCAATGCTAGCATCCATAGTTTAAGATGAAGTACACAGATACAAAGGTCATTAGTACATATCATTCCAGAGACAAACACAGTCTTTTATAACTCCATGGCCACATGCCTAATACAAGAGTTCAAATATAGAATAATATAAATAAGTCTTCATCTTCATGTGCCACAGGCAAGCATGTTGAGTGTAGACTCATAACCCCTAATCATCATCAGAGTAACCTGCAACATCACAAGTTACAGCCACAGTGGGTCAATACATTGGAATAGTATTGGCAAGTGATACCTTTGTAGAATATTAGCATCTAGAATCTACATGAATTTGGCTAGGTGTAGCTTAGGCTTGCTTTGCTCAAAATAGGTTTTACCTATCAGTTGAAAACACTAGGTTTTTCTTTGACAAAACTTTCCCAAGGAACCACCAATAGAAATTGGTGAACCTTCACCCTTGTTCAACCACAAGTTTTAACTTAGAAAAATGGGATGATGAGATTCTTGATAGCTTCCATGTCTTGATGCTCAAGTTGTCCAATACCAGGGCATGGCTAAGTACTTAGATTCTTCCATCTGCAGAGGTTGTGCACTTTCCCCACAAGACTTGATTTTCACCAAGACAGGACCTTTCAGAAGCCTTCCCTTAGACCAAATGGACGCGCTCCAAACCTATCATCCCACTACCACCAACTGTCCAAATGTCTAAGTTATTGCAACCTATATGATCCAGGCATAGCCCATAATGCCATGTGGCTGCACTAGAAGCTTCTTAACATTTGGCATCTCAAATCCCTTTGTTCCTGGGTGGCTTTCCAAAGTGAGATACACAAGGTAAACCATAGAAATGGGCCTTGTGTAACCACTCAACACAAACCATTCTTTCCATTCCACCTAGGTTTTTCATTCACTTAGTTGTTTTATTAAGCAAAAAAACACAAGTCAATGACTTAGAAATATTTCACACAGCATGAATATATAATCCACCCTTGGTTGCTACTAGCTAGGCTAAGCATGGCAATAGTAAGCATCTTAACTTAGAGGAAATTCTAACAATTCTACAACTACTAGGATTTCCCAAGCATAGCATATAGATACTTATCAAAATATTCATGCAATGTCCTATACAAAATATTTCTAATGCATAGGTGAAAATATAGGGATAAAAACATGAAGCACCACTTGCCTTGGTAGTTTGGGGAGTAGCAACAATCTTCACAACCACAATCACTATTAGCACCAAAATCTACACATAAAATAATGGGACCAAATTCACATAAAAAAATATACAAACAAAAATATATGAATGCATGAAAATGCCATGTGATGATTTTTCTACACCAAACAAGACAAGGGTATAGTACTGAAACAAAAACAAGACCAAGATACTCAAAATAAACTTTATTTGATCTTTAAAACATTTTTCAAATAATTTCCATAATCAAATTAAACCTACAAATGTCTCTGCAAAAATAACCATTTTTACAGAGGCAAAACATTAAACATGTTGCATAAATAGATAGGATTCTTTCTCCTGATTCCAATGATATAAAATTTACAAAATTTGAACGTGTGGATCAAAAGTTATGAATTTTACAAGTTTGAATCACTAATAGATCTAATTCAGATTTTTAAAACAAAGAACTAGCCACGCGTCATGTCCTGATTGGTTGATACCGTTTCGCACCGGATCACACTCGCGGGCCGTTAGATCTAACTTAACACGCACGGTCCAGATCGACACATAACGCTTCGCTACAGATCTAATCCTAAGCGCTGGATCTAGATCCTACGGCTGCTAAGCATGCGACCAAAGATGGGCGGCGCCAGCGGCGGCAAGTGGCGGCGGCGCGCTCTGTCAGAGAGGATGCCGGCGATTTAGATTGCGCGGGGAGGAGTGAAGATGCTTACCGTGTTCGCGGGACTGCAGTGAAGCTCAAGGTGGTCGAGGGAGAGACAGGGGCGCACGGGTTCAGCGGCACGACCTCGTCGGAGTTGCTGGAGGCGTCGGGTGTTTGCGGATGGAGCTGTTGCCGATGATGTGGATCGCCCTAGCACGAACCAGTGGTGTCAGAGGATGCACAAGGTTGTGGCGAACACGACAGTGTCAAAGAGGAAGCAAGGGGCGCTCGGAGGTTACCGGTATTCCTCGTGGGAGTTGAGCGGCGGCTATGTTGCTTGCAGAGGTGGACGGAGGCGACGACCTGGGTCACGAGAAGGCAAAATAAAGGCATCAGGAGATGCGCCAGAACATGTTGGTCACGCTCTTTTGAAGCAGAGGCAAAGGGGCGTTTGGGTCTTACCGGAATCAGTCGTCGGAGCTGGTTCTGTCTGCGGCGATGCAACGAGAAATTGAGGCAGCCTGGTGGCGGAGCGAGCGAGTGGGTGAGGGAAAATGGCCATGGTGAAGAGGGTATTAAGTAGCCAGGAACGGGTCGGGGATTACTCTCTATATCAATGGGAATTAAGCAGGGCTTAACAGCGGCGAGGTAACGGCGGAGCGGCTCGGGCGCGCGTTGATTGGGGACGACGCTGACGGGGCAAGGTAGGGTCGGGCTGTCAGCGGGTGGGTCCGCGTTGCTGCGGTGAGAAACAGAGAGGAAGGGGGAACCCCGGGTGGGCTGCTTTGGTTGCTGGGCCGAATGGGTAGCGCCTGGCCCAGTTCTATTTTCTTAACCTTTTTCTTTTTCTAATTCGATTTTCAGAAAACCTTTTCAAATGAATTCAAATGTGTTTGAATTCCAAATCTTTCTGGATTTTTATAAAGTGAAACCTGCATAATTTTGAGTATAAAACCATGCTATCTCACTAGACTTGCTTGGTTCCTTTGAAATTTTAAAATAAACAGTGCCTTAGCACAAGATTTGATAAAGATATGAAAATGGTTTTAAAACCATATTTTGTTTTGGAAATTTTTGTCCAAGCTTTGGAACTCAACCAAACCAACTTATGAACAAACAAATCTTGGTTTGAAACAAATATTCTCTCACTAGAGAGTAGCATTTTATCAATGCTTGTCTACATAAAATAATAAGCACTCAATGCTTCTGTTTTCTTTGAAATGTGATGGGGATATGCCTACCGGGGTATACCCAGCAGGACATTTCCGACTGGCCCAGGCGCCTGCGAGTGGGCCTGCGGAACGGCGACTGGATCAAGACCTGGCGTGGACTCAAGCGACTGGAAGCTGAAAGCCCAGAAGCGTAGATAGGCCCAGTCGGATTAGGTTAAACGATCACTGAAACCTTAACTGATTCGGTTGAGATCTGTAAACCCTAGGGGGTGAGTCTATATAAACCTCCCTAGAGGGCGCGTAGAGGATACGTTCCATCATACACCCAAGCGACTCGCTGCCTAGCCGCCGAGCTCGCCCCATTGTACTTCCACCATAATACAATCTAGCAGGAGTAGGTCTTTACCCTCCGGGGGGCCAAACCTGGGTAAATCCATGTGTCTCCGCCCTCATCTCGCACCGCAGATGGCTGGCCGCCCTTGCCCCATGTTCTACTACTCGCTGCCGATTGTAGCATCTGTCGTGGTCATTCCCACGACAGCGGCGCCCACCGTGGAGCCTAGCCGGTCTGGCCGGTGTTCTGCGGCGAGATCCAATCTACCCATCAACGAGTCGATCGCCACCGTCCGCATGATAGCGATCGGCGAGATGCTCCAAATCTTGTCGAGCAGCTACTCCCGGCGGCGCGACCCGTCACGCATAGCATGATCCTGCCGGTCGGCACGATCAGCCTCTTCGTCGGCCTCACCGACGTCATCATCTCGGAAGACCCGGCTCGCATCCGCGAATCGCCGCCACGCGACCGGCTCTCTGAGAGTCAGGTCCGCACGATCCACCGCCTCGCCTCCGAGTACGACTCAGCCCACAGCGACGTGGCTGAAGCCACCGCGGCCGCGGAAGACGCGACCCTCAACGACGATGCCGATTCGGCGACCCCGGTGTCACTCGCCGGATCCATCATCGCCGCGTCACCCGCGGGCTCTATCACCCAGGTCTCCAACATCGGAGACTTCGAGGATCCCTCCATCCTGGGGATCTTCGACTTCGACTCCGGGTCGGAGAATTCCGCCGATCTCCGCGACGGGACCGGCCGCCACGCCGCGACCTACATGGCGACTGGTGCCGACCCGCCAGAGGATCCATTCTCCACTCTGATCCCTCCCAACGCAACAGCAACGGAGGTCGAGGAACTACGCCTAAAGCTGGCGGAAGCAGTTCGCAAGGAGCAAGCCGAGCGCGAAAAATTTCTCCTCGAGCAGGTGACGGCGCAGGAGCTGTCGCGCTACCACCAGCAACGAATCAGGTCGCGCCTGAACCCCACCGTCCAGGGGCGCGCCCTGAATTTCGACGACGAGAGCGACCCGGCCCGCGCGGCCGAGCGCGCGATCTACGAGAACGCGCCACCAGGAGGAAGCGTCCGGCCCCCACCAGGGTCGATGGCGAATGGCGCCCCACCTCCACCCAACCGCGCACCCCCCCAGGGACCAGCCGCGGATCGTGATCTCCTCACGGGAGCGAGACGCGAACGGCCTACCACTATTCTCCACCCCGATGGACAACCTCGTCGCGGGCCGAGCAGCAGTCGACAACATCGTGGCCACCGGTGACGGCGCCTTATAGATCCAATACGCCAAGGCCTTGCTCGCAAAGGCGATCGAGCAACAAAACGTAGGCGTCGACTCACAGGGTCGGATGTACTCGCGTTCATCAGGCAGCAGAGCGGCCTCCAGCGGCCGCCCCATGGAGGCAAACACCCTCAACTTCCCGCCACCCGAACCACTTCTGCTGCAACATCGACCCGCGAACACGGCACTCTCCACCAACGACCCCCGGCCGGTGACCAACTTCGTCGCCACCAACGGTCAGCCCGTCGACGCCCGCACCCACATCTTCAACAACCAGAGCTGGCGCGCACGCCTGCCCAACGACCTGCGGCATACCCTAACCAACCGCTGCGACGGCGAGCCGAGGGGGTCGCTAAGCCGACTCGGGCCCCGGTGCTTCGGACCGATGATCCGAGGCAAAAGATACCCGGCGAACTTCAAAGCGCCGAAGGAAATAGAGAAGTATGACCCCTCATATGATCCCTCTGTGTGGTTGGATACTTACCTCATGGCAATGGGGATCGCCGGCCACACCGATCTACTAGCCGCCCGCTACCTCCCCCTGATGATGGAGGGGGCGTGCAGGCAGTGGATCAACACTCTCCCCACGGATAGCATCGACTCCTGGGAAGAGATGCGCGATGCCTTCGTCAGGCACTTCGAGGGTTCATACACCCGCGCCACCACCATTGAGGACCTGGAACGATGCGTCTAGGGACCTCGCGAGTCGACCCGCAGCTGGGTCCAACGGTGGCAAGAACTGTGGTACAACGCGGTCGGTATCCACCCAGACACCGCAATCCACTGCTTCAAGACCTCGTGCTGCTACGAGCCCCTGGTCGCCAAGCTCAAACGAGCATACCGCACACTCGACAACATACCGGATCTCCTAGAGATTGCCAAAAGATACGCGGAGGAAGACCCAAACCAAGAAACCAACAACGAGTCGGGAGGACAACGCCGCACGAGCGGCAACGACAACGGACGACGATCCGATCTACGCTACAGCAACACTCGCCTCACTGGCAAGCGCCGCAGTGACGGGCGAGACGACTTCGTCGCTAACGCTGGGTACGCGCAGCGCGAGCCCAAGAGCTTCCGCCGTGACGGGGGGCAACGTCGCGACGTCGGAAACTACAAGGCGAAGCCAAGGTTCGAACCCGCGGCCCTCCTTAACCAACCTTGTGTATTTCACAGCAGGGAAGGAAAGCCCGCTACGCACACGACCGCCGACTGCCACTCTCTCAAGGAGATCGAGAAGGCACGACGAGCGCGGGAAGACCCCAACAACAACCCGCAAAACAGCGGAAAATTCGGCAGCATGGCCGGCTCGCTCCACACCTTCACCGGCTTCAACACGAAGCGCGAGAAGAAGGTCATTGCCCGCGCCGTCGCCGTCAACACGGTGGCCCAGGTGGACGTTCCCCAGTTCCTCAACTGGTCGGAGCAACCAATCACTTCGAGCCGCCAGGACCACTCTCCACGAATCGAGTACCCAGGCCGAGTCGCCCTGGTGGTCAAGCCCAAGGTGGGAGACTACTGGCTCCCCAAGACATTGATGGACGGCGGCAGCTCCATCAACATCCTGTACCTGGACACCTTCAGGCGACTGCGGCTCCTGCAGTCGATGGTCGAGACGACCTACACCACGTTCCACGGCATCATCCCCGGTCGGAAGGCGTACCCGATCGGCAAGGTCACGCTGCCATTCACCTTCGGCACACCGGAAAACTTCCGCACCGAGCGGATCGTCTTCGAGCTGGTGCCCTTCGACAGCCCCTACCACTGCGTCTTGGGGTGCCAGGCGTTCGTCAAGTTCATGGCGGCGCCCCACTACGCGTACAACGTGATGAAGCTCCCCGGACCGCGTGGCGTCATCACCATCCACGGCGACCCCGACACGGCCGCCGCGTGCGAGGCCAAAGGAGCCAAACTCGCCGTCGCTGTCATCGCGGCAGAAGCCAACCACGCCGACAAGCTCGCCAAATACGCGAGCGGGGTCAACAACGACGACCCCACCATACTCAAGAAGACCAACTCGGAGGGCGGTAACACCTCTGCCTTCGAGGCAACAACGCATACCCGCACCGTCGAGCTGGTCCCAGGCGACTCCAGCCAGACGGTGACGATCGGGACGGGCATGAGCCCAGCATAGGAAGGCGCGCTCATCGAGTTCCTCCGTGAGAACAGGGACATCTTCGCATGGAAGCCCTCTGACATGCCTGGTGTCCCTAGGGAACTCGCTGAGCACAAACTCAACACCGACCCCAAAGTACGACCTGTCAAGCAGTCGCTGCGGCCCTTCAATGAAGAGCGCCGCCGAGCAATCGCCGAGGAGGTGCAGCGTCTACTCGCTGCAGGCTTCATCTGGCCAATCAAATACTCCAAGTGGCTGGCAAACCCAGTCCTGGTCGAGAAGAAAAATGGGACCTAGAGAATGTGTATTTCCTCGGAATCTACACTGAAATCAGTATAAAGCGCATCAATGACAGAGTCGGAGGGTGCCAGGACTTCCTCGATGACGGGCGGTGGAGGTGCAACGGCCTCAACGATGACTGGAGGTGGTGGCGCTGCTGCGACGATGGCGGCCGGAGGCGGTGGTGGTGGCTGAATCGAAGGTGCTCCGTCAATGAGCGCAAGCGCTGTCTGAGCTGCCGCTTCAGCCTCCGCATAGTTGTTGACGATGCTCACCATGCCTTCGAAGGTGAGGCGTCCGGACGCCTGTTGCCGTCTTAGAAAATGTCGGAGAAGCGTGTCGTGGTCCAGTCCTTCCACAAAGTGATAGATGGCATCATCATTGGGGTAATTGGCCAGGTCGGCACGTATACGGAGCCACCTGGCAAGGTAGTCGCGGGGGTTTTCGCCCTCTCTGAACGCAGCGCGCCAGATCGAAGATGGTAACCACGCCGACGAACTTGGATCTCTGCTGTCCAGACGCACGGGCAAAGCCGGCGGATTTGTAGTGATCTTCCACCTTTATATCCTGCACAGGGGCGGTTTGGGTGGGCCTTGAATTTTTCCAATCTTTGCCGGCAAACTCTGAGGAGAGATCCGACATCGATCCTTCCACGAACGTATCCTGCCCATAGGCGGTCCGTGCGGGTCTTGATGCTTTCCGATCTTTGCCGGCAAACTCCGAAGAGAGATCCGACATCGATCCTTCCGCGAACGTATCCTGCCCATAGGCGGTCCATGCGGGTCTTGATGCTTTCCGATCTTTGCCGGCAAACTCCGAAGAGAGATCCGACATCGATCCTTCCGCGAACGTATCCTGCCCGTAGGCGGTCCGTGCGGGTCTTGATGCTCCTCCGACTCCTAGGGAACTAGTGCCCGAGTCGGTTTCGCCAATGGAGAGGTGGATGTCCCCGATAGGAACGATCGAACGTCGCGTAGGGTTCGTCTTCGCCGGGATCTAGAACTTTTCGGGGGGACGATCGGAACGTTGCCGTAGAAGAGAACGCGACCGATGGCTACGGTTTCGCCGATTCCCGCGAAGATCTTGGTCCTCGCCCGCTGAAGAGCCTGAAGCGCCTCTTGCCCCACGGTGGGCGCCAACTGTCGTGGTATTACCGAAGAGTACGCCATGGAGGGGTCCTCACAGTGCGTGTTTAGAGACGTGGGGTAAGGCGGACGGTTGACGGGTACGAGGTAACACATCTTACCCAGGTTCAGATCCCACAACGGTGGCGGAATCCTACTCCTGCTATAAATCACTATAATGGCAATACGCCGAGTTACAGAGATTAGGTTCGCTGTGCGAGGTGACTAGAAAGTCTAAGTTATCGTGCCCTAAAGGCTCCCATAGGCCCGGCTTATATAGTCGTCAGGTCCTAGGGTTACAGGGAAAAGTCCTAGCCGGACAGGTTACAGAGTCATACACCGTCTATTACTAGTCTTGTGTATCTTGCACTCCAAGGCTCCGGGTACGCTGGTGACTCCACCGTAGCCTTCCTTTATCCGGCATGGGCCTCCCTTCTAGATCCACCTAACTGGGCCGCCCAGCAGGCCATACGCCATGCTACCGACTATGGGCCACCCGGGTTAGTCGGATAAGAGACATGCTATGAGGATACCCATATAGCATATTCCCAATAGAGGTGCAGCGTCTACTCGCTGCAGGCTTCATCTGGCCAATCAAATACTCCAAGTGGCTGGCAAACCCAGTCCTGGTCGAGAAGAAAAATGGGAACTGGAGAATGTGTATCGATTACACAAACTTAAACAGCGCCTGTCCGAAGGAACAATTCGTCCTCCCGCGGATCGACCAAATAATCGATTCCACCGCGGGCTCGGAGTCTCCATGCTTCCTCGATGCCTACTCTGGGTACAACCAGATCAAAATGGTCGTTGAGGACAAAGAGAAGACGGCGTTCATCACGCCATTCGGAGCCTTCTGCTACACTGCCATGACCTTCGGCCTCAAGAACGCCGGGGCGACCTACCAGCGGTGTATGCAGGAGTGCCTTGCGAGCCAAATTGGCCGCAATATCCACGTCTACATCGACGACGTGGTAGTGAAGTCTGCTCGCCAGAGTGACCTACTCGCCGACCTGGTGGAAACATTCGTCAACCTGCGGAAATACAAGATAAAGCTAAACCCAGGCAAATGCACATTCGGTGTACCAGCAGGGCAGCTACTGGGATACATCGTCTCCAAGCGCGGGATCGAGGCAAATCCCACCAAGATCAACACGATCGCTCAACTCGGCAAACCCGAGTGCCTGCGCGACGTCCAGAAGCTGGCCGGGCGAGTCGCGGCTCTCAGTCGCTTCATCCCCCGACTGGGCGAAAAGGCGATGCCCCTATACCGCCTGATGCGCAAGAACCCCACCTTCCAATGGGACAAAGAGGCGGACGATGCACTCCGCGACCTCAAGAAGGTGCTACTCGCAGCACCGCTACTCGCCGCCCCCGTCGACAAGGAAACCATGCTGGTCTACGTCGCGGCTTCCGAGCGCGTCGTCAGCGCCGTCATGGTCGTCGAGCGACCAGAGGAAGGAAAGCAGCGCCCAGTGTACTATATCAGCGAGGTCCTCACCGAGTCACGCTAGCGCTACCCGCAATACCAGAAACTGGTATAAGCGGTCTTCAGAGCACAGCGGCGACTACCACACTACTTCCAGGAGCACCCGATAACGGTCGTCTCCTCAGAACCGTTGCAGGACATCATCCGCAACCGTGAGGCGACCGCGCGAGTCGCCAAGTGGGTTGTCGAGATCGGCGTCCACAACATAAAGTACGAGCCGCACAAAGCGATCAAGTCGCAGGCTCTCGCGGACTTCATCGCCGACTGGGAGGAGGCCCAGCAGCCAGAAAAGCTGCCATACCTCCACTACTGGAGTTTACACTTCGACGGCTCCAAGAATGCGGACGGTACAGGAGCAGGGATCGTGCTGACCTCTCCGAAGGGCGACAAGCTACGCTACGTCCTCTGCCTCGACTTCACCCCCTGCACCAACAACATGGCCAAGTACGAGGCACTACTCCACGGCATGCGAGCTGCCAAGGAGATGAATGTCAACCGCCTACGCTGCTACGGAGACTCCGACTTCTTCGCTGGGCAAGTCGTCGGCACCTGCGACGCCGTCTCCCCACCATGGCGGCATACCGCCAAGCAGTGGACAAGCTGGGCGAACACTTCGCAGGCTACTCCATCTAGTGGATCGACAGGCGGAAGAACAAGGAGGCCCACGCACTCTCTCGCATCGGCTCGGCTCGACTTGCACCACCCGCCGGCGTCTTCCTCGACACCATCACCAAGCCTTCCATCTCTCCCCCAAGGGAGATCGACATCGGAGTCCCGGTGCAACCAGAGGCAGCCCTGGTCGCACTCATTGCCGAGCCAGAGGACTGGACTACGCCGTACATCGCCTACCTGGAGGGAGGCACCTTGCAAGCAGACGAAACAGAAGCTCGGATGATAGCACGCCGCTGCAAATCCTTCGTCATCATCGACGGCAAGCTCCACAAGCGCAGCGTGACCGGCGTGTTCCAACGCTGCGTCCAACCCGCTGAGGGACGCAAAATCCTCCACGACATCCACTCCGGCGACTGCGGCCACCACGCCGGCGCCCGCTCTCTGGTCGCAAAGGCTATGCGACACGGTTTCTACTAGCCCATCGCACACGCAGACGCCGTCGACATTGTCCAGCGGTGCGCCGGGTGCCAGAAATACGCCAACCAGACCCACGTGCCGAGCTCGGCGCTCAAGACAATCCCCATCACCTGGCCGTTCGTCGTGTGGGGTATGGACATGGTAGGCCCTTTAAAGAAGGCCCCCTCCGGCTACACCCACCTCTTGGTCGCAGTCGACAAATTCACCAAATGGGTGGAGGCAAAGCCAGTCCGGAAATGCGATGGGAAGACCGCCACCAAGTTCCTACGCGAGCTCATCTATTTCTACGGGTTCCCAAACAGCATCATCACGGACAACGACACCAACTTCGCCAAAGGAGCCATGGCCGAGTTCTGCGAGGAACACCACATCCGACTCGACCTCGCCTCAGTTGCTCACCCGGAGTCCAACGGCCAGGCGGAACGAGCCAACCAGAGCATCCTCCATGGCCTGAAGCCACGGCTCCAAGTACCACTCGAGCGCACTGCCGGGTGCTGGGTCGAGGAGATACCCTCCGTCATCTGGGGCATCCGCACCTCCGTCAACAGGTCGACAGGGTTCACCCCCTTCTTCATGGTGTATGGCGCCGAGGCAGTCATGCCCACTGACCTAGAGCACGACTCACCCAGGGTAGTAAACTACACGGAGGCCGCAAATGAACTCGCACGCCAGGATGGAGTCGACCAACTCGACGAAGCACGCGATCTATCTCGCTCCCGCACCGCCATCTACCAGCAAGGGCTCCGCAGCTACCATAGCCGGCGAGTACGGACTCGCACCTTCCAGGAAGGCGATCTGGTGCTACGCCTCATCCAGGACAAGAAGGGCGTGCACAAGCTCTCCCCCCTTGGGAGGGACCATTCGCCATCGGACGAGTCCTTGGCAATGACTCCTACTACCTCACCGACGTCCAAGGAGACGGGAAACTCGACGTCAAGCGACCGTGGAATGTAAACCTCCTACGGAAATTCTACTCCTAGAACCCCATACATGTACTCTCCACCTGCTATGAAATAAAGCAGATTGGTTACCGCAAACTGTGTCTACTCTCCGTACCTTGTGCCACTCGCACTCGTAATAACAGCGTCAAGCTAACCACAGAAGTCAACCTCTGGTACAGCGACCGACACGGCCAAGTAGTGCGTTCCGAGGGCACTGGGTTACCCCAGGGCTCGTAACATCCACGAAAAACGCCAACCCGGAGCCCCATTGGAGTCGCCTAGCTCGACTGGCTCAACGAGCCAAGACAACTTCCCTCACTCCTCACAGCGACCAAGGTACTCCGCGTCCTCGGCACAGCGACTCGAACGGCCAAGTACCACGCTCGCGGACTGACGACCAGTCGAGCACGAGCGACTAGGGAAAACGCTAAGTATGAGAGCGTGCCCAGGAATCGCCACGCGACTGATCCTTCGGATCAGGCAGGAGTAACGCTCTTACTCTAACGCGCTCAGTCCTCACCTACCCTGGAGCTGCGACTAGAACCACCAAGTGCCATGCTCGGGGACTCGGCCACCCGACCTCGTTCGCGCAAGGGAAAACGGTCAAGTAAAGAGCACCCACGGGAGTCGCCCTGCGACTGGCTCTCCGAGCTCAGGCGAGTCGACCTCAATAACAAAACAACTGACCAAAACATTCAAAATCACAAACACATAACAAACGAGGTAAACCCCATAAAAAGGGTGGACGCGCTCGGGGACTCGTCCAATCAGCATTCAAAATCACGAAACCATTCACAAAATAACACGAAGTTTAATTACAGCAGAACAAAACCGTTCCAAAATACAAGCTGAGTCCAATAACCAATTATTACTAACGCCCCAGGGAACAATGTTTCTACTCCGCAGGTTTTGACGGCGACTCGCCGCCACCCCAACGGTTGCGAATGAAGGGCGTGTACGGGTTCGACGGGTACGTCGTCAACTCACCCGCCATCACCGCACGGAATGGCTGCTCAACCTTGAAGTCCCGATGCGTCAGCTCAGGATCGTTGGGAGCGACAGTCGTCTCCTGATAGGGGAGGAGGTCGCCCATCGCCCAGACGCGATCGGAGTACACCGCGGCCCAGTCCGTCAACTTCAGCACCTCAGCGATCTCCACAGAGCCCGTCGACGAGGGGTAGCCACTCGTCACGTCGTCAAGGTCGAAGTCCTCCGGGAAGTGGGCAAGCCCAAGGCTGAGAGCCGTCGCCGCCCCACGCCGGAACGTCGACCGCGTCATGAACTCGACGACTGACGGCGCCTTCTCCAGATACCGCCATACTTCGACGAGGTCGCTGGGAATCACTTCCGTGGGCGATATCTCCTGAAGATATGCTCGAATGCAAGCCGCGGACAACATGGCCGAGTCAACCAGAGTGGTCACACACTGCCGCGTGTCGTACGACTGCGCCTCCTCCGAGCTGTCAATAATCCGACCTGTGGACAGAGGTCGGCAGTGAGTACAACAACGACTTCACAATGCAGCTACTACAGGCAGAGGCAGGAAGTTTACCAATTAAAGTACGGCAGAGGCCCGTGATGAAGCTTTGAAGCGAGGAGAAGTCGTTCTGCAGCCCAACAACGAGGGCGTCAGAGACCTTTCGCTCTTCAGCGGCAGCCGTAACAGCAGCTTTTGCTCGCCCGTCCGCCGAGATCGCCTCCGCCTTCGCTTCTTTGAGCTCGCGCTCCAGGTCAGCGATCCGCTTCTCAGCCGTACTCAAAGCAGATTGAGCCGCCGTCAGCTCACCCGCCGGGACAAGGCCCTGGCGGACCTCCTCTGCCTTGGCAGCGATTGCTTGGAGTCCCTTGTTCGTTTCTTAGACAGCAACAAGTTTCTTCTCCATGCGACACTTTGCAGCAAGCCGATCGGCCGATTCACGCTGCAAGCCCTGCACACAAATTAAACTGTCAACAACAATAGAATCCTAAGTGCCCACCCGCTGAAAGTCAGCGACTAGGCACTCGGGGACTAGAGGTCAAAAATCCTAAGTGCCCACCCGCTGAAATTCAGCGACTAGGCACTCGGGGACTGGACGCTACAAAAACACTAAAAGAATCCGACCACTGAAATTCAGTGGCCTGATCCTCGGGGACTGGACATACCTGGATGGCTGCGCCCAGCATGCCGTGGAGCTGTAGCGCGTCCACAGACGCAAGCAGAGCTGGAGTGTGTCCGCGACGCTGCTCAACCTCCGTCTCGACGACCCCAGGCATCTGGCTCGTTGGCATTGCGCCACTCGTTGTGGACGCTTTAGCCATGAAATGGGGGAAGGTCGCAGCGGATGCCCCAGCGCCACTAGGAGTCGGCTCGGTCACTCCGGGCGAGGAAAAAACCTCCTTGTTCTTCAAACCCACCTCCGCCGCAGTCGGAGGATCGCTTGGAGCAACTGCCGTGTCGTCAGAGACCGTGAAGACATCGTCGCCCTTCGCCCTCTTAGCGCTGTCTGCGGGAGCAGCGACTTCATCAGCTTTCCTCTTCCGCGAGGGGTCCTCCTCGGCGACGACTGGCGGAACCTTGGCCACGGAAGGGTGGCCGATATTTTTAACTCCAGTCCTGTGAAACAACGATATGAGAAAAATTGTCCGATTACAATGGAAGGCAAGCAGACGAGTAAGACTTACTTGGCGACTGGTATGAACCGTAGTCCCATGCGAATGCTGGCCGGCTTCTCCAGCTCGGGGCCCAGTTTCCGACTGAGGCCCATCTCAAGCACATCATGTGCCCAAGACACAGAGAGCCTCTTTGAAGACAAGGCCGCGGCAGGAGCCTCCGTGATGACGTCTGCAGGAGCTCTCCTGGGAGGCGAAGCTGTTGCGGCTGGAATAGCCCCCAACCCAGATACCGGGGCGAATGGGGGTGGAAGCGAGGCCAGAGGTACCTCATCCAGGAGGGCGGTGGCATCCGGTGTTGTTGTCGTATGCGCCGCTTCACCCTTAGCCGAGTTGGTGGCGTCGGAACTAGTCGTAGAACAAGGCAGAGAAGCCTGCTTCGCCGGCTTCGTCTTCCTCCTTGGCGGAGCCTTCACCTCCTTCTTCGTCTTCGACGGCGTAGCCTCACGACGCGAGGTGTGCTCGGGGAGCTCGTCGTCATCGTCATTGTGACGTTCGAGGCTCCTACTCGCCTCGAGCTCGCGCTGATGTTGCCCACGAGTTTTGCGAACCATCGGGGCGGCGTCTTCCCCGGGCTCGTCTTCGTCATCATCGTCGTCATCACCCGCGTCGCTCCCGACGTCGCCTTTGGCGGGTGGCGACTCGCTCCCGTCCTGAATGGACGAGCTCGAGTTTTCGTCGTCTGCGGGTGGGAGCCATCCTTCCACCACTTGGAACAGCTACAATAAAAATGAAACAACTTCAGCATAACCGCGACTGCATCATCTACGACTGCGAATGGTGACGAAAAAGGTGACTTACCGTCGGAGTTGGGCGCCTTGCGGTATAGGGGGCGACCCCAGCCTTCGCATCCAGGTACGCCGCCTGGGTGATCTTCTTCAGGGCCAGGATGTAGTCTTCAAGTTTCCACTCGGTGAGGCAGGATTTTGTTGGGTCGTCCCTAACCGCGTACTCGTACATATAATGGTCGCGGCGGGCCAAAGGCACGAGCCGCCGCCCGAGCCAGCAGTCGTACAGATTGATGGTTTGGAGGCCCTTCTTCTTCAGACCGTGGATGGTTTGCAACATTTCGTTGACAACCATCCTCTGGTCCAGCGGGAGCTTGCCGACCTGGAGACGACGCGGTTCGGGCCGGTTGGCGGAGTACCTTGGAAGCGCCACCTCGCCATCTGGAGTCACCTCGGTGACGTAGAACCAGGATTTCTTCCACTCGTTTTCCGCCTTGGCCGGCAGCATCAGGTCGAAGAACGACGCCTTCGACTTCAGCTGAAACATCAGGCCACCCGAAGCCAGCATCGGGCCGCCTGATTCTTCGCAACTAATCCTCCCGTGGAATAGATCTTGCCACAGGGAGAAGTAGGGCCTGCAGCCCAGATAGTGCTCGCAGAACGCCACGAAAATGGCGAGCTGCTCGATGCTATGCGGGCCCAGGTCCGACGGCTGGATACCGTAGAAGGCGCAAAAGCACCGGAAGAAGAGAGAAGTGGGAAATCCCAGCCCCCGCTCCAGGTGGCTGGTGAAGCAAATGAATTCTCCCTCGCGCGGGTCCGGAGTCACCTCTCCGGCCGCGGGGATGCGCCATCTGCCGGCGCGCAGGATCCCGGCCTCCTCGAACGACGCCAATAGCTCCCTGGTGCACTTGGATCGGCCCCATGGTTCGGTGGAGGGGGCCATTGGTTGGAAGATTTGTGGAGGTCGGGGCTTTGTGGATCGGTTGGATCGCGATGCGGAGTGGAAACGGAGATGGGCGAGATCGGAGGAAAGATGAAGGAGTGTTTCCCCGCTCGCCTGTCATTCTCCTTATGTAGCGGTTGTTACCCGCCAATTTCGGGAGCCGTTACTACGCGGTGATTACGCCAAAATTTACCTTTGGATTACCCCAACGGCTAGTTTTGACCCCACTTGACGGTCCAACTTCAGCCACTCGACTCGTCGCTCCGTGCGACTTGCTTATTTGCCGACCCGATCACTACAACAGTGACTGAATATTCGCCAACCCGTTCGCCGAGCTGCGACCCAATCGGTCGCCGTTAGTGCGACTAGAATAACTGGTTTTTCCTTTATTCAGGAGTCCGCCACCGATTCGACTGGGCGTCCGCATTGGAGCCGTATACACCGACTGCCAGCGACCACCTGCGACCAATCAACGACGGCCTCGGGGACTACTGATGGGGATATGCCTACCGGGGTATACCCAGCAGGACATTTCCGACTGTACCAGGCGCCTGCGAGTGGGCCTGCGGAACGGCGACTAGATCAAGACCTGGCGTGGACTCAAGCGACTGGAAGCTGAAAGCCCAGAAGCATAGATAGGCCCAGTCGGATTAGGTTAAACGATCACTGAAACCTTAACTGATTCGGTTGAGATCTGTAAACCCTAGGGGGTGAGTCTATATAAACCTCCCTAGAGGGCGCGTAGAGGATACGTTCCATCATACACCCAAGCGACTCGCTGCCTAGCCGCCGAGCTCGCCCCATTGTACTTCCACCATAATACAATCTAGCAGGAGTAGGTCTTTACCCTCCGGGGGGCCAAACCTGGGTAAATCCATGTGTCTCCGCCCTCATCTCGCACCGCAGATGGCTGGCCGCCCTTGCCCCATGTTCTACTACTCGCTGCCGATTGTAGCATCTGTCGTGGTCATTCCCACGACAAAATGGCTTTGAAATTGATCCCTAAATGATTATGCATGCATGGATGATATGCAATCTATGAAAACATGATTTTAGGGATGTTACAGATCTTCTGGTGAAATATAATTTTTGGCATATTTTCCGGGATTTTTCCTGATAGTTCATTTTCTGCACAAAAACTAGACACCAAGGTAATTCTACTGAAAACAGTGTCAGTCCGTGTTAGTTATATCCAAATCACACAAGTTTAGAGGAGAAACAATAGCAAATTGTTCGATAAATTAGATACGTTTTGGACGTATAAACTCCCCCCAAGCTTAGCTTATTGCTTGTCCTCAAGCAATTCAGTTGAAAACTGAGTGCGATAAAAGAACTTTTACGAACACATTGCTTCATATGATGTAAATATTCTCAGCACAGGAGTAGATTCTTAGACAATTCATAATAAAGAGTATGCAACTAAGTCTACTCAATAGTCATTGCAAGCTATGAAGAGAAACCAACTCAATAATAATAAGTAGCATGAAACATAAACATAAGCAACATTGCAATGCTCATAGTAAAGTATGATAGAGTGGTATCTCGCTTGCCTTTGTTTGAAGAGCACAATATAAATGCCAAGGATCCTCTGAAGTTCAAGTGAAGACTAGAGATAAATATATCAGAGATACAAGCATCAAAGTCATGACATAATTAACCAAGTTTTGGAACAAACACAAGAATGACAACTATGCTCTCAAGAAGGTGCTCATAGAATAAGTGATGACTCAACAAAGTTGTGAAAATAGTTTTGAAAGGTTTGAAAGGCTTCCAAATGCTGAAAGGAGGGTACTCATTAGCTTTGAGCTCTCATTGCCCCTATCATAGGCATCTTCATGTGGTTAAGGTGAAAGTGATGTCCACTCTGAATCATATGCTTGACAGACCATAGACTAGAAATCCCAAGTCCCTTGAGTACTAGGGCCGCTCTACATGCTACTCAACTCTGGTCACCTGAAAGTTCTTGTCATTGTAAATACATGCATATCATAGAGAACCGCCAACGGGGTACCCCTTGCACATGATACAGGAGCTATGCCGTGATCAAAATGACAAGGCAAGCAGACAATGAGCATCTCAGCGATCTTTTTATTTACTATGTGTATAGCTTTTTATTGAGGGTGCTTCATAAATGCTCATTATGGTGATGCTGCAAGTTTCCACCATGATTAGGCATGGCTTAGGCTAGCGGCCCAGGCGTTTCTCTAACACAATGTATAGACTCCATGAACTCACAAGCTCCCCTTTTATTTCACATCATCGACATCCGCAAACAAAAGAGCAAGGTATCAACTGGATGAGATATCCAAAAAGTGTTGAAAGTGTTCCCCGTGAGAGCACGGTTCTGCTGACTCCTAGCATATAATTCGCAAGCATATAACTTTTATGGACAAGTCACAATGGTTCAGGATTATTAAGTGCACGGAATAAAGTGTGCCATCAAGTTCGTGAGAGCTTTACTAACTAACTTTCTCAAAACAGACAAACATTTTATTTTGGAAGAAAACACGGCATATAGAATATGCGCTGAAGTAGCAAATGATGCTAATAGGTAGGTATGGTGGACAAAGCTAGCAATATTGGTTTTGGGGAGTTGGAAACACAGGTAGAGATCATACTCAGTGCAAGTGTAGGCTAGCAAAAGAGAGAGAGTGACAAACGAGAGAGCAATAGCTGTCATGATCATGCTTGCAACAAAACAGGACTAAATATGACATGAAAGTGATAAAAGAACTCTGAGGCAAAATAAATCATCGAGGCTTACTGACTATTGATTAGTCATATGCATGCGTGAGCATGTGCCAAGTCGATTCACATGAACAGTCAAAGGAGGATACCACAATATCATACCAAAGTATGAATAAAACAATGCAAGCAAACATTCATATGACATGCTACAAACTATTAGCAAGCTAGAGCTAATCATAGACAAGCAAGAACTACTAAGCATCCATAATGACATACACCGTACACAAACAGGCTAAGCATGCTCACAATGAAGAGTATATGTACAAAAATGAAACAAATAGAGTTCGTTACCAGCCTCTTACCACTCCTCGAGTTGTCTTAATCTTCATTATTACTCTTCACTTGTGTGACTTGAATAATAACATGAAACCAAAATCCACTAAGGACGGCTGAACCCTGCAAAGAATTCACAAAACCAAAGAAGAACAACAAATATTTTTGGTGTTTTCAATTTTTAAAACAAGCCAACAAAGCAAAAACAAACCAAGCAAAGCAAAAGAAAACCAAAAATAAAAACTAAGACGCTCCAAGAACAACACAACTGTGCATGAAACAATAAAAATGAAATGTCTAGAAAGACCTGAGATTTTTATTGATGAAGAAGGGGATGCCTTGGGCACCCCCAGGATTTGACGCTTGTACCTCTTGAATATTTCTTGGGGTGACACGGGGTAGCTCCCCCCAAGCTTGATATTTTGTCCATTCTTCATCTCATTACATCATTCTCTCTCTACACCTGAAATTTTTCCTTCATACAAAACTTCACACAATCTTCATTAGCAAAACATTAGCGTATTCAAAAGATATTAGACCTTAGGAAAAGCTTTGGAACAGCAAAAAAATCACTAAAAACACAAGCTACTGTAGCAACTCCTTCAAAAAAGCTCAATTCCCCAAAAGAGAACTCAAAAAGGA
Source organism: Avena sativa (assembly GCA_916181665.1). Taxonomy (NCBI): domain Eukaryota; kingdom Viridiplantae; phylum Streptophyta; class Magnoliopsida; order Poales; family Poaceae; genus Avena; species Avena sativa. The sequence goes on along the minus strand of OV702283.1, from coordinate 405,599,641 downwards.
ATCAATAAGAAGCAAATGCAAATAATGGCAGAAATCTGTCAAAATTGACCAGCAGGTAGAAACCGATTTTTTCGAACATCTTATGTTGCTCAAATCAAAAAGTATTTAACTAACGAAAGTTATCTAACATATTGGGGGATTTATTCGTAAATTTTTAGCTCAATCCGAGTTACAAAGACTCCTCAAGAATTTTTTGGGTGGAGGACAAAAATCTGTTTCGGGACAGCAACTCCCCAAATCTTACTTCCCTCATTCTTGGCACAAAAAGCAAACAAAAAGGATAAGGAGAGGCCATTACTGAAGTAATAACTTCCAATACTCAAGGAAACTCTTGGGTTATCTTCCAACAAGTACTTTTATTTAACGCCTTTAAGTTAGGCACGATGAAGAGCAAAGATTGGAAAGGAGAAAAATAAAAGTGAGCAAGTATAACCACAGTGAAAACATTGTTTTGTTCATTAAAATCCTTTTATTAACAAGGTTGATCAAGTCTTGTTACCAAATTAATCTTATATGAAACAAAACTTTGCATTCCACAAGGTGATTATATTACCTCATACTTGATAGCAATGGTCCCAATCATAATAGTTTCAAAATTTTCTTGTGGAATGGGACAATATATTTCTCCAACCTTGATGTTCTCAATATTTTCGATGGAATTCAGGCAATATCTTTTAGCAACCTTCTTGGGGAAATAGACAGTGTGCACTTTGTCATTAATATTTAATGTTACTTTTCCTTGATTACAATTGATGACAGCGCCTGCAATATTAAGAAAAGGTCTCCTAAGAATAATAGACATATTATCATCTTCAGGCATTTCAAGCACAACAAAATCAGTTAAAACCATGCAATTATGAGCAACTTGAACAGGAACATCCTCACATATACCAACAGGAATAGTAGTTGACTTATCAGCCATTTGCAAAGATATATCAGTTGGTCTCAATTTTTCGAGCTGGAGTCTCTTATAGATAGAAAAAGGCATAACACTAACTCCAGCTCCCAATTCACATAAAGCAGTTCTAACGTAATTATTCTTAATAGATAAAGGAATAGTTGGTATACCTGGATCACCAAGTTTCTTTGGAACCTTACCATTGAAGGAATAATTAGCAAGTAGAGTAGAAATCTCCTCATGAATCTTCCTTTTATTAGAGACAATATACTTCATATACTTTGAATAAGGAGGCAATTCAATAGCATCAGTCAAAGGAATTTGCAAAAATAAAGGTTTCATCCACTCACAAAACTTGTTGTAGTGTTCTTCCTCCTTTGACTTGTGTTTCTTACCTAGAAAAGGCATAGGTTTCTGCACCCAAGGTTCTCTCTCTCTTTACCATATTTATTAGCAATAAAATCTTCCTTTGTGTACCTAGTGTTCTTAGTGTGCTTCTCAGGTTCTTCCTCACCTTCCTCCTTATCAGGAGACTCATTTTTATCATTACCACTCTTAGTTTCAACATTGGAGACAGATATACTATTAGGATCTACAGCAGGTTCAAGTGGTTCCTCAACTATTTTATGTTTCTTTTTCTTTCTCTTACGAGGACTACCACTATCTTCACCTTGTTGGGAATCCTTCTCAATTATTTTAGGGTGTCCTTTAGTATATAAAGGATCTTGAGTAGCTATACCACTCCTAGTTCTAATTCCGTAAGCATGTTTATCTCCTAAAGCATTAACTAGCATATCCTTTTGTACCTTAGCAAGTTGATCAAGTTGGGTTTGAACCATTTTAAAGTGTTTACAAAGGATTTTAATACCATTAGAAGTTCTTTCCACAATATCTTTCAACTCATAGATAGCTCTAGAGTTTTCCAATAAATGATTCTGAACTTGTTTATTAAAATTACCTTGTTTAACAATAAATGTGTGAAGTTCCTCTAAGCATTGATCAGGAGGCTTACCATAGGGAATATCACCTTCATTAAAGTGGAGAGAGTGTACCTTAATAGTATATGAGTGGGGAATTGGCTTACATAATTCTTCTATAGGAGGTAGATTCTTCACATCTTCAACTCTAATACCTTTCTCCTTTAGACACTTATTAGCTTCCTTCATCACTTCATCATTTAATGCAATAAATCCCCTCTTCTTTGTTGTTGGTATTGGAACTGGTTCAGGCATAACTGGTTCAGGAGTAATAGGCTCAGGTGTATTAAGCTCAGTTGAAGTCCAATCATCATAATTCTTGCTTATCTTAGCCATTAATTCTTCAGCATTTGTAGGAGTTCTTTTCCTAAAAACACAATCAGCAAAGCTATCTAGGTATGTCCTAGAATCATCAGTTAGTCCATTATAATAACTATCAAGAAGCTCATTCTTAGGTAATGGACATCCATGATGTGCATGAATCAAGGCATAGAACCTTGTACATGACTCAGGCAATTTCTCTTCTTCTCCTTGTTTAAAATCAAAAAGTCTTTGCAAAGCAGCATGTCTAGCACTGGGAGGAAAATATTTCTAGAAGAAAGAAGCAATCAAACAATCAGGGCTATCAATGGAACCAAGAGGTAATCTATTAAACTAAGTTCTAGCTTCTCCTTTTAGTGAAAAGGGGAAGATCTTAGTAACAAAGTACTTGCGCATCTTAAAATCATCAGAGAATAAAGCACTCATAGTATAAAGCTCATTCATATGAGCCACAGCACTCCCATTTTCAGTCCCATAGAAAGGTTCTTTCTCAACAATATCCAAATAAGATAAATCAAGAGAGAAATCATAATCTTTATCTTTAATATCTATGGGAGAGGTGGAAAACTTAGGATCAGAGGACAACTTAGGCATAATGGTGTGTCTAGCAAGGAGACTCTTAATAGCACTAGTACCATGTGTGTTTCAACACTCTTCAACAATATCATCAGTGAACTCAATGTAACCATCATTAATATCATAACTCTCACTAGACTCAGGTGAGCTAACAGGTGTAACAGTGTCTTCACTAGGAGTTTCGGTATTTCCTAGACTAGCCATAGTAGCATCTAGAAAAGGACCTAATGAACCACTCACATCAAGCACAGTAGAAGTAACATCATGAGTATCAAAAGCAGTTTCAGACTCAGCAGTAGTAGCAGCGTGTGTAGCATGAGTATGTGGTGGTGGTGTAACAAGCTTACTTATAACAGACGGTGAATCAAGAGCAGCAGAGGTGTTTAGGACTGTACCTCTTCTTATAGTGGATGGTAAAATAGGAAACTTTCCATCACGAGACTTCCCCATGATGAAAGGAGTAGCAGTGAACAATAATAGATCCAAGTGAACTTACAAATAAAGCTATGTTCCCCGGCAATGGTACCAAAAAATAGTCTTGATGACCCACAAGTATAGGGGATCGCAACAGTCTTCGCGGGTAGTATTACCCAATTTATTGATATGACACAAGGGGAGACATAGAATACTTGCAAGCCTTAACAACTGAGTTGTCAATTCAGCTGCACCTGGAAATAGTTCTTGATCACAAAAGTTTATCAGCAGCAACAGTTTGGTAGTAGCAACAGTAAAGCAACAGTAGCAATAGTAATAGTAACGGTAACAGTGGGATTCGAGTGTGGTAGGCATATGGATGGATGGACGGACATTGCATGGACGAGTCTAAACATGTAACTTCAAGATCTAATTGCAGATAAATAATAACAAGCATCCAAGTACTGAACAATCCTAGGCATGTGCCCCAAATATAGTCATACGTGCTCACAATGAGAACTTGCACAACATCTTCTGTCCAGCCAGCCCGTGGCAGCGGGGCCTCTAGGGAACTACTGGCAATTAAGGTGCTCCTTTTAATAGAGCACCGGAGCAAAGCATTAACACTCTGTGAACACATGTGATCCTCACACCATAGCCATCCCCTCCGGTTGTCCCAATTATTGTCACTTTGGGGCCTTTGGATCCGGATAATGATATGTGTACACAACTTGCAGATAAGATCACAAATAATACTATCATAATGATTCAATAATAAGTTCAGATCTGAGATCATGGCACTCGGGCCCTAGTGGCAAGCATTACGCACAACAAGTTGCAACAAAGTCAAATAGCACTAATAGAGATACTAGGCACTATGCCCTAACAATCTTATTCGATTACATGATAGAACTCATCCAATCCCTACCATCCCCAAGCCTACAGCGGGGAATTACTCACTCATGGATGAGGGAAACATCGGTGGTTGATGGAGATGCATTGGTGATGACGATGGCGATGATCCTCTCCAAATTTCCCGTCCTGGCAGGGTGCCAGAACGGAGTTTCTGGATCCGAATCTTGGTTTCTGGTGGTGGCGGCGAAGCAGAACTCTTTCTGGAAAACTATCAACCCTCCTCGGTTTTTAGGTCGAAAGGCAACTTATAGGCGCAGAGGGAGGCCGAGGGGGCGCCTGGGGTGGCTGCACCCCCCCCCCCCAAGCGCGGCCAGTGGTGGGCCCGCGCCTAGCATGGGTGTGGGCCCCCCAGGCTCCTTCTCCATCTCGTCTTCTGGCTCCGTGGATCTTCTGGTGAAATATAATTTTTGGCATATTTTCCGGGATTTTTCCTGGTAGTTCATTTTCTGCACAAAAACTAGACACCAAGGTAATTCTGCTGAAAACAGCGTCAATCTGTGTTAGTTGTATCCAAATCACACAAGTTTAGAGGAGAAACAATAGCAAAGTGTTCGAGAAAGTAGATACGTTTTGGACGTATCATGTGGAGGTCTATGTATCTTGTTGTATTGCCCAATCGAATCTCATAGGATCATGAATGTCTAGTATTGCATTGTTATGCCTTGGTCAGTCCTGTCAATTGCCCTGCTGTAATTTGTTTACCTAGCATGCCATGTTTGTTTATCTTAAGGAGAACACCTCTAGTTAACTATGGACCTCGGTCCAATCTTTACCATTGATACATCTTCCATTGTTACTGTGTACTTTCTGTAAACCATTATTGCCTTCCACACCATATAGTTAACCCTTTGTTTTCAGTAAACCGGTGAGATTGAAAACCTCACTATTCATTGGGGCAAAGTCTTGAGTTTGTGTTGTGCAAATTTCCAAGTTGCTAGCAACATCTTTGAGTCGTTTCCTTCCTCCTACTGGTTCGATAACCTTGGTTTCTTACTGAGGGAAAACTTGCTGATGTGCTCATCACACCTTCCTCTTGGGGTCTCCCAACAAAGCTTCCAAGCACCATCAAGACTTTCTGGTGCCGTTGCCGGGGAGGCTAAGGACATCTTCACAAGGGGAGTCCTTCACAACCTTTCTCTTTAATTTGTTTTTGTTTTGCTTAGTTTCTTTTGCTTGGTTTTGTTTGCCTCTTTTTATCAAAAACTCAAAAAAAAATAGTTTAGTTTGGTTTGCTTTCTCTTATCAAAAACACAAAAAATTAGTTCGTACTCTAGTTATCACCTTGCTCTAGCTCACCATGTTGATTCACATCTTCACCCTGAAAGACCTTTCAATAGGTAGTGGCTCTATAATTGGGAAAGAAAATATTGAAGAATTCTTTAATCATGTTAGCAAACATGAGGATATTGTGGATAGATCCATAGCAGAACTTGCTCCTAATTATGAAATTGCTACAGCTTCTTTAGTTCATATGTTGGAGGATATGTTTGTTAATCTTAACCCCATGATGCAAATTTTGTTTCTTAAACTAAAACAAGAAGAAGAGGATGCTGAAAAGAGAGATTTTATCCTAGAAACTTTACTAAAATAGTTCAATGATGTTGCTAAGGAAGCCAACAAGGTCTTAGAATGTTTTAATATGCTAGGATCATGTGTAGATGTTATGGGTACTTTAGATAAAACCAAACCCAGAGAGGAAGTTAAGATACCCATACCTTTTAAACTTGTAGGAATGCATGAAGCTTTAGAAAAGAATTTTGATAGGATTGTTCCTGAAAACCCTTTTGATGAAAGTAGTGAACCCAAGAGAGATGAGAAGGGATCCTCTAAAAATATTTTGGATAAGATACCTTTCCTAGTTGAAGATATTGCGAGTATTGATCTTAATACTTCTTCATTTGAAAATACTTGATTCTTGCTTCTTGTGCCTAACTTAAAGGCGTTAAAGAAAAGTACTTATTGGGAGATAACCCAAAAGTTTTATTAAGTCTTGGAAGTTATTACTTCGGTAATGACCTCTCCTTATATTTTTTTTCTTTTTGTGCCAAGAATAACCTCTAATGAGAGGGAAGTAAGATTTGGGGAGTTGCTGTCCCGAAACAGATTTTTGTGCTCCACCGTAAAAATTCGTGTAAAATCTGTGTAAGTCATATTGAGTTGATATTTTCTAAATAAATCCCCCGGTATGTTATCTAACTTTCATTAGTTCGGCACTTTTTGATTTGAGCAACATAAGGTCTTAGAAAAACTCGGTTTCTACCTGCTGGTCTGTTTTGATAGTTTTCTGCCATTATTTGCATTTGCTTCTTATTGATTCCTTTTTGGGTTCTTTTTGGGAAATTGAGCTTTTTGAGGGAATTGCTACAGTAGCTTGTGTTTTTAGTGAAAGTTTTGTTGTTCTAAATCTAAACCCAAAGGTCTATTATCTTTTGAATACACTAATGTTGGTACTGAAGATTGTGTGAAGTTTTGTATGAAGGGAAAAATTTCAGGTGTAGAGAAAGAATGATGTAATGAGATGAACAATGGACAAAAGCTCAAGATTGGGGATGCCACCCTGTGTCACCCTAAGAAATATTCAAGAGGTACAAGCGTCAAAGCTTGGGGATGCCCAAGGCATCCCCTCCTTCATCAATAAAAAGCTCAGGTCTTTCTAGACACTTCGTTTTTATTGTTTCATGCACTGTTGTGTTGTTCTTGGAGCATCTTAGTTTTTGTTTTATTTTCTTAGTTTGCTTGAATAAAGTATTTTGGACCCCTGTTCTCGCTGTGTTATTTCAAATAAGTTGATTGGTGTTGGAGAGGAGTAGAAAGTTCTTGCTTGAGTAGTACAAGAGGAGCTTGCTTTGACTGTGACTTAGACTTTAGTATGTCATGCTAGATGTTGTTTTGACCTTATGCTTAGTGATTATTGTTGTAGCATGACTTGTTCCAAACAATTAGGTTTGCTTAATGTGCCTTGAAGGAATCATGCGTTGTTTTAGCATACAAAAGCATCGTATTGTGGTATTCTCCTTTGATGCTTTGTTTGGATTGACTTGGCACATGCTCACGACATGTTATTACTATGAACAAGTCACCATAGCCTCTATGATCATTTAGTCCTTGACTTGTAGTACCACTTTATGCTTTGATTAGTAATGTTTTGTCGCTCTACATGATTATGGCCATTATTGCTCTCTTAGTTGGTCGCTCCCAGTCTTTTGCTAGCCTCCACTTGTATGAGTAAGCTCTACTCATGCATCCAACTCCCAAGAAACCAAGTTATTCCAAAGTGTCCACTATAAATTCCTATGCATGGTGTGTTACACCATTCCAAGTATATTCTTGTTTTCATCTATCTTCCAATTAAAAAGTATTTTTGTTATGTGAAAACTTAGTGATTAAATCTCTCACCAACTTGATGACACACTTTATTTTTCTTGCCCCTAATAAACTTGAACCATTGTGTCATCTATGTTGTATATGCTTGCACTTATACGTTGGAATTAGTAGAACCATGCTGTCATGGGGAACACTTTCAACATTGCACTTGTACATTGTACACAGTCGATATCATGCTCTTTTGTATATGGATGCTGTCGGTGTGAAATGAAAGGGGAGCTTGTAAGTCCATGGAGTTATGTATGTGTGTTAGAGAAACGCCTGGACCGCTAGCCTAAGCCATGCCTAATCATGGTGAAAACTTGTAGCATCACCATAGTGACATCTATGAAGCATTCTTCTTATAAAAAAAGAGATATAAAAAAAGAGATTGAGAAAAATAAAAAAATATGAGAAAGGAGGAAAGAGAGAAAAAAGCACCATGTTCCCATGGTAAATAAGAAGATTGGTGAAATGCTCATTGTCTGCTTGCCTTGTCATTTTGATTATGGGATAGCTCTTGTATCTTATGCAAGGGATACCCTGTTGGCGGTTCTCTATGATACACATATACTTACTATGACAAGAACTTCCAAGTAACTAAACTTGAGTAACATGAGGAGCGGCCCTCGTATTCAAGGGACATGAGATTGCCAACTTATACTTTTTCAAGCATATACTCCATAGTTTGTTCACTTTAACCTTAATCACTTCAAGATGCTTATGATAGGGCCAATGAGGGCTGAAAGCTATCAAGTACCATAATTTTTGGAAGAACTTTTTAAGACTTGAAATCCCTGCTTCCCTTTATGAAGGGCCTTTCTTCCACTATTATATTGAGTCTCCACCTTCTATCCTTAGGCACCAATTAAGATAGCATAGTTGCCATTCTTAATTCTATATGCATTGCCCCAAAGCTTATTGATTGATGCATATTGTTGATATTACTTGTTCTTGTGCTATTTGTATCTAGTCACTCTTATGAACTTTGAAGGTGTCCTATCCATCTATTTACTACTCCATGAGGGAAAAGCTGAATGTCACTATGCTATGTTTTCTGTATGTGAAACAAACAAACGTTTTTGAATGCATGTTATTCATGATCTTTGTTTGTAACCTTTCATGTTGCATGCATAGTTACTTTGTATTACTGTTAGAACTCCATCTTTCATGATCATGTTTAGATTTCTTTGATCCCAGATTTCAATGCTTGCAAATGGTTTGATCTTGATTTTGATTGTGCATGTCACCTCAAAAATTATTCTTTTTATCACTTACCTACTCGAGGTCGAGCATGAGTTAAGCTTGGGGATGCTTGATACGTCGGAAACGTATCTATAATTTTTGATGTTCCATGCTTGTTTAGTACCTACTTTGCTTTGCTTTTTCTACACTTTGAGGTGTTTCTATATGTTTTTCTGGACTAACCTATTAACAATATGCCACAGTGCCAGTTACTTGATTTCTTCTGTTTTTGGTTCCAGAAAAGGCAGAAAATCAATATTCTCGGAATTGGACGGGACAAAAGCCAAAGTCAATATTTTACCATGGGGAACACGGAGCCAGAATACGAGACGGAGGGGAGCCACCAGGGAGCCACACCCCCTGGCCGCGCGGCCAAGCCTGGCCCGCGCCTAGGGGAGGGGGGTGTGGCCGCCTTGGCTTCCCCCTGCCTCGCCTCTTCGCCTATAAAGACCCCCTGATGCCAAAACCCTAAACACCTGATCAATATTCAACGAAACCGTCTGTAGCCGCCGCCACCATCGTCCCTACATCGGGGGATCTGAAGCTCTTCCTAGCACCCTGCTGGAGGGGAGATCATCCTGGAGGCCTTCTTCTTCATCATGCCAGCCTTCGGTATGAAGTGTGAGTAGTTCCACCTTGGACTATGGGTCCATGTAGTAGCTAGATGGTTGTATCTCCTCCTTTGTGCTATCATGTTTAGATCTTGTGAGCTCCGTTCATGATCAAGATCATCTATTTATAATCATGCATGTTGTGTTTGCGGGGATCCGATGGATATTGAGATTACTATGTCAGATTGATTAATGATTTTGTATTATTGATTCTATCATGTCTGTGTTGTTTGTGATCTTGCATGCTCTCCGTTGTTAGTAGATATCTTGGCCAAGTAGTTGCTAGTGACTCCAAGAGGGGTATTTATGCTCGATAGTGGGTTCATGCCTCTATTTAATCAAGGGAAGTGGCAGAAATCTCTAATGTTATATATGTGATGTTGCCACTAGGGAGAAAGCAGCGGTCTCTTGTTCATGGAACAAGTGGATTGTTTACCTTACACACTTTGCTTAAAGCAGTTATCCGTTGCTTGCAAATTAATACTGGAGGGGGTTCGGATGATAACCTGAAGGTGGATTACTAGTCATAGATGCAGTTGGATGGCGGTCTATGTATCTTGTTGTATTTCCCAATCGAATCTCATAGGATCATGAATGTCTAGTATTGCATTGTTATGCCTTGCTCAGTCCTGTCAATTGCCCTGTTGTAATTTGTTTACCCAGCATGCCATGTTTGTTTATCTAAGGAGAACACCTCTAGTGAACTATGGACCCTGGTCCAATCTTTACCATTGATACATATTCCATTGTTACTGTATACTTTCTGCAAACCACTATTACCTTCCACACCATATAGTTAACCCTTTGTTTTTAGCAAACCGATGAGATTGACAACCTCACTGTTTGTTGGGGCAAAGTCTCGAGTTTGTGTTGTGCAGGTTTCCAAGTTGCTACCAACACCTTTGAGTCGTTTCCTTCCTCCTACTGGTTCGATAACCTTGGTTTCTTACTGAGGGAAAACTTGCCGTTGTTCTCATCACACCTTCCTCTTGGGGTCTCCCAATGAAGCTTCCAAGCACCATCAATGATCTCCATCATCACCGGCATGGCATCAAGGTCAGTGGCACCGCTTCATGGTTGTCCACCACCAACAACTATTACAACTACTTGGAATAAAGGTATTACATGATAAATAGACACGCATGTCTTAACAAATTTAAAGACAACCATTAGGGTACTGCCAGTTGCCACATTACAATAAGGATCATATCATACATCAAAGATATCAAAATCACATCATGGCCATATCACATCACATGCCCCTGCAAAAACAAGTTATATGCATCTAATTTTATTTGTATGTTTTACATGGCTTGGGGCTTTCGAATAAGAACCATTCTTACCTACAAACAAGAACTACAACGTGGATACAAGTGTTGTCAAGTGCATATTGTAAGTTGGATCTTAACTATGGTGGGAGAGACAGACACCCGCAAAGCCATGTGTGCAATAAAAGTTGCACGTTGAGCGTGGAGCAAGTCTCATGTGCGATGACATGTAAGGTTAGCCCTGGCCGCTTCATCCCACCATCCTGCAAGATGAAAAGTACACGAAAAGCAAGCAACAACAAAAGCATCAACACCCATAAAACCATTATGTTCTACTCGTGCAACATATCTATGCATAGATTCGGCTCTGATACCACAGTTGGGTTCGTTGCATGGAAAACAAAAAAATTCTACCACAAGAATGCATAAAACCAAGATCCAATCTAGGGAAAAGCCAAGATCTAATCTACGAGATCGGTGCAACGAGATTGTAGAGAACTAACCCTCATGGATCCAAAGTGTTAACGAGATCAGATCTCGTGGTTGATGTAGTCGATCACTTGCCGATCTCAAGATCGCGTAGATGATCCTTCTGCCGCCGCGTTTCGGTGGCGCTTCTGCACTCGGTCACATGTACGGAATCGATGACGACCTTCCTCTCCTTGTTCTAGCGGGCAACGGAGGTAGTAGATCCCCTCGGAATCCCAATAACATGATAGTGTGGTGGTGGTGGAGGAGAGAATTCTCCAGGGCTTCGCCTAAGCTGGAGCAGTCAATGGAGGAGGGAGGAGGGTGGCGCCTAGGGTTAGGAGGCGCAAGGGACAAGGGGAAAGGGGGTGACCCACCACTCCTTATATAGACAGGGGGCGGCGGCCAAGGGTTCCCATCCCTAGCCGAGTTCCCCCCAACTCGGCACACAAGGGAAGAGGTGGGAACTTGCCCGCCAAGTCTCCCCCTTTCTTAATTAGGGTTTGACCCCAATTCCTTTTGGTTTCTGGATTTTCCCCTTGGGCTTTGGTGCGACTGGCCCTAGGGCTCCCTCACAGAATTCCTTTGCCCAAGTGGCCCCTCCCGGGGTGGTGGACCCACAGGTGGTCCCTCTAGAACATTCTATAAGCTTCCGATTTAAAACACCGAAAACATTTCCGAACCCCAAAAAATGACTTTCCTTATATGAATCTTATTCTCCAGACCATTCCGGATTTCCTTGTGATGTCCTGGATCCAGTCTGAGACTCCGAACAACATTCGGTCTCCAACTCATATCCCTTATCTATTTAAACAACATTGATTCCTTAAGTGTGTCACCCTACGGTTCGCGAACTATGCAGACATGATCGAGACACCTCTCCAATCAATAACCAATAGCGAGACCTAGAGATCCATAGTGGCTCCCACATATTCAAAGATTACTGATATCCCACAAGTATAAGGGATCGTGTGTAGCCTTTTCGATAAGTAAGAGTGTTGAACCCAACGAGGAGATAAAGGTAGGATAAAATGTTCTCTCAAGTTTTATCAACCACTAATACAACTCTACACACACTAAACGTTTGCATTATCTAGGAAATAAAACTAGAGCAACAATATGGGTATGAGAGATAGCTTTGCAAGATAATAAATACTAAATGTTAGTGCTGCAGCAATAAAATATACTAAGTAACCATAAACTAACAGTACCATGAGTGTGGAAAAGTGGTAGTAAATGTGGTGGCTTTGTCCAAGTTTAATTAGCAAATAAATCGGGTTCATTGTATTCGATGCAGTTTTCTATGTGGGGGAGGCTAAATATACATGCACTTCACTACTTGGAATTACAAGTACTATATGATTGAATTGTTAGCAAGCATCCGCAAATACTAACAATGCATTAAGGTTTTCCCAACCATAGCCTTAAGTTAATGGTCCTCTTACTCCCATACGTGCAACATTTCGGTTCGTGTCCTCGGGTTTCTGTCACTCCGGCAGAACTTCCCCCTTCCTCTTACACATACTACAAACCATATGATGTTTAATCCATGCACGCACAAATATAATGGACACCAAAGGGTTGTACCATATCAACATACAACTCTAATGAACCAAAGACATTCAATCAAGCAATCAAAAGACAAATAAACTACACAAACATGGCATAGATCATAGGATTATAACTTATAGCATCGAACACCATGTTTACATAGGACAGTACAGAGGTGTGTGGAAGGATGAACCACTGTATACAAGGAGGAGTTGGTGATGAAGATGGAGGTGAAGACGATGAAGGGGGCAGCGAAAGGTGCAAGGTGGCGGCGGCACCAGCACCGGCGCAGGGAGCTCCTTCCATGCCGCCGGCATCATGGGGGAGCGCCGCCCCTTAGCCCCCTTTATTCATGGATTCTTGGGATCCCTCCCCCATAGAGATGGGATCCATGGGGGAGGAAAAAACTGTGGCTTTTGGCGGCTGCAATTCGTGGGTGGAGGAGTCCCCCACGAGTTAGGCTTCCTCCCATATATAGCTTCTCGGATTTCCGTCACCCAATCTAGGGTTGCAGTAAATTGGGCTTATCTCGGCCGTCCGGATTTGCAATAAGTTAAATTTTATGTCTAGAACATGCCTTGCGAAATTTCCAACAACTTTGTAGTTGGGGAGTTTTCCGTTTGACGCCGTCCTAGACCCATAACGTGACCATCTTCGAAAAGGGTTTTGGGACAGATTTCTGGAAAGTCCCGATTTGACTCCAACAAGGTTTCCTCTTGTATTCTTGGTAATTCCTAGACATCAAAGTGTAAAACAAGAACATTGTGCACTTTTGCAACTATTAGTAGGTTAGTCCAAATAAATCATAAACTTTATATAAAAACAAGTGTCAAAAGTATAATATTAGCATAAAGCCATCAAAAAGTATAAATATGTTATGGACGTATCGCTTAGTTCCTGCTCATCATCGAGTAGGTAAATGATAAAAATAATATAATTTTTGAGGTGACATGCAGCCATCATAATCTTGATCAAGGTATTGTAAAGCATTGATAGCTGAGATCAAATTTCTCTAATGTAAGCATGAAAGATATATTTCTAACAATAAGACATATCAACTATGTTGCAACATGAAAGGTAACACAAACAAAAGATCATGAATAACAATGTATTAAAAGACATTTGTTTGTTTCACATATAGAAAACATAGCAAGAGTGCTAATTAGCTTGTCCTTCATGGAGTAGAAAAACATAAATGCAGATGACACCTTCAAAGTTTATAAGGGTGACTAGATACAAATAATTTAAAAACAAGCAATACCATAATTATGAATCAATCAACAAGTTTTGGGACAATGCACGTTGAACTAAGAATGACAACTATGCTCTCTTAATTGGTGCATAAAGATAGAAGATGGAGACTCGGCAAAAAGTAAAAAAGAAAGGCCCTTCACAAAGGGAAGTAGGGATTTCAAGTTTTATAAAGACCTTCCAAAAATTATGGTACTTACTAGCTTTGAGATCTCATTGCCCCTATCATAAGCATCTTGAAGTGATTAAGGTTAAAGTGAGACAAATATGATTTATATGCTTGACAAATCACAAGTTGAAAATCTCATGCCCCTTGAGTACGAGTACCATTCCTTGTGCTACTCAACTTTAGTCACAAGCAAGTTCTTATCATTGTAAGTATATGTGTATCATAGAGAACTGCCAACGGGTACCCCTTGCCCCATGACACAGGAGTTATCCCATATAAAATGACAAGGCAACAGACAGTGAGCATCTCAGTGATCTTTTTATTTGTTATTTGCATAGGTTTTTATTGAGGATGCTTCACAGATTTCTCACTATGGTTATGCTGCAAGTTTCCACCATGTTTAGGCATGGCTTAGGCTAGTCGCCCAGGCGTTTCTCTAACACATATACAAACTCCATGGACTTACAAGCTCCCCTTTTATTTCACAACGTCGGGATCCATAAACAAAAGAACACGATATCAACTAAATAGAATAAGTGCAATGTTGAAAGCGTTCCCCATGATAACATGGTTCTGCTAGTTCCCAACTTATAATTTGCAAGCATATAAGCAACATAGATGGGCAAAATGGTTCAAGTTTATTAAGTCCAAGAAAATAAAGTGTGACATCAAGTTCATGAGACCTTTAATCACTAATTTTCACATAACAAAAATTTAATTTGGAAGATAGATAAACACATGAATATACTTGGAATTGTGTAACACACCATGCATAGGAATTTATAGTGGACTCTTTGGAATAACTTGGTTTCTTGGGAGTTGGATGCACGAGTAAATCTCATACTCAGTACAAGTGGAGGCTAGCAAAAGACTGGGAGCGACCGACTAAGAGAGCAATAATGGCCATAATCACGCAGAGCGACAAAACATTATTAATCAAAGCATAAAGTGACATCACAAGTCAAAAACTAAATGATCATAGAGGCTAAGGTGACTGATTCATAGTCATAACATGGTGTAAGCATGTGCCAAGTCAACCCAGATAAAGCATCAAAAGAGAATACCACAATATTATGCTTTTGTATGCTAAAACAACGTGTGATTCTTTCATGGAACATTAATCAATCTCAATTGTTTGAAACAAGTCATGCTACAACAATAATCACTAAGCATATGGTCAAAGCAACATCTAACATGACATGATAAAGTCTAAGCCATAGTCAAAGCAAGCTTCCTTTTGTACCACTATAAGCATGAAACACTCTACTCTTTTCCAACACCAAACGACTTATTTGAAACAACTCACAAAGATAATAATCAATAAATATCAGAGAGCATGTCTCACCTAACTAAAAAAAAGAACTAAAAAGTTCTAAGCAAAAAGAAGAAGAAAACTAAAGCTAAACGCAGTGCTAGCAAAAGAGAACACTCATAGAACAATAAGAGTGAAAACTAGAGTGTTCTAGGCAATGAAGAACTAGGTGTGACTTCTCTAAAATAGGTGTGTTGGGGTCCAACCAACTTATTGCAGCAAAAGGAAACAAAAAAACAAAGACGCTCCAAGAACAACACATAGTGAATGAAGCAATAAAAATGAAGTGTCTTGAAAGAAGACCTGCGATTTTATTGATCAAGAAGGGGATGCCTAAGGCATCCCCAAGCTTTGACTCTTCTACCTCTTGAATATTTCTTGGTGTGACACGGGTGGCATCCCCAAGCTTGAGATTTTGTCCATACTTCATCTCATCACATCATTCTTTCCTACACTTGAAAATTTCCTTCATACAAAACTTCACACAATCTTTATTAGCAACATTAGTGTATGCAAGATAATAAACCTTTGGGGTTCAGTTTCAACTCAAGTAAATCATCCATTAAAACATAGGCTACTTAAGCAACTACTTTTAAAAGCTCAAGTGATCAAAGAGAACTCAAAAATAAACCGATTAAGAGGCAAATGCAAATAATGGCAGAAATCTGTCAAAACAGACCAGCAGGTAAAGACCTATTTTTTAGAAAATCTTATGTTGCTCAAATAGAAAAGTGCAAAACTAACTAAAGTTGGGTAAATACCAGGGGCATGCACACAACAAATTTCAGCTCAATACGACATACTGGGATTTTTCACGATTTTTGCAGTAAAGCACATAAATCTGTTTCGCGACAGCAACTTCCCCAAATCTTACTTTCCTCTCATTAGAGGCTATTCTTGGCACAAAAACCACACAAAAAGGATAAGGAGAGATTACTACAGAGACAATAACTTCCAAGACTCAACAAAAGAAAAACTTACTGAAATAAAAAAATTGGGTTATCTCCCAAAAGTGCTTTTCTTTAACGCCTTTTAGCTAGGCACAAAATAGAGAACCAAACAAAGAAGCAAAACAAAAGAAACTATTTTTGTTGTTTTCAAATTATAAGTGAAAGTAAATAAGCAATAAGAACGAAATAAATATCCTAATAAAACTAAAGAATATAAAACTAAGACATATAAAAGCAACTATAATACAAGTTAAATCAATACATATCATGTGGATGGGTAATATAGAGTTTGCAGGAGACAACCTCATGTTAGTTGATGAATAGGGGGATGACTCGGGCATCCCCAAGCTTAGAAGATTGTATCTTCTTGAATATTTCCTTGGGATGCACCTAAACATCCCCAAGCTTGAGCTCTTGCGTCTTATTGTTTATCTCATATCATCATATTGATTAGAACTTATAAGCTACATCCACATAAAACTTCACAAAACTCATTAGTAGGGTTAGTACTCATTAAATAAAATCCACTAATGTTCAAGCATTGACAAGTTTCATAATATTTACTCAGCATTAGACAATGTATATACTAAGGTATTCATGATTTCCGTTGTCCGTTGAAAAACTAATGAAACTAATAACACCAAGTATAATATTGAATAAACTAAGAAATCTGTCAAAACTGAACAATCTGTAAAGATGACACTCAACGAGATAGTTAGGTAGCTCAAATCGAAAAACTCAAAACTAATGAAAGACAGATCATAATCTCAGGTTTATTCACAAAACATTTTAGATGAAAATACTATTCTGATATTTATCACGATTTTTTACAGTGAAGCATAGAAATCTGTATAAACTGAACAATTGGTGAAGATCGAATTTTTTGAGACAGCTACGTAACTCAAATCAGGAAAAGTTAATCTAATGAAAGAAATATAATAATCATTACTTTGCACTCAATAAATTTCAGATCAATATCACGTTCTGGTGATTTTAAATATTTTATACGGTGAAGCATAGAAAATCTGCTTCTGGACAGCAAAGAAAAACTATCAACTTCCGAGTAACTAGAAACTATAATTATCGCTTTACTTTTATGGTACAAAGGAATATGTACAATATATAAAATATACACAATATGTACAAGTTTTTAACTAAAAACTTCCATGGAAAGATTTGTTTTCGTTTCATAGGAATGAACACAAGTGTTCAAGATCGACCCCCACTTAACCATTACTCATCTTTCCAATCACTTTCCTTTTTTAAAAAACGTTTTTAGGTAACAAGTACAACTATTTTTTTTGTAATTCGCATTTCCTATTCATACTAAGATATAGAACAACTTAAAACTGGAAGTAAATCCTACTTAGAGATAAAGCAAACACGTGCATACAAGAATATTCACCCACACGCTATTGCTCTCCGACAACGGCGTCAAAAAAGGTCTTGATATCCCACAAGTATAGGGGATAGTGTGTAGCCTTTTTGATAAGTAAGAGTGTCGAACCCAATGAGGAGCTAAAGGTAGAATAGAATGTTCTCTCAAGTTCTATCAACCGCTGATACAACTCTACGCACACTAAACGTTTGCATTATATAGGAAATAAAACTAGAGCAATAATATGAGTACGAGAGATAGCTTTACAAGATAATAAATACAAGAAAGTAAATGTTAGTGCTGCAGCAATAAAATATACTGAGTAACCATAAACTAACAGTACCATGAGTATGGAAAAGTGGTAGTAAATGTGGTGGCTTTGTCCAAGTTTAATTAGCGAATAAATCAGGTTCATTGTCTTCGATGTCGTTTTCTATGTGGGGGAGGCTAAATATACATGCACTTTACTACTTGGAATTACAAGTACTATATGATTGGATTGTTATCAAACATCCACAAATACTAACAATGCATTAAGGTTTCCCCAACCATAGCCTTAAGTTAATGGTCCTCTTACTCCCATACGCGCAACGTTCCGGTTCGCGTCCTCGGGTTTCTGTCACTCCGGCAGAACTTCCCCCTTCCTCTTACACATACTACAAACCCTATGATGTTTAATCTATGCACGCACAAATATAATAGACACCAAAGGGTTATACCATATCAACATACAACTCTAATGAATCAAAGACATTCAACCAAGCAATCAAAAGACAAATAAACTACACAAACATGACATAGATCATAGGATTATAACTTATAGCATCGAACACCGTGTTTACATAGGATGGTACAGAGATGTGTGGGAGGATGAACCACTGTATACAAGGAGGAGTTGGTGATGGAGATGGCGGTGAAGACGATGAAGGGGGCAACGAGAGGTGCAAGGCGGCGGCGCTGGCGCTGGCGCGGGGAGCTCCTTCCCTGACGCCGGCATCATGGGGGGGCGCCACCCCTTAGCCCCCTTCCTTCATGGCTTCTTCGGAGCCCTCCCCCATAGAGATGGGATCCATGAGGGAGGCAAAAACGTGGCTTTTGGCGGCTGCAATTCGTTGGTGGAGGAGTCCCCCACGAGTTAGGTTTTCTCCCTTTATATAGCTTCTTGGATTTCCGTCACCCAATCTAGGGTTGCAGTAAATCGGGCTTATCTCGCCCGTCCGGACTCGGAATCAGTTAAATTTTATGTCTAGAAAGTTCTTCGTGAAATTTCCAATAACTTTGTAGTTGGGGAGTTTTCCGTTTGACGCCGTCTTTGACCCGTAACGTGACCATCTTCGAAAAGGGTTTTGGGACAGATTTCTGGAAAGTCCCAATTTGACTCCAACAAGGTTTCCTTTTGTATTCTTGGTAATTCCTACACATCAAAGTGTAAAACAAGAACATTGTGCACTTTTGCAACTATTAGTAGGTTAGTCCAAATAAATCATAAACTTTATATAAAAACAAGTGTCAAAAGCATAATATTAGCATAAATCCATAAAAAACTATTGATATGTTATGGACGTATCAATGACTTCGTGATCGAATGAAGCATTCACATACGATACCGATTTCGATCGTCTGTATCTCCATACCTAGTTCAATCTCGTTACCGATAAGTACTCTTTACTCGTAATGTGGTGTGACATCCCCTGTGACCTATTCACATGTTTGCAAGCCAATTGGATGACATTTCACCGAGAGGGCCCATAGTATATCTATCTGTCATATGGATGGACAAATCACACTCTTGATCCATGTGCTTCAATCCAGATTTTCGGAATATCCAATGCCACCTTTATAGCCACCCAGTTACGAAGTGGTGTTTGATGTTATCAAAGCATCCATCTGGTGTCGGTGATTAACATGATCTCATGGTCGAAGGATTAGGTTACTATGTATTTAAAAGCTTGTAGCAAACGAACTTAATGACTTGATCTTATGCTATGCTTACTATGGATGTGTGTCCATCAGATCACTCTCCTAATGATATGACATTGTTATTAATAACATCCAATATCCATGATCAGGAAACCATGATCATCTATTAATCAACAAGCTAGTTTAACAAGAGGCTTACTAGGTACTCTTTTATGTTTACAAAACACACAAGTATTAATATTTTCGGTTAACACAATTATAGCATGGGATGTAAACATTTATCATAAACACAAAGATATAATAATAACCACTTTATTATTACCTCTTGGGCATATCTCCAACATTATGAAATTGCAAGAGGGCTAAAGCATTCTCAGAGAGTGTAGGATCCACCACTAGCACCGATACTATTTATGATTAGGATAAATCTATATCATCTTTCATGTGCATGTATGGGAAGAGCTCCATAATAAGATGATCACAGAAAGTCATCTGTTATTTCATCCCTAATAACCTCTGCAACGATCATAAAGCATGTTGAAACGTTATGTCACTTAGCACTGTACGTACTACAATATGACCAAAGTTGTTCGTTCCCTCTCTAGTCCCAGAGGCAAATATTACATGGTGTACTTAACATAATATCTAGAGAGAAAACTAATACATGCTCATGAACGAAAATTATAGTTTATATTTATTTAACTTTATAATATTGCCAGGGTTTCTCCATCTCCCCAAGAATAGGCTAAACTACTCACCCA
Organism: Avena sativa; assembly: GCA_916181665.1. NCBI lineage: Eukaryota > Viridiplantae > Streptophyta > Magnoliopsida > Poales > Poaceae > Avena > Avena sativa. Next base: position 405,579,293 of record OV702283.1, on the reverse strand, counting down.
TAGAGGCAATCAACAACATCATCATGGATATATGAAATGAATATGGGTAGATGAATGGTAACAAGTGCAAATCCATAGTACTAATTGGAATTACAACAAGATGGGAGGTGATTGAGATGAGAATGATAATTGTGATGAAGATGCAATGGCCGATGATGGTGGAGATGATGCCTTGGCCTCCGACGATCCGTGCAGTAACAAGGATGATTCCCTTTGCAAGTTCCCCCTCCAGATCCCTTCCTGAGGTGAGGTTTCTGCATGTTCTAGTGGCTCTGAATGTTGGATCTCAGATCCGTCTGTGCATGGTGAGAGTATTTGACAAGACGAAGCGTCTGCCACATGGTACAAGCGGGGCTTGCCCGTACCAACACTCATTAAACCTTCTAGAGCTTCTCTTAGCATTGGCTTTTCTCCCAGGTGCGTGATAAGTTATAATAATGACTTTTGGTACTTTAGAAATATCATATTTTGCCCAATATGACAGCTCAAAGTGCTATATTCATCATTGTCTCAATATTCGGGATCCTGTAGAAACATGCATAAAAGGTGCGTGCAAGCGCCATAAAATACCAAAAACCTAATACTACTTATGCAAAAACATAAGGTAAACATGTGTCGAAAATGCACTCATTAGTGCTCAGGTCACCGCTTGAACACCTCACATCACGAGTAGTCCAAGATGACAACTTTGTACTCCTTAGGACTTAGCTTCTTACAAGAGGAAGTATCCAAGTTGCATGCCATGAACAATGACAAATTGTGGCCAGCCCACCTCGATGACATGGCTTTGCCATTGACATTCTTGAGGTTCATGTCCCATATGCATCCAATGGAGGTCTTGATGATGATCTTTGCAGGCATCGGTCCCATATATGGCCTAAAGGATTTGGGGAGAGGAAGATACCCTAACCCAGGTGCCATCAACACCTTCACAAAATGGGTTGGGGACACCTTCTAATGGAATGCCCAATATGGGAGGAGGGAGTTTCCTTTTGCCTTCTTGTTGGCCTAGTCTTCAGGAACTTCCACATGTACGCCTAACTACAGATGCTACGAAAACAACAACAAGGCATGGGTAGCAATGCAAGATAGGAGCTCCAGAAAAAGGTGCACCCATAGTCAATGAAAACAAATGCAAAGGGAGGATTCTACAATACCGAAAAATTTGCAAAAACATAGTGCAATCATAAAGGAGGCCTCATAGGAACAGAACACACACTAGTCAATGATATAACCTAACATGTAGCTAGTACAATGCAGCAGCTATGAGGTTGTATGAACACAAGATATATGCATATTATCACACCCAAACAGATAGTGCCACTGTGTAATCATTGTCCGAGTGCAGATGAAAACTGCCGAATGATAACGGGGGTCTCATAATTATTTCAGGGATGGAGCTAGTGAACCACACGACAAGCACAGCCTATTTATGTACATATGAATATGTTCACTAACCCTTCTCTAAAAAAATCATATACAATGCAAAGCTTAATCCCTTGCACTGTATTTGGAGGGGCACCGTTAAATCATTGGCCATTAGAAAAAACTAAACTGCAAGCCTCATAGAACAAGCACATAGAAATTAAGAGATGCAGGCCTCATAGTACAAGCACATAGAAATTAAGAGATGGTCGGTTAGTAACATGGATCATGCACTATCGCATTTTTATGTGCATAACACTAGGTGCTAACAGACATCTCTAGAGTTTAGTGCAGGTGGCATACTTAAATCATAGGCCAAACAAAAACACTATTCAAAGAAAATACACAATAGTGAACAATGCATCAAGCAACTCTCATCACCTGATAGATCTGGAACTCAAAGCCTTGCTCTAATCGTTGAATATGAATATATTCGTGCGACAAAGCAATATGTAGAAAGAAATCAAAGAAAAATGATCGAGATTGAACTAGTCGCTGATTCGATCCTACACATTGCGTTTGACCTACCAGATCAATTGCATTTCTTGTAAAACCCAATTGCCTACTACTAACGCATAGTTCTACGATACCCATGGATTGGTACTAGATGTGGGAGGCCTTACTCCATAGACGACCGCGTAAGCATTGCTCAAGGACGAATGCGATGATGAACCTGCTCTCCCACGGCAGATGACATCGTCAAAGATGGAGAAGAAGTGGGGATCCGAGGGTCTCCAAACTTCTTTGTCACGTAGCCATCAGGAGATAAGTAACCGTCAGTGATACAATGGAGGAGAGTGAGGGAAGGGCGAGTGAGGGGGGAGGGGGCGGGGGAGTGAGTCAAGCGGTACGGGGATATTTACCGCATGTCACCAAAGAGATCGAGCGTCTCACGTTCCTTCCCGATGCGTGCAATGGTGGGCCCACTTTGTGTTCAATGACAAGATCTTCTCTAGGTATGGCTGTTTAGATCTTGCTTCGTCAGATCATTTATTTTTCCTCATGGTTGCTTGAAGAATTGTCCTCAGTATTTGTCATGGTCGCTACACTTTCGACAATGGTGATTCATACTCTTAGATCTGAGCGCTGTCGACTAGACTATTCAGTTGTTTTTCCTGAAACACTGATATTGATTTTCTTGCCAATGTTGGTTGGTTACTTTAATGGTTGTACGTGTGCACATAGTCTTGGCATCGCGAATTTGCGTTCAAATACATGTCATTTTTCTCCGGCTTGCTTCTGAAAAATACAAGACCGTGTCACCGGATAAAAAAGAATTTGAAGATCACAGATACTTTCTGTCTTCTTTAGATTTTATTTTGTAAATGATAGCTCGCTATTCCTAATATAAATATTACTACTATAGTATCGATTGTATAAAGAAAAGAAAAAAAGCTTTGTCAAAATGTTGGCATACCTGTCGGTCATTGGCTGCTGTTTGTTGGACGCGCAATAATTGAGTAGCCCGGACTAGCCGCAGCATAGCATGTGCACGTAGCTTCCTCTCCGCCTCCTCCCGCGCCGTGGTTTCCATGTCGCGCCAACTCGCCGGCGCCCAACCCGGCGCAACCGTCTCCGCCCAACCGAGCGTCATCGCCGCCGCCCCCGTGCGCTATGTACAAACGGACGCTGGCGTCGCCACGCCCAGGCCTACTCCCATCCCGATTCCGTCCGCTGGTCCCTTCCCAGCCCTCGTCACTCCGCCGCCGGCACCCTTCTACCCCATGGGTCCGCCCTCAGCATTCCCGCCCGTCCTGCCACCCGGCACCTTCCCCGGACCTCGCGCGTACCTGGATCCACCACCACCGCCGCCGGGTGTACTTGGTCCATATCCAGGCATCCCCTCCCGTCCGACCGGTAAGCTAATTTCTGGAAAAAGAACATCACTTGCTAATTTTGCAACGGGGATACCATATTCTAGTGGTGGATCAGAGCAATCAAGAGGGGGCGGCAGATGCAGATTCTAGTAATTTGGTGTTGGATTAGAAATGGGTGCACTTTTATTAGTAAGATCACCAATTTACCCTTCACTGACTACTTCTCTGTCACAGTAATGGTTGTGCCGTGATACACTGCCTGACAAGAAAGGAGAGCCCCGTGTAGTTTCAGAAGTTCCGATGATCTTACACGACCTTTGGTGTTTTTCCACGACCTTGATGTGTTTGGTAATACTTATTGGCTGTCTTGTTACATCAAAAAGGCAAATGCACACCTTGTAAGTTCATGCAGTGGTCCAACTGATTGCATGTTATAGCATGTTTTTAGTGTAAATATTTTTTTAATGTCTCCATCATCCCACCATGGATAGTTGCAAACTTCTAAATTAACACTTCTGAAATGTATGCTATATCATTTCCATTTCTAATAAAAATATATTGATAGCAACAATTTCACCAAGCATTCATACTCAGTAGTGTGCTGCACCGATTATGGTATGATGATCTTTGTGAGTTTTGCAATCGAAACCTACTGGGCTTGGATAGGTTGAAATTTGGATATCTACGTAGATCTGCCTCCAGGTTTGCAGAAATCTGCAAACTTCTCATATGTTTATTTTTTCCAAGATGTCATGCTAATTATTTGTATTGCTAGCAAGATATTTGCATGAGTTTTTGCTCTGGTTATTGTATCACAATATGCATTTATGATGTCTCTCTAATTTTTGCAAATAAACCTCCCAATGCTTTTTTCTGCTCAAAAGGGATGCTGAGAGTCATAGACAGCATTGCTTTGCTCATCTGCTTTGATCTGGGCAGTATAATGAATTTTCTCAGGTTATTCTGCGCTGTACTTGTGGATAAGTTATTTTTTGTTTGCCCGCTAATTTTTTATTTGTAAGGATAGATTATGCATCATGTGTTTGGATTACTGAAGAACTTACTAATATGGCAGAAAGAAATTTGTGTTTTTTGTCTGCAGTGGATCCTAGGTATATCACGCAGTACCCTGTCTGTCCAGGGCCTCCTGTTGCTCCGCCCATCTATCCTCCTCCTGTTGCTCCACCCAATATACCACATTTTAAAGTATACATTGGCAAGATTGCGCCAACAGTGGACAATAATTTTGTTATTTCTCTTCTTCAGGTATTGTTACTTTTGCTTCTTATGAACTTATTGTACTACCCCTGTTCATAAAATGATCTCTCAAGGCAGTATCACAAGAATTAAGTAATTTTTCATTGTTTAAACTGATCTTCTTAGACCTATTGTGTTCTGGCAAAGCATAGTATAGGATATTTATTATGGATACGAGCTGGTTAATTGGGGCGTATAAAGGGGAGCTTGTGAGGCATCATATCACATGTTCTTTGGGTTGAGGGCATAGATAGTAACATGTATGTGCCTCTTTTTTGCCACAGGTCTGTGGAGTGGTAAAAAGCTGGGAGCCAGTCAGAAATCCCATAGATGGAACTCACACTGGATTTGGCTTTTGCGAGTTTGAATCTGCCGAAGGCTGTCATCGTGCAAGGCGGTTGCTCAACAAACTGAGTATTGATGGTCAAGAATTGGTGGTATGTCCTTGGGCTTGATGTCTTTTATGCTTACAACTTGTGTAGATTTATTGTACTCTCTCCGTCTCAAGTTAGATGTCGCAAATTTGTCTAAATACATCTAGACACTTTAGTATTTAGATACATCCAAATTTTGACAAATTCCCGACATCTATTTTGAGACGGAGGGAGTATAAAATAGGATATACAATATCCTGGAAAGGAGGTAACTCTAGTTAGAGATGTTATTTTCAGAATGGGCTATATTATTATTATTTTAGTGCATGACATATCTTTTTTTTTTAGCTGAAAACTGTAGGGGAGGCCCCGACGGTAAAATTTTATCAAGAGGAAAAATATGTACAAGGAGGACGAAAGAATATACAGGAGGGCTTAGCCCAGGGCATAGCCCAGATAAACTACAGAGCGTCTAGCCAAGTAACTAGGGAGGTTTTTAGATCATCCTTCATTCTATAAGAAAGAAGGAAAAGGTCCCTTTTAAACGAGTAGGACCAAGTGCTAAAGGAAGGAGTTACATTGTCAAAAACTAAAGCATTCCTGTGCTTCCAAATATTTCAGCATGATGTGGCAAACGCCTCGAAAAAAAAAGGTCTTATAAAGTTACACGGCATATCTCATTTTGTAGGATACTAGTATTTCTTTTATTTTGAAAAGTATCTTGGTAACATTAGTAGACATGCAATAATTGGATTGGGTAACATTAGTAGACATTTTGCGGTACTTTTGTTACTTTACACGGCCTCTGGGGCTTGCACCTTTCTAGACGCCGAAGAAGGGAGCGCACATGTGTCAGTGAGTAGAGAGAAGCTACTACCATGTGGGGCCTAGGGGTATTTTGGTTATTTTACGTCACACTAAGTGTTAAACAGTCGGAGGGCTTAACTTCAGCGAGTTAACTATACAAGAAAACAACCTTTGCTTAGTTATCCATTTGACAGCTGGGAAGTGGGAAGACTGCATCATTGGAAAATTGCTTGCCTCAAAAGCTACTCGATGACCTTGTTCAAAGCTAATAGTGTAGGAGAATATCCATTTGAAGAATTAAGTTTTTCTTTTTCCATTTTATTCTTGCAAGCTTGCATGAGCAATCTTTTTCATTCTTTGCCAAGCTTTCATGCGTAATGTTTTTCCCTCAGGTTAGTGCTTAATTTTGCTTCCTTTCCAAGTTTGCACCAGCAATTTATTTTCATTCTTTGTCAAGCTTTCATTTGTAATGTTTTTGTCAATCTAGTGAAATGCTTATTTGTTATTATCTATGCTTATTTTCTTTTGATGAAACTAGCTTAATGTCGATCAAGCTACCAGAGATGCACCGTTCAGGTATTCTGACACTGATAAGGATGCTATGGAAAGGATACGCAGTATGATCGAAGAGAGAATGAAGACTAAACTTCCGCGGCCACCAACTCCGGTAGTTCAGGTATCTGCATGTACCGTTGATAATGGCAATGATGATGCACAGAGCAGTGCACTGGAGGAGAGGAAAACCAGGAGACAATGTGAAAACGAGGAACATTTAGGTGGAATGAAAGATGTGGGTTCTCAATGTAAGAAAGATAGAGAAGTGACTGCAGCTGGAAAGTCCTCTCTGCAAATTGACGAGGCGCCGTTGATGCATGTCCGTATGGAGCGTGAATCTGCAGTTGAACATGAGAGCAAAAATCAACACAGGAAAAGTGAGTGTAATTTTTTGCTTTTCAATGTACAATGTCCTATCCATATTTTAGTTATCTTGAAATTTGTTTATTGCTTCATTGGACAGGAGATGGTTTTCGTAAGAGCAATGGGGAAGAAAAGGGAAGGGAAAGGAAAGCTGTTGGTTGGGACTGTTGGAAAGATAGAGTAGTTTCTGCAGCTGGAAAGTCTTCTCTGCAAATTGACGAGGCGCTGTCGAGGCATGTCCGTATGGAGCGTGAATCTGCAGTTGAGCATGAGAGCAAAAATCAACACAGGAAAAGTGAGTGTAATTTTTTTGCTTTTTTAATATACAATGTCTGATCCATATTTTAGTTATCTTGAAATATTTGTTTATTGCTTCATTGGACAGGAGATGGTTTTCGTAAGAGCAATGTGGAAGAAAAGGGCAGGGAAAGGAAAGCTGTTGGTTGGGACTGTTGGAAAGATAGAGAAGTTTCTGCAGCTGGAAAGTCCTCTCTGCGAATTGATGAGGCGGCGCCGTCGAGGCATGTCCCTATGGAGTGTGAATCTGCAGTTGAACACGCGAGGAAAAATCAGCACAGGAAAAGTGAGTGCATTTTTTGCTTTTTAATATACATACAATGCCCTCTCCATATTTCGATTATCTTCAAATTGTTTTGTCGCTTCCATTGGACAGGAGATGGGGTTTGTAAGAGCAATGGTGAAGAGAAGTGCATTGTGTTTGTGCCAGGCCTAGTCTCAGATAAGCAGAACACCAGTGCAGGAGAGAAAGTGGCATTGGAATTGCGAGCTACATCCAAGTCAGGGGAGAAGAAACCTTTGGATGCAAAACAGTTGCTTGCTACTGTCCCTAAGATGAAGGAAGAACTATTTGCCCACGATGTCAACTGGGCAATCTACGATAAGGTGAAACAGAATTATCCACCTTTTCCGTTTTCATTTCAGTACTTGATAAATTATCTATACAGACACAAAATGAGAACTTAATAATTTGTTGCCTTGCAGACCTTTCTTTGAAAATATCAGCTCCATCACATTCTTCTTACATCAAATACTTACGTTTTTTTCTCCTGCAGTATGGACTGCATGAGAGAATGAGGCCCTGGATCTCAAAGAAGACCACCGAAGTTTTCGATGAGGAGCTGGCAGAGTTTGTGGACTACGTCGTCGCGGCCACCAAAGAACACGTGACGGCGCCCAGAATGCTGGAGCTCCTCGAGTCGCTCCTGGACGACGACGCCGAGAGGTTTGTCCTCCTGATGTGGCGGAAACTGATATTCGAGATCAAGAAAGTCGAAGTAGGACTAGTGTGAAAGACCGACCGAGGCCATGTCAGGTTTGATTTCAGTCCCGTGAACTCCATATTTAGTGACAAAATTCCATTTCAACTGTCTTCTCATGTTCTCCAGTTTCTCCGGTTCTGTACGTGCTCTCGCTGCTGCCCTTTCAGTTTCAGAGGTGCCCTCTCGTTGCTGGAGGCGGTGGATAATTTCGGAGAAGTAGGTGCCGCCCAGCCCAGCTGCTGTTTTTTGGACCTAACCTATGAGGCGTAGTTGACCGTCTACCTCTTCTATTCTAATAGGGCGGGACGTTGATGTTTCGATGCTACTCCCTCCTTTTTAAAATATAAGATGTTTTAGGTTTGTGAAGAAAATGAATCTAGACTCCTTTTAGTGTGTAAATTTATATTTCAAAGTTGAGTGAACCTACATATTAAAACAAGTTTAGATTCATCTACTTCACAAATCTAAAACATTTTATATTTTGAAACGGAGGCAGTACATTATCGAGTCTTTATCCGTTCGATTTACGGAGGCTGGATACTCTTTCAGTGCAATGTTGACATTAGTAGAATGCAGTGTCTTTTTTTCTTTTTGACTGGGGTAGAACGCAGTGTTGACATTAGCAGAAAGCATGTTGCCAAGAACGGTCTTTTTCTTGATTTTATTTATACTTGTCTTTTTGTTTTGGTGGGGCCGGGGTAGAACGCAGTGTTGACATTAGCAGAAAGCATGTTTGGCAAGAACAGTCATTTTCTTCGAATTTATACTACTACTTAAGGAACTCTACCTCAACGGGCGTAGATTCACTTGGACGAACGAGCGAGCGCAGCCGACCTTGGAGAAGCTGGACTGGGTCTTCATAACAGTAGACTGGGATGCTCGCTACCTGGACGCTTTCCTATCTGCGCTATCCTCGGGTCTGTTCGACCACTGCCCCTTGCTGCTCTGCCTCACTCCAGACTTGCAGCGCGGCCATAGGTTTCAGTTTCAGTCCTTCTGGCCCAAAGTGGACGGCTTTATGGAAGTCGTTCAAGAGGCGTGGAGCTCGGTACCATGGGACCCTAACCCGTTCAAGAGGCTGGATATTAAATTGAGAGCCGTGGCCAAAAAGTTGTCCGGCTGGAGCACCAGATTCATTGGAAACGTTAAGACACAGATCCTCTTGGCTACTGAGTTGATCCTTCGTTTCGATGTGGCTATGGAAAGTAGACAGCTCTCCCCAGCAGAGTGTGGGCTTCGTCGATTGCTGAAGAAGAAGCTCCTGGGTCTTGCCTCCCTTGAGAGGACGCTGGCGCGACAAAGGTCGCGGCTTCTTTGGCTCCGGGAGGGCGATGCATGCACACGTTTTTTCCACACGCATGCGAGTCACCGTAGGCGGAAGAACTTCATCAGTCACCTCCTAGTGGATAATGTCAGAATCACTGACCATGATGATAAGGCTGAGGTCGTGGATTGCTTCTTCACGAGCCTACTGGGAGAATCTGGGGATCGCCCTTTCTCACTTGACCTAGACTTCCTAGGGCTACAGTCGAGGGACCTGCAGCACATTGACGGCGAATTCACGGAGCAGGAGGTGCTGGCAGCCATCAGGGGCATGCCTCTAGACAAGTGCCCGGGACCGGATGGGTTCTCGGCCCGCTTCTTCGTGACTTGCTGGAGCATCATCAAGGATGATGTTATGGACGCCTTCAACTCACTCTCTAGGTGTGACTGCAGAGGCTTTGGAGCGGTGAACGGTGCCCTTGTCACGCTCTTGCCCAAGAAGCCGGGTGCGGAGGAGATACGGGATTATAGGCCGATCAGCCTTATCCACGGGATCGCCAAGTGGGTGGCCAAGGTGATAGCGAAAAGGGTGGCGCCCATCCTCCCTCAGATGGTGGGTGTCCACCAGAGTGCATTCGTGCGTGGAAGGTGTCTTCAGGATAACTTCATGATGGTACAAGGGACGGCTCGTAAGCTTCACACCAGCAAGACCCCAGTAGTGCTCCTGAAGCTTGACATCACCAAGGCGTTTGACACGGTGGACTGGGCCTTCCTATTGGAGGTCCTGAGAAAGATGGGTTTCGGCGAACGGCTGCTCTCTTGCATCTGTGCGCTCCTGTCTACGACCACTACGCGCATCCTATTGAATGGATGTCCAGGCTCTAAAGTGGCAAACAGGCGAGGCCTCCGGCAAGGGGATCCCCTCTCCCCACAATTGTTCATTCTCATCATGGAGGTCTTTCATTTGATGGTTGTCAGAGCGGAAAGTCTGGGCCTCCTCACCAGGCTCGCGGCATCGGGACTCCAGCACCGCACCTCGATCTACGCAGATGATGTGGTGACCTTCCTAAGGCCGTATGTGGTGGATTTGCAGGTGATCTCTGGGATCATAGAGGACTTCGGGGTGGCATCGGGTCTACGGACCAATTTTGACAAATGCTCGGCAAACTTGTTCCGATGCTCGACCGCAGATCGTGACCTGGTTTCCCGGGAGCTGGGTTGTCCTATCTCTCAGTTCCCTCTGCGCTACCTGGGGCTGCCGCTTTCCCTGCGGAAACCATTCGCAGTGCAACTCCAGTCGCTTGTGGATCAGGTGGTCGGTAAGCTGCCACCGTGGAAGGCCTCTATGCTCAACAGAGGGGGCGGCTGGAGCTTGTGAAGACCACCCTCTCAGCCATTCCTGTCTTCACCATGATGTACCTGGATATTCCGATTGAGATCATTATTGCGATCGAGAAGATCATTCGTGGATTCCTCTAGAAGGGGCGAAAGGACGTTCATGGTGGCCACTGTCTGGTGGCATGGGACAGGGTATGCATGCCCAAGGAGTTGGGGGGGTTGGGAATCCCCAACCTGCGCCTTCTAAACATTGCTCTCAGGGCAAGGTGGCTATGGTTGAGGCGGATGGAGTTGGATAGTCCCTGGCACGATCTCAGTATCCGGGTACCAGCGCTTGCTGAACAGATTTTTGATGCGGCTACGGCCTCTGTGCTTGGATATGGAGCCGACACACTCTTCTAGACGGACAGGTGGCTATCGTGTGGAAGGCTTCGGGACGCTGCGCCACACTTATTCGCGATGGTCCGGCGGCTGCAGTCGCAACTCGCAGGGTTCGCGAGGGTCTGGCCGGGGCTTGGCTCCATGATATCCCTCCTGACCTTAATGCTGCGGCTATTCGAGAGCTGCTCGAGGTCGCTGACCGTCTTGAGGAGGTCACCCTGACAGAGGGGACACGAGATATCCTCAAGTGGACCTGGCACCCGTCTGGCTGCTACTCTGCAAAGTCCTGCTACCTGGCCCTGTTTGCTGGTCGGACATCGATGGCAGGCGTGTTGGAGATATGCCCTAGAGGCAATAATAAATGTGGTTATTATTATATCTTTGTGTTTATGATAAATGTTTACATTCATGCTATAATAGTATTAACAAGGAAACATTGATACTTGTGTGATTTGTAAACTTAATTTGAAGTCCCTAGTATAGCCTCTATACATCACTAGCTTGTTGGTTGATAAATGATTGTGGTTTCCCTGTCATGAACATTGAGATGTTATCAGCAACAAGATCATATCGTTAGGAGAATGATATGGTGGACATACTCCTATAGATAAGTGTAGCATAAAGATCAAGTCATTTTAATAGTTCAATTGCTATATGCTTTCTGATACATAGTAACCTAATTCCTTCGACCATGAGATCATGCATATCACCTTTACCGGATGGATGCTTTGATGACATCAAACACCACACCGTAACTGGGTGGCTATAAAGGTGGCATTGAGTGTTCGGAAAGTATTGGTTGAGACACATGGATCAAGAGTGGGATTTGTCCATCCATATGACGGATAGATATACTCTAGGCCCTCTCGGTGGAATGTCATCCAATTAGCTTGCAAGCATGTGACTGGCTCATAAGGGATCACATATCACGGGAACGAGAAAAGAGTACTTATCGGTAACGAGGTTGAACTAGGTATGCAGAGATACCGACGATCATAACCTCGGATAAGTAAACTATCGTGAGACAAAGGGAAATTGGTATCGTATGTAAATGGTTCATTCGATCGCAAAGTAATCGTAGAAATATGTGGGAGCCATATGAATTTCCAGATTCCTCTATTGGTTATTGTTCGGAGAAGTGTCTCGATCATGTCCGCATAATTCACGAACCGTAGGGAGACACACTTAAGGATTCGACGTTGTTTGAGTAGTTATGGTATTATGAGAAAGAGACCGAATGTTGTTCGGAGTCTCGGATGGGATCCGGGATATCACGAGGTGATCCGGAATAGTCCGGAGAATAAGATTCATATAAGGAAAGTCCCGTTTCGGAGTTCGAGAATGATTCCGGTGTTTTCATCGGGAATGTTCTAGAAGGTTCCGGAATGTCCGGCACTCCGGAGGGGAAGGGGTACATGAGTGTGTCATTATAAGTTGGAATGATTGCATCATGTACTAAGTGTATTCGCTGTCCAAAATAAAGGGTTTATTCAAATCCTAAATTGAAAAGTCAAACGGCTAGTTTGAAAGTCAAACGGCAAGTTTTGGAAAGTGGAAAAGAGGAGGGAGTGTGAAACCGAGTTGGGGAGGGAGTCCTCCTCCCCAAGCCGGCGCACCACCCAAGCCGAGTTGGGAAGGTACTCCCCTCCCTCCCCTTGGCCGCCAGTCCCTCCACCTATATAAGGAGGGGCAGGGCTCCCTCCTAGGACACACAAGTCCCTCACCTCAAACCCTAGAAGCTGCAGCCCTCCATAGCCGCCGCCACCACCTAGGGTTTTGCCCTAGCCGCCGACTTGGGGGTCCCCGGAACCCTAGCCGCCGGCTCTAGCCCCTCCTCCTTGGTGTGTCTAAACCCTAGATCGCCGAGGAGCTCTCTCATACTCCACCATACTCGCTCCGGCTTAAGGCGAAGCCCTGCGAGATCTCCCCTCTACTTCCGGTACCACGCCGTTGTGCTGCCGGAATCGCGAGGAGAGTGCTACAACCTCCGCTGCCTGCTGGAACAAGGGAGAGGAAGGTCTTCGTCGAGTACCGAACGTGTGACCGACTGCGGGAGCGCTGCCGGAACGCAGCGCCGGAAGGATCGTCTACGCGATCTTGAGATCGGGAAGAGTACGACTACATCACCCACGAGAATCCGCTCTCGTTAAACACTTTGGAATCTTCGAGGGTAAGTTATTCCATCGACTCGTTGCTACAATCTAGTAGATAGATCTTGGCTTGTTTGTTTGTATGCGATAGAAAATTTTTGTTTTCCATGCTACAAAACCCTACAGTGGTATCAGAGCCGTGTCTATATGTAGATCTGTTGTACGAGTAGAACACAATGGTCATTGTGGGCGTTGATGCTTTTATTGTCGATTGCTTCTTGTGTACTTTGCATCTTGCGGTATGTTGGGATGAAGCGGCCCGGGCTAACCTTACATGACATCGTTCATGAGACTTGCTCCACGCTTGACATGCAACTTGTATTGCATAAGTGGCTTTGCGGGTGCCTGTTTCTCCTAGCATAGTTAAGATCCAATTTACAACGGATGATTAACAATACTAGTATCAATGTTGTGGTTCTTGTTCGTAAGTTAGAACGACACTTATTGAAAGCCCCAAACCACGTAAAATATGCAAAGAAAGTAGAGGCGTCTAACTTTGTTTTGCAGGGGTGTGAAGTGATGTGATATGGCCATGATTGTGATTATATTTGATGTATGCAATGTTCCTTATTGTAAGTTGGCAACCGGCAGGAGCCATATGGTTGTCTTTAATTTATGTTAAGACCCGCGTGTCTATTCAAAGTAGTTGTAATAGTTGAAGCCGGTGGACGACAACCATGGAGAAGCGTCATTGACCTTGATGCAATGCCGGTGATGATGGAGATCATGTTCGTGCTTGAAGATGGAGATCGGAAGCACAAAGAAGAAATGCCATATCATATCACATATTTTGAATTGCATGTGATGTTAATCCTTTATGCATCTTGTATTGCTTAGTAGACGATGGTAGCATTATAAGATGATCCCTCATGCACATGAATTTCAAGTCATAAAGTGTTCACCCTTAGTTAGCACCGTTGCTAAAGCTTGTTGTTTCGAAGCACCACGTGATGATCGGGTGTGTTAGATTCTGCAAGTGTATACAACGTGAGCAAGCCATATTTGCTCATGCGGAAACTAAGGTTTGATCTTGACGAGCCTAGCATGTACAGACATGGTCTCGGAACACGGATCACCGAAAGGTAAAGCATGAATCATATAGTAGATATGATGAACATGTCGATTTTTCGCCATTGAAACTATGTCAACTCTCGTGATGATCGGTGTTGATGTAGTGGATTTGGTTCGTGTGATCACTAAAACAATGTGAGGGATATTGTTTTGAGTGGGAGTTCACCTAGGTTAATTTTATTATTAAAACTCAATTTGTCATAAACTTAGTCTAAACTATTGCAAATATGTTGTAGATCAATGGCAGCCCCTACCATCAATTTTAATGCGTTCCTAGAGAAAGAAAAATTGAAAAACAATGGAAGCAACTTCGCGGATTGGTTCCGCAATTTGAGGATTGTCCTCACAGCTGGTAATTTGACCTATGTGCTGGATGCACTGCTGGGTGACCCACCTGCAGCTGATGCTTCCGATGAAGTAAAGAATGTTTACCTCGCTCGGAAGAATCAGTACTCCATAGTTCAGTGTGCTATCTTGTATGGTTTGGAATCGGAGCTTCAGAAAAGGTTTGATAATTCGGACCCATATGATATTGTCGAGGATCTCAAATTGATTTTTGAGACTCATGCGGCAATTGAAAGCTATGAGGCTTCTGAAAAGTTCTTTAACTGCAAGATGGAAGAGGGCAGCTCAGTTAGTGAGCATGTGCTTAAGATGTCTGGGCACGCAAACAAACTTCAAAGCTTGGGTATAGTGATTCCTAATGCTTTGGGGATTTACCGTGTCCTCCAATCACTACCACCAAGTTACAAGAACTTTGTGATGAAATACAACATGCAGAACATGAACAAGCAGTTGCCAGAACTGTTTGCTATGTTAAAGTCTGCAGAAGTGGAGATCAAGAAAGAGCACCAAGTGTTGTTGGTCAATAAGACCACCAAATTCAAGAAAGGCAAGTCTAAGCAGAAGGGACACTTCAAGAAGGGTGGTAAGAAAGTTACCACGCCGGCGAAGAAGACCAAGGCTGGACCCAAGCCTGATACTGAGTGCTTTTACTGCAAGGGAGAAGGTCACTGGAAGCGGAATTGCCCAAAGTACTTGGCGGATTTGAAGAACGGCAACATCAAGAAGAAAGGTATATCTGATATACATGTTATTGATGTGTATCTCACTAGTACTCGTAGTAGTGCCTGGGTATTTGATACTGGTTCGGTTGCTCATATTTGTAACTCGAAACAGGTGCTGCAGAATAAACGGAAGCTAGCGAAGAACGAGGTGACGATGCGCGTGGGAAACGGATCAAAGGTTGATGTGATCGCGGTCGGCACGCTACCCCTTCATCTACCATCGGGATTACTTTATACTTAAATAATTGTTATTTGGTGCCTGTGTTGAGCATGAACATTATATCGGGATCTTGTTTATTGCGAGACGGTTACTTGTTTAAATCCGAGAATAATGGTTGTTCGATTTATATGAGTAATATGTTTTATGCACATGCACCTTTGATAGATGGTCTATTCTTATTGAATCTCGATAGTGGAAATACACATATCAACAATATTGAGGTTAAACGTTTGAAATCGAGCGATAACTCGACCTATATGTGGCACTGTCGTCTTGGTCACATTGGAGTGAAGCGCATGAAGAAACTCCATTCCGATGGACTTCTTGAATCACTTGATTTCGAATCACTTGAAAGATGCGAAGCATGTCTGATGGGAAAAATGACTAAGACTCCATTTTCTGGTATAATGGAGCGAGCTACAGACTTATTGGAAATCATACATACCGATGTATGTGGTCCAATGAGTGTAGCATCGCGCGGTGGTTATCGTTATGTTCTTACCTTCACGGATGACTTGAGTAGATATGGGTATATCTATTTCATGAAACATAAGTCCGAAACTTTCGAGAAGTTTAAGGAGTTTCAAAGTGAGGTAGAGAATCAACGTAACAAGAAGATTAAATTTCTGCGTTCTGATCGTAGAGGTGAATATCTGAGTTACGAGTTTGGCGAGCATTTGAAGAAATGCGGAATACTTTCACAATTGACACCGCCGGGAACACCACAGCGTAATGGTGTGTCCGAACGTCGTAATCGAACTCTCTTAGATATGGTTCGTTCTATGATGTCACTTACAGATTTACCGCTATCATTTTGGGGTTATGCATTAGAAACAGCCGCATTCACTTTAAATAGGGAACCGTATAAATCCGTTGAAACGACACCGTATGAATTATGGTTTGGGAAGAAACCTAGATTGTCGTTCCTTAAAGTTTGGGGATGCGAAGCCTATGTAAAGAAGTTACAGCCGGACAAGCTAGAACCCAAAGAGGAAAAATGCGTCTTCATAGGATACCCGAAGGAAACTATTGGGTATACCTTCTATCACAGATCCGAAGGCAAAATCTTCGTTGCTAAGAATGGATCCTTTCTAGAGAAGGAATTTCTCTCGAAAGAAGTGACTGGAAGGAAAGTAGAACTCGACGAGGTTGTCGAACCTTCTCTCAAAATTGCGAGTAGCGCAGCATCGGAAGAAGTTCCTGTGGTGCCTGCACCAATAAGAGAGGAAGCTAATGATGGTGATCATGAAACTTCGGTTGAAGTTGCTACAGAGCCTCGGAGGTCAACGAGAACTCGTACCACTCCAGATTGGTATGATCCCGTTATGAGTGTCATGTTGGTGGATAACACCGATGACCCCGAGACATATGAGGAAGCGATGATGAGCCCTGATTCCAATAAATGGCAAGAAGCCATGAAATCCGAGATTGGATCCATGTACGAAAACCAAGTATGGACTTTGGTGGACTTACCGGATGGCCGGAAGGCTGTCGAGAACAAATGGATCTTCAAGAAGAAAACAGATGCTGATGGTAATGTTACTGTCTATAAAGCTCGACTTGTCGCAAAAGGGTTTCGACAAATTCAAGGAGTTGACTACGATGAGACTTTCTCACCGGTAGCGAAGCTAAAGTCTGTTAGGATTATGTTAGCAATCGCTGCATATTATGATTATGAGATATGGCAGATGGATGTCAAAACAACATTCCTCAATGGAGATATTGATGAAGAGTTGTATATGATGCAACCCAAAGGTTTTGTCGATCCTAAAGATGCTAACAAGGTATGTAAACTTCAACGGTCCATCTATGGATTGAAGCAAGCATCCCGAAGTTGGAATCAACGTTTTGATAAGGTGATCAAAAGTTTTGGTTTTATACAAACTTATGGAGAAGCTTGTATTTACAAGAAAGTGAGTGGGAGCTCTGTAGCATTCTTAATACTATATGTGGATGACATATTGTTGATTGGGAATGATGTAGACCTTCTTAATAGTGTCAAGGAATATTTGAATAATAGTTTTTCAATGAAGGATCTTGGCGAAGCAGCTTACATATTAGGCATAAAGATTTATAGGGATAGATCGAAACGCCAAATATCATTGTCACAGAGTACATATTTGGACAAAGTTCTAAAGAGATTTGGAATGGAAGATAGCAAGAAAGGGTTCTTTCCCATGTTGCCCAATACAACCTTGAGTAAAACTCAAAGTCCGACATCGGCGGAAGATAGAGAAAGGATGAGTAAGACTCCCTATGCCTTAGCCATAGGATCTCTAATGTATGCCATGCTATGTACTAGACCCGACATTGCATATGCTGTTAGTTTAACTAGCAGATATCAAAGTGATCCAGGAGTGGATCATTGGACAGCGGTCAAAAACATCCTTAAGTACTTGAGAAGAACTAAGGATATGGTTCTTTCTTATGGAGGTGATGAACAGCTCGTTGTTAATGGTTACACCGATGCTAGTTGGAACACCAATCCGGATGATTCTAAATCACAATCTGGATACGTATTTATTTTGAATGGTGCAGCAGTTAGCTGGAGGAGTGCAAAGCAAAGCGTTGTGGCGAGATCTTCAACTGAATCGGAATACATGGCTGCTTCGGAGGCTTCACAAGAAGCGATATGGATGAAAGAGTTCATTACAGAGCTGGGTGTGGTTCCTAGTGCGCTGGACCCAATGTCTATCTACTGTGATAACATGGGCGCCATAGCCAATGCGCAAGAACCAAGGTCACACAAGAAGCTGAAGCATATCAAGCTACGTTTTCACGCTATTCGAGAACATATCCAAGATGGGGATATAAAGATTTGCAAAGTACACACAGATCTGAATGTGGCGGATCCGTTGACTAAACCTCTCCCGAGGGCAAAACATGACCAACACCAAACTGCCATGGGTGTTTGGTATATTACCATGTAATCTAGATTAGATGACTCTAGTGCAAGTGGGAGACTGTTGGAGATATGCCCTAGAGGCAATAATAAATGTGGTTATTATTATATCTTTGTGTTTATGATAAATGTTTACATTCATGCTATAATAGTATTAACAAGGAAACATTGATACTTGTGTGATTTGTAAACTTAATTTGAAGTCCCTAGTATAGCCTCTATACATCACTAGCTTGTTGGTTGATAAATGATTGTGGTTTCCCTGTCATGAACATTGAGATGTTATCAGCAACAAGATCATATCGTTAGGAGAATGATATGGTGGACATACTCCTATAGATAAGTGTAGCATAAAGATCAAGTCATTTTAATAGTTCAATTGCTATATGCTTTCTGATACATAGTAACCTAATTCCTTCGACCATGAGATCATGCATATCACCTTTACCGGATGGATGCTTTGATGACATCAAACACCACACCGTAACTGGGTGGCTATAAAGGTGGCATTGAGTGTTCGGAAAGTATTGGTTGAGACACATGGATCAAGAGTGGGATTTGTCCATCCATATGACGGATAGATATACTCTGGGCCCTCTCGGTGGAATGTCATCCAATTAGCTTGCAAGCATGTGACTGGCTCACAAGGGATCACATATCACGGGAACGAGAAAAGAGTACTTATCGGTAACGAGGTTGAACTAGGTATGCAGAGATACCGACGATCATAACCTCGGATAAGTAAACTATCGTGAGACAAAGGGAAATTGGTATCGTATGTAAGTGGTTCATTCGATCGCAAAGTAATCGTAGAAATATGTGGGAGCCATATGAATTTCCAGATTCCTCTATTGGTTATTGTTCGGAGAAGTGTCTCGATCATGTCCGCATAATTCACGAACCGTAGGGAGACACACTTAAGGATTCGACGTTGTTTGAGTAGTTATGGTATTATGAGAAAGAGACCGAATGTTGTTCGGAGTCTCGGATGGGATCCGGGATATCACGAGGTGATCCGGAATAGTCCGGAGAATAAGATTCATATAAGGAAAGTCCCGTTTCGGAGTTCGGGAATGATTCCGGTGTTTTCATCGGGAATGTTCTAGAAGGTTCCGGAATGTACGGCACTCCGGAGGGGAAGGGGTACATGAGTGTGTCATTATAAGTTGGAATGATTGCATCATGTACTAAGTGTATTCGCTGTCCAAAATAAAGGGTTTATTCAAATCCTAAATTGAAAAGTCAAACGGCTAGTTTGAAAGTCAAACGGCAAGTTTTGGAAAGTGGAAAAGAGGAGGGAGTGTGAAACTGAGTTGGGGAGGGACTCCCCTCCCTCCCCTTGGCTGCCGGCCCCTCCACCTATATAAGGAGGGGCAGGGCTCCCTCCTAGGACACACAAGTCCCTCACCTCAAACCCTAGAAGCTGCAGCCCTCCATAGCCGCCGCCACCACCTAGGGTTTTGCCCTAGCCGCCGACTTGGGGGTCCCCGGAACCCTAGCCGCCGGCTCTAGTCCCTCCTCCTTGGTGTGTCTAAACCCTAGATCTCCGAGGAGCTCTCTCATACTCCACCATACTCGCTCCGGCTTAAGGCGAAGCCCTGCGAGATCTCCCCTCTACTTCCGGTACCACGCCGTTGTGCTGCCGGAATCGCGAGGAGAGTGCTACAACCTCCGCTGCCTGCTGGAACAAGGGAGAGGAAGGTCTTCGTCGAGTACCGAACGTGTGACCGACTGCGGGAGCGCTGCCGAAACGCAGCGCCGGAAGGATCGTCTACGCGATCTTGAGATCGGGAAGAGTACGACTACATCACCCACGAGAATCCGCTCTCGTTAAACACTTTGGAATCTTCGAGGGTAAGTTATTCCATCGACTCGTTGCTACAATCTAGTAGATAGATCTTGGCTTGTTTGTTTGTATGCGATAGAAATTTTTTGTTTTCCATGCTACGAAACCCTACAAGGCGCGCTACAGATCTGGCGCTCTCGAGCCCCAGCCAGCTGCAAGGTCACCCTTTGGCTGGCTGTGAGAAACAGGTGCTGGACTGCCGATAGGCTGAGCCGTCGCGGGCTGCAACACCCAGCGGCATGTCCTTTCTGCGACCAGTGTGGTGAATCCATTGACCATCTCCTCATGGGTTGTGTCCTTGCTCGTGAGGTGTGGAGCACCTGCCTTGGCTGGTGGGGCAAGAGTCAGTGGCTGCCCGAGCATGACACAAAGTTGGTCGAGTGGCTTCAGGGCAGGCTTGGTGGAAAAGGCCGTGAACGCGATCTCTGGACGGAGGTTTCTCTGGTGTGTTGGACGCTCTGGCGGCACCGGAATGACGTCGTCTTCGAGGGTGCCTCTCCCTCGGCCGCAGTGGTCATCCAGAAGATCTCCGAGGAGGCAAGCTTGTGGATAGCTGCGCAGCTCTTTCGAGACTGCTTGAGTCAGGTAGATAGGTGGAGATGTCGCGAGTAGTTGTCTAGTGTTTGTGTGCTATCTCGAGGTAGCGTGGTTGCGCTCAGGGCGCCTATGCCGCGGCGTGTTTTAAAACTTGGCCGCTTGACTTGTCCTTGGGCGTTGTCTGTTAACATGTGTGAGAGTCCCTTGGTCCGGGCTTTCAGAAAAGCTCAACTCGATCTGCCACAATGTCAGTTTGAGCTCTGGGTCCCTCCATGTTTGGTTGGGCAACTCCATGATCGTGACGCGGATCAGGTTACGGAAGCATGTCATTTCCGGGATGAATTTTAGGTTGCTTTGCTTCCTGGGCATGCTTTGTGTTTCCTGATGTACACTGCAGGAACATCTCGCTTTCATCACCCATGCTTCTTCCCGATCGAAGCTCGCTCGGCTTCGACACGATTAGCGCCGATGCAGCATGCTTTCTTGCTCGCTGTCGCGTCCAGCCAAGACAAGACAAGCCCAAACTGTTTTTAGTTTTGCCAGTTGGAACGAACGAAGCAACGAACCGCCAACGGCCTCGCGGTGTGGCGTCGCTTCGCAAGGGTCTTGCGAAGCGGCGACGAGGCCCATCATTGCATTCCTTGCCTTCCTCCCTGGGCCTGGAGTGGAGATCTGACCGACGAAACACGTCTGATCGATGCTGCGAACCTTCCCGGCGACGGGCGACTCGCGCACGACACGGGACGGACATGTGCTTGCTTCTCGCGCTACTCCTCCTCGTGCCTGCCCATCAACATCCTGCCACTTGCAAGGCTAAACACACGTTGGTTCATTTCATCTGCTCTGATCTGATCTGATCTTCCACGCACACCCAGCCGCCCGCAACCACTCCATCATCGCATACTTCGGCTCCCGATCCAAGTAGGCACCCACGGCAGGCTCTGCTAATTAATAAGGTACTCCTACATACAGTACCATCAAAATATGCAACCGATCAACTACTGCCGCCATTTTTCTGTTCTTGTTCTGGCTTGCTTTCGTAGTAGGAGTACTGTTTTGAGATTAACTAATTAAGCCGCATTTTATCTTCCCTTGCAATGCATATATATCTTCGCCCCTGTCCTGTCGACGCCGCGTTTTCTTGCGCATGCCTTAGACGTTAATCAATCGCGGTCGGCGTCGGGTCAATCACACACATTTATGTTTCTCTACTACGCGTAGGGGGGACACGCTACGGACGCCACAAGCCGACCAGCTCACAGAAATAAGAAACCAAGATAGAGGTCGTCGCTTGCTAGTAGTACTAATTTTTCCACAAAAAAAAAACAGTACTACTGTAGTAATGCATTTTTTTCATACAGCTAACCCAACTAATTTTCAAATTAAATTCCGTAATTCCAGCAGGGAAAAAAAGGGAGGAACGAACGGAACGAACTGATCAAGCCTGGAAGAAGAAGCCAAGATAGAGGTCGTCGCTTGCTAGTAGTATAAGGAAGGATACAGACGATGAGGAAATGGAAGAAGAAGCTGGGCCACACCCTCTCCCGCTTCGTCTCCCGCAAACCCCCATTCAATCTCGCCAACAAGCCCAGGCCAGACGACCTGTACGCACCTCCCCCGCCGCCACCGCCACCTCCGCCGCCACCGCCGCCGCCGCATTCCTCCTACCCGATCCCGCCCCCGCCGCAGCTCGCAATGGGGCACGGAGGCCGCCCCGCGCCGCCGACCCCGGGGGGCCACGTCTTCCCGCAGGCGGCATCCACGGTGCTCCCGGACCCGGCCCGCTTCTTCGCGCCGGGGCTCCTCTCCGCGCCGCTCCCCACCAACTGCTTCTTCCAGAACTTCACGCTCAAAAACGGCGACCAGCCCGAGTACATCCACCCATACTCCGTCCGCTCCGCCGCCGCGGCCGGACTGACCGTCTGCTACCCGACCCGGAACCACTCCCCGACGTTCGACATCCAGACCTTCGCCGCCGACCTCACCGTCTCCTCCCCGACCGACGCCTCGTCCGCCGCGGGCGCGCCGCACAAAGTCGTCGCGTTCGACGACCTCTCCGTCACGCTCGACTTCTCCCCGTCCCTGCGCGCCTTCCTCGTCCGCGGCTGCCCATTCGTCACCGTCGCCACCGCCGACGCCGCGGGGCCCGTCGACCTCGCGTTCGCCTCCGTGCACGCCATCCTCGAGGCCGCGCCCTGCGACGGCGCCGCGCCTGGCACCAAGTGGCGCCTCCGGATGAACAGCGGCCAGACATTCCTCCTCTACGCCTCCGCGCCCATCCAGCTGTCGCAGACCAGCGTCACGCGGCTCGCGGCGCCAGGGTTCTCCGGCGTCATCCGGATCGCGTGCCTGCCGGACGCCGCCATGGAGGCGGTCCTGGACCAGTACAGCCGGTGCTACCCGACGGGCGGGGAGGCCGCGCTCGGCCGGCCCTTCTGCGTCGACTACACGTGGCGCAAGCAGGGGTCGGGGGAGCTCCTCATGCTCGCGCACCCGCTCCACCTCCGCCTGCTCTCCCAGGAGGACTGCTCCGTCCGCGTGCTCGACGGCTTCAAGTACCGGAGCATCGACGGCGACCTGGTCGGCGTCGTCGGCGATTCCTGGGCGCTCAGGACCGACCCGCTGTGCCCCACATGGCACTCCACCCACGGGGTCAACGACGACGGGGTCAGCGAGGTCGTGGCCGCGCTGGGCAAGGACGTGGACAGCCTCGCTTCCAGCCCCATCACCACCACGTCCTCCTACTTCTACGGGAAGGCGGTCGCCAGGGCGGCGAGGCTGGCGCTGATCGCCGAGGAGGTCGGGTGCCCCGACGCCATCCCGGCGGTGCACAAGTTCCTGAAGGCCACCGTCACGCCCTGGCTGGACGGCAGCTTCCAGGGGAACGGCTTCCTGTATGACCCCAAATGGGGCGGCCTCGTCACCAAGCAGGGGCTGCAGGACTCCGGCGCCGACTTCGGCTTCGGCATCTACAACGATCACCACTACCATCTGGGGTACTTCCTGTATGCCATCGCCGTGCTGGCCAAGATCGACCCGTCCTGGAGGAGGAAGTACATGTGCCAGGCCTACTCCATGGCTGCCGATTTCATGACAGTGTCGCGCAAGTGCGGCGCGAGCTACACCAAGCTGAGGATGTTTGATCTCTGGAAGCTGCATTCCTGGGCGGGAGGCCTGACGGAGTTCGGCGACGGGCGCAACCAGGAGAGCACCAGCGAGGCCGTGAACGCCTATTACTCTGCCGCGCTCCTCGGGCTGAGCTATGGGGACACGCATCTCGTGTCTGTCAGTGCCACGCTCACCGCGCTCGAGATGCTGGCGGCGCAGACATGGTGGCATGTCCGGGAAGGGGAAGGGATCTACGAGGACGACTTCAGCAGCAGCAACCGTGTCGTCGGGGTGCTGTGGGCGAACAAGAGGGACAGCGGGCTCTGGTTCGCGCCACCGGAGTGGAAGGAATGCAGGCTGGGCATCCAGCTCCTGCCGCTGCTGCCCATCAGCGAGGCTCTCTTCCCGGACACCGGGTTCGTCAAGGACCTGGTGAGCTGGACCACGCCGGCGCTGGCGAGGGACGGCGTCGGAGAAGGGTGGAAGGGGTTTGTGTACGCGCTGGAGGGGATCTACGACAAGGAGTCGGCACTGACCAAGACCAGGGCGCTGTCATCGCACGATGACGGCAACACGCTAACGAACCTTCTGTGGTGGCTCCATAGCCGTGGCAATGCCGAATCCAGCAGGTGCTGCTGGTATCGCCAGTACGGCCATTGACGGCGCTGAGTATGAGTTTCAGGCAATGTGCGCCTGCAGCGGCTGAAATGCCTGGGTTTCAGAGTTGGGGAGTTGCTGGTTCACTGAAAGAAGATACAGAGTGGTTTGTTCATATTGTGCTTTGAACATCAATACATCACGAATTCACGATGTTATACTAGTACTCTTTTCTTACTTGAATAAATCTAGTAGTTGCTGCCACGGATGTTTATATATACCAAATTTATACGGAGGTTACATACATTGTGCTCGAAAGTTTCAGTTTGCTGCTGTGTACAACATACGTTTGCCCGGTTCAGTTTGTTGCTGTTATAATTGAGTGATTCAGGCAGACAACCTGGATGCCCCGTATAGTTTTTTTGACACCATTCAATCAGAATCAATGATCTAGCTGTTGCAACCCATAGACAGAGCTAAAAGCAGACCTTGCTTCAGGGGCCAGGGCCATAGCTTCAGCCGTTAGGGCGTCATGAGCGTGATCAATTCTTGTGTTAGAAGCAGCAATGAAATTACCTCCACTATCGTGTATGACTGCTCCAGTGGTTCCCTGTAAAGCATCCTCGTCAAACGATGCATCTACATTTACTTTTCATATGATCTGATCGGGGTCTCGACCATCCACCTCTCTTTGGTTTTTGCCCTGGGTGCGCTAATAGAGGATGTCTGCACCGTTTCACCATTCACAGTCTGACGTATCTCCCACCACGTACCAACAAGGAACAGCATAAGTTTCTGAAAAGATCACTTGACCCAGAATCGCATTGCTGGTTTGTTCCGTGCAAAGTAGAGACTCCAACACTACTCTTCCTCTCAAAAGCATGCCTCCGATATCTTCAGGTCCATGCCAAGGTGTTTCCATATGGCAATTACGGCGGCGACGGTGGTGGGGAGAGGTGGAGCTGGAAGTGGGAGGCGATGCAAGGGAGGTCAGGGCGCTCGGAGGGCAAGGTGGGGAGGCTCGACGGCGGCGACCAGGAACGGACGGCGCCGCCAGGAGAAAGAAGTCTATATAACCCCCCTATGTTTCAGGTTTTGGACAGAGAACACCCCTATGTTTAAAGTGGGGTATATAGCCCCCCTAACTATCTAATACCGGGTAAATTACCCCCTGATGCATTCGTAGCAGTATTGGAGTTGTTTCCCTGACGTGGAGGCGGTTTTGGACAACAAGGACCAGACCACCGTGGAGTTGGAAACATGGTTCGGTTGGTCTAATCTCCCTCTCTTCTTCCGCTCACAAAGTCCTGATCGAGATCCTGTCAGCGCCAATTCCTCCACCCAGCCAACCTGCTCGCCGCCGGCACAGCTTCTGTCGGCTCCCACTGCCTGCTGACGCCGGCTTCCAAGCCTCGCCTCCCTTGGTCACCGGCGCAGCCGAGACGCCCTCGTGCTCCCACCGCTGCGTGTATCCGTTGTCTATTGCCGGAGTGTTCACCACCGCATGACCTACTAGACTCCACCGGTGTCCGTATGCATGAACAGGAGTTTTTCTGTTGCAGTTGCTCACTTGTAGTAGTAGGCAGCATGGCCGTGTTAGAAGCATGTATACATGCCAATTTGCACACGATCCTTAAAGAAATAGAGATCTCTGATTGGACCTTGATTCTTGATCAAGTGTTTGGAAGGTGGCGTTTATACGTCTGATCCTGTATATGAACACGATCACCATCAGATTGATGCCCAAGACGTCCAGTAAGCCTGCAGTGGGGTTGGCTGCCACTCGCTGGGCAGGCAGGGAGAAGTCTGAATCAGACATTTAGCTGGGAAACTACCGACTTTCTGCATACTCAGGTCGGGTGGCTCGCCGCCATGCGCAGCTGCTGACGAGGAATGCTCCGCTCTTCATGAGCTTCACTTCAGCGGTTTCTCTGCGCAACTGAAAAACATCCACCAAGCAAAACAGCCTCTCACGGACGGGAGGGGCTTTGTGTCCGGTTTAGCAAAGTTACTAGTAATTATGGTGCGGCTTAGCTGACTTCGATGTCTATAAAAAATATGTACAATTGGTAATGGCTTCGGCAGTAATCTGGCATGCTTTGCTTCTATGGTGTAGTAAAATCTTTTATTCTCCTGATGTCTACCTTGAAGTATACATCACACTGTTAACTGTCAAAAATATAAGTAGCGTTGCATTGCTCTACAAACATGATAGCTAAATAAAAGAGATCAATGCCCATGGTACAATAGTAGGCGTCGACAGAAATACATCTTTGTGCAGGACTGCATGCTCTCTGGTTCACCTACTTCTTACTTTTGGCCCAACTTGAGTGGCTGCTAAGGATGGAATTTTATGTTCGCTGCAAGGAGAAGAGTTTAGAATCAGTGTCATGCGATCGTAGGAAAGTTCTCTTTTATTTGCTTGAAAAAGTATATCTTGAGAGTTTTACCTGGCAACATGTAGCTTCTCGCTTTCGCAGGAATAATCCTTGGTTGCTTGTTTTCTTCTTATGCGCACCACTGGAGTAATACAGATTGTGCAAAACAGGACCAAGTGTAACAATTTTTATGCAAATTATTCCGTGAAATGAATGTAAAATACATATTTATCTGATGCCACAACAAAGTTTTTGAATATACCTGAGTCTGTCATCTGAATAGTAATACTGGGCATTGGCAGAACAGTGCTTCATGTAAAGTAAATACTGCAAAGAGGAAGTCCTAGAGTAAACTGTGTAGTAATGGCATATTGGTATTTTGACAACCACATGGTTTCTTCATGCAAATTTGTCCTATATTACCCCCCGAAATTCCTAAAAGATAGTATGCACTAAAGATCACATACTCAATTAGTCTCTCAAGTTTTATCAAAATTAAAGGACTTGCACGATCACATATTTTGTTAGCTGGCTTACAATTTGTAACATCAAGGAGTAACAATCGGAAATATATACCTTATAAACGATTACCAATATGCATCTCTTCTTAAGTACAACTCACAAAAATAGCTTATAACTAATCGGCTATGATTTAAATTCTTAGCGTAAGCAACCATCATGAGTCTTGCCATCAAATAACAGACATTTCCAAAAACAAATTTCAGCAATGATTAGATGGACAACAAAAAAGGGTAGTTAGTACTTAATGTATAATTATATTATATCAAAATTTGCTCCAGTTGCTCGAAAACTTGCGCAAAGAACGGGTAACAACATATGCATATTAGAAGACAGGCTACGAACACTAGCTTGAAATGTTCAGCAAAAATAATCCCTAGATGAACATAAGCAATTCATGAGTTAGTATACATAATTCTTATGTTGCTGAAATTGCATCTATCACACCTGGCATCAATTGAGCTTACTCTGAAATCCTTGTAGATTTGAGAACAATGCAGACTTTATCTTAGTAATGAGCAAGCTGTAGTAAGAACAATTAGAATGTCTAATGATGCATATAGTTCAAGTTTAGTGTCATAGAAACTTCAAAAGTACGCAACCAGAGAGCGGCTGAAAAAGAATAATAAGTTGACTTACATTGTTGATGCGGTAATCTAGTAAAATTTTCCAAACTGATGAGTTGGTCTGTGTTCCATTGTGTGAACCTATGGAATAATATCTTACCATAGAAAGAAAACACGTATGAACACATTTTGCTTCCTCTAGCTAGTTATCTCTAATAGTCTAGTCTCTGAGCTAAAAGTTCGAGGCAAACCTCAATCTGTAGAGCTACAATTTTTCTCATGTACAACTGGTACAGAATAAAGGAATTCTAGTAGAGCAACAATGAATACTTCAACAATTCTTCCCATATCCATAACTGCGACCACAACACTTAAATACTATAATTAGAACACAGCATGAAAATTAGTGTTTTCATGCAACACATTTTTTGTCCAATTATTAGCTCAACGTAGCTTTACCTCCGATAGTTAAAATCGGACCAACCATACAGATAGTTCAACTATCTTTTCCTTTTAGTTAGCGCTGGTCTAGTGTCTCAAGTGAAGGCGCTGCTTGAACGACACTCGTGGTTACAAATTTCCAATTTAACAATTAAAAAAAACTTCAAGTATTTAGCCAGAAAACCCATAAAATCCATTTTTTTGTATAATTTACCGACTCAAGCTAGACAAATTATAGAGTAGATATGCTAGTTAAAGAGCATTGCCAACTTTCAATCGCCACATACTAAAGAATGAACCCTCTTACACCACGCTTGGTATTTCCGTACAGGGTGTCCAGAATACCTGACTAAATCAGTAATCAGTAAAAGACTAAACTGTCCTTTCAAGGTAACGACGATAACAATGATAGAGCTTAACTTCAATTGAACCATACGGTTGACGATGAAGTAATCTACACACTACCAAATGCAAGGTGGAGTTGCCATACCTGGTGTAGACGTAAATCCATCAGGGAGGGCCAAATTTCCTGTAAATATCGTTGTTTGGGCATTTTCTCGAACATGTGGAAGGTGTAATATGCCTGCAGTTTGATTGATTCATCTGCAACAACATGAGCACAACATGCAGCTGCCATCAAATTTGGAGAGCCATGACCAAAAATATTGAAGATGCTCACATCACACGCAGGTGTTTGCAAGAGGAGGTGCTTCTTCCCGCCGACGCCACTCTCCCCCAGAGCTACTGCCTGATTCTGCTTCGGCGGCACGAGATGTGGAGGCCGAATTTGCTACAGCGCATCGAGGAGCGAGGTGTGGTGGAACACCTTGCTGGAGCATACTCGGCTTCCACCAGAAAGAGATAGATGAATGGGAGGAAGAGGCCGGAGAGCCACCCTGGAGCTCGTCCACTCCCGGACGGAAAGCTGCTCCTATTTTGCTGTCATCTGCTCTAGAATCAGCCAGCAGCCCCGTGGCTCCGTGCGTGAGGCGGCAACATTCACCGGCCCCCGATCCCGTCGATGGCGCTCCTTGGTGAGGGGCAACACATTGGATTGGTAGCACTGCTAGAGAAAGGCGAGGACCTACCCCTCCCACTGCAGCTTGAGTTCCTCCACCTAGTCGATCTCCACACACGGTTGCCGGCCGCCGGCCCATCGAACGCCTCCAGCCGGTTTCCGCATCCAGCGACGACCACGCCCCGCTCCCGCGCCCGGCGGAGGGAGGGAGAAGGAACTGGACCAGCATCGTGCGCGGTCCAAGTCGGTGAGCACCTGAAGGGCCGGCGCGCCGGCCTAGCGAGCCTCCCCACCCCCAGGCCACAGCTCTTCTACTGCGACGACGATAGTGGCAGATCAACCGCGGGTGGGGTGACTGCAGAGGGGGAGTGGGGGAGCGGTTGAGGAGGAGGGAGGGGTAGGCCTAGGTGGGGGCGGTGGTGGATGGGATGGGAGGAAGACGTGTTCGTCGCGAGGGGCCATCCACCGCTTTGACCGAAGCACCGTACTGTTTGTTTTTTGAACTCTTTTTTTTAACTCGGCGGCCACGGTACTGTAGATGCGCTCTATAGTGACAGAAGCTGATTTGGTGCCCTAATCGATCGCTGAAATGTTTAGCTTTCATATATGTAGTGATGGGGGTTATGTGTCCCACTTTAAACTTAGGGGGCTCTCTGTTCCAAACCTGAAACATAGGGGGGTTAATTGGACTTCTTTCCCGCCAGGACATGGCCAGCGACAGTTAACTGAAAGTTTCAGTTAACTCTGAACTTAACACTCGGACATGAAGAAATTCAGAAAGGCATTGTGAGGGCTGTGAGGATCAGAATTGGATGAGGTTTTTACCATTGGAAGTTTCACTAAAAAAACAACTTTTATGTTTTAAAAGTTTTGCCAAAAGAAAAAGTTGGTGCATGTAGAAAAATTTCAAATTCCAAAACAGCATGAATGCATTCATCAAGAAATATTAGAGTTGTAAGGATCCAAATGAGGTGGGTTTTCTTTGGTGGATGAAGTGATCAAATTCCTTCAGCTTTCATGCTTGAAGTTTTCCCAAAATCCAATCTTGGTCTATATAGAAATTTGAAAATCTAAATCCGCTGAAATTCAATTTGAAAATTGAGCAAGCAAATGCAAAGTATTTGAACCCGTCGTTTTATATGTTGTTGGAGTGGACCTAAAGCATCCATTTTGGGCAGTTCCCAATTTTAGAAAAATGGTTTGTGTGGCTTGCTTTTATATTTGAAGAAGGTTTAGACAGAAACTTCACTAGGGTTTTAGAGAGGTTTGGTACAATGTACCTATCAAATATTTTTTTTGCATATTTGAGCTATATATGCCCCAGGGGCCATCCTCTATTTTTGGTGGATTTTTCAGAAGTATTTAAGAAGTACTATTTCCTTTGGAAAGCTAGGTTTGAAGGAATTTCTTTTAAAAGAAAAGAAAAAATAGGAAAGGTGTGTTTTATCTTGGGAAAATAATCATGGGTCAACTCACTTGCAGCTTGACAAGTTCAAAGTTCAATTTCAACTTCAACTTTTCAAGTTAGGCCATGGCTTGAGAACTTGAGAAGAGGCAAAAGGAAAATAGAAAATTCAAATGGGGCCAAAATATTTGGGTTTTGAGAAAACTTTAAGAAGGCCAATTTTGGGGTTGTTACGTTAAGATCTCAGCCTTTGTACTTTCGAAGCACTCTGTCGTTGGATTGTCCATTCCACTCGTATCCATGTATAAAATCTTGTGCTCTTTTTTGAATATCTTGAGACGCTCTTTTCTCTTCTTCAAGCTTGCAACGCACTAACATATTCGGCGTATTTCTCCCTTGAAAGGATCGTATGGGCACCTAGAGGGGGGCTGAATAGGTGCTACTTTAATTTTTTTTCTTTTTCAAATTAGGGTTTGACAAGAAAGGTAAATTCTCTAGATTATGCAACTATGGTGAATTTATCTATATGTCAACCATGTAATGATTATCACAACTCTAAGCAAGAATAAGTAAGTAAAGTGCGGTAAAGGATAGAAGTAACCAAAGGAGTGGACGCGGAGACACAAGGATTTGTTTCCCGTAGTTCCTTCCTTTTAAGGGGAAGTACGTCTACGTTTGGAGAGGGGGTGGTTTCAAACCACCGACGCCACGAGAGGCCTCCCTTGTTCTCCGATGAACCTAACCCCAACGGGCTCGATCCACCTTCCACTATATCGGCAACCTTCGAGGTGGAAGCCGGCACCTTTACAACAAGTTCGGGGCACACATCCATAACTTAATTGGAGGCTCCCAAATACAAGCAAGTTGTCAAGACAAATCAAAGATAAGCTTGTAAGAACCAAATCAAAGTTAGGGTTTCCGATGAAACACTAGAGCTTGGGGGCCCTCACGTGAATGAGAGGGAAATGAAGATCTCTCTTGGTGAAGATGTAGATCAAGGCCTCCTCCTTCGATTCTCCAAAGATCAATGACTTTGGATGGTTGGATGAAGAGATCTTGTGGATTTGGTGGCTCTAATGGAGTTGGTGTTCTTGAGCAGCTCGAGCAACTTGAGGAGGAAGATAAGGGTCCCTTTTTATAGGCAGCCCCCTCCACGAAACGTTTTCTGACCGTTGGAGAAAAGTAAGTCCGGAGACTCCGGTCTGCAGACTGGAGACTCCGGTCTACACCGGAGATTCCGGCCAATCTCCGGACCAGCCTCCGAACCGCCCATGTGAATGACCCAGGCCTTCCACGACCCAACAAGACCGGAGACTCCGGTCTATCAACACCGGAGACTCCGGACTGATCCAGCACTGGAGACTCCGGAGTATCCTCCGGAGCAGGCTCCGGACCCCCTGTCAGAATGTCCCAGCCCAGATCCTGAAGTCACCACCGGAGACAGATCCGGAAACTCCGGACCACACCGGAGACTCCGGTCTTGGCAGACCGGAGACTCCGGTATGGAGTTTCCAGAACTGTGACACATGAGTGTGGTCTTTTCCCAAGAGTGAGGGTGATTTTCATTTATCATAATACCAACCTGTGGACAGTGACAAACTGTAAAATGATCTACTTGTTGTTAACGAACACCAAAAGTGATTATGACAATAAATGCCCTTTCAATCTCTCCCTTTTTGGTGTTCGATGACAACAAGTGATTTGCATGGAATAAAAAAATATATGGGGCTCCCCCTGACTATGTGCAGTAAGATAATTAAGTAAATCATGCAAGGTAGATAGTATCAACGGTAACACACATAAATCTCACATGAGTTACGATAGATAGTGCACACAAGCACATAGTCACACACATGAACAACAAATAACACACATGAAGTTCAAGTTCGAATATGGCAAATAAAATTAGATAGTAGCAAATCCAAAGCCCAAACCCATGCAGAGCGATGAGAATGTCTTCTCCCCCTTTGGCATCGAGACGCCGAAAAAGGGAAAAGACCTAAACTAGCGCCCCAACAACTTAGTAGTCATCGTCATCCTCGGCATCCTCATCCTCATCCTGGTCATCACCACCCTCATCATAGTCATCATCATCGTATTCAGGGACAACAAGCCCTTTGCCGTGAGGGTGAGAGGAGGAGGTACCCTGGTACCCGAAACCGGAGGTGACATCAGCAAATGTTTTCCAATCCACCAGACTATCCTGTTGGGCATTCCATGCCCCAAATGAGAGTGTATGATCAGACTCTATGGACTGCTGGGCCCCATGCTCATCATTGTATTCATCCTCACCTTCCTCATTATCCTCAGCACCCTATTCCTTGATCTCTTTGAGGAGCTTCTCAATGCGACGGTTGCTTCGGTAGGATGCATGCTGCTGCTTACGGTTGTCAACGTTCATGCAACAAAGGTTCCTCTCCTAAAAGCTGGCCTTCTTGACCCGCTCATGCACATAGTCTCGAGTCATAGTAGGCATAGGGGCATTGGAGGCATTCTTCCTCCAAACTCTAGGTGGGGAGGGAACCCTCTCAGTCTCAATCTCCTCATCATCATCCCCATAGCGACGCCTCAGAGCAGGCCCCATACGCCCCTTCTGCTGCAGTGTGACCAGAGTGTACTTAGTGAGGTGTGGTGGTATGCCATATGGAGAATCATGCTCCTAGGAGTTGATGAGCCTCATAACCAAAGGTGCATATGGAGGAGATTTCTTGTAAAGAATGGCATGGAACATCTCCTCGAAAATAAAGTCCATCACATCAATAGGTGTTGCCTCAGGTCCAGCATTGAAGGTCCGGTGAGTGTGGTACAGAAGGTTGACAGGCCCACCCCTAATTGCATCATCATTCCCAGCACTTGGTGCAATGGTATGACGGAAAATCCTCAACATAAGGTTGTAGAGGGTCTTGAGTCCCTTGGACCCCCCCCCCCCACAACACCATCATCATCATACAGAGGTGCCAGCTTCAACTTGTTCTCACCCAAAGCTGCAGAGTGCATACGCGGTCCAACGGGAGTGGATACTCCATGAAAGGTCTCAAAGATGATGTTGGCAAAGTCATGAAATGTGGCTATGCAGCGAGTAGTACCAGACATCCACACCATGGTCCTGTCAAGATTAGACCCAAACACTATGGTGGCATAGAACTGCTGTACAAGGTGGACATTGTAGTCTTCACGCAGCTCCATCAAGTTATACAGTCCCAACTTCTCACAGATCCATAAAGCACCATTGAAGTAGGGGCTGAGGCGCATTTTCTCAACACTCATGAACTTCTGAGGGCAGACAGGTGATTTGGTGAGCACACCATACACATCCTTCATGAATATAGCCTGTTCTTTCCTACGGTAATGAGGGTCATCACTGGTACGAGGCAGCGCATAGAAATCTATCTTTCTCAGCTCATGGTACTCCTCTTTTGACATTTTGGCTAAGGACTGAAGGTTGTCATATTTGGCCTTCTTGGCACGGTCCTCTTGTTCAGCCCTCTCCTGATCCCTCTTCAAGTAAGCTGCATCACGTGCCTGCTGTTTCCGGTTGGACGGAGGCACGATGAATTGACCCCGAGCTTCATCATAGCGAGGATTGCCCCTTTGGGACTTGGTCTTGGTACGACGAGGACGACTAGAACCATCACCTGTGAACATCAGTGAGGGAGATAGCATGGAGATGAGTATATATGTCCCAATAATGCAGTATAAGAGCTTTGATGCATTTCTGGTATGTTTTGATTCACCCAACACCGGAGTCTCCGCACCTCATACCGGAGTCTCCGGCTCAGACCGAAGTCTCCGGTCCTAGGGACCGGAGTCTCCGGTCTGGACCGGAGTCTCCGGATCTGGGTACAAAATCTCCGGTCGGGAGGCTCGGGCATGAGATGGGGAGATGCCTGTGGGGGTGAATCTAGCAGATCGGGCAATGCAACAAGGCTAAAGTACTAAAGTGCACGCAATCAAGTGATTCCAATGGATAAATCAGCACCAAACCTCAAAAACATATCTAGGGATGAACCCTAGGAGAAAAAAGTAGAGGGGAGGTACCAGATCTGTCCATGGGATCGATTCCTCCGGCGGGAATGACCCAATGGAGGAGGAAGGAAGATTGGTCGGCGGCACGGCGTATCCCGGGGGCTTCTTGACCTCCAGGGAGGAGTTTTGGAAGAGGAGGCGATGGGTTTGGAGGTAGGGGACGGGGTGAAGAATGAGGAACTGTTCTACCAGTTCACCCCGGTGCCCTTCTTTAAGTGGCAGAAACCATATAGACCGGAGACTCCGGCCACCGGAGACTCCGGTCCTCCTCGACCAAAAGTACCAGGACAGGTGTTTTGGGGACATATATGAGAGATAGACAATTTTAAGATAGAGAAAGGGCATGGGTTGAGACATCAAACTGTGAAGAACCAATCAAGAGCCATAGGAATTCACAAAAGCATTCAGAAAAGCTCCAAGAGACTAGAATCAAGCAAATGACAAACATGAGTAAGTACCAACCTCTCTAATGTGAGAGGGCGGTGGCCTAGGCCACCATATTTGAGTATACTCGGCTTGGCACCACAAAGATAAATCTTGGGT
This sequence comes from Avena sativa, assembly GCA_916181665.1. NCBI lineage: Eukaryota > Viridiplantae > Streptophyta > Magnoliopsida > Poales > Poaceae > Avena > Avena sativa. The sequence goes on along the minus strand of OV702283.1, from coordinate 405,544,039 downwards.
CCATTACCGAAACTCATCATTAAGCTCACATATCATAATATGATATTAAGAGGAATGAATTTGATTGCTTTGGGCATAATGGGGGAGGGACAGTCCAATCAATTAGGACCGCACCCCTATCTCCGTGCCTACACCTAAACCAAATATGGGTTGAAACATAGGTGAGAATGCAAGAAAATCAAGTCAAGCTCCTTGAATCTACGACATTTAGTTCATTCCTCAAATAGCAAAACCTTGCTTCATTAAGTGGCTTCGTGAAGATATCGGCAAGTTGATCTTTGGTTGACACATATGATAAATCAATATCACCTCGAGCAACATGATCTCTAATGAAGTGATGGCGAATCTCAATATGCTTTGTCCTTGTGTGATCCACCGGGTTGTAGGCAATCTTTATGGCACTTTCATTGTCACATAGAAGAGGCACTTTGTCTCAATGGACACCGTATTCCTTTAAAGTTTGCCTCATCCATAGCAATTGGGTGCAAGCACTAGCAGCTGCCACATACTCGGCTTCGGCGATGGAGAGAGATATACAATTTTGCTTCTTGGAATACCAACATACCAAGGAATTGGCAAGCCCCGGATGTTGATTTTCTATCATCCTTGTCACCCGCCCAATCCGAATCCGTGTATCCACAAAGAGCAAATGTTGAGCCTCGAGGATACCAAAGACCATAAAATGGGGTATGAACTAAATATCGAAAGATTCTCTTGACCGCCATTAAATGGCTTTCTTTAGGAGCCACTTGATATCTTGCACACACACCTACACTCAACACAATATCGGGTCTAGATGCACAAAGGTAAAGCAAAGAACCAATCATAGACCGGTATACCTTTTGATCCACATCTTTACCATTTGGATTTTGTTCTAGATGAGTCTTTGTAGCCATGGGAGTAGGAGCTCCATTTAAATCTTGCATTTTGAATCTCTTGAGCATATCTTGAGTATACTTGGCTTGATTGAAGAATGTCCCTCCTCTAACTTGCTTGATCTCAAAACGAAGAAATACTTTCAACTCCCCCATCAAAGACATCCGGAACCTACTAGTCATAAGCTTTGAGAATTCATCATCAAAAGCTTTGTTAGATGAGCCAAAGATAATATCATCAACATATATTTGGCATACAAAAAGCTCCCCATTGACTTTATTAGTAAAAATAGTGGGATCGATTTTCCCAACCTCAATTCCACGGTCAAACAATAACTCTCTAAGGTGCTCATACCACGTGCGTGGGGCTTGCTTGAGCCCATAGAGCGCCTTATCAAGTTTGTAGACATGGTTTGGGAAGTTGGGGTCCTCAAATCCCGGTGGTTGCTTAACATATACCAATTCATTTAGTGGGCCATAAAGAAATGCACTTTCTACATCCATTTGTTGCAACTTGAAGTTATGATGTGCCGCATAAGCAAGAAGGATACGGATGGACTCAAGGCGAGCCACGGGTGCATAAGTCTCTCCATAGTCAATGCCTTCAATTTGAGAGAACCCTTTTGCAACCAATCTAGCCTTGTTCCTTACTACAATTCCATTCTCATCTTGCTTGTTCTTGAATATCCACTTTGTTCCAATAACATTGCGGCAATCCTTTGGCTTCTCTACTAACTTCCATACTTTGTTTCTCTCAAAGTTGTTGAGCTATTTGTGCATAGCTTCTAACCAATCCGAATCTTCAAGAGCTTCCCACACTTTCTTTGGTTCAATCATGGAGATGTGTGCTTGGTGTTCACTGAACCTCTTCAATTGTGCTCTAGTGGAAATACCTTTCCTTAGGTCACCAACTACATTTTGTAGAGAGTGGTCTCTTAATTCCAACATTCTTTCCTTTCTAGCTTCGCGACGAGCGTGGATCTCCGTGTTGTTTCTTGGGGGACCCTCTTCATCATTTTGATCCTCGTCTTGACCATAAACTTGACCTTGATCATCATCGTAATCATTCTCTTCATTTAGAGGCAAATATTGACCTTGGTCTTGATCAAGTACTCTTCTAGCATCAATTTGTGCTTGTCTCAAAGAAGTTTGTACGGATCTTCCTTGAGTAATTGCCTTGGCACCACTTGACATCCTGGCGAATGAATCAACCTCTCCTTGACTAGAGTTATCACCATGATCATCATGTTGAGGGTCCACATCTTGTCTTTGACTTGAGTCATTATCCTCCTCGGGGGATGGAGCTTGTTGATGTTGTGAAGATGAGGGCTCCACTTGAGTGGAGCATAGTTCTTCTCGATCTGCCATAAGGGGTTCCTCAATGGGGCGGATATATCCCACACCCATTCTTCCTATGGCATCCTGAGGCATTTCATCATCTGCATCACAAGCATCAACACGCCCCCCTTGGGGACAATCATATTCTTCGAAGGTCACACTACAAGATTCTATGATGGCTCCGGAGAGCTTATCATAGATTCTATAAGTGTGAGATTCGAGACCATAGCCAACAAAAATACCCTCTAGTGCTTTAGACTCGAATTTGGACAAACGAACACCTTTTATGAGATAGAAACACTTACAACCGAACACCCGGAAGTAAGACACATTGGGCTTGTTACCGGTAAGTATTTCATATGGAGTCTTGTTGATTTCTTTGCGAAGGTAGAGCCGGTTTGAAGCATGGCAAGCGGTGGAGATGGCTTCGGCCCAAAAGTTGTATGGAGATTTAAACTCCGCCAACATGGTCCTAGCCATCTCAATAAGAGTCCGGTTCTTCCTTTCGGCCACACCATTTTGTTGAGGGGTGTATGCAGCGGAATATTGATGTTTTATCCCCTCATCACTAAGGAAATCATTCAAGGTGTAGTTCTTGAACTCGGTGCTATTGTCGCTTATTATAATCAACACGGGAACATTGTATTGCCGTTGAACCAAATTGATGAAGTCGATGAAGGTCTTTTGAGTCTCACTCTTCAACTTGAAGAAATAAACCCAAGATTATCTTGAAAAGTCATCAACAATCACCAAGCAATATTTCTTCCCACCAAGACCTGCATGAGATGGAGGACCAAAGAGGTCCACATGGAGGAGCTCCAAGATCTTGGTGGACTTGATGCGGTTCTTAGGCTTGTGAGGAGCATCATGCATCTTCCCTAGAACACATGCCCTGCAAACACGATCTTTGGCAAAGGAGACATTTTCTTTTAGTCCAACAATATGGCCCTCCTTGTGGAGACTTTGCAAAGTTCTCATATTGACATGGGCTAGTCGGCGATGACATAACCAACCCACATCGGCCTTTCCGAATAAGCACATCTCACTTGTAGTGGCTTGCCCCGAAAAGTCCACCACATACAAGTCATGTTCGACATACCCAACGAAAGCGACCTTGAGAGACTTGCTCCACATGATAACCACAAGATCATTATGTAAAAAGACGAAAAAACCCATCTTTCCAAGAGCACAGACTGGAAGTAAATTGTACCAAGGGTCTCAATAAGCATGACGTTCACGGGTGTAATGTCGTGAGCAACCACTACTTTGCCGAAACCCATTACCTTAGACTTTGACTTGTCGGCATAAGTGGCAGATATTTGATCATCATTTGGTCTTAGATCTTGAATAATAGAGTAGCTTCCGGTCATATGACTTGTGCAGCCACTATCAAGCACCCACTTAGACCCCCTGGAAGCATACGTCTACAAAAGATCAAACTAATTTTTAGGTACCCATTTTTCAATGGGTCCTCTTTTGTTAGCAACAAGGGTCTTGGGAACCCAAATAGACCAAGCAATATAACCATCATATGGGCCAACATATTGTGCATACACATCACCATAATAATCACGCATTAGAACATAATGAGGGTTAGCACTTCCCACAAAGTCATCATGAGTCATATTTTTACCACTTGTGGTCTTACTATCCACAATGGCCTTGTTGGTCTCTTGTGTGGGTTTGGCCTTCTTCTTGTTGTTGTTCTTCTTCTTAGTTTTGGAGACAAAACCAATGCCCCCTTTATCACCATTAGCCCTTTGCTTACTCAAAAGATCATCAATGGACTTGTTGCCTTGTGGAAATGTGGCCTTAGCAAGTTCCCCTTTCAACCTAGCATTCTCTTCAAGAATAGTTGTACTACTAGATGGAATGAAGTTACTAGGTGAAGGAATATTGGCCAATTGAGTTTGAAGCATTTCATGGGACTTTGTGAGTGACAAGAGTTCACTTTTCAAAGCCTTATGAGCCTTGTTAAGCAAGCTAAAGTCCTCGGAAAGTTTTTCATGAACCGCACCAAACTCAATCTTGTCCTTTTTAGCCCTTTTGTATTTAGCAATAGCATGATCACGCTCTTTGATGAGTTTGTTAACAATAATGTCGCTTGCCTCATCAAGCCCTTCAAGTTTTAATTCAAGAGACAACCTTGTTTCTTGTTCTTCTTCTAGAGCATTGTTTAAAGGCTCTAGCTCAATCATGTTATCATGCCCAAGTTTACATCTTACATCTAGTAGCTCTTGTGTGTGGGAAAGTTGATCTAAGATGTTACCAAAATGTATCTTAGCATCCCCTTGTAGGTTAGTCATAAACTCACCAAAAGCAATTACCCTTTTAACCTCAAGAGACATCTCATCATCAATTTCATCATTAGCTAAAGGAGTGGAGTGAGATGATGAGGATACCTCCGTTCCTCTTGCCATAAGGCAAGTGACGTTCTTGACGGGAGAATTCTCATTTGGAGAATCGAAGAGTGAGAATGTCGGAGTAGAAGTAGTGGCTAGAGCCGCCACACCATCTGGAGTTTCCTCTTCCTCATCTTCATCATCATCATTGTCGGAGGAGTATTCTTCATGAGTGATCAAGACGATTTCTCCCGACTTAGTTTTGATGGGATTCTTCTTGATGAAGGGTTTCTTGTAAGGTGCTTTGAGAGTTTTCTTCAACACGAGCTTACCCCCATGATCTCCCCTCTTCTCATAGGGGCAACTTGCCACAAAGTGATAGCGGTCGCCACAATTGAAGCAAGTTCTCAATCTAGTAGTGTTTTCTCTTTTCCCATTTGGGTTGCTTCTTCGTTGCATTTCCATCTTGGCCTTGGCGGGATTCTTCCAAAAGTTCTTTGCATAGAAGGCCATATATTGACTATGAGCAATCTTGACTTCATCGGGGTGGTCCATGGAGAGGCCTTCATCACTATCATCTTCATCCCCATGGTCCACAACTTTGGCCTTCAAGGCAACATTGACAACGTTGCTCATACCAAGGGCACGAGCACGGGCATCTTTGTCATTCTTTGCGGCAACTTTGAAGGTAGCCATCTCTTGCATAACTTCATTGGAGGTCATGAGATGGTATTTGTGTATTCCTTGAAGGCTCTTCAAGTCGGTGGGCTCAAAGGGCATGAGTGCACTCACATATTTTCCTTTTTTATCCACGCATCATCCACATGTGAGGCCCCCACGTTTCTAAAAGGGGTGGCTGACGAGGTTTAATCTCGTCAATGCCCATTGTTATGGACTTGGGTTTTGGAGAAGATGGGGATGCTGGAGATCGTGGCACGGTTAACAGACAAGCAACCAGGGGACACGGGATTTACCCAGGTTCAGGCCCCCAGAGGGAAAACCCTACTCCTGCTTGTCTGCTCTTTGATTATGGCGGAACCGAAGGTTACAGGGTGCGCAGATTCGATCTGGTGTGGATGCGTGTGCGAAAGTATGAGTTGTCCTAGGACGTGCCCTCCTGGCCTTTATATAGACTTAGACAGGTCCAGGGCATAGTCCTAGTAGGTTACAAGTTCTAGGGCGTTGCCCTTTCGAGTTTCCTATCTAAACTAGTCTTGTTCCCCAAGGATCCGAAGTCATCCTGGGCCTTGGTCACCCGAAAATCTTCATGGGCCAGCGTATATCCGCAGTGGGCCTTCCTTGGGCTGGACTAGGTATGCTGAAGTTACGTACCCATAGGGTATAACCATGTCAGTAGCCCCCGAGTGGTCAGTCGAATTGTAGATTCGGCTGAGGACTCTTCACTCCTTCGGGTACAACTCTGTCTTTCAAGAGAATGTGTAGGGTTGGCTGATACGTGTGCCTGACTCACCCGACGGATCAGGGTCAGTTAACTGTCTTAGGACGAAACAACACGATCTTCTTCAGGTTCGGGTCCCTGAACCCGGGCCTGGAACATATGCTGGTGTAATTCAACTCAGGCCGCGGAGGACTTACAGGAGAGGAATTCCAGTGATTTTAATTGGTGTACCCAACGCGTCCGTCAGGATTTTTCATCGTACCTGTTGGTACGGATTCATACTAGCAGAGCGCAGTCAGGTGCGTTGCCAGGCCATCAGATGATGTCTGTAGGTCTTATCTTTGCGTCGCAGACGCAGCATCCGAACATTTATCACCTCGGAGGTGTTTCGGGTGGCCAAGGAGATTGTTGCTCACTTAGCGTTTTATTGGGGCAGAGTTGCCAAAAGAGTTTTTGCATGCTGATCCGAAAGATCGCAGTCGAAGATTTCATAGGGTGCGCGACCAGCGCTCCCTATGGGAGTAGCCCCCAAGTGTCTGTTCGAGTCGTAGACTGGAACGGAGACTTTTTTAGTCCAGGCATTGTTTCAGTCATTAGGTCCGCAGGACTCGAAAATTTTCGGATGCTTAAATCCGTCCTCCCTATGGGAGTAGCCCCCAAGTCCGTAGTGGAGTCGTAGACTCGATGTAGGACTTAGAGAAGCAATTTGGCCCTCATTTGTCTGTCGGGAGCGCGGCCAGCGCTCCTGATAGGAGTAGTCCCCAAGTATTTAGTCGAATCGTAGATTCGAGTGAGTACTTTTAGCTGTGGAGCCGAAGTGGTGCTAGTATAGCTTTTGATGACGTCAGTGCTTACGATTGATGACCTCAAGCGTCTGCTGCGCCAGAGATGACTTGACGGGACGAAGCATGGGTCCCACTTGCTGACTTTGAATTGACCGGTCACGCGAGGCGTGGAGATGATTACAGCGCCTCCTCGATTTCCGCGCGTAGTGGACGGCGTGGTAAGGACAGTTCGTTGTGGTGTTGACACGTGTATGGCCAGATCTGCCGTTGGCGTTAGGTCTTCTCGATGGACGGCCTACGTGCGTCGTCTTCGCTGTTATAATCCTAAGTGAAATCGTGGTTTGTTTTTCACCGCACCAGTTCATCTGCTTTCTTCCTCTTTGTTCTTGAGAGATTCTTGCTGTGCATTGAGCTTTTCCTCCACATTTCCTTTGTCCTTCGTTCTTGCTAACGGCACCACCGCTGTAGCGCCATGGGGAAGACAAAGAAATCCTCATCTGCGGTTGGGACCAGCGCCGCCGGAGGCAAGAAGGGCATTGCCGCTGTGCGCGTCACCGATGGTGGATGGCGGCGATCGGAAACGCGGGAGAGCGATCTCCGCAAGCTGCGTGAGCGGGGCCTGATCCCGCAGGACACGACGTCCGTGCGACTCCCTGGCAATGAGGTAATCCCTCGTCCCCCAGCTGGGTATCGGGTTATGTTTCTTGCCTTTGTCTTGCGTGGTTTCTCGTATCCAGTCCATGACTTCCTTCGTGGACTGCTCTTCTTCTATGGGGTTCAGTTGCATCATCTGTCTCCCAATTCCCTTCTCCACATTGCGTGTTTTATCACGCTTTGCGAGTGTTGGCTTGGCATTGAGCCGCACTTTGGCCTCTTCCGGAAGCTTTATTCTGTGAAAAGGCAATCTGGGTCAGATGGTGTGTATCCCATTGGGGGTTTCATCATCTCTCTCAGTCCCAGTGTCCAATTCTTCTCCTTTTCCATGTCTGAATCTGTCCAGTACTGGCGGAGGAAATGGTTTTACATTCGTGACTCCGTACTGCCTGGGAAGATTTTGGTCTCGTTCCTTTTGACCCCCCCCCCCAATTGATTGAGAAGAAAAGATCCTGGAAAAACCAGATCTTAGACGGTGAGGTGGCGGAGATAGAGGCCCTGTACCGTCGAGTGGAGGATCTCCAACTGATTCCTGAGAAGGAGGTGAACGGTGTTGACGTCATCCGAACGTTTCTTGAGCGTCGGGTGCAGCCTCTCCAAGCGAGGTCGCATCCGATGTTTCTTTACTCTGGCCGCCGTGATCCGACGAGGGTTTCGAGTGAGAAAATCTCCGAGGCGGAACTTGACAAGACTCTTCGCGCGTTGTTGAAGTTCAAGGCAGACGAAGAAATTCCGGGGAAGTCGCAGACTCCTCCCTTTTCTTCGACGCTGGCCGTACCGAAGGTGTAGATTTGCGCACGTAGTGCTCCCTTGTTATTTTTATCGGCTGTGCACTTTTTCCTTTGTTTGCTAACAAAGTTCCTTTTCCTTTTGCAGAGCTTCAAAGTGCCGGGCATGGCACCACCATTGCCCGAAAGGTATCCGAATGCTCCGGATAATGAAGTGGTGGACTCCGTGTCCGAGCTGCCGTCAGCGCGATCTCCAGCGGAGGATGACGAGTCGAGTGAGGACCATTCGCGTAAGCGATCACGGAGCTCCAGCGAGTCTTCAGATGCCTCGACTCCTCCGTCTCCCAGAAATCCGCTGGGCCTTGAGCGTCATGATGATGTTCAGGGAGGCTCTTCCTCTCCCTTTCCTGCCATTCCTGTGCGGGCTGTTGCTCCGCAGCCGCCAGCAAAGTGGAAGAAGGAAGAAAAGAAGGAGGAGAAGAAGGAAGAAAAGAAGGAAGAGAAGAGGGCCCGAAGGGCTTCTCCTATCTTCGACCTGAGCGCGTTGGGATCGTAAGTTTTCTTGTTGCTCCTGTGTTCCTTTTTTTCCCTTGTTATTCTTGCATCTGTGCTGATTGGTTCGTGTGCAGGCAATCTTCCGACGGCTCTAGTGATGGAGCGCACGAGATGATGGGGGAGTCGAACATTGTGTCGCCTCCTCCTCGGACGGTGGCGACTTCTGGTGATGCTGCGCCAGTTCCTCCTGTGCAGGAGAGGCTAGAGGTTGCGCCCCAGAATTTCGGAGGCGGGCCTGCAGGTTCGCCTTCGGAGCACGTAAGTTTTTCTGCTTGATGTTACGGGGGGAGCCCCCAAGTGTCTTCGAGTGTTGATGTTGTTTTTGCTTTGTATTGGGCGTAGTCCCCAAGTCCTGTTCTTACTTCTATTGCTGTTTTCTGCAGCCTTTTGTCCAAGAGGCCAAGCGGTTGGTGGAGGAGCGCCTGACGTTGGAGGCGAAACTGCGGCAGCTGCAAGGTATTCGTCTGCCTTGTAGTATTTTCCTTGCGTATTCTGATCCTTTTCTCTGACACTTGCTTGTTGTAAATGCAGAGGAGCATAACGACTTTCTCCGCGAGGTTGATGCTCTGAAGAAGAGCCTTGGCCAAGCAGAGCAGAAGGCCGAAGCTGCTGCAGGTGTGCGAGAGCGTCTTGAGCTGGAGCTAACGAAGGCAGCCGAAGCAAAAGAGCTTCTGCAGCAGGAGGCCGCCGATCGTGAGGAGCAGCTGGCCACTGTTGCGGCTGCTCGTGAAAAAGGGGTGGCGGAGAAGCTCATGGCTGCTGCCAAGGCTATCTCGGGTGAGTTTTTAGCTTTTGCTTCTTTTCCTTCGGATCTTCTTCTATGTTTCCTTTCTTCATGCTATCTTCGTTTTGTTGCAGATGCCGCAGGCATTGAGTTCGACCGTGGTGATTTGGAGCACGGGAGTGCTCTGGATGATGCCACTGTAGCGGTCGAAGACCGCTGCAGCACCGTCGTCAACTCCCTTGCCAAGGCGAAAGAAGTCTTTGGTCGCTTCTATCAGGAACTCTTCCCGAAGGGTGCGTCTCTTGAAGATGTGGATGCCTTGGCGGAGGCTCTGTCGGGCGAAGCGCCTGCAGCATACAAGCGCAAGCAGAAGGGATCGGCGTGTCCGTTGGGCTGGCAATGGCCATGGCGGCTGGGGCGGAGCTGGACCTGCCCCAGATTACCTCTCGGATGACGACGGCCGCGGATGGATCCGAGGTAGCCTTCGCCGCCTATTCCGCTCGCTGTCGACGATACGGGTCCAAGCTTATCGACTTGTTGTCTGAGTACGCGCTGCGGCAGCAAGGCGAGGCTAAGGCTAGGCAGTCTGGATCTGAGGCGACTCAGTGCCCTGCACCTTAGGCATAGTAGAGTAGTTTGTAGTCTGCTTGTAAATATCTTTTGTAGTACCATCATTGTGCCACGTAGTGGCCTTATTTTAATGAATTCTTCCGTGTTGTGCTTTTATCCTTGGCTGAATGTCTGTGTGCATTTCTGCTGCTATAGGTTCCTTCGCGTGCTGACCCAGTTGATACTTCATCCGAAAGGCCCTTGCGAGCATCATTGGATGATTCCTCGCAGCTTTCTTTTCTTCGGGATCGCATGCGTAGCTTGGAGAGGGATTTGCTTGGGTTACGCGGTCGTGCTGACGTTTGGAAATCCAAAGCAGACCGTGGGGCAGCCAGAGAGGAGTATTTGATGGCGGAGCTGGGTCGACTGTCCGAGCAGTTGCAATGTAAGTTAATCCTTCTTTCGGGCTGTAGCCCAGTTCTTCGGGTGAGCCTGATTGCCTTACTCTTGTTATGTGCGTTTGTCGCAGGTGCCAATATTGCTCCGAGGGAAGAGAAAGAGCGTATTGCTGTTCGGGTCAATTGTTTGACCCAACAGGATATGGAGGCCGGCGGCTTCTTCTGGATGGACCAAGATCACGCCATGGTTCTGGCAACGGTGCAGGATCGCGTCTATCAGGTTTCGCGGGTGCTCCGCCAGGTGCATACATCATTGTCTTCGTTATTGCACGTCATGTTTCCGCTGGATGCCGTGCCAACGACTCTTGCGGGTCTTCTGACGAAGTTTCGGAATGCCGGAAATGTTAAGGAGCTGGTGCGGCAGCAACTCGTCGCAGGGGTGAAGGCTGCCTTGTCTTTTGTGAGGGTGCACCGCCCTGACGTAGATTTGACTGCTGTGGCGACCAGGCCACCTCCTCGACCAGATGGTGGCGAGTGGAACATGCGTCCTCATTATGCGGCTGTAAGGCAGTATGCCGAGCAAATTGTGGACCTATTTGAGCAGCGTGCTCAAGATATCCTTCAGAATAGGTAGGACCTGAAAATAAATAGGTAGATGTAAAATTTGTGTATTGCGGCTGGGCGTTTATGTGCCCTTTGTTGTAAAGGTTTTCTTGTTTGTGAGCACACAGTGCTTTGTTACGTGCCCTTTTCGTTTGCCTGACGTGGTCAGCTACTCGGGTGTACACGTTTTGTCCTCAGTCGATGAAATCGTGAGGTGGGGGGAGCCCCCGAGTGCGTTTGCAGCATGTAGTAAAGTTGCAGGAAAGTAGTCAACCGAAGGTTGGGAGCGAGACACTTAGCTTTATTTATATCGTAATGGAGGAGGTACATGGTTCGGCTGAGTAGCCTTGGCTGAAAGCCTTATTGAAAGTAAAAAAGGGGGGGTAGGTTGCTACGGGTAGAACCGTCGCAGGTGCGAGACGTTCCATGGGTTGGAGTATGCGACTCCGGACTCCACGTGCTTTAGGCGATAGGCGCCACCTGGGATGACCTCGGTGATGGCGTAGGGTCCTTCCCATGGTGAATCGAGTTTGTTCGGTCGTTTTTGCTTGAGTCGCAAGACGAGGTCTCCTTTGACGAAGGACCTTGGGCACAGCCGGCGGCTGTGATAGTTGCGGAGACTCTGCTGGTACACCGCTGATCTAGCTGCTGCTATATCGCGTGCCTCATCGAGTGTGTCGACAGCATCTTCGAGTGCAGCCGTGGACTCGGCTTCGCTGTAAGCGACTACGCGTGGAGCCTGATGGCGTACTTCGGCTGGTAGCACGGCTTCAGCTCCGTGCACCATGAAGAACGGGGTATAGTCGGTGGAACTGTTGGGCGTAGTACGTAAGCTCCATAGGACAGATGGTAGCTCTGTCGTCCAGTTTCCAGCTTTGTGCTCGAGTGAGCTCATGAGGCGCTTCTTGATGCCAGCGCCGATTAGGCCGTTGTCCTTTTCTACTTGCCCGTTTGTTTGCGGGTGTGCCACTGAGGCATATGTGATATTGATCCCGAGGCCTTCGCAGAAGTCCTGAAATTCTTCAGAGATGAAGTTTGATCCGTTGTCGGTGATGATGCTATGCGGTACGCCGAATCTATAGACGATGGATTCGAAGAACTTGACGGCGGTTGTGCCCTTCTGGTTGGTGACTGGCATTGCCTCGATCCACTTGGTGAATTTGTCGACTGCAACCAGGAGGAAGACGTGTCCTCCCTTCGATGATTTTGGCAGTTTTCCAATCATGTCAAGGCCCCATTGGGCAAAAGGCCAAGCTATGGGTATGGGTCGAAGTTCGGACCCAGGTGCGTGCGGTTTGTCGGCGAACCGTTGGCACCCGTTGCATCTTCGTACGATGTCCTTTGCGTCGCTCATGGCCGTTGGCTAGTAGAATCCTGCTCGCAGAGCTTTGGCGACGAGGGAGCGGCTTCCTGCGTGGTGGCCGCAGATGCCCTCGTGAATATCTTGGAGTATGGCCTTGCCGTCGCTGATGGTGACGCACCATTGTAGTACACCCGTAATGCTGCGTTTGTACAGCTCGCCGTTGATGATGGTGAAGGCTTTTGACCGACGAGATATGCGCCGGGCATCTGTCGGGCTGTCAGGCAATTCTCCGTTTATCAGGAACTGGAGGTATGGATGTGTCCAAGTTTCTTCGACTGCCATGACCTGCATCAGGTTGGCCATGGCCACTTCGGTATCCAGTTTTTCGGGTCCTTCATGACCTTCGGGTAGCGTAGCCCCCAAGTGTTCTGCTTCTTCGGGCGATCCTTTGAGGAATTTCCGCATGATAGATGGCACGCAGATCTGTTCGAGGAACACACCTGGTGGTACCTTTGCACAAGTGGAGCCGATGTTGGCGAGTCTAACGGCCTCCTCATTGCTTTCTCTTCTGACGTGCCGAAGTTCGCATCCGTCGAATTCTCCTTCGAGTGCGTTGTAGAGCGCGCGGTACACGATCATATTTTCGGCGTGCGCATCACACTCATTCATCGTCTGCTGTACGACAAGGTTGGAGTCACCGTAGATGACCAGGCGCGTTGCGCCACATATTTTTTCCATCTTCATGCCATGGATGAGGGCTTCGTATTCGGCCTCGTTGTTAGAGGCTCTGAATTTCATCCGAAGGACGTACTTCATCTTGTCGCCTTGTGGGGAGGTCAGTATGACTCCTGCTCCGGCTTCGCGTTTGGAGCCGTCAAAATGCATTGTCCAGGATTGCGACATGTCTGGGGTGTCAGGAAGCTGTAGTTCCATCCAGTGCACCAGGAAGTCCGGAAGGACTTGTGATTTGATTGCCTGTCGCTTCTCGTAGATTATGTCCAGGGGTGATAGTTCAATGCCCCATAGGGCCACGCGTCCTGTGGCATCTGGGTTATTCAGGATGCTGTTCAGGGGTGCCTCGTTGACGACCATCACCTGATGCTCCTGGAAGTAGTGGCTCAGTCGTCGAGCCGTCATGAACACGCCGTAGGCCAGCTTCTGGTAGTGCGGGTATCGCTGTTTTGTTGGAGTGAGTACCTCGCTGAGGTACTAAATTGGGCGTTGTACCCCGTGGGTCTTGCCTTCTTCGGGTCGTTCGACCACGAGTACTGTGCTGACCACCTGGTGCGTGGCTTCTATGTACAGCAGAAGGGGTTCGCGCTCTTTTTGTGTGACCAAAACGGGTGAGGTGGAGAGGAGCCGCTTGAGACTTTCGAATGCGTCGTTGGCTTCTGGTGTCCACTCGAACTTGTCCGCCTTGCGCAGCAGCTGGTAAAATGGTAGGGCCTTCTCGCCCATGCGGCTGATGAACCTGCTTAGTGCCGCTACTCGCCCTGCGAGATGCTGAACGCCCTTGAGGTTTTTCGGCTTCTCCATTGTTATGATAGCTTTGATTTTCTTCGGATTCGCTTCGATCCCTCGTTGAGAGATGAAGTATCCGAGCAGCTGACCCGAGGGGACGCCGAAGGCGCATTTTTCTGGGTTGAGCTTGATCCTGTAGCGATCAAGGTTGTTGAACGTCTCGCGGAGATCGTCGATAAGTGTTCCTGCTTCCTTGGTTTTTATGACTATGTCGTCGACATAGACTTGGACATTGCGACCGATCTGGTCTTTGAGGCAGGCCTGCATGCATTGCTGGTACGTGGCACCTGCGTTCTTTAGCCCGAAGGGCATTGTGTTGTAACAGAATACTCCGAACGGTGTGATGAACGCCGTCTTCTCTTGGTCTTCGATCTTGAGTCGAATCTGGTTATAGCCTGAGTAAGCGTCGAGGAAGGAGAGCTTCTCACAACCTGCAGTCGAATCGATGATCTGGTTGATCCGAGGAAGAGGGAAATGGTCCTTTGGGCAGTGTTTGTTTAGTGACGTGAAGTCTACGCACATCCGCAGGATGTCCGTGTCCTTCTTCGGGACCATCACTGTATTTGCCAGCCACTCGCTTTCCTTGATTTCCCGGATGAAGTCTGCTGCGAGTAGTCTATTGATCTCCTTGCCGATAGCTTCGGCTCGTGGCTCTGACAGTCTTTGGATAGACTGCTTGACTGGCTTGGTGTCTGGGAAGACATTGAGTGCGTGCTCGGCGAATTCCCTGGGAACTCCTGGCATGTCCGCAGGACACCAGGCGAAGATTTCCCAGCGCTCACGGAGGAATTCGACGAGCGCGCCTTCCTATGCAGTGCTGAGGTCGTTGGCGATCAGCGCCGTCTTGGAGGCGTCTGTCGGATGGACCTGCACTTTCTTGGTGTTGACGGTGGAGTCGAAGGACATGTCGGGTGCGTTCTGCCTTGTGACTGGGGGTAGTCCGTTGTCCGTCACCTCGCGGAGCCTTACGAGCTCGTCTTGCATGCCAAAGGACTGGGAGATTTTGTTGAAATCCCTGTCGCATTGGTCCGATCGGGTGAAGCTCCCGTGGATTGTGATGACTCCCCTTGGTCCTGGCATCTTGAGTAGCAAGTATGCGTAGTGTGGGACGGCCAGGAACCTTGCGAATGCTACGCGTCCCAGGATGGCATGGTATTGTGATGGCCAATCCACCACTTCGAATTCTAGGCGCTCCTGCCGAAAGTTGTCCGGCTTCCCGAAGATGACGTCGAGCCCTATTTTTCCCAGGGGGAAGATGCCCTTCCCTGGGATGATGCCATGGAACGTTGTGTCTGATTGTTCTAGGCTGCATTGCGGGATCCGCATAGCTGCTAGAGTGCTTGCGAACATTAGGTTGATGTCGTTGCCGCCGTCCATGAAGACGCGACTCATCTCGAAGCCTCCGATCTGTGCCTCTAGCACCAGGGCAGCATGACCTGGGCGAGGTATCTGGCAAGGGTGATCCGCACGAGTGAATGTGATGCAGGACTCCGATCCGCTGAGGTACTCAGGGATTGCAGGTGGGGTTGCCACAGCCAAGTTGATTTGTCGGGTGATTTTCTTCTGCACCCTGTTTGTTGGGCGTCCCTTCTGGATCATGTTTAGTGCTCCCTTTGGTGGGGGATATGGGACCCCGGTGTTGTTTTGCGCTGGTGCGACTGGTTGGTTTTGGCCTCCAATAGGCGGCGGTGGAGGAGCTCCGTGTGCTATTTCACCTGGTGCAAGTGCGTTTCCAAACGCATGAATTGGAGTTTGTTGCCTCATCTGCATCATGCCTTCGCTAAGTTTTTGGAACTCGCGGCAGTCCTTGAGCATGTGGCTGGCTTTCTTTTTGCCATCCTGTTTGTCGATGTAGAAGTGGATGGTGCATGGACCCGAAAGTTTGTCGAATGCCGAGGGTCCGCTGTCCCGGTCGCGGCGTTGCCACGACTGCGTTGGTCGTCCGCTGTCGCGGAAGTTTCCGCCGCGGTATCCTCCGCTGTTGCGGCTGTTGTCGTTGCGGCGGTCGGCGTAGCCGGCCGCGACCATGTCGGGTCCGTCGCGATCCTCGTAGACGCGCGATCTCCTTTTACTGCGGCGTTCGCGTCTTCGGCCGTAGTCGTCCTCTTCATCTGATTGCGGTCGTTGGATGCAATCTTCGCCGTCTGCCCAGCTGTTGGCTATTTCCATGAGGTGGTCAAGTGTCTTGGGCTTTACACGCCCAAGTTCCTCCTTGAAGTCTGGGCGCTTAACGCCGTCCCTGAAGGCGTCGATGGCCCTCTCTTCGGAGATGTGTGCTGCGGAGTTCTTGGTCGTAGACCAGCGTAGTATGTATGAGCGAATAGATTCACCCGTTCTTTGAGTGCAGGCTCGCAGTTCTTCGATTGAGGCGGGCCTCTTGCTGGTGCCTTTGAAATTTCGGATGAAGCTGTAATCGAGCTCCTCCCAGCTTCGGATGGATCCTGATGATAGGCTGCTGAGCCAGACTCGCGCCGCGCCTGTCAGCTGCAGCTGAAGGCATTGCATAGCGGTTTCTTTGTTGCCTCCGTGAAGCTTGACAGATGACAGATGGTCACTGAGCCAGGACTTTGGATCTTGTGTGCCGTTGAACTTCGGAGTGTCCGAAGGAAGCTTGAAGTTGCGTGGCATCTGCGTTCGCCGGACGGATCTGCTGAAGCATCGGGCTCCACAGAGTTCTCCTTCGTCTTCATCCATTTCGGATTCAGATGAGCATGCGCGTTTGGCGCGTGCTTTGTCGATTTGTGCTGTGTAAGCTTGTCTCTGGCGTCGTAGTCGCGTTTGTGGCGGTTGGAGCTCTTCTTCCTTCGGGGAAGATCGTGTTCCTCTTCCTCTTCAGATGAGGGTGTGGGGCTCCGGTCGCGCCTGGCCGGAGCTTTCTTCTTCGGCTCCGCGGGAGCGTCTTCGTGGAGCGCAGCTCCGATTAATCCTAGTCCGGTGAGTGCGGACTTATGCATGGCCCTTTTCGGGTCCCCCTCCGGAGGTGGGTGAGCCGCGAGATACGCAGTGGCTGCCATGATCGCGGCTTGTGGCGTCTTCCGGATGATGTTGCCGTCAGTGTCCATATCCATGAACAATGTATGAAGAGTTCGGGTCACGTCACGCCGCTCCTTGGGGTCCATGTTTTCCACCCGAAAGCGGTGCTTGTTTCCCTGATTTCTGTTTGTGCTAGAGCCGGGTTCCATGGCGGAGAGCGCAGCTCGTCGCGCACTGGACTCAGAGGCTGCTTGCTTGCGTTTGTCGAGCGTCTTCTGCATCTCGACTTGTTTCTTGTGCTCCTCGATGAGGAGGTAGTGGTATGCCCTCAGCAGATCACGTGGGGAGTCCAGAGGTAGGACTATTTTGCCCGCGACGGCGCGGCGTGCTTCGACCCATCCTTCTTTGCTAAGTTGGATGAGGTGGCCGCCGTTTTCTCCGTTATCGCCGTTTCTGTCCTGCGGGTTGGGGTTGGGCGGCGGGTTAGGCGTTTCCTCGTCGGTTTGGATGACTGCGGCGCATAGATAGCGCCTGCAGATTGGTTGGCTGCTGCCGCAGCTTTCGGATCCAGAACCGTAGGTCCCTTCATCCGAAGGTGGATCGCACAGATCGGAGTTGCAGCAGCTGCTGCTGTAGAACTCATCTGTTGATGGTGACGTGCGTAGCACGGGGTGTGGAGCCCACGAAGCGGGCCTGATTGACGGCACGGGCACCCGCTCAGGGAGGCGGAGGGTGCCAGTTTGTCCCACCTGGAAGCAGAAACTCCCGAACAAGATTTCGAGTCCGTCGCCTACGGGCTCGAAATCCTTCATGGTGGCCGGCGAGTGTGCGGTAAAGTCGAAAGCGCCGAAGAGGAGGTGATTCTCCGTCGCCGCAGAGTTGTAGATCGATCGGGTCGGAACCGTCACGACCGCACAATCAGCAGCCCCAATTCCCACAGACGGCGCCAATTGACGAGGTTTAATCTCGTCAATGCCCATTGTTATGGACTTGGGTTTTGGAGAAGATGGGGATGCTGGAGATCGTGGCACGGTTAACAGACAAGCAACCAGGGGACACGGGATTTACCCAGGTTCAGGCCCCCGGAGGGAAAACCCTACTCCTGCTTGTCTGCTCTTTGATTACGGCGGAACCGAAGGTTACAGGGTGCGCAGATTCGATCTGGCGTGGATGCGTGTGCGAAAGTATGAGTTGAGGTTGGTTGAGTTGTCCTAGGACGTGCCCTCCTGGCCTTTATATAGACTTAGGCAGGTCCCGGGCATAGTCCTAGTCGGTTACAAGTTCTAGGGCGTTGCCCTTTCGAGTTTCCTATCTAAACTAGTCTTGTTCCCCAAGGATCCGAAGTCATCCTGGGCCTTGGTCACCCGAAAATCTTCATGGGCCAGCGTATATCCGCAGTGGGCCTTCCTTGGGCTAGACTAGGTATGCTGAAGTTACGTACCCGTAGGGTATAACCATGTCAGTGGCGGTGGTCTTGAGCCTTCGGTACATGTCCTCATGATCTTCACCTTCCATCATGTAGAAGCCTTCGGCTTCTTTTATTAGATCATCATACCGATTCCTCCTCATACTATCATTTCCAACAAACAATACAGTGAGGGCATCCCAAGCTTCCTTGGCAATGCTAAAGTGCTCAATGTGTGGATAATCCTTTGTACCCAAACCTTGTTGAATCATATGCAAAGCAGTGGCATTGAGTTGACTATTGACAACCTCTCTTCTTGTCAAGTTGTTTGGATCCCCAATAAAGAGTCCATGCTCGATGATGTTCCATAGTTCAATGCAAGAGCTGCGCATATGAGTTCTCATTAGTGATTGCCATTGAGCAAAAGTAGCAGATTCTTCAAGCTTAGGTGGGTCACCTCTATTGTAAACATGAGGGTGAGGGATTGGAGGTTCGAGAGAGTACCATGAATCACGGTGCTCACCCTTCCCACCATCATTTTGTGTGGAGGAATTAGTGTTGTCTTGTTTACCCCTAACCATTATATCCTCGGGGGATACCGGAGTATTCCCTTTAGGTAAAACGGATGGAGGATCCTCTTGAGGAGAGGGGAATGATGAGCCATGTTTGTCTTTAAGAAGTTACTCAAGCATCTTCTTGACTTCGTTGATCAAGGAAGAGCTCAATATTGTTTCCAAGTTTTTGAGATCTTCCATGGTCACCGCGGTAGCCTCACCATCACCCTCCCCATCTTGGATACCCATATTCTCTTAGGCGGTAAAGCCTAAATAAAGAGTCGAGGCTCTGATACCAATTGAAAGGATCGTATGGGCACCTAGAGGGGGGGGTGAATAGGTGCCACTTTAATTTTTCTTCCTTTTCAAATTAGGGTTTGACAAGAAAGGTAAATTCTCTAGATTATGCAACTATGGTGAATTTACCTATATGTCAACCATGCAATGATTATCACAACTCTAAGCAAGAACAAGTAAGTAAAGTGCGGTAAAGGATATAAGTAACCAAAGGAGTGGACGCGGAGACACAAGGATTTGTTTTCCGTAGTTCCTTCCTTTTGAGGGGAAGTACGTCTACGTTTGGAGAGGGGGTGGTTTCAAACCACCAACGCCACGAGAGGCCTCCCTTGTTCTCCGATGAACCTCACCCCAACGGGCTCGATCCACCTTCCACTATATCGACAACCTTTGAGGTGGAAGCCGACACCTTTACAACAAGTTCGGGGCACACATCCACAACTTAATTGGAGGCTCCCAAATACAAGCAATCTGTCAAGACAAATCAAAGACAAGCTTGTAAGAACCAAATCAAAGTTAGGGTTTCCAATGAAACACTAGAGCTTGGGGGCCCTCAAGTGAATGAGGGGGAAATGAAGATCTCTCTTGGTGAAGATGTAGATCAAGGCCTCCTCCTTAGATTCTCCAAAGATCAATGATTTTGTATGGTTGGATGAAGAGATCTTGTGGATTTGGTGGCTTTAATGGAGTTGGTGTTCTTGAGCAGCTCGAGCAACTGGAGGAAGAAGATAAGGGTCCCTTTTTATAGGCAGCCCCCTCCACGAACCATTTTCTGACCGTTGGAGAAAAGTAAGATCGGAGACTCCGGTCTGCAGACCGGAGACTCCGGTCTACACCGAAGATTCCGGCCAATCTCTGGACCAGCCTCCGGACCGCCCATCTGAATGACCCAGGCCTTCCACGACCCAACAAGACCGGAGACTCCGGTCTATCAACACCGGAGACTCCGGACTGATCCATCACCGGAGACTCTGTAGTATCCTCCGGAGCAGGCTCAGAACCCCCTGTCAGAATGTCCCAGCCCAGATCCTGAAGTCATCATCGGAGACAGATCCGGAAACTCCGGACCACACCGGAGACTCCGGTCTTGGCAGACCGGAGACTCCGGTCTGGAGTTTCCAGAACTGTGACACATGAGTGTGGTCTTTTCCCAAGAGTGAGGGTGCTTTTTATTTATCATAATACCAACCTGTGGACAGTGACAAACTATAAAATGATCTACTTGTTGTTAACAAACACCAAAAGTGATTGTGACAATAAATGCCCTTTCACCCCTGCTTCACCATCTCTGCATGATATATATTCCCAACAAATTCGATTTCTGACCTCGTATCAAGCTCTAAATCAACATACATATTCAAATTACAAAGCTAGAAAATAATATTAAAGAGAAATTTGGTTAATTTCAAACCTAACTAGGAATGAGATCAGATTACCTTGTCAAAATTGTCCAGCAACCTCATCATCCGCAAGGAAGTAGTCGAGGGGGAAGTCTTGCGGGTTCTTGTACCGACGACCTTTTTTTGCACGAAGTGGCGCGCCGCCGATGAGCCGGGAGTGTCGACGGGACTCGTGGAGGCAGGAGCATCGCCAGCAACTGCGGAGATGGGTCGTGCGACCTCATAACTGGTGGGCGGCATGAGTGTGTGGCCCATGGCGACGACGTTATGATGGGAATATGGCTGGCAACGCGAGAACGACTAAAATTTCTGTCCCGCCACGTGATAGGCACGGATGCGGAAAACCGAATATGTAGCCCCTCGAACTACATGTATTCAGGTTTTAGAGTGGGTTTTGCGGTTTCTCGCAAAAGAAATATGGATGGATCAATAATGCGGTGTATGCATTAATAAAAAACCGCAAAACAACAATTATTTTGTAGTTCCTCTCGTCATCACTCCGATTTTACGGAGCAGCCACCTTCACTAAGCATCCAAGTATCCACCAAAATTTTATTTTGAAAAAATGGCTGGATATTTTCCTTTTTGTTACTATAAATATTATGAATATATGTGGTATTGATTGTACTTAAAAAAAATGTTTCGTTTTAGAAAGGAACTTGGGATGTTGAAATAGACTTTTTCCTCTCCCAATAAATTACCGAGAGGATCCTTTTGTTTGTTCTGAATGTTTCAGGGGGGTGTTTGCAAAGTATCAACGCAACAAGAGACCTTGTTCCTACAAAGTGAACCTGGGTATATTACTTGGGCTGGGCCGGAAAATAACCTGACGCTAAATATCCATGCTCGAGAGCCCGACCAGACCGTGTGTGGCCCAAGGCTAAAGCCTTCTCCTCTCACTCAACTTCGCCTTCGCCCCCCAAACCCTTCTTCCCCTTTCCTTCTTGTCCAGCGGCGGCGTAGTCGCAGCGTCGAAGATGATCATCCCCGTGCGCTGCTTCACCTGCGGCAAGGTAAAACCCATCCTCCTTCCTGCTGTTTCTTCTAGGTCTTGGCGCTCGTTCGCTGCGTCGCCGATTCTGCTCTATATCGCTAGGGGTTTCGTCAATTTTCTCTATGGACACGTGCTGCGGATTAGGGCACACCGCCTGTTAGGGTATCCGCCACCTCTAGACTCTGCTTCTAGGTTTGTCTAATTTTCTGAGATTTTCCCCATCCAGCCTCGCAAAAATTAGTAACAAATTATTTCTCGTCCATGGTCCGTAGTTGTTCGTAGCAAGATTCGACACTAGGGTTTAGTTCTGGTGTGGCACACCGATTGTTCCGGGGTGATATTAACTGAAAGTTGTCCCATTTGAAATTTTGTAAATGTAATAACTCTATTTTTTTCTTCTCTTGCTGTGATGCATTGACACAATTCCTGGCCCTTATGAGAAAAAAATTAGAAACCAACTGAACAGTTAATTTTCTTTGCTTGCGCAGGTGATCGGTAACAAGTGGGACCACTACCTTGATCTTCTCCAGGCCGATTACACGGAAGGGTAAAGATTTATGAACCTTTTGCATCATGGTTCCTGTTCTGTAGTTTGATTGTGCATATGGTAGTGACTCTGTCTTTGATCGTGTTGCGGGTGTTGAGAGAGCCCTGCATTTGGCTCTATATTTTGTGACTAAGGTACACCAATGAACACTGAAGCGGACCTGATCCATGATGAATAGTGGAGAGATGAGCTATGTTGATCTAGCAATAGTGTCTTTGTGCAGCCTTTTCCCCGCTTTAAGAACCTTTGCAAGTCTTCTACTAGTGGCATTTCAGTGAGCTATGACTGTAACTTAGATATGCAGAGAAGAGTTATGCGACTGTTTAAACAAAATAGCTGAATATGGACAAATGTTGCTTTTGTTGCATCCTATTACGGTGCAGTACTTAAATTTGCATTACATTTTCTTGGTGTCTGAACTAATGAGGTACATAGCATATACTAGTTTTGGCCAAAAAAGTGTCACCGGGTTAGTTGCTCTCCATACTCTGTGGTGGTTTACACTGATGATATGATGGAGTTGAATAATATTGCATTTCTTGCAAAAGGACACTGTAAGGATAAGACAAATGTATATGATGTAACCTATGCTAGTATTGTAGTTCCAATCTACTGTTGAGTGTGATCAAGACGCTTGAATTCTGAAATACTGGAATCATTGCAATGTGGCACAGCACCTGGACATATGTATATATGTTTTCCTCAATCCCTAATACATAGAAACTGGCAAGAGGCTCTAACCTTTGCATTCCAGTCGGCACTATAACAGTTTTTAGAAGCATAGAAGAACCTCTTGATCATACCTAGACCTACTTTTCTAGAGAGTAGAATTGTGAAAATAATGCCCTTTATGGCTTATTTGATAATTGTTGCATTGCATATCCTGTTTAAATTGTGTGTCAAAATCTAACTTTATTCATCTTTTTCTGATGGTTTATGTTGTTAGGGATGCTCTGGATGCCTTGGGCTTGGTTCGCTACTGCTGCCGTCGTATGCTCATGACCCATGTTGACCTTATCGAGAAGTTGCTCAACTACAACAGTAAGTTGATGTTTTATATGTATCTATCTGAGTTATGTTTGCTTTCTTTACCATTTCACTTGATAGTGGCACCTGTTCATTTTCAGCACTGGAGAAAACGGAGACAACTTAATTGAACCCGTCCTGCTGTGAAACCCTTGTTCATCTTGTAGTCATGGGTGGTGACTTACAAGGTGTGAGGTCCTAATGTGAAGTTGGTCCGTTCCTGAATGTCCAAGGACTGTTAGTGTGACAATGTGTTTCTAGTAGATGTAATTTTCGGTACTATTAACGAACGTATGTATGCACTATCCAGTATGAAACTTATCAAGTTCTAAGCTTTGGAATTATAAATCCGTGTTTTATATTTCATCTTGTTGGTTCTGGGCACCCATGTGCATCTCATTCTTCAACCATTATACTGAATAGAAATGCAATGTACTTACATTTACCTGTGACCATGATGCCTGTTTTCTTTATCCCAGATGATATTGATGTATCTATATCAAGATGAATGGCTTTGCTTTTATCTGAGCACATGCAAGTAATGCTCTTTGAAGATTTGTTTGTGACTGCTGTTAACTTGTGTTAACTTGGATAGCCACATCTACTTGTTTACATTTTCTTAGGAAATTCTACTTGTTTACCTGGGTGTAACCATGTTGCAAGGGTGTCATTCCCGTTCTTGCTGACTTTGGTGCAATCATCACCCTTGCCATTGGTGCTTGCATAATTTGCACATGCTTCTCTTGTCAAAGCCTTATCGAACCGGTACAGATGTGTTTGACGGTCGTGCGT
This sequence comes from Avena sativa, assembly GCA_916181665.1. NCBI lineage: Eukaryota > Viridiplantae > Streptophyta > Magnoliopsida > Poales > Poaceae > Avena > Avena sativa. The sequence goes on along the minus strand of OV702283.1, from coordinate 405,520,277 downwards.
GTTTATGCATGATGCTGCATGTGATGAAACATTCATGACATGTTTCAAGTAGGCCTAATCATACAATCTACCCTTCTTTTCCGTTCATCTATGAGTTTTCTGGAACATAGCATCATCTGATAAACCAGAGAGGAAGAATCAGAATTATTGTGGTGGAATCACTACGACAATGAAATATTTATTAGCGTATGCTTTCGTAAAATATAAATCTGTACATAAGAGGTAATTAATTTGTAATCAATTGAAGATTTGAGAAATCTTGGTGAGGAGCAGAGCTTTATTTTGTAATCCAAAATTTGTCTCCACCCTTAGGTTTTGTTTAGACAACTTTGGGACATTTTGGTGTGTTTTCAAATGGTTATTCGCATGGGGGTGGGGTGGGGTGGGGGGGGGGGGGGGGGGGAGGGGGAGAGGCTATTTTTTCTAATATTTTGGATCTTTCTGTTCAGGGCTCCAGGTGAAAACCCTAGTCCGACTCTTCGGACTCGGTGGGGGCATGAAGGGTCGTTACCATCTTGGGGGCATTGTTGGGGAGCTCAGGTTCTGCGGCATCGGTCATGCCCTTGATCATGGGGTGATGCTTCTTTGGCTCTGGCGTGGGATGACCTTGTTAGTCTCCTATCTCTTACATGTGACCTCGGTGGGCGCTCCACGGTCTGGAGCGAGATGGGCCAGCAGCCCTCTCTAGCGATAACCTGGTGGGTTTGGTGCAATGGCGTCTCGTGGTTTCCTCGCAAGGCTGGCTTCGTTATTGTTTGGCAGTATAGGTTTGCCTAGTGTTAGGTGTGGCTACTCCGGCTTTCTTGCTCAACTTGGAGTTTGTGGTGTTCTCGTCTTCCTCTCGGATGTTGTTTTTTCTTTTGACCTGCTCGTAAGAGGACTTCTTCATGACATTGTATCGGTTCGGCCCTACGTGCTTCGTGAGGCCAAAGCCCCCTTCCAAATAAACTAGTATGACTATTTGTCAAAAGACACGAATGTCTTTGTCTCTGATTTCCCATAGTTGAATCTATATAAAAACAAAAAGTCTACGTTTGTGTTTTATCCTATTTATTATTTTCAATGTTTCTTTATTTGTTGTCAATTGTTTTACCCATCATCGACCCAAATATGTCTGCAATTAAGAATAAAGTGTTAATGAAATTGTCGGAAATCCAAATTCCTTGCGAGTATTATCACTCATTCTCTTCGGCGAAAACTTATGTATCATCAGTCATTTTCTTTACAACAGTTTCTAACTTATGTATCATCAATTCATCAGTCCTTTTCTTTACAACAGTTTCTTTTACTTCAGTATCTTTGCGTGGGGATTTATCTTAATTTTATCCGTGATTCTGTGAAATACCTCGGTGCAAAATTGCTTAAACACCTTCACCAATCTCAAAGCCCTGGTTTTCGCATCGGATGTCCCCGAAGGGACCTCAAAGCCCTAGTTACAAAAGCCCCTTCCTATCGCTAGGGTTTCTCTATCCCATCCGCCGCCACTCGCGCCTCCTCCGTCTACCCGCTGCTCTTCTCGCGAGTCGCCACCCCCCGCCCTTCCCCAATCTCTCCTTCGGTGGAGATGGCGGTTGTCGAGACACCGACGCAGGATATCAAGCTCTTCAACCGATGGGCCTTCGATGACGTCCAGGTCTCTCCTCCATTCCAATCCCCATCGGTGTATTTTGCCTGTTTATTGAATCCGACTTTGAGCCGTCTCTCCGTATCCCTGGTTCGTAATATCCGCCTAGCGGCGAGCTGATTCGCTAGATCTAAAGGTTACGCTGTAGTTGATACGATGATTCGATGCATCGGTTTGTGGGTAGTCCCAACGTATGTGCATCCTCCAGGGAGCGAGATTTAAGTCACTGGTCGATGTGTGATCCAATTATAGTTTGTGAAACTGTACTTGGTAATTCTTACACCAGACTACATTGCTTGCTGTTAAAATATTACTTGTTGTATTTATTTTAGAATCCGTGACTCAGATTTCTTGCACCAACGGCTTTTGCCCGAACTGTTGCTTGTCAGCGTGTATATTTGAAGAGCTTGTTGTTAAAATCTCATTTGTTGTATTTATTTTGATTGGTATTGGTCGACAATATTCTAGTTTCAATTTCAATTGCTCAGTAAACACTCCGTCGGTACATTATTATTATTGAAACCGTCTCACGGATTCTAATTTTTTTATGCAGGTCTCTGACATCTCTCTGAGTGATTACATTGCTGTCAGTTCTACAAAGCATGCCACATACCTCCCACACACTGCTGGAAGGTATTCGGCCAAGAGGTTCCGCAAGGCTCAGTGCCCAATCATTGAGAGGTTGACCAACTCTTTGATGATGCATGGACGCAACAATGGCAAGAAGATCATGGCAGTTCGCATTGTGCAACACACTATGGAGATTATTCATCTCTTGACTGATGCTAACCCTATCCAGATTATCGTTGATGCCATCATAAACAGGTAGGTCCTGAACCACTGATCTTCTTTACCGTGCCATCTGTTTCTGATTCTTGAGATCAAAGGCGAATGTAATGAGCTCTGGACATTGTTTAAGTAGTTTCATGTTAGGAACTATTGTTTTATATGTTTTGTGGAGCATTTATTCTTCTCCGTTACATAAACAGTTATTCTTTTATTTTGTTAGTACCAACTGCTATATGTAAATTATCTCATTATTAGCTTTGAAGTTTTACTGAATGGAATGACAAATGCCACTTGTGAAGATGTAATGTTAAAGCAAGACTTTAAGTAGTTCAACAAACGTAGTGATACTGTATTCTGTATTTCTGTGGATCTTATATATGAGACAGCTATATGATCATCTTATGAACTTTGATAACAGCAGAGAGGAAGTACCTGGGTCTTAATTGCTAACTTCATGATGAACATTACAAATGAATTCTTGATTCATGCATAACTGTTTCCTAAATAATTGCTTGAGTTGTTTCTATTACTGAACTTTACTCAAATTTGCATTCAGTGGACCAAGAGAAGATGCAACTCGTATTGGATCTGCTGGTGCTGTCAGAAGGCAGGCTGTTGATATTTCTCCTCTGAGGCGTGTGAACCAAGCAATCTACCTTATTACCACTGGTGCTAGAGAGAGTGCTTTCAGAAACATCAAAACCATCGCAGAATGCCTTGCTGATGAGCTTATTAACGCAGCTAAAGGTTCTTCCAACAGGTATGGTGCTGCTTATGTTTGGTGGTTATCTTTCTTTCCTGGAAACTAATTATATATACAATGTAGTCAAATGATTTTCCTACATTACTATGTTCGAATGCATGCGTGGTATGAGTATTATAAGTCCGTACACAATAACAACAATTGTCAAAAGCTTTATTTCAGTTTGTTAGGGTTATACATCGCGTAAGGTGTAAATGAAATTGTGGTACACACAATTCTGAATTACCCGGTATATCTTGTTTGCAAGCTAGCTAAAACAATATTTCTCTTGTCTATTCAGTGGGTGCGTTGCTACATTGACTTGTCAACTGGTTTAATATTGCTACACTTTGCTCCTAATATACTTGTTAGGGGGAATCTTTATGATTGCAGCATGGTATGCTAGAATTGAACAACCCTGGTTCTCTACCCACCTGCTTCAGTGTGGCTGAACCAAAAATTCTTTCAAGGATCTTCCATACTACCTCCGTTTTATCAAAGAAGGCATATAATTTTTTTCTGATGTCCAATGTAATTATTGACCAATATGTCATGGCATATCTAATGACATTGATTTCATGATCTACTTGTTTACAACCGTTTCTAAAAACTTGGTCAAAGTTTGCGTCGTTTGATTTTTGAAAAGAAAATTACGCCTTGTTAACTGAGAGTATATGTTTAATGATGTACTTTCTTAGCTTAGTTTCCTATACATCAACTATTAGCAATGTAGTTGTCTTTTCATCCTTGGAAGTTTGAAGATGCATTATATATATATATATAAATATAAATATTTGACACTTCACATTACAAAGGGCTTCTTGATTGTCTCCAGAAGTAACCTCTTCATTTGTACGCTCGAATTGACTTGCCACTCTTTTTTTGTGCAGCTATGCGATAAAGAAGAAAGATGAGATCGAGCGTGTCGCGAAGGCCAACCGTTAAAGCACATGCAAAAGAAACAAGGGGGAGTTTATGATAAACTTTGCTATTTATGTCTATGTAGTGTACTATTTGAGAATTAGCCCTGCCTGAGTATTTGGCACATCTGTTTCTGAGGGTGCTTTAAGCTCCTGTTTTGTTTTGCTGAACTGAGAAACGAAAGAAAAAATTGTTGCTCCTGGAGCCAAGATTTTGCATCTGGTTTGGCTGTCTCCAAGAGTGCAAAACGTGCGTTGTGTGTGTTTGTGCTTCTGCAATTGTTAGCATGTTAAGTTGTAATCACGTGTCTTTGTTGGAATGTTTTGGTCTAGCAGCAGATGGTTAGCAGTAATCCTGGACTGCGGAGTCTCAACGGCTGGCTGCTCCTAAAATAAGAACAACTTGGCAGGCTGTCTCACACTTGCTCGGCCACATTTTGATAGTTCCTTCTCAACATTGCGCCTACCGTGACAGAATAGATGACACTGGTGGCCCTAATGTTGCCATGCAAATTCCTACCAAGAATCAAACCCTTATTTTGCATCATAAGGTATCAATCTTACAATAAGCATATGATACAATTATTTTCATGGAACACACTTAGAGAAAGAAGTGTGGAATCATAGGGTATCAATCTTACAATAAGCATATGATATGATTATTTTCATGAAACACACTTAGAGAGACGTTAACATGAAACTAACCTTGTGCACACTAGTATTACTTGAGATTAACAAACACAAAGGTGATATGTTTTGAAAATGCTAAAGGTAAGGAACATCCCTACTAGCAACTTTTTGGTTGTGAGTTAGGTTTTTTGCCTACATACCCATGCATCATAGAGAACTTCATAATTCAGAAAGGAATCTATCAGAAAATCTCTTCGAGCTAAGCTAGGATGTCAGCAAGGTAAGTTACTATCATATGGAGATAGACTTGTTCTGTTTAATTCTATTCTGACTACTATGCCAATGTTTATGCTATTATTTCTAGAAATATCCAAAGTGGTAAGAAAACAACTTGACTTCTACAAATCCCTATTTTTTTGGCGAACCGACAAAAATAAAAACCAAAGACCAATATGATTTAGGTATTAAAGTGCTTGGTTTTCAAAATAAGTGTTTGCTCAGAAAACGGTTGTTTAATAAACTAGTAAAATGAGGAGGATGTGTGTAAGAGTTACTACACAACAAGTATACAAAGAGTAGAACTTTGTCACAACTTCAGGCAAAGCCAACTGATTCTCCATTTTCGAAAGGTCTCGTGCGACTTAAAAAATATTTCTTTCACAAAGACTTGTTCAATATTAGTGATGGTTTGAGCACCCGATTTTGGGAGGATATTTGGTTACGCTAGACGCCCCTCCCTCAGCAATACCGTCAATTTATAATGTTTTTGTTTCTAATGTTTTATCATAAGTTCCGCTGAACATTGGTTTGAGAAGGCCTTTAACTTGCAATACGTGGTTATACTAAATGATGGTACATTTTTTGGATGAGCCACACATATTTGTTTGGAAGATTATGACCAAGAATCTTTTTGGTGAAATCTATGTATGCTGACCTCATGAACGGCCATTCTTCTCAAATTAATACTTGTGGAAACTGAAAATCCATGATGAAGATGTTTATGTGGTTTCTCGGTAGAAAAGCACTACTCACTATGGATAATATGGCAAAATGAAAGTAGAAAATGGTGTAAAAATTGCTGCTTCTGTGACTCAGAGGATAGGGTTGAGCATTTGTTTTTATCATGCCCTTTTGTGCGCATTGTTTGACATATTGTTCATATGGCTTACAATATGTCTCCACCAACCGATATAAAAATATTTATGTTGGTCAATATCAATTTGTAGAAACAATATTGTTTTTAACAAGAATAGAGTACTTTTTTTTTAGGTTATTCATTTGGCTACTCACTGATGACGGTCACTCAGGATATCTACCGTCAAACTAGTTGGCAACATACTAGTAGACTACGATCTTTTCCGTGAATGATTCATATATCGACCTTATGTGATTTTTAAATTGTAATAACTTAAATGATTAACTTCCAGTGAAAGATGGTTGTGTGCATCGCTTGATTCAGAGGCCAGGGTCATACTTCCATATTCTAAAAACAAAAGTGTGCCTGCAATAGTTGTTTCCAAAAAAGAGTTGACTACAGTGTCACCTACTGCTACAATTGGCAACGAACAAGTGGTTGGCCACGAACATGACATTTGGTACTGATGAAGTTATCCAGAGAAATATAAGATTATGAGGTCAATTCAGGAGCGTTCATGGTTAGCAGCAGAACACTATTAGACTATCCCTTATGCCATGTAAAGAATTCTAGTTGAATGTTGCATTTGATCACCACCTACACATGAGGGCGGTGACTCACTTTGTTGTGCAATCCTCCTTTCGTCAGATAAAGCCCAGGGGCTCTTTCCGGGCACAAGTGACAAGTTTTACCAAAAGCTAGCGAGAGATATAAAACAATGGTTTTTGAAAAAAAAAGATGAAAAAGAATCAAGACTTGTGCTTGCAGTGTCTCCTTGAGATTGGTGAGCATCACATATTCTGAACTTACCCATCGTTCAGCAGGTTAAAAAAAAGGTGAGGGAGACAAGTCTTTGCAGGCAACTGAAAGAATAAAAATTCTACGGTATAGTGCTAAGATAGGTTTATATAATGAGCTAATTGTCACACATCTCGCCGTGTCCAAACCGTATTGATCAGATCATGCATCAGACAGCCCCACAAACTTAAAGCCAAACCACTTCCTGTATATGGCAACACAAACTCATCTCCAACTCTTGCTCCTGCACAGGTGTTGGGTGCCCTACCAAGAACAGGAAGGCCCACTTACTAAGAAATCATACTAGCAACAAAAGAAGCTTATCTTTCTCAGATCGGAATTGACCACAATGTCACCTGCTGCAATCTGCATGGAACAAGTGGTAGGCCAAGAACATGGCACTTGGTGCTGGTGAGGAATATGGGACAAAAAGTCAATTCAGGAGTGTTCTTAAACAGCAAACTGTTTAGACTATTCCTTATGGCCCATGTGAACCATGACACAAGAAGGTAAGGGCATATTTGGTGAGTACTAGTTGAAAGGTACAGTTCATCACACCATCTCATCAGATCAGGGTTGTCACTCGTTTTGTTCTGTATTCCCTTTTGTTTTCTTCAGATAAGAGTCCGAGAAATCTTTCTTTCGCACAAGTTCTTCCAAAAGTGAAAGGAAAGAAACCAAAAGTTTTTTCCAAGAAGATGGAAATTAGGACTTGTGCTTGCAGTGTTGTGCCGCCATTGCTAAGCACCAAATGCTGAGCTAGTGATCTTCCAGTTAGGTGGAACAAAAGGGATGGAGACACAAGTGTAGGGTTTCTGATTTGATTCCATAAAAACTCTGGGAATAGCCGCATCAGAGACTAGTCCTGGATCTGCAGCATCAGAAACAACTAAGGAAGCATCCTTTCCAGTCTCAGTTGGGACAAACTTTTTCCCACATTTAATCGTGTATATTGTGGCAAAAGTTTCTAGTCTTTATTTAGCTTTTCTGTGCCCACAGGTTAGGAAACTTGCTTGGTTGGTTCCAATATCCTCTGGAATATGTTTGTGCCTGTGAAATTCTGTGTATGTTTTGTCACTGTCGGCAATGCTAATCAGTAAGCAGTACAATACATGCTAGAACTATACTCTGCAGGGAACATAGTTTCTTTCCCCAAGTTGGTGAAGGAACTGAGCTTATTCAAAACATATCCCTTTCTCTTTTTTTTTCTCCTTTTATTGGTGCATGCACGTAGTTTTGGACAAGAATACTTATCGTTATTAGGAAAGTTGCCAACTGTGATGAAATAAAATTCACATTAAGTTGACTTCATATTCTTTTTTTTGCTACTGTTCTACCTACACCAGTTGAAAGCTGCATACAGATACAGATGACAATTGAGACAAGAACTGTATAATAACAATCAGGCAACTAGCATATGCTAATTAAATACTCGAAATAGGGGGTCTTCTTGATTCCTTGACAGCCTCAAATTAACCATATAGATTATAGAGCATACCTATGTGTACAACTGGATCCTTAACTGGTGTGTATACGTGTTGCCCCGTCATGAGGCTGACACAAGTATACATTTTTAACAACCTATTTAACTAACTTTTCAAGGAAAATGAATCTAAGCTACTGTACTAGTATAAATTTGGGGATTCGTAGGTTAGCCTTTTAGGTTTCTGAAAGCCGCTTTTTGTGCGCCTGTAGTGCTTGCCTTTTTACTGCAACGAAACGGCGCCACAAAACTAAACGAGTTCCCAGCAGCTGTGCGCTTTCAGAAGCTACCCAGTAGGAGTACTACTACAGTTGATACATTGATACATTTGATATTAGGAAGGTAGTCTGAACCATGCACGTTGCTGGACCTAATCACATCAAGGGCATGTTCTGTTAATCCACCCCACAGCTAGATTGAAGTGGAATAAGTAGGATTGCTTGGATTTTGACTTAGATGGGATTTAATCCCTCTCAATCCATGCCAATCCACCTTAATCCATTGCAAACCGAACAGGCCCCAAGAGAGCTCATACACAAAGACATGAAGGTTTTAGAAATTCGGTAAGGTTGTTCGATTTCAAATTGATACTCCACATATCGGTATTTTAATGAGACTTGTGTTCGGGCTGTTACAATTATTTGACTAGGCTAGGAAGTGAGCCTAGCTCAATTGGCTGGGGAAATGGATATACAAACCCAACACCTGGATTCAAATCCTCACGGATGCGAATTTAGATTTCTATTTATACTTAAGGACCAGGCTATCCTGGTACCCATGCAATTTATCCTGAGGCCTAGACTTGGTGCTTAACCAAGTTTAAAAATCTTGGTACTCATGCTTAATGACTGTGTGCATTCTTAGTTGGTGTAGAGGCCATGGAAGTGAAATCCTCCCTCCATTTTAGAAACGGATATCGCTCCCGGGCTGCTCGCGTGAGGGCGGCTCCAGAGCGTCCCACCCAAACCCTAGAGACGCCGCCTCCGTTCTCCTCCGCCGTCCGCTGCCGCTGCCCCAGGCGGTGGCGGCCATGCCTGGCCGTTGAAAGTGGCAGGCGGGTTGGGTGTGCCCCGTCTGATCCCCCTCGCGCAGAGGTTGACTCCAGGGCTTCGCAGGTGGTGGTCTTGGCAGCGGGGCGACAGTACCTGCTGCGCATGGTGCTCGCCGACGCGTGGCAGTGAGGCGTTCTGGAGGAAGCGGCGGACGCGGTGCTGCAGGATGGAGGCGGTGGTGCTCAACCTACGTGCTCGTCGACGCCGAAGGTCGGCACGCTTGATCCGTTCACCGGGAACCGGCCGGCGGTGTGGGGATCGCTGCGTCAGCTTTAATAAAGGAGGTGGTCCTTGGGTTTGTTTCGCGCGAAGACGAAGATTTGCTTGATGTCTGCCCTCATTAATCTGGTCTGGAGAGGCAAGTTCCGAAAGTCTCCGCCGACGAACTCTCATAGGCGTATCATGCGTGGAGATTGCTGGATCGGAAGGTATTCAGTCATGCGTACCTTATTTTTCTGGCCGTTTGGTTTTAGCAGGAGTGTTGCGAAGCTCTGTTGTTTTGTTCCCACCAAACGCCATTCAATGAGCCATGGTGAATTCAGATGCGGATAATATCAGGAAAGCTAAAATATAAGGGTAGCGATGGTGATTTTAGTTTTTGTGGCGACGGAGAACTGGCTGCGTGATCTGTGACTCGCAGCAGCGACCCTTTGCGTGGGAAGGGGGAGACAACACAGGAGGAGTTCCCAGTCTTACCTTGTAGGGTGAAAATCCAAGGTCTAGCCTTAACTGGTTGTGCCTGGCAATGACCTTGTTGAAGGTATTTTTTTGCGAGCAAGAACTTTCTCTAGGGTGAAACCTATGATTTTTGATCGGGCAACGACGACGCTTGTTAACTTTTTCCTTCTTGAAGGCGTTGTTATTAGAGTGGAGGACTACTGGTGTTGTTCTGGTGGTGTCAGTATCGTTGCTTTGAGGAATAGTTCTCTGTAGCGGGATTTTTATTTTTTATAATTCTTTTTTCTTTTTTTTGGGTTATGTGCATCCGTAAGGCCGCTAGGATATGCATTGTTGCAGAGGCCGGGTGTAATTGGTATCCCCATGATATTAATATATACTCTTTTTCAAAAAACCAAAAAACATTTGACTAGGCATATCACAATAATTCATGAATAAATCTCAATAATGTAGGGGTTCGTAGCATGGAAAATAAAAAATTTCTACCGCATGCAAACAAACAAGCCAAGATCTATCTACTAGATTGTAGCAATGAGTCGATAGAGGAACTCACCCTCGAAGATTCCAAAGCGGTTAACGAGAGCAGATTCTCGTGGGTGATGTAGTCGTACTCTTGCCGATCTCAAGATCGCGTAGACGATCCTTCCGGCGCTGCGTTCCGGCAGCGCTTCCGCAGTCGGTCACACGTTCGGTACTCGATGAAGACCTTCCTCTCCCTTGTTTTAGCAGGCAGCGGAGGTTGTAGCACTCTCCTTGCGATTCCGGCAGCATGACGACGTGGTACCGGAAGTAGAGGGGAGATCTCGCAGGGCTTCGCCTTAAGCCGGAGCGAGTATGGTGGACTATGAGAGAGGCCTTGGTGATCTAGGGTTTAGAGGCACCAAGGCGGGAGCTTGGCCGACGGCTAGGGTTTGGGGAAGCCCCAAGTCGGCGACTTGGAGAAACCCTAGGGGCGGCGGCGACTTGGAGGAGGCTGGCGGCTACTAGGGTTTTGGGGTGTGTTGGGTGTAAGGAAGAGGGGAAGCCCTGCCCTCCTTATATAGGTGGGAGGGCGCGTCTTGGGAGGAGGGAGTCCCCCCCCTAGTCGGCCTCCTTGGCCGGTGGGTGGAGGGAGAGGAACTCCTCCCCAAGTAGGTTTCCTACTCTCCCTCCACCAAGCAAACTTGTCGTTTTGACTTTTTCAAATTGGCGTTTGACTTTCAAACTAGGATTTGATTTCTCCCTTTATTTTGCCCAGCCAAGTGACCTGGTACATGATGCAACCATTCCATATTGTTATGACACATTCATGTACCCTTCCCCTCCAGAGTGCCGGACCTTCCGGACCCTTCTAGAACATTCCCGATGAAAACACCGGAATCATTCCCCAACTCCAAAACAGGACTTTCCTTATATGAATCTTATTTTCCGGACCATTCCGGATCTTCTCGTGATATCCCGGATCCCATCCGAGACTCCGAACAACATTCGGTCTCTTACTCATCATTCCATAACTACTCAACAACATCGGATCCTTAAGTGTGTCTCCCTACGGTTCGTGAATTATGCGGACATGACTGAGACACTTCTCCGATCAATAACCAATAGAGGAATCTAGAAATTCATATGGCTCCCACATATTTCTACGATTACTTTGCGATCGAATGAACCACTTACATACGATACCAATTTCCCTTTGTCTCACGATAGTTTACTTATCCGAGGTTTTGATCGTCGGTATCTCTGCATACCTAGTTCAACCTCGTTACCGATAAGTACTCTTTTATCGTTCCCGTGATATGTGATCCCTTGTGAGCCAGTCACATGCTTGCAAGATAATTGGATGACATTCCACCGAGAGGGCCCCGAGTATATCTATCCGTCATATGGATGGACAAATCCCACTCTTGATCCATGTGTCTCAACCCATACTTTCCGAACACTCAATGCCACCTTTATAGCCACCCGGTTACGGTGTGGTGTTTGATGTCATCAAAGCATCCATCCGGTGATGGTGATAGGCATGATCTCATGGTCGAAGGAATTAGGTTACTATGTATCAGAAAGCTTATAGCAATTGAACTATTGAAATGACTTGATCTTTATGCTATGCTTATCTATAGGAGTATGTCCATCATACCATTCTCCTAATGATATGATCTTGTTGTTAACAACATCTCAATGTTCATGACCAGGAACCATGATCATCTATTAACCAACAAGCTAGTATTATGAAGAGGCTTTACTAGGGACTCTAATTTAGTTTACAAATCACACAAGTATTAATGTTTCTGGTTAATACTGTTATAGCATGAATGTAAACATTTATCATAAACACAAATATATAATAATAACTACATTTATTATTGCCTCTAGGGCATATCTCCAACAGTCTCCCACTTGCACTAGAGTCAACTAATCTAGATTACATGGTAATATACCAAACACCCATGGCAGTTTGGTGTTGGTCATGTTTTGCCCTCGGGAGAGGTTTAGTCAACGGATCCGCCACATTCAGATCTGTGTGTACTTTGCAAATCTTTATGTCACCATCTTGGACATGTTCTCGAATAGCGTGAAAACGTAGCTTGATGTGCTTCAGCTTCTTGTGTGACCTTGGTTCTTGCACATTGGCTATGGCGCCCATGTTATCACAGTAGATAGACATTGGGTCCAGCGCACTTGGAACCACACCGAGCTCTGTAATGAACTCCTTCATCCATATCACTTCTTGTGAAGCCTCCGAAGCAGCTATGTATTCCGATTCAGTTGAAGATCTCGCCACAACGCTTTGCTTTGTACTCTTCCAGCCAACTGCTGCACCATTCAAAGTAAATACGTATCCAGATTGAGATTTATAATCATCCGGATCGGTGTTCCAACTAGCATCGGTGTAACCATTAACAACGAGCTATTCATCACCTCCATTAGAAAGAACCATATCCTTAGTTCTTCTCAAGTACTTAAGGATGTTTTTGACCACTGTGCAATGATCCACTCCTGGATCACTTTGATATCTGCTAGTCAAACTAACAGCATATGCAATGTCGGGTCTAGTACATATCATGGCATACATTAGAGATCCTATGGCTGAGGCATAGGGAGTCTTACTCATCCTTTCTCTATCTTCTGCCATTGCAGGACTTTGAGTTTTACTCAAGGTCGTATTGGGCAACATAGGCAAGAACCCTTTCTTGCTATTTTCCATTCCAAACCTTTTTTTAGAACTTTGTCCAAATATGTACTTTGTGACAATGATATTAGGCGTCTCGATCTATCTCTATAAATCTTTATGCCTAATATGTAAGCTGCTTCGCCAAGATCTTTCATTGAAAAACTATTATTCAAATATCCTTTGACACTATTAAGAAGGTCTACATCATTCCCAATCAACAATATGTCATCTACATATAGTATTATGAATGCTACAGAGCTCCCACTCACTTTCTTGTAAATACAAGCTTCTCCATAAGTTTGTATAAAACCAAAGCTTTTGATTACCTTATCAAAACGTTGATTCCAACTTCAGGATGCTTGCTTCAATCCATATATGGACCGTTGAAGTTTGCATACCTTGTTAGCATCTTTAGGATCGACAAAACCTTTGGGTTGCATCATATACAACTCTTCATCAATGTCTCCATTGAGGAACGCTGTTTTGACATCCATCTGCCATATCTCATAATCATAATATGCAGCGATTGCTAACATAATCCTCACTGACTTTAGCTTCGCTACTGGTGAGAAAGTCTCATCGTAGTCAACTCCTTAAATTTGTCAAAACCCTTTTGCGACAAGTCGAGCTTTATAGACAGTAACATTACCATCAACATCTGTTTTCTTCTTGAAAATCCATTTGTTCTCGACAGCCTTCCGGCCATCCGGTAAGTCCACCAAAGTCCATACTTGGTTTTCGTACATGGATCCAATCTCGGATTTCATGGCTTCTTGCCATTTATTGGAATCTGGGCTCATCATCGCTTCCTCATATGTCGCAGGGTCATCGGTGTTGTCCACCAACATGACACTCATAACGGGATCATACCAATCAGGAGTGGTACGAGTTCTCGTTGACCTGCGAGGCTCTGTAGCAACTTCAACCGAAGTTTCATGATCATCATCATTAGCTTCCTCTCTTATTGGTGTAGGCGTCACGGTAACTACTTCCGATGTTGTGCTACTCGCAAGTTCGAGAGAAGGTTCGACAACCTCGTCAAGTTCTACTTTCCTTCCAGTCACTTCTTTCGAGAGAAATTCTTTCTCTAGAAAGGATCCATTCATAGCAACAAAGATTTTTCCCTCGGATCTATGATAGAAGGTATACCCAATAGTTTCCTTCGGGTATCCTATGAAGATGCATTTTTCCGCTTTGGGTTCAAGCTTGTCCGGCTATAACTTCTTTACATAGGCTTCGCAACCCCAAACTTTAAGGAACGACAATCTAGGTTTCTTCCCAAACCATAATTCATATGATGTCATTTCAACGGATTAGATGGTGCCCTATTTAAAGTGAATGCGGCTGTTTCTAATGCATAACCCCAAAACAATAGCGGTAAATCTGTAAGTGACATCATAGAACGAACCATATCTAAGAGAGTTCGATTATGACGTTCGGACACACCATTACGCTGTGGTGTTCCCGACGGTGTCAATTGTGAAATTATTCCGTATTTCTTCAAATGCTCGCCAAACTCGTAACTTAGATATTCACCTCCACGATCATAACGTAGAAATTTAATCTTCTTGTTACGTTGATTCTCTACCTCACTTTGAAATTCCTTAAACTTCTCAAAAGTTTCGGACTTATGTTTCATGAAATATATATACCCATATCTACTCAAGTCATCCGTGAATTTAAGAACATAACGATAACCACCGCGCGATGCTACACTCATCGGACCATACACATCGGTATGTATGATTTCCAATAAGTCCGTAGCTCGCTCCATCATACCAGAAAATGGAGTCTTAGTCATTTTACCCATCAGACATGCTTCGCATCTTTCAAGTGATTCGAAATCAAGTGATTCAAGAAGTCCATCGGAATGAAGTTTCTTCATACGCTTCACTCCAATGTGACCAAGACGACAGTGCCACATATAGGTCGAGTTATCGCTTAATTTCAAACGTTTAGCTTCAATGTTATTAATATTTGTATTTCCACTATCGAGATTCAATAAGAATAGACCATCTATCAAAGGTGCATGTGCATAAAACATATTACTCATATAAATCGAACAACCATTATTCTCGGACTTAAACAAGTAACCGTCTCGCGATAAACATGATCCCGATATAATGTTCATGCTCAACGCAGGCACCAAATAACAATTATTTAAGTATAAAACTAATCCCGATGGTAGATGAAGATGTAGCGTGCCGACCGCGATCATATCAACCTTTGATCAATTTCCAACGCGCATCATCACCTCGTTCTTCACTAGCTTCCGTTTATTCTGCAGTACCTGTTTCGAGTTACAAATATGAGCAACCGAACCAGTATCAAATACCCAGGCACTACTATGAGTACTAGTGAGATACACATCAATAACATGTATATCGGATATACCTTTCTTCTTGATGTTGCCGTTCTTCAAATCCTCCAAGCACTTTGGGAAATTCCGCTTCCAGTGACCCTCTCCCTTGCAGTAAAATCACTCAGTATCAGGCTTAGGTCCAGCCTTGGTCTTCTTCGCCGGTGCGGCAACTTTCTTACCACCCTTCTTGAAGTTTCCCTTTTGCTTAGACTTGCCTTTCTTGAATTTGGTGGTCTTATTGACCAACAACACTTGATGCTCTTTCTTGATCTCCACTTCTGCAGATTTCAACATGGAGAAGAGTTTTGGCAACGTCTTGTTCATGTTTTGCATATTGTAGTTCATCACAAAGTTCTTGTAACTTGGTGGCAGTGATTGGAGGACATGGTAAATCCCCAAAGCATTAGGAATCACTATACCCAAGCTTTGGAGTTTGTTTGCGTGCCCAGATATCTTAAGCACATGCTCACTGACGGAGCTGCCCTCTTCCATCTTGAAGTTAAAGAACTTTTTAGAATCCTCATAACTCTCTACTGCCGCGTGAGCCTCAAATATCATTTTGAGTTCACGGACAATATCATGTGGGTCATGGTTCTCAAACCTTTTCTGAAGCTCCGATTCCAAACCATACAAGATAGCACACTGAACTGTGGAGTACTGATTCTTCCGAGTGAGGTAAACATTCTTTACTTCATCGGTAGCATCAGCTGCAGGCGGGTCACCCAGCGGTGCATCCAGCACATAGGTCAAATTACCAGCATTGAGGACAATCCTCAAATTGCGGAACCAATCCGCGAAGTTGCTTCCATTGTTTTTCAACTTTTCTTTCTCTAGGAACGCATTAAAATTGATGGTAGGGGCCGCCATTGATCTACAACATATTTGCAATAGTTTAGACTAAGTTTATGACAAACTGAGTTCTAATTAATAGTTAAATTAATCTAGGTGAACTCCCACTCAAAACAATATCCCTCATATTGTTTTAGTGATCACACGAACCAAATCCACCACATCAAAACCGATCATCACGAGAGTTGATGTAGCTTCAATGGCGAACAATCAACATGTTCATCATATCTACTATATGACTCATGCTTTACCTTTCGGTGATCCGTGTTCCGAGACCATGTCTGTACATGCTAGGCTCGTCAAGATTAAACCTTAGCTTCCGCATGAGAAAATCTGGCTTGCTCACGTTGTATACACTCACAGAATCTAACACACCCGATCATCACGTGGTGCTTCGAAACAACGAGCTTTAGCAACGGTGCTTACTAAGGATGAACACTTTAAAACTTGAAATTTATGTGCTTGAGGGATCATCTTATAAAGCTATCGTCGTTAACTAAGCAATACAAAATGCATAAAGTATTAACATCACATGCAATTCATAATATCTGATATGATATGGCCTTTCTACTTGTGCTTTCGATCTCCCTCTTCAAGCACGAACATGATCTCCATCACCACCGGTATAGCGTCAAGGTCAATGGCACCGTTTCATGGTTGTCGTCCACTAGCTCCAACTATTACAACTACTTTGAATAGACACGCGGGTCTTAACAGAATTTAAAGACAACCATATGACTCCTGCCGGTTGCCAACTTACAATAAGGAACATTGCATACATCAAATATAATCACAATCATGGCCATATCACATCACAACACACCCCTGCAAAACAAAGTTAGACGCCTCTAATTTTGTTTGCATATTTTACGTGGTTTGGGGCTTTCAATAAGTGTCGTTCTAACTTACGAACAAGAACCACAACGTTGATGTTTGAACTATCAAGTGCCCGTTGTAAATTGGATCTATACTATGATGGGAGAGACAGGCACCCGCAAAGCCACTTATGCAATACAAGTTGCATGTTGAGCGTGGAGCAAGTCTCATGAACGATGTCATGTAAGGTTAGCCCGGGCCGCTTCATCCCATCATACCGCAAGATGCAAAGTACACAAGAAGCAATTGATAATAAAAGCACCACCGCCCACAATGACCATTGTGTTCTACCCGTGCAACAGATCTACATATAGACACGACTCTGATACCACTGTAGGGGTTCGTAGCATGGAAAACAAAAATTTTCTACCACATGCAAACAAACAAGCCAAGATCTATCTACTAGATTGTAGCAACGAGTCGATAGAGGAACTCACCCTCGAATATTCCAAAGCGGTTAATGAGAGCAGATTCTCGTGGGTGATGTAGTCGTACTCTTGCCGATCTCAAGATCGCGTAGACGATCCTTCCGACGCTGCGTTCCGGAAGCGCTTCTGCAGTCGGTCACACGTTCGGTACTCGATGAAGACCTTCCTCTCCCTTGTTCCGGCAGTCAGCGGAGATTGTAGCACTCTCCTCGTGATTCCGGTAGCACGACGGCGTGGTACCGGAAGTAGAGGGGAGATCTCGCAGGGCTTCGCCTTAAGCCGGAGCAAGTATGGTGGACTATGAGAGAGGCCTTGGTGATCTAGGGTTTAGAGGAACCAAGGAGGGGAGATTGGCCGACGGCTAGGGCTTGGGGAAGCCCCAAGTCGGTGACTTGGAGAAACCCTAGGGGCGGCGGCGACTTGGAGGAGGCCGACGACTAGGGCTAGGGTTTTGGGGTGTGTTGGGTGTAAGGAAGAGGGGCAGCCCTGCCCCTCCTTATATAGGTGGGAGGGCGTGGCTTGGGAGGAGGGAGTCCTCCCCCAAGTAGGCCTCCTTGGCCGGCGGGTGGAGGGAGAGGAACTCCTCCCCAAGTAGGTTTCCTACTCTCCCTCCACCAAGCAAACTTGCCGTTTGACTTTTTCAAATTGGCGTTTGACTTTCAAACTATGATTTGATTTCTCCCTTTATTTTGCCCAGCCAAGTGACCTGGTACATGATGAAACCATTCCATATTGTTATGACACATTCATGTACCCTTCCCCTCCGGAGTGCCGGACCTTCCGGACCCTTCTAGAACATTCCCGATGAAAACACCGGAATCATTCCCCAACTCCAAAACAGGACTTTCCTTATATGAATCTTATTTTCCGGACCATTCCGGATCTCCTCGTGATATCCCGGATCCCATCCGAGACTCCGAACAACATTCGTTCTCTTACTCATCATTCCATAACTACTCAACAACATCGAATCCTTAAGTGTGTCTCCCTACAGTTCGTGAATTATGCGGACATGATCGAGACACTTCTCCGATCAATAACCAATAGAGGAATCTGGAAATTCATATGGCTCCCACATATTTCTACGATTACTTTGCGATCGAATGAACCACTTACATACGATACCAATTTCCCTTTGTCTCACAATAGTTTACTTATCCGAGGTTTTGATCGTCGGTATCTCTGCATACCTAGTTCAGCCTCGTTACCGATAAGCACTCTTTTGTCGTTCCCGTGATATGTGATCCCTTGTGAGCCAGTCACATGCTTGCAAGCTAATTGGATAACATTCCACCGAGAGGGCCCAAAGTATATCTATCCGTCATATGGATGGACAAATACCACTCTTGATCCATGTGTCTCAACCCATACTTTCCGAACATTCAATGCCACCTTTATAGCCACCCAGTTATGGTGTGGTGTTTGATGTCATCAAAGCATCCTTTCGGTGATGGTGATAAGCATGATCTCATGGTCGAAGGAATTAGGTTACTATGTATCAGAAAGCTTATAGCAATTGAACTATTAAAATGACTTGATCTTTATGCTACGCTTATCTATAGGAGTATGTCCATCATACCATTCTCCTAATGATATGATCTTGTTGTCAACAACATCTCAATGTTCATGATTAGGAAACCATGATCATCTATTAACCAACAAGCTAGTATTATGAAGAGGCTTTACTAGGGACTCTAATTTAGTTTACAAATCACACAAGTATTAATGTTTCCGGTGAATACTGTTATAGCATGAATGTAAACATTTATCATAAACACAAAGATATAATAATAACTACATTTATTATTGCCTCTAGGGCATATCTCCAAACAATAATATCCTTTCATGCATGGTAAATAGTGGTGGAATCAATTTTAGTCATGTATTATCCGCAAAAAAATTTTTATTCCAGTATTACTAGTCGAGAGGAGTTGTGATGGTAAATTCTCTACTTTTCACTAAAAGCTTAAGGAAAGGACATAAGATTCTCATTCGTCATTTTCCACGCTTGATATAGTGCATGCGACATGCGCGTGAATGCCCGACAAAACGAGTCCGGGTAGAGAATTTGTGCAATATTTGCTTACGGTAGAAGATGGTGGAACTCATCTGATTGTTTGTGGTAAGTGCCGGGCAACAACCGCGTTTTCCATCGAGACTCCAATGCAGCAAGGTCGATTCACTCATTTTGGGGGCCCTAGGGCGATACGACACAAAGGTTCTTTTGTTCACAGTAGTGAAGTTTCCTAGGTTCAAGGGGGGCCATTGCCCCCTACTCCAGAAAATTACTTAAAGTATATATTTTTTCTAATATTTACGCTAGAATTTTATAGATTATTCAAAGTTTAAGCATAATTCTCAACAATGTTTTTTAACCTCAACCACTTGTTCACACAATTAAAAAATACTAGTATTCGCTAGATAAATATTATTGTAACATTATTGTAATACAATATAAAATTGAATAATTCGTATATTTGATACATATCCATGGTCTTTGAAATCTCGGTAAAGACATTTAAAACTACTTATTCTATTGATCGAGCAAACTATATATCATGATACTTATTTCTACCAATTGCACATTGTGTACATGTCTATATAAATATATACGTTTAGAATTAATCACTTAACATGGAGTAACCGATTCATATGCATGTGTAAAAATGAGTATGATAGTATAGCCATAGTTGACACTAAATTAATAATAAGATAGAATATATGACCTAGTAAACATATGATGGACAAAAACTATTGAGAATCAGAGGAGAGATTCTTGCTATGTGCTAGAGTTATGTGATTGCGCCATTAGTCTTCGTAATTAATATTGGCAACCTTAGAAAAGCACATGAGACATGCACTCTCATGTGTTCTTTCAAGATTGTGAGTATTTAGTAGAGACTAATGACACAATTATATAACTCTACCAAGTCACGATTTCTTTTCATGCCATGATTTCTCTCCTGTCTTCCTAAATATGCAGGTGTTCAGGAAGGCTAGAGAGAAATCATGGTATCGAGAGAAATTATTCAAAAATATTGGAGGCTGTTTTTAAGGGTAGAATGAGTTAGAGTGGATACATGGTAGGCTTTTATGCTATCTATATTTTTTAAATTATTCCAAAATATTCTGTCTTAGTAGTAGAAGTATACAGGTGTACCAATATGGGTACATAAACAAGTATTGCATGGGCCCCTACTTCCTAGGGCATGGGCGAGCGCCCCTCTGCCCTATCCCATGGGCCGTCCCTGCGTTGCAAAATACTACACGAGATGGCTTTCTCCTAGAAAATATTTAACATAAAAAACTCTAAATGCATCTTATTTAGGTATTCTCCATCCCGCTTCTCGTCGTGCACCACTAATTAGAAGATTGTGTCTTTTATAAAGATTCCTTGCTTTTCATATGTGCAATCAAAAAAAGTTTGGTGCAAATTCTCTCAAGTAGAATTCAGATGAGCATAAAATTATAATTCTACATCTTTTATGTTTTCCTGTTTTTGAAATATCATTGACCCTTGAGAATTCCAAAGATTATTTGTATGTTTTCAACAAGGTTCAATGGCCAAAGACAATCACTTGCAACTAGGTGGAATACCACTCTATTAATAAAAGGAGCACCTAAATAAGCATATAAAGATACTCTAATTCTCCAATCAGGAGACAAAACGGCACCCTAACCAAATCAAGGACATTCTAGTAAATACACACCATCCCTTGGCCTATATAGCCCCCTCATCAATTAGACTCCGAACTTTACCCACACTATCCCTAATCCCACAATTGGTAGGAGTTAAAATTTAGAAACCCCGCACCAGTACTGGCCGACGACTAACTTAGAACCTGACAGAACCAGTCCATCCACCACGTCCGGCCACCGTGCATCGCGCAAACTTGGCCTGACAGAATCTCGTGTTCTTCTCCGGCGGTGGCTGGAGCGGGATGGGGTTCTCTCTGTACCCCATGAAGACGTCGACGCGCATGCTGTGGAGCACCAGCTTCTACCGCCACAAGTTCCCGGCCGCCTCCTTCTAATCAAGCTTAGCTCCGTCCTGCCGGTCGCCTCCGCGTTTCGAAAGGAGGTGGAAAAGCGCGTGGTGCGCACACGTATAGATAATTATAGTGCCGCAAGATAGGCTGTTCTTTGGTTCTCGATAGGAATTTCCATGGAATCTGGCCGCCTCGTTTTCAGCTCCGCCGCGCCGTGCCGTGCTGCCGGCGCCGGAGGCGGACAGATGATGCTCTTTGGCGGAAGTGGGAGCTTCCTTGGAGGTATGGATCGGTATCTTTAGCGTTTGTTCTTGGAGTGCTCTGCTTAATTACACTTACACTTACACGCTTGACTATGTATATGCAGGCTCGCCGGTGGTGGCCGGCGTGGAGGACGGGCGGCGGAAGCGGCCGTTCCTGACGACACTGGACGAGGAGCTCCAGATGCACGACGAGATGTACGAGTACTACGGGTTGGACGAGCACGCGCCGGAGAGGAAGCGGCGGCTGACGACGGAGCAGGTGGTGGCGCTGGAGCAGAGCTTCGAGGAGGAGAAGCGGAAGCTGGAGCCGGAGAGGAAGAGCGAGCTGGCGCGGCGGCTGGGGATTGCGCCGCGCCAGGTGGCCGTGTGGTTCCAGAACCGCCGCGCTCGGTGGAAGGCAAAGCAGCTCGAGCACGACTTCCACGCCCTCAGGGCCGCTCATGACGAGCTCCTCGCCGGACGCGAGGTGCTCCTCGCCGACAACCACCACCTCCGATCGCAGGTGCTCATCAAACCTTGATTAATCTCGCACACCGGTCCATAACATAATTGAGTTCCCATATGCTTGTGCATCTTCACCGAAGAGCTCACCGAAACTTTCCATGATTGCAGTGACATCGAAATATGTTTGTCTTTATAAACTCATCACTGGCCATTGAATTCGGTCCAGGCTCAGATGATATTCAAATTTTAGTCAAATTTTGGCAAATTCTAGAAGAATTTCAATTAAATGCAAACCTTTTTATGGTTTACCGACAAGATTTTTTCTTAGAGTTTCTTTACAATTGGGTTAGTGAGTTAATCTTGACCGGAAAAAGGGTACCTAGGAGGAGCCAGAGATATCAAACAAAACAATTCATATATTAAGTAAATAACCATCACTAATTTCGTTATAAAGAGGACTTGAAGACGATCGATACACATACCCTATCGCTATTTGGGAAGAGTGTAAAGTGGTAAAAACAAAAGGAACGCAACTTCCATGCCATTGCCTAGTCTTGCGGTCCCATGTGTCAGCGACCCCCAAGTAATAAAATGATTAAAACAGATAGAGTTTTTCTAGTTGTATAGAACATAAAAATATATATAGAAAGGTCCTTCGCATGAAAAGTGCAACTGTATGATTTCAAAAAGTGGAATTACACAAAAAGGTGTAATTTCACAATTAAGCTGAAATTACGCCCAAAATTTGGAATTGTACCAAAAATAAGTGCAATTGTACAATTTCTAGAAAGTGCAGTAACACCCAAACAATTGCAATTTTACCAAAATAAGTGTGGTTGTACAATTTCCACAAAGTGTATTTTGACAAAAAAGATTGAAATTATAAAAAGTTGCAATTGCACAAAAAATATAATGGAACAAAATAATTGTTATGTCTAATAAACCAAAAAGAAAAGAAATTCAAAACTATGTAGGTAATAAAAAAATCAAACATTTGTAAATGCAGACCCATAATAATATTACATAGGGGAAACAAATAATCGTGTGAGAGGCTTTACCTTTTACTCCCTATATATGTTCCTTGATGTAAGGTGCACTTGATTTTGTTGGTCAACAACTTATAACTTTGACTATGATTTATACTTATAACATGTTCACAAAAAGAGTATACATATATATGAAATGGAAGAACTTTGCATGACAAATGCAAACAATACCATTTGTTAATTCCTCATCTATATAATTTGATATATATTAGTGATCAAAGTGGCAGATCAATGACCATGCAAAAATAAAGCGTACCTCATATCAAGGAACACAGAGACTAGTAGTTACCAAACGAGATTTTTGTTTGAAAAAACAAGTTGAGTGCCTAGGAAAAAAAATGTAAGTGCATTATTCTCGTCCTCCAAATTTAAGGAATTGGATTGAGTGCTTATGCCATCTTTGTTTACACCAGCATCGAAGCGAAAACCGTTCTCTCCTTTTTTTTAGATACAGGAAGAAATTGCTCTCTTGAAGAGATTTATTTAATGATCAAAATTCAACTGATTTGGGGAGAATTATCCCTTGTAAAAACATAATGATGATTTACTAATAAGCTCACATAATAGTAGTAGACTAGTAGGATAAGAACTCGATCTGCTGGTGTCACATCTGAATAAGAATAACAAAGAATTCCTAGTAGTAAAAAAATAGTAAAGTGAACAAATCGATCACAAAAGGAAACCCAAAAATTCCATCAGTACTAGTGCTACAGCTTGTGGATAACTGCAGGGATCGGTGGTTGATACTACACTTTTCGCGCCGCGAAGCAAGAATTATTATTTACTGGACGTGTTGGCTAATTTTCAGCACTCAATAACAAATCATTTAAATCATTGTCAAGCATGTAGTACACGATTATCACAAACCACCTGAATTCAAACAAGATGTGTCACCTCCTGACCGAGCAATGCACATTTGCATGTACATCGTGCAGGTGACCTCACTGACAGAGAAACTGCAAGCCAAGGAGTCGTCGCCGGAGGAGCAAACCTCCGCGTCAGGCACGGCACATGCCGGTGCCGCAGAAGCAACGCTAGCCATTCAGCTGAAAGAAGGCTACGCCGCCTGTGACGAGACCAACGCCGGCAACGGTGCGGCGGGGGTGCTGAGCGGTTTCGCCGGGGGAGCCAACGACAGCCCGGAGTCCAACTCCT
This sequence comes from Avena sativa, assembly GCA_916181665.1. Lineage (NCBI taxonomy): Eukaryota > Viridiplantae > Streptophyta > Magnoliopsida > Poales > Poaceae > Avena > Avena sativa. The sequence goes on along the minus strand of OV702283.1, from coordinate 405,495,860 downwards.
ACTTCGCCGATGCGCGCTCGCCTCCGTCGTCCTCGGACGACGACTGTGCCGGAGCGGTCAGAGGCGAGCTTGGAGGCTGTGCCTTCTTCCTCCCGGAGTACGCCACGCTCGACGTCGTCGCCGTGGAGCGCGAGATCGTTGAAAGGGAGGAGGCGCAACTCAATTCCTGGGCGTGGTTCTGGAGCTGATCGATCAGGAAATTAGCGTATCTCTCCTATGTTTTGTTTTGGAACAAAAAATCAGCAAGTCTGTGGCCTGCTGACATGCGCAATGTTTATTCCAGTCCCAGAAGTGTTACTCGCACATATTTGCGTGCTAGGAGTGTTAATTATTTGCACGATTATCAGTGCGTAGTTAATTAATTGTAATGATACTATGGACTTAGTTAAGCAGATTTTAAGGCTGAAACTATATGGCCCTGCGTCGATGTATTGTAGCCAACCAAAACAGGTGATTTAAAAAATTATACATCACCAAAACGAAGGTATTACATAGTTTCTGCTTTTCCATATAATGTATTTTAGTGCACCCGTGCCACACTAGGCGATGTCAAACACCTTGTGCGCGGAGGTGGGAATCAGCCGAGAAAGGAGGGCAACTATGGTGTGGTCGTGGATTCGACGCCGGCGGTGGAGGGCAGCTTATCCTCCCTTGCAGCACCTCGGCATATGACGCCATGACGGTGGAAGCTAAATCAAGAATCAGCCGCGCTGTAGTCGTCTTGCACCTTGACGGACGATGGCGGGTCGCGGAAGAGTAGCCCGACATCTCCATGCCCAGCAAAATGGACGGAGGCGAGATGCGGTTCGCCCATAATGACGTCATCCTTATGGACCCCATCTGCATAAACTTATATTGGCAAAAGAATAGGATGCTCTTAAGAAGAAAGTAATACTTCTTCGGTATTGACATGAGTTTGGACGAAAAATTCAAATCAAATGAGTGAGAGGCTGCCCGATAAAATAAGGAATAAAGATGGCGCTTGGCGCAAGGAGGAAAGCTCATAAGGATCACCTCTTTCACAACGAGTCAAATCAGATAGATAATCTTTCAATCACGCGATGAACAAAACCCGAAGAAGAAGAACAAATTCAGCAAGCAACATGAAGATAATCAACACGCCTCAAACCTAAGCCTGATAATTTTTGATGAACACAAGAACCTTCATATATGACGACAACGCTGTCTCCGGAGGGATGCTACACGCAACAGCACAACTCAATGTTTAATCCCAAAATTATATAGAAGCTGGGTTGCCCCACCTAATGGACCTCGATCTGACTTGGTTGGACATGCCCAAACCAAGCCAAAACTCACACAAGTAAAAGTATTAATTGGTCCATAACATGACCATGAACATAAAACATATTATTAAAACGTCTAATTTGGTGGAGTCATGAAATTGGACTTCAACTTCTCCGTCGTGTCCGTATCAAAAGCAGTGAAGCAAAGCACGTCGAGAAAAAATAATCATAGAGTTTTGTTTTTTCTAAGACCTGTGAACAAACATGCTAGTATTACTAATAAAGGCCTAGATAACATGGACTAGACCCCATATGTCATCGTCTCTGGCTGGATTAACCTCGGTAGAAAAAAATTATTGACCCACTCGCCCACGTGACAACTAAGATGGCATTGGACCCAAGTGCGTAAAAGCTAAATATATTAAATAAAATTACCAAAAACCATTTAAATTTAGAAAATTCATATCTAATTCATCGTAACTCAGAAAAATACAAATAATAAATCAAAATGTTCATAAAACTAAGATCTATCTACCTACTCTCAAATATTACACATTTGAGTTGGGTAAATTTTACAAAAATATGAAATCCATTCATTATATTTCTTCTATCATAGATTCAAAATGATCTAATATTCAATACGTTTCCCTAAAAGATATAATAAAACACCATTTCCTCCTTGAATTAATATAAACCCTAATTATATTGAAATTGTGCTCTAAGTAACCATTTAAATACGAATAAAAAATACTTAGAAAAGATTTATAAAAATGATAAAAGGAAGTATAAATGTTATTCTTCATTTAAAATTAAATGATTAAGAATATTTCTTTCCAATTTAATATATTTACTTGAATTGGAATAAAATATTAAAAGAACTAGGGTTAACAAATCCAAGTAAAAATAAAGTTGCAAGACCAATATCTTCGAATATTGAAAAAGTCCAAACAAAACTAAATCAGTACCATATTTAAAAGAACTTTATAACATTATAAATGAACTAAAAATATTATTCCTCGATAAACAAAATTTATAATTTCTTTTAAAAAATTCAAACTTTGAGTTGAAATAAAATTCTAGAAAGAAGTTAATGATGTTTTCCATATTATGTAGGGGTTCGTAGCATGGAAAACAAAAATTTTCTATCGCATACAAACAAACAAGCCAAGATCTATCTATTAGATTGTAGCAACGAGTCGATGGAATAACTCACCCTCGAAGATTCCAAAGTGTTTAACGAGAGCAGATTTTCGTGGGTGATGTAGTCGTACTCTTTCCGATCTCAAGATCGCGTAGACGATCCTTCCGGCGCCGCGTTCCCGCAGCGCTCCCGCAGTCGGTCACACGTTCGGTACTCGACGAAGACCTTCCTCTCCCTTGTTCCAGCAGGCAGCGGAGGTTGTAGCACTCTCCTCGCGATTCCGGCAGCACAACGGCGTGGTACCGGAGGTAGAGGGGAAATCCCGCAGGGCTTCGCCTTAAGCCGGTGCGAGTATGGTGGAGCTTATGAGAGAGGCTATTAGTGGTCTAGTAATTAGACACACCAATTAGAGGGCTCTAAACCAATTAGAAGGCTCTAAACCGAATAGCTCTAAACCGGGGTCTAGATCTAGGGTTTAGTTTAGAGGATAGGAAACTTGTGTGTCTAGGAGGGGAGCCCTGCCCCTCCTTATATAGGTGGGAGGGTGTGGGCGCGCCAGGGGAGGGAGGGAGTCCCTCCCCAACTCGGCCTTGGGCTGGGCGCCGGCCTGGAGGAGTCCAACTCCTCCTCCAGGTTGGTTCCAACTCCTCTTGCTTGTTTCCCACAGTTTCTTGTTTTTGGCAGTTTGACTTTCAAACTGGACATTTGACTTTTCTGTTTTAGGATTCAATTTAATCCTATATTTGGGACAGCAAGAACACTTAGTACATGATGCAATCATTCCAATATGTAATGACACATTCATGTACCCCTTCCCCCCCGGAGTGCCGGACAATCCGGAACCTTCTAGAATATCCCCGATGAAAACACCGGAATCATTCCCGAACTCCGAAACGGGACTTTCCTTATATGAATCTTATTCTCCGGACCATTCCGGATCACCTCGTGATATCCCGGATCCCATCCGAGACTCCGAACAACATTCGGTCTCTTTCTCATAATACCATAACTACTCAAACAACGTCGAATCCTTAAGTGTGTCTCCCTACGGTTCGTGAATTATGCGGACATGATCGAGACACTTCTCCGAAAAATAACCAATAGAGGAATCTGGAAATTCATATGGCTCCCACATATTTCTACGATTACTTTGCGATCGAATGAACCACTTACATACGATACCAATTTCCCTTTGTCTCACGATATGTTACTTATCCGAGGTTATGATCGTCGGTATCTCTGCATACCTAGTTCATCCTCGTTACTGATAAGTACTCTTTTCTCGTTCCCGTGATATGTGATCCCTTGTGACCATGTCACATGCTTGCAAGCTAATTGGATGACATTCCACCGAGAGGGCCCAGAGAATATCTATCCGTCATGTGGATGGACAAATCCCACTCTTGATCCATGTGTTTCAACCAATACTTTCCGAACACTCAATGCCACCTTTATAGCCACCCTGTTACGGTGTGGTGTTTGATGACATCAAAGCATCCATCCAGTAAAGGTGATATGCATGATCTCATGGTCGAAGGAATTAGGTTACTATGTATCAGAAAGCATATAGCAATTGAACTATTGAAATGACTTGATCTTTATGCTACGCTTGTCTATAGGAGTATGTCCACCATATCATTCTCCTAACGATATGATCTTGTTGTTGACAACATCTCAATGTTCATGACAAAGAAACCACATCATCAATCAACCAACAAGCTAGTGAAGTATAGAGGCTATACTAGGGACTTCAAATTAAGTTTACAAATCACACAAGTATTAATGGTTTCCTTGTTAATACTATTATAGCATGAATGCAAACATTTATCATAAACACAAAGATATATAATAATAACTATATTTATTATTGCCTCTAGGGCATATCTCCAACAGTCTCCCACTTGCACTAGAGTCATCTAATCTAGATTACATGGTAATATACCGAACACCCATGGCAGTTTGGTGTTGGTCATGTTTTGCCCTCGGGAGAGGTTTAGTCAACGGATCCGCCACATTCAGATCTGTGTGTACTTTGCAAATCTTTATATCCCCATCCTGGATATGTTCTCGAATAGCGTGAAAACGTAGCTTGATATGCTTCAGCTTCTTGTGTGACCTTGGTTCTTGCGCATTGGCTATGGCGCCCATGTTATCACAGTAGATAGACATTGGGTCCAGCGCACTAGGAACCACACCCAGCTCTGTAATGAACTCTTTCATCCATATCGCTTCTTGTGAAGCCTCCGAAGCAGCCATGTATTCTGATTCAGTTGAAGATCTCGCCACAACGCTTTGCTTTGCACTCCTCCAGCTAACTGCTGCACCATTCAAAATAAATACGTATCCAGATTGTGATTTAGAATCATCTGGATCGGTGTTCCAACTAGCATCGGTGTAACCATTAACAACGAGCTGTTCATCACCTCCATAAGAAAGAACCATATCCTTAGTTCTTCTCAAGTACTTAAGGATGTTTTTGACCGCTGTCCAATGATCCACTCCTGGATCACTTTGATATCTGCTAGTTAAACTAACAGCATATGCGATGTCGGGTCTAGTACATAGCATGGCATACATTAGAGATCCTATGGCTGAGGCATAGGGAGTCTTACTCATCCTTTCTCTATCTTCTGCCGATGTCGGACTTTGAGTTTTACTCAAGGTCGTATTGGGCAACATGGGCAAGAACCCTTTCTTGCTTTCTTCCATTCCAAACTTCTTTAGAACTTTTGTCCAAATATGTACTCTGTGACAATGATATTTGGCGTTTCGATCTATCTCTATAAATCTTTATGCCTAATATGTAAGCTGCTTCGCCAAGATCCTTCATTGAAAAACTATTATTCAAATATTCCTTGACACTATTAAGAAGGTCTACATCATTCCCAATCAACAATATGTCATCCACATACAGTATTAAGAATGCTACAGAGCTCCCACTCACTTTCTTGTAAATACAAGCTTCTCCATAAGTTTGTATAAAACCAAAACTTTTGATTACCTTATCAAAACGTTGATTCCAACTTCGGGATGCTTGCTTCAATCCATAGATGGACCGTTGAAGCTTGCATACCTTGTTAGCATCTTTAGGATCGACAAAACCTTTGGGTTGTATCATATACAACTCTTCATCAATGTCTCCATTGAGGAATGCTGTTTTGACATCCATCTGCCATATCTCATAATCATAATATGCAGCGATTGCTAACATAATCCTCACAGACTTTAGCTTCGCTACCGGTGAGAAAGTCTCATCGTAGTCAACTCCTTGAATTTGTCGAAACCCTTTTGCGACAAGTCGAGCTTTATAGACAGTAACATTACCATCAGCATCTGTTTTCTTCTTGAAAATCCATTTGTTCTCGACAGCCTTCCGGCCATCCGGTAAGTCCACCAAAGTCCATACTTGGTTTTCGTACATGGATCCAATCTCGGATTTCATGGCTTCTTGCCATTTATTGGAATCTGGGCTCATCATCGCTTCCTCATATGTCTCGGGGTCATCGGTGTTGTCCACCAACATGACATTCATAACGGAATCATACCAATCTGGAGTGGTACGAGTTCTCGTTGACCTCCGAGGCTCTGTAGCAACTTCAACCGAAGTTTCATGATCACTATCATTAGCTTCCTCTCTTATTGGTGCAGGCACCACAGGAACTTCTTCCGGTGCTGCGCTACTCGCAATTTCGAGAGAAGGTTCGACAACCTCGTCGAGTTCTACTTTCCTTCCAGTCACTTCTTTCGAGAGAAATTCCTTCTCTAGAAAGGATCCATTCTTGGCAACAAAGATTTTGCCTTCGGATCTATGATAGAAGGTATACCCAATAGTTTCCTTCGAGTATCCTATGAAGACGCATTTTTCCGCTTTGGGTTCAAGCTTGTCCGGCTGTAACTTCTTTACATAGGCTTCACATCCCCAAACTTTAAGGAACGACAATTTAGGTTTCTTCCCAAACCATAATTCATACGGTGTCGTTTCAACGGATTTAGATGGTGCCCTATTTAAAGTGAATGCGGCTGTTTCTAATGCATAACCCCAAAATGATAGCGGTAAATCTGTAAGTGACATCATAGAACGAACCATATCTAAGAGAGTTCGATTACGACGTTCAGACACACCATTACGCTGTGGTGTTCCCGGCGGTGTCAATTGTGAAAGTATTCCGCACTTCTTTAAATGCTCGCCAAACTCGTAACTTAGATATTCACCTCCACGATCAGAACGTAGAAATTTAATCTTCTTGTTACGTTGATTCTCTACCTCACTTTGAAACTCCTTTAAACTTCTCGAAAGTTTCGGACTTATGTTTCATAAAATAGATATACCCATATCTACTCAAGTCATCCGTGAAGGTAAGAACATAACGATAACCACTGCGCGATGCTACACTCATTGGACCACACACATCGGTATGTATGATTTCCAGTAAGTCCGTAGCTCGCTCCATTATACCAGAAAATGGAGTCTTAGTCATTTTACCCATCAGACATGCTTCGCATCTTTCAAGTGATTCAAAATCAAGTGATTCAAGAAGTCCATCGGAATGGAGTTTCTTCATACGTTTCACTCCAATGTGACCAAGACGACAGTGCCACATATAGGTCAAATTATCGCTTGATTTCAAACGTTTAGCCTCAATGTTATTAATATGTGTATTTCTACTATCGAGATTCAATATGAATAGACCATCTATCAAAGGTGCATGTGCATAAAACACATTACTCATATAAATCGAACAACCATTATTCTCGGATTTAAACAAGTAACTGTCTCGCAATAAACAAGATCCTGATATAATGTTCATGCTTAATGCAGGCACCAAATAACAATTATTTAAGTATAAAACTAATCCCGATGGTAGATGAAGAGGTAGCGTGCCGACCGCGATCACATCAACCTTTGATCCGTTTCCTACGCGCATCGTCACCTCGTTCTTCACTAGCTTCCGTTTATTCTGCAGCTCCTGTTTCGAGTTACAAATATGAGCAACCGAACCAGTATCAAATACCCAGGCACTACTACGAGTACTAGTGAGATACACATCAATAACATGTATATCAGATATACCTTTCTTCTTGATGTTGCCGTTCTTCAAATCCGCCAAGTACCTTGGGCAATTCCGCTTCCAGTGACCTTCTCCCTTGCAGTAAAAGCACTCAGTTTCAGGTTTAGGTCCAGCCTTGGTCTTCTTCGTCGGCGTGGTAACTTTCTTACCACCCTTCTTGAAGTGTCCCTTTTGCTTAGACTTGCCTTTCTTGAATTTGGTGGTCTTATTGACCATCAACACTTGGTGCTCTTTCTTGATCTCCACTTCTGCAGATTTTAACATAGCAAATAGTTCTGGCAACTCTTTGTTCATGTTCTGCATGTTGTAGTTCATCACAAAGTTCTTGTAACTTGGTGGTAGTGATTGGAGGATGCGGTAAACTCCCAAAGTATTAGGAATCACTATACCCAAACTTTGAAGTTTATTTGCGTGCCCAGACATCTTAAGCACATGCTCACTGACGGAGCTACCCTCTTCCATCTTGCAGTTAAAGAACTTTTCAGAAGCTTCATAACTTTCAATTGCCGCATGAGTCTCAAAGATTAATTTGAGATCCTCGACAATATCATATGGATCTGACTCTTCAAACCTTTTCTGAAGCTCCGATTCTAAACCATACAAGATAGCACACTGAACTATGGAGTACTGATTCTTCCGAGCGAGGTAAACATTCTTTACTTCATCGGTAGCACCAGCTGCAGGTGGGTCACCTAGCGGTGCATCCAGCACATAGGTCAAATTACCAGCTGTGAGGACAATCCTCAAATTGCGGAACCAATCCGCGAAGTTGCTTCCATTGTTTTTCAACTTTTCTTTCTCTAGGAACGCATTAAAATTGATGGTAGGGGCTGCCATTGATCTACAACATATTTGCAATAGTTTAGACTAAGTTTATGACAAATTGAGTTCAAATTAATTAATGAAATTAAACTAGGTGAACTCCCACTCAAAACAACATCCCTCACATTGTTTTAGTGATCACACGAACCAAATCCACTACATCAACACCGATCATCACGAGAGCTGATATAGTTTTAATGGCGAACAATCATCATGTTCATCATATCTACTATATGATTCATGCTTTGCCTTTCGGCGATCCGTGTTCCTGAGGCCATGTCTGTACATGCTAGGCTCGTCAAGATCAAACCTTAGCTTCCGCATAAGCAAATCTGGCTTGCTTACGTTGTATTCACCCACGGAATCAAAGACACCCGATCATCACGTGGTGCTTCGAAGCAGCAAGCTTTGGCAACGGTGCATACTAAGGGTGAACACTTTAGAACTTGAAATTTATGTGCATGAGGGATCATCTTATAATGCTACCGTCGTCTACTAAGCAATACAAGATGCATAAAGGATTAACATCACATGCAATTCATAATATGTGATATGATATGGCCTTTCTTCTTTGTGCTTCCGATCTCCATCTTCAAGCACGAATATGATCTCCATCATCACCGGCATAGCATCAAGGTCAATGACGCTTCTCCATGGTTGTCGTCCACCAGCTTCAACTATTACAACTATTTTGAATAGACACGCAGGTCTTAACAGAAATTAAAGACAACCATATGGCTCCTGCCGGTTGCCAACTTACAATAAGGAACATTGCATACATCAAATATAATCACAATCATGGCCATATCACATCACTGCACACCCCTGCAAAACAAAGTTAGACGCTTCTACTTTCTTTGCATATTTTACGTGGTTTGGGGCTTTCCATAAGTGTCGTTCTAACTTACGAACAAGAACCACAACATTGATACTAGCATTGTTGATCACCCGTTGTAAATTGGATCTTTACTATGCTAGGAGAAACAGGCACCCGCAAAGCCACTTATGCAAAACGAGTTGCATGTCAAGCGTGGAGCAAGTCTCATGAACGATGTCATGTAAGGTTAGCCCGGGCCGCTTCATCCCAACATACCGCAAGATGCAAAGTACACAAAAAGCAATCTACAATAAAAGCATCAACGCCCACAATGACCATTGTGTTCTACTCGTGCAACAGATCTACATATAGACACGGCTCTGATACCACTGTAGGGGTTCGTAGCATGGAAAACAAAAATTTTCTATCGCATACAAACAAACAAGCCAAGATCTATCTATTAGATTGTAGCAACGAGTCGATGGAATAACTCACCCTCGAAGATTCCAAAGTGTTTAACGAGAGCAGATTCTCGTGGGTGATGTAGTCGTACTCTTTCCGATCTCAAGATCGCGTAGACGATCCTTCCGGCGCCGCGTTCCCGCAGCGCTCCCGCAGTCGGTCACACGTTCGGTACTCGACGAAGACCTTCCTCTCCCTTGTTCCAGCAGGCAGCGGAGGTTGTAGCACTCTCCTCGCGATTCCGGCAGCACAACGGCGTGGTACCGGAGGTAGAGGGGAAATCCCGCAGGGCTTCGCCTTAAGCCGGTGCGAGTATGGTGGAGCTTATGAGAGAGGCTATTAGTGGTCTAGTAATTAGACACACCAATTAGAGGGCTCTAAACCAATTAGAAGGCTCTAAACCGAATAGCTCTAAACCGGGGTCTAGATCTAGGGTTTAGTTTAGAGGATAGGAAACTTGTGTGTCTAGGAGGGGAGCCCTGCCCCTCCTTATATAGGTGGGAGGGTGTGGGCGCGCCAGGGGAGGGAGGGAGTCCCTCCCCAACTCGGCCTTGGGCTGGGCGCCGGCCTGGAGGAGTCCAACTCCTCCTCCAGGTTGGTTCCAACTCCTCTTGCTTGTTTCCCACAGTTTCTTGTTTTTGGCAGTTTGACTTTCAAACTGGACATTTGACTTTTCTGTTTTAGGATTCAATTTAATCCTATATTTGGGACAGCAAGAACACTTAGTACATGATGCAATCATTCCAATATGTAATGACACATTCATGTACCCCTTCCCCCCCGGAGTGCCGGACAATCCGGAACCTTCTAGAATATCCCCGATGAAAACACCGGAATCATTCCCGAACTCCGAAACGGGACTTTCCTTATATGAATCTTATTCTCCGGACCATTCCGGATCACCTCGTGATATCCCGGATCCCATCCGAGACTCCGAACAACATTCGGTCTCTTTCTCATAATACCATAACTACTCAAACAACGTCGAATCCTTAAGTGTGTCTCCCTACGGTTCGTGAATTATGCGGACATGATCGAGACACTTCTCCGAACAATAACCAATAGAGGAATCTGGAAATTCATATGGCTCCCACATATTTCTACGATTACTTTGCGATCGAATGAACCACTTACATACGATACCAATTTCCCTTTGTCTCACGATATGTTACTTATCCGAGGTTATGATCGTCGGTATCTCTGCATACCTAGTTCATCCTCGTTACTGATAAGTACTCTTTTCTCGTTCCCGTGATATGTGATCCCTTGTGACCATGTCACATGCTTGCAAGCTAATTGGATGACATTCCACCGAGAGGGCCCAGAGAATATCTATCCGTCATGTGGATGGACAAATCCCACTCTTGATCCATGTGTTTCAACCAATACTTTCCGAACACTCAATGCCACCTTTATAGCCACCCTGTTACGGTGTGGTGTTTGATGACATCAAAGCATCCATCCAGTAAAGGTGATATGCATGATCTCATGGTCGAAGGAATTAGGTTACTATGTATCAGAAAGCATATAGCAATTGAACTATTGAAATGACTTGATCTTTATGCTACGCTTGTCTATAGGAGTATGTCCACCATATCATTCTCCTAACGATATGATCTTGTTGTTGACAACATCTCAATGTTCATGACAAAGAAACCACATCATCAATCAACCAACAAGCTAGTGAAGTATAGAGGCTATACTAGGGACTTCAAATTAAGTTTACAAATCACACAAGTATTAATGGTTTCCTTGTTAATACTATTATAGCATGAATGCAAACATTTATCATAAACACAAAGATATATAATAATAACTATATTTATTATTGCCTCTAGGGCATATCTCCAACATATTAATCAAATGTCACTAGTATTAGGACTATTATTTTCACATGACATCAACGTATTAGTTAATTATTTGCTTAAGATACTCAATTTAATACCACAATAATGAAAAAGGAAAATAATAATTTCTCAAAGCTTATAAATATTCTTTTGAGACTTCAAACATGGAATATTTTGAGATAACCTAAAAGTGGTGTCCAACCTCATTCAAAGCTCTAAATTAGTTTCTTCACTAAAGTAAATTACTTAATAATATAAAAGCTAACCCAAAGAACTCAAAATCCCAAACCAAAGAACAAGGATTAGTTTCATAACGATTGCATTGATGTGGTTCATTGCATAGAAAACACAAATTTTCCTATGGTCGCAACTACCAAGATTGAATCTAGGTGACACTTTGTAGCAATTTTAGAAGTACCCACCCTTGAAGACCGTAAGCGGGATAATGTTCCCGCAAACAAACGTGGTTAGTGTAGATTTTAGACGACCTTCCTCAAGGACATGCAGATGATCAGTGCCACAAAGGGTAGCATCTCCGTAATCGGACACACATATGGTGTGCTGACGACTCCTATCCTGACATGGATATGCCCTACGGGTACCTGATGTTAGCCTACCTGGTCCATCCCAGCGGAAGCCCATAGGAAGGAACTACTACAATCATAAATCCCAGGAGACTTTGGATGGCCCAAGCCCGGAGAGAGATCGACTTCTTGGAAGACACGACTAATGTAGATAAAAATTCAAAGGGGCCAACTGACGAGGTTTAATCTCGTCAATGCCCATTGTTATGAGCTTGGGTTTTGGAGAAGATGGGGATGCTGGAGATCGCGGAACGGTTAACAGACAACCAACCAGGGGACACGAGATTTACCCAGGTTCAGGCCCCCGGAGGGAAAACCCTACTCCTGCTTGTCTGCTCTTGATTACTGCGGAACCGAAAGTTACAGGGGTGCGCAGATGCAATCTGGCGTGGAGCTGTGCATGTGGTGAGGTGAGAGAGCCTCCTCGTCGTGTCCTCCTAGCCTTTATATAGAGATAGGCAGGCCCCAGGCACAGATCGAGTCGGTTACAAGTTTTAGGGTTTATCCCTTTGAATATCCTACCTGTTCTAGTCTTGCTCTCCAAGGATCCGAAGATTTCATGGGCTTGGGCCACCTGAAAATCTTCATGGGCCGCGTATATTCTTGTGGGCCTTCCTTGGGCTGGACCATGTATGCTAATGTCGTGTACCCGTAGGGTATAACCATGTCAGTAGCCCCCGAGTGTTCAGTCGCGTAGATTCGGCTGATGACTCTTCAATCTTTCGGGTGTAGTTATTTCCGTTTATCAGAGAAAAGAATAATTTTTAGTGTGTAGGGATTGTTGATGCGTGTGCCTGACTCTCTCGACGGATCAGGGCCAGTTAACTGTCTTAGGACAAACTAACACGATCTTCTTCAGATTCGAGTCCCTAGACTCGAACCCGGAACAGATGCTGGCGCAATTCGACTAAGGCCGTTGAGGTCTTATAGGAGTCGAATCCCAGTAGTTTTCGAATGATGTACCCAATGCGTTCGTCGGGATTTTCATCGCGCCTGTTGGCACGGATTTTTACTAGCAGAGCGCAGTCAGGTGCGTTACCAGGCCATCAGATGACTGTAGGGGTTCGTAGCATGGAAAACAAAAAAAATTCTATCGCATACAAACAAACAAGCCAAGATCTATCTACTAGATTGTAGCAACGAGTCGATGGAATAACTCACCCTCGAAGATTCCAAAGCGGTTAACGAGAGCGGATTCTCGTGGGAGATGTAGTCGTACTCTTTCCGATCTCAAGATCGCGTAGACAATCCTTCCGGCGCTGCGTTCCGGCAGCGCTCCCGCAGTCGGTCACACGTTCGGTATTCGATGAAGACCTTCCTCTCCCTTGTTCCAGCAGGCAGCGGAGGTTGTAGCACTCTCCTCGCGATTCCGGCAGCACGACGGCGTGGTACCGGAAGTAGAGGGGATATCTCGCAGGGCTTCGCCTTAAGCCGGAGCGAGTATGGTGGACTATGAGAGAGCCTTGGCGATCTAGGGTTTAGAGGCACCAAGGAGAGGGAGCTAGGCCGGCGGCTAGGGCAAGGGGAGAGCCCCAACTCGGCGACTTGGCAAACCCTAGGGGCGGCGGCGACTTGGTGGAGGCCGGCGGCTAGGGCTAGGGTTTAGAGGAGAGAGGTGTGTGCTTGGAGGGGCAGCCCTGCCCCTCCTTATATAGGTGGAGGGCGCCGACCAAGGGGAGGGGAGTCCCTACCCAACTCGGTCTCCAAGGCCGGCGGTGGAGGGAGAGGGACTTCCTCCCCAAGTAGGTTTCCTACTCTCCCTCTACCAAGCAAACTTGCCGTTTGACTTTTCAAACTAGGATTTGATTTATCCTTTATTTTGCTCAGCGATGACACCTAGTACATGATGCAACCATTCCAATTTGTTATGACACATTCATGTACCCTTCCCCTCCGGAGTGCCGGACCTTCCGGAACCTTCTAGAAAATTCCCGATGAAAACACCGAATCCATTCTCCAACCCCGAAACAGGACTTTACTTATGTGAATCTTATTCTCCGGACCATTTCGGATCTCCTCATGATATCCCGGATCCCATCCGATACTCCGAACAACATTCGGTCTCTTACTCATCATTCCATAACTACTCAACAACATCGAATCCTTAAGTGTGTCTCCCTACGGTTCATGAATTATGCGGACATGATCGAGACACCTCTCCGATCAATAACCAATAGAGTAATCTAGAAATTCATATGGCTCCCACATATTTCTACGATTACTTTGCGATCGAATGAACCACTTACATACGATACCAATTTCCCTTTGTCTCATGATAGTTTACTTATCCGAGGTTTTGATCGTCGGTATCTCTGCATACCTAGTTCAACCTCGTTACCGATAAGTACTCTTTTCTCGTTCCCGTGATATGTGATCCCTTGTGAGCCAGTCACATGCTTGCAAGCTAATTGGATGCCATTCCACCGAGAGGGCCCAGAGTATATCTATCCGTCATATGGATGGACAAATCCCACTCTTGATTCATGTGTCTCAACCCATCCTTTCCAAACACTCAATGCCACCTTTATAGCCACCCAGTTACGGTGTGGTGTTTGATGTCATCAAAGCATCCTTCTGGTTATGGTGATAAGCATGATCTCATGGTCGAAGGAATTAGGTTACTATGTATCAGAAAGCATATAGCAATTGAACTATTAAAATGACTTGACCTTTATGCTACGCTTATCTATAGGAGTATGTCCATCATATCATTATCCTAACGATATGATATTGTTGTAAATAACATCTCAATGTTCATGATAGGGAAACCACAATCATTTATTAACCAACAAGCTAGTATTATAAAGAGGCTTTACTAGGGACTCTAATTTAGTTTACAAATCACACAAGTATTAATGTTTCCTTGTTAATACTATTATAGCATGAATGTAAACATTTATCATAAACACAAAGATATAATAATAACCACATTTATTATTGCCTCTAGGGCATATCTTCAACAGTCTCCCACTTGCACTAGAGTCAACTAATCTAGATTACATGGTAATATACCGAACACCCATGGCAGTTTGGTGTTGGTCATGTTTTGCCCTCGGGAGAGGTTTAGTCAATGGATCCGCCACATTCAGATCTGTGTGTACTTTGGAAATCTTTATGTCACCATCTTGGACATGTTCTCGAATAGCGTGGAAACGTAGCTTGATGTGCTTCAGTTTCTTGTGTGACCTTGGTTCTTGCGCATTGGCTATGGCGCCCATGTTATCACAATAGATAGACATTGGGTCCATCGCACTTGGAACCACACCGAGCTCTGTAATGAACTCCTTCATCCATATTGCTTCTTGTGAAGCCTCCGAAGCAGCTATGTATTCCGATTCAGTTGAAGATCTTGCCACAACACTTTGCTTTGCACTCCTCCAGCTAACTGCTGCACCATTCAAAGTAAATACATATCCATATTGAGATTTAGAATCATCCGGATCGGTGTTCCAACTAGCATCGGTGTAACCATTAACAACGAGCTGTTCATCACCTCCATAAGAAAGAACCATATCCTTAGTTCTTCTCAAGTACTTAAGGATGTTTTTGACCGCTGTCCAATGATCCACTCCTGGATCAATTTGATATCTGCTAGTTAAACTAACAACATATGCAATGTCGGGTCTAGTACATAGCATGGCATACATTAGAGATCCTATGGCTGAGGAATAGGGAGTCTTACTCATCCTTTCTCTATCTTCTGCCGTTGCAGGACTTTGAGTTTTACTCAAGGTCGTATTGGGCAACATGGGAAATAACCCTTTCTTGCTATCTTCCATTCCAAACCTCTTTAGAACTTTCTCCAAATATATACTTTGTGACAATGATATTAGGCGTCTCGATCTATCTCTATAAATCTTTATGCTTAATATGTAAGCTGCTTCACCAAGATCTTTCATTGAAAAACTATTATTCAAATATTCCTTGACACTATTAAGAAGGTCTACATCATTCCCAATCAACAATATGTAATCTACATATAGTATTAAGAATGCTACAGAGCTCCCAATCACTTTCTTGTAAATACAAGCTTCTCCATAAGTTTGTATAAAACCAAAACTTTTGATCACCTTATCAAAACGTTGATTCCAACTTCGGGATGCTTGCTTAAATCCATATATGGACCTTTGAAGTTTGCACACCTTGTTAGCATCTTTAGGATCGACAAAACCTTTGGGTTGCATCATATACAACTCTTCATCAATGTCTCCATTGAGGAACGCTGTTTTGACATCCATCTGCCATATCTCATAATCGTAATATGCAGCGATTGCTAACATAATCCTCACAGACTTTAGCTTCGCTACTGGTGAGAAAGTCTCATCGTAGTCAACTCCTTGAATTTGTCGAAACCCTTTTGCGACAAGTCGTGCTTTATAGACAGTAACATTACCATCATCATCTGTTTTCTTCTTGAAAATCCATTTGTTCTTGACAGCCTTCCGGCCATCCGGTAAGTCCACCAAAGTCCATACTTGGTTTTCGTACATGGATCCAATCTCGGATTTCATGGCTTCTTGCCATTTATTGTAATCTGGGCTCATCATCGTTTCCTCATATGTCTCAGGGTCATCGGTGTTGTACACCAACATGACACTCATAACAGGATCATACCAATCAGGAGTGGTACGAGTTCTCGTTGACCTACGAGGCTCTGTAGCAACTTCAACCGAAGTTTCATGATCATCATCATTAGCTTCCTCTCTTATTGGTGTAGGCGCCACAGGAACTACTTCCGGTGCTGCGCTACTCGCAAGTTCGAGAGAAGGTTCGACAACCTCGTCGAGTTCTACTTTCCTTCCAGTCACTTCTTTCGAGAGAAATTCCTTCTCTAGAAAGGATCCATTCTTGGCAACGAAGATTTTGCCTTCAGATCTATGATAGAAGGTATACCCAATAGTTTCCTTCGGGTATCCTATGAAGACGCATTTTTCCGCTTTGGGTTCAAGCTTGTCCGGCTGTAACTTCTTTACATAGGCTTCACATCCCCAAACTTTAAGGAACGACAATTTAGGTTTCTTCCCAAACCATAATTCATACGGTGTTGTTTCAACGGATTTAGATGGTGCCCTATTTAAAGTGAATGCGGCTGTTTCTAATGCATAACCCCAAAATGATAGCGGCAAATCTGTAAGTGACATCATAGAACGAACCATATCCAAAAGAGTTCGATTACGATGTTCGGACACACTATTACGCTGTGGTGTTCCCGGCGGTGTCAATTGTGAAAGTATTCCGCATTTTTTCAAATGCTCGCCAAACTCGTAACTTAGATATTCACCTCCATGATCAGAACGTAGAAATTTAATCTTCTTGTTACGTTGATTCTCCACCTCACTTTGAAATTCCTTAAACTTCTCGAATTTTTCGGACTTATGTTTCATGAAATAGATATACCCATATCTACTCAAGTCATCCGTGAAGGTAAGAACTTAAAGATAACCACCACGCGATGCTACACTCATTGGACCACACACATCGGTATGTATGATTTCCAATAAGTCCGTAGCTCGCTCCATCATACCAGAAAATGGAGTCTTAGTCATTTTACCCATTAGACATGCTTCGCATCTTTCAAGTGATTCGAAATCAAGTGATTCAGGAAGTCCATCGGAATGGAGTTTCTTCATACGCTTCAGTCTGATATGACCAAGACGACAGTGCCACATATAGGTCGAGTTATCGCTCGATATCAAACGTTGAGCCTCAATGTTATTTATGTGTGTATTGCTACAATCGAGATTCAATAAGAATAGACCATCTATCAAAGGTGCATGTGCATAAAACATATTACTCATATAAATCGAACAACCATTATTCTCTAACCGTCTCGCAATAAACAAGATCCCGATATAATGTTCATGCTCAACGCAGGCACCAAATAACAATTATTTAAGTATAAAACTAATCCCGATGGTAGATGAAGAGGTAGCGTGCCGACCGCGATCACATCAACCTTTGATGCATTTCCTACGCGCATCGTCACCTCGTTCTTCGCTAGCTTCCGTTTATTCTGTAGCACCTGTTTCGAGTTACAAATATGAGCAACCGAACCAGTATCAAATACCCAGGCACTACTACGAGTACTAGTGAGATACACATCAATAACATGTATATCGGATATACCTTTCTTCTTGATGTTGCCGTTCTTCAAATCCGCCAAGTACTTTGGGCAATTCTGCTTCCAGTGACCTTCTCCCTTGCAGTAAAAGCACTCAGTATCAGGCTTAGGTCTAGCCCTGGTCTTCTTTGTCGGCGCGGTAACTTTCTTACCACCCTTCTTGAAGTGTCCCTTTTGCTTAGACTTGCCTTTCTTGAATTTGGTGGTCTTATTGACCATCAACACTTGGTGCTCTTTCTTGATCTCCACTTCTGCAGACTTCAACATGGAGAAGAGTTCTGGCAACGTCTTGTCCATGTTTTGCATATTGTAGTTCATCACAAAGTTCTTGTAACTTGGTGGTAGTGATTGGAGGACACGATGTATCCCCAAAGAATTGGGAATCACTATACCCAAACTTTGGAGTTTGTTTGCGTGCCCAGACATCTTAAGCACATGCTCACTGACGGAGCTGCCCTCTTCCATATTGCAGTTAAAGAACTTTTTAGAAGCCTCACAACTCTCAACTGCCGCGTGAGCCTCAAATATTATTTTGAGTTCACGGACAATATCATGTGGATCTGAATTCTCAAACCTTTTCTGAAGCTCCGATTCCAAACCATACAAGATAGCACACTGAACTGTGGAGTACTGATTCTTCCGAGTGAGGTAAACATTCTTACTTCATCGGTAGCATCAGTTGCAGGCGGGTCACCCAGCGGTGTATCCAGCACATAGGTCAAATTACCAGCATTGAGGACAATCCTCAAATTGCAGAACCAATCCGCGAAGTTGCTTCCATTGTTTTTCAACTTTTCTTTCTCTAGGAACGCATTAAAATTGATGGTAGGGGCCGCCATTGATCTACAATGTATTTGCAATAGTTTAGACTAAGTTTATGACAAATTGAGTTCTAATTAATAGTTAAATTAATCTAGGTGAACTCCCACTCAAAACAATATCCCTCACATTGTTTTAGTGATCACACGAACCAAATCCACCACATCAAAACCGATCATCACGAGAGTTGATGTAGCTTCAATGGCGAACAATCGACATGTTCATCATATCTACTATATGATTCATGCTTTACCTTTTGGTGATCCGTGTTCCGAGACCATGTCTTTACATGCTAGGCTCGTCAACATCAAACCTTAGCTTCCGCATGAGCAAATCTGGCTTGCTCACGTTGTATACACTTGCAGAATCTAACACACCCGATCATCACATGGTGCTTCGAAACAAAAGCTTTAGCAACGGTGCTAACTAAGGATGAACACTTTAAATCTTGAAATTTGTGTGCTTGAGTGATCATCTTATAATGCTACCGTTGTTAACTAAGCAATACAAGATGCATAAAGGATTAACATCACATGCAATTCATAATATGTGATATGATATGGCCTTTCTTCTTTGTGCTTCCGATCTCCATCTTCAAGCACGAACATGATCTCCATCATCACCGGCATTGCATCAAGGTCAATGACGCTGCTCCATGGTTGTCGTCCACCAGCTTCAACTATTACAACTACTTTGAATAGACACGCGAGTCTTAACAGAATTTAAAGACAACCATATGGCTCCTGCCGGTTGCCAACTTACAATAAGGAACATTGCATACATCAAATATAATCACAATCATGGCTTTATCACATCACAGCACACCCCTGCAAAACAAAGTTAGACGCCTCTAATTTTCTTTGCATATTTTACGTGGTTTGGGGCTTTCAATAAGTGTCGCTCTAACTTACGAACAAGAACCACAACGTTGATGCTAGAACTATCAAGTGCCCGTTGTAAATTGGATCTATACTATAATGGGAGAGACAGACACCCGCAAAGCCACTTATGCAATACAAGTTGCATGTTGAGCGTGGAGCAAGTCTCATGAACGATGTCATGTAAGGTTAGCTCGGGCCGCTTCATCCCATCATACCGCAAGATGCAAAGTACACAAGAAGCAATTGATAATAAAAGCACCACCGCCCAGAATGACCATTGTGTTCTACTCGTGCAACAGATCTACATATAGACACGGCTCTGATACCACTATAGGGGTTCGTAGCATGGAAAACAAAAAAATTTCTATCGCATACAAACAAACAAGCCAAGATCTATCTACTAGATTGTAGCAACGAGTCGATGGAATAACTCACCCTCGAAGATTCCAAAGCGGTTAACGAGAGCGGATTCTCGTGGGTGATCTAGTCGTACTCTTTCCGATATCAAGATCGCGTAGACAATCCTTCCGACGCTGCGTTCCGGCAGCGCTCCCGCAGTCGGTCACACGTTCGGTATTCAATGAAGACCTTCCTCTCCCTTGTTCCAGCAGGAAGTGGAGGTTGTAGCACTCTCCTCGCGATTCTGGCAGCACGACGGCGTGGTACCGGAAGTAGAGGGGAGATCTCGCAGGGCTTCGCCTGACGCCGGAGCGAGTATGGTGGACTATGAGAGAGCCTTGGCGATCTAGGGTTTAGAGGCACCAAGGAGAGGGAGCTAGGCCGACGGCTAGGGCAAGGGGAGAGCCCCAACTTGGCGACTTGGCAAACCCTAGGGGCGGCGGCGACTTGGTGGAGGCCGGCGGCTAGGGCTAGGGTTTAGAGGAGAGAGGTGTGTGCTTGGAGGGGCAGCCCTGCCCCTCCTTATATAGGTGGAGGGCGCCGGCCAAGGGGAGGGGAGTCCCTCCCCAACTCGGTCTGCAAGGCCGGCGGTGGAGGGAGAGGGACTTCCTCCCCAAGTAGGTTTCCTACTCTCCCTCCACCAAGCAAACTTGCTGTTTGACTTTTCAAATTGGCGTTTGACTTTTCAAACTAGGATTTGATTTATCCCTTTATTTTGCTCAGTGATGACACCTAGTACATGATTCAACCATTCCAACTTGTTATGACACATTCATGTACCCTTCCCCTCCGGAGTGTCGGACCTTCCAGAACCTTCTAGAACATTCCCGATGAAAACACCGAATCCATTCTCCAACCCCGAAACAGGACTTTCCTTATATGAATCTTATTCTCCGGACCATTCCGGATCTCCTCGTGATATCCTGGATCCCATCCGAGACTCCGAACAACATTTGGTCTCTTACTCATCATTCCATAACTACTCAACAACATCGAATCCTTAAGTGTGTCTCCCTACGGTTCGTGAATTATGCGGACATGATCGAGACACCTCTCCGATCAATAACCAATAGAGGAATCTAGAAATTCATATGGCTCCCACATATTTCTACGATTACTTTGCGATCGAATGAACCACTTACATACGATACCAATTTCCCTTTGTCTCACGATAGTTTACTTATCCGAGGTTTTGATCGTCGGTATCTCTGCATACCTAGTTCAACCTCGTTACCGATAAGTACTCTTTTCTTGTTCCCGTGATATGTGATCCCTTGTGATCCAGTCACATGCTTGCAAGCTAATTGGATGACATTCCACCGAGAGGGCCCAGAGTATATCTATCCATCATATGGATGGACAAATCCCACTCTTGATTCATGTGTCTCAACCCATACTTTCCAAACACTCAATGCCACCTTTATAGCCACCCAGTTACGGTGTGGTGTTTGATGTCATCAAAGCATCCTTCCGGTTATGGTGATAAGCATGATCTCATGGTCGAAGGAATTAGGTTACTATGTATCAGAAAGCATATAGAAATTGAACTATTAAAATGACTTGATCTTTATTCTACGCTTATCTATAGGAGTATGTCCATCATATCATTCTCGTAACGATATGATCTTGTTGTTAATAACATCTCAATGTTCATGATAGGGAAACCACAATCATTTATTAACAAACAAGCTAGTATTATAAAGAGGCTTTACTAGGGACTCTAATTTAGTTTACAAATCACATAAGTATTAATGTTTCCTTGTTAATACTATTATAGCATGAATGTAAACATTTATCATAAACACAAAGATATAATAATAACCACATTTATTATTGCCTCTAGGGCATATCTCCAACAATGACATTTGTAGGTCTTATCTTTGCGTCGCAGACACAACATCCGAAATTTTATCACCGCGGAGGTGTTTCGGGTGGCCAAGGATAATGTTACTCACTTAGCGTTAGTTGGGGAAAAGTTGTCGAAAAGTTTTTGCATTCTGATCCGAAGGATCGCAGTCGAAGAATTTATAGGATGCGCGACCAGCACTCCCTATGGGATTAGCCCCCGAGTGTCTGTTCGAGTCGTAGACTCGAGCAGAGACTTTAATTCAGTTGTTGTTAGCTTCAGGTGCATATGACACAATTTTTTTCGGATGCTTAAATCAATCCTCCCTATGGGAGTAGCCCCCGAGTCCGTAGTGGAGTCGTAGACTCGACGTAGGACTCGAAGAATAGATCATTGGCGTAGTACCTTATTCATGCTTCGTATGCGCGGCCAACGCTCCTGATAGGAGTAGCCCCCGAGTAGTTGCTTGAATCATAGATTCGAGTGAGTACTTTAGCTGTTTAGCCGAAAATTTGTAACCGTTGCCAGTATGGCTTTGATGACATCAGTGCTGACGATCGGTGACCTCAATGGTCTGCGGCGCCAAAGGTGACGTGACTGGACGAACGTGGGTCCCACTTTCTGACTTGGAGTTGACTGGTCATGCACGACGTGGCGAGAATTACGGCGTCTCCTCGGTTTCCGTGCGTAGTGGGCGGCATGCCAGCGACGGTTCGCCGCTGTGCTAACACGTGGATGGTTGGATTTGATGCTGGAGCTAGGGATTCTAGATGAACGGTCCCTGTTCATCGTCTTCGTCCTTATAACCGTGGGGGAAAATTGTGATTTGTTTTTACCATAGCCACTTACATTCTGCCGCTTCTATTTTTTTGAGCTTTTCTCGCCACACTAAAAGTTCTCCGATCATTCCCTTCCTCTTTCCGGCGCTTGCACCGCTGCCGTCGTCGCGCTGTAATGGGGAAATCGAAGAAGACCTCCACCAGTGCCGCTGCCGGTGACAAGAAGGGCACCGCCGCCACTCGTGTCACCGATGGTGAGTGGCAGCGTACGGAGACGTGTGAGGGCGACCTGCGCAAGCTTCATGATCGGGGTTTAATCCCACAGGACAAGGAGGCCGTTAAGATCCCTGGCGACGAGGTATTTCCCCGTACCCCCGCAGGGTTTCGGGTGATGTTCATCGCCTTCATTATTCGCGGCCTTTCTTTCCCAGTCCACAACTTTCTTCGTGGGCTGTTGTTCTTCTATGGCATTCAACTCCACCATCTTTCCCCCAATTCTCTTCTTCACATCGCTTGCTTTGTTGCTTTTTGCGAGTGCTGGCTCGGTATCGAGCAACACTTTGGCCTCTTCCGGAAGTTCTATTCCGTGAAGAGGCAATCCGGCTCCGATGGAGTTTATCCGATTGGCGGCTGCGTCATTTCTCTTCGATCTACTGCTCTTTTCTTCTCTTTCTCTATGTCCGATTCCGTCCAGAACTGGCGGAGGAAGTGGTTTTATATCCGCGACTCCACAGTGGACGGGCAAAACTTTGGCCTTGCCCCTTTTGACTCCACCCAAAAAATCCAGCCGAAGAGATCCTGGAAGAACCACATCCTGGAGGGTGAGGTGGAGGAGATATAGGAGCTCTACCGTCGGGTGGAGGACCTCCAGGTAATTCCGGAGAAGGAGGTGAACGATGTGGATATCATCCGCACCTTCCTCAAACGTCGGGTGCAGCCACTCCAGGCTAGGGCGCACCCGATGTTCCTTTATTCTGGCCGCCATGACCCAACGAGAGTTGCGGCTAAGGAGCTCTCCAAGGGGGACCTCGACAGAGTCCTTCGGCCGCTGCTGAAGTACAAGTCTGACGAGGATCTTCCGGGGAAGTCGCGGACCCCTCCATTCAGTGCTTCTCGACCCGTTCCACAGGTGTAGATCTGGGACGTGCACGTAGCGCTATTTTCGAGTGCGTTTCCTTTGCATTTATATTTTCTGATAGTTTGTCTTCATTGTGCAGGAGTTCAAGGTACCTGTCATGGTGCCTCCACTACCCGAACGGTTTCCAGATGTGCCGGACAACGAAATCATGGATTACGAGCTTCCCCCGACGCAGTCGCCTACTCAGGAGGCTCTCGAGGCAAGCGAGGGGCAGATCCGAAAGCGGGCGCGGAGTTCGAGCGAATCCTCGGATGCCTTGACTCCGCCAACGCCTAGGGACCCGCCATGCCTTGTCCGTCATAGTGGAGGTGATGGTGCCTCTTCCTCTCCCATCCTAGCCGTTCCTGTGCGGGCTGTAATGCCGCAGCCGCCGACGAAGAGGAAGAAGGAAGAGAAGAAAGGCAAGAGGGTCCTACCTATTTTTGACTTGAGTGACATGGATTCGTAAGTGCCTTCTAATGCCTTTTGCTACTTTTCTTGTATTCTTGTCTTCTTGTCTTTGACTGGTGCTTTCCTTTGCAACCACTCCTCCGAGGGCTCTTTTAGCGATGCCACTCAGAAGGTGGTAGGGGAGTCGAAGGTGACGCCTCCTCCCTCTCAGACGGTGGCTACCTCTAGGGGCGCTGCTCCGAACCCCTCTCCACAGGAGACTCGGGTGATCGTCTCCCAGAATACCGCACCGGGACCCTCGGAGTCTCCGTCTGAACATGTAAGTGCTATTTACCTTGCTGTGGGGGGAGCCCCCGAGCCATGTTTTTGTATGATCTGCTGATCGTTGCTTCCTTTTCTGCGTGTCTCAGGGGGAGCCCCCGAGTGTTTTTCATGTGTTTGATCTTTTGCTCGTTTCTTGGGCGCAGCCCCCGAGCCCTTGACTTGACAAGTTGTTTCTTCTTGCAGCCTTTTGTGCAAGGTGCAAACCAGCTGGTGAAGCAACATCTGGCGTTGGAGGCCAGCCTGCGGTAGCTTCAAGATCCTTAACTAATCCTTTACTTTTTCGTCCGCTTGCTAGCTTGTTGAGCTCACATACGTTCTTTGTTGGTTTTTGCAGATGAGTATAATACTTCCCTCCGCGAGCTTGATGCTCTCAAAAAGAGCCTTGCACGAGCGGAGAAAAAGTCCGAGGATGCCGTTGGGGCGAAGGAGCACCTCGAGCAGGAGCTGGCCAACGCAGCCGCGGCTAAGGAGCGCCTGCATCAGGAAGCCACGGATCACGAAGAGCAGCTTGCCACCGCTGCGGCTTCACGCGAGAAGGAGGTGGCCAAAAAACTAATGGCTGCTGCCAAGGCTGTCTCTGGTGAGTATTTTTGTCCTTCTTTGGTTTTTTCGGATTCCGCATCCCTATGTCTTTGTTCGATTCTTACTGTACTTTTCTGTTTCTGTAGATGCCGCAGGCATTGAGTTCAATCGCAGTGCCCTGGAGCACAGTAGTGCTTTGGACGATGCTGCTGCGGCGGTCGAAGACCGCTGCAGTACTGTGGTTGGCTCTCTTGCCAAAGCCAAGGAGGTCCTCGGGCGCTTCTACAAGGAGCTCGTTCCCAAGGGCGTTTGCCTTGAGGATGTCGACTCTTTGGCGGATGCGCTGTCAGTGGATGCGCCTGCAGCCTACAAGCGCAAGCAGAAGGGCATCGACGTGTCCATGGGGCTGGCCATGGCCATGGTGTCTGGAGTGGAGCTGGATCTTCATCAGGTCACCTCCCAGATGCCAACGGCCCCCAACGGTTCCGAGGTATCCTTCGCTCTCTTCGCCGCTCGCTATAAGCGCTATGGGCCGAAGCTTATTGACCTCCTGGCGGAGTATGCGGCGAAGCAGCAGGAGGAGGTCAAGGGCAGGCGCTCTGGCTCCGAGGCCACTCAGGATGCAGCTGCTTAGGCTTTGTCTTTGTAGTTCTAGGATAGTTACCTTCTACCTTTGCTGTAATTGCTTGATGAACAGTTCTTGTGCCACGCAGTGGCTTTTTGTTGTATATAATGAGCCTTCGAGCTGTTGCCCAGTCGTGTGTTGTTTATATCCTTTCGGTTTTCCTTAGGGACCTTCGGGTGATGACCCCATCGATACTTCGTCTGCTCCGCAGCCGCGACCATCCTTGGATGATGCGTTGCAGTTTGTTTTTCTTCGTGACCGTGTCTGCAGTCTTGAGAAGGAGTTGCTTGGCATCCGAGGCCATGCAGACGTTTGGAAGTCGAAGGCGGAGCGAGGTGCCGCCAAGGAGGAATATATGACGGCGCCAATTGACGAGGTTTAATCTCGTCAATGCCCATTGTTACGAGCTTGGGTTTCGGAGAAGATGGGGGTGCTGGAGATCACGAAACGGTTAACAGACAACCAACCAGGGGATATGAGATTTACCCAGGTTCAGGCCCCTGGAGGAAAAAACCTACTCATGCTTATCTGCTCTTGATTACAGCAGAACCGAAAGTTACAGGGGTGCGCAGATGCAATCTGGCGTGGAGGTGTGTATGTGGTGAGGTGAGAGAGCCTCCTCGCCGTGCCCTCCTAGCCTTTATATAGAGATAGGCAGGTCCCAGGCACAGATCGAGTCGGTTAGAAGTTTTAGGGTTTACCACTTTGAATATCCTATCTGTTCTTGTCTTGCTCTCCAAGGATCCGAAGATGTCATGGGCTTGGGCCACCCGAAAATCTTCATGGGCCGCATATATTCTTGTGGGCCTTCCTTGGGCTGGACCAGGTATGCTAATGTCGTGTACCTGTAGGGTATAACCATATCACCAACCCTAATCTATAACCGACTCGACCTACCCCCGAGACTTGGCCTCCCCATATAAATACCAGGAGTGAAGGGAATATGCCCGAGAGGCAATAATAAAGTGGTTATTATCGTATTCCTTATTTATGATAAATGTTTATTTTGCATGCTATAATTGTATTAATACGGAAACGTTAATACATGTGTGTTTAATAAACAAAAAGGAAGTTACTAGTTATGCCTCTCTTATAAACTAGCTCGCTGATTAACAAGATGATCAAAGGTTTCCTGATCATGGACATTGGATGTTGTTAATAACAAGGTCACAACATTGTTGGAATGATGTGATGAACATTCATCCGAAGTATAGCATTACGATCAAGGTCATTGTGTTTATATTGCTATAACATCATACGAAGTAATCTTAGTCCTTAGACCATGAGATCATGTCAATCACTAACACCGGAAGAGTATCTTGATAACATCAAATGTCACACCGTAACAGGGTGACTATAAAGATGGGTTCAGTGCTATGAAGGTGTTATGTTGAGGCTCATGGATCAAGAGTGGAATTTGTCCATCCCGATGACAGATAGATATAATCTGGGCCCTCTCGGTGATATCACATTAGTTAGCTTGCAAGCAAGTGATTTGATCACTAGAATGTTATATCACGGAAACGAGAAAAGAGTACATGTCGGTAAAGAGATCAAACTAGGTATGGATATACCGATGATTGAATCTTGGACATGTAATATATAGCGAGACAAAGGGATTGAGTTACATGCGTATAAGGTTCACACGATCACAGAAGTCATCGTTGAATGTGTGGGAGTCAATACGGATCTCCAGGTCCCCCTGCTGATTATTGATCGGAGAGGGGTTTCGATCATTTCTACATTATTAGCGAACCGTAGGGTGACTCACTTAAGGGATACCAACACCATCCGGAGCAAATGATATGCCAGAGAAAGAAAAAGAAAGTGCAGGAATTTATTTCACTAGACACCGAAACTGTTTCGGTTGAAATTGCTGAAACTGGTTCTACATGTGAAATTGAAATGTTGTAAGGGGTTTTATATGAATGTTTATTAATTAGAGTAATTAACACAATTCTGAATAAATTAATAAAAGAGTTTTATTTAAATGAGAGCTTGCATTAAATTTGGTGGAAATTTAATGCATGTGAGTGGAATTTTGAGTGGAGGCATGTTTATTTGAGTAGAGGCTTTTCATTTTGAGTGGGAGCTCCACCTACATGAATGTGGAAGAGGTGGGGGCAGCCACCATGGGCTCGGCGCATTGCCCCTTGGGTTCCCCCTCTCCCTATAAAAGGCCTCCCTCTCCTCCTCTCAAAGCACACCTCCTCGTGAAGGATCTCTCTCCCTCCCTTTAGAATTTCCCCATGGTCTCGGATCAGTGAGATACATGTTCCCGATGGACTGTTAAGGAAGGATTTGTTGCTTCCGCTGCTTCGTTGGAGCAGGGGCGCAGAGGTTGTCAGGGGTACCCGGACGTGTGTGCGATCACGGATGCACCACTACTTTGCGGTGCTGGACTTGATGATGCTGGACCATATGGACTTCATCACGAGCTTGAGATCGGCAAGAGTTTAACTACATCATCCACGAGTAAAACCTCGTTAACACTATTAGGTCTTCGAGGGTATGTATTCCATGGATGTATATCCACCTGTTGCTTGTATCTAGTAGATAGATCTTGGTACATAGTTGTTCCCATCATAGGAAATTTTTTGTTTTCTATGCTGCGAACCCTACAAGGAGGGCACGGCAAGGGAACCTCATAACCCTAGAACACACCTCACGCCAGATTGCATCTGCACACCCTTGTAATCATCAAGATCGCCATCAATCAAGAACAGACAAGCAAGAGTAGGGTTTTCCCTCCGGGGACCTGAACCTGGGTAAACCTCGTGTCCCCGTGTTGCAAATCTGTTAGCCGTTCCGTGATCTCCAGCTTCCCATCCTTCTCCAAAACCCAAGTCCATAACAATGGGCATGGACGAGTCGAACCCTCGTCACCTAGCGCCGTCTGTGGGAACTGGGGATGTTGATCGTGCGATCGTGACGGTCCCATCCACCGCGATCGTTGACTCCTCCGCTGTGGAGAACCACCTCCTCTTCGTCACCATCGACTTCACCGTCCACTAACCTGCAACCCGCCATGACTTTGATTCCGTAGGAGACGGAGTCGACATTATTCTTGGGAGCCTATGCTTCTAGGTATGCAAGGTCGACACCATCCGCCTCCTAGAGTGGGTGGTACCTCCGACAATTGCACCTGCTTCATGGGTTCCGCCAATCGGTGTCATGAGCGCACCACAGTGACGCACGATTCAGATGACAGCAGCAGCTGCAACTCCTATCTCTGGGACCCTTCTACGGATGAAGGAACTTACGGTTCCAGATCTGAAAGTTGCGGGAGCAATGACCTCCCCCACCGCTACATGTGTGTGGCCATCCACGACGGTCACATTGAAAATGGAGCCGAACCGGTGGCTCCCCCTCCTAATCCGCAGGATGCCAACACTACAAATAGAGTCAACGACCCACCCCCGGCCAATCCCAATGGGAACATGCCACACGAAGCCGCCAACAGCGGCAATCACAATTGTCAAGAGATTCATCTCAACGATGCTGAGTGGGAAATAGTTTGAGAAGACGTGCAAGGTACCAATCCTCTACCACTCAACGCCTCTCGCGACATGCTGATGGGTTACCACTTGCTCCTCATAAAGGAGCACAATCAACAAGTCGAGCAGCACAAAGAGCTCGAACAACGTAGGAGAGCAGCTGACGAGTCAAGCATGCGGCGAGCTGCGCTCTCCTCCGTTGGCAGATCCTCCTCGAAAGGATACGATGCCCACAATAACCGCTCCCATCTGGAGCACATGGACCCTGCCGCAAGAAGCGAAGCCACCAAGGCACTCGACCTGTCTTTCATGTCGATGGATTCATAGGGCAATATCATGCCCAAGACACTACAGGCTGCGGTCATGGCAGCCACCACCTACCTGGCTGCGGTGACCCAGCATACCACTGCATGATGTAGTATACTATAGTCGTGGACATAACACAAATGAAACACCCTTCACTAGTATTACATCCCTCAGAATGGCACAACAGAAACACAGCGGGTCCAATACATGGCTAAAGGTTACAACTCACTCTTTACATAAGATCCAGAGAACACTCTAGGTTAAAGAGAAAGAAAAAACTTCTTACGGAGAAGAATCAAAGATAAATAACGCAAGAACAATTATACTATTAAGTCTAGTAGTCTGGCTAAGAGGTTGACATTGCTGCTATTGCAACACACTACAGAAATAGGTTCTTTGGTTAGAGAATATACTCCTATCTAATCAGTATCTTCGTCTTCACTTGAGTTGAGGTATATGTTGTCTTCCTTGTCTTCATTGAAGAGCTTAAGCTGGCATGATAAGTCCTGGAGCATAACTTGATGAAAACGTCGTCTTAATGGCTTCAGAATCTAGCAAGGGGTAAGAAGATACTTTGAGTATGAGCGTACTCAGCAAATTCACTAGAAAAGGAGTGTTTGATGCACTATAACTACAGCCACAGACCGTAGGTCATAGGCAATGCAAATTTTCATCAACATTTCTTCAAAAGTTGCTTTTCTTCTGAAAAGCTATGTCCGTCAGCCTTCACGGGTTTACCAGAACTTTCATGGAGTTCCTTTCCCGCCGCGTTCGCAGCTCCTTCCTGAAACAGGGAGTAACAAGTTACAGTTATTACACTCTGCAGACGTGCGTTACTTTACCCATGAGAGATCAACTCTTTGTTGCACAACCGGGCAGCTTAATCCCGTCCATAATTCCATGATGTGGGGCCCAGAAGATGATCCAAGACAATCACTGCCCCCTTCGCGACCTCGCATGCCTCCTTGGTGTACACCATGCCCATATAACGAATTATGGTATTGGTTTGTACAAACTGTTAGATGCCAGAACTATCGTGAGACGTTGAGGGTTCCCACCCATATGCTGCATATCCTCTACGAATTACCAATTAATATGCACGCTTCGAGGATAACAGCCACGACCTGCACATCCGGCTTCATGCGAGAGGAAGAAGATACATCCGACTTCTCCGTCCCATTCCAAATCTCATGGTCAACACGTAATATACGGCGCAAGAATCACTTTCGATATTGGTTGTTAAGTCCTAGGTGATATAGTTCCGAACAGTGGTATTCCAACTGTCAGATTTACTAGGTTAGCTGATCACCCTGGATCAGTAACCAATAGTTCACATTGTTGTCGAAAATAGTGTTTTTGGACCTTTTTCAAATGCAGGTGATAACAACACTGGATTTGTAAAATACTTTACAGAAAGTAAACAAAGGACATGAGCAAGTGTGAACTTGCCTTTTGTGATTGCAAGATTATGCACTCACGGTCTTCAAGTTAGTATAAGATCCAAAATCTGAAATCAGCATCATTGGTCCAGTAAGGACTAAAGTTTAAAGAAGCAATATGCTTTTATGCATAAGTAATGTGATGCACGTTCTAAACGCGAATCCCGGGGATAACGTTGTCCTAGGGTTTGGGATCTCGGGAATGGTTACTTTGGAATGTGTGGTTCTTTTGAATGAGTTTCACATTTGTGTTTTTTATTAGAGCTTATAAGTGCGTGCGAGAAACACATATTTATGTAGCAATAAAACATACACTTATGAAATGCTAGTCAAGATTGCTTATACAAGAGTTCTTGTTTGAAGTGTCAAAAAGGATAACCTTCAAAGAAAAGGTTTCTCTTTTAAGGTTTAAACAAACTTTGTGGTTAGTTAGTGGTGGTTGATGTTATTGGTTTGCTCAAATAGTTTGGCTTGAGTTGTTTTATAATTTAACTACTTCAGACCGAAGTTAACTATAAAACATAATGTAATTTTTATTGTATTATATTTAGATTCTTGGAGACCGAAGTTAAATTTAAAATATAGATAGTTTTGAAATTATAGTACTTATAAATTTGTATCTTGTGTATCCGAAATGTTTTCTTTAAGTTACTTAAGAATGGTTATTCTTTTACTTGGGATAATGGTTTCTTGATTCTATAATGGAGTAATATTATTTATCTTTTATAGATGAGTGAGTATAGTTTATAATCTAAAACATACTATTACTTAACTACTTATGGATTTAGATAATGTTGTGGTAGTTCTTGTAATTTGGTAGTTAATATAGATAGAAAAGGTTTGGTGTATTCATAAGTTGTTCTTTAAGGTTTTTATTATAAATTGAAATACTTTGAGAATATAATCTTTACTTAGGGTTGATGATAATTTAATAAAAAGATATTTTATAATGTTTTAAACCATTTAAGCTTCATTTTATTAATATTTAAGATTAATACTATTTATTAAACTTAATTTACTCATTTTAGGAATATTAATAAATTTTATTTATCCTTATATGAATTATTAATGAAGTAAAAAAGTTTAAATTTGAGTTGTTAAAATATTTGAATTTTATTTAACTCAAAAGTAAAATATTAGATTTTTAATATGTAAATATTATTTTTGTGATCATTTTGGTATATTACATTTATTTTTGTGATTTATAAATAATAAGATATGATTTTTTTACAATTCTTATGACTTTATAGTTACTTAATAAATGACAAGTATTTACTTAAGTGAAATAATAATACATAATTATAGTTTTATATTATAATTATTATTTTTCCAAGATTTTTGATATTTTATTTATATTTTTAATATTTACCATTTTTAAAATATGAATTATCAAAGCTTTATTACTTATAAATTTTTTAATAAATAATATTTATTTAAATAATCATCATAATAATATTTGATAAAAAAATTAAGTTGTAGATTTTATTTTTCTAAAATTTTTCATATATTATACATATTTTTCTGAATTATAAATCAAAAGTTATTAATTAAACAAGATTTAATCATTTATTAGATTTCTGGAATATTATTAATTGAATTATATCATTTTATTTATTTATTAACGGAAAATACTTTTTATACCACACCTAGAGCTAGCCCTAGTCACTGACTAGTGGGCCATTGTCCACCTCATCTCTCAGGTGAAAGAAATGCATTTGTTACCGACCCAGTCTTTACCCCCCAGTCAATGACATATGGGCCCTAAGCCATGTCATCAGCCTCGTGGGCAAAGACCAGTCAATCTAGCTGACGTGGTTCAACCATGAGGTGAGCATGACGCAATGATGGCGTCAGCACCACCACCGCCGTCGGTGAGTGGTCACCGGCGACGATCTACGGCGTCCTAGCAAACGAAATGGACCTAGTTCGAATCAGCGTAACCTACTGAACCTAAAAGTGGCGACGCCGCTCGGAAATGGTCATCGGAGCCTCAGCTCCGACGAGATCTGACGGTGGCCGACGGTGGCATACGGTGAGACGGCGATTTACAACGAGATCAGGCGATTCAAGGATGCTGGAAGGTTCAGGAACTCACCCTAATGATGATAGAGTGGTCGGCGAGGACAGGCGCGGTCGAAAACGAGCTCCCCAACGAGGATTCCGACAAACTGCTGCAAAGAGGAACGACAAAATTCACCTGCTCCAGTGCTCCCCTTGATGCAAGATTCTACCCCGAGGATCTACGGAGGAAGGCGCTTCTCCATGGCTGCTCAGAATGGTGTGGGGAGATATGATTCGACGGTGAGGGGTGGCTCCGGTGAGCTAGGGTTTCGGTCTCGTTCGCATCTGAGAGGATAAGGAGGAATTGGAGATAAGGAGGATAAGGGGTGGCTCCGGTGGCCTTCTTATCCCTCTCTAGAACGACGACGAGCATCTTGGCGCACGGCTGACGACGACGACGTCATCAAGCGGTGGCGAGCTCGACTAGTGAGCTGTCTGTGTGCGTGACGATGGCGACGATGACTGTTTTGCGGATAACCCCCTGGTGATTTCTTCAGCTCAACCCGCGGTCCTCTCCTGACCCCACTTTTCAGTCATAGATAGAAATGTACTGGGCTGGTTACTGGGCTGTTGTGGGCTGCACAGGGGCGTTAGATAGGTGTAGGGGTGTTGGGCCACGGCCAGGTATTGTTTTTGTTTGTTTTATCCTTTTTCTATTTTCTGTTTTCTTATTCAGATTTGAATTTGATTTATATTTTGAACCTTTCTTTGTATGATTTACTTGCTGGATATTTGCAACAATAGTAAAATATATTTTGTATCATTTGTGAATTTTTATATATCATATTTTTGTATTTATTTACTCAATATGAATACCTTTTTAATAGTCTGTAGGAACTTTTCTTATTATTTTTCTCTCTTATTTTAATTAGGGTATGCTTGAATGATATATTTTTATTTTTTTATAAACTTAACTCTAATTGGCTCATAGTTTGTATAGAAACTTTCATATGTATAATGATCCTATACCATTATTTGATGCATGAAATATAAAGACATTGATATGGTGATTAATACTCCCATTAATTTGGAAAATAGCAATGTATATATTCTATTGTGATAAACAAAGAAGTTTGAAGGTTTTGGATTATGAATATTTACCCTAGGTTTTAGGGTTTTTAATATACTTAGATTCCTTTATGGATATGAGTAAGGAATTAATAACTAAGCATATTGTCTTCTGTTTGTGATATTTGATGACATCACCTTTTATAATAGAAAGTTATAATTAGAATGTTTTATAGAAAGGAATTGGTAAAAATATGCTTATGGGATTTGCTATAGAAAAATATTCCTATGAAGTGATATGGACATAAGATGATAGATCAACAACATGAGATGGATATTATGTTGATCTGGGATTTAGAGTTGGCTGTTACCAATAATGTCTATTTTCCCTAATTCATAATTCTGGATCTTTGAATAAGGAATTCCCTTCCTAGATATACTACCTTCCTATCCATCATCATGATTAACATGATGAGCTTTGCTGATTTAAATCTTCTTATTCATATATCATTCTTCTAAACTCATGGATGAATCCAATGAGTTTGATATTAAAGAATTCCATAGTTTTCTTATATCCTTGCTTGATTATACCCACTATCCTACTATTGAAAATCTTCAATCCAACAAGTAGCTCTTTCCAAATCCACTCATGACCTTCCTTAATCATCCATCACTAATATTTATCTAATAGTTGTATGCATCCAACTACCTTTCTCTAAAGTTGACTATCCTTTAATATGAATAACACTACTTCTATAACTCTATGCTATACTAGCTTTAATTGAATAATATCATCTATATGCACTTTACTCCAACCCTAATTATATTTATGTGGCTTGCAATGACTACTCTGAGATAACTTATCTCTACTAAGGTTCTAATCATGTTCTACCCACTAGTATTACTTATACCAATATAAGCATTCAATGTTGGTGGCTAAAGCATCACCATTATAATCCTTAAATCATTTATTGCTTAAGTTCTTAGTTGACTCAGCAAGGCTTTATCAGTCCTACTTTTCATTGTCTTGAAATTATTTTCTTAGTATCTCATATTGGATTAAGGTTATTTATGAACTATGCCCTCTTTAAAAGATTTAAGTAGATATTATGATAAGATCAAGAAATAGTAGATCAAGGATTGATAGTTTAAGAGTTTGTAAATCAATGGTTGATTACTCAACATTGATGAACAACAGATATTAGGATAAGTTCCATAAATATTACTATAGAAAGAAAGATATATATAGTGGATGATCTTGACTTAATCTCTTTCCAACTCCAACTCATTAAAAGAGTTTTTAAGGTTAGGTGTTACTATGATACTCAGGATGTATGTAGATGAGATTAAGATATAGTGGTTACATTCTTATTATTTGTGTTATATCCTTAACTTGGTACTTATGAGTGATTATAATGAATACTATAATATGATCAACTAATGATCAAATATAATTAACATTGTATTAAGGTTTAACTTATAGTGCATTTGATCTACCCTTAGATCAAATCTCCCTTATCCAAAATGAGGTTTTAGCAAAGGTCTTATTGAAACTTATCGCAGTCAACTCGATGATCTACTTCAATTCCATCAAGCTAAGAGAAGCTTCAATCACTTTGACAAGTTTTGTTTAAAAGCGCAAAAATTATTCGGATTTTCTATGCATGAATACAATGCACACATCTGGGTTCAGCTTATTTCTAAGCTCTAATGCTGGTATGTTACAGACTCTCCCCCTTAAAATAAACTTCGTCCTCGAAGTTCGCAAACTCTCATGTTTCAGAGTAAGAATTTTTTTTGTAGTGGTTGCTACATTCTGCCCTTCATGATGACCTAAAATGGAATTAATTGGAGTATTCCATAACCTGATTAGATATCCTAATCCAATTCTTTTTATCTAAACATCAAACTTTATTACTATTTTAAGTACAGTTTAGAGGTATCGTTAAAAATAAGTTTTAAGTTTCTATATACCCGTGTTAGTAGTCAAAAGACTACCCTTCTATTCCTGTCATAGTATAGTTGATACTGGTATTCCTTCCAAGATTGGATTTGAACTCATTTAGTCCATACCCATTGGAATTCTTATTCTCTTCCTATGTCCAATTGGAAGTTCTCTATTATTTCTTAAGATTACTTAAAAGTTGTTTCTTCTAAAATTGGTCATTTAATGTATCCTTTATCATCTTCAAGTTCATACCTTCTTAGGGTTTTTAAATAACCTTTCCTTACTACCTATAGTATTTTCTTCAACTTTCATTTATAATGTCTACTCTCCCCCTTAGGTTTTACTAAGAGTCTTTAAACTAGATTCATATAGACTATTGATTCGTCAACTAGAATGTTGATCTCGGTTCAATTTATATTTTACCTAATTAGGGTCTGATGAAAGATTGTACGGCGTATCCACATAATGGTGGATCTCCGAAGCAAATCTTTCAGCGTTATATGTCTACTTACTTTTGGACATTTTCTCTTGGATAAGTTTGACTTTGCGAAGCCTCTCGAAAGAAGATCGCCTTTAAATTTTATACTCGTTTAGGTCTTACTTAGCTTAGGCCAAATTTAATGCTCTTTACGCAACTTGTAAGAAGATCTGAGTAACTATGTTAATCAGATACCAACTGTGGACAAAACACCAACAGTGGATCAGAATACCGATTATGGATTAAGTACTAGTTGTAGAAATTTATTAGCTGCGAATCATCCTAGGGTGTATGTATTACCCTATGATTTCTATCATACTTATGGCATTCTCTCTGAATTTTTAGAATTTGAATACCATTTTGGGTTCCAAAACTTCTTTTCACTTATTCATGATACTTCCATGAACTTGTATAATTACTCCATTGACTTCTTAGTACAATTATCTATTTAGATTGAACTTTAAGTTCATCACTTCTTGTTGCAGACTAATGATGATCTAAGTTTGATGCATCCTCCAAATGGTGTTAATACCTCTTATATTTTGCTTCACCCTTCAAATAAGTCTTCCTTATGGTATTTGAAACTCGTCACTCCCTTACACGAATTCCCGTTTCTATCTAGATCTATGACATCAAGTAATAACTGGGTGTTACATCATGCATTTGCACACCTAATTAAACTTCATGTACAGATCTAGTCAATCAAGAAGAATCAAAAAGATCCAAAAGTCGATAAACAACAAAGCATATACCCTACATTATACATAGGTTTTAAATAATTTACAAATGTACCAGGTGTTCCAACGGTTTGCCTCAAACCTATTTACACAACTATCTTACAAGAATCTCTTGATCTTGTGGATATATCCTCACTTATTTCGGCAAACTCTTCAAACTACAATACGCATTACCCTCTATATACATTATTCAAGCCCTCATCCCTTGGGATGTTGTTTCTCTCTCACTTTCATCTTCCTCTAGTGCTTCCTGGAGTTCCGTCCATGATGACGTGATGTCCTACGACTGCCTTCTGGAGCATAAGAGCATCCAGGAGGTGCGTATTCTTGATTAGAAGTACCAAGACTGAGATTAGTCATTGAAAAATGACTGGAGTTGGCGTAATCTTCCACCGAATAGTCCGGGTTTTCTGGCAACGCTTCCTCATAGTAAGTTGGTTCCTTAGCTTTTTCTTGGATCCAGTCATATATATTGGTATAGTAGCTATTGGAGTACTCTTCTAAGTTGATTGGATTCGTATTGCCCCCATATGGTTCATAAGGCTCTCTATGGTTGTAGTTGGTCTCTTCTTCAATACCCGTATCACAAGGTATAGGATTTCCTATGGTTTTACCTTGATATTATATTTCCCATCCATACTTGTTAGGCTCAGGATTATTTGGAATAACTTTATTCCATTCCTGTTGTTAGGAGTTATATTTGGTCCATAGGTCTTCAGGTGGCTTGAAGTTATTCTGGTAATAGGCATAATTTTCTGAGTTTGGGTCATCAAACTCAGTTTCCTCAAACACTTCTCCTGAAGGTATGTATTTGGGATGCCTAGCTTCTTTATCTAACTTCTTCCTACGAGCCATTGCTTTATCAGGATCAGTGAAATCCTCAATGACCGTATCCAGTTCCTGAACTAAGACTTGGTGAGTGTTATGATAAGTGTTTAGCAAAGACCGATAACGATCCATATACTCTACAACTAGAGTAGGTTCAACTTGGACTAAGGTAGAGTGATCTAACTCATGCTCTGAGTTTGAGGTTTCATGTGGTATAATGATGTGAGTACTACCTTCTAGAGCTTGAGATTTATGCTCTCGGATCATGGTTATGGCTGCTGCTACGACAATTTGATATGCAGATGCCATGCACCTTGCCTCTCCTGATGGCATTTCTCCCTTAAGTCCCAACTTCTTGGGTAACATGATCATGACACGGTATTTAGCTAATACCTGCCCATCATAGTAAGTGTAAATCTTGACCAAAAGTCTTGATTCACATTCCAAACTCCATAGAAGTTGTCGGAGATTGTCTGTCCAATCCCCTCCATAGTCATCCAACGTCCTGTTCATCATTTGAACATTCCGGGGTGGATATCGAGGTGCCATGTGGAACTATGGATAAGAAATTATCATCAGTCACATAGAGTTAAAACTCTTGGGTAATGATTGGAATTGCAACCATATAAAAGAGTTATCGCACTAGTAACATAACAGGATTATTCTCAAGTGAATATCCCTCATATCACTAGAGAACTCTTTATTATTGCTAGGATGTGCCCTACAGGTTCTACCCATTTACTAGGTTTCCAACCTAAGGTCAAAGCATATGCTCTGATACCAACTGTGGTGACCTAGCATACCACTGCATGATGTAGTATACTATAGTCGTGGACATAACACAAATGAAACACCGTTCACTAGTATTACATCCCTCAGAATGGCACAACAGAAACACAGCGGGTCCAATACATGGCTAAAGGTTACAACTCACTCTTTACATAAGATCCAGAGAACACTCTAGGTTAAAGAGAAAGAAAGAACTTCTTACGGAGAAGAAGAACGATTATACTATTAAGTCTAGTAGTCTGGCTAAGAGGTTGAGATTACTGCTATTGCAACACACTACAGAAATAGGTTCTTTGGTTAGAGAATATACTCCTATCTAATCAGTATCTTCGTGTTCACTTGAGTTGAGGTATATGCTGTCTTCCTTGTCTTCATTGAAGAGCTTAAGCTGGCATGATAAGTCCTAGAGCATAACTTGATGAAAACGTCGTCTTAATGGCTTCAGAATCTAGCAAGGGTTAAGAAGATACTTTGAGTACGAGCGTACTCAGCAAATTCACTAGAAAAACAGTGTTTGATGCACTATAACTACAGCCACAGATCGTAGGTCGTAGGCAATGCAAATTTTCATAAACATTTCTTCAAAGGTTGATTTTATTCTGAAAAGCTATGTCCGTCAGCCTTCACGGGTTTTCCAGAACTTTCATGGAGTTCCTTTCCCGCCGCGTTCACAGCTCCTTTCCGAAACAGGGAGTAACAAGTTACAGTTCTTACACTCTACAGAGGTGCGTTACTTTACCCATGAGAGATCAACTCTTTGTTGCACAACCGGGCAGCTTAATCCCGTCCACAATTCCATGATGTGGGGCCCAGAAGATGATCCAAGACAATCACTGCCCCTCCGCGACCTCACATGCCTCCTTGGTGTACACCATGCCCACATAACGAACTACGGCAATGGTTTGTACAAACCATTAGATGCCAGAACTATCGTGGGACATTGAGGGTTCCCACCCATATGTTGCATATCCTCTACAAATTACCAATTAATATGCACGCTTCGAGGATAACAACCACGACCTGCACATCCGGCTTCATGCGAGAGGAAGAAGATACAACTGACTTCTCCGTCCCATTCCAAATCTCATGGTCAACGCGTAATATACGGCGCAAGAATCACTAGCGACATTGGTTGTTAAGTCCTAGGTGATATAGTTCCGAACAGTGGTATTCCAACTGTCAGATTTACTAGGTTAGCTGATCACACTGGATCAGTAACCAATTGTTCACATTATTGTCAAAAATAGTGTTTTTGGACCTTTTTCAAATGCAGGTGATAACAACACTGGATTTGTAAAATACTTTACAGAAAATAAACAAAGGACATGAGCAAGTATGAACTTGCCTTTTGTGATTGCAAGATTATGCACTCACGGTCTTCAAGTTAGTATAAGATCCAAAATTTAAAATCAGCATCATTGGTCCGGTAAGGACTAATGTTTAAAGAAGCAATATTCTTTTATGCATAAGTAATGTGATGCACGTTCTAAACGCGAATCCCGGGGATAACGTTGTCCTAGGGTTTGGGATCTCGGGAATGGTTACTTTGGAATGTGTGGTTCTTTTGAATGAGTTTCACATTTGTGTTTTTATTAGAGCTTATAAGTGCGTGCGAGCAACACATATTTATGTAGCAATAAAACATACACTTATGAAATGCTAGTCAAGATTGCTTATACAAGAGTTCTTGTTTGAAGTGGCAAAAAGGATAACCTTCGAAGAATAGGTTTCTCTTTTAAGGTTTAAACAAACTTTGTGGTTAGTTAGTGGTGGTTGATGTTATTGGTTTGCTCAAATAGTTTGGCTTGAGTTGTTTTATAATTTAACTACTTCAGACCTGTCACATCCCAAGATTTTCCAAATCTTGTAATGTGAAAAATAAATGAATAAAATAAAACTTTGTTGATTTTCAGAGCCAGAAGAAACTTTTTGAATTTAAATGAAACCTCAAACCCATTTGAATTAAATAAAATCCTAAAGGAATTTAATGAGTTAAACATTTAATTAAAGGAAATTAAAAATGTTTTGGGAATTACTATTTTGGGATCACTTAATAAAAGATTTGGGTATTCAAGAGAAAAGATGAGTTTATAAATAAAGAATATTTTATAAAAGCCAAATTAAAACCTTGGCCAAGCTTTTGAATTAAAACATTTTATTTTAAATAAAATTAGCAAAGATTTGTTTAAATAAATTAATAAGGATTTAATATCCAACTTTATTTAAATAAAAGGTTTTACCAATTTAATTGAAACATCAAAACTTATTAAAATTATTTAAAATAAGTTTTTCCAAATATTTTATATTCCCCAATAAAACCTAATAAAGTGTTTTGGTTTTATTTTAGATTTCAAAATGAATATCTCAATAAAACAAATCCTATTTGATTTAGTAAAGAAAGTCTATTGTATTTAATTACTAATGGACCATAAAATAAAAATATTATTTGTTTTAAACAAAGTTTTCCAAGTATTCCTCACTTCAAATTAATACCTACTGATTTGGTTTTTGAAAATATTTAAGTTTCAAATAAAGATTTTATTAATAAAATCAAACCCTATTTGATTTAATAACTAAGACCCATTTTATTTAATTATTAATGGACCCTAAAGTAAAAGGTTATTTTGTTTAAACAAGTTTTCCAAATATTATTTATTTCAAAATAAAATCTACTGATTGGTTCTGAAAGTGTTTGGAATTCAAATGAAGATTTTATTAAATAAATCAAACCATATTAAATAAATAAAGGACCCTTTTATTTAATTAATAAAGGGATCTTAAAATATTATTTTTATTTTGGTTTTTGGTTCATGTTACTAAACAGAGCTAATTTCAATATTACAAAGTTTGAGTGTTGTTTGAATTGTTTGAACCTTGTTTGATTGTTTTGAAATTCAAATCAGAAAATAGAAATAGAAAAGAATAAAACAAACAGGCAGAAAAAAAATGGAAAAGGACAGACCCAACTGAGCTAGCCCAACACAGCCCAATCCAGCCCAGCTTCTTTTCCCCGAAGAAAACGGTTGGCACCAATTCCCTTACCCACACAGAGTATGACTGGTGGACCCTTCGCTCACTTCTTTCCCCACTGACTACTGGACCCATTTTCCCTGTTCATCCTCCCCACTCCCACGACCCGTTCTTCCTCCCCTCGCCACCGTTGCTGCCATTGATTCTTCGATTGAATACGCCTTATTGCAACATTAATCTCTCACCGCGAGCACACTGTCTTAATCGCCCACGCTCTCTCCTCCATTCCCCTCTGTCGCCACTCCTTCTCCGCCCCGAGGCTGCCACAATTCGACCCAACACTTCCTCTGTCTCCGACGACTTCCATTGCCAATTCCGGCGACTCAACGCCGCCCCTTGTCTCGTTAACCACGCACACACACTACCCATTCTCTGGCGCTTCTGTTCGTGCCCTCCGTTCAACCGCGGGCCCCCCAGAACGCCGTCTTCGACAAGCTCTGAGCGCCGCCGCGTCTGTCTTCTTCTCCGGCGAGCTCCCCAGGTAGAAACCGACCGCCCCTCTGCTTCTCGATCATGCTAGCATCTTCGCCTTGGTCTTGCGCACCTAATCCTGCCCTCCGTTTGGCTTCTCGTGATCGACAGCGTCGCCTCCGACCACAACCAGGACCACCTGACGCAGTTCGCAACTCCGACGAGGAATTCCTGCAACCCTAGTGCGCCCCTTGACCAACCGCGAGTACCTTGAGCTTCTCCGTGTTCTCCTGAGCCTGGTGAGCATCTCCTTACACTTCCTTGCTTCCTGCCGCTCCGCCGCTCGCCGGTAATATCTCGCCGCCAGTTCCTGGCAAACACGCTGTAGCCGTAGGATGTGTTTTGACTGGCTAGGATTAGATCCCTTCGAAAGGGTACGCGACCATCTGAGCCGCACACGCTCCTTTTAATCCTGTGGCCTGTATCACGCGATCCACACGAAACGGTATCACCCAATCAAAAACTGCCACGTGGACTGAATTCGTTTTAAAACAGAATTTTGGATCTGATTAAAATACAAATTTGTAATTGGTGTAACTTTCAAACCACACGTCCAAAAATTACAAATTTTATGTCGTTGGATTCAGGAGAACAAACCCTAGCCAACCATGCCCTTAGTTTAGCAAATAGTAGCTGTTAGCTTGTATGAAATTGCAGAAACATTTGTATGCTTGTTAAGAATGTAAAAATTGTTTTAAATTGAATTTAGGGTTAAAATCTTTGGCAATTGGATTGATTTGAACCTACTGACCCTAGGAAACACTTTGTGGACACAAAAATGTATTTGGAGAAATTAAGAAATGATTCTTTAATTTAAAACCATTTCTAGTCAAATAGAAATGTAATTTATTTATTGAAAATAATTTTGAAGTAAAACCTTTGCAAATTGAATTGTTGTGACCTTACTGACCCTAGGAACCAACCCTTGGTGTTAGAAATGATTTTGGAAAGATTTAGGTTGGATTACTTGACTTAGCCATTTTCTAGCCAAATAAAAAGAATGGTTTTTGTTATAAAAAAAATTATGAAAAGAAAACTTTAAGAAAATGGTTTGATCAAACCCACTGACTCAAAACACCAAGTTTTGCAAATTAGCAACTCATTTGATGAACAACTTAAGAGTTTTGCCTTAATAAAAACATTTTTCACCACATGAAATGATAAATGGATTTAAAAATAGTTTTTGGACAAAACCCTCTTGCTAATGACTTTGCCACTTTGGTAAATGACCAATTTGGATCTTACAAAGTTTAGAAATCCCATAGAGACCCCCTTTGCAAAATAAAACTATCTTGTGCATGCTCCCATGCATGAATTGGTTTCCATTGTCTTGTGTGTGTGAATTTGTTTGAGTGATTATTTGTTTGGAATATAAATTGAATTGGTGTTTGCTTGATTGACTTGTAGTGAAGTGTGAGACTATAAAGATCAAGGAGTGAACCACCATTCCCTACCAAAAAGGCAAGTGATGCTTCATACTTTTTGTCCCATTACTTTCTCTATGCATTAGTGATTTTGTTAAGTAAACTTGCATGGATTTTGCTAAGTAAAGATTTTGCTATAGGAAAACCTAGTAGATGAATCCTTAGTAGGATTTCCTAAGTTAAGTTTCCTATTACTACCAAGCTTAGCCTAGCTAATAGAAAACATGGGTGGAAAATATATTCACACTATGGAAAAATATTCTAAGTCTGAGGACTTAGGTTTTGTTTAATAAAACAACTAAGTTAATGAACCTCCTGGGTGGAATGGAAGGATTGGGATATGTTGAGTGGTTACACAAGGCCATGGACTTGGGTTGTGTATCTCACTTGTGGTATGCCACCCAGGCACAAAGAGATTTGAGAATGTCAAATGTTGAGAAGCTTCAAGTGCAACCACTTGGCAATATGGGCTCTGCCATGATCATATAGGTTGCAAGAACTTAGCCATATGGACAGTGGGTGGTAGTGTTTGATAGGTTGGAACGCGTCCATTTTGGTCTAAGGGAAAGCTTCTGAAAGATCTTGTCTTGGGAAACCAAGTCTTGTGGGGAAAGTGCACCACCTCTGCAGAGTGTAAAATCTAAGTACTTAGCCATGTCCCTGGTAAAGGACAATTTGAGCATC
The DNA here is from genome assembly GCA_916181665.1 of Avena sativa. Lineage (NCBI taxonomy): Eukaryota > Viridiplantae > Streptophyta > Magnoliopsida > Poales > Poaceae > Avena > Avena sativa. The sequence goes on along the minus strand of OV702283.1, from coordinate 405,451,330 downwards.
AAGACATGGAAGCAATCAAGAATCTCATCATTCAAATTTCTAAATTAAAACTTGTGGTTTGAACAAGGGTTGTTTGAATTCTTCAATCATTGATAGAGAGATGGCTTGGTACAAGGATCTTGAAATCTTTGATTGAGAAAAATGATTTTGTCAAGCAAAAACTTAGTATATTCAAAATGTTAAGAAAATCTATTTTGAGCAATGCAAGCCTCAACTCCACTTAGCCAAATGCATATAGATGATAGACTCCACTATACTATTATAGTATCACTTGCCAATACAATTCAAATGTATTGACCCTTTGTGGCTGTAACTTGTATGTTGCAGGTTTGATTGTTTTTAGAAGATTGAATGTTTAGGATTACAAAGTCTACAACCAACATCTGCCTGTGGCACTTTGAAGATGAAGGACCACTTGACCATAATTATTCCGCTGCAATGTAATGCAATAGCCTAATGAGCTATGTTGTGATGTAATAAACCTATGTTATTCCTGGTTATAAAGTTATATTATGACCTTTGTTTCTTGATAATACATCTTAACTGTGGATGCTAGCTATTGATCCAGGGACTAGCATTGTAAACACAGAGGGCTCTATCTTATTAGGTTGAGACCCCTATAGATGGTATCAGAGCATTGTGTTGCCTGTAGAAGTTGTAAACCTAGGATTGGACAAAAACCCTTAGAAAAATAGGAGTGTATTTGTTCCAAAAACTTATTTACAAAAACCCTTGTAAACTCTTTCCTTAACCATTTTAGTTTCAACTCTACTTACCTTCTACTTCAACTTGATGGAAAACCTACCCATGGCCAAAGACTACACCATGTGCAAAGGACTACTTCAACTCTAATGACTTCAACATCTTCAACTCTAATGACTTCAACACCTTCAGCATATTCACCAAGGACCTCCAACTTGGAATCCACTAAGGACTACAAGTGAGACAAGGAAATCCTACTCAAATTTAGAGACTGAGGGAATGCAAAATAAGAAGAAACCATCGACAACTTTGAAGTATTGTGACCAAGGGATTATCTCAAGGAAACCATGATCTCATGCAAGAAGAATCAACCAAGAAGGATGGAAGGATCACAAGAAAACCATATAGATGGACCACCATAATCTAGTTAAGTCAAACCACCAACTTATATGGTGTAACAAAAGTATTTTGTTGCCTAAGTGTGGACTTGAACTTTGTTGTTTGAATGAAAAGTTGTTTGTGATTGCATACACATTGCTTGTGTGAATTGTGATGTGTGTGATTAGAATTGATTCCTTAGAAATAACTTGCCTATTCTAACCTCCCTTCAACCCAACAGATGACTACTCCAAAAGACTCCAAGGTTGATGACACCAACACCAACCAAGCTGACAGCATGAAAGAGCTCATAGCAACCCAACACCAGTTAAACCAACTGACAGCTCAGTTCATAGCCAACAATAGTGATAAAGATCCAGCACTACAAAGGTTTTTGGAAGAGCAGTCCCAACTGATGCTTAAGGTGACCAATCAAATGATCAGCATGGAAGAAAACTACCCCAAAGGAGTTTATGATAACAAGGATGACAGGAATATTATTCTAGATGGAGCCCCAGCTTGCATTATTTGTGGAGATAAGGATCATACTTCCAAAGAGCATGAAGGACAATGCCCCAATTGTGAAGAAGAACATCCTGTTGGACAATGTCCCATCTCTCAAGCCACTTGTTACCTTCGTGAAGGAAATGACCATGTTCCTAACCAATGCCCTATCTACTCCATGGTGGAGCAAATGAAACCAGAAGGATCCAAGTCAACCAAAGGAAAAGGACCCCTTATACCTCCAAACAAGACAACCCAATTCAAAGGACTAAAGAAACTTAAGAAACAGAAGCAAGACATGAGCCTTGCACAATGTCGTAAATGTAAGGAAATGGGACACTACTCCAGTGGATGCCCAGAGAACAAGAAGAATAAAGAGATTGACCAAGTGTGGTGCAACAACTGCAAAGAACCAGGCCATTATGTAGCAACTTGTCCACAAGAACAACGCAAATAACTCAAGGACATTCATTGTTTCAACTGCAAGAATCCAGGACATTATGCAAGCAACTGTCCAGAAAGGATGAAGAACAAATTAAATAAGCCTATGGAGAAACTCAACCTTGGCCCATGAGTCAAGTATGGGAACAAAGGACTCAATGCAAAAGGTTGCTTAGAGAAATTTTCCCAGAATCCCAAGAAGGACAATATGTAATTTTTGTTTGAAAATTTTTAAGGGTGGTAGTACCCTAGTTGTTTTGAACTTGCTTGTAACCCCAGCCTTCCCAAATCTCGGGACGAGATTTATTTTAAGGGTGGTAGCCTGTCACATCCCAAGATTTTCCAAATCTTGTAATGTGAAAAATAAATGAATAAAATAAAACTTTGTTGATTTTCAGAGCCAGAAGAAACTTTTTGAATACAAATGAAACCTCAAACCCATTTGAATTAAATAAAATCCTAAAGGAATTTAATGAGTTAAACATTTAATTAAAGGAAATTAAAAATGTTTTGGGAATTACTATTTTGGGATCACTTAATAAAAGATTTGGGTATTCAAGAGAAAAGATGAGTTTATAAATAAAGAATATTTTATAAAAGCCAAATTAAAACCTTGGCCAAGCTTTTGAATTAAAACATTTTATTTTAAATAAAATTAGCAAAGATTTGTTTAAATAAATTAATAAGGATTTAATATCCAACTTTATTTAAATAAAAGGTTTTACCAATTTAATTGAAACATCAAAACTTATTAAAATTATTTAAAATAAGTTTTTCCAAATATTTTATATTCCCCAATAAAACCTAATAAAGTGTTTTGGTTTTATTTTAGATTTCAAAATGAATATCTCAATAAAACAAATCCTATTTGATTTAGTAAAGAAAGTCTATTGTATTTAATTACTAATGGACCATAAAATAAAAATATTATTTGTTTTAAACAAAGTTTTCCAAGTATTCCTCACTTTCAATTAATACCTACTGATTTGGTTTTTGAAAATATTTAAGTTTCAAATAAAGATTTTATTAATAAAATCAAACCCTATTTGATTTAATAACTAAGACCCATTTTATTTAATTATTAATGGACCCTAAAGTAAAAGGTTATTTTGTTTAAACAAGTTTTCCAAATATTATTTATTTCAAAATAAAATCTACTGATTGGTTTTGAAAGTGTTTGGAATTCAAATGAAGATTTTATTAAATAAATCAAACCATATTAAATAAATAAAGGACCCTTTTATTTAATTAATAAAGGGATCTTAAAATATTATTTTTATTTTGGTTTTTGGTTCATGTTACTAAACAGAGCTAATTTCAATATTACAAAGTTTGAGTGTTGTTTGAATTGTTTGAACCTTGTTTGATTGTTTTGAAATTAAAATAAGAAAATAGAAATAGAAAAGAATAAAACAAACAGGCAGAAAAAACTGGAAAAGGACAGACCCAACTGAGCTAGCCCAACACAGCCCAATCCAGCCCAGCTTCTTTTCCCCGAAGAAAACGGTTGGCACCAATTCCCTTACCCACACAGAGTATGACTGGTGGACCCTTCGCTCACTTCTTTCCCCACTGACTACTGGACCCATTTTCCCTGTTCATCCTCCCCACTCCCACGACCCGTTCTTCCTCCCCTCGCCACCGTTGCTGCCATTGATTCTTCGATTGAATACGCCTTATTGCAACATTAATCTCTCGCCGCGAGCACACTGTCTTAATCGCCCACGCTCTCTCCTCCATTCCCCTCTGTCGCCACTCCTTCTCCGCCCCGAGGCTGCCACAATTCGACCCAACACTTCCTCTGTCTCCGACGACTTCCATTGCCAATTCCGGCGACTCAACGCCGCCCCTTGTCTCGTTAACCACGCACACACACTACCCATTCTCTGGCGCTTCTGTTCGTGCCCTCCGTTCAACCGCGGGCCCCCCAGAACGCCGTCTTCGACAAGCTCTGAGCGCCGCCGCGTCTGTCTTCTTCTCCGGCGAGCTCCCCAGGTAGAAACCGACCGCCCCTCTGCTTCTCGATCATGCTAGCATCTTCGCCTTGGTCTTGCGCACCTAATCCTGCCCTCCGTTTGGCTTCTCGTGATCGACAGCGTCGCCTCCGACCACAACCAGGACCACCTGACGCAGTTCGCAACTCCGACGAGGAATTCCTGCAACCCTAGTGCGCCCCTTGACCAACCGCGAGTACCTTGAGCTTCTCCGTGTTCTCCTGAGCCTGGTGAGCATCTCCTTACACTTCCTTGCTTCCTGCCGCTCCGCCGCTCGCCGGTAATATCTCGCCGCCAGTTCCTGGCAAACACGCTGTAGCCGTAGGATGTGTTTTGACTGGCTAGGATTAGATCCCTTCGAAAGGGTACGCGACCATCTGAGCCGCACACGCTCCTTTTAATCCTGTGGCCTGTATCACGCGATCCACACGAAACGGTATCACCCAATCAAAAACTGCCACGTGGACTGAATTCGTTTTAAAACAGAATTTTGGATCTGATTAAAATACAAATTTGTAATTGGTGTAACTTTCAAACCACACGTCCAAAAATTACAAATTTTATGTCGTTGGATTCAGGAGAACAAACCCTAGCCAACCATGCCCTTAGTTTAGCAAATAGTAGCTGTTAGCTTGTATGAAATTGCAGAAACATTTGTATGCTTGTTAAGAATGTAAAAATTGTTTTAAATTGAATTTAGGGTTAAAATCTTTGGCAATTGGATTGATTTGAACCTACTGACCCTAGGAAACACTTTGTGGACACAAAAATGTATTTGGAGAAATTAAGAAATGATTCTTTAATTTAAAACCATTTCTAGTCAAATAGAAATGTAATTTATTTATTGAAAATAATTTTGAAGTAAAACCTTTGCAAATTGAATTGTTGTGACCTTACTGACCCTAGGAACCAACCCTTGGTGTTAGAAATGATTTTGGAAAGATTTAGGTTGGATTACTTGACTTAGCCATTTTCTAGCCAAATAAAAAGAATGGTTTTTGTTATAAAAAAAAATTATGGAAAGAAAACTTTAAGAAAATGGTTTGATCAAACCCACTGACTCAAAACACCAAGTTTTACAAATTAGCAACTCATTTGGTGAACAACTTAAGAGTTTTGCCTTAATAAAAACATTTTTCACCACATGAAATGATAAATGGATTTAAAAATAGTTTTTGGACAAAACCCTCTTGCTAATGACTTTGCCACTTTGGTAAATGACCAATTTGGATCTTACAAAGTTTAGAAATCCCATAGAGACCCCCTTTGCAAAATAAAACTATCTTGTGCATGCTCCCATGCATGAATTGGTTTCCATTGTCTTGTGTGTGTGAATTTGTTTGAGTGATTATTTGTTTGGAATATAAATTGAATTGGTGTTTGCTTGATTGACTTGTAGTGAAGTGTGAGACTATAAAGATCAAGGAGTGAACCACCATTCCCTACCAAAAAGGCAAGTGATGCTTCATACTTTTTGTCCCATTACTTTCTCTATGCATTAGTGATTTTGTTAAGTAAACTTGCATGGATTTTGCTAAGTAAAGATTTTGCTATAGGAAAACCTAGTAGATGAATCCTTAGTAGGATTTCCTAAGTTAAGTTTCCTATTACTACCAAGCTTAGCCTAGCTAATAGAAAACATGGGTGGAAAATATATTCACACTATGGAAAAATATTCTAAGTCTGAGGACTTAGGTTTTGTTTAATAAAACAACTAAGTTAATGAACCTCCTGGGTGGAATGGAAGGATTGGGATATGTTGAGTGGTTACACAAGGCCATGGACTTGGGTTGTGTATCTCACTTGTGGTATGCCACCCAGGCACAAAGAGATTTGAGAATGTCAAATGTTGAGAAGCTTCAAGTGCAACCACTTGGCAATATGGGCTCTGCCATGATCATATAGGTTGCAAGAACTTAGCCATATGGACAGTGGGTGGTAGTGTTTGATAGGTTGGAACGCGTCCATTTTGGTCTAAGGGAAAGCTTCTGAAAGATCTTGTCTTGGGAAACCAAGTCTTGTGGGGAAAGTGCACCACCTCTGCAGAGTGTAAAATCTAAGTACTTAGCCATGTCCCTGGTAAAGGACAATTTGAGCATCAAGACATGGAAGCAATCAAGAATCTCATCATTCAAATTTCTAAATTAAAACTTGTGGTTTGAACAAGGGTTGTTTGAATTCTTCAATCATTGATAGAGAGATGGCTTGGTACAAGGATCTTGAAATCTTTGATTGAGAAAAATGATTTTGTCAAGCAAAAACTTAGTATATTCAAAATGTTAAGAAAATCTATTTTGAGCAATGCAAGCCTCAACTCCACTTAGCCAAATGCATATAGATGATAGACTCCACTATACTATTATAGTATCACTTGCCAATACAATTCAAATGTATTGACCCTTTGTGGCTGTAACTTGTATGTTGCAGGTTTGATTGTTTTTAGAAGATTGAATGTTTAGGATTACAAAGTCTACAACCAACATCTGCCTGTGGCACTTTGAAGATGAAGGACCACTTGACCATAATTATTCCGCTGCAATGTAATGCAATAGCCTAATGAGCTATGTTGTGATGTAATAAACCTATGTTATTCCTGGTTATAAAGTTATATTATGACCTTTGTTTCTTGATAATACATCTTAACTGTGGATGCTAGCTATTGATCCAGGGACTAGCATTGTAAACACAGAGGGCTCTATCTTATTAGGTTGAGACCCCTATAGATGGTATCAGAGCATTGTGTTGCCTGTAGAAGTTGTAAACCTAGGATTGGACAAAAACCCTTAGAAAAATAGGAGTGTATTTGTTCCAAAAACTTATTTACAAAAACCCTTGTAAACTCTTTCCTTAACCATTTTAGTTTCAACTCTACTTACCTTCTACTTCAACTTGATGGAAAACCTACCCATGGCCAAAGACTACACCATGTGCAAAGGACTACTTCAACTCTAATGACTTCAACATCTTCAACTCTAATGACTTCAACACCTTCAGCATATTCACCAAGGACCTCCAACTTGGAATCCACTAAGGACTACAAGTGAGACAAGGAAATCCTACTCAAATTTAGAGACTGAGGGAATGCAAAATAAGAAGAAACCATCGACAACTTTGAAGTATTGTGACCAAGGGATTATCTCAAGGAAACCATGATCTCATGCAAGAAGAATCAACCAAGAAGGATGGAAGGATCACAAGAAAACCATATAGATGGACCACCATAATCTAGTTAAGTCAAACCACCAACTTATATGGTGTAACAAAAGTATTTTGTTGCCTAAGTGTGGACTTGAACTTTGTTGTTTGAATGAAAAGTTGTTTGTGATTGCATACACATTGCTTGTGTGAATTGTGATGTGTGTGATTAGAATTGATTCCTTAGAAATAACTTGCCTATTCTAACCTCCCTTCAACCCAACAGATGACTACTCCAAAAGACTCCAAGGTTGATGACACCAACACCAACCAAGCTGACAGCATGAAAGAGCTCATAGCAACCCAACACCAGTTGAACCAACTGACAGCTCAGTTCATAGCCAACAATAGTGATAAAGATCCAGCACTACAAAGGTTTTTGGAAGAGCAGTCCCAACTGATGCTTAAGGTGACCAATCAAATGATCAGCATGGAAGAAAACTACCCCAAAGGAGTTTATGATAACAAGGATGACAGGAATATTATTCTAGATGGAGCCCCAGCTTGCATTATTTGTGGAGATAAGGATCATACTTCCAAAGAGCATGAAGGACAATGCCCCAATTGTGAAGAAGAACATCCTGTTGGACAATGTCCCATCTCTCAAGCCACTTGTTACCTTCGTGAAGGAAATGACCATGTTCCTAACCAATGCCCTATCTACTCCATGGTGGAGCAAATGAAACCAGAAGGATCCAAGTCAACCAAAGGAAAAGGACCCCTTATACCTCCAAACAAGACAACCCAATTCAAAGGACTAAAGAAACTTAAGAAACAGAAGCAAGACATGAGCCTTGCACAATGTCGTAAATGTAAGGAAATGGGACACTACTCCAGTGGATGCCCAGAGAACAAGAAGAATAAAGAGATTGACCAAGTGTGGTGCAACAACTGCAAAGAACCAGGCCATTATGTAGCAACTTGTCCACAAGAACAACGCAAAGAACTCAAGGACATTCATTGTTTCAACTGCAAGAATCCAGGACATTATGCAAGCAACTGTCCAGAAAGGATGAAGAACAAATTAAATAAGCCTATGGAGAAACTCAACCTTGGCCCATGAGTCAAGTATGGGAACAAAGGACTCAATGCAAAAGGTTGCTTAGAGAAATTTTCCCAGAATCCCAAGAAGGACAATATGTAATTTTTGTTTGAAAATTTTTAAGGGTGGTAGTACCCTAGTTGTTTTGAACTTGCTTGTAACCCCAGCCTTCCCAAATCTCGGGACGAGATTTATTTTAAGGGTGGTAGCCTGTCACATCCCAAGATTTTCCAAATCTTGTAATGTGAAAAATAAATGAATAAAATAAAACTTTGTTGATTTTCAGAGCCAGAAGAAACTTTTTGAATACAAATGAAACCTCAAACCCATTTGAATTAAATAAAATCCTAAAGGAATTTAATGAGTTAAACATTTAATTAAAGGAAATTAAAAATGTTTTGGGAATTACTATTTTGGGATCACTTAATAAAAGATTTGGGTATTCAAGAGAAAATATGAGTTTATAAATAAAGAATATTTTATAAAAGCCAAATTAAAACCTTGGCCAAGCTTTTGAATTAAAACATTTTATTTTAAATAAAATTAGCAAAGATTTGTTTAAATAAATTAATAAGGATTTAATATCCAACTTTATTTAAATAAAAGGTTTTACCAATTTAATTGAAACATCAAAACTTATTAAAATTATTTAAAATAAGTTTTTCCAAATATTTTATATTCCCCAATAAAACCTAATAAAGTGTTTTGGTTTTATTTTAGATTTCAAAATGAATATCTCAATAAAACAAATCCTATTTGATTTAGTAAAGAAAGTCTATTGTATTTAATTACTAATGGACCATAAAATAAAAATATTATTTGTTTTAAACAAAGTTTTCCAAGTATTCCTCACTTTCAATTAATACCTACTGATTTGGTTTTTGAAAATATTTAAGTTTCAAATAAAGATTTTATTAATAAAATCAAACCCTATTTGATTTAATAACTAAGACCCATTTTATTTAATTATTAATGGACCCTAAAGTAAAAGGTTATTTTGTTTAAACAAGTTTTCCAAATATTCTTTATTTCCAAATAAAATCTACTGATTGGTTTTGAAAGTGTTTGGAATTCAAATGAAGATTTTATTAAATAAATCAAACCATATTAAATAAATAAAGGACCCTTTTATTTAATTAATAAAGGGATCTTAAAATATTATTTTTATTTTGGTTTTTGGTTCATGTTACTAAACAGAGCTAATTTCAATATTACAAAGTTTGAGTGTTGTTTGAATTGTTTGAACCTTGTTTGATTGTTTTGAAATTCAAATAAGAAAATAGAAATAGAAAAGAATAAAACAAACAGGCAGAAAAAAAATGGAAAAGGACAGACCCAACTGAGCTAGCCCAACACAGCCCAATCCAGCCCAGCTTCTTTTCCCCGAAGAAAACGGTTGGCACCAATAACCTTACCCACACAGAGTATGACTGGTGGACCCTTCGCTCACTTCTTTCCCCACTGACTACTGGACCCATTTTCCCTGTTCATCCTCCCCACTCCCACGACCCGTTCTTCCTCCCCTCGCCACCGTTGCTGCCATTGATTCTTCGATTGAATACGCCTTATTGCAGCATTAATCTCTCGCCGCGAGCACACTGTCTTAATCGCCCACGCTCTCTCCTCCATTCCCCTTTGTCGCCACTCCTTCTCCGCCCCGAGGCAGCCACAATTCGACCCAGCACTTCCTCTGTCTCCGACGACTTCCATTGCCAATTCCGGCGACTCAACGCCGCCCCTTGTCTCGTTAACCACGCACACACACTCCCTATTCCCTGGCGCTTCTGTTCGTGCCCTCCGTTCAACCGCGGGCCCCCCAGAACGCCGTCTTCGACAAGCTCTGAGCGCCGCCGCGTCTGTCTTCTTCTCCGACGAGCTCCCCAGGTAGAAACCGACCGCCCCTCTGCTTCTCGATCATGCTAGCATCTTCACCTTGGTCTTGCGCACCTAATCCTGCCCTCCGTTTGGCTTCTCGTGATCGACAGCGTCGCCTCCGACCACAACTAGGACCACCTGACGCAGTTCGCAACTCCGACGAGGAATTCCTGCAACCCTAGTGCGCCCCTTGACCAACCGCGAGTACCTTGAGCTTCTCCGTGTTCTCCTGAGCCTGGTGAGCATCTCCTTACACTTCCTTGCTTCCTGCATCGCCAGCGCCACCGCCAACTGGCCGCTCCGCCGCTCGCCGGTAATATCTCGCCGCCAGTTCCTGGCAAACACGCTGTAGCCGTAGGATGTGTTTTGACTGGCTAGGATTAGATCCCTTCGAAAGGGTACGCGACCATCTGAGCCGCACACGCTCCTTTTAATCCTGTGGCCTGTATCACGCGATCCACACGAAACGGTATCACCCAATCAAAAACTGCCACGTGGACTGAATTCGTTTTAAAACAGAATTTTGGATCTGATTAAAATACAAATTTGTAATTGGTGTAACTTTCAAACCACACGTCCAAAAATTACAAATTTTATGTCGTTGGATTCAGGAGAACAAACCCTAGCCAACCATGCCCTTAGTTTAGCAAATAGTAGCTGTTAGCTTGTATGAAATTGCAGAAACATTTGTATGCTTGTTAAGAATGTAAAAATTGTTTTAAATTGAATTTAGGGTTAAAATCTTTGGCAATTGGATTGATTTGAACCTACTGACCCTAGGAAACACTTTGTGGACACAAAAATGTATTTGGAGAAATTAAGAAATGATTCTTTAATTTAAAACCATTTCTAGTCAAATAGAAATGTAATTTATTTATTGAAAATAATTTTGAAGTAAAACCTTTGCAAATTGAATTGTTGTGACCTTACTGACCCTAGGAACCAACCCTTGGTGTTAAAAATGATTTTGGAAAGATTTAGGTTGGATTACTTGACTTAGCCATTTTCTAGCCAAATAAAAAGAATGGTTTTTGTTATAAAAAAAAATTATGGAAAGAAAACTTTAAGAAAATGGTTTGATCAAACCCACTGACTCAAAACACCAAGTTTTGCAAATTAGCAACTCATTTGGTGAACAACTTAAGAGTTTTGCCTTAATAAAAACATTTTTCACCACATGAAATGATAAATGGATTTAAAAATAGTTTTTGGACAAAACCCTCTTGCTAATGACTTTGCCACTTTGGTAAATGACCAATTTGGATCTTACAAAGTTTAGAAATCCCATAGAGACCCCCTTTGCAAAATAAAACTATCTTGTGCATGCTCCCATGCATGAATTGGTTTCCATTGTCTTGTGTGTGTGAATTTGTTTGAGTGATTATTTGTTTGGAATATAAATTGAATTGGTGTTTGCTTGATTGACTTGTAGTGAAGTGTGAGACTATAAAGATCAAGGAGTGAACCACCATTCCCTACCAAAAAGGCAAGTGATGCTTCATACTTTTTGTCCCATTACTTTCTCTATGCATTAGTGATTTTGTTAAGTAAACTTGCATGGATTTTGCTAAGTAAAGATTTTGCTATAGGAAAACCTAGTAGATGAATCCTTAGTAGGATTTCCTAAGTTAAGTTTCCTATTACTACCAAGCTTAGCCTAGCTAATAGAAAACATGGGTGGAAAATATATTCACACTATGGAAAAATATTCTAAGTCTGAGGACTTAGGTTTTGTTTAATAAAACAACTAAGTTAATGAACCTCCTGGGTGGAATGGAAGGATTGGGATATGTTGAGTGGTTACACAAGGCCATGGACTTGGGTTGTGTATCTCACTTGTGGTATGCCACCCAGGCACAAAGAGATTTGAGAATGTCAAATGTTGAGAAGCTTCAAGTGCAACCACTTGGCAATATGGGCTCTGCCATGATCATATAGGTTGCAAGAACTTAGCCATATGGACAGTGGGTGGTAGTGTTTGATAGGTTGGAACGCGTCCATTTTGGTCTAAGGGAAAGCTTCTGAAAGATCTTGTCTTGGGAAACCAAGTCTTGTGGGGAAAGTGCACCACCTCTGCAGAGTGTAAAATCTAAGTACTTAGCCATGTCCCTGGTAAAGGACAATTTGAGCATCAAGACATGGAAGCAATCAAGAATCTCATCATTCAAATTTCTAAATTAAAACTTGTGGTTTGAACAAGGGTTGTTTGAATTCTTCAATCATTGATAGAGAGATGGCTTGGTACAAGGATCTTGAAATCTTTGATTGAGAAAAATGATTTTGTCAAGCAAAAACTTAGTATATTCAAAATGTTAAGAAAATCTATTTTGAGCAATGCAAGCCTCAACTCCACTTAGCCAAATGCATATAGATGATAGACTCCACTATACTATTATAGTATCACTTGCCAATACAATTCAAATGTATTGACCCTTTGTGGCTGTAACTTGTATGTTGCAGGTTTGATTGTTTTTAGAAGATTGAATGTTTAGGATTACAAAGTCTACAACCAACATCTGCCTGTGGCACTTTGAAGATGAAGGACCACTTGACCATAATTATTCCGCTGCAATGTAATGCAATAGCCTAATGAGCTATGTTGTGATGTAATAAACCTATGTTATTCCTGGTTATAAAGTTATATTATGACCTTTGTTTCTTGATAATACATCTTAACTGTGGATGCTAGCTATTGATCCAGGGACTAGCATTGTAAACACAGAGGGCTCTATCTTATTAGGTTGAGACCCCTATAGATGGTATCAGAGCATTGTGTTGCCTGTAGAAGTTGTAAACCTAGGATTGGACAAAAACCCTTAGAAAAATAGGAGTGTATTTGTTCCAAAAACTTATTTACAAAAACCCTTGTAAACTCTTTCCTTAACCATTTTAGTTTCAACTCTACTTACCTTCTACTTCAACTTGATGGAAAACCTACCCATGGCCAAAGACTACACCATGTGCAAAGGACTACTTCAACTCTAATGACTTCAACATCTTCAACTCTAATGACTTCAACACCTTCAGCATATTCACCAAGGACCTCCAACTTGGAATCCACTAAGGACTACAAGTGAGACAAGGAAATCCTACTCAAATTTAGAGACTGAGGGAATGCAAAATAAGAAGAAACCATCGACAACTTTGAAGTATTGTGACCAAGGGATTATCTCAAGGAAACCATGATCTCATGCAAGAAGAATCAACCAAGAAGGATGGAAGGATCACAAGAAAACCATATAGATGGACCACCATAATCTAGTTAAGTCAAACCACCAACTTATATGGTGTAACAAAAGTATTTTGTTGCCTAAGTGTGGACTTGAACTTTGTTGTTTGAATGAAAAGTTGTTTGTGATTGCATACACATTGCTTGTGTGAATTGTGATGTGTGTGATTAGAATTGATTCCTTAGAAATAACTTGCCTATTCTAACCTCCCTTCAACCCAACAGATGACTACTCCAAAAGACTCCAAGGTTGATGACACCAACACCAACCAAGCTGACAGCATGAAAGAGCTCATAGCAACCCAACACCAGTTGAACCAACTGACAGCTCAGTTCATAGCCAACAATAGTGATAAAGATCCAGCACTACAAAGGTTTTTGGAAGAGCAGTCCCAACTGATGCTTAAGGTGACCAATCAAATGATCAGCATGGAAGAAAACTACCCCAAAGGAGTTTATGATAACAAGGATGACAGGAATATTATTCTAGATGGAGCCCCAGCTTGCATTATTTGTGGAGATAAGGATCATACTTCCAAAGAGCATGAAGGACAATGCCCCAATTGTGAAGAAGAACATCCTGTTGGACAATGTCCCATCTCTCAAGCCACTTGTTACCTTTGTGAAGGAAATGACCATGTTCCTAACCAATGCCCTATCTACTCCATGGTGGAGCAAATGAAACCAGAAGGATCCAAGTCAACCAAAGGAAAAGGACCCCTTATACCTCCAAACAAGACAACCCAATTCAAAGGACTAAAGAAACTTAAGAAACAGAAGCAAGACATGAGCCTTGCACAATGTCGTAAATGTAAGGAAATGGGACACTACTCCAGTGGAATAATTGTTCTATTTTGGACTTTGGAATATATTGATAAACAGAATTAAAATTTACCTAGAGTCTGGTGGTGATTTGAATTCATTTGGAGTTTGAATTATTTGAATGAAAAATCAAAACAGAAATTCAAAACAAAAAAAGAGAAAGGTTCAGTATAAAAAACGAATCAAACCCAACCCAGCCAACAGGCCCAGTCCAGCCTAGCAGCGCAGCCCAACTAAACCCCTCTGGTGAACCGTTTTCCACTCAGAAAAGAACCCACCCCGTCGCTGACAACAGGACCCCACTCCCCCTTCCTCTCTCTCGCTGTCAACACGGTCCCACGCCGTCAGATCGTTGTCTCCACCTCGACCGTTCCCCCTCGCCGTTTCTGCCGACGATGAATGCCATTGAATTGGCATAACACCACGAGTAAATCTCGCCAGCAACCACGCACTTTTAAACGCCTCGCCCTCCTCTTCCATTCCCCCTAAGCAGCACCTCCTCTCTCCTCGAGGCTGCACAAATTGCGAGCTCGAACCCTCTGCCCCGACGAACTTCTCCGACAAATTCCGGCGACGTAGCTCCTCCCTCGCCTCCTAGTGCACACTATCCTGCTCCCCTCCTTCTTGCGCACCTGCCAGTGTGCTCCACTCACCCGCGCGCGTCCCCTAGCGTCGGCAACCTCGACACCGAGCACCACTGTCGTCTGCCACTACTCCGGCGAAGCCCCTGGTAAAACCCGACCTCCCCTTTCCCTAGATTTGATGCTCATGTATTCAGCATCTTTGCGCGCATCTAACTGAGTCGATATTTTGCGTTGGCTTGGCATGCAACCTCGCCTCCGACAACGAGCAGACGGACCCGACGACGCCAGGAACTCCGGCGAGCAATAGCCACTACCCGCGTGCGCCCCTTGATGAACAACCGCTATGTTGAGCTTCACCACAACCGCGCGAGCACGGTGAGCACCTCCGTTCCCCCTCTTGGTTCCTGGTTCGTCGGCAACAACACTAACAGAGCGCTCCGCCGCTCGCCGCGCCATCGCCGCCAGTCCTTGGTCAAACACGCTGTGTCCGTTGGATTTTGATCTATTGGCTGGGATTAGATTATAAGCGAAGGGGTACGCGTCCATCTGCGCCGTGCATTTTAAATAAGATCCTGCGGCCAGTATTAGTCGATCCAAATGAAACGGTATCGACCAGTAAGGAAGCGCCACGTGGACAGAGTTTGATTTAAAACAGAAATTAGAATCTATTAGATATGCAAACTTGTAAAATTCATAACTTTAATTCTACACGTACAAATTTTACAAATTTTATATCAATGGAATCAGCAGAACAAGTACTTTGCAACCATGCTCTTTGTTTAATGTTTTTCTTCTGGAAAATTGGTTGAATTTGCAGAAACATGTGTAGGCATAGTTTGAATATAAAATTTGTTCTAGAAATATTTTTAAGATGAAATATTTGCTAATTGGTTTGTTTTGAACCTACTAACCATAGGAACCAACTTATGGATTTAAAAATGTATTTTGTGAAGTTAAGGAATAAATATTTGAGTTAGCCCATTTCTAGTCAAATAAAAATATTGTTTATGGTTTAGAAATGATTTTTGAGGAAAGCCTTTGAGAAATGATTTGATTCAAACCTTCTGACTATTTGATGAACCATATAAAGTCATTACTTTGCTAAAAGATATTTTCAACTACATAAAATATCACCTTATCATAATATTTGGTTTATGAGATGAAACCTTTTGCAAATGGTTTTACCACTTTTGTAAATGACCACATTGAGCTTTAAAATGTTTAGAGCCTAGTAGAACCACTTTTCCAAATAAAACTTCTTTTGCATGCTTGCATGCATGACCTTGTTTTTGTTATTTTATGTGGTGAAATGGTTTGAATGCTAGTTGAATTTGTGTTTGCTTGATTGAATTGTAGTGAAGTTAGAAGAGTGTGATATTTGCAAGATCAAGAAGTGAACCAACATCCTCTACTAAAAAGTCAAGTGACACTATCATCCAAGTCCTACTATTTTCATTACACTTAGTGGATTTTTGTAACATGCATGATGAGGACTACTATATTTTATGCTATGCTAAATCCTAATAGGATACCCTTATATCATCCTTAGTGAAAACATTGTAGTTGTAGTATGCTTAGCCCTGCTATATATTTGGGATGGGATACATGATATGATTATATGAAGTGTTGGAAAGATATATGTTTTATATAATAAAACAAGTACTCAATGAACCACCTGGGTGGACAAGGATACTCAAGATTGGACAAGGTGGCAACAAAGGGAACCATGTTTATATGGCTATCTTTTTGTGTGTGCACTAGAAGAAAACCACCCAGGGACTTAGAGATTGAACATGTTTCTCGTATAGTGGCTTCTGTGTACAGCCACATGCTAAATGGGCTCTGGCTTAGTCAACTACATAGTGGAAGACCCATGCATTGGCATCTTCAGGTTAACTAGAATTGTGTATGGAAATATATCCCTACATTGGTGCCTGGTAGACAAGCTAGCATTGTGTATTGGGAGGACTCCTACGGAAAGACTTTGTCACATTCTCGATCTGCCAGAACTCCATTTTGGTGAGTACTTATCCAGCGGCCACTGGTGGCATCAAGACGAGATTGTGTCATGTGGTAAAGTGTACAACTTCTGCAGAAGATCAAAAATTCTAAGTACTTAGCCGTGTCCCCGGTTATGGATAACTCTAAGCAACTAAGGCCTGAAGCTATGGAAGATCTCGGCATTCCAATTTCTCAAAGTAAAACTTGATGGTGACAACAAGGGATTAGAAAGCACTTGGAGTTTACCAAGGAGTTCAGAAAGATTTGATAAAAGATCAAAACTATTTTGAAAAGATAGGATAAAACTATATTGCTTTCTGCAAAAGAGCCTAAACCCTACTTAGCCAAATATGCATGTAATGATAGGATCCACTTATTTCTACATAGTAGTGAAACTTGCCAATACAATTCAAATGTATTGACCCTTGTGGCTGCAACTTATTGTGTTGCAGGTTTGTTTGATGTTAGTGAAGTGTGTTGAATAGGATTACAAGTCTACAACCAACATGATTGCCTGTGGCACTTTGAAGATGAAGGACCCCATGCTATTGTTATATCCTGCTGCATTGTAATGAGATAGCCTAATGAGCTATCTAAGATGTAATAAATTATTTTATTCCTGGTTATAAAGTTGTATTATGACCTTTGTATCTTGATATTACATCTTAACTGTGGATGCTAGCTATTGATCCAGGGACTAGCATTGTAAACACAGGGATCTCTACCTTATTAAAGGTTGGGAACCTTACACCCGAGGATCTACGGAGGAAGGCGCTTCTCCATGGCTCCTCGGAATGGCGTGGGGAGATATGATGCATGACCTATTGTGGCGATGCAAAAGTCCGCGACGAAGGAGTCGCAATTACGACGCTCGCGACAAACTCACAGAACACAAGATCAACAGATCTCATGCAAAACGTGTATGCTCCACAAAGTCGTTGGACGAGGATACCGAGCCATGTGGCGCCAGATGCTTTAGCAGGGCCATATGGCAAACTCGGATGCCTAAAGGCTTCAAGTTCCCTTCGGATAACCCGAAGTTCGACGGATTGCAAGAGCCGAATATATGGCTATACGATCACATCTCGTCGGTCAAGCTCCATGGTGGGAGCAGAAACATAGCCATGCAATACCTTCAGCTGCAGCTGATGGGTGCGGCCACAACCTGGGTTAATAACCTCCCCTCTCGATCCATCCGCAGCTGGTAAGAGCTGGTGTATTGCTTCATCCGCAACTTCAAAGGCACCAGGAAGAGTCCTGCGTCAATCAAGGAGCTACACGCCTATTGTCAACGGTCCAACGAGTCCATCTGCTCGAACGTACAATGTTGGTCTGTCATCAAGAACTCCGCCGAGAACATCTTGAAGGAAAGAGCAATCGACGCCTTCAATGGTGGTGTGAGGCGCCGTGAATTCAGAGAAGAGCTATGGTGTGTCAAGCCCAAAACCATCGATCATCTGATGGACATCGCTAATCTCTGGGCTGATGGTGAGGATGCCGTCAACCGAACACGTTCGGTGTAGGGTTCGCAGCATAGAAAACAAAAAATTTCCTACGATGTGAACTATATACCAAGATCTATCTACTAGATACAAACAACGGGCGGATGTATATCCGTAGAGAACATACCCTTGAAGACCGACAAAGCTTAACGAGTTCAACTCGTGGTTGATGTAGACGATCTCTTGCCGATCTCAAGATCGAGAGGAAGTCCTAGCGCCGCAAATCAGCAGCGCATCCGTGCTCGCACACACGTTCGAGGCACCGAGCAACCTCCACCTCCTCGCTCTAGCGATGCAGCGGAAGCACAACTCTTTCTTGCCGAATAGCCACCGGGAACATGTATCTCGCTAGTCCGAGACCATGGGGGATAAATTCTAGAGGGTGAGAGAGATCCTTCACGAGGAGGTGTGAGAGACAAGTGAGGAGGGGGGCTCCTTTTATAGGAGGAGGGGGGGGGGACCCCAAGGGGGTGGCCGGCGCATGGGGCTGCCCCCTTGCCCTCCCCTCTTCATGTGGGTGGACACTCCACTCACAAATCTCCTTTAAATTCCCTCCACTCAAAAGTCCACTCAAATTCCCATTAAATTTCCACCAAATTTAATGCAAACTCTCATTAAATAAAACTCTTTTATTTTATTCAGAATTTTGTCAATTACTTTAATGACAAACATTCACAAATAACCCCTTGCTAGAATTATATTTCACATGCATAACCACTTTATGCAATTTCACCCGAAAACCTGTTTCGGTATCTAGTGAAATAAATTCCTGCGCTTGTTCATTCTTTCGGCATGAAACATTTGCTCCAATTGGATGTCGTTGTCTCTTAAGTGTGTCACCCTACGGTTCGTGAATAATGCGGACATGAACGAGACCCCTCTTGGATCAATAATCAGAAGCGGGATCTGGAGACCCATACTGACTCCCACACATTCAACGATGACTTTCTTGTGATCGTCGGAACCTTTTACGCTAGTATCTTAATCCCTTTGTTTCACGATATATTACATGTCCGAGATTCGATCATCGGTATCTCCATACCTAGTTTGATCTCGTTACCGACATGCACTCTTTTCTCGTTCCTGTGATATAACATTCTAGTGATCAAATCACTTGCTTGCAAGCTAATCAATGTGATATCACCGAGAGGGCCCAGAGTATATCTATCCGTCATCGGGATGAACAAATTCCACTCTCGATCCATGAGCCTCAACATAACACTTTATTAGTTCTGAATCCATCTTTATAATCACCCTGTTACGGTGTGACGTTTGATGTTATCAAGAAACTCTTCCGGTGTTAGTGATTGACATGATCTCATGGTCTAAGGATTAGGATCACTTCGTAAGTTGTTATAGCAATATAAACTCAATGACTTTGATCGTAATGCTATACTTCGGATGAATGTTCATCACACCATTACACTAATGTTGTGATCCCATTATTAACAACATCCAATGTCCATGATCAGGAAACCTTGATCATCTTGTTAATCAACGAGCTAGTTTATGAGAGAGGCATAACTAGGAACTTTCTGTTTGTTTATTAAACACACATGTATTAACGTTTCCGTATTAATACAATTATAGCATGCAAAATAAACATCTATCATATACTTGGAATACACATAATAAACACTTTATTATTGCCTCTCAGGGCATATTCCCTTCATTCGGATGATGAAGAGGACTTCGGCCGCTGATGCGATCGACGAGGAAAAATAAGAACACGCGTCAATGACAAGCGTGACGAGGTCGATATGGTCACGGCTGGCTAAGCCAATTGCCTCAAAGATGTAAACCTCAACAACGGATATCACAACAGCAACTACCATGATAGCGAAAAACCTGCACAAGCATGGCAACGCCACAACCTTGATGATGAGCCATCTGCATTCGACAAATTATCGGATCCCTGCACCATCCAATTCTACATCGACAAGCACGATGGCAAAAATAAAGCCATCCACATGCTCAAAGATTGCATGGAGTTCCAGAAGCTCCATGAAGGATACACCCGGATGAGGCGCGAGGCAGTGAATCCAGGATTCGCCCCTGCCTAGGAACCCCTTGCTCCATTTGGGCCACGAAAGTAGCGTATCATTGGGAACTCTAGTAGCACTATGGCATGGTAGTGGTGGTGGTGGTGGAGAAGATCTTGAGCAGGGCTTTTCCTAAGCACCATACTCGTGGCAATAGACAAGGCTAGCAAGGGGAGTAAGATGACATCCAAAGGGCATATGAGAGCAATGGAGAATGAGTGAGATGAGAGGATGAGGAGGGGCCTTTTATAGGTGAGGGGCACCCTAAATGGCCATGGCATGATAGCCATGGTGGTGCCTCCACCTCCCCCATTTATGTGTGGACACTCCACTCACATAATTCACCTCATGTAACACCCTCAGAATCGGCCCTATGCAAGTTTTAGCGCTTCCCGCCAAACACGCATAGAAACGATTCGAAGGTGCCCACCAGGCACTTTCGTGCGGGTGGAAAACGAAGTAATATCATTACACAATAGTCCTCGATGGAACCCACAAAACATATATATACAACAGCGACTCAATGAGTCAAGAATACAGATATACAATACAAAGATCCAAATCACCTGGAAAACGATACAGCGTCCGAGTACGGACAAGATGCAAATTGAGCTAAGAGCCCTGAAGAATAACCAATGGCGTCCATAACCCTGCGCAGGCCAAGCCGGAAGGGTAACCCTGCTAACGACGTCGATCTCAAAACCTGCTTAAACAAAAGGGGTGCCGACAAAGGGCAAAGGAAAAAGAGAGAACGGTCAGTACTGAGGCCAGTACACGGCGAGGCTAGAATTCGGCGGTCCTCGCCTACATAGGTATGGTGGACTGAGCGGCAGCGCAGCATGCACTAAACAACCTATAGAGACTCGATACAACTAGCGGCTACCAGAGAGGGGTAAGAAAGACCTATTCGGAACCATCCTGATACTACCACCAAACATACCCATCCTGGTATTTCCCCCTCGAGACCAAACGAGGAAGTCAACCAAGGAACTCACACAGTTGGCAGTTTTATCTATTCAGTTATCGTTGCAGCAATTACTAGTCAGGTATAGATAGTCGTCCTGATATAATAAGCAGTGGGCAATTTTAGTTAACCATTCTGTTGTAGTTGCAACACTTACTAGTCAGATACAAATAGCATGAGATATCCCCAAACCCAGCAGTTGTTGGTACTTTTATTTAGCCATTCCGTTGTAGTGAAGCTGATTACTAGTCATATCGGATACAAGTCAAATTATAACAGTAAACTTTAGTTATAGTTGTCTATGATCGAGAACTGTGCTCCAAGTCGTCCATAACCGCGGACACGGCTTCTCGAAAAGATTTAACCCTGCAGGGGTGCACCAAAGTTTCCACACGCACCTACACCCTTGTTGTCGGATCAGGTAGGTACAAGATCACAAAACATACACCCAACGGTATGTCGACGGGGTTTCGGACACGACGTTTCCCAGACCCAAAGCAAGCACGGGGGCCACCCCACTAAGCTACCCGCAACGAAGTCGGCCGGTCTCCGAGACGGACTCAGGGTTTGTGGAGACGGCTGTAAACTACTGGGAACCCGAAAATGAGACTGGGCTTGTCGATACAGCGAAAACATGTCACGGACCTAAACAGTACAGGTGCAGTACTTCGCACAATTTAAATAAAGCAGTAAAACATGGCATAAGTACAGAATAGTAATAAAGCCCCAAACTAATTGTGGCCCCCGGTACAATACTTGGAATCAGGTACTAAATCGATGGGGGTGCCCATACACCCCACCTGTGGTTAGCGCGCTCGATCTCGGAACAGGTGTCAAGAACTCGGGGTCCTACGGGACACAAGTGGACGGTTAACAACCAAATAACATCTATTGCCCACCTGTGCCTCTGCATTTACCTACTTCAATTTTAGTTATTAAACGATAATTGAATTAAACGATAATTAAAGCCATGATCATCTCCAACATTAAACCTGCGGCAATACTCCAACAACTGTGGTACTTGACGACACGCAACAACACTTGAGCAAGCGACTACGACACGCAAGTCCCACTATCTACCAAACAACAGGTAATAGGATGTGTCCAAGGCAATATGAGGCTGCAAGGGATATCACGGGTACGAAAACTAGAGCATCGCAACACAGATAGCAATAGATCAACAGGAGGAAATAAAGACTATAAAAGAAAAATAGGTAGAAGGGGAAGGGATGCTCGCCTGAAAACATTGTCGAGGGTTCATCCGAAGATCGGGTCGACACTCGCATCAACTCATTGGCCTAATCCGTGAAGAAGCAAAGCACTAGAAGAAACACCGGATGGACTATTTAATACTACGGCGAAAGATCGGGCATGATGCATGTATGATGCATGGCATGGCAAAGGTGCGATGCAACTACGCAATATTAAGCGGAACCGGGGTCCCGACATTTAATTAAACGGTTCGAGTTGTTTAACTACCCCGCAATTTAAATGTTGACTTAATAAGGCGATATTATGTCATCGGTTCGCTACACAAATTTAAATGGGACCAATATAAGACTAGATTTGCCCGCATATGGATCCCATATTTAATTTAGGTGAATCGCCTAATTGCCCCCAACAACCACATGACAATATGCATGCATGAACAATTAATATGCAACAAGTTTATATTACAATTTTATAAAATAGGGCTCGGAAAGGGGATCACACATCGGGGTTCGGAAGATCTTGGGGGTTCCGGGGTTCGGGGTTCGGTCTCAGGCTTCAGGGTTCGACGTGATCGGTCTTTGAAGGTCGGTTGCAAGATGAAGAGCTTGGCGTTCCGGGAAGAAGGACTTGGTGTGGCGTCGGGGGGCGCATCGGACTCTCCCTGGTCGATGTCGTTCTTGTCGTCGTGAAGACCTTGTCGGGTCCGCGGGTCGGGTCGGACTTGGCGTCCGGGGTGAAGTGCTTGGCGTATTCGCATCGGCGATCTTGGCGTTCGGGTTCTCGACTTCGCATCCAGGACGAAGGTCTTGTCGCATGTGTGGTCGCCGGGTCCGCGAAGTGGGCTTCGAGTATGGCGACGCATGTCGAAGATCTTGTCAAGCGGGTCTTAATCATGGAGGAGGTATACTTGGCAGCGAAGTGTGCATAGCATCAGGCGTCCTCGTCAGCATCAGAGACGAAGGTAGCTGATGTGGTGTCCAAAACACCACCTCTTAACACGACCATACACACACGAATTTGTTGTCAGGCAGCACACCAGGGGGTAGCAGCAGCACCTCACGGAAACAACACACATCAGCAACAGGCAGGAAGTTTGGTGCCGACAGAGAGATCGGTAGCAGAAGGAGCGACGACGACGGGCGCTTCTGCTTGCAGCGGCTCAAGACGACGGAGGAAGCGCCGGGTGCAGAGCTTGCCGAGAAGGGAAAACCAGCAGCGGCCCGCTGGCGGAGGGCAGCGGCCGAGCTCTGACGACGGGCAGCGAGGCGGCCATAGCGCCAGCAGGGAGGGAGGCGAAGGAGCTCGGGGCCGGGCTTGCAGGGCGGTGGAGGAGGCCGATGGCGGCGCTCGGATTCGGCGGCGGTAGAAGGATGGACGGGATCGAGGAGCGTTGCAGGAAGGCGCAGGGGCACCGGGTCGCAGGCGGCGGAAGGGAGGCTCCCGGCAGCGGGGTCCGGAGAGCGCCGCGGCGGACGCTGCTGGGGTAGTGGTAGGGCGCGAGCAGCGGGAACGCGGAGGAGGAGGGCCGGGATGGAGCTCGAGCCAGGGGAGACAAGGCCGGGGCGTCAGCGTCGCGGCGAGAGGAGCTCGGCGGCGAGGTGGAGAAGACCGGCGAGGCGGCGCTTGTTCCCGAGGCAGCAGGGCGGGGAAGATCTCCAGCGGGGCCGGCGAGATGCGGCCGAGGACGGAGGGTCGGCGCGCCGCTCGGGAGAAGGGAGGCAGCCTGGGGCCAGCGAGGCCGGGCGAGGGGAGTGACGCAGGCGGTGGCGCACCACGCGGCAGAGGAGACCGACGGGCGGAGTCGGGGCTCCGGCCGGAGGCGAGGAGGGCGTGGCGTGCAGGTTGCCAGACGAGGTGGGGAGAAGGCCGGCAGCGGGATGCAGAGCGAGGAGGCGGCGGCGGGAGGAGGGAGATGCGGGGCGGGGGTCGCGTGGCCCGGGGCATCGAGGAGGTGGGGCGGCCTCGGGGTTCCCCCAGGTGGTGGGTCCGGGCGACGGGAGGTGGGGTGCGTGCGTTGTGTGCTTGTGCGGGGACGCGGCCAGGTGGGGACTAGGGAGTGGCCCACGCGAGGAGAGGCAGGTGGTGGGGCCGGGGAAGAGAGAGAGAGGGGAAGGGGAGTGGGTCAGCTGGGTGAGGTGGCAGGGTTTGATTGGACGGGGGATTGGGCCAGGGGGATGTGGCGAGCCGTGATAGGGTGGAGTGAGGTGGAGGGGGCTGGGTAGACTAGGTTTAGGTAGAAAAGGGTTTAGGTAGCCTGGTGTTTGTACTGGGGGTGGCCGACTGGGTCGGATCGGCCCGGTACGGCTGCCCCCTAAAAATAATTAAACATTTTATTTATTTAAAACGGGGCTTTTGCAAACCGTGGGTAGACAAAACGAAATATTCCGGAGACCCAGGTTTTGGATTTGAATTAAAGACGGGGTGTTTAGAAAACAAAACCAGTCTTTTCGAAAATAGTTTTATGCGGACAAATGCAAGATGATGGCGATGTTCAAATGCAATGTGGCATGATGACATGAGCATGCGGTCATGATGATGCAATGCAAAAAAAATCAACGCGATTTTCCAGTAGTGGTTTTGCGGGATGCCACAATTCGACACCACTAACAATGGATCTCGCCCTCGAGATCCGCCTCATGGTACCGGAAAGAAGGTCGGTGATCTGCATCTTCTCGCTTCGTGTAGATCTTCGCGACACCACTAACAAGAGGTCGTTGTCCGTGATCGTCGAGAGAACACTCCGGGAACAAAAGGGCGAAGGTAGAGGTATCCACAAATAAAGCCACCTCTAACTTCGATAGAAGGAGAGAAAAGATGCGGCCTATCCCACTTCAATGTACAAGAGCGAATAGAAAGGGTAGTCGGCATGGGGGCCAATCCATCACGCACCCAAACTATTACTCTGCACAATCAGTAGAAAAGCGTGCAACCATTCTCGGAATCAGACTGAAGATCTCGACAATCGAGGTTCAGGAACAAAGGAGTGATGCAGACTCTGCATCGGATCTGGCGTAGATGATGTCGTCGCGTCGGAAAACACCGGAAGGCACAAGAAGGAACAAAGAGAAGTCCACCAGACGAAGGATTCCTCGGATAGCATGAAGACCAGATGTAGCAACACCTTCACCAAAGGAGGAAGCGAAACCCTAAAGGTACGATGGAACCCAACCACGAGAAATCCTGGACTCGAAGAGAGAGAAGAGAGCGGATTCAAAACACGCAGAGGTGAGAGGAGAGCAGCAGAGGGGTAAGGAGTAAAATCAGACCTAATCAGAACTATCCAACCGATTTTGCAAAAATAGTTTTGACACTCTACTTCGGCCATTAGCTAGGTTATCCTACAGGCTGGACTTGTGGGGTATCGCAACTGCTGAGCTCTGATACCACTCTGTAACACCCTCAGAATCGGCCCTATGCAAGTTTTAGCGCTTCCCGCCAAACCCGCATAGAAACGATTCGAAGGTGCCCACCAGGCACTTTCGTGCGGGTGGAAAACGAAGTAATATCATTACACAATAGTCCTCGATGGAACCCACAAAACATATATATACAACAGCGACTCAATGAGTCAAGAATACAGATATACAATACAAAGATCCAAATCACCTGGAAAACGATACAGCGTCCGAGTACAGACAAGATGCAAATTGAGCTAAGAGCCCTGAAGAATAACCAATGGCATCCATAACCCTGCCCAGGCCAAGCCGGAAGGGTAACCCTGCTAACGACGTCGATCTCAAAACCTGCTTAAACAAAAGGGGTGCCGACAAAGGGCAAAGGAAAAAGAGAGAGCGGTCAGTACTGAGGCCAGTACACGGCGAGGCTAGAATTCGGCGGTCCTCGCCTACATAGGTATGGTGGACTGAGCGGCAGCGCAGCACGCACTAAACAACCTATAGAGACTCGATACAACTAGCGGCTATCAGAGAGGGGTAAGAAAGACCTATTCGGAACCATCCTGATACTACCACCAAACATACCCATCCTGGTATTTCCCCCTCGAGACCAAACGAGGAAGTCAACCGAGGAACTCACACAGTTGGCAGTTTTATTTATTCAGTTATCGTTGCAGCAATTACTAGTCAGGTATAGATAGTCGTCCTGATATAATAAGCAGTGGGCACTTTTAGTTAACCATTCCGTTGTAGTTGCAACACTTACTAGTCAGATACAAATAGAATGAGATATCCCCAAACCCAGCAGTTGTTGGTACTTTTATTTAGCCATTCCGTTGTAGTGAAGCTGATTACTAGTCATATCGGATACAAGTCAAATTATAACAGTAAACTTTAGTTATAGTTGTCTATGATCGAGAACTGTGCTCCAAGTCGTCCATAACCGCGGACACGGCTTCTCGAAAAGATTTAACCCTGCAGGGGTGCACCAAAGTTTCCACACGCACCTACACCCTTGTTGTCGGATCAGGTAGGTACAAGATCACAAAACATACACCCAACGGTATGTCGACGGGGTTTCGGACACGACGTTTCCCAGACCCAAAGCAAGCACGGGGGCCACCCCACTAAGCTACCCGCAACGAAGTCGGCCGGTCTCTGAGACGGACTCAGGGTTTGTGGAGACGGCTGTAAACGACTGGGAACCCAAAAATGAGACTGGGCTTGTCGATATAGCGAAAACGTGTCATGGACCTAAACAGTACAGGTGCAGTACTTCGCACAATTTAAATAAAGCAGTAAAGCATGGCATAAGTACAAAATAGTAATAAAGCCCCAAAATAATTGTGGCCCCCGGTACAATACTTGGAATCAGGTACTAAATCGATGGGGGTGCCCATACACCCCACCTGTGGTTAGCGCGCTCGATCTCGGAACAGGTGTCAAGAACTCGGGGTCCTACGGGACACAAGTGGACGGTTAACAACCAAATAACATCTATTGCCCACCTGTGCCTCTGCATTTACCTACTTCAATTTTAGTTATTAAACGATAATTGAATTAAACGATAATTAAAGCCATGATCATCTCCAACATTAAACCTGCGGCAATACTCCAACAACTGTGGTACTTGACGACACGCAACAGCACTTGAGCAAGCGACTACGACACGCAAGTCCCACTATCTACCAAACAACAGGTAATAGGATGTGTCCAAGGCAATATGAGGCTGCAAGGGATATCACGGGTACGAAAACTAGAGCATCGCAACACAGATAGCAATAGATCAACAGGAGGAAATAAAGACTATAAAAGCAAAATAGGTAGAAGGGGAAGGGATGCTCGCCTGAAAACATTGTCGAGGGTTCATCCGAAGATCGGGTCGACACTCGCATCAACTCATCGGCCTAATCCGTGAAGAAGCAAAGCACTATAAGAAACACCGGATGGACTATTTAATACTACGGCGAAATATCGGGCATGATGCATGTATGATGCATGGCATGGCAAAGGTGCGATGCAACTAGGCAATAGTAAGCGGAACCGGGGTCCCGACATTTAATTAAACGGTTCGAGTTGTTTAACTACCCCGCAATTTAAATGTTGACTTAATAAGGCGATATTATGTCATCGGTTCGCTACACAAATTTAAATGGGACCAATATAAGACTAGATTTGCCCGCATATGGATCCCATATTTAATTTAGGTGAATCGCCTAATTGCCCCCAACAACCACATGACAATATGCATGCATGAACAATTAATATGCAACAAGTTTATATTACAATTTTATAAAATAGGGCTCGGAAAGGGGATCACACATCGGGGTTTGGAAGATCTTGGGGGTTCCGGGGTTCGGGGTTCGGTCTCAGGGTTCAGGGTTCGACGGGATCGGTCTTTGAAGGTCGGTTGCAAGATGAAGAGCTTGGCGTTCCGAGAAGAAGGACTTGGTGTGGCGTCGGGGGGCGCATCGGACTCGCCCTGGTCGATGTCGTTCTTGTCGTCGTGAAGACCTTGTCGGGTCCGCGGGTCGGGTCGGACTTGGCGTCCGGGGTGAAGTGCTTGGCGTATTCGCATCGGCGATCTTGGCGTTCGGGTTCTCGACTTCGCATCCGGGACAAAGGTCTTGTCGCATGTGTGGTCGCCGGGTCCGCGAAGTGGGCTTCGAGTATGGCGACGCATGTCAAAGATCTTGTCGAGCAGGTCTTAATCATCGAGGAGGTATACTTGGCAGCGAAGTGTGCATAGCATCAGGCGTCCTCGTCAGCATCAGAGACGAAGGTAGCTGATGTGGTGTCCAAAACACCACCTCTTAACACGACCATACACACACGAATTTGTTGTCAGGCAGCACACCAGGGGGTAGCAGCAGCACCTCACGGAAACAACACACATCAGCAACAGGCAGGAAGTCTGGTGCCGACAGAGAGATCGGTAGCAAAAGGAGCGACGACGACGGGCGCTTCTGCTTGCAGCGGCTCAAGACGACGGAGGAAGCGCCGGGTGCAGAGCTTGCCGAGAAGGGAAAACCAGCAGCGGCCCGCTGGCGGAGGGCAGCGGCCGAGCTCTGACGACGGGCAGCGAGGCGGCCATAGCGCCAGCAGGGAGGGAGGCGAAGGAGCTCGGGGCCGGGCTTGCAGGGCGGTGGAGGAGGCCGATGGCGGCGGTCGGATTCGGCGGCGGTAGAAGGATGGACGGGCTTGAGGAGCGTTGCAGGAAGGCGCAGGGGCACCGGGTCGCAGGCGGCGGAAGGGAGGCTCCCGGCGGCGGGGTCCGGAGAGCGCCGCGGCGGCCGCTGCTGGGGTAGAGGTAGGGCGCGAGCAGCGGGAACGCGGAGGAGGAGGGCCGGGATGGAGCTCGAGCCAGGGGAGACGAGGCCGGGGCGTCAGCGTCGCGGCGAGAGGAGCTCGGCGGCGAGGTGGAGAAGACCGGCGAGGCGGCGCTTGTTCCCGAGGCAGCAGGGCGGGGAAGATCTCCAGCGGGGCCGGCGTGATGCGGCCGAGGACGGAGGGCCGGCGTGCCGCTCGGGAGAAGGGAGGCAGCCTGGGGCCGGCGAGGCCGGGCGAGGGGAGTGACGCAGGCGGTGGTGCACCACGCGGCAGAGGAGACCGACGGGCGGAGTCGGGGCTCCGGCCGGAGGCGAGGAGGGCGTGGCGTGCAGGTTGCCAGACGAGGTGGGGAGAAGGCCGGCGGCGGGATGCAGAGCGAGGAGGCGGCGGCGGGAGGAGGGAGATGCGGGGCGGGGGTCGCGTGGCCCGGGGCATCGAGGAGGTGGGGCGGCCTCGGGGTTCCCCCAGGTGGTGGGTCCGGGCGACGGGAGGTAGGGTGCGTGCGTTGTGTGCTTGTGCGGGGACGCGGCCAGGTGGGGACTAGGGAGTGGCCCACGCGAGGAGAGGCAGGTGGTGGGGCCGGGGAAGAGAGAGAGGGGAAGGGGAGTGGGTCAGCTGGGTGAGGTGGCAGGGTTTGATTGGATGGGGGATTGGGCCAGGGGGATGTGGCGAGCCGTGATAGGGTGGGGTGAGGTGGAGGGGGCTGGGTAGACTAGGTTTAGGTAGAAAAGGGTTTAGGTAGCCTGGTGTTTGTACTGGGGGTGGCCGACTGGGTCGGATCGGCCCGGTACGGCTGCCCCCTAAAAATAATTAAACATTTTATTTATTTAAAACGGGGCTTTTGCAAACCGTGGGTAGACAAAACGAAATATTCCGGAGACCCAGGTTTTGGATTTGAATTAAAGACGGGGTGTTTAGAAAACAAAACCAGTCTTTTTGAAAATAGTTTTATGCGAACAAATGCAAGATGATGGCGATGTTCAAATGCAATGTGGCATGATGACATGAGCATGCGGTCATGATGATGCAATGCAAAAAAAATCAACGCGATTTTCCAGTAGTGGTTTTGCGGGATGCCACACCTCCACTCATCCTTCATTAAATTCCCACTCAAGAAACCAAAGGTCTTTCCATTAAAGCACTTTAATTTACTTGGTTTAATGCCACTCAATTTAATGAAAACTTCATTTAATGATTAATTCATTTAATGTACACTTCATTTGATGAACACATTAACATTTTATTCCCTTGCTTTGTTTTGATACACCGAAACTATTTTGGCAGATTCGATGTCCAGTATCTTTCTCGTGTGTTTCCTATCCACTCAAATTCGTCAACTACCATTAAGTGTGTCTCCCTATGGGTTTGAGAACTATGTGGACATAATCGAGACTTTCTCCTATCAATAATCATTAGCGGGACCTAGAGATCCATAATGACTCCCACTAGCTCCACAAAAATCCAATGATCGTCTGAACCTTTTTCGCTGTAATCAAATTCCTTTTGTCTCACGATATTTTACTATCCGAGATCCGATCAGTTGGTATCATCCATACCTTTTTCAATCTTGTTACCGACAAGTACTTTTTTTCTCGTTCCTGTGAAATAACATTCTAGTGATCAAATCACTTGCTTGTAAGCTATGTTAATGCGATATCACCGAGATGGCCGTGTGTATATCTCTCCGTCATCTAGATGGACAAATCCCACTCTTGATCCACTAGCCTCAACTAACACTTACCAAGTACCCGAAGTCACCTTTATAATCATCTAGTTATGGTGTGACGTTTGATGAAATCAAAGTACTTTTCTAGTGGAAGTGATTGACGTGATCTCATGGTCTAAGGACATTGATTTACTTTGAATGAGATAGCGATATAAACTTGAGGACTTGATCGTATTGCTAAATCTACTACGGGTGACTGTTCATCATATCATTCTCCAATGATATGACCCTGTTAATAAAAACATCCAATGTTCATGATTAGGAAACCTTGATCATCAGTTAATCAACAAGCTAGTATAAAGACAGGAATTACTAGGAACCTTTTCTTTTATTTATAAATCACACATGTATTAACGTTTACGGTTAACACAATTATAGCATGAGAAATAAACATTTATCATAAACATGGAATAAGATAATAACCACTTTATTATTGTCTCTTGGGCATTTTTTTTCCAGTCTCCCACTTGCACTAGAGTCAATAATCTAGTTTAAAAAACTTGAGAATTCAACACCTATGTCACTTTGGTGTTGTATATACGTGTTTGCTAGTGGTAAACATAATCTCTAGATCTGGAACTTTCAAGTCTGTGTGTATTTGCATGTCTTTGCGTCTTTACGCATCATTTATTCTCAAATGAGGTGGATTTGTATAAATTTGGTGAGACCTTAGTTCCTTGGGGTTTAAGACATGTTGATATGATTGTCATACAATATATCTTCATAGTACTAGCCAATCGAACCACACCTAGTTCCTTTGCTACTACCATAGCAGTCTTATACTTAGCCTTTCATAGTAGTATTTTTCACAATGTCCATAACTTTGGAACTAATCCAAATCATCATGCAACTTTCCTCCATTACATTGTGCTACCTTAACCTATAGCATAAATTGAGATAATCTTAATTTGTATCTTGTGACGAAACTAGTACCAATATAACACTTTACAATGAACTATTTGTATAGTGCCAATGTAATACCTTACAATGAACTATATGTATAGTGTCAATGTAACACTTTACAATGAACTATCTATCACTTCTTTATACAAAATATATTTTTCGTTCTTCCAAAGATCATAAGAATATCTTTAGTATCATACAATGATCATCTTATGAGTCACCCTGGTATATGCTCATAACATTTAGAGCATAGGACATATTTGGATATATACATATCATGGAATGATTGATTAAGATATTCATGTGATTTCACTGTCAAAACACTTGAATCTTGTTTATCAAGATATCCATGTGATTTTACTCACCAAGTGTCAAAACACTTGAATCTTGATTATCAAGATATCGATGTGATTTTACTCACCAAGTGTCAAAACACTTGAATCTTGATTCAACCCTTTCCATATGGCAATAACCTTTGCCGTCGTTTCCATATTGAACTCATTAAATATTTCATCTATGTACATTTGGCATAACCATATTAGCGTCTCAATCTATCCAAATAGACTTTGACGCCTAATATTCTGGTTTTGCCTAAGTCTTTCATCCAAATCTAATTTCAATGAAATTCTTAACCCGTGTCAATAAAAGATACATATTTTCCAATCAATAATATGTCTTATACACAATGTATTAGAAATATGTCTCAGCGCTACCACTTAATTTCTCGCAAATGCAAGCATCTTCATCATCTCCTATGAAATTAAACCTTTTACCAATTTCATCATGGTGAAGATTCCAACTCCGCAATGCTTATTTCAACTATTGAAGTTTGCATGCCTTTTTAGCATCCTTTGAGTTAACAAAACCCCTCGGACCATGTCACCTACACGTCCTAGGTAACCATTCTATTAGAAGAATGTTGTTTTGTTTATTCAACTAGCATATACAACAATTGACATATGTACTGGTTGCTACACTAATCCGTCCAGACTAAATATCGTTACGAAAGATCAAATCTTGTTGTATTCAACTCCTTGAACATTGTCGTAAACTCTTTACCAACATGTCGACTATTTCATAGAAGAGAAACATCCATGTATGTTTCTTCATAGATCTAAATACAATCGATAGGCTTCATGCCTTCCAGAGGGTCTTCCAAGTTCAGTAACTTGGTTTCTCGTGTATGGAACTATCACGGATTTTATGGCTTCAAGCCATTTGACGGAGTAAGGGACCATCATCACTTTTTTGCATGTAGTCGGTTCATCATTGTCAAACAATAATAATTTAATCTCAAATCTTATTATTTGATTGTTTACCTGACATATGCGGTTCAATAGGAACTTAGATCTCCGTGACCACAACCTTTGAGGCACGTGAGCCATGAGAATTGTGGCTGCCTCTGGGACACTTTCTGGTGCTGTGCAACTCAACACATATAGCTAAGTTTCAATAACCTTGTCAAAGTTCTATTGTCCTCCACTTAACTTTTCGCAAAAAAATCCTTCTCAAGAAATTTGACGTTTCCAAGAAACAAACACTTTTGTCTTTAGTGTTATGGAGAAATACCCAATGGTTACTCATAATAACCTACAAATACATGCTCATCCAAATTTTTTTGTAATTTTTTTTACTTATGCCTAGCATACCAAAATTTAAGAAAAGATAACTTGGGTTTTAACCCAAACCATAATTCATATGGTGTCATTTTAATGGATCATGATGGAGCTCTTTTCAGTGTAAAAGTGGTAGTCACTCAAGCTTAGTCTTAAAAATATAATGGCAATTTTATAAATAATACTATTGATCCTTCCATGTTAAACAAGGATTGATTACATTTGACGAACACTCCATACTCCTATAGTGTTTCGAGAAACGCAAGTCAATGGAATGATTCCTCAAATCTTAGGTGTTTTTCTAAACTTGTAACTCAAATATCTTTCTTTATGATCCAATCATAAATTTTCTTGTTACAATGATTTTCCACTTCATCTTGAAATATTTTGAACATTTTCAAATGTTTCATACTTCTCCCTTATTAAGTAAATATACACATGTATTTACTCAAATTTCAGAGAAATCATATGAAGTTTAAATCCATCGCTCATGACTACACATAATGGATAATGAACATCAACATGAATTATGTCCAACAGGTTAGTCATTCGTTCTTCTTTGGCCCATGAACAAGGTTTTAATTATCTCCAAGAAAGTTTCATAAGCGTCAATTGATCAAAATCAAAAGACTCCAAAAATCCATTAACATGGAGTTTTTTTCTTGTTTTCTTTCCAATATAATTTAAACGGCGATGTCACTCAAAAGTGATATTCCAATCATTTGTCTTGTGACTTTTTAGCATCAGTGTTTATGGACGTGATTTATACAACTAGATTTGTAAAAGTTCATCCATCTTCTAGGGAATACGATAATTATTTGAATAACCATTATTCTCATAATACTAGAACAAAATGACAATTATTAATACAAATCTTGAAGATAAGCTTTTATGTCAACGAGAAACACAGTAACACTTTATTTGTTTTTGATGAACATCATCACATATTCTTTTGCTAGTTCCTTAGTCCATTGCAGTTTATGAATTGTGTGGTTCTGTATGACACTTCATACCAACAAATTCCATATCCAATACTGTAGGGGTTCGTAGCATGGAAAGCAAAAAAATTCTATCGCATGAACACACAAAATCCAAGATCAAATCTATGAGATTGGTGCAACGAGTTTGTAGAGTACTAACCCTCATAGATCCAAAGTGTTTAACGAGATCGGATTATCGTGGTTGATGTAGTCGTTCACTTGCCGATGTCAAGATCATGTAGATGATCCTTTCGGTGCCACATTTCGGTAGCGCTTCCGCAGTCGGTCACACGTACAGTAGTCAATGAAGACCTTCCTCTCCCTTGTTCCAGCAGGGCAGCAAAGGTTGTAGATCTCCACGGAATCCTAGCAGCACAACTGTGTGGTGGTGGTGGTGGCGGTGGAGAATATATTACTGCAGGGCTTCGCCTAAGCCGGAGCAGTTGTATGGAGGAGAGAGGGCTGCGGCGGTTAGGACTCTAGGCGCCGGCGGCTAGGGTTTCTGGGGTGAGGGAATAGGGGCGCCCCCGCCCCTCCTTATATGGAAGGAGGGGCGACGGCCTGGGTTCCCAGCCCTGGCCGAGTCCACCCCCAACTCCGCTTGGACAGCGGCATACGGAGGGAGAGGGAAACCTAGATTCCCAAGGTCTCCTTTCTTTCCTCCACTAGGACTTTGACTTTTCAAATTGGGATTTGACTTTTCAAACTAGAGTTTGATTCCCACTTCCTAGTCTTGGCCGACTTGACCTAGGGCATGATGCTGCCAGCCCTACTACGGCATGGAGCATCCATGTTCCCCCTCCGGGGGTGGTGGACCTTCTAGAACCTTCTAGAAGCTTCTAGTCAAAACATCGAAAACATTTCTAAACCCCGGAAATTGACTTTCCTTATATGAAATCTTATTCTCTAGACCATTCCGGATCTCCTCGTGATATCCTGGATCCAATCCGAGACTCTGAACAACATTCGGTCTCTAACTCATATTCCATATCTACTAAACAACATCGAATCCTTAAGTGTGTCTTCCTACGGTTCATGAACTATGCAGACATGATCAAGAAACCTCTCCGATCAATAACCATTAGAGGAATCTAGAAATCCATTATGGCTCCCACATATTTCTATGATGACTGTGATCGAATGAACCATGTACATATGATACCAATTTCCCTTTGTCTTGTGATACTTTACTTATCTGAGGTTTGATCGTTGGTATCTCTAATACCTAGTTCAACCTCATTACCGATAAGTACTCTTTACTCATTTCGTGATATGGCATCCCTTGTGACCTAGTCACATGCTTGCAAGCCAATTGGATGACATGCCACCGAGAGGGCCCAGAGTATATCTATCCGTCATATGGATGGACAAATCCCACTCTTGATCCATGTGCTTCAACACATACTTTCAGAATACTCAATGCCACATTTATAAACACCTAGTTACGAAGTGGTGTTTGAATCCATCAAAGTATCCATCCGGTGATGGTGATTAACATGATCTCATGGTCGAAGGATTAGGTGACTATGTATTTGAAAGCTTATAGCTAACGAACTTTTAAATGACTTGATCTTATGCTACACTTAACTATAGGAGTGTGTCCATCACATAATTCTCCTAATGATATGATGTTATTATTAATGACATCCAATGTCCATGATCAGGAAACCATGATCATCTATTAATCAACAAGCTAGTCTAACAAGAGGATTTACTAGGGACTCTTTTATGTATACACAACATACAAGTATTAATGTAGTAAACATTTTAGTAATCCTTTTAATGCAGTAAACATTTTACCTACATCTTCTATCCATCCTTATCATAACAACTTTCATGATCAAGCTACTATAGCTCATAAGGATGAATCATGAATATAATGTTAATTCCCAAAACCTTTTGGGAGATCAGGACGCGTAGCATCTCCAACCTTTGCAAATTTTCATATAATATGAGAACATGTATCGTACTAAAATTATATTCTATCATATTGCAACCAAACATTGTTTCAGATATCACAATATATTTCAGACATGATGGTTTTTGAAACAATTCTTTTAGCTTCTAGGTAACCTTGATACCGAAACAACTTTTGAATATCAAAGATCATGGAGGCAAGCATGATCTTTAGATACTAATGTTGGAAATGTTACTCTTGATTCAATACTACTTATTGAATTTCATGGAGTAAGTGAGGTTTTGATGAAACTTTGCAATAGTGATTTAAACTTTAGATTAAATCTCATAAAACAATATAATACCAGTTTGTAAAGTAAAAAATCTAGAATCCTATAGTTATATTATCTCAATCATAGCGAAACACAGGGTAGTAAATGAATGCCAGTGACTACAACGAACTATGCAAATTCACTTCAATTTAATTTATGATAAATTGAGTTCAATTTTAATCATATTACCATGTGAACACCCACTAAAAACGACATCCCTCTAGTCATTTTTAGTGATTACACGAACCAAATTCACTACGCCACGACCGATCATCACGAGTGGTATCACAGCTCCAATGGAGAGCATCGTATGGGCATCATATCATCCATATGACTTGTGCTTTACCTTTCGGTTCATGTTCCGAGGCCATGTCTATACATGATAGGCTCGCCAAGTAAGAACTTAAGTACTGATGTGTGTAAAACTGTCTTACACCCGTTGTATGCGAACGTAGAGTCTATCACACCCGATCATCACGTGGTGCTTTGAAACGATGATCTTTCTTAACGGTGCATACTAAGGAAGAACATATTATTATCCTGATATTTAGTTAGAGGTATCACTTTGTAATGCTACCCCAATTTCTAATCTAGACATAAGCATACATAAGATGCAAACAAACATCATATGTAAAAGTGACATGATATGGTTCTTGCACTTGATCACTATCTTGTGCATCATGATATGATCTCTATCATTCCATTTGTGTCATGCCAAGATCTATGGAGCGCCCACTTATTTGTTATAATTTATGAGAGTATCTGACCATACTAAAATTATAACATTTACCATATCATGACACATGCTTAGCAGAAATAAATGTAGACGCCTCTAATTTATCTTTTGCAAGTTTTATATGGCTATGGTATTTCTAGGAAAGAACCGTTCTACCTGTGAACTCCAACCACAACAGCGATAATTAAGTTATTAGCAAACCGTTGTAAATCTGATATTAACTATAGTGGGAGAGACAGACACCCGCTAGACACTTATGAAAAATTAGTTGCATTTCAAGCGTGGAACATGTCTCATGTACGAGGACATGTAAAGTTTGTTCGGGCCGCTTCATCCCACTATGTCGCTAATATCCAAAGTACACAAAAGTTTGCAATAATATGATCATCAATGCCCACATCTCCATGTGTTCTAACCGTACAAAGCATCTATGCATAGACATAGCTCTGAAATCACTGATGGGGTTCGTTGCATAGAAAACAAAAAAAATTCTACGGTTACAACTGCCAAGATAGAATCTAGGTGAAACTTTATAGGAGGTTCAGAAGGACTCACCCTTGAAGAACGTAAGCAGGATAACATTCCCGCAAACAAATGTGGTTGGTGTAGATTGTACATGACTGTCCTCAAGGACGTGCATACGATCAACACCACAAAGGGAGCGCCTTCGTAATCGCTCACACATACGGTGTGTCGACTCCTGTCCCTTGCTCCATGTTGGGTAGCGTAAGTAGCATATCCTTGGGAATTCTAGCAGCAGTACGAAATGGTAGTGGTGGTGGTGGAGAAGATCCTGAGCAGGACTTCGCCTAAGCACCATACTCATGGCAATGGACAAGGCTAGCAAGGGGAGGAAGATGCCATCCAAAGGGCATATGAGAGGAATGGAGAATGAGAGGTATGAGAGGAGGAGGGGGACTTTTATAAGTGAGGGGTCGCCCCAAAGGGCCATGGCGTGGAATCCATGGTGGTGCCCCCACCTCTCCCCCATTTATGTGGGTGGACACTCCACCACATTTCACTTCCAGTCATCCTTCATTAAATCCCCACTCAAGAAATTAAAGGTATTTCCATTAAAGCACTTTAATTCACTTGGTTTAATTCCACTCAATTTAATGAACACTTCATTTAATGAACACATTAACATTTTATTCCCTTGCTTTGTTTCGATACACCGAAACTATTCCCGCAGATTCGACAAAACAATTCCTGTAATGTCTAGTATCTTTCTCATGCGTTCCCTACTCAAATTCATCGACTAAACTTAAGTGTGTCTACCTATGGGTTCAAGAAGTATGTTGACATGATCGAGACTTTCTCTAATCAATAATCATTGGCGGGACCTGGAGATCCATAATGACTCCCACTAGCTCCATGAAAATCCAATGATCGTCTGAACCTTTTTTAATATAATAAAATTCCATTTTGTCTCATGATATTTTACTTATCCGAGATCTGATCATTTTGTATCATCCATAACTTTTTCAATCTCATTACCGATAAGTACTCTTTTTCTTGTTCCCGTGATATAACATTCTAGTGATCAAATCACTTGCTTGCAAGCTATGTTAATGTGATATCACCGAGAGGGCCCTGTGTATATATCTCAGTCATCTAGATGGAAAAATCCCACTCTTGATCCATGAGCCTCAACTAACACTTTCCAAGTACTCCCTCCGTTTCAAAATATAAGATGTTTTAGGTTTTTAAAGAAAATGAATCTAGACTTCTTTTAGTATGTAGATTCATCCTAAAGTTGAGTGAACCTACATACTAAAACAAGTCTAGATTCATTTTCTTCACAAACCTAAAACATCTT
Source organism: Avena sativa (assembly GCA_916181665.1). Classification (NCBI taxonomy): domain Eukaryota; kingdom Viridiplantae; phylum Streptophyta; class Magnoliopsida; order Poales; family Poaceae; genus Avena; species Avena sativa. Next base: position 405,412,110 of record OV702283.1, on the reverse strand, counting down.
ATATTTTGAAACAGAGGGAGTACCTGACAACACCTTTATAATCACCTAGTTATGGTGTGACGTTTGATGGAATCAATGTACTTTTCTAGAGGAAGTGATTGACGTGATCTCATGGTCTAAGGACATTGAGTTACTTCGAGTGAGATAGCAATATAAACTTGAGGACTTGGTCGTATTGCTAAATCTACTGTGGGTGAGTGTTCATCATATCATTCTCTAATGACATGACCCTGTTATTAACAACATCCAATGTTCATTAGCAGGAAACCTTGATCATCAATTAATCAACAAGCTAGTATGAAGAGAGGCATTACTAGGAACCTTTTCTTTTTTTTATAAATCACACATGTATTAACATTTCCGGTTAACACAATTATAGCATGAGAAATAAACATTTATCATAAACATGGAATAAGATAATAACCACTTTATTATTTCCTCTCGGGCATTTTCCATTCGTGCATATCATACCTTATGCATAATAGCATATTGAAAACTCCTTAAACATTAGTCCTTACTAGACCAATGATGTTATTTGGTGCTTGACGTGGAGCACTTCATTGGAAACCCCAAGAGCAAGGTGTGATGAGCACAGCAGCAAGTATTCCCTCAGTAGAGACCGAGGTTATCGAACCAGAAGGAGGAAGGAAACGTCACCCAGGAAGGAAACGTCACCGGTTTGGTGTAACAAATGATTAAACATATGGTGTGGAAGGTAATGGTGATTTGCAAGCAAGTAAAAAATAATAGTGGAGGATGTGTCGATGGTAAAGATTGGACCGGGGTCCATAGTTCACTAGAGGTGCTCTCCTTAGATAAACAACATGGCATGAAGGGTAAACAAATTACAGCAGGGCAATTGACAGGAACTGAGCAAGGCATAATAGTGCAATACTAGACAAAAAGATCCTATGAGATTCGATTGGGCAATACAACAAGATACATAGACCGCCATCAAAATGCATCTATGACTAGTAGTCCACCTTTAGGTTATCATCCGATTCCCCTCCAGTATTAAGTTGCAAGCAACAGACAACTGCTTTAAGCAAAGTGTGTAAGGTAAACGATCCACTTGTTCTTTGAAACAAGAGACCGTTGTTTTCTCCCTAAGGCAACATCACATCTACAATCGAAGAGATTTCTGTCACTTCACCTGGAAACTAGAGGCATGAACCCACTATCGAGCATAAATACCCCCTCTTGGATTCACTAGCAACTACTTGGCCAAGATAGCTACTAACAACGGAGAGCATGCAAGATAACAAACAACACAAACATGATAGAATCATATAGACAAAACCATTAATCAATCTGGCATAATAATCTTAATATCCATCAATCCCCGCAAACACAACATGCATGATTACAAATAGATTAGATCTTGATCATGAACGGAGCTCACAAGATCTATACATGAAAGCATAAGGAGAAGATACAACCATCTAGCTACTACATGGACCCATAGTCCAAGGTGGAACTACTCACACATCATACCGGAGAAGAAGGCCACCGGGATGATCTCCCCTCCGGCAGGGTGCCTAGAAGAACTTCAGATCCCCCCGATCTAGGGACGATGGTGGCGGCGGCTACATACAGTTTTGTGGAGTTTTGATCGGGTGCCTAGGTTTTTTTTGCATCAGGGGCTTCTTATAGGCGAAGAGGCGAGGCTGGGAGGCGACCAGGGGGGCCACACCCTGCCCAGGCGCGGGCCTACCCTGGCTGTGCCTAGGGGGGTCTGGCCGCCCTAGCTCGCCTCTTTGTCTCATCTTCTGGATTCGTGTCGCCCACGGTAAGATATTGACTTCGGCTTTTGTCCCGTCCAATTACGAGAATATTGATTTTCTGCCTTCCTGGAACCAAAAAACAGAAGAAAACATGCAACTGACACTGTGGCAACTTGTTAATAGGTTAGTTCCAGACAAGATATAAAAACACCTCAAAGTGTAGACAAAGCAAAGCAAAGTAGATACTAAAAAAGCATGGAACATCAAAAATTATAGATACGTTTCCGACGTATCAGGCATCCCTAAGCTTAACTCTTGCTCGTCCTCGAGTAGGTAAGTGATAAAAGAATAATTTTTGAGGTGACATGCACCTTCACAATAAAGATCAAACCATTTGCAAGCATTGAAAGCTGGGATCAAAGAACTCTAAACATGTGCATGAAAGATGGAGTTCTAATAATAAGACTAAGTAACTATGCATGCAACATGAAAGGCTACAAACAAAGATCATGAATAGCATGCATTAAAAAATGTTTGTTTGTTTCACATACAGAAAACATGGCATAGTGGCAACCAGCTTGTCCCTCATAGAGTAGCAAATAGATGCATAGGACACCTTCAAAGTTCATAAGAGTGACTAGAAACAAATAGCACAACAGCAAGTAATATCACAATATGCATCAATCAATAAGCTTTGGGACACTGCACATAGAAGTAAGAATGGCAACTATGCTCTCCTAATGGTGCCTAAAGGTAGAAGGTGGAGACTGAATATAGTAGTGGAAGAAAGGGCTCTTCATAAAGGGAAGCAGGGATTTCAAGTTTCAAAAGGAGCTTCCAAAAATTATGGTACTTGTTAGCTTTCAGCCCCTATCATAAGCATCTTGAAGTGATTAAGGTTAAAGTGAACAAACTATGGAGTATATGCTTGACAAAGTATAAGTTGGCAATCTCAAGTCCCTTGAATACGAGGGCCACACCTCATGCTACTCAACTTCAGTCACATGTAAGTTCTTGTCATTGAAAGTACATGCGTATCATAGATAACCGCCAATAGGTACCCCTTACACATGGTACAGGAGCTATCCCATAACCAAAATAGCAAGGCAAGCGGACAATGAACATCTCAGTGATATTTTTATTTACTATGTGCATAGCTTTTTATTGAGGATGCTTCATAGATAGCTCATTATGGTGATGCTGCAAGTTTCCACCATGATTAGGCATGGCTTAGGATAGCGTCCCAGGCGTTTCTCTAACACAAAATACATAACTCCATGGACTTACAAGCTCCCACTTTATTTCACACTGGTGACATCCATAGACAAAATAGCATGATATCAACTGAGTACAAAGTACAAGTGCAATGTTGAAAACGTTCCCCATGACAACATGGTTTGCTAATTCCAACGTATAAGTGCAAGCATATACAACATAGATGACACAATGGTTCAAGTTTATTAGGGGCAAAGAATATAAAGTGTTCCATCAAGTTTGTGAGGGCTTTAATCACTAAGTTTTCACATAACAAAATAGTTTTTAATTGGAAGATAGCTGAAAACAAGAATATACTTGGAATGGTGTAACACACCATGCATAGGAGTATATAGTGGAAACTTTGGAATAACTAGGTTTCTTGGGAGTTGGAAGCATGCGTAGAGCTTACTCATACAAGTGGAGGCTAGCAAAAGACTGGGAGCAACCAACTAAGAGTGCAATAATGGCCATAATCATGCAGAGCGACAAAACATTACTAATCAAAGCATAAAATGGTACTACAAGTCAAGGACTAGATGATCATAGAGGCTATGGTGACTTGTCATAGTCATAACATGGTGTGAGCATGTGCCAAGTCAACCCAAACAAAGCATCAAAAGAGAAACCCACAATACTATGCTTTTGTATACTAAAACAACACATAATTCTTTCAAGGCACACTAAGCAATCCCAATTTTTTGGAGCAAGACATGCTACAGAAATAATCACTAAACATAAGGTCAAAACAACACCTAGCATGTCATGCTAAAGTCTAAGTAACAGTCAATGCAAGCTCCTCTTGCACTTTCAAGCAGGAACTTCCTACTCCTTTCCAACACCAATCGACTTATTTGAAACAACACAACAAGAACGGGGCTCCAAACTACTTTATTCAATCAAACTAAAAAAACTAAGCAAAGCAAATGAAATCTAAGACGCTCCAAGAACAACACAACTGTGCATGAAACAATAAAAACTGAAGTGTCTAGACAGACCCGAGCTTTTTATTGATGAAGAAGGGGATGCCTTGGGCATCCCCAAGCTTTGACGCTTGTACCTCTTGGATATTTCTTGGGGTGACACCATGTTGGAATCCCCAAGCTTGAGCTTTTGTCCATTCTTCATCTCATTGCATCATTCTCTCTCTACACCTGAAATTTTTCCCTCATACAAAAATTCACACAATCTTCATTAGCAACATTAGTGTATTCAAAAGATAATAGACCTTTAGAAAAAGCTTTGGAACAGCAAAACTTTGCAATAAAAACACAAGCTACTGAACCAACTTCCTTTAAAAAGCTCAATTCCCCAAAAGAGAACTCAAAAAGAAATCGATAAGAAGCAGGTGCAAATAATGGCAGAAATCTGTCAAAACAGACCAGCAGGTAGAAACCGATTTTTTAGAAAATCTTATGTTGCTCAAATCAAAAAGTGTTGAAATAACGAAAGTTATCTAACATACTAGGGGATTTATTCGTAAAATATCCGCTTAACCTGAGTTACAGAGACTCCTCACAAAGTTTTATGGTGGAGGACAGAAGTCTGTTTCGGGACAGCAACTCCCCAAATCTTACTTCCCTCTCATTAGAGGTCATTCTTGGCACAAAAAGCAAATAAAAAGGGTAAGGAGAGGTCATTACTGAAGTAATAACTTCCAATACTCAAGGAAACTCTTGGGTTATCTCCCAACAAGTACTTTTCTTTAACACCTTTAAGTTTGGCACAAGAAGCAAGAAAAATCAAGTATTTTCAAATGAAGAAGCAACTCTCTTGTTCTTTCCTTTCTTACCTTTCTTATTTTCTTTAGGGAAAATATGATTTCTTACTGGAGGAGCAAATTGCATAATTCCTTTTTCCACATCTATTATTGCTCCACGGTGTTTCAGTAGGGATCTTCCATGTGTAATCTGTCCTTTGCCTACACACTCAATAACAAGATAATCAGTAGACACCATTTTCCCTAAGATTTTTGTAAACACACCTTCAACTATTCCATGGGAACTAAAGTGGCATTGTTAGTAAGAGAGATTTCCTATCCTCCTTTAGAAAGCCCCCAAAGACTCAAAGATTCATAAATATCTTTAGGCATAAGGCAAAATTCAGACATGATATCACAACGGGCATCAAAAGGTGTGGTATTTATAGAGACTTTGGTTGTGGGAAACCACTTTGAGGGCTCAGAATTTATTGGAACATAATCATGGTACGCCCTAAGTGTGTTATAGCAACTATTCATAGCAGCAATACTAGTCTCAATAATGTTCAACCTAGCAAAAATATTTGTGAAAGAGGAATCAGAGTTGCCAGGTGTACCATAAATTATAATCAATTTGTTTATAGCATCAAAAGTTTCATCCTCAGTACATAGCAAACTATCTTTCGCAGCCACAACATCCAAAGAATATCTATAACGAAGAGCAATACCGCGGTAGAAACTATCAATAACCAAGCTAAGACTCATCTTAGGATCAGTTTCCCTCTGTAAAGTGGAGATTCTAGACCAAGCTTCTTTAAAACTCTCTTCACTTTTTTGCTTAAAAGTAGAGACCTCTTCTATAGGTGAAATAAAGATTGGTCCAAAACCAGACATGGTAGCAACTAGGGTAGGAACTAATTTTGTGTGTGTTTTTGAATAGGGAAAGCAAACCAAACTAGACTAATTTTTTTGGAGTTTTTGAAAACAATAGGCAAAGAAAACCAAGCAAAAGAAACTAAGCAAACTAAAAACAAAGTAAAGAGAAAGGAAGTGGAGGACTCCCCTTATGAAGACGTACTTAGCCTTCCTGGCAATGGCGCCAGAAAACTTGTTGGTGCTTGACGTGGAGAACTTCGTTGGAAACCCCAAGAGCAAGGTGTGATGAGAACAGCAGCAAGTCTTCCCTCAGTAGAGACTGAGGTTATCGAACCAGAAGGATGAAGGAAACGTCACACAGGTGTTGCAAGCAACACGGATACCTACACAACACAAACTCAAGACTTTGCCCCAACGAATCAGTGAGATTGTCAAGCTCACCGGTTTGCTGTAACAAAGGATTAAACGTATGGTGTGGAAGGTAATGGTGGTTTGCAGCAAGTAAACAGTAACAATGGAGGATGTATCGATGGTAAATATTGGACCGGGGTCCATAGTTCACTAGAGGTGCTCTCCTTAGATAAACAACATGGTATGAAGGGTAAACAAATTACATCAGGGCAATTGACAGGAACTGAGCAAGGCATAACAATGCAATTACTAGTCAGAAAGATCTTATGAGATTCGATTGGGCAATACAAAAAGATACATAGACCGCCAACCAACTGCATCTATGACTAGTAGTCCAGCTTTGGGTTATCATCCGAATCCCCTCCAGTATTAAGTTGCAAGCAACAGACAACTGCTTTAAGCAAAGTGTGTAAGGTAAATAATCCAATTTTTCTATGAACAAGAGACCGTTGTTTTCTTCCTAGTGCCAACAACACATCTACAAACGAAGAGATTTCTGTCACTTCCCTTGAAAACTAGAGGCATGACCCACTATCGAGCATAAATACCCCCTCTTGGAGTCACTAGCAACTACTTGGCCAAGATATCTACTAACAACAGAGAGCATGCAAGATCACAAACAACACAGACATGATAGAATCATAATGACAAAACCATTAATCAATCTGACATAATAATCTCAATATCCATCGGATCCCCGCAAACACAACATGCATGATTACAAATAGATTAGATCTTGATCATGAACGGAGCTCACAAGATCTATACATGAAAGCACAAGGAGGAGATACAACCATCTAGCTACTACATGGACCCATAGTCCAAGGTGGAACTACTCACGCATCATACCGGAGAAGAAGGCCTCTGGGATGATCTCCCCTCTGGCAGGGTGCCGAGAAGAACTTCAGATCCCCCCTGATCTAGGGACGATGGTGGCGGCGGCTACAGACGGTTTCGTGGAGTTTTGATTGGGGTGTCTAGGGTTTCTGCATCGGGGGCTTCTCATAGGCGAAGAGGCGAGTCTGGGAGGCGACCAGGGGGCCCACACCCTGCCCAGGCGCGGGCCCACCCTGGCCGCGCCTAGGGGGGTGTCTGGCCGCCCTGGCTCACCTCTCCGTCTTGTCTTATGGATTCGTGTCGCCCACGGTAAAATATTGACTTCGGTTTTTTTCCTATCCAATTCCGAGAATATTGATTTTGTGCCTGTCTGGAACCAAAAATAGAAGAAAACAGGCAACTGGCACTATGGAAACCTGTTAATAGGTTAGTTGTAGAAAAAATATATAAAAACACCTCAAAGTGTAGACAAAGCAAAGCAAAGTAGATACTAAACAAGCATGGAACATCAAAAATTATTGATACGTTTCCGACGTATCATTATTCTTGATATTTGGATCTTATGATGACTAGAAGCATGCTGATTTCATATTCTTGCAATCAGAAGGATGGTTCAAAATTGAATGTCCTTTGGATTAATTTAGAAAAACCATCTTTTAAAAGTATTAAATTATCGCTTGTATTTAAAATCAAAATACTATTTTTATAATGAATACAAAATATAGGTTACCAACCCAAGGTGCCCGGATAATCTATTATGATGGGCGATGCAAACATGGTTGGAATACATGGCTCGGAAGCCACGTGGTGGAGGTTCCATTGTATTAGGAAAGTACACACATGATTAACAACAAATATAGTTAGTGATTCTTGCGACACATAGATCGTGCTAACCAAAAATCCTGAAATGTGATGGAAAAGTCAGCTAGACCTTCTTTATCCCCTCTGTCTTCCGATGCTATATCATGTTGTGATCCAAAGTGGAGAACAGTAGGTGGGAGCCTATAACATCCCTATTTATGCTGCATGATAAGGACTTGAGCATCTTTAATAGAGGGAAATTGACTGTAGGTCTTTGACCAAACCTTGTTTAATGGGTGGACTATGAGGTCGTGGAGAAGACTAGTGGTTGGCTTGTCTTTAGACTAGGTCTCGGACCATGGAAGTATGAACTTAAAAGTATATATATCTGGTTATGCAAAAATACTAAAAACGTTTATGGGTAAAGTAGCGCACCTCTGAAAAATGTAAAATAGTGACATGTTACTCCCTTTTATGGGAGGGAACTACGACCGCAACATGGAAAGGGGCTCCATGGAATCCAATATATCCTGTGAAGGCTGATTAACATAGATTTATAAATAAAACTTGCCTTTTCTAAAAAAAACTAATTTTGAAAACTTGCATAAGTCTAGGATCGATCCAAAACCAGTGGCATCCATCCAATTCATCCAATCCAAGGATTTTAAAAACTTGCATAAGCTAACATTCCTCACTAGAATAGACATAACAAGTTTTCCAAAACCAGTGGAATCCATCCAATTTAGGTATTCTCAAGACATAGTCCCAAATTTAACGAGAACTAGTGATACATTATAAAAAATCAAATATATAACTAGTTACTAGAGTCATTTTTGGGAACTACTATTTTTGAACACATGAATTTACAAGGGAAGTAGGAGGAAACTACACGCCAGGACCGTGTCATTACATCATCTGTTGAATATCACTTTTCATGTACCTTTGTAAAATACATATGAAAAATTACCGCCAAAGAATTCATAGAATAATTACTGTGGAACAATTACCTTTGAAAATTTATGTGTTGCATGTTCCTTGGGGATTGACCCTTGGGTGGCCCAATCTTCATGGATTTGGGGGCGGGGAGTGTGGGAAAGAGCGATGAACACGATGAGCTAAACACAAAATCAAGGTAAAGATACAAACACACGCAAACACACATGTTTTGGCTATCCTTGTTGGCCCAAATCACCAACCCGATAGAATCCTCATGGAAGAGACCGATAGGTAGAGATCCATGGAGGAAAGATCAATAGGTAGAGACCCAAAGGGAGAGATCAACGCAATAGAAATAACGAGATAGAAAGAACGCTCATACGGTGAGGGCCTTTTACGACCTAGGTCATTGGTGTAGATCCTAGAGAGGTTCACCTATGGGAAGATGGAGGCTAATCCAATTCAACTCAATATTCATTCTAGGGTTTCTAGGAGGAGGTGGAGACATATTTACAGGCCATCAATTAAATATCGGTATTCTAGGCATAAACATGAAGTTCTGGGTGAGATGGGGAGTTACATAGGCCATGCCCAAATTCAAGGATCGGAGTCCTACTCACTCAGGCCTCGTAGTTCTCCTTTGCTTTAAGATCCGCGATCTATTCCATACATGGTCCTGGCTCGATGTGGAAGACCACACCACTATCTCGAGTCACCTGATCCAAATGGTCCAATGGGACCTCATCCAAAACAGAAAACTTGGAACCGTAGTGGGGAGGGGAGGAAAGAGTGGTACCTGTATTGAGGTTGCGGGGCATTGCCCACTTTACCGATAGCTCCATAACAGTGGGCTCCTTCCCCTCCGTCCTAGCTATTGAAGGGTTCGCAATATAGAAAACAAAAAATTTCCTACGATGGGAACTAAGTACCAAGATCTATCTACTAGATACAATCAACGGGTGGATATACATCCACATAATACATACCCTCAAAGACCGAATAGCATTAACGAGGTTGTACTCGTGGATGATGTAGTCGAGCGCTTGCCGATCTCAAGATCGTGATGAAGTCCATCTGGTCCAGCCGGTCCAGCACCATCAAGTCCAGCACCGCAAAGCAGTGGTGCATCCGTGATCGCACACACATTCGGGTACCCTGACAACCTCCGCGCCCTCGCTCCAGTGAAGCAGCGAAGCAACAAATCCTTCCAGAAAAAGCCACCGGGAACATGTATCTCGCTGATCTGAGACCATGGAGAAATTCTAAAGAGGTAAGAGAGATCCTTCGCGAGGAGGTGTGAGAGAGAAGTGAGAGGAGGGGGTACTTTTATAGGGGAGGGGGTTAGCCCAAGGTGGCATGGCCGCCTGCCATGGAGGGTGCCCCCACCTCTACCTCATTCATGTGGTGGAAGCTCCACTCACATAAAAACACCTCCACTCACAATTCCACTCACATGCATTAATTTTCCACCAAAATTAATGCAAGCTCTCATTTAATAAAACTCTTTTATTTATTTTATTCAGAATTTAATTAAAAAACATTCACATAAAACCCCTTATAACATTTTAATTTCACATGCAGAACCAGTTTTAGCAATTTCAACCGAAACGATTTCGGTGTCTAGTGAAATAAATTCATGCGCTTTATTTTTCTTTCTCTGGCATATCATTTACTCCGGATGGTGTCGATATACCTTAAGTGTGTCAGCCTATGGTTCGCGAATAATGTAGACATGATCGAGACCCCTCTCCGATCAATAATAAGCAGTGGGACCTAGATATCCGTACTAACTCCCACACATTCAACGATGACTTTTGTGATCGTGTGAACCTTATACGCATGTAACTCAATCCCTTTGTCTTGCAATATATTACATGTCCGAGATTCAATCATCGGTATCCCTGTACCTAGTTTGATATCGTTACCAACATGTACTCTTTTCTTGTTCCCGTGATATAACATTCTAGTGATCAAATCACTTTCTTGCAACCTAACTAATGTGATATCACCGAGAGGGCCTAGAGTATATCTCTACGTCATCGGGATGGACAAATTACACTCTTGATCCATGAGCCTCAACATAACACCTTCATAGCACTGAACCCATATTTATAGTCACCCTGTTACGGTGTGACGTTTGATGTTATCGAGATACTCTTCTGGTGTTAGTGATTGACATGATCTCATGGTCTAAGGACTAAGATTACTTCGTATGATACTATAGCAATATAAACACAATGACCTTGATCGTAATGTTATACTTCAGATGAATGTTCATCACATAATTCCAACAATGTTGTGACCTCGTTATTAACAACATCCAATGTCCATGATCAGGAAACCTTTGATCATCTTGTTAATCAACGAGTTAGTTTATAAGAGAGGCATAACTAGGAACTTCCTTTTTGTTTATTAAACACACAAGTAACATTTTTGTATTAATACAATTATAGCATGCAAAATAAACATTTATCATAAATAAGGAATACGATAATAACCACTTTATTATTTCCTCTCGGGAATATTCCCTTTAGTCTCACACTTGCACTAGAGACAATAATCTAGTTTAGAAACTTTGCATATTGAACACCTATGGCTTTCTGGTATTCCATATACACAATTGCAAGTGGTTAACATAATCTATGGATCTGATGCTTTCAGGTCCGTGTGTATTTGCATGTCTTTGCGTCTCCATGCATCACTCATTTCTCTAATGAGATGGCATTGTATAAATTTGGTCTTTTGGGGAGACCTTTAGTTCCTTGGGGTTAAATCATGTCGATACTATTGTTGTACAATATATCTCTAGTGTTATCCCATTGCGAACCACACCTTAGTTTGATAACAAACTACTTGACACAAATTCCCTCCTTTGCTTCTACTATAGTAGTCATATACTTAGCCTTTTGTTGTAGTATCCGTCACAATGTCTTAACTTTGGAATTCATCCAAATCCATCATGGAATCTCCTTTTCATTACATTGTGCCATCAAATTGAGATAAACTTAATGTGTATCTTGTGACAAAACTAGTATCATTTTTAATGAATTATTTGTCTCTTATACAAATATAATATATTCTTAATGCTTCTAAAAGATTATAAGAATATCCTTACTATCGTCCAATTATCATTTTATGATTCATTCTGGTATATGCTCATAACACTTACAACATAGGACATATCTGGATGTGTACATATCATGGTATGATTGATCAAATCATTCTTGTGATTTTACTCATCAAGTGTCAAAGCACTTGAATCTTGTTTCACTTATCAAGTGTCGATACACTTGAATCTTGATTCAATTCTTTTCCATGCGACAAGAAACTTTTCTTGTCGTTTCCATATTGAACTCCTTAAATATCTCATATATGTATGTTTGGCATAACCATATTAGCGTCAAGGTCTATCCATGTAGACATTCATGGTAAATATTCGGGTTTTGCCTAAGTCTTTCATCGAAATGAAATTCTTAACCTTTGTCAATAAAAGATACATCATTTCCAATCAACAAGATGTCATTCACATAATGTATTAGAAATATGTCTCAGTTCTCCCACTTAATTTCTTGCAAATGCAAGCATCTTCATCGTCTCTAGATGAAAACTCCTTAACAGTTTCATCACGGTGAAGATTCCAACTCCGCGATGCTTACTTCAACCATTGAAGTTTGCATGCCCTTTTAGCATCCTTTGAATTTACCAAAACCCTTTGGACTGTGTCTTGTACACGTCCTAGGTAACCATTCTATTAGAAGAACTTGTTTTGTTTATTCAGCTACCATATACCAAAATTATATGTAGTGGTTGTAACATTAATCCGTCCAGACTAAATATTACTATGAAAGATCAAACCTTGTCATATTCAACTCCTTGAATATTTTCGTAAAAACTTTATGACATGTCAACTATTTCATAGATGTGAAACATCCATGTCTGTTTCTTTATAGATCCAAATACGACCAATAGATTTTTACACCTTTCCGGAGGGTCTTCCAAGTTCAAAAAACTTGATTTCTCGTGTATGGAACTATCACGGATTTTATGGATTCAAGCCATTTGATGGAGTCAGGGCCCATCATCGCTTCTTTGCATGTAGTCGGTTCATCATTGTCAAACAACAATGATTTACTCTCAAATATTAGCATTTGATTGTTTATCCGACCTACTTGGTTCAATAGGAACTTAGACCTCCGTGACCGTAACCTTTAAGGCACATGAGACATGAGCATTGTGGCTGCCTCCGGAACGTTTTCCGGCGCTGCGCAACTCAGCACATATAGCTAAGGTTCGTTAACCTTATCAAAGTTCTATTGTTCTTCCACTTAACTTTTGCGAAAATTTTCCTTTTCAAGAAACTTCACGTTTCAAGAGACAAACCCTTTTGTCCTTGGTGTTATGGAGGAATACTCAATGGTTATTCGAAATAACCTACATGCTCATCCGACTTTGGTTGTAAACATCTTACTTATGCTTAGCATACCAAAATTTAAGAAAAGACAACTTGGGTTTTAACACAAACCATAACTTACATGGTGTCATTTCAACAGATCAAGATGGAGATCTTTTCAGTGTAAAAGTGGTAGTCTCTAAAGCTTTAATCTTTTAAAATATAATGGCAGTTTTATAAATAGAACCTTTGATCCAACCATGTCAAACAAGGTTTCATTACAAATCTCAAACACTCCATATTCCTATGGTGTTTCGGTAGATGTAAATCTAGGTGTTTTGCTAAACTTGCAACTCAAATAAATCCCTTCAGGATAAAATCATAAATTATTTATTTTCTTGTTAGAATGATTTTTCACTTGATCTTGAAAATCTTTGAACGTTTTCAAATATTTCATACTTCTTTTCCGGAGAAAGCATATTAAGTTTAAATCCATCGCTTACGACTACACATAATGGACTACACACATCGATATGTATAAATTCCAATATTTTAGTCGACCGTTCTTCTTTGGCCTTTGAACAAAGTTTTAATTATCCCGAGGAAAGTCTCACAAGCGTCACTTGATCAAATCAAAGACTCCAAAAATCCATGAATATGGAGTTTCTTCATGTTTTCTTTCCAATATAATTTAAATGGTGATGTCACTTCGTAAGTGATCTTTCAATCATTTGTCTTGCGACATTTTAGCATTAGTTTTTATGGATATGATTTCTCCAACTAGATTTGTAAATCATCCATCTTATATGGAATACGGTAACTATTTGAACAATCTTTGTTCTCATAATACCTGATTTAGATAACGATTATTAAAACAAATCTTGAAGGCAGAATTTGATGTCAACGAGAAACACAAACAACGACTTGTTTGTTTTCGATGAACATCATCACATATTCTCTTGCTAGTTACTTAGGCCATTGTGGTTCATGAATTGCGTCGTTTAATACCCAACCAATTCGGTATTCAATACCCAAGAACCACATTGTTTAACAAGCAAAGAATACAACCATAACATGTATATCTTCTATATACCTAAACTGGATATTTCTAGTCTTTTCTTTTCTGCCAAATATATTTTATAGATTCTCTTTCAGCATTTCCTTTTCCTTTTTTAAAGAATCTATCAACATCAACAGTGGCGCCATATACATGACACATAGTCCTTTTTAGAAGAAGTGTGTTGTAATAAACCAGCTTATTCAAGCAAACTAAGCAAACAAAAACCAAAAACGAAAACTAAGACGCTCTAAGAACAACAGAAAACTACATGAAACAATAAAAACGAAGTGTCTAGAAAGACCTGAGATTTTTATTGATGAAGAAGGGGGTGCCTTGGGCATCCCTAAGCTTCGACGCTTGTACCTCTTGAATATTTCTTGGGGTGACACGGGTGGCATCCCCAAGCTTGAGCTTTTGTCCATTATTTATTTCATTTCATCATTCTCTCTGTACACCTGAAATTTTCCTTCATACAAAACTTCACACAGTCTCCATTAGCAACATTAGTGTATTCAAAGGATAATAGACCCTTGGGTTTAGCTTTAGAACAACAAAACTTTCACTAAAAACACAAGCTACTGTAGCAACTTCCTTTAAAAAGCTCAATTCCCCAAAAGAGAACTCAAAAAGAAATCAATAAGAAGCAAATACAAATAATGGCAGAAATCTGTCAAAATAGACCAGCAGGTGAAAACCGATTTTTTCGAAGACATTTTGTTGCTCAAATCAAAAAGTGTTGAACTAACGAAAGTTAGCTAACATACTGGGGGATTTATTTGTAAAATATCAGCTTAATTTGACTTACAGAGATTTTACACGAATGTTACACAAACAAAGATCATGAATAGCATGCATTGAAAACGTTTGTTTGTTTCACATACAGAAAACATGGCATAGTGGCATTCAGCTTGTCCCTCATGGAGTAGCAAAACATAAATGCATAGGACACCTTCAAAGTTCATAAGAGTGACTAGATACAAATAGCACAAGAACAAGTAATATCAACAATATGAATCAATCAGTAAGTATTGGGACAATGCACATAGAACTAAGAATGGCAACTATGCTCTCATAATTGGTGCCTAAGGATAGAATGTGGAGACTCAATATAGTGGAAGAAAGGCCCTTCATAAAAGGGAAGCAGGGATTTCAAGTTTTAAAAAGAGCTTCCAAAAATTATGGTACTTGTTAGCTTTTAGCCCTCATTGCCCCTATCAGAAGCACCTTGAAGTGATTAAGGTTAAAGTGAACAAACTATGGAGTATATGCTTGACAAAGTATAAGTTGGCAATCTCATGTCCCTTGAATACGAGGACCGCTCCTCATGCTACTCAACTTTAGTTACTTGCAAGTTATTTTCATAGTAAGTATATGCGTATCATAGAGAACCGCCAACGGGGTACCCATTGCACATGACATAGGAGCTTTCCCATATCACAATGACAAGGCAAGCAGACAATCAGCATCTCATCAATCTTCTTATTTAACATGGGAATATGGTGCTTTTTTCTCTTTTTCATCTTTTTCTCAATCTCTTTTTATAATAAGAATGCTTCATATATGTCACTATGGTGATACTGCAAGTTTCCACCATGATTAGGCATGGCTTAGGCTAGCAGCCCAGGCGTTTCTCTAACACACATGCATAACTCCATGGACTTACAAGCTCCCCTTTCATTTCACACCGACGACATCCATAGACAAAAGAGCATGATATCAACTGTGTACAAAGTACAAGTGCAATGTTGAAAGCGTTCCCCATGACATCATGGTTCTGCTAATTCCAACGTATAAGTGCAAGCATATACAACATAGATGACACAATGGTTCAAGTTTATTAGGGGCAAGAAAAATAAAGTGTGCCATCAAGTTTGTGAGAGCTTTAATCACTAAGTTTTCACATAACAAAATACTTTTTAATTGGAAGATAGATGAAAACAAGAATATACTTGGAATGGTGTAACACACCATGCATAGGAATTTATAGTGGACACGTTGGAATAACTTGGTTTCTTGGGAGTTGGAAGCATGAGTAGAGCTTACTCATACAAGTGGAGGCTAGCAAAAAACTGGGAGCGACCAACTAAGAGAGCAATAATGGCCATAATCATGCAGAGTGACAAAACATTACTAATCAAAGCATAAAGTAGTACTACAAGTCAAGGACTAAATGATCATAGAGGCTATGGTGACTGGTTCATAGTCATAACATGGTGTAAGCATGTGCCAAGTCAACCCAAACAAAGCGTCAAAGGAGAATACCACAATACTATGCTTTTGTATGCTAAAACAACGCATGATTCTTTCAAGGCACATTAAGAAATTATAATTGTTTGGAACAAGTCATGCTACAAAAATAATCACTAAGCATAAGGTCAAAGCAACATCTAGCATTACATGATAAAGTCTAAACCACAGTCAAAACAAGCTCCCTTTTGTACCACTATAATCATGAAACTTTCTACTCTTTTCCAACACAAATCAACTTATTTGAAACAACTCACAAAGATAATAATCAATAAATATCAGTGAGATTGTCTCACAAATACACAAAGAAGAACTAAAAAGTTCTAAGATATAAGCACAAGAAAAGTAAGGCTAAACGCAGTGCTAGCAAAAGTGAACACTCACAGAACAATAAGAATGAAAACTAGAGTGTGTCTCTCTCCAAAAGAAGTGTGTTGTGATCAACCAGCTTATTCAAGCAAAGTAAGCAAACAAAAACCAAAAACAAAAACTAATACGCTCCAAGAACAACACAAAAGTGCATGAAACAATAAAAAGAAGTGTCTAGAAAGACCTGAGATTTTTATTGATGAAGAAGGGGATGCCTTGGGCATCCCCAAGCTTTGACACTTGTACCTCTTGAATATTTATTGGGGTGACACGGGGTGGCATCCCCAATCCTGAGATTTTGTCCATTCTTCATCTCATTGCATCATTCTCTCCCTACACCTGAAATTTTCCTTCATACAAAAATTCACACAATCTTTATTAGCAACATTAGTGTATTCAAAGGATAATAGACCCTTGGGTTTAGATTTATAACATAAACACTTTCACTAAAAACACAAGATACTGTAGCAAATTCCTTTAAAATCTCAATTCCCCAAATAGAACTCAAAAAGAAATCAATAAGAAGCAAATGCAAATAGTGGCAGAAATCTGTCAAAACAGACCAGCAAGTGAAAACAGATTTTTTCGAAGACCTTATGTTGCTCAAATCAAAAAGTGTTGAACTAATAAAAGTTATCTAACATACTGGGGGATTTTTTCGTAAAATATCAGATCAATCATATTTACATAGATTTGACAAGAAATTTTACGGTGAAGCACAAAAATCTGTTTCGGGACAGCAACTCCCCAAATCTCACTTCCCTCTCATTAGAGGTCATTGTTGGCACAAAAAGCAAACAAAAAGGATAAGGAGAGGTCATTACTGAAGTAATAACTTACAATACTCAGGAAAACTCTTGGTTTATTTTCCAACAAGTACTTTTCTTTAACGCCTTTAAGTTAGGCTTGATAGTTTGAGAAGATGCTCACATAAGAAATATCAGTTGGAGTAAAAGAGAGCATCAAGAAGCAAATTCAAAACACATTTAATTCTAAACCACTTCCTATGCATAGGAATCTTGTAAAGAAACAAGTCATGAAAGAACAAAGCAACAAGAATAGGAAAGCAAAACAAGTGCAACTTCAAAAAATTTAACATAAAGAGGGGAAACTTAATATTATTGAGATGCATAAAACCATGTTTTTCTCTCTCTCATAATAACTTTTAGTAGCAACATGAATAAAATTAACAATGTAATTATCACATAAAACATTCTTATCATGGGCCACATGCATAAAATGATTATTACTCTCCACATAAGCATAGTCATTCTTATTAATTGTAGTGGGAGCAAATTCAACAAAATAGCTATCATTATTATTCTTATCACCGTAATCATAAAACATAGGAGGCATATTGTAATCACAATTAATTTTCTCCTCAATAGTAGGTGGAATGAAAATATCATATTCATCATTGTAATCATCATATATTGGAGGTTTGGTATCATCATAAGCAATAGAATAGCTATCTTCCAAAGCTAGGGAACTAAAAAGATCATTTTCATAAAAACTAGCTTCCCCAAGCTTAGAAGTTTCCATAGCATTAGCAATGATGGTGTTCAAAGGATTCATACTAATACCATTGCTATTAGCATGCAAATAAAGTTCCATATGTTTTTAAATTTTCTCTTCAAACAATTCATGTCCTAACTCAAGATAAATACTATAAAGCTCTCTAATTTTGTTGCTGTTTTCCATTAAGCCTAACTAGTGAAAACAAGAAACAAAAATACAAAATTGCAGAATATAAAGGAAATAAGTTCGAGCACTCACACCGGAGGATGTGAGTACCTTTTACCTTACCTCCCTGGCAAAGGCGCCAGAAAATAGCTTTCGGGCGTGTTGTTGCCGTGAGGTAACATGTGTGAGTGCCTTTTACCTTTCCTCCCTGGAAACGGCGCCAGAAAATAGCTTGATGTCTACGCACTTCTATTCTTATAGACAGTTGTTGGGCCTCCAAGTGAAGAGGTTTGTAGAACAACAACAAGTTTCCCTTAAGTGGATAACCCAAGGTTTATCGAACTCAGGGAGGAAGTGGTGAAACGTATCCCTCTCAAATAACCCTGCAATCAAGATACAAGAAGTCTATTGTGTCCTCAACACACCCAATACACTTGTCAGGTGTATAGGTGCACTAGTTCGGCGATGAGATAGTGAAATACAAGTGGTAACGGTGCTAGAAAATAGTTTCTAACAGCGTGTTGAGACTAAATACAAACTAAAACAAAGATGGAAGCAAGCAAACATGCAACAGATCTAGTTGCAAACGATGTTTCAATGTTTAGAAACAAGGCCTAGGGATCATACTTTCACTATCGAACACTCTCAATAAATATATTCTCTTCATGATACTACCCTAAACTACTCTCCGGTTGGACACTCTAATCCATGGTAGGGATACAAAAGCACTCCTTAAAGGGTGCCTTCTCCATCTAGATAATCCCACACTGTCACCTTGAGTGCTATATGGTTCCAACAAACACCACAATTTCATAAAGACATCCAACTCCAAATATAACTCATGAATATATATGTAATCTAGCTTAAATGCCACACACGACGCGCACGCTGTCACTGTCACACATATGGGGAAAAGCATAGATCTATTAAAGCACGAGGAATATTTATGTAGACTCTTGCCTAAGTGCCACCATGGAGTGCACGCTGTCACTTTCACACACATGGGGAGAACAGAGATCTATTAAAGTACTTGAGTAGAAGACTAGATCTACTTGATTACAAAGATCATGACCACAACAAGATCATGCATAGAGAGAGAAATGAACACATAGATACCAGTAGAGCCCTTAGCCTCGAGGAAGAACTACTCCCTCCTCATCATGGGAATCAACAATGGTGATGGAAATGGTGGTGGAGATCGATGGAGATGGCTCCGGCGGAACAGAGACTTCCTATCCCCCGAGTCTCCCCTTTGGTGGCGGCGGCGCTGCGGAACTTTTCGTGGCTTTTTGGTCGATTCCTTAGGGTTTTTGGGTCGAAGGCTTCTTATAGGCGAAGGAGGCAAGGTCGATGGAGGGCCAGGGGCCCACACCCCCTGTGGGCGCGGCCAGGGTGGGACCCGCGCCCACCTAGGGTGTGGACACCCTGGTTTCCTCCTCCGTCTCGTCTTTGATTTTCCGTATCGTTCAGGAAAAAAATGAACTTTGGTTTTTGTCCTGTCCAATTCCAAGAATATTCATTTTTTAGCTTTCTGAAACCAAAAACAGCAGAAAACAGGCAACTGTCACTGTGGCATCTTGTCAATAGGTTATTTCCAGAAAGTGTATAAAAATACCTCAAAGTGTAGACAAAGCAAAGGAAAGTTGATACAAAACAAGCATGGAACATAAAAAATTATAGATACGTTTCCGACGTATCAATGACGACTTTCATGATCAAGCTAATGTAGCTTATAAAGGCGAATCGTGAGTATAATGTTACTTTCCAAAAGCCTTTTGGATGATTAGGATGTCTAGCATCTCCAACCTTCGCAAATCCTCATCCAATATGAGAACAAACATTATACTCTATCATATTGCAACCAAAACATTGTTTCAGCTATCGTTATATCTGCCACACATTATGGTTTCTGAAACAATTCTTTCAGCTCCTAGATAAACTTGATATTAAAAACAATCAAGAATCATGGAGGCAATCATGATACTTAAGATACTAACACTAGAATTGTTACTATCGATTTAATACCAATTATTAAATTTCACGGAGTAAATAAAGTTTGCTGAAAGTTTGCAATAGGACTGTAAACTTTAGATTGACACTCAACACAATACGACACCGGTTCATAAAGTAAATATCCAAAATTCTATAGTTCTATTATCTCAATTACAACTAATCATAAGGTGGTGAATAAATGTCAATGACTACAACAAATTATGAAAATTCACTTTGATTTAATTTATGATAAATTGAGTTCTACTAATCGAAATTAGAAATAAACTCCCACTCAAAAACAACATCCCCCATGTCTTTTTGGTGATTACATGAACCAAATCCACTACACCAAGTCCGATCATCACGTGAGTCAGTGTAGCTTCAAAGGCGAGCATCCATATGGTCATCATATCAAAACATATGACTCATGCTTAACCTTTCGGTCCATGTTCCGAGGTCATGTCTACACATGCTAGGCTCTCCAAGTAAGAACCTTAGTATACGTGTGTGTAAACATGTCTTATACCCGAGATATGCTCGTGGATTCAAGTACACCCGATCATCACGTGATGTTTTGAAGCGGCGAAACATTGTCGGTGCATACTTAAGGAAGAACACTTTTTATATTTATATCTAAATAAGGGATCATATTATTATGCTAATAAAACGCCAAACTAGCAATATAAGATGCAACAGACATCTCATGTTAAAAATGAAATGATATGGTTCTTTCACTTGATCTCCATCATGTGCATCATGGTATGATCGTCATCATTCCTCTATGTGTAAGGCCAAGGTCTATGGAACTTACACGTTATGTGTGTTGTGAGAGTATCGACTTATAATTTTACTTACAACATCACCATATCATGACACTAGCCCAGCAACAATCTAAACTAGACGCTTTTAATTTATCCATTGCATGTTTTACGTGGCTGAGGGCTTTCGGAGATAGAACC
Organism: Avena sativa; assembly: GCA_916181665.1. Taxonomy (NCBI): domain Eukaryota; kingdom Viridiplantae; phylum Streptophyta; class Magnoliopsida; order Poales; family Poaceae; genus Avena; species Avena sativa. The sequence continues at coordinate 405,390,872 of OV702283.1, read as the reverse complement.
GTTCTTACCTACGAACATGGAACCATAATGATGATAATCAAATTATTGACAACTCGTTGTAAATCAGATATTGACTATAGTAGGAGAGACAAACACCCGCAATCCACTTATGCAAAACTAGTTGCATGTCAAGCGTGGAACATGTCTCATGTGCAAGGACATGTAAAGTTTGTCCGGGCCGCTTCATCCCACTATGTCACCAGTATACAAAATACAAGGAAGAACTAATAACATGACCATCAGCGCCCACATATTCATATGTGTACTACCCGTGCAAAGCATCTACGCATAGATCCGGCTCGGATACCGCTGAAGGGTTCGCAGCATAGAAAACAAAAAATTTCCTACGATGGGCACTAAGTACCAAGATCTATCTACTAGAAAGAAGCAACGGGTGGATATACATCCATAGAATGCATACCCTCGCAGACCGAATAGTGTTAACAAGGTTGTACTCATGGATGATCTAGTCGAACGCTTGCCGATCTCAAGATCGTGATAAAGTCCATCTGGTCCAGCACCATCAAGTCCAGCACCGCAAAGCAGTGGTGCATCCGTGATCGCACACACGTCTGGGTACCCCGACCACCTTCGATCCCTCGCTCCAGCGAAGCAGCGGAAGCAACAAATCCTTCCAGAAAAAGCCACTGGGAACATGTATCTCGCTGATCCGAGACCATGGGGAAATTCTAAAGAGGTAAGAGAGATCCTTCGCGAGGAGGTGTGAGAGAGAAGTGAGAGGAGGGGGTACTTTTATAGGGGAGGGGGTCAGCCCAAGGGGGCATGGCCGCCTGCCATGGAGGGTGCCCCCACCTCTCCCTCATTCATGTGGTGGAAGCTCCACTCACATAAAAACACCTCCACTCACAATTCCACTCACATGCATTAATTTTCCACCAAAATTAATGCAAGCTCTCATTTAATAAAACTCTTTTATTTATTTTATTCAGAATTTTTTAATTACTCTAATTAACAAACATTCACATAAAACCCCTTATAACATTTCAATTTCACATGCAGAACCAGTTTCAACAATTTTAACCGAAACGATTTCCGTGTCTAGTGAAATAAATTCCTGTGCTTTCTTTTTCTTTCTCTGGCATATCATTTGCTCAGAATGGTGTCGGTATCCCTTAAGTGTGTCACCCTACGTTTCGCGAATAATGTAGACATGACCGAGACCCTTCTCCGATCAATAATCAGCAGCAGGACCTGGAGATCCGTACTGACTCCCACACATTCAACGATGAAATTTGTGATCGTGTGAACCTTATAAGCATGTAACTCAATCCCTTTGTCTCGCGATATATTATAAGTCCGAGATTCGATCATCGGTATCCCCATACCTAGTTTGATCTCGTTACCGACATGTACTCTTTTCTCGTTCCCGTGATATAACATTCTAGTGATCAAATCACTTGCTTGCAAGCTAACTAATGTGATATCACCGAGAGGGCCCATATTATATCTCTCTGTCATCGGGGTGGACAAATTCCACTCTTGATCCATGAGCCTCAACATAACACCTTCGTAGCACTGAACCCATCTTTATAGTCACCCTGTTACGGTGTGACGTTTGATATTATCAAGATACTCTTCCGGTGTTAGTGATTGACATGATCTCATGGTCTAAGGACTAAGATTACTTCGTATGATGATATAGCAATATAAACACAATGACCTTGATCGTAATGCTATACTTCGGATGAATGTTCATCACATCATTCCAACAATGTTTTGACCTCGTTATTAACAATATCCATTGTCCATGATCAGGAAACCTTTGATCATCTTGTTAATCAACGAGCTAGTTTATAAGAGAGGCATAACTAGGAACTTCCTTTTTGTTTATTAAACACACAAGTATTAACTTTTCCGTATTAATGCAATTATAGCATGCAAAATAAACATTTATCATAAATAAGGAATACGATAATAACCACTTTATTATTGCCTCTCGGGCATATTCCCTTCGGCTATAATCTTCGCAATCCGAGAACCAGACTGAGAGGGGCTGGGGGTAGGCTTAGGGTGGCAGTGGCGTAGGTCTTGAAGCCAGCGACCGGGGTGTCGGGGAGGATCTGAGTCGGCTCCTCAATACGCGGAGTCGGTGTCGCTGGAACGAGAGTCGGAGACGTCAGGGGCGAGGTGGGAGTAGAGCCCCTAGAGAGAGCGTACAGACCACTCCGGGTGACCTGGAGATGCCGCTGGGATCACCTCCACCCCTAGACTCCCGGAATCTGTTAGCTTGGTAGTCTCAGGGCCAGTGGGCAGCATGGGCTCAACCACCATGTCGAGCTCGAGGGTCATGAAGTTCCCACCCATCTTGGGACCCGTGCTACAAGAGGCCAACTAGGACCAAAGATTGTGGGTCTGGGCAAAGGGAACGAGGGACATCCATAGGTAGGAGCTTGGTCGGTGCACTCTGGGAGAGTGGAACCTCCAAGCTGGGGAGGGTCGGTGATGATGCGAGACCCAGTGTCGTGGTGCAGGTGGAATCCCCCCGGAACCACAGAAGGTGGGAGGGGCGCCAATGAGGGAAGGGGTGGTGCACTGAGATCCCCCAACCAATCCGGGTCATTACTAAGCCCTTGCCTGAGAAGTCTGTGTACTCCTTGGAGGCACTACGGGATGCCAAAGGGTTTGGAGTGGGTCCACCAGGTCTAAACTGACCCTAGTCTGTCTCCAACTCCAAAGTGAGAACCCGACTTGCCTTCTTGAAGAAGAAAGGCGATACGATGTAGTCCAACTTGGCCGAATCAGGGTACTTGACGAGGACACACACTGGGCCCTGACCAACGAGAGAGCTCTCATCCACATAGACGAACTTGCCAATGGCTTGAGTGATCAGCTTGATGTATTTCTCCTTCCTAGCTTATTTGGGGATCTTGTGAATCCACACCCACACCGTCTCTAGTGATGCAGTAGTGTCGGGGTGGATGCACGACTCGCGGATAGAGACCTGGATCTGGTTAACTAGGAGTATGGTCATGTTAGCCCAGGATGCACATGCAGGGCCTCACAGGAGGGGAAGATCACCGCATACACCGCGGGGGGAAATCTCCCTCACATTCCATGCATAGTCAGAGTCATATGACTTCAACTCAGCATGGAAGGTGTCTGCAGTCACCTCCCCCTCTCCTAAGAATCCTCACGCGATAGTGTAGTGATCTCGGGTAGGTTCTGCAGAACTAAAATCTCCACACCTCCCATGTCGATGTAGTAAAACCCGAGGTGAATCTCGTGCCTGAGCAACTCCAGCGTATCAGATGGGCCCCTAGCTATGCAGTGGAGGACATAGTGAGATGAGTCACCCCACACCAGGCACTGCTCCGACTCTGTTAGTCTGAGCGGAAGTGGTCCTCGACCCCATAGTTGAAGCACTGGTTGCGAGTCAGCGACTTCGGACGCTTCTCGGATTGTACCTCAGCCGCATGTGACTCCACCTGGGACAAGCCGCGGCCAACTGGAGGCATCCTGGTGTGCTGCGGCACCACTGGAGGGTGCCTACTCTGTCTCCCTCCCGCGCCCGCACCACTTGAGAACCTGCCATAGCACCACACTTCTTCCGCTTCTTGTTCTTCTTCTTTTCCCTTGCTACCATATGAGACGTTGCAGACCGGGACACATGCCCATATTGTCGAACGGTTGAGGTGCGCTCCGATTCCAGCCCACCCCAGCGAGCCAAGTCCCATGCGAGCTGCGGCCAGCCCTAGCCCGCTACTCCAATTGCATACGCAACGTTCAAAGAGCAACGCCACCAGCGAGGGGGCACAACGACCCAGCAACCGGCCTCCCGGCGACCGAAGGCCATGCGGAGAGGCAGCACGCCGATCCTAGCGGCCATGCAGGGATACCTCCCGATGCTAATGTGGTGGGTAGCGAGGCCCTCCCCTCGCATCCAAAGGCGCATCGCGTGGCGACGGGCGCCGGCCCGGAGAGCGGCGACCAGGAGGGCGATATGGTTCAGAGACCGCCACGCGAGGATGAGGGAGGGCGTACAAGAACGACAGTGGTGCCTGGGGGATGGCGACTTGCTCGGGGAAGACTGCCGGAGCCTATTCATGACGGTAGCAACATAGCTAGACAACAGCGATGGCGGGTGGGGCGGACAACACGAGCAGAGGCAGCGTGTCTCTAAATGTCGACGGCGGCGGCAGGTATGCCTTCCCTTAATCCATGGCCCCTTGTGGAGCCACATCCAGTCCCCAACGGGCTTAGTTGGGCTGGGTCCGGCCCGTTTTTGGTGGGACGGGCATGGCCGTGCTCTAGCATCCTGGCTGCTCCAGGGGAGAATCTAGCCCACAAGGTAGCTGGGCCGCAGCACGGGCCCGTCAGGAACCGGCCTAGTACCAGTTTGAGACGAGGCCTCCTCCTCGTCTCCCCTCCATCCTTCCCTGTCCCGGAACGGCGACAGCAGCTCGACGCGTCCACCGACTGAGAAGGGAAGCTGTGCTTCAACAGGACGGGTCTCTCCCGCCGAATCCACTCTCCAAGCCGAGGTTCCGACCCACCAAGGTGATGCTCTCCTTCCCGGAGCCTGGCTGCTGGCGGCGCGCGCTGACCGTACACAGACGTGGCGGCACAAAGGCATTGGGAACATGGGGCTGAGGCTGCTGGCACCTGGGAGCACACGCGAACCGCAGGCTGCTGTGGGCGAATCCGAAAAACTCCGCCAAGTTAGGCAGCGTTGGGGATGCGCACCTCGCCTCCAATTCGACTCACAGCGCCTCCGCCGCGTCCACCTCGTCCGCCACATTGCCCACCGGCGACCACATAGCGACTCCGGGGCCGAGGCCATCCCGGCAAGGCAACCTCCTCACCACGGGCTAGGTACCAGGGCTGCGGGTCACCAGTCAAAAGCCACCGGTCGAGGAGTTTGGAACTATATAAACAAATACTCCTAAATCCTCTTTATATAATACTCGCTTCGTTTTAAAATAGAAGATGTTTTAGCTTTTATAAACCAGTGTATCTAGAAGGCTTGCACACTAAAATGTCCCTTCCACGAAAGCTAAAGTATTTTATATTTTAAAACAAATGAAGTAATATACTCGCTCAGCCTGAAAATAAGTGATTTGAGTTTTTTTAGATTCGTATATATCTAAACTCATTTTATTATATAAATACATCCAAATCCAGATAAATTTAAATAACTTATGTACTTCCTCGATCTGCTAATGTAAGAACATTTAGACGTAGATACACTTAAAAATGAGTAATCTACACACTAAAATATGTTTGCATACATGTGCTTTAGAAAAGCCTTAGAATATCTTACAATAGTGAACGGAGGGAGTATATTTCCTCCGTCATGAAAAGGCTATGGCAGACATGTCTAAATAGGTAGTATATGTAATGTAATGTATACTAATATGTAATGTGCTCCTGCCATTTTAAAATATAAAATGTTTTACGTTTATGTAGCTAATGAATCTAAACCCCTTTTAGTGTGCAAGTTCAATCCTCTCCGAACCTAAATACTAAAAATGTCTAGATCTTATATTTTAAAATGGAGAGAGTATGTGATAATTTAGAAGAAGAAAAAAAGTTATGACAAAACCGATGTTTAGTTGCCCAAACTTCATCCAAACGGTCACACCTTTGTTATTACACAATAGTTTGCGGAACGCTACATTGTTTGCATTTCTTCATGGCACATAGTGTATTTGACACCACCTTGTGTCTCGGCTAGCCCAGTGTGTCGGCTGCCACACATAGCTCACTAATCATCTTCTCCACCATATTCCACGACGAACCACCAGCGGACATGGCAAGCCCGGCCTGCTCTGCGAGCACCGCCGCATTCTTGAGCGCCGACGCCCTCGTATCCCCTAGCATTATCTCCCTCACCGCCCTCGAAATCTCCCCACTCTTAACCAACCCTCCACCTCCACCCGTGGTATCATCGCTTGTCTTCACTCTGACACCGACCCCAAGTTCATCCACGACCAGCTTCGCGTTGAGAGGTTGGTCAAACACCATGGGCCACACCGCCAATGGCACGCCGGCGCAGACACTCTCCAGCACCGAGTTCCATCCGCAGTGGCTTAGGAATCCCGCGACGCAGTCGTGCTGCAGGATTGCCTGTTGGTTCACCCATCCTCTCGTCACCATGCCCCTCCCTTGGACTCGCTCCTCGAACTCAAGGTCAACGTTATCGTCTGGCCGCAGGGCCCATAGGAAGTTCACCTGGGCCTCCTCCAGCCCACGGGCCACCTCCCCGAGCTGCGCGTCGGATACCGCCAGCAGTGTCCCGAGCGCGACGAAGATCACGGACTGGCCGGCGGCTGCCTTCTCGTCCAGCCACACCAGCCACGAGGGCGCCTGAGTGCCATGGACACGATCGACGTCGGTGGAGGATTCCCTGGCTAGGCATAACGGGCCGATGGGCCAGGCCCTGGGCCCGACATGCCGGTTCCAGTGCTCGATGTACCGGCTCTCCTGCTCGTGGAACGTGTTCATGATCACGCCACGGCTTCCGGCGACGGCCATCCCCATCTTCGCGTCCAGAGCTAGCACTGAAATGGGGAGCGGAGGGATGTCGGCGAGCGGGAACTGCACGTGAGGGAACTCCGGCACTGTGTAGGTGCTGCCGCCGGTGGCATCGGATCCTGGCTTGTCGCGCACGAACATCTCCCGCATGACGTGCGCGAACGCGGACGTGCCCAGGAACGATACCCTGGGGACGCCGAGCGCGGCGGCCGACGCTCCGGTCCAGTACAGGAACGCGTCGGCGACGAGGAGGCTGGCGGCGGGGCGCATGGAAGCGAGCGCCTCCTCGAAGCGCGGCTGCAGCGCCAACGTGGCCTCGGCGAATCCGGCAAAGGAGGACACGGACGCGATACCCTCGACGTTCTCCGCGCCCTGCGCCGCCGGGAACGGGAGCTCGACGACGTCGGCACCGGCGGGCAGAAGGGCGCGTACGAAGGCCGCGTTGCCCGGGGTGGTGAAGAAGGTCACGGTTGCGAGGCGCCGACGGAGGAGGAGGTTCGCGAGTTGGGTGAGCGGGATGGTGTGGCCTCTAGCCATGAACGGGAAGATGACGACGTGAGGAAGCTCACGGCTGGCATCACATGACACGCCAGCTTCAGCCATGCTTCCCATGCTTGCTTCAGCGCGTTGGGCGACTAGCGAGTAGGCTACTCGGTTGTATATAGGCCGTGGGGGAAAGTTCGCGCGGGATGCCGTCGCGCTGTAGGCCTCTCAATCTCAATCATCACGAATAAATCGTACAGTAGCACTAGTAGTAGTCAATCATTCATGATTGATCAACTACCCAATACTGTATATAGGGGTATGGACTTATCGCGGCAAATCACATTGTTTAAGTAGTGTCGTTTGACATGGTAGTAGCCGCCATCTACCTGTTCTTCCGCTTCGCATTTGATATTCACGTCTCCACCTCGTGGTTGGTAGTTGGCTACGGTGACCTGACTTTGCTTCACATCCATTTTTTTGGGCAGCTTCACAGCCATTATATATACGGGAAATCAACGGAATGAGATCGGTAACGAATCTTTTAAGTAAATAATGGAACAGTAGAGAGCGGTATATCCCCCCTCCCCCCCGACTCTGTTGCCCCTTCCTCGACACCAAACCCCCCCCCCCTTCGCCCTCCCCAAAGGGCGACAGGGGGGCTCTCCGGCCCGTCCCTCCCCCTCCAGCCTCCTCTGGGTCTTGAGCGGGCGGGCGGGCTGCCCTGCACTCTGCTTGATCTGCAGCCGGATGCAAGAATCAGCAACGACCACGACCCGCTATTGCAGCGTGGTTGTGGGCTTTATGGGCACATCCTGGCCGGACCCTTTTGGGACTGGTGTGTCCTCGTGGGGGCCTTACGGGCCCGTTGGGTCTGGCCAGACCTATCTAAGACTGGTGTGCCTACAGCTGTGTCCGGTCGACTACCGCCTTAGGCGGTGGAGGCAGTTCCCTCTCATGCAGTTGCGGTACCGCTGGCCCTGATTCTATCTACTTTTTGCCTATGTATTGCAGACCTTGCGACTGTATCCTAGGTGAGACGATGTTGGCGGCTTCGCGACCGTAGCGACGCATGCTCATGGACAAATGCTTGTCCTGACGGGAAGATTTGCATATCCATGAGAGAGAAGTAGATCAAGCTACTGCCACATGGAGATGATTTGATAACATTGGTTATCTAACCGGTGGTGGCTCCGGCAGCGTTTCTCCTCCAATTTCGTTGGTTGTGGCTCGGTTTTGGTGTTTATCTGTTTGTGCTCTGCCTCCTCTAAGATCGCCCCGGGAGACTTTTTTATAGGCGTTTTAGGTCAAGACTTCAAGTTAGGGCTAAAGATGGATAGTTCTTGATGCTCCAGATGGAAAGAGCCTGGGTGGCGCGGTCCCCCTCTTGGGTCATGCCACCTGGTGTCTTTCGGGCCCCTGGGGTTCACTCGTGAGGTCCAAGTGCCCCAGGTCACTGTCTTCACAAAAAATAATCCTCAAAAAATTCCAGATCAATTTGACTTCATTTAGGTCCCTGAAACTTATAATTACGAAAACTGAGTTTTACTGTTATGTAGAGCTATAATCCAAATAAAAGGAATCATTGGTATATCCCCATAAATCAATGTAAAACATTGCTAGAACATTCTAAATGATGCAAATATATAGGAATATGTGACAATATAGTATGAAGTTCATGTATACATTTTTACATGCATCAACCCCACAATACAAAAAGTTATGTGTATGCAACCTTTTGTTCCTTGGTTGTCCCTTATTTGCAAATTAACTTAAAAACACATTCAAAATGAGTGTTGAGTTACAAATTTCCTCACATGGACCATAGAAGCGATTGTGCCATCCACATATTGCTAAATAGATAGACCACTGTCAACTAAACGGAAATTGCCCTATGTTGAAAACTACATTTTCTCGTTAGCGGACCCATATAATAAGGTTGATGCAGTGGAAAACAATCGCGGTATATTCTGCCTTAGAAATGGAGAAACCTAGAAGTGGGGCTCACAAATTATGGACCAAATTCTACCAAAAAGGCATTAAGGATCAAGCCCTACTTATGTGCACATCTGACACCTGATTATGACATGAGGAGGAGGTACTATGACAAGTTTTAAGAACAAACAAATCTCAAAGTGACTTATGATTAATAAATCAAACCACTTTCCCTTGATCTTGTTTGACAACCATTATTCATGCTAGAATTAAGAAAATAAATCGATATTCCATACCCACTATGTTTTCATATCATGGAATTGGAGCCATCATTTCAATTAGAAATTCAACTGCATGGGTACGATATGTTAAGTCAAATCATGTCCGTACCCCCCCCCCCCCCCTAATTCTTTGGGAAATCATATCATTTCATAAATCCATAGTGGCATCCAACATGATATTTCATCTTGGAATTCTAATCACAAATAAATGGTAGCATGGGTGTCCTTTCACTTCACTTCTGCTAAATGCAATGAAATGAAACGAGGGGTGCCAAGCGAGATAAGAAAAAAATGTAAGATACTATGACAAGCTCCAAAGTAAATAAAACTACATCATTGTATATCACTTATGTGTAGAATCGTGTCAGAACGGATATACACAAAAGCAACAACGTAAATAAAAAATCACAGAACAAGGTTCTTCCTAAATTTACCTAACATCAGCCCTATAAGTTTTTTCATAGAAAAGACACTGAAAGGACATCTCATATATGATATTCCTTAAAAAAGACAATACAAGCGATGAACATGAAGGGAATATGCCTGATACACAATAATAAAGTGGTTATTATCTTATTCCATGTTTATGATAGATGTTTATTTTTCATGCTATAATTGTGTTAATTGGAAACATTAATACATGTGTCTTTAATAAACAAATAAGAGTTCTTAGGTATGCCTCTCTTATATACTAACTCATTGATTAACAAGATGAGTAAAGGTTTCCTGATCATGGACATTGGATGCAGGGTCATAACATTGGTGGAATAATGTGATGAACATTCACTCGAAGTATAGTAATACGATCAAGTCACTATGTTTATATTTCTATAATAATTCATACGAAGTAACCCTAATCCTTAGACCATGACATCATGTCAATCACTAACACTGGAAGAGTACTTTCATAACAGTAGACATCACACCATAACAGGGTGACTATAAAGGTGGGTTCAGGTACTCCGAAAGTGTTATATAGAGGCTCATGGATCAAGAGTGGGATTTTTCCATCCTGATGATGGAGATATATAGTCTAGTCCCTCTCGGTGATATCACATTGAAAACAGCTTGCAAACAGGTCATTTGATTACAAGGAATGTTATATCACGGGAACGAGAAAAGAGTACTTGTCAGTAACAAGATCAAACTAGGTATGGTGATACCAATGATCGAATCTCAGACATGTAATATATCGCGAGATAAAGGGATTTAGTTACGACGTCAAAGGTTCTGACGATCACTAAGTCTTCGTTGAATGTGTGGGATTCAGTATGAATTTCTAGGTCCCGCTACTGATTATTGATCGGAGAGGGGTCTCGATCATGTCAGCATTATTCGTGAACCATATGGTGACAGACTTAAGGTACACCGACACCAATTGGGGCAGATATAATACCATAGAAAGGTTTTGATAGCGCTAACATTATTTCTATAAGCAATGGAATTGTTTAGGGTCAAATTGTTGAAATTGGTTTCAGATGTAATATAAAAGTTATGCAAGGGGTTTTATGCAAATGTTTGCTAATTGAAGTAATTAACAATATTTTGAATAAAATAAATAAAAGAGTTTTATTAAATGATAGATGGAATTAATTTTGGTGGAAAATTAATGAATGTGAGTGGAGGTGTGTTTATGTGCGTGGAACATCCACCCACATGAATGAGGGAGAGGTGGGGGCACCCACCATGTCCACCGGCCATGGAATGGGGGATTCCCCTCCCTATAAAAGGACCCTCTCCTCCCCTCTAACAAGTACACCTCCTCGTGAAGGATCTCTCTCCCCTCTAGTTTATTCCCCATGGCTTCAAATTAGTGAAGTACATGTGAAAGATCACGGATGTCGCCTAGGGGGGGTGACAAGGCGGTTCAAAAAATTTACGAGAGGGGATCAACAAAGACGGAGTTAAACTAGTGTTTACTTTATAAAGCATAAAAACTAGAACAACTAGGGTTCACCTATGTGCACCAACAACTTATGCTAAGCAAGACAAGCAACTATGTGATAGCAAGATATAGACTTCAAGCATGAAGGCTATCACAAAGTAAGGTGCATAAGTAAGATCTCGGATATAGAGATAACCGAGGCACACGGAGATGACGATGTTTTACCGAGTTCCTCCCAACAATGGAGTACACGTTGTTTGGAGAGGGGGTGGTTTCAAACCACCAATGCCACAAAAGTCCTCCCTTGTTCTCCTATGAATCTTACCCCAACGGGATCAATCCACACTTACACTATTGGTGCACTTGTCGGTGGCAATCCGGAACCTCTCACAAGATTAGGGCACTTCTCCACAACTCAATTAGAGGCTCCCAACAAAAAAGCTTGGGGAAAGCTCCACAACTAAATTGGCGGCCCTAAGTAATCTATAAACCTACAAAACAACTAAACCGTCTAGGGTTCCAGGAACCCAAGGGTAAAAAGCATCTCATGTTTCACCCAATTGAATCCTCACCGAGAACTCAAATCGATGCACCAAATGCAAATGGCAAGAACACAAGAAGTTCTCAAGTCCTTCTCTCCCAAATTCCACAAAAGCTACAAAAGCTTATGGGGGAATAAGAGAGGAAGAACAATGGCGCAAAATCCACAAAATACTCCAAGATCTAGATCCCAAGATGTTCCCCTCACTTAGAGGAGAGATTAATTGGTGGGGTTGCAGATCTAGATCTCCTCTTTTAAATCCCTCAAGAATATGCAAGAATCATAGGAGGGATTGAGGAATAACAACCTCAAGAAGGTTAAAAATGGAGGGGAAAACTTGCCAGAATGGTTAAGGAACCATTGGGGAAGAAGGGCCCCTTAAATAGGTGTAACATCCCAGCATTTAGGAAATAACGAAGGGTAGATTTAGGAATTTTAAATGTTGCATGCATTCATCTGTGAAAATGTGGGTAAAATTTTCGCCAAATAAAAATCTAAAGTGATCAAAGTTTCTTTCATACTTTGAGATTAGGTATAGTCTTGAAGGATGATTGTTATAGACTTTGATATGATCTTTGTGGACTTATGTGTTTTGGGAAATGAAATTTGAATTTAAAACTTGAGTGTTTGAATAATAATTCAAAAGGATTTTGAATGATGTTTGAATCTTTGATTTAATTAAGAGTTAACCAATAATAACTCAAACTTTATATGAAGAGAGCAATTAAGAATATGAATATCCATTTCATAATTTTATTCAATAAATAAGTTATAAAAATGTAACTTATGAGAATCATCCACAATCTTTACAATAGTAAATAAATAAAGAATAATATTTCTTTATTGATAATAGTACAATCTTTATTACAAAAGAATAAAAATAAAGAGTACAAAAGAATAAATTAAAGATTACAATTGAATATGATAGTTATTACAAGTGACTAATCTATAAAGAAAAATAAAAACCTAAACTAAAGTCTTGATCTTCAAATCTAGTTCCTGCAAAATAAAAATAAACTTAAAAGGAAAAGAAGGTTAGGATTAGAATTATTTTTACTCTCAGAAGTTGACAGTGAAGTGCACTGTTCACTTTTTCATCATTGAGTATATAAGGGGCAAGTTTCACCAAAATGAAAGAATGTATCTTTCATAATTTTAATCCATAAGTCAAATAACAGCAAGGCGTGGCACGTTTCACTAGCCAGGTAGAAGTAACCAGATGAAAGTAACTTTCAAAATTTAGAACATATCCACATCTGTGTAGCAGGCACACAAGCAGCAACCACACCAAATTGCATGGTGTGTGCTGTCAACACCACAACAGCAGCACAACCAAACAAAACTATCAACACAGTTGTGGGAAAACCAATCCCCACACCATTCCATTGCTTTTACACACCAAGCACAGCAGCCAATAGCTAAAACAAGCCAAAGCCAAGCTAGATCAGACCAACCAAAGCCAAGCTAGATCAAACCAACCAAAGCCCAGGATCACATAACCAAGATGGTGACATAAGGAGGGGTAGATCAGGTGGATAGCAAGACCAAGATCAAGCCATCATGATCAGGAGATGATGGGCTAGATCAAGGACAAGCCAGAAGCTGGAAATACCAGGGAAGCACCAGATCAAGCTACCACAAGATCAACCACTAGCAACCACCACATCAAGTGACAGTGGTAAGTAAATAGACCATGGAGTGATCTTTCTGTCTAAGATTAGACAAATATACATGATCTGACTCTTATTCAAACTCTCAGAAAACACCCAAGTGGGGTGAATCCATCATTGAGGTTTTAAACTCTAAAAGCAAACAGAAAAGTATAAGGATCCAACTAAATCTCAGAACAACATCATTGATTTAGCTATCAAGCTATATTTCAATTCAAGAATGAACATAGCTAAGATTTAAACTTCTAGGCACATCTCTAAGACAAGAGTAGCACCTTAGAATTTAATCTTATGGATCTATATAAGTTATCAAGCTTACAAGCATTTTCCCCAACTTTGATTCAAGCAATAGTAGCTGGTACCACTACCAGAACCATTCATATGAATCAACTAGATAAAAGCTTAATCCCTAAAACTTCAGACCAACATCATTGGTCTTAGGGATTTAAGAAAGCAAAATTTCTACTTATCTTTAATGTCACACTCATCTTAAGCTTGAATCAACCCAAACAATGAATTAGAATCTAATCTTGTGTGCCATACAAAGATGGTGTCACAAGAACAGTTCTACATTAATCAGGTTAAGCATACAATCTTCATAGATTCAACCAATCAACTGTAAATCATTTTCCTGTCATCACAAGAATCATAATTAAGAAAATCCCTATGTTTATGTTCATTGTTTGAAATCATTTGATCACAAACTAATAGATGAATTCTTAAGCCAACAAGTGTTAATACAGTGACTTCATCACACCATACTCACTGTCATTAACCAAGTAATGACAGTGGTAAGTTATCAAAACCACTAGCTTTACCAAGTATTGTTTCTAGAGCAACTGTATCATCTGAATCATATGAAATTTAACCATGGAATCATCAGCAGTAAGTCACAGCTAATCACCACTTAATATATTCAGAGATCATCAACACATGATACATTTCATCAGTATTTAATCAAAAGTAGGGTATGAACCCTAAACAGAACCAAGAACCCTAATCAGGACAAGACAGCAACCAGGAAGGTCACCACCAACATCTAGCATAGGATGTCCTAGCACAAAGAGCACGAGAGGCGAGGAAGCACTTACCAAAGGTCCTCGCTGCAAACTAGAAGAGGAAGCAGAGATGGCCGACGACCATGACGGCACGGGGAGCACCCCCAGGGGGGCACTGCAACCCACACATCGCCACGACGGCGACCTTAGCCACACATGTAGGCGAGGAACATCACCACGGCGCACGACAGCAGCGGCGGCGCCAGGATCCACGCCAACCCCAAACCCTAGGGTTCGGGACGGCATCGATCTGGATACAGGAGAGCACCAAGTCCAAATCCAGTTGGAGAGGAGGGAAGAGCAGAGTCGACAACCTCTTCCTGCACCACGGCGGTGGCCAGAACGGCCCACGGCGGCGCCAATCGTCGGCGGCGACACCACTGACCATGGGGTCGGGGGAAGGAGAAGGAGAGGGGCAAGCTCAAGTGAGAGACATGGTATGTTGGGCTGGGTGGGCCGAAAACCCTTCGGTGTATTGTTTTGACCATGCCCTACTAGGCCACAAGGGCCCAATAAACCCAAAAGGCCAACCCAAATCATTTAGAGTCTGTTTTTAATAAATAGGAAAATACCAAAATGCCCCTCAACTTCAATAAACTCTAGAAAATAAAATAAAAGTCCAAAAATTATAAATAAAATGTTTTTGGATTCAGAATAATCCAAACTATCCAAATACATTAAGAGATGAAATTTTAGACATATAAATTTTGTTAATTTTTTTGTAATTTATATATTCCTTATGGAATTTTACAAAATTATTGAAAGATGATAAAAATAAATAAAAATCACTTTCATTATATATTAATATTGTAGTATTTTAGAAAAATACTATACAAATATTTAATAACAATTTTTGATATTTAAGTGATAATTCTTAAAGGAATTATTAAATCAATAAAATTCAAATAAAAGGGAAATAAAATAAAAGAATACAATATTCTATTATAAATATTAAAAAATTAATATTTATAAATCCTTTATTATTAAAAATAATTTTATAATAATGGGGAGAATGCATATCAAGTTAAATGATGCATTACATTACTTGCATAATCATTTTGCTTCTTTAAATATTGTCCTTACCGGGCAATAATGATGTTTTTGTAGACATAGAAGCTCAAGGTCCAGTGCAAGCATCAGACTTCACTACCTTGACATAGAAGGCAAGTTCATCACTTGCTCATGTCCTTTGAAGAGTTTTTATCAAAGTATTTGCGAATTGTGTGTTATCATCTACACTATAGAAAAAGAAAACAATATTTTCTCAACATACTAAATATTAGATATCATCCTAAGTGATGATATGATGGAGCAATAGAACTTAGGGTTCTAATTGCACTAATGATATAAAATAAGAGGAACCCGCATGATTTCCGAGGCATGAGGCTCCTCTGAGGTGACCGTTGGTCGGCCTCCGGCCTTCGCCGGCAAAGCTCTGCATGGATTCCTTAGGGGGTTGTTGGAAGATCACCTACTCTGGTGTGACCACGGGTGGTAAGTTTCTCGAAGGCTCTCTCGCTCTCTCGGCTGATTCTTGGCTGGTTCTTCTCAACGCCAAAGGCTCCCCCCTTGAGGGTAGATGTTTGGAAAATGGGGAGAAGATCTCTATTGGATCTGTTTTGAGGTTCCCCTCTCATCTCTCTCGTGTTAATGATTCTCTGGATCCTTCATCTGGTTTTCTTGGTAGATCTCCTACCATCTCTGGAACAGATGAGGATACTGGTTTTAAATGGCATGCCCTTTGCTCCTCTTTGCCGACCGATGATCTTGAGCCTTCAAAAGGTTTTTGATGCTTTTTCCGAGTTCTAAAAGGCTGGTGCTTCTCAACCACAATGAGGTAGTGATTGATGCTAGATACTTGATTCAAGGTGAGGTTGTGGCCTCGGGTATTTCTATTGATCTTCAGGTGAAGAGGGTTGTCGTCGGCGCACAGATTTTGCCCAGCCCTTTGGTTAAGAAGTTTTCCTCCAATGTTGAGAAGATGGTGCCAAAAGCACTGGATTTCACTGAGAACCTCCCTTCGGTGTGTGCTTTCAAGGAAGAATCTTTGAGTCGACCTGCCCTGGATTTTTCATTAGGGCTGGATTTTGAGAGGAAGATTTTTGATAAATTCAAGCATCAAGTTAATTTCCTTGGTGGTTTCAGAAAGAGACCTTTTTATCTGGTTTGTTCTTTTGGAAGAGCAAATTTTAAGTTGGATTTCCATACGGTTAGTCTTGCTCTCCAAGCTTGCTTTGGTGGCCAGGCTTCTAAATTCCAGGTGAAGCTTTTGCAAGATAGAACTTTTCGTTTCTCGGTTGCTTCAAGGGCGGTGGGTTTTGAAATCTACAATATTTCAAAGTTTTCATGTACATCTTTTGTGATCCATGTCAACCTTTGGGGTAATGGGGGGCCAAATTGGATGCATGAAGAAAGAGAGTTTTATAAAGAATCTGCTGGAGAATGGAAAGTTGTCACGTACAAAAAAGAAAATTCCAAGTAATCTCCTTCGTTGAAGCCTTCCAATAAAGGTGATTCGGTTTTCCAGCGGCTCAAATTCCCGGCACCGGTTGCGGTTTCTTCGCCTGTGTCTGCTGAACATATTAAGTATGATTTCAAATCAAGCATTCAAGACAGATCCTATGCACAGGTGCTCGCTGATGGCGGCATTAAACCAGTTGTAACGCCGGTCGGGTCTTCAGGGGGCGCCAATAGCGCGACATTTAAACTGCCTGGTCTCCTTCCCTTTCTGAAATTCCCCTCTTTCCCAAATTGTATTTGGCCCGACAATTCCTACAAGGGGTGGTTCAAGGCCCAGGAAATTGCCCATTCTCGGCCCATTGTTCACAACAGTTTTCACGAGTTCGCCACTTCTTTGCAAAAAACAACTGCCATTTCCCCTGTCTCCTCAACTCCCCCGTCCGCTGAAACCCCATTCCCCTCTTGCTCGTCGCCGGCGAAGAGTGTCGTAATGGCGAACATCCCGATTGATCCTGCTCCTTTCTTGCCGAATGGCTTCCAGATTATGTAGGTGGCTGGGCGGAATCGTGTCAAAAGGGTGGTGGTGCCACGGAGGTCGAGGTCGCATGAACAGTATGCCATTGCTACTATTAATCCCCTCCCCCTTGTCCAGTTCCGTTCTTGAATATTCGTGATGTCCTGGTTGATTTCCTCAACAATGAGGTTCGAGTTCACTTTAGAGATGTCCAGGCTTGTCCCTTCGGGTCTGCTTATGTGCAGTTTCACCATGTTAGTGATCGGGATAGACTCATTGCCGCTAGCCCCATTCCGTTTCAAGATGTGCATGTTTCTTTCGTTAAGCACAATGAGGGGGATAACTGGAGGAGGGCTCAATTCAATAATGAATGTTGGGTGATGCTGGTTGGGCCTCCTTTAGACCACTGGCATACTGAGGATCTGAATGATGTCTTTGCTGACATTGGGAAGGTTCTTTTATGGGAGAGGGACCAGAACAAAAAGGTAGGATTCTTGCAAAGATTCGTGTCACTGACCTAGTTGAAATCCCCAAGAGTGTAAGGTTTACCATTGGCGACTTGGTGGAGTCTGAATCATGGACTTTTTCTGTTGAAGTGTTGCAAAGTGATCTGCTTGGGGGGGGCACCTGATGAGGACCCACTTCCAGATGACAATGAGGACCCACATCCTGCTCCTGTTCATGGCCCTGTTTTTGGGCCCCAAATCCCCCTCCTCCCCCTCCCCCTGCTCCTGGGGGTGGTTGGGGTCAGTGGTTGGCCCCTGTGCAGGATCCTGCTCCCGAAGGTGATAATAATGAAGGTTGGGGCCCCTGGGAAGCTGCTGCTGCTCCTGTTCAAGGCCCCGTCATTGCTCCTGGTGAAGACATGCCTGTTGACAACCAACATCTTCCACCTCAGGATGTTAACAGTGGGGTTACAGGTGCTGTCATTGTCCAAGACTGGGAGTCTGATGATGATGAATCTGTCAATGCTGAGCCTGTGGCTGCTGAGGATCTGGTTGTGGCTAATGAACCCCAAGGAGTTGGTATTGGTGAAGGCCTTCAGAATATTTTTCAAAACTATTTGGTTGATGATGATGAGGCTAACTCTGATGCTGAGGAGAGGGTGGGGAGCCCTATGGATTCAAGTACAATGGCTGCTGAAAATGAAGATTGGATGTTGGAGGATCAGCATCTTCTTTCTCCAAATGAGGCACATCTTCAGGTGGGCATGGTGAGAACTTTTGTTTCCGTTCCTGATGTGCACATTGCAAAGTAGAGCTTTTCCCAGCAAGGCCTGGATCTCTGGGAAAATTATTTTGCTCCCCATATTCAGAAGGACTCTTCTTCAATGGGCTCTCTCAAGTGTGATATCCCTGTAAGTTGGTTTAACTTTATTACACTCATGCTTGCTACTCCTGAGAAGTTTAATTGGGTCAAGAGCTTCCTTACTTCTCCTTTATGGGAAATTATTAAAGAGCCTATTGCTGAGGAGAATTCCATTTCTTTCATCATCCCTAATGAGAGCTTTTCCCAGATGGCTCCTTCTTGTCTGGGCATTGAAGCTAATAAATCTTCCTGCTCTCCCTCCACCCCTGCCAGAAAGAGAAAGGGCAAGGAGCCTCTTGTTGACTCTGAGGTGAGAAGGGGCCCTAGAATTGTTGAACTGTATTGGGGCTTTAAAAGTCACCTAAATTGTCTTATTGCTGATTGTCTGGTTTGCAATGTTGTTCCTCCATGTTTGAATCCTAAAGTGGTTAAAAATCTTGCTGCCTCTTTCTGCAAGGTTAAGGATGGGGACCTGGAGAAGAGGTTGCTCAAGAAAGGGAAGGCCAATGAAGTGGCAGTTAAGGCTCCTCTGAAAGGCAGCATCAAAGGAAGTGGTTCATCTGGCTTGAGCATTGGAGGCAAGAAGAAAACTGGGGCTGCTGGTACCTGTGGACAGCAAGCCAAGAAGAAGCCCTCTTCTTAAGTGTTTTAAATGTATCAAACTAAGTCTTTTGCTGGAGTCTTGTTGACTCCCTGTCCTGTGATCTATTCCTGTGATCTTTTCATGTCTTTTGGTACTTATTGTGGAATCTGTCTGTGATACTATGATATGGATTGCCTTTTGCCTAGGTGATTGTTGTTTCCACACTTGGGTGATTACATTACTTATATCACCCCATCCCACTACTGCAGAATAGGCTACTAGTGACAGGCTTAAAACACCCATTAGTGACAGACAAAGCGCCTGTCACTGATGACTAGTCACTGGTATGAGGCTACTAGTGTATGTATACTAGTGACAAGCATTTATGCATGTCAGTCACTGATATGTGTGTATCAGTGACAGACAAAAGAGATGCTTGTCACTGATTGTGATCAAAGCTACAACCATGTGGGTGTTTGTAGTGACAGGCCCATTATCTTGCCCGTCATAGGTTTGAATTTCATTAATAAAAAAATTAAATGTGTTTCCCACGAATATTCAAAATAGAAGAATAAGATGTTATAAGAATATAAAATGCATTTTCCATGAATATTTCAGATAACACAATAAAATATTGTACCAAAGATACTCACATAAACCAATATAACATAATATTTTCAAAGCTAACACACTAGCATAAGAACTTGTAATCTATCATAGACTAAGGAAGAATAGTTTCTCGATGAGTTATCTAACAAACAGTTTGAACTCCAAAGAAGATCACTACCACAATACATTTATTATAGTCATATGCATAGTTGCAAGTTTATTTCAGTGTTCTACATTTCCATCATCTTGTTGAGGTGCAAATTCTCTCATTATGTCTTCCTTGTATGGACCTGAATTGCACATGACATTGATGACATGTTGAACATGATACAAACAAGGAAATGAGCATATAATTGTGAGCAATGGCACAACATGTTTACAACATAGTGACTGGATATAGAGTATAGCTACCAAATGCCATTAAAGTGATATACATAGGGGCGAAGCCAGGATTTGACTATAGGGGCGAGGCGCGGGCAGAGTCAAAAAAATTAGAGGGAGTTTTTTTCCTAGTATGAACTTCAAGTTCTTGTCAATTGGTCAAGAGTGGACACATACAAATTTTGATCCCTAACCATCATAGCTATTGCTCATGAATATAAATTTTATTTTCTATATTACATACATACGGACCATAGGGGAATTGGGATTTTTTTGTATTCTTTGCTAGCAGTGCTACTAGGCATGAATCGAAAATCATTGCCGATCGGCTATCATCATTTGTGAATACACTTTTCAAAGATAATTTATATGTATTCAAGAAATGTCAGTCTCCCTATACTATTTATAAAATAGTTTTTTTCTAACCACCAGTAGATGTTCTTCAATCCTATTAAGCTATGTACTTGTATAATTTAAAATATCAACTTACAACAGAAAGCATAAGTTCAACATATGGTATTATTGAGGGCAAAACAACTAGTTATTTGTATCCGCTGAAACACGCCAGTCACCAAAGATGCCAGTTGTCATGCAGCAATAGCATAAAAGCCTATTATTTTTACCTTTGTTAGCAAGTTACAAACTGAAGAGCCCGTTGCTTGCATAATGTCAACTGCTAAACTGACAGCGTTCTTAACAATAAGTACATCAGCCTGCAAGAGATACACAATGAGCATTACTTCACATTTCACAGCTAGAGCAGCAAAAATGAATATTCAAAGAGAAGCTTTTTAGCATGTAGACAAGTTAGTTTACTCTAGGAGTCATCATACTCCGAATATTATGTTTTCTAGTTCTAGAAACGGTCATGCCTTGGGAAGGGAACTTCCAATACCTTTGCTCCTCCTGGAACGGGAATGCGTATTGTACTTTCTCTAAGAGCTTTAGTTGCACCAGACAATAAAGCAGAATGATCTGTTTGCAACGCTTCCCAATTTTCAAGGTAGTCCATCTGCATCATGAAAACAAAAGATGCAATAGCGAGGTCATTCTTATGAGAAAACACAAGCTTTAATATAAATAGGTTATCTTGCACTAAATAGTGGTGAGCACCTATGAGCCTTCACCATATTTAGACTATATAACTTTCTTAATCAAATACTCCCTCCCCATCGAAATATAAGACGCTGGGGAAATATTCCGACCAGGAGAAAATGGGAAAAAGTACAAGTTTGCCCTGATCGTTTGAAAAAATTTCAGGATCGGTTCTTCTTCGTCCACCTTCTCCGCGTCGCCGCCCACCTTCCCAGCGTCGCCGCCCGGACCTGCTCGCTTACTTTTTCCCTGTGTCACCGCCCAAGATCTGTTGGCCCAGCATTGCGCCTTCCTTCTTCCCCATGTCAGCGCGTAGGACCAGTCTCGCCCAGAACGTAAGATCCCTTACCCGCGTCGCACATCGCCTCCTCGCCCAAGGCCGCTTGACTCGGGCAGTAGCCGCCTAGGAACATGTCCATGATCCCCCCGAACTTGCCAGGCGCCGCCCAGGACAAGCCTTGCCCTGGCCACAATCCCGCATCAACGATCCCGCCCTGGCCAGGGGAGCAGGCCAGGGAGAGCGCCTCTAGGCTCGATACTCCTTGCCAGCTCCTTCTACTCAGGTCCCAGAAGCATCAGATCACCAAGATGGTTCTTCCCGACCTAAATTTCAGTCCACCTGAAGAAGGCATCATACATGAAGAAGATCAAATTTCTGGTATAATCGGCAATTGCATTTCCTGCTACTCCAAATCTGCAAAAAGTCTACCTGACATGAGTATTTTCAGTGAATTATATCTCCCTTTTCATCAATTCGGCCTCCCTTTTAATGAAGTGTAGCCTATCATTGTTTCAATTACATCACTTCACTTAAAACATCTCAAACCAAGCACAAATACCCTGTACTAAACTTGGATGACAACAGTCACTTACATGAACATTTGACCGTAGCTAAACTGACAAGCATGACGTCAAGATAACCATACCAGAGCAAACAATAATCTGACTTATTTTCAGAGTAAGCATTCACTAAAATTTTAGATATTAGCACACAAAGAAGATGTTCTTGTACAATAGAAAATTAGCTACAGCATTTCTGAATTTCAAGATGCTACTACTGTACTTTCAGAGATAAATGCAGTTCTAAACTACAGTTGAAACAACAGTCAAGTGTACAAGTACTCACTGCAAGCTTCCTTCAGTACATACAGATTACAAGGAAGCAGTGCGTATTACTGCAAGAGCTGCAAGATAATTTTAAACAGTGAAAATAGCTAATATCATTTGGTTCCAACAAAGCTGCAAGAGCTGCCCTGTAGTCTACACATCTGGACCAGTAAGCCATAGTGAAAAGTGAAAACATAAACCTAAATCAACTTGAGTACTGTACCCAGAAATACTGCAAGCCCATCACTGATCGAAATTTGTGCATCTACTCCAAGTAATATTGCTACAGATGCACCAACAAATTGAAATCACAATGCAAATAAAGATGGCATGCTTGCAGGAAGTATTCTTCTACCACAAAGAGATGAACATGGCACATGCTGCCATAATATTTCAATCAAGAAACTGTTGTAGAAATCAATATAAGGCTATAAGGCTATACAAGCAATGATATGCATGAATAGAAGGATTTGGCTTTAAATTCAGATGCCTGCCACATGTTACAAGCCTCTGATCTTTAGCGACACAAGTAGTGCGTGCTTAACCTACAGTTATATATTGTGCATGGTGGGCGAAGCTAGAAAGAAATTCTGATGGGGTCACCTCAAGGGCAATGGGGTCATTCTCTATAAATGAACAGTGTTTGTCTCTAATTTAGTGAAGAATTTGCTAATTTTTGTTGGGGTCAGCTGACCCCAGTGCTAACAAGCCAGCTTCGCCCCTGTCTGCCAGTAATAACCAGTTATAGAGATCTAGGCATAAAATTCTAATCTGAGATTATTTCAGAAATAAACCAAAATGAATAAGCAAGTTTTACAGCTACCAGAGTATACTGCTACTGCTATACTCTACTATACCTGGTGATGTAGCCCTAGGATCCGGCTATAGCAGAACACCACCATGTGTGTGATCCCCTTGGAGAGACAACGCATGCTCTTGAACGGGGTGGCCATCGGGTCCGGCAAGTGAATGACTGCCGAGTGCTGAACTGACCCCCCCTCCCCCTTAATTTGCAGCAGCATTCACCTGATTTTTTCTGCATCGCACGAGCTCCAGATTAGATTGTGCTCAGCACATCAATCAAATACAAAGTGATTGACAGAGTACATGAATGGATATGTGGAAGGAACGCAGATCATGTGGTGTTGTGATTGCAGCGGCGAATTTTAAAAAATTGGCATCATGGACAAAATAATGTAACTTGGTGAATTAATCTAGGTTGAAAAATTGATGAATATTCCGATCATGGGCACTTCTCAGTAATGAAAACAACAAACCTACCTGGCGAACTGAACATGCAGAGGCAGCCTCCTAGTGCATCGTCCTCTGATGGCTTCCTGTAGATGCCTGGCTGGCGGCCTCATTGTGCGGATCGCCAGCGTCTTCTGTCTGTGCTCGTGGCGCTACCTGGGATTGAGACGGCGGCGAGCGATGATGGCGTCTCGGCGGGGGTGGAGTCGCACGCGGCGGGGACGGAAGCTGTGGCTAGCGCGGTGGGGGTGGAGGTGGTGGCTTCCGTGGCGGACGCGGCGGTGGTAGACTCTGCGGCGGAGGCGGTGGCGGTAGATCCCGCGGCGGGGGCGGAGGCAGGCGGCCGCGTCAGCAGATTCCCGGATTGCAACTGCGACGTTCTAGGGTGAAACTGTTCGCGTTGAAAAAAAACTAGCGAGACCTGGGATTGTCCGCTCGACGGTGATGAGCCGATACGGCTTAGATATCAAGCGTTGGAATATTGGGATTGGACGGTCACGATTGGTTGGATATGACCCTCTGGTTTTTTTTATTAATATAATTAGCGTAGATTGAACAATGAGGAAGTTGTTCGCTCGACGATGATGAGACGATAAAGACGACTTAGATATCATAGATTGGACCTTCATGATTTGTTAGATCTAACCCTCTCGGTCTTTTTATTTTAGTATAGACTAGCTGAATGCCCGTGCGATTGCTACGGTTCGAGAAAACATTCTATACCACACCTGCAAAATTCATGTAAAAAATATACTCATATGATATAAAAAAGGATGAAACACAACAATATAATCATTGGATCCTGATAAATGTCAAAAATTACACATTATTTTATATATCATATATGAGCCAAAAATTAGTATAAAATCAGAGATGTAAACAATGAATTACCTGAGGTAACTAAACAACTCCCGTATCGTTAATTCAGCGCAGCAACAAAGTACTCGGGAATCAAGCTATGTACTTATTAAAAAAATCATTCGCTATCTCTGTATTTTTTTAGATCCTCTAGCTTGCTTTATGTTCAAGCCTAATTTTTTCCATGAGCTCTCCTTGCTATTTCTGTTTGTCGCTAGCTGATATCTCTGTTTTGCTAATAGCTCATTCATGCTGTCATGCCACTGCTCGCTGCTCTGTAATCGTCTTCACCTAAATCTATATACCCCTAAGGTCGGAACCCGCCACCGGCGTCCATGGAAACCCCACTGGCGGCCACCAAGCCCGAGCTCGAGCTGCTGCAACATGATGTGTGTTCCATGCGTCTTCCTCCATCCGTGACCCAGACGACCCTATTAGTCGTTGTGCACATGGACATGCCCAGAGGCAACGACGTAGTAGGCAGAGCGACGGAGTCAACAATCACAGCGAGGCAGCTCAGCCTATCACTTTCCCTTGAGGATGTTTACGGTTGGTGCCCTTCACCAGAAATTATTGATCGCCTTCCTTTCCTGGTGCCTGAGGAGGGTAGCATACCCTAGAGTCTGACGCCACGTTCGTCAACATTACATCTAGCCGCCGTCAATTGACGATTGGCTTCATGGCTGGCCAGATCGTGCAGCCGGGACACAAAAGGCAAAACGACCTAAGAAAAACAGACCGAGACTGATCTGCTGCTTTCGACCATTGTTAATCATCCAGTCTTGTATCAAACTATCAGTACAGATAAGATCAGTGTCCTCCTTCATGGCCTTCTTGATGGGTCCTTGTCTCCCGGAAAGTATCACTGGTTTCTTGCTATGCTTCCCTCTAAGACACTTTGTCCGGCCTTGTCTGTGTTACGAGAACACCACGTGACTGGCCGTCGTCCCTTCCCTCAACACTGTCCCTGCGTCCTGGTCCGGGTCCTGCATCGCATATGCTCGGTTATCCTGCACTGTCGAGCTCCACCTGATATTCCCCTGACACTACCGCGCCGCCGGCCGCAAACTCTAGAGGAGGAGGCTGGCTTCTGTCGCATCCATCGCCGCGTAGGGCTTTGGTCGTTTGGGGAGAGGAGGACATGTATGGTCCGTGGTGTATGCCAAGATCCTGGAGCGACATCGAAGAGCCGGCGTGTACTTCGTCGGATGCCTCGCTGGCAAATCTGACAAGACTGAACGCCTAGCTCCTCATGGCACCTCCTTCCAGCAGTAGCTAGTGATAGTACCGGTAAGCTCCATGGTCGGACGTTAGACGTCCAATCACCACCGATTGCATGCATCGGCATGTTGCTTCCATCTTGCTCAGCCACAGTACTCGCGTCAACTTGACGCGCGAGGTCTGTGCATCTCCTATCCTTGACGCCTCCGTCTTGGCCGCCGCGGACATGGAATTGGAAGGGAAGGAGAAGACCTGGAGTCAGTTTCGGACAACGGGAGTCGTGCGGCACAATACGGCCGCCGGCATCGATCTCTGACGAGGGGAACGTACCGGGCGACAAGGTCTACAAGAGCCCATCCTTCTGCCACTACTCGAGCCCTACCGTAATCGCCATGGTGGCTTAGAACCACAAATCAAATCAAGAAGAGGGCGGCTCTCTGGCTTCCGCTCGGTTCTCTCTGACTCTTAATTTAGCCCTCGATCTGTTCTTCGTTTTGTTCCGGAGCATCGGAACTCTAGGGTTTGGGGGTGCGATCATGGGCCGGGCTACCTTTTATCTCACATTGGCCATTACGTTGATTTGAAATCCTATCGGATCGTGTTAAGTGTGGACAAAGGAAAGTACAATCGAGTTCATGCCGGACTCTGCTATGCGGTGGTAAAGGGTGTAGTATGTCAAAAAAAAAATTGAACAATTACGTGACTTATGTGTGGCATGGTGGGTAATACACCTAAACGGTTAGGGGCAAAGTTGTCTAAAAAAGTGTTGGACCGGGAGAAACACTTCGTGCTTTATTATTATTATTATTATTATTATTATATTATATTATTATTATTATTATTATTATTATTATTATTATTATAGGTATTAGGTATTAGGTATAGGTATAGGTATTAGGTATTAGGTATAGATATAGATATAGATATAGGTATAGATAAACTAAAAATGCATAAAAGGATCACCAAAAATAATGAAAATTTATATAACATATATTTTAAACTTATAAAAACATAAAAATTCATGAAAATATAGGATAGTTCATAACATCCCGCATCAATACAAATTAGGTTTCAATTTTGTCATCTTCAACAATCTTCTCAACCGTAGTCTTGATTTTTTCTGGTACACGATTAGACACTCGGACTGACTTTGTTTTGTGAAGAGACGTGTGATGGATAACGTAGTTTGATCCCTTATGGTAGGTTCGGGGATTGAAGGCCCGCGCATGGGCTAATAAGCGGAGCAGGAACATGGGTGGGCCAGCCTAGAGCTATGTGGTTGCACCGGCCGGCTATGTGGTTGCACCGGCCGGACAGGTGAAAAAATGACCTATTACTAGTGACAGGTCTTTAGAACTGTTTGTTACTAACAAATTTCCCTTTTCAGTTGTCCCGACGGAAGATACTAATGACAGGCATATCTTGGGTCCTTAGTGACAGGCATTTATAGACGCTTGTCACTAAGTAATTATTCCATTTGGCCGGCCTCCACAAAAAGTACTAGTGACAGACAATTTTATGTGCATGTCATTAGTGTTTCGTACTAGTGACAGGCTTATCCTTGCACGTCACTAGGAATACTTACTAGTGACAGGGCAAAGTTTTACTTGTCACTAACCACCTGGAGGCTATAAGCCTTTCTGCAGTAGTGTCCCTCTACTTACATATGGTTTTTTAATGAATAACAAAAGAATTTGGAAGGTCTTGAATTGGAATATCAGGGGTATTAACTCTGAAAAAAATGGATAGCTCTCAGAAATAAAATTGAGGAGTCTGGCTGTGTCATTATTTGTCTTCAAGAAACAAAGAGAGAAGATTTTGACAGCTCCTACATCAAAAAATTCTGCCCTCCCCCCAAATTTTACCAATTTTGAATTCCTTCCCTCCAGAGGAGCCTCTGGAGGTTTGATCACCATCTGGAATAGTTCTCTGTTCTCTGGGCACCTTTCCTTTCACAATGAGTTCTCCATCTCCATCACCTTGACATCTCTTTTGTCCAATGAATCCTGGATCCTCACCAATATTTATGGGCCATGCTTACCTGAAAAAAAGGCAGACCTTTTGGATTGGTTTGGAAATATTGATATGCCTGATGATATGGACTGGCTCATTGTGGGTGACTTCAACTTCTGTAGACAGCCTTCTGATAGAAACAAATTGGGTGGGGATGTGAATGGTATGCTTCTCTTCAATGAAGCCATTAATAATTTGGGTCTCGTAGAACTTCCCCTTAAAGGTAGAAAATTTACTTGGAGTAACATGCAAAAAGAACCCCTTTTGGAAAGGTTGGACTGGTTTTTTACTTCTGCTTCCTGGACCCAGAGTTTTCCCTCAACTTTTGTTGCTCCTCTTACAAAACCTACCTCTGATCATTTTCCTTGTGTCATTTCCATTGGCACAATGATTCCCAAAGCCCAGGTGTTCAGATTTGAAAATCATTGGATGCATCATAAGGAATTTAAAGCTATTGTTCAAAATGCCTGGAATATTCCTGTGGGCTTTCAGGATTCTGCAAAAAAAATCAATGCTAAATTCAAAAATGTGAGAAGAGGACTGAAGCTCTGGGCAAAAAATCTGCCCTGCTTGAAATCACAAATCTGCAATGTTAATGCCACCATTGATCTTCTGGATGTCATGGAGGAAATGAGAACTCTTACTATCCAAGAATGGAATCTCAGGGATCTCCTGAAAAATCTTATTATTTCTCTGTTACAAGACCAAAATACTTATTGGAAACAGAGGGGGAAAATTAAATGGGTTAAGCTGGGTGATGAAAACACAAAATTCTTCCATTCTAGAGCTACCATAAGTTTTAGGCATAACTACATTTCCATGCTTAAGGATGTTTCTAATGTTGAGATTTATGATCATGATGGCAAAGCAAATCTCCTATGGAATTCCTTTAAAGATAGATTGGGTGCTTCTGATAAGCCTGAAATGCACTTCTATCTTAATGTCTTGGCTGGGGAATATTTAAGGCAAGAGGAAAAGGAGGCTTTGGAAAAACCTTTCTCTGATGAGGAGATTGAAGAGGTCATTAAAGATCTGCCAAATGACAAATCACCTGGCCCTGATGGTTTTAATAATGAATTCATGAAACAATGCTGGCCTATTATTAAGGATGATGTGAAACAACTCCTTGTGGATTTTTATGAGGGGCAAACTTCCTTGGAAAGCATTAATGCCTCTTTTATCACCCTCGTTCCAAAAATTGCAGCTCCTCTGACTCCTGCTGATTTTTAGGCCTATTTCTTTGCTAAATAGTGTCTTCAAGATTATAACCAAAATTCTGGCTAATAGACTGCAGAAGGTCATCCTTAAGCTTGTCCACAAGAATCAATATGGTTTCCTCAAACAAAGATCTATCCAAGATTGTTTAGGTTGGGAATTTGAATTCCTTGATCAATGCCACAAGTCCAAAGAAGAAATTTTAATTCTTAAGCTTGACTTTGAAAAGGCTTTTGACAAAATTGAGCACTCTGCAATTATCAGTATCCTCAAAGCCAAAGGTTTTGGTGTTAAATGGATTTCTTGCATTCAGTTAATCTTTGGTTCAGCTTCCTCCTCTGTTCTATTAAATGGAGTGCCTAGGAATTTTTTTTATTGCAGAAGACGTGTTAGACAAGGAGATCCTTTATCTCCTCTCCTGTTTGTCTTGGCTGCTGATCTTCTCCAAAGCATCCTCAATAAAGCAATGAATCTTGGTCTTCTTTCCCTTCCCATTGAGGGTGTGTTCTGTCCTGACTTCCCTGTGGTGCAGTATGCAGATGACACTTTATTAATCCTTAAAGTTGATTCTGAGCAATTCCTGTGCCTTAAGGCTCTTCTTCATACTTTTGCTCTCTCCACTGGACTCAAAGTTAATTATTCTAAATATAGTATGATGCCAATTAACATGGACTCTGAGAGGCTTGGGCACTTTGCCAATACTATTTATTGCCTCACTGGCTCATTGACATTCACCTACCTTGGTCTGCCTTTAAGTATAAATAAGCCTACAGTGGAACATTTCCTGCCTATTGTTCAGAGAGTTGAGAAAAGGTTGTGTGGGATTGCTGATTTTCTTAATTATGGGGGGGAAACTGCAGCTAGTTAAATCTGTCTTATCTTCCCTTCCCATATATTACATGATCTGTTTTGATCTTCCTGTCACTATTAAGGATCAGTTGATTAAATATATGAGACAATGTCTATGGAGAAAGAAAACATCTGATGTTCAAGCTAGAGGTAAAGCTCTTGTTGCATGGAAGAAAGTTTGTCGGCCCAAAAACCAGGGGGGATTGGGAGTGCTTGACCTTAATGTTCAAAACTATGCACTTCTTTTGAAGAATTTGGATAAATTTTATAATCACAAGGATATCCCATGGGTTCACCTTATATGGAACACTTATTACTGTAATGGTAAACTCCCTGGATGAAGTCTAGAGGGATCCTTTTGGTAGAAAGCTCATCTGAAATTGATTGACATTTTTAAAGGAATTGCAAAATGCTTGGTGGGGGATGGAAAATCCACCCTTATCTGGTCTGATATGTGGAATGATGGTTGTCTGCAGCATAAGCTTCCTCATCTCCTTTCCTATGCAAAAAATCCACACATCTCTGTCAATGAGTTCCTGCAGACAGATAATACTCAAGATCATTTTTTCCTCCCTCTGTCACAGCAAGCTTATCAAGAATATCAAAGCCTTGAGCAAATTCTTAATACTGGCAGGCAGGGGGGAGCTGACAACTGGAGTTACATTTGGGGCAGTAATTTTTCAGTCCAAAAGGCTTATTATTCCCTATCTGGTTGCCAACCTGTGTAACCACATTTGTCCTGGTTGTGGAAGTCCTCTTGTCAACAAAAGCACAAATTCTTCTTCTGGCTCTTGCTTCTTGATAGGCTAAATACAAGAAACCTTCTGAAAAGGAAATGTTTTACTCTGGCATCCTATGATTGTGTGTTTCATGGCTGCATCAGTGAAGAAACCATTCTACATTTATTTTGGGACTGCCCTTTTGCAAGAGCTTGCTGGGCTGAAATCTCACATGTCCAAGTGACTGATCAAAATATTTTTGAAGCTTTAGCCAGTATTAAAAAAGATCTTAAAGTCCCTTTTGCAATGGAAATTATTATTCTTGGAGCTTGGGGCATTTGGATATGTAGAAACAATGAAATCTTCCAAAACAAGCATGCTTCGCTTGAGGAATGGAGGGCTATTGTCGCTCAGGAATTAAGATGGGTCCTGTATAGAATTAAGAAGAAGTATTATCAGGGCCTCAAAGATTGGATTGAAAATAATTTAGACAGGAGATAGCTGCTTAGAATGTTATCCCTCTTTTGAGGTGGCTTGAGATTGAAAATATTTTTGTAACATTCTATGATATATAAAAAAATTGCAGTGGGTTACTTTTCCCTACTGTTTTACCCTCAAAAAAAAATTGCACTAATGATGAACAATTAGGAATTAATAACCCATGACATCAGTGATTCTAGCGCCGTATATTACGCGTTAACCATGAGATTTGGAATGGGACGGAGAAGTCAGCTGCATCCTTTTCCTCTTGTATGGAGGCAAGACGACCTTAATACAACGTTGTGATTCCTTGTGTGGATCCAACATATGGGTGGGCACCCTTATGCCTCACACTTTTGGTGTCTAGATTATCTATGGATGGTGTTTAGTGGATGGACCATTTAATATGGAAGTTGCCAGGGCAACACCAGGTCATAGAGTCTTCGGGAATTCATCAGGGTTTTAGCTTGCCCGAAAGGGGGCTTAACGAAGGTGAGCTAGCCCAAAGGATCGTGCAGACATATGAGGTCGCGGAGAGGGCAGTGATTGTCTTGGACCAACTATTGGGCCCCACATCATGGAATTGTGGATGGGAAAGTACGCCCGATTGTGCAACAAGGAGTTGATCTCTCATGGGAAAAGTAACGCACCTCTGCAGAGTGTAAGAATTGTAACTTGTTACTCCTTGTTCTGGGAAGGAGCTGTGAACGCGGCAGGAAAGGAACTCCATGAAATTTCTGGTCAACCTGTGAAGGCTGATGGTCATAGATTTTCATAATAAAATCAACCTTTGAAGAAAGATTTACGAAAATTGCATAGTGCCAACGACTAATAGTCCGAGGTGGTAGATAGAGCATCAAACTTCCTACCTTGCATATAATGAATTTGCTAAGTAACGTTGTTACTAATCCTTTCCTTTGAATCCTTGCTTAGACTCTGAGAATCCCGAAGATACTCCAATGTATGCATCTGAGAGTCAAGAGGAGGTCTTCTATGAAGAGCCCAACTTGTATGGAGCCCTAGAAGGGGAGGACTACGACATCGTCTACGGAGGAGAGTTCTAGGAGTCCGAATAATTACTATAGTTCTAGTAACCACTTGAGCCGAGCATCATGAACAATATATAGCAATAATTTGCTGAGCTCAATTTGGAGTTTAAGTTTTAAATTTGAAACTTCCGCTGAAACACTTATATTTTGGTTTGTAAGTTGAATCTTTTGGAAGTCTTGAACTTTCGGTATTTTAATAATAATAACGTGTGTATGTTTGTAATATGGACCCGCAATGTTTTTGTTGTACCACTCTGAGGGATGTGATATTTACGGAACGGTGTTCTGTGGATGTCATGTCAACGACTATAGTGTACTACACATGTAGTGGTATGCTGGGTCACCGCAATAGGTCCCTAGAAATCTAACTGTTAGGCCTAGGAATCGCCCGGTCCGGAGTCTCTGGTGTACCCAGGCCAAACAGGGACAAACTGGATGCCAGTCTGTACGCGGTCCGGAGATTTAGCTCGGAGTCTCCGGTCTTACAAAAACTGGCAGAAAGACCAATACGAAAACAACCATAACTTTTGCATTCGGACTCTGATTTTGATAATCTTGGGCTCATTTTAAAGAGGACAATAAGCTTTTAAAGTATCATACAGAAAAGCATCATAATACATCAAGGGGGATAGAACTAAATTACGAAATGTTTGACCTCTCTCAAAAAGACGAACCGGTAAAACCTCCAACATAAAAAACACAATAGAGAATGCATATGAAATCCGTTTTCGATGAACTAGATCTTGTCATGGAGATTAACACAAGCTCTAAATCCTCACATGAGTAAGACACAAATAAGAACCAAGAAATATGATGCCAATGATGCAAAGGTTTGAGCTCCCTTTGAACGATGGGGTCAAGTTACTCACTCGAGAGCCCCTCTTGATAGTATGGTTACCTATCCTATAAACCTGTCTCCCCAACTAACACCATGAGACTGGTAATAAAGAAACCCTATCAAGGACATACCTTTGACTTGAGCATATTCCACTTGAGCTTGACGATAACGATCTTGTCCACCTCAAGATGGAACACCTTTCTTGATTGTGCTAGCTTGGTGAAGTCTTGCAAATTGCTCCCCCCATACTCACTATGGGAGAGCCTCTCTTTTAGGCATATCTTCACATATCCATGATCACCATAATGATGGAAAGCCCCAAGCATATGATCTCTTCGAGATGTCTCATCTTGAACTTGCACTTCATTTCTTCTTTTCTTTATTATGTTTGTGCCTTGAAGGTACACCAGAGATATCATCCATCTTATTCTTCAAGACACACTTGCCATAGGCTCAACTCTCCCATGACCAATCTTTGGATCACTCCTTGAACATCTTGGTCATCACTTGATATTCTTCATTTTCTTGTTGTTTCAACCTTGACACCACCACATGGTTCAAGCATTGATAATGGTCAATTCCTACAAGTCCAACTTGATACAAGAATTGGTCCATAGATATTGTCATTAATTACCAAAACCACACATGGGGGCCCACATGCTCTTTCAATCTACCCCATTTTGGTAATTGATGACTGATGACACACAAGTGTAGGGGATCGCAACAGTCTTCGCGGGTAGTATTACCCAATTTATTGATTCGACACAAGGGGAGCCAAAGAATACTTGCAAGCCTTAACAACTGAGTTATCAATTCAGCTGCACCTGGAAATAGTTCTTGCTCATAGAAGTTTATCAGTAGCAATAGTTTATAGTAGCAACAGCAGCAGCAAAACAAGAGAAATAGTAACAATAATAGTAAATAGTTGGATATGAGCGCGGTAGGCATAGGGATGGATGGACGGGAGTTGCATGGACAAGTCTAAACATGTAACTTCAAGATCTAGGGCATTGCAGATAAATAAGAATAAGCATCCAATTACTAAACAATCCTAGGCATATGCTCCATATATAGTCATACGTGCTCGCAATGAGAACTTGCACAACATCTTATGTCCATCCAGCCCGTGGCAGCGGGGCCTCTAGGGAACTACTGGCAATTAAGGTGCTCCTTTTAATAGAGCACCAGAGCAAAGCATTAACACTCCGTGAACACATGTGATCCTCACACCACAGCCATCCCCTCCGGTTGTCCCAATTTCTATCACTTCGGGGCCTTTGGATCCGGACAATGATATGTGTACACAACTTGCAGATAAGATCACAAACAATACTATCATAATGATTCAATAATAAGTTCAGATCTAAGATCATGGCACTCGGGCCCTAGTGACAAGCATTAAGCACAACAAGTTGCAACAAAGTCAAATGGCACTAATAGAGATACTAGGAACTATGCCCTAACAATCTTATTCGATTACATGATAGAACTCATCCAATCCCTACAATCCCCAAGCCTACAACGGGGGATTACTCACTCATGGATGAGGGAAACATCGATGGTTGATGGAGAGGCGTTGGTGATGATGATGGCAATGATCCTCTCCAAATTTGCCGTCCCGGCAGAGTGCCAGAATGGAGTTTCTGGATCCGAATCTTGGTTTCTGATGGTGGCCACGGAGCGGAACTCTTTCTGGAAAAACATCGCACCCCCTCTCGGTTTTTAGGTCAAGGGGTAGCTTATAGGCGCAGAGGGAGCCCGAGGGGGTGCCTAGGGTGGTCGCACCCTCCTAGGTGCGGGCTGGGGCCACCCATGCCTGGTAGGGATGTGGCCCCCCAGGCCTCCACTCCGTTTCGTCTTATGGCTCTGTGGATCTTCTGGCGAAATATAATTTTTGGCATATTTTCCGGGATTTTTCTTGATAGTTGATTTTCTGCACAAAAACTAGACACCAAGGTAATTCTGCTGAAAACAGCGTCAGTCCGTGTTAGTTGTATCCAAATCACACAAGTTTAGTGGAGACACAATAGCAAAAGTGTTCGGGAAAGTAGATACGTTTTGGACGTATCAATGACAACCCTTTGAGAGGCTTTATATAAGGACTTTAACGAATGAAATGGTAGCACCAATGTCAAATTCTACACAAGTATGTGATATTGGTACCACCACAGTATATAGAGCAAAATCCCCCACAATCTATGCATGTGTGATGAACTTGAATTTCATTGCATATATTGCCAACCATTACCGTTGGTGGAGTTTCCTCTATATATCCCACATGCTAAGCAATAACAAAGGTGAAAGAGAATGAGAGGAAAATGCTTAAGAACAAAATCAAAGTATAAACCAACTTCCCTTATACCCTCTAAAACTTCTCCCCCATTGGCATCGATTACCAAAGTGGGTGAAAAGTTCTAGAAGGCTAATATAATGATAATTCCTCCAAAGGCGTGCATTTGCACATATCCAATAATGAATACTTGGAAGGAAGTAGAACTATATTGAGGATCTGAAGATAGCCAAAGAAATAAAATAAAATAAGCATCAACAAATGATGCAAACAACCACAAGATCCAAGATAACCAAATGGAAACAACAAATGATACCAAATGGAAACAACAAGATATTATGATTCAAGCAAAAGAGTGTTTAAATGAAAATAGGGAAGCTCCCCATGATTTGTGCATAAATTATAATAATTGTATTTGGATACAAAATGCACAAACATGGAATCCTCGGTCCCCCATAAGTATTTAAAACGCAACAAAAGATAAAGAAGATAAATGAGCATTCTTAAATGAGTTAGAGAAGTTCCTCAAATTTTATGCACCAATTATAGTAATTGAATTTGGAAACGAAGTGCACAAGAATGAAATCCTCACTCCTCCAACTCATTTAACGATGCAAGTAATGAGAGATCAAATATATGCTTAAATTAAATATAGAAGCTCCCCAATATCTGTGCATACTTTAGAATAGTTGCATTTGAATACCGTGAGACCCCGGATTTACGGTCCGATAATCCCCGTTATGCATACAATTCACGTTCCCATGATCAGTGAGTCGTGAGCATAACCGACTAGTATCATTACAACATCCATAAAGTATTGATTACAAATCTTACAAAGTGGTCATTATGGAAATTACAACACAAATAGCGGAAGTCTTCAAGTGCAGAGCCCATGTGATGCCTTAACCTATAGGCGACTGACTGGGAGACGGCCTAGCTCGCATAGACGTGTTCCTCTTCATCATTCCTCGCTCTTCTAGAATCTGGCCAGGTAAATAGCCAGGGACAATGCCACTGAGTACTTTGAATGTACTCGTAAACCACCTTAATAATAATAACAAGAAAATATGCAGTGTGTCTATAGTGGTAGGATGGCTTCAAGAGTGGTTCTTTTCTAAATTCGTTTCTCTTGTGGATATAGTATCTACAAGGTTTTGTTGAATACTTTTGTAAAACATTTTGGAAACCTTTTGAAAATTATTTGGAAAACACTAGGAGTGGGTCACCCTATATCACCGCCACGGTCTTCAACTAACTGGGTTAACCTCTTCCTTCTCTGGTGTCCCACGGACCACCAGGTTTTAGTAAACACTTTCTTTATTGAAAACAGCTTTGGAAACAAGACCGACACTGCTCTATAGCTACCTTCCCAACCATCCATGACCAAGGACTCAGCTATTAGAATTGGTTTACACTCTTCAAAGGTTGTACACTTTACCCACACCAAACGGATACCTTGTCCTGATCTACTCTGATCGTGGGTCGAGTAACCGATCAAGACTCTCCGGATGCCACTCTGGTATAGGCCCTACCCTATGAGTTGTTCCTCTGAACACCGGGAAGTCACGATACACAGACCAACCAGAGTGCTCCCAACTCCCCCAGAGCCGGCACTTTCAACGAGAGGCTCATAGTATCTCCTAGCCACTCACATGGGTGGTACTGCCTCCTCTAGGTGACTGCCTAGGAGATGACCCTTTCTGTAAAGGAAGCCCGGGGTTCGAGGGATATGATCCATTATAATTAGTTGTGAGAATTCCTACACCAGGGTAGCAAATATCAAATCCCACCCTGTTCCCATTTTAGAGTAATGTGGTTGCACGGATTAATTGTTCTGGCAAAACTGCAAAGAACCAGGTGCCTTTTTATAAACCTTTTATCCTCCTCCCTTTGTCCCATCCTTTTTGTAAAACAAAACCTTTCTCGTTTGTCAAACCTCTCTTGGTAGGTCGAACCTCACCAAGGTTTTATCATAAAACATTTTATAAAGATGTTCCCGGGGTCTTCCCATCCTATACTTTTAATTAGGCTAAAATAGGGTCTCCAAAGGGTTATGGTGTTAAACACCATCTACCATACTAGGGGAAAATGGGTGTCATCAAATGGGTTGTACCTAATGGTACTAAGGTGGTAATGGTTTGGAGGAGCCAAACATTACCACATATAGAGACATAGTATAATAAAGCCATGCAATTTTCATAAACCAATAGTTAAAACATGCACAAATATAAAAGTAGGACAAGGGCTTATGAGCAAGAAGGTGGCTTGCCTGATGATTAGAAATATGACAATATGTCCCTGGGCTTGCTAGAATACCAAAATACCAATATAATAATATCTCCTCTTCTCGTTGTCAGACCATCGCAACTAGGACCACACATGCATGCAAACAAGGGCACCATCAACACAAAGCATACAAGAACCATTTCATACAGAAAACAAACAAGTATTACATGTAACAATTTAGTAGGGTTTGAGAATATTGGAAGTAGAGAGATTGAGGGATGCCTTGGAACAATTGAAGGGAATCCATATGTAACATCCTAGCATTAGAGCTTAGAAATAAGCTGAACCCAGATGTGTGCATTGCATTCATGCATAGAAAATCCGAATAATTTTCGCGCTTTTAAAACAGAACTTGTCAAATTGATTGAAGCTTCTCTTAACTTGATGGAATTGAAATAGATCATCAAGTTAACTGCGATAAGTTTCTAAATGACCTTTGCCAAAACCTTATTTGGGTAAACATGATTTGATTTAAGGGTAGATCAGATATAATAATATGTCACTCATAATACATTGCTTTAATGACTAATATATGATCCTTAAGGGATCATCTCATACTATTCATTATAACAAACTATGAATACTAAGTTAAGATTACCACTTGAATAATAAAAAATGCAATGATTAATGCTGACCTATCTTATTCTTATCTATTCTTACTATGAGTACCATAGTAATACCTAACTTTAACTCTTTAATGAGTTTGAGTTGTAAAGAAACTAAGTTTAGATCATTCACCATATATCTTTCTTTCCATATCAATCTTTATGGAACCTATCTTAATATCTGTTGTTCATCAATTTTGAGTAATCAACCATTGATTCACAAATTCCTTAACTATCACTCTTTGATATACTATTTCTTGATCTTATCATAACATCTACTTAAATCTTTTAAAGAGGGCTTAGTCCATTAATAACCTTAATCCAATATGAGATACTAAGAAGATAAGTTATCCTAGAGTAGTCATTGCAAGCCACATAAATATAATTTAGGGTTGGAGTAAAGTGAATATAGGATGATATTATTCAACTAAAGATAGTATAGCATAGAGTTATAGAAGTGGTGTTATTCATCTTAAAGGACAGTCAACTTTAGAGAAAGGTAGTTGGATGCATACAACTAATAGAGATACATTAGTAATGAATGATTAAGGAAGATTATGAGTAGAGTTTGAAGGAACTATTTGTTGGATGGAAGGCTATCAATAGTAGAGTAGTAAATACAACCAAGCAAGGATAGGAGGAAGTTATGAATACTTTAGTATCAAACTCATTTGATTCATCCATGAGTTTAGAAGGTCCATCAGTGAATGAGAATAGTACTATGAAGTAAAACTCATCATGTTAATGATGATGATAGATAGAAAGAAGGTAGTATATCTAGGAAAGGAATTCCTTAATAAGAAATCCAGGATTGTGAATCATGGAAGATAGACATGTTTGTTAAACAACCAACTCTAAATCTTAAACCAAGTATAATGTCCATTAAGGGAATTGATTCATCATTTTATATCTATAACACTTTATAGTAGTATCTTCCTATAGCAAATCACTTAAGCACATCTTTGACATTTCAAATTGTCTTAATCATATGTGTTTAGGAGTTATCTTTATCAATTCTTTTCCATCAGACATTCCAGTTAATAACTTTCTATTTTAAAAGATGATATCATTAAAGATCACAAATGAAATAGACAATATACTTAATCATAAACTTTTATCAACAGAAGAACATAAGTATATTAAGAACCCTAAACTCTAGGGTAAGCACTTACAATTCAAACCCTAACGCATGTATTAATTATAATAGAATATATACATTGTTATTTCCTAAATTTATGAGAGTAATATTAACCATATTAATTCTTTTGTATCTCATACAACAAATACTTATATAGGATCATAATATAAAAATTTCCATTCAAACTATGACCTAACTAGAATTAAGTTTTATAAACAAATAAGGAAATATCATAAAGCCATGCTTTAGTATAAAAAGAAAATTAATAATAAAGGCTTCTACAATAGATTAAAAGGGATTCATATAAGAAAATAAATAAAAAATAAAAAATTTATCCTAAGGGTTTACAAAATGAACCTCAATCAATATCAATTGTTGCTGCAAGTATTCAGCAAATAAACTTTGTTAAAAAGTTCAAATCAAAGATTTAAAATACAAATCTGAAAAGTAAAGCAAAAAATAGAAAAGGGAAAAGGAAAAGAGGAAACAAGCAGTGCCAGCCCAAGGCCCATTTCCTCAACCCTCTATCTCTCGCTTACTAGCCGCAGCCAGCCTTTTCTGCTCACTTCGTCATGGCCCAGTGGAAGCCCAGGACCAAATATCGTTTTGTCTGATCTATCGTCGTAGTCCACCTCGCGCTTCCGCCGAAGCAGCTGCGTGGCGCGAGGGCCATCGCTCGCCGACGTTGATATGCTCACCGTCGTCTGCTGGGACGATAAGAACGCCACCGCGAAGCCCTCGTCTTCATCCTCTCACTCGCGCAGCTTCACTCCTCCTTATCCTCTCTGCTTAGCACAGGGCCGAAACCCTAGCTCGTCGGAGCCACGCATCACCGTCGATAGATTCCACCCCAGAACCTATGGAGTGGTCGAGGAGAACCGCGACGTTCCCCTCTTCAACTTAGTAGCATCATTAGATCAAGGGGAGCTCGGGTGGGTGCGAATTTTATCATTCCCTTCCATCGGGGCTCGCCGGAGAAGTCGATCGTATGCTCATCTCTGACCGCTCCGGTCCTCGTTGACCTCTCTATCGTCATCAGGCTGAGTTCCTGAACCCTCCAGTCCCCCTAAATAGCCTTATCTCGTTGTAAATCACCGTCACACTTTATGCCACCACCGGCCACCGTCGGAGCTCCTTGGAGCCGAGGCTCCGATGACCATTTCCGAGCGGCGCCGCCGCTTTAGAGTTCAGTGCGTTGCGCTGATTCGAACTAGGCTAGTTTCGTTTGCTAGGGCGCCGTAGATCGTCGCCGGTGACCACCCACCGTCGGCGGTGGTTGTGCTGATGTCGTAGTGACGCCATGCCGACGCCACCCTTGACCAAGTCCACCGTTTGACCGGTCCAGTGCGTGCGTGGCATGGTGACATGGCCCTGACCCCACTGGTCAGTGACCTTGGACCTCTGTATAAAATGTTATTTCCTGTTTAAGAAATAAATAAAATGTTATAAACTCAATTATTAATATTCCAGAAATCAAATAAATGATTAAATCTTGTTTAATTAATAACTTTTGATTTATAATTCAGAAAAATATGTATAATATATGAAAATTTGTAGAAAAATAAAATCTACAATTTAAACTTATTATCCAATATTATTATGATGATTATTTAAATAAATATTATTTAATAAAGGTTTAAAAGTAATAAAACTTTGATAATTCATATTCCAATAATGGTAAATATTAAAAATATGAATAAAATACCAAAAATCTTAGAAAAATAAAGACTATAATTTAAAACTATAATCATGCATTATTATTTCACTTACTTAAATATTTATTATTTATTAAGTATTTTTAAAATATTAAATCTTATAAAAATCATATCTTATTATTTATAAATCACAAAAATAAATATAATATACCAAAATGATCACAAAAATAATATCTACATGTTAAAAATATAATAATCTCCTTTTGAGTTAAATAAAAATTTAAATATTTTAATAACTCAAATTTAAACTTATTTACTTCATTAATAATTCATATAAGGATAAATAAAATTTATTAATATTTCTAAAATGAGTCAAATAAGTCTAATAAATAGTATTAGTCTTAAATATTAATAATTTAAGGCCATAATGGTTTAAAACATTATAAATACCTTTTTTTGTAAATTATCCTCAACCTTGAGGGAAGATTATGTTCTCAAAGGATTCCAATTCATGATAAAAACCTAAAATAATAACTTTTAAATAAGTCAGATCATTCCTATCTACTTTAACCACCAGATTACAAAAATTACCTCCATACTATAATAAATCCATAAGTAGTTAAGTAATATTATATTTTGGTTTATAAACTATAACCACTCATTGATAAAAGGTAAATGATACTACTCCATTATAAAAATCAAGAAACCACTACACTAAGTAAAAGGATAACCAATTTTAAGTAACCTAAAGGAAACATTCCAAATACACAAGATACAAATGTTATAAGTATTATACTTTCAAAATTATCTATATTTTAAAGTTAACTTTAGTCTCCAAAAATCTAAATATAATACAATAAACATTACTATATGTTTTATAGTTAACTTTGGTCTGAAGTAGTTAAGTTATAAAAACATCTCAAACCCAAACCATTCGAGCAAACATAAATAACAGCTACCCAACTCAACTCACCCCAAAGCTT
The DNA here is from genome assembly GCA_916181665.1 of Avena sativa. NCBI lineage: Eukaryota > Viridiplantae > Streptophyta > Magnoliopsida > Poales > Poaceae > Avena > Avena sativa. The sequence continues at coordinate 405,349,017 of OV702283.1, read as the reverse complement.
GTTTAAACCTTAGAAGATAAACCTTTTCTTCGAAGGTTATTCTTTTTGCCACTTCAAACAAGAACTCTTATATAAGCAATTTTGACTAGTATTTCATAAGTATATATTTTATTACTACATATGTGTTGCTCACAACCACTTATAAGCTCTAATAGAAGCACAAATATGAAACTTATCTAAAAGGACCACACATTCCAAAGTAACCATTTCCGGAATCCAAACCCTAGGACAACGTTATTCCCCGGGATTTGTGTTTAGAACGTGCATCACATTACTTATGCATAAAAGCATATTGCTTCTTTAAACATTAGTCCTTACCGGACCAATGATGCTGATTTCAGATTTTAGATCTTATACTGACTCGAAGACCGCGAGTGCATAATCTTGCAATCACAAAAGGCAAGTCCACACTTGCTCATGTCCTTTGTTTATTTTCTGTAAAGTATTTTACAAATCTAGTGTTGTTATCACCTGCATTTGAAAAAGGTCTTAAAACACTATTTTTGATAATAATGTGAACTATTGGTTAATGATCCAGGGTGATCAGCTAATCTATTAAATCTGACAGTTGGAATACCATTGTTCAGAACTATATCACCTAGGACTTAACAACCAATGTCGCCAGTGATTCTTGCCCCGTATATTACACATTGACCATGAGATTTGGAATGGGACAGAGAAGTCAGTGGTATCTTCTTCCTCTCGCATGAAGCCGAATGTGCAGGTCGTGGCTGTTATCCTCGAAGCGTGCATATTAACTGGTAATTCGTAGAGGATATGCAGCATATGGGTGGGAACCCTCATCGTCCCACGATAGTTTTGGCATCTAACGGTTTGTATAAACCATTGCCGTAAACCAATATGTGGTCATGGTGTACACCAAGGAGGCATGCGAGGTCGCGAAGGGGGCAGTGATTGGCTTGGATCATCTTCTGGGCCCCACATCATGGAATTGTGGACGGGAATAAGATGCCCGATTGTGAAACAAAGAGTTGATCTCTCATGGGTAAAGTAACGCACCTCTGCAGAGTGTAAGAACTATAACTTGTTACTCCCTGTTCCGGGAAGGAGTTGTGAATGCTGCGGGAAAGGAACTCCATGAAAGTTCTGGTAAACCCGTGAAGGCTGACGGACATAGCTTTTCAGAATAAAAGCAACCTTTGAAGAAATGTTTATGAAAACCTGCATTGCCTATGACCTATGGTCTGTGGCTGTAGATATAGTGCATCAAACACTCCTTTTCCAGTGAACTTGTTGAGTACGCTCGTACCCAAAGTATCTTCTTAACCCTTGCTAGATTCTGAAGCCATTAAGACGACGTCTACATCGAGTTATGCTCCAGGAATAATCAGCAAAAGTTAAAGCTCTTCAATGAAGTCAAGAAAGTCAACATATATACCAACTCAAGTGAAGACGAAGTTACTGATTAGAGAGGAATATAATCTCTAGCCATAGAAGCTATTTCTGTAGTGTATTGCAATAGCAGCAATGCCAGACCATTAGTTAAGATACTAGTCTTGATAGGATGATAGATTTTGAGTTATTTATTTTTGATTCTTCTTTGTTAGAAGTTTCTTTCTCTCTCTTTAACTTAGAGTGTTCTCTGGATCTTGTGTAAAGAGTGAGTTGTAACCTTTAGCCATGTATTGGACCCGCTGTGTTTCTGTTGTGCCATTCTGAGGGATGTAATACTAGTGAACGGTGTTTCATAGGTGTTATGTCAACGACTATAGTATACTACAACATGCAGTAGTATGCTGGGGTCACCGCACCATATGAGTTTAATAGTCTAGGAACTAGGTGGAGTAGGGATTTTAGGTCATGGTTCCTTTATATATGATATCATTATTCAAAGATGATATCATCAGAATTTTTTTGAGAAGATGAACCCAACAAAAGTGGTTTCACTATTTTATCAAGTACCATTGATTTATAAAGGATTTTCTAGTGAATAAAACTCTAGTTTTAGGAAATAATTCACCAGAATAGTTATGGAGTTCCAAAAATTATTTTCTTGGGTGATTAGGTAGTGTTTGATGGACTGTGAAAGGATCGTATGGGCACCTAGAGGGGGGGGGGGGGTGAATAGGTGCTACTTCAAATTTTCTTATTTTTCAAATTAGGGTTTGACAATAAGGTAAATTATCTAGATAATGCAACTAAGGTGAATTTACCTATATGACAAACATGCACAAGCTAACACACACTAAGCAAGAGCAATTAGGTAAAGTGCGGTAAAGGATAGAAGTAACTAAAGTGGTGGACGGGGAGACACAAGGATTTGTTTCCCGTAGTTCCTTCCTTTTGAGGGGAAGTACGTCTACGTTTGGAGAGGGGGTGGTATCAAACCACCTACGCCATGAAAGGCCTCCCTTGTTCTCTGATGAACCTCACCCCAACGGGATCGATCCACCTTATACTATATCGGCGACCTTCAAGGTGGAAGTCGGCACCTTTACAAGTTTGGGGCACACATCCATAACTTAATTGGAGGCTCCCAAATACAAGAAAGCTGTCAAGACAATCAAAGACAAGCTTGTAAGAACCAAAACTAGAACTAGGGTTTCCAAGAAAACACTAGAGAAAGGGGCCCTCAAGTGAATTAGGGGGAAATGAAGATCTCTTTTGGTGAAGTAGTAGATCAAGGCCTCCTCCTTCGATTCCCCAAAGATCAAGGACTTTGGGTGGTGGATTGAAGAGATCTTGTAGATTTGGTGGCTCTAATGGTGGTCTTGACTTGAATGCAAATGAGCAGCTTGTCCCAAGGTAGGTGGAGGGGTATTTATACCCCTTGGAGAAATCTGGCCGTTGGAGCAATAAATGCACCGGTACTACCGGTACTCAAGCGGTAGTATCGGTTGCAAGCAGTACTACCGGTCCAGTACTAGACCAGGTACCGGAGAAGCTTCACTTGGTCAAGCCTGCTTCAGGTTTGCCCAGTACCCCCAAGCGGTAGTACCGGTCAGTAGAACCGGTACTACCGGTCAGGGCGGTAGTGCCGGTCCCAAGTACCGGTGGGTACTGTGCGAGAGGGGAAGGGCTGGTCCTTCCTCAGTACTGCCCGGTACTGCTGAGCGGTACTACCGTGTCCAAGTGGTAGTACTGCTTGATACAAGCGGTACTACCGGTTGGAGCGGTAGTGCCGCTCCGCGGTACCGGGTGGTAGTGTAACACCCTCGGAATCGGCCCTATGCAAGTTTTAGCGAAAACCCGCCAAACCCGCATAGAAACGATTCGAAGGTGCCCACCAGGCACTTGCGTGCGGGTGGAAATCAAAGTAATAACATTACACAACAGTCCTCGATGGGACCCACAGAACAGATATATACAACAGCGACTCGAAGAGTCAAGAATACAGATATAATATACAAAGATCCAAATCACCTTGAAAATGAAAGAGCGTCCGTCTACGGACAAGATGCAAATGGGGCTAAGAGCCCTGAAGAATAACCAATGGCGTCCATAACCCTGCCCAGGCCAAGCCGGAAGGGTAACCCTGCTAACGGCGTCGATCTCAAAACCTGCTTAAACAAAAGGGGTGCCGACAAAGGGCAAAGGAAAAAGAGGAGCGTCAGTACTGAGGCCAGTACACGGCGAGACTAGAATTCGGCGGTCCTCGCCTACAAAGGTATGGTGGACTGAGCGGCAGCGGCAGCATGCACTAAACAACCTATAGAGACTCGATACAACTGGCGACTATCTGAGAGGGGTGAGAAAGACCTATCCGGAACCAGCGTGATACTAACACCAAACAAACCCATCCTGGCATTCCCCCTCGAGACCAAACGAGGAAGTCAACCGAGGAACTCACACAGTTGGCAGTTTTATTTATTTAGTTTTCGTTGCAGCAATTACTAGTCAGGTATAGATAATCATCCTGATAAATAAACAGTGGGCACTTTTAGTTAATCATTCCGTTATAGTGGCAACACTTACTAGTCAGATACAATTAGCATGAGATAACCCCAAAACCCAGCAGTTGTTGGTACTTTTATTGAGCCATTCCGTTGTAGTGAAGCTGATTACTAGTCATATCGGATACAAGTCAATTTATAACAGTAAACTTTAGTTATAGTTGTCTATGATCAAGCACTGTGCTCCAAGTCGTCCATAACCGCGGACACGGCTTCTCGAAAAGATTTAACCCTGCAGGGGTGCACCAAAGTATCCACAAGCACTTCGACCCTTTTTGCCAGATCAGTTAACATACACCCATCGGTATGTCGGCGGGGCCTAAGTCACGACGTTCCCAGACCCAAAGCAAGTACGTGGGGGCCACCCCACCAAGTCGACACCCGCAACGAAGTCGGCCGGTCTCCGAGACGGACTGGGGTTTGGGCAAACGGCTGTGAACGACAGCAAATCCCCAAACGGGGACTGTCGACACCGCGAAACGTGGCCCGATCCTAAACAATACAGTGTGCAGTACCTCGCACAAACGTAATAAAGCAGTAAACATGGCATAAGTACAGGATAATAAATAAAGCCCCAAACTACTTTGTGGCCCCCAGTACAATACTTTGAAATCAGGTAATAATCCATGGGGGGCCCATATCTCCCCACCTGTGGTTAGCGCGCTCGATCTCGGAACAGGTGTCAAGAACTTGGGTCCTACGGGACACAAGTGGGCGGTCGGAAACCAAATCTTACCTATCACCCACCGATGCCTCTGCTTAATTCAATTTTAGTTGTTAAACAGTAATTAAAGTGAACGATAAGTAAACCATGATCATCTCCAACATTGGACATGCGGCACTTCTCCAACAACTGTGGTACTTGACGACACGCAACAGCACTTGAGCAAGCGACTACGACGCGCAAGTCCAACTATCTACCAAACAACAGGTAATAGGAGGTGGCCATGGCAATATAGGGCTGCAAGGGATATCACGGATACGGAAACTAGAGCATCGCAACACAGATAGCAATAGATCAACAGGAAGGAAGTAAATACTATAAAAGTAAGATGGGTAGAAAGGGGGAGATGCTCGCCTGAAAACATTGTCGAAGGGTTCATCCGAAGATCGGGGCGAAGCTCACATCAACTCAACGGCCTTATCCGCGAAGAAGCAAAACACTAGAAGAAACACCGGATGCAATATTTAATGCTACGGCAAAAGATCGGCATGATGCATGTATGAGGTATGACATGGCAAAGGAGCGATGCAATTAGGTCATATTAAGCGGAACCGGGGTCCCGACAATTAATTAGGCGGTTCAAGTTGTTTAGATACCCCGCAATTTAAATGTTGTTTAGCAAGGCAGAAGATGGCACCGGTTCGCTACACATGTTTAAATGAGGCCAATATAGGGCTAGATTTGCCCGCATATGGGCCCCATATTTAATTAAGGTGGATCGGCATAAGGCCCCCAAACCACAGACAAGATGCATGCAAGTATGACAATTTTATATGCAACAATTAATATCATTTTAAAATAGGGCTCGAGAAAAGGGGCACACATTAGGGGTTCTCGACGAACTTGGGGTTCCGGGGTTCGGGGTCGGTCTCGGGGTTCGGATCTGGGGTGCGGGGTTCGACGGAAGCGTTCTCGGATATCGGGGTAGTTCTGGTCGCGTCCGGAAAGCAGGACTTGGGTCGCTGTCGGGGGCGCATCGGTCTCGCCTTGTATGGTGTCGTTCTTGTCGCATGCAGATCTTGTCGCATTCGCGGTCCTCGAGTCATGTTGTCGGTCATGGCGATCTTTGCGTTTCCCCGGTTCGGGTCTTGGCGTCCGAGGGTAGATCTTGGCGTGTCGAGGGTCCGGTCTCCGGTACATCGGGATCGGTCTTCGGGGAACTTTCCGATCCATGCCGGAGATCTTGGAAGCAGGCATCGTCGCGTCGAGGGCCTCAGGGTTCGCCGTCGGTGGCCTTCGGGTTCGTTCTCAGGTCCCTGTAGGTGATCACCGGGTTCCGATGAAGATCTTGGCGAGGCGAACTTGGGGGGGGGGGGTTTCGGGGTTCGATTGCCGGTGCCGATCTTGTTGTTTCCACACCCAACACTTGGCACCAACTTGGTACTACATCGGGATCCTGCACGGTGGAGGCGGATGGCATCGGCGCCGACGGGGTGGGTCTCGCGGGCAGGTGGGTCCAGGCGGGCCGGCTGCTGCGCGTGGACAGGGTAGGCGAGGAGCCCGGGTCGGCGACGAGCTCGGGCCGAGGTGCGGAGGCGGTCGACGGCGGCGCGGGGCGAGCCGGCGAGGGGGACGGAGGCGAGCTCCATGGGGCCGTCGACCTGGATGCGGGCTCCGGCGAGGTTGAGGGGGTGGTGCAGGCGCTGCAGGGAGGCCGAGGGCGCGGCCGACGGAGAGGCGGTCGCCGGCGGCGGAGACGCTCGGGCCGCGGGGCTGCAGGAGGGCGGACGGGGCGCAGGAGGTGGCGGCGCCGGCGTGCGCGAGCGGAGGAGGACCGCTGGAGGGGCGGCGAACGCGGTGGGGGCGGTTGGAGGAGAGCCGGGCGGAGGAGGGGCGCGTGCTGGCGGCGCGGGGCGGAGGCGTTGGGGCGACTGGGGACGCGGGCGCCGGCGGCGGTGGTTCTCGGGGGAGGACGAGGCGAGGCGCGGCCCAGGCGGCGGAGGGGCGCGGTCGGCTGGCAGACGGAGGAGCACGCGGGGCGGGGTCGACGGGGGTCACGGCCCAGCGAGGGGCGGCGACACCGGGGAGGTGGGGAGGTGCTCGCGGGGCCGCTCGGGGAAGGGGCGAGGCCGCGGAGGCGCACGGAGGCGGGGAGCACGGCGGAGGCGAGCGCCGGCGTCGGGGCTTGGGCTAGCGCGGGTGGAGGCGGGCCGGCTCGGGGGGCGTGGGTGCTCGCGGTGAAGGAGAGGAGGGCTTGGCGGCGCCGGGCGGTTGCAGAAGCTGGAGGGAGGGGCGGCGCCGCGTCGGGGGAAGAAAGAGGAGGAGGGAGGTGGGGCGCGCCAGAGTGGGGCCGGGGGCGTGGAATTCTGGGCAGGGGCGGGCCAGGCGTGTGGGGCCCAGGCGGGGCTGGCGTGTGGGTGCGTGTGTGCTTGTGTGGGGGAGAGAGAGGAGAGAGAGGGGGGTAGGGGTGTGTGTGGGTTGTTCAGGGGGTGACGTGGCAGATTTTAATTGGGGGGGGGGGAAGAGAGGGGAGCTGAGGTGGCGGGCTGCTACTGGGTGGGGTGAGGTGGAGGGAGGGTGTGGGTAGATAGGTGGGTAGCTGTAGGATTTGTTGGGGTGTTCAGGTGGGCCGATTTTAAATCCTGGGGGTGGCCGTTCGGGTCAAAACGGCCCGTGCGACTGCCCCCGCTAAAAATAACTTAATATTTTATTTCTTTAATTGGACCGTTTGCAATTCGATAGCAACAAAACAAAATAATCCGGAGACCCGGGTTTTGGCGTTTGAATAAAGATGGGACGTTTTAGAAAACAAAACGGGCTTTGCGAAAAATAGTTTTGACAAACAACATATGATGATGACGATGCAATGCACAAATTCAACGCGATTTTCTAGTAGTGGTTTTTGCGGGATGCCACAATTCGACACCACTAACAATGGATCTCGCCCTCGAGATCCGCCTCATGGTACCGGAAGGAAGGTCGGCGATCTGCGTCTTCTCGCTTCGTGTAGATCTTCGCGACACCCCTAACAAGGGTTGTTGTCCGTGATCGTCAAGAGAACACTCCGGAAAACAACGGACGAAGTTAAAGGTAAGGCCACCTCTAACTTTCATGGACGGGGTAAAATTGCATCGATCCACCATTCAATATACAAAGCAAATGATAAGAGTAGTGGTATGGTCGCGACTCCATCCCGCACTCAAAGCATTACTCTGTACACGAATAGAAAGATTATGCAACCAACCCTCGGATTCAGACTGAAGATCTCGACAAGCGAGGTTCGGATCAAAGGAGGGATGCAGACTCTGCATCGGATCTGGCGTAGAGGATGTCGTCGCGTCGGAAACACCGGAAGGCACAAACAAGGAACAAAGAATGGTACCACAGTAGACGAACTCCTCAGGCAGCATGAACATCGGATGACAGAACACCGTTACCAAAGGAGGAAGCGAAACCCTGAAGGTACGACGGAACCCAACCACGAGAAATCCTGGACTCGAAGAGAGAGAAGAGAGCGGATTCAAAACACGCAGAGGTGAGAGGAGAGCAGCAGAGGGTAAGGAGTAAAATCAGACCTAATCAGAACTATCCAACCGATTTTGCAAAATAGTTTGGACACTCTACTTCGGCCGTTAGCTAGGTTATCCTACAGGCTGGACTTGTGGGGTATCGCAACTGCTGGGCTCTGATACCACTCTGTAACACCCTCGGAATCGGCCCTATGCAAGTTTTAGCGAAAACCCGCCAAACCCGCATAGAAACGATTCGAAGGTGCCCACCAGGCACTTGCGTGCGGGTGGAAATCAAAGTAATAACATTACACAACAGTCCTCGATGGGACCCACAGAACAGATATATACAACAGCGACTCGAAGAGTCAAGAATACAGATATAATATACAAAGATCCAAATCACCTTGAAAATGAAAGAGCGTCCGTCTACGGACAAGATGCAAATGGGGCTAAGAGCCCTGAAGAATAACCAATGGCGTCCATAACCCTGCCCAGGCCAAGCCGGAAGGGTAACCCTGCTAACGGCGTCGATCTCAAAACCTGCTTAAACAAAAGGGGTGCCGACAAAGGGCAAAGGAAAAAGAGGAGCGTCAGTACTGAGGCCAGTACACGGCGAGACTAGAATTCGGCGGTCCTCGCCTACAAAGGTATGGTGGACTGAGCGGCAGTGGCAGCATGCACTAAACAACCTATAGAGACTCGATACAACTGGCGACTATCTGAGAGGGGTGAGAAAGACCTATCCGGAACCAGCGTGATACTAACACCAAACAAACCCATCCTGGCATTCCCCCTCGAGACCAAACGAGGAAGTCAACCGAGGAACTCACACAGTTGGCAGTTTTATTTATTTAGTTTTCGTTGCAGCAATTACTAGTCAGGTATAGATAATCATCCTGATAAATAAACAGTGGGCACTTTTAGTTAATCATTCCGTTATAGTGGCAACACTTACTAGTCAGATACAATTAGCATGAGATAACCCCAAAACCCAGCAGTTGTTGGTACTTTTATTGAGCCATTCCGTTGTAGTGAAGCTGATTACTAGTCATATCGGATACAAGTCAATTTATAACAGTAAACTTTAGTTATAGTTGTCTATGATCAAGCACTGTGCTCCAAGTCGTCCATAACCGCGGACACGGCTTCTCGAAAAGATTTAACCCTGCAGGGGTGCACCAAAGTATCCACAAGCACTTCGACCCTTTTTGCCAGATCAGTTAACATACACCCATCGGTATGTCGGCGGGGCCTAAGTCACGACGTTCCCAGACCCAAAGCAAGTACGTGGGGGCCACCCCACCAAGTCGACACCCGCAACGAAGTCGGCCGGTCTCCGAGACGGACTGGGGTTTGGGCAAACGGCTGTGAACGACAGCAAATCCCCAAACGGGGACTGTCGACACCGCGAAACGTGGCCCGATCCTAAACAATACAGTGTGCAGTACCTCGCACAAACGTAATAAAGCAGTAAACATGGCATAAGTACAGGATAATAAATAAAGCCCCAAACTACTTTGTGGCCCCCAGTACAATACTTTGAAATCAGGTAATAATCCATGGGGGGCCCATATCTCCCCACCTGTGGTTAGCGCGCTCGATCTCGGAACAGGTGTCAAGAACTTGGGTCCTACGGGACACAAGTGGGCGGTCGGAAACCAAATCTTACCTATCACCCACCGATGCCTCTGCTTAATTCAATTTTAGTTGTTAAACAGTAATTAAAGTGAACGATAAGTAAACCATGATCATCTCCAACATTGGACATGCGGCACTTCTCCAACAACTGTGGTACTTGACGACACGCAACAGCACTTGAGCAAGCGACTACGACGCGCAAGTCCAACTATCTACCAAACAACAGGTAATAGGAGGTGGCCATGGCAATATAGGGCTGCAAGGGATATCACGGATACGGAAACTAGAGCATCGCAACACAGATAGCAATAGATCAACAGGAAGGAAGTAAATACTATAAAAGTAAGATGGGTAGAAAGGGGGAGATGCTCGCCTGAAAACATTGTCGAAGGGTTCATCCGAAGATCGGGGCGAAGCTCACATCAACTCAACGGCCTTATCCGCGAAGAAGCAAAACACTAGAAGAAACACCGGATGCAATATTTAATGCTACGGCAAAAGATCGGCATGATGCATGTATGAGGTATGACATGGCAAAGGAGCGATGCAATTAGGTCATATTAAGCGGAACCGGGGTCCCGACAATTAATTAGGCGGTTCAAGTTGTTTAGATACCCCGCAATTTAAATGTTGTTTAGCAAGGCAGAAGATGGCACCGGTTCGCTACACATGTTTAAATGAGGCCAATATAGGGCTAGATTTGCCCGCATATGGGCCCCATATTTAATTAAGGTGGATCGGCATAAGGCCCCCAAACCACAGACAAGATGCATGCAAGTATGACAATTTTATATGCAACAATTAATATCATTTTAAAATAGGGCTCGAGAAAAGGGGCACACATTAGGGGTTCTCGACGAACTTGGGGTTCCGGGGTTCGGGGTCGGTCTCGGGGTTCGGATCTGGGGTGCGGGGTTCGACGGAAGCGTTCTCGGATATCGGGGTAGTTCTGGTCGCGTCCGGAAAGCAGGACTTGGGTCGCTGTCGGGGGCGCATCGGTCTCGCCTTGTATGGTGCCGATCTTGTTGTTTCCACACCCAACACTTGGCACCAACTTGGTACTACATCGGGATCCTGCACGGTGGAGGCGGATGGCATCGGCGCCGACGGGGTGGGTCCCGCGGGCAGGTGGGTCCAGGCGGGCCGGCTGCTGCGCGTGGACAGGGTAGGCGAGGAGCCCGGGTCGGCGACGAGCTCGGGCCGAGGTGCGGAGGCGGTCGATGGCGGCGCGGGGCGAGCCGGCGAGAGGGACGGAGGCGAGCTCCATGGGGCCGTCGACCTGGATGCGGGCTCCGGCGAGGTTGAGGGGGTGGTGCAGGCGCTGCAGGGAGGCCGAGGGCGCGGCCGACGGAGAGGCGGTCGCCGGCGGCGGAGACGCTCGGGCCGCGGGGCTGTAGGAGGGCGGACGGGGCGCATGAGGTGGCGGCGCCGGCGTGCACGAGCGGAGGAGGACCGCTGGAGGGGCGGCGAACGCGGTGGGGGCGGTTGGAGGAGAGCCGGGCGGAGGAGGGGCGCGTGCTGGCGGCGCGGGGCGGAGGCGTTGGGGCGACTAGGGACGCGGGCGCCGGCGGCGGTGGTTCTCGGGGGAGGACGAGGCGAGGCGCGGCCCAGGCGGCGTAGGGGCGCGGTCGGCTGGCAGACGGAGGAGCACGCGGGGCGGGGTCGACGGGGGTCACGGCCCAGCGAGGGGCGGCGACGCCGGGGAGGTGGGGAGGTGCTCGCGGGGCCGCTCGGGGAAGGGGCGAGGCCGCGGAGGCGCACGGAGGCGGGGAGCACGGCGGAGGCGAGCGCCGACGTCGGGGCTTGGGCTAGCGCGGGTGGAGGCGGGCCGGCTCGGGGGGCGTGGGTGCTCGCGGTGAAGGAGAGGAGGGCTTGGCGGCGCCGGGCGGTTGCAGAAGCTGGAGGGAGGGGCGGCGCCGCGTCGGGGGAAGAAAGAGGAGGAGGGAGGCGGGGCGCGCCAGAGTGGGGCCGGGGGCGTGGAATTCTGGGCAGGGGCGGGCCAGGCGTGTGGGGCCCAGGCGGGGCTGGCGTGTGGGTGCGTGTGTGCTTGTGTGGGGGAGAGAGAGGAGAGAGAGGGGGGCAGGGGTGTGTGTGGGTTGTTCAGGGGGTGACGTGGCAGATTTTAATTGGGGGGGGGGGGGGGGGAAGAGAGGGGAGCTGAGGTGGCGGGCTGCTACTGGGTGGGGTGAGGTGGAGGGAGGGTGTGGGTAGATAGGTGGGTAGCTATAGGATTTGTTGGGGTGTTCAGGTGGGCCGATTTTAAATCCTGGGGGTGGCCGTTCGGGTCGAAACGGCCCGTGCGACTGCCCCCGCTAAAAATAACTTAATATTTTATTTCTTTAATTGGACCGTTTGCAATTCGATAGCAACAAAACAAAATAATCCGGAGACCCGGGTTTTGGCGTTTGAATAAAGATGGGACGTTTTAGAAAACAAAACGGGCTTTGCGAAAAATAGTTTTGACAAACAACATATTATGATGACGATGCAATGCACAAATTCAACGCGATTTTCTAGTAGTGGTTTTTGCGGGATGCCACAGGTAGTGAGGAAAAACCACACCTCCCAACCTTGCATGGGTCCAACCGGTACTAGGGGCGGTAGTACCGGTGCCAAGCGGTAGTACTAGTCATTTTTCCGGTACTACAGGTTGGCACAGAGACTTTTGTCAAGGGCAAATGGGCAAGGCAATATTTGTGCCACAATCTAAAAAACCTATGATACATTTAGCGCACGATTAGACGGATAAGTGTGTTGTTATCAAACATCAAAATCACAAGGATATGAAATGCTCTTTCAATCTCCCCCTTTTTGGTGTTTGATGACAACACACCTTTGCAAGATGATTTTATGAAGATACTCATGGCATTTGTAAAATAGAGACGGGGCTCCCCCTAGATGAGTAGAATCAAACCTCCCCCTCTATTATACAAACCCAACATAAGTGCACAAATATAGATACTAGCATTTGAAACCATACCTTTGCACAATAACTTGCGATGAGAAATATATTGACAATGGATAACGCATATCATCACAAGATGGATCCATGACATAAACCACATAGTCTCACAAGATGGATCCATGACATAACCACATAGTCTAAAAAATACATAGAGTTCACACATAAAATAGAAGTTCACACAATAAATATGAGGAAATCAAAGTTCACAAGCAATAAAAGGATCAAAGTAAGAACGAGCCTGTGACTTCCCATGCAACACCCGTGCCTAAGGTGCAACTTCTCCCCCTTTGGCATCAAGACGCCAAAAAGGGACAAGCACAAGACTAACGCCCCGACAGTCTATCCTCCTCCTCATCATCAAAGTCCTCCTCATAGGGGGGTGGAGCACGGTGCGAGGAAGAGACATCATCGTCCCAATGGTTGTGCTGAGAGATCCACTGGTCTTCAGGGGTGATTTTGTTCTCGGACCCCTCGGAGACGGTCAAACCTTGGGCTGCCATCATGTACTTCTACCGAGCACTAGCTTTCTTGCCATACACATGCGCCTCATACATGCGCTTCTAGTTGTCAACTTGGAAGCAGAAAATCTTCTTGAGCTTGGCCTCCATCCTCTTGGCCCAAGAGGGCTTGGCATTCTTGCGGCGGGAGACAACATAGTCTGTGTCACGACCACTGTCAGCATCCTCAGAGTCATCCTCTTCATCCTCCTCTGCCACAACATGGGGTTTAGCATGCTTCTTGATCTTGAGTGCCTTGGACCGGTGCACAATGAGAAGACGCGTGGATAGTGTCCTAGCAATGGGAGGGTACTTGGAAACAATAAGGGCCATGATGTATGGAGCAAATGGTGGAACCCTCCAAGAGTGTGCAGCAGCAACCATCTCATTCCAAATATAATCTATCACATCAAGAGCAGTACCCGAGTCGCGGTTGAGGAAGGTGTTGAACAACAAATCAATAGCAAAACCATGTATCTCATCCTTGTTGCCCGCACGAGGAGCAACAGTCTCACGGAAAATGCGGTGGAGAATATCATACGTGGGGAGAAGATCCTTGATCTTGCCAGCAACCCCGCGACCTTGGATATAAAGAGGTGTAAGGACATCCTTCTTGGAGGGGTGATCCCGCAAGTGGCAGCGGAAACCACAAGGAGTGTCATGGCCACGGTATTCATACCCCAGTATTGCAGCAAACTCAGCAAGTGTGGCTTCCTTGAATACACCTTGAGTCATCCAAGTGATCTTCCGAGTGCTGCCAGTGTGGAAATGAGCAGTGGCATAGAACTGTGCAATGAGGAGTGGCTCGTAGTCATACTGGAACTCCATGATCGGGAACAAGCCAAGGTTAGAGCACATTTCCTTAGCTTCAGCAAAATAGTCAAGGTTCTTGTTGATGTGTTCCATGTCAATCCACAGCTGAGGCACCACCATCTGAATATTTGTCATAAGAACTTCATGATAGATGCGCTCTTGGAAATCATTGTAAAACAGACTGTCTTCCCTGTCCTCGTCACGGTTGCGGGAGTATGCATTGTCAATCCTCAAAGCCCGAAACTCAGACTCAGAAATGTCAGACAGTTTCCTTGGCCCTGATGGCCCTGAGCTATAACTCTTGGTGCACCCCGAGGAAGGAGGGCGAGAAGGGGGAGCGCTGCCACGCCCAGCAGAGCGCTTGGTGACCCCCTCACGACCCCAACGAGTAGCAGGCAACTTCGAACGACGTCTCGGCTGTGGCATAACTTCATCGTCGGACTCCGTCTCTTCCTCAACAATCTCACGACTAGCTTTGTAGCGCTTACGTGCACCCTTAGAACCACCTGCATCTGTGAAAGCACGAGGGAGAACAACAAGGGGGTAAGGGCACAAGAATCACAAAGGAACAAAGAAGAATCCAAGATTTAGCAGAAAAGTTGAGGTCAGTTGGGACCGGTACTACCGGACCTGACAACCGGTAGTACCGCCTGCGAGTGGTAGTACCAGAAAATATTACGGTACTACTGGTCGAACGGTATAGGTTCATCGGATCTGGTAGAAAACGAACCAAAATTGACTTCAACAATCTGTAAACTATCGATTCTACTAGGTAACAAGGGAAGTATGGCAGTACAACCTCACAAAATGTCAATTTCTTCACAAATCTAAGCAAAACCTAGATCCGATGAGGAAATTAAAATTGAGAGAAAAAGGGCGGTTGTACCGGGATCCATGGTAGTGGAGAAGGAGTGGGAGTCCGCAAGGAGTCCAAATCCAAGGAGGATTCGGGGAGAGGAGGGTGTGGGAAGATTCCGGCGGCGTCACGGGCTCCGGGCGGCGGCGGTGGTTTGTGTGGAGGGCGTGGGGAAGAATATTTCACTAAGGGGTGCCTCCCCATGCGCAACCAATATATACCAAAAAAAGCCGACCGGTCGTACCGGTGCAACAACCGGTAGGACCGGTGACCGGTAGTACCGGGTATGTGGGCGGTAGTACCACTCCTAGAGCAGTTTCCAGGAATCGACCTGGAAACCACCCAGGTCCGGTAGTACCGCACATATAACCGGTAGTACCAGTCCCACCTGATTCCATAGCCAGGGAAAATGAGGGATTCTTGTGCGGATTTGAAGAGGGTTTTTTCGAGGGAGTAGAAAGGATTGGGTTAAGATAATTGCACTGGGAAGCACATGCACTCTAAAAATCGAGATAAATATGTCAAAAACCAAAATAGATTGCATGATACTAAGATCAATGAAACAACTCAAAGGATGACAAACACGAGTAACTCAAAATAGAGAGGGCGATGGCCTAGGCCACCATATATGAGTATACTCGGCTTGGCACCACGAAGATATATCCTGGGTCCATTACCGAAACTCATCATTTAAGCTCACATATCACAAAATGATATTAAGAGGAATGATTTTTATTGCTTTGGGCATAATGGGGGGAGGATAGTCCAATAAATTAGGACCACACTCCCCCTATATCTATGTCTGCACCTAAACCAAATATGGGTCAAATCATAGGTGAGAATGCAAGATAATCAAGTTAAGATCCTTGAATCTACGATATTTAGTTCATTCCTCAAATAGCAAAACCTTGCTTCATCAAGTGGCTTCGTGAAGATATCGGCAAGTTGATCTTTGGTTGACACATATGATAGATCAATATCACCTCGAGCAACATGATCTCTAATGAAGTGATGGCGAATCTCAATATGCTTTGTCCTTGTGTGATCCACCGGGTTGTAGGCAATCTTGATGGCACTTTCATTGTCACATAGAAGAGGCACTTTGTCACAATGGACACCGTATTCCTTTAAAGTTTGCCTCATCCATAGCAATTGGGTGCAAGCACTAGCAGCTGCCACATACTCGGCTTTGGCGGTGGAGAGAGATATAAAATTTGCTTCTTAGAAGACCAACATACCAAGGACCTACCAAGGAATTGGCAAGCCCCGGATGTTGATTTTCTATCGTCCTTATCACCCGCCCAATCCGAATCCGCGTATCCACAAAGAGCAAATGTTGAGCCTCGAGGATACCAAAGACCATAAAATGGGGTATGAACTAAATATCGAAAGATTATCTTGACTGCCATCAAATGGCTTTCTTTAGGAGCCGCTTGATATCTTGCACACACACCTACACTCAACACAATATTGGGTCTAGATGCATAAAGGTAAAGCAAAGAACCAATCATAGACCGGTATACCTTTTGATCCACATCTTTACCATTTGGATTTTGTTATAGATGAGTCTTTGTAGCCATGGGAGTAGGAGCTCCATTTAAATCTTGCATTTTGAATCTCTTGAGCATATCTTGAGTATACTTGGCTTGATTGAAGAATGTCCCTCCTCTAACTTGCTTGATCTCAAAACCAATAAATACTCCCAACTCCCCCATCAAAGACATCCAGAACCTACTAGTCATAAGCTTTGAGAATTCATCATTAAAAGCTTTGTTAGATGAGCCAAAGATAATATCATCAACATATATTTGGCATACAAAAAGCTCCCCATTGAATTTCTTAGTAAAAAGAGTGGGATTGATTTTCCCAACCTCAAACCCACAGTCAAACAATAACTCTCTAAGGTTCTCATACCACGTGCGTGGGGCTTTCTTGAGCCCATAGAGCGCCTTATCAAGTTTGTAGACATGGTTTGGGAAGTTGGGGTCCTCAAATCCCGGGGGTTGCTTAACATATACAAACTCATTTAATGGACCATAAAGAAATGCACTCTCTACATCCATTTGTTGCAACTTGAAGTTATGATGTGCCGCATAAGCAAGAAGGATATGGATGGACTCAAGGCGATCCATGGGTGCATAAGTCTCTCCATAGTCAATGCCTTCAATTTGAGAATACCCTTGTGCAACCAATCTAGCCTTGTTCCTTACTATAATTCCATGATCATCTTGCTTGTTCTTGAATATCCACTCTGTTCCAATAACATTGCGGCAATCCTTTGGCTTCTCAACTAACTTTCATACTTTGTTTCTCTCAAAGTTGTTGAGCTATTTGTGCATAGCTTCTAACCAATCCGAATCTTCAAGAGCTTCCCACACTTTCTTAGGTTCAATCATGGAGATGTGTGCTTGGTGTTCACTGAACCTCTTCAATTGTGCTCTTGTGGAAATGCCTTTCCTTAGGTCATCAACTACATTTTGTAGAGAGTGGTCTCTTAATTCCAACATTCTTTCCTTTCTAGCTTCGTGACGAGCATGGATCTCCGTATTGTTTCTTGGGGGACCCTCTTCATCATTTTGGTCCTCTCCTGACCATTAAATTGACCTTGATCATCATCGGAATCATTTTCTTCATTGAGAGGCAAAGATTGACCTTGGTCTTGATCAAGTGCTCTTCAGGCATCAATTTGAGCCTATCTCAAAGCAGTTTGTACGTATCTTCCTTGAGTAATTGCCTTGGAACCACTTGACATCCTAGAGAATGAATCAAGCTCCCCTTAACTAGAGTTGTCACTATGATTATCATGTTGAGGGTCCACATCTTGTCTTTGGCTTGAGTCATTGCCCTCCTCGGTGGATGGAGCTTGCTGATGTTGTGAAGATGAGGGATCCACTTAAGTGGAGCATAGTTCTTCTCGATCCACCATAAGGGGTTCCTCAACGGGGTAGATATATCCCACACCCATTCTTCCTATGGCATCCTGAGGCATTTCATCATCTGCATCACAAGCATCAACACGCCCCCTTGGGGACCATCATATTCTTCGAAGGTCACACTACAAGATTCTATGATGGCTCCGGAGAGCTTATCATAGATTCTATAAGTGTAAGATTTGAGACCATAGCCAACAAAAATACCCTCTAATGCTTTAGACTCGAATTTAGACAAACGAACACCTTTTATGAGATAGAAACACTTACAACCGAACACCCAGAAGTAAGATATGTTGGTCTTGTTACCGGTAAGTATTTCATATGGAGTCTTGTTGATTTCTTTGTGTAGGTAGAGCTGGTTTGAAGCATGGCAAGCGGTGGAGATGGCTTCGGCCCAAAAGTTGTATGCAGATTTAAACTCCACCAACATGGTCCTAGCCATCTCAATAAGAGTCCAGTTCTTCCTTTCGGCCACACCATTTTGTTGAGGGGTGTATGCAGCAGAATATTGATGTTTTATCCCCTCATCACTAAAGAAATCATTCATGTCATGGTATTGCACGACAGATGCTACTGGGGGTAGCTTACGTAGAGGGAGCAAGGCAACGTAGGAGAATCCGGGAGCGAGATTGGCACATGATGTACCCAGGTTCACGTCCCCTCGGTGGAGGATCGCTACGTCCTGCTGTCAATCCAGTATATGATCATAGACAGGTGGACCCCGTGCCTCTTCTCACTCTCTAGCTGACAGACGGACCCCACTGCCACGCGGTCGTCTTCAACCCCGCGCCGGCCGTTTCCTCCTCCCTCAACGTCACTCTGCCGCGATTGATTCCGATTAAATTCGCGTTGATGACAGGCTTAATTCTCCCAGAGACCACGCTCTCTTAATCGCCTCGCCCTCCTCCTCATTTCCCCTCAGACTCCACGTCCTGAACGCCACCAGGCTGCTGCTATTGCACGCTCGAACCTATTCTGCCCGACGATACTCCGACAACAATTCCGGCCATCCTCCACCGCGCCTTGCCCCCTCGACCACGCTAGATTGTTCGCCATCACCCACTGCATCTCCCAGTAGTCTGTTCTTGCTCGCGCGTGCCCCCTATCATCGGCAACTACTTCGACTGAGCTCCGCCACTGTCTGCTCCAACTCCGGCGAACTCTACTGGTAATATCCAACCGCGCCGCCCTCTCTCTTTGATGCTCCGATACTTACCACTCTTCTGTGCATCTAACGGTGTTGTTTTCTTTCTCTCGCGCGCTCAGTAACGCCACCACCAATGGAACCCGTGCGTGTTCGACGACGCCGAGAACTACGACGAGGAATTCCGGCCGACTCTGTGCACCCCTTCAGCAACGACAACCGCCTTGAGCTTCCCCACGATGCCGCGAACACTGTGAGCATCTCCCCAGCCACTCTTGCTTCCTGCATCGCCAGCACCACCACCATCTGGCCGCTCCGCCGCCAGTAGCCACCGCAGCGCCGCCAGTTCTTGGCTGATACGCTGTGAGCCGTTAGATCACGATCCTATGCACACGATAGATCCACTTAACAAAGGGGTACGAGCTAATCTGCACCGTTCAGTCTCACTTAGATCCAACACAGCCCGTAGCCGATCCAAGCGAAACGGTATGGACGAATTAGAAACAGCCACGTGGACGAAGTTTGATTTAAAACAGAATTAGAATCTGATTTGGTATACAAATTTGAAAAATCCATAACTTTATTTCTACATGTCCAATTTTTGCAAATTTTATATCAATGATTCAGTGGAACAAGCCCTAGCCAACCATGCCATTTTTTTAGTAAAAAGTTTCTGTTAAATTGCTTGTTTTTGCAGAAACTTGTGTATGTTTGTTTAGGTTATAAAAATTATTCCAAAATGATTTTGAGGATAAAATCTTTTGCAAATGGAGTGTTTTGAACCTACTGACCATAGGAAACACTTTGTGGATTCAAAAATGTATTTGGAGAAACAAAAGAATGAATCTTGGATTTAAAACCAATTCTAGTCAAATAAAAATATGGTTTATTTATTAAAAATGGTTTTGGAAGAAAACCTTTGGGAAATGTTTTGTTTCAAACTCTCTGACCCCAAACACCAAGTTTTATGATTTGAAAATGTATTTTGTGAACCCTATAGATTAATGCCTTAGTAAAAACATTTCTACACCACATAAAATGATACCTTGTTTTGAAAATGGTTTATGAAGGGAAATCTTTTGCAAATGGTTTTGCCACTTTACAAAATGACCAAATGGTGTTCATAACTTACTAGAAACCACTTTTACAAATAAAAAAACCCTTTTGCATGCTTGCATGTATTGTTTTGTTTATTATTTTTATGTGATGTTTTGCTTGAATGGTAGATTGAAATATTGTTTGCTTGATTGGATTGTACTGACTTGAAGTGTGTGAACATTGCAAAGATCAAGGGTGAACTTATACTCTCTACCAAAAAGGCAAGTGATGCTTCATACTTTTGTCCCATTACTTTCACTATGCATTAGTGATTTTTCTAAGTAAAACTTGCATGGATTTTTTTGCTAAGTATAAACCATGCTATGGGAAAACCTAGTAGATGAAACCTTAGTAGAAATTTTCCTAAGTTAAGATTCCTACTACTATCAAGATTAGCTTAGCTAATAGAAAACAAGGGTGGAATATACATTCATACTATGGAAAAATTTCTAAGTCTGAGGACTTGTGTTTTTGTTTAATAAAACAACTAAGTTAATGAATCACCTGGGTGGAATGGTAATTGCTTGGTGGTTTTTGGTTGAGTGGTTACACAAGGCCCATGGCTATGGTTTACCTTGTGTATCACACTTATGGATTGCCACCCAGGAACAAAGAGATTTGAGATGTCAAATGTTGAGAAGCTTCAAGTGCAACCACTTGGCATTATGGGCTCTGCCTGGATCACATAGGTTGCTAGAACTTAGCCATTTGGACAGTTGGTGGTAGTGGGATGATAGGTTGGAACGCGTCCACTTGGTCTAAGGAAAGGCTTCTGAAAGACCTTGTCTTGGTGAAACCAAGTCTTGTGGGGAAAGTGCACCACCTCTGTAGAGTGCAAAACCTAAGTACTTAGCCATGTCCCTGGTAAAGGACAATTTGAGCATCAAGACATGGAAGCTATCAAGAATCTCATCATCCAAATTTCTAAGTTAAAATCTTGTGGTTGAACAAGGGTTAAAGGATCTTCAATCTTTTATTGGGAGATGCCTTGGGAAAGAATTTTTGTCAAGCAAAAACTTAGTGTTTTCAAATGATAAGGAAAAATCTATTTTTGAGCAATGCAAGCCTCAACTCCACTTTGCCAAATGCATATAGATGATAGACTCCACTATTCTACCATAGTATCACTTGCCAATACAATTCAAATGTATTGACCCTTGTGGCTGTAACTTGTTATGTTGCAGGTTTGTTTGATATTAGTGAAGTTGATTGATTAGGATTACAAGTCTACAACCAACATGTTTGCCTGTGGCACTTTGAAGATGAAGGACCCCATGCTTATAGAAATTTTGCTGCAATGTAATGTAATAGCCAAATGAGCTATGTAAGATGTAATAAAATTATGTTATTCCTGGTTATAAATTTGTATTATGATCTTTGTTTCTTGATATTACATCTTAACTGTGGATGCTAGCTATTGATCCAGGGACTAGCATTGTAAACACAGGGATCTCTACCTTATTAAAGGTTGGGAACCTTACAGATGGTATCAGAGCATTGTGTTGCCTGCAGGATTTGTAACCCTAGGATTGGACAAAACCCTTAGAAAATAGGAGTTGTGTTTATTCCAAAACTTATTTACAAACAATCTTGTAAACTCTTTCCTCAACCATTTTAGTTTTGATTCTACATCTCATCTATTTCAAACTTGATGGACAAAGCCTACCCCATGGCTAAATACTTCACCATGTGCAAAGGACTCTTCAACTCTAATGACTTCAACATCTTCAACTCTAATGACTTCAACATCTTCATCATTTTCACCAAGGACTTCAACCTTGGATATCACTAAGGACAAGTGAGACAAGAAATCTTGCTCAAGATTTGGAGACTAAGGAAACACAAGTTAGAAGGAGCCCATACCACTTAAAGTTTTGTGACCAAGAGTTTTTTCCAAGGAAACCATGATCTCATGCAAAAAGAATCAACCAAGAAGGATGGAAAAGATCACAAGTGAACCATATAGATGGACCACCATATTTAGTTTAAGCCAAACCCACCAACTTATGTGGTGTAACAAAAATATTTTTGGTTGCCTAAGAATATGCTTGGAAACTTGTGTTTGAAAGGAGTGTTTGTTTGTGATTGCTTGCACATTGTTTGTGTGAATTGTGAAGTGTGTGATTAGAATTGATTCCTTAGAAATCTTTTGCCTATTCTAATCCCAATTCAACCCAAATAGATGACTTCTCCAAGAGACTCCAACATCAAGGATGGTGACACCAACAACAAACAAGAGGACAACATGAGAGAACTTATAGCAACCCAAAACCAGTTGAGCCAAATGACAACTCAGCTTTTAGCCAACAACAATGGACTAGACCCAGCCATACAAAGGATTTTGAAACTTCAATCCCAATTGTTGCAAGGATTGGTTACTCAAATGATCAACATGGGAGAAAACTTTTCCCAAAGAGCTAATGACAACAAGGATGACAACGATGTTATTCTAGAAGGAACCCAAGCATGCAATATTTGTAGAGACAAGGATCATACATGCAAGGAGCATGAAGATCAATGCCCTAATTGTGAAGAAGAAATTCACGTCTCTAGTAACTGCCCCAAGAAGAGAGAAAGATTTCCCACCTTTGAGGTGAGATATGAAGAGCATGAACTAGAAGAACTCCTAGCTTTGGAGAGACCCAAAAATAAGACGAAGGACAAAAGCCAGTTGCAATGTTACAATTGCAAAGATATGGGACACTATGCCAATGAATGCCCAGAAAAGAAGAAGAGCCAAGAAGACAAACAAAAGCTAGTGAAACCCAAGATGAGGAAGGATATTAGCCAAGTGATGTGCAACCACTGCAAAGAGCTAGGACATTATGCATCATATTGTCCAGAGAAGCCACCTTAAGACCTCAACCTTATCACATGTTTCCAATGCAAAGAGCTAGGCCACTATGCAAACTTCTGTCCAGGAAAGTTACATCAAGATCCCAAGTAAGACAAGATGTAATCTAGTTGGAAATTTTTAAGGGTGGTAGTACCCTAGATGCTTTTGAGCCAACTTGTAACCCTAGCCTTCCCAAATCTCGGGACGAGATTTATTTTAAGGGTGGTAGCCTGTCACATCCCAAGATTTTCCAAATCTTGTTATGTGAAAAATAAATGAATAAAATAAAACTTTGTTGATTTTCAGGGTGAGAAGAAACTTTTTGAATCCAATTGGAACTTTCAAAACCTATTTGGATCAAATAAAATCCTAAAGGGATATAAAAAGTTAAATAAACAATAAAGTTAAAAATATTTGGAATTACTATTTTTGGATCTTTTAATAAAAGATTTGGTTTTCAAAAGAAAAATGTAGATTTATAAATAAGGATTATTTTATAGAGCCAAATTAAACCTTGGCCAAGCTTTTGAAATAAAATGTTTTGTTTTGATTAAAAGAGTAAAGGTTTATTTAAATAAAAATAAGGAGAGTTTATTACTAAACCAATTTTATTAAAATAAAGGTTTTACCATTTTAATTAAAACATCAAAACTTGTTAAATTGTTTTAAATAAGTTTTCCAAGTATTCTATATTTTCAAATAAAACCTACTGATTTGGTTTTGATAATATTTAGATTTCAAATGGAGATTTTAAATAAAACAAATCCTATTTTATTGATTAAGGTCTATTTTATTTAATTATTAAATAGATCCTAAAAAGAATAAAATTATTATTTTATTTTGGACTTTGGTTTTGTGATGTTAAACAGAACTAAACTCAATACCAAGTTTGATGGAAGTTGTTTTGATTTGGTTGTTTGATTTGTTGTTTGAATTTCAAAATCGATTTTGAAAAAGAAAAGCTATCTGTATAGAAAAAAAAATGAATCAAACCTGACCCAACCCAGCAAGCCCAGCAGCCCAACTCGCAGCCTAACTCACCCCCTCACTGCGAATCGTTTTTCACTGATGAATCAACCCGCAAAGTCGCAAACAGGTGGACCCCGTGCCTCTTCTCACTCTCTAGCTGACAGACGGACCCCACTGCCACGCGGTCGTCTTCAACCCCGCGCCGTCCGTTTCCTCCTCCCTCAACGTCGCTCTGCCACGATTGATTCCGATTAAATTTGCGTTGATGACAGGCTTAATTCTCCCAAAGACCACGCTCTCTTAATCGCCTCGCCCTCCTCCTCATTTCCCCTCAGACTCCACGCCCTGAACGCCACGAGGCTGTTGCTATTGCACGCTCAAACCTATTCTGCCCGACGATACTCCGGCAACAATTCCGGCCATCCTCCACCGCGCCTTGCCCCCTCGACCATGCTAGATTGTTCCCCATCACCCACTGCATCTCCCAGTAGTATCTTCTTGCTCGCGCGTGCCCCCCATCATCGGCAACTACTTCGACTGAGCTCCGCCACTGTCTGCTCCAACTCCGGCGAACTCTACTGGTAATATCCAACCGCGCAGCCCTCTCTCTTTGATGCTCCGATACTTACCACTCTTCTGTGCATCTAACGGTGTTGTTTTCTTTCTCTCGCGCGCTCAGTAACGCCACCACCAATGGAACCCGTGCGTGTTCGACGACGCCGAGAACTACGACGAGGAATTCCGGCCGACTCTGTGCACCCCTTCAGCAACGACAACCGCCTTGAGCTTCCCCACGACGCCGCGAACACTGTGAGCATCTCCCCAGCCACTCTTGCTTCCTGCATCGCCAGCACCACCACCATCTGGCCGCTCCGCCGCCAGTAGCCACCGCAGCGCCGCCAGTTCTTGGCTGATACGCTGTGAGCCGTTAGATCACGATCCTATGCACACGATAGATCCACTTAACAAAGGGGTACGAGCTAATCTGCACCATTCAGTCTCACTTAGATCCAACGCACCCCGTAGCCGATCCAAGCGAAACGGTATGGACGAATCAGAAACAGCCACATGGACAAAGTTTGATTTAAAATAGAATTAGAATCTGATTTGGTATACAAATTTGAAAAATCCATAACTTTAGTTCTACACGTCCAATTTTTGCAAATTTTATATCAATGGATTCAGTGGAACAAGCCCTAGCCAACCATGCCATTTGTTTAGTAAAAAGTTTCTGTTAAATTGCTTGTTTTTGCAGAAACTTGTGTATGCTTGTTTAGGTTATAAAAATTATTCCAAAATGATTTTGAGGATAAAATCTTTTGCAAATGGAGTGTTTTGAACCTACTGACCATAGGAAACACTTTGTGGATTCAAAAATGTATTTGGAGAAACAAAAGAATGAATCTTGGATTTAAAACCAATTCTAGTCAAATAAAAATATGGTTTATTTATTAAAAATGGTTTTGGAAGAAAACCTTTGGGAAATGTTTTGTTTCAAACTCTCTGACCCCAAACACCAAGTTTTATGATTTGAAAATGTATTTTGTGAATCCTATAGATTAATGCCTTAGTAAAAACATTTCTACACCACATAAAATGATACCTTATTTTGAAAATGGTTTATGAAGGGAAATCTTTTGCAAATGGTTTTGCCACTTTACAAAATGACCAAATGGTGTTACCAAATGTTCATAACTTACTAGAAACCACTTTTACAAATAAAAAAACCCTTTTTCATGCTTGCATGTATTGTTTTGTTTATTATTTTTATGTGATGTTTTGCTTGAATGGTAGATTGAAATATTGTTTGCTTGATTGAATTGTAGTGACTTGAAGTGTGTGAACATTGCAAATATCAAGGGTGAACTTATACTCTCTACCAAAAAGGCAAGTGATGCTTCATACATTTGTCCCATTACTTTCACTATGCATTAGTGATTTTTCTAAGTAAAACTTGCATGGATTTTTTTGCTAAGTATAAACCATGCTATGGGAAAACCTAGTAGATGAAACCTTAGTAGAATTTTTCCTAAGTTAAGATTCCTACTACTATCAAGATTAGCTTAGCTAATAGAAAACAAGGGTGGAATATACATTCATACTATGGAAAAATTTCTAAGTCTGAGGACTTGTGTTTTTGTTTAATAAAACAACTAAGTTAATGAATCACCTGGGTGGAATGGTAATTGCTTGGTGGTTTTTGGTTGAGTGGTTACACAAGGCCCATGGCTATGGTTTACCTTGTGTATCACACTTGTGGATTGCCACCTAGGAACAAAGAGATTTGAGATGTCAAATGTTGAGAAGCTTCAAGTGCAACCACTTGGCATTATGGGCTCTGCCTGGATCACATAGGTTGCTAGAACTTAGCCATTTGGACAGTTGGTGGTAGTGGGATGATAGGTTGGAACGCGTCCACTTGGTCTAAGGAAAGGCTTCTGAAAGATCTTGTCTTGGTGAAACCAAGTCTTGTGAGGAAAGTGCACCACCTCTACAGAGTGCAAAATCTAAGTACTTAGCCATGTCCCTGGTAAAGGACAATTTGAGCATCAAGACATGGAATCTATCAAGAATCTCATCATCCAAATTTCTAAGTTAAAATCTTGTGGTTGAACGAGGGTTAAAGGATCTTCAATCTTTGATTGGGGGATGCCTTGGGAAAGAATTTTTGTCAAGCAAAAACTTAGTGTTTTCAAATGATAAGGAAAAATCTATTTTTGAGCAATGCAAGCCTCAACTCCACTTTGCCAAATGCATATAGATGATAGACTCCACTATTCTACCATAGTATCACTTGCCAATACAATTCAAATGTATTGACCCTTGTGGCTATAACTTGTTATGTTGCAGGTTTGTTTGATATTAGTGAAGTTGATTGATTAGCATTACAAGTCTACAACCAACATGTTTGCCTGTGGCACTTTGAAGATGAAGGACCCCATGCTTATAGAAATTCTGCTGCAATGTAATGTAATAGCCAAATGAGCTATGTAAGATGTAATAAAATTATGTTATTCCTGGTTATAAAGTTGTATTATGACCTTTGTTTCTTGATATTACATCTTAACTGTGGATGCTAGCTATTGATCCAGGGACTAGCATTGTGAACACAGGGATCTCTACCTTATTAAAGGTTGGGAACCTTACTAGGACGAATCCGCGATAGCGAGTTCACGATAGGCGAGTCCGCGAGTATGGCGAGTCGCCGATCGTGGCGAGCTCGCGATGGCGAATCCCCGAGCATGGCGAGTACATGAGGGCGAGCTCATGATGGCGAGTCCCCGAGCGTGGCGAGTACGCCAGGGCGAGCTCACGATGGCGAGTCCCCGAGCGTGGCGAGTACGCGAGGGAGAATCCGTGATTGCGAGTCCCCGAGTGTGGCGAGTCTGCGATGGCGCAATGATCTTGAACCAGCCTTTTGGAGATAGGAGGATCAAGTCGAGCTCGGAAGAAACGGCAAGCGATTGAATGGGGAACAGGGAGGCGCGAGATCGTGGTTCCGTGAAGGGTTACACGTGCTGCGCCAGGCGATTAGGCATCAGGCGATTCGGCATCAGGCGTGGCGAACCGGACCATGTACTAGCAATTTGACTTCCTCCATGACTCGTTTCTCCTAACGATGTTTATATGTCAAATATCATACATGTAAAGGATTATGTTTCAAAATAATTGATCAGTAAAATAATCAATGTGTAAGATCAAATAGAGGTATGTGTGATTGGATTAGAAAAACCAGTAACGCGTGGGATCGAGCATGTTTGCGTGTGTATCACTCTGGGAGATGATTTCTTTAATCCTTTGGATAACTCTGCCTCGGTCCATCAATCACGCATGGTGTTGTACCAGATTGACTCTCGCAGCCGCAAGACATGCACACAGAAAAACACTAAGGCATTAGAAGATCAGATCTGAATAAAATATTTAGACAGTTTAAGAGATGATGGCGATTGAATCTGCAAGATGCCAGTCGCCGTGGAAAGATTTTTATGCCCCTGATCAATCTTGAAGACGTGCGCGCAGGAGGTGTTGGCGTTGATCCCGGACGTTGCAGCCGTACTCTTTTTTGATCATGCATGTATGTTGATGCCAAATTTGTGGATCCCGCCCGGATTATCATCTCCAAGCACCGCTTGTCCCACGGTGGGCGCCAACTGTCGTGGTATTGCACGGCAGATGCTACTGGGGGTAGCTTACGTAGAGGGAGCAAGGCGACATAGGAGAATCCGGGAGCGAGATTGGCACACGATGTACCCAGGTTCACGTCCCCTCGGTGGAGGATCGCTACGTCCTGCTGTCAATCCAGTATATGATCATAGATTGGTTTACAATGGATCCGTCGTAGGCGGAGGGAGAGACTAGATCTAATGAGATGTGGGAGAAGATGCCCCATGGGGGTGCCCCTAGTGGCTTTATATATGCAGCCAGTTAGGGTTTACAAGTATTTGGTGGGCTTTGTATTGAAGTCGCCGTCTTGGGCCTCCAGTCGGCGCCACTCGTCTGGCCCCAGCACGCGCTAGTCACCGTATTGGGCGAGTCGACCCGCTCTGGGCTTGGCTTCAGTCGGCTTGATCCAGCTGGCGACTCCACTTCATGGGTATACCCCGATTGGTATTCCCCCATCAATTCAAGGTGTAGTTCTTGAACTCGGTGCCGTTATCACTTCTTATAATCAACACAGAAAGATTGTATTGATGTTGAACCATGTTGATGAAGTCGATGAATGTCTTTTGGGTCTCACTCTTCAACTTGAAGAAATATACCCACAAGTATCTGTGAAAAGTCATCAACAATCACCAAGCAATATTTCTTCCCACCAAGACTTGCATGAGATGGAGGACCAAAGAGGTCCACATGGAGGAGCTCCAAGATCTTGGTTGACTTGATGCGGTTCTTAGGCTTGTGAGGAGCATCATGCATATTCCCTAGAACACATGCCCTGCAAACACGATCTTTGGCAAAGGAAACATTTTATTTTAGTCCAACAATATGGCCCTCCTTGTGGAGACTTTGAAAAGTTCTCATATTGACATGGGCTAGTCAGCGATGCCATAACCAACCCACATCGGCCTTTTCGAATAAGCACATCGCACTTGTAGTGGCTTGCACCGAATAGTCCACCACGTATAAGTCATGCCCGACATACCCAACGAAAGCGACCTTGAGAGACTTGCTCCACAAGAGGACCACAATATCAACATCAATAAATACGGCAAAGCCCATCTTTCCAAGAGCACGGACTGAAAGTAAATTGTATCCAAGGGTCTCAACAAGCATGACGTTCACGAGTGTAATGTCGTGAGCAACCACTACCTTGCCGAAACCCATTACCTTAGACTTTGACTTGTTGGCATATGTCACGGTGATTTGATCATCATTTGGCTTTAAGATCTTAACAATAGACGAGCTTCCGGTCAGATGACTCGTGCAACCACTATCAAGCACCCACTTTGACCCTCCGGAAGCATAAGTCTACAAAAGATCAAGCTAATTTTTAGGTACCCATTTTTCAGTGGGTCCTCTTTTGTTAGCAACAAGGGTCTTGGGAACCCAAATAGACCAAGCAATATAACCATCATATGGGCCAACATATTGTGCATACACATCACCATAATAATCACACATTAGAACATAGTGAGGGTTAGCACTTCCCGCAAAGTCATCATGAGACATAGTTTTACCATTTGTGGTCTTACTATCCACAATGGCCTTGTTGGTCTCTTGTGCGGGCTTGGCCTTCTTCTTGTTGTTGTTGTTCTTCTTCTTAGTTTTGGAGACAAAACCAATGCCCCCCTTATACAATAAGGTGGAGTCCCCTGTGTTTACAATGCTAGTCCCTGGATCAATAGCTAGCATCCACAGTTTAGATGTAATATCAAGAAACAAAGGTCATAATATAACTTTATAACCCGGAAGAACATAATTTTATTACATCATACATAGCTCATTTGGCTATTACATTACATTGCAGCGGAATAACTATAGTCATGGGTCCTTCATCTTCAAAGTGCCACAGGAAGATGTTGGTTGTAGACTTTGTAATCCTAATCAATCAATCTTCCCTAAAAAAACAATCAAACCTGCAACATTACAAGTTACAGCCACAAGGGTCAATACATTTGAATTGTATTGGCAAGCTTCACTACTATGTATAACATGAGTGGATCCTATCTTTACATGCAATTTTGGCTAAGTAGAGTTTAAGGCTTATTTGCATAAAGCAAAATTTATCCTATCTTTTCATAAATGGTTTTGGTCCTTTGTTAAATCTCCTTTTCAAGTTCCTTGAACTCCTTGGTAGAAACTCAAGTGTTCAAGTCCTTGTCAAAATCTCTTGAGCTACTTGGTAACCCCAAGTGCAACAAGTTTTATCAAAATCTCATGAGTTCCTTGGTAACCCCAAGTGTTCATGTATTCAACAAAATCTCTTGAGTTCCTTGGTAACCCCAAGTTCATCAAGTTCTGTCAAAGTCTCTTGAGCTCCTTGGTAACCCCAAGTGCATCAAGTCTTTAAAAGTTTTCTTTGAGAAATTAGAATGTCGAGATCTCCCATAGCTTCAAACTTTAGTTGCTCAGTATTGTCCATAACCAGGGACACGGCTAAGTACTTAGATTTTATTATCTTCTGCAGAAGGAGTACACTTTACCCACATGTCACAATCCCATCCTTTTGCCACCAGTGGCCACTGGATTAGCACTCACCAAGATGGAGTACTGGCAGATTGAGAATGTGACGAAGTCTTTCCAAAGGGTCCTCCCATACACCATTGCTAGCTTGTCTTCAGCACCCATGAAGCATTCCAGATCCCCATGTCCAGTAAACTGAAGACAATGTATGGGTCTTCCCAATGTAGTTGACTAAGCCAGAGCCATAATAGCATGTGGTTGCACACGAAAGCCACAATTGGATAAACATGTTCAATCTCTAAGTTTCCTGGGTGGTTTCCTTTGGAGCACAACACAAAGAGATTGCCATAGACATGGTTCCTTTTGTTGCCACCTTCTCCAATACTCAAAGTATCCTTGGCCACCCAGGTGGTTCATTGAGTCCTTGTTTTATTATATAAAATCACAAGTCCTTTTCTCAACTTCATAAAATCTCAACATGTATCTCTTTTCAAAATATAGCATGGCTAAGCATGTAACAACTACATATTTTCACTAAGGAGTGTATAGGGAATCCTATTAGGATTTAGCATAGCATAAGTATAGAAATTCTTTTCATGCATGTTTTCAAAATCCACTAAGTATAAGGAAAATAGTAGGACTTTTAGATGATAGTGTAACTTGCCTTTTTGGAAGGGAATGGTGGTTCACTCCTTGATCTTGCTAGTCTCACACTTTTCTAATTTCACTACAATCAATCAAGCAACACCAAAATCAACTAGCATTCCAAATAATCAATCAAACAACAATTCACACACACAAAACAATGGGATCTAAGATTTAAGTCATGCTTGTGAGCATGCAAAGGATAGTTCTATTTGTAAAGATGGTCTTCACTAGGCTTCTAAACTTTGTAAGGTACAAAGTGGTCATTTTCCAAAGTGGCAAAGTCATTTGCAAAAGGGTTTTGGTCCATAAACCATTTTTAAAACTAATCATCATTTTATGTGGTGGAAGATATTTCTATCAAGGCAAAACTTTATGTTTTTCACCAAATGAGTTGCTATTGCAAAACTTGGTGTTTTGGGTCAGTAGGTTTGGTCCAAACCATTTCCCAAAGTTTTTACTCCAAAACCATTTTCATAATAAAATCAATAATTTTATTTGGCTAGAAAATGGCTAAGTCAAATAATCCATCCTAAATTTTACCAAATTCATTTTCAAAACCATGGGTTGGTTCCTAGGGTCAGTAAGTTCACCATCCACTGTTTTGCCAAGGTTTCAAACTCAAAAACATTTTTGAATCATTTTTCTAGTCTTAATAGGCATACAAAAGTTTCTGCAAAAACAAACAAACTAACAGATACTATTTGCTAAACAAATTCCATGGTTGGCTAGGGTTTGTTTCACTGATTCCAATGGTATAAAGTTTGCAATTTTTGGACGTGTGGATCAAAAGTTACACAGGTTTGAAATTTACATTCTATTCTGATTTCAATTCTGTTTTTAAACGAAATTAGTGACACGCGGCACTGTCTAATTGGACGGTACCGGTTCGGCCGGATCGACAACGTGGACCGCAGGATCTAAAGGAAAACATGCGGCGCAGGATCGATCTTACCCCTTCGATAAGTCAATCAGTCGTGTGCATCGGATCTAGATCGGACAGCTCCTACTGACTTGCCAAAAGCTGGCGGCGCTAGGACAACGGCGAGCGGCGGAGCGGCCAGATAGTGGCGGCGCTGGCGAGGCAGGAAGCGAAAAAGGGAGGGAGTAAGCTTACCAGAATCGCGAGGATGTGGTGATTCTCAAAGTGTGGTCGACGTGGCAGGGGGCGCACGGGAACGGTGGCGATTGCTCGTCGGAGACGTCGTCGGCGTCGGGTGGCTCTGTCCGCGGTCGAAGGCGGCGCTGTAGATCACGCGGAGGCAAACAGAGGGTGTGGTCATACGCGCATGGCCGAGGCGAGTGAGAGAGCGTGAACGAGGAGGTGCGGGGCGGTCTGGTTTACCTGGGATTCGTCGTCGCAGTTGAAGACAGACGGCGGCGCTCAGAGCTTGGTCGGAGTCGACGCTCAGGGACGCCCGCGGTCAAACGAAGGGTACAGGCAGATGCGCCAGGGAGTGGTGAAGGTGTCAGCTTGGTCGGGGAGGCAGGAGGTGGCGAGGCTCGGCCGGAATCGAGGGAGGACGATGGTCGGAACTGCTGTGGTGTCAGAGAAATTCCGAGCAGCCTGGTGGCGATGTGGAGTTGGCGTTTGCAGGGAATGACATAGGGAGGAGAGGTGCTTATGTACGCATGGTCAGGGGCAAGATTAACGTGGCCATTACTCATGAATTTACGCGCGGTTGAATGACAGAGAACGGCAGCGTGGTTTGGGGGAGAAGGGGTTGCGCGGGTGAGGAGGATGAACAGGGAGGTGGGGTCCAGTCGTCAGTGAGGATGCGAGAAGGAAAGGAGGTCCACCGGTCAGTCTCTGCGTGGGTTCGAAAATGAGTATGAAATGTTTTTCTTCGGGGAGGAAAAGCTGGGCTGGTTCTGGGCCTTGTGGGCTTGGCCGGCTGGGTTGGTCCAGACTCTATTTTTTTCTGTCTGCAGGCTTTTTCTTTTTCTATAACTATTTTCTGTTTTGAAATTCAAACCACCAAACAATGTTCAAATCATTTCAAACAATCACCAACTTTGCAACTATGGACTTGGTTCTGTTCAGTAACATAAACCAAAATTCCAAATCCAAAATAATAATTTTTATTTTAGGTTCCATTATTAATTAAATAAATAGACCATTGTTACTAAAATCAAAATAGGATTTGTTTTATTCAAATACTCCTTTTGAAATCTATTTATTTTCAAAACCAAATCAGTAGGTTTTATTTGAAAATATAAATACTTGGAAACTTATTTTAAATAAATAAAATAAGTTTTGATGTTTTGGAAATAGCAAAACCTTTATTAATAAAACTTGGATATTAAATCCTTATTATTTTATTGAAATGAAGCCTTTACTATTTTTATCAAAACAAAATGTTTTATTTCAAAAGCTTGGCCAAGGTTCAATTTGGCTCTATAAAATAATCTTTATTTATAAAACTTCTATTTCTTTTAAAAACCAAATCCTTTTATTTAAAGATCAGAAATAGATATTCCCAAAACATTTTATTTTCCTTTATTAAATGTTTATCTTTATAAATCTCTTTAGGATTTTATTTGATCCAACTTGGTTTGAAGTTCCAATTGAATTCAAAAAGTTTCTTCTGGCCCTGAAAATCAAACAAAGTTTTATTTTAATCATTTATTTTCACATTACAAGATTTGGAAAATCTTGGGATGTGACATGGACAAGAAGTGATTTCTATCGCCACAATTGTAGCAAGTTCTCAATCTTGGCATATTGCCTCTTAGTCCTTTGGGGTTGATTTTTCGTTGCATTTCCATCTTGGTCTTCACGGGGTTCTTCCAGAAGTTGTTTGCATAGAAAGCCATATATTAACCATGAAACTTCTTGACATCTTATGGGTTGCTCATGAATAGGCCATCATCACTGTCATCACCATCCATATGTTCAACAACTTTGGCCTTCAATGCAACGTTGACAACATTGCTCATACCAAGGGCACGAGCTCGGGGATCTTTGGCATTCTTGGAGGCAACTTTGAAAGCGGCCATCTCTTGCATAACTTCATTAGAGGTCATCAGATGGTAGTTGTGTCTTCCTTGTAGGCTCTTCAAGTCGGTGGGCTCAAAGGGCATGAGTGCACTCACATATTTCCTTTTTATCCATGCATCATCCACATGTGAGGCACCCACATTTCTAAAAGTGGTGGCCGTGGTCTTGAGCCTTCGGTACATGTCTTCATGATTTTCACCTTCCATCATGTAGAAGACTTCGGCTTCATTGCTTAGTGCATCATACGGTTCCTCCTCATACTCTCATTTCCAACAAACAATACTGTGAGGGCATCCCAAGCTTCCTTGGCAATGCTAAAGTGCTCAATGTGTGGGTAGTCCTTTGTACCCAATCCTTGTTGAATCATATGCAAGGCAGTGTCATTGAGTTGACTATTGACAACCTCTCTTCTTGTCAAGTTGTTTGGATCCCCAATAAAGAGTCCATTCTTGATGATGTTCCATAGTTCAATGCAAGAGCTGCGCATATGAGTTCTCATTAGTGATTGCCATTGAGCAAAAGTAGCAGATTCTTCAAGCTTAGGTGGGTCACCTCTATTGTATACATGAGGGTGAGGGATTGGACGGTCGGGAGAGTACCATGAATCACGGTGCTCACCCTTCCCACCATCATTTTGTGTGGAGGAATTAGTGTTGTCTTGTTTACCCCTAACCATTATATCCTTGGGGGATACCAGAGTATTCCCTTTAGGTAAAACGGATGGAGGATCCTCTTGAGGATAGGGGATGATGAGCCATCTTTGTCTTTAAGAAGTTGCTCAAGCATCTTCTTGACTTCATTGACCAAGGAAGAGCTCAATCTTGTTTCCAAGTTTTTGAGATCTTCCATGGTCACTGTGGTGGGCTCACCATCACCATCCCCTTTGCATCTACCCATATTCTCTTAGGTGGTAAAGCCCAAATAAAGAGCCAGGGCTCTGATACCAATTGAAAGGATCGTATGGGCACCTAGAGGGGGGAGGGTGAATAGGTGCTACTTCAAATTTTCTTATTTTTCAAATTAGGGTTTGACAATAAGGTAAATTATCTAGATAATGCAACTAAGGTTAATTTACCTATATGACAAACATGCACAAGCTAACATACACTAAGCAAGAGCAATTAGGTAAAGTGCAGTAAAGGATAGAAGTAACCAAAGTGGTGGACGCGGAGACACAAGGATTTGTTTCCCGTAGTTCCTTCCTTTTGAAGGGAAGTACGTCCACGTTTGGAGAGGGGGTGGTATCAAACCACCTACTCCATGAAAGGCCTCCCTTGTTCTCCGATGAACCTCACCCCAACGGGATCGATCCACCTTATACTATATCGGCGACCTTAAAGCTGGAAGCCGGCACCTTTACAAGTTTGGGGCACACATCCACAACTTAATTGGAGGCTCCCAAATACAAGCAAGCTGTCAAGACAATCAAAGACAAGCTTGTAAGAACCAAAACTAGAACTAGGGTGTAACATCCCAAAAATCATGTTTTCAAAGATTGCATATCATTCATGCATGCATATCATTTAGGGATCAAATATCAAACTCATTTCAAGAAATCAGAAGCACTAAGTGCTATTATTTTATGTGAGCATGCATTGATCTAATGCCACTCTCAAATGAGAGTATAATTGTTTTAAACAAAGCTTTGTTTGCTCTCATGGTGTTTGGTTGAATGTTAGAGTTTGGACAAAAACTTACAAAACAAATATGGTTTTAAAACCATCTTCTAAAACTTATTCAAATCAAATACTATGGCACTGTTTATTTTGATTAATTCAAAGGGATCAAGCAAGTACAGAGAGACATCATGGTTTTATGCCCAAAAGTATGAAGTTTACACTCTACAAAATCCAGGAAAAGATTTGAATTCAAGTTCTTTTGAATTTGTTTGAAAATGATTCCTGAAAATCAACTTAGAAAAAGAAAACGAAATAGAAAACCCAACTGGGCCTGGCGCCAGCTATTCAGCCCAACAGCCAAAGCAGCCCACCCGAGCCACTCCTCTCTCTGTCTTTCCCCACCCGCGCTCGCACACACCCACTCACTGACACCCCGGACCCACTACCACGTCAGGTTCGTCGTCAATCTCGCGCTGAAGACCTGCTCGCTGTGGCCGTTTCTTCGCCGACGCAAATGCGCTTAATTGGTGTTGATTGCTCGCGAGATTCTCGCCTCTGCTCTGCCTACTTAACCCCCACCCCTATGCGACCATTTACCCTCACTCAGGGCCCCCACTCCGCCACCAGGCTGCCCACACTCTCGCTTGCACCGCCGCAGTACCGAGCCACTCCGGCAAGCGATTACGGTGAGCTCCGACCGCCCTCTGCTTCTGGTTCATACGAGCGTGACCGCCACATCCTTGTGCATCTGCTAACACCCCTGGTTTGCCTGCTCGTGACCCAGATCGCCGTCTTCGTTCACGCCCGCAAACACCAGAGCCGCCGCTCAACTCCGACGAGCAATAGCGGTATGAATCGAGCGCCCCTGGTCTCCTCTATGACCCTGTCACGTTCGCCACGGATTTGTGCATCCTCTAACCCCACTGGTTCGTGCTAGGGAGATCTACATCGTTGGCAACAACACCTTTTGCAAGCACCCGACGCTGCGCGCAACTCCGACGAGGTCCTGCCGCCGCGTTCGTGCGCCCCTTCGCCAACAACGACCACGTTGAGCTTCCTCGTGACTGTGCGAGTCTGGTAAGCCATGCCACACACCCCAGCCCTCTCTGTATTCGCCGGAGCATCACTGACAGAGCACCGCCGCCGCGCCACCGTCGCTAGCGCCGCCGAACTTTGGTCGCATGGTCCAGGACCGTTAGATCTAGATCCAACGATTCTGATAGAATCACTTATCGAAGGGGTACGGAGTAGATCTGGCCGTGCGATTTCATTTAGATCGTGCGGTCCATGTTAGCCGATCCGCGCGAATCGGTATCAACCAATCAGAACACGTCGCGTGTCTGTAGGTTTGATTTAAAATCAGAATTTAGATCTATTAGATGTTTAAACTTGAAAAATTCATAACTTTTGATTCCCACGTACAAATTTGACAAATTTCATATCATTGGAATCAGGAGATAAAATCCTTTCCATCTATGCAATGTGTTTAATGTTTTGCCTCTGTTGAAATGATTGTTTTTACAGAAACATTTGTAGGCATAATATGTGTATAGTAATTATATGAAAAATGTTTTGTTGTTCAAATAAAGTTTATTTGGCTTATTTTGGACTTGTTTATGATTCAGCACTGTGAACTTGTCTTGTTTGGTGTAGAAAATCATCACATGGCATTTTGCATACATTCATGTATTTCTTGCTTGTATATATCGTGTATGTGATTTTGTGCCATTATTTTATGTGTAGATTTTGGTGCAAATAGTGATTGTGATTGTGAGGATTGTTGCTACTCCCCAAACTACCAAGGCAAGTGGTGCTTCATGATTATATTCCTATGTTTTTCAACTATTCACTAGAAATATTTTGCTAGACTTGCATGAATATTTTTGATCTATATGCCATGGTTGGGAAATCCTAGTAGTTGTAGAATTGATATAAAATTTCCAAATTAAGTTGCTTAGCAATGCCATGCTCAGCCTAGCTAGTAGCAACCATGGGTGGTTATGTATTCGTGCTATGAGAAAATATTTATAAGTCTTTGGACTTATGTTTTGCCTAATAAAACAACTAAGTGAATGAAACACCAGGGTGGAATGGAAAGAATGGTTTATGTTGAGTGGTTACACAAGGCCCATTTCTATGGCTTACCTTCTGTATCACACTTGTGGAAAGCCATCCAGGAACAAAGGGATTTGAGAGGCCAAATGTTAAGAAGCTTCTAGTGAAGCCACATGGCAATATGGGCTCTGCCTGGATCATATAGGTTGCAATAACTTATCCATTTGGACAGTTGGTGGTAGTGGGTTGATAGGTTGGAACGCGTCCATTTGGTCTAAGGGAAGGCTTCTGAAAGGTCCTGTCTTGGTGAAAATCAAGTCTTGTGGGTAAAGTGCACAATCTCTGTAGATGGAAGAATCTAAGTACTTAGCCATGTCCCTGGTATTGGACAACTTGAGCATCAAGACATGGAAGCTATCAAGAATCTCCTCATCCCAATTTCTATGTAAAAACTTGTGGGTGAACAAGGGTGAAGGTTCACCAATTTCTATTGGTGATTCCTTGGGAAAGTTTTGTCAAAGAAAAACTTAGTGTTTTCAACTGATAGGTAAAACCTATTTTGAGCAAGCAAGCCTAAGCTACACTTAGCCAAAATGCATATAGTATATAGACTACTAAAATTTTACTAAGGTATCACTTGCCAATACTATTCCAATGTATTGATCCACTGTGGCTGTAACTTGTGATGTTGCAGGTTATTCTGATGATGATTAGGGGTTATGAGTCTACACTCAACATGCTTGCCTGTGGCACATGAAGATGAAGACTTATTTATCTTATTATATATTTGAACTCTTGTATTAGGCCTGTGGCCATGGAGTTTGTAAAAGACTATGTTTGTCTCTGGAATGATATGTAATAATGACCTTTGTTTCTGTGTACTTCATCTTAAACTATGTATGCTAGCATTGATCCAGGGACTAGCATTGCAATCACAGGGATCCTTACCTTTATAAAGGGTGGGATCTTACAGATGGTATCAGAGCACTGTGTTGCCTGTAGGATTATGACCCTAGGATTGGAAACCACTAAGGAAATTTTTTTCAATAACTTCCGCACTTGTCTTTTCTTCTCGTAAACTTTTCTAATCTTCTTTCTCATCTCTGTTTGTAGATGAATTCCATCAACGAAGCCGTGAGGAAGGGATCACTCATGACTATGACTTTGGAATGTGAGACAGAATTTCCCAAGGCTCTCAAGGACCTCATGGTTGCCATGGGAATACATGGTGCAGCTGTGTACAAAGGTTT
Organism: Avena sativa; assembly: GCA_916181665.1. Lineage (NCBI taxonomy): Eukaryota > Viridiplantae > Streptophyta > Magnoliopsida > Poales > Poaceae > Avena > Avena sativa. Next base: position 405,309,984 of record OV702283.1, on the reverse strand, counting down.
TCCTGTGATGGATGAAGGAGTTGAGTACTGGTGGGTGCAACTTCACTTGTATAAAAACAAGGAAGACAACCACAAGGAATCAGGATTCTGCATGGTCACCAACTCAGTGATGCACACCACATTCTTTGATTCAGCAAAGGATGCAGCTTGGAAGGCCATCAAGGAACTTGGTGATATAATCAAGTGCAGAATGCTCAACACTCAGAATGACCTTAGGGAAGAGAAGAAGCAAACCCAGGAGTTAGAGGCTACCAACCAACGTTTAAGAGAGGACATCATAGACTTAGCAATGGAGTCATGTGATCAGGATCGACAGATTGCCTCTAGGGATGCCCTGTTAGCCAACTTGGCAAGAGAGATGGGATTGTAACGTACTTCGTTAGTTGGACCATCACACTTATCATTTTATTTTTCAACTGTCATCTAAAATAAGTTGAACCTTGGATGCTTGTAATGGTTTTATGTATGGCATGATTTATATTTTTATTGACAAAGATATGCATGTGATGCCTTGTCTTGTGATTTGTCTTTAATTGTGTTGATTCTAACTTTTTCTATCTTATAAAAATAGATGCCTAACGTTACTATCAGCACGGCTGAAGAGTTCAAGGGAACTCGTTTTGGCACTCGACTTATTGAGCTCACTAGTCTGCTAAATCTTCCGCTTCCTAGCATCATGGTGCTTCTCCTCACCAAGTTTGAGAGAAAAGACCTTTGGGGATTCAAGGTTAATCAGCCAGGACGCCAGACTGAGCCTACCACGGAGGCAATCATCTTCAAGTTCATGCATGATGACAGAGAGAGAAGCCTAGAGGTAGTCATGCAGGATTTACTTGCGCGTCTATTAGGGAGACATCTCGGGAGGTTAGAGGTACTCACTTCCACGCCTTCGGTAGACGTGATGAGGATGGTGAGGCCATTGACTTCGAGGACACTGCTAGAGAGACGGCATAGCTGATTCGTCTATACCTCCAGGACTTAGAGGTTCTTCTTAGGCACCTAGATAGTGATAGGACCAACGTCATGCTTAGCAATGACGAGCTCCAGGTGCAGCTTCGTGAGAAGGACAAGCTCTTCGCGGAGCAAGATGAGATAGTCAAGGAAATGGAGGCTAAGTTTGAGAGTCAAGATAGAAAGTTCAAGAGTCAAGAGAAAAGAGTCCAAGATAGGAAAAAGAGGATTCGAGAGATGACTGCAGAACTAGAGACCAAGGATTTCGAGCTCGAGCATCAGCAGACTGTGATTGAGAGACTTCGTTAACAGAAGAGGGCTCTCAAGTCCAAGATAGAGGCCTTGACTACCAATGTCGAGGAATACAAGACCGCTATGGAGAATGCAGGTCTTACACTTGTTGATGAGGAGGTTGATACAGAGGAGTAGTGATGACTACTCAATTACCTTTATTTACCATGCCTTTGATTATTGAGTCGCAATGACCATCCAACATGTGGATGGCTTGCTATTGGTGTGTTTACTTTTCAAAACTTGTTGTCTTTCTTGTTGAACTTTTATTACTATGGTGCATGTTGGTGATTGTTATGTGATGTATTGTGCATGATAGCATCTATGGGTATCTCATTCTTATCTCTATTGAAAACCACAGATGCCTCCCCGACGCGCCAATCCCAACCCCAACAACAACAATATCACCCCCGAGATGCAGCAGATGATGACAGCTCAGACACAGCTGATGCAAATGATGACCACATTCATACAGAATCAGAACAACAACAACAACAACAACAATAACAACAACAACAACAACAACAATCAGAATAACCCACCGGGTTTTGACATGCTTACCAGGTTCTTAAGACTGAGGCCAGCAAAGTTCTCAGGAACTACTGATCCTATGGTGGCCAATGATTGGCTACGCTCTATGAACAAGGACTTGGTAACTGTTGGCTGTACTGATGAAGAGAAGGTCATATTTGCAGCACACTTGTTGGAAGGACCAGCAGCCATTTGGTGGGATAACTTCCAGATCACCACTCCCATTGAGGATGTGACATGGGCTATCTTTGAAGATGGTTTCCGTACTGCTCACATCTCATCCGGAGTGATGAGTTTGAAGAAGAAGGAATTTCATAACTTGAAGCAGCGCTACCGCAGCGTGGCTGAATATATTGAGGAGTTCAGCAATCTAGCGCGTTATGCACCGGATGAAGTTGACACTGATGCTAAGAGGAAAGAGAAGTTCCTTGAAGGATTGAACGATGAATTGAACCTGCAGTTAGCTGTGGCCTATGTCCCCACATATCAATCTTTATGTGACAAGGCCGCCATCTTGGAGAGCAAGATGAAACAAGTTGAAAGCAGGAAGAGGAAGCACTCTGACAAGAACAGCTCGGGATCGTCTCACAAGCGTTCCCATTATGGTGATAGTGGGAATTCTGGATCCCACAAGCATGGAAAGTACAACAAACACCACAACCACAACCGTCATCATGACAACAAGCACCACCGTAGTCATGACAATGACAAGTACAAGAATCACAAGAGTGGATATAAGAGCCACCACAATGGAAGTGGAAGTGGTAGTGGAAGCCATCCTGTCAAGAAGGATCTTAGTCAGGTTGAATGTTTTAAGTGCAAGAAGATGGGGCATTATGCAAATGAGTGCCCATAAAAGAAAGTTGAAGGACCCAACAAGCCCAGCCCTTTCCAGAAGGGGCAAGTAAACCACATCAATGTGGAAGAAATCTATGAGGAACCTGATGCTGTTGCTGGTAAGTTCAAACTCAATTCTGTTCCAGCATTTGTTGTCTTTGATACTGGTGCATCTCATTCATATCAAGAGCATTTGTTGAAAGAAATGAACTACCTGTAGAAACTATTGGGTGTCCTATAAAAGTAAGTTCTCCTGGCGGAGAAATGATAGTGAATTCAGGATGTCATGATCCAGTCATAGAGTTTGGGAAGTATAAGTTTCCCGTTAATTTGATAATCCTAAACTCCCAAGGATTGGATGTCATTTTGGGAATGGACTGGATGACTAAGCACAAGGGAGTGCTAGATTGTGCCAACCATACTGTCACACTCACAACTCCAGAAAACAAAAGGATTAGATTCAAGACTAACTTTGAATCAAAAGGAAGTAAGCTAAATTCTCTTAAGGGGGTTAGCATAGACAGTGTGCCAATTATGAGTGAATATCCGGATGTGTTTCCGGAAGAATTACCAGGAATGCCACCAGATAGAGATGTGGAGTTTCTTATTGACTTGCTACCAGGATCATGACCAATAGCAAAGAGACCATACAAGATGTCAGTTGATGAGTTGAAATAACTCAAGAAACAACTTGGAGAATAGTTGCAGAAAGGATTTATTCAACCAAGTTCTTCATCTTGGGGAGCACCAGTCTTGTTTGTGGAAAAGAAGGATAGAAGTCAAAGGTTATGCATAGATTACCGTTCACTCAATGAGGTGACTATCAAGAACAAATACCCTTTTCCTAGAATCAATGACTTGTTTGATCAGCTAGAAGGAGGATGTGTATTCTCAAAGATTGATCTTCGATCAGGTTATTTCCAGCTAAAAATAAGGGAACAAGACATACCTAAGACAACTTTCACCACTAGGTATGGATTGTATGAGTACACCGTGATGCCATTTGGTTTAACCAATGCACCAGCTTATTTCATGAATATGATGAACAAGGTGTTCATGGAGTTCCTAGATAAGTTTGTTGTCGTTTTCATCGATGACATTTTGATCTACTCCAAGAACAAGGAAGAGCATGAAGGACATTTGCGTTTGATACTTGAGAAGCTTAGAGAGCATAATCTGTATGCCAAATTCAGCAAGTGTGAGTTTTGGTTGAATGAAGTTGGATTTCTTGGACACGTTGTGTCAGGAGATGGTGTAGTAGTTGATCCTACTAAGGTTTCAGCTGTAACTGAATGGGAATCTCCTAAGTCAGTAAAAGAGGTTCGTAGTTTCCTTGGCTTGGCCGGATACTACAGAAGATTCATTGAGAATTTCTCCAAGATAGCTAAGCCAATGACAGAATTACTAAAGAAAGACAAGAAATTTGCTTGGTCTAAGGGATGTGAACTCAGTTTCTAAGAGTTGAAGAAGAGACTAGTGACATCACCAGTATTATGTCTGCCAGATTTGGAGAAGGATTTCCAAGTGTATTGTGATGCATCTCATCATGGATTAGGTGCAGTACTTATGCAAGAAGGGAAAGTTGTGGCTTATGCCTCGAGACAACTCAAAACTCATGAGGTAAATTACCCTACTCATGATTTAGAATTAGCCTCTGTTGTCCATGCACTCAAAACATGGAGATAATATCTTTTGGGAAAGCGATGTGAAGTGTTCACAGATCACAAAAGTTTGAAGTATATCTTCACCCAGAAAGAAATTAACATGAGACAAAGAAGATGGCTAGAACTTATCAAGGACTATGACTTAAGTTTGCAATACCACCCCGGTAAAGCAAATGTTGTAGCGGATGCTCTAAGCTGTAAGGTTTTTGTGAATGGCCTTACTAAGGGAGAATTGCCAGATGATCTGTGTGCCCAATTTAGAGATCTCAGATTGGATATTGTGCCTGAAGGACATCTCATGTCATTGGAAGTTCAACCCACCTTGTTGGAAAAAATTAAAGAAGCCCAAAAGACAGATAAGGAAATTGAAGAGATTAAGGAAAATATTGGCAAGGGAAAAGCCAAAGGATTCCATGAAGATGAACAGGGTACCTTATGGCATGGAAAACGTATCTGTGTTCCACAAGATCCGGAACTTCGGAAACTGATTTTACAAGAAGCACACAACTCACCGTATTCCATTCATCCGGGTAACACCAAAATGTACATGGATATGAAAGAAAGATTTTGGTGGAATAATCTCAAGAAGGACATCGCCGAACATATTGCTTTGTGTGATGTATGTAATAGAGTGAAAGCGAAACATCAGAAACCAGCAGGATTGTTATAACCACTACCTATTCCTGACTGGAAGTGGGACAAGATTGGCATGGATTTCATTACCGGATTGCCAAGGACCCGATCAGGATATGATTCTATTTGGGTGGTATTGGATCGCTTAACTAAAGTGGCTCATTTTATACCCGTAAAGACAACCTACACAAGTGCTAAGTTAGCCAAGATCTATATGAGTAGAATTGTATGTCTACATGGAGTACCCAAGAGTATTGTGTCTGATAGGGGAACTCAATTCACTTCTCATTTTTGGAGGCAACTACATGAGTCGTTGGGAACGAGGTTGGAATTCAGCACTGCTTTTCATCCTCAGACTGATGGACAAACAGAAAGGACCAACCAGATTCTTGAAGATATGTTGAGGGCATGTGCCCTAGACTATGGAGCCAGTTGGAATGAAAGTCAGCCTTACGCAGAATTTTCTTACAATAACAGCTATCAAGCCAGTATTGAGATGGCACCCTTTGAGTTTCTCTATGGGAGAAAGTGTACCACCCCATTGTTATGGAATGGTGTGGGAGAAACAAGTTTGTTCGAACCATAACTAATCAAAGAGGCCGAAGAGAAAGTCAAGATAGTTAAAGACAGATTGAAGATATCACAGTCCCGACAAAAGAGCTACGCAGATCCTAAGCGTAGAGAAGTTACCTATGAAGTGGGTGATAGAGCTTATCTTAGAGTGTCACCACTTCGTGGAGTGAAGAGATTTGGTGTCAAGGGTAAATTGGCCCCAAGATATGGTGGACCATTCAAGATTCTGAGTCGTAAAGGAGAAGTAGCTTATGAGATTGAATTGCCAGAATCATTGTCTGTTGTTCACAATGTGTTTCATGTGAGTCAGCTAAAGAAATGCCATCCAGAAATGGAAGAGACTTCTTTGAAGGATACTATACCATTGGAGGAAGTTCAATTGGAAAGTGATCTCACCTATGAGGAAAAACCTATCAAGATTCTTGAGACTGCAGAAAGAGTTACTCGGACTAAGACTATCAAATTCTGCAAAGTTCAATAGAACCATCATTCCGAAGAAGAAGCAACATGGGAAAGAGAAGATGATCTTCGGAAGGACCACCCTCACCTATTTGCTAGCCAACCCGAATCTCGAGGGCGAGATTCACCTTAAGGGGGTTAGATTTGTAACATCCCTAAAATCATGTTTTCAAAGATTGCATATCATTCATGCATGCATATCATTTAGGGATCAAATATCAAACTCATTTCAAGAAATCAGAAGCACTAAGTGCTATTATTTTATGTGAGCATGCATTGATCTAATGCCACTCTCAAATGAGAGTATAATTGTTTTAAACCAAGATTTGTTTGCTCTCATGGTGTTTGGTTGAATGTTAGAGTTTGGACAAAAACTTACAAAACAAATATGGTTTTAAAACCATCTTCTAAAACTTATTCAAATCAAATACTATGGCACTGTTTATTTTGATTAATTCAAAGGGATCAAGCAAGTACAGAGAGACAGCATGGTTTTATGCCCAAAAGTATGAAGTTTACACTCTACAAAATCCAGGAAAAGATTTGAATTCAAGTGCTTTTGAATTTGTTTGAAAATGATTCCTGAAAATCAACTTAGAAAAAGAAAAGGAAATAGAAAACCCAACTAGGCCTGGCGCCAGCTATTCAGCCCAACAGCCAAAGCAGCCCACCCGAGCCACTCCTCTCTCTGTCTTTCCCCACCCGCGCTCGCACACACCCACTCACTGACACCCCGGACCCACTGCCACGTCAGGTTCGTCGTCAATCTCGCGCTGAAGACCTGCTCGCCGTGGCCGTTTCTTCCCCGACGCAACTGCGCTTAATTGGCATTGATTGCTCGCGAGATTCTCGCCCCTGCTCCGCCTACTTAACCCCCACCCCTCTGCGACCATTTCCCCTCACTCAGCGCCCCCACTCTGCCACCAAGCTGCCCACACTCTCGCTTGCACCGCCGCAGTATCGAGCCACTCCGGCAAGCGATTACGGTGAGCTCCGACCGCCCCTCTGCTTCTGGTTCATACGAGCGTGACCGCCACATCCTTGTGCATCTGCTGACACCCCTGGTTTGCATGCTCGTGACCCAGGTCGCCGTCTTCGTTCACACCCGCAAACACCAGAGCCGCCGCTCAACTCCGACGAGCAATAGCGGTATGAATCGAGCGCCCCTGGTATCCTCTCTGACCCTGTCATGTTTGCCATGGCTTTGTGCATCCTCTAACCCCACTGGTTCGTGCTAGGGCGATCTACATCGTCGGCAACAACACCTTCTGCAAGCACCCGACGCCGCGCGCAACTTCGACGAGGTCCTGCCGCCGCGTCCGTGCGCCCCTTAGTCAACAACGACCACGTTGAGCTTCCTCGTGACCGTGCGAGTCTGGTAAGCCACGCCACACACCCCAGCAGTCTCTGTATTCGCCGGAGCATCGCTGACAGAGCGCCGCCGCCGCGCCACCGTTGCTAGCGCCGCCGAACTTTGGTCGCATGGTCCAGGACCGTTAGATCTAGATCCAACGATTCTGATAGAATCACTTATCGAAGGGGTACGGAGTAGATCTGACCGTGCGATTTCATTTAGATCATGCGGTCCACGTTAGCTGATCTGCGCGAATCGGTATCAACCAATCAGAACACGCCGCGTGTCTGTAGGTTTGATTTAAAATCAGAATTTAGATCTATTAGATGTTTAAACTTGAAAAATTCATAACTTTTGATTCCCACGTCCAAATTTGACAAATTTTATATCATTGGAATCAGGAGAGAAAATCCTTTCCATCTATGCAATGTTTTTAATGTTTTGCCTCTGTTAAAATGATTGTTTTTAAAGAAACATTTGTAGGCATAATATGTGTACAGTAATTATATGAAAAATGTTTTGTTGTTCAAATAAAGTTTATTTGGCTTATTTTGGACTTGTTTATGATTCAGCACTGTGCACTTGTCTTGTTTGGTGTAGAAAATCATCACATGGCATTTTGCATACATTCATGTATTGTTTGCTTGTATATATTGTGTATGTGATTTTGTGCCATTATTTTATTTGTAGATTTGGTGCAAATAGTGATTGTGATTGTGAGGATTGTTGCTAATCCCCAAACTACCAAGGCAAGTGGTGCTTCATTATTATATTCCTATGTTTTTCATCTATGCACTAGAAATATTTTGCTAGACTTGCATGGATATTTTTGATCTATATTCCATGCTTGGGAAATCCTAGTAGTTGTAGAATTGCTAGAAAATTTCTAAGTTAAGTTGCTTATCAATGCCATGCTTAGCCTAGCTAGTAGCAACCATGGTTGTTTATGTATTCATGCTATGAGAAAATATTTCTAAGTCTTTGGACTTATGTTTTGCCTAATAAAACAACTAAGTGAATGAAACACCTGGATGGAATGGAAAGAATGGTTTATGTTGAGTGGTTACACAAGGCCCATTTCTATGGCTTACCTTGTGTATCACACTTGTGGAAAGCCACCCAGGAACAAAGGGATTTGAGAGGACAAATGTTAAGAAGCTTCTAGTGCAGCCACATGGCAATATGGGCTCTGCCTGGATCATATAGGTTGCAATAACTTAGCCATTTGGACAGTTGGTGGTAGTGGGTTGATAGGTTGGAACGCGTCCATTTGGTCTAAGGGAAGGCTTTTGAAAGGTCCTGTCTTGGTGAAAATCAAGTCTTGTGGGGAAAGTGCACAACCTCTACAGATGGAAGAATCTAAGCACTTAGCCATGTCCCTGGTATTGGACAACTTGAGCATCAAGACATGTAAGCTATCAAGAATCTCCTCATCCCAATTTCTAAGTAAAAACTTGTGGGTGAACAAGGGTGAAGGTTCACCAATTTCTATTGGTGATTCCTTGGGAAAGTTTTGTCAAAGAAAAACTTAGTGTTTTCAACTGATAGGTAAAATCTATTTTGAGCAAGCAAGCCTAAGCTACACTTAGCCAAAATGCATATAGTCTCTAGACTACTAAAATTTTACTAAGGTATCACTTGCCAATACTATTCCAATGTATTGACCCACTGTGGCTGTAACTTGTGATGTTGCAGGTTATTCTGATGATGATTAGGGGTTATGAGTCTACACTCAACATGCTTGCCTGTGGCACATGAAGATGAAGACTTATTTATCTTATTATATATTTGAACTCTTGTATTAGGCATGTGGCCATGGAGTTTGTAAAAGACTATGTTTGTCTCTGGAATGATATGTAATAATGACCTTTGTTTCTGTGTACTTCATCTTAAACTGTGGATGATAGCATTGATCCAGGGACTAGCATTGCAATCACAGGGATCCTTACCTTTATAAAGGGTGGGATCTTACATAGGGTTTCCAAGAAAACACTAGAGCAAGGGGCCCTCAAGTGAATGAGGGGGAAATGAAGATCTCTTTTGGTGAAGTAGTAGATCAAGGCCTCCTCCTTCGATTCCCCAAAGATCAAGGACTTTGGGTGGTGGATTGAAGAGATCTTGTAGATTTGGTGGCTCTAATGGTGGTCTTGACTTGAATGCAAATGAGCAGCTTGTCCCAAGGTAGGTGGAGTGGTATTTATACCCCTTGGAGAAATCTGGCCATTGGAGCAATAAATGCACCGGTACTACCGGTACTCAAGCGGTAGTACCGGTTGCAAGCGGTACTACCGGTCCAGTACTAGACCAGGTACCAGAGAAGCTTCACTTGGTCAAGCCTGCTTCAGGTTTGCCCAGTACACCCTTGCGGTAGTACCCCCAAGCGGTAGTACCGGTCAGTAGAACCGGTACTACCGGTCAGGGCGGTAGTGCCGGTCCCAAGTACCGGTGGGTACTGTGTGAGATGGGAAGGGCTGGTCCTTCCTCAGTACTGCCCGATATTGCTGAGTGGTACTACCGTGTCCAAGCGGTAGTACCGCTTGACACTAGCGGTACTACCAGTTTGAGTGGTAGTGCCGCTCCGCGGTACCGGGTGGTACTGAGAAAAAACCACACCTCCCAACCTTGCACGGGTCCAACCGGTACTAGGGGCGGTAGTACTGGTGCCAAGCGGTAGTACCGGTCGTTTTTCCGGTACTACCCGTTGGCACAGAGACTTTTGTCAAGGGCAAATGGGCAAGGCAATTTTTGTGCCACAATCTAAAAAACATGTGATACACTTAGCGCACGATTAGACGGATAAGTGTGTTGTGATCAAACATCAAAATCACAAGGATAGGAAATGCTCTTTCAGACTGATTCACTAGGAGTTGGAATCATCCCAAAAAAAAATTCCAGAATGCCCTCGAGAAATTCCCAAAGGCAGTACTAGATGATATTTGTCTTTTTAACCAGATTTAATTTACAGAAGATTTTGATATGATTCCAAGGACACATGCTAGATACTTGGAATTAATTTCTATAGAAATTGGAATGATCCTTTTTGGATTTGCATAACTAAAGTGGTTAATTTATTAGTGAATAAGCTATGCACAAACAAGATTAATTTCCAATAATTCAATAGGGGCTTAAAAAAATGGGCTCCTGGGGTTTGATAAATAGTGGTGTACATGTACACTGGGAGTTGGAATTAGGTTAATACCCATTTTGGTTTGACCTAGGTAATTTTCTAAAGTCATAATAGGAGTGTTTTAGTTATTTTTACCAGGGGTAATCTATGAAGAAATTTAATGGGGGTCTAGTGTGATACGCAAGGTATGACCAATACCATGCAGTACCGAAAGGATTCAAGGCATTTGAGTTCGTAGAACTATCTGTAGGAATTTCTTTGTATAAATGATACCTTTAGGTATTGAAATTCTTATAAATGATCTGTACATTAAAATGCTCCAACTATGATACTGCATGTTGAGGAAAACACATGTGCATATACTAAAATTTAGATCTGGGCAGATCCTGGTCATATTAATTTTTGTTTGTATTTAAAACTAAGGGGCAAACTTCAGATCTGTGATTAAATAGAAAAACAAAAGTGCAGAGTGGGTCGGATCTGGAGGGAGGTCGAGCTTACTTGGCCACGCGGAAGAGAACCAACCCACCTGGGCGTTACTGAGCGCATGGATGCGCGAGTCAAGAGGCCGGGCGGGGGCCCGCGAAGTGGTACAGGGGAATCCTTGTCGTTGGATTTAAGGAGATCGAACAACGGCTGCTCTTCTTCTTTGTAGTGAACACGTCAGCGACGAGGGAAACCTTAGGGATCTCGGGGTAGGACAGGGAGCATACTTGGGGGCCCGAGGGCCATCGGGGAGGCGATAGGTAGATGCGGTGCGTGCCGCCGATCCCAATGGTGGGCGGGAGCAAGGGATTTGGCGACAGACGGGGTCTCGCGTGTTGGCGCCCGTTGGGGCTGACTCAGAGCTCACCGGCATGGTCCCCGTGGCGTCTGCATGAGGACGAAAAGGAGGGGGTTAGATAGGGTTTGGCAAGGGGGTTATGCCGGCTCAAGCAGAAGGAAGAAAGAAGCATATATGAGCGCCACGGTCTTTGTTTTCCTTGCATATGTCCGAGCTCCAACTCACTTCCTATGTCGAGGGAGAGTAGGGGAAAGGGTAGAGGCGCCAGGGGTGCTTCTATGGGGGCTAGGGAGGAAAAATGTGGATAAATGGGAGGAAGGTAGGGGGCACCTCGGGCTCGAGATCATCCATGGCCGAAGGGGAGTTTTTTCCTCATAAGGTCAGTAGGAAGGGGGAGAGGGGGATGGGAGCTCGGGAGAGGCAAGTGAGGAGGAGGGGAAGCAAATGATCAGCAGAGGGAGGTTCTGGAGTGGCTCTGGCCCTTTATTTGGGAGGGGTGGTCTAAGGTGGACCATGCTCATGGAGATTAATGGGGAGTGGAAAACCATGGGTGGATTGGTCCTATGGGCGTGGGGAGGGGTTTCTGGTATGGTGTAGGGCAGAGGGGAGAGGTGGCAACTGCTATGATTATAAAGGAGGGACACGAATTTGTCTAGCTAAGATTTGTCCTGACATCCAAGAACTAGGGGACAAGGTTTTAAGTGGGCTACAATGCTTTATACAATGTTTCATGACCTGGGGGTATGTTGGGTGCTGGCGGATTGCTTGACAAGCTTTGGTGAGGCTTTGGGATGTGGTTTGCTAATGGTTTTTGGTGGTATGATCAAATTGGACATAATGTGTGATTATGAAGAGACTCTTGGTTTTTGATCCTTTAAAGAGGGTATAAGGGTATGGATAGATGGGTATGGTCAAGATAGATTCCCAGTATTTATTTGGGAATTTTCTGAATATTTTAGATGATCGTTTTATCAATAATTCAAAAAGTGCAGGAACTATTTTATTGAAATAATTTGGAAATATTGAATTGGACAAAGTTGGTTTTTGGTATGGAAAGGTCCTAAATATGAATACACACTTAGGAGAATTTTCCCAAGATTTATTGAGGAGTAAAAGTATTTAAAATCATTATTTCTTCATTTCTTCCATTTAAGAAAAAGGGCAAAAGAAATGATAAAGCATCTCAAAAATATTTATTTTTGGGATGGGAATATATTATATGATATATGGGCTTCAAACGTGTCTTGATTTGGCAAATTAGTTTGAGGAAAAACAAACTTGTCTTTGTATAGAAGGTTTTGAGGATTTAGCAATTAAAGTAATTTAAATAGTTTTAGGCTCCAAATAATTATGGGTATTATTTTTAAAATGTTTATATTCAAGGTGGATGATGTCAACTTGAAGTATCTATCATAACGAACCTTGGGTTTTGCAAAACAAGATGGATTTTGGAAGATAACAAGGAGAGGATCTAGGGGTTTGTTATTTTCATACCACCTAAACAAGGTTGGATTAGGGAGCTTAGAGATCACCTTGATACAAGGGATTGATGGATGGTTATAACATGTTATATATATGATCATGATGCCAAGAGTTGGTCTTGGTTGTATTTGAGGTGATCTAGAAGGGATGGCAAACTTTGTTGAAAACAAGGCTGCCATAACAGATGAGTTATGATGCCTCATAAACCATGTGGGTTTAAGATGCACAAGGTTCCAATGGAAACAAGTGGAGTATGGTTTGATATATTATGGTTAGTATATCATAACCATGCAAAGAGTTGGTCAAGGGTAGGTGGCATATGGATGTGAGCTTCTGCCAAAATAGGCAACATGATAAGATTTGCAGAAAAGATTATTATCTTACCTACAAAACCATCATGGATGAGTGGGTACAAGAATGGATTATACAAGGAAAAGAGTGGTAATTGGTTGTACTAATGATGTACTACACGATGGTTAAAGTACATTCTCCATAATGCACATAGGTTAGAATAGGTGGAGTCTCAAAGATTGGATCCAGCTAAGGATTCCAAACTTAGCCATTTTGGCAGATTTGTGGGTTTGGACTAGATTACAAGTGTAGTTGATTTTGAGGGAAAGCTAGGTTCAAAACTCATGATCAAGGGGATTATGTTGAAGTGTTAATTAAGTAGATAGTATCCATGCTTAGATTGGGTCTTCATTGTGTTGGAAACTATCAAAAGGGATTATATCTAGATGGATCTGATTAGGAGATGAGATGATTACTTTGGTGGCTTAGAGATGAGATCAAACTTAGGAGGTTTTCTTCGGAGTTGTATTCTTTCTTTAACTTGATCCTAAAGGATGAGCTCCTAGGGTGGCTCATGCTACTTACTAAGCAGACAAGTCATCACACTAGCAGTTTAAAGCAATTTATCAAACAACAGATCAAGGCAACTCATCTTATCAAGCTTATCCACTGATACTAGGGTTACCATCAAGCCTATATTGAGGTAAGGATGGGTGTTTTGAAGAGGTTATGCTTTGAATTAAGGTAAGGACCTCTTGGTATTTCTACCAAGATTAAAATGAAAAGGTTTTATGAAAGTTTTTGGAAAAACCTATAGATAAGAGTAGTTGAAGTTCTATCTTGAAAACATAATGAGATTATATCTAGGTATCTATAGTTTTGTCAATTAGAACTAATAATATAATTTTGTTGGATCCAAATCATCTTGGATCAAGTTTGAAATGCAAGAACATTTGAGAATATGAAAGATGAGCCAAGACATCCTCTTTTGTAAAATAGCCTTTGTCAACTAGGGTTGAGATAAGAAGTATATTATCTAATACACCATCAGATAGATGAACACATGCACCAAGCATTGCAAGACTCAACAAGAGAAAGTTTTTTTACCCTGATTTTTGCCTTTTTGACAAAAGATTAGGGTTGCTGAAATTGGGATGTTACAAATACAACATGCAAAAATATGGAATCCTCACTCCCCATAAACATTTAAGACACAAAAGGTGAGCAAGAAGGCAAATAAGCATTCGTAAATGAATTAGAGTAGCTCCCCAAGGATTATGCACCAATTATGATAATTGTATTTGGGAACAAAGTGCATAGTCATAGAATCCTAACTTCTCCAAACTCATATAACAATACAAGGCATGAGAGAACAAATATGAGCTCCCGAAGATGCAAACACAAGAGACAAGAACTCATAGGAAAATAAATTTGGACGCCACTGAGGCACCAAAAAACAAATAAAAAGGTGGTCTCCAAAGAAAAGAATATCATTTTTTTATTATGTGTATAAGTTTCCAAGTGGATAACATCACAAAGACATGTATCCACGAGGAAACAAGCACACACAAAGAAGGTATACAAGAAAGCACATGAAAAGCAAAATGAAATCATAACATATACCAATAATATTTTTGCTTGAAAGCATGGCCAAAGGCATAATTTTATCTTATTGTACATCAATGAGCTTCAAAAACCAACACACCACATACATTACAACTATCACCAAGGGAAGAGTATATAGTTGGAATATATGGAAAAACACAACAAGTATCACAAAGGAAAACTCAACTACCAAAATCTCACTATTACACATGAGAGAAGTGTTGGAGATATGCCCTAGAGGCAATAATAAATGTAGTTATTATTATATATTTGTGTTTATGATAAATGTTTACATTCATGCTATAATAGTATTAACAAGGAAACATTAATACTTGTGTGATTTGTAAACTTAAATTGAAGTCCCTAGTAAAGCCTCTATACATCACTAGCTTGTTGGTTAATAAATGATTGTGGTTTCCCTATCATGAACATTGAGATGTTATTAACAACAAGATCATATCGTTAGGAGAATGATATGGTGGACATACTCCTATAGATAAGCGTAGCATAAAGATCAAGTCATTTTAATAGTTCAATTGCTATATGCTTTCTGATACATAGTAACCTAATTCCTTCGACCATGAGATCATGCATATCACCTTCACCGGAAGGATGCTTTGATGACATCAAACACCACACCATAACTGGGTGGCTATAAAGGTGGCATTGACTGTTCGGAAAGTATTGGTTGAGACACATGGATCAAGAGTGGGATTTGTCCATCCATATGACGGATAGATATACTCTGGGCCCTCTCGGTGAAATGTCATCCAATTAGCTTGCAAGCATGTGACTGGCTCACAAGGGATCACATATCACGGGAACGAGAAAAGAGTACTTATCAGTAACGAGGTTGAACTAGGTATGCAGAGATACCGACGATCATAACCTCGGATAAGTAAACTATCGTGAGACAAAGGGAAATTGGTATCGTATGTAAGTGGTTCATTCGATCGCAAAGTAATCGTAGAAATATGTGGGAGCCATATGAATTTCCAGATTCCTCTATTGGTTATTGTTCGGAGAAGTGTCTCGATCATGTCCGCATAATTCACGAACCGTAGGGAGACACACTTAAGGATTCGACGTTGTTTGAGTAGTTATGGAATGATGAAGCCCTGCGAGATCTCCCCTATAGATAAGCTCCCGCATAATTCACGAACCATACTCGCTCCGGCTTAAGGCGAAGCCCTGCGAGATCTCCCCTATACTTCCGGTACCACGCCGTTGTGCTGCCGAAATCACGAGGAGAGTGCTACAACCTCCGCTGCCTGCTGGAACAAGGGAGAGGAAGGTCTTCGTCGAGTACCGAACGTGTGACCGACTACGGGAGCGCTGCCGGAACGCAGCGCCAGAAGGATCGTCTACGCGATCTTGAGATCGGGAAGAGTACGACTACATCACCCACGAGAATCCGCTCTCGTTAAACACTTTGGAATCTTTTAGGGTGAGTTATTCCATCAACTCGTTGCTACAATCTAGTAGATAGATCTTGGCTTGTTTGTTTGTATGCGATAGAAATTTTTTTGTTTTCCATGCTACGAAACCCTATAGTGGTATCAGAGCCGTGTCTATATGTAGATCTGTTGCACGAGTAGAACACAATGGTCATTGTTGGCATTGATGCTTTTATTGTCGATTGCTTCTTGTGTACTTTGCATCTTGCGGGATGTTGGGATGAAGCGGCCCGGGCTAACCTTACATGACATTGTTCATGAGACTTGCTCCACGCTTGACATGCAACTTGTATTGCATAAGTGGCTTTGCGGGTGCCTGTTTCTCCTAGCATAGTTAAGATCCAATTTACAACGGGTGATTAACAATACTAGTATCAATGTTGTCGTTCATGTTCGTAAGTTAGAACGACACTTATTGAAAGCCCCAAACCACGTAAAACATGCAAAGAAAGTAGAGGCGTCTAACTTTGTTTTGTAGGGGTGTGCAGTGATGTGATATGGCCATGATTGTGATTATATTTGATGTATGCAATGGTCCTTATTGTAAGTTGGCAACCGGCAGGAGCCATATGGTTGTCCTTAATTTATGTTAAGAGCCGCGTGTCTATTCAAAGTAGTTGTAATAGTTGAAGCCGGTGGACGACAACCATGAAGAAGCGTCATTGACCTTGATGCAATGCCGGTGATGATGGAGATCATGTTCGTGCTTGAAGATGAAGATCGGAAGCACAAAGAAGAAAGGCCATATCATATCACATATTATGAATTGCATGTGATGTTAATCCTTTATGCATCTTGTATTGCTTAGTAGACGACGGTAGCATTATAAGATGATCCCTCATGCACATGAATTTCAAGTCATAAAGTGTTCACCCTTAGTAAGCACCGTTGCTAAAGCTTGTTGTTTCGAAGCACCACGTGATGACCGGGTGTGTTAGATTCCGCAAGTGTATACAACGTGAGCAAGACAGATTTGCTCATGCGGAAGCTAAGGTTTGATCTTGACGAGCCTAGCATGTACAGACATGGTCTCGGAACATGGATCACCGAAAGGTAAAGCATGAATCATATAGTAGATATGATGAACATGTCGATTGTTCGCCATTGAAACTATATCAACTCTCGTGATGATCGGTGTTGATGTGGTGGATTTGGTTCGTGTGATCACTAAAACAATGTGAGGGATATTGTTTTGAGTGGGAGTTCACCTAGATTAATTTAACTATTAATTAGAACTCAATTTGTCATAAACTTAGTCTAAACTATTGCAAATATGTTGTAGATAAATGGCAGCCCCTACCATCAATTTTAATGCATTCCTAGAGAAAGAAAAGTTGAAAAACAATGGAAGCAACTTCGCGGATTGGTTCCGCAATTTGAGGATTGTCCTCACAGCTGGTAATTTGACCTATGTGCTGGATGCACCGCTGGGTGACCCGCCTGCAGCTGATGCTGCCGACGAAGTAAAGAATGTTTACCTCGCTCGGAAGACTCAGTACTCCACAGTTCAATGTGCTATCTTGTATGGTTTAGAATCAGAGCTTCAGAAAAGGTTTGAGAATTCAGACCCACATGATATTGTCCGTGATCTCAAATTGATCTTTGAGACTCACGCGGCAATTGAGAGCTATGAGGCTTCTGAAAAGTTGTAAGATCCCTCCTTTGTAAAGGAAAAGGATCCCTGTGATTGCAATGCTAGTCCCTGGATCATTGCTAGCATCCACAGTTTAAGATGAAGTACACAGATACAAAGGTCATTTATTACATCCATTCCAGAGATAAAACATAGTCTTTTACAAGTCAAGGCCAAGGCCTAATACAAGAGTTTGGAATAAGTAAATAAACATAAGTCTTCATCTTCATGTGCCACAGGCAAGCATGTTGAGTGTAGACTCATGACACCTAATCATCATCGGAGTAACCTGCAACATCACAAGTTACAGCCACAGTGGGTCAATACTTTGGAATAGTATTGGCAAGTGATACCTTAGTAAATTTTAAGTGGACTATATTACTATATGCATTTTGGCTAAGTGTAGCTTGGCTTGCCTTGCTCAAAATAGGTTTTTCCTATTAGTTGAAATCACTAAGTTTTTCTTTGTCAAAACTTTTCCCAAGAAACCATCAATAGACATTGAGGTCCTTCACCCTTGTTCACCCACAAGTTTTACTTAGAAGTTGGAGTGATGAGATTCTTGATAGCTTCCATGTCTTGATACTCAAGTTGTCCATTGCCATGGACTTGGCTAAGTACTTAGATTTTCCATCTGCAGAGGTTTTGCACTTTCCCCACCAGACTTGGTTTCCCAAGACAGGACCTTTCAGAAGACTTTCCTTAGACCAAATGGACGCGCTCCAACCTATCATTCCCACTACCACCAACTGTCCAAATGGATAAGTTCTAGCAACTTATGTGATCCAGGCAGAGCCCATATTGCCAAGTGGCTTCACTATAAGCTTCTCAACACTTGGCCTCTAAAATCCCTTTGTGCCTGGGTGGCATACCACAAGTGAGATACACAAGGTAAAACATGTCCATGGGCCTTGTGTAACCACTCAACCAAAAACCACCATTCAAGTCCCATTCCACCCAGGTGATTCATTGACTTAGTTGTTTTATTAAGAAAAACATAAGTCAAAAGACTTATAATTATTTTCATCATAGCATGTATATACTTTACCAACCCTTGTTTGCTACTAGCTTGGCTAAGCATGGCATAGTAACTTAACTTACGAATTTCCTAGCAATTCTATATCTACTTAGGATTTCCCAACATGGCATTTGGCAAAAATAGTAACATGCAAGACTTAGCAAAATATTTCTAATGCTTGTATAAAACATAGTAATGGGAATATTCATGAAGTACCACTTGCCTTGGTAGTTGGGAGAATATCACTCTTCACAATCACAATCACTAGCACCAAAGTCTACACAAAGAACATAGCCACAATCACATACAAGTCATATACAAAAAAAAAATGCATGCATGCAAAAATGCTAAGTGATGACTTTTAAAACTCCACCAAGCAAGTGCACAATACTGAACCATAAACAAGTAAAAATCTTGCCAAACCAAGTTTATTTAGCACTAAAACAAAATCCTAAACAATTTCTATACTCAAAATATCCTTAAACAAATTTCTGCAAATAAAGTCACTTTAACAGAAACTTTTTCACTAAACACATTGCATAAACAGAAAGGGCTTGTCTCCCTGATTCCAACGGTATAAAATTTGCAAAAATCTAACGTGGGAATCAAAAGTTATAGCCTAATCAAATTTGAATCCAAATCTGTTTTAAACTCAAACCCTAGCCACGCGTCTTAATTCTATTGGTTGATACCGTTTCGCTCAGGATCACCCTCCCGCGCCGTCGGATCTACTTAAAACACACGGCTCAGATCTACCCATAACGATTCGTTAAGTGATCTAATCCTATACGCTGGATCCAGATCTGACGGCTCTGGATCAAACGACCAAAGCGGGGCGGCGCTGGCGGCGGCGAGCTCTGTCTGCTGCGGCGCGGCGCTACAGGTCGTCCGGAGAGGCAGGAGTATGCTCACCAGGTTCGTAGCGTCGAGGAGAAGCTCAACTTAGCAGCGGCTTGACGAGGGGCGCACGGGCACGGTCGCTGGGGCTCGTCGGAGTTGCGGGCGGCGTCTGTCGCTTGCTGTCGAGGTCGCTGTCGAGGCTCCGTGTCGTCCTAGCACAAGGCAGAGGGTTTAGAAGATGCGCAAGTGACTAGCGAACAAGTTGGTAACAAAGGGAAGGCAAGGGGCGCTCAGTTCTTACCGCTATTGCTCGCCGGAGTCGAGCGGCGGCGCTGGTGGTTGCGGGCGTGAACGGAAACGATGACCTGGGTCACGAGAAAGCAAACCAGAGGCATTAGTAGATGCACAAGATCATGCTGGTTGCAGTGGTTTGAACGAGAGGCAACGGGGCGGTCTGAGCTTACCGTGATTCGTCGCCGGAGCGCGTCTGTCTGTGGCGGCGCAAGTGCGATTGTGGGCAGCCTGGTGGCGATGTGGAGGCGTTGAGTGAGGGGAAATGACCGCGGTGCAGAGGGGGTTATGTAGGAGAGAGGGGAGCGGCGATTAAGCGCGGAATCAAGGGCAATTAAGCGAGGAATCAACGCGGCAGTGATGGGCGGAGGAAACGGCCGGCGACGTGGTCGGGCGCGATGTGGGGAAGACGAGGGTGAGCTGTCGAGGTCCACCAGTCAGCGAGTGAGACGGAGAGGGGGTGGGGTCCGAGTGTCAGTGCCTATGTGGGTGCGTCTGTGCGTGCGAGTGAGAGAGAGGGAGGCCGGGTGGCTAACTGGGCCGGTTGTGCTGTTGGGCTAGATTAGGAGCGTCTGGCCCTTTTCTTTTCTTTAATCTTTTTCTTTTTCCAGAATGAATTTCAGGAATGGTTTTCAAATGAATTCAAACTCCATTTGAATTCAAATCTATTTGGGATTTTTGTAGTGTGCAACAGTCTCAATTCTAGGTATAAAACCATGGGGTCACTTTGAAAAGGCTTGGTCATTTTTGGAGAAACAAAATAACAGGGACTTTGCACTTGATTTGCAAATGTTTGAAAAATGGTTTTTGAAACCATTTCCTTTTTGTAAAGTTTGGTTCAAATTCCACACTCAATCCATTCAACAAGGGAGATAAACAATCTAGGTTTAAAACATTCAAACTCTCAAATGGGGATGGCCATTTGATATAAGTTTGTTCACATAAAATGATAGCACTATGTGCTTCTGTTTTCTGAAATGAGTTTTGAAATTGATCTCAATTCTATATGCATGCATGAATGATATGCAATCATTGAAATCATGATTTTAGGGATGTTACAAATCTAACCCCCTTAAGGTGAATCTCGCCCTCGAGATTCGGATTGGCTAGCAAATAGGTGAGGGTGGTCCTTCCGAAGATCATCTTCTCTTTCCCATGTTGCTTCCTCTTCGGAATGATGATTCCACTGCACTTTGCAAAACTTGATAGTCTTTGTCCTTGTGACTCTTTCTGCAGCCTCAAGAATTTTGATAGGTTTCTCTTCATAAGTGAGATCACTTTCTAGTTGAACTTCCTCCAAAGGTATAGTATCCTTCAAAGAAGTTTCCTCCATTTTTGGGTGACATTTCTTAAGCTGACTCACATGAAACACATTATGGACAGCTGATAGAGATTCTGGCAATTCAATTTCATAGGCAACTTCTCCTTTGCGACTCAAGATCTTGAATGGCCCAACATATCTTGGTGCCAATTTTCCTTTGACTCCGAATCTTTTCACTCCGCGAAGTGGTGACACTCTAAGATAGGCTCTATCACCCACTTCGTAGGTGACTTCTCTACGCTTAGGATCCGCGTAGCTTTTCTGTCGGGACTGTGCTATCTTCAACCTGTCCTTAACCAATTTGACCTTCTCTTCGACTTCTTTGATAAGATCTGGCCCGAATAAACTTCTTTCTCCCACACCATTCCATAACAATGGGGTGGTACACTTTCTTCCGTAGAGAAACTCAAACGGTGCCATCTCAATGCTGGCTTGATAGCTATTGTTATAAGAAAATTCTGCGTAAGGCAGACTTTCATCCCAACTGGCTCCATAGTCTAAGGCACATGCTCTCAACATGTCTTCAAGGATTTGATTTGTTCTTTCTGTTTGTCCATCTGTTTGAGGATGGAAAGCGGTACTGAATTCCAACCTCGTTCCCAATGACTCATGTAGCTGTCTCCAAAAATGGGAAGTGAATTGAGTTCCCCTATCAGACACAATACTCTTGGGCACTCCATGTAGACATACAATTCTACTCATGTAGATTTTGGCTAACTTAGCACTTGTATAAGTTGTCTTCACGGGTATGAAATGAGCCACTTTAGTTAGGCGATCCACTACTACCCATATTGAATCATATCCTGACCTGGTCCTTGGTAGTCCGGTAATGAAATCCATTCCAATTTTGTCCCACTTCCAATCAGGAATAGGTAGTGGTTGAAGCAAACGTGCTGGTTTCTGATGCTCCGCTTTCACTCTACTACACACATCACACAAAGCAATATGTTCGGAGATGTCCCTCTTGAGATTATTCCACCAAAATATTTCTTTCATTTTGGTGTTACCCGGGTGAATAGAATACGGAGAGTTGTGTGCTTCCTGCAAAATCAGTTTCTGCAACTCCGGATCTTGTGGAACACAGATACGTTTCCCATGCCATAAAGTACCTTGTTCGTCTTCATGGAAATTTTTAGCTTTTCCTTGGCCAATCTTTTCCTTAATCTCTTCAATTTCCTTATCCGTCTTCTGAGCTTCTCAGATCTTGTCCAACAAAGTGGGTTGAACATCCAAAGACATGAGATGTCCTTCGGGCACAATCTCCAATCTGAGTTTTCTGAATTGGGTACACAAATCATCTGGCAATTCTCCTTTGGTAAGGCCATTCACAAATACCTTACGACTTAGAGCGTCTGCTACAACATTTGCTTTACCGGGGTGGTATTGCAAACTTAAGTCATAGTCCTTGATAAGTTCTAACCATCTTCTTTGTCTCATATTAATTTCCTTCTGGGTGAAGATATACTTCAAACTCTTGTGATCAGTGAACACTTCACAACGCTTTCCCAAAAGGTAGTGTCTCCATGTTTTGAGTGCATGGACGACAGAGGCCAACTCTAAGTCATGAGTAGGATAGTTCACTTCATGAGTTTTGAGTTGTCTCGAGGCATAAGCCACAACTTTACCGTCTTGCATAAGCACTGCACCCAAACCTTGATGAGATGCATCACAATAAACTTGAAAATCCTTTTCCAAATCTGGCAGACATAAAACTGGTGCTGTCACAAGTCTTTTCTTCAACTCCTGAAAGCTGACTTCACAACCTTCAGACCAAGCAAACTGTTTGTCTTTCTTTAACAATTCAGTCATGGGCTTAGCTACCTTAGAGAAATTCTCAATGAACCTTCTGTAGTAGCCTGCTAAGCCAAGGAAACTACGAACTTCTTTCACGGACTTGGGAGATTCCCATTCAGTCATAGCTGAAACCTTAGCAGGATCAACTGCTACACCATCCTTTGTCATAACATGACCAAGAAAACCAACTTCCTCTAACCAGAACTCACACTTGCTGAATTTGGCATAAAGTTTATGCTCTCTTAATTTCTCAAGTATCAAATGCAACTGTCCTTCATGTTCTTCTTTGCTCTTGGAGTAGACTAAGATGTCATCGATGAAAACGACAACAAACTTGTCAAGAAATTCCATGAACACCTTGTTCATCATATTCATGAAGTATGCTGGAGCATTGGTCAAGCCAAAAGGCATCACAGTATACTCATACAATCCATACCTTGTGGTGAATGTTGTTTTAGGTATGTCTTGTTCTCTTATCTTGAGTTGAAAATAGCCTGACCGGAGATCAATCTTTGAGAACACACATGCTCCTTCTAGCTGATCAAACAAGTCATTGATTCTAGGCAAAGGATATTTGTTCTTGATAGTTACCTCGTTGAGTGAACGGTAATCTATGCATAACCTTTGACTTCTGTCTTTCTTCTCCACAAACAAAACTGGGGCTCCCCAAGATGAAGAACTGGGTTGAATAAATCCTTTCTGCAACTGTTCTCCTAGTTGCTTCTTGAGTTCTTTCAGTTCATCAACTGACATTTTATATGGTCTCTTTGCTATTGGTCCAGAACCTGGTACCAAATCTATCAGAAATTCCACATCTCTATCTGGTGGCATTCCCGGCAATTCTTCCGGAAACACATCCGGATACTCACTTACAATTGGCACACTGTCCATGCTAACCCCCTTAAGAGAATTTAGCTTACTTCCTTTGGATTCAAAGTTGGACTTGAATTTAATTCTTTTTCTTTCCGGGGTTGTGAGTGCAACAGTACGATTAGAACAATCTAGTACTCCTTCATACTTAGCCATCCAATCCATTCCCAATATTACGTCCAGTCCTTGGGAATCTAGGATTATCAGACTCACTGGAAACTTATGTTTTCCAAATTCTATTACTAGATCCCGGCATCCAAGACTTACTATCATTTCTCCACCTGGAGAACTAACTTTTATTGGACACCCAATGTTTTCAGTTGGAAACCCATTTCTATCAACAAATGCTTTTGATATGAATGAATGCGATGCTCCGGTATCAAAAAGAACAAATGCTGGAATAGAATTGAGTCTGAACTTACCAGCAACAGCATCAGGTTCCTCATAGACCTCCTCCACATTGATGTGGTTCACCTGACCTTTCTGAAAAGGATTGGGCTTGACAGGTCCTTCAACTTTCTTTTCGGGGCACTCATTTGCATAGTGTCCCATCTTCTTGCATTTGAAGCATTCAACCTGACTGATGTCTCTCTTAGCAGGCTGACTTCCACTTCCACTTCCATTACCACTGTGGTGGCTCTTATGTCCACTCTTGTGGTTCTTGTACTTGTCATTGTCATGACTGCGGTGATGCTTGTTGTCATGACGGTTGTGGTTGTGGTGCTTGTTGAATTTCCCATGCTTGTGGGATCCTGAGCTTCCACTGTCATCATAGTGAGATCGTTTGTGAGACGCCCCCGAGCTGTGCTTGTCGGAGTGCTTTCTCTTTCTACTCTCGACTTGCTTCATTTTGTTCTCCAATATAGCAGCCTTGTCACAGAGCGACTGATAAGTGGGAACATATGCCACAGCCAATTGCAGATTCAGCTCATCATTCAAGCCTTCCAGAATTTTTTCCTTTCTCTTGGCATCTGTGTCAACTTCATCTGGTGCATAACGCGCCAGATTGTTGAACTCTTCGATGTACTCAGCCACGCTGCGGTGGCGCTGCTTTAGATTGTGGAACTCTTTCTTTTTCAGGCTCATTATTCCTGATGAGATATGAGCAGTGCGAAAGCCATCCTCAAAGATAGCCCATGTCACCTCATCAATAGGAGTGGTGATCTGGAAGTTGTCCCACCAAGTGGCGGCTGGCCCTTCCAATAGATGTGCTGCAAATCTGACCTTTTCAGCATCCGTGCAGCCCACGGTTACTAAGTCCTTGTTTACAGATCGTAGCCAATCATTGGCCACCATGGGATCAGTCGTCCCCGAGAACTTAGCTGGTCTCAATCGCAAAAATCTGGTGAGCATATCAAAGCCCGGAGGGTTGTTGTTGTTATTGTTGTTATTGTTGTTGTTATTGGGGTTGTTGTTGTTGTTGTTGTTGTTTTGGTTCTGAATGAATGTTGTCATCATCTGCATCAGCTGTGTTTGAGCAGTCATCATTTGTTGCATTTCTGGTGTGATGTTGTTGTTGTTGTTGTTGGGGTTGGGGTTTGCGCGACGGGGAGGCATCTGCGGTTTGTTCAAATAGAGATAAGAATGAGATACCCATAGATGTTTTCATGCACATTACATCACATAAGCCAACACATATCATGCAACACAAAGATAAAAGTTCAACAACAAGATAACAAGTTCACAAAGTAAAACACACAAGTAGCAAGCCATCCACATGTCGGATGGTCCAATAACAAGTTCTCAAATAACAAGTACGATAATAAAAGATAAACGAGTAGTCAAATCTACTCATCAGCATCAATCTCCTCCTCGACAAAGGTAAGACCTGCTTCTCCATCGCGGCCTTGTTCTCCTCAATAGTAGTGGTCAAGGACTCAATCTTGGCCTTGAGAGCCCTCTTCTGGGAACGAAGCCTCTCTATCACCGTCTGCTGCTGCTCTAGCTCGAAGTCCTTGGACTGCAGTTCTTCAGTCATGTCCCGGATCTTCTTGTTCCTATCCTGGACACGTTTCTCCTGACTCTTGAACTTCCTGTCCTGGGTCTCTAACTTCGCCTCCATTTCCTTGACTATCTCGTCCTGTTGTGCGAAAAGCTTGTCCTTCTCGCGAAGCTGCACCTGGAGCTCGTCATTACTGAGCATGACATTGGTCCTGTTCGTGTCCACGTGCCTAATGAGAGACTCTAAGTCCTGGAGGTACAGACGTATCGGCTCTGCGGCGTCCCTCGAGTCGTCCTCGAAGTCGATGGACTCTCCATCCTCATCATGTCTTTCGAAGACGTGGAAGTGGGTGCCTCTAACCTGTCGGGAGTGTCGACCTAGCAGACGTCCTATCAGGTCCTGCATAACTATCTCCATGCCTCTCTCCCTGTCATCGTGCATAAGCTTGAAGACGATGGCCTCCGTAGTAGGCTCTGTCTGGCGTCCGGGCTGGTTCACCTTGAAGCCCCAGAGGTCCTTCCTCTCGAACTTGGTGAGCGGATGCACCATGATGGTGGGAAGAGGGAGATTGAGCAAGGTGGTAAGCTCAACGATACGAGGACCAAAACGGGTAACCTGGAACTCCTCAACAGTGCTGATGGTAATAGGCATCTATTTATAAGATAGAAAAGTTAGAACAACACAATTTAAGATAAAACAAAGACAAACATCACATACATATCCTTGGAAAACAAAATCACACAAGTCATGCATACATGAATCTATTACATAAACCAAGGTCCAATCTTATTTAAGGTATCATTTTGGAAAATAAGGTGATAGGTGGTGGTCCAACTAACGAAGTACGTTTACAATCCTATCTCACTAGATCTGTTGGCTAACACAATGTTCCTAAAAGCAATCAGCCTATCTTGCTCACATGATTCCATCACTAAGTCTATAATATGTCCTCTTAAGGTTTGGTTGGTGGCTTCCAACTCTAGTGTAAGTTCCTTCTCTTTTATCAAGTCTTTTTGGAGGTTGAGCATTCTGCACTTGACTCTTGCACTAAGTTCTTTGATAGTCCTCCAAGCTGCTTCTCTTGCTGACTCAAAGAATGTGGTGTGCACCACTGTGTTGGTGTACATGCAGAATCCTTTTTCTTCGTGGTTGTCTTCCTTGTTTTTATACAAGTGAAGTTGCACCCACCAGTACTCAACTCCTTCATCCATCACTGGAAAGCCTTTGTACACAGCTGCACCATGTATTTCCATTGCCACCATGAGGTCCTTGAGAATTTTGGGAAACTCAGTCTCACACTCCAAGATCATGGTCATGAGTGGTCCTTTCTTTACGGCTTCGTTGATGGAGTTCATCTACAAATAGAGATGAGAAAGAGAAGATTAGAAAAGTTTACGAGAAGAATAGACAAGTGTAGAAGTAGTTGAAAATTTTCCTTAGTGGTTTCCAATCCTAGGGTCATAATCCTACAGGCAACACAGTGCTCTGATACCATCTGTAAGATCCCTCCTTTATAAAGGAAAAGGATCCCTGTGATTGCAATGCTAGTCCCTGGATCATTGCTAGCATCCACAGTTTAAGATGAAGTACACAGATACAAAGGTCATTTATTACATCCATTCCAGAGATAAAACATAGTCTTTTACAAGTCAAGGCCAAGGCCTAATACAAGAGTTTGTAATAAGTAAATAAACATAAGTCTTCATCTTCATGTGCCACAAGCAAGCATGTTGAGTGTAGACTCATGACACCTAATCATCATCTGAGTAATCTACAACATCACAAGTTACAGCCACAGTGGGTCAATACTTTGGAATAGTATTGGCAAGTGATACCTTAGTAAATTTTAAGTGGACTATATTACTATATGCATTTTGGCTAAGTGTAGCTTGGCTTGCCTTGCTCAAAATAGGTTTTTCCTATTAGTTGAAATCACTAAGTTTTTCTTTATCAAAACTTTTCCCAAGAAACCATCAATAGACATTGAGGTCCTTCACCCTTGTTCACCCACAAGTTTTACTTAGAAGTTGGAGTGATGAGATTCTTGATAGCTTCCATGTCTTGATACTCAAGTTGTCCATTGCCATGGACTTGGCTAAGTACTTAGATTTTCCATCTGCAGAGGTTGTGCACTTTCCCCACCAGACTTGGTTTCCCAAGACAGGACCTTTCAGAAGCCTTTCCTTAGACCAAATGGACGCACTCCAACCTATCATTCCCACTACCACCAACTGTCCAAATGGCTAAGTTCTAGCAACTTATGTGATCCAGGCAGAGCCCATATTGCCAAGTGGCTGCACTATAAGCTTCTCAACACTTGGCCTCTAAAATCCCTTTGTGCCTGGGTGGCATACCACAAGTGAGATACACAAGGTAAACCATGTCCATGGGCCTTGTGTAACCACTCAACCAAAAACCACCATTCAAGTCCCATTCCACCTAGGTGATTCATTGACTTAGTTGTTTTATTAAGAAAAACATAAGTCAAAAGACTTAGAACTATTTTCATCATAGCATGTATATACTATACCAACCCTTGTTTTCTACTAGATAGGCTAAGCATGGCATAGTAACTTAACTTACGAATTTCCTAGCAATTCTATATCTACTTAGGATTTCCCAACATGGCATTTGGCAAAAATAGTAACATGCAAGACTTAGCAAAATATTTCTAATGCTTGTATAAAACATAGGAATGGGAATATTCATGAAGTACCACTTGCCTTGGTAGTTGGGAGAGTATCACTCTTCACAATCACAATCACTAGCACCAAAGTCTACACAAAGAACATAACCACAATCACATACAAGTCATATACAAACAAAAAAAATATATGCATGCATGCAAAAATGCTAAGTGATGACTTTTAAAACTCCACCAAGCAAGTGCACAATACTGAACCATAAACAAGTCAAAATCTTGCCAAACCAAGTTTATTTAGCACTAAAACAAAATTCTAAACAATTTCTATACTCAAAATAGCCTTAAACAAGTTTCTGCAAATAAAGTCACTTTAACAGAAACTTTTCACTAAACACACTGCATAAACAGAAAGGGCTTGTCTCCCTGATTCCAACGGTATAAAATTTGCAAAAATCTAACGTGGGAATCAAAAGTTATAGCCTAATCAAATTTGAATCCAAATCTGTTTTAAACTCAAACCCTAGCCACGCGTCTTAATTCTATTGGTTGATACCGTTTCGCTCAGGATCACCCTCCCGCGCCGTCGGATCTACTTAAAACACACGGCTCAGATCTACCCATAACGATTCGTTAAGTGATCTAATCCTATACGCTGAATCCAGATCTGACGGCTCTGGATCAAACGACCAAAGCGGGGCGGCGCTGGCGGCGGCTACTGGCGGCGGCGAGCTCTGTCTGCGGCGGCGCGGCGCTACAGGTCGTCCGGAGAGGCAGGAGTATGCTCACCAGGTTCGTAGCGTCGAGGAGAAGCTCAACTTAGCAGCGGCTTG
The DNA here is from genome assembly GCA_916181665.1 of Avena sativa. Classification (NCBI taxonomy): domain Eukaryota; kingdom Viridiplantae; phylum Streptophyta; class Magnoliopsida; order Poales; family Poaceae; genus Avena; species Avena sativa. The sequence continues at coordinate 405,280,762 of OV702283.1, read as the reverse complement.
ACGAGGGGCGCACGGGCACGGTCGCTGGGGCTCGTCGGAGTTGTGGGCGGCGTCTGTCGCTTGCTGTCGAGGTCGCTGTCGAGGCTCCGTGTCGTCCTAGCACAAGGCAGAGGGTTTAGAAGATGCGCAAGTGACTAGCGAACAAGTTGGTAACAAAGGGAAGGCAAGGGGCGCTCAGTTCTTACCGCTATTGCTCGCCGGAGTCGAGCGGCGGCGCTGGTGGTTGCGGGCGTGAACGGAAACGATGACCTGGGTCACGAGCAAGCAAACCAGAGGCGTTAGCAGATGCACAAGATCATGCTGGTTGCAGTGGTTTGAACGAGAGGCAACGGGGCGGTCTGAGCTTACCGTGATTCGTCGCCGGAGCGCGTCTGTCTGCAGCGGCGCAAGTGCGATTGTGGGCAGCCTAGTGGCGATGTGGACGCGTTGAGTGAGGGGAAATGACCGCGGTGCAGAGGGTGTTATGTAGGCGAGAGGGGAGCGGCGATTAAGCACGGAATCAAGGGCAATTAAGCGAGGAATCAACGCGGCAGTGATGGGCGGAGGAAACGGCCGGCGACATGGTCGGGCGCGATTTGGGGAAGACGAGGGTGAGCTGTCGAGGTCCACCAGTCAGCGAGTGAGACGGAGAGGGGGTGGGGTCCGAGTGTCAGTGCCTGTGTGGGTGCGTCTGTGCGTGCGAGTGAGAGAGAGGGAGGCCGGGTGGGCTAACTAGGACGGTTGTGCTGTTGGGCTAGATTAGGAGCGTCTGGCCCTTTTCTTTTCTTTAATCTTTTTATTTTTCCAGAATGAATTTCAGGAATGGTTTTCAAATGAATTCAAACTCCATTTGAATTCAAATCTATTTGGGATTTTTGCAGTGTGCAACAGTCTCAATTCTAGGTATAAAACCATGGGGTCACTTTGAAAAGGCTTGGTCATTTTTGGAGAAACAAAATAACAGGGACTTTGCACTTGATTTGCAAATGTTTGAAAAATGGTTTTTGAAACCATTTCCATTTTGTAAAGTTTGGTTCAAATTCCACACTCAATACATTCAACAAGGGAGATAAACAATCTAGGTTTAAAACATTCAAACTCTCAAATGGGGATGGCCATTTGATATAAGTTTGTTCACATAAAATGATAGCACTATGTGCTTCTGTTTTCTGAAATGAGTTTTGAAATTGATCTCAATTCTATATGCATGCATGAATGATATGCAATCATTGAAATCATGATTTTAGGGATGTTACAAAAGTTCTTTAACTGCAAGATGGAAGAGGGCAGCTCCGTCAGTGAGCATGTGCTTAAGATGTCTGGGCATGCAAACAAACTTCAAAGCTTGGGTATAGTGATTCCTAATGCTTTGGGGATTTACCGTGTCCTCCAATCACTACCATCAAGTTACAAGAACTTTGTGATGAACTACAATATGCAAAACATGAACAAGCAGTTGCCAGAACTGTTTGCTATGTTGAAGTCTGCAGAAGTGGAGATCAAGAAAGAGCACCAAGTGTTGATGGTCAATAAGACCACCAAATTCAAGAAAGGCAAGTCTAAGCAAAAGGGACACTTCAAGAAGGGTGGTAAGAAAGTTACCGCGCCGACGAAGAAGACCAAGGCTGGACCCAAGCCTGATACTGAGTGCTTTTACTGCAAGGGAGAAGGTCACTGGAAGCGGAATTGCCCAAAGTACTTGGCGGATTTGAAGAATGGCAACATCAAGAAGAAAGGTATATCCGATATACATGTTATTGATGTGTATCTCACTAGTACTCGTAGTAGTGCCTGGGTATTTGATACTGGTTCGGTTGCTCATATTTGTAACTCGAAACAGGTGCTGCAGAATAAACGGAAGCTAGCGAAGAACGAGGTGACGATGCGCGTGGGAAACGGATCAAAGGTTGATGTGATCGCGGTCGGCACGCTACCCCTTCATCTACCATCGGGATTAGTTTTATACTTAAATAATTGTTATTTGGTGCCTGCGTTAAACATGAACATTATATCGGGATCTTGTTTATTGCGAGACGGTTACTTGTTTAAGTCCGAGAATAATGGTTGTTCGATTTATATGAGTAATATGTTTTATGCACATGCACCTTTGATAGATGGTCTATTCTTATTGAATCTCGATAGTGGAAATACACATATTAATAACATTGAGGCTAAACGTTTGAAATCGAGCGATAACTCGACCTATATGTGGCACTGTCGTCTTGGTCACATTGGAGTGAAGCGTATGAACAAACTCCATTCCGATGGACTTCTTGAATCACTTGATTTTGAATCACTTGAAAGATGCGAAGCATGTCTGATGGGTAAAATGACTAAGACTCAATTTTATGGTATGATGGAGCGAGCTACGGACTTATTGGAAATCATACATACGATGTGTGTGGTCCAATGAGTGTAGCTTCGCGCGGTGGTTATCATTATGTTCTTACCTTCACGAATGACTTGAGTAGATATGGGTATATCTATTTCATGAAACATAAGTCCGAAACTTTCGAGAAGTTTAAGGAATTTCAAAGTGAGGTAGAGAATCAACGTAACAAGAAGATTAAATTTCTACGTTCTGATCGTGGAGGTGAATATCTAAGTTACGAGTTTGGCGAGCATTTGAATAAATGCGGAATACTTTCACAATTGACACCGCCGGGAACACCACAGCGTAATGGTGTGTCCGAACGTCGTAATCGAACTCTCTTAGATATGGTTCGTTCTATGATGTCACTTACAGATTTACCGCTATCATTTTGGGGTTATGCATTAGAAACAGCCGCATTCACTTTAAATAGGGCACCATCTAAATCCGTTGAAACGACACCGTATGAATTATGGTTTGGGAAGAAACCTAGATTGTCGTTCCTTAAAGTTTGGGGTTGCGAAGCCTATGTAAAGAAGTTACATCCGGACAAGCTTGAACCCAAAGCGGAAAAATGCGTCTTCATAGGATACCCGAAGGAAACTATTGGGTATACCTTCTATCATAGATCCGAAGGCAAAATCTTCGTTGCCAAGAATGGATCCTTTCTAGAGAAGGAATTTCTCTCGAAAGAAGTGACTGGAAGGAAAGTAGAACTCGACGAGGTTGTCGAACCTTCTCTCGAAATTGCGAGTAGCGCAACACCGGAAGAAGTTCCTGTGGTGCCTGCACCAATAAGAGAGGAAGCTAATGATGATGATCATGAAACTTCGATTGTAGTTGCTATAGAGCCTCGCAGGTCAACGAGAACTCGTACCACTCCAGATTGGTATGATCCCGTTATGAGTGTCATGTTGGTGGACAACACCGATGACCCTGCGACATATGAGGAAGCGATGATGAGCCCAGATTCCAATAAATGGCAAGAAGCCATGAAATATGAGATTGGATCCATGTACGAAAACCAAGTATGGACTTTGGTGGACTTACCGGATGGCCGGAAGGCTGTCGAGAACAAATGGATTTTCAAGAAGAAAACAGATGCTGATGGTAATGTTACTGTCTATAAAGCTCGACTTGTCGCAAAGGGGTTTCGACAAATTCAAGGAGTTGACTACGATGAGACTTTCTCACCAGTAGCGAAGCTAAAGTCTGTGAGGATTATGTTAGCAATCGCTGCATATTATGATTATGAGATATGGCAGATGGATGTCAAAACAACATTCCTCAATGGAGTCATTGATGAAGAGTTGTATATGATGCAACCCAAAGGTTTTGTCGATCCTAAAGATGCTAACAAGGTATGCAAACTTCAACGGTCCATCTATGGATTGACGCAAGCATCCCGAAGTTGGAATCAACGTTTTGATAAGGTGATCAAAAGTTTTGGTTTTATACAAACTTATGGAGAAGCTTGTATTTACAAGAAAGTGAGTGGGAGCTCTGTAGCATTCTTAATACTATATGTGGATGACATATTGTTGATTGGGAATGATGTAGACCTTCTTAATAGTGTCAAGGAATATTTGAATAATAGTTTTTCAATGAAGGATCTTGGCGAAGCAGCTTACATATTAGGCATAAAGATGTATAGAGATAGATCAAGACGCCAAATATCATTGTCACAAAGTACATATTTGGATAAAGTTCTAAAGAGGTTTGGAATGGAAGATAGCAAGAAAGGGTTCTTGCCCATGTTGCCCAATACGACCTTGAGTAAAACTCAAAGTCCGACATGGGAAGAAGATAGAGAAAGGATGAGTAAGACTCCCTATGCCTCAGCCATAGGATCTCTAATGTATTCCATGCTATGTACTAGACCCGACATTGCATATGCTGTTAGTTTAACTAGCAGATATCAAAGTGATCCAGGAGTGGATCATTGGACAGCGGTCAAAAACATCCTTAAGTACTTGAGAAGAACTAAGGATATGGTTCTTTCTTATGGAGGTGATGAACAACTCGTTGTTAATGGTTACACCGATGCTAGTTGGAACACCGATGCGGATGATTCTAACTCACAATCTGGATACGTAGTTACTTTGAATGGTGCAGCAGTTAGCTGGAGGAGTGCAAAACAAAGCGTTGTGGCGAGATCTTCAACTGAAACGGAATACATGGCTGCTTCGGAGGCTTCACAAAAAGCGATATGGATGAAAGAGTTCATTACAGAGCTGGGTGTGGTTCCTAGTGCGCTGGACCCAATGTCTATCTACTGTGATAACATGGGTGCCATAGCCAATGCGCAAGAACCAAGGTCACACAAGAAGCTGAAGCACATCAAGCTACGTTTTTCACGCTATTCGAGAACATGTCCAAGATGGGGACATAAAGATTTGCAAAGTACACACAGATCTGAATGTGGCGGATCCTTTGACTAAACCTCTCCCGAGGGCAAAACATGACCAACACCAAACTGCCATGGGTGTTCGGTATATTACCATGTAATCTAGATTAGATGACTCTAGTGCAAGTGGGAGACTGTTGGAGATATGCCCTAGAGGCAATAATAAATGTAGTTATTATTATATCTTTGTGTTTATGATAAATGTTTACATTCATGCTATAATAGTATTAACAAGGAAACATTAATACTTGTGTGATTTGTAAACTTAAATTGAAGTCCCTAGTAAAGCCTCTATACATCACTAGCTTGTTGGTTAATAAATGATTGTGGTTTCCCTATCATGAACATTGAGATGTTATTAACAACAAGATCATATCGTTAGGAGAATAATATGGTGGACATACTCCTATAGATAAGCGTAGCATAAAGATCAAGTCATTTTAATAGTTCAATTGCTATATGCTTTCTGATACATAGTAACCTAATTCCTTCGACCATGAGATCATGCATATCACCTTTACCGGATGGATGCTTTGATGACATCAAACACCACACCGTAACTGGGTGGCTATAAAGGTGGCATTGAGTGTTCGAAAAGTATTGGTTGAGACACATGGATCAAGAGTGGGATTTGTCCATCCATATGACAGATAGATATACTCTGGGCCCTCTCGGTTAAATGTCATCCAATTAGCTTGCAAGCATGTGACTGGCTCACAAGGGATCACATATCACGGGAACGAGAAAAGAGTACTTATCGGTAACGAGGTTGAACTAGGTATGCAGAGATACCGACGATCATAACCTCGGATAAGTAAACTATCGTGAGACAAAGGGAAATTGGTATCGTATGTAAGTGGTTCATTCGATCGCAAAGTAATCGTAGAAATATGTGGGAGCCATATGAATTTCCAGATTCCTCTATTGGTTATTGTTCGGAGAAGTGTCTCGATCATGTCCGCATAATTCACGAACCGTAGGGAGACACACTTAAGGATTCGGCGTTGTTTGAGTAGTTATGGAATGATGAGAAAGAGACCGAATGTTGTTCGGAGTCTCGAATGGGATTCGGGATATCACGAGGAGATCCGGAATGGTACGGAGAATAAGATTCATATAAGGAAAGTCCTGTTTCGGAGTTGGGGAATGGTTCCGGTCTTTTCATCGGGAATGTTCTAGAAGGTTTCGGAATGTCCGGCACTCCGGAGGGGAAGGGTACATGAATGTGTTATATCAAGTTGGTATGATTGCATCATGTACTAAGTGTCATCGCTGAACAAAATAGAGGATTTAATCAAATCCTTGTTTGAAAAGTCAAACGCCAATTTGAAAGTCAAACGGCTATTTTTGGGAAGTGGAGAGGGAGGTGGAAACCGAGTTGGGGAGGAGTCCCTCCTCCACCGCCGGCCCACTTGGGATCCGAGTTGGGGAGGGATTACCCTCCCCTTGGCCGGCGCCTCCCACCTATAAGAAGAGGGGCAGGGCTCCCCTCCTAGCACACAAGATTGCCCCCTCTAAACCTTACCCTAGCCGCCGCCGCGCACCATAACCGCCGCCTAGGGTTTCTCCCCTAGCCGCCGACTTGGGCACCTCCAAGCCCTAGCCGCCGGCCCTAGCAACCCCTCCTCACCGTGTCTAAACCCTAGAACACCGAGGGCTCTCTCATAGTCCACCATACTCGCTCCGGCTTAAGGAGAAGCCCTGCGAGATCTCCCCTCTACTTCCGGTACCACGTCGTTGTGCTGCCGGAATCGTGAGGAGAGTGCTACAACCTCCGCTGCCTGCTGGAACAAGGGAGAGGAAGGTCTTCATCGAGTACCGAACGTGTGACCGACTGCGGGAGCGCTGCCGGAACGCAGCGCCGGAAGGATCGTCTACGCGATCTTGAGATCGGGAAGAGTACGACTACATCACCCACGAGAATCCGCTCTCGTTAAACACTTTGGAATCTTCGAGGGTGAGTTATTCCATCGACTCATTGCTACAATCTAGTAGATAGATCTTGGCTTGTTTGTTTATATGTGATAGAAATTTTTTTGTTTTCCATGCTACGAAACCCTACAAGAAGTTGATGAAAATATAGGCAATAAAATTGCTAGATTGACGTATTTGGGATTGGTGAATCATATGCATGATTTTGTATAGTACCAATTATATGCACTCATATCAATCTTACACACATTTGCAATAGGCTGTTCTCTTTAAAACCAAAGCTAGAACCACAAAAAATACAAATACAAAAATTCAAGCTAGATGGCAACCCACAAATGGTTGGAAGCAAGATATATGAGCATGAGAAAGAGATACTTGTTACCAAGATATCATTGATAGGATGTAGTAGATATGAGTTCATCGATCATCATATAGCTTGCCTCCAATTTTCATGCATGCACCACTTCCTCAAAATTGAGAGACAAGCATCCAATATATCGCCAATGTACCTAAAACACATTAAGTACAATATGATCCCCAAATTTATTGGGTCCAAAGTAGTTAGAAAACTATAATACATAGGAGAGACTCCACATAAATATGTGCATATTGATATGAAATTGAATTGTATACACATCTTATCCAATTAGGATTTGGTGGAGTTTCCCTTACATATTGGATCAAGGAAACCAAGCATGCCATAATATGTATTTAGTACATATGCATGCACACGATTTTTAAGAACCAAACAAGATATAATTTGAACAAAATACCAAGTAAACCAAGAAGGCACACCAAAGTGTGACAAGACTAACGATTTTCCAAATTATATCAAATACCAAATCAACACATGAAAGACCACAAATTCAACAAATGAACTAGGAAAAGCAAAAAAAGATCAAGAGAGAGACAAAAACACAAATTCCCAAGGATTTATCTCATTCTAAAAAGGTCAAAATAATTAACAAGGAATGAGACAAAACTAACTCCCCAAAATACCAAGGTTCCAATAACCAAAGCAAACTCTTTACAATTTCCATGATGGCAAAAGTACCAAAATGAAAAGTTTTACTTACAAAGACATAAAACACGATATGGATCAAAACATGTTATGAAGAAGCATAAAATGAGTGTTCTAAATAATATAGGAGAACTCCCCCATGATTAGTGCATTATTGAAGATTTTGTATTTGAATACAAAATGCGCACACATGTGATCATCATCCCTACCTACATCAACTCGAGCACTAAATGATTTCAAGACAATAAAAGATCCATAAGAATCGAGGAAGACATGGGAGACAAAACACAAAAAATTCTTGGCAAGAGATAAGTCAACTAAAGCAAAAAAACAATGTGAAAATGATCAATAGGATCTACCACATATTATAGTACCGATTGTCCAAGGAAAGGGACTTTCAAATATTTACCGGTGGTAGATAAAAAATATATCCAAGATCATATTCACAAAGAGGAAGCAAATTTCAAAAGATAGGAATTAAAAACCAAGAAGTGAAATACATCCTTGAGGGTTTTAACTAGTTAAACAATCACTCAAAGCAATGATTAGAATAACTAGATGCAAAATTCTTGCCAACTTAGATATAAGAATTAATATATGATTAAACCATACCAAGGAAATCTCTTACAAACAAGATCCAAAAGAAAAGCAATAAAGGCATTCAAGCAAATTTGAAATTGTTTGAGCAAATGTGTCACATAGGAGCTAGATAATTATCAATATAAATTCTAAGTGAGATAACCTCGAATTTTCACATTTTCTAGGCTTGTATGCACTAAACATATGACTCCCCCATAATGTGATAAACCATAAATCTCAACGCGAGGCAAAATATCCAAATAGAGATAATTAATGGACATAATAGAACTTGAATTTCTCATAAGAATCATACCACATAGAGACTAGATAATACTGCAATATTAATACTAGGTGGTATTCCTCATATACACACATTTTTAGGATTGTGGAACGCCCAAGCATAACACTCTCCCAAAAATGGATAGTCCACTAATCTCTCACAAGAGCCAAATAAGATCCCAAATATATTCAAGAAAGGCTCCAACACAAAAAAACACATACATGGTGTGCCACGCAAAATACACAAATATACTTGATAAATCAAGATAATTACGTAGAAGGCACAACATGTACAAAATCATGCAAGGTACAAAACTAACACATGCACAAGGGGGCGACTAACTTTCAATGTAATGAGTTGAGCACATTGATGCGGCTCAGATCACTATAGAGCTTCGTTGGGATACCCCAAGAGGAAGGTGTGATGAGCACAACAGTAAGTCTTCCCTCAGTTATGAAACCAAGGTTATCGAACCAGTAGGAGTAAGGAAACGACCCCAAGGTGTTGCTAACAACTTGGAACTTGCACAACACAAACTCAAGACTTTGTCCCAACGAACAGGGAGGTTGTCAATCTCACCGGTTTGCTAAAAACAAAGTATTAAACGTATGGTGTGGAAGTTAATGATTGCTTGCAGAAAGTAAATAGTAATAGTGGATTATGTAACTATGGTAAAGATTGGAACGGGGTCCACAGTTCACTAGAGGTGTTCTCCTTAATATAAATACATAACATGGTGGGTAAAAAAATTACAGCGGGGAAATTAACACGACCGAGTAAGGAATAACAATGCAATTCTAGACATTCGTGATCCTATGTGATTTGATTGGGAATTACAACAATATACATAGACCGCCATCCAACTACATCTATGACTGTAGGGGTTCGTAGCATGGAAAACAAAAAATTTCTACCGCATGCACACAAACAAGCCAACATCTATCTACTAGATTGTAGCAACGAGTCGATTAGAGTACTCACCCTCGAAGATTCCAAAGCGGTTAATGAGAGCAGATTCTCGTGGATGATGTAGTCGTACACTTGCCGATCTCAAGATCACGTAGACGATCCTTCCGGCGCTGCATTCTGGCAGCGCTTCCATAGTCGGTCACACGTTCGGTACTCGATGAAGACCTTCCTCTCTCTTGTTCCATCAGGCAGCGGACGTTGTAGTTCTCCAGTCGCGATTCCGGCAGTATGACGACGTGGTGTCGGAAGTAGAGGGAAGATCCCGCAGGGCTTCGCCTAAGCCGATGCGGGTTATGGTGGATCTAGGGTTTCCGTCAAACTAGGTTTAGAAGGCCGGAGAGGAGGAGGAGGTGTCGGCGGAAGCTAGCGCGACGGCGACGGGCCGGCGACGATGCGAGGCGGCGGCGGCGCGGCTTGGAGGTGGGGAGGGCTGGTTATGGTGCTTTGGGGCAACCCCTCCCCTCTATTTATGAGAGGGAGGGCAGCTTGGGAGAGGGGAGTTTGAATCCTTCCCCAAACCCAAGTTGGAGAGAAGGAAGGACTCTTTCCTTCTTTCACTAGGAAACTATTGTTCCATTTTGACTTTTCAAACCTCCCTTTTGACTTTCAATTTAGAGATTTATTTCTCTCTCGCAAATGCCCAACCAAGTAAACAAGGACATGATCCAATCATTCCACTTAACCATGACACATTCATGAACCATTCCCCTTCTGGTCCGGTGAACCTTCTAGACCCTTCTAGAACCTCTCTGATGAAAACATGGAAATCATTCCTGAACTCCGGAATCGGACTTTCCTTATATGAATCTTATTCTCCGGACCATTTCGGATCTCCTCGTGATATCCCGGATCCCATACGAGACTCCGAACAACATTCGGTCTCCCTACTTACATTCCATATCTACTAAACAACATCGAATCCTTAAGTGTGTCTCCCTACGGTTCGTGAATTATGCGGACATGACCGAGACACTTCTCCGATCAATAACCAATAGAGGAATCTAGAAATTCATATGGCTCCCACATATTTCTACGATTACTTTTCGATCGAATGAACCACTTACATACGATACCAATTTCCCTTTTTCTCGCGATAGTTTACTTATCCGAGGTTTGATTGTCGGTATCTCTGCATACCTAGTTCAACCTCATTACCGATAAGTACTCTTTTCTCGTTCCCGTGATATGTGATCCCTTGTGAGCTAGTCACATGCTTGCAAGCTAATTGTATGACATTCCACCGAGAGGGCCCAGAGTATATCTATCCGTCATATGGATGGACAAATCCCACTCTTGATCCATGTGCCTCAACACATACTTTCTGAACACTCAATGCCACCTTTATAGCCACCTAGTTACGGTGTGGTGTTTGATGTCATCAAAGTATCCTTCCGGTGATGGTGATTAGCATGATCTCATGATCGAAGGAATTAGGTTACTATGTATTAGAAATCTTATAACAAACGAACTATTGAAATGACTTGATCTTTATGCTACGCTTATCTATAGGAGTATGTCCATCATACCATTCTCCTAATGATATGATCTTGTTGTTAATAACATCTCAATGTTCATGACCGGTAAACCACGATCATCTTATTAACCAACAAGCTAGTATTACAGAGAGGCTTTACCAGGGACTCCAATTTAGTTTACAAATCACACAAGTATTAATGTTTCCGGTTAATACTATTATAGCATGAATGTAAACATTTATCATAAACACAAAGATATAATAATAACTACTTTTATTATTGCTTCTAGGGCATATCTCCAACAATGACTAGTAATCCACCTTCAGGTTATCATCCGAACCCCCACCGGAATTAAGTTACAAGCAACGGATAACTTCTTTAAGCAATGTGTGTAAAGTAAACAATACAATTGTTCCATGAACAAAAGATTGTTGTTTTCTCCCTAGTAGCAACGACACATCTACAAACTTAGAGATTTCTATCACTTACCCGGATTCAATAGAGGCATGAACCCACTATCGAGCATAAATACTCCCTCTTGGAGTCACTGGCATCTACTTGGCCAAGATAGCCACTAGAAACAGAACGAATGCAATATCTCAAACAACACAGACGTGATAGAATCAATAATCATAAGACATGATAGAATCAATAACCAATATGACATAGTTGTCACATCCCAAGATTTTCCAAATCTTGTAATGTGAAAATAAATTAATAAAATAAAATTTTGTTTGATTTTCAGAGCCAGAAGAAACTTTTTGAATTCAATTGGAACTTCAAACCCATTTGAATTAAATAAAACCTAAAGGGATCTAAAAGGATAAACATTTAATAAAAGGAAAAATAAAAACATTTAGAAATACTATTTTGAAACAATTAAATGAAAAGATTTGTTTTCAAATGAAGTAGAAGTTTATAAATAAAGAATGTATTATAAAGCCAAATTAAAACTTGGCCAAGTTTTGGAATTAAAACATTTTATTTTAAATAAAATTAGCAAAGGTTTATTTAAATAGATTAATAAGGATTTAATATCCAACTTTTTTTAAATAAAAGGTTTTACCAATTTAATTGAAACATCAAAACTTATTAAATTATTTAAAATAAGTTTTCCCAAATATTTGATATTCACAAATAAAACCTACTAAAATGTTTTGGCCTTATTTTGGATTTCAAAATAAATATCTCAATAAAATAAATCCTATTTGATTTAATAATGAAAGTCTATTATATTTAATTAATAATGGACTCTAAAAATAAAATGTTATTTTGTTTTAAAACAAGTTTCCAAGTATTCTATATTTCCCAAATAAAACCTACTGATTTGGTTCTGAAAATATTTGAGTTTCAAATAAAGATTTTATTAATAAAATCAAATCTTATTTGATTAATAAACCTTGGCCCATTTTATTTAACTAATATTGGACCCTAAAGTAAAATAATATTTTGTTTGAAACAGGTATCCAAGTATTATTTACTTCCAAATGATACCTACTGATTTGATTTTGAAAACATTTGGATTTTAAATAAAGATTTTATTAATAAACAACAAAAACTCTAATTTATTAATAAACCATGGCCTACTTATTTAATTAAGGATGGAACCTAAAAAGATTAAAGTATTAATTATTTTATTTAGGATTTTGGTTCAGGTTACTAAACAGAACCAAATTCTTAGTTACAATGTTTGGTGAAAATTTGAATTGTTATGAATGCTTGAGAATTGTTTGAAATAACAAATCAGGAAAAATAGAAATAGAAAAAGAAAAGGAATCAGAAAACAGAAAAAAAATAAAGAGTAAACCAACCCAACCCAGCAGCCCACGAAGCCCATCAGAATCCCACCTGTTCCCACGCCCGAACCGTTTTTCCTCACTCAGGAACTTGCCCGCACAGAGGATGACAAGTGGACCCTCCTTTCCTCTCCTTTTCTCACTGATCAGCCGGCCCCACGCAGCCAGCTCACCCTTCTTCCTCCTCGCGTTAACTCGCCACCGTTGCTGCCATTTGATTCTCCGATTGAATACGCTTTATTGCAGCAATAATCTCTCGCCGCGAGCATGCTGTCTTAATCGCCCACGCTCCCTCCTCCTTTCCCCTCTGTTTCCTCCCCCAAACCCGCCGCCAGGCCATCTCAATTTCCCCTCGAACAGCTTCGTCTCCGACGAGCTTCCACTGACGAATACGGCCGAGCCACACCACCTCCTGCCTCCCCGAACACACGAGCACGCTCACCGCATCCTAGCGCATCTTACCGTGCCAATCATTCATCCGCGGGTGCCCTGTAACCTCGACTTCGACGACGACCTGCAGCACCGCCGTCTGCCTCTTTCTCCGACGAAGCTTCCAGGTAGTAATTGGCCACCCCTTGTCCTTCCAATGATACGCCTGTGATCAGTACACTCGCCCGCATCTAACCCTACCACTCTCTCGCTTTCTGGTGGACTACAGCCCCGTCCCCGTCGACAAACAGAAACTCCTGGCGCCGGCGCTAACTCCGGTGAGGAATTCCGCCCAATCCCGTGCGCCCCTTCATCAACCAGTGGCAGGTTGAGCATCCCCGTGCCACGACGATCACAGTGAGCCCCCTCTCCTTCTTCCTCGCTTCCTGTAGCGTCGACTTCGCCACCGTCTGGCCGCTCCGCCACCAGACGCCGCCGCCAGCGCCGCCCATCCCTGGCAAGCGAGCTGGGCACCGTCCGATCTAGATCGCAGCGTCACGATAGATCCACTTAACTGAAAGGGTACGCTAGCTCTGAGCCGCTCGATCTAAATTAAATCCAACGCTCCGCAGTACGCGATCCGGACGAACCGGTATCGGCCAATCACGGCTCGACGTGTGTCCCTGTTCTGATTAAAACAGAATTAGAAACCAGATTTAAAAGCCATTTTGAAACCTTTGTAACTTTCAAACCACACGTCCAAATTTGACAAATTTTATATCAATGGATTCAGGAGAACAAGCCCTAGCCAACTGTGGAGTTAGTTTAGCAAATAGTATCTGTTATCTTGTTTGAATTTGCAGAAACTTTTGTGTGCTTATTTAGATTAGAAAAATTGTTTAAAATGGAATTTAGGGTTAAAACTTTTGCAAAATGGTTTGTTGTGACCTTACTGACCCTAGGAACCAACCCATGATTTGCAAAATGGATTTGGAAAAGTTTAGAATGAATTTATTGGTTTAGTCCATTTCTAGCTAAATAAAACTATTGATTTGTGTATGAAAATGATTTTGAGTAAAAAACTTTGTAAAAAATAGTTTGGACCAAACCTACTGACCCAAAAACACCAAGCTTTGCAATAGCAACTCATTTGGTGAACAACTTAAGAGTTTTGCCTTAATAAAAACATTTTTCACCACATGAAATGATGAATGGATTTAAAAATAGTTTTTGGACAAAACCCTCTTGCTAATGACTTTGCCACTTTGGTAAATGACCAATTTGGATCTTACAAAGTTTAGAAACCCCATAGAGACCCCTTTGCAAAATAAAACTATCTTGTGCATGCTCCCATGCATGAATTGGTTTCCATTGTCTTGTGTGTGTGAAATTGTTTGAGTGATTATTGGTTTGGAATGTAAATTGAATTAGTGTTTGCTTGTTTGACTTGTAGTGAAGTGTGAGACTAACAAGATCAAGGAGTGAACTACCATTCCCTTCCAAAAAGGCAAGTGATGCTTCATACTTTTTGTCCCATTACCTTTTCTATGCATTAGTGATTTTGCTAAGTAAACTTGCATGGATTTTTCTAAGTATAGATCTTGCTATAGGAAAACCTAGTAGATGAATACTTAGTAGGATTTTCCTAAGTTAGAGATTCCTACTACTACCAAGCTTAGCCTAGCTAATAGAAAACATGGGTGGAATATATATTCACACTATGGAAAAATATTCTAAGTCTGAGGACTTAAGTTTTGTTTAATAAAACAACTAAGTTAATGAATCACCTGGGTGGAATGGGCTTGCTTGGTGGAGATTGGTTGAGTGGTTCACAATGCCATAGACTTGGATTGTGTATCTCACTTGTGGTATGCCACCCAGGAACAAAGGGATTTGAGATGTCAAATGTTGAGAAGCTTCAAGTGCAACCACTTGGCAATATGGGCTCTGCCATGATCATATAGGTTGCAAGAACTTAGCCATATGGACAGTGGGTGGTAGTGTTTGATAGGTTGGAGCGCGTCCATTTTGGTCTAAGGGAAAGCTTCTGAAAGATCTTGTCTTGGGAAACCAAGTATTGTGGGGAAAGTGCACCACCTCTGCAGAGTGTAAAACCTAAGTACTTAGCCATGTCCCTGGTAAAGGACAATTTGAGCATCAAGACATGGAAGCAATCAAGAATCTCATCATTCAAATTTCTAAAGTTAAAATCTTGTGGATTGAACAAGGGTTGTTTGAATTCTTCAATCATTGATGGAGAGATGGCTTGGTACAAGGATCTTGAAATCTTTGATTGAGGAAAAATGATTTTGTCAAGCAAAAACTTAGTATTTTCAAAAGTTAAGGAAAAATCTATTTTAAGCAATGCAAGCCTCAACTCCACTTAGCCAAATGCATATAGATGATAGACTCCACTATACTACCATAGTGTCACTTGCCAATACAATTCAAATGTATTGACCCTTTGTGGCTGTAACTTATATGTTGCAGGTTTGATTGATTTTAGTGAAGATTGATTGAATAGGATTACAAAGTCTACAACCAACATCTGCCTGTGGCACTTTGAAGATGAAGGACCCATATTGATAGTTATTCCGCTGCAATGTAATGTAATAGCCAAATGAGCTATGTTTTGATGTAATAAATTATGTTATTCCTGGTTATAAAGTTATATTATGACCTTTGTTTCTTGATATTACATCTTAACTGTGGATGCTAGCTATTGATCCAGGGACTAGCATTGTAAACACAGGAGGGATCAACCTTATTAGGTTGGGACCTCTACAGATGGTATCAGAGCATTGTGTTGCCTGTAGGATTTGTAAACCTAGGATTGGACAAAAACCCTTAGAAAAATAGGAGTTGTATTTGTTCCAAAAACTTATTTACAAAACAATCTTGTAAACTCTTTCCTCAACCATTTTGGTTTCAACTCTACTTCTCTTCTACTTCAACTTGATGGAAAAAGCCTACCCCATGACCAAAGACTACACCATGTGCAAAGGACTTCTTCAACATCTTCAACTCTAATGACTTCAACATCTTCAGCATATTTCCCAAGGACTTCCAACTTGGAAACTATTAAGGACTAAAAATGAGACAAGGAAATCCTACTCAAGATTTAGAGACTAAGGGAATGCAAAATAAGGAGAAACCATCAACAACCTTGAAGTATTGTAACTAAGAGTTTTTCCTCAAGGAAACCATGATCCCAAGTCAGAAGAAGAAACCAAGAAAGAAGGAAGATCACAAGTAAACCATATAGATGGACCACCATATTTTAGTTAAGTCAAAGCACACCAACTTATGTGGTGTAACCAAAAATATTTTGTTGCCTAAGTATGTGCTTGAACCTTGTTTGAGTGAAATGTTGTTTGTGATTGCATGCACCTTGTTTGTGTGAATTTTGATGTGTGTGAGTAGAAATATTTCCTTAGAAATATCTTGCCTATTCTAAACTCCCTTCAACCCCAAACAGATGACTACTCCAAGAAACTCCAACATCAAGGTTGATGACAACAACAACAACCAAGAGGACAGCATGAGAGAACTCATAGCAACCCAAAACCAGTTGAGCCAAGAGACAACTCAGCTTTTAGCCAACAACAATGGACTAGACCCAGCCATACAAAGGATTTTGAAACTTCAATCCCAATTGTTGCAAGGACTCATTACTCAAATGATCAACATGAGAGAAAGGTTTTTCCCAAGAGCCAATGACAACAAGGATGACAAAGATGTTAATCTAGAAGGAACCCAAGCTAGCAATATTTGTAGAGATAAGGATCATGCATCCAAGAAGCATGAAAATCAATGCCTCAAGAAGAGAGAAAGATCTCCCACCTATGAAGAACATGAACTAGAAGAACTCCTAGCTTTGGAGAGACCCAAGAAGAAGAAGAAATTCCCCAACACTAGCAAGAAGGATATTACACAAGTGCAATGTTTCAAATGCAAAGAGATGGGACACTATGCCAGTGAATGCCCAGAAAAGAAGAAGAACCAAGGAAACAAACAAGAGACAGTAATACCAAAGAAAAAGAAAGATATCAGCCAAGTGATGTGCAAACACTGCAAAGAGTTAGGACATTATGCAAACTACTGTCCAGAAAAGATGAAGCATAAGATAAACCAGCCTATGAGGGATATCAGCCTTGTCACATGTTTCAAATGCAAGGAACTAGGCCACTATGCAAACAATTGTCCAGAAAGGATGGAGAACAAGTTGAACAAGCCTATGGATAAACTCAACCTTGGCCCATGAGTCAAGCTCAACCTTGCCTAGAGAAGATTTTCAGGATCCCAAGAAGGCCAATGTGTAATTTTTGTTTGAAAATTTTAAGGGTGGTAGTACCCTAGTTGTTTGAACTTGCTTGTAACCCCTAGCCTCCCCAAATCTCGGGACGAGATTTATTTTAAGGGTGGTAGCCTGTCACATCCCAAGATTTTCCAAATCTTGTAATGTGAAAATAAATTAATAAAATAAAATTTTGTTTGATTTTCAGAGCCAGAAGAAACTTTTTGAATTCCATTGGAACTTCAAACCCATTTGAATTAAATAAAACCTAAAGGGATCTAAAAGGATAAACATTTAATAAAAGGAAAAATAAAAACATTTAGAAATACTATTTTGAAACAATTAAATGAAAAGATTTGTTTTCAAATGAAGTAGAAGTTTATAAATAAAGAATGTATTATAAAGCCAAATTAAAACTTGGCCAAGTTTTGGAATTAAAACATTTTATTTTAAATAAAATTAGCAAAGGTTTATTTAAATAGATTAATAAGGATTTAATATCCAACTTTTTTTAAATAAAAGGTTTTACCAATTTAATTGAAACATCAAAACTTATTAAATTATTTAAAATAAGTTTTCCCAAATATTTGATATTCACAAATAAAACCTACTAAAATGTTTTGGCCTTATTTTGGATTTCAAAATAAATATCTCAATAAAACAAATCCTATTTGATTTAATAATGAAAGTCTATTATATTTAATTAATAATGGACTCTAAAATAAAATGTTATTTTGTTTTAAAACAAGTTTCCAAGTATTCTATATTTACCAAATAAAACCTACTGATTTGGTTTTGAAAATATTTGAGTTTCAAATAAAGATTTTATTAATAAAATCAAATCTTATTTGATTAATAAACCTTGGCCCATTTTATTTAACTAATATTGGACCCTAAAGTAAAATAATATTTTGTTTGAAACAGGTATCCAAGTATTATTTACTTCCAAATGATACCTACTGATTTGATTTTGAAAACATTTGGATTTTAAATAAAGATTTTATTAATAAACAACAAAAACTCTAATTTATTAATAAACCATGGCCTACTTATTTAATTAAGGATGGAACCTAAAAAGATTAAAGTATTAATTATTTTATTTAGGATTTTGGTTCAGGTTACTAAACAGAACCAAATTCTTAGTTACAATGTTTGGTGAAAATTTGAATTGTTATGAATGCTTGAGAATTGTTTGAAATAACAAATCAGGAAAAATAGAAATAGAAAAAGAAAAGGAATCAGAAAACAGAAAAAAATAAAGAGTAAACCAACCCAACCCAGCAGCCCACGAAGCCCATCAGAAGCCCACCTGTTCCCACGCCCGAACCGTTTTTCCTCACTCAGGAACTTGCCCGCACAGAGGATGACAAGTGGACCCTCCTTTCCTCTCCTTTTCTCACTGATCAGCCAGCCCCACGCAGCCAGCTCACCCTTCTTCCTCCTCGCGTTAACTCGCCACCGTTGCTGCCATTTGATTCTCCGATTGAATACGCTTTATTGCAGCAATAATCTCTCGCCGCGAGCATGCTGTCTTAATCGCCCACGCTCCCTCCTCCTTTCCCCTCTGTTTCCTCCCCCAAACCCGCCGCCAGGCCATCTCAATTTCCCCTCGAACAGCTTCGTCTCCAACGAGCTTCCACTGACGAATACGGCCGAGCCACACCACCTCCTGCCTCCCCGAACACACGAGCACGCTCACCGCATCCTAGCGCATCTTACCGTGCCAATCATTCATCCGCGGGTGCCCTGTAACCTCGACTTCGACGATGACCTGCAGCACCGCCGTCTGCCTCTTTCTCCGACGAAGCTTCCAGGTAGTAATTGGCCACCCCTTGTCCTTCCAATGATACGCCTGTGATCAGTACACTCGCCCGCATCTAACCCTACCACTCTCTCGCTTTCTGGTGGACTACAGCCCCGTCCCCGTCGACAAACAGAAACTCCTGGCGCCGGCCCTAACTCAGGTGAGGAATTCCGCCCAATCCCGTGCGCCCCTTCATCAACCAGTGGCAGGTTGAGCATCCCCGTGCCACGACGATCACAGTGAGCCCCCTCTCCTTCTTCCTCGCTTCCTGTAGCGTTGACTTCGCCACCGTCTGGCCGCTCTGCCACCAGACGCCGCCGCCAGCGCCGCCCATCCCTGGCAAGCGAGCTGGGCACCGTCCGATCTAGATCGCAGCGTCACGATAGATCCACTTAACTGAAAGGGTACGCTAGCTCTGAGCCGCTCGATCTAAATTAAATCCAACGCTCCGCAGTACGCGATCCGGACGAACCGGTATCGGCCAATCACGGCTCGACGCGTGTCCCTGTTCTGATTAAAACAGAATTAGAAACCAGATTTAAAAGCCATTTTGAAACCTTTGTAACTTTCAAACCACACGTCCAAATTTGATAAATTTTATATCAATGGATTCAGGAGAACAAGCCCTAGCCAACTGTGAAGTTAGTTTAGCAAATAGTATATGTTATCTTGTTTGAATTTGCAGAAACTTTTGTGTGCTTGTTTAGATTAGAAAAATTGTTTAAAATGGAATTTAGGGTTAAAACTTTTGCAAAATGGTTTGTTGTGACCTTACTGACCCTAGGAACCAACCCATGATTTGAAAAATGGATTTGGAAAAGTTTAGAATGGATTTATTGGTTTAGTCCATTTCTAGCTAAATAAACTATTGATTTGTGTATGAAAATGATTTTGAGTAAAAAACTTTGGAAAAAATAGTTTGGACCAAACCTACTGACCCAAAAACACCAAGCTTTGCAATAGCAACTCATTTGGTGAACAACTTAAGAGTTTTGCCTTAATAAAAACATTTTTCACCACATGAAATGATGAATGGATTTAAAAATAGTTTTTGGACAAAACCCTCTTGCTAATGACTTTGCCACTTTGGTAAATGACCAATTTGGATCTTACAAAGTTTAGAAACCCCATAGAGACCCCTTTGCAAAAAAAAACTATCTTGTGCATGCTCCCATGCATGAATTGGTTTCCATTGTCTTGTGTGTGTGAAATTGTTTGAGTGATTATTGGTTTGGAATGTAAATTGAATTAGTGTTTGCTTGTTTGACTTGTAGTGAAGTGTGAGACTAACAAGATCAAGGAGTGAACTACCATTCCCTTCCAAAAAGGCAAGTGATGCTTCATACTTTTTGTCCCATTACCTTTTCTATGCATTAGTGATTTTGCTAAGTAAACTTGCATGGATTTTGCTAAGTATAGATCTTGCTATAGGAAAACCTAGTAGATGAATACTTAGTAGGATTTTCCTAAGTTAGAGATTCCTACTACTACCAAGCTTAGCCTAGCTAATAGAAAACATGGGTGGAATATATATTCACACTATGGAAAAATATTCTAAGTCTGAGGACTTAAGTTTTGTTTAATAAAACAACTAAGTTAATGAATCACCTGGGTGGAATGGGCTTGCTTGGTGGAGATTGGTTGAGTGGTTCACAATGCCATAGACTTGGATTGTGTATCTCACTTGTGGTATGCCACCCAGGAACAAAGGGATTTGAGATGTCAAATGTTGAGAAGCTTCAAGTGCAACCACTTGGCAATATGGGCTCTGCCATGATCATATAGGTTGCAAGAACTTAGCCATATGGACAGTGGGTGGTAGTGTTTGATAGGTTGGAGCGCGTCCATTTTGGTCTAAGGGAAAGCTTCTGAAAGATCTTGTCTTGGGAAACCAAGTATTGTGGGGAAAGTGCACCACCTCTGCAGAGTGTAAAACCTAAGTACTTAGCCATGTCCCTGGTAAAGGACAATTTGAGCATCAAGACATGGAAGCAATCAAGAATCTCATCATTCAAATTTCTAAAGTTAAAATCTTGTGGATTGAACAAGGGTTGTTTGAATTCTTCAATCATTGATGGAGAGATGGCTTGGTACAAGGATCTTGAAATCTTTGATTGAGGAAAAATGATTTTGTCAAGCAAAAACTTAGTATTTTCAAAAGTTAAGGAAAAATCTATTTTAAGCAATGCAAGCCTCAACTCCACTTAGCCAAATGCATATAGATGATAGACTCCACTATACTACCATAGTGTCACTTGCCAATACAATTCAAATGTATTGACCCTTTGTGGCTGTAACTTATATGTTGCAGGTTTGATTGATTTTAGTGAAGATTGATTGAATAGGATTACAAAGTCTACAACCAACATCTGCCTGTGGCACTTTGAAGATGAAGGACCCATATTGATAGTTATTCCGCTGCAATGTAATGTAATAGCCAAATGAGCTATGTTTTGATGTAATAAATTATGTTATTCCTGGTTATAAAGTTATATTATGACCTTTGTTTCTTGATATTACATCTTAACTGTGGATGCTAGTTATTGATCCAGGGACTAGCATTGTAAACATAGGAGGGATCAACCTTATTAGGTTGGGACCTCTACAATAGTAATCTCAATATCCATCGGATCCTCGCAAACACAACATGCATGATTACAAATAGATGATCTTGATCATGAACGGAGCTCACAAGATCTAAACATGATAGCACAAAGAAGGAGAAACGACCATCTAGCTACTGTATGGACCCATAGTCCAAGGTGGAACTACTGACACATCATACCGGAGGCTGGCATGGTGATGAAGAAGGCCTCCGGGATGATCTCTCCCCTCCGGTAGGGTATCGGGAAGAGCTTCAGATCCCTCCCGTTCTAGGAACGATGGTGGCGGCGGCTACGGACTGTTTAGTGGAGATCTGATCGGGTACTTAGGGTTTTGGCATCAGGGGGTATATATAGGCTAAGAGGCGAGACAGGAGGGCGGCCAGGGGGGCCACACCCTGCCTAGGCGCAGCCCAGGGTGGGCCCGCACGTGGTGGGGGGGTGCAGCCACCCTATGGTGCCCCTTCGGTCTCTGTGTTCTCCTCGGTGAAATATTGACTTTGGCTTTTGCCCCGTCCAATTCCGAGAATATTTCCTTACTAGCTTTTTCTGAAACCAAAAACAGCATAAAATAGGCAACCGACAGTGCGACATCTTGTTAATAGGTTAGTCCCAGAAAGTGTATATGTTAGACCCCTACATTATAAAGGAAAGGATCCCTGTGATTGCAATGCTAGTCCCTGGATCAATGCTAGCATCCACAGTTTTAGATGAAGTACACAGATACAAAGGTCGTTTATTACATTCATTCCAAAGATAAAACATAGTCTTTTACAACTCAGGGCCATAGGCCTAATACAAGAGTTTAAGGAACAAGTAAATAAACATAAGTCTTCATCTTCATGTGCCACAGGCAAGCATGTTGAGTGTAGACTCATGACTCCTACTCATCATCGGAGTAACCTGCAACATCACAAGTTACAGCCACAGAGGGTCAATACTTTGGAATAGTATTGGCAAGTGATACCTTGGTATATATTTAGTGGACTATATTACTATATGCATTTGGCTAAGTGTAGCTTGGCTTGCTTTGCTTGAAAATAGGTTTTACCTATTAGTTGAAATCACTAAGTTTTCTTTATCAAAAACCTCCCAAGAAACCACCAATAGACATTGGGGTCCTTCACCCTTGTTCACCCACAAGTTTTATTTATAAGTTGGAATGATGAGATTCTTGTAGCTTCCATGTCTTGATGCTCAAGTTGTCCATTGCCTTGGACTAGGCTAAGTACTTAGGTTTTCCATCTGCAGAGGTGGTGCACTTTCCCCACAAGACTTGGTTTCCCAAGACAGGACCTTTCAGAAGCCTTTCCTTAGTCAAATGGACGCGCTCCAACCTATCATTCCCACTACCACCAACTGTCCAAGTGACTAAGTTCTAGCAACCTATATGATCATGGCAGAGCCCATATTGCCAAGTGGTTGCACTGTAAGCTTTCTCAACACTTGGCCTCCAAATCCCTTTGTGCCTGGGTGGCATACCACAAGTGAGATACACAACCCAAGTCTATGGCCTTGTGTAACCACTCAACATAACCCAATCCTTCCATTCCAACCAGGAGGTTCATTTGACTTAGTTGTTTTATTAGGAAAGCATAAGTCTCATGACTTAGAAATATTTTCATCATAGTAAGTATAGATTTTCACCAACCCTTGTTTGCTAAAAAGCTAGGCTAAGCATGGTAAGATATTTTAACTTAGGAAAATTCCCTAGCAGTTCTACAATTCTACACTACTTAGGATTTCCCAACTTAGCATTAGGCAAAAATAGCATGCAAGACTTAGCAAAATATCTAATGCTAGTACAAAACATAGGATAGAAATATTCATGAAAATATCACTTGCCTTGGTAGTGGGGAGAGTAGCACTCTTCACAATCACAATCACTAGCAAAATCTACACAAAAATTATAGCATACAATTACACACAATTATATTCAATCAAAAATAATATGAATGCATGCATGCAAGAATTTACCAAGTGGTGATTTTGAAAATTCTACCAAGCATGCACATGTTTACAGAAACTTAACAAGTCACAAGTTTGCCAACTAAACTTATTTGGCACCAATACAATTTACCAAAATAAATCTATACTTAAAATAGCCTTAAACATGTTTCTACAAATAAAGTCATTTTAACTGTTACTATTTGTTAAACAAATTGGATATTCAGAAAGGTCTTGTTTCACTGAATCCAACGGTATAAAGTTTGCAAAATTCCAACGTGGCAATCAAAAGTTATAAGCATTTGAAATTTGGATCAGATTCTGGTTTTAAATCTGTTTTTAGTTCTAACACTTGCCACGCGTCGCGTCCCTATTGGCGCGTACCGCTTCGGTTGGATCGGGTCCTGCGGACCGCACGATCTAAGTGGGATCTGGCGGCTCAGATGCGCGCGTACCTCTTCGTCCTCTTTCTAATCTACGCCACAGGATCTAGATCCAACGTTCCAAATCAACCTAACCATACTCGGGCGGCGCTAGCGGCGTTGACTGGTGGCGGCGTGTCTGACTACGGCGGTGCCGGCGTTCTAGATCGCCCCAGGAAGCAAGAAAGTGCTTACCAGATCCGCAAAGGTGTGCTGAAGCTCGACGGGGTACTGGTTTGCAGAGGGGCGCGCTGACACGGCGAGGATTGCTCGTCGGAGTTACGGGCGGCGATAGTAGCTTGCAGACGTGGTCCTTGCCGAGGCTTGGCGTCGCCCTAGCACGAACGTGTGGCATCAGTACTTGCGCAAGTCACAGGCGAACAGGCTCGTGTGAGGAAGAAGGCAAGGGGCGGTCTGGATTTACCTTAATTGGTCGCCGAGGTTTGCCGGCGGCGCAGGCGGTTTCGGCTAGGGATGGAGATGACAACCTGGGTCACGAGCGGCCAAAACAGAGGCATCAGTGGGTGCGCAAGAACATTCTGATCATTCTCGTTTGAACCAGAGAGGGAGGGGTGGTCGAGGCTCACCGTATTTGGTCGCCGGAGTTCTCGGTTCCGCGGAGCTTCGAATGCAATTGCGCGCAGCCTGGTGGCGGAGTGAGCGAGGTGTTTGGGGGGCAATGTTTGCGAGACAGAGAGGGTTAAATAGGCTCGGGTGCGACAGGAAACGCTCGCGGGTTAATGCCCAATTACGCCGCGCCATTACCGGCCATGACTGCAGCTGCGACGTGGTCGCGGGCGCGGTTTGGGGAAGACGAGGACAGCGTGGACAGGGCCCGCTTGTCAGCGATGTGCGCGAAGTGAGGGTGGGGTCCGGTCGTCAGTGACTGTCTGGGTGCGCTGGCGCGTGCGAGAGGAAAAGAAAACTCCCGGGTGGGCTTGTTGGGCTCGATTCAAGGCTGGGCCAAAAACCTGGCACGTGGCCTTTTTCCTTTGTTTAATTCTTTTCCTTTTCTATTCTGATTTTCTGGATAGTTTTTCAAATGAAATCAAGTTCAATTTGAATTCAAATTTTCCTAGGATTTTTGTAGTGAGCAGTAGTCTCAAAAATGGTCATATAGCCATGGGGTAGCTTTGTAAAGGATTGGTCAAGCTTGGGGATCAAAATATCAGAGGCTAGGCACTTGGTTTAAAATTTGAAAATGGTTTTTGGAACCCATTTCTATTTGAAAAACTTGGTTTTAAATTAACACTTAAATCCTATGCTCATAGAAGGTAACCTTCCTGGTTCACAACAACCAAACTTACAAGTGGTGTTGGCCAATTAAAATAAGTCTGTCCACATAAAATCATGACACCATATGTTTCTGTTTTCTGAAATGTTTTGAAAAAAAAACCTTAAATGATGATGGATGCAAGGATGATATGAATGAGTTTTGGAATATGAATTTAGGGATGTTACAATCTAACCCCCTTAAGATGAATCTCGCCCTCGAGATTCGGATTGGCTAGCAAATAGGTGAGGGTGGTCTTTCCGAAGATCATCTTCTCTTTCCCATGTTGCTTCCTCTTCGGAGTGATGGTTCCATTGCACCTTGCAAAACTTGATAGTTTTTGTCCTTGTGACTCTTTCTGCGGTCTCAAGAATCTTGACAGGCTTTTCTTCATAGGTGAGGTCACTTTCTAGTTGAACTTCTTCCCATGGTATAGTATCCTTCAGAGAAGATTCTTCCATTTCTGGGTGACATTTCTTAAGCTGACTTACATGGAACACATTATGGACAGCTGACAGAGACTCTGGCAATTCAACTTCATATGCAACTTCCCCTTTGCGACTTAGAATCTTGAATGGCCCAACATATCTTGGTGCCAACTTTCCTTTGACTCCAAATCTTTTCACTCCACGAAGTGGTGATACCCTAAGATAAGCTCTATCTCCAACTTCGTAGGTGACTTCTCTACGCTTAGAATCCGCGTAGCTTTTCTGTCGGGACTGTGCTATCTTCAACCTATCTTTAACCAATTTGACCTTCTCTTCGGCGTCTTTGATAATATCAGGTCCAAATAAACTTCTTTCTCCCACACCATTCCATAGTAATGGGGTGGTACACTTCCTTCCGTAGAGTAACTCAAATGGTGCCATTCCAATACTAGATTGATGACTGTTATTGTAAGAGAACTCTGCGTAAGGCAAACTTTCATCCCAACTTGCTCCATAGTCTAGGGCACATGCCCTCAACATGTCTTCAAGAATCTGATTAGTCCTTTCTGTTTGTCCATCAGTTTGAGGATGAAAAGCAGTACTGAACTCCAACCTCGTTCCTAAGGATTCATGAAGTTGTCTCCAAAAGTGAGAAGTGAACTGAGTTCCTCTATCTGACACAATACTCTTAGGCACACCGTGAAGGCATATAATTCTGCTCATGTAGATCTTTGCTAACTTGGCACTTGTATAAGTCGTCTTCACGGGTATAAAATGAGCCACTTTAGTTAGGCGATCCACTACTACCCATATGGAGTCATACCCTGACCTGGTTCTTGGTAATCCGGTAATGAAATCCATACCGATAGTTTCCCACTTCCATTCAGGAATAGGTAGTGGTTGAAGCAACCCAGCTGGTTTCTGATGCTCCGCTTTTACTCTGCTACACACAACACACAAAGCAATATGTTCGGCGATGTCCCTTTTGAGATTGTTCCACCAAAACCTTTCTTTCATATCCATGTACATCTTGGTGTTTCCCGGGTGAATAGAATACGGAGAGTTGTGGGCTTCCTGTAAAATCAGTTTCCGCAACTCCGGGTCTTGTGGAACACATATACGTTTCCCGTGCCATAAAGTACCTTGTTCGTCTATATGGAAACTCTTAGCTTTCCCTAGACTAATATTTTCCTTAATCTTTTCAATTTCCTTATCAGTCTTCTGAGCTTCTCGGATCTTGTCCAACAAAGTGGGTTGAACATCCAAAGACATGAGATGTCCCTCAGGAACAATTTCTAATCTGAGTTCTTTGAATTGCTTACACAAGTCATCCGGCAATTTTCCTTTGGTAAGGCCATTTGCAAACGTCTTACGACTTAGAGCATCTGCTACTACATTCGCTTTACCGGGGTGGTATTGCAAACTTAAGTCGTAATCTTTGATAAGTTCTAGCCATCTCCTTTGTATCATGTTGATTTCCTTCTGGGTGAAGATATACTTCAAACTCTTATGATCGGTGAATACTTCACAACGTTTTCCCAAAAGGTAATGTCTCCATGTTTTGAGTGCATGGACGACAGAGGCCAACTCCAAATCATGAGTAGGATAGTTTACTTCATGAGTTTTGAGTTGTCTCGAAGCATAGGCTACGACTTTACCGTCTTGCATAAGTACGGCACCCAAACCTTGATGAGAAGCATCACAATATACTTGGAAATCCTTTTCCAAATCTGGCAGACATAGAACTGGTGCTGTTACAAGTCTCTTCTTCAATTCTTGGAAGCTGACTTCACAACCTTCAGACCAAGCAAATTTCTTGTCCTTCTTTAACAATTCAGTCATTGGTTTAGCAACCTTTGAGAAATTCTCAATGAACCTTCTGTAGTAACCTGCTAAGCCGAGGAAACTACGAACTTCTTTCACATTCTTGGGAGATTCCCATTCTGTCACAGCTGAAACTTTAGCAGGATCAACTGCCACACCATCCTTTGTCATAACATGACCAAGAAAACCAACTTCCTCTAACCAAAACTCACACTTGCTGAATTTAGCATAGAGTTTATGCTCTCTTAACTTTTCAAGTATCAAGCGTAAGTGTCTTTCATGTTCTTCCTTGCTCTTGGAGTAGACTAAGATGTCATCGATGAAAACAACAACAAACTTGTCAAGGAATTCCATGAAGACCTTGTTCATCATATTCATGAAGTATGCTGGAGCGTTGGTTAAACCAAAAGGCATCACTGTGTATTCATACAATCCATACCTTGTGGTGAAAGTTGTCTTAGGTATGTCTTGCTCTCTTATTTTGAGTTGAAAATAACCTGACCGAAGATCAATCTTCGAGAACACACATGCTCCTTCTAACTGATCAAACAAGTCGTTGATTCTTGGCAAAGGATATTTGTTCTTGATGGTTACCTCATTGAGAGAACGGTAGTCAATGCATAATCTTTGTGTTCTATCCTTCTTCTCCATGAACAATACTGGGGCTCCCCACGATGAAGAACTTGGTTGGATAAATCCTTTCTGTAATTGTTCTCCTAGTTGCTTCTTGAGCTCTTTCAGTTCATCAACTGACATTTTGTATGGTCTCTTAGCTATTGGTCCAGAACCTGGTACCAAATCTATCAGAAACTCCACATCTCTATCCGGTGGCACTCCTGGAAACTCTTCCGGAAACACATCCGGATACTCACACACAATTGGTACACTATCCATGCTAACCCCCTTAAGAGAATTTAGCTTACTTCCTTTGGATTCAAAATTGGATCTGAATTTTATTCTTTTTTCCTTCTGGGGTTGTGAGTGTAACTGTACGATTAGCACAATCTAGTACTCCTTCATACTTAGCCATCCAATCCATACCCAAAATTACGTCTAGTCCTTGGGAATCTAGGATTATCAGGCTCACTGGAAACTTATGCTTTCCAAATTCTATGACAAGATCCCGGCATCCAAGACTTACTATCATATCTCCACCCGGAGAACTAACTTTTATTGGACACCCAATGTTTTCAGATGCAAACCCATTTCTATCAACAAATGCTTTTGATATGAATGAATGAGATGCACCAGTCTCAAAGAGTACAAATGCTGGAATAGAGTTGAGTCTGAACTTACCAGCAACGGCATCAGGCTCCTCATAGACCACTTCCACATTGATGTGGTTAACCTGTCCTTTATGGAAAGGATTGGGCTTGTTATGCCCTTCAACTTTCTTTTCAGGGCACTCATTAGCATAATGCCCCAGCTTCTTGCATTTGAAGCACTCAACCTGACTGATGTCCTTTTTAGGAGGTTGGCTTCCACTTCCACTTCCACTGTGGTGGCTCTTATGTCCACTCTTGTGGTTCTTGTGCTTATCATTGTCATGACCGCGATGATGCTTGTTGTCATGACGGTTGTGGTTGTGGTGCTTGTTGAATTTCCCATGCTTGTGGGATCCTGAGATGCCACTGTCATCATAGTGAGATCGTTTGTGAGACGACCCCGAGCTGTGCTTGTCGGAGTGTTTCCTTTTTCTACCCTCGACTTGCTTTATTTTACTCTCCAAAATAGCAGCCTTGTCACACAGAGACTGGTAAGTTGGAACATATGCCATAGACAGCTGCAGATTTAGTTCATCATTCAAGCCCTCCAGAAACTTTTCCTTTCTTTTTGCATCTGTGTCAACCTCATCCGGTGCATAGCGCGCCAGATTGTTGAACTCTTCTATGTATTCAGCCACGCTGCGGTGGCGCTGCTTCAAGTTGTGAAACTCTTTCTTTTTCAGGCTCATCATTCCTGATGAGATATGAGCAGTGCGAAAGCCATCTTCAAAGATAGCCCAAGTCACCTCATCAATAGGAGTGGTGATTTGGAAGTTGTCCCACCATGTGGCGGCGGGTCCTTCCAACAGATGTGCTGCGAACCTGACTTTTTCAGCATCCGTGCAGCCCACGGTCACTAAGTCCTTGTTCACGGAACGTATCCAATCATTGGCTACCATGGGATCAGTTGTCCCCGAAAACTTTGCTGGCCTCAATCGCAGAAATCTGGTGAGCATATCAAAACCCAGAGGGTTGTTGTTGTTGTTGTTATTGGGGTTGTTATTGTTGTTGTTATTATGGTTTTGAATGAATGTCGTCATCATTTGCATAAGCTGTGTTTGCGCATTCATCATTTGTTGCATTTCCGGGGTGATGTTGTTGGGGTTGGGGTTTGCGCGACGGGGAGGCATCTGTGGTTTGTTCAAATAGATAAGAATGAGATACTCATAGATGTTTTATGCACAATACATCACATGCAAACACATAGCAAGCAACATAAGAATAAAAGTTCAACAACCACATAATAAGTTCATGAAGTAAAACACACAAGTGGCAAGCCATCCACATGTCGGATGGTCCAATAATAAGTTCACAATAACAAGTACGAATATGAAAGATAAACGAGTAGTCAAGTCTACTCATCAGCATCAATCTCCTCCTCGACGAAGGTAAGACCTGCGTTCTCCATCACGGTCTTGTTCTCCTCAATCGTAGTGGTCAAGGAATCGACCTTGGCCTTGAGAGACCTCTTCTGGGAGCGGAGCCTCTCAATAACCATCTGCTGCTGCTCAAGCTCGAAATCGTTAGACTTCAGTTCCTCGGTCATGTCCCGGATCTTCTTGTTCCTATCCTGGACGCGTTTCTCCTGACTCTTGAACTTGCGGTCCTAGGCCTCGAACTTTGTCTCCATTTCCTTGATCATCTTATCCTGCTGCGCAAAAAGCTTGTCCTTCTCGCGAAGCTGCACCTGAAGCTCGTCATTGCCGAGCATGACGTTGGTCCTGTCCGTGTCTACGTGCCTGAGGAGAGTCTCTAAGTCCTGGAGGTAGAGACGTATCGGCTCTGCCGCGTCCCTCGAGTCGTCCTCAAAGTCGATGGACTCTCCATCAACATCACGTCTTCCGAAGACGTGGAAGTGAGTGCCCCTAACCTGTCGGGAGTGACGGCCTAACAGACGTCCTATCAGGTCCTGCATGACTACCTCCATGCCTCTCTCCCTGTGGTCGTGCATCAGCTTGAAGACGATGGCCTCCGTAGTGGGATCTGTCTGGCGTCCGGGCTGGTTCACCTTGAAGCCCCAGAGGTCCTTCCTCTCGAACTTGGTGAGTGGGTACACCGTGATGGTGGGAAGAGGGAGATCGAGCAAAGTGGTAAGCTCAATGATACGGGGTCCGAAACGGGTAACCTGGAACTCCTCAACGGTGCTGATGGTAATAGGCATCTATTTATAAGATTGAAAAGTTAGAACAACAAAATTTTAAGATAAATACAAGTCAACCATCTCATACTTAACCATGGAACACAAACATCACACAAGTCATGCATCCATAAATCCATTACATCAATCAAGGTCCAACTTATTTAAGGTATCATTTGGAAAATAAGGAGATAGATGGTGGTCCACTAACAAAGTGTACTCATAGGCCTATCTCACTGGATCTGGTGGCTATCACAATGTTTCTAGAGGCAATCCACCTATCCTGTTCACATGATTCCATCACTAAGTCTATTATATCTCCCCTTAACTCTTGGTTGGTGGTTTCCAACTCTTGGGTAAGTTACTTTTCTTTCTCTAAGTCTTTTTGGAGGTTGAGCATTCTGCACTTGACTCTAGCACTTAGTTCTTTGATAGTCCTCCAAGCTGCATCTCTGGCTGACTCAAAGAATGTGGTGTGCATTACAGTGTTGGTGTACATGCAGAATCCCCTTTCTTTGTGATTGTCTTCCTTGTTTTTGTACAAGTGAAGTTGCACCCACCAATACTCCACTCCTTCATCCATCACTGGAAAGCCTTTGTAAATAGCTGCTCCATGTGCTTCCATTGCCACCATGAGGTCCTTGAGAATCTTGGGAAACTCAGTTTCACACTCCAAGGTCATGGTCATGAGTGGTCCTTTCTTCACGGCTTCGTTGATGGAGTTCATCTACAAATAGAGATGAGAATGAGAAGATTAGAAAAGTTTACGAGAAGAATAGACAAGTGTAGAAGTATTTAAAATTTTCCTTAGTGGTTTCCAATCCTAGGGTCATAATCCTACAGGCAACACAGTGCTCTGATACCATCTGTTAGGCCCCTCCTTTATAAAGGAAAGGATCCCTGTGATTGCAATGCTAGTCCCTGGATCAATGCTAGCATCCACAGTTTTAGATGAAGTACACAGATACAAAGGTCGTTTATTACATTCATTCCAGAGATAAAACATAGTCTTTTACAACTCAGGGCCATAGGCCTAATACAAGATTTTAAGGAATAAGTAAATAAACATAAGTCTTCATCTTCATGTGCCACAGGCAAGCATGTTGAGTGTAGACTCATGACTCCTACTCATCATCGGAGTAACCTGCAACATCACAAGTTACAGCCACAGAGGGTCAATACTTTGGAATAGTATTGGCAAGTGATACCTTGGTATATATTTAGTGGACTATATTACTATATGCATTTGGCTAAGTGTAGCTTGGCTTGCTTTGCTTGAAAATAGGTTTTACCTATTAGTTGAAATCACTAAGTTTTCTTTATCAAAAACCTCCCAAGAAACCACCAATAGACATTGGGGTCCTTCACCCTTGTTCACCCACAAGTTTAATTTATAAGTTGGAATGATGAGATTCTTGTAGCTTCCATGTCTTGATGCTCAAGTTGTCCATTGCCTTGGACTAGGCTAAGTACTTAGGTTTTCCATCTGCAGAGGTGGTGCACTTTCCCCACAAGACTTGGTTTCCCAAGACAGGACCTTTCAGAAGCCTTTCCTTAGTCAAATGGACGCGCTCCAACCTATCATTCCCACTACCACCAACTGTCCAAGTGACTAAGTTCTAGCAACCTATATGATCATGGCAGAGCCCATATTGCCAAGTGGTTGCACTGTAAGCTTTCTCAACACTTGGCCTCCAAATCCCTTTGTGCCTGGGTGGCATACCACAAGTGAGATACACAACCCAAGTCCATGGCCTTGTGTAACCACTCAACATAACCCAATCCTTCCATTCCACCCAGGAGGTTCATTTGACTTAGTTGTTTTATTAGGAAAGCATAAGTCTCATGACTTAGAAATATTTTCATCATAGTAAGTATAGATTTTCACCAACCCTTGTTTGCTAAAAAGCTAGGCTAAGCATGGTAAGATATTTTAACTTAGGAAAATTCCCTAGCAATTCTACAATTCTACACTACTTAGGATTTCCCAACTTAGCATTAGGCAAAAATAGCATGCAAGACTTAGCAAAATATCTAATGCTAGTACAAAACATAGGATAGAAATATTCATGAAAATATCACTTGCCTTGGTAGTGGGGATAGTAGCACTCTTCACAATCACAATCACTAGCAAAATCTACACAAAAATTATAGCATACAATTACACACAATTATATTCAATCAAAAATAATATGAATGCATGCATGCAAGAATTTACCAAGTGGTGATTTTGAAAATTCTACCAAGCATGCACATGTTTACAGAAACTTAACAAGTCACAAGTTTGCCAACTAAACTTATTTGGCACCAATACAATTTACCAAAATAAATCTATACTTAAAATAGCCTTAAACATGTTTCTACAAATAAAGTCATTTTAACTGTTACTATTTGTTAAACAAATTGGATATTCAGAAAGGTCTTGTTTCACTGAATCCAACGGTATAAAGTTTGCAAAATTCCAACGTGGCAATCAAAAGTTATAAGCATTTGAAATTTGGATCAAATTCTGGTTTTAAATCTGTTTTTAGTTCTAACACTTGCCACGCGTCGCGTCCCTATTGGCGCGTACCGCTTCGGTTGGATCGGGTCCTGCGGACCGCACGATCTAAGTGGGATCTGGCGGCTCAGATGCGCGCGTACCTCTTCGTGCTCTTTCTAATCTACGCCACAGGATCTAGATCCAACGTTCCAAATAAACCTAACCATACTCGGGCGGCGCTAGCGGCGTTGACTGGCGGCGGCGCGTCTGACTACGGCGGTGCCGGCGTTCTAGATCGCCCCGGGAAGCAAGAAAGTGCTTACCAGATCCGCAAAGGCGTGCTGAAGCTCGACGTGGTACTGGTTTGCAGAGGGGCGCGCTGACACGGCGAGGATTGCTCGTTGGAGTTACAGGTGGCGATAGTAGCTTGCAGACGTGGTCCTTGCCGAGGATTGGCGTCGCCCTAGCACGAACGTGTGGCATCAGTACTTGCGCAAGTCACAGGCGAATAGGCTTGTGTGAGGAAGAAGGCAAGGGGCGGTCTGGATTTACCTTAATTGGTCGCCGAGGTTTGCCGGCGGCGCAGGCGGTTTCGGCTAGGGATGGAGATGACAACCTGGGTCACGAGCGGCCAAAACAGAGGCATCAGTGGGTGCGCAAGAACATTCTGATCATTCTCGTTTGAACCAGAGAGGGAGGGGTGGTCGAGGCTCACCGTATTTGGTCGCCGGAGTTCTCGGTTCTGCGGAGCTTCGAATGCAATTGCGCGCAGCCTGGTGGCGGAGTGAGCGAGGTGTTTGGGGGGAAATGTTTGCGAGACAGAGAGGGTTAAATAGGCTCGGGTGCGACAGGAAACGCTCGCGGGTTAATGCCCAATTACGCCGCGCCATTACCGGCCATGACTGCAGCTGCGACGTGGTCGCGGGCGCGGTTTGGGGAAGACGAGGACAGCGTGGACAGGGCCCGCTTGTCAGCGATCTGCGCGAAGTGAGGGTGGGGTCTGGTCATCAGTGACTGTCTGGGTGCGCTGGCGCGTGCGAGATGAAAAGAAAACTCCCGGGTGGGCTTGTTGGGCTCGATTCAAGGCTGGGCCAAAAACCTGGCGCGTGGCCTTTTCCCTTTGTTTAATTCTTTTCCTTTTCTATTATGATTTTCTGGATAGTTTTTCAAATGAAATCAAGTTCAATTTGAATTCAAATTTTCCTGGGATTTTTGTAGTGAGCAGGAGTCTCAAAAATGGTCATATAGCCATGGGGTAGCTTTGTAAAGGATTGGTCAAGCTTGGGGATCAAAATATCAGAGGCTAGGCACTTGGTTTAAATTTTGAAAATGGTTTTTGGAACCCATTTCTATTTGAAAAACTTGGTTTTAAATTTACACTTAAATCCTATGCTCATAGAAGGTAACCTTCCTGGTTCACAACAACCAAACTTACAAGTGGTGTTGGCCAATTAAAATAAGTCTGTCCACATAAAATCATGACACCATATGTTTCTGTTTTCTGAAATGTTTTGAAAAAAAACCTTAAATGATGATGGATGCAAGGATGATATGAATGAGTTTTGGAATATGAATTTAGGGATGTTACAGTATAAAAATACCTCATAGTGTAGACAAAGCATATCAAAGTTGATACTAAACAAGCATGGAACATCAAAAATTATAGATACGTTTACGACGTATCAAGCATCCCCAAGCTTAACTCCTGCTTGTCCTCGAGTAGGTAAGTGATAAAAAGAATAATTTTTGATGTGACATGCACCATCACAATCATGATCAAACCATTTGTAAGCATTGAAAGCTGGGATCAAAGTACTCTAAACATGAGCATGAAAGATGAAGTTCTAACAATAAGACATAGTAACTATGCTGCAACATGAAAGGATACAAACAAATATTAATGAATATCAATGAATTGAAAGCCGTTTGTTTGTTTCACATATAGAAAACATAGCATAGTGGCATTCAGCTTGTCCCTCATGGAGTAGCAAAACATAAATGTATAGGACACCTTCAAAGTTCATAATGGTGACTAGATACAAATAGTTCAAGAACAAGAAATATCAACATTATGAATCAATAAATAAGTTTCAGGACAATGCACATAGAACTAAGAATGACAACTATGCTCTCTTAATTGGTGCATAAAGATAGAAGGTGGAGACTCAATATAAAAGTAGGGAGAAAGTCCCTTCAAAGGGAAGCCGGGATTTCAAGTCTCATAAAAAGCTTCCAAAAATTATGGTACTTGTTAGATTTTAGCTCTCATTATCCCTATCATAAGCATCTTGAATTGATTAAGGTTAAAGTTAGCAAAATATGGAGTATATGCTTGACAAAGTATAAGTTGGCAATCTCATGTCCCTTGAGTAGGAGGGCCGTTCCTCATGCTACTCAACTTTAGTTACCAGTAAGTTCTTGTCATTGTAAGTACATGTGTATCAAAGAGAACCGCCAACGGGTACCCCTTTCCCCATGACATAGGAGCTATCCCATATCAAAATGACAAGGCAACAAACAATGAGCATCTCAGCAATCTTCTTATTTACCATGGGAAAATGGTGCTTTTTTCTCTTCTTTCCTCTTTTTCTCTTATCTTTTTTCCATGTCTCTTTTTATATAAGAAGAATGCTTCATAGATTGCTCACTATGGTGATGTTGGAAGTTTCCACCATGATTAGTCATGGCTTAGGCTAGCGACCCAGGCATTTCTCTAACACACATACATAACTGCATGGACTTACAAGCTCCCCTTTTATTTCACACCGCCGATATCCATAAACAAAAGAGCATGATATCAACTGGGTAGATATTTATAGGTGTTGAAAGCGTTCCCCATGACAGCACGATTCTGCTAATTCCCAACTTATAAGTGCAAGCATATACAACATAGATGACACAATGGTTCAAGTTTATTAGGGAAAGAAAAATAAAGTGTGCCATCAAGTTTGTGAGAGCTTTGATCACTAATTTTCACATAACAAGTTTAATTTGGAAGATAGATAAAACAAGAATATACTTGATTGGTGTAACACACCATGCATAGGAAATTGTAGTGGACACTTTGGAATAACTTGGTTTCTTGGGAGTTGGATGCATGAGTATAGCTTACTCAATACAAGTGGAGGCTAGCAAAAGACTAGGAGCGACCAACTAAGAGAGCAATAATGGCCATAATCATGCAGAGCGACAAACCATTATCAATCAAAGCATAAAGTGGTACCACAAGTGTTGTGACCTTGGATCAATAAAGATCCTAAGTCCCTGTGATTTACATGCTAGTCCCTGGATCAAAAGCTAGCACTCACAGTCGATGAATATCATGTAAAACACAAAGTCTTTATTACACGAGGAATCCAGAGTATGATATTATTAAAAATTTGCTTAGCATTAAGCTAGCTCAAATAACAGCGAAAACATAAAATAGCTTGAGTCCATCAACGCCCCAGGCTTTGTTGAGTGTAGACTCGCGATCCCTACACACCTTTCAATCTTTGGATTCTTCACATAAGACGTGCAGCCAACAAGTTGGGTCAATACTTTGAATGTATTGGAAAATTACACCAAGGAAAGAAAAAGACTATCTCTACATGCAAGGATAATTTAGGCTGTGGAGTTCATTTTCTCAAAGCTAATTTTCTTAAGTATGGAAAAGAGAGAGAATTTTTTCTACTTTGTAAACATTTGCTTAAGTAATATAGGGTCGAATGGCACATGAGGATATTACTCACCAAGTGTCCAATCAACCTATCACTTCGATATTACTCACCAAGTTCCCAAAACCCACCCAATTGCGATATGACTCGGGCCTTGGGTTTTTAGAAAACTTTAGGTTTGGAAGAGAGAGAGGAAGATCATTCAGAGGCTCCATCCTTCAGACGCTCAAGTGTTATTTTCTGTGAACTTGGCTGATCGATCAGATTGCAATACTCTCAAGAGTTTGTGAAAATTAACCCACAATCCACGATCAAGTGTTTTACTGACAAGACCATGGTGAGGCTTTCCCTTAGTAGACCCTCTACCAGCTGGATCCAACCGTGCATAACCTCCAAATGTTGGTACCCTGGTGAGGTTTCCCACTAAGTACTAGGCCAAGACAGAGCCCATATGTATTATGGTTGCACTGGAAGCTTCTGAATTCTGAAACATGACAGACTTCTTTGATTCCGGCACGGCCATCCTCCACCAAAATCTCACTCGTTGACGTGACAACCGTTCGCCCAGAAGAAAACTTAGTTTTATTTTGAAGTGTATTTGAGAAGAAAAGTTTGCTCAAGAGAGCCTTTATACTTAGAAAAATTCATTGTCTTTTGAACCTCCCCCCAACGGTACTTTATATATATAGCATAGCAAACAGTACTTAGCAAAAACAGGGGTAACCTACTATGAGGGGGAAAATCCTAAGTATAGAGATACTCATGGCATACTGCAAAATCATCGCACTTGCAAAAATAATACTAAGGAAAAATTCTACTAGATCATCCTACACATGCATACTACAGAATTTATAGATCAAAACATGCATAGTCAAAACTGAG
Organism: Avena sativa; assembly: GCA_916181665.1. NCBI lineage: Eukaryota > Viridiplantae > Streptophyta > Magnoliopsida > Poales > Poaceae > Avena > Avena sativa. The sequence goes on along the minus strand of OV702283.1, from coordinate 405,242,564 downwards.
ACAAAAATATGATCAAGTGGTGTAACTTGCCTTGATCCGAGCAGCACTCTACACAATAGTACTCCTCAGCGCACTCCGAACAATCTATCGAAACACAAAAATAGATCTAATCACAACTTGCACAAAATAATGCCACGAAAAAAGTATGCATGCATGCAACATGGTAATATGCAAGGTTGTGTTCTAATTTGACCAAGATAAACTTTATGAGTTGTTAAAGTGTCGGGGATGTTGTTAGTATCACTTTCCCACAAATTTTAAACAATTTGAGTTATTACTTTATTTTATAGGATCATAAGGAGATTCAACCATCAAATCATCCCCGAAACAGATCTAAAGATCCTAAGCAAGATCTTATAATTTTAGTCAGTAGGCATTGTAAAAACAATGCTAACGCAACAAGAATCAACTAAAACGGAGTTCTAATTATTTTTCTATGAATTAAATACTCCAAACTAGAGATTAAATCCTACACAGAAAATACTACTACAAACTTGCAAAATTATTCCAGATCTGTGTTCTACACAATTTTTTGGATCCAACAGTATATCATACGCGAATTTTGGCCAAGTGGTTGAATTATTATGAATTTCTCAAGATTTAAATACAATCTGCCAATTTAAACCCTAACCCTAACAGATTTGCGACAAGTGGCAGCTCCTGATTGGCCCCAGCTAGGCGACGCAGGCTGATGCGGGCTTGCCACGCGGCGCATCGCGATTCGCTGATACCCCTTCGCTAAGAACATCTAATCTAAACCGCAGGTTCTCGATCTAACGGACGGGGGATACAGTGGTGACTTACAGGGCAACGACAGCGACGACGGGAGGTGGTGGCGACGAGCGGCGGCGTCCTGGCGTGTTCCTGGGGCGATGGTGTGGTTGACGAGATGCAGCAGCTCCTCGCGGTCCTCCTTGTACGGACTGCATCGTCCTTCTCCTCCTCCTCCCGCTGCAAACCTCCGCTGGCGTCCGCAAGCTCCGGTGACGCGTCGGCGAGCGATTCCCGGCGACATGCTGCACAAGGGGAGGAAAGGAAGGGACGGGGTGAGGTGGTGTTGCACGGGGAAGCGAGCTAGATGATAAAGGGTTCAAGGGGCGACGGAGACGGTGCTCAACCGTGAGCTCCCGAGCTTCGGCGGCGACAATGGCGGCTCGAAATCGGCAGCGATTCGATGTGTTTTAGCTAGGTTTTTCGAGGGGGAAACGACGAGAGGGGGTCGGGCTTTTATAAACCAGAGACTTGGAGGAGGGGGTGGCCGAAATCAGTTGGGATTCAGGTTTATCCGATCGTCGTTCGCGGCAGAGGGGGCGTGTTCGTCGCGGTCTCCAGGAGGACGACGACGGGGTGGGCCCCAGCATTAGCGGCTGCACGCTATGTGGGCTGGGAGACGGCGCTGACGCTGGCGGGCTGTGCGCTGCGGCCTAGTTAGGTTAGGAGACGCGCGCGCTGGTAGGGTTTGCGCGGCCAGCCAAGTAGGTTAGGTTTTTAGTTTTTTTTAATTCATTTAGCAATTTCTGCTTTGCCTTTTCTTTAATAACTTTTGCATAGAAAGTCCAAATACAATGAAACCAGTTGCTAATTTTTTGTAAAAATGAGGTGGTCATCATAGAACCAGAGAATATTATTTTTACAAAGCTTTAGGAAGGCTAAGCAAGGTAACCCCCTTCTTGCTCATAGAGGAAATTTTATTAGGGTTTTGTTAGGGTTTGGTGGTAGGGTTTTTGATGTAACTTTAATTTGTAGGGTGCAAGGATGCAAGGATGATGCATGCTTATAGTAACACCTTAATATAAAATCTAGGATGTTACAAACCTACCCCCCTTAAGAAGAATCTCATCCCCAAGATTCGGGTTGGCTAGTAAACAGGTATGGGTGTTCCGCCTCCAAATTTTCTTCACGTTCCCACATGGCTTCTTCCTCGGAATGGTGGTTCCATTGAACTTTGCAGAATCTGATAGTCTTGGTACGGATAATCCTTTTGGATGTTTTCAATATTTTGATGGGTTTTTCCTCATAGTTAAGGTAATTCTCCAATTGAACCTCATCTAGTGGAACTGTATCTCTTAGCGGTGTTTTGGCCATTTCTGGGTGGCACTTCTTTAGTTGGGACACATGAGACACATCATGAACAGTCAACCCTTCTGGTAACTCCAACTGATAAGCTACTTCTCCTCTATGGGCCAGAACCTTATATGGTCCTATGAATCGTGGGGATAACTTACCCTTGATTCCAAACCTCTTAACTCCTCGTAGTGGTGAAACTCAGAGGTATGCACGGTCCCCTATTTTATAAGTCACATCTTTGTGCTTGGAATCAGCATAACTCTTTTGTCGGGATTGGGATACCTTAAGCCTATCTCGGATCTGCCGTACCTTTTCCTTGGCATCCTTGATCAACTCAGGTCCAAACAGGCTACGTTCTCCAACTCCACTCCATAATAGTGGAGTCCTAGATTTCCTGCCATATAGAACTTCGAACGGAGCCATTTTGATACTTGTTTGGTAACTGTTGTTGTACGAGAACTCTGCATACGGCAAGTTATCATCCCAACTAGACCCATAATCTAGTGCGCAAGCTCTCAACATATCCTCCAGAATTTGGTTAACTCTTTCCGTTTGGCCATCTGTTTGAGGGTGGAAAGCAGTACTGAATTCTAGTCTGGTTCCGAGAGACTCATGAAGCTGTCGCCAAAACTTCGAAGTGAACTGGGTGCCTCTATTTGACACAATTCCCTTGGTAACACCATGCAGACTTACAATTCTTGACATAAATATCTTGGCAAGCTTGGCACTTGTCTATGTGGTCTTTACGGGGATAAAGTGAGCCACTTTGGTAAAGTGGTCCACCACTACCCAGATAGAATCAAATCCCGATCGAGTCCGGGGCAATCCTGCAATAACGTCCATGCCTACCTTGTCCCACTTCTAGTCGGGTATAGGTAGTGGTTGCAGCAACCCTGCCGGTTTCTGATGCTCGGCCTTAACTCTATTGCATACGTCACACAGGGAAATATACTCGGCAATTTCTCTTTTCAAATTATTCCACCAGAACCTATCCTTCACATCCATGTACATCTTCGTGTTACCCAGATGAATTGGGTATGGTGAATCGTGAGCCTCTTGTAAAATCAACTTTCTGATATCGGAGTCATTGGGAATGCACAAACGCTTTGTATACCAAAGGGTTCCTTGTTCGTCCAGATGAAAATCTTTTGCCTTCCCTTCACTTATTTTGACTTTTATTTCCTCCAACTCTTTGTCTCCCTTTTGTGCTTCTTTGATTATCTCTTGAAGGGTAGGCACTATTTCCATAGTTGCTACGTGTCCTTTCAAAACTATTTCTAGCCTGAGATATTTAAATTGTTTGCATAAATCCTCTGGAAGTTCCCCCGCGGTAAGTCCATTAACGTAAACTTTACGACTTAAGGCATCGGCTACTACATTAGCCTTTCCGGGGTGGTACTGTAATTCCAAATCATAATCCTTAATGAGTTCCAGCCATCTTCTTTGCCTCATGTTTAACTCCTTTTGGGTGAAAATGTACTTCAAACTCTTATCATATGTGAACACATCACAATGTTTGCCCATGAGGTAGTGTCTCCATACCTTGAGCGCATGTACCACAGACGCAAGTTCCAAATCATGTGTGGGGTAGTTGTGCTCATGGTTTTTAAGCTGTCGAGAGGCATAAGATACTACCTTCCCGTCCTGCATCAATACGCTTCCAAGTCCCTGCCGAGAAGCGTCACAATAGACTTGGAAATCCTTTTGGATATCAGGAAGACACAGAACTGGTGTCATTACAAGGCGTTTATTCAACTCTTGAAATCTTGCTTCACATGCCTCGGTCCATAGGAATTTCTTTTCCTTCTTCAACAGTTCTGTCATCGGTTTTGCTATTTTGGAGAAGTTTTCAATGAACCTCCAGTAATATCCCGCGAGGCCCAAGAAACTCCGAATATCTCCCACATTCTTGGGCGACTCCCACTCAGTTACGGAATATACCTTACTAGGGTCTACGGCAACTCCTTTTGCCGACACAACATGACCAAGGAACCCCACTTCCTTTAACCAAAACTCACACATGCTAAACTTGACATACAACTTGTGTTCCCTTAGCTTCTCCATAATTAGGCGCAGATGCCTCTCATGTTCTTTCTCATCCTTGGAGTATATAAGTATATCATCTATGAATACCACGATAAACTTGTCCAAATACTCCATGAACACCTTGTTCATCATGGTCATGAAGTATGCCGGGGCATTGGTTAGACCAAACGACATCACGGTGTACTCATAGAACCCATATCTTGTGGTGAAGGCTGTTTTGGGCACATCCTGTTCACGAATCTTTAGCTGAAAGTAACCTGATCGCAGATCGATCTTCGAGAACACACTAGCTCCCTTTAACTGATCAAACAGGTCATTGATGTTAGGTAGAGGGTACTTGTTCTTTGTCACATCCCAAAATTTTCCAAATTTTGAAATGTGAAAAATAAATAAATTAAATATATAATTGTTGAAATTTAGGGTGAAAAGAAACTTTTTGTTTCTAAATGGAAACATCAAAACCCATCGTGAACAAATTTTAATAAAATGGAATCCAACAAAATTTCAATCAAGTGAAATGCATTCATCAAGAATGTATCTTAAAATTTAAACACTTGGAAAAGTAAACCAAAACCCTAAAACCCTAATGGAAGAAAATCATTTCCAAGATCTATCTAAGACTATGGATTTGATCCATATAAAAATTTGTCAACAAACATTTATAAATGATCAAGAATGATAAATAAAATATTATAAAACCATAGAAATTGATTTCATTCAATTTGAAGCCATGGATAAAAACTTATGAATTTATTAAGGAAAAATGAAATAATTTCCAAAGCTAATAAAGCTCCTATCTAAAATCCATACCAAATTGTGAGTAAATTGATCCTAAAAGGATTTAAAAGGATAAACAAATATTAAATAAAATTATACAAATTGGAATCACCAATTTTGGAACTATAAATAAAAAGATATGGCTTTTATAAGATAAAGAAAGAAATAAATGAATAAGGAATATTTAAAAGACAAATTAAATATTGGCCAAACAAATGAAGTGAAATATTATGGAATAATAAAAGGAATAAAAGATTATTTAAATAAAATCATAAGGATTGATTAATACCCAATTTTATTTAAATGAAGACAAATTCCTTAAACTAAATAATATATTCCAAAGGAATTGTTTAGAAGACAATTTAAATTAAATCCATAAGCAAATAAAATAAATATAATCCAAATAAAATAAAGGGATAAAGATTATTCCAATAAAATTATATGGTATTAAACCATATTCTAAAATTAGATTTGAATAAAGATAAAATTCCTAATAGAAATGATTAATTAAATCATGAGAGAATAATAAGTGGAATTTCCCAAGGTGGATATAAAAGTTATTTAATTAAATTTAATGAAATAAAAGAACCATTTAAATAAAATTTATTTTGAATTAAAACCATAATTGATTTTGTTTGAATAAATACAATGCTCAATTTAAATGATTAGTAAATACTATTAAAAATATTGCAAATAATTCAAAGTAAAGTATTTGACACCCTAATAAATAAATAAAACTTACTAAAAACCATACATAAGGTCTTACACAAATAGGGATCTTTAATCAACACCCGGATTTTTAATCCCAGATGCCTGTTATGTCATACATCGCAATCCCAGGATTACCATTTTTGCGAGACATAACAGATTTGGATATCACAGTACATCATCCATTACAAACCATACATAAGGTATTACACAAATAAGGATCTCATGATCCTGTTCTTAATACAACTCAAGCAGCGGAATAACGTAATAGTAACGATAGCGTAGGCGAAGCTCCATCTTCGCGGTCATAGGCAATGCTGACGATGGGAGATGATCCTAGTTGTCGTAACCTTCATGCGGTCCTTCATCTTGGTACTCCTCTTCATAGTCTGGCCACGGGAATTGCCAGGGGCAAAGCCATGAGTATTCTTTAAGAAATCGCAAACTAATACTAACAAGTTAAGGGGGGTTTTGTAGTAGGACACTAAGCTCTAGGGTTATTTTGCAAAAAAGACAGATTTACCTCTACTAAGTTCAGAAACAAAGAACACTAGTTGAAAGTTTTATAACACCTAAGTGGGAACTTGAATTTCATATCACAACCCTGTTGTGGTCAATTCAAAGTCATAATTCCTTTCACAAGTCATTTTGAAAACATCTGACGGGGGAACAGTATGGCCACTCCAACTGTCCATAACCGCGGACGCGGCTGTTCGAATAGTTTGACACTCTGCAGAGATTGTACACTTTCACCACAACATTTGATACATCTGTCAGGAATAATCAATCCTAACCTTTCAATTACATGCCCTAGTATAGGCACCTCGCCTGTGAGTTTGGCCTCCTAACCATGACCAACTATCATCTTGGGTACTGCACAGGTGGAAAATCTTCACAAGGTAGCCTCAGCTCAGACCTTGGCCGTGAGGGAACCCATACTAAGGTATATAAATTTCCAGTCAAGCCCTACCCAATTTTCGGGTATTGTGGTTGTACGGTAAAATTGGAATGGTATCGCATCCAAACAACCATCAGTTTTATAAAGGGGCTAAGGCTCATGCCTCAACATTTTCATCATCAAAATCATCTGGTGTTCGAGAACACGTGTCAAAACATTTCAGTAGAATGACTCATCATTCTAAGGTTTTCATAACCATTTTCACCAAGTATTCCCATCTAAAGTTGATCCAGTTTTATGCTTAGCACTAGCATCTACAAGTGGTGGTAACTACTAAAGAGGGGTGGTAAACAAGTGGAGATTTGCTAGGTTCAATCTCATGCCTGAGGATGACATCAAGATTATCTAATTTAGGCCAAATTTAATGCTCTTTATGCTACCTTCAATTATCTTTCTAGAATCTACAAGTTACTTAAGTAAACTCTAAGAGAAAGCTTTGGTAAGGAAAATAAAGTATAAAGCTTGCAAGTAAAACTAGGATTGGGTATCATCAAATGTGTCTAATTAAGCATGCTTAATGCATTGCCTAGGTTATCTATCTTTCATAGTTGCAAGTGTTAGCTTGCAAGGTTTTAAGTATTGGCTTGCATAGGTCAACTTGGGTAGTAAGGCTTGCCTTGTGCAGAGCAGTGGTTGAAGTTCTCCTCGGCTTCTTCCTCGTAGTATCCTCCTTCCTCCTCGTATCCTTGGTCGGTACTAGCGTCTATAAATAAATACGAGGTACACAATCACCAAACAATACTTAACTACTTTCAATCATCACACAAAGGTGCACTATAGATGATCTAGCATCATCACTAAAATTACAAGATTAAAGCATTTGTCTTATTTATTTTAATTTGAGAAACGTAATTTCTACTCATTGAAAACCTACTTAAGATTTAATATTCTCCAACTCAAACATGGGATCATGTTGACACATGTCATCACCACATATTTCAGTCTATGGGAATGTGATTTAAAGTGGTGTCACAATTTAATAAGGTTTAACCTTTTATTTTAAATAAATAAAGTGACTAGAAATGCCTATGTGTCATTCTTTTATTACTTGAACATTATTTCTGTAAGTAAACCCATATGTTTTTATATATTCTGAAAGGTATGAACAAATGTGATTTTTGAGAGTTGGAAACAACTCAAAAGCTTTTATGGTTGAATTTTGAAAAATGTTTGAATGCAGAAAAAGCTTCTGACTTGTTATTTTTACCAAGGTTGATCTACTGATCCAAATGATTTGAATCCAACGGGCTTGGATTAAGAATTTCAGTACCTTTCTAACAAAATTAGTTTCATGCATTTTGGTTCAGTGAGTCGAGCTGGGTTGAATTTTGAATCTATGTACAGAACTGTGTTTGAAATTAAATGGAAAAATCTAAATTTAAACTGCTGGGTCGCGCGGGAGATGCTAATGGGCCGACCCAGTGTCACTCCGCAGCGCGGGGCTCAGTTGATAGGGGGGTCTACCAATCAGTGGCTCATAACGCGCGAAGCGGTATGGGGCTGTGTGGGACGTTGGATTAGAGTGGAGATCAACGGCTGGGGATCATCATCGACGACGGACCTGTCGCCGGCGAGCTCTAACCCTAGAGGCTCGGTGGGGGTGCATAGGGGGCGTACCAGGGCTCCAGCGACGATGGCGAGGCGGGCAAACGAACTGGTGGTTGACGGCGATCTCAGGGACGGTCGAGGCAACTCCGGGGGTGGTCGCAATCAGCGGCGCCCTTCTCCTCCATAGGCAGTCTGCTCCGGTACAATTCCGGCGAGCTGCTGCTCCCCGTGCTCCGGCTAGAGGTGTGGGACGATCAGTGAGGTGAGGGGAGTGGAATGGTGTGCTGCAAATGGCTGGGGTGGCCTCCTTTTATAGGCTCGACGGCGAGACCGAGAGGGATGGGCAGGCGATGGTGGCGACATGGCTACGGGCTACTAGCGGCATGGCTGAGGGTGGCGATCGACGCGCGGTCTCCTGGCGGTGCTCTAGAACTTCAATGCGGGATTAGGGGCGGTGGTATTTGGTCTGGAACGTGTGGTGCTCTGCGCGGTACCGACAGCGAACTTCGCGGCGTGCGGCGGCTATGGGGTACGGTCGAGGAAACTGGCATGTCTAGTGGTCTCCTGGGACGGTGGGGTTCATGCTGGCGGGCGGCAAGGGCTCGAGGTGGTCGGGTTGAGTGGGAACAGCGCGTGCACGGTGGTGCGCGTCGGCATGGTCGACAGCAGCGCGGGCACGGCGTTCCTGGCGGTTCCTGTCTCTGTCTTCGAGCCAGGGCTGGTCAAGAGGGGCGGTGAGGCATGCGCAGCATGCCAGACAAGGTGGGCGCAACTAGTTCTTCCTCTAGTTTGCTGTCCACATTGGGGTGGCAAGGTGAGGCTCGGCCTGCTCACCATTGATGGCAAGGCAAGCTCACAGTGGTGCTAGAGGTTGCTAACTAAGCTAGATGATCTACTAAATGTTTGCTGTGAGCTAGAGAGGAAACAAGTTAGGCCAATTTACTGCTCACAATAGTGTTTGTTGTTTGTTTGATTTGAATCTGCAAGGTGTTTGATGAAATGGCCGCAAGAACTTGAATTTTGAATTTTGAAAAGATTTTTGGTGGGTGTGCTAGGCATAAGCTGGAGACTCTGTGGTTGCTTGGGTTTTGAAAATTGAGCTTGTTTGAGTGGTTTTTGAAATAGTGCGATTTTCCCATATGAATAACATTCAATTTTGAATTGTGATTTAAATGGGGTTGCCAAATGTTTCTACAAGTTTGAAAGTTGGGCCTTGGTACCTCATTATGTGTAATAGCAAGGGGTGCAAAGATCCACAATTGTTTCTGTTAAGTTTTGAGTGCTAGGAATAGCCAAAGTAGGCATGATAGTTAATTTGGCCAAAATGACCATTCACTTCATTTATTCATTTTGAGTTGTTTTTCTTTGGGAAAAGTTTGGGAATGATTTAGATGATGTTTATTTTACCTAAGAATCATTTTACAAGCAATGAATCACAGAACCATGGCAATTCAAAAGAACTCCTAATTTAAATACATACATATGAATGCTTTCATATTTTGAGATGGGAAAGTTTTTGTTAACCCTAAATTTGATGATTAGAGTTTGATGATCCATGTTTAATATTTTTGGGATGTTACAAACCTTCCCCCCTTAAACAAAATCTCGTCCCAAGATTTGAAAAAGGAAGAAAAAGATTACCTAGGATTTAAAGAGATCTAGGAACTCCGTCCTGATGTGATCTTCTCGCTCCTAGGTAGCTTCTTCTTCCGTGTGGTTGCTCCACTGAATCTTGAGAAATTTGATGCTTCGGGTTCTGGTAGTTCGGAAAGCTTCTTCCAAAATACGAATGGGTACTTCAGGATAGATCAGGTCATTGTTGATATCTATGGTCCGGTGATCAATATTCTTGAAAACTTCAGTCTTCTCCGGAACTTCGAGGAATTTACGAACTAACGAGATATGGAACACATTGTGCATGGCTGACATTTCTTCTGGCAGTTCCAATTGATACGATACTTCTCCTCGATGATTCAGAATCTTTAAGGGTCCGATATATATGGGGGCTAACTTTCCTTTGAGCTGGAAACGTTGCATTCCCTTCAATGGCGACACTTTGAGATACACAAAATCTCCAATATTGAAAGCGAGGTCTCGATGTCTCTTGTCGGCGTAACTCTTTTGTCTTGACTGCGCGGTCTTGAGGTGCTCACGAATCTTGTGAACTTTCTCTTCTGCTTCTCGTAGGATGTCGGGTCCAAAAATCTGACTCTCTCCTACTTCCGACCAATTCAAAGGGGTGGGACACTTCCTTCCATACATGAATTCAAATGGGGCCATTTGCAAACTTGCTTGATAACTGTTGTTGTAAGAAAATTCTGCGAACGGTAGACAGTCTTCCCATTTAGATCCATACTCTAACACACATGCTCTCAAAATATCTTCGAGTATTTGATTTACTCGCTCCGTTTGTCCATCGGTGTGAGGGTGATAAGATGTGCTGAAATCTTGTCGGGTTCCTAAACCTTCTTGGACTTTCTTCTAGAATCTCGAGGTAAACTGCGTTCCTCGATCCGATACGATGTTCTTGGGAACTCCGTGCAAACTGACGATTCTACTGATGTATAACTCCGCTAGCTTTGAACTCTGATATGTGGTCTTGACTGGTAAGAAATTGGCGACTTTGGACAATCTGTCAACTATGACCAAGATAGAGTCATTTCCCCTACTAGAAGTAGGCAATCCGGTGATAAAGTCCATTCCTACTGAATCCCATTTCCATTCCGGTATCTGTAGAGGTTGCAACAATCCAACGGGTCTTTGATGTCCCGCCTTGACTCTCTGACATATATCACACTCGGCGAATAGCTTCCGATTTCTCTCTTCATCTTATGCCACCAAAATTGTTCCTTCAAATCCCGATACATCTTCGTTCCTCCGGGGTGGATAGAATAAAGAGTATCATGGGCCTCTTTCAAAATCACTTCTTTCAATTCCGAATCGGCTGGTACACAAAGACGTCCTTTGTACCACAGAACTCCTTCTTCGTTTTCGGTAAATCTGGGTACTTTGCCTGTACTGATACAACGCTTGATTCCTTCGATACTAGCATTTCCTTTCTGCGCCTCTTTGATCTAGCTGATCAAAGTGGGTTGAAGTTCTATGCTAGCCAAAAATCCTTCACTCACTAATTCCATTCGGAAATCTTCCATCTCCTTGTGCAAACTTGGTTGCTCCTTCAAAATCATGGAGTTCAAGCGGCACGGCAATCTGCTAAGGGCATCTGCTACCACATTGGCTTTACCGGGGTGATAGTGAATGTCCAGGTCGTAATCCTTGATTAGCTCAATCCATCTTCTCTGTCTCATATTCACCTCCTTCTGAGTGAATATATACTTCAGGCTCTTGTGATACGAATAAATATCACAACGGTTTCCCATCAGGTAATGCCTCCATGTCTTCAGGGCTAGAACTACGGCTGCGAGCTCGAGGTCATGGGTTGGGTAGTTTTGTTCATGTTGTTTCAGTTGTCGAGATAGATAAGATATAACTTTGCCTTCTTGCATTAGCACACATCCAAGACCGATCTTGGATGTGTCACAATACACATCGAAGGGCTTCGTGATATCCGGCATGATCAAGATTGGGGCTAAAATCAGTCTTCTCTTGAGTTCTTGAAAACTCGCTTCACATTTGTCCGTCCATTCAAACTTCTTGTCTTTCTTCAGCAATTGGGTCATGGGTCTGGCGATACTCGAGAATCCTTCTACGAACTTGCGGTAATATCCCGCCAATCCGAGAAATGCACGAACTTGGGTTTGAGTGGTTGGGGCTTGCCAATCTTCGACATCTTTCACCTTTGCAGGGTCAACGGCAATTCCTCCAGCTGATACGATGTGGCCGAGGAATCCTACCTCCTGTAACCAGAATCCACAGTTGCTAAACTTGGCATACAACTGATGCTCTCTAAGGGTTCCAAGAATGGTCCTTAGGTGTAGCTCATGTTCTTCTTCTGATTTGGAATAAATCAGAATGTCATTGATGAAAACAACGACAAACTTATCCAGGAAGTCCATAAAAATCTTATTCATGAGATTCATGAAATAAGCAGGGGCATTGGTTAATCCAAAAGACATGACAGTATACTCGTATAATCCATATATGGTGGTAAAGGCAGTCTTTGGAATATCCTCTGCACGAATCTTGAGTTGATGATAGCCAGTTCTAAGATCAATCTTAGAAAACACTTTGGCACCAGTCAACTGGTCAAACAGATCTTCGATCTTTGGCAACGGGTACTTGTTCTTGATAGTGACATCATTCAACTTTCGATAATCCGTACACAAATGGTTACCTCCATCTTTCTTGTCCACGAACAAAACAGGTGATCTCCATGGTGACGCACTTGGTTGAATCAACCCAATTTCTAGCATGGCGTCTAGTTGCTTCTTTAGTTCTGCTAGTTCAGACGGGTTCATACTATAGGGTCTCTGGGCTATGGGTCCGGTTCCAGGGATTAGTTCAATGATAAACTCGATGTCCCGATCTGGGGGCATACCGGGCAAAATATCTGGAAATACATCGGGGTATTCACAGACTATCCGGACTTGGTCAATGGTAGGTTGGGCTATACTCTTGTTGCAATTGAATTGACGAGGTAAGGTTTCAAATACATGCTTGACTGATACTCCGGCTTTACTGGTCATGGTTATGGCTTTCTTGGCACAGTCAATTAATCCTTTGTGTTTGGACATCCAATCCATTCCTAGTACTACTTCCAAACCTTTAGTTCCGAGTACTATCAGATTAGCATAAAAATCTATTCCATGGATTCGGATAGAGATGGCTTTGCAAATTTTCCTAGCTTTGGTGGTTGAACCGGGGATTTGAACAATCATAACATGCTTCGGTTTGGTTGGTTGAATCTTACTAGTGCATGCAAATTCTTCGGTGACAAATGAGTGCGATGCACCAGAATCAAACAACACTCTTGCAAGTACTGAGTTAACATAAAACATACCCAACACGACATCTGGAGCTTCCTCGGCTTCTTCAGCATGTATGAGAAAAAGACGGCCATTGCGGTTGAGCGAGTTCCCTGGGGCAAACCTCCTTCCGGGCTGAACACGACGCTGCTGCTGAGCTAGGGCATTTGCATTTGGGGCTGCGGCATTCCTCTTGGGGAACTCATTGGACTAGTGACCCTGGGTTCCACATTCATAACAAGTCACTTGCGACTTGTCCTTCGCTGCAAGAGGCACATCATTGCTTCCAGTCCTTGGGGTAGTGTTGGTGTTGGTGGCGGCATTGTTGTTGTTGAACTTGGGTGGTGCACGATTGAAATTGCTAGAGTTGCCGCGGTTGTTGTGGTTTCATCCGGGCCTTGGGTTTCCACGGTTGGGATAGGTCGAACGGTTCATCAGGGGTCTGTTGGTTCTCGAGGCAAATCTTGGAGATGGGTTGGGGCGATACTTTGGGGTCTGGTGGGTTCCTGGTTGATGCATCATGAGGCGCTTGCGGTTCTCATTGGCTTGGTTGATCTTTCCTTCCATCTGAATGGCAGATTCGACAAGGGCTTCAATATCAGCAATGGGATATTGACCAACACCGTCTACATCTCATCGTGCAAACCATTCAAGAATCTTTCTTTCTTCTTGGCTTCAGTGTCGATCTCATTCGGGGCATACCTAGCTAATGACAAGAATTTGTCACGGTATTCCACTACAGTCATCGTTCCTTGCTTCAGTTCTCTGAATTCATATCTCATCCTTTTGATCAGACCCGGTGGCACAAGGGTTCTGCTGAACTTGACCTTGAATTCATCCCAGGTCATCATCTGACCTTCGATCATTGCACGAACGCCGTTCCACCATTCTCTTGCATCTCCGGCTAGATAGTGGGTGGCAAACAGAACTTTCTCATTAGCTTCCACTCCGGCGACTTCCAGGTTGTTCTCCATTGTTTGCAGCCAATCATCTGCATCTAGGGGTTCTTATGACTTAGTGAAAATAGGTGGATTGGTGTTCTGGAAATTCTTGAGCATAGATCCATGGTTGTCCTGATTTCCTTGGCCTTGATTGTTGTTGGCCATCTGAGCTATGTGTTGAAGGGTGGCTAGGTTGGCTTGAAGTTCGGCTCTTTCAGCTTCGCGGTCAGAAACCAACATTTGCAAGATCTGCAACATTGCGTCCGGGGATGAACCACTTCCTCCGCGAGGCATCTGAAGATTGAGATAGATCATGAGAAAAGAGGGAAATTTCTAAGGTTCCAGGACTTTGAAAAGTTTTTAAAGTTTGACTCAGATTTTGTTTCTAGCAACTTGCTTTTCATTCATTCATTCATAGCACACGATACAAACACACACCACACAAAGGGAAGCAGATGGTTTTAAGAACCATTCTGGAAACTACGATACAATGGGACCGAATACCGCTCACTAATTCTAGTGCTCAAGTGCTACTACTCCTCAGAGTCGGTGTACTCATCATCCTCATCATCATCATCGTCATCGATGAAGGCAAAATCCTCCTCATCCGTGAAGAAGTCCATGGCCTGATCCTCCAGAAAGTCATCATCATCGCTGGGATAGGAGTAGGGATCTCCACGAAGGTCTTCTCCGGCATTCTCCCTTTCCTCCAACTGCATGTCTCTCTCATGGATGGTCTCCTCCAGATCCGTGATACGGTGGCAAAGACGGGCAATGATGCGCTCCTTATTGTCGAGCTGACGGCGATAAGACTTGCGATCCTTTACTAGCATGGCGAAGGTATGATCCTTCTTATTGGCGATGGCGGACTTGTGGTTGGCGTAGGCACGGGCGTTGTCCAACTCCTGCTGACGATCATACATCATGAAGCTAAGGTGGTCCACTTGACTCTTCAGCTCGGGGTGATGTGGGGATTTAGTGGCTATCCCATAGCATCAAGCCTTGGGTAAAACTCAAAGTGGGTACCCTTGATCTGATTGATACTCTTGCCACATACACAGGCAAGAGCTTCCTGCATTGCTCTGGCCAGTCCATTGAGCCAGTTGTTTTCTCTTAAGGTGAACCGAATTCCCTCTGCAGTGGGAGGTTCAATCTTTCCTCGGAGACTTGCAACAACTAGCCACTGCAGGTCTTCTCCTTCCTGATCATTGAGCTGAACTTCGAAGAACTCGGGGTGCGGACGCTCCAGAAGGTCTGAAAGCTGGTCCAAGTCACGCTCAAACATGAGTTATCCTCCATTCCCCAACTGATAAAACTTGTACTTCACGTCGATCTATAAGAATATAGGATGAGTAAGTTAGTAGAGTGATCAAGTGTGTCAAATTTTATGTATTTTGCAAAAGTCTTTGAGGAACATGAATTTTCATGAAAGAATCCAAGTGATAAGAAGGAGAATAAGTTTTTATAAATATTCTCTTCCTTTGGTTTTGAAACTAAGTTTTTGATTCAAACACCCATTCTAACTAGGGTCTACTATGGTTAACCTGGCTCTGATACCAACTTGTCAACACCCGGATTTTTAATCCCAGATGCCTGTTATGCCATACATCGCAATCCCAGGATTACCATTTTTGCGAGACATAACAGGTTTGGATATCATAGTACATCATCCATTAAAAATCATACATAAGGTCTTACACAAATAAGGATCTCATGATCCAGTTCTTAATACAACTCAAGCAGTGGAATAACGTAATAGTAACGATAGCGTAGGCGAAGCTCCATCTTCGGGGTCACAGGCAATGCTGACTATGGGAGATGATCCTAGTTGTCGTAACCTTCCTACGGTCCTTCATCTTGGTACTCCTCTTCATAGTCTGGCCACGGGAATAGCCAGGGGCAAAGCCATGAGTACTCTTTAAGTACTCGCAAACTAATACTAACAAGTTAAGGGGGTTTTTGTAGTAGGACACTAAGCACTAGGGTTATTTTGCAAAAAAGCCAGATTTACCTCTACTAAGTTCAGAAACAAAGAACACTAGTTGAAAGTTTTATAACACCTAAGTGGGAACTTGAATTTCATATCACAACCCTGTTGTGGTCAAGTAAAAGTCATAATTCCTTTCACAAGTCATTTTGAAAACATCTGACGGGGGAACAGTATGGCCACTCCAACTGTCCATAACCACGGACACGGCTATTCGAATAGTTTGACACTCTGCAGAGATTGTACACTTTCACCACAACATTCGATGCATCTGTTAGGAACAATCCTGAATTCACCATACTCAGTATGCGGATAATCAATCCTAACCTTTCAATTACACGCCCCAGTATAGGAACCTCTCCTGTGAGTTTGGCCTCCTATAAGATCCCTCCCTTTTAAAGGTAAGGATCCCTGTGATTTCAATGCTAGTCCCTGGATCAATGCTAGCATCCACAGTTTAAGATGAAGTACACAGAAACAAAGGTCATTATTACATATCATTCCAGAGACAAACATAGTCTTTTACAAATCCATGGCCATAGGCCTAATTCAAGAGTTTAACCATAACAATATAAATAAGTCTTAATCTTCATGTGCCACAGGAAAGCATGTTGAGTGTAGACTCATAACCCCTATTCATCATCAGAATAACCTGCAACATCACAAGTTACAGCCACAGTGGGTCAATACGTTGGAATAGTATTGTCAAGTGATACCTTAGTAGAATATTAACTTCTAAATACTATATGAATTTGGCTAAGTGTAGCTTAGGCTTGCTTTGCTCAAAATAGGTTTTACCTATCAGTTGAAAACACTAAGTTTTTCTTTGACAAAACTTTCCCAAGGAATCACCAATAGAAATTGGTGAATCTTCACCCTTGTTCAACCACAAGTTTTAACTTAGAAAAATGGGGATGAGGAGATTCTTGATAGCTTGCATGTCTTGATGCTCAAGTTGTCCAATACTAGGGACATGGCTAAGTACTTAGATTCTTCCATCTGCAAAGGTGGTGCACTTTCCCCACAAGACTTGATTTTCACCAAGACAGGACCTTTCAGAAGCCTTCCCTTAGACCAAATGGACGCACTCCAAACCTATCGTCCCACTACCACCAACTGTCCAAATGGCTAAGTTATTGCAACCTATATGATCCAGGCAGAGCCCATAATGCCATGTGGCTACACTAGAAGCTTCTTAACATTTGGCATCTCAAATCCCTTTGTTCCTGGGTGGCTTTCCACAAGTGAGATACACAAGGTAAACCATATAAATGGGCCTTGTGTAACCACTCAACACAAACCATTCTTTCCATTCCACCCAGGTGTTCCATTCAATTAGTTGTTTATTAAGCAAAAACACAAGTCAAAGACTTAGTAATATTTCACATAGCATGAATATATAATCCACCCTTGTTTTCTACTAGCTAGGCTAAGCATGGCATTAGTAAGCATCCTAACTTAGAGGAAATTCTAACAATTCTACAACTACTAGGATTTCCCAAGCATAGCATATAGATACTTAGCAAAATATTCATGCAAGTCCTATACAAAATATTTCTAATGCATAGGTGAAAATATAGGGATAAAAACATGAAGCACCACTTGCCTTGGTAGTTTGGGGACTAGCAACAACCTTCACAACCAGAATCACTATTAGCACCAAAATCTACACATAAAATTATGGCACCAAAATCACATATCAAAATATACAAACAAAAATATATGAATGCATGCAAATGCCATGTGATGATTTTTCTACACCAAACAAGACAAGTGTATAGTACTGAAACAAAAACAAGACCAAGATACTCAAAATAAACTTTATTTGATCTTTAAAACATTTTTCAAATAATTTCCATACTCAAATTAAGCCTACAAATGTCTCTGCAAAAATAACCATTTCTACGGAGGCAAAACATTAAATATATTGCATAATCAGATAGAATTCTTTCTCCTGATTCCAAAGATATAAAATTTATAAAATTTGAACGTGTGGATCAACAATTATGAATTTTACAAGTTTGAATCACTAATAGATCTAATTCAGATTTTTAAAACAAAGAACTAGCCACGCGGCCGCGTCTGATTGACTGATACCGTTTCGCACAAGATCACACTCGCGGGCCGTTAGATCTAACTTAACACGCACGGCTCAGATCAGCGCCTACCGCTTCTGTCACATCCCAAGATTTTCAAAATCTTGTAATGTGAAAAATAAATGAACAAAATAAAATTTTGTTGAAATTTAGGGTGAAAAGAAACTTTTGTTTTTAAATGGAAATTAAAATCCCATCTTGAACAAACTTTGGTTAACATTTTAATCCAACTAAATTCAAATCAAGTGGAATGCATTCTTTATAAATGCATCTGGAAATTTAAACACTTGGAAAATAAATCCAAACCCTAAACCCTAATGGAATAAAATCATTTCCAAGTTACCCCCAAGCCTATGGATTTGATCCATATAAAAATTTGTCAACAAAAATTTATAAATGATCAAGAATGACAAATAGAAATATTATAAAACCATAGAAATTGGTTTCACTTAATTTGGAGCCATAGATAAAATCTTATGAATTTAAATAAGATAAGGAAAAGTAATTTCCAAAGCTAATAAAGCCCTTATCTAAAATCCATACAAAGTGGTGAGCAATTAATCCTAAAGATATTAAAAGGATAAATAAATCTCAAATAAGATTTTACAAATTGGAATCACCAAGTTTGGATCTCTAAATAAAAAGATATGGATTTTATAAGATGAAGAAGAAATATTAAATAAAGAATATTTAAAGACCAAAATAAATCTTGGCCTAATCCATTAAGCAAATGGAATGAATATAATCCAAATCCAAATAAAATAAAATGATAAAGAATTTCCAAAATAAAATAAAATGGCATTAACCATTCTATCCCTATTTTAACAAAGACAAATCTCTAATAAGAATTATTATATAATTCATGAGAATAGTATTTTGGAATTTACCCAAATGAAATAAAAGTGGTTTAATCCAACTTAAATAGGATTAAAGAAATCTTCCAAATAAACTTTAGGGAATTAAAACCATATTTAAATCCATTGGAATTAAAATAAACCCAACTCAAATGATTTATGAATCATATTAAATATTCTCCAAATAATTCAAGATGAATTATTTTGACACCCTATTAATCAAATAAAAACCTACTGAAAAGATTTGGAAGGATTTAGAAAATTTAAATGGTGTTTGAAATATTATTAAATCTCATTTGAATTAAAACTAGAGCCTATTTTGAATAATTAAAAGACCTTAAAAAGAATAAATAAATTATTCTAAAATGAGTTCAGAATGTTTCATTAATCAATATTTAAACCTACACAAAATTTGACAAAGGTTTGAATTCAAATGAGTGATTGAATTACTTATTTGAAATCAAAACAGAATATTAAGAAAGGAAAAAGAAAAACAAAACAAAACAAAAAAATATGTAAAGAACCCAGCCCAACTAGCCTAGCCCAACTAAGCCCAGCCAGCCCACTGCTCCTCTCCCGCAGAAAACGCTTCAGACCAAATATCTTACCCGCACAGTGTATGACGCGTGGACCCCATCCCCTCTCTTCCTCTCTCACTGGCAGACGAACCCCACAGCCACGTCACCGTCTTCCTCCCCGCGGTGACCACGCCCCTTTCCTCCTCGCCGTTTCTGCTGTTAAACGCCGACGTCAATACGCTTTAATGCCGCGTTAATCCCTCGCCGTGACCACGCAGTGATAAGCGCCAGGCTCCCCTCTCCATTTTCCCCCAGCCGCCTCACCCTAGCGCGCCCCCAGGCCGCAGAATTTCGCCCTACACTGCCACTTCTCCGACAACTTTCCCGGCCGATCCCGGCAGCCCCTCGCCGCCCCTTGCTCCCTCGGCCACGCTCACCTGCTCCCCACATCCTGGCGAACCACCCCATAGCGTTAGCTCGCCCGCGCGTGCTCTGCAGCGTCGACAACAACGACGAACAGTAGCGCCACCGTCTGTTTTCCTCTCCGGCGACTCCTCTGGTAAGAACCTAACCACCCATCTCCTTCTCCTTCACGCACGCATCATCGCCATGACCATGCGCATCTAACCTTGATTTCTGTTTGCTCCCTCGTGACCCGTAGCGCCGCCCTCGACGACGACAGAGCGTGGCCGTCGTCAGACGCAACTCCGACGAGCAATTATCAGCAACCTCGTGCGCCCCTTGCCTTCCCACTGGTACCTTGAGCTTCACCGTGATCTCCTGAACCTGGTGAGCATCTCCCTTTCCTCTCTCGCTTCCTGCATCGCCAGCAACACCACCGCCAGTCGCTCCGCCGCCAGTCGTCGCCGCCAGCGCCGCTGCTTAGTGGTCAAACGCGTAGCGACGGTAGGATCCTGATCTGACGGATGCGATAGAACGAGAGCGAAGGGGTAAGTAGCATCTCAGCGCCGTGCGATGTAACTTAAATCCAACGGCTGCCATTTCACGATCCAACCGAAGCGGTACCGACGAATAGAAATGCGCCGCGTGTCATAGAGTCAGATTTAAAAACAGGATTTCATCTATTAGATACAAGATTTTGTAAAATCTATAACTTTTAATCTACATGTCCAAATTTTGCAAATTTTATATCAATGGATTCATCAAGACAAGCCCTAGCCAACCATGCACTTTGTTTAGTAAAAAGCTTCTGGTGAAATGTTTGTTTTTGTAGAAACTTGTGTATGCATGTTTAGGATATAAAATTTGTTCTAAAATAATTTTGGGGATAAAATCTTTGGCAAATGGTGTGTTTTGAACCTACTGAACATAGGAAACAAATTGTGGTTTCAAAAATGTATTTAGTAAAACAAAAGAATAAACTTTGGATTTAAACCATTTCTAGTCAAATAAAAATAATGTTTAATTATTAAAAATGTTTTTGGGAGAAAATCTTTGAGAAATGTTTTGGAAATAAACTCTCTGACCCAAACACCAAGTTTGATGATTTGAAACCTTATTTTATGAACCTATAGATTATTGCCTTATTAAAAACATTTCTACACCACATAAAATGATACCTTGTTTTAAAAATGGTTTATGAAGTGAAATCTTTTGCAAATGGTTTTGCCACTTTATAAAATAAACAGTAAGTGTTTTAGAATGTTTATAACCTATTATAAACACTTTTGTAAATAAAACAAAGTTTGGCATGTTTGCATGCATTGTTTTGTTACTATGATTTTATGTGATGAATTGCTTGAATAGTAGATTGAAATATTGTTTTCTTGATTGAATTGTAGTGACTTGAAGATTGTGATTGTTTCAAAGACAAGGAGTGAACTTACACTCTCTACCAAAAAGGCAAGTGATGCTTCATACTTTTGTCCCATTATTTTCACTATGCATTAGTGATATTTCTAAGTAGGACTTGCATGGAAATTTTGCTAAGTATAAACTATGCTATGGGAAATCCTAGTAGATGAAACTTTAGTAGGATTTCCTAAGTTAAGATTCCTACTACAATCATGCTTATCTTAGCTAGTAGAAAACAAGGGTGGAATATATATTCATGCTATGGAAAAATTTCTAAGTCTGAGGACTTGTGTTTTTGTTTAATAAAACAACTAAGTGAATGAATCACCTAGGTGGAATGGAAGGAATGGTTTGTGTTGAGTGGTCATGCAAGTCCAGTATTCTGGGGGAAACCTGGGCATCACCAAGTCCAGCATGCTGGGGAAAACTTGGTGTCTCACTTGTGGATGGCCACCCAGGAACAAAGAGATTTGAGATGTCAAATGTTGAGAAGCTTCAAGTGCAGCCACTTGGCATTATGGGCTCTGCCTGGATCATATAGTTTGCAATAACTTAGCCAAATGGACAGTTGGTGGTAGGGGATTGATAGGTTGGAGCGCGTCCATTTTGGTCTAAGGGAAGGCTTCTGAAAGATCTTGTCTTGGGAAACCAAGTCTTGTGGGGAAAGTGCACAACCTCTGCAGAGTGTAAAATCTAAGTACTTAGCCATGTCCCTGGCAAAGGACAATTTGAGCATCAAGACATGGAAGCTATCAAGAATCTCATCATCCCAATTTCTAAGTTAAAAACTTGTGGTTGAACAAGGGTTTAAGATTCACCAATTTCTATTGGTGGTTCCTTGGGTGATTTTGTCAAAGCAAAAACTTAGTGTTTTCAAATGATAAGGAAAATCTATTTTGAGCAATGCAAGCCTAAGCTCCACTTAGCCAAATGCATATAGATGATAGACTCCACTATACTACCATAGTATCACTTGCCAATACAATTCAAATGTATTGACCCTTATGGCTGTAACTTGTTATGTTGCAGGTTTGATTGTTATTAGTGAAGTTTAATGATTAGGATTACAAGTCTACAACCAACATGTCTGCCTGTGGCACTTTGAAGATGAAGGACCCCATGCTATTGTTATATTCTGCTGCATTGTAATGAGATAGCCAAATGAGCTATGTAAGATGTAATAAATTATTTTATTCCTGGTTATAAAGTTGTATTATGACCTTTGTTTCTTGATATTACATCTTAACTGTGGATGCTAGCTATTGATCCAGGGACTAGCATTGTAAACACAGGGATCTCTACCTTATTAAAGGTTGGGAACCTTACAGATGGTATCAGAGCATTGTGTTGCCTGTAGGATTTGTAAACCTAGGATTGGACAAAACCCCTTAGAAAAATAGGAGTTGAATTTGTTCCAAACTTATCTACAAACAATCTTGTAAACTCTTTCCTCAACCATTTTGGTTTTGATTCTACATCTCTTCTATTTCAAACTTGATGGACAAAGCCTACCCCATGGCCAAAGACTTCACCATGAGCAAAGGACTTCTTCAACTCTAATGACTTCAACATCTTCAACATTTTCACCAAGGACTTCAATCTTGGATATCACAAGGGACTACAAGTGAGACAAGAAATGTTACTCAAGACTTGAGGACTAAGGAACCATCATCACCTTGAAGTTTTGAGATCAAGATGCAAGAAATTCTCTAAGGAATACAAACATCTTATTCATGAAGAATCAACTAAGAAGGATGGAAAGATTTCAAGTGAACCATATAGATGGACCACCATATTTAGTTTAAGACAAACACACCAACTTATGTGGTGTAACAAAAATATTTTTGGTTGCCTAAGAATATGTTTGAAACTTGTTGTTTGAGTGGAATTCTTGTTTGTGATTGCTTGCACATTACTTGAGTGAATTGTGATGTGTGTGATTAGAATTGATTCCTTAGAAATATTTTGCCTATTCTAACCCCAAACCAACCCAAACAGATGACTTCTCCAAAAGACTCCAACATCAAGGATGGTGATAACAACAACAACCAAGAGGTCAACATGAGAGACCAACTACTTGCAAGACAAACCCAGTTGAACCAGGTGACCACTCAGTTTTTAGCCAACAACAATGAGATAGACCCAACCATGCAAAAAGTTTTGGAAAATCAATCCCAATTCTTGCAAGGGATGGCTACTCAAATGATCAACATGGGAGAAAACTCTTCCCAAGGAGATAATGACAACAAGGATGACAAAGATGTTATTCTAGAAGGAACCCAAGCTTGCAATATTTGTGGAGACAAGGATCACACTTCCAAGGAGCATGAAGATCAATGCCCAAATTGTGAAGAGAAACATCCAATTGACCAATGCCCCACATCTCAAGCTACTTGTTACTTATGTGAAGGAAACAATCATGTCCCTATCCAATGCCCCATATATTCCATAGTTGAACAAAGGAAACAAGGTGGAGTGCAACAACTGATTGCAGACTACCATGAGAGAGCCAAGTCTACCAAGAAGGATGAAGACAAAGGGAAATCTCAGCTTGTGCCTCCCAGCAATATGGCCCAATTTAAAGGACCAAAAAGGAGACATATGTATTATCCAAGGAGTAATAGAAGGTCAAGGAGACCAGGAACTGTTCCTACCTTTGAGATAACATATGAAGAACATGAACTAGAAGCACTCCTAGCTTTGGAGAAACCCAAGAAAAAGAAGGACAAAAGCCATGTGCAATGTGGTCATTGCAAAGAAATGGGACACTATGCCAGTGAATGTCCAGAGAAACAGAAGTATAAAGAGATTAGCCAAGTGTGGTGCAACAACTGCAAAGAGCTAGGACATTATGTAGCAACTTGCCCACAGAAGATACGTGAAGAACTCAATCTTATCACATGTTACAATTGTGGTAACCAAGGACATTATGCAAGCAACTGTCCAGAAAAGATGAAGCACAAGATAAACAAGCCTATGAAGGATCTCAGCCTTGTCACATGTTTCAAATGTGGAAACAAAGGACACTATGCAGATGTTTGCCCAGAGAGATTTCAACAAGATCCCAAGCAAGTCAAGAAGTGATCTAGTTGGAAAATTTTTAAGGGTGGTAGTACCCTAGATGCTTTGAGCCAACTTGTAACCCCTAGCCTCCCCAAATATCGGGACGAGATTTATTTTAAGGGTGGTAGCCTGTCACATCCCAAGATTTTCAAAATCTTGTAATGTGAAAAATAAATGAACAAAATAAAATTTTGTTGAAATTTAGGGTGAAAAGAAACTTTTGTTTTTAAATGGAAATTAAAATCCCATCTTGAACAAACTTTGGTTAACATTTGAATCCAACTAAATTCAAATCAAGTGGAATGCATTCTTTATAAATGCATCTGGAAATTTAAACACTTGAAAAATAAATCCAAACCCTAAACCCTAATGGAATAAAATCATTTCCAAGTTACCCCCAAGCCTATGGATTTGATCCATATAAAAATTTGTCAACAAACATTTATAAATTATCAAGAATGACAAATAGAAATATTATAAAACCATAGAAATTGGTTTCACTTAATTTGGAGCCATAGATAAAATCTTATGAATTTAAATAAGATAAGGAAAAGTAATTTCCAAAGCTAATAAAGACCTTATCTAAAATCCATACAAAGTGGTGAGCAATTAATCCTAAATATATTAAAAGGATAAATAAATCTCAAATAAGATTTTACAAATTGGAATCACCAAGTTTGGATCTCTAAATAAAAAGATATGGATTTTATAAGATGAAGAAAGAAATATTAAATAAAGAATATTTAAAGACCAAAATAAATCTTGGCCTAATCCATTAAGCAAATGGAATGAATATAATCCAAATCCAAATAAAATAAAAGGATAAAGAATTTCCAAAATAAAATAAAATGGCATTAACCATTCTATCCCTATTTTAACAAAGACAAATCTCTAATAAGAATTATTATATAATTCATGAGAATAGTATTTTGGAATTTACCCAAATGAAATAAAAGTGGTTTAATCCAACTTAAATAGGATTAAAGAAATCTTCCAAATAAACTTTAGGGAATTAAAACCATATTTAAATCCATTGGAATTAAAATAAACCCAACTCAAATGATTTATGAATCATATTAAATATTCTCCAAATAATTCAAGATGAATTATTTTGACACCCTATTAATTAAATAAAAACCTACTGAAAAGATTTGGAAGGATTTAGAAAATTTAAATGGTGTTTGAAATATTATTAAATCTCATTTGAATTAAAACTAGAGCCTATTTTGAATAATTAAAAGACCTTAAAAAGAATAAATAAATTATTCTAAAATGAGTTCAGAATGTTTCATTAATCAATATTTAAACCTACACAAAATTTGACAAAGGTTTGAATTCAAATGAGTGATTGAATTACTTATTTGAAATCAAAACAGAATATTAAGAAAGGAAAAAGAAAAACAAAACAAAACAAAAAAATATGTAAAGAACCCAGCCCAACTAGCCTGGCCCAACTAAGCCCAGCCAGCCCACTGCTCCTCTCCCGCAGAAAACGCTTCAGACCAAATATCTTACCCGCACAGTGTATGACGCGTGGACCCCATCCCCTCTCTTCCTCTCTCACTGGCAGACGAACCCCACAGCCACGTCACCGTCTTCCTCCCCGCGGTGACCACGCCCCTTTCCTCCTCGCCATTTCTGCTGTTAAACGCCGACATCAATACGCTTTAATGCCGCGTTAATCCCTCGCCGTGACCACGCAGTGATAAGCGCCAGGCTCCCCTCTCCATTTTCCCCCAGCCGCCTCACCCTAGCGCGCCCCCAGGCCGCAGAATTTCGCCCTACACTGCCACTGCTCCGACAACTTTCCCGGCCGATCCCGGCAGCCCCTCGCCTCCCCTTGCTCCCTCGACCACGCTCACCTGCTCCCCACATCCTGGCGAACCACCCCATAGCGTTAGCTCGCCCGCGCGTGCTCTGCAGCGTCGACAACAACGACGAACAGTAGCGCCACCGTCTGTTGTCCTCTCCGGTGACTCCTCTGGTAAGAACCTGACCACCCCTCTCCTTCTCCTTCACGCACGCATCATCGCCATGACCATGCGCATCTAACCGTGCTTTCTGTTTGCTCCCTCGTGACTCGTAGCGCCGCCCTCGACGACGACAGAGCGTGGCCGTCGTCAGACGCAACTCCGACGAGCAATTATCAGCAACCTCGTGCGCCCCTTGCCTTCCCACTGGTACCTTGAGCTTCACCGTGATCTCCTGAACCTGGTGAGAATCTCCCTTTCCTCTCTCGCTTCCTGCATCGCCGGCAACACCACCGTCAGTCGCTCCGCCGCCAGTCGTCGCCGCCAGCGCCGCTGCTTAGTAGTCAAACGCGTAGCGACTGTAGGATCCTGATCTGACGGATGCGATAGAACGAGAGAGAAGGGGTAAGTAGCATCTCAGTGCCGTGCGATGTAACTTAAATCCAACGGCTGCCATCGCACGATCCAACTGAAGCGGTATCGACGAATAGAAATGCGTTGCGTGTCATAGAGTCATATTTAAAAACAGGATTTGATCTATTAGATACAAGATTTTGTAAAATCTATAACTTTTAATCTACACGTCCAAATTTTGCAAATTTTATATCAATGGATTCAGAAAGACAAGCCCTAGCCAACCATGCACTTTTTTTTAGTAAAAAGCTTCTGGTGAAATGTTTGTTTTTGCAGAAACTTGTGTATGCATGTTTAGGATATAAAATTTGTTCTAAAATAATTTTGGGGATAAAATCTTTGGCAAATGGTGTGTTTTGAACCTAATGACCATAGGAAACAAATTGTGGTTTCAAAATTGTATTTAGTAAAACAAAAGAATAAACTTTGGATTTAAACCATTTCTAGTCAAATAAAAATAATGTTTAATTATTAAAAATGTTTTTGGGAGAAAATCTTTGAGAAATGTTTTGGAAATAAACTCTCTGACCCAAACACCAAGTTTGATGATTTGAAAACTTATTTTATGAACCTATAGATTATTGCCTTATTAAAAACATTTCTACACCGCATAAAATGATACCTTGTTTTAAAAATGGTTTATGAAGTGAAATCTTTTGCAAATGGTTTTGCCACTTTATAAAATAACCAATAAGTGTTTTAGAATGTTTATAACCTATTATAAACACTTTTGTAAATAAAACAAAGTTTGGCATGTTTGCATGCATTGTTTTGTTACTATGATTTTATGTGATGAATTGCTTGAATAGTAGATTGAAATATTGTTTGCTTGATTGAATTGTAGTGAATTGAAGATTGTGATTGTTTCAAAGACAAGGAGTGAACTTACACTCTCTACCAAAAAGGCAAGTGATGCTTCATACATTTGTACCATTATTTTCACTATGCATTAGTGATATTTCTAAGTAGGACTTGCATGGAAATTTTGCTAAGTATAAACTATGCTATGGGAAATCCTAGTAGATGAAACTTTAGTAGAATTTCCTAAGTTAAGATTCCTACTACAATCATGCTTAGCTTAGCTAGTAGAAAATAAGGGTGGAATATATATTCATGCTATGGAAAAATTTCTAAGTCTGAGGACTTGTGTTTTTGTTTAATAAAACAACTAAGTGAATGAATCACCTGGGTGGAATGGAAGGAATGGTTTGTGTTGAGTGGTCATGCAAGTCCGGTATGCTGGGGGAAACTTGGGCATCACCAAGTCCAGCATGCTGGGGAAAACTTGATGTCTCACTTGTGGATGGCCACCCAGGAATAAAGAGATTTGAGATGTCAAATGTTGAGAAGCTTCAAGTGCAACCACTTGGCATTATGGGCTCTGCCTGGATCATATAGGTTGCAATAACTTAGCCAAATGGACATTTGGTGGTAGGGGATTGATAGGTTGGAGCGCGTCCATTTTGGTCTAAGGGAAGGCTTCTGAAAGATCTTGTCTTGGGAAACCAAGTCTTGTGGGGAAAGTGCACAACCTCTGCAGAGTGTAAAATCTAAGTACTTAGCCATGTCCCTGGCAAAGGACAATTTGAGCATCAAGACATGGAAGCTATCAAGAATCTCATCATCCCAATTTCTAAGTTAAAAACTTGTGGTTGAACAAGGGTTTAAGGTTCACCAATTTCTATTGGTGGTTCCTTGGGTGATTTTGTCAAAGCAAAAACTTAGTGTTTTCAAATGATAAGGAAAATCTATTTTGAGCAATGCAAGCCTAAGCTCCACTTAGCCAAATGCATATAGATGATAGACTCCACTATACTACCATAGTATCACTTGCCAATACAATTCAAATGTATTGACCCTTGTGGCTGTAACTTGTTATGTTGCAGGTTTGATTGTTATTAGTGAAGTTTAATGATTAGTATTACAAGTCTACAACAAACATGTCTGCCTATGGCACTTTGAAGATGAAGGACCCCATGCTATTGTTATATTCTGCTGCATTGTAATGAGATAGCCAAATGAGCTATGTAAGATGTAATAAATTATTTTATTCCTGGTTATAAAGTTGTATTATGACCTTTGTTTCTTGATATTACATCTTAACTCTGGATGCTAGCTATTGATCCAGGGACTAGCATTGTAAACACAGGGATATCTACCTTATTAAAGGTTGGGAACCATACAGCTTCGCTGCAGATCTAATTCTAATCGGTGGATCTAGATCCTACGGCTCCTGATCAAACGACCACAGATGGGCGGCGCCAGCGGCGGCGATGCGGCGGCGCAGCTCTATCAGAGAGATTGCCGGCGATTCAGATCGTGCGGGGATGAGTGGAGGTGCTTACCGTGTTCACGGGACTGCCGTGAAGCTCAAGGTGGTCGAGGGAGAGACATGGGCACTCGGACTCGGCTGCTATTGCTCGTCGGAGTGAAGCCTGTCGTCGGGCAAGCTCTGGCGTCGACGGGGGCGAGGTTGTGGTGCGCGCTAAGACAAACCCGAGGTGCCGTTAGATGCGCACAAGCCTGAAGAACATGTGAGTATCCAAAAGATAGGAAGGGGTGGTCGGAAACTACTAGTGGGTGTTGCCGGAGTTGCGCTGAGCTTCTGTTGCTTCCAGAGGTGGATGATGACGATGCTCTAGGATGAAACAGAGCAAAGGAAGGGCATGAGAAGATGCGCAAGGACACACTGATCATGCCCGTATGAATCCGAGACAGAGGGCGGTCGATGCTTACCGGAATCGCACGCCGGAGACGCTCGGTACCGCGGCGGTGCAAGTGGGATTATGGGCAGCCTGGTGGTGGAGAAGAGGTGTTGAGTGAGGGGAAATGGTCGTCGAGGGGTGGGGATTAAATAGCCGGAGCGGGGGCGAGGATTACTCCCTGCATCAATGGGATTTAAGCGGGGCAGTGACTGCGGCGAGGTAACGGCGAGCAGTGACTACGTGCGTGATTTTGGGGAAGAAGAAGGTGACGTGGAGAGGGGCCACCAGTCAGCGACGGTGTGGGTTAGTTTGATACGGGTGAGATAAGAAGCAGAGGGGGAGTGGCCCGGGTGGGCTTTTGGGCTGGATCTGGTTCTGGGCTAGATTAGCAGCGCCGGCCCTTTTCTAATTCTTTTCTCTTTTCAATTTTCTGTTTGATTTTCTAGGAATCAAATTCAAATGTTTTCAATTGTGTTTGATTTCAAACTTGTTCTGAACTTTTGTAAAGAAAAACCTGCACATTTTTTAGTACAAAACTATGCTGTCTCACCAGACTTGCTTGGTTCCATTGGAGTTTTAAAATAAAACAGTGCCTTAGCACAAGATTTGATAAAGATATGAAAATTGTTTTAAACTATATTTTGTTTTGGAAATTTGTGTCCAAGCTTTAGAACTCAACCAAACCAACTTATGAACAAAAAAACCTTGGTTTGAAACAAGTATTCTCTCACTAGAGAGTAGCACTCAATGCTTGTCTACATAAAATAATAGCACTCAATGCTTCTATTTCTTTGAAATGACTTCGAAAATGATCCCTAAATGATTATGCATGCATGGATGATATGCATTCTTTGAAAACATGATTTTAGGGATGTTACAAATCTAACCCCCTTAAGGTGAATCTCGCCCTCGAGATTTGGATTGGCTAGCAAATATGTGAGGGTGGTCTTTCCAAAGATCATCTTCTCTTTCCCATCACTACTGGAAAACAGGCCTTCGGTTCGATCTGAACAACGTCACCAGTCCCGGCCCGTCACGAACCGCGACTAGTGCTAGCACTAGTCCCGGGCCGTGAGGCCTCCAACGGCTAGAAATGGCCAAAGACACTAGTCCCGGGCCGGACCAGAGCTCTAGTCCCGGTCCGTAATACGGCCCGGGACTAATAAGCTGGAGCGGGCCAACAGCTCTTTTCGGGGACTATTAGTCCCGGGTCGTATCATGGCCCGGGACTAGTTGTCCATCAGTATATATACAGCTTCCTGGCCAGCTGCGCCCTAAAGCATATGGTGGCCATTTTTCTCAAAGAAGCAAGAGAGTTCATGCCCTTTTTTTCTCAAGATTTGTCAAGATTTAGTTTGCAACACCTAAATCCAAAGCTTTAAAAGGTTATAACTTCATTCTTTCATCTCTTATTGCTACTTTAGCTCTATAATGCTCTAGAAGTATAGAGATATGGATCAAATGCATGCATGCTCTAGAAGTAGCTAGAAGGATTTTGATATATATGTGTAACAAATTTTGATTAGGCACATAGTTACTAAAAATTGAAATGTGTAATTTTAGAGTTTCAGAGCTTAGAATGGAATGAGGTTTTCACTGATAGAACAATAATAAAAAACTCCACATTTATCATGTTGATTGTTTTCTCCAATTCACAAATTGGTGCATGTAAATTTTTCAAAATTCAAAATTAATGCTCTAGAAGCTCTCAATATAAATTGTAATAATTTTATCATGTTGTGTAATGGTTTTTGATATACTTTTACTATAATGCAGATGGTCCGGGAATGGATGTACGGTACTGACCGACGCTCTGGCGAGTTCATTAATGGCGTGCATGAATTCATCCGTGTTGATGATGCAAACAAGCACAATGGTTTTGTATTCTGTCCATGTAATGGATGTAGGAATCAGAAGGATTACTCTGACTCAAAAACCCTTCACAGCCACCCGTTGAAGTCCGTCT
Organism: Avena sativa; assembly: GCA_916181665.1. Classification (NCBI taxonomy): domain Eukaryota; kingdom Viridiplantae; phylum Streptophyta; class Magnoliopsida; order Poales; family Poaceae; genus Avena; species Avena sativa. Next base: position 405,211,206 of record OV702283.1, on the reverse strand, counting down.
TCATGCCCAGTTATAATTGTTGGACCAAGCACGGAGAGAGAGGGGTTATAATGGAAGACAATGAAGAAGAGGAGGAGGATGACAACTATCATGGTCTCCCTGAGTACGGAGATACTTCCATGGGGGATGCTGAAGGGGAGGATGAAGAAGAGACACATGATGAACCCGCTGATGATCTTGGTCGGAACATTGCCGATGCACGAAGAGATTGTCAAACTGAAAAGGATAGGGAGAAGTTCAATCACATGCTAGAGGATCACAAAAAGTTGTTGTACCCAAATTGCGAAAATGGTCTGAAAAAGCTGGGCAGCACACTGGAATTGCTACGATGGAAGGCTGAGTGTTCTATACCTGACTCCTCATTTGAAAAGTTGCTGAAAATGATGAAGAATATGCTTCCAAAAATAACGTATTGCCCGCCAGTACGTACAAAGCAAAGAAGGTTGTCTGCCCTCTAGGTTTAGAGGTTCATAAGATACATGCATGCCCTAATGACTGCATCCTCTACCGCGGTGAGGATTATGAGAATTTAGATGCATGCCCGGTATGCACTTCACTTTGGTATAAGATTAGACGAGATGACCCTGGTGACGTTGAGGACGAGCCCCCCCGGAAGAGGGTTCCGATGACATGAGATGTCCTTCAGGCACAATCTCCAATCTGATATCTCTAAATTGGGCACACAAATCATTTGGAAACTCTCCCTTAGTAAGGCCATTCACAAAAACCTTACGACTTAGAGCATCTGCTACAACATTTGCTTTACCGGGATGGTATTGCAAACTCAAGTCATAGTCCTTGATGAGTTCTAGCCATCTTCTTTGCCTCATGTTGATTTTTTTCTGAGTGAAGATATACTTCAAACTCTTGTGATCCGTGAACACTTCACATCGTTTTCCCAAAAGATAGTGTCTCCATGTTTTGAGTGCATGGACAACAGAGGCTAACTCTAAATCATGAGTAGGTTAATTTACCTCATGAGTTTTGAGTTGTCTCAAGGCATAAGCCACAACTTTCCCTTCTTGCATTAGAACTGCACCTAATCCATGATGAGATGCATCACAATACACTTGGAAATCCTTCTCCAAATCTGGCAAACATAAGACTGGTGATGTCACTAGTCTCTTCTTCAATTCTTGGAAACTGAGTTCACATCCCTCAGACCAACCAAACTTCTTGTCTTTCTTTAGTAACTCAGTCATTGTCTTAGCTATTTTGGAGAAATTCTCAATGAATCTTCTGTAGTATCCTGCCAAGCCAAGAAAACTACAAACCTCTTTTACTGCCTTAGGAGATTCCCATTCAGTTACAGCTGACACTTTGGCGGGATCAACTGCTACACCATCTCCTGACACAACGTGTCCAATAAATCCAACTTCATTTAACCAAAATTCACACTTGCTGAATTTGTCATACAGCTTATGTTCTCTAAGTTTCTCAAGTATTAAACGCAAATGTCCTTCATGCTCTTCTTTGCTCTTGGAGTAGATCAAAATGTCATCGATCAATACGACAACAAACTTGTCAAGGAACTCCATGAACACTTTGTTCATCATATTCATGAAATAAGCTGGTGCATTGGTCAAACCAAATGGCATCACGGTGTACTCATACAATCCATACCTAGTGGTGAAAGCTGTCTTAGGTATGTCTTGTTCTCTTATCTTGAGCTGGAAATAACCTGACCGGAGATCAATTTTTGAGAACACATAGGCTCCTTCTAACTGATCAAACAAGTCATTGATTCTTGGCAAAGGGTATTTGTTCTTGATAGTCACCTCATTGAGTGAACGATAATCTATACATAACCTTTGACTTCTATCTTTCTTTTCCACAAACAAGACTGGTGCTCCCCAGGATGAAGAACTTGGTAGAATAAATCCTTTCTACAACTGTTCTCCAAGTTGTTTCTTGAGTTCTTTCAACTCATCAACGGACATCTTGTAAGGTCTCTTTGCTATTGGTCCTGATCCCGGTAGTAAGTCAATAAGAAACTCCACATCTCTATCTGGTGGAATTCCCGGCAACTCTTCCGGAAACACATCCGGATATTCACTCACAATTGGCACACTGTCTATGCTAACCCCCTTAAGAGAATTTAGCTTACTTCCTTTTGATTCAAAGTTAGATTTGAATCTTATCCGTTTCTTTTTCGGGGTTGTGAGTGCGACAGTACATTAGCACAATCTAGTACTCCTTCATACTTGGTCATCCAGTCCATTCCCAAAATTACATCCAGTCCTTGGGAATCTAGGATTATCAGACTCACTGGAAACTTATGCTTTCCAAACTCTATCACTAGATCACGGCATCCAAGACTTACTATCATATCTCCACCGGGAGAACTTACTTTTATTGGACACCCAATGTTTTCAGTTGGAAACCCATTTCTATCAACAAATGCTTTTGATATGAATGAATGTGATGCACAAGTATCAAAAAGAACAAGTGCTGGAATAGAATTGAGTTTGAACTTACCAGCCACAACATCGGACTCCTCATAGATTTCTTCCACATTGATGTGGTTCACTTTTCCCTTCTGGAAAGGGTTGGGCTTGTTGGGTCCTTCAACTTTCTTTTCTGGGCATTCATTTGCATAATGCCCCATCTTCTTGCACTTGAAGCATTCAACCTGACTAAGATCCTTCTTGACAGGCTGGTTTCCACTACCACTTGCACTTGCATTGTGGTGGCTCTTGTATCCACCCTTGTGATTCTTGTACTTGTCATTGTCATGACTACGGTGATGCTTGTTGTCATGATGACGGTTGTGGTTGTGGTGGCTGTTATATTTCCCATGCTTGTGGGATCCAGAACTCCCACTATCATCATAATGGGAACGCTTGTGAGATGATCCCGAGCTGTGTTTGTCAGAGTTGTGTTTCCTCTTTCTGCTTTCAACCTGTTTCATCTTACTCTCCAAGATGGCAGCCTTGTCACAAAGAGATTGATAGGTGGGGATATAGGCCACAGGTAATTACAGATTCAGTTCATCATTCAGTCCTTCGAGGAACTTCTCTTTCCTCTTGGCATCAGTGTCAACTTCATCCGGTGCATAACGAGCCAGATTGTTGAACTCCTCAATATATTCAGCCACGCTGCGGTGGCGCTGTTTCAGATTATGGAATTCCTTCTTCTTCAAGCTCATCATTCCGGATGAGATGTGAGCTGTACGGAAACCATCTTCAAAGATAGCCCATGTCACATCCTCAATGGGAGTGGTGATCTGGAAGTTATCCCACCAAGTAGCTGCTGGTCCTTCCAACAAGTGTGCTGCAAACCTGACTTTCTCCTCGTCGGTACAGCCGACAGTTACCAAATCCTTGTTCACTGAACGTAGCCAATCATTGGCCACCATGGGATCAGTAGTTCCTGAGAACTTAGCAGGCCTCAGTCTTAAGAATCTGGTGAGCATGTCAAATCCTGGTGGGTTATTCTGATTGTTGTTGTTCTGATTCTGCATGAAAGTAGTCATCATCTGCATCAGCTGTGCATGTGCTGTCATCAGCTGCTCCATCTCGGGGGTGACATTGTTGTTGTTCGGGTTGGGGTTGGCACGTCGAGGAGGCATCTGTGGTTTTCATAAGGATAAGAATGAGATACCCATAGATGCTTATTATGCACAATACAACACATAGACAATCACCAAATAAGCATCAAAATAACATAAGGTTCAACGACATAAACAACAAGTTTGAAAAGCAGACACACCAATAGCAAGCCATCCACATGTTGGATGGTCATTGCGACTCAATAATCAAAAGCATGGTAAATGACAAATAAACGAGTAGTCATCACTACTCCTCTGCACAAACCTCCTCGTCAACAAGTGTAAGACTTGCATTCTCCATAGCGGTCTTGTACTCCTCGACATTGGTAGTCAAGGCCTCTACCTTGGCTTAGAGAGCCCTCTTCTGTGAACGAAGTCTCTCAATCACACCCTGCTGATGCTCGAGCTCGAAGTCCTTGGCCTCTAGTTCTGCAGTCATCTCTCGAATCCTATTGTTCCTGTCTTGGACTCTCTTCTCTTGGCTTTTGAACTTCCTATCCTGACTCTCAAACTTGGCGTCCATTTCCTTGACTATCTCATCTTGCTCCGCGAAGAGCTTGACCTTCTCACGAAGCTGCACCTGGAGCTCATCATTGCTAAGCATGACGTTGGTCCTATCAGTATCTAGGTGCCTAAGAAGAACCTCAAAATAAACTTTATTTGATCTTTAAAACATTTTTCAAATAATTTCCATACTCAAATTAAGCCTACAAATGTCTCCGCAAAAATAACCATTTTTATAGAGGCAAAACATTAAACATATTGCATAATCAGATAGAATTCTTTCTCCTGATTCCAATGATATAAAATTTACAAAATTTTAACGTGTGGATCAAAAGTTATGAATTTTACAAGTTTGAATCACTAATAGATCTAATTCAGATTTTTAAAACAAAGAACTAGCCACGCGGCAGCGTCTGATTGGCTGATACCGTTTTGCACCGGATCACACTCGCGGCCCATTAGATCTATCTTAACACGCACGGCTCAGATCAACGCATAACGCTTCGCTACAGATCTAATTCTAATCGCTGGATCTAGATCCTACGACTCCTGATCAAACGACCACAGATGGGCGGCGCCAGCGGCGGCGGCGTGGCTCTGTCAGAGAGGTTGCCGGAAATTCAGATCGCGCGGGGAGGAGTGGAGGTGCTTACCATGTTCACGGGACTGCCGTGAAGCTCAAGGTGGTCGAGGGAGAGACAGGGGCGCCCAGACTCGGCTGCTATTGCTCGTCGGAGTGAAGCTTGTCATCGGGCAAGCTCTGGCGTCGACGGGGGTGAGGTTGTGGTGCGCTCTAAGACAAACCAGAGGTGTCGTTAGATGCGCACAAGCCTAGCGAACATGTGAGTATCCAAAAGAGATGAAGGGGTGGTCGGAAACTACCAGTGGGTGTCGCCGGAGTTGCGATGAGCTTCGGTTGCTTCCAGAGGTGGACGATGACGACGCTCTAGGATGAAACAGAGCAAAGGAAGGGCATGAGAAGATGCGCAAGGACACACTGATCATGCTCGTATGAATCCGAGATAGGGGCGGTCGATGCTTACCGGAATCGCACGCCGGAGACGCTCGGTACCGTGGCGGTGCAAGTGGGATTGTGGGAAGCCTGGTGGCGGAGAAGAGGTGTTGAGTGAGGGTAAATGGTCGTCGAGGGGTGGGGATTAAATAGCCGGAGCGGGGGCGAGGATTACTCCCTGCATCAATGGGATTTAAGCGGGGCAGTGACTGCGGCGAGGTAACGGCGAGCAGTGACTACGCGCGTGATTTTGGGAAAGAAGAAGGTGACGTGGAGAGGGGCCACCAGTCAGCAACGGTGTGGGTTAGTTCGGTGCGGGTGAGAGAAGAAGCAGAGGAGGAGTGGCCCGGGTGGGCTTTTGGGCTGGATCTAGTTCTGGGCTAGATTAGCAGCGCCGACCCTTTTCTAATTCTTTTCTCTTTTCCATTTTATGTTTGATTTTCTAGGAATCAAATTCAAATTTTTTCAAATGTGTTTGATTTCAAACTTGTTCTGGACTTTTGTAAAGAGAAACCTGCACATTTTTTAGTACAAAACTATGCTGTCTCACCAGACTTGCTTGGTTCCATTGGAGTTTTAAAATAAAACAGTGCCTTAGCACAAGATTTGATAAAGATATGAAAATGGTTTTAAACTATATTTTGTTTTGGAATTTTTTGTCCAAGCTTTGGAACTCAACCAAACCATCTTATGAACAAACAAACCTTGGTTTGAAACAAGTATTCTCTCACTAGAGAGTAGCATTGGATCAATGCTTGTCTACATAAAATAATAGCACTCAATGCTTCTGTTTCTTTGAAATGACTTTGGAAATGATACCTAAATGATTATGCATGCATGGATGATATGCAATCTTTGAAAACATGATTTTAGGGATGTTACACCTCTAACCATGACCAACTGTCATCTTGGGTACTGCACAGGTGGACAATCTTCACAAGGTAGACTCAGCTCAAACCTTGGCCGTGAGGGAACCCATACTAAGGTATATAAATTTCCAGTCAAGCCCTACCCAATTTTCGGGTATTGTGGTTGTACGGTAAAATTGGAATGGTATCGCATCCAGACAACCATCAATTTTATAAAGGGGCTAAGGCTCATGCCTCAACATTTTCATCATCAAAATCATCTAGTGTTCGAAAACACGTGTCAAAACATTTCAGTAGAATGAATCATCATTCTAAGGTTTTCATAACCATTTCACCAAGTATTCCCATCTAAAGTTGATCCAGTTTTATGCTTAGCACTAGCATCTACAAGTGGTGTTAACTACTAAAGAGGGGTGGTAAACAAGTGGAAATTTGCTAGGTTCAATCTCATGCCTGAGGATGACATCAAGATTATCTAATTTAGGCCAAATTTAATGCTCTTTATGCTACCTTCAATTATCTTTCTAGAATCTACAAGTTACTTAAGTAAACTCTAAGAGAAAGCTTTGATAAAGAAAATAAAGTATAAAGCTTGCAAGTAAAACTAGGATTGGGTATCATCAAATGTGTCTAACTAAGCATGCTTAATGCATTGCCTAGGTTATCGATCTATAGTTGCAAGTGTTAGATTGCAAGGTTTTAAGTATTGGATTGCATAGGTCAACTTGGGTAGTAAGGCTTGCCTTGTGCAGAGCAGTGGTTGAAGTTCTCCTCGGCTTCTTCCTCGTAGTATCCTCCTTTGTCCTCGTATCCTTGGTCGGTACTAGCGTCTATAAATAAATACGAGGTACACAATCACCAAACAATACTTAACTACTTTCAATCATCACACAAAGGTGCACTATAGATAATCTAGCATCATCACTAACATTACAAGATTAAAGCATTTGTCTTATTTATTTTAATTTGAGAAAATTAATTTCTACTCATTGAAAAACTACTTAAGATTTAATATTCTCCAACTCAAACATGGGATCATGTTGACACATGTCATCACCACATATTTCAGTCTATGGGAATGTGATTTAAAGTGGTGTCAAAATTTAATAAGGTTTAACCTTTTATTTTAAATAAATAAAGTGACTAGAAATGCCTATGTGGCATTCTTTTATTACTTGAACATTATTTCTGTACGTAAACCCATATGTTTTTATATATTCTGAAAGGTATGAACAAATGTGATTTTTGAGAGTTGGAAACAACTCAAAGGCTTTAATGGTTGAATTTTGAAAAATGTTTGAATGCAGAAAAGCTTATGACTTGTTATTTTTACCAATGCTGATCTAAAGATCCAAATGATTTGAATCCAACGGGCTTGGATTAAGAATTTCAGTACCTTTCTAACAAAATTAGTTTCATGCATTTTGGTTCATTAGTCGAGCTGGGTTGAATTTTGAATCTATGTACAGAATTGTGTTTGAAATTAAATGGAAAAATCTAAATTTAAACTGCTGGGTCGCGCGGGAGATGCTAATGGTCCGGCCCAGTGTCACTCCCCAGCGCGGGGCTCAGCTGACAGGGGGTTTACCAGTCAGCGGCTCATAACATGTGAAGCGGTATGGGGCTGTGTGGGACGTTGGATTAGAGTGGAGATCAACGGCTAGGGATCGTCGTCGATGACGGACCTGTCGCCGGCGAGCTCTAACCCTAGAGGCTCGGTGGGGGTGCATTGGGGGCGTACCAGGGCTCCAGCGACGATGGCGAGGCGGGCAAACGAACTGGTTGTCGACGGCGATCTCAGGAACGGTTGAGGCAACTCCGGGGGTGGTCGCAATCAGCGACGCCCTTCTCCTCTAGAGGCGGCCTGCTCCGGTACAATTTCGGCGAGCTGCTGCTCCCCGTGCTCCGGCTAGAGGTGTGGGACGATCAGTGAGGTGAGGGGAGTGGAATGGTGTGCTGCAAACGGCTGGGGGTGGCCTCCTTTTAAAGGCTCGACGGCGAGACCGAGAGGGATGGGCAGGTGACGGTGGCGACATGGCTACGGGCTGCTAGCGGCATGGATGAGGGTGGCGATCGACGCGCGGTCTCCTGGCGGTGCTCTAGAACTTCAATGCGGTCTTAGGGGTGGTGGTATTTGGTCTGGAACGTTGTGCTCTATGCGGTACCGACGGCGAACTTCGTGGCGTGCAGCGGCTACGGGGTACGGCCGAGGAAACGGTGGGGTTCATGCTGGCGGGTGGCAAGGGCTCGAGGTGGTCGGGTTGAGTGGGAACGGCGCATGCATGGTGGTGCGCGTCGGCATGGTCGACAACGGCGCGGGCACGGCGTTCCTGGCAGATCCTGTCTCTGTCTTCAAGCTAGGGCTGGTCAAGAGGGGGCGATGAGGCATGGGCAGCATGCCAGAAAAGGTGGGCGCAGCTACTTCTTCCTCTAGCTTGCTGTCCACATTGGGGTGGCAAGGTGAGGCTCGGCCTGCTCACCATTGATGGCAAGGCAAGCTCACAGTGGTTCTAGAGGTTGCTAACTAAGCTAGATGATCTACTAAATGTTTGCTGTGAGCTAGAGAGGGAACAAGTTAGGCCAATTTACTGCTCACAATAGTGTTTGTTGTTTGTTTGATTTGAATCTGCAAGGTGTTTGATGAAATGGCCGCAAGAACTTGAATTTTGAATTTTGAAAAGATTTTTGGTGGGTGTGCTAGGCATAAGCTGGAGACTCTGTGGTTGCTTGGGTTTTTAAATTTGAGCTCGTTTGAGTGGTTTTTGAAATAGTGGGATCTTCCCATATGAATAACATTCAATTTTGAATTGTGATTTAAATGGGGTTGCCAAATGTTTCTGCAAGTTTGAAAGGTGGGCCTTGGTACCTCATTATGTGTACTAGCAAGGGGGTGCAAAGATCCACAATTGTTTCTGTTAAGTTTTGAGTGCTAGGAATAGCCAAAGTAGGCATGATAGTTAATTTGGCCAAAATGACCATTCACTTCATTTATTCATTTTGAATTACTTTTCTTTGGGAAACGTTTGGGAATGATTTAGATGATGTTTATTTTACCTAAGAATCATTTTACAAGCAATGAATCACAGAACCATGGCAATTCAAAAGAACTCCTAATTTAAATAAACATACATATGAATGCTTTCATATTTTGAGATGGGAAAGTTTTTGTTAACCCTAAATTTGATGATTAGAGTTTGATGATCCATGTTTAATATTTTTGGGATGTTACACACCGCCACCCTGCGAACCCAGTGAGCCCTTCCATTCCTCTTCTCTCTTCTTAGTTTCACCGAACCACCGCCACCAGACACGCCGCCGCCAGCCAGCGCCGCCCATTTTTGGTTTAAACGATTTGGACCGTTAGATGCAGATCCAATGAATCGGATAGATTGACTTAACGAAGAGGTACTATCGGTGCTGTGCCGCACAATCTATTTTAAATCCAACGCCCCACGTTGCACGATCCACACGAATCGGTATCGTCCAGTAATAACACGCCACGTGGCCAGACTCTGGTTTTAAAAACAGAATTTGATCTATTAGATGTTTGAGTTTGAAAAATTCATAACTTTTAATCCACACGTCCAAATTTTACAAACTTTATATCAATGGAATCAGCAAAAAGAATCCTACCTAACCATGCCATTCGTTTAATGAATTTCTTCTGGAAAATTAGTTGTTTTTGCAGAAACATGTGTAGGCATATTTTGTGTATAAAATTCATTCTCAAAAATATTTTTTAGGGTAAAATCTTTTGTAGATGGATTGTTTTGAACCTACTGACCATAAAAACCAACTTATGGATTTAAAACTGTATTTTGTGAAGCTAAAGAATAAATCTTTGAATTAAAGCATTTCTAACTAAATAAAATTGTTGAATATGTTTTAAAATGCTTTATGAGTAAAACCTTTGGAAAATGATTTGATTTAAACTCCCTGACCCTAAACACCAAGTTTTAGGATTTAAAAATATATTTGGTGAACTCTAGAAAATTATTACTTTGTTTAAAGGCATTTCTAATGAAATAAAATGTTGTTTGATTGAAAAATGGTTTATAGGTAAAACCTTTTGCAAATGGTTTTAATAATAAAAACTTGACCATAAAACACTAACATTTGTGTTTAAAAATGTATTTGTCAAACATTAGAAATTATTACTTTAATTTAAACCATTTCTAGCAAAAAAATGACTTAAAGTGGCCATTTTCACTAACTTAATATCAAATGGGTTTGCCACTTTTTTAAATGACCAATAGGTGTTTTAAAATGTTTATAACCTATTAGAAACCACCTTTTCCAAATAAAACAATCTTTCGCATGTTTGCATGCATTGCTTTGTTTTTATTATTCTATGTGATGAATTGCTTGAATGGTAGATTGAATTTGTGCCTTGATTGAATTGTAGTGAAATTTGAAGAGTGTGACTATTGCAAGATCAAGGAGTGAACTTATATTCTCTACCAAAAAGGCAAGTGGTGCTTCATACTTTTGTCCCATTATTTTCACTATGCATTAGTGATATTTCTAAATAGGACTTGCATGGAATTTTCTAAGTGTTAACTATGCCATGGGAAATCCTAGTAGATGAAACCTTAGTAGAATTTTCCTAAGTTAAGATTCCTACTACTATCATGCTTAGCTTAGCTAGTAGAAAACAAGGGTGGATTATATTCATGCTATGAAATATTTCTAAGTCAAGGACTTGTGTTTTGTTTAATAAAACAACTAGGTGAATGAATCACCTAGGTGGAAAGGGACTTGCATGGATGGATTTTTGTTGAGTGGTTACCAGGGCCCATTTTTCAATGGCTTACCCTGTGTATCTCACTTATGGAATGCCACCTAGGAACAAAGAGATTTGAGATGTCAAGGGTTGAGAAGCTTCAAGTGCAGCCACTTGGCATTATGGGCTCTGCCTGGATCATATAGGTTGCAATAACTTAGCCAAATGGACAGTTGGTGTTAGGGGATTAGGTTTGGGAACGCGTCCATTCTGGTCTAAGGGAAGGCTTCTAAAAGATCTTGTCTCGATGCATGTCGAGTCTTGTGGGGAAAGTGCACCACCTCTCGAGATAGTAAAATCTAAGTACTTAGCCGTGTCCCCGACAATGGACAATTTGAGCATCAAGACATGGAAGCTATCAATAATCTCCTCATCCCAATTTCTAAGTTAAAAACTTGTGGTTGAACAAGGGTTAAAGGATCACCAATGTCTATTGGTTGATGCCTTGGGTGATTTTGACAAACAAAAACTTAGTGTTTTCAAATGATAAGGAAAATCTATTTTGAGCAAAGCAAGCCTAAGCTCCACTTAGCCAAATGCATATAGATGATAGAAGCCACTATTCTACCATAGTATCACTTGCCAATACAATTCAAATGTATTGACCCTTGTGGCTGTAACTTATTATGTTGTAGGTTTGTTTGAAGTTAGTGAAGTGTGTTGATTAGGATTACAAGTCTACAACCAACATGATTGCCTGTGGCACTTTGGAGATGAAGGACTCCATGCTATATAGTTATTTCTGCTACATTGTAATGAGATAGCCAAATGATCTATGTAAGATGTAATGAATTATTTTATTCCTGGTTATAAAGTTGTATTATGACCTTTGCTTCTTGATATTACATCTTAACTGTGGATGCTAGCTATTGATCCAGGTACTAGCATTGTAAACACAGGGATCTCTACCTTATTAAAGGTTGGGACCTCTACAGATGATATCAGAGCACTGTGTTGCATGTAGGATTGTAATTAACCCTAGGATTGGACAAAACCTCTTAGAAATATAGGAGTTGTATTTGTTCCAAAACTTATTTATAAACAATCTTGTAAACTCTTTCCTCAACCTTTTTGGTTTTGATTCTACATCTCTTCCTTTTCAAACTTGATGGACAAGACCTCAACATGAGCAAAGACTTCACCATAAGCAAAGACTTCAACATCACCAATGACTTCAACTTTAGTTTCAACAAGGACTTCAACTTGGACATCACTAAAGACTACAAGTGATACAAGGAATATAACTCAAGACTTGAAGACTAAGGAAACACAACTTAGAAGAAACCATCATCACCTTTGAAGTTTAGTGACCAAGACACAAGAATTTTTCCAAGGAAACCATGAACTTGATCAAGAAGAAACAACCAAGAAGAATGGAATGATCTCAAGAAAACCATATAGTTGGACCACCATACTAGTGTTTAAAATTAGTTTAAACCCACCAACTTAATGTGGTGTAGCAAAAAAATATTTTTGTTGCCTGAAAATGTGCTTGAAACTTGTTGTATGAGTGGAATGTTTGTTTGTGATTGCATGCACATTGCTTGTGTGAAATTGTTGTGTGTGATTAGAATTATCTCCTTAGAAATCCTTTGCCTATTCTAATCCCAATCCAACCCAAACAGATGACTACTCCAAGAAACTCCAACATCAAGAATGGTGACAGCAACAACAACCAAGAGATGCACATGAGAGAACAACTACTAGCAAACCAAACCCAGTTGAATCAGATGACAACTCAGTTTTTAGCCAACAACAATGAGTTAGACCCAACCATGCAAAAGTTTTTGGAAATCCAATCCCAATTGTTGCAAGGGATGACCACTCAAATGATCAACATGAAAGACAACCTTTCCCAAGGAGTTTGTGACAACAATGATTTCAAGGATGATATTATAGAAGGGACTCAAGCTTGCAATAATTGTGGAGACATGGGTCACACTTCCAAAGAGCATGAAGATCAATGCCCTAATTGTGAAGAGAAGCATCCAACTAAACAATGCCCCACATCTCAAGTGACTTGTTTCCTATGTGAAGGAAATAATCATGTCCCTATCCAATGCCCCATCTATCCTATAGTTCAACAAAGGAAACAAGGTGGAATGCATCAAAAGTTTGGAGACCCCCATGAGGAAACAACTTCTACTAAGAAGGATGAAGACAAAGGAAAATCTCAGCTTGCACCTCCATACATTTTGACTCACCTTGATGGACAAAAGAGGAAACATAGGTATTATCCAAGGAATCGTTCAAGGAACCGAGGAGACTTTCCCACCTTTGAGGTGAGATATGAAGAGCATGAACTAGAAGAACTCCTAACTTTGGAGAAACCCAAGAGGAAGAAGAAGAAGAAGAAGAAGAAGAAGTAAATTAGCCAAGTGTGGTGCAACAACTGCAAAGAGCTAGGCCATTATATATCAACTTGTCCAGAGAAGATACGTGAAGAACTCAACCTTGTCACATGTTATAAGTGTGGTGACCAAGGAAATTATGCAAGAAATTGTCCAGAAAAGATGAAGTACAAGACAAGCAAGCCTATGAAGGATCTCAACCTTGTCACATGTTTCAAGTGTGGAAACAAAGGACACTATGCAGATGTCTGCCCAGAGAAGTTTCATCAAGATCCCAAGTAAGACAAGATGTAATCTAGTTGAAAACCTTTTTAACGGTGGTAGTACCCTAGTTGTTATGAAGCCAACTTGTAACCTCTAGCCTTCCCAAATCTCGGGACGAGATTTCTTTTAAGGGTGGTAGCCTGTCACATCCCAAAATTTTCCAAATTTTGAAATGTGAAAAATAAATAAACAAAATAAATAATTGTTGAAATTTACGGTGAAAAGAAACTTTTTGTTTCTAAATGGAAACATCAAAACACATCTTGAACAAATTTGAATAAAACTGAATCCAACAAAATTTCAATCAAGTGAAATGCATTCATCAAGAATGAATCTTAAAATTTAAACACTTGGAAAAGTAAACCAAAACCCTAATGGAAGAAAATCATTTCCAATATCTTTCTAAGACTATGGATTTGATCCATATAAAAATTTGTCAAAAAAAATTTATAAATGATCAAGAATGATAAATAAAATATTATAAAACCATAGAAATTGATTTCATTCAATTTGAAGCCATGGATAAAAACTTATGAATTTATTAAGGCAAAAGGAAATAATTTCCAAAGCTAATAAAGCTCCTATCTAAAATCCATACCAAATTATGAGTAAATTAATCCTAAAAGGATTTAAAACGATAAACAAATATTAAATAAAATTATACAAACTGGAATCACCAATTTTGGAACTATAAATAAAAAGATATGGATTTTATAAGATAAAGAAAGAAATAAATGAATAAGGAATATTTAAAAGCCAAATTAAATCTTGGCCAAACAAATGAAGTGAAATATTATGGAATAATAAAAGGAATAAAATATTATTTAAATAAAATCATAAGGATTGATTAATACCCAATTTTATTTAAATGAAGACAAATTGCTTAAACTAAATAATATATTCCAAAGGAATTGTTTAGAAGACAATTTAATTTAAATCCATAAGCAAATAAAATAAAGATAATCCAAATAAAATAAAGGGATAAATATTATTCCAATAAAATTATATGGAATTAAACCATATTCTAAAATTAGATTTGAATAAAGATAAAATTCCTAATAGAAATGATTAATCAAATCATGAGAGAATAATAAGTGGAATTTCCCAAGGTGGATATAAAAGTTATTTAGTTAATTTTAATGAAATAAAAGAATCATTTAAATAAAATTTATATGGAATTAAAACCATAATTAATTTTATTTGAATAAAGACAAATGCTCAATTTAAATGATTAGTAAATCATATTAAAAATATTGCATATAGTTCAAAGTGAATTATTTGACACCCTAATAAATAAATAAATAAAACTTACTGAAAAGGATTTGGTAAAATTTGGAATTTAAATAGAAGTTGGAAAAATATTTAAAATACTGTTTAAATAAAGACAAAGGTCCATTTTTAAATAAATATTTAAACCATGTGAGAATAAAATAAATATACTAAAGTGGTCTCTGAAATACATTAATAAAGAGTATTAAAACTTGCTGAAAGTTTGGTAAAGATATGAATTCAAATGGTTGTTTGGAATGTTTGAACAAAATTCAAAACAGAAAATCTAAATAGAAAAAGAAAAAAAGTTTTGGAACAAAAAAAGGGGAAACAACCCAGCCCATCTAACCTAGCCCATTCCGGCCCAGCTAGCCCATCCCTCTTCCTTGTAGGAAAACGTTTCACACTCGCAATCTCACCCACCCAGTCACTGAGCTGCTGACCCCACCGCACCCTCTCTCTCTCTCTCTCTCTCTCGCTGCCGCCAGGCCCCACTTCCACGCAGTCACCGTCTTCAACCTCGCGCGACGACCACGCCGGCCGTTTCTGCCGTTGAATGACACGATCAATACGCATTAATGCTGCAGTGATTCCTCCCCCCGACCATGCTATCATAATCCCCTCTTCCCCCTCTCTCTTTCCCCTCAAACTTCGCTGCCAGAGAGCCCCCGGGCTGCCTCGAATTTAACTCACACCGCCATGGACTCCGACGAGCTCCCCGACCGATTCCAGCCGCTCCTCGCCTCCCCTTGCCCCTCGACCACTCGAGCCTACTCCCCACCTCCCTACACACCTCCCAGCACCAACCATTCGCCCCCGCGCGCGCTCCCCTTTGTCGGCAACCTCAACGACAACACGCGCCGCCATCTACCTCCACTCCGAAGACTCTTCCTGGTAAACCCTAGCATCCCGCTTCTCTCTGGTTGACGCTCGTACACTCTCCTTCGTCTCAGGCATCTAATACCATCTCCTTCTTGTCTTCGCGTGCCTCATAGCTTCGCCCCCATCGACGATAGAGCGTGCCCGATGCCAGGAGGATCTCTGGCGAGCAATCAGCATCGACCTCGTGCGCCCCTCGACAATGGCGAGCACCTTGAGCATCACCGCCACCCTGCGAACCCGGTGAGCCCCTCCATTCCTCTTCTCGCTTCCTAGTTTCACCGAACCAGACACGCCGCCGCCAGCCACCACTGCCAGCGCCGCCCGTTTTTGGTTTAAGCGATTTGGACCGTTAGATGCAGATCCAATGAGTACGATAGATTGACTTAACAAAGAGGTACGATCGGTTCTGTGCCGCACGATCTGTTTTAAATCCAACACCCCACGTTGCACGATCCACACGAATTGGTATCGTCCAGTAATAACACGCCACGTGGCCAGACTCTGGTTTTAAAAATAGAATTTGATCTATTAGATGTTTGAGTGTGAAAAATTCATAACTTTTAATCCACATGTCCAAATTTTACAAATTTTATATCAAAGGAATCAGCAAAAAGAATCCTACCTAACCATGCCATTTGTTTAATGAATTTCTTCTGGAAAATTAGTTGTTTTTGCAGAAACATGTGTAGGCATATTTTGTGTATAAAATTCATTCTAAAAATATTTTTTAGGGTAAAATCTTTTGTAGATGGATTGTTTTGAACCTACTGAACATAAAAACCAACTTATGGATTTAAAATTGTATTTTGTGAAGCTAAAGAATAAATCTATGAATTAAAGCATTTCTAACTAAATAAAATTGTTGAATATGTTTTAAAATGCTTTATGAGTAAAACCTTTGGAAAATGATTTGATTTAAACTCCCTGACCCTAAACATCAAGTTTTAGGATTTAAAATTATATTTGGTGAACTCTAGAAAATTATTACTTTGTTTAAAGGCATTTCTAATGAAATAAAATGTTGTTTGATTTAAAAATCGTTTATAGGTAAAACCTTTTGCAAATGGTTTTCATAATAAACACTTGACCATAAAACACTAACATTTGTGTTTAAAAATGTATTTGTCAAACACTAGAAATTATTACTTTAATTTAAACCATTTCTATCAAAACAAAAATGACTTAAAGTGGCCATTTTCACTAACTTAATATCAAATGGTTTTGCCACTTTTTTAAATGACCAATAGCTGTTTTAAAATGTTTATAACCTATTATAAACCACTTTTCCAAATAAAACAATCTTTGTCATGTTTGCATGCATGCATTGCTTTGTTTTTATTATTCTATGTGATTAATTGCTTGAATGGAAGATTGAATTTGTGCCTTGATTGAATTGTAGTGAAATTTGAAGAGTGTGACTATTGCAAGATCAAGAAGTGAACTTATATTCTCTACCAAAAAGGCAAGTGGTGCTTCATACTTTTGTCCCATTATTTTCACTATCAATTAGTGATATTTCTAAATAGGACTTGCATGGAATTTTCTAAGTGTTAACTATGCCATGGGAAATCCTAGTAGATGAAACCTTAGTAGAATTTTCCTAAGTTAAGATTCCTACTACTATCATGCTTAGCTTAGCTAGTATAAAACAAGGGTGGATTATATTCATGCTATGAAATATTTCTAAGTCAAGGACTTGTGTTTTGTTTAATAAAACAACTAGGTGAATGAATCACCTAGGTGGAAAGGGACTTGCATGGATGGATTTTTGTTGAGTGGTTACCAGGGCCCTTTTTCAATGGCTTACCATGTGTATCTCACTTATGGAATGCCACCCAGGAACAAAGAGATTTGAGATGTCAAGGGTTAAGAAGCTTCAAGTGCAGCCACTTGGCATTATGGGCTCTGCCTGGATCATATAGGTTGGAATAACTTAGCCAAATGGACAGTTGGTGTTAGGGGATGATAGGTTTGGGAACGCGTCCATTCTGGTCTAAGGGAAGGCTTCTGAAAGATCTTGTCTCGATGCATGTCGAGTCTTGTGGGGAAAGTGCACCACCTCTCGATAGAGTAAAATCTAAGTACTTAGTCGTGTCCCCAGCAATGGACAATTTGAGCATCAAGACATGGAAGCTATCAAGAATCTCGTCATCCCAATTTCTAAGTTAAAAACTTGTGGTTGAACAAGGGTTAAAGGATCACCAATGTCTATTGGTTGATGCCTTGGGTGATTTTGACAAACAAAAACTTAGTGTTTTCAAATGATAAGGAAAATCTATTTTGAGCAAAGCAAGCCTAAGCTCCACTTAGCCAAATGCATATAGATTGTAACATCCCAAAAGTACTAAACTTAGGTCATCAAACACTAATCATCAAGATTAGGGCTAACAAAAACTTTTCTAAGTAAACCCATGAATGCATGTATATGTGTATGCATGGATTTTGAATTTCTTTAAAAACCACCTTGTTTGTGTGATCCATTGCTTATAAAATGTTTCTTAGGTGAAATGAACATCATCTAAAACATTTCCCACACTTTTCCTAAAGACAAGTAAATCAAAACCAATATATTAAGTGAATGGTCATTTTGACCAATTTAACTCCCATGCCTACTTTGGCTGTCTCAAACTTTCAAAACCTAACAGAAACTTTTCTGGATCTTTGCACCCCTTGAATGTACTCATAACAAGGTATCAAGGCCCACTTTGTGATCATCCAGAAACTTTCAAATGCATAGTTTAAATGACAATTCAAAAATTGAATCTTCTTCATATGGGAAGATCCCACTTTTCCAAAACCCACTCAAACAAGCTCAACTTTCAAAACCCAAGCATCTGCAGACTCACCAGCACCAATCTAGCAATCCCACCAAAAATCATTTCAAAATTCAAAACTTGATTTCATGCGGCCATTTCATCAAACAGGTTGCAGACACAAATCAAACAAAACATCAAACACTATAGTGTGCAGTGATTCTTGCCTAACTTGTTCCCTAGTTAGCTCACACACACCTCAGTAGATCATCTAGAAAGATTAGCCCAACACTAGCACCCATGTGAGCTTGCCATTGTCATTAATGGTGAACAGCCGAGCACCTCAATGCCACCCCATAGTCGACAACAGGCTAGAGGAAGAACTAGCCGTGCCAACCTTGTCTGGGAGGCAGCCCACCGTCCACCGCCACTCCCTGTCCCAGCCGCGAGCGTTGCCAAGCCCTGTACCACGCGCACAAGAATTTATTACAAATTTATTACAAATTTGCTTAGCATTAAGCTAGCTCAAATAACAGCGGAAACATAAAATAGCTTGAGTCCATCAACGCCCCAGGCTTTGTTGAGTGTAGACTCATGATCCCTACGCACCTTTCAATCTTCGGATTCTGCACATAAGACGTGCAGCCAACAAGTTGGGTCAATACTTTGAATGTATTGGCAAATTACACCAAGGAAAGAAAAAGACTATCTCTACATGCAAGGTAATTTAGGCTGTGGAGCTCATTTGCTCAAAGCTAATTTTCTTAAGTATGGAAAAGAGAGAGAATTTTTCCTACTTTGTAAACATTTGCTTAAGTAATATAGGGTCGAATGGAACACGAGGATATTACTCACCAAGTGTCCAATCAATCTATCACTTGGATATTACTCACCAAGTTCCCAAAACCCACCCAATAGCGATATGATTCACGCCTTGGGTTTTTAGAAAACTTTAGGTTTGGAAGAGAAAGAGAGGAAGATCATTCAGAGGCTCCATCCTTCAGATGCTCAAGTATTCTTTTCCGTGAACGCGGCTGATCGATCAGATTGCAATACTCTCGAGAGTTTGTGCACTTTACCCACAATCCACGGTCAAGTCCTTTTACTGACAAGACCATGGCGAGGCTTTCCCTGTGAAGCCCATCTACCAGCTAGATCCAACCGTGCCAAGAACCTCCAAATGTTGGTACCCCGGTGAGGTTTCCCACTAAGTACTAGGCCAAGACATAGCCCATATGTATTGTGGTTGCACTGGAAGCTTCTGCATTCTAAAACATGACAGACTTCTTTGATTCCTAGGCGGCCATCCTCCACCAAAATCCCACTCGTTGACCCGACAACCGTTCCTTCCAGAAGAAAACTTAGTTTTATTTTGAAGTGGATTTGAGAAGAAAAGTTTGCTCAAGAGAGCCTTTATACTTAGAAAAATTCATTGTCTTTCAAACCCCCCAACGGTACTTTATATATATAGCATAGCAAGCAGTACTTAGCAAAAATAGGGGTAACCTATTAGGAGTGGGGAAATCCTAAGTATAGAGCTACTCATGGCATACTACAAAATCATCGCACTTGCAAAAATAATACTAAGGAAAAATTCTACCAGATCATCCTACACATGCATACTACAGAATTCATAGATCAAAACATGCATAGTCAAAAATGGGACAAAAATATGATCAACTGGTGTAACTTTCCTTGATCCGAGCAGCACTCTACACAATAGTACTCCTCAGCGCACTCCGAACAATCTATCGAAACACAAATATAGATCTAATCACAACTTGCACAAAATAATGCCACGGAAAAAGTATGCATGCATGCAACATGGTAATATGCAAGGTTGTGTTCTAATTTGACCAAGATAAACTTTATAAGTTGTTAAAGTGTTGGGGATGTTGTTAGTATCACTTTCCCACAGATTTTAAACAATTTTAATTATTACATTATTTTATAGGCTCATAAGGACATTCAACCATCAAATCAGCCCTGAAATAGATCTAAAGATCCTAAGCAAATCTTATAATTTTAGTCAGTAGGCATTGTAAAAACAAAGCTAACGCAACAAGAATCAACTAAAACGGAGTTCTAATTATTTTTCTATGAATTAAATACTCCAAACTAGAGATTAAATCCTACACGGAAAAAAATACTACTACAAACTCGCAAAATTATTCCAGATCTGTGTTCTACATAATTTTGTGAATTCAACGGTATATTATACGTGAATTTTGGCCAAGTGGTTGAATTATTATGAATTTCGCAAGATTTAAATACAATCTGCCAATTTAAACCCTAACCCTAAGAGATTTCCGACAAGTGGCAGCTCCTGATTGGCCCCAGCTAGGCGACACGGGCTAACGCGGTCTTGCCACACGGCATAGCGCGATTCGTTGATACCCCTTCGCTAAGAACATCTAATCTAAATTGCACGTTCTCGATCAAACGGACGGGGGAGACGGTAGTGACTTACAGGGCAACGACGGCGGCGATGGGCGGCGGTGGCGTCGGTGGCAATGGGCGGCAGCGTCCTGGCGTGTTCCCGGGGCGATGGTGTGGTCGACAAGATGCAGCAGCTCCTCGTGGTCCTCCTCATACGGACTGCGTCATCCTTCTCCTCCTCCTCCTGCTGCAAACCTTCGCTGGCGTCCGCGAGCTCCGGCGACGCGTCCACGAGCGATTCCCGTCGACGTGCTACACAAGGGGAGGAAAGGAAGGGACGGGGTGAGGCGGTGTTGCACGGGGAAGCGAGCTAGATGATAAATGGGGCAAGGGCGATGGATACGGTGCTCAACCGTGAGCTCCCGAGCATCGGCGACGACAATGGAGGCTCGAAATCGGCAGCGATTCGGCGTGTTTTAGCTAGGGTTTTCGAGGGGGAAACGACGAGAGGGGGTTGGGCTTTTATAAACCAGAGACTTGGAGGAGGGGGTGGCCGAAATCAGTTGGGATTCGGGTTTATCCGATCATCGTTCGTGGCAGAGGGGGCGTGTTCATCGCGGTCTCTAGGAGGACGACGACGGGGTGGGGCCCCAGCGTCAGCGGCTTCCCGCTACGTGGGCTGTGAGACAGCGCTGACACTGGCGGGCTGCGCGCTGCGGCCCAGTTAGGTTAGGTGGCGCGCGCGCTGGTAGGGTTTGCGCTGCCGGCCCAGTAGGTTAGGTTTTTAGTTTTTTAATTCATTTACAATTTCTGCTTTATCTTTTTTAATAACTTTTGCATAACAAGTCCAAATACAATGAAACCAGTTTCTAAATTTTTGTAAAAATGAGGTGGTCATCATAGAACCATATAATATTAATTTTACAAAGCTTTAGGAAGGCTAAGCAAGGTAACTACCTTCTTGCTCATAGAGGAAATTTTATTAGGGTTTTGTTAGGGTTTGTTGATAGGGTTTTTGATGTAACTTTAATTTGTAGGATGCAAGGATGATGCATGCTTCTAGTAACACCTTAATATAAAATCTAGGATGTTACAACAAGTCAAAAACTAAATGATCATAGAGGCTAAGGTGACTGGTTCATAGTCATAACATGGTGTGAGCATATGCCAAGTCAACCTAAACAAAGCATCAAAGGAGAATACCACAATATATGCTTTCGTATGCTAAAACAACGCATGATTCTTGCAAGGCACATTAAGCAATCTCAATTTTTTAGAACAAGTCATGCTACATCAATAATTACTAAGCATAAAGTCAAAACAACATCTGGCATGACATGATAAAGTCTAAGCAACAGTCAAAACAAGCTCCCTTTTATACCACTATAAGCATGGAACTTTCTACTGCTTTCCAACACGAATCAACTTATTTGAAAAATCACAATGAAAGCGGGGGTCCAACTACTTTATTCAAGCAAATTAAGCAAACGAAAACCAAAAACGAAAACTAAGACGCTCCAAGAACAACACAACTGTGCATGAACCAATAAAAACTAAGTGTCTAGAAAGAGACCTGAGATTTTTATTGATGGAGAAGGGGATGCCTTGGGCATCCCAAAGCTTTTACGCTTGTACCTCTTGAATATTTATTGGGGTGACATGGAGTGGCATCCCCAAGCTTGAGCTTTTGTCCATTTTTCATCTCATTACATCATTCTTCCCCTACACTGGGAAATTTCCTTCATACAAAACTTCACAGAATCTTCATTAGCAACATTAGTGCATTCAAAAGTAATAAACCTTTGGGTTTAGTTTCAAAACAGCAAAACTTTCATTAAAAACACTGTAGAAATTCCTTCAAAAATCTCAATTTACCAAAGAGAACCCCAAAAGAAATCGATAAAGAGGCAAATGTAAATAATGGCAGAAATCTCTCAAAATAGACCAGCAGGTAAAAACCAATTTTTTCGAAGACCTTATGTTGCTCAAATCGAAAAGTGTTGAACTAAAGAACGTTAGATAACAACCTGGGGGATTTACTCAGAAAATTACAGATCAATCCGACTTATAGAGAATTTTCACGAAATTTTACAGTGAAGCACAAAAATATGTTTCGGGACAGCAACTTCCCCAAATCTTACTTCACTCTCATTAGAGGTTATTCTTGGCACAAAAATCAAATAAAAAGGATAAGGAGTGGTTATTACAAAAGTAATACCTTCCAAGACTCAAGAAAACTATTGGGTTATCTCCCAAGAAGTACTTTTCTTTAACGCCTTTAAGTTAGGCTTGAAAGTTTGAGAAGATGCTCACATAAGAAATATAAATTGAAGTAAAAGAGAGCATTAAGAAGAAAATTCAAAACACATTTAAGTCTAACCCACTTCCTATGCTTAGGAATCTTGTACAGAAATAAATTCACAAGAAACAAAGTGACAAGCATAGGAAGATAAAACAAGAGTAACTTCAAAATATTCAGCACATAGAGAGATGTTTCAGTACCATGTAAACTTTTACAACCATATTTTCCTCTCTCATAATAATTTTCAGTAGCCTCATGAATAAACTCAACAATATTACTATCACATACAGTATGCTTTTCATGATCTACAAACACATAATTTTTATCAAGCTCAAAAATAGTGGGATTAAAACCTTCAAACCCACTTTTAACAATTTTATAACAAGATGACTCATCATTCTCAAGAGGTATGGGGTTCCAAGATAAAGTCAAGACCTCTCCAATATCATTTTCAATAGTAGTACTATTAATATTATCAACCAATATAGGACCATCATCTAGAGATTTATCATAAACATTTTCTAAGCAAAACTCTTTAGTACCATGCATTTCAGGAGCATAATTATTATCACAGGTTTTACCCAAAGAAGATATTTGAAAAGAATCCACAGGAACATAGCATTCATCCTCCTTTGGTAAGCAAGGGGGACAATGTAATATCCCAGCATTTAGGAACTAACGAAGGGTAGATTTAGGAATTTGAAATGTTGCATGCATTCATCTGTGAAAATGTGGGTAAATTTTTCGCCAAATAGAAATCTAAAGTGATCAAGGTTTCTTTCATACTTTGAGAATAGGTTTAGTCTTGAAGGATGATTGCTATAGACTTTGATATGATCTTTGTGGATTTATGTGTTTTGGGAAATGAAATTTGAATTTAAAACTTGAGTGTTTGAATTATAATTCAAAAGGATTTTTGAATGATGTTTGAGTATTTGATTTAATTAAGAGTTAACCAATAATAACTCAAATTTATATAAAAAAATAATTAAGAATAAGAATCTCCATTTCATATTTTCATTCAATAAATAAATTACCAAAATGTAACTTATAAGAATCATTCACAATGTTTTACAATAGCAAATAAATAAAGAATAATATTTCTTTATTGATAATAGTACAATCTTTATTACAAAATAATAAAATAAACATTACAAAAGGGTAAAACTAAAATTACAAAAGAATAAAGAATATTACATAACACTATTATAAAAATAAAGAATAAAACCTAAACTAAAATCTTGAATTCCCAAGTCTGGTACCTCCAAACAAACACAAAAAAAAATAAAGAAAGTTAAGGATAAAATTATATTACTCTTAGACTTGTCAGTGAAGTGCACTGATCAAGGTTCATCATTGAGTAACCTTATAAAAAGGGGCAAGTTTCACCAATATGAAAGAATGTATCTTTCATAATTTTAAGCCATAAGTCAAATAACAGGAAGGAGGGGCAAGTTTCACCAGCCAAGTAAAAGTAACCAGATGAAAGTAACTTTCAAAATTTTGAACATATCCAGATCTGTGCAGCAGGCACACAAGCAACACACACACCAAACTGCATGGTGTGTGCTGTCAACACCATAACCAAACAAAACTGTCAACACAGCCATGGGAAACCAATCCCCACATCATTCCTTTGCTCTTACACACCAAGCACAGCAGCCAGTAGCTAAACCAAGCACAACAGCCAGCAGCTAAACCAAGCCAAGCTAGATCAAACCAACCAAAGCCCAGGATCACATCACCAGGATGGTGACATAAGGAGGGGGAAGATCAGGTGGATAGCAAGACCAAGGTCAAGCCATCAAGATCAGGAGATGATGGGCTAGATCAAGGACAAGCCAAGAACTGGAAATACCAGTGGATCACCAGATCAAGCTACCACAAGGGCAACCACTAGCAACCACAACATCAAGTGATAGTGGTGAGTAAATAGACCATCAAATGTTCTATCTATCTAAGATTAGACAAACATACATGATCTGACACTTAATTAAACTCTCAGAAAGCACCCAAGTGGGGTGAATCCATCATTGAGGTTTTAAACTTTAAAAGCAAACAGCAAAGTACAAGGATCCAAAAAAATCTCAGAACAACATCATTGATTTATCTATCAAGCTATATTTCAATTCAAGAATGAATATAGCTAAGATTTAACTTCTAGGCACATCTCTAAGAGAAGAGTAGCACCTTAGAATTTAATATTATGGATCTATACAAATGATCAAGCCTACCATCATTTTTCCAAACTTTGATTCAAGAAACAATAGTTGGTACCACTACAAGAACCATCCATATGAATCAACTAGATAAAGCTTAAACCCTAAACCTCAGACCAACATCATTGGTCTTAGGGATTTAAGAAAGGAACATTTCTATTTATCTTTAGTGCCAAACTCATCTTAAGATTGCACCAAACCAAATCAAGAAGTAGAATCTAGATTTGTGTGCCATACAAAGATGGTGTCACAAGAACAGTTCTACATTAATCAGGTTAAGCATTCAATCTTCACAGATTCAACCAACCAACTACAAATCATTTTCCTGTCATCACAGGAATAATAATTAAGAAAATCCCTATGTATATCTTAACTGTTTGAAACCATTTGATCTCAAACTACATCTGAATTCTTAAGCCAACAAGTGTTAATACAGTGATTTGATCACACAACACTCACTGTCATTAACCAAGTAATGACAGTGGTGAAACAGGAAACCACCAAGATTCCCAAGTATGGTTTCTATAGCAACTTTATCATCTGACCACATCAAAATTAACCCATAGAATCATCTGATAAGCCACTAGCACCACCACAGTTCATCTTAAGCAGCAAGCCACAACTAACAATCATGTTAGCAGGCTTAGAGACCATCAACACATGATCTCATTCATTAGTATCTAATCCACAATAGGATATGAACCCTAAAGGGAACAAATCATCTTAATTAGGAAAAGACAGTAACCAGAAAGGTCACCACCAACCTCTAGCATAGATTGGCCTAGTACAGAGAGCACGAGGGGAGAGGCATGACTTACCAAAGGTCCTCGCTGGAGAATAGAAGAGGAAGCAGAGGGGCCGACGACCATGGCGGCACGGGGAGCACCCCCAGGGGGCGCTGCGACCCATACAACGCCATGGCAGCGACCATAGCCACGTTTGGACGCGAGGAGCGTCACCATGGCACACGACAGTATCGGTGGTGCCAGGATCCACGCCAACCCCAAACCCTAGGGTTCGAGATGGCATATATCTGTCGCAGGAGAGCTCCTTGTCCAAATACAGTTGGACAGGAGGGAAGAGCGGAGTTGACAACCTCTTCCTGCACCACGGCGACGGCCAGAACGGCCCACCGCGGCGCTAATCACCGGCGATGACACCACTGACCACGGGGTCGGGGAAGGAGAAGGAGAGGGGTGAGCTCGAGAGAGGAGACCGCGAGTGAGTGGGCTGGGTGGGCCAAAAACCCTTCGGGGTGGTTGTTTTTACCATGCCCTACTAGGCCACAAGGGCCGAATAAACCCAAAAGGACAGCCCAATTCATTTAGAATCTGTTCTAATAAATAGGAAAAGACCAAAATGCCCCTAAACTTAATTAAATTCTATAAATAAAATAAAAGTCCAAAATTTATAAATAAAATATTTTTGGATTAATCCAAACTATCCAAATAAATTAAGAAATAAAATTTTAGAAATATAAATTTTATTAAGAATTTTGTAATTTATATATCCCTTATGGAATTTTACAAAATTATTGAAAGATGATAAAAATAAATAAAAATCACTTTCATTATGTATTAATATTTTAGTATTTTAGAAAAATACTAAACAAATATTTAATAACAATTTTTTATATTTAAGTGATAACTCTTAAAGGAATTATTAAATCAATAAAAGTCAAATAAAAGGAAAATAAAAGAAAAGAATACTATATTCTATTATAAATATTAAAAATTAATATTTATAAATTCTTTATTATTAAAAATAATTTTATTAATAATGGGGAGAATGCATATCAAGTTAAATGATGCATTACATTACTTTGCATAATCATTTTGCTTCTTTAAATATTGTCCTTACCGGGCAATAATGATGTTTTTGTAGACATGGAAGCTCAAGGTTCAGTGCAAGCATCAGACTTCACTACCTTGCAATCACAAGGCAAGTTCATCACTTGATCATGTCCTTTGAAGAGTCTTTATCAAAGTATTTGCAAATTGTGTGTTATCATCTATACTATAGAAAAAGAAAACACTATTTTCTCAAGATACTAAATCTTAGATATCATCCTAAGTGATGATGTGATGGAGCAATAGAACTTAGAGTTCTACTTGCACTAATGATGAACAATTAAGAATTAATAACCCATGCCATCAGTGATTCTAGCGCCGTATATTATGCGTTAACCATGAGATTTGGAATGGGACGGAGAAGTCAGTTGTATCCTTGTCCTCTTGTATGGAGGCAAGACGACCTTAACGTGACGTTGATATTCCTTGTGTGGATCAAAAATATGGGTGGGCACCCTTACGCCCCACACTTTTGGTGTCTAGATTATCTATGCATGGTGTTTAGGTAGATAGTCCATGTAAATGGTACTAATCCGGCCATCACTAGGTCATAGAGTCTTTGGGAACTCATCAGGGTTTTAGCCTGCCCAAAAGGGGGATTAACGAAGGTGAGCTAGCCCGAAGATTCGTGCAGACATATGAGGTAGCGGAGAGGGCAGTGATTGGCTTGGACCAACTACTGGGCCCCACATCATGGAATTATGGACGGGAAAGTACGCCCGGTTGTGCAACAAGGAGTTGATCTCTCATGGGAAAAGTAACGCACCTCTTGCGGTGACCCAGCATACCACTGCATGTGTAGTACACTATAGTCGTTGACATGACATCCACAGAACACCGTTCCGTAAATATCACATCCCTCAGAGTGGTACAACAGAAACATTGCGGGTCCATATTACGAAACTACACACATTATTATTATTACAATACCGGAAGTTCAAGACTTCCAAAGATCCAACTTACAAACCAAAATATAAAGTGTTCAGCGGAAATTTAAAAGTAACAACTCCGACTAGGAGTGGGGCTCAACAGCTTATTCTATAGAGTTCATGCTGCTCGGATCCGATAGTTACTACTAACTAGGTACTTAAGTGGACTCGTTCTCATCGACACCATAGCGAATCTCGTAATACACGCCTTCAACTCCTCCGGATAAATCAGGTTCCTCGTAGAACACGTCTTCTTGGCATTCGGCTGCATACATTGGCACGTCTTCGGAATCCTCAGAGTCTAAGCAAGGGATCAAAGGAAAGAATGAGTAACAGCGTTACCCAACAAGTTCATTATATGCAAGGTGGGAAGTTTAATGCTCTAACTACCACCTCTGATTATAAATCCTTGGCACTATGCAGTTTTTGTAAATCTTTCTTCAAAGATTGATTTTATTCTGAAAAACTATGACAATCAGCCTTCACAAGTTGGCCAGAACTTTCATGGAGTTCCTTTCCTGTCGCGTTCGTAGCTCCTTCCCGGAACAGGGAGTAACAAGTTACAGTTCTTACACTCTGCAGAGGTGCGTTACTTTACCCATGAGAGATCAACTCCTTGTTGCACAACCGGGCGTACTTTCCCGTCCACAATTCCTTGATGTTGGGCCCAGTAGTTGGTCCAAGCCAATCACAGCCCCCTTCGTGACACCGCATGCCTCCTTGGTGTACACCATGCCCACATAATGAATTACGGCAATGGTTTGTACAAACCGTTAGATGCTAGAACTATCGTGGGCCGATGAGGGTTCCCACCCATATGCTGCATATCCTCTACGAATTACCAATTAATATGCACGCTACGAGGATAACAGCCATGACCTGCACATCCGGCTTCATGCGAGAGGAAGAAGATACAGCTGACTTCTCTATCCCATTCCAAATCTCATGGCTAACACGTAATATACGGCTCTAGAATCACTGATTTCAGGGGTTATTAAGTCCCTACTTGATCATCATTGTTGCAAATAGAACTCTAAGTTCTATTGCTCCATTATATCACCACTTAGGATGATATCTATGATTTCTTTATTTAAAAAATATTTTTTTTTCTTTTATAGCATATATGATAACACACAGTTTTCAAATACTTTGATAAAGACTCTTCAAAGGACATGAGCAAGTGATGAACTTTCCTTGTGATGGCAAGGTAGTGAAGTCTGATGCTTGCACTGGACCTTGAGCTTCTATGTCTAGAAAAATATCATTATTGCCCGGTAAGGACAATATTTAAAGAAGCAAAATGATTATGCAAGTAATGTAATGCATTTTTTAATTCTATATGCATTTAGCCTATATAAGGTGTCGTTTAATAAAGCATTTATAAATATTATTATTTATTGCATATATTGAATTATTTTATTTGATTTCCCTTCTTATTTGGTTTTTATTGATTTAATAATTCTTTTAGGAATTATTAATTATATATTAAATTTATTACTAAATATTTATTTAGTATTTTTCAAAAATACTATAATATTAATAAATAATGAAAGTGATTTTTATTTATTTTTATCACCTTTCAACAATTTTGTAAAAATTCCATAAGGAATATATAAATTACAAAATTCTTATAAAATTTTAATGTCCAAAATTTTATATCTTATTTTATTTGGATAGAGTGGATTATTGTGAATCCAAAAATATTTTATTTATAATTTTTGGACTTTTATTTTATTTTCTAGAATTTTATTGAGGTCAGGGGCATTTTGGTCTTTTCCAATTGATTAAAGGATTTATTAAACAACTTGGGTTGGCCCCTTGGGCTTATTGGGCCAGGGTGGCCCAATAGGGCAGGGTCAAAATATTACCCCGAAGGGTTTTGGCCCACCTAGCCCATGCTCTCTGCCTCCCTCTCTCCCTCGACCTTATCCTCTCCTCCTCTGGCTCGACCCCGTGGCCGGCGATGCCGCCACCGTCGATTCTCGCCGCCATCGGCCGTTCTGGTCGCCGCCATGGTGCGAGTTGGGGTTATCGACGACGCTCGTTCGTTCTATCCACTTGGATTTGACTCTGGGGCTTCCCTGTGGTCAGGTCCACCCCATTCCTGGACCCTAGGGTTAGGAAAAGGTGTTGCCGCCGCCGCGATCCTGCCTGTGGTGGTGTGCTGGGCTCGTGTGCTTCTGTGGCTGCCGCCGTGGCAGGTGCAGGTTGCATCGCCCCCCTGGGTGCTCCCTGTGCCGGCGCGGTTCGTCGGCCCATCTGCTTCCTCTTCGATTCGTCAGCAAGGACCTCGGGTAAGTTTGCTTCTATGGTTCTTGTTCGTGCTACTACCATGATCATGATCCTCTTTGTGTGTATCTAGTGGATTTTCATGCCTAGTGACCATGTGCTGATTGGGTTCATCTATGGATTAGGGTTCTTGCTCTGATTAGATTTCATATCCCCCCTTTTGATCATATCCATGATGCTTTAGATTTAGTGATGATCATGCTTGAGCATGAATAATGATTGTTTGTTGTGGGTCATGATTGGTAGTGGCTTTGATGATGTTAGTTGCCTGTCAGATTATTCTAGTGATGATTCACTATGATCCTATGCTTGTGTTTCTATGGAATCCCTGATTGAATTATGTTGTTGATCTGAGAATTTACCCTCCTGTCAGAATGCTTGTACTGACAGTGGTTTCTCTCAGTAGTTGCTTACTGTAATATAATGGTAGGCTTGTATGAGATTATACACACTGAATCAAATCATTACATGTAATGATTTTCTGTGGATGTATAGGTTGATTTAAGGTTGATTCCTGGCACTTGGCTTCAGGAAAATGATATTTATTGGTTGTCCCTTTTAGATGTGGAATCTAAACAAAGATTGGTTTTAGTTCATATGCAACTTGTCCTTGTGATACCATTGTATTCTGGCACACAAGTGATTGGGTTTTTATTTCTGGGCTTAGCTTGATAAGGCTTATGATTAAAACTGATAAGATGATATGGAAGCTTTTCTTATCTTTCCTGCCTATGATGTTGGTCTGAGGCTCTAGGATTTAATACCTAGTTAGTTGGGCAATAGTTTGTTTGAAAATTATAGGATTAGAGGTGCTACTCTCTTTGATAGATGTGCCCTGATCTGATAATATCAAATGAATGATCTAAGTTGCAAAAGTAACACTGAACCCAGTGATGCTGGTCTGAGGGTTTAGTGCTTGTGGTTGAGCTTGATTTCTTATCCTTATACTTGAAATCTCTAGTATAGATTCACCTCTCTTGGGTGATTATTGAGAGATCATTTCATAAAGCAACACATGATTTTATTTAGATAATATGATGATATCATGTGATGGTTTTATGAGGCTCACCACAAATTCTGATGTGGATGTAGTAGATTGATGATGATCTTGATCTGGATCTGGATCTTGATATTGATATTGATCTGCTTTTGCTGTGCTCCTGAGCTTGCTCTTGCGCTTGCCTGCTCCTCCTAGCTCCTGGGCTTGACCTTGTCGTCCACCAGATCCACCCCCTCCTTATGTCACCATCCTGGTGATGTTTGGGTTGATCTGGGTGGTTTGGTTTGGCTGTTGTTCTTGGTTTAGCTATTGTTTACCCTGGTTGTGCTGGTGTGTTGTGTAGTGGAGAGATGCACCGATGTGCTCCTCTACGGCTTGAGAGGTTGACAGCACACCCTTTGCATGCTGGTGTGTGTCCACCTTGTGTGCCTGCTATGCACATGTGGATAGGTTCGGAATTTTTGAACTTACCATTACCAAACTACTTTTACCTGGCTGGTGAATCGGTCCCTCTTGGCTATCATTTGAACTATGGCTTTGAATTTATGAAAGATGAAATCTTTCAGATTGGTGAAACTTGCCCCTTTTACAACATTTCTCAATGATGAGTTTGTCAAGTGCACTTCACTGACATATCTGAGAGAAATATACTAACACTAATCTTATTTTGTTTCTTTTTAGTCTTTGTTTTACAGGTACCAAGATAAAGATGAAGATTTAGTGTAGATTTAGATATAGGATAGTTAGTAGATTTCCAAATGTAATCTTCTTATTCTTTTGTAATTTTCTTTTATCCTTCTTGTAATCTTTATTTAATTTAATTGTAATAAAGATTATATTATTGTTAATAAAGAATATTCTTATTCTTTATTCTTTTATAAATTGTAAATTTGGAAATGGCTTCAATAGTTACACTCTTTGTAACTTGTTTAGGTGCTAATGAAATGAATTCGTATTCAATATTGTTTTTGGATAAGATTTAAGTTATAATACTTATCTCTTAATTAATTTAAGATTCAAATGTTATATCCAAATCTTTAAAATTATTATTCAAACACTCAAGTTTAAAATTCAAATTCATTTTTAAAACACACATCATTCCTTTAAGATCATATCAAAGTTTATAGCAATCCTCCTTTAAGACTAAACCTAATCTCAAAGTAAGAAAGAAACATTGATCACTCAAGGTTTTATTTGGCGAAAATTTTACCCACATTTTCACAAATGAATGCGTGCAAAAATTCATATTCATAAATCTACCCTTCGTTAGGTCCTATATGCTGGGATGTTACACCTCTGCAGAGTGTAAGAATTGTAACTTGTTCTATTCCGGGAAGGAGCTACGAACGCGGCAGGAAAGGAACTCCATGAAAGTTCTGGTCAACCTGTGAAGGCTGGTGGTCATAGATTTTCAGAATAAAATCAACCTTTAAAGAAAGATTTACGAAAATTGCCTAGTGCCAACGACTAATAGTCCGAGGTGGTAGATAAACCATCAAACTTCCTACCTTTCATATAATGAATTTGCTGAGTAACGCTGTTACTCATCCTTTCCTTTGAATCCATGCTTAGACTCTAAGAATCCCGAAGGTACTCCAATGTATGCATCCGAGAGTCAAGAGGAGGTCTTCTATAAAGATCCCAACTTTTATGGAGTCGTAGAAGGGGAGGACTACGACATCGTCTACGGAGGAGAGTGCCAGGAGTCCGAATAATTACTATAGTTCTAGTAACCACTTGAGCCGAGCATCATGAAAAATATATAGCAATAAGTTGCTGAGCTCAATTTGGAGTTTAAGTTTTAAATTTGAAACTTCCGCTGGAACACTTATATTTTGGTTTGTAAGTTGAATCTTTTGGAAGTCTTGAACTTCCAGTATTGTAATAATAATAACGTGTGTATGTTTGTAATATGGACCCGCAATGTTTCTATTGTACCACTCTGAGGGATGTGATATTTACGGAACGGTGTTCTGTGGATGTCATATCAACAACTATAGTGTACTACACATGCAGTGGTATGCTGGGTCACCGCAGTTGGTATCAGAGCAAATTGCTTTGACCTTAGGTTGGAAACCTAGTAAAGGGTATTACCTATAGGAAAGTGTAGCAACGATAAAGAATTCTCTAAAAATATTATAATGGGTATTCAAATGAGAATATTACGTTATATGTTTTAGTGCGATAATTCTTTGTTATGATGCAATATATTATTGGTTACTAATCAAAGTTATTTTTCTGATATACAGAGTTATGGCACCAAAGTTTCCAAAACAGGCTTTGGTAAGGAAAGAGGAGACTCTTGATGATTACCAAGGATCATTCACAGACCAACTTCGTCAACTTTTAAGGATCTTTAGTTGTCCAACTAGAATTCCAGTGAATACTATAACTTACCTTGATGGTCGGATGTTATCCAAGTATCGTGTGAGTATCCAACTTCCAGAGGAGCTTGGATTATATCACGATCTACCTATAGGTGAAGGTAGGAGTCACTTAGCAGCTTATCATGTTGCTGTTGTGGAGGCGATAGCTAATATCCGGGAGCATAAAGCCAAGGAGTTAGAAGGTAGCACATTCTTTGTGATACCCCATGATTCTATAGACTCGGAGCCTATACCATATCATCTTACTTTGGTTAAGAAGCATCCAAAGTTAGCTTCCAAGTTTATGGATAGATACCGAACACTCGTTGCGTCTTTTTATAAGACACATCAAGTGATTGTCGAAGATAAAAATGACATGTTAGAGGATCTAACTAATCCGGAAAGGAGGAACCAGTTAGCATTCCAGTTAGAGAAGGAAGCAGGTAGTAGTGCAACACCTATCTTTAAAGATATACCTATAGATCCTGAATCTTTTATACCATATCCTTATTCACCAAGACCTGAACCTATACGCGATCCTACTATGGATATGAGGTATGCAGTACCACAGGGTTCAGAAGATGATTCCGATTCAGAACTTCCTATTGGGAATTCTGATGGTTGGAGAAGGGGATCATATGAAGGATCTCATGAACACCAGATGTCCACAGATGGTTCTGACAGAAATGTTGGACAATCTAGCTGGATGGGTGTAAGAATTAACCCTAGTAACAGTAGTAGAAATGCCATGTCGATTAATAGTCAGGATGAAGAAGAAGATCCTAAGGAGAGAGTGTTTGAATCATCAACATCTTCTTAAAACCCAGGGAATATACATTATCTAGTGTTTAACTATGTTGCCCAAATGAGCACTTGGGAATCAGCAGGATCTGCGTATCCTATTGACAACTTATCACATCCCAAGATTTTCCAAATCTTGTAATGTGAAAATAAATTAATAAAATAAAATTTGGTTTGATTTTTAGAGCCAGAAGAAACTTTTTGAATTTAAATGGAACCTCAAACCCATTTGAATCAAATGAATCCTAAAGGGATTTAAAAAGATAAACATCTTAAATAAAGGAAATTAAAATGTTTTGAAACTACTATTTTGGATCCTTTAATAAAAGATTTGGTTTTCAAAAGAAAAGGTGGATTTATAAATAAAGATTATTTTATAAAGCCAAATTAAACCTTGACCAAACTTTGGGAATTAAAACATTTAGTTTGAATAAAAATAACAAAGGATTGCTTAAATAAAATAATAAGGAATTAATATCCAAAATTTATTCAAATAAAAGGTTTTACCATTTTAATTAAAACATCAAAACTTATTAAAATTATTTAAAATAAGTTTTCCAAATAATTTATATTCTCTAATAAAACCTACTAAAGTGTTTTGGCTTTATTTTAGATTTCAAGATAAATATCTCAATGAAACAAATCCTATTTTAGTAAAGAAGTCTAATATATTAATTAATAATGGACACTAAAATAAAAGGTTATTTTGTTTTAAAACAAATTTCCCAATATTATATATTTCCCAAATTAAACCTACTAATTTGATTTTGAAAATATTTAGGTTCAAATAAAGATTTTATTAATAAAATCAAACCCTATTTTGATTTAATAACTAAGTTCCATTTTATTTAATTATTAATGGACCCTAAAGTAAAAGGATTATTTTATTTTAAACAAGTTTTCCAAATATTCTTTATTTCCAAATAAAACCTACTGTTTGAGTTTTGAAAACATTTTGGATTTTAAATGAAGATTTTATTAAATAAAACAAACCCTATATTATTAAATAACTAAAATATCCATTTATTTAAATTAAAGAATGGATCTTAAAAAGAATAAAATTATTATTTTGTTTTAAGATTTGGATTATGTTGAAAAACAGAACCAAATTCAAAGTAAAGTTGAGTGTTTGTTTGAATTGATTTGAGTGTTGTTTGAATGTGTGAATAATTGTTTGAAATTCAAAACAGAAAAGAATTAGAAAAAGAAAAAGGAATCAGACAGAAAAAAAAATAAGAAAACAGACCCAACCCACTACCCCGGCCCAAACAACCCACCTAGCCCAGCTCTCCCTCCCCCGAAGCGTTACTTTTCTCACCGCCGAAACAGCCCATAGAGTCAATGACCGGTGGACCCCCCCCCCCTTTCTCTTCTTTTCTCACTGACAACGGACCCCACACCCCACTGCTCTTCTTCCTCCCCGCGACTCCTTCTTCCCTCACCTCGCGACCGTTTCTGTCGTTAAATTTCTCGCGGTCAATACACTTTACTGCAGCGATTACTCCTCACCGTGACCACTCAGTGTTAAACGCCAGGCTTTCCTCTCCTTTCTCCCCCAGACGCCCCTCCTCGACACGCCTCCAGGCCGCCACAATCTCTCCTCGACTCCCTCTGCCTCCGACGACCCCTCTCGCCAATTCCGGCCAGCACACGCTCCCTTCCGCCCCCCTAAGCACACCAGCACGCTCACCATACACTGGCGCATCCTTCTGTGTCAATCACTCGACCGCGGGCACCTCCAAGCCTCGCCAACGACAACCTCCAGTACCGCCACCGTCTGCCTCCGCTCCGACGAGTCCCACCGGTGAGATCAGACCACCCCTTCACCTCTCGTTCAAGCACACAGATTTGCCTTGATCCCACGCACCTAACCGTGCCTCTCCTTTGCCTTAGCGCGGTCCTAAGCGACGCCAACAACGACAACCCGAGAGCACCGCCGGCCGCACCAACTCCGGCGAGCAATCAAGCCTGCTCCAGTGCGCCCCTCGACTAGACTGCATCACCTCGAGCTTCCCCACGTCCTTGCAAGCACGGTGAGCACGTCCTTTTCCTTCCTCGCTTACGGTAGCATCGATTCTGCCGTCGTCTGACCGTCGCCGCCACCGGCCACCGTTGAGCGCCGCCGGAATTTGGTTAGTGAATCGGTAGCCGTAGGATGTGTTTTGACTGGCTAGGATTAGATCCCCTCGAAAGGGTACGCGACCATCTGAGCCGCACATGCTCCTTTTAATCCTATGGCCTGTAACACGCGATCCACACGAAACGGTATTGCCCTATCAGAAACAGCCACGTGGCAGGATCTGTTTTAAAACAGGATTTGAAAAACAGATTTAAGTAGCAATTTGAAAACCCTATAACTTTCAAACCACACGTCCAAATTTGACAAATTTTATATCAATGGATTCAGGAGAACAAACCCTATCCAACCATGGCCTTAGTTTTGAAAATAGTATCTGTTAGCTTGTTTGAATTTGCAGAAACATCTGTATGCTTGTTTAGAGTATAAAAATTGTTTAAAATTGAATTTAAGGATAAAACCTTTGCAAATTGGATTGTTGTGACCTTACTGACCCTAGGAACCAACCCATGGTTTGGAAAATAAATTTGGAAAAGTTTGGAATGGATTAATTAGTTTAGTCCATTTCTAGCCAAATAAAATTGTTGATTTTATTATAAAAATGTTTTTGGAAAGAAAACTTTGAGAAAATAGTTTGGACCAAACCTACTGACCAAAAAACACCAAGTTTTGCAATAGCAACTCATTTGGTGAACCCTATAGGCTAATGCCTTAATAAAAATATTTCTACACCACATAAAATAACACTTTGCTTTGAAAATGGTTTTAAAGTGAAACCTTTTGCAAATGACTTGGCCACTTTAGGAAATGACCATTAGATGTACCCAAATAACTATGACCCACTAGGAACCACTTTTTCAAACAAAACAAAGCTTGGCATGCTTGCATGCATTTCTTTGACTTTGTTATTTATATGTGTTGTTTTGCTTGATTGGTAGATTGAGTTTGTGCCTTGCTTGATTGATTTGTAGTGACTTGAAGAGTGTGATTGTTGCAAAGATCAAGAAGTGAACCTATACTCTACCAAAAAGGCAAGTGATACTTCATACTTTTTGTCCCATTACTTTTTCTATGCATTAGTGATTTTGCTAAGTAAAACTTGCATGGATTTTGCTAAGTATAGATCTTGCTATAGGAAAACCTAGTAGATGAATCCTTAGTAGTATTTCATAGGTTAAGTTCCCTATTACTACCAAGCTTAGCCTAGCTAATAGAAAACATGGGTGGAATATATATTCACACTATGGAAAAATATTCTAAGTCTAAGGACTTGTGATTTTGTTTAATAAAACAACTAAGTTAAATGTATCACCTGGGTGGAAATGGAAGGATTGGGTTATGTTGAATGGTTACACAAGACCATGGACCTGGCTTGTGTATCTCACTTGTGGAATGCCACCCAGGAAACAAAGAGATTTGAGATGTCAAATGTTGAGAAGCTTCAAGTGCAACCACTTGGCAATATGGGCTCTGCCATGATCATATAGGTTGCAAGAACTTAGCCATATGGACAGTGGGTGGTAGTGTTTGATAGGTTGGAGCGCGTCCATTTTGGTCTAAGGGAAGGCTTCTGAAAGATTTTGTCTTGGGAAACCAAGTCTTGTGGGTAAAGTGCACCACCTCTGCAGAGTGTAAAATCTAAGTACTTAGCCATGTCCCTGGTAAAGGACAATTTGAGCATCAAGACATGGAAGCAATCAAGAATCTCATCATTCAAATTTCTAAATTAAAATCTTGTGGTTTGAACAAGGGTTGTTTGAATTCTTCAATCATTGATGGAGAGATGGCTTGGTACAAGGATCTTGAAATCTTTGATTGAGAAAAATGATTTTGTCAAGCAAAAACTTAGTATTTTCAAAATGATAAGAAAAATCTATTTTGAGCAATGCAAGCCTCAACTCCACTTAGCCAAATGCATATAGATGATAGACTCCACTATACTACCATAGTATCACTTGCCAATACAATTCAAATGTATTGACCCTTTGTGGCTGTAACTTGTATGTTGCAGGTTTGATTGTTTTTAGTGAAGATTGATTGATTAGGATTACAAAGTCTACAACCAACATCTGCCTGTGGCACTTTGAAGATGAAGGACCCCATGCTTATATTTATTCCGCTGCAATGTAATGTAATAGCCATATGAGCTATGAAAGATGTAATAAAATTATGTTATTCCTGGTTATAAAGTTATATTATGACCTTTGTTTCTTGATATTACATCTTAACTGTGGATGCTAGCTATTGATCCAGGGACTAGCATTGTAAACACAGGAGGGATCAATCTTATTAAAGGTTGGGACCCCTACACAACTCAAGGAATGAAGCTCAGGTGATGCAAGCGGGAGATAATGTTGAATATGTTTCTGAAGACTTTTCAGCTGAGCTGGAAGGAGTAAATGCACTCAGGTTGAGTAATAACTCAAGTCCTGACACTTCAGAAACTGAGTATGTTCCGTCTGGAAGGCCATTTGTTTCACAAACTGTGTGACGAACGACACGTCATCACGGTTGGACATCAGGCATGTATGATGAGCGTAGTT
This sequence comes from Avena sativa, assembly GCA_916181665.1. Classification (NCBI taxonomy): domain Eukaryota; kingdom Viridiplantae; phylum Streptophyta; class Magnoliopsida; order Poales; family Poaceae; genus Avena; species Avena sativa. The sequence continues at coordinate 405,172,214 of OV702283.1, read as the reverse complement.
ACTACTAGAAGTAGACAACTAGTTAGCGATAATAAGTATCGTGTATTGTACCTCAAGAAATAAGTTAGTTAGATAAATAAGGTAGTGTTGTGATTATACCTATATGGTATATGTTGTAATGACTTTGTATTATTATGATATTATGTATAATATGTGAAATGCATATTTGGATTTTCTTTGGATCTTCATTGTGTGACTAGTTCTGTGCGTAAAGTCGAGCTCGGAACACATGTGCATGATGTAATTATGAGTATTCGCTTTATGTTGCAGGACTAGAGGGTCATGGATACGGGTGTAGAAATCGAAACTGAGCAGCAGTGGATGGAGCGAGAGGCCAAGGAGAAGGCCGATGCAGATGTAGCAAATCAGGGAGCATTACCACCACCACCACCAATGAGGTCGTTAATGGAGCAGAACTTTATGCAGTGCATGCAAATGATGCAAGAGACCAAGAACAAGTTCATGGAAGAGTTGCTGGGACGAGCAAATCAGAGGGCACCTGAAGGTGGAGGAGTAAGTCTATCTGATTTCCAGAATGCAAGGCCGTTACCTTTTGCATCAGCACCTGAACCAATGGATGCAGAAGATTGGCTAGCAGATACAGAAAGAAAGTTGAAGACTGTATGTTGCAATGAGGAGGAGAAATCGAGGTATGCAACTCATCTTCTGACAGGACCTGTAGCATCTTGGTGGGAAAATCAGTTGGCTATGCACCAACCAGGAAGGGAGTATACCTGGGAAGAGTTTAAACAGAGATTCCTTGAATATCATGTTCCGGAGAGTGTTATGGAGTTGAAGCGAAGAGAATTTGAAGAGCTACAGCAGGGATATACTAGTGTTATGAAGTATATCCGGGAGTTTAGTCAACTATCTCGTTATGCAGAGGAAGAGGTTAACACGGAGGAAAAGAGGAAGAAGCGTTTCCTGCATGGATTAAATCCATTTGTGAGGATGCAGTTGAGGTTGGCTAATAAGCAAACTTATCAGCAGTTGCTAGATGCAGCTATTACCTTTGAAGATGACTACAAGAATGTCCAAGAGGATAGAAGGAAGAGAGCTAAGAAGGAAACCAAGAGAATTCAGGCAAGCAAGCCCAAACGCAATCTAAAATTCAAACCAAGGAATAAGCCCTATAACAACAACAACAATTCCAATCGGAATGCAAATCCAAATGCAAGGAATATTATATGCCACAATTGTAAACTCCCAGGGCATATAAGCAGGGATTGCCCGAAACCAGTAATTGTATGTCATGCTTGTGGTCAAAGAGGTCACATAAAGCCCAATTGTCCAAGTAAACCACAAGGTGGTTGGCCGGCTCAAGATGGAAGGCAAGCCACTGGAGGAAATGGACAGCCCAATAAAGGAGGAAATAATGGCAAGAACAACAATGGCAAGAGGAACAGACCTACCAGGAAGCTGAACTGTGCAACCCTCGAGGAGGTGGATAATTCGAAGCATGCAGTGATAGGTATGCTCAATATCCTTACCAATCCCGGCAAAGTTCTATTTGATACTGGTGCAACTACTTCATTCATTTCTGAAGGATTATGTGATAAGTTCGGGATTAGAAGGGCAACGTTAGAAAACCCTATGACCATAGTTACGGCAGGGGGAAATGTGATTGTATGCCACATCAAACAAGATCAGGTTATCTCGATTTGTGGTTGTACATACTTTTCAGGCCTTTATGTGATTCCTTTGAAGGGAATTGCAGTAGTGCTGGGGATGGACTGGATGATGGAACACGGAGCTCAGATAAATTGTGAGGAGAAAACTGCCTCAATCAAAACTCCAAGTGGAGCAAGGATAGTTTACCAAGCAGATAAGCACAGTCATATTATGGTGGACCTGCAGTTGAACTCGATGAAAGAGGTCAAATTGGAAGAAATTCCTATAGTAAATGAGTTTCAAGATGTTTTTCCAGCAGATCTACCGGGAATGCCACCAGACCGGGAGATAGAATTCACTATTGACCTAATTCCTGGTACAGCACCAATAGCTCAAGCACCATATAAGATGGGACCCAAAGAGTTAAAAGAACTCAAAGAGCAAATTGATGAGTTAGCCAGAAAACGATTTATTCAGGAAAGTGTATCTCTAGGGGGAACACCAGTAATCTTTGTGGACAAAAGAGATGGTGGAAGAAGGATGTGTGGAGATTATAGAAATCTGAACAATGTTACTATCAAGAATAAGTATCCTTTACCAAGGATCCAAGATTTGTTTGATCAAGTGAAGGGAGATGGAGTATTTTCAAAGATCGATCTAAGATCTGGATACCATCAAATAAAAATCAAGCCTGAGGATGTTCCAAAGACAGCATTTGTCTCAAGATATGGACACCATGAGTATCTGGTAGTACCATTTGGTTTGACCGATGGACCTGCAATATTCATGAATTTGATAAACAAAATCTTCATGCCATATCTGGATAAGTTCGTCATAGTTTTTATTGATGATATTCTGATATATTCCAAGGATAAGGAAGAGCACGCTGATCATTTGAGAATAGCATTGCAGACACTAAGAGAACATAAACTTTATGCTAAGTTCACTAAGTGTGAATTTTGGCTAGATGAGGTAGAATTCCTTGGTCATGTGATCAGTAAGGATGGGATTGCTGTTAATCCATCTAAAGTTCAGTCAGTATTAGAGTGGACTGCACCGACCAATGTGAAACAAATTCGAGGTTTCTTAGGAATGGCTGGTTATTACTGGAGGTTCATTGAAGGTTTCTCCAAAATAGCTGGACCAATGACCAAATTGCTAAGAAAGAATACACCATTCAATTTGGATGAGAAGTGTGAAGCAAGTTTTCAGGAGTTGAAGACCAGGTTAACTACAGCTCCAATTTTAGCAGTTCCAGAAACAGGGAAAGTCTTTACAGTATACTGTGATGCATCTAAAGAAGGTTTAGGTTGTGTATTAATGCAAGATCGGAAAGTGATTTCTTATGGTTCAAGACAACTAAAACCACATGAAGTCAATTATCCAACTCATGATTTAGAGTTAGCAGAAGTAATTTTTGCGCTAAAAGGATGGAGGCATTTTCTTTATGGAGCCAGATGTGAGTTATACACTGACCACAAAAGTCTCAAATATTTCTTCACTCAAAAGGAATTGAATATGAGACAAAAGCGTTGGTTAGAACTAATCAAAGATTATGATTTAGCAATCAACTATACTCTAGGGAAAGCAAATGTTGTAGCTGATGCTTTAAGTAGAAAGAGTGCAGATATTCAGCCTAGCAATCGGGAGCTACCAAAAGAGTTACAAATGGACTTGGAAATATTAGATCTTCAATTCATTAGAACAGAGGTTCTTGGAGGATTAGCTACTATGCAGGTAGTTGCAGAGCGGGACAGTGATCTTAAGCATGAAATTTTTAGACGTGAAGTAGAAGATCCTTTTATCGCTGAGGAAATTCGGAGAATATCTCAAGGGCAAAAATCAGTTTTTCGCCTTGGAGATTATGAGTCTTTATGGTTTCAAGACCGTCTTTGTGTTCCAGATGTGACTGAGATTAGAGATTTCATACTTAGAGAAGCACATGAAACACCATATTCTATACACTCAGGAAGTACCAAGATGTATATGGATTTGAAAGAACTATTCTGGTGGAATAACATGAAAAGGGACATTGCTAGATATGTATCAGAATGCCATACTTGCCAAAGGGTAAAGGCTGAACATCAAAGTCCAGTAGGACCATTACAACCTTTGGAAATTCCCGAATAGAAGTGGGAAGAAATAGGTATGGACTTCATCACAGGATTTCCCATGACACCTAAACGGAAGGATATTATATGGGTAATTGTGGATAGACTCACTAAAAGTGCACATTTTATTCCAGTAAATCAGAAAGATAATGCCGACAAGTTAGTAGAAGTTTACGTCAAAGAGATAGTAAGTAAGCATGGAGTACCCAAAAAGATCGTAACCGATAGGGGATCAGTGTTTACTTCAGCATTTTGGAAGAAATTGCATGAAGCACTTGGTTCAAAGTTAGATTTCAGCACAGCCTATCATCCTGAGACAAGAGGTCAAACAGAAAGAACACATCAGATACTAGAAGACATGTTAAGAGCTTGTGCATTAGATTTTGGAGGTACATGGGAAGATCATCTACCATTGGCAGAATTTTCCTACAATAATAGCTATCAGAGTAGTCTGAAGGCAGCACCATACCAAGTTCTGTATGGAAGGAAGTGTAGATCACCAATATGTTGGTATGATCCTGGAAGCAGCAAAGAATTTGCACCAGACTATATCAATAAAAGACAAGATATCATTGATAAGATCAGGGATAGACTGAAAATAGCCCAAAGTAGGCAAAAAAGTTATGCCGATCAAAATCGAAGATCAAGGCATTCAGAAGTGGGAGATATGGTATACTTGAAAGTAAGTCCAATGAAAGGGGTGAGAAAGTTTGGAGTTAAAGGAAAATTGAGTCCAAGATACATCGGACCATTCAAGATATTGAGTCAGAACAGAATTATAGCTTATGCTTTAGAGTTACCGTCAAGATTGGCTCAAGTGCACAATGTTTTCCATGTGTCACAACTTCGCAAATGTTTGAAACTTCCAAATGAGGCAATCACACATCAGGAGATAGAACTATAAGCAGACTTGACCTATGTTGAAAAGCCCTGTAAAATCTTGGAAGAAAACTAGAAAAGGTTAAGGAATAGAGCAATCAAGTACTGCAAAGTACTGTGGGAACATCACCCTGAAAGGGAAGCCACTTGGGAGAAAGAAGAGGATTTAAGAAAAACCTATCTAGAACTATTTAGGTACATCTCAACAACTTCGGGACAAAGTTTAATTTAAGGGGGAAGTCTGTAATATCCCAGCATTTAGGAACTAACGAAGGGTAGATTTAGGAATTTGAAATGTTGCATGCATTCATCTGTGAAAATGTGGGTAAATTTTTCGCCAAATAAAAACCTAAAGTGATCAAGGTTTCTTTCATACTTTGAGAATAGGTTTAGTCTTGAAGGATGATTGCTATAGACTTTGATATGATCTTTGTGGATTTATGTGTTTTGGGAAATAAATTTGAATTTAAAACTTGAGTGTTTGAATTATAATTCAAATGGATTTTTGAATGATGTTTGAGTATTTGATTTAATTAAGAGTTAACCAATAATAACTCAAACTTTATATAAAAAATAATTAAGAATAAGAATCTCCATTTCATATTTTCATTCAATAAATAAGTTACAAAAATGTAACTTATAAGAATCATTCACAATGTTTTAAAATAGCAAATAAATAAAGAATAATATTTATTAATTGATAATAGTACAATATTTATTACAAAATAATAAAATAAAGATTACAAAAGGGTAAAACTAAAATTACAAAAGAATAAAGAATATTACATATGACTATTCTACAAATAAAGAATAAAACCTAAACTAAAATCTTGAATTCCCAAGTCTGGTACCTCCAAACAAACACAAACAAAAATAAAGAAAGTTAAGGTTAAAATTATATTACTCTCAGACTTGTCAGTGAAGTGCACTGATCAAGGTTCATCATTGAGTAACCTTATAAAAAGGGGCAAGTTTCACCAATATGAAAGAATGTATCTTTCATAATTTTAAGCCATAAGTCAAATAACAGGAAGGAGGGGCAAGTTTGACCAGCCAAGTAAAAGTAACCAGATGAAAGTAACTTTCAAAATTTTGAACATATCCACATCTGTGCAGCAGGCACACAAGCAACACACACACCAAACTGCATAGTGTGTGTTGTCAACACCACAACATTAGCACAACCAAACAAAACTGTCAACACAGCCGTGGGAAACCAATCCCCACATAATTCCTTTGCTCTTACACACCAAGCACAGCAGCCAGCAGCTAAACCAAGCACAACAGCCAGCAGCTAAACCAAGCCAAGCTAGATCAAACCAACCAAAGCCCAGGATCACATCACCAGGATGGTGACATAAGGAGGGGGAAGATTAGGTGGATAGCAAGACCAAGGTCAAGCAATCAGGATCAGGAGATGATGGGCTAGATCAAGTACATGCCAGGAACTGGAAATACCAGGGGATCACCAGATCAAGGTACCACAAGGGCAACCAGTAGCAACCACAACATCAAGTGACAGTGGTGAGTAAATAGACCATCAAATGTTCTATCTGTCTAAGATTAGACAAGCATACATGATCTGACACTTAATTAAACTCTCATAAAGCACCAAAGTGGGGTGAATCCATCATTGAGGTTTTAAACTTTAAAAGCAAACAGCAAAGTACAAGGATCCAAAAAAATCTCAGAACAACATCATTGATTTAGCTATCAAGCTATATTTCAATTCAATAATGAATATAGCTAAGATTTAACTTCTAGGCACATCTCTAAGATAAGAGTAGCACCTTAGAATTTAATCTTATGGATCTATACAAATGATCAAGCCTACCATCATTTTTCCAAACTTTGATTCAAGAAACAGTAGTTGGTACCACTATAAGAACCATCCATATGAATCAACTAGATAAACCTTAATCCCTAAACCTCAGACCAACATCATTGGTCTTAGGGATTTAAGAAAGGAAAATTTCTATTTATCTTTAATGCCAAACTCATCTTAAGCTTGCACCAAACCAAATCAAGAAATAGAATCTAGATTTGTGTGTCGTACAAAGATGGTGTCACAAGAATAGTTCTACATTAATCAGGTTAGGCATTCAATCTTCACAGATTCAACCAACCAACTACAAATCATTTTCCTGTCATCACAGGAATCATAATTAATAAAATCACTATGTATATCTTCACTGTTTGAAACCATTTGATCTCAAACTACATCCAAATTCTTAAGCCAACAAGTGTTAATACAGTGATTTCATCATACAACACTCACTGTCATTAACCAAGTAATGACAGTGGTGAAACAGGAAACCACCAAGATTCCCAAGTATGGTTTATATAGCAACTTTATCATCTGAACACATCAAAATTAACCCATAGAATCATCTGATAAGCCACTAGCACCACCACAGTTCATCTTAAGCAGCAAGCCACTAGCACCACCACAGTTCATCTGTCGCAGGAGAGCTCCTTGCCCAATCCAGTTGGACAGGAGGGAAGAACGGAGTCGACAACCTCTTCGTGCACCACGGCGGCGGCCAGAACGGCCCACGGCGGCGCTAATCGCCGGCGGCGACACCACTGATCACGGGGTCGGGGAAGGAGAAGGAGAGGGGTGAGCTCGAGAGAGGAGACAGCGAGTGAGTGGGCTGGATGGGCCGAAAACCCTTTGGGGTGGTTGTTTTGACCAAGCCCTACTAGGCCACAAGGGCCCAATAAACCCAAAAGGCTAGCCCAATTCATTTAGAATCTGTTTTAATAAATAGGAAAAGACCAAAATGCCCCTGAACTTAATTAAATTCTAGAAAATAAAATAAAAGTCCAAAATTTAAAAATAAAATATTTTTGGATTTATAATAATCCAAACTATCCAAATAAATTAAGAAATATAAATTTTAGAAATATAAATTTCATTAGAATTTTGTAATTTATATATTCCTTATGGAATTTTACAAAATTATTGAAAGATGATAAAAATAAATAAAAATCACTTTCATTACAAATTAATATTGTAGTATTTTATAAAAATACTAAACAAATATTTAATAACAATTTTTGATATTTAAGTGATAATTCTTAAAGGAATTATTAAATCAATAAAAGTCAAATAAAAGGAAAATAAAATAAAAGAATGTTATATTCTATTATAAATATTAAAAATTAATATTTATAAATCCTTTATTATTAAATTGAATTTTATTAATAATGGGGAGAATGCATATCAAGTTAAATGATGCATTACATTACTTTGCATAATCATTTTGCTTCTTTAAATATTGTCCTTACCGGGCAATAATGATGTTTTTGTAGACATAGAAGCTCAAGGTTCAGTGCAAGCATCAGACTTCACTACCTTGCAATCACAAGGCAAGTTCATCACTTGCTCATGTACTTTGAAGAGTCTTTATCAAAGTATTTGCAAATTGTGTGTTATCATCTATATTATAGAAAAAGAAAACACTATTTTCTCAAGATACTAAATCTTAGATATCATCCTAAGTGATGATGTGATGGAGCAATAGAACTTAGAGTTCTACTTGCACTAATGATGAACAATTAAGAATTAATAACCCATGACATCAGTGATTCTAGCGACGTATATTACGCGTTAACCATGAAATTTGGAATGGGACCGAGAAGTCAGTTGTATCCTTTTCCTCTTGTATGGAGGCAAGATGACCTTAACGTGACGTTGAGATTCCTTGTGTGGATCCAACATATGGGTGGGCACCCTTACGCCACACACTTTTGGTGTCTAGATTATCTATGAATGGTGTTTAGGGAGATAGTCCATGTGAATGGTACTAATCTGGGCATCACTAGGTCATAGAGTCTTCGGGAAATCATCAGGGTTTTAGCCTGCCCGAAAGGGGGATTAACAAAGGTGAGCTAGCCTGAAGGATCGTGCAGACATATGAGGTCGTGGAGAGAGCAGTGATTGGCTTGGACCAACTACTAGGCCCCACATCATGGAATTGTGGACGGGAAAGTACGCTCGGTTGTGCAACAAGGAGTTGATCTCTCATGGGAAAAGTAACGCAACTCTGCAGAGTGTAACAATTGTAACTTGTTACTCCCTGTTCCGGGAAGGAGCTACAAACGCGGCAGGAAAGGAACTCCATGAAATTTCTGGTCAATCTGTGAAGGCTGGTGGTCATAGATTTTCATAATAAAATCAACCTTTAAAGAAAGATTTACGAAAATTGCATAGTGCCAACGACTAATAGTTTGAGGTGGTAGATAAAGCATCAAACTTCCTACCTTGCATATAATGAATTTGTTGAGTAACGTTGTTACTCATCCTTTCCTTTGAATCCTTTCTTAGACTCTGAGAATCCCGAAGGTACTCCAATGTATGCATCCGAGAGTCAAGAGGAGGTCTTCTATGAAGAGCCCAACTTGTATGGAGCCGTAGAAGGGGAGGACTACAACATCGTCTACGGAGGAGAGTTCCAGGAGTCCGAATAATTACTATAGTTCTAGTAACCACTTGAGCCGAGCATCATGAACAATATATAGCAATAAGTTGTTGAGCTCAATTTGGAGTTTAAGTTTTAAATTTGAAACTTCCGCTAAAACACTTATATTTTGGTTTGTAAGTTGAATCTTTTGGAAGTCTTGATCTTCTGGTATTTTAATAATAATAACGTGTGTATGTTTGCAATATGGCCCCGCAATGTTTCTGTTGTACCACTCTGAGGGATGTGATATTTACGGAACGGTGTTCTGTGGATGTCATATCAACGACTATAGTGTACTACACATGCAGTGGTATGTTGGGTCACCGCAGACAATCAAATAATGTAAGGGATAAAGAGTTACTCTCATTATAAGGTAGGCATGTGAAAGGATACGGATGTCGCCTAGAAGGGGGGGGTGAATAGGCGATTAAAACTTTTCCTAGAGTGGCTCAACAAAGGCGGAATAAAACTAGTGTTTACTTTGTAAAGCACAACCTAGAAACAACTAAGGTTTACCTATGTGTACAAACAACTTATGCTAAGCAATACAAGCAACAAAGTGATAGCAAGATATATATTACTTCAAGCACGAAGGCTATCACAATGTAAAGTGCATAAGTAAAGAGCTCGGGTATAGAGATAACCGAGGCACGCGGGGACACCGATATTTTACCGAGTTCCTCCCAACATGGAGTACGTCTCGTTTGGAGAGGGGGTGGTATCAAACCACCAACGCCACAAAAGGCCTCCCTTATTCTCCGGTGAATCTCACCCCAATGGGATCGATCCACGCTTCCACTATCGGTGCACTTGTCGGTGGCAACCGAAACCTCTCACAAGGTTGGGGCACAACTCCACAACTTAATTGGAGGCTCCCAACAAACGCCACAAAAGGCCTCAACAAATGCCACCAAGGCTACAATGCCACCAAGGCCACAAAACCGTCTAGGGTTCCAAGAACCCAAGAGGGACAAGCTCCAATGAGCAATTCAAACCAAATCCTCCGAGGAGAACCCAAACCGATGCAACAAATGCAAATGACAAGAACAACACAAAGATGCTCAAATCCCTCACTCTCAAGTTCCAACAAAGCTACCAAAGCTATTGGGGGAACAAGAGAGGAGAAATCAAAGAGAGACACAAAATCCCCCAAATCTAGATCCCCAAAGATACACTCACAAAGAGATGTTTTGGTTTGGTCAAAACGTGGATCTAGATCTCCTCCAACAACCCCTCAAATATATGCAAGAATCAATGGAGGGGTGTGTAGAAATCAAGATTAAGGAGTAGAGCAAATGAGGGCAAAGCTTGGGCAAGAAAAGGAGGAAGAAGTAACCCTAAATGAAAGTGGGGCAAAGCTATTTAAAGACACGGCCAAAATCTGGCCGTTGGGATGATTTTTCTGGACGGTCCGGTAGACCAAACCAGCGAATGCCAGGAAAAAAGAAGCAGCAGCACAAAGAGCAGAGTGGGGCAGGCGCGCGCGCATGAGTGCAGTAGCAGCTCTGCGGCAGCAGCAGGGGCGGGCCGGCGCAGCAGCTTGCATGCAGCAGCGGCTCGGCAGACGCGCGCGCCACGGGGGGCAGAGCAGTGCGCAGCAGTCAACGCGCAAGCAGCGCATGGCACAGTGCGGCCGCACCAGCGCATGCAAAGCAGCAGCTCGCGCGCGCAAGCGAGGCAAGCGGCGGGGCCCGCGCGGGCCAGCAGCAGCACGCTCGAGCGCGCGCGGGGCAGGTCAACGCGTAGAAAAACGGGGCTGGATCTAGATCTGAAAACATACCAGGAAAACGAATCTGGGGAAAAGTTTCTGGGCCAACCGGTACTACCGGCCCACCCGGGCGGTACTACCGGGCCGGCCGGTAGTACCGGATCTGGGTACCTAGCGAGACAGAACAAAAACGGGTCGTTTTCAGGCTCGGGCGGTAGTACCGGATTTAGGTACCTAGCGAGGCAGAAAGAAATCGGGCCGTTTTTAGGCCCGGGCGGTAGTACCGGCCCGTCCGGGCGGTACTACCGCTTGGCCCAGAAAACAGCCTAACAGGCAAATATTCAAACGGCAATAACTTTTGACTAGAAGCTCCGATTGACCCGATTCAAATTGCGTTAGATAGAGGGCGACAAGGAAATATTGATTATCACCAAGTGAGAAAGTATCAAGTAGAATAATGTGATATACCTCACTTGGTGAGAAACCGAAAAGCCGCATAAATCAAAATCGCAACAAGATACAAATGGGAGATCCGATTTAGATGAACAAGAGCTTGTTATGGAGATTACCACAAGCTCTATATCATCACATGGATAAGACCAAATAACAACCAAATATGATGATGCAAGTATGCAAAGGTTTGAGCTCTCTCGGAACGATGTGACCGAATTACTCATATGAGAGCCTCTCTTGATAGTACGGTTATCTATCCTAAACCCGGTCTCACACACACGACGTGAGACCGGCAAAAGAGAAAACCTATCAAGATTATGCCTTTGCCTTGAGCATTCCACTTGAGCTTGATGTAGACGATCTTGCCCTTCTCAAGATGGAACGCCCTCCTTAATTCCTCATCATCGACCTCGCATATTGAGCTTGCCCAACATATCTTCTTTGCATTTCATCGACCTTGAAGCCAACACATGCTCCAAGCGATGCCAATGGACAAATCCTACAAGTATAACTTAATACACACATTAGTCCATAAAGTCATTAATTACCAAAACCACACATGGGGGCCCAACATGTTCTTTCAGCATGGGTAGCTAATCCATTCTTCCTCCTCTTGATCATCACTCTCCTCCTCTTTTTCATCTAATGAGCTTTTAGGTTCAGTAATTTCTTCTTCCATAGGCTCCTGCAAGGCATTAGTCTCTTCAGTTTGTGGAAAGCATCTATTGATATATTCAAGAATATAGCCATTTTCTTCCTTGTAATTATCAAACCAAAATTTAAGTACACTAGTTGAATGCTCGTGCGTTGCCACGGTCTGTCAAGTTCTTTTTCTAGTCACTCCACTTCAACAGCACTTTAGTGGTGTCCATAGTCACCCGTCGTCATGGTCTGTCAAGTTATTTTTTCTAGCCACTCCACTTCAACAGCACTTTAGTGGTTTCCATAGTCACCCGTCGTTGCAAATCTTGTTTTCTCCAACCCAACAAAGCGCTATAATCTCCTTATATGCCATGACTTCAGAGTTGCTACAGAATGACATAAAAAATATAGCAACATTAATCAAAATATTCATTATGTGTGTACTTCCTCAACCATTGTGATGGTTCACTCCTTCTCACCGAATTCTTAAATAGTTATAGATATAGCTAGGCATTATGAGTTGACAAAATATTTTACTTTGTAATAGGTATTCATCTATGGCATTTGTATTTAACACAACATGACAAACTATTACTTCCTTGTGGCTCCTTGGACAAGATCTGACCATCCATGAATGAACTATCTAAAGGCAGTAAGCTACAATACAAAACATAGCACATTGATTTGGTCACGTCATCTGCAACACATGCACCGGCGAGGACAATTGATTTGGGTGCATGAGTTGATCGGTCTGATGATAAAACGCGTTGTAACTCTATAAGTGAACTATGGTCTCCAAAAGGAAACATAGCAAACAAATCTCACCTAGAAGACATGCGGAAGCACCGGCAGGAACCAGAGCACGATGTTGAATGCACAAAACGTCTCTGTAGTCCTGGTCTGGCCCCCCTTTGTCTGCGTTTGGCCTTTGAAACTGCCCGTGCCATCGATCTCATATGAACCACAGGGCTGTGTGAGACATAGGGCAGTGAACCAGTCGCAGTTCAGTACGAGGAGCCATGGCCCTGCGCTGACAATGTACTCGGCGCAAGAAGTAATCAGCTAGCAGAGAATCAAGTCCATACAACATAGTCGATACCGTTCCCCAACAAAAATTCCCCGGGGCCATTGGGCTAGATTGAAACCTCGTGTTGACGATGAAGTCAAACTCATTCCTATGTGTAGGTGCACGCAATAGATTTCAAGTCAAACTCATTCCTTAGAATAGGAACACACAATTACTTAGCGTAGGTGCACGCAATTGATTTCTCCATGTCCAGCGGCTGTTCTGTTTAGGAGGAGCGCTATCTGTTTGTTCGGGGGCGCGGCGGCAAGGAAGAGGAGGGCAGGAGACCAGCGCGGATGCGCATCAAGGGAGGGGATGGAGATGAGGGGAGGTGGTGGCTAACCGGAGAGGCGAGGATGGGAGATGGTGGCTGACCGGAGCGGCGAGGATGGGAGGCGGTGTTGGACCGTAGCGGCATAGCCGTGTCGTTGGACGAAAAAAGGGGCCGGAGGGATCGGGCCGAACAAACCTCACTTTTCACTTGGCGGTGGCAGTGCAAATAATTCGGTCAAACAAACAAGGGCAAAACGGTAAAAACCGGACAGACAGAAATTTGAGCTAGGTGACGAACGGTCCCCATCTTTTTAATAGTATAGATCATGAACCTCATATTCATAAGGTGAATCATCGGTATTTTCAAGCAAACTAGCAAGTTCAAATGCACCCTTCCAAGAAATAAATTCTTCAATTTGTTTCACATCATAAAAGTCATAATTTAGTTTAACATAAGAAGATATGGTAACATTATCATTATACTCACATTGAAAAGGGAGGTGTTTATACCTCCTACTGCAACAAGATTTATCATAGCAATAAGTAACATTATAAGTAGAGCACACGTTCATAGCAATGGTATTCAATTTATCAATTTGTTCCCATAAGTGTTTCCCTTTTTGTGACAAACGATGTTCCTTATAATAATATTGTTGTTCTTCCGTGAACCCACCTTGTCAATAAGAACTAGTTTCAAAGAAATCAACCATTGATAGAAAGCATGACAAAGCAAGGCAATAACATACCAACAACTATAGTAGGAACTATTTTTTTGTATTTTTTTAAGAAACAAACAAGCAAAATAAAGCAAAAGAAACTAAGAAAGATAAAAACAAAGTAAAGAGAATGGTTGTGAAGTACTCCCTTTGTGAAGCTGTCCTTAACTCCCCGGCAATGGCGCTAGAAAACGTCTTGATGCGGCTCAGATCACTATAGAGCTTTGTTGGGATACCCCAAGAGGGAGGTGTGATAAGCACAATAGTAAATCTTCCCTCAGTTATGAAACCAAGGTTATCGAACCAGTAGGAGCAAGGAAACGACCCCAAGGTGTTGCTAACAACTTGGAACCTGCACAACACAAACTCAAGACTTTGCCCCAATGAGCAGTGAGGTTGTCAATCTTCCGGTTTGCTAAAAACAAAGGATTAAACATATGGTGTGGAAGGTAATGATTTCTTGCAGAAAGTAAATAGTAACGGTGGATGATGTAACTATGGTAAAGATTGGACCAGGGTCCACAGTTCACTAGAGGTGTTCTCCTTAAGATAAATACATAACATGTTGGGTAAACAAATTATAGCGGGGCAATTGATAGGACTGAGAAAGGCACAACAATGCAGTACTAGACATTCATGATCCTATGAGATTTTATTGGGCATTACAACAATATACATAGACCGCCATCCAACTGCATCTATGATTAGTAATCCATCTTCAGGTTATCATCTGAACCCCCTCTAGTATTAAGTCGCAAGCAACGGATAACTGCTTTAAGCAATGTTGTAAAGTAAACAATACAATTGTTCGGTGAACAAAAGATTTTTGTTTTCTCCCTAGTAGCAACATCACATATACAACCTTAGAGATTTGTGTCACTTCCCTAGATTCAATAGAGGCATGAACCCACTATCGAGCATAAATACTCCCTCTTGAAGTCACTAGCATCTACTTGGCCAAGATAGCCACTAGAAACAGAGAGCATGCAAGATATCAAACAACACAGACATGATAGAATCAATAATCAATCTGACATAGTAATTGTTGGAGATATGCCCTAGAGGCAATAATAAATATAGTTATTATTATATCTTTGTGTTTATGATAAATGTTTACATTCATGCTATAATAGTATTAACAAGGAAACCATTAATACTTGTGTGATTTGTAAACTTAATTTGAAGTCCCTAGTATAGCCTCTATACTTCACTAGCTTGTTGGTTGATTAATGATTGTGGTTTCCCTATCATGAACATTGAGATGTTATCAACAACAAGATCATATCGTTAGGAGAATGATATGGTGGACATACTCCTATAGACAAGCGTAGCATAAAGATCAAGTCATTTCAATAGTTCAATTGCTATATGCTTTCTGATACATAGTAACCTGATTCCTTCGACCATGAGATCATGCATATCACCTTTACCGGATGGATGCTTTGATGACATCAAACACCACACCGTAACTGGGTGGTTATAAAGGTGGCATTGAGTGTTTGGAAAGTATTGGTTGAGACACATGGATCGAGAGTGGGATTTGTCCATCCACATGACGGATAGATATACTCTGGGCCCTCTCGGTGGAATGTCATCCAATTAGCTTGCAAGCATGTGACTTTGTCACAAGGGATCACATATCACGGGAACGAGAAAAGAGTACTTATCAGTAACGAGGTTGAACTAGGTATGCGGAGATACCGACGATCATAGCCTCGGATAAGTAACATATCGTGAGACAAAAGGAAACTGGTATCGTATGTAAGTGGTTCATTCGATCGCAAAGTAATCGTAGAAATATGTGGGAGCCATATGAATTTCCAGATTCCTCTATTGGTTATTGTTCGGAGAAGTGTCTCGATCATGTCCGCATAATTCACGAACCGTAGGGAGACACACTTAAGGATTCGACGTTGTTTTGAGTAGTTATGGTATTATGAGAAAGAGACCGAATGTTGTTCGGAGTCTCGGATGGGATCCGGGATATCACGAGGTGATCCGGAATGGTCTGGAGAATAAGAATCATATAAGGAAAGTCCCATTTCAGAGTTGCGGAATGATTCCGGTGTTTTCATCGGGAATGTTCTAGAAGGTTCCGGATTGTCCGGCACTCCGGGGGGGAAGGGTACATGAATGTGTCATTTCATATTGGAATGATTGCATCATGTACTAAGTGTTCTTGCTATCCCAAATAAAGGATTAAATTGAATCCTAAAACAGAAAAGTCAAATGTCCAGTTTGAAAGTCAAACGGCTAAAACAAGAAACTGTGGGAAACAAGAAAGAGGAGTTGGGAACCGACTTGAGGGAGGAGTCTCCTCCCCAAGCCGGCGCGCCACCCAAGGCCGACTTGGGGAGGGACTCCCCTCCCCTGGCCGCGCCTCCCCATCTATAAAAGGAGGGGCAGGGCTCCCCTCCTAGACACACAAGTTTCCACCTCAAAATCTCCGGTTTAGAGCCGTTTTGGTTTAGAGCTTCTAATTGCTTTAGCCAGCGGTTTAGAGCCTTCTAATTGGTTTAGAGCCTTCTAATTGGTGTGTCTAATTACTAGACCACTAATAGCCTCTCTCATAAGCTCCACCATACTCGCACCGGCTTAAGGCGAAGCCCTGCGGGATTTCCCCTCTACTTCCGGTACCACGCCGTTGTGCTGCCGGAATCGCGAGGAGAGTGCTACAACCTCCGCTGCCTGCTGGAACAAGGGAGAGGAAGGTCTTCGTCGAGTACCGAACGTGTGACCGACTGCGGGAGCGCTGCCGGAACGTGGCGCCGGAAGGATCGTCTACGCGATCTTGAGATCGGAAAGAGTACGACTACATCACCCACGAGAATCCGCTCTCGTTAAACGCTTTGGAATCTTCGAGGGTAAGTTATACCATCGACTCGTTGCTACAATCTAGTAGATAGATCTTGGCTTGTTTGTTTGTATGCGATAGAAATTTTTTGTTTTCCATGCTACGAACCCCTACAGTGGTATCAGAGCCAGGTTCCTATATGTAGATCTGTTGCACGAGTAGAACACAATGGTCATTGTGGGCGTTGATGCTTTTATTGTCGATTACTTCTTGTGTACTTTGCATCTTGCGGTATGTTGGGATGAAGCGGCCCGGGCTAACCTTACATGACATCGTTCATGAGACTTGCTCCACGCTTGACATGCAACTTGTATTGCATAAGTGGCTTTGCGGGTGCCTGTTTCTCCTAGCATAGTTAAGATCCAATTTACAACGGGTGATCAACAATGCTAGTATCAATGTTGTGGTTCTTGTTCGTAAGTTAGAACGACACTTATTGAAAGCCCCAAACCACGTAAAATATGCAAAGAAAGTAGAGGCGTCTAACTTTGTTTTGCAGGGGTGTGCAGTGATGTGATATGGCCATGATTGTGATTATATTTGATGTATGCAATGTTCCTTATTGTAAGTCGGCAACCGGCAGGAGCCATATGGTTGTCTTTAATTTATGTTAAGACCCGCGTGTCTATTCAAAGTAGTTGTAATAGTTGAAGCCGGTGGACGACAACCATGGAGAAGCGTCATTGACCTTGATGCAATGCCGGTGATGATGGAGATCATGTTCGTGCTTGAAGATGGAGATCGGAAGCACAAAGAAGAAAGGCCATATCATATCACATATATATTGAATTGCATGTGATGTTAATCCTTTATGCATCTTGTATTGCTTAGTAGACGACGGTAGCATTATAAGATGATCCCTCATGCACATCAATTTCAAATCATAAAGTGTTCACCCTTAGTTAGCACCGTTGCTAAAGCTTGTTGTTTCGAAGCACCACGTGATGATCGGGTGTGTTAGATTCTGCAAGTGTATACAACGTGAGCAAGCCAGATTTGCTCATGCAGAAACTAAGGTTTGATCTTGACGAGCCTAGCATGTACAAACATGGTCTCGGAACACGGATCACCGAAAGGTAAAGCATGAATCATATAGTAGATGTGATGAACATGTCGATTGTTCGCCATTGAAACTATGTCAACTCTCGTGATGATCGGTGTTGATATGGTGGATTTGGTTCGTGTGATCACTAAAACAATGTGAGGGATATTGTTTTGAGTGGGAGTTCACCTAGTTTAATTTTATTATTAATTTGAACTCAATTTGTCATAAACTTAGTCTAAACTATTGCAAATATGTTGTAGATCAATGGCAGCCCCTACCATCAATTTTAATGCGTTCCTAGAGAAAGAAAAGTTGAAAAAACAATGGAAGCAACTTCGCGGATTGGTTCCGCAATTTGAGGATTGTCCTCACAGCTGGTAATTTGACCTATGTGCTGGATGCACCGCTGGGTGACCCACCTGCAGCTGATGCTCCCGATGAAGTAAAGAATGTTTACCTCGCTCGGAAGAATCAGTACTCCATAGTTCAGTGTGCTATCTTGTATGGTTTGGAATCGGAGCTTCAGAAAAGGTTTGAGGATTCAGACCCATATGATATTGTCGAGGATCTCAAATTGATTTTTGAGACTCATGCGGCAATTGAAAGTTATGAAGCTTCTGAAAAGTTCTTTAACTGCAAGATGGAAGAGGGCAGCTCCGTCAGTGAGCATGTGCTTAAGATGTCTGGGCACGCAAACAAACTTCAAAGCTTGGGTATTGTGATTCCTAATGCTTTGGGGATTTACCGTGTCCTCCAATCACTACCACCAAGTTACAAGAACTTTGTGATGAACTACAACATGCAGAACATGAACAAGACGTTGCCAGAACTCTTTGCCATGTTAAAATCTGCAGAAGTGGAGATCAAGAAAGAGCACCAAGTGTTGTTGGTCAATAAGACCACCAAATTCAAGAAAGGCAAGTCTAAGCAAAAGGGACACTTCAAGAAGGGTGGTAAGAAAGCTACCACGCCGACGAAGAAGACCAGGGCTGGACCTAAGCCTGATACTGAGTGCTTTTACTGCAAGGGAGTAGGTCACTGGAAGCGGAATTGCCCAAAGTACTTGGCGGATTTGAAGAACGGCAACATCAAGAAGAAAGGTATATCTGATATACATGTTATTGATGTGTATCTCACTAGTACTCGTAGTAGTGCCTGGGTATTTGATACTGGTTCGGTTGCTCATATTTGTAACTCGAAACAGGTGCTGCAGAATAAACGGAAGCTAGCGAAGAACGAGGTGACGATGCGCGTGGGAAACGGATCAAAGGTTGATGTGATCGCGGTCGGCACGCTACCCCTTCATCTACCATCGGGATTAGTTTTATACTTAAATAATTGTTATTTGGTGCCTGCGTTGAGCATGAACATTATATCAGGATCTTGTTTATTGCGAGACGGTTACTTGTTTAAATCCGAGAATAATGGTTGTTCTATTTATATGAGTAATATGTTTTATGCACATGCACCTTTGATAGATGGTCTATTCTTATTGAATCTCGATAGTGGAAATACACATATCAACAACATTGAGGCTAAACGTTTGAAATCAAGCGATAATTCGACCTATATGTGGCACTGTCGTCTTGGTCACATCGGAGTGAAACGTATGAAGAAACTCCATTCCGATGGACTTCTTGAATCACTTGATTTTGAATCACTTGAAAGATGCGAAGCATGTCTGATGGGTAAAATGACTAAGACTCCATTTTCTGGTATGATGGAGCGAGCTACGGACTTATTGGAAATCATACATACCGATGTGTGTGGTCCAATGAGTGTAGCATCGCGCGGTGGTTATCGTTATGTTCTTACCTTCACGGATGACTTGAGTAGATATGGGTATATCTATTTCATGAAACATAAGTCCGAAACTTTCGAGAAGTTTAAGAATTTCAAAGTGAGGTAGAGAATCAACGTAACAAGAAGATTAAATTTCTACGTTCTGATCGTGGAGGTGAATATCTAAGTTACGAGTTTGGCGAGCATTTGAAGAAATGCGGAATACTTTCACAATTGACACCGCCGGGAACACCACAGCGTAATGGTGTGTCCGAACGTCGTAATCGAACTCTCTTAGATATGGTTCGTTCTATGATGTCACTTACAGATTTACCGCTATCATTTTGGGGTTATGCATTAGAAACAGCCGCATTCACTTTAAATAGGGCACCGTCTAAATCCGTTGAAACGACACCGTATGAATTATGGTTTGGGAAGAAACCTAAATTGTCGTTCCTTAAAGTTTGGGGATGCGAAGCCTATGTAAAGAAGTTACAGCCGGACAAGCTTGAACCCAAAGCGGAAAAATGCGTCTTCATAGGATACCCGAAGGAAACTATTGGGTATACCTTCTATCATAGATCCGAAGGCAAAACATTCGTTGCCAAGAATGGATCCTTTCTAGAGAAGGAATTTCTCTCGAAAGAAGTGACTGGAAGGAAAGTAGAACTCGACGAGGTTGTCGAACCTTCTCTCGAAATTGCGAGTAGCGCAGCACCGGAAGAAGTTCCTGTGGTGCCTGCACCAATAAGAGAGGAAGCTAATGATGGTGATCATGAAACTTCGGTTGAAGTTACTACAGAACCTCGGAGGTCAACAAGAACTCGTACCACTCCAGATTGGTATGATTCCGTTATGAGTGTCATGTTGGTGGACAACACCGATGACCCCGAGACATATGAGGAAGCAATGATGAGCCCAGATTCCAATAAATGGCAAGAAGCCATGAAATCCGAGATTGTATCCATGTACGAAAACCAAGTATGGACTTTGGTGGACTTACTGGATGGCCGGAAGGCTGTCGAGAACAAATGGATTTTCAAGAAGAAAACAGATGCTGATGGTAATGTTACTGTCTATAAAGCTCGACTTGTCGCAAAAGGGTTTCGACAAATTCAAGGAGTTGACTACGATGAGACTTTCTCACCGGTAGCGAAGCTAAAGTCTGTGAGGATTATGTTAGCAATCGCTGCATATTATGATTATGAGATATGGCAGATGGATGTCAAAACAGCATTCCTCAATGGAGACATTGATGAAGAGTTGTATATGATGCAACCCAAAGGTTTTGTCGATCCTAAAGATGCTAACAAGGTATGCAAACTTCAACGGTCCATCTATGGATTGAAGCAAGCATCCCGAAGTTGGAATCAACGTTTTGATAAGGTAATCAAAAGTTTTGGTTTTATACAAACTTATGGAGAAGCTTGTATTTACAAGAAAGTGAGTGGGATCTCTGTAGCATTCTTAATACTGTATGTGGATGACATATTGTTGATTGGGAATGATGTAGACCTTCTTAATAGTGTCATGGAATATTTGAATAATAGTTTTTCAATGAAGGATCTTGGCGAAGCAGCTTACATATTAGGCATAAAGATTTATAGAGATAGATCGAAACGCCAAATATCATTGTCACAGAGTACATATTTGGACAAAGTTCTAAAGAGGTTTGGAATGGAAGAAAGCAAGAAAGGGTTCTTGCCCATGTTGCCCAATACGACCTTGAGTAAAACTCAAAGTCCGACATCGGCAGAAGATAGAGAAAGGATGAGTAAGACTCCCTATGCCTCAGCCATAGGATCTCTAATGTATGCCATGCTATGTACTAGACCCGACATCGCATATGCTGTTAGTTTAACTAGCAGATATCAAAGTGATCCAGGAGTGGATCATTGGACAGCGGTCAAAAACATCCTTAAGTACTTGAGAAGAACTAAGGATATGGTTCTTTCTTATGGAGGTGATGAACAGCTCGTTGTTAATGGTTACACCGATGCTAGTTGGAACACCGATCCAGATGATTCTAAATCACAATCCGGATACGTATTTATTTTGAATGGTGCAGCAGTTAGCTGGAGGAGTGCAAAGCAAAGCGTTGTGGCGAGATCTTCAACTGAATCGGAATACATGGCTGCTTCGGAGGCTTCACAAGAAGCGATATGGATGAAAGAGTTCATTACAGAGCTGGGTGTGGTTCCTAGTGCGCTGGACCCAATGTCTATCTACTGTGATAACATGGGCGCCATAGCCAATGCGCAAGAACCAAGGTCACACAAGAAGCTGAAGCATATCAAGCTACGTTTTCACGCTATTCGAGAACATATCCAGGATGGGGATATAAAGATTTGCAAAGTACACACAGATCTGAATGTGGCGGATCCGTTGACTAAACCTCTCCCGAGGGCAAAACATGACCAACACCAAACTGCCATGGGTGTTCGGTATATTACCATGTAATCTAGATTAGATGACTCTAGTGCAAGTGGGAGACTGTTGGAGATATGCCCTAGAGGCAATAATAAATATAGTTATTATTATATCTTTGTGTTTATGATAAATGTTTACATTCATGCTATAATAGTATTAACAAGGAAACCATTAATACTTGTGTGATTTGTAAACTTAATTTGAAGTCCCTAGTATAGCCTCTATACTTCACTAGCTTGTTGGTTGATTAATGATTGTGGTTTCCCTATCATGAACATTGTATCAACAACAAGATCATATCGTTAGGAGAATGATATGGTGGACATACTCCTATAGACAAGCGTAGCATAAAGATCAAGTCATTTCAATAGTTCAATTGCTATATGCTTTCTGATACATAGTAACCCGATTCCTTCGACCATGAGATCATGCATATCACCTTTACCGGATGGATGCTTTGATGACATCAAACACCACACCGTAACTGGGTGGTTATAAAGGTGGCATTGAGTGTTTGGAAAGTATTGGTTGAGACACATGGATCAAGAGTGGGATTTGTCCATCCACATGACGGATAGATATACTCTGGGCCCTCTCGGTGGAATGTCATCCAATTAGCTTGCAAGCATGTGACTTGGTCACAAGGGATCACATATCACGGGAACGAGAAAAGAGTACTTATCAGTAACGAGGTTGAACTAGGTATGCGGAGATACCGACGATCATAGCCTCGGATAAGTAACATATCGTGAGACAAAAGGAAACTGGTATCGTATGTAAGTGGTTCATTCGATCGCAAAGTAATCGTAGAAATATGTGGGAGCCATATGAATTTCCAGATTCCTCTATTGGTTATTGTTCGGAGAAGTGTCTCGATCATGTCCGCATAATTCACGAACCGTAGGGAGACACACTTAAGGATTCGACGTTGTTTTGAGTAGTTATGGTATTATGAGAAAGAGACCGAATGTTGTTCGGAGTCTCGGATGGGATCCGGGATATCACGAGGTGATCCGGAATGATCCGGAGAATAAGATTCATATAAGGAAAGTCCCATTTCAGAGTTGCGGAATGATTCCGGTGTTTTCATCGGGAATGTTCTAGAAGGTTCCGGATTGTCCGGCACTCCGGGGGGGAAGGGTACATGAATGTGTCATTTCATATTGGAATGATTGCATCATGTACTAAGTGTTCTTGCTATCCCAAATAAAGGATTAAATTGAATCCTAAAACAGAAAAGTCAAATGTCCAGTTTGAAAGTCAAACGGCTAAAACAAGAAACTGTGGGAAACAAGAAAGAGGAGTTGGGAACCGACTTGAGGGAGGAGTCTCCTCCCCAAGCCGGCGCGCCACCCAAGGCCGACTTGGGGAGGGACTCCCCTCCCCTGGCCGCGCCTCCCCATCTATAAAAGGAGGGGCAGGGCTCCCCTCCTAGACACACAAGTTTCCACCTCAAAATCTCCGGTTTAGAGCCGTTTTGGTTTAGAGCTTCTAATTGCTTTAGCCAGCGGTTTAGAGCCTTCTAATTGGTTTAGAGCCTTCTAATTGGTGTGTCTAATTACTAGACCACTAATAGCCTCTCTCATAAGCTCCACCATACTCGCACCGGCTTAAGGCGAAGCCCTGCGGGATTTCCCCTCTACTTCCGGTACCACGCCGTTGTGCTGCCGGAATCGCGAGGAGAGTGCTACAACCTTCGCTGCCTGCTGGAACAAGGGAGAGGAAGGTCTTCGT
Organism: Avena sativa; assembly: GCA_916181665.1. Classification (NCBI taxonomy): domain Eukaryota; kingdom Viridiplantae; phylum Streptophyta; class Magnoliopsida; order Poales; family Poaceae; genus Avena; species Avena sativa. The sequence continues at coordinate 405,148,444 of OV702283.1, read as the reverse complement.
CGAGTACCGAACGTGTGACCGACTGCGGGAGCGCTGCCGGAACGTGGCGCCGGAAGGATCGTCTACGCGATCTTGAGATCGGAAAGAGTACGACTACATCACCCACGAGAATCCGCTCTCGTTAAACGCTTTGGAATCTTCGAGGGTAAGTTATACCATCGACTCGTTGCTACAATCTAGTAGATAGATCTTGGCTTGTTTGTTTGTATGCGATAGAAAATTTTTGTTTTCCATGCTACGAACCCCTACAGTAATCTCAATATCCATCAGATCCCCGCAAACACAACATGCATGATTACAAATAGATGATCTTGATCATGAACAAAGCTCACAAGATCTAAACATGATAGCACAAAGGAGGAGAAACAACCATCTAGCTACTGTATGGACCCATAGTCCAAGGTGGAACAACTCATGCATCATACCGGAGGCTGGCATGGTGATGAAGAAGGCCTCCAGGATGATCTTTCTCCTCCGGCAGTGTAACATCCCAAAAATACCAAACTTAGATCAACAAACACTAATCATCAAGATTAGGGTTAACAAAAACTTTTCTAAATAAATTCATGAATGCATGCATATGTGTATGCATAGATTTTGAATTTCTTTAAAAACCACCTTGTTTGTGTGATCCATTGCTTGTAAAATGTTTCTTAGGTGAAATGAACATCATCTAAAACATTTCCCACACTTTTCCTAAAAGACAAGTAAATCAAAACAAATATATTAAGTGAATGGTCATTTTGACCAATTTAACTCCCATGCCTAATTTGGCTGTCTCAAACTTTCAAAACCTAACAGAAACTTTTCTGGATCTTTGCACCCCTTGAATGTACTCATAACAAAGTATCAAGGCCCACTTTGTGATCATACAGAAACTTTCAAATGCATAGTTTAAATGACAATTCAAAATTGAATCTTCTTCATATGGGAAGATCCCACTTTTTCAAAACCCACTCAAACAAGCTCAACTTTCAAAACCCAAGCATCTGCAGACTCACCAGAACCAATCTAGCAAACCCACCAAAATTCATTTCAAAATTCAAAACTTGATTTCATGCGGCCATTTCATCAAACAGGTTGCAGACACAAATCAAACAAAACATCAAACACTATAGTGTGTAGTGATTCTTGCCTAACTTGTTCCCTAGTTAGCTCACACACACCTCAGTAGATCATCTAGAAAGATTAGCCCAACACTAGCACCCCTGTGAGCTTGCCATTGTCATTAATGGTGAACAGCCGAGCACCCCCATGTCACCCCATAGTCGACAGAAGGCTAGAGGAAGAACTAGCCGTGCCAACCTTGTCTGGGAGGCAGCCCACCGTCCACCGCCACTGCCTGTCCCAGCCGCGAGCGTTGCCAAGCCCTGGACCACACGCACAAGACACGCCCAGACCATGCCGAGCGTGCGCCAGAGCGCCACCCTCGACCAGCATCCACAGACCGCGCGCCTCCCTCACCGCGTGCACACACGATCACCACCGACCCAGGAGACCACCAGACACCCCCGTTTGCCGCCCCGTGCCATACAACCACCGCCCGCCGTCGAAGACGCCGCCTCTGCCGCTCAGAGCACCGGCCGTTCCAGACCAAACCACACCGCCCCATGCCTCGCTACCATGTCGTTGAGCATCGCCAGGAGACACAGCACCGTCCCCTACCCTTGCCCATGCCATTAGCTGCCTGTAACGTCGCCCCCGACGAGCTCACCGTGCGCCCCGACGGTCCCCTCGCTCGACTATAAATAGAGGCCACCCCCGCACGATTTCTTCACACCATCTCACTCCCCTCTCCCCACTGACCGTGCCACACCATTCTTAGAGCAAGCCGAGCACCACCTCGCCAGAATTTCACTGGAGCCTGCTGCTGCCGGAGAAGAAGGGAGCCAGCCCAGGAGAAGCCACCGGTACCAGGAGGTTCGCCGTCGTCGACTTCGTCATTCGCCCGCCTCGTCGACCCTCGCCCGTACCCCGGTGAGCCCCCAACACCCCTCACTGGCCGCGCTAGGTTTCGTTCTCGCCGGAGTTGTCTCGCGTCGACGATGACCCACAGCCGTTGGATTAGAACAAGATCAAACGATCCACGTTGCCCCATACCGCTTCGCCCAGCCCCGTGTCAACATGATCCCATATGTGGTTTGGAGAATATTAAATCTTAAGTAGTTTTTCAATGAGTAGAAATTACTTTTCTAAAAATAAAAAGGATTTAAACCAAGCCTTAACCTTGTAATGTTAGAGATGATGCTAGATCATCTATAGAACCCTTGTGTGTGATGATTGCAAGTAGTTAAGTATTGTTTGGTGATTGTGTACCTCGTATTTATTCATAGACGCTAGTATCGACCAAGGATACGAGGAGGAAGGAGGATACTACGAAGAGGAAGCCGAGGAGAACTTCAACCACTGCTCTGCACAAGGCAAGCTTATATTGACATTGATGCCAGCCTTACTAATCAAGTTGACCTATGCAAGCTAACACTTGCAAGATACCCTACTGATGCCACAAACCCATACTTGTGAGATGACTACTTTATGCCTTAAGCATATGGGATCATACCCACTTGCTAAACCAATCCAAGTTTTATGGTGAGCTTCTTACTTTATTTCTTTATCAAAGCTTACTTAGAGTCTACCTAAGAGTTTGGTAGATACTAGACAGTTGTGCTGAAGGTTGCATAAAGAGCATAAAATTTGGCCTAAGCTAGAATCCTTGATATCAGCCTAAGATATAAGGTTGGACTTAGTGAAACTCCATTAGTACTACCCCCACCTGTAGATGCTAGTGCTAAGCATAAAACTTGATCAACTTTTAGATGGGAATACTTGGTGGAAAAATGGTTATGAAAACCTTGGAATGATGGATCATTCTATTGAAATGTTTTGGACATGTGTTTCCAAATACTTGATGATTTTTGTGATGAAAATGTTGAGGCATGAGCCTTAGCCCTTTATAAAACTGATGGTTGTCTGGATGCGATACCATTCCAATTTTAGCGTACAACCACAATACCCGAATATTGGGTAGGGCTTGACTGGAAACTTATATACCTTAGTATTAGTTCCCTCACAGCCAAGGTCTGAGCTGAGGCTACCTTGTGAAGATTGTCCACCTGTGCAGTACCCAAGATGACAGTGGTCATGGTTGGGAGGCCAAACTCACAGGAGAGGTGCTGATACTAGGGAGTGTAATTGAAAGGTTAGGATTGATTATCCGCATACTGAGTATGGTGAATTCAGGATTTGTTCCTGACGGATGTATCGAATGTTGTGGTGAAAGTGTACAATCTCTGCAGAGTGTCAAACTATTCGAATAGCCGCGTCCGCGGTTATGGACAGTTGGAGTGGCCATACTGTTGCCCCGTCAGACCTTTTAAAATGACTTGTGAAATGAATTGAGACTTTGACTAGACCACAACAGAGTTGTGACCTGAATTACAAGATCCCACTTAGGAGTTATAAAATTATGACTAGCTTTGGAACTTAGTAAAGATAAACCTGGCTTTTTGCAAAACAACCCTAGAGCCTAGTGTCCTATTATCCAAAAACCCCTTACCTGTTAGTATTAGTTTGTGAGTACTTAAAGAGTACTCATGGCTTTGTCCCTGGCTATTCCCATGGCCAGACTATGAAGAGGATTACCTGGAAGATGGACCCCAGGAAGGTTACGACAACTAGGATAATCTCCCATCGTCAGCATTGCCTGTGACCCCGAAGATGGAGCTTCGCCTATGATACCGTTATTATTATTACGTATTCTGCTGCTTGATGTTGTATTAAGAACTGGATCATGAGATCCCTATTTGTGTAAGAACTTATGTATCGTTTGTAATGGATGAAGTACTATGGTATCCAATTCTGTTATGTCTCGCAAAAATGGTAATCATGGGATTGCGATGTATGGCATAACAGGCATCTAGGATTGAAAAATCCGGGTGTTGACAAGTTGGTATCAGAGCCATCCTGACCATAGGACACCCTAGTTAGACCGGACGTTGAACCAAAAACTTAGTTTCAAAATCAAAGAACAAAAATATTTACGAAAACTTATTCTCATTCTTACCTCTTTAATTCTTTCATAAAACTTCATGTTCCTCAAAAACTCTTGCAAAATAGATAAAATTTTGACACACTTGATCACTTTGCTAATCTACTCATCCTCTATTTTTATAGATGGACGTGAAGTACAGCAAGTTTTATCAACTCGGGAATGGAGGAGACCTTATCTTTGAGAGGGATCTGGATCAGCTTTCGGAACTTCTGGAGCGTCCGCACCCCGAGTTCTTCGGAGCTCAGCTCAATGATCAAGGAGGAGAAGATCTGCAGTGGCTAATTGTTGCAAGTCTCCGAGGAAAGATTGAAACTCCCACTACGGAGGGAATTCAGTTTACCTTGAGGGAAAACAATTGGCTCGATGGACTTGCCAGAGCAATGCAGGAAGCTCTTTCCCGTCTGTGTGGGCAGAGCATCAATCAGATCAAGGGTACTCGCTTTGAGTTTTTCCCAAGACGTGATGCAAATGGACAACCACTGGAAGCCCCGTACCACCCCGAGCTGAAGACTCAATGGAACCACCTTAGCTTCATGATGTATGATCGTCAGCAGGAGTTGGACAACTGCCGTCACTATTGTAACCACAAGTCTGCCATCATCAAGACGAAGGACCAAACCATCGCCATGCTAGCAAAGGATCGCAAGTCTCGTCGCCGTCAGCTCGACAAGAAGGAGCGCATTATTGCCCGTCTTCGCCATCACATCTCATCTCTGGAAGAGACCATCCACGAGAGAGACATGCAGTTGGAGGAAAGGGAGAATGCCGGAGAGGATCTTCGTGGAGACCCTTACTCCTATCTTAGCGATGACGATGATTTTCTGGAGGATCAGGCCATGGACTTCTTCACCGATGAGGATGATTTCGCCTTCATCGATGATGCGGAAGATGATGAAGCCACAGACTCCGAGGAGTAGTAGCACTGAGCACTAGCGTAGTGAGTAGTAGTCGGTCCCACTGTATCGTAGTTTCTAGAATGGTTCTTAAAACCATCTGTTTTTCCTTGTTGTGGTGTGTGTTGTACTGTGTGCTATGAATGAATGAATGAAAAAGCAAGTTACTAGAAAAATCTGAGTCAAACCTCCAAAAACTTTTCAAAGACCCAAAACCTTAGAAATTTCCCTCTTTTCTCATGATCTATACCAATCTTCAAATGCCACGTGGAGGAAGTGGTTCAGCCCCGGACCCGTGTTGCAGATCCTGCAAATGTTGACTTCTGACCGCGAAGCTGAAAGAGCGGAACTTCAAGCCAACCTAGCCACTCTACAACAGATAGCCCAGCTAGCCCACAGCAACCAAGGCCATGGAAATCAGGACAACCATGGATATAAGCTCAAGAATTTCCAGAATACCAACCCACCCGTTTTCACCAAGTCAGAAGAACCCCTAGACGCCGATGATTGGCTGCAAACCATGGAAAATAACTTAGAAGTAGCCGGAGTGGAAGCCAACGAGAAAGTCTTGTTCGCCACCCATTTTCTAGCCAGAGATGCCAGGGCATGGTGGAACAGCGTGCGTGCAATGACCGGAGGCCAAATGATGACCTGGGAGGAATTCAAGGTCAAGTTTAGTAGAACCCATGTGCCACCAGGTTCGATCAAGAGAATGAGAGACGAGTTCAGGGAGTTGAAGCAAGGGAGGATGACTGTAGTGGAATACCGTGACAAATTTTTGTCATTAGCTAGGTATGCCCCGGACGAGATAGACACCGAAGCCAAGAAGAAAGAAAGATTCCTGAATGGTCTGCATGACGAGATGCAGACAGTGTTAGTCAATATCCCCTTTGCTGATATTGAAGCCCTTGTCGACTCTGCTATCCAGATGGAAGGAAAGATCAACCAAGCCAATGAGAACCGCAAGCGTCGCATGATGCATCAACCAGGAACCCATCAGACCCCAAAGTATCGCCCCAACCCTTCTCCAGGATTTGCCCCAAAAACCAACAGACCCCCTATGACCCGTCCAACCTATCCCAACCGTGGAAACCCTAGACCCGGAGGAAATCACAACAACCCCGGCAACTCTAGGAATTTCACCCGCGCCCCACCCAAGTTCAACACCAACAATGCTACCACCAATCCCAACACTGCCCCGAGGACTGGAAGCAATGCTGTGCCTGTCGCAGCCAAGGACAAGTCACAAGTGACCTGTTATGACTGTGGAAATAAAGGCCACTATTCCAATGAGTGCCCCAACAAGAAGAATGCTACAGCCCCTAATACCAATGTCCCCGCTCAGCAGCAGCGTCGTGTCCAGCCAGGGAGAAGATTTGCCCCAGGGAATTCACTCAACCGCAATGGCCGTCTTTTTCTCATGCATGCTGAAGAAGCTCAGGAAGCGCCAGACGTCGTGCTGGGTATGTTTTCTGTTAATTCAGTACTTGCAAGAGTGTTGTTTGATTCTGGTGCATCGCATTCATTTGTCACCGAAGAATTTGCTTGCACAAGTAAAATTCAACCAACCAAATTGAAGCATGTGATGATTGTGCAAATTCCCGGATCAACCACCAAGGCTAGGCAAATTTGCAAGGCCGTCCCTATCCGAATCCATGGCATAGATTTTTATGCTAATCTAATAGTACTCGGAACTAAAGGTTTGGAAGTAGTACTAGGAATGGATTGGATGTCCAAACATAAATGATTGATTGACTGTGCCAAGAAAGCCATTACCATGACCAGTACCACCGGAATATCAGTCGAGCATATATCTGAAACCTTACCTCGCCAATTCAAGTGTAACAAGAGTATAGCCCAACCTACCATTGACCAAGTTCGGATAGTCTGCGAATACCCCGATGTATTTCCAGATGTTTTGCCCGGTATGCCCCCAGATCGGGATATCGAGTTTATCATCGAACTAATCCCCGGAACAGGACCCATAGCCCAGAGACCCTATAGTATGAACCCGTCAGAACTAGAAGAACTGAAGAAGCAACTGGATTCCATGTTGGAAATCGGATTGATTCAACCAAGTGCGTCCCCATGGAGATCACCTGTCTTGTTTGTGGACAAGCAGGATGGAGGTAACCGTTTGTGTACGGATTATCGAAAGTTGAATGATGTCACCATCAAGAACAAGTACCCCTTGCCTAAGATAGAACATTTGTTTGATCAGTTGCCGGAGCCCAAGTGTTTTCTAAGATTGATCTTAGGACTGGCTATCATCAACTCAAAATTCGTGCAGAGGATATTCCAAAGACTGCCTTTACCACCAGATATGGATTGTATGAGTATACAGTCATGTCTTTTGGATTAACCAATGCCCCCTCTTATTTCATGAACCTCATGAATAAGATTTTTATGGACTTCCTGGATAAGTTTGTCATTGTTTTCATCAATGACATTCTGATTTATTCCAAATCAGAAGAAGAACATGAGCTACACCTAAGGACCATTCTTGGAACCCTTAGAGAGCATAAGTTGTATGCAAAATTTAGCAAATGTGAATTCTGGTTACAGGAGGTAGGATTCCTCGGTCACATTGTATCAGCCGGAGGAATTGCCGTTGACCCTGCCAAAGTGAAAGATGTAGAAGATTGGCAAGCCCCAACCACTCAAACCCAAGTTCGTGATTTTCTCGGATTGGCGGGATATTACCGCAAATTCGTAGAAGGATTCTCGAGTATCGCCCAACCCATGACCCAATTGCTGAAGAAGGACAAGAAGTTTGAATGGACCGACAAGTGTGAAGCGAGTTTTCAAGAACTCAAGAGGAGATTGATTTCAGCCCCAATTTTGATCATGCCGGATATCACGAAGCCCTTCGATGTGTATTGTGACGCATCCAAGATTGGTCTCGGATGTGTGCTAATGCAAGAAGGCAAAGTTATATCTTATCTATCGCGACAATTGAAGAAACATGAACAAAATTACCCAACCCATGACCTCGAACTCGCAGCCGTAGTTTTAGCCCTGAAGACATGGAGACATTACCTGATGGGAAACCGTTGTGAGATTTATTCGGATCACAAGAGCCTAAAGTATATATTCACTCAGAAGGAGCTGAATATGAGGCAGAGAAGATGGATTGAGCTAATCAAGGATTACGACCTGGACATTCACTATCACCCTGGTAAAGCCAACGTGGTAGCCGATGCCCTTAGCAGATTGCCGTGCCGCTTGAACTCCATGATTTTGAAGGAGCAACCAAGTTTGCACAAAGAGATGGAAGATTTTCGAATAGAATTAGTAAGTGAAGGATTTTTGGCTAGCATAGAACTTCATCCCACTTTGATCAGTCAGATTAAAGAGGCGCAGAAGGGAAATGCCAGTATCGACGGAATCAAGCATCGTATCAGTACAGGCAAAGTACCCGGATTCACCGAGGACGAAGAAGGAGTTCTGTGGTACAAAGGACGCCTTTGTGTACCAGCAGATTCGGAGTTGAAAGAAGTTATCTTGAAGGAGGCTCATGATACTCTTTATTATATCCATCCCGGAGGAACTAAGATGTATCAAGATTTGAAAGAGCAATTTTGGTGGCATAAGATGAAGAGAGAAATCGGAAGCTATATCGCCAAGTGTGATATATGTCAGCGAGTCAAGGTAGGACATCAAAGACCCGCTGGATTGTTGCAACCTTTGCAGATTCCGGAATGGAAATGGGATTCTGTAGGAATGGACTTTATCACTGGACTACCTACTTATAGTAGGGGAAATGACTCTATTTGGGTCATAGTGGACAAATTGTCCAAAGTCGCCCATTTCTTGCCCGTCAAAACCACCTATCAGAGTTCGAAGCTAGCGGAGTTGTACATCGCTAGGATCGTTAGTTTGCATGGAGTCCCCAAGAATATCGTATCGGATCGAGGAACTCAGTTTACCTCGAGATTTTGGAAGAAAGTCCAAGAAGGTTTAGGAACCCGCCTAGATTTCAGTACCGCGTATCACCCTCAGACCGATGGACAAACGGAGCGAGTAAACCAAATACTCGAAAATATGCTTAGAGCATGTGTGCTAGAGTATGGATCCAAGTGGGAAGACTGTCTGCCGTTTGCAGAATTTTCTTACAACAATAGTTACCAAGCCAGTTTGCAAATGGCCCCATTTGAATTCATGTACGGAAGAAAGTGCCGCACCCCTTTGAACTGGTCGGAAGTAGGAGAGAGTTAGATTTTCGGACCCAACATCCTACGAGAAGCAGAAGAGAAGGTTCACAAGATTCGTGAGCACCTCAAGACAGCCCAATCCGACAGAAGAGTTACGCCGACAAGAGACGTCGAGACCTCGCCTTCAACATCGGAGATTTTGTTTATCTGAAAGTGTCGCCATTGAAGGGAATGCAGCGTTTCCAACTCAAAGGAAAGTTAGCCCCCAGATATATCGGACCTTTCAAAATTTTGAACCGTCGAGGAGAATAATCGTATCAACTGGAACTACCTGAAGAGATGTCAGCTGTGCACAATGTTTTCCATATCTCGTTACTTCGCAAGTGTCTCGAAGTCCCCGAGAAGACCGAAGTGTTCAAGAATATCGATCACCGGACCATAGAGATCAACGATGACCTAACCTATCCCGAAGTACCCATCCGTCTATTGGAAGAAGCCTTTCGAACTACCAGAACCCGAAGCATCAAGTTTCTCAAGATTCAATGGAGCAATCACACAGAAGAGGAAGCTACCTGGGAACGCAAAGATCACATCCGAACGGAGTTTCCAGATCTCTTCAAATCCTAGGTAATCTTTTCGTCCTTTTTCAAATCTCGGGACGAGATTTTGTTTAAGGGGGGAAGGTTTGTAACATCCCAAAAATACCAAACTTAGATCAACAAACACTAATCATCAAGATTAGGGTTAACAAAAACTTTTCTAAATAAATTCATGAATGCATGCATATGTGTATGCATGGATTTTGAATTTCTTTAAAAACCACCTTGTTTGTGTGATCCATTGCTTGTAAAATGTTTCTTAGGTGTAATGAACATCATCTAAAACATTTCCCACACTTTTCCTAAAAGACAAGTAAATCAAAACAAATATATTAAGTGAATGGTCATTTTGACCAATTTAACTCCCATGCCTACTTTGGCTGTCTCAAACTTTCAAAACCTAACAGAAACTTTTCTGGATCTTTGCACCCCTTGAATGTACTCATAACAAAGTATCAAGGCCCACTTTGTGATCATCCAGAAACTTTCAAATGCATAGTTTAAATGACAATTCAAAATTGAATCTTCTTCATATGGGAAGATCCCACTTTTTCAAAACCCACTCAAACAAGCTCAACTTTCAAAACCCAAGCATCTGCAGACTCACTAGAACCAATCTAGCAAACCCACCAAAATTCATTTCAAAATTCAAAACTTGATTTCATGCGGCCATTTCATCAAACAGGTTGCAGACACAAATCAAACAAAACATCAAACACTATAGTGTGTAGTGATTTTTGCCTAACTTGTTCCCTAGTTAGCTCACACACACCTCAGTAGATCATCTAGAAAGATTAGCCCAACACTAGCACCCCTGTGAGCTTGCCATTGTCATTAATGGTGAACAGCCGAGCACCCCCATGTCACCCCATAGTCGACAGCAGGCTAGAGGAAGAACTAACCATGCCAACCTTGTCTGGGAGGCAGCCCACCATCCACCGCCACTGCATGTCCCAGCCGCGAGTGTTGCCAAGCCCTGGACCACACGCACAAGACACGCCCAGACCATGCCGAGCGTGCGCCAGAGCGCCACCCTCGACCAGCATCCACAGACCGCGCGCCGCCCTCACCGCGTGCACACACGATCACCGCCGACCCAGGAGACCACCAGACACCCCTGTTTGCCGCCCGTGCCATACAGCCACCGCCCGCCGTCGAAGACGCCGCCTCTGCCGCTCAGAGCACCGGCCGTTCCAGACCAAAACACACCGCCCCATGCCTCGCGACCATGTCGTTGAGCATCCCCAGGAGACACAGCACCGTCCCCTACCCTTGCCCATGCCATTAGACGCCTGTAACGTCGCCCCCGACGAGCTCACCATGCGCCCCAACGGTCCCCTCGCTCGACTATAAATAGAGGCCACCCCCACATGATTTATTCACACCATCTCACTCCCCTCTCCCCACTGACCATGCCACACCATTCTTAGAGCAAGCCGAGCACCACCTCGCCGGAATTTCACTGGAGCCTGCCGCTGCCGGAGAAGAAGGGAGCCAGCGATTGGAGCCGCCCCAGGAGAAGCCACCGGTACCAGGAGGTTCGCCGTCGTCGACTTCGTCGTTCGCCCGCCTCGCCGACCCTCGCCCGTACCCCGGTGAGCCCCCAGCACCCCTCACTGGCCGCGCTAGGTTTCGTTCTCGCCGAAGTTGTCTCGCGTCGATGATGACCCAGAGCCGTTGGATTAGAACTAGATCAAACGATCCACGTTGCCCCATACCGCTTCGCCCAGCCCCGTGTCACTGACGAGTGGGGACACCCACTTAAGCAGCCCGCGGGAGCACTGCGCTTAGCAGGCCGGCCCGTTAGAATTTCCCGCGCAGCCCAGCAATTCAAATTAAATCTTTTTCTATTTCATTTCAAAAACACTTCAGCACCCAACTTCAAAAATCAACCCATATCGATTCAGTGCATCAAATTGGATGAAACTAATTTTGTTGGAAAGGTCTTTGAATGCTTAATACAAGCCCGTTGGATTCAAGTCATTTGGATCTATAGATCACCCATAGTAAAAATAACAAGGCAGAAGCTTTTCTGCATTCAAACATTTTTTCAAATTTCAACCATAAAAGCTTTTGAGTTGTTTCCAACTCTCAAAAATCACATTTAACCATACCTTTCAGAATATATAAAAATATATAGGTTTACTTGCATAAATAATGTTCATGTAATAAAAGAATGCTTCATAAGCATTTCTAGCCACTTTAATTAATTAAAATAAAAGGGTAAAACCTTATTAAATTGTGACACCACTTTAAATCACATTCCCATGGACTACAATATGTGGTGATGACATGTGTCAACATGATCCCATATGTGGTTTGGAGAATATTAAATCTTAAGTAGTTTTTCAATCAGTAGAAATTACTTTTCTAAAAATAAAAAGGATTTAAACCAAGCCTTAACCTTGTAATGTTAGAGATGATGCTAGATCATCTATAGAACCCTTGTGTGTGATAATTGCAAGTAGTTAAGTATTGTTTGGTGATTGTGTACCTCGTATTTATTCATAGACGCTAGTACCGACCAAGGATACGAGGAGGAAGGAGGATACTACGAAGAGGAAGCCGAGGAGAACTTCAACCACTGCTCTACACAAGGCAAGCTTATATTGACATTGATGCCAGCCTTACTAATCAAGTTGACCTATGCAAGCTAACACTTGCAAGATACCCTACTGATGCCACAAACCCATACTTGTGAGATGACTACTTTATGCCTTAAGCATATGGGATCATACCCACTTGCTAAACCAATCCTAGTTTTATGGCGAGCTTCTTACTTTATTTCTTTATTAAAGCTTACTTAGAGTCTACCTAAGAGTTTGGTAGATACTAGATGGTTGTGCTGAAGGTTGCATAAAGAGCATAAAATTTGGCCTAAGCTAGAAGCCTTGATATCAGCCTAAGATATAAGGTTGGACTTAGTGAAACTCCATTAGTACTACCCCCACCTGTAGATGCTAGTGCTAAGCATAAAACTTGATCAACTTTTAGATGGGAATACTTGGTGGAAAAATGGTTATGAAAACCTTGGAATGATGGATCATTCTATTGAAATGTTTTGGACATGTGTTTCCAAATACTTGATGATTTTGGTGATGAAAATGTTGAGGCATGAGCCTTAGCCCTTTATAAAACTGATGGTTGTCTGGATGCGATACCATTCCAATTTTAGCGTACAACCACAATACCCAAATATTGGGTAGGGCTTGACTGGAAACTTATATACCTTAGTATTAGTTCCCTCACGGCCAAGGTCTGAGCTGAGGCTACCTTGTGAAGATTGTCCACCTGTGTAGTACCCAAGATGACAGTGGTCATGGTTGGGAGGCCCAACTCACAGGAGAGGTGCTGATACTAGGGAGTGTAATTGAAAGGATAGGATTGATTATCCGCATACTGAGTATGGTGAATTCAGGATTTGTTCCTGACGGATGTATCAAATGTTGTGGTGAAAGTGTACAATCTCTGCAGAGTGTCAAACTATTCGAATAGCCGCGTCCACGGTTATGGACAGTTGGAGTGGCCATACTGTTCCCCCGTCAGACCTTTTAAAATGACTTGTGAAATGAATTGAGACTTTGACTTGACCACAACAGAGTTGTGACCTGAATTACAAGATCCCACTTAGGAGTTATAAAATTGTGACTAGCTTTGGAACTTAGTATAGATAAACCTGGCTTTTTGCAAAACAACCCTAGAGCCTAGTGTCCTATTATCCAAAAACCCCTTACCTGTTAGTATTAGTTTGCGAGTACTTAAAGAGTACTCATGGCTTTGTCCCTGGCTATTCCCATGGCCAGACTATGAAGAGGAGTACCTGGAAGATGGACCCCAGGAAGATTACGACAACTAGGATCATCTCCCATCGTCAGCATTGCCTGTGACCCCGAAGATGGAGCTTCGCCTACGCTACCGTTATTATTATTACGTATTCCGCTGCTTGATGTTGTATTAAGAACTGGATCATGAGATCCCTATTTGTGTAAGAACTTATGTATCGTTTGTAATGGATGAAGTACTATGGTATCCAATTCTGTTATGTCCCGCAAAAATGGTAATCCTGGGATTGCGATGTATGGCATAACAGGCATCTAGGATTGAAAAATCTGGGTGTTGACAGGCAGGGTGCCGGGAAGAGCTTCAGATCCCCCCGATGTAGGGACGATGGTGGCGGCGGCTACTGACTGTTTCGTGGAGATCTGATCGGGTACTTAGGGTTTTGGCATCGAGGGGTTTATATAGGCAAAGAGGCAAGGTAGGAGGGTGGCCAGGGGAGCCACACCCTTCCCAGGCGCGGCCTAGGGTGGGCCCTCGTGTGGGGGGTGCGGCCACCCTATGGGGCCCCTCCGGTCGCCCTTAGGTCTCTGTGTTCTCCTCAATGAAATATTGACTTTGGCTTTTGTCCCGTCCAATTCCGAGAATATTTCCTTACTAGCTTTTCTGAAACCAAAAACAGCAGAAAACAGGCCACTGGCACTACGACATCTTGTTAATAGGTTAGTCCCAGAAAATGTATGAAAATACCTCCAAATGTAGAAAAAGCATAGCAAAGTTGATACTAAACAAGCATGGACCATAAAAAATTGTAGATACGTTTACAACGTATCACACATGTTAGCGCAAGGAGGAACATTGGAAATACAATAGAGGCAATATAATCCACATGACTTGGATTTACAAATATAATAGACGAAGATCCCTTAATTCTTCATGATGTATCCAAGACTCCAATGCTCTCCAAACACAACTATTGATTAAGTTTTGGCTTGTTAGTACCCAACCAAGTTGGGTCCTAAGAAGTTATTCACAATAGGTTTGGCAACCCAAATGGTTCTTTTCTTGAACCCACATTAAGCACCAACAAATTTGGCAAACACATGGCCAACCTCATCCTTATGAAGGGAATAAGCATCATCAATCATGATAGGGTTGGATGAGGAGATACCAATGGTACATGTCAAAGAAATATGCCCTTTCTCATGGAAAATGTAGCAAGTTCTTCTCTTGCCATCTTTCTTTTCGGGTGCAGCAACAACTTGAGGAAGAACTTGAGTCTTCTTGGGAGGAGGCCCATCTGTAAAAAGAGATCGAGCTTGAGGCTGTTTCCCTTGTTGCTTCTTGCTAAGGGGCTTCTTCTTCAATGGGTAAGACTTAACATGATGCCCTTCTTCCTTGCACTTGAAGCAAACAATGTTGGTAGGATTCTTGACCTGATCTTGGCCATTTTTCTTGTTTCCCTTGTGCTTCAACTTGATAGTGAACTTGTTCTTGATATTTGAGTTGACTGCAAGTCCACTCTTGTCATTTGGGAACTTTTTGCATACTTAACATTTTGTCAATTTTGGACTTCCCTTCATGACACTTTTTCAAGTCATTCTTCACAGAAGTGACTTGAGACTTGACCTCATTGATTTCCTCTACATGGTTAGTATCAACAAAAATACTAGAGGAAGTATATCCTTCATTATTAGAGAGACAAGGCAATGAATGTAATTCATCACAAGATATAGCAATAGCATGAGTGCATGAATTACAAGGACTAGCACATGGCAATATGACATGTGTAGTGTATGTAGTGCTAATGTCCACATGAGGCTCATTATATGTTACCTTTGACATAATAGCCTCATGAGCTAATTTTAGCCTATCATGAGAGGCTAGAAGATCCTCATGTGAGTTTGATAGCTTACCATGACTTTCTTCCAAGATCCCATACTTTCTAGTTAGCAAAGCAAGTTGATTCTTTAGCTCAATATTCTCCTTCAAAATAAATGCTTTACAATAAATAGAGTTAGTAGCACAAGCATCATAATTAATTGCAAGAGGTGAGGCCAACTTCGAAAGTTTTTTTGTTTAAGAATCTTTGAGTTGCTCATGTGACTCGATGAGTTTGATGAGCTCGCCCTTGATAACTCTAGATCCATTTTTGAGGTGCTTAAAATCCTAAAGGATTTTAGCATAAGCAACTTGAAGCTCATCATTTTTACTTTTGAGATCACTTGCACCTCAAGATCTCTATCGTGATATTCCTTCACTCTAGACAGCTCTAGAGCAAAAGCCTCCCCAAGAGATTCCTTAGTGGTTTGTTCCTCTTCAAGAGCTTCATTTAGATTTGCAATTTTATTAGCATACACACGCTCAAGGCTACTCATTTTATCAATGGTGTTCTCATGCTCCTCAATTTGTGCTTCTAACTTATCAATATGTTCTATGCTCTTAATATCAAAGTCCAAGATTTGAACGAAGTTAGAGCAAGCAATATTATTATTAACAAGAGCATGATAAATAATCTCACCCTTTTCATATAACAAATCAACATCAATCTCTTCTTCCTCATTATCCTCATCCTCATCATCACAAGAGGTATTGGGTTCCAAAGTAGGAGTTACCTTTGAATCCCTAGCCATAAGGCATAGGTGGGAACCATGAGAATATGATGATGAAGAATTACTTGAAGATCCATTCAAGATCGTGTCTTGACCAATAGAATAGTTGGTTTCCTCTACATTGTTAGACACAAGAACTAGAGGAAATAGAAGCATTTATATCATGGCAGCAGGGCAAAGAGAGCATATCATCATGAGATATATTGAGGCAATTTATGCATGATATGCACAGACTATCAACACTAGCATGTAAATCATATATAGTGCTAGACGTGTTTAAGTCCAAAGATGAAGCATTGCAATGAGGTCGAGAAGAAGGACCAATAAGAGTAAGCTCACTATCAATATTGCAAAGTTCACCACCACTCACCATTTCATTATCTTGAGTCTTATCACACTTTGGTGAAGTGGAAGAAAATGAGAACTCATCTCGGCCAAAAGTGGAAGCAACACAATCATTCTCAAAAAATATTGGACACAACATATTTATCTTGAAGTTTTGTCCATAACTCATGAGCGCTCCAAAAAGGAATGATTGAAGATGTAACTACATACTGTTGGAGATATGCCCTAGAGGCAATAATAAAAGTGGTTATTATTATATCTTTGTGTTTATGATAAAAGTTTACATTCATGCTATAATAGTATTAACAGGAAACATTAATACTTGTGTGATTTGTAAACTAAATTAGAGTCCCTGGTAAAGCCTCTTTGTAATACTAGCTTGTTGGTTAATAAGATGATCGTGGTTTCCCGATCATGAACATTGAGATGTTATTAACAACAAGATCATATCATTAGGAGAATGGTATGATGGACATACTCCTATAGATAAGCGTAGCATAAAGATCAAGTCATTTCAATAATTCGTTTGCTATAAGATTTCTGATACATAGTAACCTAATTCCTTCGACCATGAGATCATGCTAATCACCATCACCGGAAGGATACTTTGATGACATCAAACACCACACCGTAACTAGGTGGCTATAAAGGTGGCATTGGGTGTTCGGAAAGTATGTGTTGAGGCACATGGATCAAGAGTGGGATTTGTCCATCCATATGATGGATAGATATACTCTGGGACCTCTCGGTGGAATGTCATCCAATTAGCTTGAAAGCATGTGACTGTCTCACAAGGGATCACATATCACGGGAACGAGAAAAGAGTACTTATCGGTAACGAGGTTGAACTAGGTATGCAGAGATACCGATGATCAAACCTCGGATAAGTAAACTATCGCGATACAAAGGGAAATTGGTATCGTATGTAAGTGGTTCATTCGATCGCTAAGTAATCGTAGAAATATGTGGGATCCATATGAATTTCCAGATTCCTCTATTGGTTATTGATCAAAGAAGTGTCTCGGTCATGTCCGCATAATTCACGAACCGTAGGGAGACACACTTAAGGATTCGATGGTGTTTAGTAGATATGGAATGTAAGTAGGGAGACCGAATGTTGTTCGGAGTCTCGGATAGTATCCGGGATATCACGAGGAGATTCAGAATGGTCCGAAGAATAAGATTCATATAAGGAAAGTCTGATTCCGGAGTTCGGGAATGATTTCGATGTTTTCATCGGAGAGGTTCTAGAAGGGTCTAGAAGGTTCACCGGACCAGAAGGGGAATGGTCCATGAATGTGTCATGGTTAAGTGGAATGATTGTATCATGTCCTTGGTCACTTGGTTGGGCATTTGCGAGAGAGAAATAAAGCTCTAAATTGAAAGTCAAAGGGGAGGTTTAAAAAGTCAAACTGGAACAATAGTTTCCTAGTGGAAAAAGGAAAGAGTCCTTCCTTCTCTCCAACTTGGGTTTGGGGAAGGATTCAAACTCCCCTCTCCCAAGCTTCCCTCCCTCTCATAAATAGAGGGGAGGGGCTTCCCCAAAGCACCACAACCATCCCTCCCCACCTTGCGCCGCCACCGCCCAAGCCGCCGCACGCCACCGCTAGTCGCTGTCACCCTAGCCGCCACCGACACCTCCTCCTCCTCTCCGGCCTTCTAAAAACTAGATTGCCGGAAACCCTATATCCACCATAACCCACACCGGCTTAGGCGAAGCCCTGCGGGATCTTCCCTCTACTTCTGACACCACACCGTCGTGCTGTCGGAATCGCGAGGGGAGAACTACAACCTCCACTGCCTACTGGAACAAGGGAGAGGAAGGTCTTCATCGAGTACCGAACGTGTGACCGACTGTGGAAGCTCTGCCGGAATGCAGCACCGGAAGGATCGTCTACGCGATCTTGAGATCAGCAAGTGTACAACTACATCATCCACAAGAATCTGCTCTCGTTAACTGCTTTGGAATCTTCAAGGGTGAGTACTCTAATCGACTCGTTGCTACAATCTAGTAGATAGATCTTGGCTTGTTTGTGTGCATGCGGTAGAATTTTTTTTGTTTTCCATGCTACGAACCCCTATAGTGGTATTAGATCCGTGTCTATATGTAGATCTGTTGCACGAGTAGAACACAATGGTCATTGTGGGCGGTGGTGCTTTTATTATCAATTGCTTTTTGTGTACTTTGCATCTTGCGGTATGATGGGATGAAGCGGTCCGGGCTAAACTTACATGACATCGTTCATGAGACTTGCTCCACGCTTAACATGCAACTTGTATTGCACAAGTGTCTTAGCGGGTGTCTGTATCTCCCATCATAGTATAGATTCAATTTACAACGGGAACTTGATGGTTCACGCATCAACGTTGTGGTTCTTGTTCGTAAGTTAGAACGACACTTATTGAAAGCCCCAAACCACGTAAAATATGCAAAGAAAATTAGAGGCGTCTAACTTTGTTTTGCAGGGGTGTGCTGTGATGTGATATGGCCATGATTGTGATTATATATGATGTATGCAATGTTCCTTATTGTAAGTCGGCAACCAGCAGGAGCCATATGGTTGTTTTTAATTCTGTTAAGACCTGCGTGTCTATTATTCAAAGTAGTTGTAATAGTTGATGCTGGTGTATGACAACCATGGAGCGGCGCCATTGACCTTGACGCAATGTCGGTGATGATGGAGATCATGTTTGTGCTTGAAGATGGAGATCGGAAGCACAAGAAGAAAGGCCATATCATATCACATATTATGAATTGCATGTGATGTTAATCCTTTTATGCATCCTGTATTGCTTAGTTCGCGACGGTAGCATTATAAGATGATCCCTCTCACAAAATATCAAGTTATAAAGTGTTCATCCTTAGTAAGCATTGTTGCTAAAGCTCGTTGTTTCGAAGCACCACGTGATGATCGGGTGTGTTAGATTCTGCGAGTGTATACAACAGGAGCAAGCCAGATTTGCTCATGCGGAAGCTAAGGTTTGATCTTGACGTTCCTAGCATGTACAGACATGGTCTCGGAACACGGATCACCGAAAGGTAAATCATGAGTCATATAGTAGATATGATGAACATGATGATTGTTCGCCATTGAAGCTACATCAACTCTCGTGATGATTGGTTTTGATGTGGTGGATTTGGTTCGTGTGATCACTAAAACAATGTGAGGGATATTGTTTTGAGTGGGAGTTCACATAGATTAATTTAACTATTAATTAGAACTCAATTTGTCATAAACTTAGTCTAAACTATTGCAAATATGTTCGAGGATCAATGGAGCCCCCTACCATCAATTTTAATGCGTTCCTAGAGAAAGAAAAGTTGAAAAACAATTGAAGCAACTTCGCGGATTGGCTCCGGAACTTGAGGATTGTCCTCAATGCTCGTAATTTGACCCCACATGCTGGATGCACCGCTGGGTGACCCACCTGCAGCTGATCCTACCGATGAGGTGAAGAATGTTTTCCTCACTCGAAAGAATCAGTACTCCACAGTTTAGTGTGCTATCTTGTATGGTTTGGAATCGAAGCTTCAGAAATGGTTTGAGAACCATGACCCACATGATATTGTCCGTGAACTCAAAATGATATTTGAGGCTCACGCGGCAGTTGAGAGTTATGAGGCTTCTGAAAAGTTCTTTAACTGCAAGATGGAAGAGGGCAGCTCCATCAGTGAGCACGTGCTTAAGATGTCTAGGCACGCAAGCAACCTTCAAAGCTTGGATATAGTGATTCCTAATGCCTTGGGGATTCACCGTGTCCTCTAATCACTATCACCAAGTTACAAGAACTTTGTGATGAACTACAATATGCAAAACATGGACAAGTCGTTGCCCGAACTCTTCTCCATGTTAAATTCTGCGGAAGTGGAGATCAAGAAAGAGCACCAAGTGTTGATGGTCAATAATACCACCGAATTCAAGAAGCAAGGCAAGTCTAAGAAAAAGGGAAACTTCAAGAAGGGTGGTAAGAAAGTTACCGCACCGGCGAAGAAGACCAAGGCTGGGCCTAAGCCTGATACTGAGTGCTTTTACTACAAGGGAGAAGGTCACTGGAAGCGGAATTTCCCAAAGTACTTGGCGGATTTTAAGAACGGCAACATCAAGAAGAAAGGTATATCTGATATACATGTTATTGATGTGTATCTCACTAGTAGTCGTAGTAGTGCCTGGGTATTTGATACTGGTTCGGTTGCTCATATTTGTAACTCGAAACAGGTGCTGCAGAATAGACGGAAACTAGCGAAGAACGAGGTGACGATGCGCGTTGGAAATGGATCAAAGGTTGATGTGATCGCGGTCGGCACGCTACCTCTTCATCTACCATCGGGATTAGTTTTATCCTTAAATAATTGTTATTTGGTGCCTGCGTTGAGCATGAACATTATATCCGGATCATGTTTATTGTGAGACGGTTACTTGTTTAAGTCCAATAATAATGGTTGTTCGATTTATATGAGTAATATGTTTTATGCACATGCACCTTTGTTAGATGGTATATTCTTGTTGAATCTCGATTGTAGTAATACACATATTAATAACATTGAAGCTAAACATTTGAAATTAAGCGATAACTCGACCTATATGTGGCACTGTCGTCTTGGTCACATTGGAGTGAAGCATATGAAGAAACTCCATTCTGATGGACTTCTTGAATCACTTGATTTTGAATCACTTGAAAGATGCGAAGCATGTCTGATGGGTTGTAAGGTTCCCAACCTTTAATAAGGTAGAGATCCCTGTGTTTACAATGCTAGTCCCTGGATCAATATCTAGCATCCACAGTTAAGATGTAATATCAAGAAACAAAGGTCATAATACAACTTTATAACCAGGAATAAAATAATTCATTACATCTTACATAGCTCATTTGGCTATCACATTACATTGCAGCAGAATATCTATAAGCATGGGGTCCTTCATCTTCAAAGTGCCACAGGCAAACATGTTGGTTGTAGACTTCTAATCCTAATCAACACACTTAACATCAAACAAACCTGCAACATAATAAGTTGCAGCCACAAGGGTCAATACATTTGAATTGTATTGGCAAGTTTCACTACTATGTAGAATATAAGTGGATCCTATCAATACATGCATATTTGGCTAAGTGGGGTTTAGGCTCATTTGCAGAAAGCAATATAGTTTTATCCTATCATTTCAAAATAGTTTTGATCTTTTGGAAAATCTTTCTGAACTCCTTGGAAAACTCCAAGTGCTTCAAAATCCCTTGTTGTCACCATCAAGTTTTACTTTGAGAAATTTGAATGTCAAGATCTTCCATAGCTTCAGGCCTTAGTTGCTCAGTATTGTCCATAACCGGGGACACGGCTAATTACCTAGAATTTTATCTTCTGCAGAAGTTGTACACTTTACCCACATGACACAATCTCATCTTGATGCCACCAGTGGTGTCAACACCCGGATTTTTCAATCCTAGATGCCTGTTATGCCATACATCGCAATCCCAGGATTACCATGTTTGCGAGACATAACAGAATTGGATACCATAGTACTTCATCCATTACAAACGATACATAAGTTCTTACACAAATAGGGATCTCATGATCCAGTTCTTAATACAACATCAAGCAGCGGAATACGTAATAATAACGGTAGCGTAGGCGAAGCTCCATCTTCTGGGTCACAGGCAATGCTGACGATGGGAGATGATCCTAGTTGTCGTAACCTTCCTGGGGTCCATCTTCCAGGTACTCCTCTTCATAGTCTGGCCATGGGAATAGTCAGGGACAAAGCCATGAGTAATCTTTAAGTACTCGCAGACTAATACTAACAGATAAGGGGTTTTTGGATAATAGGACACTAGGCTCTAGGGTTGTTTTGCAAAAAGCCAGGTTTATCTCTACTAAGTTCCAAAGCTGGTCACAATTTTATAACTCCTAAGTGGGATCTTGTAATTCGGGTCACAACTCTGTTGTGGTCAAGTCAAAGTCTCAATTCATTTCACAAGTCATTTTGAAAAGTCTGACGGGGGAACAGTATGGCCACTCCAACTGTCCATAACCGCGGACGCGGCTATTCGAATAGTTTGACACTCTGTAGAGATTGTACACTTTCACCACAACATTCGATACATCCGTCAGGAACAAATCCTGAATTCACCATACTCAGTATGCGGATAATCAATCCTAACCTTTCAATTACACTCCCTAGTATAAGCACCTCTCCTGTGAGTTTGGCCTCCCAACCATGACCACTGTCATCTTGGGTACTGCACAGGTGGACAATCTTCACAAGGTAGCCTCAGCTCAGACCTTGGCCGTGAGGGAACTAGTACTAAGGTATATAAGTTTCCAGTCAAGCCCTACCCAATCTTCGGGTATTGTGGTTGTACGATAAAATTGGAATGGTATCGCATCCAGACAACCATCAGTTTTAAAAAGGGCTAAGGCTCATGCCTCAACATTTTCATCACCAAAATCATCAAGTATTTGGAAACACATGTCCAAAACATTTCAATAGAATGATCCATCATTCCAAGGTTTTCATAACCATTTTTCCTCCAAGTATTCCCATCTAAAGTTGATCAAGTTTTATGCTTAGCACTAGCATCTACAGGTGGGGGTAGTAATGATGAGGGGTGGTAAACTGGTGGAGTTTCAACTAAGTACAACCTTATATCTTAGGCTGATATCAAGGTTTCTAGCTTAGGCCAAATTTTATGCTCTTTATGCAACCTTCAGCACAACTGTCTAGTATCTACCAAACTCTTAGGTAGACTCTAAGTAAGCTTTGATAAAGAAATAAAGTAAGAAGCTTGCCATAAAATTAGGATTGGTTTAGCCAGTGGGTATGATCACATATGCTTAAGGCATAAAGTAGTCATCTCACAAGTATGGGTTTGTGGCATCAGTAAGGTATCTTGCAAGTGTTAGCTTGCATAGGTCAACTTGATTAGTAAGGCTTGCATTGGTATAGTATCAGCTTGCATCAATATCAGTATAAGCTTGCCTTGTGCAGAGCAGTGGTTGAAGTTCTCCTCGGCTTCCTCTTCATAGTATCCTCCTTCCTCCTCGTATCCTTGGTCGGTACTAGCGTCTATGAATAAATACGAGGTACACAATCACCAAAAAATACTTAACTACTTGCAATCATCACACACAAGGGTCCTATAGATGATCTAGCATCATCTCTAACATTACAAGGTTAAGGCTTGGTTTAAATCTTTTTATTTTTAGAAAAGTCATTTCTACTCATTGAAAAACTACTTAAGATTTAATATTCTCCAAACTAAACATGGGATCATGTTGACACATGTCATCACCACATATTGTAGTCCATGGGAATGTGATTTAAAGTGGTGTCACAATTTAATAAGGTTTTACCCTTTTATTTTAATTAATTAAAGTGGCTAGAAATGCTTATGAAGCATTCTTTTATTACTTGAACATTATTTCTACAAGTAAACCTATATATTTTTATATATTCTGAAAGGTATGGTTAAATGTGATTTTTGAGAGTTGGAAACAACTCAAAAACTTTTATGGTTGAAATTTGAAAAATGTTTGAATGCAGAAAAGCTTCTGCCTTGTTATTTTTACTATGGGTGATCTACAGATCCAAATGACTTGAATCCAACGGGCTTGGATTAAGCATTCACATACCTTTCCAACAAAATTGGTTTCATCCAATTTGATGCACTGAATCGATCTGGGTTGATTTTTGAAGTTGGGTGCTGAAGTGTTTTTGAAATGAAATAGAAAAAGATTTAATTTGAATTGCTGGGCTGCGCGGGAAATTCTAATGGGCCGGCCTGCTAAGCACAGTGCTCCCGCGGGCTACTTAAGTGGGTGTCCCCACTCGTCAGTGACACGGGGCTAGGCGAAGCGGTACGGGGCAACGTGGATCGTTTGATCTAGTTCTAATCCAACGGCTGGAGGTCATCATCGACGCGAGACAACTCCGGCGAGAACGAAACCTAGAGCGGCCAGTGAGGGGTGCTGGGGGCTCACCGGGGTATGGGCGAGGCGGGCGAACGACGATGGCGATCCTCCTGGTACCGGTGGCTTCTCCTGGGGCGGCTCCAATCGCTGGCTCCTTTCTTCTCCAGAGGCGGCGGGCTCCGGTGAAATTCCGGCGGGGTGGTGCTCGGCTTGCTCTAAGAATGGTGTGGCACGGTCAGTGGGGAGAGGGGAGTGAGATGGTGTGAAGAAATCGTGCGGGGGTGGCCTCTATTTATAGTCGAGCGAGGGGACCGTCGGGGCGCACGGTGAGCTCGTCGGGGGCGACGTTACAGGCGGCTAATGGCATGGGCAAGGGTAGGGGACGGTGCTGTGTCTCCTGGCGATGCTCAACGACATGGTCGCGAGGCATGGGGCGGTGTGGTTTGGTCTGGAACGGGCGGTGCTCTGCGCGGTAGAGGCGGCGTCTTCGACGGCGGGCGGTGGCTGTATGGCACGGGGCGGCAAACGGGGGTGTCTGGCGGTGTCATGGGTCGGTGGTGATCGTGTGTGCACGTGGTGAGGGCGGCGCGCGATCTGTGGGTGATGGTCGAGGGTGGCGCTCTGGCGCACGATCGGCATGGTCTGGGCGTGTCTTGTGCGCGTGGTCCAGGGCTTGGCAACGCTCGCGCCTGGGACAGGCAGTGGCGGTGGACGGTGGGCTGCCTCCCAGACATGATGGCTAGGCTTGCTGCTGCTCCTAGCTTGCTGTCCACAATGGGGTGACATGGGGGTGCTCGGCTGTTCACCATTAATGGCAATGGCAAGCTCACAGGGGTGCTAGTGTTGGGCTAATCTTTCTAGATGATCTACTGAGGTGTGTGTGAGCTAACTAGGGAACAAGTTAGGCTCAAAACACTGCACACTATAGTGTTTGATGTTTTGTTTGATTTGTGTCTGCAACCTGTTTGATGAAATGGCCGCATGAAATCAAGTTTTGAATTTTGAAATGATTTTTGGTGGGTTTGCTAGATTGGTTCTGGAGAGTCTGCAGATGCTTGGGTTTTGAAAGTTGAGCTTGTTTGAGTGGGTTTTGAAAAAGTGGGATCTTCCCATATGAAGAAGATTCAATTTTGAATTGTCATTTAAACTATGCATTTGAAAGTTTCTGGATGATCACAAAGTGGGCCTTGATACTTTGTTATGAGTATATTCAAGGGGTGCAAAGATCCAGAAAAATTTCTGTTAGGTTTTGAAAGTTTGAGAAAGCCAAAGTAGGCATGGGAGTTAAATTGGTCAAAATGACCATTCACTTAATATATTTGTTTTGATTTACTTGTCTTTAGGAAAAGTGTGGGAAATGTTTTAGATGATGTTCTTTTCACCTAAGAAACATTTTACAAGCAATGGATCACACAAACAAGGTGGTTTTTAAAGAAATTCCAAATCCATGCATACACATATACATGCATTCATGAATTCATTTAGAAAAGTTTTTGTTAACCCTAAATGAGGATTAGAATTTGATGATCCAAGTTTAGTATTTTTGGGATGTTACAAACCTTCTGTAGGGTTTCGTAGCATGGAAAACAAAAAATTTCTATCGCATACAAACAAACAAGCCAAGATCTATCTACTAGATTGTAGCAACGAGTCGATTGAATAACTTACCCTCGAAGATTCCAAAGTGTTTAACGAGAGCGGATTCTCGTGGGTGATGTAGTCGTACTCTATCCGATCTCAAGATCGCGTAGACGATCCTTCCGGCGCTGTGTTCCGGCAGCGCTCCCGCAGTCGGTCACACGTTCGGTACTCGAGGAAGACCTTCCTCTCCCTTGTTCCAGCAGGCAGCGGAGGTTGTAGCACTCTCCTCGCGATTCCGGCAGCACAACGGCGTGGTACCGGAAGTAGAGGGGAGATCTCGCAGGGCTTCGCCTTAAGCCGGAGCGAGTATGGTGGAGTATGAGAGAGCTCCTCGGTGTTCTAGGGTTTAGACACACCAAGGAGGAGGGGCTAGAGCCGGCGGCTAGGGTTCCGGGGACCCCCAAGTCGGCGGCTAGGGCAAAACCCTAGGGGGGCGGCGGCGGCTATGGTGGGCTGCAGCTTCTAGGGTTTGAGGTGAGGGACTTGTGTGCTCTAGGAGGGGTCCCTGCCCCCCCTTATATAGGTGGAGGGGGGCCGGCGGCCAAGGGGAGGGAGAGGAGTCCCTCCCCAACTCGGCTTGGAGGGTTGCCGCCGGTTGGAGGAGGGAACTCCTCCCCAACTCGGATTCCCCCCTCCTCCTCTTTTCCACTTTCCAATTTTAGCCGTTTGACTTTTCAAACTAGCTATTTGACTTTTTCAAACTAGGATTCAATTTAATCCTTTATTTGGAACAGCGAGGACACTTAGTACATGATGCAATCATACCAACTTGATACAACACATTCATGTACCCTTCCCCTCCGGAGTGCCGGACATTCCGGAACCTTCTAGAACATTCCCGATGAAAACACCGGAATCATTCCCGAACTCCGAAACGGGACTTTCCTTATATGAATCTTATTCTCCGGACCATTCCGGATCACCTCGTGATATCCCGGATCCCATCCGAGACTCCGAACAACATTCGGTCTCTTTCTCATACTACCATAACTACTCAAACAACGTCGAATCCTTAAGTGTGTCTCCCTACGGTTCGTGAATTATGCGGACATGATCGAGACACTTCTCCGAACAATAACCAATAGAGGAATCTGGAAATTCATATGGCTCCCACATATTTCTACGATTACTTTGCGATCGAATGAACCACTTACATACGATACCAATTTCCCTTTGTCTCACGATAGTTTACTTATCCGAGGTTATGATCGTCGGTATCTCTGCATACCTAGTTCAACCTCGTTACCGATAAGTACTCTTTTGTCGTTCCCGTGATATGTGATCCCTTGTGAGCCAGTCACATGCTTGCAAGCTAATTGGATGACATTCCACCGAGAGGGCCCAGAGTATATCTATCTGTCATATGGATGGACAAATCCCACTCTTGATCCATGTGTCTCAACCAATACTTTCCGAACACTCAATGCCACCTTTATAGCCACCCAGTTACGGTGTGGTGTTTGATGTCATCAAAGCATCCATCCGGTAAAGGTGATATGCATGATCTCATGGTCGAAGGAATTAGGTTACTATGTATCAGAAAGCATATAGCAATTGAACTATTGAAATGACTTGATCTTTATGCTACGCTTATCTATAGGAGTATGTCCATCATATCATTCTCCTAACGATATGATCTTGTTGTTGATAACATCTCAATGTTCATGATAGGGAAACCACAATCATTTATCAACCAACAAGCTAGTGATGTATAGAGGCTATACTAGGGACTTCAAATTAAGTTTACAAATCACACAAGTATCAATGTTTCCTTGTTAATACTATTATAGCATGAATGTAAACATTTATCATAAACACAAAGATATAATAATAACCACATTTATTATTGCCTCTAGGGCATATCTCCAACAGTCTCCCACTTGCACTAGAGTCATCTAATCTAGATTACATGGTAATATACCGAACACCCATGGCTGCTTGGTGCTGGTCATGTTTTGCCCTCGGGAGAGGTTTAGTCAACGGATCCGCCACATTCAGATCTGTGTGTACTTTGCAAATCTTTATATCCCCATCTTGAATATGTTCTCGAATAGCGTGAAAACGTAGCTTGATATGCTTCAGCTTCTTGTGTGACCTTGGTTCTTGCGCATTGGCTATGGCGCCCATGTTATCACAGTAGATAGACATTGGGTCCAGCGCACTAGGAACCACACCCAGCTCTGTAATGAACTCTTTCATCCATATCGCTTCTTGTGAAGCCTCTGAAGCAGCCATGTATTCCGATTCAGTTGAAGATCTCGCCACAACGCTTTGCTTTGCACTCCTCCAGCTAACTGCTGCACCATTCAAAATAAATACGTATCCAGATTGTGATTTAGAATCATCCGGATCGATGTTCCAACTAGCATCGGTGTAACCATTAACAACGAGCTGTTCATCACCTCCATAAGAAAGAACCATATCCTTAGTTCTTCTCAAGTACTTAAGGATGTTTTTGACCGCTGTCCAATGATCCACTCCTGGATCACTTTGATATCTGCTAGTTAAACTAACAGCATATGCAATGTCGGGTCTAGTACATAGCATGGCATACATTAGAGATCCTATGGCTGAGGCATAGGGAGTCTTACTCATCCTTTCTCTATCTTCTGCCGATGTCGGACTTTGAGTTTTACTCAAGGTCGTATTGGGCAACATGGGCAAGAACCCTTTCTTGCTATCTTCCATTCCAAATCTCTTTAGAACTTTGTCCAAATATGTACTCTGTGATAATGATATTTGGCGTTTCGATCTATCTCTATAAATCTTTATGCCTAATATGTAAGCTGCTTCGCCAAGATCCTTCATTGAAAAACTATTATTCAAATATTCCTTGACACTATTAAGAAGGTCTACATCATTCCCAATCAACAATATGTCATCCACATATAGTATTAAGAATGCTACAGAGCTCCCACTCACTTTCTTGTAAATACAAGCTTCTCCATAAGTTTGTATAAAACCAAAACTTTTGATCACCTTATCAAAACGTTGATTCCAACTTCGGGATGCTTGCTTCAATCCATAGATGGAACGTTGAAGTTTGCATACCTTGTTAGCATCTTTAGGATCGACAAAACCTTTGGGTTGCATCATATACAACTCTTCATCAATATCTCCATTGAGGAATGCTGTTTTGACATCCATCTGACATATCTCATAATCATAATATGCAGCGATTGCTAACATAATCCTCACAGACTTTAGCTTCGCTACTGGTGAGAAAGTCTCATCGTAGTCAACTCCTTGAATTTGTCGAAACCCTTTTGCGACAAGTCGAGCTTTATAGACAGTAACATTACCATCAGCATCTGTTTTCTTCTTGAAGATACATTTGTTCTCGACAGCCTTCCGGCCATCCGGTAAGTCCACCAAAGTCCATACTTGGTTTTCGTACATGGATCCAATCTCGGATTTCATGGCTTCTTGCCATTTATTGGAATCTGGGCTCATCATCGCTTCCTCATATGTCTCGGGGTCATCGGTGTTATCCACCAACATGACACTCATAACGGGATCATACCAATCTGGAGTGGTACGAGTTCTCGTTGACCTCCGAGGCTCTGTAGCAACTTCAACCGAAGTTTCATGATCACCATCATTAGCTTCCTCTCTTATTGGTGCAGGCACCACAGGAACTTCTTCCGGTGCTGCGTTACTCGCAATTTCGAGAGAAGGTTCGACAACCTCGTCGAGTTCTACTTTCCTTCCAGTCACTTCTTTCGAGAGAAATTCCTTCTCTAGAAAGGATCCATTCTTGGCAACGAAGATTTTGCCTTCGGATCTATGATAGAAGGTATACCCAATAGTTTCCTTCGGGTATCCTATGAAGACGCATTTTTCCGCTTTGGGTTCTAGCTTGTCCGGCTGTAACTTCTTTACATAGGCTTCGCATCCCCAAACTTTAAGGAACGACAATCTAGGTTTCTTCCCAAACCATAATTCATACGGTGTCGTTTCAACGGATTTAGATGGTGCCCTATTTAAAGTGAATGCGGCTGTTTCTAATGCATAACCCCAAAATGATAGCGATAAATCTGTAAGTGACATCATAGAACGAACCATATCTAAGAGAGTTCGATTACGACGTTCGGACACACCATTACGCTGTGGTGTTCCCGGTGGTGTCAACTGTGAAAGTATTCCGCATTTCTTCAAATGCTCGCCAAGCTCGTAACTTAGATATTCACCTCCACGATCAGAATGCAGAAATTTAATCTTCTTGTTACGTTGATTCTCTACCTCACTTTGAAACTCCTTAAACTTCTCGAAAGTTTCGGACTTATGTTTCATGAAATAGATATACCCATATCTACTCAAGTCATCCATGAAGGTAAGAACATAACGATAACCACCGCGCGATGCTACACTCATTGGACCACATACATCGGTATGTATGATTTCCAATAAGTCTGTAGCTCGCTCCATCATACCAGAAAATGGAGTCTTAGTCATTTTACCCATCAGACATGCTTCGCATCTTTCAAGTGATTCAAAATCAAGTGATTCAAGAAGTCCATCGGAATGGAGTTTCTTCATACGTTTCACTCCAATGTGACCAAGACGACAGTGCCACATATAGGTCGAATTATCGCTTGATTTCAAACGTTTAGCCTCAATGTTGTTGATATGTGTATTTCCACTATCGAGATTCAATAAGAATAGACCATCTATCAAAGGTGCATGTGCATAAAACATATTACTCATATAAATTGAACAACCATTATTCTCGGACTTAAACAAGTAACCGTCTCGCAATAAACAAGATCCCGATATAATGTTCATGCTCAACGCAGGCACCAAATAACAATTATTTAAGTATAAAACTAATCCCGATGGTAGATGAAGGGGTAGCGTGCCGACCGCGATCACATCAACCTTTGATTCGTTTCCCACGCGCATCGTCACCTCGTTCTTCGCTAGCTTCCGTTTATTCTGCAGCACCTGTTTCGAGTTACAAATATGAGCAACCGAACCAGTATCAAATACCCGGGCACTACTACGAGTACTAGTGAGATACACATCAATAACATGTATATCAGATATACCTTTCTTCTTGATGTTGCCGTTCTTCAAATCCGCCAAGTACTTTAGGCAATTCCGCTTCCAGTGACCTTCTCCCTTGCAGTAAAAGCACTCAGTTTCAGGCTTAGGTCCAGCCTTGGTCTTCTTCGCCGGCGTGGTAACTTTCTTACCACCCTTCTTGAAGTGTCCCTTCTGCTTAGACTTGCCTTTCTTGAATTTGGTGGTCTTATTGACCAACAACACTTGGTGCTCTTTCTTGATCTCCACTTCTGCAGACTTTAACATAGCAAACAGTTCTGGCAACTGCTTGTTCATGTTCTGCATGTTGTAGTTCATCACAAAGTTATTGTAACTTGGTGGTAGTGATTGGAAGACACGGTAAATCCCCAAAGCATTAGGAATCACTATACCCAAGCTTTGAAGTTTGTTTGCGTGCCCAGACATCTTAAGCACATGCTCACTGACGGAGCTGCCCTCTTCCATCTTGCAGTTAAAGAACTTTTCAGAAGCCTCATAACTTTCAGTTGCCGCATGAGTCTCAAAAATCAATTTGAGATCCTCGACAATATCATATGGGTCTGAATTCTTAAACCTTTTCTGAAGCTCCGATTCCAAACCATACAAGATAGCACACTGAACTATGGAGTACTGATTCTTCCGAGCGAGGTAAACATTCTTTACTTCATCGGAAGCATCAGCTGCAGGTGGGTCACCCAGCGGTGCATCCAGCACATAGGTCAAATTACCAGCTGTGAGGACAATCCTCAAATTGCGGAACCAATCCGCAAAGTTGCTTCCATTGTTTTTCAACTTTTCTTTCTCTAGGAACGCATTAAAATTGATGGTAGGGGCTGCCATTGATCTACAACATATTTGCAATAGTTTAGACTAAGTTTATGACAAATTGAGTTCAAATTAATAATAAAGTTAATCTAGGTGAACTCCCACTCAAAACAACATCCCTCACATTGTTTTAGTGATCACACGAACCAAATCCACTACATCAACACCGATCATCATGAGAGTTGATATAGTTTCAATGGCGAACAATCGTCATGTTAATCTACTATATGATTCATGCTTTACCTTTCGGTGATCCGTGTTCCGAGACCATGTCTGTACATGCTAGGCTCGTCAAGATCAAACCTTAGTTTCCGCATGAGCAAATCTGGCTTGCTCACGTTGTATACACTTGCAGAATCTAACACAACCGATCATCACGTGGTGCTTCGAAACAACAAGCTTTAGCAACGGTGCTAACTAAGGGTGAACACTTTATGACTTGAAATTCATGTGCATGAGGGATCATCTTATAATGCTACCGTCGTCTACTAAGCAATACAAGATGCATAAAGGATTAACATCACATGCAATTCATAATATGTGATATGATATGGCCTTTCTTCTTTGTTCTTCCGATCTCCATCTTCAAGCACGAACATGATCTCCATCATCACCGGCATTGCATCAAGGTCAATGACGCTTCTCCATGGTTGTCGTCCACCGGCTTCAACTATTACAACTACTTTGAATAGACATGCGGGTCTTAACATAAATTAAAGACAACCATATGGCTCCTGCCGGTTGCCAACTTACAATAAGGAACATTGCATACATCAAATATAATCACAATCATGGCCATATCACATCACTGCACACCCCTGCAAAACAAAGTTAGACGCCTCTACTTTCTTTGCATATTTTACGTGGTTTGGGGCTTTCAATAAGTGTCGTTCTAACTTACGAACATGAACCACAACATTGATACTAGTATTGTTAATCACCCGTTGTAAATTGGATCTTACCTATGCTAGGAGAAACAGGCACCCGCAAAGCCACTTATGCAATACAAGTTGCATGTCAAGCGTGGAGCAAGTCTCATGAATGATGTCATGTAAGGTTAGGCCGGGCCGCTTCATCCCAACATACCGCAAGATGCAAAGTACACAAGAAGCAATCGACAATAAAAGCATCAACGCCCACAATGACCATTGTGTTCTACTCGTGCAACAGATCTACATATAGACACGGCTCTGATACCACTGTAGGGTTTCGTAGCATGGAAAACAAAAAATTTCTATCGCATACAAACAAACAAGCCAAGATCTATCTACTAGATTGTAGCAACGAGTCGATGGAATAACTTACCCTCAAAGATTCCAAAGTGTTTAACGAGAGCGGATTCTCGTGGGTGATGTAGTCATACTCTTCCCGATTTCAAGATCGCGTAGACGATCCTTCCGGCGCTGCGTACCGGCAGCGCTCCCGCAGTCGGTCACACGTTCGGTACTCGACGAAGACCTTCCTCTCCCTTGTTCCAGCAGGCAGCGGAGGTTGTAGCACTCTCCTCGCGATTCCGGTAGCACAACGGCGTGGTACCGGAAGTAGAGGGGAGATCTCGCAGGGCTTCGCCTTAAGCCGGAGCGAGTATGGTGGAGTATGAGAGAGCTCCTCGGTGTTCTAGGGTTTAGACACACCAAGGAGGAGGGGCTAGAGCCGGCGGCTAGGGTTCCGGGGACCCCCAAGTCGGCGGCTAGGGCAAAACCCTAGGGGGGCGGCGGCGGCTATGGTGGGCTGTAGCTTCTAGGGTTTGAGGTAAGGGACTTGTGTGTTCTAGGAGGGAGCCCTGCCCCTCCTTATATAGGTGGAGGGGCCGGCGGCCAAGGGGAGGGAGGGGAGTCCCTCCCCAACTCGGCTTGGAGGGGGCGCCGCCGGTTGGAGGAGGGATTCCCTCCCCAACTCGGTTTCCCACTTCCTCCTCTTTTCCTCTTTCCAATTTTAGCCGTTTGACTTTTCAAACTAGCTATTTGACTTTTTAAACTAGGATTCGATTAATCCTTTATTTGGAACAGCGATGACACTTAGTACATGATGCAATCATACCAAGTTTGATACAACACATTCATGTACCCTTCCCCTCCGGAGTGCCGGACATTCCGGAACCTTCTAGAACATTCCCGATGAAAACACCGGAATCATTCCCGAACTCCGAAACGGGACTTTCCTTATATGAATCTTATTCTCCGGACCATTCCGGATCACCTCGTGATATCCCGGATCCCATCCGAGACTCCGAACAACATTCGGTCTCTTTCTCATACTACCATAACTACTCAAACAACGTCGAATCCTTAAGTGTGTCTCCCTACGGTTCGTGAATTATGCGGACATGATCGAGACACTTCTCCGAACAATAACCAATAGAGGAATCTGGAAATTCATATGGCTCCCACATATTTCTACGATTACTTTGCGATCGAATGAACCACTTACATACGATACCAATTTCCCTTTGTCTCACGATAGTTTAATTATCCGAGGTTATGATCGTCGGTATCTCTGCATACCTAGTTCAACCTCGTTACCGATAAGTACTCTTTTGTCGTTCCCGTGATATGTGATCCCTTGTGAGCCAGTCACATGCTTGCAAGCTAATTGGATGACATTCCACCGAGAGGGCCCAGAGTATATCTATCTGTCATATGGATGGACAAATCCCACTCTTGATCCATGTGTCTCAACCAATACTTTCCGAACACTCAATGCCACCTTTATAGCCACCCAGTTACGGTGTGGTGTTTGATGTCATCAAAGCATCCATCCGGTAAAGGTGATATACATGATCTCATGGTCGAAGGAATTAGGTTACTATGTATCACAAAGCATATAGCAATTGAACTATTGAAATGACTTGATCTTTATGCTACGCTTATCTATAGGAGTATGTCCATCATATCATTCTCCTAACGATATGATCTTGTTGTTGATAACATCTCAATGTTCATGATAGGGAAACCACAATCATTTATCAACCAACAAGCTAGTGATGTATAGAGGCTATACTAGGGACTTCAAATTAAGTTTACAAATCACACAAATATCAATGTTTCCTTGTTAATACTATTATAGCATGAATGTAAACATTTATCATAAACACAAAGATATAATAATAACCACATTTATTATTGCCTCTAGGGCATATCTCCAACACGTCGTGGGGCGGCATCTCCTGTGCGCGCGTCGATGAAGCAGAGAAGTAAGATGGGGAAGAAGAAGAGGAGGCACGCAAGTTATAAAGGAAGGGCCTTTTGTCCCGATTGTTGGAACCAACCGAGACTAAAGGGTCATACGTCCCGGTTGGAGCCACCAACCGGGACGTATACTCCACTTTTTTTTCATCAGCCCAAGAGGCGCGCGCAGGGGTCTTTAGTCCCAGCTGGTGGCTCCAACCGGGACATATGACCTTGTTTTCAAAAAAAATCAGGAATTTACTCTCTATTCCCGCCTTATTTTTTATTTTGGGGTTTAAATTTGTAATGTTTTTTAAATGATAATTACTTTGGAATTTAGAAAAACTTTAAACATAAAAAGTGTTTGAATTTGAATAACTAATTCAAAACCATTTTCTGTTTTTAACAATAATTAATGTAACCATTTAAACTATTAACCATTTAAATTTAAAAATGAATTAACTTATATTTTTTGAATATAATTTGGAATTTAGAAAAACTTTGAAAAATAAAAAGTGTTTGGATTTGAATAACTAATTCAAAACCATTTTCTGTTTTTAAAAATAATTAATATAACAATTTAAACTATGAACCATTTAAAAGTAAAAATGAATTAACTTATATTTTTTGAATATTAATTTAGAATGTAGAAAAACTTTAAACATAAAAAGTGTTTGGATTTGAATAACTAATTCAAAACCATTTTCCGTTTTTTAAAATAATTAATGTAACCATTTAAAATTAAAAATGAATTAATTTATATTTTTTGAATATTAATTTGGAATTTAGAAAAACTTTAAACATAAAAAGTGTTTGGATTTGAATAACTAATTAAAAACCATTTTCTGTTTTTAAAAATAATTAATGTAACCATTTAAAATTAAAAATGAATTAACTTATATTTTTTGAATATTAATTTGGAATTTAGAAAACCTTTAAACATAAAAAGTGTTTGGATTTGAATAACTAATTCAAAACCATTTTATGTTTTTAATTTGGATTTGAATTAACTTATATTTTTTATATATTAATGGGCGGGAAAAAAGACAGGAAATAATGGGCGAGAAGAAAATTTTATTACGATAGAACTGGAATTAAAGTACATAACGCAACTAACACTAAGTTACATAAAGCACGACTGAAGATTAAGATACATAGAAGAATTGAAAATTAAGATACATGGCCAGATTAAGTCACAATCGGCCGAACTTGTTTTGCAATGTTGGAGTGATTCAGTCATGCTCCTGCCTACACCTGTAATACTCGCCACTGTAGTCGTCGTACTCGCCGCGGTTGTCGTCGCTCTTGTCGTCGGAGTCGCCGTAGTTGAACCTTGAAGGCTGAGTACGAGTGGGCCGGACTTGAGGGTAGCGCAGGCGGGGGTTAGGGTAGCGCAGGCAGGGGTAGTTCGAGGCGCAAAGCGCCTCCGCCTCCCGAGGGGTTAGTCGTATGGTGGAAGCCATGTGAAAGAGTGATGAGGTTGTAGATATGAGTCTAGAGATGTGCAATGACAATGGAGGCCAATACTACATATATGTACTGAGAAATGGCGGGAAGAAATGGCGTGAAAAAACTACGAGAAGAAATCGCGGGAAAAAATGGTGGGAAGAAAAATGGCGGGAAGAAACTTGGGTTTAGGGTTTTGTGAAGGTTTTTTCGAGCATCGTTAGAACTTGGATTGGATCTCTGAAGAAACCACATATTGCGAGTCTAAAAATGATTTTTTTAAAAAATCACGGGCGTTAGATCATGTACATGTAGTATAAACCGGACCCACTTTCTACATATTCGACAGACATTTGTCCTTTTTACCCGGGATGGACGAAAATTTTTGAGATGTCCCGATTGGGAGATAGTCCATGTAAGGTGGTCTAGTATTTTAGAAAAATAAGACGGTAGCATTCTGAAACAGCATTTTGGTGGTTACTTCACAAAACGACCCGTTTTTTGCGCTCGGAAAATGAAAAATGGCTTTTCCGTGCGACGAAAAGGAAAACTTCCTCCTGCAACATTGTTCTCCATACCAATGTCCACGTGGATGCATAACATGGGCACGACATCACAAACTATACCGTAATTTAGCACATAACATTGGTCATTTGGACAAAAAGCCATGAAACCTCGAACATGATAGGTCATTTTGTGAAGGTTTTTTTGATACATGATCAATATACCAAGTCTAGTATTTTTCCTTGCAACTATGTCACATAATATGACACCACGTAAAGGATTTACATTGTTCGGATTTTTTTTAAATTTCTTATGTCCGTTTTGAATTTTTTGAATTTCTAACTATGGTTGAACCGGCGTGCATGAAGATAGGGGACGAACATCGTTAGAACTTGCATTGGATCTCTAAAGAAACCACATATTTCGAGTCTAAAAATAATTTTTTCAAAAAATCACGGGCCTTAGATCATGTACCTGTAGTACAACCCGGACCCATTTCTTGCCGATTCGGTAGACATTTGTCCTTTTTACCCGGGATGGACGAAAATGTTTGAGATGTCCCGGTTGGGAGATATTCCATGTAAGGTGGTCTAGTATTTTAGAAAAATGGAACAGTAGCATTCTGAAACAGCATTTTGGTGGTTACTTCACAAAACGACTCGTTTGTTGCGCTCGAAAAATGAAAAATAGCTTTTCCGTGCGACGAAAAGGAAAACTTCCTCCTGCAACATTGTTCTCCATACCAATGTTCACATGCATGCATAATATGGGCATAGCATCACAAACTATGTCGTGATTCAGCACATAACTTCGGTCATTTGGATCGAAAGCCATGAAACCTCGAACATGATAGGTCATTTTGTGAAGGTTTTTTCGAGACATGATCAATATACCAAGTATGGTATTTTTCCTTGCAACTATATCACATAATATGACACCACGCAAACGATTTACATTGTTAGGATTTTTTTGAATTTTTTATGCCCGTTTTGAATTTTTTGAATTTCTAACTATGGTCGAACCGGCGTGCATGAAGATAGGGGACGAGCATCGTTAGAACTTGCACTGGATCTCTGAAGAAACCACATATTGCGAGTCTAAAAATGATTTTTTTCAAAAAATCACGGGCGTTAGATTATGTACCTGTAGTACAAACCGGACTCACTTCCTACCGATTCGGCAAACATTTGTCCTTTTTACCCGGGATGGACGAAAAGGTTTGAGATGTCCCGGTTGGGAGATAGTCCATGTAAGGTGGTTTAGTATTTTAGAAAAATGGGACGGTAGCATTCTAAAACAGCATTTTGGTGGTTACTTCACAAAACGACCCTTTTTTGCGCTCGGAAAATAAAAAATGGCTTTTCATTTGGACCGAAAGCCATGAAACCTCAAACATGATAGGTTCATCTTTAGTCCTGGTTGGAGGGATTTCGGCTGGCTGGGCCAGGCAACACCAATGATAGGGGTGAGTGTCGACATTATGTCGTGCGGCTTGTACCTTATACATTATTTTCAGCATCTTTTCAAATGAGGAGTCAGTTAGACCACACTAGTTTTGAGGCCATCTTTGCAGTGTGGTACCAATTCCAGTGTGGTACCGAGCTTTGTGCTGCCATCTTTGCAATTTGGGTACAACAATTTTTTGTGACCTTCTAACATGCCCTCTAACTTCAACTTCTCATTTTCCCGGGACTAATGTTGTTAGGGGGCGCGAACGGATAGCCTGTTTTCTACTAGTGAATGTGGGTCACAGTGAGACAGCGGTGGTATCGTGGTAGCATGTGCTGGTGGGAGGCGAGCTTGGTGGAGCAATACGAAGCGCCCGGGAGTGTGATTTTTTTGAGGGGACGAGAGAAATCCTTGTCGTCTAGACACCGACACTATGACGCCTTCGAGGTGTCGCTGTCCTTCTTTAAGAGCGTCGGGTATCTCTTTCTCACCTTCCATGGTGTATCGGTCCTAGGACCAGTCCGGCAGCAACGTCGTTTTGGAGGTGTATCTCTTCCCCATACCTTCTTGGAGGTGATGCTTGGTAAGTGACGCTTCAGAGCGCTAGGAGCGTGGTGGTAATTCTCCGGAGGGTGGAGCGGTGGCGGGTCATCCCTGTTTTAGTCGAGTCACTATTGTCAGCTTTGTTTTTTTTTGTTTTTTTTGTTGTTTCTTTTAGACGTTGTGTTGTCTGACCCAACAACGATCTTAATCGATTGGTTGCTATATTAATATTTCTGAGCGAAATCCTATTTCGAGGAGTTTTGATTGACCGCCGCCCGCCCGCCAGTGCAGTACTACCTAGTCAAGCAGCAAGAGAAATTACACGCAAAAAAGCAGCAAGAGAAATGTCAAATGTAGCATGGGAAAGTAGAAGGCGAACTAAGGTGCAAAATAACACTTATACGAAGTATAGGAAACAAGGAAAATCAGTTTTCCGTTGCTGAACGCATGTGGGCTTTGCTTGGGGCAGACTAACGCTTCTTGTAATGGGCTTGTCCGCGCAATAACATCATGGTCCATTCTATCGATGTAATTAAATGGGTTTATCTGGGCAGGCCAACTGTCATGCGTACAGTCTGCCACTACATGGGCCGATCCATTGGGCCTGTCAACTAACAGTATGATCTTTCTTTTTTGCTTTTGCATTCAGTAGAGATCACGTTTCAAAAAAAAAAAAATACGAAAAACTTCCAGATTTCTGTAGCATAAAGGTTTTACTAATTTTGCTCCAAGTGCAAACGTTTTCATGTTATCATATAATAAAATGTTCAAATTATGATGTGCATCACATAAAAAGTGCTCCAAATGTAAATACCATTATCTGAAATATCATCCAATGTCCACAAAAATTGTTCATGTATTTTAATAGAGTACACTTACTTAACATATTTTGAACCAACTTAAAATAATACAAAAATATATATTGTTAATGCACATGAGAAAATGAAAAAGACGGGAAACGCTAAGAATGAAGGGTAAGAAAGAAACTACATAATACCAGAAAAAAGGAACGAAAATAAAAAAATAATATAGAAGGTTGTAATGGCTAGAAAATAAGAGCATGCAGAAAACATAAAAAATAAAGACTCGAGATTCTTAGTGAGTTGGATGAAGGGGTTACATGACACATCACAACTTGCCACAATGTGTGGGAGATAAGATTTTTTGACTTCTTCAGTTTGTTGTTGTCCCCTTTTGTCTCTTCTTATTTGTAGGTTTTTAAGTTATTAATGACCTAACAATTTCTTTGATTTGTCTTTTCTAGACAATAATTTTTGTAGGATTTTCATTGTCAATAATAAATTTTGTATGTACATTAAGCCTCCCGATTTTTTTCATGTGGTTTATTGAATGAGGCATATTCATCTTTTAAAATGGTGTATCAATGCAACAAAGTTGAGTAAGTATTGCCATATTTTGATGTGAAATAAGAAGGATCTAACATTCTACAAATATGAATTCCTAAAAAATAGAACTAGTTGGATTCTTTTGTAGATGGAAAATAGTACTTAAGTGCATTGAGGCAATATTTATTGAATTATCCTATATTACGTTTTTATTTTATCCTAGACGAGTTTTGCCTCTCAATTTATCGCACTATAGAGCAACAACGCTAGAGATGCCTTCAAGTAAATACCTTGCGACATTGTCTTTTGACAGAGGCACGTTTGTCACCGTCATTTCTCTACTTTCAAAATGAAGACATATATACATAGACATTGTCACACTAGCACGCCCATGCGAGGGCTCTCTCTTAAAACTCTTGGTCAATTGTCGAAGGTCGGGAGGTTTTCTTTCCATAAATTTCACTAGTTTTGAGGCGGGTAAGATAAATGGTTAACCCATTCGAAAGTTGACGGTAACACTATCATCTTGAATGTAAGTGTTAAGTGCTTATATAGTTTGTCCATGTTCAGTGAGCTATCTTAATGTTAGTTAGACGTTCCATGATCATTCTGAAAAGATAATATACCGGTTGGTATGCGTATTTATGCCACACTCGCTACAGTAGGAAGAAAAACAAATGTGCAGGTCCTTGAACCACTGGTTTTGTCGTGCACAACTGCTTTCATCGTGCTTGAGATCACACGATACCGTCATGCACACCTTCTTTTGCCATGCACAACCGTTGCTTTCATTTTGCTATCACTAGAGATTAGGTTCGAAAATATCACATAGGAAAAACTTTAATAATTTTATAGCAACAAGTTTGTAATTAATTAATTTTCTGTTGGTGCGCAAAGATATCCATGTCAATCGCATAAAATGTTCAAACAACATGAAAATATGATGTATATCACACAAAATGCTCCATATGTAGTATCATTTTCTAAAATATCTCGAACATCCACCTAAAATGTTCATATATTTTAACACAACATTTTTATTCAAGGTATTGTTTACACAACTTTGGAAAAAATAAACGTAGATAAAATTAAATTGCAAAAAAAGAACAAAGAATGAAGTGTAAAAAAGACACTAAACCCAGAAAAATAGAGACGAAAATACAAAATTAATATAGAAGGTTGAAAGAAGAAGAAACAGGAAAATGAAAATACACAAAAATTAAAAATAGTGGGTTCGACGAAGTGGCTAGAGGAGTTAGATGGCAAATCACCATCTGCCGCAATGTGTGGGAAATATGATTTTTTATTTCTTTGGTCAGTTGTTATAGTCCACTTCGTCCTTTCTTGTGTGTACATTACTAAATTATTCATGACCCAACAAGTTTTAAATACCTCTGAATTTGCTTTTATTTGATTTGTTTTTAGAGACAATAGATTTTGCATGATTTTTGTGGTGACTCATCTCAATTGTATATCCTTTTTTCACCTATTCAGAGAATGGGAGCTAGTTTGTCTTTTTAAATAATGTATGATGATAATTTTTAGAAAGTGTTGATGTAGTTGGAGAAATTGGTATTAGACGTAGTCGTTTAGGACTAGGAGTCCTGTACCGTTGGCGACCTGAACTTGATCCTTGCCCTGATAGCGCTCGTGAACACCAAGCCGAGCCATGTCGTTGGTGAGATGATCTGTTGCCCCCGTGTCGAAGAACCAGGGGTGATCTTCCTGCGGCTGTGAAGCAGCGGCGTTTCCAGATCGACGTTCTTCAGCCTGGAACCCTTGGTTGAAGCGGTTCCGGCATGCTAGGGCCTCATGACCCCAAATCTTGCAGATCTGGCAGCGAGGTCGCGGACGACGGCCATTGCCGCCCTGGCCATTGCCCCCACCGCCATCATTGCGGGAGCGATTGCCTTGTCCACCACCGTAGGAGCTCTGGCCACCCCCGTAGGGCTGGCCACCTCCTTGTTGGCCACCCTGCTGT
This sequence comes from Avena sativa, assembly GCA_916181665.1. Taxonomy (NCBI): domain Eukaryota; kingdom Viridiplantae; phylum Streptophyta; class Magnoliopsida; order Poales; family Poaceae; genus Avena; species Avena sativa. The sequence continues at coordinate 405,106,165 of OV702283.1, read as the reverse complement.
TCGCCGGTGAGACGGCTGCCGAAGCGACCACCGGAGGTGTTGTCAAACGGTGGTTGTCCACCGCCCCGCCCGAAGTTGCCTTGACGAGCGGCCGCATTTGTCGAGGACGAAAAATCGGCAGCATGTGAGGTGGCTTCCTTCATAGCTTCGTCGGAGAGTAGCAGAGAGTAGAAGTCCGATAAGGACAGAACGGAGCCAGCAGCTTGCAGGACGCTCATCGAGGATTGCAAACCCTCGTATTGTGGACCAAGACCGAACAAGATGTGGTCGATCAGTTCATCATCAGAGACCGGAGCTCCGACCATCGCCATGGCGTCAGCGAACCCCTTCATCTTCTGGTAGTACTCAGCAGCGGACAGGTCAAGTTTCTTCAGCGTCGTCAGTTGACGACGGATCTGGCGGATGCCGGCGCGGTTCTGAGCGGAGAACATCTTGGTGGTGCACTGCCAGACCGACGCGGCGGTATCGCGGCCGACCATCTGGCCAACCATGTCTTCTGTCATTGCGCCAACGAGGATACTGAGAACCCTCTGATCGGTATACCACCAGAGGGCGAACTCAGGATTGGGCTCGGTCTTGGCATCGGCTCCGATGCCCGTGGTGATCTGGGCCGGCGGCGCCTTACAGCTGCCATCGAGGAATCCGTAGAGCCCTTGACCGGCGATGTGGGGGATCACTTGCGTGCGCCATAGGAGATAGTTGGAGCGGTCAAGATGCACGGTGATCGTGTTGGAGTAGCCGGAGGGGATGGTGGTGGGCAGCGAGGTGGGGACGCCGGCGGGGATGGAGGTGGAAGCGAAGGATAGCGCACCGGCGGTCGTGGAGACCTGTATCGCGGAATACATCGTCGTGACTAGATCGATTCCGAGGAGCGAGGAACACGCTCTGATACCAAGTTAGAAGAAAGATTTGATTGTCGTGGTTAACCCCTCCGGCTGGTTTGTCAATTACGCATATTGGTCATTCTCGTTTAGCTGGTCCTTCTCATTCGCTCGATCTTCGTAATATTCTTTGTGTTCCTGGTCTTATCAAAAGCCTTCTCTCTGTTTATCGCTTGGTTTCTGACAACAACATCTTTATTGAATTTCATAAATATTTCTTCTTGGTGAAGGACAAAGCCACAAGGAAAATTATCCTTCGCGGTAGGAGTCGCCGAGGCCTCTATCCCCTGCCATTTGGTCGAGCATCTTCATCCGATCGTTTTGCTTCTTTCACCGCCAAGCTTTCCTCGGATTAGTGGCATCAACGTTTAGGTCATCCATCCAATAAAGTAGTTAAAGATATTGTCAAGTCCAATAATCTTTAGTGTTCCTCGAGTCATGATAGTTCTGTGTGTGATGCGTGTCAAATGGCTAAAAGTCATCAACTTCCTTATAGTGCTTCCTCTCGGGTTTCCCATGCACCGCTTGAGCTTGTTCATACCGATGTGTGGGGGCCTTCTCTTCCCTCCTCTGGAGTTTTTAAATATTATGTGAGTTTTATTGATGATTTTAGTCGCTATTACTGGATTTATCTTATCAAACATAAGTCTGACGTTGAAAATATCTTTTATGTCTTCCAAGCTCATGCCGAGCGGTTGTTAAACACCAAAATCCGTGCTGTCCAGTCGGATTGGGGTGGTGAATATCATCGTGTTCATGCTTATTTCCAGCGCACTGGTATTTCTCATAGGGTTTCATGTCCCCACACTTCACAACAGAACGGCATTGCCGAGCGTAAACACCGTCATCTTGTTGAGACTGGGCTTGCTCTTCTCGCCCACTCCTCCCTTCCCCTTCGCTTTTGGGATGAAGCGTTTCTCGCTGCCTGCTACTTGATCAATCGAATGCCTCCTCCTGTGCTAGAAAACCAGGCTCCTATCTCTCGCCTTCTCGCTATCTCGCCAGATTATTCTTTTCTGCGTGTTTTTGGATGTGCGTGTTGGCCGAGTCTTCGTAAATATAACTCTCGTAAACTCGAGTTTCGCTCCAAGATATGTGTTACCTTGTGTAACTACCTCGGTGAATTATGCTCCTAGTTACAAGCCTGGACGAGCGGAAATGGTTGAAATAGTACGGTGGGGCCCAAATGCCACTCACAGGTAGACCTTTCGGCCGTCCCAACCATTTCCAAACATCGGGACAAGAACGGGAGGCGTAATCGGCAAGCGAAGGGATCAACTACATACACAAATGAGTATGTATGCAAGCCACCATACAATAGTACATCAGAGCCATTCCATCTAAAAAGAAAGGAAATATAGCAACGCCATACGGCAAGATTCAAATGTCCTAGATAGATATAATAGTTTAGGATATCTCCTCATACATCACACATCAGAGTATCAGGCGGAAGCGGCAAACAAGATCCGAGTACGGATAAGAAGCAAATTGGCATAAGATGCCCATTAAAATAAACACATCCCGCCCACAGATCTCACGGATCCCCGTTCCCGGAATCTCTACACCGAACGATCGTTGCCCACATCATCAGCCTCCTCCACCCAGTATCCATCTTGTGAGTGTACCTGTTCATCTAAATCAAATAATTTATCGTGTGAGACCCTAGGGGTACTTAGCAAGTCTTTATGCCTCTAAAGGGGACACAACCTGGGGTGACGCAATTGCAGCAAAAGATAAACCCTAACAATTCTATAGATACTCGCTAACCATCCGCCTAACCAAAGATAGACGGATGTCCGTGAATTAAATGACAACAGTTGTAGCAGTAATATCATCAGATCCATCCTCCTCCTCGCTTACCAACGAGGAAGCGGACGAACAACCCCCCATCCGTTGGCAGTTTTATTATCCATTCCATGAGTGTTGCACTATTTACTAGTCAGTTACTTAGTCAAATTAAAAGCGGTACTTTAGTTATGCTTGTCTATGATCGAGAAACTGTGCTCCAAGTCGTCCATAACCGCGGACACGGCTTTCAGAAAGTTTTACCCTGCAGGGGTGCACAAATAGCAACACACACTCGATCAACCTCGGAAAAACCAAATCAAAACCCAACGAGGCCTTCACGACAAAGCAATCACAGGATTCAGAAATATTTCAGGGGGCCACCCCATTGAGTACACCCGCAACGAAGTTAGCTGACTCCGAGACGGACTCAAGGTTTGCGTCAATGGCTGTAAACGACTGGGAACCCGAAAATGTGACTGGGCTTGTCGATACCGCGAAAACACTCCGCTTACCTAAACAGTACAGGTGCTCCTCGCACAATCATAATAAAGCAGTAAAACATGGCATAAGTACAGGATAGTAAATAAAACCTCAAACTAGTTTGTGGCCCCAAGAAATAAGAATGAATCAAGCTCTGGCTCAGGGGGGTCCCATAAGCCTCCCGGATGTGGATAGCGCGAATATTCAAGGAACAGGTTTCAAGTACTCGGGGTCCTACGGGACACAAGTGAGCAGGAAAAACCAAATAGCAGATATTGCTCACCGGTGCCACTTTCATTAGTTATCCCATTACTACTCCGGTTAAGTTGTTTAGGTACCTCGTTATCCATCAGACACTCACATACCCTACACATGCTGTTCTACGACTCGCATGGCTCAAACAACTCCTGTAGTAATGTCTCATGGGATGGAGGAACAAGCTTCAGTGGGGTTTAAAAGTAAAGGCTATGCAATACTTGGGATTCAGTTTAATGCAATCGCGACTCAATGATGCAAGAATAAGATAGAGGCAATAGGTACTATATGTATGCAAGCATGTGGTAGTGCTTGCCTGGCAACTCAGTTGAAGCGAGAGAAGGATCTGGGTAGTGCTCCTGGGTTTCTTGATATATCCCCTGCTCAGCGTCTATTCGAAGAAGAACCAAACAAACAAGGGCCAACATAAATAGAGTGCACAAGCATATGAATAAGATGCGACAAGCAAACAATCATGCCATGATGAATGATGCACAATTTGCATGGCAATAATGTAGCATGGCATGGGTGAGGTGTGGGGTACAAGAATAAGGCATTTTATGGAGTTTTAGTCACATTTTATACTCAAATAAGTTGTTGTATACATTATATTTATATGATGCATGCTGCAAAACAGAACATGGACTGCATAAACAGAAAGGTCTCGTCGAGCTGGTCATTTTAGACATATCATTTGTTAAATTTGGAGTTGTAAGTCAAAAGTTATTAATTAATTAAGAAAAGGGCATTTTATTGTAATTTTAATCAACTTGGAAATTTAAAGTGTTCAAATAATATTTTGGAGGGCATATTTGAAATCCTCACATTTTTCTGATCCAAAAACATGTATTATTTGTATTAATTGGGTTTGTATTTTAGAAGTTATTTTAAAACAGATTTAAAATTTGAATTTGAATTAAATTTGAAAAGGTTTGAATTAAACAGATATTCAGAAAAGCTTTTGTTACACGCACAGAACATAGCCACAGCCAATGACCAGTGGGGCCATGCTGACTGGGCGTCCACGCGCGCAGGAAAAACGTTTTACACCGCGGCCTGCTCTAGACTCAGAGAATGACAGGTGGGACCCGCTGGCTCGCAGACCCACTTGACAGAGAGATGCTGCGGGCTGACCACGTGGCTCAGGGGGGACTGCGGGTTGAGGGTTCGAAACTGCGGGAGCCTTTTTGCAAAAAACGCCACGGGGCAGACATGTGGGCCTAGAGGATCGCGGGTGGAGGAAACAAAAAGGTGGGGGGCTTTCTGTAAAATGGCGCCGCGCACTGTGGATCTTCTCTGCGTGTGACGGGGAAAACAGCGCGCAGCGCAGAGCGGAAGGGGGATTCGAACGCGGGACCTGGGCGTGCGCGCGGGCGCGGCTACCGCTGGGCTAGGACGGGGTTGATGTCAAAAGGTTGGACGGGGCCTAGTTAAGGGGCTACGCGGAGCGCGAGCGTGCAGACGGCAGCAAGCGGCGGCGCACCGAAGGCGTTCGACCAAACGAACCACGGATCTAGACGACGGTGGCGAGGCAGAGCATGTCAGCGAGGTCGAGGCGCTCACCGGGAGTGGGTCGGTGGGGTCGGATCGGGCGGGGAGGTACTGGAGCGGCGAGGACGCAGGCGCTCCCCGAAGCTAGGGTTTCCGTCGGAGCGGCGTCGGCCTGGGGTCCCTGGTGCTTCTCCTGCTTGGCTCCGTGTACAGGGGCGTCGTTGGGGCTCGGCTCGACCTTCCTCGACACCTGGACGCCGCGCCCGCCGCCTGGTACGGTGTCGCCGAGAGGAGGCCGACGGTGGGGTCGTCGGGGGTAGACGGTGGTGGAGAGGGAGAAGGGAGGCGAGGGCAGGGCCCTGGGGTGGATCTGGCGAGGCAGAGAGGGGGGAAGGGAGTAGATAAGGACGGGGGAAAAGGGAGGGTGCCGTGGGGGAGGGGAAGGTGGCGCGGCCACCTTTTCATCACCTCCTCACGTGCATGGGTCGGTCAGGACAGGGCAGGGCAGGTGGGAGGCTTCCAGGTGGGGTCGACGTGAGGGCAAGGAGGCAGGGACAGGCTCGGGCTGGAGGGGCCCCTATGGCATAGAGAGAAAAAGAGAGAGGGAGGAGTAGCCTCGGGTTAGATCTAGGGTAGGAGGGGAGAGGGGTATGGCTCGGCTAGGGCTTGCTTGGGTGGGTAGCTAGGTGGCATGGTGGGGCCAGCTAGGTGAGAGAGAGAGAGGCCGAGAGAGGGGGTAGACTTAGGGTTTAGGTGAGAGGGGGATGTGAGGGTTAGGGTTAGATGGGGGTATGGTTAGATGGGTAGGTGATAGGGAGGATCTTAGCTAGAGGGTAAGAGAGAGAGATAGATGGAGTGGTTCATGGTGGTGGTAGGGTTTAGAGGTAGAATAGAGAGAGGGAGGTTTAGGGTTTGGGCAAGATCCACATGACCAAGCGTGTGTGGAGGTGAGATGAGAGAGAGCTGAGGAGAAGAGAGATATAGAGAGAGAGAGGTTTACTCAAAAACCAAATAAAATCCAAATGACAAGCAAAAGGTGGTACTTGCATGGGCCATGCATAAATAATTAATACCATGCTTATTTTGTGAAACAAGATTATTTACATGGCATTGTTCTTATGCATTCCAAAATGTGGAGTAAGGCCCAAGCAAAAGAATTTGTAGAGTTGGACCCACCCTATCTCTCATGAGCTAGATTAAACACCAAAAGAAAAATAATTACAAGCTCATGGATAATGGGATGGTGGAATTGTAAGGTGGTGGAGTTGAGTAAAAGATATGCCCCCAACTCAACTTGGGCATTAAACAATATATCAATAACCAAATACAATATCAAGAGGCAAATACAATTTACAATGCATATGAGAGAAGAACCAAACCAAAAGGGTTTTATATGATGCTCAAATGCAAGGTGGCATGATGACATGAGCATGATATAATTATGATGCAACAATTATATGTATGAAGTAGCATTTATATAGACTAGGCCAGTAGCATTACAATTGTTAGACAATTGGGATGCTACAACTCTCCCCCACTAAACAAGAATCTCGCCCCGAGATTCCTAGGAAAAAGAAACAACACAAGGAGAGGCGGGTGTTCGAACGAAGGTGACCCTCACGTTTCCAAGTTGATGAACAACGGAATGGTGCGGACACTACACCTTACAAAACTTGCTAGACTTGTTGCGAGTCTTGCGTTTTGCTTCAAGAACAACGGATAGAAGAGTTGAAGGATTGTCGTGAGACAAGAAGGATAGGATGAACATAGCTCCGGTTTTCTCAAGAAACATGATAAAGGAATAGAACCACTTGAGAAAGGAAGGACAAGATGATGTATCATGGATAAAGAAAGACACACCGTTAAGATTACAGATTTACTGATACGAGAGAGGATGAATCTTTATGTCGCCGGAAGGAAAAGAGCTAGATTGGAGAGGTTTTGACCCACTATGACAATAGCATCGTATCTTCCCTCGGATTGGAGAAATGAAGGTCGGAAACAATATTGCCTTCAAACAATAGAGTCCCTTGATATGAACAGAAAGATCTAGTTAGACAACGTCGGATTAGATTCTTCTTGCGCCGGTAAGAACCCAAGGATCACGCAACTGAGGTGCGCGGATATAACTTCTCAAGACGGATGTGAAGCCAGATCATGGTGGAATCCCGAGAAGCCAAGAATGTGGATGATCTAGAGTTTATTGTAGAGATACTTATTGCTTTCTTTAGCCTTGAGGCTAACGCAAAAGATTTGCGGCTGATGGCATCAACCATAATTGGTTTTCCCACAGGAAAAGAATTGATGAAACAAAGGGAGAGATAGTTTCCTTCATCTTGTTTGGGGATGTCAAGCGCCGGTAGAAAGACGAGGATAGAAAAGAGTTTGCGTTTGTTTCCACCAGATAATTGAGGATTTTGCTCCGTGTAGAAAGGGCGAGATAACCAACAAGAGATTATTGATTACCTTCTTCGAGAGAGCACTCCGGAAAAACAAAGACGGAAGTAAAAGTATCGAGGGATAAAGGCCACTTCTAACTTCCGTGGAATGAGTGAAATCACATTAATTCACCAATTCAATGTACAAGAGCGAATGATAAGAGTAGTGGTATGGTAGCTACTCCATCCCGCACTCAAAGCATTACTCCGCACATGAATAAGAAAATCATGCAACCCAACTACCGAAACAGACTGAAGGTGTTGGCAAAAACTCATAGAACTTCGTTAGAAAACAAGGATAGATGCAAACGATTCGCCAGATTCATAGATAGATAAAGATGATGATGTTGTCGTCATGTCGGAAGTACCAAGCCACCGGAAAGATATAAAGGAAGATCATGGAGACAACTGCAAAATTTCACAGATATAGAAAAAGATAGCACCACTTGAACAGAAGGAATACAAGATCTGGAAGGTCTTCATGGCCTCCGGTGGATTGAGCATAGACGGTAGAGCGAGAGGGTTTCAAGAGATTACTTAACGAGATTGAGGTGAAAGAACTCCATGTTCTTCTTGAAATGATTGAGAGAGATTTAGCAGCCTTGAGGAAATCTTCAGCGGAACGACGATGATAACTTGCCAACAAGGAACAACTCCGGATTGGTTGAAGATGGAGGATGGAATTAACAATGGACTTGTTGATTCCAGAGTTGAAGTAATGTATTTAGAAGAAGGACGTGGTCGAGATATGTGACTTCAAAAAGTCAGAATTCTCACTTTGAGACTTTGCACACAGGCAGTGCTCACGAAGCTCGAGAGAAAAAGACACAGATGATCTTCCATGTTCTTCCATAGATATCGAATAGGCAAGCATATTAACAACATATACCACCATGGATTAACAAGATATTCCCAGAATACCAAGTTCAAAAGGCGAGAGAAACGAACAAATGCTCGAACACTTCCTGAGCTCAACGCTCTTAGAAAGATCACTATTAAGAGCACGGGTTCGTGTTGAAGAAGATGCACTGGAAGAATAGATTACCTGGTCCTTCGGAAGAGAACAGGAAATGTCACCTGGTTCACATTGTCGATCGGAGCACCGGTTACAAAGATAAAGAGATCTTGGATAAGAACCGATGATAGCTCATACCTTAAGCAAAGCTATCGGAGACAAAAAGATGCAATTCCCTCGTATCCAGGAGAATTGTGCAGATATGGGGTTCAAAAGGATGTGCAGCATGATGGACAGATGATAGACCGCCGTAGTGCCTTGAGAAACTCCGGATTGCCAAAGATACTTGAATATGCATAGATATGATCACGGTGTACTGAAAATCACAGGAGATAACCGTCACCATTAGAGGATAGAGTTGATAGCATTTTTCCATATTCCAATTGACACTTATCATGAGTGGAATATAGCTATGCCGAGAGCCAAATTACAATCACCAGCATCGGATCGACACATGTTATGTAATTAGCCCAAGAGAATTGGGGATGAAAAGAAACTCCAGGGTTAAGCGCCGGTGACAAAAGAATGAGTTAGCATGGACATGCTGATAAAAGGGAGATAGATAATGTTTCACTCACGACTGAAAAGAAGTGTGGAAACACAGATGTATCAAAGAAAATTTTTCCGCATTTTTCGGCATTAAAATACCAATAGATGCGCAAAAACACTTATCAGGTAGAGATTAGCAACAGATGCTTGCACGGAATGTGGAGTTGCTGGAAAGAAGGACACCCTTAAGAAGATGGCACCGGTTAACAAGGAGTCAGATAGATCGCGCCGATTTGCAAAAGCTTGTCGGTATGGAATGTACCAACAGTTGATAACCAAAGGCAGATTGTGATAACAACTTGGATGCAACAGGTAGACAAGGAATTACACACACACACACACACACACACACAACCTATTGTACTACGGAAACCCAGAACACGTGAATCCTAGTTTGAACTTTTAAGAAGAGGATTGAAAACGTTACACTTCCTTACCAGAAAAGGGTGGTGGGTGGGTAAGAAGAAAAGTGGAAGCGGTCCTACTCTCGCGTTTTGTTTTTCCCTAATATACATAGCTACCAAAAATATTTGCTAGACTGATAACGACCATTTGGCTGAGACCCTGAAGGGCGGGATGGCTCTGATACCAATTGTAACTACCTCGGTGAATTACGCTCCTAGTTACAAGCCTGGACGAGCGGAAATGGTTGAAATAGTACGGTGGGGCCCAAATGCCACTCACAGGTAGAGCTTTCGGCCGTCCCAACCATTTCCAAACATCGGGACAAGAACGGGCGGCGTAATCGGCAGGCGAAGGGATCAACTACATACACAAATGAGTATGTATGCAAGCCACCATACAATAGTACATCAGAGCCATTCCATCTAAAAAGAAAGGAAATATAGCAATGCCATACGGCAAGATTCAAATGTCCTAGATAGATATAATAGTTTAGGATATCTCCTCATACATCACACATCAGAGTATCAGGCGGAAGCGGCAAACAAGATCCGAGTACGGATAAGAAGCAAATTGGCATAAGATGCCCATTAAAATAAAAACATCCCGCCCACAGATCTCACGGATCCCCGTTCCCGGAATCTCTACACCGAACGATCGTTGCCCACATCATCCGCCTCCTCCACCCAGTATCCATCTTGTGAGTGTACCTGTTCATCTGAATCAAATAATTTATCGTGTGAGACCCTAGGGGTACTCATCAAGTCTTTATGCCTCTAAAGGGGACACAACCAGGGGTGACGCAATTGCAGCAAAAGATAAACCCTAACAATTCTATAGATACTCGCTAACCATCCGCCTAACCAAAGATAGACGGATGTCCGTGAATTAAATGACAACAGTTGTAGCAGTAATATCATCAGATCCATCCTCCTCCTCGCTTACCAACGAGGAAGCGGACGAACAACCCCCCATCCGTTGGCAGTTTTATTATCCATTCCATGAGTGTTGCACTATTTACTAGTCAGTTACTTAGTCAAATTAAAAGCGGTACTTTAGTTATGCTTGTCTATGATCGAGAAACTGTGCTCCAAGTCGTCCATAACCGCGGACATGGCTTTCAGAAAGTTTTACCCTGCAGGGGTGCACAAATAGCAACACACACTCGATCAACCTCGGAAAACCAAATCAAAACCCAACGAGGCCTTCATGACAAAGCAATCACAGGATTCAGAAATATTTCAGGGGGCCACCCCATTGAGTACACCCGCAACGAAGTTAGCTGACTCCGAGACGGACTCAAGGTTTGCGTCAATGGCTGTAAACGACTGGGAACCCGAAAATGTGACTGGGCTTGTCGATACCGCGAAAACACTCCGCTTACCTAAACAGTACAGGTGCTCCTCGCACAATCGTAATAAAGCAGTAAAACATGGCATAAGTACATGATAGTAAATAAAACCTCAAACTAGTTTGTGGCCCCAAGAAATAAGAATGAATCAAGCTCTGGCTCAGGGGGGTCCCATAAGCCTCCCGGATGTGGATAGCGCGAATATTCAAGGAACAGGTTTCAAGTACTCGGGGTCCTACGGGACACAAGTGAGCAGGAAAAACCAAATAGCAGATATTGCTCACCGGTGCCACTTTCATTAGTTATCCCATTACTACTCCGGTTAAGTTGTTTAGGTACCTCGTTATCCATCAGACACTCACATACCCTACACATGCTGTTCTACGACTCGCATGGCTCAAACAACTCCTGTAGTAATGTCTCATGGGATGGAGGAACAAGCTTCGGTGGGGTTTAAAAGTAAAGGCTATGCAATACTTGGGATTCAGTTTAATGCAATCGCGACTCAATGATGCAAGAATAAGATAGAGGCAATAGGTACTAAATGTATGCAAGCATGTGGTAGTGCTTGCCTGGCAGCTCAGTTGAAGCGAGAGAAGGATCTGGGTAGTGCTCCTGGGTTTCTTGATATATCCCCTGCTCAGCGTCTATTCGAAGAAGAACCAAACAAACAAGGGCCAACATAAATAGAGTGCACAAGCATATGAATAAGATGCGACAAGCAAACAATCATGCCATGATGAATGATGCACAATTTGCATGGCAATAATGTAGCATGGCATGGGTGAGGTGTGGGGTACAAGAATAAGGCATTTTATGGAGTTTTAGTCACATTTTATACTCAAATAAGTTGTTGTATACATTATATTTATATGATGCATGCTGCAAAACAGAACATGGACTGCATAAACAGAAAGGTCTCGTCGAGCTGGTCATTTTAGACATATCATTTGTTAAATTTGGAGTTGTAAGTCAAAAGTTATTAATTAATTAAGAAAAGGGCATTTTATTGTAATTTTAATCAACTTGGAAATTTAAAGTGTTCAAATAATATTTTGGAGGGCATATTTGAAATCCTCACATTTTTCTGATCCAAAAACATGTATTATTTGTATTAATTGGGTTTGTATTTTAGAAGTTATTTTAAAACAGATTTAAAATTTGAATTTGAATTAAATTTGAAAAGGTTTGAATTAAACAGATATTCAGAAAAGCTTTTGTTACACGCACAGAACATAGCCACAGCCAATGACCAGTGGGGCCATGCTGACTGGGCGTCCACGCGCGCAGGAAAAACGTTTTACACCGCGGCCTGCTCTAGACTCAAAGAATGACAGGTGGGACCCGCTGGCTCGCAGACCCACTTGACAGAGAGATGCTGCGGGCTGACCACGTGGCTCAGGGGGGACTGCGGGTTGAGGGTTCGAAACTGCGGGAGCCTTTTTGCAAAAACGCCACGGGGCAGACATGTGGGCCTAGAGGATCGCGGGTGGAGGAAACAAAAAGGTTGGGGGGGCTTTCTGTAAAACGGCGCCGCGCACTGTGGATCTTCTCTGCGTGTGACGGGGAAAACAGCGCGCAGCGCAGAGCGGAGGGGGGATTCGAACGCGGGACCTGGGCGTGCGCGCGGGCGCGGCTACCGCTGGGCTAGGACGGGGTTGATGTCAAAAGGTTGGACGGGGCCTAGTTAAGGGGCTACGCATAGCGCGAGCGTGCAGACGGCAGCAAGCGGCGGTGCACCGAAGGCGTTCGACCAAACGAACCACGGATCTAGACGACGGTGGCGAGGCGGAGCATGTCAGCGAGGTCGAGGCGCTCATCGGGAGTGGGTCGGTGGGGTCGGATCGGGCGGGGAGGTACTGGAGCGGTGAGGACGCAGGCGCTCCCCGAAGCTAGGGTTTCCGTCGGAGCGGCGTCGGCCTGGGGTCCCTGGTGCTTCTCCTGCTCGGCTCCGTGTACAGGGGCGTCGCTGGGGCTCGGCTCGACCTTCCTCGACACCTGGACGCCGCGCCCGCCGCCTGGTACGGTGTCGCCGAGAGGAGGCCGACGGTGGGGTCGTCGGCGGTAGACGGTGGTGGAGAGGGAGAAGGGAGGCGAGGGCAGGGCCCTGGGGTGGATCTGGCGAGGCAGAGAGGGGGAAAGGGAGTAGATAAGGACGGGGGAAAGGGAGGGTGCCGTGGGGGAGGGGAAGGTGGCGTCGGCCACCTTTTCATCACCTCCTCACGTGCATGGGTCGGCCAGGACAGGGCAGGGCAGGTGGGAGGCTTCTAGGTGGGGTCGACGTGAGGGCAAGGAGGCAGGGACAGGCTCGGGCTGGAGGGGCCCTATGGCATAGAGAGAAAAAGAGAGAGGGAGGAGTAGCCTCGGGTTAGAGCTAGGGTAGGAGGGGAGAGGGGTATGGCTCGGCTAGGGCTTGCTTGGGTGGGTAGCTAGGTGGCATGGTGGGGCCAGCTAGGTGAGAGAGAGAGAGAGGCCGAGAGAGGGGGTAGACTTAGGGTTTAGGTGAGAGGGGGATGTGAGGGTTAGGGTTAGATGGGGGTATGGTTAGATGGGTAGGTGATAGGGAGGATCTTAGCTAGAGGGTAAGAGAGAGAGTTAGATGGAGTGGTTCATGGTGGTGGTAGGGTTTAGAGGTAGAATAGAGAGAGGGAGGTTTTGGGTTTGGGCAAGATCCACATGACCAAGCTTGTGTGGAGGTGAGATGAGAGAGAGATGAGGAGAAGAGAGATATAGATAGAGAGAGGTTTACTCAAAAACCAAATAAAATCCAAATGACAAGCAAAAGGTGGTACTTGCATGGGCCATGCATAAATAATTAATACCATGCTTATTTTGTGAAACAAGATTATTTACATGGCATTGTTCTTATGCATTCCAAAATGTGGAGTAAGTCCCAAGCAAAAGAATTTGTAGAGTTGGACCCACCCTATCTCTCATGAGCTAGATTAAACACCAAAAGAAAAATAATTACAAGCTCATGGATAATGGGATGGTGGAATTGTAAGGTGGTGAAAGAAAGGTGGTGGAGTTGAGTAAAAGATATGCCCCCAACTCAACTTGGGCATTAAAACAATATATCAATAACCAAATACAATATCAAGAGGCAAATACAATTTACAATGCATATGAGAGAAGAACCAAATCAAAAGGGTTTTATATGATGCTCAAATGTAAGGTGGCATGATGACATGAGCATGATATAATTATGATGCAACAATTATATGTATGAAGTAGCATTTATATAGACTAGGCCAGTAGCATTACAATTGTTAGATAATTGGGATGCTACACCTTGGATACAGTCCCCTTCACAAAGGTTATAAATGTCTAAATCGTAGTACGGGTCGCATCTATATCTCTCGCGATGTTGTTTTCGATGAGAAAGTTTTCCCTTTTTCCACCCCGGGTGTTGTGGTAGATGTCGCGCCTCTTCGTCCAGTTTCTTTTCCTTCGGATGAACCAGCTATTCAGAATACTAATACGCGCAATTATGACACTTCCATGTTGCATGTTGATGCTCCTTTTATTGTTTCTTCTGTCCCTATGCAGGTGTCTCGCGTGCCTACGGCGCCGCTCGATGTCCCGGTTGCACCTGCGATCGACGTGCATGTGCATGTCACGCAGCCCGAGGTGGCCTCCACCGTGGCTCCGGGCTCCCGGTGTGACGAGCCGTCCTGCTCGCCCCGCGTTCCTCCGGTTGAGCGAGACTCCCTGCCTCCCGCGCCCACAGATGGGCCTCCTTCGACGCCTTCGCCTGGCCTAGCTACTCCACGGGCTGGGTCGCTGCTGCTTCTGCCCCCGCCGGGATCGCCGCCATCTCCCGACTCGACCGACGGGCCCTCTCCTGCTACTGGCCTATCACCTGACTCGCCTTCGGCGCCTCGACCTCGACAGCGTAATAATATTCTTCGTCCAAGGCAGTTCAAGGATGGTACTGTGCGCTATGATCCCTATCGTCGACGTGCTTTTCTCACTACTCTTGCGTCCCACCGCACAACTTTGTCTGAACCAGCCTGGCGCTCTGCCATGGAAGATGAATTTGATGCCCTGCAGCGCAACCAGACGTGGGTTTTGGTGCCTCGTCCTCCTGGAACTAATGTTTTTGGCAGCAGGTGGATCTTTAAAACCAAATATCGTCCTGATGGTACAATTGACAAGCATAAGGCCCGTCTTGTGGCACGAGGATTCACTCAGCAGTATGGTATTGACTATCACGATACTTTTGGTCCCGTTGTTAATCCTGTCACAGTTTGTCTGGTGCTCTCTTTGGCTGTCTCACGTGGCTGGTGTCTTCGTCAGATTGATGTTAGCAACGCCTTTCTTCACGGTTTCCTTCAGGAGGAAGTTTATATGCAGCAACCTCTAGGGTTTGAGGATTCTCGTCACCCTCAGCATGTCTGTAAACTGCAGCGTGCTCTCTATGGTCTTAAGCAGTCTTCGCGTGCCTGGTATGCTCGATTGAGTGAACGGTTGCATTAACTTGGTTTCACCTCCAGTAAAGCCGATACCTCCTTATTCATCTTTGATCATAAGGGTATCAGTGTGTAGCATCCCAATTGTCTAACATTTGTAATGCTACTTGGTTTAGTAATATAATGAGTACTTCCTACATATAATTGTTGCATCATCATGTTATCATGCTCATGTCATCATGCCACCTTGCATTTGAGCATCATACAAAACCCTTGTTGTGTTGGTTCTTATCTCATATGCATTATTAATTGTATTTGCCTCTTGATATTGTATTTGGTTCTTGATATATTGTTAAATGCCCAAGTTGAGTTGGGGGCATATCTTTTATTGACTCCACCACCCTTTCTTTCACCACTTTACAATTCCACCATCCCATTCTCCATGAGCTTGTAATTATTTTTCTTTTGGAGTTTAAACAAGCTCATGAGAGATAGGGTGGGTCCAACTCTACAAGTCCTTTTGCTTGACCCTTACTCCAACTTTGGAGGATGCAAATAAATAAATGCCATGAAATATTATTTTGTAGTCACAAGATAAAATCTAGCATTTAATGCATTTGCATGGGCCATGCAACCCTCACCAACTTTGGTCATCTTTTGGTTCTTTTTGAATTCTTGAGGGGTTCATCTTTTTCTCTATCCCTTATTTTGGGCTTGATCTATTTTGATCTTGCTTAAACCTCATCACCACCTTAATCTACCCCATCACCACCTTTTCTTCTTTTCTCTTTTTGGCCATCTTGTTTGAGCTTGTGTTGATCATGCTTGATCTAGTCAAGGCACCACTCCATCTGTCTCTCTCTCTTACCCTCTAGCTAAGATCCTACCCTATCACTATACCCCCCATCTAACCCTAACCCTCACATCCCCCTCTCACCTAAACCCTAAGTCCACCCCTCTCTAGCTAACCCTAGCTCGACCCCACATGATCCACCCTTCCTCTCGGCCTCTCCTCTCTCTTCCATGTATGCCCCACAAGGCTACCCTCTCCCTGGCCCCACACTCCCTCTACTCTCTTCTCTCTCTCCACTCCAACCTATCTAAACCCTAGCCAAACCCGAGCCACCCTCCTCCCCTTTGCATAAAGGTGGTACCCCCCATGTGCCTCTACCCTCTCCTCCCTTATCCCCCCAACCACCCAGCTCGCCACCACCCCAGATCCACCAGGAGACCCCCACGTCCTCCCCATCCTTCTTTCTTCTTCCCTCTACCCACCATGATCACCACCATGTCCCCAAACCCTAACCTCGGCCTCCTCTCCCTCTAGTCGATCCCGAGCACGCCAGGCTGTACAAGGAGCATCAGGAGCGCCCCCTGCTTCCTCCTCGACGACTAGGACCGCTGGAAACCGCCGGACCTCGCCGGAGCAGCCTGACGCCGCCGTGCACCGCCCAGATCAGGAGCTCCAGGGCCCCAGCCGCGCGCCAGATCGTGACCGCCCCGAGCACCTCCGACCGCACCAACACCCTCCTGGTGAGCCCCTCTACCCCCCAGACAAGGTCCCCACCCCTCTCTTGCTTCGTAGCGCCGGCGCCGCCCGTCGAACACCCTGCGTGCGTCGCCGCGCGCCGCGCTCTGGCGACAGCAGCAGCGGCTGCAGTTCTGCCCGCCTGTTCCTTGCCTTCCCCCGCGCGCTGCAGCCCTCCTCCGTGCTAGCTCCCTGTAGGAATGTTGTAGCCTGTGAATCTGTCTGCGTTTTTCGTTTTTAGGTCGTTGCGTTTAGTCCGGCGTAGGCGTCGCCATCATCGTCCAAAGCTCCGGCCAGATCCACCGCCGCAGCACCGCGTCCAGCAGCAGACAGCAGCAGCCGATGCCGGATTGCAAAGAGACCCCTGGGGTTTTTCCCGCCTAAACCCGCACCCCACCGACCCCACCTGACAGCGCCTGCGGGAACTTTGCAAAAAGGGTCCTCGGCTTCCGCTATTTCCCACCCGCGCGCCCTGGATCGCACACGTGTCACGCCTCGGCTGGCGACGCGTGCGTGCGTGGCCCGCTCTGCCCTGGCCCGCCTGTCATTCGTAGTGACTAACCAGAGCCCCGGTGTGAAAAGTTTCTGTGCGCGCGTGTCAACCCAGTCAGCGCCGACCCCACCTGTCACTGGCTGGGGGTAGATTCTGGCAGAGTACCAAAAGTCCAGGAGCTTTTCTTTTTCCAAATTCAAATCTTTCAAATTCAAATTCATTTTTTTTCAAATCTGTTTAAACATGAATCAGTACATAACTTTCAAATGGTTCAGTTTTTGAATTCAAACTTAATATGAAAAATGTTTTATTTTTGAATATGAATTCAAATCTTTAATCAAATATTTTCAGAATTAATTTAAATAGTCAACCTTTGACTTTGACCCCATTCAATAATTTTGTCTTTTAAATAAATTTAAATTCATAATTTCAAATAATACAAATAATATATGAATTTGAATCAGAAAAATGTGAGGAATTCAAATATGCTATCCACAATATCAATTGAGCACTTTATTTTCTAAGTTGAATAAAATTACAATAAATGCCATTTACCTTAAATAATTAATAACTTTAGTTCTATAACTCCAAATTAAACAAATGATATGTCTAAAATGATCAGCTCGACGAGACCTTTCTGTTTATGCTATCCATGACTTAAATTGCAGCATGCATCATATAAATATATAGCATACAGCAACTAATATGACAATAAATTATGGCCAAAACTCAATAAAATGACTTATTCTTGTATTCCACACCTCACCCATGCCATGCTACTTTATTGCATGCAAATTGTGCATCATTCATCCTAGCATGATTGTTTGCTTGTCGCATTTTATTCATATGCTTGTGCACTTTATTTATGTTAGCGCTTGTTTGTTTGGTTCTTCTTCGAATAGACACTGAGCAGGGGATATATCAAGAGAACCAGGAGCACTACCCAGATCCTTCTCTCGCTTCAACTGAGTTGCCAGGCAAGCACTACCACATGCTTGCATACATTTAGTACCTATTGCCTCTATCTTATTCTTGCATCATTGAGTCGCGATTGCATTAAACTGAATCCCAAGTATTGCATAGCCTTTACTTTTAAACCCCACCAAGCTTGTTCCTCCATCCCATGAGCCATTACTACAGGAGTTGTTTGAGCCATGCGAGTCGTAGAACAGCATGTGTAGGGTATGTGAGAGTCTGATGGATAACGAGGTACCTAAGCAACTTAACCTGAGTAGTAATGGGATAACTAATGAAAGTGGCACCGGTGGGCAATATCTGCTATTTGGTTTTTCCTGCTCACTTGTGTCCCGTAGGACCCCGAGTACTTGAAACCTGTTCCTTGAATATTCACGCTATCCACATCCGGGAGGCTTATGGGACCCCCCTGAGCCAGAGCTTGATTCATTCTTATTTCTTGGGGCCACAAACTAGTTTGAGGTTTTATTACTATCATGTACTTATGCCATGCTTTAATGCTTAATTACGATTGTGCGAGGAGCACCTGTACTGTTTAGATAAGCGGAGTGTTTTCGCGGTATCGACAATCCCAGTTTTGGGTTCCCAGTCGTTTACAGCCACTGGCGCAAACCTTGGGTCCGTCTCGGAGTCAGCTGGCTTCGTTGCGGGTGTACTCAATGGGGTGCCCCCCTGAAATATTTCTGAATCCTGTGATTGCTTTGTCGTGAAGGCCTCGTTGGGTTTTGATTTGGTTTTTCCGAGGTTGATCGAGTGTGTGTTGCTATTTGTGCACCCCTGCAGGGTAAAACTTTCTGAAAGCCGTGTCCGCGGTTATGGACGACTTGGAGCACAGTTTCTCGATCATAGACAAGCATAACTAAAGTACCGCTTTTAATTTGACTATGTAACTGACTAGTAAATAGTGCAACACTCATGGAATGGATAATAAAACTGCCAACGGATGGGGGGTTGTTCGTCCGCTTCCTCGTTGGTAAGCGAGAAGGAGGATGGATCTGATGATATTACTGTTATAACTGTGGTCATTAATTTACGGACATCCGTCTATTTTTGGTTAGGCGGATGGTTAGCGAGTTTCTATAGAACTGTTAGGGTTTATTTTTTTGCTGCAATTGCGTCACCCCAGGTTGTGTCCCCTTTAGAGGCATAAAGACTTGCTGAGTACCCCTAGGGTCTCACATGATAAATTATTTGATTCAGATGAACAGGTACACTCACAAGATGGATACTGGGTGGAGGAGGCTGATGATGTGGGCAACGATCGTTCGGTGTAGAGATTCCGGGAACGGGGATCCGTGAGATCTGTGGCGGGATGTGCTTATTTATGGGGCATCTTATGCCGATTTGCTTCTTATCCGTACTCGGATCTTGTTTGCCGCTTCCGCCTGATACTCTGATGTGTGATGTATGAGGAGATATCCTAAACTATTATATCTATCTAGGTCATTTGAATCTTGCCGTATGGCGTTGCTATATTTCCTTTCTTTTTAGATGGAATGGCTCTGATGTACTATTGTATGGTGGCTTGCATACATACTCATTTGTGTATGTAGTTGATCCCTTCGCCTGCCGATTACGCCGCCCGTACTTGTCCCGATGATTGGAAATGGTTGGGACGGCCGAAAGGTCTACCTGTGAGTGGCATTTGGGCCCCACCGTACTATTTCAACCATTTCCGCTCACCCAGGCTTGTATCTAGGAGCGTAATTCACCGAGGTAGTTACAGTTGGTATCAGAGCCATCCCGCCCTTCAGGGTCTCAGCCAAATGGTCGTTGTCAGTCTAGCAAATATTTTTGGTAGTTATGTATACTAGGGAAAAACAAAACGCGAGAGTAGGACTGCTTCCACTTTTCTTCTTACCCACCCACCCACCCTTTTCTGGTAAGGAAGTGTAACGTTTTCAATCCTCTCCTTAAAATTCAAACTAGGATTCACGTGTTCTGGGTTTCCGTAGTACCATAGGTTGTGTGTGTGTGTGTAATTCCTTGTCTATCTGTTGCATCCAAGTTGTTATCTAATCAGCCTTTGGTTATCAACTGTTGGTACATTCCATACCGACAGGCTTTTGCAAACCGACGCGATCTGTCTTACTCTTTGTTATCCGACGTTATCTTGTTTGGGGTGTTCGTTTCTGTAGTTACCAATCTTTAGGTTCAACGTGAGAAGAAGGGGTTAGGATATGTGTTCCACTTATTCATGTGCGGAGTAATGATTTGAGTGCGGGATGGAGTCGCGACCATACCACTACTCTTATCATTCGCTTTTGTATATTGAATTGGTAGAGTCACTAATCTTGATTCGTTAAGTAATTTTGCGCATCTATTGGTATTTTAATGCCGAAATTTGTGGAAAATTTTTCTTTGATATATTTGTGTACCACACTCCTTTTCAGTCGTGTGCGATATGCTTAATATCTTCTAGGTGCTTTGAACTTTGTTGATATTTTAATATCATCTTAGTAAATTGTATCCTTTAATCTTGGTTAATTCCATCTTGGTACTATTTTGGATTATTATTATTCTCCATTATAGTACTGACTTGTGTTTTATATCAATCACAGGATGGCTCCACCACGCCGTTCTGATGAGGACATACCACCTGAACTGGGTTCCACGTTGTCAAACATCGCCAATGCCTTGGCAGCAATGCAGCAGAACCAGCAGCGTTTTGAGGAAAGTGTTCGGAGGAATGAGTTTGCTCCACTACCTCCACCTCCCAAGCGAGGAGACATCAAAAGCTTTCTGAAGTTCAACCCTCGCCAATTTGATGTTTCTAATCGACCACTTGATGCTGATGATTGGTTGCGTGAGATGTCAGGGCTACTGGAGACTGCTGATGTTCCTGAGCAAGAATGGGTAAAATGTGCTACTCACCTTCTGAAGGGAGATGCAGCTCTATGGTGGGAGAATTACCTGAAGGCAAACTGCATTGGTTTTCAGCCTACTTGGGAATAGTTCACTGGAGCATTCAAAGAGAAGTATCTGTCATAAATTGTCATGGAGAGGATGAAGGAAGCGTTTCTCAACCTCAAGCAGGGAAATGATAATGTCAATACCTACATCAGGAACTTCATGAATCTTTCTCGTTATGGTGGCGATGAGATATCTGATGACAAGAAGAAGCAAAAGAGGTTCCGGCAAGGGCTCAATGCATCGATTAAATATGCAATCACACATGCAAGGCCGACGTCTTTCCTGGAACTTCAGCATACAGCTCTGCAGGAGGAAGCAAGTAGGCAAGTGTTTGAGGAGTCAAAGAAACACAACCGTGATGCACCAAGCTCTTCAGCTATGTCAGCTCCTTCTAAGCGGCGTGTCTGGGTTCCTAACACCCCACCGTCGCTCCCGGCTTCACCAAGACCTTCAAGCTTCGCGGCAAGGCCACCAAACTTCATCACTGCTGCTCCCAAGGGCTACAACCACCACTACCCTGGAGCGCCTGGCGGAGTCCCTGGCTACGTTGCTCCACGTCCACCTGGTGCTTGTTACATATGTGGAGAATCTGGGCATCAAAACTGGAACTGTCCGATGAAAAACAAAGCTCTTCCTCCACCACCGCCAAGATCTGCGGCAAGCTCTCCTTTGGTTCGTGCACCACCACCTCGGGCTCTCAACATCAACACCAAGCCCGGGTCTACTGTTGCTCGTGCCAACTGTGTCAACGCCGCTCAAGCTGAGCATGCACCTGGAGTTGTGATGGGTATGCTTCCCGTTAACTCAGTCCCTGCATGAGTTTTGTTTGATTTTGGTGCATCGCATTCTTTTGTTTCTATCAAGTTTGCTTATGAGAATGGGTTAGCGTTGGTTCCTCTCCTCAAGCGGTTAATGGTCCTTTCTCCTGGAGCAAATATGGCAGCTTCTAAAATCAGCCATGGCAACCAAGTTGAGATTGGTGGCTCTTCGTTCTCGGCATCCTTAATTGTTCTGGGCAATTCTGACATTGATGTCATCTTGGGCATGGATTGGTTGACAGCAAATGCAGTTGTGATTGATTGTGCTGAACGCTCGGTTTCTCTAAAGATTCCTGAAGGCCATATAGTCTTTTCTCCAAGTCTGACTCCTGCTATCCAGCTTTTCTCTTTGGCGGCTCTGAATGATGATGCTATGGAAGCTATTCAGAGTGTTCCGGTGGTCTGTGAGTTCCCAGATGTCTTTCCTGAAGAGTTACCGGGTATGCATCCGGATCGTGAGGTTGAGTTTGTAATTGAGCTTGAACCTGGAACGGCTCCTATCTCCAAGCGGCCTTATAAAATGGGTCCTGCTGAGTTGGTTGAACTCAAACGTCAACTTGATGAACAAGAGAAGTTGGGTTTTATTCAACACAGTACTTCTTCTTGGGGTAGCCCAACAATCTTTGTGAAGAAGCGTGACAGGACTGATAGACTTTGTGTTGACTATCGGGCTCTCAATGCTAAAACCATCAAGAACAAATATCCCCTTCCGCGGATTAATGATCTCTTCGATCAGCTAGCTGGAGCTGTGGTGTTCTCTAAGCTTGACTTGAGAAGTGGTTATCACCAAATCAAGATTCGCAAGGAAGATGTTCCTAAAACAGCTTTCACCACCCGCTATGGCCTGTATGAGTACACGGTCATGTCTTTCGGTCTCACCAACGCACCTGCTACCTTCTCGAGGCTTATGAACTCGGTTTTCATGGAGTATCTTGATAAGTTCGTTGTGGTCTATCTGGATGACATCCTAGTCTATTCTAAGTCAAAGGAAGAGCATGAAGAACACCTTCGGTGTGTCCTAAACAAGCTTCGTGAGAACCGCTTGTATGCAAAATTCTCAAAGTGTGAGTTTTGGCTGCCTCAAGTAACCTATCTTGGTCATGTCATCTCTGCCAAGGGCATTGCAGTCAACCCGGAAACTGTGAAGACAATTGTTGAATGGCTTCCTCCTGTAAATGTCAAAGAAGTGCGGAGCTTCCTTGGTTTGGCTAGTTATTGCCGTCACTTCGTTCAGAACTTTTCGAAGATAGCGAAGCCTCTTACCGATCTCCTCAAGAAAGGCAAGAAATACCTTTGGACTCCTGCATGTCAAGCAAGCTTTGAGACACTCAAAGAGAAGCTCACTTCCACACCAGTCTTGGTTCCTCCGGACACATCTAAGCCTTTCCAGATATTCTGTGACGCCTCTTTGCAAGGATTGGGTGCGGTCCTTATGCAAGAAAAACAAGTGGTTGCTTATGCCTCTCGACAGTTGAAGACGCATGAGATCAACTATCCCACACATGACCTCGAGCTCGCAGCAGTTGTCTTTGCTTTGAAGCTATGGAGGCACTACTTGCTTGGCAACCGTTGTGAGATCTTTTCTGACCACAAGAGTTTGAAGTATATCTTCACTCAGCCTGATCTCAACCTTCGGCAGAGGAGATGGATTGAAGCAATCAATGATTTTGATTTGACCATCAACTACACACCGGGCAAAGCTAATGTCATGGCCGATGCTCTCAGCCGCAAAGCTTATGTCAACAACCTCATGATGGAAGAGCAGCAACCTCTTTTGTGCGAGGAATTCCGTCAGCTCAACCTGGAAATTGTGGAACAAGGGCATCTCCTGAACCTTCTGGCTACTCCTCTCTTGGAAGAGAAGATTCGCTCTCGTCAGCTTGGTGATCCGCACACCAGAAAGATCATCTCCAAACTTCAGCTTCCGAAGTATGAGTCCTTCCACGTCGATGATCAAGGCACGCTTTTCTTTGAACACCGGATGTTTGTTCCAAACTACCCGGGTTTGAGAGAGCAAGTTCTCAAGGAGGCGCATGATTCTGTTCTTTCTATCCATCCTGGCAGCACAAAGATGTACATGGACTTGAAAACACAATATTGGTGGCCGGGATTGAAACGATATTGTGCCAAGTATGTCTCGGAGTGTGATGTTTGCCGCAGAGTGAAAGCTGTCCATCAGAAACCTTTCGGTCTTCTACAACCATTGAAACCTCCGGAATGGAAATGGGAGAAAGTAGAGATGGACTTCATCACTGGTTTTCCAAGGTCGCAGAAGGGCAACAATGCAATCTTTGTTGTCATTGACAGGCTCTCTAAGGTGGATCATTTCTTCCCCGTCAAGGAAACAATTTCTGGGATTCAGTTGGCTGAGCTCTATATCAACAGAATTGTCTCTCTGTATAGGGTTCCGCTTGAGATCAGTTCAGACCGTGGGAGCATCTTCACTTCCAAGTTCTGGGAAAGTTTCCAAAATGCTTTGGGAACAAAGTTGAACTTCAGCACAGCTTACCACCCTCAGTCGCAAGGACAAGTTGAAAGGATCAATCAGATTCTGGAGGATATGCTTCGTGCTTGCGTCATATCTTTTGGCATGAAGTGGGAAGAATGCATTCCTTATGCTGAATTCTCTTACAACAACAGCTTCCAGAAAAGTCTGAAGATGGCACCATTTGAGGCTCTCTATGGTCGCAAGTGCAGAACTCCGATTGGTTGGTCGGGTGCAGGAGAAAGAATTTGGTTTGGCCCTGACATTGTAACTCAAGCGGAGGAGAAGGTGCATATCATCCTTGAGAATCTGAAGATTGCTCAAAGCCGCCAGAAGAGCAATTATGACAGGAAGCACATGGACATGGTGTATGTCCCTGGTGATCTCGTGTACCTTCGTGTCACTCCAATGAAAGGCACACACCGTTTTGGTATCAAAGGAAAGCTGGCTCCTAGATACATCGGTCCTTTCAAAATTCGTGGTAGAAGAGGAGAAGTTTCTTATGCCCTGGAGCTCCCAGAAAAACTCAAGGTTCATGATGTTTTCCACATCTCTCAACTCAAGAAGTGCTTCAAGGATCCCGGCAGGACTGTGGATCATGAGCTAATCAATCTCCAAGAAGACCTGTCTTATCAAGAACACCCCACAAAAATCCTCGAAGTCGCAGAAAGAAGGACTCGCAACAAGTCCATCAAGTTCTGCAAGGTGCAGTGGTCGCACCATTCCGTTGATGAAGCCACTTGGGAGCGTGAAGATGAACTCCGTGCCAACTATCCTACCCTCTTTGTGTCATCTTCTTCTTCCTAGAATCTCGGGGCGAGATTCCTGTTTAGTGGGGGAGAGTTGTAGCATCCCAATTGTCTAGCATTTGTAATGCTACTTGGTTTAGTAATATAATGAGTACTTCCTACATATAATTGTTGCATCATCATGTTATCATGCTCATGTCATCATGCCACCTTGCATTTGAGCATCATACAAAACCCTTGTTGTGTTGGTTCTTATCTCATATGCATTATTAATTGTATTTGCCTCTTGATATTGTATTTGGTTCTTGATATATTGTTAAATGCCCAAGTTGAGTTGGGGGCATATCTTTTATTGACTCCACCACCCTTTCTTTCACCACTTTACAATTCCACCATCCCATTCTCCATGAGCTTGTAATTATTTTTCTTTTGGAGTTTAAACAAGCTCATGAGAGATAGGGTGGGTCCAACTCTACAAGTCCTTTTGCTTGACCCTTACTCCAACTTTGGAGGATGCAAATAAATAAATGCCATGAAATATTATTTTGTAGTCACAAGATAAAATCTAGCATTTAATGCATTTGCATGGGCCATGCAACCCTCACCAACTTTGGTCATCTTTTGGTTCTTTTTGAATTCTTGAGGGGTTCATCTTTTTCTCTATCCCTTATTTTGGGCTTGATCTATTTTGATCTTGCTTAAACCTCATCACCACCTTAATCTACCCCATCACCACCTTTTCTTCTTTTCTCTTTTTGGCCATCTTGTTTGAGCTTGTGTTGATCATGCTTGATCTAGTCAAGGCACCACTCCATCTGTCTCTCTCTCTTACCCTCTAGCTAAGATCCTACCCTATCACTATACCCCCCATCTAACCCTAACCCTCACATCCCCCTCTCACTTAAACCCTAAGTCCACCCCTCTCTAGCTAACCCTAGCTCGACCCCACATGATCCACCCTCCCTCTCGGCCTCTCCTCTCTCTTCCATGTATGCCCCACAAGGCTACCCTCTCCCTGGCCCCACACTCCCTCTACTCTCTTCTCTCTCCACTCCAACCTATCTAAACCCTAGCCAAACCCGAGCCACCCTCCTCCCCTTTGCATAAAGGTGGTACCCCCCATGTGCCTCTACCCTCTCCTCCCTTATCCCCCCAACCACCCAGCTCGCCACCACCCCAGATCCACCAGGAGACCCCCAGGTCCTCCCCATCCTTGTTTCTTCTTCCCTCTACCCACCATGATCACCACCATGTCCCCAAACCCTAACCTCGGCCTCCTCTCCCTCTAGTCGATCCCGAGCACGCCAGGCTGTACAAGGAGCATCAGGAGCGCCCCCTGCTTCCTCCTCGACGACTAGGACCGCTGGAAACCGCCAGACCTCGCCGGAGCAGCCTGACGCCGCCGTGCACCGCCCAGATCAGGAGCTCCAGGGCCCCAGCCGCGCGCCAGATCGTGACCGCCCCGAGCACCTCCGACCGCACCAACACCCTCCTGGTGAGCCCCTCTACCCCCCAGACAAGGTCCCCACCCCTCTCTTGCTTCGTAGCGCCGGCGCCGCCCGTCGAACACCCTGCGTGCGTCGCCGCGTGCCATGCTCTGGCAACAGCAGCAGCGGCTGCAGTTCTGCCCGCCTGTTCCTTGCCTTCCCCCGCGCGCTGCAGCCCTCCTCCGTGCTAGCTCCCTGTAGGAATGTTGTAGCCTGTGAATCCGTCTGCGTTTTTCGTTTTTAGGTCGTTGCGTTTAGTCCGGCGTAGGCGTCGCCATCATCGTCCAAAGCTCCGGCCAGATCCACCGCCGCAGCACCGCGTCCAGCAGCAGACAGCAGCAGCCGATGCCGAATTGCAAAGAGACCCCTGGGGTTTTTCCCGCCTAAACCCGCAGCCCACCGACCCCACCTGACAGCGCCTGCGGGAACTTTGCAAAAAGGGTCCTCGGCTTCCACTGTTTCCCACCCGCGCGCCCTGGATTGCACACGTGTCACGCCTCGGCTGGCGACGCGTGCGTGCGTGGCCCGCTCTGTCCTGGCCCGCCTGTCATTCGCAGTGACTAACCAGAGCCCCGGTGTGAAAAGTTTCTGTGCGCGCGTGTCAACCCAGTCAGCGCCGACCCCACCTGTCACTGGCTGGGGGTAGATTCTGGCAGAGTACCAAAAGTCCAGGAGCTTTTCTTTTTCCAAATTCAAATCTTTCAAATTCAAATTCATTTTTTTTCAAATCTGTTTAAACATGAATCAGTACATAACTTTCAAATGGTTCAGTTTTTGAATTCAAACTTAATATGAAAAATGTTTTATTTTTGAATATGAATTCAAATCTTTAATCAAATATTTTCAGAATTAATTTAAATAGTCAACCTTTGACTTTGACCCCATTCAATAATTTTGTCTTTTAAATAAATTTAAATTCATAATTTCAAATAATACAAATAATATATGAATTTGAATCAGAAAAATGTGAGGAATTCAAATATGCTATCCACAATATCAATTGAGCACTTTATTTTCTAAGTTGAATAAAATTACAATAAATGCCATTTACCTTAAATAATTAATAACTTTAGTTCTATAACTCCAAATTAAACAAATGATATGTCTAAAATGATCAGCTCGACGAGACCTTTCTGTTTATGCTATCCATGACTTAAATTGCAGCATGCATCATATAAATATATAGCATACAGCAACTAATATGACAATAAATTGTGGCCAAAATCAATAAAATGACTTATTCTTGTATTCCACACCTCACCCATGCCATGCTACTTTATTGCATGCAAATTGTGCATCATTCATCCTGGCATGATTGTTTGCTTGTCGCATTTTATTCATATGCTTGTGCACTTTATTTATGTTAGCCCTTGTTTGTTTGGTTCTTCTTCGAATAGACACTGAGCAGGGGATATATCAAGAGAACCAGGAGCACTATCCAGATCCTTCTCTCACTTCAACTGAGTTGCCAGGCAAGCACTACCACATGCTTGCATACATTTAGTACCTATTGCATCTATCTTATTCTTGCATCATTGAGTCGCGATTGCATTAAACTGAATCCCAAGTATTGCATAGCCTTTACTTTTAAACCCCACCAAGCTTGTTCCTCCATCCCATGAGCCATTACTACAGGAGTTGTTTGAGCCATGCGAGTCGTAGAACAGCATGTGTAGGGTATGTGAGAGTCTGATGGATAACGAGGTACCTAAGCAACTTAACCTGAGTAGTAATGGGATAACTAATGAAAGTGGCACCGGTGGGCAATATCTGCTATTTGGTTTTTCCTGCTCACTTGTGTCCCGTAGGACCCCGAGTACTTGAAACCTGTTCCTTGAATATTCACGCTATCCACATCCGGGAGGCTTATGGGACCCCCCTGAGCCAGAGCTTGATTCATTCTTATTTCTTGGGGCCACAAACTAGTTTGAGGTTTTATTACTATCATGTACTTATGCCATGCTTTAATGCTTAATTACGATTGTGCGAGGAGCACCTGTACTGTTTAGATAAGCGGAGTGTTCTCGCGGTATCGACAATCCCAGTTTTGGGTTCCCAGTCGTTTACAGCCACTGGCGCAAACCTTGGGTCCGTCTCGGAGTCAGTTGGCTTCGTTGCGGGTGTACTCAATGGGGTGGCCCCCTGAAATATTTCTGAATCCTGTGATTGCTTTGTCGTGAAGGCCTCGTTGGGTTTTGATTTGGTTTTTCCGAGGTTGATCGAGTGTGTGTTGCTATTTGTGCACCCCTGCAGGGTAAAACTTTATGAAAGCCGTGTCCGCGGTTATGGACAACTTGGAGCACAGTTTCTCGATCATAGACAAGCATAACTAAAGTACCGCTTTTAATTTGACTATGTAACTGACTAGTAAATAGTGCAACACTCATGGAATGGATAATAAAGCTGCCAACGGATGGGGGGGTTGTTCGTCCGCTTCCTCGTTGGTAAGCGAGGAGGAGGATGGATCTGATGATATTACTGTTATAACTGTGGTCATTAATTTACGGACATCCGTCTATTTTTGGTTAGGCGGATAGTTAGCGAGTTTCTATAGAACTGTTAGGGTTTATTTTTTTGCTGCAATTGCGTCACCCCAGGTTGTGTCCCCTTTAGAGGCATAAAGACTTGCTGAGTACCCCTAGGGTCTCACACGATAAATTATTTGATTCAGATGAATAGGTACACTCACAAGATGGATACTGGGTGGAGGAGGCTGATGATGTGGGCAACGATCGTTCGGTGTAGATATTCCGGGAACGGGGATCCGTGAGATCTGTGGCGGGATGTGCTTATTTATGGGGCATATTATGCCGATTTGCTTCTTATCCGTACTCGGATCTTGTTTGCCGCTTCCGCCTGATACTCTGATGTGTGATGTATGAGGAGATATCCTAAACTATTATATCTATCTAGGTCATTTGAATCTTGCCGTATGGCGTTGCTATATTTCCTTTCTTTTTAGATGGAATGGCTCTGATGTACTATTGTATGGTGGCTTGCATACATACTCATTTGTGTATGTAGTTGATCCCTTCGCCTGCCGATTACGCCGCCCGTACTTGTCCCGATGATTGGAAATGGTTGGGACGGCCGAAAGGTCTACCTGTGAGTGGCATTTGGGCCCCACCGTACTATTTCAACCATTTCCGCTCACCCAGGCTTGTATCTAGGAGCGTAATTCACCGAGGTAGTTACACAGTGTTTATATGCTTGTCTATGTGGATGACATCGTCCTTGCTGGCTCTTCTTCTGCTGTCATCGATCGACTAGTTCAGACGCTCTCGGCCACCTTTCCTATTAAGGATATGGGCCGGTTGGAGTATTTCCTTGGCATTGAGGCGGCCTAAACTCCTGATGGCATGATTTTGACTTAGCATAAGTATGCTCTTGATTTGCTTCATCGGGCTAACATGGAGTCGTGTCGTGTTTCTACTATGCCCATGTCTACTACGGATAAATTGTCTCGCATTGATGGGTAATTGCTTAGTATTGATGATGCGTTCAAGTACCGAAGCATAGTTGGCGGCCTTCAGTATCTTACTTTGACAAGGCCAGATCTTTCGTTTGTTGTTAACAAGGTCTACCAGTTTCTCTCTCAACCTACCACTGTTCATTATGAAGCATTGAAGCGGATTTTGCGGTATGTCAGAGGAACTGCATCCACTGGTTTGAGAATTCAGCGTGCTCCTTCTACAGTTCTCAACATATTTACTGATGCGGACTGGGCCGGCTGTTCTGATGATCGTCGTTCTACTAGGGGCTATGCGATCTACCTTGGTCCCAATCTGATTTCCTGGAGCTCTCGCAAGCAGCCTACTGTCTCTCGTTCCAGCACCGAGGCTGAGTATAAAGCTTTGGCAAATGGCACTTCTGAAGCAACTTGGATCCAGTCTGTTCTCCAGGAACTCGGTGTATATCAGTCTTCACCTCCCGTGTTATGGTGCGATAATCTTGGTGCAACTTATCTCTCGGCCAATCCTGTGTTTCATGCTCGGACGAAGCATATCGAGATCGATTTTCATTTTGTGCGTGAGAAAGTTGCTCAAGGCGCTCTTCATGTTCGGTTCATCTCGTCAGGCGATCATATTGCCGACATCTTCACCAAACCATGTACTCAGCTAGTACTCCGTAGGTTTCGGTCCAATCTCAACCTTGTTCACGACGATTTAAATTGAGGGGGAGTATTAGACGTAGTCGTTTAGGACTAGGAGTCCTGTACCGTGTCTGGTACAGGCTCGCGCCCAGGTCGGCGCCCCAGGTCGGTTCGGCCGGCCTCCGTGTTCTTGTCCAACACGTTGTACTCATGTTTGTCTGTCAATATAATGAACACCAGCCGGAGGGGTTAACCACGGCAATCAAATCTTTCTTCTAACTATTGGAAGGACCAGGTTAGCATCTACAAAAGGAGTTATATTCTATTGTAGATGGAAAGTTCTATTTAACTATCTTCATGCTTTGGAAGCAGATGAATGCAACGGAGTTGGCAGTTGCAGGAGGGAGACGGCCCATACTACGATAGTAGGCTTAGGTGTGAGTTGGACCTTTGGGCTCGGTTTCTTGTAAACACTGGCTGAGCTACATGCATGCCAATCTCAACCTTATTCACGACGGTTTAAATTGAGGGGGAGTATTAGACGTAGTCGTTTAGGACTAGGAGTCCTGTACCGTGTCTGGTACAGGCTCGGATCCAGGTCGGCGCCCCAGGTCGGTTCGGCCGGCCTCTGTGTTCTTGTCCAACACGTTGTACTCATGTTTGTCTGTCAATATAATGAACGCCAGCCGGAGGGGTTAACCACGGCGATCAAATATTTCTTCTAACTATTGGAAGGACCAGGTTAGCATCTACAAAAGGAGTTATATTCTATTGTAGATGGAAAATTCTATTTAACTATCTTCATGCTTTGGAAGCAGATGAATGCAACGGAGTTGACAGTTGCAGGAGGGAGACGACCCATACTGCGATAGTAGGCTTAGGTGTGAGTTGGACTTTTGGGCTCGGTTTCTTGTAAACACTGGCTGAGCTACATGCATGCCCCCCCCCCCCCCCTCAATATTTTTAAAAATCATTGAAAGATTTGTTTTGAACACCTAGAAAAAAAAGTAGTTTCATTTGACCACAAATATCTATATTTCTGTTTTTGCCCCCTGATATTGCTCCTCTTCAATCTGTCATGCGGCATTTAATGGATTATTCAGTGGCGGAGCTTTGAACAAAGAGGGGCCAAGCTAAAGGAGAGAAAATAATAATTTTGAGCTACTGCGCCATGTCTGTTGTCTTGCCCAAGTTGCATGGAATTTTTTTAGATAATGGGTATTTTTATTATCAAATCACTAACTAAGAATTTGTTTTTTTGTGCATATTTGACCTTTAGAAAAAACTAAATCCTCATCTAACCTCTTCGCTAAACTATTTTGGAATCTGATTCATGAAATTGATGTCATTAAATGGAGAAGAAATTTTGCATGTCGGCACCAATATGAAGCAACGAGGAAGCAACCTAGGGGTTCGGCGCTAAGTGATATGGCGCCGACCTCCTTTGGTCCCCTTTCCTATTGCTTCGTGTTTTGCCAAGGGGGCAGGTGAAGAATTAGTTTTGACTATGAGTTAGATCCGTCAAAGAAAATACAACTTCCTCTGATCCATATTAATAGCCTTAACCTGTTTAGATACAATGCATCTAGTCTAAATATTTAACTAAATATATTTGAGGCCATTAATATGTATCAGATAGTTTAGTATTATGGAAAGAAATGAAACTGCATATTCTAGTGTGCTATTTTGCTGAAACTGGAGAGAAATTGAAGATGAGCTTCTTTGATCCCAGTTGCTAAAAAGTGCTTGGATGCTGGTTTGTCTTTCCGAGCCTCCGTTTCTGAGCCGTCCGATGCGTTATGGAAGATAAGATCGCGCGTCGCGTCCGACCGGGTTTCACTTGATGTCCTGCCAAATTTCCACCTGGTCCACGTGTAGCTTCTTCTCCCTCTCTCCCCGCACCTCACATTCCCCATTCCTTTGCCCGCAAATTTGTGCTAGATTTCCGTCGGGATCTCGTCGGTGGAGGGCGATCTGGCGCGTGAGGGCGCCAAGCTCGTCGGCCGAGTGCCAGCGCATGTGAGAGCGCTGAGCTCGTCGGTCGACGAGATCGTCAGCGAGCGAGCCGCGCGGTATTGCGGCAAGATCTGTGGCGGAGTGTGAGATTCACGGTAGAGGGAGCCGACCTCGCGGCGGACAGCAGGCTGCGCACGAGAGAGCGGAAAACCAATCTGCACCTGTGGCAAGCGAGGTAGCCGGAGAAGACATGCGATGGAGGTCTATACATCACGTACTGTAGGTAACCGTCTGTCCAAATTTCCCATAATTTTAGTGATAACAACTTCAATTCATGGCCATTATCGTAGATTTGTCTCATGATAACATCATCGCTCAATTTTTTCTCCCTGATTCTCGTACTGGTGATTTCTCCATAGGAAGTAGCAATTAATTCCATATGTATTATTACGGTGCCCACCTGGTTGTGAAAAAAAAATCTTTGGTGAACATTTTCGATTGCATTGTGGTGGGCGTTCTCAATTTTTGTAATCGTTAATATGCTAGAACATGACATACCAGTTGGGTTGTACCATATGCACTTCATTTGCACGGTTATGAGTAGTGAACGAGAGTAGGGGTGCAATTTTTTGTTGTCCCTTATGATTCAGGGTATTTTTCCAAGTGGTTTTGATTAACATGCACATAGCTACAATGCATTATAGAGCATTAACACCAAACTTGTCTCCTTCCTTCCCCATCTCTCTGGGACTGAGCGTTGACCACCGGTGACCGGGCCGAACCCGAGCCTTCTCTGGCGGCTTTGCCGGTGGGAGATGGCGGAGGGGAGGTACTAGAGTAGATGCCCCCAATAGTTTTAGGTTTTCGGGATTTGTCAATAGTATGGAGTAGGGGTGCCTATCTTTCATGGCCAGATCGAGCACATCATATGGTTGTCCTTCTCCTCAGTGGTGCTCCAATGGATGGATCCGCCGGGGAGCTTCTCCTTCGCAGGGATCTCTGAAAATAAGATCAAGATTGCCCTCCCTTTGATCTAGTGGGTGGCTTTGCTGCTGCTTCTGTTCCTGGCCGTCCGTGGAAGCGAGGAGGCGAGGAAGGGAAACAAGGCTGGCGGTGGATCTGCAGGGTGGAGGGGTATTCCGTACTGACGATATGGCGCGACGCTGGGAGGTCGACCTCAGGTTCTTCCAGCATGCTTCGTGATGTGGATCCTCAAGGGGTGGGATGAAGAAAAATAAGTCTAATCTTCCTAGTAGGTGGTGCTTGGATGACTTGTTGTAGCTCATGTTGCAAGCATTATCTAAAGCTTTGTTTTTTCCTTGGGTTCAGTCTTGTATGAGAAAAGTTGGCTCTGATGTTTGTTAATCCTGGTGGTAGGTGGAAGTTTTTTCTTTGTCTTGTAATTGGTTTCTAGCGTACTTGGTTCGAGCTTTCATAAAAAGGCTGGGTTGTTTGGCCTTTTCCCCAAAATTAGATTTTTTATCATGCCTATCTTGGATACTTAGAATATAACTAAATTGTGTTTTGGGGTTTTATACGTTTTTACCATATCTAAGTTGCATACTAACTGTTAACTTAGTTGTTTATAGATCATGCCTAAGTTGTCTACTTGAGAATAATTAAGTTGCTTTTTGTGATGACTTTTTTTTATTATGGTTCAACATGCTTATTTAAGTAGCATACTATCTTTAACTTAGTTGTTTATACATCATGCCTAAGTTGTTTACTTGAGAATAATTAAGTTGCTTTTTGAGCTGGCTTTTTTTATTATGGTTCAACATGCTTTTTTACACCCTTGTTCTAATGGTAGCAGCTGGGAGATTTTATTAGAGATGGTCTTTTGGTTGGGATGTCAAAAGCAGAAGAATTTGTATCATCAAATTTGCTAAGGAATTTCCTAGGTGAGGTAATCCCACTTTTAGCTGCCGTTCAAACTTGTTTCTTTTGACCAGCTCCACCGTCAATAACTCAACAAGAATTGTGTCTTTGTAATGGTTAAGTTTGATATTGTTTCTATTTAGTTGCTTGTTCGTTATGTATAAGTTGTTACTTCAGCATTGTTAAGTTGCTTCTAAATTTAACCAAGTTGCTTTTAATTTTTTAATATTTGATACTGATTTTCATTTCTAGTTTCTTGTTCGTCATTGCTAACTTGTTCCATCAACATGCTTAAGTTGGTTATAAATTTAACTAATTTTCTTTTTAATGTTTTTAAAGTTTGAATGCTGATTTTCATTTTTAGTTGCTTGTTCATCCTGGTTAAGTTGTTCCTTCAACATACTTAAGTTGGTTCTATGTCCTGCTAAGTTGTACAAGCAATGTCAAGTTTATATTTTAATTTAATTGAATTACTTTTGAAGGGGTTCGTAGCATGGAAAACAAAAAATTTCTATCGCATACAAACAAACAAGCCAAGATCTATCTACTAGATTGTAGCAACGAGTCGATAGAATAACTTACCCTCGAAGATTCCAAAGCGGTTAACGAGAGCAGATTCTCGTGGGTGATGTAGTCGTACTCTTTCCGATCTCAAGATCGCGTAGACGATCCTTCCGGCGCTGCGTTCCGGCAGCGCTCCCGCAGTCGGTCACACGTTCGGTACTCGACGAAGACCTTCCTCTCCCTTGTTCCAGCAGGCAGCGGAGGTTGTAGCACTCTCCTCGTGATTCCGGCAGCACAACGGCGTGGTACCGGAAGTAGAGGGGAGATCCCGCAGGGCTTCGCCTTAAGCCGGAGCGAGTATGGTGGATTACGAGAGAGGGCTATTAGTGGTCTAGAGATTTAGACACACCAATTAGAAAGGCTCTAAACCGCAGGCTAAAGCAATTAGAAGCTCTAAACCAAAACGGCTCTAAACCGGAGATTAGATGTGGAAACTTGTGTGTCTCAAGGAGGAGCCCTGCCCCTCCTTTTATAGGTGGAGGGGCTGGCGCGCCAGGGAAGGGGAGGGGAGTCCCTCCCCAACTCGGCCAAGGCTGGGCGCCGGCTTGGAGGAGAGGAACTCCTCCTCCAAGTTGGTTTCAAACTCCTCTTGCTTGTTTCCCACAGTTTCCTGTTTCCCACAGTTTCCTGTTTTCCACAGTTTCCTGTTTTAGCCGTTTGACTTTCAAACTGGCAGTTTGACTTTCAAGTTTTGGAACAGCAAGAACACTTTAGTACATGATGCAATCATTCAATGACACATTCATGTACCCTCCCCCCCCGGAGTGCCGGACAATCTGGAACCTTCTAGAACATTCCCGATGAAAACACCGGAATCATTCCCGAACTCCGAAACGGGACTTTCCTTATATGAATCTTATTCTCCGGACCATTCCGGATCACCTCGTGATATCCCGGATCCCATCCGAGACTCCGAACAACATTCGGTCTCTTTCTCATAATACCATAACTACTCAAACAACGTCGAATCCTTAAGTGTGTCTCCCTACGGTTCGTGAATTATGCGGACATGATCGAGACACTTCTCCGATCAATAACCAATAGAGGAATCTGGAAATTCATATGGCTCCCACATATTTCTACGATTACTTTGCGATCGAGTGAACCACTTACATACGATACCAATTTCCCTTTGTCTCGTGATAGTTTACTTATCCGAGGTTATGATCGTCGGTATCTCTGCATACCTAGTTCAACCTCGTTACTGATAAGTACTCTTTTCTCGTTCCCGTGATATGTGATCCCTTGTGAGCCAGTCACATTCTTGCAAGCTAATTGGATGACATTTCACCGAGAGGGCCCAGAGTATATCTATCCGTCATATGGATGGACAAATCCCACTCTTGATCCATGTGTTTCAACCAATACTTTCCGAACACTCAATGCC
The DNA here is from genome assembly GCA_916181665.1 of Avena sativa. NCBI lineage: Eukaryota > Viridiplantae > Streptophyta > Magnoliopsida > Poales > Poaceae > Avena > Avena sativa. The sequence goes on along the minus strand of OV702283.1, from coordinate 405,069,777 downwards.
ACCTTTATAGCCACCCAGTTACGGTGTGGTGTTTGATGTCATCAAAGCATCCATCCGGTAAAGGTGATATGCATGATCTCATGGTCGAAGGAATTAGGTTACTATGTATCAGAAAGCATATAGCAATTGAACTATTGAAATGACTTGATCTTTATGCTACGCTTATCTATAGGAGTATGTCGACCATATCATTCTCCTAACGATATGATCCTGTTGTTAATAACATCTCTATGTTCATGATCAGGAAACCATGATCATATATTAACCAACAAGCTAGTTTAACAAGAGGCTTTACTAGGGACTCTTATTTTAGTTTACAAATCACACAAGTATTAATGTTTCCGGTTAATACAATTATAGCATGGTATGTAAACATTTATCATAAGTGTGAAGATATGATAATAACCTCTTTATTATTGCCTCTTGGGCATATCTCCAACAGTCTCCCACTTGCACTAGAGTCAATAATCTAGTTCCAAACCTTTGTGTATTCAACACCTATGGCTTTCCAGTGTTGTATATACACGATTGCTAGTGGTCAACTGATCTCCGGATCTGACACTTCCAGGTCCGTGTGTAATTGCATGTCTTTGCGTCTCTACGCATCACTCATTCTCTAATGAGATGGCTTTGTATAAATTTGGTCTTTCGGTGTGACCTTTAGCTCTTGGGGTTTAAAACATGTTGATAATATTGTCGCACAATATATCTTCATAGTATTATCCCACTGTGAACTACACCTAGTTTGATAACAAACTACTTGACACAAATGTCCTCTTTTGCTGCTAAAATAGCAGTCATATACTTAGCCTTTTGTTGTAGTATCTGTCACAATGTCTTAACTTTGGAACTCATCCAAATCCATTATGGAACTTACTTTCCATTAAATTGTGCCACCCTTAGTTTAGATTGAGATAAACTTAATTTTTACTTTGTGACCAAGCTAGTATCAATGTAGTACTTTTACAATGAACTAACCATCTATTTGTCACTTCTACAAATATTATACTCTTAGTTCTTCCAAAAGATCATAAGAATATCCTTACTATTGTCCAATGATCATCTTACGAATCATTCTGGTATATGCTCACAACATTTAGAGCATAGGACATATCTGGATTTGTACATATCACAGTATGATTGATATAAATACTCTTTGTGATTTCATACATCAAGTATCAATCTATACTTGATTATTTGTTTCACTTTACCAAATGTCAATACACTTGAATATATCATCAACATTGAACTCATTCAACCCTTTCTGTGTGACAAGAACCTCTTCTTATAGTTTCTATATTGAACTCATTCAATATCTTGTCTATGTACTTCTGGCACAACCATATTAGCGTCTATTGATGCCAAATATTTGGGTTTTGCCTAAGTCTTTCATTGGGATGAAATTCTTAATATGTGTTAATAAAAGATACATTATTTCCAATCAACAATATGTCTTCCACATAATGTATTAGAAACATGTCTTAGCGCTCCCACTTAATTTCCTGCAAATGCAAGCATCTTCATCGTCTCTAATGAACTTTTAAACTCCTTTAACAGTTTCATCACAGTGAAGATTCCAACTCCGCGATGCTCACTTTAACCATTGAAGTTTGCATATGCTTTTAGCATCCTTTGAATTAACAAAACCCTATGGACCGTGTTATGCACATGTCCTAGGTAACGATTCTATTAGAAGAACTTGTTTTGTTTATTCAACCACCATATAACAAATTATATGTAGTGGTTGCTACATTAATCCGTCTAGACTAAATATCACTATGAAAGATCAGATCTTGTCATAGTCAACTTTTGAACATTGTTGTGAACTCTTTCCCAACATGTCGACTATTTCATAGATGTGCAACATCCATGTCTGTTTATTTATAGATCCAAACACAACTGTAAGGTCTTACACCTTTCTCGGGGTCCTTCAAGTTCAAAACTTGATTTCTCGTGTATGGAACTATCACGGATTTTATGGCTTCAAGCCATTTGACGGAGTCAGGGCCCATCATCGCTTCTTTGTATGTAGTCGGTTCATTATTCTCAAATAATTATTCAACCCTCAAATCTTGGTATTTGATTGTTTACCCGATCTACTTGTTTCAATAGGAACTTAGATCTCCGTGACCACAACCTTTGAGGCACGTGAGCCACGAGCATTGTTGCTGCCTCCGGAACACTTTTCGGTGCTGCGCAACTTTGCACATATAGCTAAGGTTCTTTTAACCTTATCAAAGTTCGATTGTCCTCCCACTTAACTTTTCACGAAAAATTCCTTCCAAAAGAAACTTGACGTTCTAAGCGACAAACACTTTTGTCTCCGGTGTTATGGAGGAATACTTAACAAAGACAGGTTCATCCGACTTTGGTTGCAAACATCTTTCTTATGCACAGCATACCAATGTTTAAGAAAGGACAACTTGGGTTTTATCCCAAACCATAACATATGGTGTCATTTCAACGGATTATGATGGAGCTCTTTTTAGTGGAAAAACGGTAATCTCTAAAGCTTTTAATCTTTAAAATATAATGGCAGTTTTATAAATTATACCTTTGATCTTACCATGTCAAACAAGGTTTAATTACATATCTCGAACGCTCCATACACTTATGGTGTTTCGGGAAAATGCAAATCCACGGAACGATTCTTTAAATCTTAGGTATTATGCTAAACTTGTAACTTAAATATTTTCCTTTATGATCTTATCATAAACTATTCATATTCTTGTTACATTGATTTTGCACTTCATCTTGAAAGTCTTTGAACTTTTCAAGTGTTTCATACTTTATCCTTATTAAGTAAATATTCATATATTCACTCAAATTCTGGGAGAAAGCATATGAAGTTGAAATCCATCGCTTTTGACTACACATAATGGATTTCGTACAACAATATGTACAAGTTCCAATAAGCTAGTCATTCGTTCCCCTTTTTGCCTATGAACGAAGTTTTAATTATCTCTAGGAAAGTTTCACAAGCGTCATTTGATCAAAAATCAAAAGACTCCAAAATTCCATCAACATGGAGTTTCTTCATGTTTTCTTTCCATTATAATTTAAACGGCGATGTCACTTCCTAAGTGATCTTTCAATCAATTTGTCTTTCGACATTTTTAGCACTAGTTTTATGGATGTGATTTCTCCAACGAGATTTGCGAATCCATCTTTTATGGATTACGGCAATTATTTGAACAACCCTTTTGTTCTCATAATACCTGATAAAACAAATCTTTGAAGGCAAGCTTTGATGTTTAACGAGCAACACAATAACCCTTTATTTGTTCTCGATGAACATCATCACATATTCTTTTGCTAGTTACTTAGGCCATTGTAGTTCATGAATTGTGTTGTTTCGTATGACGATTCACACCAACAAATTCAGTATCAAATACTTGAGAACCACATTGTTTAATAAGCAAAGAATATAGCCATAACATGTATATCATCTATATACTTAAGCTGAACAATTCTAGTCTTTTCCTTTCTGCCATATACTTATGAGATTTTCTTTCAATATTTCCTTTTCTGTTTTGAAAGAATCTATCAACATCAATAGTGGAGTCATACATATGACATTTAGTCCAAAGCGTGTATAGTTAAATACCAATGTCTTTGGACTTGCACTTTGAAGTAGATCACCATCATCAAATGTTTGGTGTTCTTTCAAATTCCTTTCTTTAGTAATCTCTTGGTGTAGTAAACATTTTACCTACATCAAATATTCACCCTTATCATGGAATTGTCCATGATCAAGCTACTGTTAGCTTGTAACGATGAATTTATGAGTATAATGTTGCTATCCAAAACCTTTTGGAGGATTAGGACAACAAGTGTCTCCAACCTTTTGCAAATTCTCATCAAATATGAGAACATGACTTTAGCCATATTATACTTTATCATGTTGCAACCAAAACTTCGTTTCAGATATCACAATATCTTCCACACATCATGGTTTCTGAAACAACTCTTTCAGATCCTAGATAACCTTGATATTAAGACAGTCCTTTGAATATCAAGAATCATGGATACAAACATGATACTAACACTTGGAATTGTTACTCTTGATTTAATACTAATTATTAAACTTCATGGAGTAACCGGAACTTACTGAAAGTTTGCAATAGGACTTTTAAACTTTAGATTAACACTTAAAAACAATACGATACCAGTTCGTAAAGTAACTAACCAGAATTCTATAGTTCTATCATCTCAATTATAACTAAGCGCAAGGTGGTAAACGGATGCCAATGACTACAATAACTATGCAAATTCACTTTGATTTAGTTTATGATAAATTGAGTTCTAATTAATAATTAAATTAATCTAGGTGAACTCCCACTCAAAACAATATCCCTCACATTGTTTTAGTGATCACACGAACCAAATTCACCACATCAAAACCGATCATCACGAGAGTTGATATAGCTTCAATGGCGAACAATCGACATGTTCATCATATCTACTATATGATTCATGCTCTACCTTTTGGTATTCCGTGTTCCGAGACCATGTCTGTACATGCTAGGCTCGTCAAGATCAAACCTTAGTTTCTGCATGAGTAAATCTGGCTTGCTCACGTTGTATACACTTGCAGAATCTAACACACCCGATCATCACGTGGTGCTTCGAAACAACAAGCTTTAGCAACGGTGCTAACTAAGGGTGAACACTTTATGACTTGAAATTCATGTGCATGAGGGATCATCTTATAATGCTACCGTCGTCTACTAAGCAATACAAGATGCATAAAGGATTAACATCACATGCAATTCATAATTTGTGATATGATATGGCCTTTCTTCTTTGTGCTTCCGATCTTCATCTTCCAGCACGAACATGATCTCCATCATCACCGGCATTGCATCAAGGTCAATGACGCTGCTCCATGGTTGTCGTCCACCGGCTTCAACTATTACAACTACTTTGAATAGACACGCGGGTCTTAACAGAAATTAAAGACAATCATATGGCTCCTGCCGGTTGCCGACTTACAATAAGGAACATTGCATACATCATATATAATCACAATCATGGCCATATCACATCACTGCACACCCCTGCAAAACAAAGTTAGACGCCTCTACTTTCTTTGCATATTTTACGTGGTTTGGGGCTTACAATAAGTGTCGTTCTAACTTACGAACAAGAACCACAACATTGATACTAGTATTGTTAATCACCCGTTGTAAATTGGATCTTAACTATGCTAGGAGAAACAGGCACCCGCAAAGCCACTTATGCAATACAAGTTGCATGTCAAGCGTGGAGCAAGTCTCATGAACGATGTCATGTAAGGTTAGCCCGGGCCGCTTCATCCCAACATACCGCAAGATGCAAAGTACACAAGAAGCAATCGACAATAAAAGCATCAACGCCCACAATGACCATTGTGTTCTACTCGTGCAACAGATCTACATATAGACACGGCTCTGATACCACTGAAGGGGTTCGTAGCATGGAAAACAAAATTTTTCTATCGCATACAAACAAACAAGCCAAGATCTATCTACTAGATTGTAGCAACGAGTCGATAGAATAACTTACCCTCGAAGATTCCAAAGCGGTTAACGAGAGCAGATTCTCGTGGGTGATGTAGTCGTACTCTTTCCGATCTCAAGATCGCGTAGACGATCCTTCCGGCGCTGCGTTCCGGCAGCGCTCCCGCAGTCGGTCACACGTTCGGTACTCGACGAAGACCTTCCTCTCCCTTGTTCCAGCAGGCAGCGGAGGTTGTAGCACTCTCCTCGCGATTCCGGCAGCACAACGGCGTGGTACCGGAAGTAGAGGGGAGATCCCGCAGGGCTTCGCCTTAAGCCGGAGCGAGTATGGTGGATTACGAGAGAGGGCTATTAGTGGTCTAGAGATTTAGACACACCAATTAGAAAGGCTCTAAACCGCAGGCTAAAGCAATTAGAAGCTCTAAACCAAAACGGCTCTAAACCGGAGATTAGAGGTGGAAACTTGTGTGTCTCAAGGAGGAGCCCTGCCCCTCCTTTTATAGGTGGAGGGGCTGGCGCGCCAGGGAAGGGGAGGGGAGTCCCTCCCCAACTCGGCCAAGGCTGGGCGCCGGCTTGGAGGAGAGGAACTCCTCCTCCAAGTTGGTTTCAAACTCCTCTTGCTTGTTTCCCACAGTTTCCTGTTTCCCACAGTTTCCTGTTTTCCACAGTTTCCTGTTTTAGCCGTTTGACTTTCAAACTGGCAGTTTGACTTTCAAGTTTTGGAACAGCAAGAACACTTTAGTACATGATGCAATCATTCAATGACACATTCATGTACCCTCCCCCCCCCCCCCCCGGAGTGCCGGACAATCCGGAACCTTCTAGAACATTCCCGATGAAAACACCGGAATCATTCCCGAACTTCGAAACGGGACTTTCCTTATATGAATCTTATTCTCCGGACCATTCTGGATCACCTCGTGATATCCCGGATCCCATCCGAGACTCCGAACAACATTCGGTCTCTTTCTCATAATACCATAACTACTCAAACAACGTCGAATCCTTAAGTGTGTCTCCCTACGGTTCGTGAATTATGCGGACATGATCGAGACACTTCTCCGATCAATAACCAATAGAGGAATCTGGAAATTCATATGGCTCCCACATATTTCTACGATTACTTTGCGATCGAATGAACCACTTACATACGATACCAATTTCCCTTTGTCTCACGATAGTTTACTTATCCGAGGTTATGATCATCGGTATCTCTGCATACCTAGTTCAACCTCGTTACTGATAAGTACTCTTTTCTCGTTCCCGTGATATGTGATCCCTTGTGAGCCAGTCACATGCTTGCAAGCTAATTGGATGACATTTCACCGAGAGGGCCCAGAGTATATCTATCCGTCATATGGATGGACAAATCCCACTCTTGATCCATGTGTTTCAACCAATACTTTCCGAACACTCAATGCCACCTTTATAGCCACCCAGTTACGGTGTGGTGTTTGATGTCATCAAAGCATCCATCCGGTAAAGGTGATATGCATGATCTCATGGTCGAAGGAATTAGGTTACTATGTATCAGAAAGCATATAGCAATTGAACTATTGAAATGACTTGATCTTTATGCTACGCTTATCTATAGGAGTATGTCCACCATATCATTCTCCTAACGATATGATCCTGTTGTTAATAACATCTCTATGTTCATGATCAGGAAACCATGATCATATATTAACCAACAAGCTAGTTTAACAAGAGGCTTTACTAGGGACTCTTATTTTAGTTTACAAATCACACAAGTATTAATGTTTCCGGTTAATACAATTATAGCATGGTATGTAAACATTTATCATAAGTGTGAAGATATGATAATAACCTCTTTATTATTGCCTCTTGGGCATATCTCCAACAACTTTTATCTACATGTAAGTTGTTTTCACCATCTAACTAAGTTGTTTTTATTGTCTAACAAAGTTTATTTTACATTCTACTTAGGTTGTTTTTTAATGTTTGAATGCTTGATTTTCATTCATGTTAGTTGCTTATTCATGATGGTTAAGTTGTTGTTGCAGCATGCTTAAGTTGGCTCTATATCCTACTTAGTTGGTTTTTAATTTTTTTGAAGTTTGAATGCTTGATTTTCACTTTTTTAGTTGCGTGTTCACGATGGCTAAGTTGTTGTTGAAGCATGCTTAAGTTGGTTCTAAATCCTACTTAGTTACTTTTTAATGTTTTTAAAGTTTGAATGTTTGATTTTCATTTTTTAGTTGCTTATCCATCATGGCTAAGTTGTTGTTGCACCATGCTTAAGTTGGTTCTCAATTCTACTTAGTTTCTTTTTAATGTTTTCAAAGTTTGAATCCTTGATTTTTATTTTTTAGTTGCTTATTCATCATGGCTAAGTTGTTGCTGCACCATGCTTAAGTTGGTTCTCAAGCCTACTTAGTTGCTAGGGCAGCCTGAGTGCAAAACAATGTCTCCATGTCGCTGATATCGACATCTTCTGTAGGGTAGCATTTAGATACAAGCCTGACATCTGCAACATGATGAATGTATTTAGGATTGACATATTTTTTCGAACCCAAGTCATGCAAAGATAAATGAAAACTGACTTATGCAATTTTTATGCATAAAACAAAAGTTTATTTCTTTTTACTCATATGGTTGCAACTTTTCAGCTTGCTACAACAAGAACCAGTGTGTAGGGCATCATCATGATTAACAAAAGAAACGTTGTCTCCAATATCAACGTTACGACACTATGTTCAAAGTCAACTATGTACAAAGGAAGATAAGATATATGTTTTTTGTGTTCAAGAACAATTAGTAGGTGTATCTACAAATACAGTACCATGTTAATCTTTTGTCGTGCAAACCATATCACTGAACTACTTTTAACATGTTGGACACCTGGACTGGGAGCCTGAAGTCTGTAACATAACTAGACCATTCATGTCTCTTTTTATCAACTGTATATCTGCATCTCAAGTGATTGCGTATGCGATAACATCACTAGTTGCTACCCCAGTTATGTGTTCTACCCAAACATCCTAATGATCGTTGCAGGTGGAGGCTATAATCTTTCCCGGGGGCATGTTACTATGCGTGCAATGCTCAGACTTTTTAGTTGTACCAGCCTCCCAGGTATGTCTTAATAGTTGCAGCAGCTAAACAAATAAGTTGCTGGACAAATAAGTTGTCCCGAAAATGTCAAACAGATTAAGTTGCTAGACAAGATTTTTCTCCAAGGGTAAATCCTACTGTTTTTTCTATGTGCAAGTATTGTGTGTTGCTGCAAATGATGGCTCCAAGTTTTTGGCATACTAAGTTGATCCTGAATTTTTTTCTAGTTTTTTCCATGACCACATTGTTGTTCTTCAATGGATCTACAACACAGCTATCTTTTCTTCACAAAAGATATGATTTTTCATGAGGAGAGGGTGCTGGAGAAGGTACAGTAGGAGAGGAGATTTTACCTTGTGTTTTCTCCAATGGAGAACCTGATTTGTTTTATGTACAAAAGTTGCCTTCTTTAGTTTAGATTGTTGGATCCATGGAGATCTGAAGGAGGAAGAAGAGTGGACTATGTCAACTTGTAGAACAAGAAGCTGGGCGAGGCGACAAGGTGTTCGGTGGTTTTTATTTGGCTCCATATTTTTTGGCGCGGTGCGTATGTAGCGACTGTGTTCCCGTCTGAAAATATCGTCGTCTTTCCGGAAACATACATACGCGGAGATGTGTTGCTTTCCTTTTGGGTTAAATTCATCGTTAGTCATTAAACTTGCTTAGCAAAGTTAATACGATCATCGTACATAGGAAATACTAGTTTATGGTCACTGAATACAACGTAGGGGTTCACGAACAGTCATTGGAGCTGTTGGCATGTTGTATTTGCTGATGTGGCAAGTTGCATGACCCACTGAGGCCAGGTCACTTAACAGATAAGTAAAAAATCCCACATAGAGGAGGGGCTTTTTGCAAAACTATCAACCCCTGCACTGGTTTTCTAGCTCCATCCAACCCCGACCTCCCCAAAAGATCTGTCGCCGGCGACGGCTTTGGAGCATGCCGGCGAGCCCTCCCCGCCTCATCTTCTACAATCGGTACCAATTGCACGTCCGGTAGAAGAGAGGTCAGCGGTGCTTTCATCTGCGCCATGTGGGATCCATGACGGAGCGCAACATGAGGATCTTCTACCGGACATGGTGGGGCAGTTCTGATTCGAGAGGAGATCGTGCAGAGGGCCTACGCCCACACCAGAGACGTGCAGATCAATGTTCACCTAGTCCTTTAGGAATGCTTGGCTTTGTAACAATCGGCTAAAAACAAAACTCTACATAACCCGATGGCTAACACCCACGCAGGGGGCAGCTCACTGCGAGGATGGGCGGCGCGCATACAGCGCAGACAAAAAACAAGAACTGGATGCTGCTCCTTGTGCGCGTCCCCTTTGCTTGCGTATCTGATTTTCCCCGTCTTCTTCTTCCTTCGATGCTACTTAGTATAACTAAACTGACGAGCAATAATTTGCCGTGCAATTAGCCGTCCGGTCGTCTGCATGTGCCATGTACAACGATCTAAGAGCAACACTGTGAAAGGCTATAGTGAGGACCGGCGAGGTGTGGATGGATCCGAGTGAGATTGGGAGGAGAGTGGCAGGAGGGTCGTCCAGTTCGGACCAGGTGCCCGCCGGCATGGAGGATGGGGCGGCGGTGCAGGTGGGGCACCGCTGGGAGGTGCGGGAGCACACGCCGGTGTGTTCCATCGGCGGCGGCGGCGGTGGTTTTTTTCTGGGGGCCAGGGGACATGTCGGGACACAGGGAAGGGATGACCGTTTTGCAAAAAAGCCCTCCTATAAGTGGTTATCTTTTATGTATATATTAAGATACCTGATAGTGGGTCCTTAGCTCGCCACGTGTTAAATACATCTCTATGGAGCGAGCGGTGACCGCAAGTGATGCTCCGATGCGTCTTCAGTGACCGTAAACTTGTATTTTCGATGTACGATGACCGTATTGTCTTTACTAAACAAGTTCAATGACTAACAATGAATTTAACTCTTTCCTTTTTTAGATGAGGGCCGGGACGGACAATCCAGCCCCCTCGGGCTGCCTAGCCGCGTCCTCTTTGATTGTGAGATGCGCCCTACTGGATACACGATGTGAGATGCTGCGCTGTTGTTCCTGCTGCTTGACTCTTTTCGAACACTTTTTCCTCGTCTCTAGTCTCTTGGACGTCATAATAGCGAGCGAGTTGGGAATTAGCAGCGGGCTACCGATGCATCAGTGTATCCAATTGTTCCTTCCGAGAATCCTTGGTTGGCCATGGACCGGTTCGACTTGTACATAGCTTCGCCAATAATTACTCTATACTAGCCGAATGTCCGTGCGTTACTATGCTGGTGAGTGGGACCAGTGGGTAGTACCAAATGTTGCCCAGAATGTGCCTACTGGACCCATTTAGGAAGATGGTGAAGAGCTTCAACCTGACAATCTGCATTCCCCTCCAAATGTTGTTCACAGTCCCCTAAGCAAGCAATTGACCTTGTTGTTATCCAGCCTGCTAATTCTAGTGATCGGGAGGTGAACCAAGCCCTCACTTCTAAACAGGAACTTGCTCTCCTGAGATAACCCACCTCCAGATGGAAAGTGTTGATAGGGATGGTGATTTCTTGATGGAGGACACCAACTTGCTTGATCCAAATGAGGCCCACCTCCAGATTGGAATGGCATGCACTCACTTTGTGGCAACCCCTGATCTTTTGGCAGCAAAGTTCAGGTTCTCTCAACAGGGCCTAGAAATTTGGGATAGATTCTTTTCCCCACACATTCAGTGTCACTCTTCTTCTCAAAAGAGGGAAAAATTTGAGATTCCTGTAAGTTGGTTTAACTTCATTACCCTTATGCTAATCACTCCTGAGAAATTTAATTGGGCTAAGAACTTTCTCACTTCACCTCTCTGGGAGATTATCAAAGAGCCTATTGCAAGTGAATCTACAATTTATTTCTTGGTTCCTGAGAAATGTGTCACTCAGTCTGCCCCTTTATGTGTTCAGGATTATTTGGATCCTGGCTCTCCTAAGATAACCCCCTCTACTCCTTCAAAGAAAAGAAGAGGTGCAGGTCCCATTGTTGAGACTGAGGTGCGAAGAAGTTCAAGAATTGTTGAACTTAATGGTGGTTTCAAAAGCCATATCAATTGATCTGATTTTAATTGTTTATCCTGTCATGCTGAACCCCCAACTCTTGGCACTAAGGTGGTTAAAAACCCGGCTGTTAATTTTTGCAAGGTGGCTGAGGAAAACCTTGACACAAAACTGTAGAAGAAGAGCAAGGTTGCTGACAAGACAGTAAGGCCACCTGGTGCCGCAAAAAGGTCTTCTGGAGTTGCTTCTAGTTCCAGTCAAGGATATAAAAAGAATAAGGAGGCTGATGGGCCCTATGGGCAGCAGGCCAAAAAGAAGATGAGCAAATAAGTTTCCAATGTTAGGAAAACTTTACTTTTGGGTTGTCATCCATGGACCTGTGATCCAATGGATTGTTCTTGTTATGGATCTGTGCAAGTGGTTCTGGAATATTGTATGGTGGATGTTCCTTTATTTTGTTGAACCATGTTAGTCCTTAATTGGCTTCCTCACAATGTCCCTACTTGGCCTGGATGTTTTATCATACTTTGATAGACATCAAAAGCTTTATTCCATCTATAGTTTCCATGGATAGTAAAAGAATTTGGAAAATCTTAAACTGGAACTTGAGAGGCATCAATTCTGAGAAAAAGTGGGTGGCTCTTTCCCAAAAGATCCTGGAATCAGAGTGTGAGATCATTTGCCTTCAGGAAACAAAAAGGAAAAAAAATGATGATGAATATATTAGGAAATTTTGTCCTAAGAAATTGAATAAGTTTGCTTTTCTACCTTCTGTTGGGGCCTCTAGGGGAGCAATTATCATCTGTAATGGGAATCTCTTTGATGGAGAAATGGTTTTCCAAAATGAATTATCTATTTCTGTCAAATTTACCTCTAGACTCTCCAATGATTCTTGGATTCTTACCAACATCTATGGTCCTTGTCAACCTGAAAAAAGCATTATTCATTGATTGGTTGACCAATATTGATATGCCTGATGACATTGACTGGTTGCTCATGGGGGATTTCAATTTTATCAAGAAACCTTCAGATAGAAATAAAGTTGGTGTTGGGGATATGCTATATGGGTATCCCTATAGCATGTCTCTTATCCGGCTAACCCGGGTGGCCCACAGTTGGTAGCATGGCCTATGGCCTGCTGGGCGGCCCAGTTAGATGGATCTAGAAGGGAGGCCCATGCCGGATAAAGGAAGGCTATGGTGGAGTCACCAGCATACCCGGAGCCTTGGAGTGCAAGATACACAAGACTAGTAATAGACGATGTAGGACTCTGTAACCTGTCCGGCTAGGACTTTTCCCTGTAACCCTAGGATCTGGCGACTATATAAGTCGGGCCTATCGGAGCCTTTAGGGCACAACCTAGCATCGTTTTTCATACAACCTCGCACAGCGAACCAATCCCAGTAACTCGGTGTATTGCCCTTATAGTGATTTATAGCAGGAGTAGGATTCCGCCACCGTCGTGGGATCTGAACCTGGGTAAGCTGTGTTACCTCGTACACGTCAACCGTCCGCCTTCCCCCACGTCTCTAAACACGCACTGTGAGGACCCCTCCATGGCGTACTCATCGGCAATACCACGACAGTTGGCGCCCACCGTGGGGCAAGAGGCGCTTCAGGCTCTTCAGTGGGCGAGGACCAAGATCTTCGCGGGAATCGGCAAAACCGTAGCCATCGGTCGTGTTCTCTTCTTCGGCAACGTTCCGATCGTCCCTCCTGACGAGTTCTGGATCCCGGCGAAGACGAACCCTACGCGGTGTTCGATTGTTCCTATCGGAGACACCCACCTTTTCATCAGCGAAACCGACTCGGGCACTAGTCCCCTGGGAGTCGGAGGAGCATCAAGGACCGCACGGACCGCCTGCGGGCAGGACACGTTCGCGGAAGGATCGATGTCGGATCTCTCTTCGGAGTTTGCCGGCAAAGACCGGAAAAATTCAAGGCCCAACCAAACCGCCCCTGTGCAGGATATAAAGGTGGAAGATCACTGCAAATCCGCTGACTTCGCCCGTGCGTCTGGAAAGCAGAGATCCAAGTTCGTCGGCGTGGTTACCATATTCGATCTGGCGCGCTGCGTTCAGAGAGAAGGCGAAAACCCCCGCGATTACCTTGCCAGGTGGCTCCATATATGAGCCGATCTGGCCCACTACCCCGATGATAACGCTTTGTATCACTTCGTGGAAGGACAGGACCGTGCCACGCTTCTCTGGCATTCTTTAAGACGACAGCAGGCAACATGATGCCTTACCCTCGAACAGATGGTGAGCACCGTCAACAACTACGCGGAGGCTGACGCGGAAGCCCAGAAAGCACTCGCACTCATTGACGGAGAACCTCCGATCCAGCCACCGCTACCACCGCCTCCGGCCGCCATCGCCGCAGCGGCACCACCACCTCCAGTCATCGTCGCTGCTATTGCACCTCCACCGCCCGTCATCGAGGAAGTCCTAGCTCCCTCCGACTCTATCATTGACGCGCTTTATGCTGATTTCAGTGCAGATTCAGAGGACATAGATTTCAGTCCAGAAGAGCTAGACTTCGCTATGCAGGAGATGGAGGAGGAGTACTCGCGCGACGAGCAAGCCAACAACACCTTCGCATCTCGAGGGGTGTTCGTCACCATTGGGATGGCGATGGAAGAAGATCAACCCGGGCGAGCTCCGCCTACATCGCTGGAAAAGGGGAAGGGGCCACTTATTGCCGCTGACACCGATCGAGCAAAAGACATGCCTCCTCCACCTAATCCAGTGCAGCAGCCGCAAGAACTCGGTACCGGTCCGAGCAAAAACAACACCATAAACTTGCCGCCTCCAGCATCCACGTCTGCAGCAGCCCAAGTTACTCCAGCTGATAGAGTGATGTACGACAATCTCCTCGTCGAGCCACTAACCGTTGCTCATATCCGGAATGTGACCCAACTTGAAGAGAAGCGCCAACATCTGCTGGAGGAAGCGCATGCCATCATGGAGCAAGGCGCCAAGCTAGATCGAGATCTGGTCAACACGCAGAAATCTATAGAGAAGGCTAGAGCAATGGAGGCCGAGTACAAGACTTTGCTGCAGCAGCAGAAGGCTAAGAAAGCTCCGGCTCGCGTCATCAACGATCCTGGTGTACGGCGCAACCTAGGATGGGCTCCCTCGAAGCCGGCACAATCCAAGCCATACATTGACAGTGAAGGCAAGCAGGTGATGCCCACCCCCACTCCTTAACCTCGTCGTTGCTAAGACCCTTCTGGAGCAGGATAGATCACCTGAGGCAGTGGAACAGGTCTATGACCTAGTGGCCAAGGAGGTGAAGCAGTAGGAAAAGGCCACCTCTCAGAGGCTCAAGTCCGACCCAGCGCTTTGCCGATCTAGTCAGTACAAACCGCCAAGGGATAGATCTCCTCTTGATGTCGGGTCCCAGACGGGTTCATCAGAACGAAGACGGAGGGATGCGCGCAACAAGAAGGATGATATCCCCATATCCTCCGACCATGGGGAAAAGGCCTGACCTCGTCGCCCGTCGCCACCGCCCCGATCTCCCCGACATCGCGAAGATTACAAAGCTCACCATCATACGGATATGCCCCCACCAAAGCAGTGCGGAATCGTCATCCGCGACAACACGGAGCAGACCCGTCATGACGGAGAGCGCAACCAAGGGCACAGGAGCAGGTCGCACCATGACCCTCCGTGTCCGACAAGCAACCGTGACAGGCGTGAGAAGTCGCAGGAGGGTAACAGCAAGAAGGCTAACCCACCACCACCTCCGCCTCCGTCACCACCAAGCAGTCACCATGGCGGAAGAGGCCCGCGTCATTCACGCAGCCCATCCCCTGTTGATAAGAAAAAGAAGAGCCCGGAGCCATACGATGCACGTTCAAGGATCAATAAGATCAATGAGGCCCGGGAAGGACCATACCTGGGACCACATTGCTTTGGACCTGCAATACGGTCCGCAACTTATCCCAAAGGTTTCCGGATTGACAAGACCATCAAGTCCTATGACGGCACCGCCAAGCCAGCCACATGGTTGCAGGACTACGGCAACGCGGTGGAGATTGCTGGTGGCAACCCCAACATCGTCGTCAAGTACCTCCCGTTAATGTTGGCGGGCACGGCCCGTCAATGGATCGACGACTTGCCGGAGAAATCTATCTACAACTGGTTGGACATGCAAGAAGCGTTCACCAAGAACTTTGAGGGTACATACAAGCATCCTTGCACTGTTGGCGATCTACAGCGGTGCGTGCAAGAGAAAGACGAGACATCTCGTGCCTACCTCTCTCGCTGGCTAGACATGAAGAATTCCTGCGCAGGAGTGCACGCTCAGACCGCCATGGCCGCCTTCATCGACGGATTGGAAAGAGGCACGTTGCTCCGGCATAAGCTAAAGCGCTTGCAGGACAATCACCAGCTACACTTGAACCAGATGATTCAGTTGGCTAGTGAGTTCGCAGCTGCCGCCGACGATGCTCGTGGCTCCTTGCCGGCAACAGCCGTTCCAACTCAAGCTCGGAGGAATAGCAGTACAAGGCGGAAAACCTCTCCAGAAGAAAAGCAATCTACCGACATGGTCGCTATGACTTTCGCAGGACGAGGTGAAGGCGGACAACGTGGCCGAGGAAGGGGAGCTAGACGTGGGCAGCAACAAGGAAATGAAACCACCTCGGCACCGCTCCGTGTTCCCCAAACCTACGAGGAGTACCGCGATATGTCGTGCCTCGTACACCTCGATGCCAACGGTAAAGCCACCGATACCAATCGACACTGCAAGTTCGTCAATGACCTCAAGGAAGACCCGGAGTCCGGCTACAAGCAAAGTCGGAAGAACAGACCGCGAGGCAAGGGCAAGGGGAAGAAGAAGAAGGAGGAGTCCAAGGATTCAAGTGATATGGACGAAGACGTTGACCCCAAGCATGCCGGCAAGAGCGAAGACAAGGGCAAGAACCCCTTTGCAAAGAAGGCTCCAATCTACCATACTTTCCTTGGCACCCCCACCGTCCAACAACAGAAGACCTCTCTGAGGATCTTGATGGCCACTCTCCCCCTAGTTCCCCAGTACCTGCGTTGGTCGGAGGTTCCAATAACTTGGGACAGGACGGACCACCTAGACCTTATACCTACGGAGAACCAGTACGCCATGGTCATCAACCCCTTGATTGACGGCATGGAGTTCACCAAGTGTATGGTGGATAGTGGAAGCAGCATTAACATCATGTACCTGGATACACTGTAGAAGTTGAACTTGACGGAGGCAAACCTAAGGCGGACCAACACCATCTTCCACGACATAGTTCTTGGTCGGGAGGCTCGGTCCCTTGGATGCATTACACTTCAGGTTGCCTTTGGCGATGTTAACAATTACCGCCAAGAGCGCATGACCTTTGAGGTGGTCCCCTTCAAGAGCGTGTACCACGTCATATTCGGCCGCGACATATTCCACACCTTCATGGCCAAGCCATGCTTCATCTACAACAAACTCAAGATACCCGGACCAAACGGTCTCCTCACCGTATCCGGAAGCTTTACCAAGGCAAGGGACTGCGAGATTAATGAAGCAGCCATTGCAGAAGCTGTCCTCAACAACGAAGAATTCAAGGAGATCCAGAGCAAGTTCGATGACTCAGAGATGCCCGCGTCGAAGAAGCAGATCTCCGACTCCGCTCCTGCATTCAAGGCCGCCATCGAGACCAAGCCGGTGGAACTTGTGGTAGGCAATGCCTCCAAGACCATCGCCATTGGGATGAACCTCGATCCCAAATAGGAAAGCGCGCTCGTCGAGTTCCTCCGTGAGAATAGGGACATCTTTTCCTGGTAACCTGCCGACATGAAAGGTGTAACTAGGGAATTTGCCGAGCACAGCTTAAACATCGATCCAAAATTCAAACCAGTGAAACAACCTCTACGACGCTTCGGAGATGAGAAGAGACGCACCATTGGCAAAGAGATAGCTAGGTTACTTGAAGCTGGGTTTATCCAAGAAGTTCTTCACACCCGACGGGTGGCCAATCCTGTACTTGTCCCCCAAAAGGGAACCAATGAATTAAGAATGTGCGTTGATTACACCGGCTTGAACAAAGCATGTCCCAAAGATCCGTTTGCTTTGCCTCGCATTGACCAAGTCATTGACTCGACGGCTGGCTTGGAGCTTTTGTGTTTTCTCGATGCATACTCAAGATACCACCAGATCAAGATGAGGAAGTCGGACCAATTGTCCACTTCGTTCACTACACCATACAACACGTTTTGCTATATTACGATGCCCTTTAGGCTTAAAAACGCAGGTGCTACGTACCAGCGGACAATGCAACGCTGCCTCCACGACCAAATTGGTCGGAACGTTCACACCTATGTGGACGATATCGTGGTGATGTCGAAAAAATCAAACGACTTAATCTCTGACTTAAAAGAAACCTTTGATAATCTCCGAAAATACAACATGATGCTCAACCCTAAGAAGTGCGTCTTCGGGGTTCCAGCCGGCAAATTGTTGGGTTTCATCGTTTCCCAACGAGGAACCGAGGTCCAACCCGGAGAAAATCAAGGCCATCTTAAACATAAACCGTCCGACATGCCTAAAGGACATCAACGACTAACAGGTTGTGTTGCAGCAGTTAGTCGGTTCGTCAACCGACTTGGAGAGAAGGCTCTGCCGCTTTACAAGTTGCTGAAGAAGGCAAACAAATTCACATGGACAGACGAAGCAGATGCAGCATTGAAGCAGCTCAAGGAGATTCTTTCCTCAGCGCCCATCCTTGCAGCACCCAAGCCTGGAGAGCCCCTGTTAATCTACATGGCGGCAACCAACTGGGTAATCAGCATCGTCGTTGTGGTAGAGCGGAAGGAACCAGGCTATGATCACGGAGTTCATGACCAGTTTACTATGTAAGCGAGGTCTTGACGGAGTCCAAGCAGCGTTACCCGCACTACCAGAAGATAGCTTATGGAGTATTCCTTGCTTCTCGGAAGCTGAGGCATTACTTTTAGGAGCACCCAATCACAGTGGTGAGCAAGACTCCACTGTCCGACATTATCAACAACAGCGACGCTACGGGAAGGGTCGCGAAGTGGGGAATTGAGCTTGCCGCCTTCGAGATCACCTACAAGAGACGCGACGCTATCAAGTCACAAGCCTTGACGGATTTTTTTGCAGATTGGACGGAGATGCCAGATACTACTCCATTGTCGGAACCAGAGTACTGGGTAATGCACTTTGACGGATCAAAGCTGCTCAACGGCTCGGGGGCTGGTGTATTGCTACAGTCACCAACAGGAGACAAGCTACACTACGTTCTGCAGATCCACTTCGAGGCTACAAATAACATGGCGGAGTAGGAAGCACTCATTCACGGACTACGTGTAGCCAAGCATATTGGCATCAAGCGCATAGTTTGCTGTGGAGATTCTGACTTGGTTGCATAGCAGGTGGCTGGCACCTGGAATGCGCGGAACCCTATGATGGCAGCATATCGAGACGAAGTGGACGAGATAACCAAAATCTTCTTGGGCTACGAAGTCAAGTATGTACCTAGGGAACAAAATGAGGCGGCTGATCTACTGTCTAAACTTGGATCAGGGCACAAGCAAATTCCGCCAGGAGTTTTCCTAGAGCATCTACGCACACCATCTATGAAGGGAGCCGACATCGACAACCCGGATAGAGCTAACTCTTTCGTCAACATGGTGACTAAGGTCCCTCCGGCTTGGACAAAACCGTTCATGGAATATCTCGAACACGGAACTTTGCCCGACGACAAAGTCGAAAGACGTAAAATAGTACGACGAGCAAAGGGTTATACCATAATCAATGGGAACTCTACAAAAGGAGCACTACTGGTGTATACCTAAAGTGTGTTTCCCAGCTAGAAGGTATGGAAATCCTACACGAAATCCATCTCGGAGACTGCGGACATCACGTCGCTCCTCGATCGTTGGTTGCGAAAGCCTTCCGGCAAGGATTCTACTAGCTGACCGCGAAGGCGGACGCCGACAAGCTGGTTGAAACATGCATGGAATGCCAGTATTATGCCCGACAACCACATGTTCCTGCTGAAGAACTACGAACAATACCAATAACTTGGCCGTCTGTAGTCTGGGGGCTAGACATGGTGGGACCGTTACAGATGGCACCTTGTGGGTTTACACATCTGCTTGTAGCAGTTGATAAATTCACTAAATGGATAGAAGCTAAACCCATTAGAAAGCTTGATGGGGCAACTGCCCTCAGGTTTGTCTGGGATCTAGTGGTGAGATTTGGTCTCCCACACAGCATTATCACCGACAACAGCAGCAATTTGTCACTCGGAGAAGTGGAGGCCTATTGTTGGGAGAAAGGCATCCAACTTGATCTTGCATCTGTGGCACACCCACAATCCAATGGTCAGGTTGAGCGAGCCAATGGATTAATTCTGCAGGGAATCAAGCCACGTCTTGAGGCACCGCTACATAGAGCAGCTGGGGCCTAGGCGGAAGAATTTCCATCTGTACTGTGGAGTTTGCGAACTACACCCAACAGATCCACCGGCTACACCCCCTACTTCATGGTATATGGAGCAGAAGCCATCCTGCCCTCCGACATCCTTCACGATGCACCAAGAGTTGCCGCCTACGACGAAGATGATGCTGAAGCATCCAGACGCCTAGATGTGGACCTTCTCGAGGAGGAGCGCGTTTTGGCATGCCAAAGATCCGCCATCTACCAGCAGAAGCTACGCAGCTACCATAGTCGCCGCGTCCGGCATCGCTCATTTAAAGAGGAGGATTTGGTGCTCCGACTTAAGCAGAAGAAGTCACACAAACTATCCCCGCCATGGGAAGGATCGTTCATCATAAGCAAGGCGCTACTCAATGGGTCTTACTACCTCGTTGACAATCGTGAACTGAAGGATAGACCCAACGAGGATCATAAGCGTAAGCGACGTGACCCGGATGATGACTACCCGGAGCTTGATCGGCCATGGAACATAGCACATCTACGTCCTTTTTACACAGCATTTTTTATCTAATTGTGTACCTCTTATATGATCAATGAAATAAAGCTCTCTGGTTCACTCATATTTATGAGTCTTTTACCTCCTTTAGTGTTCATTTTTGGATCATATAAAACCTTTATGCACAAGTTTTGCGATTGCACTTGTGAAAATTCCGCCTACGGGCGTTATCTTAAGTTTTATGGTCTACACGTTCTTTGTCGTTTTTATGTGGATCTGGAGTAGTGACTTTCGGCACTTATTGTCGGTGATTTTGTGCTCAGGTTATTGACGGTGCCATTGGGCATCATCACCTAAGTGCATGGTTTCGACAACGAGTCTTCCGACTCACGAAAATTCAAGCATAAGAACCAAAGTAATGGATAAGCCAGCACTTGCTTAAAAATATATACATGCTGGAAACTAGTTCTTGAGTAGCAGGAAATAACAACCATTGTTTTCCGCCTTAAGTTACATAAACAAAAAAAATTCCACATACACACCAAAGGAGAAACAAATATTACAAAGTTATTCTTTCACTCCTTTGGTGCAGGTGACTTGGAGTCAGCATCATCACCAGCCGGAGAGCCACCCTCGAAGTCGGCACTGTGGTGGGACTCAGAGGAACCTTGGTCGCCGCTGTCAATGATGTTCATAGGAACGAAGACATCGACGTCCACCAACTCGGCAACTCTGGTGTCATAACCCGCGGGTGATGACAAGATGGCTTCATGATTAATATCTTTGCCATCATCGTCTACGTCGGGAATGCCAGAGGTCACCGTGTCGATGTCGGCATCTTCATAGTGTGCCTTCACCATCGACAGCGCCATCCTTGCGCCAGCCCGTGCACAAGAAGCTTTCCAGCTCGTGATACGCTCGGGGGCTCGGCGCAGAACCTCCGAGTACTTCACCATAGAGTCTGATGCCTTGATGTTTATCTGGAGGGGCTTGGTGATCTCCTTGGCTTGCGTGATGGCGGTGTTGATAAAGTTGCCGGCAAGAACCATGCATTCCTTGGCCAGAGGAGGTGAACGGGTCAAACCCATAGGAGCTGAAAATTCCGACAAGAAGCACATGAGTTCAACAATTCAAAGTATCCGAACTACAGAAATCCAAGACGGTGAAAACTTACTGAAGATGCTGGCTTCAGCTTGCCAGATGTCCGCCAAGGATTCTTTCTCTTGTTGGAGGAGCTTATACGCCTCGCTATGGCGTTGATTTTGCTCATCGGCAGCTTGCTTCTGATCTTTTAAGATCGCAGGCTCCTCCTTCAAGCGATTGATTTCCGCGGTGGCGGAGTCCTACAGGGCCTTCATTGAATCCTCATGCATTTTCAGCATGTCTTTCCTCTCCTCCTTAAGGATCTTGTTCTCGCTGTCAAGCTGCTGGATGTGCTTGGACTGCTCGACAATGTCCTTGGCCTTGGCAACATGTTCTGCAAAGTCGGAGAAAGCAAAGTACACAATGAGTACTCGGAGAATGTAGGCACAAAACCAAGACGGAATGCGCAAAAAGAAAACAGACTCTTGTTTTTGATGATCTGTTCCTTCAAGATGGCAGTTTTACCCTTTTCGGCTTCAAGATCTGCACGCATCTTCTGGTACTTGTCATTGTCCATGCCTCTCCGAGCATTCTCGTTCTGTGGAAAAAAGGACAAAGTTAAAATGTTGCTTAGTCTGCTTGGAGCATCTAGCCGGAAATCCTCCGCCTAAACGCTCGGGGGCTACAGCGAGAGTTTTTAACCTAGCAATATGCTTAGCTTTTCTTTGAGCATCTAGTCGGAACTAATTCATTTTTCGATTAGAGGCTTGGGGGCTACAGTATAAAGTTTTTAACTCAGCTATATGCTTAGCTTTCTTTAAGCATCTAGTCGGAACTAATTCAGTTACAACTAGAAGCTTGGGGGCTACACTGCTGAAATTTATAAACACTACGTATGCTACTCTTAAAGCATCTAGTCGGAACATTTCATTCCATCTACATGCTTGGGGGCTACAGTGAGGTTTTCTAGCTTAGTCACTCTTAGAGCATCTAGACGCAAAAGCCTATAGTTTTTCGTCTACATCCTCGGGGGCTACAGTGGGATACTCATATGAAATGCAAAAGGCAAATAAAATTTACAAGTGCAATGATCTTGAGATTTGTAGCGCTCTCGGCCAGCAGCTTACCAAAGGAGATGTTGTTTCCTCGCAAGATGTCTGCTTGTCGGAGGAGATCCTCAAGACCACACGTCGGAGATGTCGATACTCCTCTAGGAACCAGAGTTGTGCTACTCGGCGTAAGTGCCGGGTAGACTATCTTCGGGAACTCAAAAGGTTTCTGGGGAACATGGGCACCGCCTTCGGCAGAAGTACCAGCTTCCACCACCGCCTTGCCGCCACCGATGGCATCCTTAGACGGAGCTTCAGCCATTTGATGGGCGGTAGTCTCCTGCGTCGCCTGCTCGCCGACAACAGCAAACTCAGTAGAGGCGCCAGAATCCACTTCCATGGCGGAAGGGCCTGATGCATCCTTAGCCTGAGAGCTTGTCGGGGCAGACGAGGGCTTGACGGCAGGAGTGGCAGGGGCGATGGTGGGAGAGGCGTCGCGATGCAGCATGTCCTTGATATTTCGAGAAGCCCCCGATGTTTTGGAGGTCTTCTTGAGGCTGGTCGTGGCTTTCTTCCTGAAACTTGCAAAATGCATAAGTACAGGAGCAAGACAGATAAATAGGCAATGTCGGAGAATGAGAAGCTTACACCAGTGGGGGTGCTTTGGCAAAGGGGATCCCGGTAATTCTTCTCTTTTCCGCCTCCAGGGCGGCGGAACTCTTTTTGGAGGCTCC
This sequence comes from Avena sativa, assembly GCA_916181665.1. Taxonomy (NCBI): domain Eukaryota; kingdom Viridiplantae; phylum Streptophyta; class Magnoliopsida; order Poales; family Poaceae; genus Avena; species Avena sativa. The sequence goes on along the minus strand of OV702283.1, from coordinate 405,046,399 downwards.
ACCCTCCGTCTTCTTGTTCTTGCCTCTGTCGGCGGCGTTAGAGGTGGAGCTCTTCCGCTTCCGCGCCAACGGAACTTCGTCGTCGGACACGACTGTGACTTCCTTCATATTTGGATCATAGATTTGGGCAGCCAGGTTGCCCTCCTCTAGATCGCTAAGCTGTTAAGTAAGAGATCACCGTGTTAGATGAGAGGACATTTACAAGACGAAAGAACTGGATTATATGCCGTACACGGAAAATAAATATTTACCTTTGGGCACTTGCCGTCTATGAACATGTCGTAGGTGATGGTGAAGCCACGCTTCTTATCCTTCACCTTGACGATGTCCTTAAGGCGGAGCTTGACGGAGTCGCTCGAGAAGTTGTCCACGGAGATGCGGAGACTATCCCTTCTGTCGCTGGTATACTCGTGCATGAGCTTCGCACGGTGCTGCAGAGGTTGGATTCTCCTGATGAACCAGCACATGGCTAGGTCCAAGCCGGTCAAACCTGTTTCTATGAACCATTCGATCCGCCTTATGGAGCAAGAAGCGTCAAGGTCGGAGGGAAGGGATGCCTGGGATCTCCATGATGAGGCTTCAGCGGCGGCTCCGTCAACGAAGTCCGGGTACATAACTTGTCGGTTAGCCAGAGGAATGTCTGGGCCACAAAAAGTACGTATGCTGCCAATTTTTGCAGGACTCGTGACCGACGATGTCGGGGAACCGCCGACCAGGTCGAATCTTGAAGCTTATGGTGTCGTAGTTCCTAAGCTCTTCCTTGCTATGTTCGGCTTCATGTTTGACGGTGAAGAAGTACACAAAGAGGTCTAACCTAGGCCTTATCCCTAAGTATCCCTCGCAGAGCGCCGCGTAGTTGCTAAGCACTAAGATACTATTGGGGGAAAGGTTCTGGGGCTGGACCTTATAGTGATTCAAGACGGAGAGGAAGAAGTTGGAGATAGGCAGAGAGACGCCGCGTACCAGCTGAGCTTTGAGGTACACCTTTTCTCCGGCTTGGGGAGAAGGTGTCACCTCGCCGGCCGGTGCCGCCCGCCAGGCGAGCCCCTCCGTCGCAGGAAGGTAGCCTTCGGCGATCATCTCTTGGATATCACGGTCAGTGATATCCGAGCCATGCCAGTCGCCCTTGTGCGAGTCTGGTTCCTCCTCCAACAGCTCCAGCGCCGCCAGATTAAGGTCGCCGCCGGTGGACTCGATAACCGCGGATGCGGGGATGACTAGGCCCTCTGGAGGCACGACGATGGAGCTCGCCGGCTTTGCAGCGGCTTCGCTCGATGCCGCCATGGAAGGAGAAGCGCTACTGCTGCTGGCCATGGAGTGAGGCTGGACGCTACTGGGGGCAGATTGGAAGCTAGGGTTTTTTCGCGAGTCAGGCGCGGAGAGCTCGAAGGGACGTGCGCTGGAGGAAGAAGATGACACGAGGGGAATGAGGTAAAAAGTGGAAATTTCCCCACGATTACTATTTATCATCTCCAAGCGTCAAGATTCGTGCAGCTTAATTGGACGGTTGCCGCGTAGACGACGTGTTCATGAATGTGCGCGGAAATTTCGCCACGTCTCCAACTGTCGCCGCCAACGGTTCGTATTGCTCGCGCGGGAAAATCGGACATGATTGCGTTCTCTGCATGTGTGAGTTACGAGGCGTCGCTGACCTAAGCCTACGTCGTCCTAGCTGACATGGGCATATGAGCCTTCACATCGAAGATTCCGGCATGGACGGATCCAATCCGACTACGGAAGAGTATGATGGAAGAGTCAGCATTTCTCCGACTTATAAGTTAAAGACGGAGAAAACCTTGCAGGGTTCTTTGGGAGGACTACAAGATATTGCTTGACGATTTGCCGACATCCATCTAGACGGAGCATTCCACGTGAAGAGGCAAGATGGCGCAAGATCTCGGAGTTCTCCGGGGGCTACTGTTGGGGATATGCTATATGGGTATCCCTATTGAAAGAACATATGGGCCCCATGTGTGGTTTTGGTAATTAATGACAATCTTTATGGACTAATGTGTGTATTAAGTTGTACTTGTAGGATTTGTCCATTGACATCACTTGGAACATATGTTGGCTTCAAGGTCGATGAAATGAGAAGAAGATGTGTTGTGCAAGCTCAAAATGCGCCATATATAGTAGATCTCATGTTTGATGCTTGCCATCCTCCGTGATCATGGATTGATGATGAGGAATCAAGAAAGACGTTCCATCTTGAGAAGGTCAAAAGATCGTCTACATCGAGCTCAAGTGGAATTCTCAAGGCAAAGGTATAATCTTGATAGGTTTTCCCTTTTGCCGGTCTCATATTGTGTGTGGGAGACCGAGTTTAGGATAGATAGCCATACTATCAAGAGGGGCTCTAGAATAAGTAACTCGGTCACATTGTTCGGAGAGAGCTCAAACCTTTGCATACTTGCATCATCATATTTGGTTGCTATTTGGTCTTATCCATATGAGGATTTAGAGCTTGTTGTAATCTCCATAACAAGCTCTTGGTCATCAAAATCGGATCTTCCATTTGTATCTTATTGCGATTTTGATCTCGGCGGTTTTCCGGTCTCTCACCAAGTGAGGCATATCACATTATTACACTTGATACTTTCTCAATTGGTGATAACCAATATTTTCACCTTTTATAGGGTAGCCTATGTCGTCCTCTTTCCAACGCAATTGGAATCGGGTCGATCGGATTTACCAATCAAAAGTTATAGCCGTTTGAATATTTGCTATTATTCGATTTAAAAAAGAAAATAGAAAAGATATTTTCTGGGCCGTCCGGTACTACCGGGCCTAGTACCGGACGAGCCTGATTCAGCCCATTCGCCCGCTGCCTGGCCCGGTACCCGTGGCCGGCACTACCGTACCGGACAGGTAGTACCGCCCGGGTGGGCCGCTACTACCGGCCGTCCAAGGTAGCACCCCCCGGGTGGGCCGCTACTACCGGCCGTCCCAGGTAGCACCCCCGCCGCCAATTTCCCCGCTCGGGCTGGCCCAGCGCCAAATCCAGATGCAGCTGCTGCTGCCCGCTTCGCTCGTGCTAGTCGCCGGGCCCGCTGGCCGCTGCCTGCCCCGTGTGCGCGTTCGCGTTGCTCGCCTCCCACTAGCGCGAGCTGGCTCGCATGGACCCACGCGGCGCGCTGCAGCCGCTCGCCTCGCTGGCCCCGCTTGCCGCACGCGCTGCTGCGCCTGGCCCCGCTTGCATGCTGCGCGCGTTGACCGCGCGTGCCTGCCACTGCAACGACCTGCACCTACTTGCCGCTGCTGCCGCGCGAGGCTGCCCTTGCTCGCGTGCGCGCGCGCATGCCAGGCCCCACCTCACGTGCATGCTGATCTTTGCCGCTAGTACAGCTCGCCTCTGCTCCTTTCTTTCCGTGCTGCCCCAGTTTCCTACTAGTTCTCTCTCGCACTGGTGTGGGTAGTACCGGTCAAATCCGGTACCACCGGTCAAATCCGGTAGTACCGGATCGTTCCGAAAAATAGCCCCAATGACCAGATTTTGGGGGCCCTATTTAAGGCTTTGCCCGTTTTGAGTTTAGTAAGCTTCTTCCTCTTCCATTAGGCTAAGCTTTGTCTACACTTGCTCTAGATTTTTAATCTTGCCTAATCTCTTTCCCTCCGATGATTCTTGCCCATATTTGAGTGGAAGAGAGAGGAGATCTAGATCCACGTTTTGACCTAACCGATTCATCTCTTTGTGAGTGCATCTTTGGGATCTTGATTTTGGGGGATTTTGTGTCTCTCTTTGATTCCTCCTCTCTTGTTACCCCAATAGCTTTAGTAGCTTTGTTGGAATTTGAGAGTGAGGGATTTGAGCACCTTTGTGGTGTTCTTGCCATTTGCATTCGGTGCATCGATTTGAGTTCTCCTCGGAGGATTCGGTTTGTGTTACTCTTTGGAGCTTGTCCCTCTTGGGTTCTTGGAACCGTAGACGGTTTTGTGGCCTTGGTGGCATTTGTTGAGTCCTTCTGTGGCGTTTGTTGGGAGCCTCCAATTAAGTTGTGGAGAAGTGCCCCAAACTTGTGAGAGGTTCCGGTTGCCACCGACAAGTGCACCGATAGTGGAAGCGTGGATCGTTCCCATTGGGGTGAGATTCACCGGAGAATAAGGGAGGACTTTTGTGGCGTTGGTGGTTTGATACCACCCCCTCTCCAAACGAGACGTACTCCATGTTGGGAGGAACTCGGTAAAATATAGGTGTCCCCGCGTGCCTCGGTTATCTCTATACCTGAGCTCTTTACTTATGCACTTTACATTGTGATAGCCTTCGTGCTTGAAGTACTATATATCTTGCTATCACTTTGTTTCTTGTATTGCTTAGCATAAGTTGTTGGTGCACATAGGTGAACCTTAGTTGTTCTAGGTTGTGCTTAACAAAGTAAACACTAGTTTTATTCCGCCTTTGTTGAGCCACTCTAGGAAAAGTTTTAATCGCCTATTCACCCCCCTCTCTAGGCGACATCCGTATCCTTTCAATTGGTATCAGAGCCCGATCTCTCATTTTAGGCTTCACCGCCTTGAGAGTAAAGATGTCGGCTAGGGGATTAGTGCACAAGGACACGCTCACATTTGATGGCACAAATTATGATGTTTGGAAAATTCGCATGCTTAATTTATTTCGGGAAATTCACCCAATTATTGAGGGATATCTATATGTGGGTTTGTCTTCTCCTATGGATACCCAAAACGAATCTTTAGAGGAGAAGTTGAACTCTCATATAGATGCTCTAGCTACTAAAATTCTTTTGCATGTTGTGAGCAATGTAGTTCTTTCTTCTATCATGCCTTATTCAAGCGCTCGTGAGATATGGACCAAGCTTCAAGATAAATATAGCAAGTCCAACATTTTTGAGGATGATTGTGTTGCTTCCACTTCCGGTCAAGATGAGTTCTCATCCTCTACCACTTCACCAACATGTGACTTTTCACAAGGTAATGATAGTGTTCTTACTATTTGTAATCCTTCATCTCTATCTAGTTGCAATGACCTATCTTTGGACCCTAACGCTTCTAGCACTACAAACTTCCTATATGCTTGTGTTAATAGTCCTTGCATATCATGTAGAAATGACTTGAATAAATCTCATGATGATATGCTTGTGTTGTCTTCTTGCCATGATAAAAATTCTTCTATTTCCTCTAGTGCTTGTGTTTCTAACAATGTAGAGGAAACCGAAGATTCTATGGACCAAGACAAGGTATTGAATAGAGCTACAAGTGCAATCTCATCATCACCTTTCTCCGGTTCTCACATATGCCTTATGGATAAGGGAACAAAGGTAACCTCTTTGAATCCCATTGTATCTCATGATGATGATGATGAGGTTGAAAATGATAATGATGATTATAGAGGTAAGTATGATATTACCTCTATTAAGAAAATGGGAGAGGTTGTCTATGGCGCTCTCTTCAAAAATAAAATTGCTTCCTCCAACTTTCTTGAAATCTTGAATTATGCTATAGAAGGCAATGATACTATTGAGGAGCAAGAAAACTTAATTGATGAACAATTTGTGTTGGAATTATGCCCTAGAGGCAATAATAAAGATGTTATTATTATAATTCTTGTTCATGATAAAGTTTATATTCCATGCTATAATTGTATTAAGCGGAAACTTTAATACTTGTGTGGTTTGTGAACAACACCGTGTCCCTAGTATGCCTCTATGGACTAGCTCATTGATTAATGATGGTTAAGGTTTCCTAACCATAGACATGAGTTGTTGATTAATAATGAGATCATATCATTGGGAGAATGATATGATGGACAGACCCAAACTAAGCGGATCAATTAGATCGTGTCATCGTGTTCATCTTTGCGAAGCTTTTCTTATGTCAAATATTGTATTCCTTAGACCATGAGATAATACAACTCCCTGGTATCGGAAGAAAGCTTTGAGGTCATCAAACATCATCCTATGAGAGGGTGATCATAAAGGTGTCTCTCAGGTGATCGGAAAGTACCTGTTGGGTTGTATGTATCGAGATGGGATTTGTCCCTCCCAAGTCGGAGAGATATACTTCGGGCCCACTCGGTAATCGATATCAACACCGCTTGAAAGCATGTGGTTAAGGAGTTAATCACAAAGTGATATCAGATTACGGAACGAGTAAAGTACTTGCTGTGAACGATATTGAACTAGGTATGACGGTACCGATGATCAAATCTCGGGCAAGTAAAATATCGCGAGACGAAGGGAATATATATATGGGATTGATTGAATCCTGGCATCATGGTTCATCTGATATGATCATCGATGAATGTGTGGGAGTCAATATGGGTTTCCAGACCCCGCTGTTGATTATTGATAGAAGATCATGTCTGCATATTCTCGAACCCGAAGGGTCACACACTTAACGTGTCTCGACGCTAGGATAGATTGGATAATTGGTTTATGAGTTTTTGTTCGGAGTCTCGGATGGGGTCCGGGACATCACGAGAGGTTCCGGAATGGTCCGAAGAATAAGATTCATATAAGGCAATGCAGTTTTTGGAGTTCGGAATTGTTTCGGGTTAATCGGTATTGTACCGGAAGCTTCTAGAACCTTCCGGAGGGGGACCAACGTGGCCCCACCTGCCGGGAGGGGGCATGGGCCTATGAGGGAGTGCCCTGGCCGCATTGGTCCAGGGGCACAAGGCCCCATAGGGCCCAGCCGGCCAACCTAGGGCAAAACCCTAGGGGAGCTTCTAGAAGGGAGGGAACTTGCCCCCCACTCCTCCCTCCTTGGCCGTCGGCCCTAGGGTTTTGGGAGGGGCAAGGGCTGGCTGCCCATCCCTATATATATAGAGGGCTGGGGCGCACCCTCCCCCCACACCTCCTCCACAACCCTAGCCGCCCTGCTGCCCTCCTCTCTCTCTCCCTCCCGACTGCACGTAGGCGAAGCCCTGCTGCAGAAACTCTCTACCACTTGCACCGCGCCGTCGCGTTGTAGATCCAATCCGTATATCCACCATACTTGCTGGACCGAGGAAGGAGGAGACGTCGAGGTGCCGCACGTGTGCATCTCTCGGAGGCATCGCCACTTGCGGTGTTAGATCGGATCGGATCGCGAGGAGGAGAAGCGAGTACGAGTACATCACCCACGTTTCGACGAACGTTCCGCTATGCGAATCTTCAAGGGTATGAAGATCTCATCTAATCCCCCTCGTTGATTGCATCTCCTATATTAGATCTTGGCTTTCCCGTTCGCATCCGTAGAAATTTATTGATTTACTATGCTGCGAAACCCTTCAGTGGTATCAGAGCTAGATCTATGCGTAGATGTGTTTCACGAGTAGAACGCAACATGGTTGTTGCGGGCATTGCTGTTTTCTGTTGCAAGCCTCTTGTTTCTGTTCTTCTTATGACGCAGGATAGTGAGATTGAAGCGGTCTAGGCCAACCTTACGCGACGTCGTTCGCGAGACCGGCTCCGCACTTGACGTGTGGCTTGTTCCACACATGCGGCTGGTGGATGCCAGTTTCTCTCACTATAGTTGTCATGGGATTTACACCGGAGTTTGGCAACCATAATATCACCGTTTTGGCTTTCCGTAGGTAAGAATCGTTCTTAGCTTGCTACTCCCATAAGCCACGTAAAACATGCAACAACAAAGTAGAGTCGTCTAACTTGTTTTTGCAGGGAGTGTTTTCTGTGATATGGTATGGCCCAAGATGTGATGTGTATGTTGTATGCAATGATCATGTTTTGTAATGTTTCACGACTTGCATGTCGATGAGTACACAACCGGCAGGAGACATATGGTTGTCTTTATAATTGTGTATGACCTGTGTGTCAACTTCTTATACGCCATGTAATAGTTTCACGTCATCGCTAAGTAGTTAGCAATAGTTGTAGTTGCTATTCGGCAATCATGGTGGAGTGATGGAGATCATGCCGGCATGCACAAGATGGAGATCATTGCACGAAGATTGGCTATACCATGTCACATAAAGTTATATGCATATGATGTTTATCCTTTTATGTATCTTATTATGCTTAGATTGCGACGGTAGCATTATAAGATGATTCCTCACTTAAAGATCAAGATAAAACTATGTTCTCCCCATGTATGCACCGTTGCGAAAGTCCGTCGTGTCCAAGCATCACGTGATGATCAGGTGCTATAGACTCTACGTTCACATACAACGGGTGCAAGCCAGTTTTGCACACGCGGAAATACTTGGGTTTGACTTGACGAGCCTAGCATGTACAGACATGGCCTCGGAACACATGAACTGAAAGGTTAAGCATGAGTCATATGAATGACATGATCGACACTTCGTTGTCCACCATTGAAGCCACATCTCTTCTCGTGAAGATCGGATTAGGTGTGGTGAATTTGGATCGTGTTCACTAAACAACTTGAGGGATGTTGAATTTAGTGGGAGTTCATCTAGTAATTTGATTAAAAGTTGAACTAGTTATCATAAACATAGTCTAATTTGTACTTGTAAATATTGTAGATCAAATGGCTAAGTCCAACTTCAACTTCAACGTTTTTGCTGAGAAGGAAAAGCTTAGAAACAATGGGTCTAACTTCACCAACTAGTTCCGCAATCTGAGAATCATTCTCTCTGGCGGTCAAAAGGACTATGTCCTTGAAAATGCGCTAGGTGACGCCCCTGCTATAGATGCGCCGGCTGATGAGAAAGCTGTCTATCAATCGCGCAAAGATGATTATGGTGTGATTAAGAGCACCATGTTGTTTGCTATGGAATCGGACCTTCAAAATCGTTTTGAAGACTATCCCGGGCCCTTTGAGATTCTTGAGGAGCTGAAAACTATGTTTCAGACTCAGGCCCATTCTGAGAGATATGAGATCTCTGAGAAATTCTTTAACTGCAAGATGGAGGAAGGGAGTTCCGTTAGTGAGCACGCCATAAAGATGTCGGGCTACACTCAACGCCTTGAGCAACTGGACTGCAAGATTCCAGAGGAGCTCAAGATTGACAGGGTTCTGCAATCACTCCCTCCCAGCTACAAAAGTTTTGTAGTGACTCATAATCAGATTGATTCCACTGATACGATCACCGAGCTCTTCGCAAAGCTGAAGGCTGCGGAGGTGGACATCAAAAAGGATAATCATGTGTTGATGGTCAACAAGCCCCCCACCTTCAAGAAAGGTAAGGGTGCAAAGAAGCCCTTCAAGAAAGGTGGCGGCAAGCGTGTTGCCCCTGCTGAGAAGAATCTCAAGTCTGGACCCAAGCCGGACACTGAGTGCTTCTATTGCAAGGACAAGGGTCACTGGAAGCGCAACTGTCCGAAGTACTTAGCGGACAAGAAGGCTGGCACCATCAAAGGTATATTTGATATACATGTTATTGATCTTTTCCTTACTAGCCCTCGTTGTAGTGCCTGGGTATTTGATACTGGTTCAGTTGCTAATATTTGTAACTCGAAACAGGAGCTACAGAATAGACGGCGGCTTGCGAGGGATGAGGTGACGATGCGCGTTGGCAACGGATCAAGAGTTGATGTGATGGCCGTCGGCACGCTCTCCTTAGTTTTACCTTCGGGATTAGTTTTAAACCTTAATAAGTGTTATTATGTGCCTGCGTTGAGCATGAACATTATTTCTGGATCGTGTTTATTGCAAGACGGTTATTCATTTAAATCGGAGAATAATGGTTGTTCTATTTATATGAGTAACATCTTTTATGGTCATGCACCTGCTATGAATGGTTTATTTCTTCTGAATCTCGAAAGGGATGAAACACACATCCATAACATTGAGGCTAAGAGATGCAAAGTAGATAGTGATAATACTACTTATTTGTGGCACTGTCGTCTAGGTCATATTGGTGTAAAGCGCATGAAGAAACTCCATTCTGATGGACTTTTGGAGTCTCTTGATTTTGAATCATTTGACACATGCGAACCATGCCTCATGGGCAAGATGATCAAAACCCCGTTCTCCGGAATGATGGAGCGAGCAACGGACTTGTTGGAAATCATACATACCGATGTATGCGGACCGATGAGTGTTTCGAAGCGCGGTGGATATCGCTATTTTCTCACTTTTACCGATGACTTAAGTAGATATGGGTATATCTATTTAATGAAACATAAATCTGAAACATTTGAAAAGTTCAAGGAATTTCAGAATGAAGTGGAGAACCATCGTAACAGAAAGATTAAGTTTCTACGATCCGATCGTGGAGGTGAATATTTGAGTTATGATTTTCTCACGCATCTTAAAGCAAGCGGAATCGTTTCGCAACTCACGCCACACGGAACACCACAGCGCAATGGTGTGTATGAACGCCGGAATCGAACTCTATTAGATATGACCCGATCAATGATGTCTCTTACTGATTTGCCGTTATCATTTTGGGGTTATGCATTAGAAACCGCTGCATTCACTTTAAATAGGGCACCATCTAAATCCGTTGAGACGACACCATATGAACTGTGGTTTGGTGCCAAACCTAAGTTGTCGTTTCTTAAAGTTTGGGGATGCGAAGCTTACGTCAAGAAGTTGATGCCGGACAAGCTCGAACCCAAAGCGGAGAAATGCGTCTTCATAGGATACCCTAAGGAAACTATTGGGTATACCTTCTATCACCGAACCGAAGGCAAAGTGTTTGTCGCAAAGAACGGTTCCTTTCTTGAGAAGGAGTTCCTCTCGAAAGAAGTGAGTGGGAGGAAAGTAGAGCTATACGAGGTTGTTGAACCTTCTCTTAAATTGGAGAGTAGCGCAGCACCTGAAATTGTTCCAGTGCCGCCTGCACCAACAATAGAGGAAGCTAATGACAAGGATCATGAAGCTTCGGACGATGCTGCTACTGAACGTCGCAGGTCGACAAGGTCGCGTGCCCCTCCTGAGTGGTACGGCAACCCTGTCTTGACTGTCTTGTTGGTAGAAGACAGTGAACCTACGAACTATGAGGAAGTGATGATGAGCCCAGACTCTGAGAAATGGCTAGAGGCCATGAAATCCGAATTGGGATCCATGGGCGAAAACCAAGTATGGACTTTGGTGGACCCTCCCAGTGACCGAAAGGCCATTGAGTGCAAATGGATCTTCAAGAAGAAAACGGACGCGGATGGTAATTTTACCGTCTATAAAGCACGACTTGTTGCAAAAGGTTTTCGACAAGTTCAAGGTGTTGACTACGATTAGACTTTCTCTCCCGTAGCGATGTTTAAGTCCATTCGGATTTTATTAGCAATTGCTACGTTTCATGATTATGAAATATGGCAGATGGATGTCAAGACTGCGTTCCTCAATGGCAACATTGATGAAGAGTTGTATATGATGCAACCCGAAGGTTTTGTCGATCCTAAGGATGCTGATAAAGTATGCAAACTTCAGCGTTCCATTTATGGACTGAAGCAAGCATCTCGGAGTTGGAACCTTCGTTTTGATCAAGTGATCAAGAGTTTTGGATTTGTTCCAAATTGCTACGAAGCTTGTATCTACAAGAAAGTGAGTGGGAGCTCGGTGACATTTCTGGTACTATATGTGGATGACATATTGATTATTGGAAATGACATTAACATGCTTAACGATGTGAAGAACTATTTGAACAAGTGTTTTTCAATGAAAGACCTAGGTGAAGCTGCTTATATATTGGGCATCAAAATCTATAGAGATAGACAAAGACGCCTGATAGCTTTAAGCCAGAGTACATACCTAGACAAAGTTCTGAAAAGGTTCAGAATGGATAAGGCAAAGAAAGGTTCAGTGCCTATGTTGTCAGGTAAGATATTGAGCAAGGCTCAGTGTCCAGCTACGGTAAATGATAGAGAAGCTATGAGCAAAGTGCCTTATGCCTCGGCCATAGGTTCTATCATGTATGCCATGCTGTGTACTAGACCGGATGTGTCCAATGCTCTTAGTTTGACGAGCAGATATCAAAGTGATCCAGGAGTGGAACACTGGACAGCCGTGAAGAACATCCTAAAGTACCTAAATAGGACTAAAGAAATTTTCTTAGTCTATGGAGGTGATGAACAGCTCGTCGTAAAAGGTTACGTCGACGCTAGTTTCGACACCGACAAGGATGATTCTAAATCTCAGACAGGATACGTTTATATTTTGAATGGAGGAGCTGTGAGCTGGAGAAGCTACAAGCAAAGCGTGATCGCGGGATCTACAGTAGAAGCGGAATACATGGCTGCTGCAGAAGCGTCAAGTGAAGGAGTTTGGATCAGGAACTTCATCACTGAGCTTGGCGTGGTTCCAAGTGCATTGGACCCACTGGAGATATTGTGTGACAACACTGGCGCCATAGCACTCGCTAAGGAACCAAGATATCATCCAAAGACCAAGCATATCAACCGCAAGTTTCATATAATCCGAGATTATATAGCAGATGGAGATCTGAAGATTAGCAAAGTACATACAGATCTGAATGTCGCAGATCCATTGACTAAACCTCTTCCACGTGCAAAACATGATCAGCACCTTAGTGCCATGGGTGTGAGATTGTTGCCAAATGTAAACTAGATTATTGACTCTAGTGCAAGTGGGAGACTGTTGGAATTATGCCCTAGAGGCAATAATAAAGATGTTATTATTATAATTCTTGTTCATGATAAAGTTTATATTCCATGCTAGAATTCTATTAAGCGGAAACTTTAATACTTGTGTGGTTTGTGAACAACACCGTGTCCCTAGTATGCCTCTATGGACTAGCTCATTGATTAATGATGGTTAAGGTTTCCTAACTATAGACATGAGTTGTCGATTAATAATGAGATCATATCATTGGGAGAATGATATGATGGACAAACCCAAACTAAGCGGAGCAATTAGATCGTGTCATCGTGTTCATCTTTGCGAAGCTTTTCTTATGTCAAATATTGTATTCCTTAAACCATGAGATAATACAACTCCCTGGTATCGGAAGAAAGCTTTGAGGTCATCAAACGTCATCCTATGAGAGGGTGATCATAAAGGTGTCTCTCAGGTGATCGGAAAGTACCTGTTGGGTTGTATGTATCGAGATGGGATTTGTCCCTCCCAAGTCGGAGAGATATACTTCGGGCCCACTCGGTAATCTATATCAACACCGCTTGCAAGCATGTGGTTAAGGAGTTAATCACAAAGTGATATCGGATTACGGAACGAGTAAAGTACTTGCTGTGAACGAGATTGAACTAGGTATGACGGTACCGACGATCAAATCTCGGGCAAGTAAAATATCGCGAGACGAAGGGAATATATATATATATATATATATATATATGGGATTGATTGAATCCTGGCATCGTGGTTCATCCGATATGATCATCGATGAATGTGTGGGAGTCAATATGGGTTTCCAGACCCCGCTGTTGATTATTGATAGAAGATCATGTCTACATATTCTCGAACCCGAAGGGTCACACACTTAACGTGTCTCGACGCTTGGATAGATTGGATAATTGATTTATGAGTTTTTGATCGGAGTCTCGGATGGGGTCCGGGACATCACGAGAGGTTTCGGAATGGTCCGGAGAATAAGATTCATATAAGGCAATGCAGTTTTTGGAGTTCGAAATTGTTTCGGGTTAATCGGTATTGTACCGGAAGCTTCTAGAACCTTCCGGAGGGGGACCAACGTGGCCCCACCTGCCGGGAGGGGGCATGGGCCTATGAGGGAGTGCCCTGGCCGCATTGGGCCAGGGGCACAAGGCCCCATAGGGCCCAGCCGGCCAACCTAGGGCAAAACCCTAGGGGAGCTTCTAGAAGGGGGAGGGAAACTTGCCCCCACTCCTCCCTCCTTGGCCGCCGGCCCTAGGGTTTGGGGAGGGGCAAGGGCTGGGGCGCACCCTCCCCCCACACCTCCTCCACAACCCTAGCTGCCCTGCTGCCCTCCTCTCTCTCTCCCTCCCGACTGCACGTAGGCGAAGCCCTGCTGCAGAAACTCTCCACCACTTGCACCGCGCCGTCGCGTTGTAGATCCAATCCGTCTCTCCACCATACTTGCTGGACCGAGGAAGGAGGAGACGTCGAGGTGCCGCACGTGTGCATCTCTCGGAGGCATCGCCACTTGCGGTGTTAGATCGGATCGGATCGCGAGGAGGAGAAGCGAGTACGACTACATCACCCACGTTCCGACGAATGTTCCACTGTGCGAATCTTCAAGGGTATGAAGATCTCATCTAATCCCCCTCGTTGATTGCATCTCCTAGATTAGATCTTGGCTTTCCCGTTCGCATCCGTAGAATTTTTTTGATTTACTATGCTACGAAACCCTTCAATTTGCGCGTGAGCGTAATTATGCTGATGAAATTGCTCAGCTAAATGACTCCCTTGAAGAAGAACAAACCACCAAAGAATCTCTTGAGGAGACTTTCACTCTAGAATTATCTAGAGTAAAAGAATACCATGATAGAGAACTTGTGGTGGCAAACTCCTTCAAGTTTAAAAATGATGAACTTGAAGTTGCTTATGCTAAACTTGTTGAGGATTTTAAGCATCTTGATAATGGCGCTCGGGTTGTTAAGAGGGAGCTCATCAAACTCACCGAGTCGCATGAGCAACTTAAATCTTTATATTCAAAAGAGCTTGCCAAGTTGCCCTCACCTCTCGCTAATAATGATGATGATGCTTGTGCTACTAACTCGTGAAGCATCTATTTTGGAGGAGAATGTTGAGCCAAAGGCTCAACTTGCGTTGCTAACTAGAAACTATGGGAAATTAGAAGAAAGTCATGTTAAGCTCTCAAGCTCGCATGAGGATCTTCTAGTCTCCCATGGTAGGCTAAAGTTAGCTCATGAGGCCATAGTGTCAAAGGTAACATCTAGTGGGCCTCATGTGGACATTAGCACTACATCTACTCCAAATGTTATATTGCCATGTGCTAGTCCTTGTAATTAACCCTCTCATAACCATGCTATATCTCGTGATGAATTACATTCCGTGACTTGTTGCTTTAACAATATAGCACCTACTTCCTCTAGTACTTTTGTTGAAACTAACCATGTAGAGGAAATCAAAGAGCTCAAGGCTCAAGTCACTTCTTTGAAGAATGACTTGAAAAAGGGTCATGAAGGGAAGGTCACACTCAACAAAATCTTGAGTGTGCAAAAATCCCCCAATGACAAGAGTGGGCTTGGATTCAACTCCAATGTCAAGAACAAGTCCACTATCAAGTTGAAGCACAAGGACAACAAGAAGAATGGCCAAGATCAAGTCAAGAATCTGGCCAACATTATTTGCTTCAAGTGCAAGGAAGAAGGGCATCATGTCAAACATTGCCCATTAAAGAAGAAGTCCCTTGGCAAGAAGCAACAAGGGAAGCGGCCTCAAGCTCTACATCTTGTTAGAGATGGGCCTCCTCCCAAGAAGACTCAAGCTCTTCCTCAAGTTGTTTCTTCATCCAAAAAGAAAGATGGCAAGAGTAGAACTTGCTACATATGCCACGAGAAGGGGCACATTTCTTCCTCATGCACTATTGGTATCTCCTCATCCCATCCTATCTTGATTGATGATGCTTATTCACTTCGTAAGGATGAGGTTGGCAATGTGTTTGCCAAATTTGTTGATGCTCAATGTGGTGTCAAGAAAAGAACCATTTGGGTTGCCAAGCCTATTGTGACTAACCTCTTAGGACCCAACTTGGTTGGGGACCAACAAGCCAAAACTTGATCAATAGGTGTGTTTTGGAGGGCATTGGAGACTTGGTTACATTATGAAGAATTGAGGGATCTTCATCATATATTTGTGTTAAGCCAAGCCTTGTTGGATTATCATGATTATATTATTTCCAATGTTCCTCCTTGCGGTAACATATGCTAAACTCTTTACATTGAAAGTTACTCTCCCCCTTGTGCATGTGTTGGTTTTGTATCTTCCATGCTTTTGTACATGTTGTGATTTCCACTTAATTATCTTGAGGTATCAAGCATATTTGCGTATGATTAGGTGGCACTCCATGTATGTGTGTTTCTTGTGTTTGAGCCTTACTTGGTTATATTTGGTATCTTATTTGGCTCTTGTGAGAGATTAATGGATTATACCATTTTGGGGGAGTGTTATGCTTGGGAATTCCACAATCCTAAAATTGTGTGTACATGAGGAATACCACCTAGTATTTATATTGGATTATTGTCTAGTCTCTATATGGTACAATTCTCATGAGAAATTTAAGTTTTATAATGTCCATTAATTATCTCTATTTGTATACTTTTGCCTCGTGTTGGTTTTATGGTAGTATCACATTATGGGGGAGTCATATGCTTAGTGCATATTACAAATCCTAGAAAATGTGAATATTCGAGGTTGTGTCACTTAGAATTGGTATTGACAATTATCTAGCTCCTATGTGACACATTTGCTCATACAAGTTCCAATTTGCTTGAATGCCTTTATTGATCTTATTTTGGATCTTGTATATGAGAATGTTTCTTGGTATGTGTTTCCTCATATTTAGATATATATATCGTCATGGAAACCATTTGCTTCAAGTTACTCTAATCACTAGTGATTGTGTGACTATTGGAAGCTACCAATAATCTTGTTAGAAGTATCATGCTTAATTTCTTATATTTAGTTATATGCTTCTTGTTGTCACTATGATCTTGGATATCCATGCAAGCTACCTTGGGAAAATTATTCTATTTCTTGTCCTTGGACAATGAGTACCCAACTTATGGTAGAATTTACTGATCATATTCACTTTGGCCCTTGCTTAATTTTATCCTATCTTTGGCCAAGAAAATGTTTTGTGTTGTCTCCCAAGCCTTCCTTGCTTCTTGTGGATCTTCTTATTTTATTGATATCCTCTTGTGTTTTACTTATTGTAGGTACTAGTGATGATCCCATTTGTGTGCATTTTGCATTTAAAAGGAAAATCCTACATAATGCACTATCTATGGGGGAGCTTTCCTATATTATTTAGAACACTCATATTTATACTTCTTTGTTTGGTCCATATCGGGTTTTATGTGCTTGGAACCTCAATCTTTTCGTTTTGGTATTTTGTGCCATCATGTGAAGTTTGGGGAGTTTGGTTTCTTGTTGGAACCTTGCTCTTTTTGAGAGTTGGTTTTGTCTCATTCCTTGATTCATGATTTGACCATTTTAGAATGAGATAAATCATTGAGCATTTTTATTTCTATCTATCTTTTGCTCTTTTGGTCTTAGCCTAAGTTCATTTGTTAAACTTGTGATCTTTCATGTGTTGAATTGGTTCTTTGATACAATTTGAATATCGTTTTTACTTGTTGTTTTTGTTCAAATTGTATCTCCTTTGTGGTTCTTGAAAGCTTTATGCATGCATATTTACTATATGTTTATATTATGGCATGCTTGCTTTATTTGATCCAATATATAGGGGAAACTCCACCAATTCCCATCGGCTAAGTTGTGCATGAAATTCAATTTCATATCAATATGCACATAATTATGTGGAGTCGCTCCTATGTATTGTAGTTGCACTAACTACTTTGGACCCAGTATGTTTGGGGACCATTTTGTACTTAATTGTGTTTTAGGTGCATTGGAGATATATTGGATGCTTGTCTCTCAATTTTGAAGAATTGGTGCATAGATGAAAATTTGAGGCAAGCTATAGGATGATCAATGAATTCATATCCTCTACATCCTACCAATTATATCTCGGTAACAAGTATCTCTTTCTCATGTTCATATATCTTGATTCCAACCGTTTGTCGGTTGCCTTCTAGCATGAATTCATGTAGTTGTATTGTTGTATCTCTAGCCATGGTATGAAAATAACTCGCTATTGTAAATGTGTATAAGTTGAGATGAGTGCATATAATTGGGACTATACAAAATCATGCATATGATCCATCAATCCCAAATATGTCAATCTAGCAATTTTATTACCTATATTTTCCACAACTTCTCTCATGTGCAATAGTGAGATTTTGCTAGTTGTTTATTCCTTGTGATACTTGTTGCCTTTCTCCATATATTTCAACTTTCTCCTCTTCCCTTGGTGATAGTTGTAATATATGTAGTGTGTTGGTATTTGAAGCTCATTAATGTACAATAAGATATATTTGAGCCTTTGGCCGTGCTTTGAAGCAAAAATCTTATTGGTATATGTTATGACTTCATTTTTGCTTTCATGTGCTTTCTTGAATATCTTCTTTATGTGTGCACATTTCTTTGTTGGCATATGTCTTTGTGATGATATCCACTTAGAAACATATACATATATGAGAAGATAACTTTAGTTGATATTTTATTCCTTGGATACCACCTTTTATTCCTTTTGATTTTTTTTGGTGGCTTCCAAATTTATTTGCCTATGAGTCATTGTTCCTCTTGTTTGCATCTTCGGACACTCATATTTGTTCTCTCATGCCGTGTATTGTTAAATGAATTTGGATGAGTGAGGATTCCATGATTATGCACCTTGATCCCAGATGCAATTATCATAATTGATGCATTATCTTTGGGGAGATCATCTAATTCATTTAATAATGCTCATTTGTATTCTTTCTCATTTATTGTGCCTTGAATGTTTATGGAGCGGCGAGGATTCCATATTTGTGCAATATGTATTCCAATGCATTTATTTTGAATTGTACACAAATCTTGGGGAGCTTCTCTATTTTGTTTATTTAAAGCACTCTTTTGCTCATATCATAATATATTGTTGTTTCCATTTGGACTCATTTGTTGTTTTCAATTGGTTTGTCGGACCTTGTAATTGCTTGCATCATTTGTTGATGCCTCTTCCTTTTGTTTCCTTTTTGGCAATCTTTGGGTCCTCGATATAGTTCTACTTCCTCCCAAGTATTCATCATTGGATATGTGTGAATGCACACCTTTGGAGGATTTATCACTATATTGGCCTTCTAGAACTTGTCACCCATTTTGGCAATCGATTCCAATGGGGGAGAAGTTTTAGAGGGTTTAAGGGAAATGGTTTATGCCTTGAGTTTGTTCTTAAGCATTTGCCTTTCATGCTCTTACATCTTTGTTGTTGCTTAGCATGTGGTATATAGTGGAAACTCCACCAATGATAATGATTGGCAATATATGCAATGAAATTCAAGTTCATCACACATGCATATATTATGGGGGAGTTTGGTCTATATATGGTGGTGGTACCAATATCACATACTTATGTAGTATTTGATATTGGTGTTACCATTTTATTCGTTAAAATTTCTTATATAAACCCTCTTAAAGGGATTGTCATCAATTACCAAAATGGGGGAGATTGAAAGAACATATTAAGTTGTACTTGTAGGATTTGTCCATTGGCATCGCTTGGAGCATGTGTTGGCTTCAATGTTGATGAAATGAGAAGAAGATGTGTTGTGCAAGCTCAAAATGCGCCATCTATAGTAGATCTCATGTTTGATGCTTGTCATCCTCCGTGATCATGGATCGATGATGAGGAATCAAGAAAGACGTTCCATCTTGAGAAGGTCAAGATCGTCTACATCGAGCTCAAGTGGAATTATCAAGGCAAAGGTATAATCTTGATAGGTTTTCCCTTTTGCCGGTCTCATATTGTGTGTGGGAGACCGGGTTTAGGATAGATAGCCGTACTATCAAGAGGGGCTCTAGAATAAGTAACTCGATCACATTGTTCGGAGAGAGCTCAAACCTTTGCATACTTGCATCATCATATTTGGTTGCTATTTGGTCTTATCCATATGAGGATTTAGAGCTTGTTGTAATCTCCATAATAAGCTCTTGGTCATCAAAATCGGATCTTCCATTTGTATCTTATTGCGATTTTGATCTCGGCGATTTTCCGGTCTCTCACCAAGTGAGGCATCTCACATTATTACACTTGATACTTTCTCAATTGGTGATAACCAATATTTTCACCTTTTATAGGGTAGCCTATGTTGTCCTATTTCCAACGCAATTGGAATCGGGTCAATCGGATTTACCAATCAAAAGTTATAGCCATTTGAATATTTGCTATTATTCGGTTTAAAAAAGAAAATAGAAAAGATATTTTCTGGACCGTCCGGTACTACCGGGCCCAGTACCGAACGAGCCTAATTCAGCCCATTTGCCCGCTGCCTGGCCCGGTACCCGCGGCCGGCACTACCGTACCGGACGGTAGTACCGCCCGGGTGGGCCGGTACTACCGGCCGGCCCAGGTAGCACCCCCACCGCCAATTTCCCCGCTCGGGCTGGCCCAGCGCCAGATCCAGATGCAGCAGCTGCTGCCCGCTTCGCTCGTGCTGGTCGCCGGGCCCACTGGCCGCTGCGTGCCCTGCGTGCGCGTCCGCGTTGCTCGCCTCCTGCTAGCGCGAGCTGGCTCGCGTTGACCCACGCGGCGCGCTGCAGCCGCTCGCCTCGCTGGCCCCGCTTGCCGCACGCGCTGCTGCGCCTGGCCCCGCTTGCATGCTGCGTGCATTGACCGCGCGTGCCTGCCGCTACGACGACCTGCACCTGCTTGCCGCTGCTGCCGCGCATGCTGCCGCGCGAGGCTGCCCTTGCTCGCGTGCGCGCGCATGCCAAGCCCCACCTCACGTGCATGCTGATCTTTGCCGCTAGTACAGCTCGCCTCTGCTCCTTTCTTTCTGTGCTGCCCCAATTTCCTACTAGTTCTCTCTCGCGCTGGTGTGGGTAGTACCGGTCAAATCCGGTACTACCGGTCAAATTCAGTTTTTGGGGTCCCTATTTAAGGCTTTGCCCGTTTTGAGTTTAGTAGCTTCTTCCTCTTCCATTAGGCTAAGATTTGTCTACACTTGCTCTAGATTTTTAATCTTGCCTAATCTCTTTCCCTCCGATGATTCTTGCCCATATTTGAGTGGAAGAGAGAGGAGATCTAGATCCACATTTTGACCTAACCGATTCATCTCTTTGTGAGTGCATCTTTGGGATCTTGATTTTGGGGGATTTTGTGTCTCTCTTTGATTCCTCCTCTCTTGTTCCCCCAATAGCTTTAGTAGCTTTGTTGGAACTTGAGAGTGAGGGATTTGAGCACCTTTGTGGTGTTCTTGCCATTTGCATTCGGTGCATCGGTTTGAGTTCTCCTCGGAGGATTCGGTTTGTGTTACTCTTTGGAGCTTGTCCCTCTTGGGTTCTTGGAACCCTAGACGGTTTTGTGGCCTTGGTGGCATTTGTTGAGGCCTTTTGTGGCATTTGTTGGGAGACTCCAATTAAGTTGTGGAGAAGTGCCCCAACCTTATGAGAGGTTCCGGTTGCCACCGACAAGTGCACCGATAGTGGAAGCGTGGATCGATCCCATTGGGGTGAGATTCACCGGAGAATAAGGGAGGCCTTTTGTGGTGTTGGTGGTTTGATACCACCCCCTATCCAAACGAGACGTACTCCATGTTGGTAGGAACTCGGTAAAATATCGGTGTCCCCGCGTGCCTCGGTTATCTCTATACCCAAGCTCTTTACTTATGCACTTTACATTGTGATAGCCTTCGTGCTTGAAGTACTATATATCTTGCTATCACTTTGTTGCTTGTATTGCTTAGCATAAGTTGTTGGTGCACATATGTGAACCTTAGTTGTTCTAGGTTGTGCTTAACAAAGTAAACACTAGTTTTATTTCGTCTTTGTTGAGCCACTCTAGAAAAAAAAATAATCGCCTATTCACCCCCCTCTAGGCGACATCCGTATCCTTTCACCTATAGCATGTCTCTTATCCGGCTAACCCGGGTGCCCACAGTTGGTAGCATGGCCTATGGCCTGCTGGGCGGCCCAGTTAGATGGATCCAGAAGGGAGGCCCATGCCGGATAAAGGAAGGCTACGGTGGAGTCACCAGCGTATCCGGAGCCTTGGAGTGCAAGATACACAAGACTAGTAATAGACGGTGTAGGACTCTATAACCTGTCCGGCTAGGACTTTTCCCTGTAACCCTAGGACCTGGCGACTATATAAGTCGGGCCTATGGGAGCCTTTAAGGAACGTTCATAGATCAACTTCAGACAACCTCGCACAGCGAACCAATCCCTGTAACTCGGCGTATTGCCCTTATAGTGATTTATAGCAGGAGTAGGATTCCGCCACCGTCGTGGGATCTGAACCTGGGTAAGCTGTGTTACCTCGTACCCGTCAACCATCCGCCTTCCCCCACGTCTCTAAACACGCACTGTGAGGACCCCTCCATGGCGTACTCGTCGGCAATACCACGATAGTTGGTGGTGATGTTAACAACATGCTTCTCTTCAATGAAGCCATCAGTAACCTTGGTCTTGTGGAGCCCCCTTTAAAAGGAAGAAAATTCTCATGGAGTAATATGCAAAAAGATCCACTTTTGGAGAGATTAGATTGGTTCTTCTCTTCACCCTAATGGACAATCTCTTACCCATCCTCTTTTGTCTATTCCCTTTACAAACCTACATCTGACCATACTCCTTTTGTGATCTCAATTGGAACCAGAATCCCTAAGGCTCAGGTGTTTAGATTTGAGAATTCCTGGCTGCAACATAGTGATTTCTTGCACACTGTACAAAATGCCTGGGATATACCTGTGGGGTATACAGACAGTGCAAAAAATATTAATGCCAAACTGAAGAATGTGAGAAGAGGTCTCAAGCTTTGGGCAAAATCTCTCCCTTGCCTCAAACATTTAATTGCAAAAGTCAATGAGACCATTGATTTTTTAGACTTGTTGGAAGAATTCAGGACACTAAGCATTTTTGAGTGGAATCTGAGAGACATTCTCAAAACTCACATGATTCAATTACTTTAGAATCAAAGGGCTTATTGGAAACAAAGAGGAAATATAAAATGGGTAAAGCTTGGTGATGAGAACACAATTTTTTTTCATGCAAAAGCAACTACTAGCTACAGGAATAATTATATATCCATGCTAAAAAATGAGAATGCCTCTGATATCTATGATCATGATGGAAAGGCAGGCATTCTCTGGAATGATTTTAAAAATAGAATGGGTTCCTCTAACAATCCAACAATGCACTTTAGCCTTCCAGAACTGTACAATGGACACATGGATCCCGATAGCTTGGCTATTCTTGAAGCCCCTTTCACAGAAAAGGAAATTAAGGAAATCATCCAAGATCTTCCTAATGACAAATCTCCTGGGCCTGATGGCTTCAACAATGAATTTATTAAGGCCTGTTGGAATATTATTGGAGCAGATGTTATACAACTGATTCAGGATTTCTATCATGAAAGGATATCCCTGGAAAGCATTAACTCTGCTTTCATTACTCTCATTCCAAAGACTGATTCCCCTGTTCATACTAATAACTTCAGGACAATTTCTTTATTGAACAATGTGTTCAAAATCATTACGAAACTTCTTGCCAACAGACTACAAACAATAATCCTTAAGCTTGTGCATAAAAATCAATATGGCTTTCTCAAGAATATATCCATTCAAGACTGCCTTGGTTGGGCATTTGAGTACCTCTTTCAATGTTATCAATCAAAAGAGGAGATTGTGATCCTTAAATTGGACTTTGAAAAAGCTTTTGATAGAATTGAACATTCAACCATTATTAGCATTTTGGAAGCAAGAGGATTTGTATCTAAATGGATTAATTGGATCAAGATGATTTTCTGCACTGGAAACTCATCTGTGCTCCTAAATGGAGTACCTGGAAAGAAATTCTACTGCAAGAGAGGTGTCAGACAAGGTGATCCTTTATCACCTCTTCTATTTGTGTTGGCAGCTGACTTTCTACAAACTCTACTAAACTCTGTCATGAATAAGAATTTGTTGAGTCTTCCCATTCCTTGCCCTGCTTGTCCTGATTTCCCTGTCATCCAATATGCTGATGACACCCTAGTGGTCATGAAAGCTGACTCAAAGCAATTTCTCTGCCTTAAATCAATGCTGAATTGTTTTACCATTTCTACTGGGCTTAAGGTTAACTATGCTAAATCAAGTATGATGCCTATCAACCTGAACCCTGAAAGACTTTTGCATTTCTCTTCCACCTTTGGCTGTAAGATAGGTAGCCTTCCCTTCACATATCTGGGGCTCCCTCTCAGCCTTAACAATCCTTCTCTGGAGTTCTACCTCCCTATGGTGCAAAGGGTTCAATTCAGACTCGGTGGAATAGCAGATTTTCTGAATTATGGGGGAAAACTTCAAATGGTTAAGTCAGTTTTAACATCATTACCACTCTTCTTCATGAGCTCTCTTGATATCCCCATTACAATCAAAGACCAAGTAGTTAAATACACGAGACACTGCCTTTGGAGGAAGAAAACTGCTGATGTTCAGGTTAAAGGCAGTGCAATGGTTGTTTGGACAAAGGTTTGTAGGCCAAAGAAACAAGGTGGTATGGGAGTTCTTAATCTTAAAATATCCAAAATAATGCTCTATTGCTGAAGAATCTTGATAAGTTTTTCAATCATCATGATATCCCTTGGGTTCATCTTGTCTGGGAATCTTATTATAACCATGGTAAACTTCCAGGTTATCAATTAGAAGGATCTTTCTGGTGGAAGACTCACCTGAAACTCATTGATGTCTACAAGGCAATGGCTAGATATCAACCTGGAAATGGAAAAACTGCATATTTTTGGTCTGATTTGTGGGATAAATATTGTATGCAATTTCAGCTGCCCCATCTGCTCTCCTATGCAAAAAAAACCCAGAATGACTGTCAAGGAGGTTATTCAGACTGAATATCTTGAAGATTTATTTAATCTTCCTCTGTCTCAACAAGCTTTCTCTGAGTTTGAACAATTAGAATTAAGATGCCAACAGATTAATCATTTGACAACACCTGACAAATGGACTTATATTTGGGGCATTGAAAATTTTTCTGTTAAAAGGGCTTATGAGGTTATGGCAGGCTTCCAACCTGCTCCTCCACATTTCTCCTGGATCTGGGATTCTTCTTGTCAGGCAAAGCACAAATTCTTTTTCTGGTTACTCCTTCTGGATAGATTAAATACAAGAAACCTTCTCAAAAAGAAAAACTGCTTCCTACCAGATTATAGTTGTGCAGTTAGAAATTGCAGCTCAGAGGAAACTTTGATTCACCTTTTTTGGAACTGCCCTTTTGCTGCTGAATGCTGGGATTACATCTGTCCTGATAGAGATCAGAGACTCTCTGTGTTTGAGGCTTTTCAAGACATTAGAACCAGACTTAAGCTTCCCTTTGCAATGGAGATAATTATTTTAGCTGCTTGGGGAATATGGATCTGTAGAAAAAATAAGATATTTGAGAATGCAACACCACAGTTCTCCATCTGGAAGACAGTATTTCTTCAAGAACTGAGATGGGTTAAACTGAGAATAAAAAAGAAACATGGTCCTCAATTTGATAGATGGTTCCAAACTCAAGTATATTAGTGGATTACTGCTGGTAAACGCAATGTATAAATACCTTATTGTAACCATGTAAGTATACTCTGTACCATATTTGTACCATATTTGATTATATAATAAAGATAAAATTTGTAGTGGGGGTTCCCTCCCCTACTGTTTTTCCCTAAAAAAATCGCTGCAGGCACCACCCCAACGCACACACTCAACCCGCTTCCGGACCCCGTCTCCTTCCTCCCACGACCCTGTGTTGCCTCCTCCCTCCTCTCGATCGGCGCCACCGTCTTGATCCCGTCCTCCATGCTGCAGGCCTCACCCTCTCTCTCTTGCCATGAACCGCCGCCGCCAGCGCCGCCGGGTGCTTGCTTGCGTCCTTCCCGAGCTCGTCGCCCCTCCTCTCCGGTTCTTCCGATGTTCCCCGCACCCATGTTCGTCACTGGGTATCCTCTTCGACCTCCGCGCGGTCGCTACCTCAACTCCGGCGCTTGCCCCCGACCTCACCGTGCGCCTCCATCGCCTACGCCTCCTGGCCCACTGCTCTCTCTCTCTCTCTCTCTCAGCTCACTTCCCTGAGCAGCAAGTCCGGCTCCATCCATGTTCTCAGCGCCATCGTCTTCGTAGGCTTCGCCTGCCGAACTGCAAGTCGCCGCCGGCCATGTCTCTTTGCGGCGGTCTTCCTCCCTGGCGCTCGTACTCTACCTTCGTCGCCAACTCTACGTCGATAGGCTCTTACGACTCCACTAACCAACAAAATCTCTTAGCCTATCGCCTGTAGCGCCTCATCTTGTCGATATTGGACCGGCGGCGAACATAAGGAAGGACGCGGGAAGGCCGTCGAGGTCACCAGAGTGCGACTGTAGCACGCACGCGTCTAGGAGGTGCATGACCGGCCACTGTATTGCAGCGTCCATGAGATGTGGCCGGAGGCAGCGAGCAAGGAACGGCAGGGACAGGCTTCCTCGATCCCTCGGGCAGGGCGTGGGCACGTAGGAGGAGAGCAACAGATATTACCTCGCCGGAGGAGGAGGCGGCGGTTACTGGCGGCGGCGAAGACTTTGTAAATGAATCATTCAGTTTTTGACTGCGGTGGCACGGCAGGTAATTCGGTAAAACATGCATGGACAAAATCGGAAAAATAATATTGGACGAAAAGGATTAAAAACGTATTTTTAACGGATGAAAACATATTTAACTAACCTACCTCAAAAAAAATTAGTAGAAAGAAGATTATCCTCTCTCTGTTTAGAAATATAAAACATTTTAGCATTTTAAAATAAAATAAATGTATTTAGACGTCTTTTGGTATAGAGGTTTACTCTCAACCTCCATAAACCTATACACTAAAAAATTCTAGAAACATTAGATCTATAAAACTAAAACATTTTATATTTCTAAATGGATATACCGAGTACTAGTTTTTCTCCTAAACGTCGGTCCTTGAACTGCTGCTTTCGTCCTTCACAACCACGCATGTTGTTGCGACGCGAAGATCGCACGTCACCTTGCCTGCCCATCCTCGAGTAGACGCCGCGTGCGACAGCGACCTGAGCCGCTCCGCTTCCGCTTCTATCTCACAGCCCAACCGGCATCAGAACAAGCCGTCCCCGGTTGCGAACAACACACCAACGGATCAACATCATCACTGCTGATTATTGCCGGGCCCACCCAAACAAATCATCCTGTAAGTTCTGTGCATGCACCAGTCAACGTGTCTAATCTAGTCGTCCAGAAAATGACACAAAACTATCGTATTTAGGGCTAAGGTGACAATTCTTTAAAAAAACTATTAAAAACATATATTTTGATACACTTTCCTTTAAATATGGTGGCTTTGCGTTATTTACTGTTGCCGCCTAGACGACGTACTTGTACTTGAGCAGGAGAACGGGAAAAGACTGCGTCGTGGCAAATATTCTCCCTATTGACTACTTTGGTAGTAACACACTTGGTCTCAGAAGATTCGTCTCAAAATCTTAATGCTTGCCTCATGTAGAGAGCTTAGACGATCTCTAGCCACGTTTTCCAAACGGCGTTTCAAAAGGCTATTAGGCATGTCGGATAAAAATGCGCGTCCAACCATGCGTCTCAGTGGTCGTTTCCACACGGCGTGACCCAATAGCGTGCCCAACGCACAGAGACCATCCCCGTCCTACAGGGCTCCTTGCGGGTACACCGGATGCAACCGTCGGCGACGTGGCGTAGGAAAGAGCCAGTCGTGCACCACCTGCTAGCAGCACATCCAATTCTCCCTACATTTCCAACGTGCCTCGCTTGCTCAACTCCCCCCACCTCTGAAAAGGATACAGATGCCGCCTAGAGGGGGTGAATAGGCGGTTTAAATTTTTTACGAGATGGACTTAACAAAGGCGGAATAAAACTAGCGTTTACTTTGTCGAGCACAAAACCTATATAAACTACGGTTCACCTATGTGCACCAACAACTTATGCTAAGCAAAACAAGCAACTATGTGATAGCTAGATATAATAATTCAAGCACGAAGGCTATCATAAAGTAAAGTGCATAAGTAAATAGCTCGGGTATAGAGATAACCGAGGCACACGGAGACGATGATTTATTACCGAGTTCCTCCCATAAAGAGAGTACGTCTTGTTGGAGAGGGGTGGTACAAACCACCTACGCCACAAAAGGCCTCCCTTATTCTCCGGTGAATTTCACCCCAACGTGATCGATCCACACTTCCACTATTGGTGCACTTGTCGGTGGCAACCGAAACCTCTCACAAGGTTGGGGCACTTCTCCACAACTTGATTGGAGGCTCCCAACAAACGCCACCAAGGCCACAACCTGCAACACCAACAAACCGTCTAGGGTTCCAAGAACCCAAGAGTAAAAAACTTCTCAGCTTTCACTCACCAAATCCTCCGAGGAGAACTCAAACCGACGCACCAAATGCAATGGCAAGAACACAGGAAGTGCTCAAGTCCTTCTCTCCCAAATTCCACAAAAGCTACAAAAGCTAGTGGGAGAATACGAGAGAAAGAACACAAGAGGTAATCCACAAAAGAAACCCAAAGATCTAGATCCCAATATATTCCCCTCACATAGAGGAGAGATGGATTGGTGGAGTTGTAGATCTAGATCTCCCCTTTTAAATCCCCCCAAAAGATTCAAGAAATATGGGAGGGATTGAGAGTATTTGCAAGCTCTTGAAGTTCAAAACAATGGAGGAGAGAGAGAATGCAAGTGGCAGCCTAAGGATGAAGAAGGGGTCTATTTATACCCCTCTCCAACAAAATATGACCGTTTGGGACCTCCCAGGCCGGAAATCCGCCCCTCCCCCGGATATTCCGGGTTCCCCGGGCCAAAATATGGCTAAGGACTTCGTGGCGCCTCAGTATAGGGGCAGATATTTGGGGCGGATAATCCGCCCCCAAAAGGCCAGATAATCCACCCCCATTACTGGGAGTCACGCCTCAAAGTCCTTAGCCGTTTTCCAAAATTGGGCCGGATAATCCGCCCCCCTGAAAACTGGCAGGAACAGCAAAACTGAAACCATCATAACTTTCTCATCCAGACTCCAATTTTGATGATCTTGGACTCGTTTCGAAGATAGTAACAAGCTCTACAAGATCATGCAGGGAACCATCATAGTCCAGCAAGGGAGTACATAACCAAATGATGAAAGGTTTAACCTATCTATAAAAGACAAACCTGTAAAACCTCC
The DNA here is from genome assembly GCA_916181665.1 of Avena sativa. NCBI lineage: Eukaryota > Viridiplantae > Streptophyta > Magnoliopsida > Poales > Poaceae > Avena > Avena sativa. The sequence goes on along the minus strand of OV702283.1, from coordinate 405,017,592 downwards.
AATATCGAAAACACAATAGAGAATGCATATGAAATACGTTTTCGATAAACTTAAGCTTGTCATAGAGATTGACACAATATCTGAATCCTCTCATGGATAAGAACCAAGAAATATGATTCCAAGTATGCAAAGGTTTGAGCTCTCACCGAGGGATATGATCAAGTTACTCACTTGAGAGCCCCTCTTGATAGTACGGTTATCTATCCTATAAACCGGTCTCTCCAACTAACACCACGAGACCAGTAAGAAAGAAACCCTATCAAGATCAAACCTTTGCCTTGTATATTCCACACCTTAGGATGGAGCACCTTTCTTGATTGCACTAGCTTGGTGAAGACTTGGAATTTGCTCCCCCATACTCCACTATGGAAGAGCCTCTCTTTTAGGCATATCTTCACATATCCATGATCACCATAAGGATGGCAAGATACACTTGAGATCATCTTATTATTCACGAAACACTTGCCATAGGCTCAACTCTAGATCATTCCTTGAAACCTTGATCAACACTTGATCTTCTTCACTTTATTATTATTCCAACCTTGAAGCCACCATATGGTTCAAGCATTGTCTATGGACAAATCCTACAAGTAAAACTCAATGCAAACATAAATTCATAAAACATTGTCATTAATTACCAAAACCACACATGGGGGCACACATGTTCTTTCAACCTCTCCCAATGCGTTGTCACCGTCGCTCATCTCGACACCGGTAGATTGCCTCCGGGTGCCTCCCCATCACCTTCTCCTTCCCCTCCAACAATTTTGTGTTGTAGGCGTCTATCACGACGCGTTGGCCACCTCGTGTGCCCGCCTTGCACGTCAGGTGTTTGGCCGTTTGCTTCAATAGACTGTATGTTCGGACTTCTTTCATGCCATTTGCCGTCCGTTTTACTAATGATTTCATTGGTTCTGAATCATATACATGAACAGCGACGATGAGATGATGATCGAATCATTGTTAGTGGAGGAGGCTGCCGAGGACACGAATGACCAAGAGAAACTGATGATCCTAGATTGTCTTCTCCAACCACAAGCTTAAGAGGAGAAGAGGGTCATTCCATAGCGAGGAAGATGCATGGGAAAAGGAAACGCAAGCCAAAGCGGAGACTCGAGGGGCCATGCTATACACGGACTACTTCGCCGATGTACCAACACATACACCGAAAGATTTTCGGAGCTGTTATAGGATGAACACTAAGGAGTTTATGAAGATTCTTCATGGTGTGAGAGAATACGATGACAACATCGTGCTGAAGAAGGACTACATCAACACGGTCTATTTATCCACAATTCAGAAATGCACTACTGCCATGAGGATGCTTGCATATGTAGCACCCGAGGATTCAAAACGTGTGTATCTACGCATGGGTGAGTCCATAACCATTGAGTGCATGTATAGATTTTGTAGAGCGGTGGTGGGGGAAGTTTGATGCAGACTACTTGACAGGGCCAGAAGCAGAGAATGCTAGGATCATGAAACATAACGCAACAAGAGGATTTCTTAGGATGCTTGAAAACATCGATTGCATGCATTGGTTATCAAAAAATTGTCCATTTGCTTGAAAATGTTTGTACAACTGACATCATGGAGAGTGCAGTGTGGTCCTTGAGGTTTTGGTAGACAAATACATGTAGATTTGGCATGCTTTACTTGACATGCCGGGACGTCTCGCAATCTTTACAAGACTGGTTGAAGGCATGCTTCCCCTTGCAACTATGAGATCAATGAACATATACTAAAGGGTACTACCTAGACGATGGCATCTATCCAATGTGGTCGTGAAGACAATCCTCGATCCTTAGTCTGGCAAAGTCTCACTTTTCTTCGCGCCAGGAGAGTTGTAGGAAGGATGTTGAGCGTCCATTTGGTGTGCTTCAATCTCGATTTGCAATTTTCAGGTACCTCGCTCTTACTTGGTCCCAATATCAGACGTGGGATATGACGAATGGTTATGTGATCATGCATAGCATGATCATCGAGAGTGAGCGCAAGCATCCGATGAATGATATTGGACCATATCACGCCCAGATTCCTCTTGCCATTGTTGATCACCAAGTGCCCCGTAGAGTCTACAAACTTTCTCGCTAGACATGTATAAATCCGTGACCCACATGGTCATCAACAACTACAAAATGATCTCACATAGCATTTGTGAAGGCTCAAAGGAGAGGCCACTGCGCCATCCGTTTGATCAAGTTAAACTTCAAATTATTTGAATTGTATGAATTGTTTTTTCATTGTTGTAAAAATTAAATTCCTGTGTATCCAAACTTATATTTATTGCATGAGAAAAACATTTTGGGACATCATCTAGAGGCTGTGGCTTGGAACCGACATCCCATGAGTGGCACCACACGCCGATGTCCCCCAATCACTTGATCTGGTGCTGCTTTTGCTGGAGGGCTGGAGACGCTCTTACAGCATCTCCACCGACGCCCCCAAACTAGCCCCCAAAGCGGTTGGGGAGTGCCAGCCATAAAACGCCCCACACCGGTGCACCCCAAACATTGTCGACAACAAGGGCACTTCCCAAAATCGTGCCGGCAGCCCCGCTCCACCCCCGCGGAAAGGGGCTCTCTTGGGGCGCTAACAGTGTAGGCCAACTCAGCAGATGCCCATGCGCCCATCTGTTAGCCACTCTACTCCCACCTACCTCTCTCTCTCTCACCACCGTTCCTAACCACGCCACTTCCGCAACCGCCTGTCCCACGCCCCACGCCCCTACCTTCACCAACCACCACCACCCAGCACCACCGGCGATGCCCACCGCCACACTCCACCGCGACCCTCAGCTGCGGCTTCGCTGCGGTTCACCCGTGGATCCTGGCCACAACTCCTCTACACCGGAGTCGATGACCACGACCTGGAGGCAGGCCGGCTAGCCGTGCGTGCAGATGGAGGCATCACATGTGCAAGGACATGAAGTGGTCGAGACAACACGATGGCCGTCCTCAACGCCTCCACCCCTCCACAGCTTGCGCCGTTTGTGGGTGTCCTGGTGACTCTTAGGCCCCCTTATTTTCAGCTTCTTGGCCAGCTTCTCCCAGAAGCTACCCTCGACCAGCTTCTCCCAGAATCTCATCTGCCAAAATCGTTTATATTTTTAAATTGACATTAAAACTACTAGTTAAGAAGTTCGAACAAATTTTAAAAATGAGATTCTGGAAGAAGCTGGTCGAGGGTAGCTTCTGATAGAAGCTGGCCAAGAAGCTGAAAAAAAGAGGCCTAGCCTGTTTCATCGTGGCACGCTCAACTGCGGCACAAAGTCCATACAGTTACAACTTACACTCACAACTTACCGCAAGGCGCTGAGCACGACCGTACGTTTGCTGCATGCAGTTCCGCCAACAGACAGCACAGGTGCGCAACTGACCCACTAGTAAATGCCAAACGTGATCCTGGTGATCACATAATCAAATCGGAGAAAAGAGTCTCACGTCAGTAGAAAAAATCCCAGAATCGCCATCATCATAGAAACCCGAAGCGAGCCCAAACCCGAAGCGCCACGCCACACCTCGCCTCGCCCGCGCGCTCGCCCAGTCAATCAGTCAGTCCCTGTCCAGGTCCAGGACCAGCCCGCCTCCGGCCTCCTCCTCCTCGTCCGATCCGACGGACGCCGGCGCCAGGCCGCCAGGACAGAGGAATGGACGACGGCGGGATCCAGGAGGAGCCGCCCTCGTCCGCGGGGGCGACGGCGCGGTTCCTGAAGCCGACGAGGTCGGGGGCCAGCTCGCGGTGGGTGGACGGCAGCGAGGTCGACTCCTCCGAGTCCACGCACTGGTCGCACGAGGACGAGCGGTCGCTCCGGGGCGTCTACGCCGCAGACGACGCCGAGTCCGGAGGGGCCGTGCTGTCGCGGAAGTCCTCCTCGTTCAGGAGGAGGCTGGGGAAGCGGCCCAAGAGGGTGGACTCCCTCGACGTCGAGGCCATGACCGTGCGCGGCGCCCACGGGCACGGTGACACGGTGCGTCTCTCAATTCCCACGTCCCGGTGGTAAATCCTGCGCGGACGGATTTCGGGTCATTTTTTGGTTTTATGCGAACTGAAGCTGTTTATTTAGAGTGTATAAAGCTTTGACTATCTATCGATTAGCGGAAGCATCATAGGACAGATGGATCGGTCGCCGAAGGTTTAGTCCTGAATCAGGATGAACGTTTTGGTTGGGCATTATGATCGGCTAAGAGCATGCCTGCATTTATTCACTGTCTCTGTCTGTCACTCTGCCTGAGTCAGGGCACATGTGCTAGTCAGATTTTTTTTCTACCACATGACATGAATCAATTGGACCCTATGATTGACCCCTCTTAGCTGCACCTTGCGCCAGGATGTGTCGTGGATGAGCACCGTCGCGATGGCATTTCAAACGCTTGGAGTTGTCTACGGTGACATGGGTACAAGCCCTCTCTATGTCTTCAGCGATGTGTTCAGCAAAGTTCCCATCAAGTCGGAGGTGGAGATCCTGGGAGCGCTTTCTCTGGTCATGTACACCATAGCGTTGATCCCTTTTGCGAAATACGTATTTATAGTGCTCAAAGCTAATGACAATGGTGAAGGTAAGATGTGCAACTTGCAACACGGGTTCAGTCAATGATGCTTGTACAATGTCAGTTGTGTGTTCTCTTGTACAAATTCGTTTGGCCAACTGACTGCACCATCTCATGGTTTGCAGGGGGCACATTTGCATTATATTCATTGATTTGCAGGTATGCAAAAGTTAGTCGGTTGCCAAATCAGCAGCGTGTGGATGAAGATATTTCTAGTTTTCGACTCAAGTTACCTACTCCTGAGCTTGAACGTGCTCTGTCTGTCAAAGAATATCTAGAAAAGAACGCGATCTTCAAAAACATTCTCCTGTTCTTGGTTCTGATGGGGACTTCCATGGTGATTGGAGATGGCATCCTCACTCCATCAATGTCAGGTGCTTCATATGCACCCCCTGTTTTGTCTTTATTTTTTCTACCAACAGAGATTCTGCAATTTCTCTTCACCTCAAAAATGCGTTATCGCTGACCCTCCTCTCTTGTTTTTATTATGCTCAGTAATGTCTGCTGTCAGTGGTCTTCAGGGTCAAGTTGCTGGATTTGACACAGGTATGGTATTTCATATGCCCTCCATGAAGATCACGACAGTCTGCTTATGTTTCATACAATCCTACTTTTCAAGGCCACAAGAGCATGAATGTTTTTATTCATCTTTTTTGCAGATGCTGTTGTAATTGTTTCAATCCTAGTTCTTCTGCTATTGTTCAGTGTCCAGAGGTTTGGAACTGGCAAAGTCGGGGTTATGTTCGCTCCTGTTTTGGCTCTGTGGTTTATTAATTTGGGCTCCATTGGAATATACAACATAATTAAGTATGACATGTCAGTCGTGAAAGCATTCAATCCAATGTACATCTACTACTTCTTCAAGATGAACGGCGTAAAGGCATGGTCAGCTCTTGGTGGTTGTGTCTTGTGCATCACAGGTACCACCTTACTCCAGCGCTCTCTGGTTTCTTAGTTCAGTTTTGGTTTTCCCATGCCCTTGAAGCAAGCGGCAATATTGCAGAATACATAGTTTACAGTCACATTGATTCTTGTAATGTTTTTGGAACCCCTGTTACCCCTGTTTTTAGCAGTACCAAGAATGTTACATATAATATGTTCCCTAAAGAAAAAAGAATGCTAGTATGTTACACAGGAATGAAACTCATGGGTACCACCTTACTCCAACGCTGGCTGGTTTCTTAATTCTATTTTTGTTTTCCCATACCCCTTGAAGCAAGCGCCAATACGACAGAATACAGAGTTTACAGTCATATTGATTGTTGTAATGTTTTGAGAACCCCTATGTTTAGCAGTACCAAGAATATTACATTGGAACTATAAGAATGTTACAGAGGGATGAAAATGACGCTTCTTCTGCCTTTCTGTGCAACACAGTATTTTGTGTATCATGATAATTTTTGCCATATTTTGGATGGCAGCGCAGCACTTGTTTTTCTACTTACAAATTGAACTTGAAATTGATGCTGAGTGATCTATTAGGGATGATTGATTGTTGATTTGACCATTTATAAATCCTACAACTGAAAGTGATTCTGCTGCATATGGCCAAGTGCACTCATTTCCTATTGTAATTGTAGGAGCTGAAGCAATGTTTGCTGATCTGGGTCATTTCACTGTCAAATCAATACAGGTTAAGATATTTATTAGTCAACTGAGATACATCTTTTCCTGATCTTACTGCACTATTTAGTTGATATTTGTGTATCCCTTTTTATCAGAGCTAAATTGGTATTCCCTTTTGTTTGTCCCAGTTAGCATTTACTGCTGTGGTATTCCCTTGCCTGCTTATTGCTTACATGGGCCAAGCTGCATATTTGATGAAGCATCCACTTGCTGTAGAAAGAATATTTTATGATTCTGTACCAGGTATGGTGTTCAGATGCCATAAACATCAGACTGTCTAAGTTAACACGATTGTAAACAATTGTCCATTTTATGTTCCTTTGGAGCTCAAGTCCATTTTTTCTATTTGCAATGCAGAAGTTCTGTTCTGGCCAGTATTTGTGATTGCTACACTTGCTGCTATGATTGCCAGCCAAGCTATGATATCTGCAACCTTCTCTTGCATAAAGCAGGCAATGGCTCTTGGTTGCTTTCCTAGGATCAAAATAATCCATACCTCCAAGAAAGTCATGGGTCAGATTTACATACCTGTAATGAATTGGTTTCTCATGGTCATGTGCATCATCATTGTGGCCACTTTCAGGAGTACGAACGATATCGCCAATGCATATGGTCAGTGCTTTTGTCTTTGGGAAATATACATTATTATCTTTCTTGTTTTAGAATCTAGAATTATATCTTTGATAAACTACTCTAGCAATAATTTCAGCTTTTTGCCATGGGCTTTACATATTATGTTGCATAGTATCAGCCGATGGACAGTTACCGCTCCATTTCACGATAGACATTGCATATGATATTATTTATCATAGTGACTATCTCATTTTTTTTCTCTAAAAAAATTCCAGGCATTGCTGAAGTTGGTGTCATGATGGTTAGCACTGCGCTGGTAACCTTGGTGATGCTTCTAATATGGCAAACCAACTTGTTCCTTGTTCTGTGCTTCCCTATTCTTTTTGGTGCAATAGAGTTCATTTACTTAACTGCCGTTATGTCAAAGTTGCTAGAAGGAGGATGGTTACCGCTTGCTTTCTCATCATTGTTTCTCTGCATAATGTATACGTGGAACTATGGAAGCGTACTGAAGTACCAGAGTGAGATGCGTGGGAAGATATCACTGGACTTTATCCTTGACCTGGGATCAACACTTGGCACAGTAAGAGTTCCAGGTATTGGACTTGTGTACAATGAACTGGTCCAGGGAATCCCATCGATATTTGGCCAAATGTTGGTCACGCTGCCAGCAATGCACTCCACTATCGTCTTTGTTTGCATCAAATATGTTCCTATTCCATATGTGCCACTTGAAGAAAGGTTCTTGTTCAGAAGGGTTGGCCAGAAAGACTATCACATGTTCCGTTGTGTTGCACGATATGGTTACAAGGATGTCAGGAAAGAGGACCATGGCTTCTTTGAGCATCTTTTGGTTGAAAGCCTAGAGAAATTTCTGAGGAGGGAAGCCCAGGAACTTGCTCTGGAGGTGAGCACAATGGAGGCAGAGCGTGATGATGTCCCTGATGTGTCCGAGACACGTCCATCTCCTGCTACTGCTGCTGGGGATCTGCATGTTCCACTGCTTTCTGATCAGCGACTGGGTGATGGCAATCGAACGTCGGGCACCGAAGGAAGCGTTCCTGTGCTCCCTTGTAGCTCCATCTCCCCAGAAGAAGACCCCAGCTTAGAGTACGAGCTTGCGGCACTGAGAGAAGCCATAGCATCCGGGTTCACATATCTCTTGGCACACGGCGATGTGAGGGCGACGAAGCAATCATTCTTCACAAAGAAGTTCATCATCAACTATTTCTACGCTTTCCTCAGGAGGAACTGCAGGGTTGGCACCGCGACCTTGAAGGTCCCTCACTCGAACATCATGCGTGTGGGAATGACGTACATGGTGTGATCGGCATTCTGCTGCTATTGTGCCGCAAGACCAATCTTTGCTTTGTTTTTACGTATGTTTGATGGAATGCTACACCAGCTGGTAGTTTAGGGATTATACCGCCACAGTGAACAAAGTCACTGCAGCTTCTGGCCAACTGCTCAGTATTTTAGTCGCAGGATTGGCCCTATGTGTACCCAGTTTAATTCTTGCCAAGCTTTTGGTGAACTTTGAAGTTAAGTTATGTATGGTGTCGACAGAGATTTGCATGGGTAAGAAGTTTGCTATTCTTCTTCTACAGTCAACCTTGATCCCTGCAACTTGCCAGAATTACAATCCGATGCAAGAACAACAAGGTGGTTACATGAAACCTAACTAGTAATAATTTAGCAAAGGCTCGTCATATTGCTGCATCCAGAGTTGCATGCTCCTCCTGTTCAAAGGCTCCATGCAGATATTTCAAGGGTTAATTGGATTTATGCCACCGTAATTTTCACGAGTTGGAGAAATGCCATTACAAAAACCTAAGTTGGATATATGCCATTGCAACTCCCATATACCTCTAGCCATGCCATTTTGTCCAATACCAAGCCATATACTGCCTTTATACTCTTATATACACCCATGCAGTGGCATATATCCAATTAACCCATATTTCAAACATCTTATAGCACGTCAAAATGAACTGGCATGGGTGCTTGCTAAATATGATGTGACCATATAAATTCATCTATCTGTACATGTTCTGAGGGCAGAGTACAAACTGGCGAACAACTCCGGCTGTTGTGCAGTACTCGTGCTAGCAGCCATGGCACGGATCTCCGTACCCCGAGCGCGTTTTTTTTTTTTGCTTGTACCGATCAGTAGTTATTATAGGAGAATCGATAGAGCACACGATCGCACCAACCTGGGACGGCCTGTTCGAGCTGGCCAGGCAAAATTGCCATGGCTCAGCGACTCATGGTCAACAACTTGGCTGGATCAACCGCTAGGCCGGCTAGAGTAAGCAGGAAGTCCGCAGGGAGCGCGGGAGAGGCAGCGAGGCCTGGCACTTTTGCAAGCTTACGGCATGGTCGATCAACATTCAAGTAAAGCTGCTTCGCCCCATATATCCAATTAATCCATATTTCAAACATCTTATTTTTGCCAACATAAGAGCATGGCAGTAAGTAGTACCAGACTTCTTCCAAGTATAAAGCTTCCATACAGAATACAGCATGGGAGCTAATCTGTTTCAGACATGTTCATACCGGTTCCATTCTGTGCCATGTGCTCCTAAATTATGGCGATGTGCATGAGAAAAGAAAGCAAAAAAAGAAACGTCCTGGGATAAGTGAACATCGTATAAGATCATTTTTTTGGGGGTAAATGGGATTATATTAATCATATGTAGTAGAGTTGTTACAACAATCCCGAAGGATACTACTTGGCAGGGATCTGGAGCCAACCCTAAGCAAACAGCAGTTCTATCCTCCAATATATATACCAAACCTAGCTAACTCGTGACTGCAAAATTCTGCAACCTAGGAATTTTAGTTATAGATACAATACGTTGTGAAGAAAATAACAGCCGGAGATCCTCCACAGATGAGCGGAGCAAGATCTGTCGGCATTATTCGACACCCTCACCAAGCAATCCGTCTCCACTAGAATGTTACACTGGCACTAATCTCTGGATCTAGGGTAGAAGAGCAGAAGCGCCTTGGCCGCAAGATCATGCCTGGCTGCACCAGCACGTACGTCCTGATTGAGCCAAGAAAGCCCCATCTCTGTTCAGCTTCAGCATACCTTCAGGAGGTTAAACCCATGCTGGTACGGTAACAGATCGCAGCGCCCGGTGCTCACTGCTCAGTAGTGAAGGGGGGGAAGCAAGTAATCGATCGATGAACTCTATTGCTGGCGCTGCAAATAACTGCAGATGAACCTGCGTGATGATACCTCAATTGGAGGCATCGGCTTGCCTTGTGCTCCAATTGAGGATTATTCTTGCCGATGATGCAGGTACGTCTATTTTAGGTAGCCAGCATGCTGAGGTGCTTCAGAACAGATAATTGCTAGAGAACAATGAGATAAGATCTCTTGTGTTTTGGAGAGAGAGAGAGAGAGAGAGAGAGAGAGAGAGAGAGAGAGAGAGAGAGAGAGAGAGAGAGAGAGAGAGAGAGAGAGAGAAGACTATGATTAGAATGCTAAAAAATGCACCTAAACATGTCTGAGATGCCTCCCATTATACAGTTGACTTTGCTGCTGGTTTTGGGCCCTCGTCATATGCACCTTTTGGTCCTCCGAGGAGGTGTTTTAGAAGAACACCGTTGCATGGTTGCGTTGCGTGTGGTATATATGATAGTATATGAGAGTCAGCAAATGGCGTGCGTCCGAGGTTCTATCCTTATTCCTTAGCCAATGGGGGGCGAAGCAGCTTTACTTGAATGTTGATCGACCATGCCGTAAGCTTGCAAAAGTGCCAGGCCTCGCTGCCTCTCCCGCGCTCCCTGCGGACTTCCTGCTTACTCTAGCCGGCCTAGCGGTTGATCCAGCCAAGTTGTTGACCATGAGTCGCTGAGCCATGGCAATTTTGCCTGGCCAGCTCGAACAGGCCGTCCCAGGTTGGTGCGATCGTGTGCTCTATCGATTCTCCTATAATAACTACTGATCGGTACAAGCAAAAAAAAAAAACGCGCTCGGGGTACGGAGATCCGTGCCATGGCTGCTAGCACGAGTACTGCACAACAGCCGGAGTTGTTCGCCAGTTTGTACTCTGCCCTCAGAACATGTACAGATAGATGAATTTATATGGTCACATCATATTTACCAAGCACCCATGCCAGTTCATTTTGACGTGCTATTAAGTCTCAAGGTTGTCTTTTTTTTGTCTATTTCTTATTTATCTGTTTAAGTTGTATTCCCTCTGTTTTATAATATAAGATGGTTTAGCTTTTTTTTAAAAAGTGTATCTAGACCTCTTTTAGAGTGTAGATTCCGAACCTATACACAAAAAATAGTCTAGATATACTATTTTCATAAAGCTAAAACGACTTATATTATATGCGCAGACACATGTTACAGATAGGTGTCCATCATGCGCAATTTGAACCGTGTCTGGTTTTCGAAGCAACAAAACTATTCGGCAGGGAAACGATAGAGCAAGGAATACTATTTGTGAGATTTTTTTAGAATATATTACTTCCTCCGCCCGAAAATAAATGACTTTGATTTGACTAGATTCGAATATATTTACACACTAAAACACGTCTAGATACATACGAATCTAACCGAAGTCACTTATTTCTGAACAGAGGAAGCATTTTCTTCCAAATAGAAGGATGACCACATCGTCTGCATCGATGCATACATTCACATATTCTTGATTATGCAATAATGCTAAGCAAAGCCAAACATCGATATTGAACAAATGGGCTAACAGGAAAAATAAGTTTTCAAAACAGAACATGGTGGGCGGGCAACATTATATGTATTTTTCAGTTGGAAATAATCATCTGATGCCATAAATTTAATGATGAAGGCATTGTTTTGTGAGCAAGGACTTTCTCCAGGGTGAAAACCTATGATCTTTGATCGGGCAACGACGGCGCTTGAGCACTGTTTCCTTCTTGAAGGCATTATTATTGGAGTGGAGGACTACTGGTGTTGTTCTGATGGTGTCAATATCGTTGCTTTGAGGATTAGTTCTCTGTAGCGGGACTTTTTTTTGTAATTCTTTTTTTTCAGAGTTGTGTGTATCCGTAGGGCCGCTAGGGCATGCGTTGTTGCAGAGGCTGGGTGTAATTGGTATCCATGTGATATTAATATATACACTTTTTCAAAAAAAAAATTAATGATGAGTTATTTGAGATGGTATAGTTTTGTGGAACCTATTGAAAACTATGCTTTATAAGAATATTTACCAAAACATGGCATCTAGATACGAATTTTATTTACAGTGTGTGTAAATTTTTTTTTTGCGAAAGTGTGTAAACTTTCTTGATTCCACAAAAAAATATTGTTTGTTTGAAAACATGCACAAAACAATAAATAATGCAAGTCACATGACCGTGCAATCAACATTCTGATACTCTTTGGCCAGTGAAGTATGGGTTGGAAATATACAAACATTGGATGAATGTATTTTCACCCATTGGTCGGATGTCAACCCAAAATCTAGAATACATAACAAGTTAAGAAAAAATCCATGCAAAAAAAATCCATGCACATAATTCATGTTATAACATTTAGCAATGCAAAAAATATGAGCACACGTCTTGTAGAAACAAATAAAGTGTTATGTACTGAGAGCAAATGGCATTGCTTAATTCTTTAAAGACGCCTAGGCTATTCAACATAAAAAAATTGCTATGGTGTGTGTGTTATAATTTGACATATATATACATATAATTTAAGAAAAATAAAAACTGCTTCGTGAAACTTGCAATTTTATAAACTTGCAATTTTATATCGGGTGGACATGCACTTTGGGGTTAATAATCCGTCTATGCAAACAATGCAGAACTGCATAACATACATTTTGAAAGAGAGGTCATTTTTTTAAAATTTTCGAATGTGCTTGAATGTGATTAAAACATTGTTAATCAATCCAGGACAAACTAATGGCGCAACTTAGTATTGTTCCTTAATGAAGAACCAAAGCCAAGAAGCACGTGATGATATTCATCAAAGTTATCAATCTTTTGTCTCAGGACACTACACAAATGATATAAAATCTAATTGTCTATTATCTTAGTACACAAGATAGGAAGGTGGCCATCAATTAGAGGTGCAGAAGTTTCAAAACACATGGTCTAAAAGACTACCATATAGGAAAGAATGGAACATGGGGGGGGGGGGGGGGGGTGAAGGATCACCCTATAAGAGCATCTCTAGCAAATACCGCATCCGGGCCCCGTCTCACAAAAAACTGCCCGTTTGAGGTACAAGACGGAAAAAGTGGTCATTCTAGATACTGCATCGTCTACCGCATCCAAAATATTTTTGCAGTATACCACATAAGGTCGCTTCCGTGCCGCATATATATCGTATGGAGGGCTCGCGATGCGATTCACCGCATCCTGATGCTTCGGTTGGCGGGAGGGAAATTTCCCCTCCCCTACTCCCCGCACAGCCATCGCCGTCGCTGATCTGCCGCCACCGGCCACTACCACCCCCCTCTCTCTCTCCTCCCTACCATCAGTCTCCCTCTACTCCCCGCTGCCATGGCAAGACCCAATTTAAACTTCTACGAGGCCACGATGTTCGCCCACTATGACGTCCTCGTACCGCCTCACGCAACGCTTCTAGCCGGCTGGGAACTCAGCTACGCCGGGGTGCCGGTGGCGCCGGTTCCGCGCGGTGCTAAGTTGGCTCGCTAGATCGAGGATTGCCGTCGCCAACTGCCGGAGTGGAAAAGGGCAATGGACTGATACGCGCCTGCAAGCTCGTATTGACGGAAGCGTTTCAAGAAGGAGCTGATGGTGCTGATTAGCACTTCGTTGAAAACCCCAAGATCAAGGTGTGAAGCAGTGAGTAGCAAGTCTTCCCTTAGTAGAGATCGAGGTTATCGAACCATAAGGAGGAAGGAAACGTCACATAGGTGTTGCTAGCAACGCAGAGACTTGCACAACACAAACTCAAGACTTTGCCCCAACGAATGAGTGAGGTTGTCAAGCTCACCGGTTTGCTGTAACAAAGGATTAAACGTATGGTGTGAAAGGTAATGGTTTGTAGCAAGTAAACAAGTAACAGTGGAATATGTATCAATGATAAAGATTGGACCAAGGTCCATAGTTCACTAGAGGTGCTCTCCTTAAATAAACAACATGGCATGAATGGTAAACAAATTACAGCGGGGCAATTGACAGGAACTGAGCAAGGCATAACAATGCAATTACTAGTCAGAAAGATCCTATGAGGTTGATTGGGCAATACAACAATATATATAGACCGTCATCCAACTGCATCTATGACTATAAGTCCACCTTCAGGTTATTATCCGAACCCTCTCCAGTATTAAGTTGCAAGCAACAGACAACTACTTTAAGCAAAGTGTGTAAGGTAACCAGTCCACATGTTCCATGAACAAGAGACCGTAGTTTTCTCCCTAGTAGCAACATCACATATACAACCGAAGAGATTTCTGTCACTTCCCTTGAAAACTAGACATGAACCCACTATCGAGCATAAATACCTCCTCTTGGAGTCACTAACAACTACTTGGCCAAGATAGCTACTAACAACGGAGAGCATACAAGATCACAAACAACACAGACATGATAGAATCATAAAGACAAAACCATTAATCAAACCAACATAATAATCTCAATATCCATCGGATCCCCGCAAACACAACATGCATGATTACAAATAGATTAGATCTTGATCATGAATGGAGCTCACAAGATCTATACATGAAAGCACAAAGGAGGAGATACAACTATCTAGCTACTACATGGACCCATAGTCCAAGGTGGAACTACTCACGCATCATACCAGAGAGAAGGCCTCTAGGATGATCTCCCCTCCGACAGGGTGCCGGGAAGAACTTCAGATCCCCCTAATCTAGGGACGATGGTGGCGACAGCTACAGATGGTTTCGTGTATTTCTGATCGGGTACTCAGGGTTTCTGCATCGGGGGCTTCTTATAGACGAAGGGGGAGACCGAGGCGGCCGCCAGGGCAACCAAACCCTAGCCAGGCGCGGGGTGGGGCCCACCCATACCTGGGTGGGTCTGGCCCCTCTGGCTGGCCCCTCGGGCTCTCCTCTGGACTTCTTGTTCCCCATAGAAAGTAATCGACTTTGTCCTTTGGCCCGTCCAATTCCGAGAATATTTCTTTACTAACTTTTCTGAAACCAAAAACAGCAGAAAACAGGCATCTGGCACTCTTGCAACTTGTTAATAGGTTAGTACCAGAAAACGTGTAAAAGGCAGCTCAAAGTGTAGACAAGCAAAGCAAAGTAGATACAAAACAAGCATAGAGCATCAAAAATTATAGATACGTTTACAACGTATCAGCATCCGCAAGCTTAACTCCTCTGCTCATCCTCGAGTAGGTAAGTGATAAAAAGAATAATTTTTGAGGTGACATGCACCCTCACAATAAAGATCCAACCATTGCAAGCATTGAAAGCTGGGATCAAATAACTCTAAACATGTGCATGAAAGATGGAGTTCTAACAATAGGATATAGTAACTATGCATGCAACATGACAAGCTGCAAACAAAGATCATGAATAACATGCATTGAAAAACATTTGTTTGTTTCACATACAGAAAACATAGCATAGTGGTAATCAACTTGTCCCTCATAGAGTAGCAATATAAATGCATAGGACACCTACAAAGTTCACAAGAGTGACTAGAAACAAGTAGCACAAGAGCAAGTAATAACACAATACACTTCACATAGAATGACAACTATGATCTATTAATGGTGCCTAAAGGTAGAAGGTGGGGACTCAATAGTGGTGGAAGAAAGGCCTTTTTGTAAAGGAAGCAGGGATTACAAGTTTCAAAAAGAGCTTCCAAAAATTATGGTACTTGTTAGCTTTCAACCCTCATTGCCCCTATCATAAGCATCTTGAAGTTGTTAAGGTTAAAGTGGCAAAGCTGGAGTATATGCTTGACGAAGTATAAGTTGGCAATCTCATGCCCCTTGAATATGAGGGCCATACCTCATGCATACTCAACTTTGGGTCAAGGTAAGTTCTTGTCACTGTAAGTATTTGCATATCATTGAGAACCGCCAACAGGGTACCCCTTGAACATGGTACATGAGCTTTCCCATAACCACAATGACAAGCAAGCAGACAATGAGCATCTCAGCAATCTTTTTATTTACCATATGCATAACTTTTTATTAAAGATGCTTCATAGATAGCTCACTATGGTGATGCTGCAAGTATCCACCATAATTAGGCATGGATTAGGCTAGCTGTCACATCCCAAATTTTAGATTTGGTACTGCATAACATTCATGGCATTGCATCATGATCATCCTTGCAAAATTTTGGTTTAAAAAGGTTTTGACAAAACAAACCACTTACATTTGCATTTTGACACCTACACATGAACATTTGGTTTTACCATGACCCTGTTAAAACCATTATATTTTTGGTGTATGGAAGGCACAGGTGCATAGAGGGTTTTGCCATGAACCCATAGCACTTTGAATCGCCCGAATCGGAGCTTCGTAGAAGAAGTTATGGCAAACTGAATTTTGGGCTTATTTTTAGACAGTTTCTGTCAAACTTTCAGATAAGAATTTTCGTCAGAAAAAAAAGAATAAAAAAAAGAAGCAGCGCGGCAGCCAGCGGCCCAGTCGTGGCAGCAGCCCGCGCAGTAGCAGCACCAACCTCTATCCGCCGCCCGCCAGCCGCCAGCCACCGACAGGTGGAACCCAGCTGTCGGCGCCACCGCCGCCGAGTCCGCCTGGAGCACGCCGCCTACTTTGCTGCGTTCCTCTCCGAATTGTAACCGATTTCCCCGGGATTTTTGCCTATATCCATCTATTTGTTTCCCTCTTCCGAACCCCCAAGGAATCATTGTCGATCGCGTCGCCTATGCGGAGCAATTGCTCGCCAGAGATCGTCGCCGCCACCGCGCCATTGACGAGGTGAGCACCGCCGCCGCGCGAGCCCCGCCTTCCTCCTCATCTTGCGAGCCCACGACCTCGCCGCCGCTGTCGCCCGCTGACCGCCTCCTCCTTCTTCTCTCCCCGCAGGAGCCGCCGACGCCACTGCCCACCGGTGTCGTCTGCATCCGCCCGCCGACGTCGCCCTCGGCCGTGCCCGCCGTCGCCGCCACGCCGACGAGCGTCACGACCTCGCCCCCGACGCCGTCCGCCCCTCTGCCGCCGCCGACACTGTCGCCACGACCTCGCCGCCGCCGCCGACAGCAGCTCCGGTGAGCCTCTCTCCCCGCGCGCCCTCTGCCCTCGGATCAGCATCCAATGGTCCAGAAAAGTCAGCGTGCCACGTCAGCTGCCACGTAGGCGCAGTCAATAGTCAATTTTGACTATATAATTTTAATTCGATTTAAATTGGCAGATTTAGTTCCAATCTTGGAAAATTGATATCTTTAGATCTACTAGGCCAAAAAATTTAAATAAAATATGTATGGAATCAGTGTCTCACGTAGAATATTGCCGTACAGTTGTTTTACACTTTTACAGCAAGGTTTTGTCTTAGTTAATTAAATGAGTTAATGCTTCTTTTAGAGTATTAAATTCATAGAATAAGTTCTGTAACTCCAAAAATTGCAAATAAGATGTCCCTGGATTCAGTAGAACAAGAGGAATCTTACAGTGAATTAAAAAGTTAGGCTTACAGTACTGGAAATTGCAGAATCTATATAAAGGCTTACTGTAGTATTTTAATTACTCAAGGAATTATATAAATCCTTTTTGAGTAATTCCAATTGGTACTGACTCTATTTTAGGATGCCTACACAAAGGATATTTTCCAAGATTTTATAAACAGTTTATTAGCAGTGGCAAATTATTTAGTTTCTAGCTCTATTGTTGGGCATTTAAAATTGCATGCTTTGTTTTCTATGCATTTAAAATATTTTCCATGCATGCATACAGTAGGTATACTGAATAAGAATATGTGATGCTACTATAGCAATATCGACTTGTCATACATGCATCTTGCATTGACATTGTAGCATATGATTATGTATGGTTTGTTTATGTGATTGCAATTGTATCGTGTAGATTGTGACGAGTGCAACACTTGCTCGTGTGTGGATTGTTCGTTCGACCGCTAAAGCCAAGGCAAGTAGATGCTACTTTTGTTCATGATGTTGTCCTACTATTTTCAATGCATTGTCGTGTATTTTGTAGATGCATGTGTAGGATATTACTATCGCTATGCTATGTCTTATTATGTGGTAGGGTTTCCCGTAGATGAACCACCGTTGGTAGATGTGCTTAGCCATGCTATGATGATCGAGGGCTGGGTTACATCATTGGAAGTTGTTTCTAAATGTGTTGGTTTGCGAAAACTATAAACAACTTAATCAATGAATCTCCTGGGTGTGATGGGATTGATAATTTTTGGTGGTATCATTGCGGAAAGGCACCCAGGTATCGAGAGAAAATGATTGGCTTCTTTATTTTGTAGCTTACGTGTACAACCATGTGCCAATAATGAAATAGGCGGTTGGTTGGACTCAGTAGGTTGTGGTAACTCGAACCCACGTATCCAGAGATGTAGAATTTTGGTAGGTTGGACCGGTGCATGTCGGGTTTGCGGAGCTACTTCCCGAATGGTCCCTTATTGGACTTCTCCCTATCATCACCCAATATGAGAGTGATGGTACGAGCTGGGCTGGACAAGTCAGATGGGTAAAGTGTATTAACCCCTGCAGGGTGTATAAACTAATCGATTAGCCATGTCCCCGGTTATGGACGTCTGAGTTCCTTGATATTGATTCCATGACATGTTTCTCGTTCATTCCAATTTCATAATTGATTTAATGTTGATGGGTTAACTTAATTGGGATCTTTTCAAAGAAAATCAAAAACTGTTTGTGAAAGTAGGACAAAGGATTTTGTAAATGCAAGCTAGCCACAGTTCCACTTGCCAAATATGCATGTAGATGTTAGCTCTATTGTCTTTTTTAATAGCTCTACTTGCCATACATTCCATGTATTGACCCTTCGGGGCTGCTACGTTTCATGTTGCAGGATATTCCGATTCCGAGTAATCAAATTAGGCCATGGTACTCCACTCGGCACTTGTTCACTTGTGGGCAATTTGAAGAGTGTAGGATTTACTATGTTTATGTTGCTACTTGAATAATTTGAGGTAGTCTTGAGCTAAGATTTTATTGTAATAATGATACTCTGGATCTCCGTTATTTATGATACACGGATATTTTGCTATGTTATTCATCTTATTATATTGTGGGCCAATGAACCGATCCAGGGATTGGCATGTCACATAGAAGCTACGGTCTTTTCAGAACCATAGTGTTACACTAGCGGCCCAGGCGTTTCTCTAACACAGGATACAAACTCCATGGACTTACAAGTTCCCTCTTTATTTCACACCGGTGACATCCATAGACAAAATAACATGATATCAACTGAGTACATGTAACATCCCAGCATTTAGGAACCAACAAAGGGTAGATTTAGGAATTTGAGATATTGCATGCATTCATCTGTGAAAATGTGGGTAATTTTTTCGCCAAATAAAAACCTAAAGTGATCAAAGTTTCTTTCATACTTTGATAGTAGGTATAGTCTTGAAGGATGATTGTTATTGACTTTGATATGATCTTAGTGGACTTATGTGTTTTGGGAAATGAAATTTGAATTTAAAACTTGAGTGTTTGAATTATAATTCAAAAGGATTTTGAATGATGTTTGAGTATGTGATTTAATTTAAGAGTTAACCAATAATAACTCAAACTTTAAATGAAAGAAGACAATCAATAAAATGAATATTCCAAAACTTCATTCAATAATGAGTTACAAAATGTAACTTATGGAAATGAGCAACAATCTTTACAATAATAATTAAATAGAAGAATAATATTTCTTTATTAAATAATAGTACAACATTTATTAAAAAAGAATAAACATAAAGAGTACAAAAGAATAAATTAAAGATTACAATTGAATATGAGAGTTATTACAAGTGACTATTATATAAAGAAAAATAAAAACCTAAACTAAAGTCTTGATCTTCAAATCTGGTACCTGCAAAATAAACAGAAACTTAAAAAAGAAAGAAAGTTAGGATTAGAATTATTTTACCCTCAGATTTGACAGTGAAGTGCACTGTTCACTTTTCATCATTGAGTAATTTAAGGGGCAAGTTTCACCAATATGAAAGAATATATCTTTCATAATTTTAAGCCATAAGTCAAATAAACAGCAAGGAGGGGAAAGTTTGACCAGCCAGGTAAAATGTAATCTGATAAAAGTAACTTCCAAATTCAGAACATATCCACAACCTGTGCAGCAGGCACACAAGCAGCACACACACACCAAACTACATGGTGTGTGCTATCAGCACCACAACAACGGCATAATCAAACAAAACCATCAGCACATCCGTGGGAATACAACCCCACACCACTTTCTTGTTCTTACACACCAAGCACAGCAGCCACCAGCAAAACCAAGCCAAAGCCAAGCAAGATCACACCTATCAAAACCCTGAATCACATCACCAAAATGGTGACATAAGGAGGGGGGTAGATCAGGTGGATAGCAAGGACAAGATCAAGCCACCAGGACCAGGAGGGGAATGGCTAGATCAAGGACAAGCTAGGAGCTGGAAATACCAGGAGAGCACCAGATCAAGTTAGCACAAGATCAACCATTGGCAACCCCAACATCAAAGTAGTGTGGTGAGTGAAATAGACCATCACCTGATCTATCTGTCTAAGATTAGACAAGCATTCATGATTTCTCTATTACTCAAATTCTCAGAAAGCACCCAAGTAGGGTGAATCCATCACTGAAGTTTTTAAACACTAAAAGCAATCAGAAAAGTATAAGGATCCAACTAGATCTCAGAACAACATCATTGACCTAGCTATCAAGCTATATTTCAATTCAAGAATAAATATAGCCAAGATTTAAACTTCTAGGCACATCTCTTCAATTAGAGTAGCACCTTAGAATTTAATCTTATGGATCTATATAAATATTCAAGCCTACCATTATTTTTCCCAAACTTTGATTCAAGAAACAGTAGCTGGTATCACTACCAGAACCCATCCATATGAATCAACAAGATAAAGTCTTAATCCCTAAACCTCAGACCAACATCATGGGTCTTAGGGATTTAAGAAAAGAAGATTCTACTTATCTTTAATGCCAAACTCATTTTAAGCTTGAACAAGACCAAACCAAGTAATAGAATCTAATCTTGTGTGCCATACAAGGATGGTGTCACAAGAACAGTTCTAAACTAAGCAGGTTAAGCATCCAATCTTCACAGATACAATCAACCAACTATAAATCATTTTCCTGACATCACAGGAATCATAATCAGGAAAATCCATATGTATATCTTCACTGTTTGAAACCATTTGATCTCAAGTTACATATGAATTCTTAAGCCAACGGTACTAATACAGTGACTTCATCACACAACACTCACTGTCATTAACCAAGTAATGACAGTGGTGAGCTATTAAAACCACTAGCTTTCTCAAGTATTGCTTCTAGAGCAACTTTACCATTTGAATCATATAAAAATTAAGCCATAGAATCATCTGGTAAACCACTAGCATCACCACAACTAATCATAATCAGCAAGCCACAACCAACAACCACTTAGCATGCTTAGGGACCATAAAAACTTGATCCAATCCATCAGATATCTAATTCACAGAGGGGTATGAACCCTAAGTAGAACAAACCATCTTAATCAGGACAGGACAGTCACCAGGAAGGTCACTACCAACATCTAGCATAGGATGGCCTAGCACAGAGAGCACGAGGGGAGAGGAATACTTACCAAAGGTCCTCGCTGTAGATTAGAACAGGAAGCATAGGAGGCCGACGACCACGGCGGCATGGGGAGCACCCCAAGGGGGCACTGCAACCCACACAACGCCATGACGGTGACCATAGCCACGTCTGGGGGCGAGGAGAATCCCCATGGCATACGACAGCAGCGGCGGCGTCAGCATCAACGCCAACCCAAAACCCTAGGGTTCGGAACGGCATCGATCTGGCTGCAGGAGGGCTCTAGGTCCAAATCCAATTGGATAGGAGGGTAGAGCGGGGCTGACAACCTCATCCTGCACCACGGCGGCGGCCATAAAGGTCCACGGCGGTGCGAATCACCGGCGACAGCATCGCTGACCACGGGGTCGGGGGACAAGAAGGAGAGAGGTGAGCCCGAGAGAGAGACGGAGAGTGTTGGGCTGGGTTGGGCCAATACCCCTTCGGGGTGTTGTTTTGATTTTGCCCTATTGGGCCACAAGGGCCCAATAAACCCAAACAATCAGCCCAAATTCTTTAGAGCCTATTTTAATAATTGGAAAAAGACCAAAATGCCCCTGAACTTAAATAAATTATAAAAAATAAAATAAAAGTTCAAAAATTTTAAATAAAATATTTATGGATTCACAATAATCCAAACTATCCAAATAAATTAAGAGATAAAATTTTAGACATATAAATTTTATTAAGAATTTTGTAATTTATATATTCCTTATGGAATTTTACAAAATTATTGAAAGATGATAAAAATAAATAAAAATCACTTTCATTATATATTAATATTGTAGTATTTTATAAAAATACTAAACAAATATTTAATGTCAATTTTTGGTATTTAATGATAATTCTTAAAGGAATTATTAATTAAATAAAAAGCAAATAAATTAAAATAAAATAAAATAATACAATATTCAATAAATATTAAAAATTAATATTTATAAATTCTTTCTCATTAAAAGTATTTTTATAATTTAAATAAATGGGGAAGAATACATATAAAGCTAAATGATGCATTACATTACCTTGCATAATCATTTTGCTTCTTTAAATATTGTCCTTACCGGGCAATAATGATGTTTTTGTAGACATAGAAGCTCAAGGTCCAGTGCAAGCATCAGACTTCACTACCTTGCCATCACAAGGCGAGTTCATCACTTGCTCATATCCTTTGAAGAGTCTTTATCAAAGTATTTGCAAATTGTGTGTTATCATATATACTCCAAAGAAAGAAAATATTATTTTCACTAATAAAGAAATCATATATGTCATCCTAAGTGATGATATAATGGAGCAATAGAACTTAGGGTTCTATTTGCAACAATAATGATCAATTAGGGACTTAATAACCCCTGACATCAGTGATTCTAGCGCCGTATATTACGCGTTAGCCATGAGATTTGGAATGGGACAGAGAAGTCAGTTATATATTCTTCCTCTCGCATGAAGCCGAATGTGCAGGTCGTGGCTGTTATCCTCGTAGCATGCATATTAATTGGTAATTCGTAGAGGATATGCAGTATATGGGTGGGAACCCTCATCGTCCCACGATAGTTCTGGCATCTAACAGTTTGTACAAACCATTGCCGTAATTCAAAATGTGGGCATGGTGTACACCAAGGAGGCATGCGAGGTCGCGAAGGGGGCAGTGATTGGACTGGACCAACTATTGGGCCCCACATAATGGAATTGTGGACGGGAAAGTACGCCCGGTTGTGCAAAAAGGAGTTGATCTCTCATGGGTAAAGTAATGCACCTCTGCAGAGTGTAAGAATTGTAACTTGTTACTCCCTGTTCCGGGAAGGAGCTATGAACGCGGCAGGAAAGGAACTCCATGAAAGTTCTGGTAAACCTGTGAAGGCTGATGGTCATAGATTTTCATAATAAAATTAATCTTTGAAGAAAGATTTACAAAAACTGCATATTACCAAGGACTTATAGTCTGAGGTGGTAGTTAGAGCATCAAACTTCCCACCTTGCATATAATGAACTTGTTGGGTAACGTTGTTAATCATCCTTTCCTCTGATCTCTTGCTTAGACTCTGAGGATCCCGAAGATGTGCCAATGTATGCAGCTGAATGTCAAGAAGATGTGTTCTACGAGGAGTCTGACCTGTCAGGAGGTGTTGAAGGAGTGGATTACGAAATCCGCTATGGTGTTTATGATAACGGGTCCAACTACGTATCCTAGTTAGTAGTAACCAACGGAGCCGAGCAGCATGAACTCTATAGAATAAGCTGCTGAGCTCAACTCCTAGTGGGAGTTGCTACTTTTAAATTCCGCTGGAACACTTTATATTTTGGTTTGTAAGTTGAAACCTTTTGAAGTCTTGAACTTTTGGTATTGTAATAATAATAATGTGTGAATGTTTGTAATATGGACCCGCAATGTTTCTGTTGTACCACTCTGAGGGATGTGATATTTACAGAATGATGTTCTGTGGATGTCATGTCAACGACTATAGTGTACTACACATGTAGTGGTATGCTGGGTCACCGCGGTACAACAAGGTACAAGTGCAATGTTGAAAACGTTCCCCGTGACAGCAGGTTCTGCTAATTCCAACTTATAAGTGCAAGCATATACAACAAAGTTGTCACATTGGTTCAAGTTTATTAGGGGCAAATAATAAAGTGTGCCATCAAGTTCGTGAGGGCTTTATCACTAAGTTTTCACATCACAAAATAGTTTTTAATTGGAAGATAGTTGAAAAGAAGAATATACTTGGAATGGTGCAACACACCATGCATAGGAATTTATGGTGGACACTTCGGAATAACTTGGTTTCTTGGGAGTTGGAAGCTTTAGTAGAACTTACTCATACAAGTGGAGGCTAGCAAAAGACTAGGAGCAACCAACTAAGAGAGCAATAATGGCCAAAATCATGCAGTGCAGCAAAGCATACTAATCAAAGCAAAGAGTGGTACTACAAGTCAAGGACTAAATGATCATAGAGGCTAATGGTGACTTGTGAGAGTCATAACATGGTGTGAGCATGTGCCAAGTCAACCCAAGCAAAGCATCAAAGGAGAATACCACAATACTATGCTTTTGCATGCTAAAACAACGCATAATTTCTTCAAGGCACACTAAGAAATCCCAATTGTTTGGAACAAGACATGCTACAACAATAATCACTAAGCATAATGCTAAAACAACACCTAGCATGTCATGGTAAAGTCTAAGTCACAGTCAATGCAAGCTCCTCTTGCACTTCAAGCAAGAACTTTCTACTCCTTTCCAACACCAAGCAAACTTATTTGCAAAACAACACAGCAAGAACGGGGGTCCAAACTACTTTATTCAATCAAACTAAACAAACTAAGCAAAGCAAACTAAAACTAAGACGCTCCAAGGACAACACAACTATGCATGAAACCATAAAAAAAATGAAGTGTCTAGACAGACCTGAGCTTCTTATTGATGAAGAAGGGGATTCCTTGGGCATCCCCAAGCTTTGACGCTTGTACCTCTTGGATATTTCTTGGGGTGACACCATGGTGGAATCCCCAAGCTTGAGCTTTTGTCCATTCTTCATCTCATTACATCATTCTCTCTTTACACCTGAATTTTTCCTTCATATAAAACTTCACACAATCTTCATTAGCAACATTGGTGCATTCAAAAGATATTAGACCACTGCAAAGCTTTGGAACAGCAAGGATTTTCACTAAAAAACACAAGCTACTGTAGTAACTCCTTCAAAAATCTCAATTTACCCGAAGAGAACTCAAAAAGGAATCAATAAGAAGCAAATGCAAATAATGGCAGAAATCTGTCAAAACAGACCAGCATGTATAAACCTATTTTTTTGAACATCTTCTGTTGCTCAAATAAAAAAGTGTTGAACTAACGAAAGTTTGATAATATACTGGGGGATTTATTAGTAAATTTTGAGCTCAATCCGAGCTACAGAGCCTCCTCACGAATGTTTTTTGTGGAGGACAGAAATCTGTTTCGGGACAGCAACTCCCCAAATCTTACTTCCCTCTCATTAGAGGTCATTCTTGGCACAAAAAACAAACAAAAAGGATAAGAAGAGGTCATTACAGAAGTAATAAATTCTAATACTCAAGGAAACTCTTGGGTTATCTCTCAACAAGTACTTTTCTTTAACGCCTTTAAGTTAGGCACAAGAAGCAAGAAGAATCAAGTATTTTCAAATGAAGAAGCATTAACATCAAATCTTGCTTTCAAAGGAGGAGCAAAAAGCAACTTATCTCTCCTCATAGGCAAGTGTTCAATACCTTTCTTGAATGGAAAATTATATTTAATGGTGCCTTCTTTCATATCAATGATGGCACCAACTGTTCTAAGAAAAGGCCTTCCCAAAATAATAGGACAAGAAGCATTGTATTCAACATCCAAAACATAGAAATCCACAGGGACATAAGCATTATTAACCATGATGAGAACATCATTAATACTCCCCATGATTTTCTTATTAGCATTATTATTGAGTGGGACATCTAAATAACAATCTTCCAAAGGTGGTAAATCAAGCATTTCATAAATCTTCCTAGGCATAATAGAGACACTAGAACCAAGATCACATGAAGCTTTGAGATCAAATTCATTCACTTGCATATTAATAATGGGTTCCCAACTATCTTCTACTTTCCTAGGAATAGAAGCTTTGTGTTTTAGCTTCTCTTCCTTAATTTTCACAAGAGCATCTGTAATGTGTTTGGTAAAGGCAACATGCATATCACTAGCATCAGGACTTCTAGCAAGCTTTTGCAATCACTTCAGAAATATTGCAACCATCAATATCAAAGTCAAACTTAGCATCACTAGTGGTAGGCATAGTAGGAGTAGGAATAGGGACTACTTGTGGTTTAGTGGTGATAGTGCACACACTATTGTTTCTATCAATTTCGGCTTCCTTTTCCCACTTAGCATGAAGTTGAGCTAACAGCCTATCATTTTCATCAATAGTAACTTGTATGGCATGAGCAGTAGCAAAGGTGTTTTCCATAGTTTCAGGTTTAGCAGTCATTTTATTAACCAAGGAAGTTTGAGCTTCAGACAAAGAGGATATATTTTTCTCAAGAGTTAAAAGCTTTTCCTCTATCGTCTTATTTAAAGTGGTTTGTTTACTAATAAAGTCCTTGAGCATGACTTCAAGTTCAGAGGGGGCACTTCTAGCATTATTGTAAGAGCTTCCATAGGAATTGCCATTATTAGGAGGATAAGTCCTATAATTGTTGTTGCTACCAAAATTATTCCTATAGGCATTGTTGTTGAAATTGTTATTTGTAATGAAGTTCACATCAACTTGCTCTTCTTGAGCAACCAAAGAGGCTAAGGGAACACTATTAGGATCTAGAGGAGCTTTCCCATTAACAAGCATAGCCATATTAACATCAATCTTTTCACTCAAAGAGGAAGTTTCCTCAACAAAATTTACCTTCTTACCATGTGGAGCTCTTTCAACATGCCATTCAGAGTAGTTAACCATCATATTATCAAGGAGCCTTGTTGCAACACCCAAAGTGAGGCCCATAAAGGTACCTCCAATAGCAGAATCCAACATGTTTCTTGAGGAGAAGTTCAAACCTGCATAAAAAGTTTGGATAATCATCCAAGCAGTGAGTCCATGAGTAGGGCAATTTTTAACCAAAGATTTCATTCTTTCCCAAGCAGGAGCAACATGTTCACTATCAAGCTGTTTAAATTTCATAATGTCACTTCTCATAGATATAATCTTAGCAGGAGGATAATACTTTCCAATAAAAGCATCTTTACACTTAGTCCAAGAATCAATACTATTTTTAGGCAAAGAAAGCAACCATTATTTAGCTTTTCCCCTCAAGGAGAAAGGAAAAAGTTGAGCTTAATAATATCTCCATCTACATCCTTATACTTTTGCATCTCACAAAGTTCAACAAAGCTATTAAGATGGGCAGCAGGATCATCAGAACCAGCACCATAAAATTGCTCTCTCATCACAAGATTCAACAAAGCAGGCTTAATTTCATAAAAGGTAGCATCAGGAGCAGGTGGAGCAATAGGAGTGCTAAGGAAATCATTGTTGTTGGTGCTAGTGAAGTCACACAACTTGGTGTTCTCAGCAGAGTTCATTTTGGCAAAGGTGGGCAAGCCAAAAACAGTAGCAGCAGCTAGAGCAGGAACTAATTTTTTTTGTGTTTTTGAATAAAGCAAGCAAACCAAACTAGACTAATTTTTTTGGTTTTTTTAAAAGAGGCAAACAAAACCAAACAAAAGAAACAAAGCAAACTAAAAACAAAGTAAAGAGAAAGGAAGTGAAGGACTCCCCTTGTGAAGACGTCCTTAGCCTCCCCAGCAACGGCGCCAGAAAACTTGTTGGCCCCAAGAGCAATGTGTGAAGCAACGAGCAGCAAGTCTTCCCTCAGTAGAGACCGAGGTTATCGAACCAGAAGGAGGAAGGAAACGTCACACAAATGTTGCTAGCAACACGGAGACCTGCACAACACAAACTCAAGACTTTGCCCCAACGAATCAGTGAGGTTGTCAAGCTCACCGGTTTGTTGTTACAAAGGATTAAATGTATGGTGTGGAAGGTAATGGTTTGCAACAAGTAAATAAGTAACAGTGGAAGATGTATCAATGGTAAAGATTGGACCGGGGTCCATAGTTCACTAGAGGTGCTTGATACGCCCAATTTGCATCACTATTCTATATCATAATTTACCTCCATTCATTGATATTTGTCTTATTGTGAGGTATTACTTATGGATTTTCATCTGTTTATGCATGCTGGATGATTCCTGGAGGATGGACTGCCGGAGTCTGGATTCTGATGGAAAAGACGGTGTTTCGGTGCAATTTCGCGAAGATCAGAAAATACCAGAAAAATATGGAAACATATTATTTTACCGGAAGACGAAGGAAGCCAGAAGGAGGAGCGAAGGGGGTCCGTAGGGGGCCCACACCCCCTAGGCGCGGGCCCACCTGACCCCGCGCCTAGGGTGGTTTTGGCCCACCTGTTCGTCCTCTGACTGCGCCCCTTCGCCTATATATTCCCTACGGAACCCTAACACCAGGGGGGACCACAGATAGACTTCTGCCGCCTCTGGGAGGCGGAAAACACCGAGAGAGAAAGATCTCTCCGGCAGACAGATTTCTGCCGAGGCATTCCTTCCTAGAGAGGGGAGACCATTGCCATTAACACCGTCATCAAGCTAGGCTTCATCGGGATCATCATCATCATCATCCACACCATCATCTCCACCAGCACCATCATCACCACTCCGTCCCGCTGTAACAATTGTGTTGGATATTGCTTAGTTCATTAGGGGAAACTTTCCCGGTGTTAATTACTATTGTAGTTGATGCTTGTGAGTGGAACCATTGGATTATTGTTTATGTTCACATTGTTATCCATTATCATATCATCTTTGATCTTGATCCATATGATGTCTTGTGAGTAGTTCGTTTAGTTCTTGAGGACATGGGAGAAGTCATGTTATTAGTAGTGAATCTGTGATGAGTTATTATTCAATGGTTTAGTATTTAAGTTGTGGTGCTATTCTTCTAGTGGTGTCATGTGAACGTCGACTACATGATACTTCACCATTTATGGGCCTAGGGGAATGCATTGTGTATTTGGCTACTAATTATGGGGTTGCCGGAGTGACAGAAACATGAACCCCCGTTAGGACACCTTTGCACAAGGGAGTGTAGGATCTCAGAGTTTAAGGCTGTGGTTAGAGTTATATATTAATTACTTTTCTATAGTTACGGATGTTTGCAGGGGGTTTAATCACAAGTATGTATTAGTCCTAGGAAGGGCAGTATGTTAGCCTAAGTTCACCCACATAACACTTACAAACACCAAAGAAGAGTACTCAGCTATTTGCAGCGAAAGCACTTGACAAAATACCCATGTGTCCTCGAGAACGTTTGGTCCTTATAAGTATTTCCACCGGCTTGTCCTTTGCTAAGAAAGGATTGGGCCACTTGCTCCGTTTGTTCGTTACTTTTGTTACTTGCTATTTGTTTTGTTGCCCTGTCAGAAAACCACTAAAAATCCGTTTGCTAAGTATTCACAGGGATTTCCTGCTCCATACCATTGTTCAACACCTTCTGCTCCTCGTTGGGATCGACACTCCTATTTATCGAAATTACTATGATACACCCCCTATACTTGTGGGTCATCAAGACGATTTTCTGGCGCCATTGCTGGGGAGTGAAGCTCTATTGAAGAGAGGAACTGGTAAGGAAAACTTTCACTGTGAGTATTTCCTTTTGTTACTGTTTGTTTCTTTGTTTCCAATATGGATAACCCACTTGGTTTTCTGTTTGGGAAAACTACTACCACTGAAAGGGTAGTAGATAAACCACCACTTGTTGAGATATATCCTTTTAAGATACCTGCAAGTATTATTAATCGTGTCATGGATAATTATTATTTTGGGGATGGAACTGTCCATCCTGGTGATCACTTGCTTCATATCCATGAATTATGCGGGTTGTTTAAGTGTGCAGGTATCACAACTGAACATGTGAAGAAGAATTTACTCTCCATATCCTTGAAAGGGAGAGTCGAGGCATGGTATAAGTTGCTTAAGAATGGACAATCCATGGAATGGGAGGAGATGGCATCTCTCTTTTACTCTAAATTTTATCCTCCCAGTGAAATCCAAAAGGATAGAAGTCTTATATATAATTTTTGGCCTCTTGATGGAGATAGTATAGCTCAAGCTTGGGGGAGATTGAAGTTACTAATGCTTAAATGTCCTATTCATGAACTCCCTAACAATATTATTCCCAATAACTTTTATGCTAGACTGTCTCTTCATGATAAAGATTTACTAGATGCTTCTTGTGCTAGATCATTCACAAGTATGAAGGAAGAAGCTAAATGGGATCTCTTAGACCGTATTCAAGATAACACTAAAGCTTGGGAGAATGACAAAGGAAGAAAGTCAGGTATAAACTATGATTATGAATGTATTAAACCTTTTATGGGAACTGATAACTTCCGTGATATTAGCAATAAGTTTGGCCTTGATCCTCAAGTTCTTTCGGAATGTTTTAATGCGTTTGCCTCTTATATTGAGATTCCCAAGAAATAGTGGGAAGTACCATGCTCCTTATAAAGACATTGTTACCCACGTTCCTGCCAGTACAGAGGTTTGTACGGTTGATCCTATTTTGCCTGAACCTTATGTGGAGAAGATCCCTTTTCCCTCCAAGGTGAGGGAACACTCTATCTTGGATAATGTAGTTAGCAAAAGCGCAAAGAAATTTAGGTTCCAATGAGCTTATTGATATCGAGCCAGTGGTAGATATTGTGAAAGATCTTGTCACTAGAAATATACAGGATGAGTATATTGTCTTTTGTGAGGACGCTACTAATATTGTTTATCATCCTAAGAAAGTTAGAAAAGCTAGTATTCCCGTGCTTTCTGTTAAAATTGGTGATCATTGCTATTATAGTTTATGTGATATTGGTGCTATTTCTAGTGCTATTACTTATGAGCTTTACAAGGAAATTATGCATGATATTGGTCCTTGTGAGCTTGAAGACATTGATGTGGTTATTCACCTTTCCAATAGAGAGCAAGTTTTCCCCATTGGTATTGTAAGGGATGTGTAGGTTCTTTGTGGTAAGGTTAAATACCCTGCTGATTTTCTAGTACTTGGTAAAGAAGCTAGTAAAACCTATCCTATCATCTTTGGTATACCCTTCCTTAATACTTGTGGGGCTATCATAGATTGTAGGAAGGAAAAAGTTTTGACTAAATTTGATGGAGAATCTTATGAGTTTAATTTTTCTAAATTTGCCAAAACCCCTTATGAAAATGAATTACGTGATGAGGATTTCAAGGTTGAACAACTGTCTTCTATTTCTCTTGCTCCTAACAATGCTTTGCAACAGTTCATGGAAGATCATGAAAGTGATGCCTTTATGAAGGAAAGAAATGAGATTGATGAGGTTTTCCTTCGTCAACCTGAGTTACTTAAGCATAATTTACCTATGGAAGATTTGGGTACCACACTACCACCCAAAGGGGATCCTGTTTTCGAATTAAAACCTTTACCTGATGATCTTAAATATGTTTATTTTGATGATAAGAAGATATATCCTATTATTATTAGTTCTAAACTTTCAGGGAAGGAAGAAGAAAGGCTATTGGAGGTATTGAAGAAGCACCGAGGAGCTATGGGTTATACTCTTGATGATTTAAAAGGAATTTCTCCCACTATATGTCAGCATGCTATTAATATTGAGCCTGATGCAAAACCAGTTGTTGAGCACGAGCACCGTCTAAATCCTAAAATGAAGGAAGTAGTAAGAAATGAGGTATTAAAACTCCTTGATGGTGGTATTATTTATCCTATTACTGATAGTAAATGGGTTAGCCTTGTTCATTGTGTTCCCAAGAAAGGGGGAATTACTGTTGTGCCTAATGAGGATAATGAGCTTATACCCCAGAGAGTAGTGGTTGGGTATAGAATGTGCATTGATTTTAGAAAGATTAATAAAGTTACTAAGAAAGATCATTATCCCTTGCCCTTTATTGATCAAATGCTTGAGAGGCTGTCTAAAAAGACTCACTTTTGCTTTCTTGATGGTTATTCTGGGTTTTCTCAAATCGCCGTGAAAGCACAGGATCAGGAGAAAACCACTTTCACTTGTCCTTATGGTACTTATGCTTATAGGCGTATGCCTTTTGGTTTATGTAATGCTCCTGCTACCTTTCAGAGATGTATGTCTGCTATCTTTCATGGTTTTTGTGAAGAAATTGTAGAGGTTTTTATGGACGATTTTTCCTTCTATGGAACTTCTTTTGATAACTGTTTGCACAACCTTGATAAAGTTTTGCAGAGATGTGAGGAAACCAACCTTGTTCTTAACTAGGATAAATGTCATTTCATGGTTAATGAAGGGATTGTTCTTGGACACAAGATCTCTGAAAGAGGTATTGAAGTTGACAGAGCCAAAATTGAAGCAATTGAGAAGATGCCTTGCCCTAGAGGTATCAAAGGTATTCGTAGTATCCTTGGTCATGCTGGTTTATATAGGAGATTTATTAAAGATTTCTCCAAAATTTCAAAGCCCCTTACAATTCTTCTTCAAAAAGATGTACCTTTTGTTTTTGATGATGATTGCAAGGAAGCTTTTGAAACTTTGAAGAAAGCTTTAACAACTGCTCCTATAGTCCAACTACCTGATTGGAGTTTACCTTTTGAAATTATGTGCAATGCTAGTGATTTTGCTGTGGGTGCTGTCTTGGGACAACGTGTTGACAAGAAGCTGAATGTTATTCATTATGCTAGCAAGACTCTAGATGTTGTGCAAAAGAATTATGCTACTACTGAAAAAGAGTTCTTAGCTGTAATCTTTGCTTGTGATAAGTTTAGACCTTATATTGTTGATTCTAAGGTTACTATTCATACTGACCATGCAGCTATTAAGTACCTTATGACAAAGAAGGACGCTAAACCTAGGCTTATAAGGTGGGTGTTGCTTTTGCAAGAGTTTGATCTGCATATTGTGGATAGGAAAGGTGCTGATAATCCTGTTGCTGATAATTTATCTCGTTTGGAAAACATTTCTTTGACCCTTTACCCGTTAACGATAATTTTCCAAATGAGCAGTTAGCTGCAGTAAGGGTAAGTCCACATGAGAATCCTTGGTATGCTGATTATGCTAACTTTATTGTTTCCAAGTATTTGCCTCCAACCTTTACAACCCAGCAAAGAAGGAAATTCTTATGATCTAAGGCACTACTTTTGGGATGACCCACACCTATATAAGGAAGGAGTAGATGGCATTATGAGAAGATGTGTTCCAGAATTTGAACAACAAGAGATATTGAGGAAATGTCATGGCAGTGCTTATGGAGGACATCATGCTGGGGATAGGACTGCACATAAGGTTTTACAATCTGGATTTTATTTGCCTACTCTTTTTAAAGATGCAAGGACGTTTATCTTATCCTGTGATGAGTGCCAAAGAGTAGGTAACATCTCTAGACGCAATGAAATGCCTATGAATTATTCTCTTGTTATTGAACCTTTTGATTGTTGGGGATTTGACTTTATGGGGCATTTTCCTCCTTCAAAAGGGTATACTCATATTCTTGTTGTTGTTTATTATGTTACAAAGTGGGTAGAAGCCATACCTACGAGCAGTGTTGATGGTAAGACCTCTTTGAAAATGCTCAAAGATGTCATTTTTCCTAGGTTCGGTGTACCTAGATATCTCATGACTGATGGAGGCTCCCATTTTATTCATGGGGGTTTTAGAAAAACTCTCGCTAAGTATGATGTAAGCCACAGGATAGCTTCAGCTTATCACCCCCAGACTACTGGGCAAGTAGAACTATCCAATAGAGAAATTAAATCTATCTTGTAGAAGACTGTTAATAGATCTAGAAAAAATTGGGCTAAAAAGTTGAATGACGCTTTGTGGGCTTATAGAATTGCTTATAAAAATCCTATGGGGGTGTCTCCTTACAAAATGGTCTATGGTAAAGCTTGTCACTTGCCTTTAGAATTAGAACACAAAGCTTATTGGGCAGTGAAAGAGTTGAATAGAGATTTTAGACTTGCTGGTGAGAAAAGACTACTCAATTTAAGTAATCTAGATGAGTGGAGAGGGGAAGCTTACGAAAATGCTAGGATCTTTAAGGAAAAGGTAAAAATTTGGCATGTTAGGAGAATTCTCAAAAGGGAGTTCCATGTTGGTGAGAAAGTTCTTTTGTATAGGTCTCGTCTCAAATTTTTTGCAGGGAAATTACTCTCCAAATGGGAAGGACCTTTTGTTATCAAGGAAGTGTACCGTTCAAGTGCCATCAAAATATCTTCTCTGAAAGATGACACAACACATGTGGTTAATGGTCAAAGACTAAAACATTATATTTCTGGAGATTCTTACAATGAAGAAGTGGATGTTATTCAAATGGTGACTCCAGAAGAACTTATCAAGAACCAAACACCAGAAACTGCAGAGTTCGTCTTTGAATAGGTAAAAGTGGTAAAAACAGAAGGTTCGTGAAACCCCAATCTTTTTATATTTTTGGTGTTTTTAATACATAAGGGAAGTTACGAGACGAAACTGAAGAGGAAACGGAGCCCGGGGTGGACAAACCCACCCCAAGCATGGGCTCAGTCTGGCCGCGCCTGGAGGGGGTTTGACTCCCCCGAACTCCGTCTCCGCTTTATTTCCGTGTCAAAACCTTCCTTATGCATTGAAACTTCATAATATATAACCCGCCGGGTTCCCCGAGGTTCTTGCATCGTGTTTTCGTCGTGTTTTCATTTTCGATCTATTTCTGTCAGGAAAATTCTCAGATCTGGAGCCTCAATTTCTTCCTCTGGATCACCCACTGAGGATTCCTCTGAGGATGTCCTCAACCCGTACATGTATGAGTTGAGGATTCACCCCAAAGAGTTGATCCTCAAAGAGGGGAAGGTACAGATGAAAGAAGTTCAAGGCCCTATAGGAGAAGGCAACCCGGAAGACAGGATGGAAGCATTGGAACAAGAAGTTTTTAGGTACAAGAAGATGGCAGAACGCGAAGTGGATGTTAGTCACAAGATAAGTTCAGAACTCATCACCAAGCACGAGGGAGAAGTTGCTGAGCTCCGAGAAGAGATCTTGTCACTCCATCAAACCACCAATCAATTGCAAGCACAGCTCTATGACATACAAAATCAAAACTGTGAGTATGAAGCTAGATTTGATCGCATTAGCTATGCTGCTAGTTTTAGGATTGCAGAAACAAAGACATCCTTTTTGGATGGGGAACCATTGCCTTGGAAGTTTGATGATGACAAGAGACCACCACCACCAAAGGAGTAATTCGTCATCAGGTTTGGCATCCCCTTGGCTTGTTCCAAGCTTGGGGGAGTGCCGCGGTATCACCACCATTATCTTTCATATTTTACCTTTTTAGTGGATTCATATATGT
Organism: Avena sativa; assembly: GCA_916181665.1. Lineage (NCBI taxonomy): Eukaryota > Viridiplantae > Streptophyta > Magnoliopsida > Poales > Poaceae > Avena > Avena sativa. The sequence continues at coordinate 404,982,168 of OV702283.1, read as the reverse complement.
GGTAGAGAAGTTATCTTATAGTTTGGTTTGCATGTGGAAGTATCTCTCTTTTAGTTGGGTATCTATGTATCCCTTGGTGTGAGTGCCTTTATTGGAATATTAATGAGAAGTCTCATCTTTACTTTTTGCACTTCTTATTTTTAGTTTGCCATCTCTATTATATGATGGATCTTGTTGTTCAGTATTGGCACCACTTTGGGATCATCAAGTGGATCTAAATTGGTTTTGGCAAACTGAGTTCTGTCCAGTGGCATTAATTTGAAAGAAAAAGAAAGAAAAAGCTTACAGGTATTTGGTATCTTTTGCTTTTCTTTCTTGTTGGCTCATAAGCTTAGTATTCTTTATTTAAGATTCTTCTGTGTCTTCAAAGAAAGATTGCATGTTTGGCTTTATTACTTGTATGTTTGCTTGTTTCTTTCAACTCTCTTGCTTGCTACCCAGCCTTGCTAGCCAAAAACCTGTTTTGAGAAGGCATACTTCTCATGTTTCCAAAACCCTTTGAACCAAAAACTTTTTCCACTTGTGTCCACCATATCTACCTAATAGCTATTGCTATTCCTAGCAAATTCTCAATCTTCATCTACCTTTCGAATCAAAAAGTATTTTGTTATGTGAAAACTAGTTAGTAAAGCCCTCACGAACTTGATGGCACACTTATTTACTTGCCCCTAATAAACTTGAACCATTGTGGACATCGAAGTTGTATATGCTTGCATCTATACGTTGGGATTAGTAGAACCGTGCTGTCACGGGGAACGTTTTCAACATTGCACTTGTACCTTGCCGTACATAGTTGATATCGTGATCTTTTGTCTATGGATGTCAACGTTGTGAAATAAAGAGGGGACTTGTAAGTCCATGGAGTTTGTATTATGTGTTAGAGAAACGCCTGGGCCACTAGCCTAAGCCATGCTTAATCATGGTGGAAACTTGCAGCATCACCATAGTGAGTCATCTGTGAAGCATCCTCAATAAAAAGCTATATGCATAGTAAATAAAAAGATTGCTGAGATACTCATTGTCTGCTTGCCTTGTCATTTTGGTTATGGGAAAGCTCCTGTACCATGTGCAAGGGGTACCTCGTTGGCGGTTCTCAATGATATGCAAATACTTACAATGACAAGAACTTACCTGGACCCAAAGTTGAGTATGCATGAGGAGTGGCCCTCATATTTCAAGGGACATGAGATTGCCAACTTATATTTCGTCAAGCATATACTCCATCTTTTTTCACTTTAACTTTAATCATCTAAAGATGCTTATGATAGGGGCAATGAGGGCTCAAAGCTAGTAAGTACCATAATATTTTGGAAGCTCTTTATGACTTGTAATCCCTGCTACCCTCTATTAAGGACCTTTCTCCAGTTACCAGTTGGGTCAGTCAACCTACTTCCTCTCTATCTCCAGCAAGCTTTTGAGTTGTTGTGTTTCAAGCATTCATATAGTGATTTATTCAATCATGTTCTTCATCTTCCTTGTTTGCACAAAACTCTTATCTATTAAGTATTACTTTAAAAGCCTTCACTTGTGAAAAACCTTTTTGAGCAAAAAGTGCTCATGTTTTGAAACTTCTACAAAAAAGCTTTTGTGAAACTGTTTATCAGGTGTTCTCTGACCAAGAACAAGTTTGCCAATTCCAATTATGATTTATCTTTATGTATATCCATTGTGACTGCTGTACTTGGTTGCAAGCTAAGTTATATAATGGTGAGTTGCTTTCTTATATGAGTTGTGCAAAGGTAAGTGTGATGCTTCTTGTTCGTATTCTTTTTATCGACACTTCACTCCATAAACATGTGGACATGTTTACTGAGCTCAGTATTCGCTTGGGGACAAGCGAAGTCTAATCTTGGGGGAGTTGATACGCCCAATTTGCATCACCATTCTATATCATAATTTACCTCCATTCATTGATATTTGTCTTATTATGAGGTATTACTTATGGATTTTCATCTGTTTATGCATGTTGGATGATTCCTGGAGGATGGACTGCCGGAGTATGGATTCTGATGGAAAAGACAGCGTTTTGGTGCAATTTCGCGAAGATCAGAAAAATATGGAAACATATTATTTTACCGGAAGACGAAGGAAGCCAGAAGGAGGAGCGAAGGGGGGGCGCAGGGGGCCCACACCCCCTAGGTGCAGGCCCACCTAACCCCGCGCCTAGTATGGGTTTGGCCCACCTGTTCAGCCTTCGACTCCGCCCCTTCGCCTATATCTTCCCTACGGAACCCTAACACCAGGGGGCGGCCACAGATAGACTTTCGCCGCCTCTAGGAGGCGGAAAACACCGAGAGAGAAAGATCTCTCTGGCAGACATATATCTGCCAGGGGAATTCCTTCTCGGAGAGGGAAGACCGTCGCCATCAACACCGTCATCAAGCTAGGCTTCATCGGGATCATCATCATCATCCACACCATCATCTCCACCAGCACAATCATCACCACTCCGTCCCGCTGTAACAATTGTGTTGGATATTGCTTAGTTCATTAGGGGAAACTTTCCCGGTGTTAATTACTATTGTAGTTGATGCTTGTGAGTGGAACCATTGGATTATTGTTTATGTTCACATTGTTATCCATTATCATATCATCTTTGATCTTGATCCATATGATGTCTCGTGAGTAGTTCGTTTAGTTCTTGAGGACATGGGAAAAGTCATGTTGTTAGTAGTGAATTTGTGATGAGTTATTATTCAATGGTTTAGTATTTAAGTTGTGGTGCTATTCTTCTAGTGGTGTCATGTGAACGTCGACTGCATGATACTTCACCATTTATGGGCCTAGGGGAATGCATTGTGTATTTGGCTACTAATTGTGGGGTTGCCGGAGTGACAGAAACCTGAACCCCCGTTAGGACACCTTTGCACAAGGGAGTGTAGGATCTCAGAGTTTAAGGCTGTGGTTAGAGTTATATCTTAATTACTTTCTTGTAGTTACGGATGTTTGTAGGGGGTTTAATCACAAGTATGTATTAGTCCTAGGAAGGGCAGTATGTTAGCACATGTTCACCCACATAACACTTACAAACACCAAAGAAGAGTACTCAGCTATTTGCAGCGAAAGCACTTGACAGAATCCCCATGTATCCTCGAGAACTTTTGGTCCTTATAAGTATTTCCACCGGCTTGTCCTTTGCTAAGAAAGTATTGGGCCACTTGCTCCGTTTGTTCGTTACTTCTGTTACTTGCTATTTGTTTTGTTGCTTTGTTAGAAAACCACTAAAAATCCGTTTGCTAAGTATTCACTGGGATTTCCTGCTCCATACCACTGTTCAGCACCTTCTACTCCTTGTTGGGATCGACACTCCTATTTATCGAAAGTACTATGATACACCCCCTTAACTTGTGGGTCATCAGTGCTCTCCTTAAATAAACAACATGGAATGAAGGGTAAACAAATTACAGCGGGGCAATTGACAGGAACTGAGCAAGGCATAACAATGCAATTACTAGTCAGAAAGATCCTATGAGGTTGATTGGGCAATACAACAATCTACATAGACCGCCATCCAGCTGCATCTATGACTATAAGTCCACCTTCAGGTTATCATTTGAACCCCTCCAGTATTAAGTTGCAAGCAACAGACAACTGCTTTAAGCAAAGTGTGTAAGGTAAACAGTCCACATGTTCCATGAACAAGAGACCGTTGTTTTCTCCCTAGTAGCAACAACACATCTACAACCGAAGAGATTTCGGTCACTTCCCTTGGAAACTAGATGCATGAACCCACTATCGAGAATAAATACCCCCTCTTGTGAAGGGAATATGCCCTGAGAGGCAATAATAAAGTGTTTATTATGTGTATTCCAAGTATATGATAGATGTTTATTTTGCATGCTATAATTGTATTAATACGGAAACGTTAATACATGTGTGTTTAATAAACAAACAGAAAGTTCCTAGTTATGCCTCTCTCATAAACTAGCTCGTTGATTAACAAGATGATCAAGGTTTCCTGATCATGGACATTGGATGTTGTTAATAACGGGATCACAACATTAGTGTAATGGTGTGATGAACATTCATTCGAAGTATAGCATTACGATCAAAGTCATTGAGTTTATATTGCTATAACAACTTACGAAGTGATCCTAATCCTTAGACCATGAGATCATGTCAATCACTAACACCGGAAGAGTTTCTTGATAACATCAAACGTCACACCGTAACAGGGTGATTATAAAGATGGATCCAGAACTAATAAAGTGTTATGTTGAGGCTCATGGATCGAGAGTGGAATTTGTTCATCCCGATGACGGATAGATATACTCTGGGCACTCTCGGTGATATCACATTGATTAGCTTGCAAGCAAGTGATTTGATCACTAGAATGTTATATCACAGGAACGAGAAAAGAGTGCATGTCGGTAACGAGATCAAACTAGGTATGGAGATACCGATGATCGAATCTCGGACATGTAATATATCGTGAAACAAAGGGATTAAGATACTAGCGTAAAAGGTTCCGACGATCACAAGAAAGTCATCGTTGAATGTGTGGGAGTCAGTATGGGTCTCCAGATCCCGCTTCTGATTATTGATCCGAGAGGGGTCTCGATCATGTCCGCATTATTCACGAACCGTAGGGTGACACACTTAAGAGACACCAACATCCAGTTGGAGCAAATGTTTCATGCCGAAAGAATGAACAAGCGCAGGAATTTATTTCACTAGATACCGAAACAGGTTTTCGGGTGAAATTGCATAAAGTGGTTATGCATGTGAAATAGAATTCTAGCAAGGGGTTATTTGTGAATGTTTGTCATTAAAGTAATTGACAAAATTCTGAATAAAATAAAAGAGTTTTATTTAATGAGAGTTTGCATTAAATTTGGTGGAAATTTAATGGGAATTTGAGTGGACTTTTGAGTGGAGGAAATTTAAAGGAGATTTGTGAGTGGAGTGTCCACCCACATGAAGAGGGGAGGGCAAGGGGGCAGCCCCCATGCGCCGGCCACCCCCTTGGGGTTCCCCCCCTCCTCCTATAAAAGGAGCCCTCCTCCTCACTTGTCTCTCACACCTCCTCGTGAAGGATCTCTCTCCCCCTCTAGAATTTATTCCCCATGGTCTCGGACTAGCGAGATACATGTTCTCGGTGTCTATTCAGCAAGAAAGAGTTGTGCTTACGCTGCATCGCTGGAGCGAGGAGGCGGAGGTTGCTCGGTGCCTCGAACGTGTGTGCGAGCACGGATGCGCTGCTGATTTGCGGCGCTAGGACTTCCTCTCGATCTTGAGATCGGCAAGAGATCGTCTACATCAACCACGAGTTGAACTCGTTAAGCTTTGTCGGTCTTCAAGGGTATGTTCTCTACGGATATACATCCGCCCGTTGTTTGTATCTAGTAGATAGATCTTGGTATATAGTTCACATCGTAGGAAAATTTTGTTTTCTATGCTGCGAACCCTACAGTGGTATCAGAGCCGGATCTATGCGTAGATACTTTACACGGGTAGTACACATATGAGTATGTGGGCGATGATGATCATGTTGTTTCTCCTTTGTTGTAATTTTGGATATTGGTGGCATAGTGGGATGAAGCGGCCCGGACAAACTTTACATGTCCTCGCACATGAGACCTGTTCCACGCTTGACATGCAACTAGTTTGCATAAGTGGCTAGCGGGTGTCTGTCTCTCCTACTATATTCAATATCTATTTTGCAAGCGAGTTGTCAACAATTTGATTATCCTCGTTGTGGTTCATGTTCGTAGGTAAGAACGGTTCTATCTCGAAAGCCCTAAGCCACGTAAAACTTGCAATGGATAAATTAGAGGCGTCTAGTTTAGATTGTTGCTGGGCTAGTGTTATGATATGGTAGTGTTGTAAGTAGAAGTATGAGATGATACTCTTACAACACACATAGCGTGTAAAATCCATAGACCTTGGATTTACACATATAGGTATGATAGTGATCATACCATGATGCACATGATAGAGATCATCTGCGGGAACCATATAATTTCACTAATAAACATATGATGTTTGATAGCATCTTATATTGCTTGTTTAGCGCTTTGTTAGCATAATAAGATGATCCCTCATTTAAATATCAAGATAAGAATGTGTTCTTCCTTTAGTATGCACCGATTATGTTTTCGTCGCTCCAAGACATCACGTGATGATCGGGTGTTCTTGGATCCACGACCATATTTCGGGTGTAAAACAGTTACACACGCGAATACTAAGGTTCTAACTTGGCGAGCCTAGCATGTACAGACATGGCCTCGGAACACGGACCGAAAGGTTAAGCATGAGTCATATAGTTGATATGATGCCCATTTGATGCTCGCCTTTGAAGCTATACCGACTCACGTGATGATCGGACTTGGTGTAGTGGATTTGGTTCATGTAATCACCAAAAAGGCACGAGGGATGTCGTTTTTGAGTGGGAGTTCATTTGTAATATAGATTAGTTGAACTCAATCTATCATACACTTAGTCTAAACTTTACAAATTCTATTGTAGATGGCACCACCTGCTTTTAATTTCAATGTGTTCATGGAGAAAGAGAAACTAGCAAAGAACGGTAGCAACTTTACCGAATGGGCCATGAATTTGAGGATTCTCCTCTCTGCTGCACAAAAGCAATATGTGCTAGAAGCGCCGCTAGGCCCCCCACCTTTTGATGATGCCCCTGACAAGGAGAAGAATGTCTATCCGACTCGTCAGGAGGACCACAACTTAGTTCATTGCGGCATATTGTATGGGCTAGAGCCGGAACTTCGAAAGCGTTTCGAAAACGGCAATGCATTTGATACAATGGGTGAGTTGAAAATGATTTTCGACACACATGCTGCTTTAGAGAGCTACAACGCTTCAGAAAAGTTCTTTAGTTGCATGATGGAAGAGCACAACTCCGTTAGTGAGCATGTACTCAAGATGTCGGGTTACGCCGATAAGCTTGTGTCCTTAGGAATATCGATTCCCATTGACTTAGGCATCCATCGTGTTCTGCAGTCTCTGCCACCTAGCTATAAGAGCTTCGTGATGAACTATAATATGCAAGGCATGAAGAAGTCTCTCCCCGAGCTTCTGTCAATGCTTAAAACTGCAGAAGTGGAGATCAAAAAGGAACATCAAGTGTTGATGATCAATAGGAACACTGGTTTCAAGAAAGACAAGAAGGGAAAACGGAAGGGAAGTAAGGGCGGCAAGCCTGTTGCCGCGCCTGAAAAGAAACCCCGAGTTGGACCTAAGTCTGATTCCGAGTGCTACTATTGTAAGGGGACTGGCCACTAGAAGCGCAACTGCCCCAAGTATCTGGCAGACAAGAAGGCCGGCAAGGCAAACAAAGGTATATATGATATACATGTTATCGATGTGTACTTGACTAGTGCTCGCAGTAGCACCTGGGTATTTGATACCGGTTCAGTTGCTAATATTTGTAACTCGAATCAGGGGCTGCGGAACAAGTGACCGCTAGCAAGGGGTGAGGTCAAGATGCGTGTCGGCAATGGATCAAGCGTTGATGTGATCGTCGTCGGAACGCTGCCTCTCCACTTACCGTCGAGATTAGTTATAAACTTGAATAAATGTTATCTGGTGCCTGCACTGAGCATGAACATTGTATCTGGATCGTGTTTGATGCGAAGTGGTTATTCATTTAAATCCGAGAACAATGGTTGTTCCATTTATATGAATGAAATCTTTTATGGTCATGCACCGATGATGAATGGTTTATTTCTATTAGATCTCGATGATAATGTTACACATATTCATAATGTTGATGCTAAAAGGATTAAACTTAATGATGATACATCCGCATATATGTGGCACTGCCGTCTAGGTCATATTGGCGTTAAACGCATGAAGAAGCTCCATTCGGATGGACTTTTGGAATCACTTGATTATGAATCATTTGATACATGTGAGCCATGCCTTATGGGCAAGATGACTAGAACGCCGTTTTCCGGTTCAACGGAACGGGCGACAGATTTATTGGAAATCATACATTCTGATGTATGTGGTCCAATGAGTGTGTCGGCGCGAGGTGGATATCGTTATTTTGTTACTTTCACGGATGATTTGAGTAGATACGGTTATATCTACTTGATGAAACACAAGTCTGAAACCTTTGACAAGTTCAAGGAATTTCAGAATGAAGTGGAAAATCATCGTAATAGAAAGATCAAATTTCTACGGTCTGACCGTGGAGGTGAGTATCTAAGTTACGAGTTTAGCACTCACATGAAAGAGTGTGGAATTGTTTCACAACTCACACCTGCCGGAACACCACAGCGAAATGGTGTGTCGGAACATCGTAATCGTACTTTATTAGATATGGTTCGATCTATGATGTCTCTGACGGACTTGCCATTGTCATTTTGGGGTTATGCACTAGAAACTGCTGCATTCACTTTAAATCGGGCACCATCTAAATCCGTTGAAAATACACCGTATGAATTGTGGTTTGGAAACAAACCTAAGCTGTCATTTCTTAAAGTTTGGGGATGCGATGTTTATGTGAAGAAACTTCAACCGGATAAACTCGAACCCAAAGCGGAAAAATGCGTCTTCATAGGATACCCTAAAGAAACTATTGGGTATTCCTTCTATCACAGATCCGAGGGCAAGGTTTTTGTTGCCAAGAATGGATCCTTTCTAGAGAAAGAGTTTCTCGCGAAAGGTGTGAGTAGTCGGAAGGTAGAACTCGAAGAGGTTGTGGAACCTTCTCTTCAAAGTATGGCGAGTAGCGCAGCGCCGGAAGTTGTTCCGGAGTTGGCTCCACCTGTTGAAGAGGGAACTAATGATAATGATCATGAAACTCCGAAAGAGAGTACTACCGAACCTCGCAGGTCAAACAGGACGCGTGCAGCTCCTGAGCTGTACGGAAATCCTGTCATGAATTTCATGGTTGATGAAAATGATGACCCTGCGACGTATGAAGAAGCGATGATGAGCCCAGATTCCAAAAAATGGTTAGAAGCCATGAAATCCGAGATGGAATCCATGTATGAAAATCAAGTTTGGAACTTGGTGGAATTACCTCACGACCGAAAGGCCGTGGAGAAAAAATGGATTTTCAAAAGGAAAACTGATGCTGATGGTAATGTGACCGTCTATAAAGCTCAACTTGTCGCAAAGGGGTTTCGACAAATTCAAGGAGTTGACTACGATGAGACTTTCTCTCCCGTAGCGATGCTAAAGTCAGTTAGGATTATGTTAGCAATTGCTGCATATTTCGATTATGAGATATGGCAGATGGATGTCAAAACCGCGTTTCTCAATGGTAATATTGAAGAAGAGTTGTATATGATACAACCAAAGGGTTTTGTCGATCCTAAGGATGCTAACAAGGTGTGCAAGCTTCAGCGATCCATCTATGGATTGAAGCAAGCATCACGAAGTTGGAATCTCCGCTTTGATGAGGTGATCAAAGAGTTTGGATTTGTCCAAACTTATGGAGAAGCTTGTATTTACAAGAAAGTGAGTGGGAGCAATGTGGCATTTCTGATATTATATGTGGATGACATATTATTGATCGGAAATGATATAGATCTTTTAAACAGTGTTAAAAGTTATCTAAACAGCAAATTTTCAATGAAGGACCTAGGTGAAGCGTCATACATATTAGGCATAAAGATCTATAGAGATAGATCTAGGCGCCTAATAGGGCTATCGCAAAGTACATACCTTGATAAGATTTTAAAGAAGTTTAAAATGGACGGAAGTAAGAAGGGGTTCTTACCTATGTTGCAAGGCAAGACATTGAGTAAGACTCAAAGTCTGGCTTCGGCGGAAGAAAGAGAGATAATGGACAAAGTCCCCTATGCTTCAGCCATAGGCTCTATAATGTACGCCATGCTATGTACAAGACCGGATGTGGCACATGCTATTAGTTTAACTAGTAGGTACCAATCGGATCCAGGTTCGGAACACTGGATAGCGGTCAAGAATATCCTTAAGTACTTACGAAGAACTAAGGATAGGTTTCTTGTATACGGAGGTGAAGAAGAGCTCGTCGCTAAGTGTTATGTCGACGCTAGCTTTGACACCGATCCGGATGACTCTAAGTCTCAATCCGGATACGTATTTCTCATGAATGGCGGAGCGGTTAGTTGGAGAATCTCCAAACAACCTGTGGTAGCGGGATCAACAACGGAGGCCGAATATGTTGCTGCTTCAGAAGCGGCTCAGGAAGCAGTTTGGATGAAGGAGTTCATATCCGAACTAGGAGTGGTGGCAAACGCGTTGGACCCAATGGTGATCTATTGTGACAACAATGGTGCCATTGCCAATGCCAAAGAGCCAAGGTCTCACAAGCATTCCAAGCATATTAAGCGTCGGTTTCACTCCATCCGCGAGCATGTCAAGAATGGAGATATAAAGATTTGTAAAGTACATACGGATCTCAATGTAGCAGATCCGTTGACTAAAACTCTCCCTAGAGAAAAACATGATCAACACCGGAACTCAATGGGTGTTAGATTTATCACTATGTAACTAGATTATTGTCTCTAGTGCAAGTGGAAGACTGAAGGGAATATGCCCTGAGAGGCAATAATAAAGTGTTTATTATGTGTATTCCAAGTATATGATAGATGTTTATTTTGCATGCTATAATTGTATTAATACGGAAACGTTAATACATGTGTGTTTAATAAACAAACAGAAAGTTCCTAGTTATGCCTCTCTCATAAACTAGCTCGTTGATTAACAAGATGATCAAGGTTTCCTGATCATGGACATTGGATGTTGTTAATAACGGGATCACAACATTAGTGTAATGGTGTGATGAACATTCATCCGAAGTATAGCATTACGATCAAAGTCATTGAGTTTATATTGCTATAACAACTTACGAAGTGATCCTAATCCTTAGACCATGAGATCATGTCAATCACTAACACCGGAAGAGTTTCTTGATAACATCAAACATCACACCGTAACAGGGTGATTATAAAGATGGATTCAGAACTAATAAAGTGTTATGTTGAGGCTCATGGATCGAGAGTGGAATTTGTTCATCCCGATGACGGATAGATATACTCTGGGCCCTCTCGGTGATATCACATTGATTAGCTTGCAAGCAAGTGATTTGATCACTAGAATGTTATATCACAGGAACGAGAAAAGAGTGCATGTTGGTAACGAGATCAAACTAGGTATGGAGATACCGATGATCGAATCTTGGACATGTAATATATCGTGAAACAAAGGGATTAAGATGCGTAAAAGGTTCCGACGATCACAAGAAAGTCATCGTTGAATGTGTGGGAGTCAGTATGGGTCTCCAGATCCCGCTTCTGATTATTGATCCGAGAGGGGTCTCGATCATGTCCGCATTATTCACGAACTGTAGGGTGACACACTTAAGAGACACCGACATCCAATTGGAGCAAATGTTTCATGCCGAAAGAATGAACAAGCGCAGTAATTTATTTCACTAGATACCGAAACAGGTTTTCGGGTGAAATTGCATAAAGTGGTTATGCATGTGAAATAGAATTCTAGCAAGGGGTTATTTGTGAATGTTTGTCATTAAAGTAATTGACAAAATTCTGAATAAAATAAAAGAGTTTTATTTAATGAGAGTTTGCATTAAATTTGGTGGAAATTTAATGGGAATTTGAGTGGACTTTTGAGTGGAGGGAATTTAAAGGAGATTTGTGAGTGGAGTGTCCACCCACATGAAGAGGGGAGGGCAAGGGGGCAGCCCCCATGCGCCGGCCACCCCCTTGGGGTCCCCCCTCCTCCTATAAAAGGAGCCCCCCTCCTCACTTGTCTCTCACACCTCCTCGTGAAGGATCTCTCTCCCCCTCTAGAATTTATTCCCCATGGTCTCGGACTAGTGAGATACATGTTCCCGGTGGCTATTCGGCAAGAAAGAGTTGTGCTTCCGCTGCATCGCTGGAGCGAGGAGGCGGAGGTTGCTCGGTGCCTCGAACGTGTGTGCGAGCACGGATGCGCTGCTGATTTGCGGCGCTAGGACTTCCTCTCGATCTTGAGATCGGCAAGAGATCGTCTACATCAACCACGAGTTGAACTCGTTAAGCTTTGTCGGTCTTCAAGGGTATGTTCTCTACGGATATACATCCGCCCGTTGTTTGTATCTAGTAGATAGATCTTGGTATATAGTTCACATCGTAGGAAAATTTTGTTTTCTATGCTGCGAACCCTACATCTTGGAGTCACTAGCAACTACTTGGCCAAGATAGCTACTAACAACGGAGCATGCAAGATCACAAACAACAGAGACATGATAGAATCATAAAGACAAAACCATTAATAAATCTGACATAGTAATCTCAATATCCATCGGATCCCCGCAAACACAACATGCATGATTACAAATAGATTATATTTTGATCATGAACGGAGCTCAAAAGATCTATACATGAAAGCACAAAGGAGGAGATACAACCATCTAGCTACTACATGGACCCATAGTCCAAGGTGGAACTACTCACGCATCATACCAGAGAGAAGGCCTCCGGGATGATCTCTCCTCCGACAGGGTGCCGGGAAGAACTTTAGACCCCCCTCGATCTAGGGACGATGGTGACGGCGGCTACAGATGGTTTCGTGGATTTCTGATTAGGTACTCAACGTTTCTGCATCGGGGGATTCTTATATGCGAAGGGAGAGACCAAGGCGGCCGCCAGGGCGACCGAACCGTAGCCAGGCGCAGGGTGGGGCCCACCCATGCCCGGGGTGGGTCTGGCCCTTCTGGCCGGCCCCTCGGGCTCTCCTCTAGACTTCTTGTTCCCCACGAAAAGTAATTGACTTTGTCCTTTGTCCCGTCCAATTCCGAGAATATTTGTTTACTAACTTTTCTGAAACCAAAAACAGCAGAAAACATGCATCTAGCACTGTTGCAACTTGTTAATAGGTTAGTACTAGAAAACATGTAAAAAGCACCTCAAAGTATAGACTAGCAAAGAAAAGTATATACAAAACAAGCATGGAGCATCAAAAATCATAGATACGTTTCCAACGTATCAGGAGAGTAGGACGACGCTTGCCCTCTGCCTTGTTCACGGGCGGCAGGTCCACCCCGATCTCCGCAACCCTGAAGGGAGGGCACGATTTTGAGAAGTTCGTGACTGCACGATCTACACCGTCATCGACGAGGCACACCGACAAGACTTCTAGAGGAAGGCGAACCTCGCCGGAATCGTCAAGATTGATGACAACGGAAGCAACGTGGAGGAGGGCGGAGGACGGCGGCGCAGAAGATGATAGTGGAAGTGACATCGTGGATTAGGGTTTTACTTTAATCATTTGTTATTACTATGATGAGAAGCTTCTGGTTAAATTATATGTCGCCTAATTACTAATATCTATGGCCAAATTGTGTTCTATTTCTCGTTCAAACACTGAATTATCAGCGTTGAGATAAAATTTGTTTTGTACCTGACCCATAAAAAAGAATATTCAGTTTTACGATACACTATGCGGCATCTGCTCCACCCGACTTTTTTCGCACCGCAAACGCGAGATATGGTTCACCGCAAACGCGTTTTGCGAAATGGCCGAATGCGGTATCTGCTAGAAATGCTAGGAAGCGAGGCGAGATGGTGAGAGAAATTCTCTTCTTCCGTGCATGTTATCTAGTTTGCATGCATGCATGGTTCATGCACTTTGGGATTGCTTTGAGATTCTTTCATGCATAGAATCTCCATATTATGGTCTAATAACTTTATGTCATGCTACTATGTATGCGCACCACTCTTACTCCCTCTCTCATCTGTTAGCACTTCTTGTTATTTTTATCCTAGATTTAGAAGTGATGCATGTGTCATACTACACATAAAATTAACAATTCATTTGGATATATGTATTTATTTTAGTGATATTAACCTAAATTTAGGAACACAATGAAACATAATGCTGGGTTTTGAAACCCAATGAAACGACATTAAAATATTAAGTATCCGAGGGTGGTCACTATTGTTTGAATGCAACCCTTATTTTCTAACTATGATGAATGAAGTTTGAAACACAATGAACCATGTTTTGTTAAAACAAGAAAAATCACCAGGTTTTATAAAGTTTTTCAAACTTGCACCAAGTTTCAAAATTCAATTTTCTAATATTGTAAAAATATATTGAATATTAGTCTCGTTTTGAAGTTTTCCTCACTAGGAACTCAAATGTGGAAACGTTACTGAAACTAGACCTTTGGGTCAAAATTTTAAAATGTTTAAATTTTACAAGTGTGGAAGGATAGAAGTAATCTTCACACCCCTTCCATAAAACATACTCCCTCCGTCCAGGTTTATTGGGCTTAATCGGAGCAGCACTGTGACCAAGGTGAGATTCTATTGGTGGAGAAAAATCACATGACGAACAGGTTGTAATCACTAATTTTCTCTCATTAATTACGGGGATTAATTACTAGAGCGGATTTTCCGTTACATGCAATGTCATGCATACGATAGTCTCATGGAGTCATGCACAAACAGTTGCCACGTGCCTGGTTTTCAGGAATGAGGCAATTAAACCATGAATTTAGTAGCAAATCTAGCCTAATATTTTGGAATTTTCCTAATTCTACTAGTAACCCAATAAACGTGGAGGGAGGGAGTAAAAGAGATAGAGAAGGGCCGAGATCGCGATATCGCATGCACGGTAAACTCGCGTGTCTCGAGAAGTGAGCACTTATTATCATTTGACATAGTTGTATTAAACTTTTTTACTTATTTTATTCACCACTACATATATGCCATTTTTTCATTGGTGCAATCTTAAACAAATGGTTGCTTTAATATACAATAACAACACTGTAATTTAACACATATAACTGTGTTATTATGTTCTTTATTTCTCACACAAACTATGTTAGTCTATTTAGTAAAGTTTGAGAAATTTTCAATGGCATCCCAAAAATAAATTTACCAATTAATCATTGAAGTTGAAAAGAACAAAAGGCACTCATTTATGCAATTTAATGCAACTATTTTCCTAACACTAAGGCATATGACATTTTCTAATATCTAAGTCCATATTCTAAGCCCGTGTGATGTCTCCACATAAATATTTGGGTAGAGGTGGGGAAAATCAAGATAGATCACACTGCTAGCACCATAGACTTATGTATAAAAAAGGCGAGTCAACTTAATTAGGTGTAAACATACTATACATATGTTATCTTGTTTATAAGTATACTAGTTTATTTTATTATCTTAGATAACATTTAGGTAGATGATTCTAGAGCATATGAGTCTAGCAAGTAGGTTTCTAGAATTTGATTGTCTATGAGGTTTGTTGACAAGTGTGATTTAAGTGAAGCCCAAGGCTCTCGATCTCTACATCTCCACACTCATACGACCGTATTTTTACTGAATAATATCAAAGTGACAGAAATAGAAGATTAAAAAACATGAATGTAATCTTTAGAACTCATGGGCAATAATCTTCTCCATCATTTGTCACAATCTAATCATCGAGGACCAATCGACCAATAGGAAAATATGAGGCAAAATAAAGGGCACAGTACTCTGAGATAATACGTACCTTCAACCAGGGATTAACAAAACTGGAGCTTTTTCATTTCTTACAGGTCATTAATATGACCACACACTAGATTTGGGATGGCTAAACAGAATATCTTTGATAAGGGTGGCTAGTGGTCCACTAGTGTAGGTGCTATATGTTTTATCTTTTTCTCTAATCCAGCTTATGTGATCTTTTATTTGTAACCTTTTTTTGGATGATTAACTTTGTAATAAAGGTGGCTATATGCATGGATGGATGCAGAGGTACTCTCCATTTCGAAAAAAAAATAAGTATCGCCAATTATGCACTTAGCTAAAGTTGATTCTATCGTGTAAGCATATGAT
The DNA here is from genome assembly GCA_916181665.1 of Avena sativa. Classification (NCBI taxonomy): domain Eukaryota; kingdom Viridiplantae; phylum Streptophyta; class Magnoliopsida; order Poales; family Poaceae; genus Avena; species Avena sativa. The sequence continues at coordinate 404,966,380 of OV702283.1, read as the reverse complement.
CTTGGTGAACCAACTTATAATTTTCTGAACGAACAAACTTATGTTAAGCACCACTGCCTTGTTAATCATCAAAGTTGACGTTATCTGTTTTGCACAACGCGGTGCATTGTATATTCACGTATGGTCACATGTTCTTATCATTACTCAACTTAACGGGTTAATACATCACTAAACAAGTAATTAGTTACATGGTCACTGTTTCCTTAACCTAATTAAAATATATCTACTAATCCAAGTCAAAAAAAATGCCTCGTAACTAACGATGAGGAGGAATCAGAATCACGAGAAAAAAACTGTTGTTAGCTAACACATATAGTGCCGAATGAGTTGCCGAAGGGGCCGCCCCATTTGGATACCGATCATTCACAGAGGGGTGAATCTAGGTAAATTTGTCGATGGGGTCGACTACTATAGAGCTATGCATATCAAGCAGAAAAAAAGAAGTATTATGCCACACCATATACCATAACATCATATAGTGTTAAAATGCAATATATGTAAGCATTAACATTGTACAATGATAATTGATACTGTACAAGGCAAGTCATACCAGTTAGATGACGTGATAAATCCACTTGTTTCAATATATTAATGAGAAGCTACACTCGCAACTTGCTGAAATAATTTCAAGGCTTCGATTGCATCATTCTGACCTGTCAACAAGGACCTGAGAGAATAGTCCCATCCTCTCGTCCCCCTGGAGGCGACGCGCGCGGGGTGGGGGGGACCAAGCCCCATCCCCCGCCACCACTAGGGCTTTGGCCGGGCAAAGCCTGCTCATCGCCGGCGGTTGGGGAGAGTGCTTGTGTCCTCTCGTGCGGGACAACAACGTGGGACGCTGCCCCCATGGAGGATGTGGTGTGCGTCGGGTATCACAGCGGCGAGGCTTCCCAGGAGGTGTAGCTGCGCGGCGAACAACGGCTCGGTGGTGATCCTCGTGGCATTGATCTGGTGGCGAAGGTGCAACCTTGGTCGTGATCTCAACGCTGCCCTTCGGTTGTCGTCGGGTGATTGTGTTGTGGCGTTGGGCCCGATACGGCACAACGACACGGTGATGGCGCCAGGGCGGCGGTGCAGTACCGTGGTGTTTCTTTTGGATGATTAACTTTGTAATAAAGGTGGATGTGTGCATGGATGGATGCAGAGTTACTCTCCTTTTTGGCATAATAAGTTTCGCCAATTATGCACTTAGCTAAAGTTGATTATATCGTTGCCGAACCAACTTATAAATTTCTTTTGAAGTATAACTTATAATTTTTTTGAACGAACAAACTTATGTTAAGCACCGCTGCCTAACTAATCATCAAAGTTGACCTTATCTGTTTTGCGCGGCACGGTGCGTTGTATATTCCTTGCACGTATGTTCACATGCTCTATCATCACTCAACCTTTTTTTTTAGATCCTGTCATTACTCAACTTAACGGGTTAATGCAGTTTACCTCGACATCACTAAACAGGTAAATAGTTGCACAGTCACTGTCTCCTTGACCTACTTAACCCAAGATTATTATCTACTAATCCAAGTCAAACCAAAAGGCCTCGTAACTAACAAGTGAGGAGGAATCAGAATCACGAGAGAGAGAAAAAAAACTGTTGTCCGCTAGCACATATAGTGCCGAACGAGTCGCTGAATCTGCCGCCCCCACTTGGATTCCGATCACTCAACAATCAACACACTGTATCCAACAGTCCCGAGCCTCCTTGGTCCCGTCGGGCGTCGTCGTTAGATCACTGCAGATGACTGTACCACTGTGCAACCAACTTAGCAGCGTCGAGAGACGGCATAATTAAAGTCAGCTAACTCTGTTGTTGCTGCGGCTAGAAGAATGGCAGTAGCTAGCTAGCTGGGACACCTCTCGTACATGATGTAGTAGTACATCAACCACCATTAAGCCCCCCTAATTAATCCAAGGACGACGGCACCACCATTTGCGTATCGAACGGTTCAGATTTTGGTGTGTGTGGAGAGAGGCCGGAGAGGAACACCTGTCGCAGCGCCATCATGGCGTGGTTGGGTACCTCAGATTGGGACAGGGCCACAGTAATCTGAATGGGTTGCCATGCTATAAGCTAGATCTTGGCAGTGGTACTGCATGTCCGGGAAGATCGATGATAAAAACCAGAATATTCCGGTCAGGCGGTACAAAATGTATCTGGTAGTAGCTAGGGTGCCCTGTTTGGATGTCAGTTCTGAATTTCTGATGATTACTTTTGTAGTAGGAGTAACATGAGTATGAGTAGTAGCAGTAGCAAGTAGCAGGCAGGCAAAAAGATTCACCAGAATGGCATATGAGGAGGAAACATGATCTGCTGAAGATTCTACCAAGAAATGCTTATTGCTAGCTACTGCCTACCGATCAACAAGAGAAGACGATCAACAAAAGACATACATGTCTGTGTGTAATGTATGTTGGTGTACTGGCTGTAGTAGTGTAGATTCTGTGGTTATCAGGTGTCGGCATCTTGCCTCGCGCTGCGCGTGCTCGCCGGCGACGCCCACGGCAGGGCGTCGTCCGTCGGGGACGAGGAGCCGGTGCGGAGGCCCGGGAGCCGCCTGCCGCCGCTGCGGCGCCACTGCCAGATCTTGGACACCGAGAAGCTGTCGCGGCGGCTAGCGGCGCAGACCTTCTTGCTCTGCTGGTCGTCGCTGCCCGCCGTGGTCACGGTCACGCCGGGGCAGCGCATGGCCGCGCTGGCGTCGCCGGGACGCCAGCGTACGGACACCAGGAGGTCGTCGTCGGCGAGCACGTACTGGTAGGAGGAGGCCATGGAGAAGCACCTCCTCCCGTCGAGGCGGCTGCTGCTGGCCGTGCCCGTCTCGCCGTCGGCCGTGGCGCTGCCCTGCACGCTCTTGAACCGGCCGAGCCTGACAGGGAGTACGACGGCCTGTTTTGGGGCTTCTTCAACCTTCTGCTCCTCGATGTCCGGCTCGGCGGAGGCGCTCTCGGCCGCAGCCGCGGCGGTGGCGAGCGCGCGGGCGGAGAGGACGGTGCGGCAGAGCGGGCAGGTGGAGCTGGATGCGAGCCATGTGTCGATGCAGGCGAGGTGGAAGGCGTGGCCGCAGAGCGGGAGCAGGCGGAGCCGGTCCTCCGCGGCGAACTCGGAGAGGCAGACGGCGCAGTCGAACTGCCGCCCTCCGCCTCCCTTTGCGCCGGAGAGCTCGGCGTAGGCGAAGGCCGGGAGGGCGTCGATGGTGGCCTGGTCGAGCCCGGGGCCGGCGCCGTCCTCGTGGAGGTGGAAGAGCTGCTGCAGCTGTCGCTCGACGGCCTCGGCCCTGGCATTGGCGCGGTGGGTCTTGATGAACATGCGGCGCAGGATGTGGAGCATCCCGGAGGCGAGCAGCACGACGGCGAGGACGACGGTGATGAACAGCACCGCCGGCGTGATCCTCGCCGCCGCCAGCGACGGGCCCGGGTCCGTCGTCGCGACGGCAGCCGCCGGGGGCGCCATGTCCGGCGCCGCCGACGTCGCGTGGGACGTGGAGGCGCCCAGGAGACCGTCGCCGCTCTTGATCTCATGGGCGAGTAGCGACCAGCCTAGCCCCCTCCTCACCGGCGCCATGCTACTCCCTGTGTCACCAACGCAGCTGCTGCACTCATCCAGGACAGACCCCCCCACACGCAGGTATATATCTAGTACTACCGCAACGATCCCAGATGGATAGCTAGCTAGGTGGATGATGGATGATGAATCAGTTGGGGCGGAACAATCAGGCAGGCACCAAACTCAACAAAAAGAAACAAAAGAATCCGAATCCCGGCCCCCGGTGAAGTCAACCGGAAGCAGAAGCTACCAAACACTTGGTACTGAAAAGCTCTTTCCGCGATGGATGCAGCAACAACAGCAACAACAACAACAACGTCGGGCAAAATATTGTTTGCTCCTGGATCGATCGTCTTCCTCCTCTGGCCGTCTGTCTTGTACTATTATTGTAGTGGCTCTCCTAGCTACCCCGTACTTACTAACCAAGTGAGATCGAGTCTCAATCAATTCGGAGCTGGTCCGTAATGTATGTATGGGTGGATGGATGGGTAGGAGCAGGAGGCGATCTGGCGATGGATGGAGCCGTGGTGTGGTGCGGTTAGCTGGGCGTTTTCTATTACGTGGGTCGGGTCGGGTCGGGTCGGGTGGTTGGAAGATACCACCTGCGCGGGCGCGGGCAACGGGGGAGGAAGGGAACCACGTGAAGCTTCTTCTTCCGTTTCAGCTGTCTCGCCCTCTCGGGTTCAGGCTCAGGGCTCCTGAGGCTCACTGCTTGTGACATACGGAAAGTGCGGGGAATCCATTAATAAGAGGGAACAGCATGTCAGCGTTGGAGGTGGTTGGGCCGGAGCCGATGGGTGCCCGCCTGCCTGCCTGCCTGCCGGGACGAGCTTCTCCATTCGAACCTCGCCCAAGTTTTTCCGGCCGAGGCGTAATGGCCGCGACAGCGACGGCACACAGCCACACACGGTCCCGTCCCCGGCGAAGGCGAGCCCGACCGATAGCCGGCCGGTGGGGGAGGCGTGCGTGAGTGAGGGAGGGGCCGTGGGATGCATGCAAGGCTCCGTCCAAATCCGTCGGCGGTTGAGCGGGGCCACTCTACCGGTACGCCCGCTGCGGACTTGCTGGTGGACGAACGATGCTTGCTGCTGCTTGCTTGTTCCGTGGGAACTCCGGACCGGACGAACAGTTCCGGTACCGAACCTATAACAGCTAGCGGATACCATGGAGGACCACGCGTGAGTGCATGACTGATACGTACGGGCGGGCACACTCTGGTGTCCGGTACGCTGGTTTGTGGTAGCCCAGCGCCTGAAGCCATCGTGTCTGCGCGCGGCATCTGAGTTGCATTTGGCACGGCGCGTGTTGACTGTCAGCACGGGGGCCGTCACGTCCGCTTCCCGGCTCATCAATCCCGTCCGACCCGAGAGCTCCTGCAACAACGGACAACACGAGTTAGCTGATCTGGTGGCAATGCATTGTCAGCTTGGCTACAAGTTGCCACCACGCAAGTCAAACCCAAGCCAACCCATACGAGGGTGGGTGCTTGTTGCAGCTTGGTTCAATTCGATCTCCACGTACGTGTAGGTTGCTAGACTGGATAGAGCGCGACGAGCTAGCTAGGATTAGTCAACCAGCAGTAGCATGTTACTCCTGCTGGTTTCGCTCTCTGTTCTCTGTTTTTTAAAGAATTGCGAGATTATCCGGTTGGTCGATTGCCGATCCAAGTGGATGGATCGGCAGATGCGAGGAGGAGGAAGGAAGATCGCAGAGATGCATGAGGGAAAACGCGACTTGGGACTATTTTCGTAGCCCCTGCCTACTTCGGGATTACAAGTTGTAGTAGCATCTCGTTCAACTCATGCACATACTGTGTACTGTGCGCAGTTACGCAAACCACCCTCAGTGCACCCCACAGCTCACACCTACATGTACGCAGGCACGTGTCAACTTGAAGAGCTTCATAAAGCTGTTGTTGTCAACGGAGAACTTCCCGGAAAAACAGCTTCAGAAGCAATGGGTATCCTTTCTCGGTCTCCATGTGGCCCATGCATGAACATGCCAGGCTGCTTGGAATATTACGATTTGAGAAATTTCTGTTTCATACCATCCACAAAAGATAGGGGCCATGCTCCACTATTAGATAGATAACAAAACAACAGAGAAATTTCAAATTCATTAAGGTGAGGAAGAGTAATAATATATCCAGACGTCATAGAATATATTCAAAGGAGATCGAAAGCAAACAAGGTACCAGCCATAAACTAATCAGCCTAGTCACAAAATAACCACCTATTATAGCAACAATCCTACGGTTGCAAAGAGGGCCGATGTGACGGCAAGCCCTCCAAACTATTACTGAAGCTAGTAGCTTCAAGAGATCAACTTTCTTCAGACAGTGTTTACTTCTGCATCCACATCTTGAGGGTCTATGTTAGGTTAAGAAGGAGCAGCAAACAAAGTTGCATGGGCAACACAACCGGTCACCAATCACAATCCTTTGCAAAGCATGAACACCATTCCTCAACGCCTCTTGCTCGTGTCCGACATAAAGACCAGCCCTACTTTTCCATGTGCTAGGACACTTAGTCCATGAACAACCACTAAGAGGGGATCTTCACGGAGTAGGCGATCGCCGGACTTCCCAAATTCTTGGCTCCTTCACAATTCACCACAAAGGCTTCGGAGTGAAACCTAGTGATATAGAAGCACTCACCCTCCATAAATTAACAACACAAAGGCTAACACTTGGATCTTGAAGCCACCACAAAGATCTCACAAAGAAATTGGCTTCAATTCACTCCACATCTTACAAGGTATGGAGTTGAGGCGTAGATCTAGGCATGTGAGCTAGACCATAATGATAGGTCAAGAAAGCCCTTTGTTATCAAAGGAACCGCTCCAAAAGTCTCTACTTATGCCTTGGTGGTTAGTGACTATTTACAGGCAAAGCAGAAATATGAATGTTATAAGAAAATGTAACTTGCTAGCCGTAACAAATATTAAACCTTGAAGTACTAGGACACGTAGAAAATTTGCACCACGAAGGCGAGCACATAGTCCACTATGCGATGACCTTGAAGGTGGCGACCGAAACCTTTACAAACTCTCTGGGGCACTCTCCATAACTTAATTGTAGTCTCCCAGCATGATTCAAAAGCTTACATGACAAAAAGAGTGCTTTGGGGGCGACTTCTTCCATCTAGGGTTCGTCGATCTAGGTCTTCTCCCTTGATTTAAAAGGGCATCAAGTTATAATGGCTAGGGAGGGAGATCTAGTGGAACCAAGCTCAGCTGCAATGGAGGAGAGAGAGTGGAATTCGCGTAGGCCAAGGTAGTAGAAGGCTGCTATTTATAGTTCCCCCCAAAATAGGGAGAGTCTCTGGCCTAGACACACCGGAATCTCCATCATGACCATAGTCTCTGCCAGGAGGCTAGAGTCTTTGGCCAAGGTCTAGTACCTTGCGAGCATCTGGCTCGACTGAACGGGCCAGAGTCTCCGGGTTTGACACCTCGGAGTCTCCGGTCGAAGCGGAGTTTTGGCTAGAAGGCTAGAGTCTCTGTCCTGTCCAGTACATTTACAAGGACTCACTCCGAGACCCAAGGACGGAGTCTCTGGGATTGACACCCCGGAATCTCCGGTGTAACTTGGTAGGCAGCAACTGAATTTCTGGATGTGTCCTCCATTACAATATGGGAAGGCTTGGTGGGTGCGATTGAGTTTTTGTATGTGATTTGATTTCCCATGAACCTTCCAAAGAGTAACCCCTCTTGATTGTAAGGTTTTCCTACGACTCAAGAAACTAGAAAAACTAAATGAAAACCTTCTCAATATTTAAACTTTTGAGGAGTCGATCACCGTCTTGTGCTATTGATCAAATGTACCTAGAAACAGTTAGCACACAGGAACAATAGCTTATGTTGTTAACAAACACCCAAAACATACGTCAGAATGGAAATGCCCTTTCAACGTGAGATGAGATCCGGTTGTGGTTGGATCTTAAGGGGAGTGGCATGTAGATTGTACTTTGGTGGTTTGGCGAGAGTGAGGCCACATGGAAATACGTTAGGCTTATGCGTGAACTGGAGTTGGGTGGAGGATTTTTTTAGGGATATATGATTTATAGTGACCTAGGGTGGGCTTGGTGGCTCTCAGGATTTATACCTTATAGGAGGGGAAATATATACTCGTACATAGGTGATGGCGATGCGTCAACATGGAGCGCTTCGTCGGGAAACCCCAAGAGCAAGGTATGATGCAGCACGACAGCAAGTTTTCCCTCAGTAAGAAACCGAGGTTATCGAACCAGTAGGAGGAAGGAAATGTATTAAAGGTGTTACAAGCAACGTGGAAAACTGCACAACATAAACTCAAGACTTTGCCCCAACTAACAGTGAGGTTGTCAATCTCACCGGTTGCTGTAACAAAGGATTAACTGTATGGTGTGGAAGGTGAAATTGGTTTGCAGCAAGTAAACAGTAACAGTGAAAGATGTATAAATGGTAAAGATTGGACCGGGGTCCGTAGTTTACTAGATGTGTTATCCTTAGATAAATAAACATGGCATGCTGGGTAAACAAATTACAGCAGGGCAATTGACAGGACCGAGCAAGGCATAACAATGCAATACTAGACATAAAGATCCTATGAGATTCGATTGGGCAATACAACAATATACATAGACCGCCATCCAACTGCATCTATGACTAGAAGTCCACCTTTGGGTTATCATCCGAACCCCCTCTAGTATTAAGTTGCAGGCAACAGATAATTGCTTTAAGCAAAGTGTGTAAGGTAAACAATCCACTTGTTCCATGAACAAGAGACCGTTGTTTTCTCCCTAGTGGCAACATCACATCTACAACCTTAGAGATTTCTGTCACTTTCCTTGATTAAATAGAGGCATGAACCCACTATCGAGCATAAATACCCCCTCTTGGAGTTACTAGCAACTACTTGGCCAAGATAGCTACTAACAACGGAGAGCATGCAAGATCACAAACAACATAAACATGATAGAGTCAATAAGACCAAACCATTAATCAATCTGACATAGTAATCTCAATATTCATCGGATCCCCGCAAACACAACATGCATGATTACAAATAGATGAGATCTTGATCATGAACGGAGCTCACAAGATCTATACATGAAAGCACAAGGAGGAGATACAACCATCTAGCTACTACATGGACCCGTAGTCCAAGGTGGAACTACTCACGCTTCATACTGAAGGCTGGCATGATGAAGAAGAAGGCCTCCGGGATGATAGTGGCGATGGTGGCGGCGGTTACAGACGGTTTCGTGAAATATTAATCGGGTGCTTAGGGTTTAGGCATCAGGGGCTTCTTATAGGCGAAGAGGCGTGGGAGGCGGCTAGGGGGCCCACACCCTGCCCGAGCGTGGCTTAGGGTGGGCCCGCCTGGGGGGTGCGGCCGCCCTGTGGCGCCCCTCCGTCTATCCTATGGACTCTGTGTTCTCCTCGGTGAAATATTGACTTTGGCTTTTGTCCTGTCCAATTCCGAGAATATTTCCTTACTAGCTTTTCTGGAACGAAAAACAGCAGGAAATAGGCAACTGGCACTGTGCCAACTTGTTAATAGGTTAGTACTAGAAAACATATAAAAAGCACCTCAAAGTGTGGAGAAAGCAAAGCAAAGTAGATACTAAACAAGCATGGAACATCAAAAATTATAGATACGTTTCCGACGTATCAAGCATCCCCAAGCTTAAATCCTGCTCGTCCTCGAGTAGGTAAGTGATAAAAATAATAATTTTTGAGGTGACATGCACTAAAAGCTGGGATCAAAGAACTCTATACATAAGCATGAAAGATGGAGTTCTAATAGTAAGACAAAGTAACTATGCATGTAACATGAAAGGCTACAAACAAAGATCATGAATATCATGCATTGAAAAATGTTTGTTTCACATATAAAAACATGGCATAGTGGCATTCAGCTTGTCCCTCATAGAGTAGCAAATATATGCATAGGACACCTTTAAAGTTCATAAGAGTGACTAGATACAAATAGCACAAGATCAAGTAATACAACAATATGCATCAATCAATAAGTTTTGGGACAATGCACATAGAACTAAGAATGTCAACTATGCTCTCTTAACTGGTGTCTAATTCTACACACTTCTATTCTTGTAAACAGTTGTTGGGCCTCCAAGTGCAGAGGTTTGTAGAACAGCAGCAAATTTCCCTTAAGTGTATTACCCAAGGTTTATCGAACTCAGGGAGGAAGTGGTCAAAGGTATTCCCTCTCAAGCAACCCTACAATCAAGATACAAGAAGTCTCTTGTATCCCCAACACACCCAATACACATGTCAGGTGTATAGGTGCACTAGTTCGACGAAGAGATAGTAAAATACAAGTGGTAACAGTGCCATAAAATAGCTTGACGGTGAGGCAAACACTTAAGGCAACAAGAAGGAAGCAAGCAAACATGCAACAGATCTAGTAGCAAATGGTGTTTCAATGCTTAGAAACAAGGCCTAGGGATCATACTTTCACTAGTGAACACTCTCTCATATAAATATCGTCTCTTCATGATACTACTCTTAACTACTCTCTGGTTGGACACTCTAATCCATGGTAGGGCTATAACAACACACCTCAAAGTCCGCCTTCCCCAATCTAGATAACCCCACACTATCACCTTGAGCACTAGATGGTTCCAACAAACACCACAATTTCATAGAGACATCCAACTCCAAATATAACTCAAAACAAATATTCAATCTAGCCAAAGTGCCACACATGGTATGCCCGCTGTCACTTTCACACACGTGGGGAAAAGCATAGATCTATTAAAGCACAAAGAGTATTTATGTAGACTTCCCCGTCCCGGCAGGGTGCCGGAACAGAGACTTTCTGTCCCCCGAATCTCCCCTTCGGTGGCGGCGGCGCTATGGAGGTTTTCGTGGATTTCTTCTGGATGCCCTAGGGTTTTTGGGTCGGAGGCTTCTTATAGGCGCAGGAGTCAAGGTCGGTGGGGGTCCAGGGGGCCCACACCCCCTGTAGGCGCCTCCAGGGCTTGTCCATGCCTAGGGGGGTGCGGGCACCCTATGGACCCCCTCCGGCTCTGCTTCGTGGTTCCGTGTTTCTCCGGAAAAAATAATGACTTTGGTTTTTGTCCCGTCCAATTCCGAGAATATTGATTTTCTGCCTTTTTGGAACCAAAAATAGAAGAAAATAGGCAACTGGCATTGTGGCAACTTGTTAATAGGTTAGTTCGAGAAAGTGTATAAAAATAACTCAAAGTGTAGACAAAACAAAGCAAAGTATATACTAAACAAGCATGGAACATTGATACGTCCAAAACGTATCTACTTTCCCGAACACTTTTGCTATTGTTTCTCCTCTAAACTTGTGTGATTTGGATATAACTAACACGGTCTGGCGCTATTTTCAGCAGAATTACCTTGGTGTCTAGTTTTTGTGCAGAAAATGAACTATCGGGAAAAATCCCGGAAAATATGCCAAAAATTATATTTCACCAGAAGACCCACGGAGCCAAAAGACGAGACGGAGAAGGGGCCTGGGGGGCCCACACCCCTGCCAGGCGCGGGTGGGCCCTGCCCGCGCCTAGGAGGGTGCAGCCACCCCAGACACCCCTCGGCCTCCCTCTGCGCCTATAAGTTTCCTTTCGACCTAAAAATAGGGGGGTTCGATAGTTTTTCCAGAAAGATTTCCGCTCCGATGCTGCCACCAGAAACCAAGTTTTGGATCCAGAAACTCCGTTCTGGCACCCTGCCGGGACGGGGAATTTGGAGAGGATCATCGCCATCGTCATCACCAACGCATCTCCATCAACCATCGATGTTTCCCTCGTCCATGAGTGACCAATACCCCGCTGTAGTCTTGGGGATGGTAGGGATTGGATGAGTTCTATCATGTAATCAAATAAGATCTTTTAGGGCATAGTGCCTAGTATCTCTATTAGTGCTATTTGACTTTGTTAGAACTTGTTATGCTTAATGCTTGTCACTAGGGCCCGAGTGCCATGATCTCAGATCTGAACTTATTATTGAATCATTATGATAGTATTGTCTGTGATCTTATATGCAAGTTGTGTACACAAATCATTGTCCGGATCCAAAGGCCCCAAAGTGACAATAATTGGGACAACCGGAGGGGATGGCTATGGTGTGAGGATCACATGTGTTGACGGAGTGTTAATGCTTTGCTCCGGTGCTCTATTAAATGGATCACCTTAATTGACAGTAGTTCCCTAGAGTCCCCGCTGCCAGAGGATTGCTGGACAGAAGATGTTGTGCAAGTTCTCATTGCGAGCACATATGAATATATTTGTAGCACATGCCTAAGATTGTTTAGTACTTGGATGCTTATTATTTATCTGCAATGCCCTATTTCTCGAAGTTAAATGTTTAGACTCGTCCATGCAACGCCCGTCCATCCATCCCTATGCCTACCGCACTCGAATCCTACTGTTACCATTACTGTTACTATTGCTCCTGTTTTGTTGTTGCTGTTGCTTTGTTGTTGCTACTACAAACTATTGATATGATACACTTTTGTGAGCAAGAACTATTTCCAGGTGCAGCTGAATTGACAACTAAGTTGTTAAGGATTGCAAGTATTCTTTGGCTCCCCTTGTGTCGAATCAATAAATTGGGTAATACTACCCGCGAAGACTGTTGCGATCCCCTATACTTGTGGGTCATCAAACATCAAAAATTATAGATACGTTTCCGATGTATCAAGCATCCCCAAGCTTAACTCCTTCTCGTCCTCGAGTAGGTAAGTGATAAAAAATAATATTTTTTGAGGTGACATGCACCATCAAAACCATGATCAAACCATTTGCAAGCATTGAAAGCTGGGATCAAAGAACTCTAAACATGTGCATGAAAGATGGAGTTCTAACAATAGGACAAAGTAACTATGCATGCAACATGAAAGGCTACAAACAAATATCATGAAAAACGTGCATTGAAAAACGTTTGTTTGTTTCACATACAGAAAACATGGCATAGTGGCAGTCAGCTTGTCCCTCATAGAGTAGCAAATAGATGCATAAGACACCTTCAAAGTTCACAAGGGTGACTAGAAACAAATAGCACAAGAACAAGTAATATCACAATATGCATCAATCAATAAGTTTTGGGACACTGCACATAGAACTAATAATGGCAACTATGCTCTCTTAATGGTGCATAAAGGTAGAAGGTGGAGACTCAATAGTAGTGGAAGAAAGGCCCTTTATAAGGGAAGCAGGGATTTCAAGTTTCAAAAAGAGCTTCCAAAAATTATGGTACTTGTAGCTTTCAGACCTCATTGCCCCTATCATAAGCATCTTGAAGTGGTTAAGGTTAAAGTGAGCAAACTATGGAGTATATGCTTGACAAAGTATAAGTTGGCAATCTCAAGTCCCTTGAATACAAGGGCCACGCCTCATGCTACTCAACTTCAGTCACCTGTAAGTTCTTGTCATTATAAGTACATGCGTATCATAGAGAACCGCCAATAGGGTACCCCTTGCACATGGTACAGGAGATATCCCATAACCAAAATGACAAGGCAAGTAGACAATGAGCATCCCAGCGATCTTTTTATTTACTATATGCATAGCTATTTATTGAGGATGTTTCATAGATAGCTCACTATAGTGATGCTGCAAGTTTCCACAATGATTAGGCATGGCTTAGGCTAGCGACCCAGGCGTTTCTCTAACACAAAATACATAACTCCATGGACTTACAAGTTCCTATTTATTTCACGCCGGTGACATCCATATACAAAAGGACATGATATCAACTGAGTAAAAAAGTACAAGTGCAATGTTGAAAACGTTCCCCATGACAGCATGGTTCCGCTAATTCCAACGTATAAGTGCAATCATATACAACATAGACGACACAATGGTTCAAGTTTATTAGGGGCAAAGAATAAAAGGTGTGCCATCAAGTTTGTGAGAGCTTTAATCACTAAGTTTTCACATAACAAAATACTTTTTAATTGGATGAAAACAAGAATATACTTCGAATGGTGAAACACACCATGCATAGGAATTTATAGTGGACACTTTGGAATAACTTGGTTTATTGGGAGTTGGTTGCATGAGTAGAGCTTACTCATACAAGTGGAGGCTAGCAAAAGACTGGGAGCGACTCAAACTGGTGCTGTTACCGTTACTGTTACTCTCGAATCCTACTGTTACCGTTTCTGTTACTATTGCTCCTTTTTTGCTGTTGCTGTTGCTGTTGCTAATACAAACTGTTGCTACTGATAAACTTCTGTGAGCAAGAACTATTTCTAGGTGCAGCTGAATTGACAACTCAGTTGTTAAGGCTTGCAAGTATTCTTTGGATCCCCTTGTGTCGAATCAATAAATTGGGTAATACTACCTGCGAAGACTGTTGCGATCCCCTATACTTGTGGGTCATCAAGACTATTTTCTGGCGCCGTTGTCGAGGAGCATAGCTTTATTTGTAAGTTCACTTGGACCTATTATTGTTCACTGCTACTCCTTTCATCATGGGAAAGTATCGTGATGGAAAGTTCCTAATTTTACCATCCACTACAAGAAGAGGTATAGTCCTAAACACCTATGTTTCTCTTGATTCACCGTCTGTTATAAGTAAACTTGTCACACCACCACCACATACTCATGCTACACAACCTGCTACTACTGTTGAATCTGAAACTGCTTTTGATGCTCATGATGTTACTTCTACTGTGCTTGATGCGAGTGGTTCATTAGGTCCTTTTCTAGATGCTACTATGGCTAGTCTAGGAAATACCGAAACTCCTAGTGAAGACACTGTTACACCTGTTAGCTCACCCGAGTCTAGTGAGAGTTATGATATTAATGATGGTTACATTGAGTTCATTGATGAATTTGTTGAAGAGTGCCGAAACACACATGGTACTAGTGCTATTAAGAGTCTCCTTGCTAGACGCACCATTATGACTAAGTTGTCCTCTGATCCTAAGTTTGCCACTTCTCCCATAGATATTAAAGATAAATATTATGATTTCTCTCTTTATTTCTCTTATTTAGATATTGTTGAGAAAAAACCTTTTTGTAGAACTGAAAATGAGTGATGTGGCTCATATGAATGAGCTTTCTACTATGAGTTCTTTATTCTCTGATGATTTTAAGATGCGTAAGTACTTTGTTACCGAGATATTCCCCTTTTCACTAAAAGGAGAAGCTAGGGCTTGGTTTAATAGATTACCTGTAACACCCTCGCCTAATAAGGCTGAGTTCATGTGTATAGTGCCAATCCCTAGATCGGTTCACTGGCACACACAGTACATATGAATACCAAAGAATTTAACAATGCATCATAAATAACGAATTGATCCAGAATTTGCAATTATTACAATATTGCTTAGCTCAAGGCTAACTCAATACCAAGTAGCATACGAAAGAATAAACAATTGATAGGCTCCATCTTCAATTGTGCCATAGGCGAACAACTGTTGAGTGGAGTATCGCGACCTATTCGATCACTCAGAATCAAAAACATAACCTGCAACATAAAACGTAGGAGCCCCGAAGGGTCAATACTTGGAATGTATGGCAAGTAGGGCTATAAAGGAGACAATAAACCTAGCATCTACATGCATATTTGGCAAGTGGAGCTGTCGTTAGCTTGCATTTGGAAATACCTTTGTCCTACTTTCATAAACAGTTTTTTGATTTTCTTTGGAAAGATCCCAATTAAGTTAACCCATCAACATTAAAGCAATGAGGAAATTAGAATGAGCGAGAAACATGTCATGAACTCAATATCAAGCAACTCAGATGTCCATAACCGGAGACACGGCTAATCGATTAGATTATACACCCTGCAGGGGTTAGTACACTTTACCCATGTGACTTGGCCAGCCCAGCTCGTACCACCACTCTCATATTGGGTGATTATAGGGAGAAGTCCAAGAAGAGACCGTTCAGAAAGTAGCTCCCCAAAAACCTACACGCACCGTAACAACCTACCAAAATTCTACATCTTTGGATACGTGGGTTCGAGTTACCACAACCTATTGAGTCCAACCAACCGCCCATTTCATTATTGGCACATGGATGTACACGTAAGCTACCAAATAAAGAAGACAATCATTTTCTCTTGATACCTGGGTGCCTTTCCGCAATGATACCACCAAAAAATGTCAATCCCATCACACCCAGGAGATTCATTCGTTAAGTTATTTTTAGTTTTTGCAAACCAACACATTTAGAAACAACTTTCATTGATGTAACCCAGCCCTCGTTCATCATAGCACGGCTAAGCACATCTACCAATGGTGGCTCAACTACAAGAGATCCCTACCATATAATAGGACATAGCATAGCGATAATACTTTTCTACACATGCATCTACAAAATACACGACAATGCATTGAAAATAGTAGGACAATATCATGAACAAAGTAGCATCTACTTTCTTTGATAGTTGGTGAAGTCGTTCAAGCACTCATTGCAATCACACACGTTGCACTCCTCGCAATCTATCGATCAAACAATTGCATACAACATAAACAATAGCACATAGAGATCAAACAAATGCAACAAATGTATGCATGACAATTTAATAAGTCATAATGGTTGTTATTTTAGTTCTCTAAACAATACTGAAGTATATGATGCATGCAAGAGATCGATTAATGCAATGAAGTATTTGTTATTAATAATTACTTACCAATATAGGGGTTTTTAGTAGTTCTGTTGTAACACCTGATCTAATTGTCTAATTAAAATTGTATCTGGAGTGTTCTGTATAGAGGGCGTCAATACGAACCAGTAGGCGTTGGATTCACCTTAATTAGAGTTATATATCTTTTCTTCTGATTTAAATAGTGTTTAATGGGTTTTAAATCAATTATATAGTTTCTTTTGTCTAAAAATCAAACTAAAATTATATCTGTAATATCCACGGAATTGTGATTCCAGGGACATATTATTTGTAATTTTCTGAGCTATACTCGAATTACTATGATTTTAATACTCTACATAAGCCATTAATCTATTTATTTAATTGTTGCAAAACCTTATAGTATTTGCATGAACCATTTGCATATTGATGATCTACATGGAACAATCTTTCCATCGGTATATTATTTATATTTTTGTGATATGCAAATAGTTTACTATGAATTTAATGATTTCTAAAGCCATTAATACTAATTAAACTGATACGGGGTAAATAGTATGCAAAAGCTGGATCCAACCATATATTATTAATCTACATTATAGTAGCTTCAATTTGATATATTGTTCATATTTTTTGGAGTTACAGATAATTTCCTATGAATTTAATAACCTGGAATACCATTAAAACTAATTAAATTACTACAGTAAATGTATACCTTAAAGGTTGGATCTAATGCTATTTTAATATTCTACACATTTTTATGAATCGATTGATATATTATTTGCTATTTTTGTATCTACGAATATTTTATATGATTTTTGCAAGTTTACACAATTTTTTGCAATTTAAATTCAATTTCAAATCTATAGGGAATATTCTATGCTGACTGGGACGCGGGGCTGACCTGGCTTGATACGTGGCGAGATCTGGTTAGCTCGTACCCCTTCGTTGATAAGCTCTAATCTTGACCGTCGGAATGAGATCCAGTGGCTAGAAAAGAAGATCAACTCGATTTTGGCTCATAATAGATAAGAAAGAGATCTGTGTTAGAGAGACAAATCCGTAGATCAAATTGAAAAATTTACAACATGAAAGTTGTAGAGAATCATTAATTCTACCTTTTCACCAATGTAATTTGGATTTGAAGAAACGAGCGCGAGTAGATCTTGGATTTACACCATCATATCTGAAATATTGCGGTGCGAAATTCTCCGACTGTGGTGGATGAAAAGAGATGAGGTTTGTTGGGATTGAAAGATTTCAACGATATCTACAACTTTCGTGTTTTGGCCGAAGGCAAATGACAAAGTCTAGATGGGTGAATAAACGAAATAAGATTTGGATATGTGTAGATTCGGGATTTCGAGAAGGGAAACTCGTACAGCTGTGGCTCCACGTGTTTATATGAAGGTTTAGGATGATAGAGAGATAGGTCTTGAAGTAGAGAACAAGTAGAAACAAATGGAAGTTAATTCGGAGTTGTAGTTAAAAAGATATAAGAGTTTGAATACAGATAGGTTTGAAAGACATATTTTGCATGCAAATTAAAGCAACCAGGGGATCGATCGTTCTTACTGTAACCCTGGCTGGTCCGGTCGGCTGCTAGCTGGGCCGGCCTGTTAGTTTTCTTTTATTCTTTTTCTTTTTCTATTTATGTATTTCTTCTATATCTTTTGCATACGAACTCCAAATGACACGATTCTTGTTTCTAAATTTTTCTAAAATTCAGTAGATTATTATATGATTATATTTGTAATATTTTCACTTGTTTGAAGATGGTGGTTTCATAAATCTCTTTACATTCCTTATAGAATCATTTGTGCAAATCAACTATAGGATTTAGATACTAGGATTTGGATTGAGTTTGTGAGAATTTTGCATGGATGTAATGAAATGCTTAAGAATGCTTCATGATTTTCATTTTTTTGAAAACATTCACTCAAATACTAAAACTAAAACTCAATCCACCTCTTTTTCCTATATGGCTACTTAGGTCATAACAAAAGAATATAAGGTTTTGAATTCAAGGTCGAGAGGATTTTCAATTCAAAAAGTTTATTTTCTTTGAGAAGTTTCAACAAAGTCAAACAATCAATCAAACTTATTTTATTTATTTCACATTCCAAAATTAGGAGAATTTCGGGATGTGACAGGCTACCACCCTTAAAAGAAATCTCATCCCGAGATTTGGGAAGGCTAGAAAGAAAGAAAGGTCCAGGATCCATTAGGGCGCTACCACCCTTAAAATAAAACTGGCTAGGTTGGCTTAGATCGGTTATCCTTTAAACTTTTATTGGCACAATGTCTCTTGCACATTCTAACCTTCATGATTTATAGTTTTTTGAGAAAGCACTTCTTAAACATAGCGAAACTCTCATGGTGGGCAAAGAGGGATCGTTTGCTTCATGGTTGGGATTCATCCTTATCGGACATTCATAGGCTAAGCAATGGATGCTTTTATAAATGTGCAAAATCATACCATTCTAAGGTTTAGGCTCAACGCCGACTCTCTGCTATGGTTGAAAGGCACTCAAGATTCGCAAAGCCAACATCACAAGAGTGAATAAGAAGAGTAGTAGGAATGGTGATCAATCCATCATGCACCCAAATCATTACCCTGCATGAGGATAGGTGAATCGTGTAACTTATCACTCGGGCATCCTCACTTTACTTGAAGAAGGTTTCCATGGGCACGAACTAATGCTCGATGTAGACTCCCATGTATTCAATCAACAAAGCTACTACTGAAACTGAACTATCGATACTTCAACTTTTAGGTTGCATAATCTACTACATAACATCATTGCAACACTTCGTACTTCCACATCTTTCAGTTGCATTACATGAACTATTCTCCTTTGTGTTGGAGATATGCCCAAGAGGCAATAATAAAGTGGTTATTATCATATCTTCACACTTATGATAAATGTTTACATACCATGCTATAATTGTATTAACCGGAAACATTAATACTTGTGTGATTTGTAAACTAAAATAAGAGTCCCTAGTATAGCCTCTTGTTAAACTAGCTTGTTGGTTAATATATGATCATGGTTTCCTGATCATGAACATAGAGATGTTATTAACAACAGGATCATATCATTAGGAGAATGATGTGATGGACATACTCCTATAGATAAGCGTAGCATAAAGATCAAGTCATTTCAATAGTTCAATTGCTATATGCTTTCTGATACATAGTAACCTAATTCCTTCGACCATGAGATCATGCATATCACCTTTACCGGATGGATGCTTTGATGACATCAAACACCACACCGTAACTGGGTGGTTATAAAGGTGGCATTGAGTGTTCGGAAAGTATTGGTTGAAACACATGGATCAAGAGTGTGATTTGTCCATCCATATGACGGATAGATATACTCTGGGCCCTCTCGGTGGAATGTCATCCAATTAGCTTGCAAGCATGTGACTGGCTCACAAGGGATCACATATCACGGGAACGAGAAAAGAGTACTTATCAGTAACGAGGTTGAACTAGGTATGCAGAGATACCGACGATCATAACCTCGGATAAGTAAACTATCGTGAGACAAAGGGAAATTGGTATCGTATGTAAGTGGTTCATTCGATCGCAAAGTAATCGTAGAAATATGTGGGAGCCATATGAATTTCCAGATTCCTCTATTGGTTATTGTTCGGAGAAGTGTCTCGATCATGTCCGCATAATTCACGAACCGTAGGGAGACACACTTAAGTATTCGACGTTGTTTGAGTAGTTATGGTATTATGAGAAAGAGACCGAATGTTGTTCGGAGTCTCGTATGGGATCCGGGATATCACGAGGTGATCCGGAATGGTCCGGAGAATAAGATTCATATAAGGAAAGTCCCGTTTCGGAGTTCGGGAATGATTCCGGTGTTTTCATCGGGAATGTTCTAGAAGGGTCCGGATTGTCCGGCACTCCGGGGGGGGAGGGGTACATGAATGTGTCATTATATATTGGAATGATTGCATCATGTACTAAGTGTTCTTGCTGTCCCGAATAAAGGATTAAATTGAATCCTAAAACAGAAAAGTCAAATGTCCAGTTTGAAAGTCAAACGGCTAAAACAAGAAACTGTGGGAAACAAGCAAGAGGAGTTGGTACCGACTTGGAGGAGGAGTTTCTCTCCTCCAAGCCGGCGGCCAACCCTAGGCCGAGTTGGGGAGGGACTCCCTCCCTCCCCTGGCGCGCCAGCCCCCTCCCATCTATATAAGGAGGGGCAGGGCTCCCCTCCTAGAACACACAAGTTCCTATCTTCTACCTCCGGTTTAGAGCCGTTTTGGTTTAGAGCTTCTAATTGCTTTAGCCTGCGGTTTAGAGCCTTCTAATTGGTTTAGAGCCTTCTAATTGGTGTGTCTAATTACTAGACCACTAATAGCCTCTCTCATAAGCTCCACCATACTCGCACCGGCTTAAGGCGAAGCCCTGCGGGATTTCCCCTCTACTTCCGGTACCACACCGTTGTGCTGCCGGAATCGCGAGGAGAGTGCTACAACCTCCGCTGCCTGCTGGAACAAGGGAGAGGAAGGTCTTCGTCGAGTACCGAACGTGTGACCGACTGCGGGAGCGCTGCCGGAATGTGGCGCCGGAAGGATCGTCTACACGATCTTGAGATCGGAAAGAGTACGACTACATCACCCACGAGAATCTGCTCTCGTTAACCGCTTTGGAATCTTCGAGGGTGAGTTTATCTATCGACTCGTTGCTACAATCTAGTAGATAGATCTTGGCTTGTTTGTTTGTATGCGATAGAAAATTTTTGTTTTCCATGCTACGAACCCCTACAGTGGTATCAGAGCCGTGTCTATATGTAGATCTGTTGCACGAGTAGAACACAATGGTCATTGTGGGCGTTGATGCTTTTATTGTTGATTGCTTCTTGTGTACTTTGTATCTTGCGGTATGTTGGGATGAAGCGGCCCGGGCTAACCTTACATGACATCGTTCATGAGACTTGCTCCACGCTTGACATGCAACTTGTATTGCATAAGTGGCTTTGCGGGTGTCTGTTTCTCCTAGCATAGTTAAGATCCAATTTACAATGGGTGATTAACAATACTAGTATCAATGTTGTGGTTCTTGTTCGTAAGTTAGAACGACACTTATTGAAAGCCCCAAACCACGTAAAATATGCAAAGAAAGTAGAGGCGTCTAACTTTGTTTTGCAGGGGTGTGCAGTGATGTGATATGGCCATGATTGTGATTATATTTGATGTATGCAATGTTCCTTATTGTAAGTCGGCAACCGGCAGGAGCCATATGGTTGTCTTTAATTTATGTTAAGACCCGCGTGTCTATTCAAAGTAGTTGTAATAGTTGAAGCCGGTGGACGACAACCATGGAGAAGCGTCATTGACCTTGATGCAATGACGGTGATGATGGAGATCATGTTCGTGCTTGAAGATGGAGATCGGAAGCACAAAGAAGAAAGGCCATATCATATCACATATTATTGAATTGCATGTGATGTTAATCCTTTATGCATCTTGTATTGCTTAGTAGACGACGGTAGCATTATAAGATGATCCCTCATTCACATGAATTTCAAGTCATAAAGTGTTCACCCTTAGTTAGCACCGTTGCTAAAGCTTGTTGTTTCGAAGAACCACGTGATGATCGGGTGTGTTAGATTCTACAAGTGTATACAACGTGAGCAAGCCAGATTTGCTCATGCGGAAACTAAGGTTTGATCTTGACGAGCCTAGCATGTACAGACATGGCCTCAGGAACACGGATTACCGAAAGGTAGAGCATGAGTCATATAGTAGATATGATGAACATGTTGATTGTTCGCCATTGAAGCTATATCAACTCTCGTGATGATCGGTTTTGATGTGGTGGATTTGGTTCGTGTGATCACTAAAACAATGTGAGGGATATTGTTTTGAGTGGGAGTTCACCTAGATTAATTTAATTATTAATTAGAACTCAATTTATCATAGACTAAATCAAAGTGAAATTGCATAGTTGTTGTAGTCATTGGCATCCGTTTACCACCTTGCGCTTAGTTATAATTGAGATGATAGAACTATAGAATTCTGGTTAGTTACTTTACGAACTGGTATCGTATTGTTTTGAAGTGTTAATCTAAAGTTTAAAAGTCCTATTGCAAACTTTCAGTAAGTTCCGGTTACTCCATGAAGTTTAATAATTAGTATTAAATCAAGAGTAACAATTCCAAGTGTTAGTATCATGTTTGTATCCATGATTCTTGATATTCAAAGGATTGTCTTAATATCAAGGTTATCTAGGATCTGAAAGAGTTGTTTCAGAAACCATGATGTGTGGAAGATATTGTGATATCTGAAACGGAGTTTTGGTTGCAACATGATAGAGTATAATATGTCTAAAGTCATGTTCTCATATTTGATGAGAATTTGCAAAAGGTTGGAGACACTAGTTGTCCTAATCGTCCAAAAGGATTTGGAGAGCAACATTATACTCATGATTCACCGTTATAAGCTAAAAGTAGCTTGATCATGGATAAATCCATGATGAGGGTGAATATTTGATGCAGGTAAAATGTTTACTACACCAAGAGATTACTAAAGAAAGGAATTTGAAAGAACACCAAACATTTGATGATGGTGATCTACTTCAAAGTGCAAGTCCAAAGACATTGGTATTTAACTATACACGCTTTGGACTATGTGTCATATGTATGACTCCACTATTGATGTTGATAGATTCTTTCAAACAGAAAAGGAAATATTGAAAGAGAATCTCATAAATATATGGCAGAAAAGAAAAGACTAGAATTGTTCAGTTTAAGTATATAGATGATATACATGTTATGGCTATATTCTTTGCTTATTAAACAATGTGGTTCTTAAGTATTTGATACTGAATTTGTTGGTGTGAATCTTCATATGAAACAACACAATTCATGAACTACAATGGCCTAAGTAACTAGCAAAAGAATATGTGATGATGTTCATCAAGAACAAATAAAGGGTTATTGTGTTGCTCGTTAAACATCAAAGCTTGCCTTCAAGATTTGTTTTATCAGGTATTATGAGAACAAAAGAGTTGTTCAAATAAATTACCGTGATCCATAAAAGATGGATGATTCACAAATCTCGTTGGAGAAATCACATCCATAAAACTAGTGCTAAAAATGTCGAAAGACAAATTGATTGAAAGATCACTTAGGAAGTGACATCGCCGTTTGAATTATAATGGAAAGAAAACATGAAGAAACTCCATGTTGATGGAATTTTGGAGTCTTCTGATTTTTGATCAAATGACGCTTGTGAAACTTTCCTAGAGATAATTAAAACTTCGTTCATAGGCCAAAAGGGAACGAATGACTAGCTTATTGGAACTTGTACATATTGTTGTATGAAATCCATTATGTGTAGTCAAAAGCGATGGATTTCAACTTCATATGCTTTCTCCAAAAATTTGAGTGAATATATGAATATTTACTTAATAAGGATAAAGTATGAAACACTTGAAAAGTTCAAAGACTTTCAAGATGAAGTGCAAAATCATTGTAACAAGAATATGAATAGTTTATGATAAGATCATAAAGGAAAATATTTAAGTTACAAGTTTAGCATAATACCTAAGATTTAAGGAATCGTTCCGTGGATTTGCATTTTCCCGAAACACCATAAGTGTATGGAGCGTTCGAGATATGTAATTAAACCTTGTTTGACATGGTAAGATCAAAGGTATAATTTATAAAACTGCCATTATATTTTAAAGATTAAAAGCTTTATAGATTACCGTTTTTCCACTGAAAAGAGCTCCATCATAATCCGTTGAAATGACACCATATCAAGTTATGGTTTGGGATAAAACCCAAGTAGTCCTTTCTTAAAACATTGGTATGCTATGCATAAGAAAGATGTGTGCAACCAAAGTCGGATGAATCTGTCTTTGTATAACTGTTAAGTATTCCTCCATAACATCGGAGACAAAAGTGTTTATCACTTAAAACGTCAAGTTTCTTTGAGAAGGAATTTTTCGTGAAGAGTTAAGTGGGAGGACAATAGAACTTTGATAAGGTTAAAAGAACCTTAGCTGTATGTGCAGAGTTGCGCAGCACCGAAAAGTGTTCCGGAGGCAGCAACAAAGCTCATGGCTCACGTACCTCAAAAGTTGTGGTCACGGAGATCCAAGTTCCTATTGAAACAAGTAGGTCGGATAAACAATCAAATACCAAGATTTGAGGGTTGAATCATTATTTGCGAATAATGAACCGACTACATGCAAAGAAGCGATGATGGGCCCTGACTCCGTAAAATGGCTTGAAGCCATAAAATCCGTGATAGTTCCATACACGAGAAATCAAGTTTTGAACTTGAAGGACCCTCGAGAAAGGTGTAAGACCTTACAGTCGTGTTTGGATCTATAAATAGACATGGATGTTTTACATCTATGAAATAGTCGACATGTTGGGAAAGAGTTCACAACAAAGTTCAAAGGTTGACTATGACAAGATCTGATCTTTCATAGCGATATTTAGTCTAGACGGATTAATGTAGCAACCACTACATATAAATTTGTTATGTGGTAGTTGAATAAACAAAACAAGTTCTTCTAATAGAATTGTTACCTAGGACATGTGCGTAACATGGTCCATAGGGTTTTGTTAATTCAAAGGATGCTAAAAGCATATGCAAACTTCAATGGTTGAAGTAAGCATAGCAGAGTTGGAATCTTCACTATGATGAAACTGTTAAAAGAGTTTAATTTCATCAGAGACAATGAAGATGCTTGCGTTTGCAAGAAATTAAGTGGGAGCGCTAAGACATATTTCTAATACATTATGTGGAAGACATATTGTTGATTGGAAATGATGTATCTTTTATTAACACATATTAAGAATTTCATCCCGATGAAAGACTTAGGCAAAACCCAAATATTTGGCATCAATAGACGCTAATATGGTTGTGCCAGAAGTACATAGACAAGATATTGAATGAGTTCAATATAGAAACTACAAGAGAGGTTCTTGTCACACAGAAAGGATTGAATAAGTTCAATGTTGATGATATATTCAAGTGTATTGACATTTGGTAAAGTGAAACGAATAATCAAGTATAGATTGATACTTGATGTATGAAATCACAAAGAATATTTATATCAATCATACTGTGATATGTACAAATCCAGATATGTCCTATGCTCTAAATGTTGTGAGCATATACCAGAATGATTCGTAAGATGATCATTGGACAATAGTAAGGATATTCTTATGATCTTTTGAAAGAACTAAGAGTATAATATTTGTAGAAGTGACAAATAGATGGTTAGTTCATTGTAAAAGTACTACATTGATACTAGTTTTGTCACAAAGTACAAATTAAGTTTATCTCAATCTAAACTAAGGGTGGCACAATATAATGGAAAGTGAGTTCCATAATGGATTTGGATGATTTCCAAAGTTAAGACATTGTGACAGATACTACAACAAAAGGCTAAGTATATGACTGCTATTTTAGCAGCAAAAGAGGGCATTTGTGTCAAGTAGTTTGTTATCAAACTAGGTGTAGTTCACAGTGGGATAATACTATGAAGATATATTGTACGACAATATTATCAACATGTTTTAACCCCAAAGAGCTAAAGGTCACACCAAAAGACCAAATTTATACAAAGCCATCTCATTAGAGAATGAGTGATGCGTAGAGACGCAAAGACATGCAATTGCACACGGACCTGGAAGTGTCAGATCCGGAGATCAGTTGACCACTAGCAATAGTGTACATACAACACCAGAAAGCCATAGGTGTTGAATACACAAAGGTTTGAAACTAGATTATTGACTCTAGTGCAAGTGGGAGACTGTTGGAGATATGCCCAAGAGGCAATAATAAAGTGGTTATTATCATATCTTCACACTTATGATAAATGTTTACATACCATGCTATAATTGTATTAACCGGAAACATTAATACTTGTGTGATTTGTAAACTAAAATAAGAGTCCCTAGTATAGCCTCTTGTTAAACTAGCTTGTTGGTTAATATATGATCATGGTTTCCTGATCATGAACATAGAGATGTTATTAACAACAGGATCATATCATTAGGAGAATGATGTGATGGACATACTCCTATAGATAAGCGTAGCATAAAGATCAAGTCATTTCAATAGTTCAATTGCTATATGCTTTCTGATACATAGTAACCTAATTCCTTCGACCATGAGATCATGCATATCACCTTTACCGGATGGATGCTTTGATGACATCAAACACCACACCGTAACTGGGTGGTTATAAAGGTGGCATTGAGTGTTCGGAAAGTATTGGTTGAAACACATGGATCAAGAGTGGGATTTGTCCATCCATATG
Organism: Avena sativa; assembly: GCA_916181665.1. Taxonomy (NCBI): domain Eukaryota; kingdom Viridiplantae; phylum Streptophyta; class Magnoliopsida; order Poales; family Poaceae; genus Avena; species Avena sativa. The sequence continues at coordinate 404,939,948 of OV702283.1, read as the reverse complement.
ACGGATAGATATACTCTGGGCCCTCTCGGTGGAATGTCATCCAATTAGCTTGCAAGCATGTGACTGGATCACAAGGGATCACATATCACGGGAACGAGAAAAGAGTACTTATCAGTAACGAGGTTGAACTAGGTATGCAGAGATACCGACGATCATAACCTCGGATAAGTAAACTATCGTGAGACAAAGGGAAATTGGTATCGTATGTAAGTGGTTCATTCGATCGCAAAGTAATCGTAGAAATATGTGGGAGCCATATGAATTTCCAGATTCCTCTATTGGTTATTGTTCGGAGAAGTGTCTCGATCATGTCCGCATAATTCACGAACCATAGGGAGACACACTTAAGGATTCGACGTTGTTTGAGTAGTTATGGTATTATGAGAAAGAGACCGAATGTTGTTCGGAGTCTCGGATGGGATCCGGGATATCACGAGGTGATCCGGAATGGTACGGAGAATAAGATTCATATAAGGAAAGTCCCGTTTCGGAGTTCGGGAATGATTCCGGTGTTTTCATCGGGAATGTTCTAGAAGGGTCCGGATTGTCCGGCACTCCGGGGGGGGAGGGGTACATGAATGTGTCATTATATATTGGAATGATTGCATCATGTACTAAGTGTTCTTGCTGTCCCGAATAAAGGATTAAATTGAATCCTAAAACAGAAAAGTCAAATGTCCAGTTTGAAAGTCAAACGGCTAAAACAAGAAACTGTGGGAAACAAGCAAGAGGAGTTGGAACCGACTTGGAGGAGGAGTTTCTCTCCTCCAAGCCGGCGGCCAGCCCTAGGACGAGTTGGGGAGGGACTCCCTCCCTCCCCTGGCGCGCCAGCGCCCTCCCATCTATATAAGGAGGGGCAGGGCTCCCCTCCTAGAACACACAAGTTCCTATCTTCTACCTCCGGTTTAGAGCCGTTTTGGTTTAGAGCTTCTAATTGCTTTAGCCTGCGGTTTAGAGCCTTCTAATTGGTTTAGAGCCTTCTAATTGGTGTGTCTAATTACTAGACCACTAATAGCCTCTCTCATAAGCTCCACCATACTCGCACCGGCTTAAGGCGAAGCCCTGCGGGATTTCCCCTCTACTTCCGGTACCACACCGTTGTGCTGCCGGAATCGCGAGGAGAGTGCTACAACCTCCGCTGCCTGCTGGAACAAGGGAGAGGAAGGTCTTCGTCGAGTACCGAACGTGTGACCGACTGCGGGAGCGCTGCCGGAACGTGGCGCCGGAAGGATCGTCTACACGATCTTGAGATCGGAAAGAGTACGACTACATCACCCACGAGAATCTGCTCTCGTTAACCGCTTTGGAATCTTCGAGGGTGAGTTTCTCTATCGACTCGTTGCTACAATCTAGTAGATAGATCTTGGCTTGTTTGTTTGTATGCGATAGAAATTTTTTGTTTTCCATGCTACGAACCCCTACACTTTGTCCATGCATTATGTTGTAAAACTTTACACTTAATCCTTCTCCGTGTATTCAACACAACATTCTATCTCCAAGGTTTTCGATATGAAAGAATAGATTGTAGAGAAAAGAAACTACTAAGGAAGTAATCATATCCATAACTATATGAAGCAATCAATATTACAAACAAGCAACAATCATAAGAAATCAACACACAAGAAAGAACTTGCATAACAATACTACAGAGGTCTAAACTTAGAAGTATATATCCACAAAATAGTTTGAAAGCATTGGGAACAATACTAGAGTAAAACATAGCAACAAATAAGCAATACACAAAATCTATCAAAACGGTACAGCATACTTCACGAATTTTTCTGACTGACTTAAACTTTTTAGGATTTTTAGACAATTTTTTGTGCATCTACTAAAGGTAATTACGCTTCAGATACTATTTTTTCTGATTTTTCTGAGTTACCAATAAAATATGAGAAATCGCGCGCTACAACAGGTCAGGCAGAAAACTGCAGCAGTAATCTTACAAATTTCAATCAAATCGCACCATTAAAATGATGTTAAAACCTCACACAATTTTTAGAACATTTAGTGTTTCAAAACAATAGATCCTAAACAAGGTATTACACAATATGGTTCAATACAAACAAGCAAGCAACCTACACTACTAGGAAAAGGGTTGTTTGTGGCGCACCTGAAAAGCCCACCTGTGGCGCACTAGTGGTGCGCCACTAGGCGTACGCTGCGGCTAAAAAGTGCCTATAGCGCACTACCCTGGTGCGCTACGATTATATGAGGATAGGCGTAGCGCACTACTAGGTGCTCCACGGGTAGGGGTACAGGTGCGCCACAGATGTGTGTTTCAAAAAACAAACAAACAAAATACAAACAACACCCTTGTTTTGAATTGCAAAAGCAATCGGGTCCAGAAATCACAGCCGTCGCCTCGCCTCGCCGGAGCAGTGGCCGTGGCCACGACCTACCACTGCAGGGATGTGCGGGAGGCCGTGGTCGTGGTCGTGCTAGTCCTCGTCGGCGTCGAGGCAGTAGGAGGAGGTGTGGTCAGAGGAGACGACCGGAGGTGCGTCGGAGGTGCAGTCGGAGGTGGACAGAGGTATGGTCGGAGGAGGTGGTGGCGGCGGCAGCGGCGGCTGGAGGACGTGTGGTTGGAGGAGGCGACGGTGACTGCTGAAGGAGCTGGTTACCCGTGGTCATCCTTGGTCGGAGGAGGCCGAAGTGAGGAGAAGGAGAAGAGGGAGGAAGAGAAGAGGAAGAGAAGAAAAGAGGGAGGAAGGAAGAGAAGAGGAAGAGCAGAAGAGAGGAAGGAAGGAAGAGAAGAGGAAGAGAAGACGAGAGGGAGGAAGGAAGAGAAGAGGAAGGAAGATAAGAAGAGAGGGAGGAAGAGAAGAGGAAGAGAAGAACAGAGGGAGGAAGGAAGAGAAGAGGAAGGAAGATAGGGAGAGAGGTAGGTAGGTGGGCGGGGTGGTGATTCGAATTTCGAATCCCGCCCAACTTACTCGTGGCGCACGAGGTGGTGGTGCGCTACGGGTAAGTTGCCTCAATTTTTTTCTGCAGCAAAAAATCTTGTTTTTGCCATAAATTTTTACTCTTTTTGAATTTTGAGATTATAAAAAATCGCTAAACGACCTAAAGGGGTTGCAAGCGGATCTGGAATCTCGTTCTGGTCATTTTGGTATATTATACGTTTTTTCGACATCGTATGAAAAAGTTACGGCCGTTTTACCGTAGCATGACTTTTTTTTTGCAGAAAAAGTCGAAATTCATGTTTGTTAATTTTACTAGAAACTAGACCATATTATCTACCTAAATATGAAAGGATTATATTGTTTGAAGTGTTTTTCATTTTCTTTTCTTCTTGCAAAGCTAAAAAGGCGATCCACCGAGGGGTGTGGAGTTGGTGTAGGGCACTAGGACAGAGTGTCCTACGACTAAGTTGACCCAGAAGCTGCAGCACATATACCCGTAGCGCACTAGGTCAAGGTGTGCTACGGTTAAGTTTCACATTCGTAGCGCACCTTGACATAGTGCACTACGGGTATGTGTGTTGAGGCCACCTATGCCCTGGCCCACACATAGCCGTGGCGCACCACCCCCATGTGCGCCACGCTTACGGCAGTTAGCCGTAGGGCACCCGTGGGCAGTGCGCCACGCCAATTTTACCCGTGGGGCACCACTAGCACGTGCGTCACGGATGTATGGATTACCTATAACCGTTTTCCTAGTAGTGCTATATTGCCATACCTCATCAGTTGGTAAGATCAATATGCTAACACGATAGCGATGATCTCCTAAATGGATAAAATATGGTGGTCCAGGCCTAACCAAACTTGGTGAGATATTTATTTATGTCATATTATTTGTTCTTTTACTTAGCTAATTCTCATATAGGTATCAAAAGAATGTACAACTATAAATTTGAACAAGAGGAGATTGTAGAAAAGATAGACAAGGAATATAAGATCTCTAATAAGTATAAAATATGATAGTTCTCCTAATAGAGGTCTCCTATTGCTAATCCGTTTCTAAGGTCACGATCCTACAGTCAACACACAACTCTGATACCATCTTGTAACACCCTCGCCTGATAAGGCTGAGTTCATGTGTATAGTGCCAATCCCTAGATCGGTTCACTGGCACACACAATACAGATGAATACCAAAGAATTTAACAGTGCATCATAAATAACGAATTGATCCAGAATTTGCAATTATTACAATATTGCTTAGCTCAAGGCTATCTCAATACCAAGTAGCATAGGGAAGCATAAACAATTGATAGGCTCCATCTTCAATTGTGCCACAGGCGAACAACTGTTGAGTGGAGTATCGCGACCTATTCGATCACTCAGAATCAAAAACATAACCTGCAACATAAAACGTAGCAGCCCCGAAGGGCCAATACTTGGAATGTATGGCAAGTAGGGCTATAAAGGAGACAAAAAACCTAGCATCTACATGCATATTTGGCAAGTGGAGCTGTGGTTAGCTTGCATTTGGAAATACCTTTGTCCTACTTTCATAAACAATTTTTTGATTTTCTTTGGAATGATCCCAATTAAGTTAACCCATCAAAATTAAAGCAATTAGGAAATTAGAATGAGCGAGAAACATGTCATGAACTCAATATCAAGCAACTCAGATGTCCATAACCGGAGACACGGCTAATCGATTAGATTATACACCCTGCAGGGGTTAGTACACTTTACCCATGTGACTTGGCCAGCCCAGCTCGTACCACCACTCTCATATTGGGTGATTATAGGGAGAAGTCCAAGAAGAGACCGTTCAGAAAGTAGCTCCCCAAAAACCTACACGCACCGTAACAACCTACCAAAATTCTACATCTCTGGATACATGGGTTCGAGTTACCACAACCTATTGAGTCCAACCAACCGCCCATTTCATTATTGGCACATGGATGTACACGTAAGCTACCAAATAAAGAAGACAATCATTTTCTCTTGATACATGGGTGCCTTTCCGCAATGATACCACCAAAAAATGTCAATCCCATCACACCCAGGAGATTCATTGATTAAGTTATTTTTAGTTTTTGCAAAGCAACACTTTTAGAAACAACTTTCATTGATGTAACCCAGCCCTCGTTCATCATAGCACTGCTAAGCACATCTACCAACGGTGGCTCAACTACAAGAGATCCCTACCACATAATAGGACATAGCATAGGGATTATACTTTCCTACACATGCATCTACAAAATACACGACAATGCATTGAAAATAGTAGGGCAATATCATGAACAAAGTAGCATCTACTTTCCTTGATAGTTGGCGAAGTCGTTCAAGCACTCATTGCAATCACACACGTTGCACTCCTCGCAATCTATCGATCAAACAATTGCATACAACATAAACAATAGCACATAGAGATCAAAAAAATGCAACAAATGTATGCATGACAATTTAATAAGTCATAATGGTTGTTATTTTAGTTCTCTAAACAATACTGAAGTATATGATGCATGCAAGAGATCGACTAATGCAATGGAGTATTTGTTATTAATAATTACTTGCCAATATAGGGGTTTTTAGTAGTTCTTTTGTAACACCTGATCTAATTGTCTAATTAAAATTGTATCTGGAGTGTTCTGTATAGAGGGCGTCAAAACGAACCAGTAGGCGTTGGATTCACCTTAATCGGAGTTATATATCTTTTCTTCTGATTTAAATAGTGTTTAATGGGTTTTAAATCAATTATATAGTTTCTTTTGTCTAAAAATCAAACTAAAATTATATCTGTAATCTCCACGGAATTTTGATTCCAGGGACATATTATTTGTAATTTTCTGAGCTGTACTCGAATTACTATGATTTTAATACTCTACATAATCCATTAATCTATTTATTTGATTGCTGCAAAACCTTACAGTATTTGCATGAACCATTTGCATATTGATGATCTACATGGAACAATCTTTCCATCGGTATATTATTTATATTTTTGTGATATGCAAAATATTTACTATGAATTTAATGATTTCTAAAGCCATTAATACTAATTAAACTGATACGGGGTAAATACTATGCAAAAGCTGGATCCAACCATATATTATTAATCTACATTATAGTAGCTTGAATTTGATATATTGTTCATATTTTTTGGAGTTATAGATAATTTCCTATGAATTTATTAACCTAGAATACCATTAAAACTAATTAAATTACTACAGTAAACGTATACCTTAAAGGTTGGATCTAATGCTATTTTAATATTCTACATGTTTTTATGAATCCATTGATATATTATTTGCTATTATTGTATCTACGAATCTTTTATATGATTTTTGCAAGTCTACACAATTTTTTGCAAATTAAATTCAATTTCAAATCTACAGGGAATAGTCCCTGGGAATATTCTATGCTGACTGGGACGCGGGGCTGACCTGGCTTGACATGTGGTGAGATCTGGTTAGCTCGTACCCCTTCGTTGATAAGCTCTAATCTTCGGCTCGATTTTGGCTCATAATAGATAAGAAAGATATCTGTGTTAGAGAGACAAATCCGTAGATCAAATGGAAAAACTTACAACATGAAAGTTGCAGAGAAACATTAATTCTACCTTTTCACCAAAGGAATTTGGATTTGAAGAAACAAGCGCGAGTAGATCTTGGATTTACACCGTCATATCTGAAATATTGTGGTGCGCAATTCTCCGACTGTGGTGGATGAAAATAGGTGAGGTTTGTTGGGATTGAAAGATTTCTACGAGATCTACAACTTTCGTGTTTTGGCCGAAGGCAAACAACGAAGTCTATATGGGTGAATAAACGAAATAAGATTCAGATATGTGTAGATTCGGGATTTCGAGAAGGGAAACTCATACAACTGTGGCTCCACGTGTTTATATGAAGGTTTAGGACGATAGAGAGATAGGTCTTGAAGTAGAGAACAAGTAGAAACAAACGGAAGTTAATTCGGAGTTGTAGATAAAAAGATATAAGAGTTTGAATAGAGATAGGTTTGAAAAAAAATAGATTTTGCACGCAAATTAAAGCAACCAGGGGATCAATCGTTCTTCCTGTAAGCGTGGCTGGTCCGGTCGGCTGCTAGCTGGGCCGACTCGTTAGTATTTTTTTTATTCTTTTTCTATTTATGTATTTCTTCTATATCTTTTGCATACGAACTCCAAATAACACGATTCTTGTTTCTAAATTTTTCTAAAATTCAGTAGATTATTATAGGATTATATTTATAATATTCTCACTTGTTTGAAGAAGGTGGTTTTATAAATCTCTTTATATTCCTTATAGAATCATTTGGGCAAATCAACTATAGGATTTAGATACTAGGATTTGAATTCAGTTTGTGAGAACTTTGCATGGATGTAATGAAATGCGTATGAATGCTTCATGATTTTCATTTTTTTGAAAACATTCACTCAAATACTAAAACTAAAACTCAATCCACCCTATTTTGCCTATATGGCTACTTAGGTCATAACAAAAGAATATAAGGTTTTGAATTCAAGGTCGAGAGGATTTTCAATTCAAAAAGTTTCTTTTCTTTGAGAAGTTTCAACAAAGTCAAACAATCAATCAAACTTATTTTATTTATTTCACATTCCAAAATTAGGAGAATTTCGGGATGTGACATTACCTCCTGGTTCCATTGATAGCCGTGATTGCTTGATTGTTCTTTCTTCTAGAAATATTTTCCTCCCAGTGCTAGACATGCTGCTTTGCAGAGACTTTTTGATTGTAAACAGGGAGAAGAAGAGAAATTGCCTGAGTCGTGGACAAGGTTCTGTGCCTTGATTCATGCACATTCTGGATGTCCATTTCCTAAGAATGAGCTTCTTGATATTTATTATAATGGACTAACTCATGATTCTAGGGCCTACCTAGATAGCTTTGCTGATTGTGTTTTCAGGAAGAGAACTCCTACAGATGCTGAAGAATTAATGGCTAAGATAAGCAAGAATTATGATGATTGGACTTCAACTGAGCTAAATACACTTGAGCCTATTGTTCCTGAACCAGATCCAACACCAACACCAAAGAAGAGGGGAGTTATTGCATTAAATGATGAAGTGATGAAAGAAGCTAAGAAATGTCTAAAGGAAAGAGGTATTAGAGCTGAAGATGTGAAGGATCTACCTCCTATAGAAGAATTATGTAAGCCAATTCCCCACTCATCCACTATTGAGGTACACTCTCTCCAACACTTTGATGAAGGTAATATTACTTATGGTAAGCCTCCTGATCAATGTTTAGAGGAACTTGACACATTTATTGTTAAACAAGGTCATTTTAATAAATAAGTTCAGAATCATTTATTGGAAAACTCTAGAGCTATCAATGAGTTGAAAGATATTGTGGAAAGAACTTCTAATGATATTAAAATTCTTTGTAAACACTTTCAAATGGTTCAAAACCAACTTGATCAACTTGCTAAGGTACAAAAGGATATGCTAGTTAATGCCTCAGGAGATAAGCATGCTTATGGAATTAGAACTAGGAGTGGTATAGCTACTCAGGATCATTTATATCCTGAAGGACACCCTAAAAGAATTGAGCACGATTCTCAGTAAGGTGAGAGTAGTGATAGTCCTCGTAAGAGAAAGAAAAAGAAACATAAAGTAGTTGAGAAACCACTTGAACCTGCTATAGATCCTAATAGTATATCTGTCTCTGATGCTGAAACTGAGAGTGATAATGATAAAAATGATGCTCCTGATAAGGAGGAAGGTGAGGAAGAACCAGAGAAGCACACTAAGAACACTAGGTACACTAAGGAAGATTTTATTGCTAATAAACATGGTAAAGAGAGAACCTTGGGTGCAGAAACCTGTGCCTTTCCAGGTAAGAAACACAAGTCAAAGGAGGAAGAACACTACAACAAGTTTTGTGAGTGGATGAAACCTTTATTTTTGCAAATTCCTTTGTCTGATGCGATTAAATTGCCTCCTTATTCAAAGTATATGAAGGATATTGTCTCTAATAAAAGGAAGATTCCTAATGAGGATATTTCTACTATACTTGCTAATTACTCCTTCAATGGTAAGGTTCCAAAGAAACTTGGTGACCCAGGTATACCAACTATTCCTTGCTCTATTAGGAATAATTATGTTAGAACTGATTTATGTGATTTGGGAGCTGGAGTTAATGTTATGCCTTTTTCTCTCTACAAGAGCCTCCAGCTAGAAAAGTTGATACCAACTGATATATCATTGCAAATGGATGATAAGTTAACTACTATTCCTGTTGGTATATGTGAGGATGTTCCTGTTCAAATGGCTCATAATTGCTTGGTTTTAACTGATTTTGTTGTGCTTGAAATGCCTGAAGATGATAATATGTCTATTATTCTTGGGAGACCTTTTCTTAATACTACATGTGTTGTCATTAATTGTAATAAAGGAAAAGTAACATTCAATATTGATGACAAAGAGCATACTGTTTATTTCCCCAAGAAGGTTGTTAAGAGATATTGCCTGAATTCTATTGAAAATATTGAGAGCATCAAGGTTGGAGAAATATATTGTCCCATTCCACGAGAAAACTTTGAAACTATTATGATTGGGACCATTGCTATCAAGTATGAGGTAACATAATCACCTTGCGGAATGCAAAGTTTTGTTTCATATAAGATTGTTTTGGTAACAAGACTTGATCAACCTTGTTAACAAAAGGATTTTTATGAACAATATAATGTTTTCACCGTGGTTATACTTGCTTTCTTTTTACTTTTCTCCTTCCTATTCTTTGTCTTTCTTTTGCTATATTTGGTTTTGCTAGTTGTTTGCTTGTTAGTTTGTCTTAGAGCTCCTGTAGTTCGGCTTTTGGTTTGCTTTTGCTTCTTCTGAAAAAACTGTTTTTGCGAGAAAATCAATTTTCATACCCTGAAAATTGTCCAAAAATAAAGTTTCCCGAAAAATCCCAGAAAATTAAAAATAATTTTTTCCTCAAAAAAGGGGCAGAGAGACACCTGAAGTGACCCAGGGGGCCACCAGATCCATGGTAGGCACGTCCTACCTGTGGGCGGCGCTGGGGGGTCTGGCCCACCTGGGCCCCTCTAGGTTGCCTCCTCAAAGCCATCTTCTTTCTCTCTCCCGAAAAATACCGGAAAACTTGCTCAAGCTCGAGTTCTTGCTGTTCTTGCTCGCGATTTTCGATCTCCTTGCTCAGCCCCTATTTGCTGCTGATTTTTGGAGGGATTGCTCCTTGGTATGTGCCTCCTCCACTTGTCCAATTAGATTTGTCATTGGTAGATTGTATCTTGAGTATTTTGCTGCTATAGGTGTCAGGTTGTTTGAGCTTGCATGCTTGTTATATGCTTAGAAACTTTATTTTGATGCATGTGTAGCCCTCTAGCAAGTTCCTATAGTAGTTTCTCATCATTTATTAACTTGAAATCACTTGGTTTGATGCTTGTCTAAAATTTCAGAAAAGGGAAGTCATGGACCACCACACATTTTGTGAAATATTTGAGGGTGATGCACCTAAAGGGCAAGGCTTACTAGATCATCCACCAGTGTCATGCCCTCATACAATGAGGATCTCCTCACTCCGCGATTTGGTGACGAGGGAGATGAGGGGGATGCGCATCCCTCCGCTTTTCCTTGCCAAACTTTCTTGCGGGCTGCTAGGATTCTTAATGATTTTATGACCTTGGTTCGGAGGGCTGGACTAATGAGCCTTACGAAGGATGAGAGCATGCAATATGCTACGCTCACCAAAACATTTGTGGAGAGTTTCTCCTTTACTAACAGTGTGTTCTATCCAGATGTTTCTTTCAAAGTTTATGGCAGGTCTTACCATATGACATTGAAGAAATTTTGTGGAGCTCTTGGACTTGGTATAGCTGGGTCAGCAAAGAAGATTCCAACTCAACCCGCTGATTTGTTGGAGCTTTACCGAGGAATAACCAATGATGATAGCCGTAGAGCTCAACGGGGAAAGATAAGAAACATTTAGCTTCCAGCCATCAGGTACTTCGCTTACTATCTTGCCACTAGTGTCCTTGGTAGGGAGAACACTACTAATATTTCCAGCTATCATTTGGCTTTCTTAGCTGCTGCACTCAACAGTGATACCAAGTATAATCTTGGTTCTCTCATTGCTCGTCGCTTAACAACTAAGGGACCCATTTATGGGGGAGTTATTGCTACGCGTGTTGCTGCTGCCTTGGACATTGCCGTTGATCCAAATGATACAATCTTGGCTCCTGCGAGGCTTGATCTTGCTGCCATGAAGGCGCATCACTTTTTCACCACTAGCTCTACCCTTGAGAATTTGGTTTATAGAATGCTGTTTATTGACGGGGAAGAGAGAGAGATCCCTCTCCCCCAAACCACTTTGTTCAGTATTTCTCAGGGACCATTGTCACGCTCCAAGGAGTAGATGGATGAGTTGCTGCGCTCCCTTAACTTCCATGGGCACTATCAGGAGGAAGCGCCCTCATATGACCCCGCTGCACACTACACATGGGAGTCCTCGAGCTTGTACCAGGACGAGGGAGCCTCCTCGTCATACTATGGAGGTGCATCTACTTGGGCACCATGGGATTGAGCCCCACTTAGGCCAAAAGCCTAAGCTTGGGGGGAGGTATACCGACGTCACACTCATATATATAAATATCACGTTCGGTCGGTTCTTTGTATATCTATTGTTTAGATTTGTTTTTGTTTTTTGTTGCTTCTTTCTCAAAAACACAAAAATACCAAAAATATTTCCGTTGTTTCTCTTGGTTTGTTTCTTTGTTTCTTTGCTTTGGTTTGCCTTAAAAGAAAAATACAAAAAGATTTTGCTTTGTTTGGTTTGATTTTTCTTTGTTTGTTTTTGCTTTGTTTACTTTCTTTAAAAAAATCGAAAACACCAAAAATATTTGTTGTTCTTCTTTGGTTTTGTGAGTTCTTTGCAGGGTTCAGCCGTCCTCAGTGGATTTTGGTTTCATGTTATTATTCAAGTCACAAAAGTGAAGGGCAATAATGAAGATTAAGACAACTCAAGGTGTGATAAGAGGTCGGTAACGAACTCTATTTGTTTCATTTTTGTACATATACTCATCATTGTGAGCATGCTTAGACTGTTTGTGTAAGGTGTATGTCATTATGGATGCTTAATAGTTCTTGCTTGTCTATGATTAGCTCCAGCTTGCTAATAGTTTGTAGCATGTCATATGAATGTTTGCTTGCATAGTTTTATTCATATTTTGGTATGATATTGTGGTATCCTCCTCTGACTGTTCATGTGAATCGACTAGGCACATGCTCACACATGCATATGACTAATCAATAGTCAGTAAGCCTCGATGATTTATTTTGCCTCAAAGTTCTTGTATCACTTTCATGCCATAATTAGTCCTGTTTTGTTGCAAGCATGGTTATGGCAATTATTGCTATCTCGTTTGTCGCTCCCTCTCTTTTGCTAGACTTCACTTACAATGAGTATGAGCTCTACCTGTGCTTCCAACTCCCAAAAACCAATATTGCCAACTGTGTCCACCATACCTACCTATTAGCATCATTTGCTATTTCAGTGCATATTCAATATGCCGTGTTTTCTTCCAAATAAAATGTTTGTCTGTTTTGAGAAAGTTAGTAAGTAAAGCTCTCACGAACTTGATGGCACACTTTATTCCCTGCACTTAATAATCCTGAACCATTGTGACTAGTCCATGAAAGTTATATGCTTGCAAATTATATGCTGGGAGTCAGCAGAACCGTGCTGTCACGGGGAACGCTTTCAACACCTTTTGGAAATCCTATCCGGTTGATACTTTGCTCTTTTGTTTATGGATGTCGACGATGTGAAATAAAAGGGGAGCTTGTGAGTTCATGGAGTTTATACATTGTGTTAGAGAAATGCTTGGGCCACTAGCCTAAGCCATGCCTAATCATGGTGGAAACTTGCAGCATCACCATAATGAGCATTTATGAAGCATCCTTAATAAAAATCTATGCATATGGTAAATAAAAAGATTGCTGAGATGCTCATTGTCTGCTTGCCTTGTCATTTTGGTTATGGGAAAGCTCCTGTACCATGTGCAAGGGGTACCTCGTTGGCGGTTCTCTATGATATGCATGTATTTACAATGACAATAACTTACAGGTAACCAAAGTTGAGTAGCATGCGGAGAGGCCCTCGTACTCAAGGGACATGGGATTTCCAGTCTATGGTCTGTCAAGTATATGATTCAGAGTGGACCTCACTTTCACCTTAAGCATATGAAGATGCCTATGATAGGGGCAATGAGAGCTCAAAGCTAATGAGTACCTTCCTTTCAGCATTAGGGGTCGATAGTTTTTCCAGAAAGAGTTCCGCTCCGCCGCCACCGCCACCAGAAACCAAGATTTGGATCTAGAAACTCCGTTCTGGCACCCTGCCGGGACGGGGAATTTGGAGAGGATCATCGCCATCGTCATCACCAACGCATCTCCTTCAACCATCAATGTTTCCCTCATCCATGAGTGAGTAATCCCCCCTGTAGGCTTGGGGATGGTAGGGATTGGATGACTTCTATCATGTAATCGAATAAGATCTGTTAGGGCATAGTGCCTAGTATCTCTATTAGTGCTATTTGACTTTGTTGCAAATTTTTATGCTTAATGCTTGTCACTAGGGACCGAGTACCATGATCTCAGATCTGAACTTATTATTGAATCATTATGATAGTATTGTTTGTGATCTTATCTGCAAGTTGTGTACACATATTATTGTCCGGATCCAAAGGACCCAAAGTGACAATAATTGGGACAACCGGAGGGGATGGCTGTGGTGTGAGGATCACATGTGTTCATGGAGTGTTAATGCTTTGCTCCGGTGCTCTAAAAGGAGCACCTTAATTGCCAGTAGTTCCCTAGAGGCCCCGCTGCCACAGGCTGGCTGGACAGAAGATGTTGTGCAAGTTCTCATTACGAGCACGTATGACTATATTTGGAGCACATGCCTAGGATTGTTTAGTACTTGTATGCTTGTTATTATTTATCTGCAATGCCCTAGTTCTTGAAGTTACATGTTTCGACTCGTCCATGCAACACCCGTCCATCCATCCCTATGTCTACCGCACTCGAATCCTACTATTACCGTTACTGTTACTATTGCTCCTGTTTTGCTGTTGCTATTGCTACTACAAACTGTTGCTACTAATAAACTTATGTGAGCAAGAACTATTTCTAGGTGGAGCTGAATTGACAACTCAGTTGTTAAGGCTTGCAAATATTCTTTGGCTCCCCTTTGTGTCGAATCAATAAATTGGGTAATACTACCCGCGAAGACTGTTGCGATTCCCTGTACTTGTGAGTCATCAAACATAAAAAATTATAGATACGTTTCCGACGTATCAAGCATCGCCAAGCTTATCTCCTGCTCGTCCTCGAGTAGGTAAGTGATAAAAAGAATAATTTTTGAGGTGACATGCACCATCAAAACCAAGATCAAACCATTTGAAGGCATTGAAAGCTGGGATCAAAGAACTCTAAACATGTGCATGAAAGATGGAGTTCTAACAATAGGACAAAGTAACTATGCATGCAACATGAAAGGCTACAAACAAAGATCATGAATAACGTGCATTGAAAAACGTTTATTTGTTTCACATACAGAAAACATGGCATAGTGGCAGTCAGCTTGTCCCTCATAGAGTAGCAAATATATGCATAGGACACCTTCAAAGTTCACAAGGGTGACTAGATACAAATAGCACAAGAACAAGTAATATCACAATATGCATCAATCACTAAGTTTTCGGACACTGCACATAGAACTAAGAATGGCAACTATGCTCTCTTAATGGTGCCTAAAGGTAGAAGGTGGAGACTCAATAGTAGTGGAAGAAAGGCCCTTTATAAGAGAAGCAGGGATTTCAAGTTTCAAAAAGAGCTTCCAAAAATTATGGTACTTGTTAGCTTTCAGCCCTCATTGCCCCTATCACAAGCATCTTGAAGTGGTTAAGGTTAAAGTGAGCAAACTATGGAGTATATTCTTGACAAAGTATAAGTTGGCAATCTCAAGTCCCTTGAATACGAGGGCCACACCTTATGCTACTCAACTTCAGTCACCTGTAAGTTCTTGTCATTGTAAGTACATGCGTATCATAGAGAACCGCCAACGGGGTACCCCTTGCACATGGTACATGAGCTATCCCATAACCAAAATGATAAGGCAAGCAGACAATGAGCATCTCAGCGATATTTTTATTTACTATATGCATAGCTTTTTATTGAGGATGCTTCATAGATAGCTCACTATGGTGATGCTACAAGTTTCCACCATGATTAGGCATGATTAGGCTAGCGGCCCAGGCGTTTATCTAACACAAAATACAAACTCCATGGACTTACAAGTTCCCTCTTTATTTCACACCGGTGACATCCATAGATAAAAGAACATGATATCATCTCAGTACAAAGTACAAGTGCAATGTTGAAATCGTTCGCCATGACAGCATGGTTCTACTAATTCCAATGTATAAGTGCAAGCATATACAACATAAACGACACAATGGTT
The DNA here is from genome assembly GCA_916181665.1 of Avena sativa. Lineage (NCBI taxonomy): Eukaryota > Viridiplantae > Streptophyta > Magnoliopsida > Poales > Poaceae > Avena > Avena sativa. The sequence continues at coordinate 404,924,540 of OV702283.1, read as the reverse complement.
CAAGTTTATTAGGGGCAAAGAATAAAAAGTGTGCCATCACGTTTGTAAGAGCTTTAATCACTAAGTTTTTACATAACAAAATAATTTTTAAATGGATGAAAACAATAATATACTTGGAATGGTGTAACACGCCATGCATAGGAATTTATAGTGGACAATTTGGAATAACTTGGTTTATTGGGAGTTGGTTGCATGAGTAGAGCTTACTCATACAAGTGGAGGCTAGCAAAAGACTGAGAGTGACCAACTAAGAGAGCAATAATGTCCATAATCATGCAGAGCGACAAAACATTACTAATCAAAGCATAAAGTGGTACTGCAAGTCAAGGACTAAATGATCATAGTGGCTAAGGTTATTGGTTCATAGTCATAACATGGTGTGAGCATGTGCCAAGTCAACCCAAACAAAGCATCAAAGGAGAATACCACAATTCTATGCTTTTATATGCTAAAACAATGCTTGATTCCTTCAAGGAACATTAAGCAATCCTATTTGTTTGGAACAAGACATGCTACAACAATAATCACTAATAATAAGGTCAAAAAAACATCTAGCATGACATGATAAAGTCTAAGCCATATTCAAAACGAGCTCCCTTTTGTACCACTTAAGCATGAAGCTTCCTACTCATTTCCAACACCAATCGACTTATTTGAAACAACTCACAAAGATAATAATCAATAAAGATCAGTGAGCTTGTCTCACAAATCCACAAAGAAGAACTAAAAAGTTCTAAGCTGAAAGCACAAGAAAACTAAGGCTGAACGCAGTGCTAGCAAAAGTGAACACTCACAAAACAATAAGAGTGAAAACTAGAGTGTTCTAGGCAATGCAAACAGAGTGTGTCTCTCTCCAAAAGAATTGCGGTGTAACCAACCAACTTACTCAAGCAAACTAAAAAAACGAAAACCAAAAACAAAAACTAAGACGCTCCAAGAACAACACAACAGTGCATGAAACAATAAAAGCGAAGTGTCTAGAAAGACCTGAGCTTTTTATTGATGAAGAAGGGGATGACTTGGGCATACCCAAGCTTTGACGCTTGTACCTCTTGAATATTTCTTGGGGTGACACGGGGTGTCATCCCCAATCTTGAGATTTTGTCCATTCTTCATCTCATTACATCATTCTTTCTCTACACCTGAAAATTTTCCTTCATACAAAACTTCACACAATCTTCATTAGCAACATTAGTGTATTCAAAAGATATTAGACCCTTAGGCAAAGCTTTGGAACAGCAAATTTTTTTACTAAAAACACAAGATACTGTAGCAACTCCTTCAACAAGCTCAATTCCCCAAAAAGAACTCAAAAAGGAATCAATAAGAAGCAAATGCAAATAATGGCAGAAATCTGTCAAAACAGACCAGCAGGCAGAAACCGATTTTTTATAAGATCTTATGTTACTCAAATCAAAAAGTGTTGAACTAACGAAAGTTACATAACCTACTGGGGGATGTATTCATAAATTTTGAGCTCAATCCGAGTTACATAGACCCCTCACGAATTTTTATGGTGGAGGACATAAATCTGTTTTGGGACAGCAACTCCCCAAATCTTACTTCCCTCTTATTAGAGGTCATTCTTGGCACAAAAAGCAAACAAAAAGGATAAGGAGAGGTCATTACAGAAGTAATAACTTCCAAGACTCAAGAAAACTCTTGGATTATCTCCCAACAAGTACTTTTCTATAACGCCTTTAAGTTAGGCTTGATAGTTTGAGAAGATGCTCACATGAAAAATATGAATTGAAGTAAAAGAGAGCATCAAGAAGCAAATTCAAAACACATTTAAGTCTAACCCACTTCCTATGCATAGAAATCTTGTAAAGAAACAAGTCATGAAAGCACAAAGCAACAAGCATAGGAAATCAAAACAAGTGCAACTTCAAGTCTTTCAACATAAAGAGGGGAAACTTAATATTATTGAGATGCATAAAACCATGTTTCCCTCTCTCATAATAACTTTCAGTAGCAACATGAACAAAATTAACAATATAACTATCACATAAAACATTCTTATCATGAGCCACCCATGCATAAAATGATTATTACTCTCCACATAAGAATAGCCTTTCTTATTAATTTTAGTGGGAGCAAATTCAAGAAAATAGCTATCATTATTATTGTCATCACCATAATCATCAAATATAGGAGGCATATTGTAATCACAATTAATTTTCTCCTCAATAGTAGGTGGACTGAAAATATCATACTCATCATTGTGATCATCATATATTGGAGGTATAGTATCATCATAAGCAATAGAATAGCTATCTTCCCAAGTGTGTTCATTTGTAAACATATCATCATTGAAAGGAACATGGATAGCACTAATAGCACAGCAATTATTAATATCATCATTTTCAGAATTGGTACCAAAGAGATTTTCAATATCAAAAGTGGTGTTCTTTTCCCAATCATGATCACTACTATAGGTAACATGCATAGGAACATCATCTAGTTCAGACTCATTAGCAAAAACTATGATAGGAGCAACATGATTAGAGGAAGATACTGTTTCCTCTCTCCTTTTACTCCTCTTCTTTTTCTTCTTCTTCTTCTCCTCTTTAGGAGGGAGAGTCTTGAAAGGAAGCTTCTCCACATACCCTGGCTTATTGTTAGAGACAATAGAAGAAACTTTGGAGGATTCCTCCTTTTCATTAATAAGAACAAAACTCATATCAGTCTTGTCATATTTTGGTAAAATATCATCTTTTATAAGATTTTGTATGTAAGTATTCGCATGGCAATTATCAACACAATAAAGATGACACCCATGCAGGACGTAATTCATACCAAAAGCACTCATGTCTACAAAAGAAGTTTTTCTTGATAACTCTTCACACCCCAAAAACAATGTAAGTTCATCATGTTGATTATAAGTGATCGCGTTATCACAATACAAGATTGTAGTACTCATATGGCCTGAGCATTGAAAATTGAAATGACCCACTTCATAGCAGAGTTCACAAATAAAAGGGTAGAGGGCACATTTTTTTACCAAGATCATTTAGAGCCTTATACCACGTTTTGGTTTTTTCATTCCAGTGGGTGATACAATATTCTTCTTCTATTTGATTATTCTCACAAGGTCTATGCATACCAAAAAAATTAACATGCTTATAATAAATAGTACTTTCAGAAGTTTGAGCATGTTTATTGCAATCATTAATAACATTTTCCATGCAATTGTCTTTAAAAGGTTCATGATACATGTCCCATTTTTCTTTAGGAGCATTAATATGGGAAGGAAAGGCTCTATAGTATCTAACAAGAATTTGAGGATCAAGACCATATTTAGCACTAAGCTCTTGAAAATCAGCAGTTTCAGCGAAATACTTAATGCAATCATACTCATAGTTTATACCTGGTTCTTTACCTTTGTCGTTATCCCAATCTTCGGTATTGCTTTGAATTGTTTCAAGAAGATCCCACTTAGCTTTGACCTTCTCACTTGTGAAGGATCCCTCTGAACAGGTATCTAGATAGTCATTGTAATGTCCTGAAAGCCTTGCATAAAAATTATTAATAACAATATTACTGGGGAGCTCATGAATGGGACATTTGAGCATTAGTGACTTTAATCTCTCCCAAGCTTGGGCAATACTTTCTCCCTCATGAGGATGAAAATTATAAATATGATTCCTATCTTTATGAATTTCATGAGGAGGATAAAATTTAGAGTAAAAGAGAGATTCAAGTTCCTTCCACTCCAAATGATGAGGATCATCTAGTAGCTCATACCACTCCCTTGCTTTGTCCCTAAGTGAGAAAGGGAATACCTTCCTCTTAACTTGGTCCATTGAAATACCCGCACACTTGAACAACTCGCATAATTCATGTATAAAGAGTAAATGATCACTAGGATGGACATTTCCATCTCCAAAATAGCAGTTATTCCTAACACGTTCAACAATTTCAATAGGTATTTTAAAAGGGACACTTTCAGTATGTGGATTTAAAATATCACAAGTATCATTAGAATTACCACATATGGGAGATAAAGTATCAGAAGAGCAAATTTTCTTCCCTAAAGCTGGGGAACTAGAAAGATCATTCTCATAAAAACTAGCTTCCCCAAGCTTAGACGTTTCCATACTATTAGTAACAATGGTGTTCAAAAAATTCATGCTAATAACATTGCTATTAGCATGCAAAGAAAGTTCCATAGGTTTTTTAATTTTCTTGCCAAACCACTCAAGTTCTAACTTAGGAAAAATACTAAAAAGCTCTCTAATTTTGTTGTTGTTTTCCATTAAGCCTAACTAGTGAAAACAAGAAACAAAAAGACAAAATTGCAGAATCTAAAGGAAATAACTTCGAGCACTCACACTGGAGGATGTGAGTACCTTTTACCTTACCTCCCCGGCAAGGGCGCCAGAAAAGAGCTTGATGTCTACACACTTATATTCTTGTAGACAGTTGTTGGGCCTCCAAGTATAGAGGTTTGTAGAACAGCAACAAGTTTCCCTTAAGTGGATTACCCAAGGTTTATCGAACTCAGAGAGGAAGTGGTCAAAGGTATTCCCTCTCAAGCAACCCTGCAATCAAGATACAAGAAGTCTCTTGTGTCCCCAACACACGCAATACACTTGTCAGGTGTATAGGTGCACTAGTTCGGCGAAGATATAGTGAAATACAAGTGGTAACGGTGCCAGAAAATAGCTTGATGGTGAGGCAAAAACTATAGGCAACAAGAAGGAAACAAGCAAACATGCAACAGATCTAGTAGCAAATGGTGTTTCAATGCTGAAACAAGGCCTAGGGATCATACTTTCACTAGTGAACACTCTCTCATATAAATATCCTCTCTTCATGATACTACTTGATGACACCCAACACTTGTCGTGGGACGCTTCGTTGGAAACCCCAAGAGCAAGGTATGAAGCAGCACAGCAGCAAGTTTCCCTTAGTAAGAAACCGAGGTTATCGAACCGGTAGGAGGAAGGAAACGTCACACATGTGTTGCAAGCAACGCGGAGACCTGCACAACACAAACTCAAGACTTTGCCCCAACGAATCAGTGAGGTTATTAAGCTCACCGGTTTGCTGTAACAAAGGATTAAACGTATGGTGTGGAAGGCAATGGTTTGCAGCAAGTAAACAAGTAACAGTGGAAGATGTATCAATGGTAAAGATTGGACCGGGGTCCATAGTTCACTAGAGGTGCTCTCCTTAGATAAACAACATGGCATGAAGGGTAAACAAATTACAGCAGGGCAATTGACAGGAACTGAGCAAGGCATAACAATGCAATTACTAGTCAAAAAGATCCTATGAGATTCGATTGGGCAATACAACAATATACATAGACCACCATCCAACTTCATCTATGACTAGAAGTCCACCTTCAGGTTATCATCCGACCCCCTCCAATATTAAGTTGCAAGCAACATAAAACTGCTTTAAGACAAGTGTGTAAGGTAAACAGTCCACATGTTCCATGAACAAGAGACCGTTGTTTTCTCCCTAGTGGCAACAACACATCTACAACCGAAGAGATTTCTGTCACTTCCCTTGGAAACTAGAGGCATGAACCCACTATCGAGCATAAATACCCCCTCTTGGAGTCACTAGCAACTACTGTTGGAGACATGCCCTAGAGGCAATAATAAAAGTGGTTATTATTATATCTTTGTGTTTATGATAAATGTTTACATTCATGCTATAACAGTATTAACCGAAAACATTAATACTTGTGTGATTTGTAAACTAAATTAGAGTCCCTAGTACAGCCTCTATGTAATACTAGCTTGTTGGTTAATATATGATCGTGGTTTCCCGATCATGAACATTGAGATGTTGTTAACAACAAGATCATATCATTAGGAGAATGGTATGATGGACATACTCCTATAGATAAGCGTAGCATTAAGATCAAGTCATTTCAATAGTTCATTTACTATAAGCTTTTTGATACATAGTAACCTAATTCCTTCGACCATGAGATCATGCTAATCACCATCACCGGAAGGATGCTTTGATGACATCAAACACCACACCGTAATTGGGTGGCTATAAAGGTGACATTAAGTGTTCGGAAAGTATGTGTTGAGGCACATGGATCAAGAGTGGGATTTGTCCATCCATATAACGGATAGATATACTCTGGACCCTCTCGGTGGAATGTCATCCAATTGGCTTGCAAGCATGTGACTGGCTCACAAGGGATCACATATCACGGGAACGAGAAAAGAGTACTTATTGGTAACGAGGTTGAACTAGGTATGCAGAGATACCGACGATCAAAACCTCGGATAAGTAAACTATCGTGAGACAAAGGGAAATTGGTATCATATGTAAGTGGTTCATTCGATCACAAAGTAATCATAGAAATATGTGGGAGCCATATGAATTTCCAGACTCCTCTATTGGTTATTGATCGGAGAAGTGTATCGGTCATGTCTGCATAATTCACGAACCGTAGGGAGACACACTTAAGGATTCGATGTTGTTTAGTAGATATGGAATTTTAGTAGGGATATCTAATGTTGTTCGGAGTCTCGGATGGGATCCGGGATATCATGAGGAGATCCGGAATGGTCCGAAGAATAAGATTCATATAAGGAAAGTCCGATTCCGGAGTTCGAGGAAGATTCTGATGTTTTCATCGGAGAGGTTCTAGAAGGGTCTAGAAGGTTCACCGGTCCGGAAGGGGAATGGTCCATGAATGTGTCATGGGTAAGTGGAATGATTGGATCATATCCTAGGTCACTTGGTTTGGGCATTTGCAAGAGAGAATTAAAGCTCTAAATTGAAAGTCAAACGGGAGTTTGAAAAGTCAAACTTGAACAATGGTTTCCTAGTGCAAGAAGAAACAAGTCTTTCTCTCAATCCAACTTGGGTTTGGGTTTGGATTCAAACCCACCCCTCCCAAGGCTGCCCCCCTCTCATAAATAGAGGGGGAGGGCTACCCCAAACAACCAAGCCCTAGCCCCTCCACACCAGCGTCGCCGCCGCCGGCCCGTCGCCGTTGCCCTAGCCGCCGCTAACACCTCCTCCTCCCGGTCTTATAAACCCTAGATCACCGGGAAACCCTAGATCCATCATAACTCGCACCGGCTTAGGCGAAGCCCTGCGGGATCTTTCCTCTACTTCCGACACCTAGTCGTCTTGCTGTCGGAATCGCGAGGGGAGAACTACAACCTCCGCTGCCTGCTGGAACAAGGGAGAGGAAGGTCTTCATCGAGTACCGAACATGTGACCGACTACGGAAACGCTGCCGGAATGCAGCGCCGGAAGGATCGTCTACGCGATCTTCAGATCGGCAAGTGTACGACTACATCACCCACGAGAATCTGCTCTCGTTAACCGCTTTGTAATCTTCGAGGGTGAGTGCTTCTATCGACTCGTTGCTACAATCTAGTAGATAGATCTTGGCTTGTTTGTGTGCATGCGGTAGAATTTTTTTGTTTTCCATGCTACGTACCCCTATAACTACTTGGCCAAGATAGCTACTAACAACGGAGAGCATGCAAGATCACAAACAACACAGACATGATAGAATCATAAAGACAAAACCATTAATTAAACCAACATGATAATCTTAATATCCATCGGATCCCCGCAAACACAACATGCATGATTACAAATAGATTAGATCTTGATCATGAACGGGGCTCACAAGATCTATACATGAAAGCACAAAGGAGGATATACAACCATCTAGCTACTACATGGACCCATAGTCCAAGGTGGAACTACTCACGCATCATACCGGAGAGAAGGCCTCCGGGATGATCTCCCCTTCGGCAGGGTGCCGGGAAGAACTTCAGATCCCCCGATCTAGGGACGATGGTGGCGGCGGTTACAGACGGTTTCGTGGATATTTGATCGGGTGATCAGGGTTTCTGCATCGAGGGCTTCTTATAGGCGAAGGGGGAGGACGAGGCAGCGGCGAGGGTCGCCAAACCCTAGGCAGGCGCGGGGATGGGCCCACTCGCGCCTGGGGTGGGTTTGGCCCCCCTAGCTGGCCCCTCCGGCTCCCCTCTGGACTTATTGTTCCCCACGGAAAGTAATTGACTTTGTCGTTTGTCCCGTCCAATTCCGAGAATATTTCTTTACTAACTTTTCTGAAACCAAAAACAGCATAAAACAGGCATCTGGCACTGTTGCAACTTATTAGTAGGTTAGTACCAGAAAACATGTAAAAAGCACCTCAAAAGTGTGGACAAGTAAAGCAAATTAGATACTAAACAAGCATGGAGCATCAAAAATTATAGATACGTTTCCAACTTATCAGCATCCCCAAGCTTAACTCCTGCTCGTCCTCAAGTAGGTAAGTGATAAAAGAATAATTTTTGAGGTGACATGCACCCTCACAATAAAGATCCAACCATTTGCAAGCATTGAAAGCTGTGATCAAAGAACTCTAAACATGTGCATGGAAGATGGAGTTCTAACAATAGTACATAGTAACTATGCATGCAACATGACAAGCTACAAACAAAGATCATGAATAATATGCATTGAAAAATGTTTGTTTGTTTCACATGCAGAAAACATAGCATAGTGGCAATCAGCTTGTCCCTCATAGAGTAGCATATAGATGCATAGGACACCTGCAAAGTTCACAAGGGTGACTAGAAACAAATAGGACACGAACAAGTAATATCACAATATGCATCAATTAATAAGCTTTGGAACAATGCACACAGAATGACAACTATGCTATCTTAATGGTGCCTAAAGGTAGAAGGTGGAGACTCAATAGTGGTGGAAGAAAGGCCTTTTTGCAAAGAAAGAAGGGATTACAAGTTTCAAAAAGAGCTTCCAAAAATTATGGTACTTGTTAGCTTTCAGCCCTCATTGCCCCTATCATAAGCATCTTGAAGTGGTTAAGGTTAAAGTGGCAAAGCTGGAGTATATGCTTGACGAAGTATAAGTTGGCAATCTCAAGTCCCTTGAATACGAGGGACACACCTCATGCATACTCAACTTTGGGTCCAGGTAAGTTCTTGTCACTGTAAGTATTTGCATATCATTGAGAACCGTCAACAGGGTACCTCTTGCACATGGTACAGGAGCTTTCCCATAACCAAAATGACAAGGCAAGCAGACAATGAGCATCTCAACAATCTTTTTATTTACCATATGCATAGCTTTTTATTGAGGATGCTTCATAGATAGCTCATTATGGTGATGCTGCAAGTTTCCACCATGATTAGGCATGGCTTAGGCTAGCGGCCTAGGTGTTTCTCTAACACAGGATACAAAATCCATGGACTTACAAGTTCACTCTTTATTTCACACTGGTGACATCCATAGACAAAAGAACATGATATGAACTGAGTACAACAAGGTACAAGTGCAATGTTGAAAATGTTCCCCGTGACAGTACGGTTCTGCTAATTCCAACTTATAAGTGCAAGCATATACAACAAAGTTGTCACAATGATTCAAGTTTATTAGGGTCAAAGAATAAAGTGTGCCATCAAGTTCGTGAGGGCTTTAATTACTAAGTTTTCACATAACAAAATAGTTTTTAATTGGAAGATAGTTGAAAACAAGAATATACTTGGAATGGTGTAACACACCATGCATAGGAGTTTATAGTGGACACTTTTGGAATAACTTGGTTTCTTGGGAGTTGGAGGCATGAGCAGAACTTACTCATATAAGTGGAGGCTAGCAAAAGACTGGGAGCAACCAACTAAGAGAGCAATAATGGTCATAATCATGCAGTGCAACAAAGCATACTAATCACAGCAAAGAGTGGTACTACAAGTCAAGGACTAAATGATAATAGAGGCTAATGGTGACTTGTGAGAGTCATAACATGGTGTGAGCATGTGCCAAGTCAACCCAAGCAAAGCATCAAAGGAGAATACCACAATACTATGCTTTTGCATGCTAAAACAACACATAATTTCGTCAAGGCACACTAAGCAATCCCAATTGTTTGGAAAAAGACATGCTACAACAATAATCACTAATCATAATGCTAAAACAACACCTAGCATGTCATGCTAAAGTCTAAGTCACAGTCAATGCAAGCTCCTCTTGCACTTCAAGCAACTCCTTTCCAAACACCAAGCAACCTTATTTGCAAAACAACACAGCGAGAACGGGGGTCCAAACTACTTAATCAAACTAAACAAACTAAGCAAAGCAAATGAAAACTAAGACGCTCCAAGAACAACACAACTGTGCATGAAACAATAAAAACGAAGTGTCTGACAGACCTGAGCTTTTTATTGATGAAGAAGGGGATGCCTTGGGCATCCCCAAGCTTTGACGCTTGTACCTATTGGATATTTCTTGGGGTGACACCATGGTGGCATCCCCAAGCTTAAGCTTTTCTCCATTCTTCATCTCATTGCATCATCCTCTCTCTACACCTGAAATTTTCCTTCATATAAAACTTCACACAATCTTCATTAGAAACATTAGTGTATTCAAAAGATATTAGACCTCTGGCAAAGCTTTGGAACAGCAAGTCTTTTCACTAAAAACACAAGATATTGTAGTAACTCCTTCAAAAATCTCGATTCACCTAAAGAGAACTCAAAAAGGAATCAATAAGAAGCAAATGCAAATAATGGCAGAAATCTGTCAAAACAGACCAGCAGGTAGAAACCGATTTTTTTGAACATCTTCTGTTGATCAAATAAAAAAGTGTTGAACTAACGAAAGTTAGCTAATATACTGGGGGATTTATTCGTTAATTTTGAGCTGAATATGGGTTACAGAGACTCCTCACGAACTTTTTGGTGGAGGACAGAAATCTGTTTCGGGACAACAACTCCCCAAATCTTACTTCCCTCTCATTAGAGGTCATTCTTGGCATAAAAAGCAAACAAAAAGGATAAGGAGAGGTCATTACTCAAGTAATAACTTCCTAGACTCAAGGAAACTCTTGGGTTATCTCCCGACAAGTACTTTTCTTTAACGCCTTTAAGTTAGGCACAAGAAACAAGAAGAAGATGCTCACATAATAAATATGAATTGAAGTCAAAGAGAGCATCAAGAAGCAAATTCAAAACACATTTAAGTCTAACCCTCTTCCTATGCATCAGAATCTTGTACACAAATAAATTCACAAAGAACAAAGTAACAAGCATAGGAAGATAAAACAAGAGTAACTTCAAAACTTTCAACACATAGAGAGGTGTTTCAGTACCATGAAAAATTCTATAACCATACTTTCCTCTCTCATAATAATTTTCAGTAGCATCATGAATAAACTCAACAATATAGCTATCACATAAAGCATGCTTTTCATGATCTACAAACACATAATCTCTATCAAACTCAAAAATAGTGGGATTAAAACCTTCATAGGTTTTACCCAAAGTAGAAATTTCAAAAGGATCCACAAGAACATAACATTCATCCTCCTTTAGTTAGAATGGGGACAATCAAATAATATAAGAGGTAAAGAGTTACTCTCATTAGAAGGTAGGCATGGGTAGATCCATTCTTCCTCCTTTTGTTCATCACTCTCCCCCTCTTTTTCATCTAATGAGCTTCCAGTTTCAACAATTTCTTCTTCCAAAGGCTCCTACAAGGCATTAGTCTCTTCCATGTGTGGAAAGCACCTATTAAAATATTCAAGAATATAGCCATTTGCTTCCTTGTAATTATCAAAGCAAAATTTAAGTATCTCATAAACCTCATATTCATAAGGTGCATCATCAGTATTTTCAAGCAAACTAGCAAGTTCAAATGCACCCTTGAAAGCAATAAATTCTTCAATTTGTTCCACCTCATAAAAGTCATAATTTCCCTTAACATAAGAAGATATGGTAACATTATCATTATACTCACATTGAAAAGGAAGGTGTTTATACCTCCTACATCAACAAGACTTATCAAAGCAATAAGTAACATTATAAGTAGAGCACACGTCTCTAGCAATAGTATTCAATTTATCAATTTGTTCCCATAAGTATTTCCCTTTTGTGACAAACGGTGTTCCTTATAATAATACTTTTGTCTTCCGTGAACCCACCTTGCTAATAAGAACTAGTTTCAAGGAAACCATCCATTGATAGAAAGCATGACCAAGAAAGGTAACAACAGACCAGCAACTAGAGTAGGAACTAATTTTTGGGGGTTTTTGAAAAGAGGCAAACAAAACCAAGCAAAAGAAACAAAGCAAACTAAAAACAAAGTAAAGAGAAAGGAAGTGAATGACTCCCCTAGTGAAGACGTCCTTGGCCTCCTCGGAAATGGCGCTAGAAAAGAGCTTGATGGCGCCCAACACTTGTCGTGGGATGCTTCATTGGAAACCCCAAGAGCAAGGTATGAAGCAGCACATCAGCAAGTTTCCCTCAGTAAGAAACCGAGGTTATCGAACCAGTAGGAGGAAGGAAACGTCACACAGGTGTTGCAAGCAACGCGGAGACCTGCACAACACAAACTCAAGACTTTACCCCAACGAATCAGTGAGGTTGTCAAGCTCACCAGTTTGCTGTAACAAAGGATTAAACGTATGGTGTGGAAGGTAATGGTTTGCAACAAGTAAACAAGTAACAGCGGAAGATGTATCAATGGTAAAGATTGACCGGGGTCCATAGTTCGCTAGAGGTGCTCTCCTTAGATAAATTACATGTCATGAAGGGTAAACAAATTACAACAGGGCAATTGACAGGAACTGATCAAGGCATAACAATACAATTACTAGTCAGAAAGATCCTATGAGATTCGATTGGGCAATACAACAATATACATAGACCGCCATCCAACTGCATCTATGACTAGAAGTCCACATTCAGGTTATCATCCGACCCCCTCCAATATTAAGTTGCAAGCAACAGACAACTGCTTTAAGCAAAGTGTGTAAGGTAAACAGTCCACATGTTCCATGAACAAGAGACCGTTCTTTTCTCCCTAGTGGCAACAACACATATACAACCGAAGAGATTTCTGCCACTTCCCTTGGAAACTAGAGGCATGAAACCACTATCGAGCATAAATACCCCCTCTTCGAGTCACTAGCAACTACTTGGCCAAGATAGCTACTAACAACGGAGAGCATGCAAGATCACAACCAACACAGACATGATAGAATCATAAAGACAAAACTATTAATCAAACCAACATAATAATCTCAATATCCATCGGATCCCCGCAAACACTACATGCATGATTACAAACAAATTATATCTTGATCATGAACGGAGCTCACAAGATATATACATGAAAGCACAAAGGAGGAGATACAACCATCTAGCTACTACATGGACCCATAGTCCAAGGTGGAACTACTCACGCATCATACCGGAGAGAAGGCCTCCGGGATGATCTCCCCTCCGGCAGGGTGCCGGGAAGAACTTTAGATCCCCCCGATCTAGAGACAATGGTGGCGGCGGCTACAGAGGGTTTCATGGATATTTGATCGGGTGCTTAGGTTTTCTGCATCAGGGGCTTCTTATAGGCGAGGGGGGGCCGAGGCGGCGACCAGGGTCACCAAACCCTATCCAGGCGTGGGGGCTAGGCCCACCCGCGCCTGGGGTGGGTCTGGCCCCCCTGGATGGCCCCTCCGGCTCCCCTCTGGACTTCTTGTTCCCCACATAAAGTAATTGACTTTGTTGTTTGTCCCGTCCAATCCCGAGAATATTTCTTTACTAACTTTTCTGAAACCAAAAACAGCAGAAAACAGGCATCTGGCACTGTTGCAACTTGTTAGTAGGTTAGTACCAGAAAACATGTAAAGAGCACCTCAAAAGTGTGGACAAGTAAAGCAAAGTAGATACTAAACAAGCATGGAGCATCAAAAATTATAGATACGTTTCCAACGTATCACTACTCTTAACTACTCTCTGGTTGGAAACTCTAATCCATGGTAGACCTATAACAACACACCTCAAAGTCCGCCTTCCCCAATCTAGATAACCCCACACTGTCACCTTGAGCACTAGATGGTTCCAACAAACACCACAATTTCATAGAGACATCCAACTCCAAATATAACTCATAACAAATATTCAATCTAGCCAAAGTGCCACACACGGTATGCCCGTTGTCACTTTCACACACGTGGGGAAAAGCATAGATCTATTAAAGCACAAAGAGTATTTATGTAGACTCAAGGCTAAGTGCCACCATGGCGTGCACGCTGTCACTTTCACACACATGGCGAGAGCAGAGATCTAATGAAGCACTTGAGTAGCAAGGTAGATCTACTTGATTACAAAGCTCATGACCACAAGATCATGCATAGAGAGAGAGATGAACACATAGCTACCAGTAGAGCCCTTAGCCCTGAGGAATAACTACTCCCTCCTCATCATGGGAATCAGCAATGGTGATGAAGATGGCGATGGAGATCGATGGAGATGGCTCTGGGGGCACTTCCTCGTCCCGGTAGGGTGTCAGAACAAAGACTTTCTGTCCCCTGAATCTCCCCTTCGGTGGCATCGGCGCTACGGAGGTTTTTGTGGATTTCTTCTGGATTCCCTAGGGTTTTTGGGTCGGAGGCTTCTTATAGGCGCAAGAGTCAAGGTCGGTGGGGGTCCAGGGGGCCCACACCCCCTGTAAGCGCCTCCAAGGCTTGGCCACGCCTAGGGGGTGCGACCACCCTGTGGTCCCCCTCCGGCTCTGCTTCGTGGTTCTATGTTGCTCCGGGAAAAATAATGACTTTGGCTTTTGTCCCGTCCAATTCTGAGAATATTGATTTTCTGCCTTTCCGGAACCAAAAACAAAAGAAAGCATGCAACTGGCACCGTGGCAACTTGTTAATAGGTTAGTTCCAGAAAGTGTATAAAAATACCTCAAAGTGTAAACAAAACAAAGCAAAGTAGATACTAAACAAGCATGGAACATAAAAAATTATAGATATGTTTCGGACGTATCAGTGCCTACAGGTAGAAGGTGGAGACTCAATAAAATAGTGGAAGAAAGGCCCTTCATAAAGGGAAGCAGGGATTTCAAGTTTCAAAACGAGCTTCCAAAAATTATGGTACTTGTTAGCTTTCAGCCCTCATTGCCCCTATCATAAGCATCTTGAAGTTATTAAGGTTAAAGTGAACACACTATGGAGTATATGCTTGACAAAGTATAAGTTGGCAATCTCATGTCTCTTGAATATGAGGGCCGCACCTCATGCTACTCAACTTTAGTCACTTGTAAGTTCTTGTCATAGTAAGTACATGCGTATCATAGAGAACCACCAACGGGGTACCTCTTGCACATGGTACAAGAGCTATCCCATAACCAAAATGACAAGGCAAGCATACAATGAGCATCTCAACAATCTTTTTATTTGCTATTTGCATAGGTTTTTATTGAGGATGTTTCACAGATTGCTCATTATGGTGATGCTACAAGTTTCCACCATGATTAGGCATGGCTTAGGCTAGCGGCCCAAGCGTTTCTCTAACACAAAATACATAAGTCCATGGACTTACAAGCTCCCTTTTTATTTCACACCGGCGACATCCATAGACAAAATAGCATGATATCAACTGTGTACAAAGTACAAGTGCAATGTTGAAAACGTTCCCCATGAAAACATGGTTCTGCTAATTCCAACATATAAGTGCAAGCATATACAACATAGATGACATAATGGTTCAAGTTTATTAGGGGCAAGAAATATAAAGTGTGCCATCAAGTTCGTGAGAGCTTTAGTCACTAAGTTTTCATATAACAACATACTTTTTAATTAGAAGATAGCTGAAAACAAGAATATACTTGGAATGATGTAACACACCATGCATAGGAATTTATAGTGGACACTTTGGAATAAATTGGTTTCTTGGGAGTTGGAAGCATGAGTAGAGCTTACTCATACAAGTGGAGGCTAGCAAAAGACTGGGAGCAACCAACTAAGAGAGAAATAATGGTCATAATCATGCAGAGCGATAAAACATTGCTAATCAAAGCATAGAGTGGTACTATAAGTCAAGGACTAAATGATCATAGAGGCTATGGTGACTTGTTCATAGTCATAACATGGTGTGAGCATGTGCCAAGTCAACTCAAACAAAACATCAAAGGAGAATACCACAATACTATGCTTTTGTATGCTAAAACAAAGCATGATTCTTTCAAGGCACCCTAAGCAATCCCAATTGTTTGGAACAAGTCATGATACAACAATAATCACTAAGCATAAGGTCAAAACAACACCTAGCATAACATGCTAAAGTCTAAGTCACAGTTGATGCTACACTCAACAGGGAGGAAGAGTGCTTCGTTTGAAACCCCAAGAGCAAGGTATGAAGAGCACATCAGCAAGATTTCCCTCAGTAGAAACCAAGGTTATCGAACCAGAAGGAGGAAGGAAACGTCACACAGTTGTTGGAAGCAACGTGGAGACCTGCACAACACAAATTCAAGACTCTATCCCAACGAATCAGTGAGGTTGTCAAGCTCACCGGTTTGCTGTAACAAAGGATTAAACGTATGGTGTGGAAGGTAATGGTTTGCATCAAGTAAACAATTAACAGTGGAAGATGTATCAATGGTAAAGATTGTACCGGGGTCCATAGTTCACTAGAGGTGCTCTCCTTAGATAAACAACATGGCATGAAGGGTAAACAAATTACAGCGGGGCAATTGACAGGAACCGAGCAAGGCATAACAATGCAATTACTAGCTAGAAAGACCCTATGAAGTTGATTGGGCAATACAACAATATACATAGACCGTAATCCAACTGCATCTATGACTAGAAGTCCACCTTCAGGTTATCATCCGAACCGCCTCTAGTATTAAGTTGCAAGCAACAGACAAGTGCTTTAAGCAAAGTGTGTAATGTAAATAATCCACATGTCCATGAACAAGGGGTCGTTGTTTTCTCCCTAGTAGCAACAACACATCTACAACCGAAGAGATTTCTGTCACTTCCCTTGGAAACTAGAGGCATGAACCCACTATCGAGCATAAATACTCCCTCTTGGAGTCACTGGCAACTTCTTGGCCAAGATAACCACTAGCAACGGAGAGCATGCAAGATCACAAACAACACAGACATGATAGAATCATAAAGATAGAACCATTAATCAAACCAACATAATAATCTCAATATCCATCGGATCCCCGCAAACACAACATGCATTATTACAAATAGATTAGATCTTGATCATGAACGGAGCTCAGAAGATCTATACATGAAATCACAAAGGAGGATATACAACCATCTAGCTACTACATGGACCCATAGTCCAAGGTGGAACTACTCACGAATCATACCGGAGAGAAGGCCTCTAGGATGATCTCCCCTCCGATAGTATGCCGGGAAGACTTCAGATCCCCTCGACCTAGGGACGATGGTGGCGGCGGCTACAGACGGTTTCGTGGATTTCTGATCGGGGTCCGAGAGTTTATGTATCGGGGGCTTCTTATAGGCGAAGGGGGAGTCCGGGAGGCGACCAGGGTCGCCAAACCCTACCCAGGCGCGGGTCCACCTGACCCCGCGCCTGGGGTCGGTCTGGCCCCCCTGGCCAGCCCCTCCGGCTCTCCTCTGGAATTCTTGTTCTCCACAGAAAGTTATTGACTTTGGCGTTCGCGCCGTCCAATTTCGAGAATATTTCTTTACTAACTTTTCTGAAACCAAAAACAGCAGAAAACAGGCATCTGGCACTGTTGCAACTTGTTAATAGGTTAGTACCAGAAAACATGTAAAAAGCACCTCAAAGTGTGGACAAGTAAAGCAAAGTAGATACTAAACAAGCATGGAGCATCAAAAATTATAGATACGTTTCCAACGTATCAACAGTCAAAGCAAACTCCTCTTGCACTTTCAAGCAAGAACTTTCTACTCGTTTCCAACACCAATCAACTTATTTGAAACAACATAGCGAGAACGGGGTCCACACTACTTTAGTAAAGTAAACTAAACAAACTAAGAAAAGCAAATGAAAATTAAGACGCTCCAAGAACAACACAACAGTGCATGAAACAATAAAAACGGAGTGTCTAGAAAGACCTGAGCTTTTTATTGATGAAGAAGGGGATGCCTTGGGCATCCCCAAGCTTTGATGCTTGTACCTCTTGGATATTTCTTGAGGTGGCATCCCTAAGCTTGAGCTTTTGTCCATTCTTCATCTCATTACATCATTCTCTCTCTACACCTGAAATTTTCCCTTCATACAAAACTTCACACAATCTTCATTAGCAACATTAGTGTATTCAAATGATAATAGACCCTTGGATTTAGCTTTAGAACAGAAAAACTTTTCACTAAAAAAACAATATACTATCGCAAATCCTTCAAAAATCTCAATATCCCAAAAAGAACCCAAAAAGGAATCAATAAGAAGCAAATGCAAATAATGGCAGAAATCTGTCAAAGCAGAACAGCAAGTAGAAACCGATTTTTTCAAAGACCATTTGTTATTCAAATCAAAACGTGTTGAACTAACGAAAGTTAGCTAACATACTGGGGGATTTATTAGTAAATTTTCAGCTCAATCCAACTTATAGAGACTCCTCATGAATTTTTATGGTGGAGGACATAAATCTGTTTCGGGACAGCAACTACCCAAATCTTACTTCCCTCTCATTAGAGGTTATTTTTGGCACAAAAAGCAAATAAAAAGGATAAGGAGAGATCATTCCTGAAGTAATGATTTCCAAGACTCAAGAAAACTCTTGGGTTATCTCTCCCAACAAGTACTTTTTTAACGCCTTTAAGTTAGCCACAAGAAGCAAGAAATCAAGTATTTTCAAATGAAGAATTAAGATCAGTACTTGCAAAGTCTTCAACTATGAAAGGTATCTCATACAAATGAGTTTTGGAGGATCCCTTCTCATCTCTCTTTGGTTCACTACTTTCATCAAAAGGATTTTCAGGAACAATCCAATCAAAATTCTTTTCAAAGGCTTCATGCATTCCAACAAGCTTAAAGGGTATGTGTATCCTAATTTCCTCTCTAAGTTTGGTTTTATATAGATTACCCACAACATCTACACATGAGCCTAGCATATTAAAACTCTCAAAGACCTTTTTGGCTTCCTTAGCAACATCATGGAACTCTTTTAGTAAAGTTTCAAGGATAAATTCTCTCTTTTCAGCGTTCTTTTCTTATTTTAGTTTTTGGAACAAAATTTGCATCATGGGGTTAAGGCTAACAAACCTAGCCTCCAACATATGAACTAAAGAAGCTGCAACAATTTCATAATTAGGATCAAGTTCTGCTATAGATCTATCCTCAATGTCCTCATGCTTGCTAACATGATTAAATAATTATTTAATATTATCTTTCCCAATTATGGAGCCACTACCTATTGAAAGGTCCTTCAGGGTGAACTTGGGGAACAACATGGTGAGCTAGAGCAAGGTGACAACTAGAGTAGGAACTAACTTTTTTGTGTTTTTGATAAGAGAAAGAAACCAAAATAAACTAATTTTCTTTGAGTTCTTGATAAAAAGAGGCAAACAAAACTAAGCAAAATAAACTAAGCAAATCAAAAGCAAAGTAAAGAGAAAGGTTGAGAAGGACTTCCCTTGTGAAGACGTCCTTAGCCTCCCCGACAACGGCGCCAGAAAAGTCTTGATGGCGCTGCGTCAACGTGGAGCGCTTCGTTGGGAAACCCCAAGATCAAGGTATGATGCAGCACAACAACAAGTTTTACCTCAGTAAGAAACCGAGGTCATCGAACCAGTAGGAGGAAGGAAACGTCTCAAAGGTGTTGCAAGCAATGTGGAAACCTGCAGAACACAAACTCAAGTCTTTGCCCCAACTAACAGTGAGGTTGCCAATCTCACCGGTTGCTGTAACAAAGGATTAACTGTATGGTGTGGAAGGTGAAAGTGGTTTGCAGCAAGGCAATTGACAGGACTGAGCAAGGCATAACAATGCAATACTAGACATAAAGATCCTATGAGATTCGATTGGGAAATACAACAATATACATAGACCGCCATCCAACTGCATCTATGACTAGAAGTCCACCTTTGGGTTATCATCCAAAACCCCTCCAGTATTAAGTTGCAAGCAACAGACAACTGCTTTAAGCAAAGTGTGTAAGGTAAACAATCCACTTGTTGCATGAACAAGAGACCGTTGTTTTCTCCCTAGTGGCAACAACACATCTACAACCTTAGAGATTTTTGTCACTTCCCTTTATTAAATAGAGGAATGAACCCACTATCGAGCATAAATACCCCCTCTTGGAGTCACTAGCAAATACTTGGCCAATATAGCTACTAACAACGGAGAGCATGCAAGATCACAAACAACACAGACATGATAGAGTCAATAAGACCAAACCATTAATCATTCTGACATAGTAATCTCAATATCCATCGGATCCCCGCAAACACAACATGCATGATTACAAATAGATAAGATCTTGATCATGAACGGAGCTCACAAGATCTAGACATGAAAACACAAGGAGGAGATACAACCATCTAGCTACTACATGGACCCGTAGTCCAAGGTGGAACTACTCACGCTTCATGCCGGAGGCTGGCATGATGAAGAAGGCCTCTGGGATGATCTCCCCTCCGGCAATGTGTCAGGAAGAGCTTCAGATCCCCCGATCTAGGGACAATGGTGGCGGCGGATACAGATGGTTTCATGGAATATTGATCGGGTGCTTAGGGTTTAGGCATGGGGGGCTTATTATAGGCTAAGAGGCGATGTTGGGAGGCGGCCAGGGTCCCACACCCTACCCAGGCGTGGCCTAGGGTGGGCCCGCGCCTGGGGGGTGCGGCCGCCCTGTGGCGCCCCTCCGTCTCTACTCTGGACTCCGTGTTCTCCTCGGTGAAATATTGACTTTGGCTTTTGTCCCGTCCAATTCCGAGAATATTTCCTAAATAGATTTTCTGGAACCAAAAATAGCAGAAAACAGGCAACTGGCATTGTGGCAACATGTTAATAGGTCAGTACCTGAAAACATATAAAAAGCACCTCAAAGTGTGGACAAAGCAAAACAAAGTAGATACTAAACAAGCATGGAACATCAAAAATATTATAGATACGTTTCTAACGTATCAATAGGATGCATCCTAATAAGTATTCTTATATAAGAAATAGTAGTATTATCGAACCAACTAGAATAACACATATATAAATACAAATATATTAGTTATTACAAAAATTTAAAGGTCAATGCAAATCAATATACATCTTAACAACATTTTTATCCATACTTAGATAATTCATTCTACCAAGAGATTGAGAATTCAATTATATATGATCAACTATGTGGGTTAGTTTAGTCCTAACCAAAAATATCTGTTGGAGGATGGTGATGCACTTCTGAAAGAGCATGTGGCCCCCCATGTGTGGTTTTGGTAATTAATGACAATCTCTATGAACTAATGTTTGTATCAAGTTACACTTGTAGGAATTGTCCATGGGAATCGCTTGGAGTATGTGTTGGCTTCAAGGTAGAAGAAATGAAGAAGAAGAAAGTTAAGAAGATCAAGTGCTGATCAAGGATTCAAGGAATGATCTGGAGATTGGTCAAGTAGAAGTTGTGCCTATGGCAAGTGTGTCTTGAATAACAAGATGGTGTGATATCTCATGTGTACACTCAACAAGACACCAACATAATAAAAAAAAGAAATGAAGTGCAAGTTCAAGATGTGCCATCTAGAAGAGATCATATGCTTGAAGCTTGCCATCCTTATGGTGATCATGGATATATGAGGATATCTAAAAGTGTAATAGGTGCCCCTCCATGGGCAGCTCACAGCGATTAGCGTTTCTGGACCATCGGATGGGTCCTTGGGAGCATCTGAGTCGTCCATTTCGTGCTAGTCTAAGGCATGTAACAACGCTGATCTACCCGCCTGCGGCTACGCATGGGTCCTTCATTTGGTTGGTACGCATTGTCAGTGACCCAGGGTGGTTTTGGGGTGGGTCGTCTGTGGATGATGTGCTCCCGTGAGACAAAAGGACACACCCCAGGGGCCAATCCCCTCCATCGTCTCCTCCTCCCAATCCCCAATCCCTACACCAGCCACCGCCACCTACTGCTCTCACGATTTCTCTCCCTTCACCCCCAACAGCGGCGGCCCAAGCTCCACAAACTACCCCATCCCGGTGTCGCATCGTCGTCTCGCGCCATGCCACACCACAGGAGGAACGGCTTGTGGCCAGTGGAGCAGCACAGCCCGCTGCTTGCGCCGCTGTACGTCCTGAAGTCATCGGGAGAAGCCCCTCCAATAGTTGCCCTCCTTTATCTCGTCGGACGCATGTGCATGAGTCCTCTCATCTCCGACGAGCTCCGCCTCCTCCACCCCCAGCGAGCAGAGAAAACCCTAGCACCTCCACCGTAATCCTGGCGTTGTTCTGCACCCTGAGAAGTACGGTTGGTGGCTGGCAAGAGCATCCAAACCACAAGGGCGCGACGTACAGGTTGCCGCTGCAAAGACATAGACGAGGTGAGCCCATCTCCCCATGTGCATCCTATTGGTTATACGATTCCATTGTGCTATCCCCTTTGTGGTGTATGTTTTTATCCGTCAATGGTTAACTTTTCTATGTTCCATGGTTGTTCTTGCTGGACGAGGAGTGATTACAAGGTGGTCAGGTGGATATGGTGAATGGCATGATGCAATCATTATTTATCTATTTGTTTGTCCCATAAAAATTATGCTTAATCCCACCTCCTGTTTGTTGGCCGGATAATTGTGAATTTTGTCTCCTAACTATATGCCACAATTGCAGGTTATTTTCTATATGCAGGATGAAAAATTTCTGTGGTTGATGGCTCTCTTTAAAAGAAAGATAATCTAGATGTTGAGCTCCTTTTTTTAGTTGAGAATCTCATATATTTATGTTAGCATTTTGTTTTAGAATTTTATGTTTTTATATTCTTGTGTTAAAGCTTATAAGAAACTTTTGTTCTGTAATGGATATTACAAGAGTCGCCGGTGGTGGAGACGGCAGCGAGCTGAGCAGCTCTGCCTCTATCTCCGGGAGCAGCGCCGGGCCGATGGGGCCAAAGGAGTTGGCGGGACATGGTCGGAGGAGCTCCACATCCTGAGGCCCTACCCACATATGTCATCATCCACATCCCGGACACTGTCACTGTGGCCAGCGTGATCGACGCATGAAGGCAACGTGATAAGTCAACTACACGATCTCAGATTCTCTCTCTTAAAGTCGATGCCAAAGCCCAGGTCCCCCCTCACGGCACGGTTATATGAGGCAGCTTTTATAGCTGCAGGTTGAAGGAGAAGACACATGTTCATGTACACATCTGCCTAGATTCCTCCATCCACGGTATGCATCCGTCAAATGACCCTGGTTAATTTCTGCTCTCTTTTCATTTGTTCTACACCCCCTGCTTGAAGGGAATTGGAAAAATAGGCCATGTGAGACCAACGTGGAAGAATCTCATCCCAGTTGTGAGGCATTTGTTCAGGTTAGGATATGTAGCTGATGGTTCCATAATCTGTTTTAGTTTTTTCTAAACGCTCATGTATTTGCAACTAACAATTGTGGTTTATTTAAAGATATATATTCCAGTGTTTCTTCTTGCGCATGTTACTTTGGTTTTTTTAGATGTATATTCATTAATTTTGGTCTATTGAATTATATTACTATCTGCTCGATGTGATGCCAGTGCGTCTACTCTGGAGGCGAAAAGGAGTTAATCGGTAGGATGCTGGGCAAGATCTACAGTCCCAAACCTATCTAGACATCTTATTTTTAGTCTCAGGCCAGTAAAGATTCAGTACTTTCTCCCACCTTAATATGTACATGTTACATAATTAAATAAGTTATTTGCTAAATTGGTGATTTCTGTTAATTGTTTGAGCTACACATCGGTTGAGCATGAGGCTCTTGATAATGGGTACAGATTGTTCTATACAAAAATAAATTTCTTACAAGATGGTCAAGTAGTCGGTTTATCTATTCGTAATTTTTTAATTAATGTACTGAAGGGGATTAAGATGTTTTTGATTCGCCGCACCTAAAAATTACAATGCAATAGGAAAAAGCTTATTTTTCTTGTTAAAACTGCATCTCCTAAAATTTTATTGAAAGTTATATAGGTCAACAACATTGCTATCTGAAATCTGTTGTTATTTTGTTGGAACCTAGGGGGGTTTTAATTAGATGTTTTATCTCTGGTGGTTTTTCTTTCAGTGCCCTTTTATAGATCGGTCACATCCCAAAATTTTCCAAATTTTGAGATGTGAAAAATAAATAAACAAAAGAATTAAATGTTGAAATTTAGGGTAAAAAGAAACTTTTTGTTTCTAAATGGAAACATCAAAACCAATCTTGAACAAAACTTGAATAAAATGGAATTCAATAACTTTCAACCAAGTGGAATGCATTCATCAATGAATGAATCTTGAAATTTAAACACTTCGAAAAGTTAAACCAACACCCTAAAACCCTAATGGAAGAAAATCATTTCCAAGATCTCTCCAAGACTATGGATTTGATCCAAATAAATATTTAGCAACAAACATTTATAAATGATCAAAAATGATAAACAAAAATATTATAAAACCATAGAAACTGATTTCATTTAATTTGGATCCATGGATAAAAACTTTTTGAATTTAATAAGTTAAAAGGAAAATAATTTCCAAGCTAATAAAGCTCCTATCTAAAAATCCATACCAAATTATGAGCAAAATAATCCTAAAAGGATTTAAAAGGATAAACAGATATTAAATAAAATTCTACAAATTGGAATCACCAATTTTGGATGTATAAATAAAAAGATATGGATTTTATAAGACAAGGAAAGAAATAAATAATTAAGGAATATTTAAAAGCCAAATTAAAACTTGGCCAAATTCATAAACAAATAGAATAAAAGTCTATTGAATAATAAAAAGGAGGAAAAGGATTATTTAAATAAAATCATAAGGATTAAACAATATCCAACTTTATTTAAATAAAGACAAATTGCCTAAACTAAATAATAAGAAAATTATTTAGAAGACAATTTAAATTTAAATTAAATCCATAAGCAAATGGAATAAAGATAATCCAAATAAAATAAAGGGATAAATAATATTCAAATAAAAGTATATGGGATTAAACCATATTCAAATTATATTTAAATAAAGACAAAATCCCTAATGTAAATAATTAATTAAATCATGAGTAAATGATAATTGATAATAGTCAAAGTGAATTAGAAGTTATCTAATTAACTTCAAAATAATTATTTGAACAACATTTATATGGGATTAAAACCATATTTGATTTTATTTAAATAAATACAGTTGCCATTTTAAATGAATATTAAATCATATTAAAAATAATTCAAAGTGAATTATTTAACACCCTAGTGAATAAATAAAACCTACTCAAAAGGTTTGGTAAAAAATTGGAATTTAAATAGAAGTTTGAAAATATATTTAAATCCTATTTAAATAAAGGCAAGCGTCTATTTTAAATAGATAATAAACCATAAATGAATAAAAGAATTATTCCAAAATGGTCTTTAAAATACAATAATAAAACAGTATAAAAACTTACTGAAAGTTGAGAAAAGTTTGAATTCAAATAAGGGTTTGAAATCATTTGAATAAATTCAAAATAGAAATCAGAAATAGAAAAAGAAAAAGAAACAGACCCAGCCCAGAAACCCCAGCCCATCATTCCCAACAGCCTGCCCACTCTCTCCTCCCCCGCGAAGCGTTTTCTCACTCGCGAAACGACCCGCACACTCGCTGACCTAACGACCCCACCGAACCCCCTTCCTAATTGCTGACGCCTAGACCCCACCATCGCCACCTTATCGTCGTCCCCGCGGAGACCACGCCCTGATTCCCTCTGGCCGTTTTTCTGCTGTTGAATGCCGGCGTGAATACGCATCAATGCCATGATAATTTCTCGCTGTGACCACTCCATCTTAATCGCCCAGTTCCCCTCTCTCTTTTCCCTCACTTGCCCCTCCCTCTCTGCCTCCAGGCCGTTCCAATTCGAGCCAAAACCACCACTGCCCCGACGAGCTTCCTCGGCCAATTCCGGCGATGTCGACCCTCCCCACTGCCTCTAGCCTCCACGAGAGTGTTCCCCGCATCTACCCATACCATCCACTTGCCCGTGCATGCCCTAGAGGCTCGGCAACTTCGACGAACAGAGCAACAACGTTGTCTGCCCCCTCTTCGACGAGCTAATCCGGTATACTCCGACCGCGCCTCCCCCTCTCTTTGATGCTTCTGTGTTCGCCTCTCCCGTACGCGTCTAACGCCGCTGTTTTCGTGTCCTAGCGCGCCTTGCAGCCTCGTCATCGACGACGCCAGAGCACGCCCATCGTCAGCAGCCACTCCGGCGAGAGATTGCCAACCCGACCGTGCGCCCCTGTCCTTGCGACGACCACCTCGAGCTTCAACACGTCGCGGCGAATCTGTTAAGCCTCTCCTCCCTCTCCTGTGCTTCCTATTTCGTCGGCAACGCCATAGCCAGAGCCGCGCGGTCGCTCATCGCCAGCTAGCCCGCCCATCTCTGGTCAAGCTTCTGTATGCCGTTCGATTTAGATCTGATGGACGCGATAGAATCACTTAACCGAAGTGGTACGAAGCAATCTGTGTCATGCGATTTACTTTATATCTAAAGATCCACAGCTCTTGATCCACGTGAACCGGTACCAGCGAATAAGAATCAGCCACGTGGCCCAGACTCTATTTTAAAAACCAGATTTGTTCTATTAGAGATTTGATTTTGTAAAATTCATAATTTTTAATCCACACGTCCAAAATTTTCAAATTTTATATCATTGGAATCAGGAAAAAGAAACCTTTCAACCATGCCCTTTGTTTAGTATTTTTCTTCTGGAAAATTGGTAGCTTTTGCAGAAACATGTGTATGCCTATTTTGGTTATAAAATTTATTCTAAAAATGTTTTTAGGGTAAAATCTTTTGTAAATGGATTGTTCTGAACCTACTGACCATAAAAACCAACTTGTATATTTAAAAGTATATTTTGTGATACTAGGGAATAAATCTTAGAATAAAAGCATTTCTAGTTAAATAAAGAATGTTGATTATGGTTTAAAAATGCTTTTTGAGTAAAACCTTTGGAAAATGATTTGATTTAAACTCTCTGACCCTAAACACCAAGTTTTGGGATTTAAAAATATATTTTATGAACCCTAGAAAAATTAGTAATTTGTTTAAAGGCATTTCTAGCAAAATAAGAAAATGTTGCTTTGATTTAAAAATGGATTTGGGTGAAACCTTTTGCAAATGGATTAGCCTTAAAGACTTTGACCTTAAAACACTATCAT
Organism: Avena sativa; assembly: GCA_916181665.1. NCBI lineage: Eukaryota > Viridiplantae > Streptophyta > Magnoliopsida > Poales > Poaceae > Avena > Avena sativa. The sequence goes on along the minus strand of OV702283.1, from coordinate 404,897,422 downwards.
TTGTGTTCAAAAATATATTTGGCAAATACTAGAAATTATTACTTTGATTTAAATCATTTCTAGCAAAACAAAAATGATTTAAATGGTCATTCTCACTAACTTAAATTCTAAATGGTTTTACCACTTTTATAAATGATCAATATGTGTTTAAATTTTTTATAGCCTATTGGAAACCACTTTTCCAAAAACAATATTTTGCATGCTTGGATGCATTGTTTTGTTTTCTTTATTTTATGTGGTGAATTGTTTGAATGCTAGATTGAATTTGTGCCTTGATTGAATTGTAGTGAAACTTGAAGAGTGTGACAATTGCAAGATCAAGGAGTGAATCTATATTCTATACTAAAAAGGCAAGTGGTGCTTCATACTTTTGTCCCATTATTTTCACTATGCATTAGTGATATTTTGAGTAGGACTTGCATGGAAATTTTCTAAGTATAAGCTATGCCATGGGAAATCCTATATGATGTCTTAGTAGAATTATCCTATGTTAGGAAACTTGACATGTTATCATGCTTAGCTTAGCTAATAAAAACAAGGGTGGATTATATTCATGCTATGAAATATTTCTAAGTCAATGACTTGTGTTTTGTTTAATAAAACAACTATGTGAATGAATCACCTGGGTGGAATGGTGTGAATGGGTTATGTTGAGTGGTTACACAGGGGCCCATATTTATGGACTACCCTAGTGTATCTCACTTGTGGAAAGCCACCCAGGAAAAAAGAGATTTGATATGTCAAATGTTGAGAAGCTTCAAGTGCAGCCACATGGCAATATTGGCTCTGCCTGGATCATATAGGTTGCAATAACTTAGCCAGATGTACAGTTGGTGGTAGGGGGTGATAGGTTTGGAGCGCGTCCATTTTGGTCTAAGGGAAGGCTTCTGAAAGATCTTGTCTCGATGCATGTCGAGTCTTGTGGAGAAAGTGCACCACCTCTCGAGAGAGTAAAATCTAAGTACTTAGCCGTGTCCTCGGCAATGGACAATTTGAGCATCAAGACATGGAAGCTATCAAGGATCTCCTCATCCCAATTTCTAAGTTAAAAACTTGTGGTTGAACAATGGTAAAGGTTAACCAATATTCATTGGTTGTTCCTTGGGTGATTTGACAAACAAAAACTTAGTATTTTCAAATGATAAGGAAAATATATTTTGAGCAAAGCAAGCCTAAGATCCACTTAGCCAAATGCATATAGAAGATAGATACCACTATTCTACCATAGTATCACTTGCCAATACAATTCAAATGTATTTACCCTTGTGTCTGTAACTTATTATGTTGCATGTTTGTTTGATGTTAGAGAAGTGTGTTGAATAGGATTACAAGTCTACAACCAACATGATTGCCTGTGGCACTTTGAAGATGAAGTAATCCATGCTATATAGTTATTTTTGCTGCATTGTAATGAGATAGCCAAATGAGCTATGTAAGATGTAATGAATTATTTTATTCCTGGTTATAAAGTTGTACTATGACCTTTGTTTCTTGATATTACATCTTAAACTGTAGATGCTAGCTATTGATCCAGGGACTTGCATTGTAAACATAGGGATCTCTACCTTGTAAGGTTGGGACCTCTATAGATGGTATCAAAGCACTGTGTTGCCTGTAGGATTGTAACCCTAGGATTGGACAAAAACCCTTAGAAAAATAGGAGTTGTATTTGCTCCAAAGTTATTTACAAACAATCTTGTAAACTCTTTCCTCAACCTTTTTGTTTTGATTCTACATCTCTCCCTTTTCAAACTTGATGGACAAGGACTTCATCATGAGCAAGGAATTCAACATCACCAATGACTTCGACTTTAGTTTTACCAAGGACTTCAACTTGGACATCACTAAGGACTACAAGTGAGACAAGAATGTTACTCAAGACTTGAAGACTAAGGAAACACAACCTAGAAGGAACCATCATCACCTTTGAGTTTTGTGACCAAGATGCAAGAATTTTTCCAAGGAAACCATGATCTCATTCAATAAGAAACAACTAAGAAGAAATGGAATGATCTCAGGTGAACCATATAGTTGGACCACCATATTAGTGTTTAGTTTAGATTGATCACACCAACTTATGTGGTGTAGCAAAAATATTTTGTTGCCTAAAAATATGCTTGAATCTTGTTGTTTGAGTGGAATGTTTGATTGTGATTGCTTGCACATTGCTTGTGTGAATTGTTGTGTGTGAGTAGAATTCTTCTCTAGAAATCTTTTGCCTATTCTAATCCCAATCCAACCCAAACAGATGACTTCTCCAAGAGACTCCAACATCAAGAATGGTGACAACAACAACCAAGAGATGCACATGAGAGAACAACTTCTAGCAACCCAAGCCTAGTTGAATCAAGTGACAACTCAGTTTTTAGCCAACAACAATGAGTTAGACCCAACCATGTAAAAGTTTTTAGAAATCCAATCCCAATTGTTGCAAGGGATGACCAATCAAATGATCAACATGAGAAACAACCTTTCCTGAGGAGATTGTGACAACAATGATATCAAGGATGATATTATGGAAGGAACTCAAGCTTGCAATATTTGTGGAGACATGGAACACACTTATAAAGAGCACGTGGATCAATGCCCTAATTGTGAAGAGAAACATCCAACTAAACAATGCCCCACATCTCAAGTTACTTGTTTCCTATGTGAAGGAAATGATCATGTCCCTATCCAATGCCCCATCTATCCTATAGTTCAACAAATGAAACAAGATGGAATGCATCAAATGTTTGGAAACCTCCACAAGGGAACAACTTCTACCAAGAAGGATGAAGGCAAAGTCAGAACCATGCCTCATAAGGCCACATCCAAAGTGACCACAAAGTGTTGCTACTCCTGTGGAGAAGAAGGTCATATCTCTTGTAACTGCCCCAAGAAGAGAGAAAGATTTCCCACCTTTGAGGTGAGATATGAAGAACATGAACTAGAAGAACTTCTAGCTTTGGAGAGACCCAAAAAGAAGAAGAAATACAAAAGCCAAGTGCAATATTACAATTGCAAAGAGATGGGACACTATGCGAGTGAATGTCCAGAAAAGAAGAAGAACCAAGGAAACAAACAAGAGGCAATGATACCAAAGAATAAGAAGGATATTAGCCAATTGACGTGTTTCAAATGCAAAGAGCTGGGCCATTATGCAAGCAATTGTCCAGATAAGTTACATCAAGACCCCAAGTAAGCCTAGATGTAATCTAGTCAAAAATCTTTTTAAGGGTTGTAGTACCCTAGTTGTCTTGAAACCAACTTGTAACCTCTAGCCTTCCCAAATTTCAGGACGGGATTTATTTTAAGGGTGGTAGCCTGTCACATCCCAAAATTTTCCAAATCTTGAGATGTGAAAAATAAATAAACAAAAGAATTAAATGTTGAAATTTAGGGTAAAAAGAAACTTTTTGTTTCTAAATGGAAACATCAAAACCCATCTTGAACAAAACTTGAATAAAATGGAATTCAATAACTTTCAACCAAGTGGAATGAATTCATCAATGAATGAATCTTGAAATTTAAACACTTGGAAAAGTTAAACCAAAACCCTAAAACCCTAATGGAAGAAAATAATTTCCAAGATCTCTCTAAGACTATGGATTTGATCCAAATATGAATTTAGCAACAAACATTTATAAATGATCAAAAATGATAAAAAAAATATTATAAAACCATAGAAATTGATTTCATTTAATTTGGAGCCATGGATAAAAACTTTTGAATTTAATAAGTTAAAAGGAAAATAATTTCCAAGATAATAAAGCTCCTATCTAAAAATCCATACCAAATTATGAGCAAAATAATCCTAAAAGGATAAACAAATATTAAATAAAATTCTACAAATTGGAATCACCAATTTTGGATCTATAAATAAAAAGATATGTTTTTTATAAGACAAGGAAAGAAATAAATAATTAAGGAATATTTAAAAGCCAAATTGAAACTTGGCCAAATCCATAAACAAATAGAATGAAAGTCTATTGAATAATAAAAAGGAGGAAAAGGATTATTTAAATAAAATCATAAGGATTGAACAATATCGAACTTTATTTAAATAAAGACAAATTGCCTAAACTAAATAATAAGAAAATTATTTAGAAGGCAAATTAAATTTAAATTAAATCCATAAGAAAATGGAATAAAGATAATCCAAATAAAATAAAGGGATAAAGAATATTCAAATAAAAGTATATGGGATTAAACCATATTCAAATTATATTTAAATAAAGACGAAATCCCTAATGTAAATAATTAATTAAATCATGAGTAAATGATAATTGATAATAGTCAAAGTGAATTAGAAGTTATCTAATTAACTTATAAAGAATTATTTGAACAAGATTTATATGGGATAAAACCATATTTGATTTTATTTAAATAAAGACAGTGGCCATTTTAAATGAATATTAAATCATATTAAAAATAATTGAAAGTGAATTATTTAACACCCTAGTGAATAAATAAAACCTACTGAAATGGTTTGGTAAAAAATTGGAATTTAAATAGAAGTTTGAAAATATATTTAAATCCTATTTAAATAAAGGCAAGTGTCTATTTTAAATAGATAATAAACCATAAACGAATAAAAGAATTATTCCAAAATGGTCTTTAAAATACAATAATAAAACAGTATAAAAACTTACTGAAAGTTGAGAAAAGTTTGAATTCAAATAAGGGTTTGAAATCATTTGAATAAATTCAAAACAGAAATCAGAAATAGAAAAAGAAACAGAAAAAATGAAACAGACCCAACCCAGAAACCCCAGCACATCAGGCCCAACAGCCAGCCCACTCTCTCCTCCTCTGCGAAGCGTTTTCTCACTCGCGAAACGACCCGCACACTCGCTGAACTGACGACCCCACCGAACCCCCTTCCTAACCACTGACGCCTAGACCCCACCATCGCCACCTCATCGTCGTCCCCGCGGAGACCACACCCTGATTCCCTCTGGCCGTTTTTCTGCTGTTGAATGCCGACGTGAATATGCATCAATGTCGCGATAATTTCTCGCCGTGACCACGACATCTTAATCGCCCAGTCCTCCTCTCTCTTTCCCCTCACTTGCCCCTCCCTCTCTGCCTCCAGGTTGTTCCAATTCGAGCCGAAACCACCACTGCCCCAACGACCTTCCTCGGCCAATTCCGGCGACATCGACCCTCCCCACTGCCTCTAGCCTCCACGAGAGTGTTCCCTAGTGTCCCCCGCATCTGCCCATACCATCCACTTGTCCGCGCATGCCCTAGAGGCTCGGCAACTTCGATGAACAGAGCATCGCCACTCTCTGCCCCCGCTCCAACGAGCTAATCCGGTATACTCCGACCGCGCCTCCCCCTCTCTTTGATGCTCCTGTGTTTGCCTCTCCCGTACGCGTCTAACGCTGCCGTTTTCGTGTCCTAGCGCGCCTTGTAGCCTCGTCATCGATGACGTCAGAGCACGCCCATCACCAGCAGCCACTTAGGCGAGAGATTGCCGACCTGACCGTGCGCCCCTGTCCCTGCGATGACCACCTCGAGCTTCAGCACGTCGCGGAGAATCTGGTAAGCCTCTCCTTCCTCTCCCGTGCTTCCTATTGCATCGACAACGCCAGAGCCAGAGCCGCGCCACCGCTCGTCGCCAGCTAGCGCCGCCCATCTCTGGTCAAGCTTCTATACACCGTTCGATTTAGATCTGGTGGACGCGATAGAATCACTTAACCGAAGGGGTACGAAGCAATCTATGTCATGCGATTTACTTTAGATCTAACGATCCACAGCGCTTGATCCATGCGAACCGGTACCAACGAATAAGAATCAGCCACATGGCCCAGACTCTGTTTTAAAACCAGATTTGTTCTATTAGAGATTTGATTTTGTAAAATTCATAACTTTTAATCCACACGTCCAAAATTTTCAAATTTTATATCATTGGAATCAGGAAAAATAAACCTTTGCAACCATGCCCTTTGTTTAGTATTTTGCTTCTGGAAAATTGGTAGATTTTGCAGAAACATGTGTATGCCTATTTTGGTTATAAAATTTATTCTAAAAATATTTTTAGGGTAAAATCTTTTGTAAATGGATTGTTTTGAACCTACTGACCATAAAAACCAACTTGTAGATTTAAAAGTATATTTTGTGATACTAGGGAATAAATCTTAGAATAAAAGCATTTCTAGTTAAATAAAAAATGTTGATTATGGTTTAAAAATGCTTTTTGAGTAAAACCTTTGGAAAATGATTTGATTTAAACTCCCTGACCCTAAACACCAAGTTTTGGGATTTAAAAATATATTTTATGAACCCTAGAAAAATTATTACTTTGTTTAAAGGCATTTCTAGCAAAATAAGAAAATGTTGCTTTGATTTAAAAATGGATTTGGGTGAAACCTTTTGAAAATGGATTAGCCTTAAACACTTTGACCTTAAAACACTAACATTTGTGTTCAAAAATATATTTGGCAAATACTAGAAATTATTACTTTGATTTAAATCATTTCTAGCAAAACAAAAATGATTTAAATGGCCATTTTCACTAACTTAAAGTCTAAATGGTTTTACCACTTTTATAAATGATCAATATGTGTTTAAAATGTTTATAGCCTATTGGAAACCACTTTTCCAATAAAACAATCTTTTGCATGCTTGCATGCATTGTTTTGTTTTCTTTATTTTATGTGGTGAATTGTTTGAATGCTAGATTGAATTTGTGCCTTGATTGAATTGTAGTGAAACTTGAAGAGTGTGACAATTGCAAGATCAAGGAGTGAATCTATATTCCCTACTAAAAAGGCAAGTGGTGCTTCATACTTTTGTCCCATTATTTTCACTATGCATTAGTGATATTTTGAGTAGGACTTGCATGGAAATTTTCTAAGTATAAGCTATGCCATGGGAAATCCTATATGATGTCTTAGTAGAATTATCCTATGTTAGGAAACTTGCCATGTTATCATGCTTAGCTTAGCTAATAGAAACAAGTGTGGATTATATTCATGCTATGAAATATTTCTAAGTCAGTGACTTGTGTTTTGTTTAATAAAACAACTATGTGAATGAATCACCTGGGTGGAATGGTGTGAATGGGTTATGTTGAGTGGTTACACAGGGCCCCATATTTATGGCCTACCCTAGTGTATCTCACTTGTGGAAAGCCACCTTGGAACAAAGAGATTTGAGATGTCAAATGTTGAGAAGCTTCAAGTGCAGCCACATGGCAATATGGGCTCTGCCTGGATCATATAGGTTGTAATAACTTAGCCAGATGGACAGTTGGTGGTAGGGGGTGATAGGTTTGGAGCGCGTCCATTTTGGTCTAAGGGAAGGCTTCTACAAGATCTTGTCTCGATGCATGTCGAGTCTTGTGGGGAAAGTGCACCACCTCTTGAGAGAGTAAAATCTAAGTACTTAGCCGTGTCCCCGGCAATGGACAATTTGAGAATCAAGACATGGAAGCTATCAAGAATCTCCTCATCCCAATTTCTAAGTTAAAAACTTGTGATTGAACAAGGGTAAAGGTTAACCAATATTCATTGGTTGTTCCCTGGGTGATTTGACAAACAAAAACTTAGTGTTTTCAAATGATAAGGAAAATCTATTTTGAGCAAAGCAAGCCTAAACTCCACTTAGCCAAATGCATATAGAAGATATATACCACTACTCTACCATAGTATCACTTGCCAATATAATTCAAATGTATTTACCCTTGTGGCTGTAACTTATTATGTTGCAGGTTTGTTTGATGTTAGAGAAGTGTGTTGAATAGGATTACAAGTCTACAACCAACATGATTGCCTGTGGCACTTTGAAGATGAAGGACTCCATGCTATATAGTTATTTCTGCTGCATTGTAATGAGATAGCCAAATGAGCTATGTAAGATGTAATGAATTATTTTATTCCTGGTTATAAAGTTGTACTATGACCTTTGTTTCTTGATATTACATCTTAAATTGTGGATGCTAGCTATTGATCCAGGGACTAGCATTGTAAATACAGGGATCTCTACCTTATCAGGTTGGGACCTCTACAAGATCCTGTGTGACTAACTCACTATCAATATTATTTGTGTTCTTTTAATGAGAATTGCCTAAGTTGTTCCTAATTTTAACGTTGAGTTTATCATCTATTTTCTACGGCTATGTTTTACTACTTTATGAGTTCTCTAGCCTACAACCATTCCTTGTGAGAACAAGGTACCTACATCCGTTAATTTATACAGTCCATTAATCCAATTGCTAAATGTATGTATTTTCAACACCTTTCTTCTATTAGCCACTCTGTATTTTAGATTATTTGTCATGTATATGTACTATCAGTAATGAAATTGGCAACTCCTTCCAAGTAAAGATAGTGTGAGGATTCGGTTTTTAGGTCCTGGATGAAAGTATTGATGTAGCTTCTGGATGCATAGCCTGAAACTCTTAACCTTTTGTAGGATATCTACCTGGAAGAAATTGACAAGATGCACACTAAAGGAGTTTAGCTCAAGAATTTGCTGGACCATTCAGATTATGAGTAATTGTAGCAATAGCAATAGAGAGGTGAAAACCCAAGATTTGTTCTACTGCACATGAAATTCAGTCTGTTTCATAATGGCACCATCTATAGTAGAGATGTCAAAGCAAGCACAGGTGTGCTGCGTTTTACTCTTCCAGTCAGTGATAGTTTCTGAATACCTTACATACTTGCAGAACAAGTGTGGAAGTTCCAATATAACAAGACTAGGTGCAACCCCAAAAGTAATACTTGCGTGATTTTTCCAGAACAGAAATCCAACTAGGCCCATGGAAAATCATTATGCGCATGAATGCACAATCTGAATTTACATCCGTTGATTACCCACTCAGGTAGAAACTTCTGACACCAAATTTACTATTTTATAGTTTTCATATTTATACTATTTTTGCCCCATGTAGTGACCTCAAATACAAAGAGACATCTCCAGTGTTGTTCAAGGGTACCGTGATTGTAATATATATGTATCTTCCAGATCGGTCCCTCTTGGCAATAAATTAGCTCCAAGAAAATGATCAAAGTAAGATTTATGTCTGCTGATCCTCAAATAATTTTGCCAGGAACATCCAACTTGTGGTGCGCATTATATCACGGGATAGAAAGGAGGTTGAGTGGTTGACACCAATTAATACGTACTTACTCTCACTTTTTATTTTCTATTTGAGGTTATATCTGAGCCATGGTAGGACAAAGGAAAAATATTTCTAAGATTGCTGAAATTATTTCTTTTGTCAACTAAATAGGTTCCACTGCGTGGAGATTAGTTGTTAGCATATTTTCGGTTATTGCTCCATGGTCTATGCCCACAGATTCATTTCTTTTGCCAACTAGATATGTTCCAATGTGCATAGATTAGTTGTTGGCATATTTTTAGTTATTGCTTTGTGGTCTGTGGCCACGAGTTTCATGAAATTGGAAGATGTTCTAGGTGTGTGTAATAAGCTTGTCTCCAGTCTTAGATTATCCTTCTAGATTGGTGAAAGGCATTAAGATATAAGTTCTTCTCTATTTTCAATAACATAATCTTGATATCTGTATAGGTAAAAGTATAGTCATGCATCGGACTATCCTCTGTTCTGTACACATGCATTTCCTCAGTTCCACTGGATGGAATTTGTTACGAGGAATGCATGCATAGATTACTTAAAGTAACATGAAATCAGCGTATAGTTGTCATATGATGGATCAGAAAACAACAGATCATGATGTTCCTAAATTTTAGGTAATTCCCAGTTTCAGGTACAGTTATAACTGCCGGTCATGCCATTTCTAAATTTTAGGTAAATACAACTGCAGGTAATTATTGTGAGTTGATGTGGATGGATAAACTCTGAACGGATGATGTGAACTCTTTGTAGAAACAAGTGCATCACTTACGTAGTGTATTCAGGTATCGGACCAGGTTAACTATAGTTAAGTCAATGCATAGTTTTTCCAGGTTCTAGAGCATATAGAGTAAGGAGGGTCTAGATTGGTTACTTTAACACTCCATGGTTCACAATTAGTGTATACAAGGCATACTTTCACGTAAGATTGATCGATGCTTGGCTACATATGCCATAAGATGTGATTCTCCTATCCGGAAATTTATAGTTCCCATTTTCTTCTATGGCCTGTCATCCAAATTGTGTGCTTTTTCCCACCCAGTGCCTTCTTGCCTTCAGTGTCCTAGCCTTTTTTATGCATTTAAATATACATTGTCGTGTCGTTATATTTTTCTGCCTAAAGTTGTTGTGTTTAATCTTAGATCATATTGTTATTGTTCTTTTGTAGACCCACCGTAAAAGTACTCGACAGGGGATTAATCCAAGTGGTATTTTCAGTCCCTTGCTCGATGGCGACCTTTTTTGTGCCAAGGTGAGACCACCATGTATGATCGAATCAATTCTTTGTGCACTCATGTCATCAACTTGATAATATGTAAGTCGAAACAGGTTTAATGGTTGTGAAGTAATGCTATGTTACAAATGAACTATGTTATGTTGGTGGTGCTTTGCACGATATAATTGTGCTTCGTTGATTTGAAAATTTGTAGTACAACATAATTGTACTGGAAGATATAGTGTTAGTTTCAACTCTCCCTATGTCCTTGCACCTCCGAAGTATTTTTTTTTTGCCACATGCCATCTACAGGCTGACTATGCCATTTAGGCATGAATTAATGTTTCCCATGATTGCTTTTTTTTACTACAATCAGTTGATCCATATCAGACATGGTTCCTGGGAATAATTTTTAGTTTCCATTGATTTTCTTGAATAAAGTTCACTACGCAAGTTATGCACGCAGTTCCGCTCTCCTTTTCCTATATTTTTACTTATTACCTATTATACAATGGTTGAAACAAATAGTTGTTGGTAATTTAGACTTGAAATCTTTTCTTGCGGGAATATCTAATTTTTAAGCGTGCCCTATAAGAAAGCATGGATGCATGTGATCTGTTCTATGTAATTTGGACCGACACTAGTTTAGTTTATTGGTTTAGCTCACAATAAGCCCTGCGTATTAGCTTTTGCTTTGGAAGTTTTGGTGTAGTAAAGTTCATGTTCTGTACTATGATTCTCTTCGAATTGTATCATGTGACCTACTCTGAGCATTTCTGTACTATGATTTTTTTGTCAACACTACTGCTACTTGTAATACTCTGAAATGATCTTCACAATTTGTGTGTTGCAGAGATGGCCGGGTAGGAGGAATTCGAGGTGCATATGTTCGACACCCTTGCACGGCGATATTGTACTGATATTGTAAGTGTAAAGTGCACCAGAAATGAGTTAGTACAAAAAAAATGTTTCCTCAAATGAGACCCGTTCACATTCTACTGATATTGTAAGTGTAAAGTGCAAGTGTTTTTGTCTCATGAAATTTTCTTTATGCAATTCTTCTCTGTCTTTACATTTATGATGATAAGGAACAACCAAGGGACAAAGATTGATGTTGCTACTACCTATTGATATTGATGTTTCTTTTGTTGTCAGACACAACTCAGGCTTAAGATATATATCTACCTTATCTAACATCGGCTAAACCACAAACCCTCTTCATAATCTCATTTGACAATCGTCTATCAAACTTCTATCAAACTTGAGCTTTCACATTATGGCCTATCATTTGGTAAATATGTTTCCTACTTATAATCCTCAAATTGGCTCAAAATAAACGGGATTGTGCACCAAGGCGCACCACTAAATGTAGTTCCTAAAAGAGAGGCTCTTCCATAGTGGAGTATGGGGGAGAAAATTCCAAGTCTTCACCAAGCTAGCGCAACCAAGAAAGGTGCTCCATCTTGAGGTATACAAGATCGTCATCATCAAGATCAAGTGGAATATGCGCAAGACAAAGGTATAATCTTGATAGGGTTTATTTCTTACCGGTATCCTGGTGTTAGTTGGAGAGACCGGTTTATAGGATAGATAACCGTACTATCAAGAGGGGATCTCGAGTGAGTAACATGATCATATCTTTTAGAGAGAGCTAAAACCTTTGCATACTTAGCATAATCTTTCGTGGTTGTTATTTATCTTATCCATGTGAGGTTCTAGAGCTTGTGGTAATATTTATAGCAGGCTCTAGTTCATCAAAAACGGATTTTCCTTTTATATCTTATTGCGTTTTTGATCTTGGAGGTTTTCCGGTTTCTCACCAAGGGAGGTATCTCACATTATAATATATAAAATATTCTTACTTGGTGGTATCCAATATTTTCACTTTTTGTTGGGTAGCTCCTGTCGTCCTGTTTCCAACAAAATTGGTTTTGGGTCAATCAGAGTTCCAAACTCTAGATATCGCTATTTGAAGTTTGCCTCTTATTTGGTTCTATCCTCCCTTGCTGGACTATGATGGTTCCCAGGCCAGGTATTGTCCGGAATCTCCTGTGTATATTGACAGACCGGAATCTCTGGAGTGAAAGTCTGGAGTCTCCGGTGTGCTCAGGTCCAGAGTTCCTGCCAAATCTCTGGAGGGAGCATCAAGACCAGGCCCAGGACATTCTGTATGCATGGGGGTCCGGAGATGGACCGGAGATAGACCAGAATCTCCGGTGTGAGATGAATGCAGACCGAAGTGTCCGGTGTGGAATTTCCCCAACGGGCAAAAACCGGTCGAAAGAGAGTGGGCCTATATAAGGGGCCCTTCTTCCCCAATGGTTCTATCCCGAGTTTTGCAAGTCTTCCCCTCCATTTTTGACCTTCTTGAGCTTGCTTCCCCTCAATCTCTCCTATGATTCTTGCATATACTTGAAGGATTTGAAAGAGGAGATCTAGATCTATAACCCCACTAATCAATCTCTCCTCTAAGTGAGGGGAACATATTGGGATCTTGATCTTGGAATCTTTTGTGGATTTCCTCCATTGTTCTTTCTCTCTTATTCCCCCATAAGCTTTTGTAGCATTGGTGGAATTTGGGAGAGGAGGACTTGAGCACTTCTTGTGTTTTTGCCATTGCATTTTTTGCATCGGTTTGAGTTCTCGGTGAGGATTCTATTGGGTGAAACGCGAGAAGCTTTTTACTCTTGGGTTCTTGGAACCCTAGACGGTTTAGTTGTTTTTCAGGTTTGTGGATTATTTGGCACCTCCAATTAAGTTGTGGAGTTTTCCCCAAGATTGTTTGTTGGGAGCCTCCAATTGAGTTGTGGATAAGTATCCTGATCTTGTGAAAGGTTCCAGATTACCACTGAAAAGTGCACCGATAGTGAAAGTATGGATCGATCCCGTTGGGTGATATTCACCGGAGATCAAGGGAGGTCTTTTGTGGCGTTGGTGGTTTGATACCACCCCCTCTCCAAACGAGACGTACTCCATGTTGGGAGTACTTCGGTAAAACACCGTTTTCTCCGCGTGCCTCGGTTATCTCTATATCCGAGCTCTTACTTATGCACCTTACTTTGTGATAGACTTCATGCTTGAAGTATATATCTTGCTATCATATAGTTGCTTGTCTTGCTTAGCATAAGTTGTTGGTGCACATAGGTGAACCCTAGTTTTTCTAGGTTTTGTGCTTTACAAAGTAAATGCTAGTTTAATTTCGCCTTTGTTGAGCCACTCTAGGAAAAGTTTTAAACCGCCTATTCACCCCCTTTAGGAAGCATCTGTATCCTTTCAACTTCTCTTAATCTCGTCGAGATATTTCTTCTTCTCAGTACACATTTTATTGCACACTTCTTCTCGCCAGGCGTTCAAATTATTAAGCACATATCGACATACGCATACCGACTCTCTCGCCTATGGCTTTGCTCCCGACCGACACCCACATTCCACCGCCTAGACCTAGAGTGGGTGAAGAGAAAAGTGTAATAGGTGGATAAAGCATGGCCGTGGAGGCCAACATGAACAAAAATGAAATGTGAACGCCTCGCCTATGGTGGGGCTCATCTGCTGGCGATACACACTTAACCATCCTCCCGGTGCGGATCAACTGTAGAGGTCGCGTAGAATCCACAACATAATACTATATGTCGCCCCTCCATCTACCCCAACATGACAGACTACCAGGCTTGTCGACCACCAACCACGACACCAAAATCCGCTGGCATTAAGTCTACCATAGTGCATCACTATCCATCGCCCTGATATGGCGCCGAGAAAGTTCATCCACAAGGTAAAACACTTTTGCAGATATTTTTGTCTTATGCCATCCAACAAAGTGTGGGATATGGGGTATTTTTATAGTGGGCCTCTGTTTGTACTTTCTCGGTCTCAAGCCAGATTGTCTAGGTCTTAATTGGCTAGACTGTCTGACATGGATTTAGATCTCGGAAGCACCACTAATGCTGAAGTCGAAAAAGGTTACTTGCCTTGTAATCTTATCCTTCCACCTACCACTTTGTGGCTATACTATAAATAGACCCCTACCCACCAGATATGAGAATAGAGATGATGATAAACTAGAGAGATTTTTTGCTCATTTCCCTCATGTGTGATGGACCCCCATGACCTCCTGTGGAGATGAATTTGTACATACTCTTTGCTCTTGTGGATTCTAGTATGCATATGCCAATTTTATAGCTCAAGGTTCTACCATAGCGTAAGCATCCGGTCTTCCATGTTGGAAGTTCTATTGGATCGGTGGACCGGCCATTAAGAGAAATCAATTTCAATTAGAGTAATTGTTGTCTTGTCTTCAACATTCGGAGGCTACTTCGCTGAGTGTTTGTTGCGGGGTTTGATTCAACATGTTTTTTTTGCTATTTATCTTCACTCGTCTCGTTTCTCCTCGCCTTCTATCTCATTTTCATTGTGTTCTTTGGTTCGAACCCCACATAGGTCAACTCGTGAACATCGGTCGAACCCGTTTCACATCACTATTTGGAGTACAAAATCCACTCTTGTGCAAATTTCAATGATTTGCTAATACTCGGTCGATTGGGAAAATTTCAATGAGTACGCTTGGAAACGGGCAAGCTTGTGTAAGATGTAGTATGTACGGACAAAATTCACATGAAAATATTAGAAATGTAATTAAAATGAAATTCTTTGTGGTTATTTGAGTAAAAGAAGTGACCCTCGAGCTCAAATGCAACTAACTAGACATACTTATACATGTAGCACCAAACAGAGGCTCGAGAATTTGCAGACCGCTGAGTGGCTCGGTTCATATGCTCATGCGACGTCATGCCTCCGCAGGGAGAGACCTGTCGTCCTCGTCGCGGATGGCGTTCACCATCCCGGCGACTTCCCTCATGGTCGGCGGCGCCTCGCCTGGCGCGGCGTCGATGCACCTCATGGCGACCTGCAGCAGCCGCACCATCCGCTGCTCGTTGACGGCGCCGTCGCGGGAGAGCAGCGCGCGGTCGAACACCTCGGCGGTCCACTCCTCCTGGATCACCGAGGTCACCCACCGCGCCAACTCCGAGCCGTCGCCCTGCGCCGCCGTGGCTTTCCCCGTGAGAAGCTCCAGCAGCAGCACGCCGAAGGCGCGCACGTCCGCGCGGAGGCCCGAGCTGCGGCTGCTGCCGCCGGTGTTGGCGCCAGCGACGAAGGGTGGCGCGATGACGCCGTACTCGCTGATGCAGGGCTCCATGCTGGTCGTGAAGAGGATGTTGGAGGACTTGAGGGTGCCGTGGGCGATGGCGACTTCTGCCACCGCCGCCACCGTCTCGACGGAGGAAGAGGTGGAGGAGGCGTATGAGCTCGCGCCGTCGCCTCGCATGGCCGAGTGCATGAAGGCCATGCCTTCAGCGACCTTGGTAGCAATGTGGAGGCGCGCCGGCCAGTCGAGGGGGGCTTGGCTGCTCTCGATGGATCCTGCAGATTAATCATCAGACATTGTTGATCATCTGGAAGAACTCTTAAAAGTTGTCATGTACGGTGTATTAGCGAAAATTCGCGTCCAAAATGTATATTAGCAATTTTTTCGTGAAGATTGCTAAAAACATGTGTATGAGGAACTCTCTTTGTTTTGTCTCGGTCTTTCAAAATTTTAGCAATTAGCTATGTGTACGATCTTCTCATGAACATATCATGAAAGAAGATTGCTGGCCAAGTCCATATGTTGAAGCGTAGGATGATCTTCTCTACTCACGGTCAAAAAGAGCTTGCATACTCAACTGAGGAACTCAGGAGTACTGGTTTCTATTTCTACTCCGTGTACTTGACAATTGATGGGTCAAATTATAACGAAAACTGCCTTCCTCGGTTATGGGCTGGACATGGCTTTACTGTGGAAATAAAGAGGCTGTCCAACCACAGCTCTAAATGGGCTGGGCATGGCCCAATTGGTGGAAACAAATTAGGCCCATTTGGCTATAAACCACGTATTTTTTGGGCTTCTGCCGCCGCCGCCGTCGAATTTGATGGCATGGCAGTATGGCACACTGCGCGCACCATCATGTTAGCCTCACATTCGATTTGGTAAATTTTGGAGACATCTAAGCGTAACGAAATTTGAATTTTCATCTATTAGACCATATATATACATCTATAGTGAGCCGGCATAAAATCTCTGAATTTTGTGTCGAACGCTCTAAGTAGTTCAAATCGATGTGGCCTGACGCAGATTGTTTTTGTTGTAACGAGATCGACGAGGCAAGAAGCATACCGTGGAGTAGCCTGTGGAGGCTGCCGCTGCTCTGGTACTCGTAGACCACCAGCTTCTCCTGCGCGGCGCAGTAGAAGGCGAGCGGCGGCAGGACGGCCGGGTGCCTGGCGCGCGCGACCCGCTCCATCCGCCTCCGGAACTCGTCGTCGGTCACCGTGGCGTCCTTGACCCGCTTCACCGCCAGCGCCGCCCCGCCGGGCACCACCACCTTGTAGGAGCTCCCGTACCGCCCGCGCCCCAGCAGCTCCGCGGGCGACTTGAGCAGGTCCTCGAACCGCAGGTCCTTGGCCGCCGCGGCCGCCGCCGTCGACGTGACCGAGCCCGTGCCCGACCGCCGCAGCACCACCAGCGACACCGACGGCGCACCCCTGGCCGCCGCCGTCGGGCTCCGCTCCGACGAGGCCGGCAGCGAGTAGGCCGACACCGACTTGCTCACCGTCGTCGTCATCGTCGTCGGGTCGCTGCTGCTGTCGAACGTGTCCTTGCCGCGGCGGCCCCTGCCCTTCTTGCCGAGCTTGTTCTTCCTTTTCCTGGTGCAGAGCTTGTACACGACGAAGCCCGCTATGACACAGCCTAGGAGGATGTACCCGAGGTACATGAGGATCTTCCGCGTCTTCTTTGATTTGCTCTCCCCGTCGTTGCCGGAGGTAGGCGGTGACGGTGGACACTCGGGGAAGAGAGGCTTGCCGCACATCCCGGCGGCGTTGTCCGCGAAGCTGGAGAGGTCGAAGGTCCCGATGTCCTTGGGGATCGGCCCGGTGAGGTTATTGCTGGACACGTTGAAGCTCAGAAAATTGGGGAGGTCGAAGTCCGGAATGGTGCCTTGGAAGTCGTTGTCGTTCGCCCAGAACCTCACCAGGCCGGGGATCTGACGGAGGCCGTCGGGGAGCTCGCCGGAGAAGCTGTTGCCGGAGACGTCGAGCACGAGGAGCTTCCTGGACTGGCCGAGGGAGCTCGGCAGGCTTCCCGAGAGCCGGTTGCGGTCGACGAAGAAGTGGGTGAGGCCCGCGCAGGCCGCGGGGAGGCCCCCAGTCAGCGCGTTGTTCTGCAGGTTTACCACGCGGAGCGCCGGCGCGGCGCAGAGCAGCGAGGCGTCGATGGTGCCGCTCAGGTTCTGGGACTGGAGGAAGATGGCCTTGATCTTCCCGGCGTTTCTGTCCTCGTTGTTGAAGCACACGACCTGCCTGCCCCAGTTGGAGGCGTTTCCGTTGCCCGTGGTGCCGGGGCACGGGTTGACCGACTCGTCCCAGCCGAGTGCCCGCGCCTTCGCGTGGCCAACGTCGCCGCCCCCGGCGAGCGTGGCCAGGAACTCGACGAGGGATTCCTTCACGTCGTCCGTCTCCTCGCCGCGCACCTCGTACGAGCAGCACAGGAGCACCGCCGCCACTAGGACGGCAGCAGCAGCCGCGGCAAGAGTCCTCCCCATGATCTGATCTGATGATCGGACACCAACTCACTGAAGACTGAACCCCGCCGGCCGGTGTGCCGAATGGAAGTAAACCCTACTGTCTGGACGTGTATTAAGATGGCGCGGGAGGAGGCCGGGATATGGCTGCAGCTTGCATGGCGCTGGCACGCACGAGCAGCTCACTTCCAAGTTCCAAGTAGACAAAGACGGCGAAGTTTTCAAAGGCCGGTGTGTGTTTGGCGCGTGTGCTGGGGCCAGGCAGCCTGGGACAAGGCGGAGGCGCCAGATGCCGGCCGGGAGTGCATCTCTCCATTCCCGTCTCCGGGCCGGCCGGGGCGACGGCACGAACAGGTCGTTTGGAACACGCCTGGTGTCTCGATCATGGATTCAGTGACAGACAGGGAAATCTCTCTCTGTTTGCTGAACAGAGCAGAGATCTGATTTGACGTCGTAACTAACTTGGGGCATGTGTCTTATGTCATTGTGTGGACTTTAAAAGACTTACTACTTGTGTCGTGGTTCGTGGAAAATGACTGTATTGGCTGAATATTTAGCACATTTGTTGATGTTTATGGCTAGCCCGGAACTATCGAACACAATCAGGGAGACTCAGAACGATATGAAATACTTTGAACGATTAGAGGCGGATGGGGTTTGTTCACTCACCACAACTCCTCTCTCGAAAGAGGCTTGTGTCCAACACACATGTGAGACCGCTGCTAGCCAGACAGCACAACGCCCAAAGGACAAACCAGTACAACCACGAGACCATAGCTGGGGCAAACAATACAACACAAACATGCCTAAAGAAAAAAGAATGAAGACAAAGACGAATCGACTAGGCTAAGATGATCCGCAATCATTGCGCGCTCCGACTTTGTCCTACCATGCTCCAAGCGTTGAGTACCAAGCAGCCCCTTCCCAAGGGAAGCATCGTCGGCACGGTATTTCTACCCGGACCAAGGTCATGGGGTTTCTCCCGACACTCCGAGTAAAGTGGAGGCAGAGGAATCCCTCGACGACCTTCAGGAAGGAGTGGCGCCACCCGTAGCCGGCACCGCGTCAGGGTCGGACACGCCGACAGCGATTTCTCCCGACCTCTGCCCACATAGAACCCGATACCTCGGAACACCACCATCTAGCTATGCCACCAAATAGCATGCGCCACCACGATCTTGCAATCATCTTCACCCGCCTCTTCGTGGATACTGACATGTGCCCCGATCAGCGAGGGCACACGACAGCGCCGGAGTGAGGGACAGTAGCCCCGCAACGCGCGGGAGGAACTTAACTCCACCATCGAGAGGCGGTCATCGACCGGACAGGTCAGCCGGGGCACACCAGGCCCAGGAGGGTCCGGCCGGGCCTAAACAGGCCCGTAAAGCCCTAGCCATCGCTGTTGCAATGGGAGGCTTCAGCGCCGCATCCTCCACTCTAGCTTGCCGCCATCGTCACCTACAGGGAACGCCATAGAGGAAGCACACCGGCCCGCCCATGTTGTTTGCCTGTTAACCGTTTCACGACTTCCAGCATCCCCATCTTCTCCAAAACCCAAGTCCATAACAATGGGCATTGACGAGTCGAACCCTCGTCACCGGCGGCGGCAAAGGATGGAGGGAGGTGGAGGGGCAGGGGTGGCCGGAGGGAGAGCCGGCGTCTTGTCGCCCTCGGGGGAGCAAGAGACGCGAGAGCATTTTTTCGAGAAGGCTACCACGTCAGCCAACTCGTCTTCGGGTCGAGTCCCACAACAACTACTCCCTCCAACCTATATTAATTGACTTGCATTTGTTTAAATTCAGATGTATCTAGACATGTTTTAGTGCTAGATACATCTGAATCCGACAAATTTGAATCAACTAATATAGGTTGGAGGAAGTAACAATTTTATGAAATGATGTGTTCACACTATGCACAACGGAGGTGAAATATTACAATGAAAATTCACAATATTCAAGGCGCGGAGGGTAAAGAAAACATCGTGTGGTGGGCATAGGGTATAGGGCTCCATTTGAATTTTGTATTCCCTCCTCATCAAAAGGGTGTCATAAATTTGTCTAAATTTGAATGAATATAAACACCTATTATGTAGATACATCTAAACTTTAATAAATCTAAGACATCTTTTTATGATGGAGGGAGTTGTTGCAAGAACACTTTCTTTTGGTGGATAAATATGTATGAATTCAAAGAACTTACAAAAGAAGTGCTGCCCAATCAAATATTTTTCGTCCATTCAATATGGCACTTTTGAAAAGAATAACAAAAAACACAACGAGCAGTAATTGTACGTTGAACTGTCCCCGTCTTCCTACTACTGACTTAGGGCATCTTTACCGGGCGATCCATCTGATCCGAGCGTGTCGAAACTTATTCGCGCGGAAGAGTGGGGCATGCGCGGCAGCCCAACGCGCCGACCCATTCAAACAAACACGTCTGGCTTGACCCATTCATGCATCTAATCTAGGACTCGGTTGCGTCGGTCCGAACATGCGCGAACAGCGCGGGTGTTTTGCCTGTTGGCGCCACTGGCCCACCCGTCAAACACCGCTTACCGGCGGTATTGATTCAGATGCGGTCAGCAGCACCGATTCAGATGCAACATGGCAGCGATTTAGAGGCGCTGCGCGGAAGGCTGACCGGCGGTAGCCTACGCCATCAATAGCGATGAGATGACACGCTGGCCCACTGGGCGTCACCTGCGTTTCTGCACCGGTATTGATTGCGAAGGAGCGGAAAGTTGTGCGTGTTCACGGGCGGCTGGGCTATTTACCCCTGCGCCCGTCGGTGCCTCCCTCCTCTCCTCTCGCCATCACAAACCCTAGCCGTCGCCACCACCAACAATGAAGACGACGTCGTGGATGAAGAAGGGGAGGAGCAAGCACGACCACGAGGCGTCTGGCTCTAGCAGCCAGCGCTCCCGACTGCCGGCCTTCCTCCGCGGCACATCCCTGTCGCATCCACCGCGGCCGGAGGATTTCCGGGGCCGTGTCGTGGTGGATCACCCACCACCGCAGGAGGGGGAGCGCCGCGAATGGCAGTACTTTCACATCACGGAGTGTGAGCACCGCTGGAGGGAGGTCCGGGGCATCAGGCACAACGACGTGTCCCTCCCCACCGGTTGACACCTCAACCGGGACCGTGTCCCGGTGCCGCCCTTGCCCAAGAAGGGCAAAGGGTTGGAGGAGGAAATCCGATGCCGGATTAGGAGCCTCCCGTCGGCCCAACGGTGGGAGGATGGCTACTAGTCCGAGGCGTACTGGGTCCAGTTCCTCGAGTAGAAGCACAAGGTGCGGCGCGCCACCCCATCTGTCGTGACCTGATGCCAGGGGAGGTCTACCCCGTCCTCGACATTGATTCAGACAAGGAGGGTGCCGTCGACCACTCCGACGCCGAGCTTAATAGCAAGGATGGCAACGCCAAGGAGGAGGACGAAGATGACATCGTCGTCAAGCAGGAGGCGGTGGATAACGTCGCCACGAACCTGCCCCCGGAGTACCGCGAGGTGCTGGTGCGGGGCTATGACGAGGATGCCTTTACCGAGCAGGACATTGTGGCCAGCGCACGGGAGGAGGAAGCCCAGTGGGTCGGCTTCGAGAAAGTCGTCCAGCTCATCGGCAAGGTGGCGCAAGCGAACGCCGAACTGCCTCCACCGCTGCCGCTGCTGGTATGGGTGCCTCCGATCGCGCCGGAGGTAGGGATGGAGCTGGCGCACCTCCCGCACGGTTGGGCGTCATGTTCTGGGCAGGTGATAAATCCACCTGCGCCCGCTCCCGCTCCGGCCCTGTCACCGCCCAACCTCTGGACGCCGCCGGAATACATGGATCTCGACCCGTAGATGAACGAGACGGCGCCGGCGTGCGAAGATTGGTAACAAGGGCTAAGAGTAGTTTAAATTCTATTTTTATATTTTGAATATAAATTAAGTATGAACTTTACCAATTTTTAGCGCGAACTGTTTGTGTTTAAATCTAGAAAAAAAAAAGTTGACTCGTTCAGGTCGAACAAATGGATCGCGCCGCTGGACGCGGTTGGCCGGACAGACCAGACCCCCTCCCCTAATTGATCATGATCCAACCCAAACGAACAAAAAATAACCGCTTGAATCGGCCGGATGTATCGGCGAAATGTCCTTACTGCTGGCTTTTTTTCTATCACAGGCTTTGCTGATTCGTTCCATGGATACTCTTGTTTGATTATGTTGTCACCATCAAAGTATGTGCCATTGTTCCCTTGTTCTTTTTTTTCCTGAGATATGGCTCATTTGTTCTTCTGTGTGTAGTAAAAAGATGCTGCTCACCAACTCCATGCCTGTTCAGCTTGACCAGCCGGCTCTTAACAAACTGGACGGCTTTGATGGGCCAAAACTTGGCTCGTGTTTTCATCACATATATTAGTAAGAAATTTCCAATTATACAGAAAGTGTATTTGGTTCCTCTAGTGCTTTCCTCCGTTTAAAAAAATTCATATACTATATTTATAACTTTGAAAAAATCTAAAATAAATTTTGGGTATAGTCAACACTATATCCTATAAGCATGAAAAACCGTAGCCTAAATTCATTTATAAAATAGGCTACACAAAACTACAAATCTGATAAAATTTAGAGAGGTAAAGCTACGTACACCCGGATCCATATTTTTATCGTTTTGTGCAGCTCATAATACAAGTCTAGATTCATGTGAAACCCTAGCATGAACACCCGTCAGATCCCATCTGTGTACCATAGCCATTTAGGTGTCCTTGTATCGGTCCTCCATTAATCAAGAACAGACAAATATGAGTAGGTTTTTTTCTCCGGAGATCTAAACTTGGATAAACCTTGTGTTCTCCTTATTTTTCTGTAAGCCAATAAAGTTTCCAGCATACGTTTTCTTACTGAAACCCCAAGTCCATAAACCATGGACATTGACATGATCACCCCACGTCAACAGTAACATTTTAATGTAAGATGAGATACATATGTCAGCGAGACATACCTTGCCAGCCAGTGGGACGAGTTTGACCAGTCGCCCACAATTGACAGCGCGTGCAATGGATGGCGCAATGGTGAATGCTTATGTTGGACAAGCACGATATTAAATAACGCTGCTCTTGTGTACCATCTACTACAGCATAAATATTTGCTAGTGTTATTCTGCCATGGCATAATGTGGCTGACGTGAAAAAATGGTGTCACGACTTGTGCCGCCACCAAAAAGTGCTGTAGACAGTGGTGTTTTTGTAGTGCAAGGTGAGGCCTCCCTTTTTTTATTTTTAATGTATTTGTTTAGTTTATTTACATAAAATGTTAGATGATTTAGATAGTGTAGATGATATGGATAGATGATTTAGATAGTGTAGATGATATGGATAGATTATTTAAATAGTGTAAATAATTTGGATAGTGTAGACGATTTAGGTAGTTTATTTAGATAAAAAAGTAGTTTTAGTTTGTGTAGTATTTGAATGTAGATAGATGATTTAGGTATATTTTTGTTTAGCTTGCTAGATGATTTAGATACATTATTGTGTACTTTATTAGATATTTACATTACTTATCTATGTTTTGCCGAGATGTTGATTTATTTCCGTGTTGATAAATTACGAGCACTTCAAAATGTCTTATTTATGTCAAAGGTCATGCTTTTACATATATGGATAAATATAATAATTAGTTTGCATTTTCTATTTGTTAGCTCTCTCATGCCTACCATGACAGAAGAGTCGCGTCATTATTGTGGCATTTATAGGAAGAAGACAAAGTTGGCCACGTGGGTAGCGACCATCAGTGTTGATTGCATCAATCGCCACCTTGGTGTTTGGAGGGACCAGGAGGTTGTGCACGCACCTACGATTGGGCGGTGATAGTGCACTAGGGTATAGAGTGAGGCTCAACTTCTCCCTGTATCGAGGCACCGCGTAGCAACGTGCTTGCCCAGTGACACATGGGTTGTAATGAAGGCCCAGGAGTTAGAGCACCGCCAGGCCGAGCAGCAGCTAGTGCTCAGGCGCCACCAGGAGAGGAAGGGGCTGGCGATTTTGGAGTCTCTCCTCTCGGATCCACTGTTAGGGATATACTTTCTGGGTATACCCACATGACTCGCTGACCAGGGTGGCCCAGTAAGGGTTAGATCTTTGCTCCATGGGTGGCCCAGTCAGGAAAAGAAGACGGAGTCACTTCCGGCTACGCCAAGACCCAGAAGACTTACATGTTGGAGATATGCCCAAAAGGCAATAATAAAGTAGTTATTATCATATATTTATGTTTATGATAAATGTTTACATCCCATGCTATAATTTTATTAACCGGAAACATTAATACTTGTGTGTTTTGTAAACATAAAAGAGTCCCTAGTAAGCCTCTTGTTAAACTAGCTTATTGATTAATAGATGATCATGGTTTCCTGATCATGTACATTGGATGTTATTAATAACAAGGGCATATCATTAGGAGAATGATGTGATGTACACACTCCTATAGTTAGCATAGCATAAGATCAAGTCATTTAGAATTTGTTTGCTACAAGCTTTCAAATACATAGTAACCTAATCCTTCGACCATGAGATCATATTAATCACCATCACCGAATGGATGCTTTGACGACATCAAACACCACTTGGTAACTAGGTGGTTATAAAGGTGGCATTAGGTATTCTAAAAGTATGGATTGAAGCGCATGGATCAAGAGTGGGATTTGTCCATCCATGTGACAGATAGATATACTCTGGGCCCTCTCGATGGAGTGGAATCCAATTGGCTTGCAAGCATGTGACTAGGTCACAAGGGATGTTACATCACAGTACGAGTAAAGAGTACTTATCGGTAATGAGGTTGAACTAGGTATAAGAGATACCAATGATCGAACCTCGGATAAGTAAAGTATTGCACGACAAAGGGAATCAGTATCATATGCAAATGGTTCATTCGATCACGAAGTCATCGTTGAAATATGTGGGAGCCATATGGATTTCTAGATCCCTCTATTGGTTATTGACCGGAGAGGTCTCGATCATGTCTGCATAGTTCACGAACCGTAGGGAGACACACTTAAGCAGTCAATGTTGTTTAAGTAGATATGGAATATGAGTTGGAGACGGAATGTTGTTCGGAGTCTCGGATTGGATCCAGGACATCAAGAGATCCCGAATGGTCCGGAGAATAAGATTCATATAAGGAAAGTGGTTTTTCGGGGTTCAAAAAAGTTTTGTTGTTTTGATCGAAAACTTCTAGAATATTCTAGAGGGACCACCAGTGGTTTCACCACCCCGGGAGGGGGTCACTTGTACAGTGGCATGACCTAGGGGCCAGCCGCAAAAAACCCTAAAGGGCCAATTCGGACAACACTAGTAAAAGGGTCAAACCCTAGTTTAAACAGCCAAATCCTAGTTTGAAAAGTCAAACTCTAGTTTTTTGTAAGAGGGAAGACTTGGTGGGAAACGTTCCAACTCTAGTCTTGGTGGCTGAGTTGGGGGGGGGGGCACGGCCTGGGCTGGGAACCCTTGGCCAACCGCCCCCACCTATATAAGGAGGGGTCGGGGTGCACCCCCCACACCCCTTGTCCCTTGGCGCCTAACCCTAGCCGCCGCCTCTCTTCTCTCTCGTCCACCGTCCTTCTCCAGCTTAGGCAAAGCCCTGCAGAAATCTATCCTCCTCCTCCACCACCACCACACCGTCATGTTGTTGGGATTCCGAGGAGATCTACTACCTCCGCTGCCATGCTGGAACAAGGTAGAGGAAGGTCTTCATCGACTACCATACGTGTGATCGACTGCGGAAACGCTACCAGAACGTGGCGCCAGAAGTATCTTCTACATGATCTTGAGATCGGCAAGTGATCGACTACATCAACCACGAGAATCTGATCTAATTAAATGCTTTGGATCTACGAGGGTTACTTCTCTACAAACTCATTGCACCGATCTTGTAGATTAGATATTGGCTTGTACATAGATTAGATCTTGGTTTTGTGTGTTCTTGCGGTATAATTTTTTGTTTTACATGCAATGAACCCTACAGTGGTATCAGATCCAAATCTATACGTAGATCTGTTGCACGAGTAGAAAACAATGGTTCTGTGGGCATTGATGATTTTGTTGTCGCTTGATTTTCATGTACTTTTCATCTTGCGGTATCGTGGGATGAAGCGACCTGGACTAACCTTACATGTCGTCGCACATGAGACTTGCTCCACGCTCAACGTGCAACTTGCATTGCACAAGTGGCTTTGCAGGTGTCTGTCTTTCCCACCATAGTTAATATTCAATTTACAATGGGACTTGACAACACTTGTATCAGCGTTGTGGTTCATGTTCGAAGGTAAGAATGGTTATTATTCGAAAGCCCAAGCCACGTAAAACATGCAAAGAAAATTAGAGGCGTCTAACTTGTTTTTGCAGGGCATGTGATGTGATGTGATATGGCCATGATGTGATTGTGATTATATTTGATATATTCAATGATCCTTATTGTAATATGGAAATCGGAAGGAGCCTGATGGTTGTCTTTAAATTCGTTAAGACATGCGTGTCCATTCATCATGTAATAGCTTTATTTCAAGTAGTTGTAATAGTTGTTGTTGGTGATGGACAACCATGAAGCGGCGCCATTGACCTTGACGCCATGCTGGTGATGATGGAGATCATGTTCGTGATTTGGAGATGGAGATCAAAGGCACAATAAGAAAGGTCATATCATATCACATACTATGAATTGCATGTGATGTTAATCCTTATTATTCATATTGTATTGCTTAGATCGCGACGGTAGCATTATAAGATGATTCCTCTCACTAAATATCAAGTAATAAAGTGTTCGTAGTAGGCACCGTTGCTAATACTCGTCGTTTAGAAGCATCACGTGATAATCGGGTGTGATAGATTCTATGTGTGCATACAATAGGTGCAAGCCATATTTGCACATGCGGATACTAAGGTTAACCTTGACGAGCCTAGCATGTACAGAACTGGTCTCGAACACGAAATACCAAAAGGTAAAGCATGAGTCATATGGATGATATGATGAACATGTTGATTGTTCGCCTTTGAAACTACATCATCTCTCGTGATGATCGGATTTGGTGTAGTGGATTTGGTTCATGTATTCACCAAAACGACTCGAGGGATATTGTTTTGAGTGGGCGTTTAACAGTAATATGATTAAAGTTGAACACTATTTATCATAAATTAAATCAAAGTGAATTTGCATAGTTGTTGTAGTCATTGGCATCCGTTCACCACCTTACGCTTAGTTTTAATTGAGATGATAGAACTATAGAATTCTAGATATTTACTTCGCAAACTTGTATCTTATTGTTTTGAGTGTCAATCTAAAGTTTAAGAGTCCTATTACAAACTTTCAGCAAACTCCGTTTACTCTGTGAAGTTTAATAATTAGTATTAAATCAATAGTAATAATTCTAGTGTTAGTATTTAAGTATCATGTTAGCCTCCATGATCCTTGATATTCAAAAGGTTGATTTAGTTTCAAGGTTATCTAGGAGCCGAAAGAAATGTTTTCAGAAACCATCATGTGTAGAAGATATTGCGATATCTGAAACAATGTTTTGGTTGCAACGTGATAGAGTATAATTTGGAAAAAATTATGTTCTCATATTTGATGAGAATTTGTGAAGGTTGGAGATGCTAAATGTCCAAATCCTCCAAAAGGTTTTAGAGAGCACCATTATACTCGTGATTCGCCGTTATAATCTATAGTAGCTTGATCATGAAAATTATCATGATGAAGATGAATAAAATATGCAGGTAAAATGTTTACTACACTAAAAGATTACTAAAGAATGGATTTAGAAAGAACGCCAAGCATTTGATGATGGTGATCTACTTCAAAGTGCAAGTCTAAAGATATTAGTATTTGACTATACACGCTTTGGACTATGTGTCATGTGTATGGCGCCAATGATGATGTTGATAGATTTAAAAAAAATAAAGGGAAATGCTAATAGAGAATCTCAGAAATATTTGGCAGAAAAGGAAAAAGGCTGGAATTGTCTAGCATATTTATATAGATGATATAAATGTTATGGATGTATTCTTTGCTTGTTAAACAATGTGGTTCTTAGGTATTGGATAACTAATTTGTTGGTGTGAATTTTCATACGGAACAACACAATTCATGAACTACAATGGCCTAAGTAACTATCAAGAGAATATGTGATGATGTTCATCGAAAACAAAATAAAGTGTTGTTATGTTTCTGTTGCCTGCCAAAACCCACCGGCGAGCAGCGACGGGCAACACGGAGAGCCGGGAGGCTCCCAGGACTGCTGGTGGGCCCTGGTCCCTCGGGCAACGGCCCGCAAAACTCCGGCACGCGTCCTGGCTGGTTCGAGGGCGTGCCACCTGACCTATACCTGATCAGGAAGGTGAAAGATTGCTTCGATTGGTTTCCTGCATGGCAAACAAACATACGTAAAATTCAAGCCGTGACCGGCTTTCAGGTTTCCCTGTGAATCGGCTCCTGGAGCCGATTAACCCATGGTTCTGCATTAGATCTATGATAACATGGGGTTTTGCTTCATCATTACAAGTTAAATCGATCTACGATAGTTTTAACGTTTTCACTACATAATTGGAACGTCCTACACGTAATTGAGCCTGGTAGATACAAAAGATAATAGAAAACCAATCCTAGAGAAGGCCTAAAAACCAACGTAACGTTAATTCCCGGAACAACTCCTCTTGGGTTGGTAAACCATATCTTCCATACTACTGGATCGTTCAACCCGTTTGCAAGGCCTGATCATGTAGATATCAAACTAAACCTTGGAGAACAAGGCACAACTATAACAGATCAAATCGACTTAAATAAAGATCAAGCAAAGTGCCACCCTTACACCCGGGAAAAGGTGCAAAGGCGGCGAGATAACTAGAGGCAGCATATCTAAACGATCATAGCAAAAAGCACCGATGCTAGCCTAAACAAATCTATGATAATAGTGTTACTCGCCATCAACAAGGCTTCAGTACGAGTAACACCAAATAATCGCATAAGTAGATACTGCCTAGATCGCAAGATGCGATCTAGGCAACATGGCACTTACCCGAGAAAAACCCTAGAAACAAGGGGTGGCGATGCGCCGAGATTGTGTTTGTTGTGAACGTGATTGTCCTCCTTTTCTCAATAACCTTAGGTACATATTTATAGTCCGGAGACTTTCTATCTTTGGAATAACTCTACAACTCTATCTCTTACCTAAATCGAAACGGAACCTATTACAATATAAGATACACGGGCAATTTAGCCCAAATCAACGCACGAGGCCGATTCAACAACATGCTGCATATATGTATCTTCTAAGCCCATCTTGATTGCGGCCCAACTCCTCCTTTGGCCAAAATATGGCGATAACACATGCCCCCCTGGTTTTGGCAATAATAATTCCAAAACCACTCTGTTGATGTTTTTCTTCTTCCCTTCTTTTGTATCGGGTTACGCGTCGCCAGAATGCGTTGCAGAACAGAATCGTCACGCCACCCCCTCATCATGATGCCCTGTCTTCTCCACTTCTCCGCAGTGCATGATTTGACAATTTCGGCAGCACATTCTGGGAAACCGCTATAGCATTGAACCGCTTCATACTATTCACCTTATTTATATTCATCTGAGCAGTTTGCAGCCCCATCTTCCTCCAGCAGCCAAAAAACCCTCTTCCTCCGCCATGGCCTCCTCTTCTTCATCTGGCCTGTCCTCCCAAGCCTCCAACTCAATGAGCGACCGGGAGCCGACGCCAGAGCATCCGCCGACGGCGGCGTACAACGCTCTCGCCCCACAATGGTGGGACGAGAGGGATTGGGATTTCGCCACCTGGTCGGAGGACGACGAGTCCTTGACCGATGGCGAGGAGGACCTGCAGTTCCTTGCCGATGGGGAACTGGAGGCGGACAGCACCGACGACGCCATGTCCTGGGACGGCGTCGACTCCTCCGACGAGGAGGAGGAAGCGGAGGAGGACACCTCCTCCGACGAGTACCAGCCGGTGAAGTACTTCCGCGCCGGGTCCAGCGAGGACACCGAAGACGACGACGAGGACGAGGAGGCCCCCGCTGGCATCTGGATCAGCAGCAGCGAAGACGAAGCCGGCAGCAGCGCTGATGACAGCGAACAAGACGACGACGAAGATAGCGGCGACGACCTCGGCCTCTAGATTAGGAATTAGTAGTAGTAGTAGTAGTAGTAGTAGTAGATTTCCTTTTGTAAGCAATCAGCTCCTTTTGTAAGCAATCGGCTCCACTGTAAATAATTGTCTTTTGAATGAACGAAGATTGCTTTTCCAACTCGAAGATTGCCGATAGTCACATAGGTCGATGTTCCAGAAGCCGATAGCAACGCATCGGCTTTTACCCTGCTGCGCTCATACAGTCAACCAAGTCACAGCCCAAAGAGCCGATGGTACAACATCGGCTTTCCCAAAAACGTTGACAAGGTCAAGTTCGGTCGCATACTTAGACAAATCTGAGCGGCCACTTTCCAGTTTCAAACGGTAACCTGCGACCCTCTTCAAAAAGGGCGACCCAGATCTCCAATCGCTCATCGACCAAATCGAGCTCACAGCGACAAGACCCCTCGATCCCCAATTGCACAGATCCATCTCCGCCAGCAAACTAGATGGCGGAATCGTCCAACACCAACCCAGAGGTCTCCGGTCTGAAGGTACGCCTACTCCCCGCAGTCTGAACGCGATGCTAGAATTAATGGCGAACACCTGAATTAATGCCTTATTCCATTATTAAATTTTCTAGGTTTCAGACATCCTGCTGCCACATCCTTCTCTCCCAAATTCTCTCTGCCTTGGCCCTCGTACAACATCTAGTCCTGCCCATCTGATTTCTTGCGAAGCAAACCGAATCCCCTTCGTAAGCCAAGACCTAGATTTAAACTCTTGGGCTGACTGCTTGCGAGCCTGGCCTAATCCTCCTGAACATTGGGTCACTTGGTTCAGCAGGGTAGCTAGAGCTTACCAATCCCAATGGGAAACCACGGGAATAGCCGATGCCTTGCATTTGTCATTGTCTCCTCTTGAGAAACATGAGAATCTTCTCAAAACCATCGGCTACTTCTGGTCTGACGCTCTGAATTGCTTCATGTTCGTTCATGGCCCTATGTCACCAACCCTGTTAGATGTGGTGATGATTACTGGTCTGGATGTTACATCACCCAGCCCTTCTGCTTTTAAACTAACCAAAGTCCCCTACAAACTGTCTTCCAAAATAGAATGCACGAACTGGGGCGCATATATTCAAAGCCACATGAAAACTAGAGGTCCTGTCACCGAGAAAGAACACACGGCTTTCCTCAACCTCTGGCTAGAACATTTCATATTCTGTGGCCCTTCCCTTGCTCCAACCAAGAATTATCTCTCCCTGGCCTATGAACTTGCTAAAGGCACTCAACTTGGCATCGGCAAACTGTTCCTTGGAGAGGTCTACCGATATCTCCAGTTGATGTCTGTCAAGCTGTTCTCTGGCATAGCAGTCAAAACAGGTGGTCCTTGGTGGTTCATCCAGCTATGGGCTCAGCTGTATTTTCAAAACCACATCCCAAACTTCCCCCTTTTAGCGAGTTGCACCTTTCCAGATGTCAAAGGAAGGCAGATCAGATGCACCAGTTATGGCCAAGCTTTGTATAGGCTGCCAGGTAGTAAACTATCCCCTCAGGAAGCTTCCAAGTGGTTCGGTATTTTCTTCCACGGCCTGGATAATCCTACCTTCTTCCCTTACATGGAAGAATCGGAACATTTTGAAAATCCCATCTCCTTCAGGCTAGACAGCTTTGCCGAGGACACCAGCACTCGGCAACTCTTTTCCAATTGATCCGTCCCTGTTTCCTTCCAGTTGGCATGAGTACATCCAACGGAATCATCAAGCCTGGGTATGAATTCTACCAGCCGGTCATAGTGGCTCGACAATTTGGCCTTGGACAAGTACCTCCCCATCTCTTTCTCCACCATCTTACGGAGAGCAGAGCCGACCTGCCTGATCCTCTCACCAGTCAAAGGTGTTACTCCTTCTTTGATGCTCTGACCATCCCAATTCCAAATGACCTCACCTTCGCCTCATCAACTGATGGCTTTGAAGACTGGTGGTTGATGTGGAAGACTCATGCCTTCAGGAGAGCTCTGGGACCGTTGCTGAAGCAGCTCGATGCTGACTATGACATCCCCATGGAACAGGTACCACTATTTTCTTGATGCAGCTCACAAATGACTCTTCTACTAACCCACTCTTTCTCTTTGCAGCAACAAGATGGCCCTGAACCTACGCACAGTGATGGCTCCCCCTTTGAGTTCTTTCCGCCAGCTCCTGTGGTTCTTTTCTGCAAAAACTCGCCACCTTTGAAAAGGGTCATGATGCAGAACCAGCCGATAACACCACAATCGGCTTCTAAGAAGCAAGTAACCTCAAGGTCAGCGGCCCCTCAAGTTCCAACTAAAACAAGAACGGTGGTGAAGAAGGTAGCTGCCAGGAAGACTTTGAGGCGCCGGAGCCCTTCTCCAGAAAGCTCGCATGTATGCTGATCCATGCCTTGGTTGATTTCTCTCATTCTTTCATTCTTGCAGACATGCTCGTGTCTAATAACTTTCCTTCTCTTGCAGGCTTCCGTCGAAGACACCTCGCACGAGGACACACAACCTGATCAAGGAGAATCGAGCCCAACAGACTCTGAGAGGACTGCCACACCAAACCAGCCAGATGTGCCACCATCGGCTCCCAGGAAAAGGCCAGTTCCTGAACCTGCTGCCCCCCCGAGCATCAGTCGAGGCGGGGCCAGTTGTGGGTCCCAAGAGAGCTCGCAAAGGACTGCAAGCTTCTTCGTCGAGCCAAGAGGTTTTGAAAATCATCACCCTTCATGCTCTTACCACTTAATTCCTTCTTATCTGCCGATTCATCATCATTTACATCGGCTAAACACCTTCAATGCAGACGACTGACGTTTCTAGTGGGAAGGCTGGGGCAGTGCCGATGCCTCTAGCCGAGCCGGATTCAGCAATCCCCGAAGGTGCAGATGAAACGGCTACCCCTTTGGCCAAGCCTCCAGCAACTACACACAAGCCGATTGCCTCGTCATCTGCAATCCCCTCGATCTTAGGAGAGGTATGTTAGCTTCTTTCGGCTAATTCTTCTCTGTTGGACGCATACTGACGCTTTTTCGGGCTGCCAGGGTTGTGATATTTCAGGCTTGTTGACGTTCGACCCTGAATCCATCGAACCAACTGCCTCTGTCGCCACCGATGAACCACAAGCCAGGGCTGTTCTACCTCAATTCCAGCGTCTTCGAGCCTTGCTGTCCTCCCCGATCGAAGAGTTGATCGAGGGTTCTGAGGAGGTGAAGAGCGTTCTTGCTGAAATAAAAGACCAACTCCCAGTAGCATTGCAGGTGAAGCTTTGGCCCGTTATAAATCTGTCTTTCTACGGGTCAAGGGTGAAGCTAGCTCGTGAAAGGATCAACCTGCGTCGTGCCCAACTTTCGCTGAAGGCCAACATTGCAGACAGATGTCAGCAGCTCAACGAGAAAAAGGCGTCTCTGGATGCCAAAACTGACACCTCCGTCAGTACCGCCGAGCTCGCATCCTTGAAAAGGGAGTTGGAAGATCTTGAAGAGAAAGTCCGGGCGACAAAACAGCTCATTCGCGACAAGGAAGAATCCATCACCCGATCCCAAGACGAAGCAGAAAACCTCAAGGCTCAACTGAAGACCGATCTGGCAGAAATACGTGCCCTGAACAAGCAGTTAGTGACGGGCAAGGACGAAGATGACGAAGCCGAGATCGCCGAGGTGGACCGTGTCCGTGCTGACGCCCTCCACGCCTTCGAGGCATTTCTTCAGTAGCTCGTTTATGTAAACTGGCACCTGCTTGTAACAGTTTGAACTTCTAGAGTCGATGACTGTGCATCGACTGTATATTTTGTTCATTGGCCGATTTCATGTATCGGCCCCCATATCTCACTGTCCATCATTCCACATGCTTGGGAAATATATATATTTTTGTTTTTTATTGTCCGATTTCATGTATCGGCCCCCATATTTCAGTGTCCATCATCCCACATGCTTGGGAAATATTTCTTGAGGTGTTGCCCGTTGACAGCCACTGGGAATTTTACGCCATCCAGTTCCTCAAGCATGTACGCGTTTCCCCTTAAAGCTTGATCGACCCTGTATGGCCCGTGCCAATTTGGAGACCATTTACCATATGCTGCATCCTTAGTTCCCAATGGCAATACAGCTTCCCATACCAGATCGCCAACGTGGAACTCCTTCGGTCTCACCTTCTTATTATATGCACGAGCTACCTTGGCCTTGTTCTCTTTGATTTTCTCAAGCGACCACAGCCTAAGCTCAGTCAGATCCTCAACACTGTCACTCATCAGGGCCGCATATTCTTCAGTCGTTAGATCGTTCTGAAAAGTGACACGTCTCGATCCAGCCGTAATTTCCCAGGGCAATACGGCTTCTTGTCCATAGACTAGATGGTATGGCGAGGTTTTTATCGCTCCATGACATGACATGCGGTAAGCCCATAAAGCCTCTGACAAAACCTCGTGCCAACGCCTAGGGTGCTCATCGATTTTCCTCTTGATCAGCTGGATAAGGCTCTGGTTGGACACTTCAGCTTTCCCATTTGCTTGAGCATAGTATGGAGATGATCGAATCAGCTTAATCCCTGTGTCCTCACAGAACTTTATGAACTCGTGAGAAGTGAAGACCGAACCTCCATCGGTCGTGATAGTCTGGGGAATCCCAAACCTATGAATGACGTGTTCTTTCACAAAATCGACAACATCCTTCGAGCTTACTGACTTCATAGGGACGGCTTCCACCCATTTAGTGAAATAATCCGTAATGGCCAAAATCCACATGTGGCCTTTGCTTGACGGAGGATTGATCTTGCTAATCATATCCATGCCCCAACCTCGGAATGGCCAAGGCTTGATGATGGGGTTCATCGCTGACGCGGGTACCATCTGAATTTTTCCAAATCTCTGACATGCTTGACACCCTTTGTAGTACTTAAAACAGTCCTCCAGCATGGTAGGCCAATAAAACCCTGATCGCCTGATCAACCACTTCATCTTGTGAGCCGATTGGTGAGTTCCACAGGCGCCTTCGTGTACCTCGTGTAGGAGCCGATTGGCCTCGGCTGTCCCCAGACATTTGAGAAATAACCCTTCCAGAGTCCTGTAAAACATGTCGTCCCCAATGAGCACATACTTCATGGCCTTGTACCTTATCCGTTTAGGTGCCCCCCGAGCCGAATCCTTCAAGTAATTGAAGATGTCGGCTCTCCAGTCGTCTGCGTCCAGGAACTGTACCTGAACATCGGCTCCCTCTGCTACGTCCTTGTAGCCTGAAGCCATTTGTGCAAGATCATTCGCCTCGGTATTCTGCGATCGCGGGATCCAGGTGAAGTTTATGTACCGGAACTGTGCCATCATCTCACGACATTGCAGCCATAATGGGAAGAGCGACTCGCTCTCACACTTGTATTCCTCCGTGAGCTGAGAAATCACCAACTTGGAGTCTCCAAAAATTTCCACTGCTTCTGCTCCAGCTTCGATGAGCAACTCCATTCCCTTGCGTATCGCCTCATACTCAGCGACGTTGTTGGTGCGAGGGGCAGATAACCTGATGGAGAAGGAGAATGTTTCCCCCCGGGGCGACACGAGTAGCACGCCGATGCCGCACCCATCATCACAAACCGATCCATCGAAAAACATAGCCCACGCTCGTATAGATAGTGCTGCTATATTAGTGTTGATCCTTTCAGCGATAAGGTCGGCCAATGCCTGTCCCTTAACTGCTTTCGCGGGTTGATACCGGATGTCAAACTCTGATAATGCAAACATCCATTTGCCCAGTCGGCCTTTCAACATAGGAGCCGACAGCATGTGCTTTATGACATCTGATTTGCATATGATGACAATCTCTGCTGATAGCAAAATGTGGCACAGCTTGGTGCAGGTAAAAAACAGGCAGAGGCACAACTTGTCGATCTCAGGATACCTTGTCTCTGCATCCAGCATCCTTCTGCTGATGTAAAATACAACTCGCTCCAGCCCATCATAAACTTGCACCACCACTGAGGCGATGGACGTGTCAGCTACTGATACGTAAATGTAGAATGGCCTATCCGGCTGGGGCGGAACCAATACTGGCGGCTTCGTCAGATATTCTTTGATCTCGTCGAAGGCTCGTTGTTGTTCTGCCCCCAGCTGAACTCCTCATCAGATTTAATCTTTACCAGTCCCATGAACGGCTCTATCCTTCCTGACAGATTGGAGATGAATCTTCTGACGAAGTTGATCTTGCCGATGAGAGACTGCAGTTCTTTCTTCGTGGTAGGTGGCTTCATTGTTCGCACTGCCTCCTGACTTTTCAGGCCGATCTCAATTCCTCGTTCCTGGACCAAGAAACCCAAGAACTGACCGGCCGTCACACCGAAGGCACACTTCTTTGGATTCATCCGTAGCCCGAATTTTCTTGTTCGGTCCAGGACGTGTCGCAGATCGTCCAAGTGTCCTTGTACTGAAGCTGACTTGACCACCACGTCATCGATATAAATTTCCACTAGCTTGCCGATCAGATCATGGAAGATGTAATTCATGGCTCTTTGGTATGTGGCGCCGGCGTTCTTCAGTCCAAACGTCATGACTACATATTCAAACAACCCCACCGAACCTGGGACTCTGAATGCAGTCTTGTGTATATCTTCCGGAGCCATAAAAATTTGGTTGTAACCGGCATTGCCATCCATGAAGCTCAAGATTTTATGACCAGCAGCTGCGTTGATTAACGTCTCTGCTACTGGCATCGGATATTCATCCTTCGGAGTAGCTCTATTGAGATCCCGAAAATCTATGGCAACACGCCAGCGGCCATCCTTTTTCTCTACAGGTACGATACTAGAAATCCACTCAGCATACCTGCATGGCCTGATTAAATTGGCTGTCAACATTTTCTCGATCTCCTTCTTGACTTCTTTCAAAATTTCGGCCTTCATCTGTCGTGCTCGCTGCTGGAATGGCCAAAATCCTTTTTTAAGCGGGAGTCGATGCTCAATGATGCTCCTGTCTAGCCCGGGCATCTCTGTATAATCCCAGGCAAAGCAATCTGGATATTCTTTCAACAAAGCTATCATCGGACCCCGCAGATTCGGATCTAACTTCTTGCTGATAAATGTTGGTCTTGGCTTATCCCCAGGACCGATGTCAACCTCCTCTAGCTCATCAGCGGATGTAAACCCATACCCTAGCTTTCCGTCACCTGTTAAATCGATGCTAAACACGGGGCAAACAGTTGGTGAGGATAACAAAGATAGTTTGGGCCGATTGCGGGAATCGGCCCCCTTTTTCATTGCATTAGTCAAGGAAGGTTTACAACTTATCTGTTCTCCACAATGGCAGGGCACCTCCCTGCTACGACTGCATGACCTGTTTGTCGTAAGATTGCTGCTTTTTATTTTTTGTGGCCGATCGCAGGGATCGGCCTTACCACGTACGATTGTGGACTTTGCTACTCTGTCAGGCCAGTGGATAAGACCAGCCTCACCCCGTTTTTTGTAGCTTCAATGCGCTCACAGCCGTCTAGACTGACTCCAGAGATCGGCTCTTGGTCTCCTGCCTCCCAGATGTTCGTACCAGCTATGGAGATCACAACCGAGTCATCTGCATGAATGACCTCCACTTCATCTCCATCCCATTGTATCAGGCACTGGTGCATCGTGGATGGAATGCAGCAGTTGGCATGAATCCAATCCCTCCCCAGCAAGACAGCGTAGGTGCTTTTGCTGTCAACGATGAAGAATGAAGTAGGGATGGTTTTTCTGCCCACGGTCAAGTCCACATTCAGAACGCCTTGCGTCTCTGAAGTTTGGCCGTTGAAGTCGCTTAACGTTACGTTGGTTTTGATCAGATCTGCAGTGGAGCGTCCCAAACGCCGTAGCATGGAGTATGGCATTATATTGACTGCCGCTCCGGTGTCAACCAGCATCTTGCGGACAGGCTGCCCATTGATATAACCTCGCAGGTACAGGGCTTTCAGATGTTTGTAGCCCTTCTCTTGTGGCTTTTCAAAGATAACCGGTCGTGGGCCGCAGTCAAATTGTGCCACTGGTAGTTCTTTGGCTCTTGGAGCGCAGAACTCTGACGGAAGTGTAAACACCATGTTTGTGCCAGCCGATGTCTTCGCATCGGCTTTTACTGGTTTGGGGCGCCATTCTTTTCTTTTCGGACGAGCCTCCGTTTCCAAGGTTTGCTGCACTTTCACGGCCAGATCGAGCCGTGCTTTCCTTAAAGCGTGGAGGTACTGCGCTTCGGCCTCCTCCAAGTTACGCAACCCCTGCACTCTACGCTTTTGGGTGTGTCTGAGTCCGTCGGGACACCACCTTGGACGGTGATATCTGTCCTTTCCTTTGTCATCCATTGGCTCCTCGAGATCTTTTGCTCGAGCGGACTCCCTGTATCGGCTCTGAGGTGGGAGAGGCCCTAGACGCTTGAACACTGACACTGGCCCCGTGTCCTCCTTCTGCTGGCCACATTCCGGGCAGTTATCGATTGTAGGCAATCGGCTCATTCCCGCATCCCAGCAATACTTGAAGAAAGGACAATCCCAATGTTTGTCTACGCCTTCCTTTTCTTTTGACGGTCCCCTAGCGAGGTGCTCATATCCTTCATCGTCTCCATCGCGCCGGCGACGTCGGTCATACTGACGCTCATACTTGTTAAGGAGATGCGTGGAATGTGGCTTCTGATATCGCACGCTCCTCACCTGTTCCTCAGTTAAATACCGCCTGTCATCGTAGCTGGGCCGGTCGCGTGGACCAGCCTCCTCTCTTTCTTTGCCCCGAGAGCGACCGTCTTCCTCCTTATATGCGCCACGGTGGTACACAGGTCCTGCCATATTAACATCGAACGAGAAATCCAACTGACGCCTTGTGGACTGGCTGTGTTCTACCATGTTGACGCCGGGAAACGGGTTAGTGTCTACTTTCATGGCGAATTGCCCTAGGATCAGACGGCCCTGCTCTATCGCCGTTTGGATCTGGCGACGTAGCTCTTTGCAGTCATTGGTGGTGTGGGTGAACGAGTGATGCCACTTGCAGTATGGTCTTCCGTTCATCTCTTGAGCCGTAGGGATTTTGTGGCCTTCGGGTAACTTCAGTTGCTTTTCTTTCAGCAGTAAATCGAATATCTGCTCAGCTTTGCTCACATCGAAGTCAAACCCTTTTGCAGGCCCTTGCTGTTTCACCCATTTGCAGGATACAGGATCTGCCCCCCGAGCCCATTCAGCCACGGCCACCTCCTGGTCTTGCGTAGGATCTTCTTCTTCTGTATCGACCAGGCCTATCGGACGTTTGAACTTGTCTTGGTACAACTCAGGGTGACACTGTTCATATATCGTCAGCTTCTGGGCCATGTGCGCCAACGAGTTGTACTCTACTTGGAAAGCCAGATCCTTGATAGGTGCTGAGAGACCCAACGCTGCCAGTTCGACTGCTTCCTTTTCAGTTAACCGAGCTGAGTAACATCGGTTCTTGACAGTCCTGAAGCGCTGGATGTACTCGGCTACAGTTTGTCCCCGCTTTTGCCGCACCTGTGCCAGGTCTGCAATGCCAGCCTCAGTAGCCTCTGAATGATACTGAATGTGGAACTGCTCTTCCAGTTGCTTCCAGGTCTGGATCGAATCAGGTGGCAGCGAGGTGTACCACCCAAAAGCTGGTCCTATCAGAGATTGCACAAAGAACCTTACGCGCAACTGATCCGATGCTGAAATCATGCCTAACTGTGCCAGGTATCGGCTCACGTGCTCGATCGAGCTCGACCCTTCTGACCCGCTGAACCTCGAGAACTCAGGGAGCCGATACTTGGGTGGCAGCGGAATCAGGTCAAACTCGTTGGGGTACGGCTTTGAATAGCCGATTGTCCTTCTCTTCGGCACGAAGCCGAACTGGTCTCTCAAGATGGTACGGATTTGCTCCACTGTTTGGGCTGCAGGGGCTAGATTCTCATGACTCGTTCCAGTGGCATACTTGGCTAGCCATGCCTGTTTATCAGCGTCCATCCCAGAGATTCCTGTTCCAGAAACACCTGCTCCCGAAGCACCTGCTCCAGAAACTCCTGCCCCAGCAATCCCTGCAGCTGCCACCTGGTTCGTGCGCGTCAGGTTATTGCAGTCCGGCACATAAGTGCACACATATCCATGTGGGACCTCTTTAGGTGGTTCAAACAGGAATTGGTAATCGCCAGGGTCACCTCCAA
The DNA here is from genome assembly GCA_916181665.1 of Avena sativa. Classification (NCBI taxonomy): domain Eukaryota; kingdom Viridiplantae; phylum Streptophyta; class Magnoliopsida; order Poales; family Poaceae; genus Avena; species Avena sativa. The sequence continues at coordinate 404,857,248 of OV702283.1, read as the reverse complement.
CCTTGTAGACGACGTACGCCGGTGCCCCTGGTGGCTCCGGAGCTGCAAGCGTGAATGGCAGCTGCGGCCTGGTCTGGAGCGGTCTTTCTCCCTGGTGAGTCCCTAAAGTAGGCCCCGACGGAGAGCACTTATGTTTCATGATCTCCTGAACCACGCGAACTGCAATCCGCTCGAAAGCGTTCACCAGGATCTCAGAATGGCGGTGAAGAGAATGAGCCACCATGTAGTTGACTTCCTGTCGCAGAGCTCTGGTGCGCTCCTCTGAAGGAACAGACAGATCCACCTCATCAAGAGCACCCTCGGGTGAGAACCCTTTCCACCTGATGCCATGCTTACGAGTCCTCTCAAAAGAGCCGATGAGATCGGCTTCGAAGAGAGCTTTGACGTCATCATACTTCGCCTTGTGCTCCTCAGGCAGCTCGTCATACGTGACTGGTCTGTTCTCCATCGCAGCGTCGGATGTTGATGTAGACGTTGTTGAAGGTCCCACCGGGCGTGCCAGAATGTGTTGCCTGCCAAAACCCACCGGCGAGCAGCGACGGGCAACACGGAGAGCCGGGAGGCTCCCAGGACTGCTGGTGGGCCCTGGTCCCTCGGGCAACGGCCCGCAAAACTCCGGCACGCGTCCTGGCTGGTTCGAGGGCGTGCCACCTGACCTATACCTGATCAGGAAGGTGAAAGATTGCTTCGATTGGTTTCCTGCATGGCAAACAAACATACGTAAAATTCAAGCCGTGACCGGCTTTCAGGTTTCCCTGTGAATCGTCTCCCGGAGCCGATTAACCCATGGTTCTGCATTAGATCTATGATAACATGGGGTTTTGCTTCATCATTACAAGTTAAATCGATCTACGATAGTTTTAACGTTTTCACTACATAATTGGAACGTCCTACACGTAATTGAGCCTGGTAGATACAAAAGATAATAGAAAACCAATCCTAGAGAAGGCCTAAAAACCAACGTAACGTTAATTCCCGGAACAACTCCTCTTGGATTGGTAAACCATATCTTCCATACTACTGGATCGTTCAACCCGTTTGCATGGCCTGATCATGTAGATATCAAACTAAACCTTGGAGAACAAGGCACAACTATAACAGATCAAATCGACTTAAATAAAGATCAAGCAAAGTGCCACCCTTACACCCGGGAAAAGGTGCAAAGGCGGCGAGATAACTAGAGGCAGCATATCTAAACGATCATAGCAAAAAGCACCGATGCTAGCCTAAACAAATCTATGATAATAGTGTTACTCGCCATCAACAAGGCTTCAGTACGAGTAACACCAAATAATCGCATAAGTAGATACTGCCTAGATCGCAAGATGCGATCTAGGCAGCATGGCACTTACCCGAGAAAAACCCTAGAAACAAGGGGTGGCGATGCACCGAGATTGTGTTTGTTGTGAACGTGATTGTCCTCCTTTTCTCAATAACCTTAGGTACATATTTATAGTCCGGAGACTTTCTATCTTTGGAATAACTCTACAACTCTATCTCTTACCTAAATCGAAACGGAACCTATTACAATATAAGATACACGGGCAATTTAGCCCAAATCAACGCACGAGGCCGATTCAACAACACGCTGCATATACGTATCTTCTAAGCCCATCTTGATTGCGGCCCAACTCCTCCTTTGGCCAAAATATGGCGATAACAGTTTCTCGTTGACATCAAAGCTTGCCTTCAAGATTTGTTTTAATAGTTGTTATTTTGATCAACTATTATGAGAACAAAAGGTTGTTCAAATAATTTCCGTATTCCATAATAGATGGATGATATACAAGTATAGTTGGATAAATCACATCCATAAAACTAATGTTAAAAATACCGCAAGACAAATGATTGAAAGATCAGACATCGCCGTTTAAATTATATTGGAAAGAAAACATGAAGAAACTCTATGTTGATGGAATTTTGGAGTCTTTTGATTTTCATCAAATGACACTTGTGAGAATTTCCTAGAGATAATCGAAACTCTGTTCATAGGCTAAAAGGGAACGGATGATTAACTTATTGAAATTTGTACATATTGATGTATGTATTCCATTATGTGTAGCCGTGAGTGATGGATTTCTACTTCATATGCTTTCTCCGGAAATTGGAGTGAATATATGTGTATATTTACTTAATGAGGAAGAAGTATGAAACTTGAAAATGTTCAAAGACTTTCAAGATGAAGTGGAAAATCATTGTAACAAGAAAATAAAGAGTTTATGATTGGATCATAAAGGAAGATATTTGAGTTACAAGATTAGCAAAACATCTAAAGATTTGAGTAATCGTTCCATGGATTTGCATTTTTCGAAACACCATAGGAGTATGGAGTGTTCGAGATATGTAATGAAACCTTGTTTGGCATGGTAATATCAAAGGTGTCATTTATAAAACTGCAATTATATTTTAAAGATTAAAGCTTTAGAGACTACCGCTTTTACACTGAAAAGAGCTCCATAATGATCCGTTGAAATGACACCATATAGGTTATGGTTTGGGATAAAACCCAAGTTATCCTTTCTTAAACGTTGGTATGCTAGGCATAAGTAAAATGTTTACAACCAAAGTCGGATGAGCATGTATTTGTAGGTTATTTCGAATAACCGTTGGATATTCCTCCATAACATCAAAGACAAAAGTGTTTGTCACTTAGAACGTCAAGTTTCTTTAGAAGGATTTTTTGTGAAAAGTTAAGTGGGAGGACAATAGAACTTTGATAAGGTTATTGAACCTTAGCTAATATGTTCTGAGTTACACAGTGTGGGAAAGTGTCCCAGAGGCAGCAACAATGCTCATGGCTCACGTGACTCAAAGGTTGTAGTGATGGAGGTCTAAGTTCCTATTGAACTCAGTAGGCCAGGTAAACAATCAAATACTAAGATTTAAGAGTAAATCATTATTGTTTAACAATGATGAACCAACTACATGCAAAGAAGCAATGATGGGCCCTGACTCCATCAATGGCTTGAAGCCATAAAATCCGAGATATTTCCATACACAAAAAATCAAGCTTTTGAACTTGAAAGACTCTCCGGAAAGGTGTAAGACCTATCGGTCGTATTTTGATCTATAAATAGACATGGATGTTTCACATCTATGAAATAGTAGATATATCGGAAAAGAGTTTACGACAATGTTCAAGGAGTTGACTATGACAAGATTTGATCCTTGATAGCGATATTTAGTCTGGACGGATTAATGTAGCAACCACTACATATAATTTTGTTATATGGTAGTTGAACAAACAAAACAAAATTCTTCTAATAGAATAGTTACCTAGAACATGTACATGACACGATCCAAAGGGTTTTGTTAATTCAAAGGATGCTAAAAGCATATGCAAACTTCAATGGTTGAAGTAAGCATCACAGAGTTCGAATCTTCACCTTGATGAAACTATTAAAAGGTTTAATTTCATCAGAGACTCTGAAGATTCTTACATTTGAAGAAATTAAGTGGGAGCACTGAGACATACTATTGATCGGAAATGATGTATTTTTTATTGACACAGGTTATGATTTCATTTCGATGAAAGACTTAGGAAAAACCCGAATATTTGGCATCAATATCTATATGGATAGATTGAGACGCTAATATGGTTATGCCAAATGTACATAGATGAGATGTTGAATAAGTTTAATATGGAAATGACAAGAAAGGTTCTTGCCACACAGAAAGGATTGAATCAAGATTCAAGTGTATTGACACTTGGTAAGTGACATGACATCCAAGTGTTTTTGACACTTGGTGAATGAAATCACAAAGAGTATTTTGATCAATCATATTGTGATATGTACACATCCAGATATGTCCTATGCTCTAAATATCATGACCATATACCAGAATGACTCATAAGATGATCATTGGACGATAGTAAGGATATTCTTATGATCTTTGGAAGAACTAATAATATGTTATGTAGAGGTGACAAATAGATGGATAGTTCATTGTAAAGTGTTACATTGATACTAGTTTTATCACAAGATACAAATTAAGTTTATCTCAATTTAAACTATGGATGGCACAATGTAATTGAAAGGATATTCCATAACGGATTTGGATGAGTTCCAAAGTTAAGACATTATGACAGATACTACAACAAAAGGCTAAGTATATGACTGCTATTATAGTAGCAAAAGAGGGCATTTGCATCAAGAAGTTTGTTATCAAACTAGGTGTGGTTCACAGCGGGCTAGTACTATGAAGATATATTGTACGACAATAGTATCAACATGTTTTAACCCCAAGGAACTAAAGGTCTCACCAAAGGACCAAATTTATACAATGCCATCTAATTAGAGAATGAGTGATGCGTATAGACGCAAAGACATGCAAATACACACGGATCTGAAAGTGTCGGATCTGAAGATTATGTTTACCACTAATAATCGTGTATATACAACACCAGAAATCCATAGGTGTTGAATGCACAAAGTTTTTTCAAACTAGATTATTGACTCTAGTGCAAGTGGGAGACTGTTGGAGATATGCCCAAGAGGCAATAATAAAGTGGTTATTATCATATCTTTATGTTTATGATAAATGTTTACATTGTTGGAGATATGCCCAAGAGGCAATAATAAAGTGGTTATTATCATATATTTATGTTTATGATAAATGTTTACATCCCATGCTATAATTGTATTAACCGGAAACATTAATACTTGTGTGTTTTGTAAACATAAAAGAGTCCCTAGTAAGCCTCTTGTTAGACTAGCTTGTTGATTAATAGATGATCATGGTTTCCTGATCATGGACATGGGATGTTATTAATAACAAAATCATATCATTAGGATAATGATGTGATGGACACACTCCTATAGTAAGCATAGCATAAGATCAAGTCATTAAAGTTCGTTTTCTACAAAGATTTTAGATACATAGTAACCTAATCCTTCGACCATGAGATCATGTTAATCACCATCACCAGCTGAGTACTTTGATGGCATCAAACGCCACTTCCGTAACTGGGTGGTTATAAAGGTGGCATTGAGTATTCTGGAAGTATGGATTGAAGCGCATGGATCAAGAGTGGGATTTGTCCATCCATATGATGGATAGATATACTCTGGGCCCTCTCGGTGGAGTGTCATCCAATTGGCTTGCAAGCATGTGACAAGGTCAGAAGGGTTGTCACATCACATTACGAGTAAAGAGTACTTATCACTAACAAGGTTGAACTAGGTATAAGAGATATCGATGAACGAATCTCGGATAAGTAAAGTATTGCATGACAAAGGGAATCGGTATCATATGTAAATGGTTCATTCGATCACTAAGTCGTCGTAGAAATATGTGGGAGCCATATGGATTTCCAGATCCCTCTATTGGTTATTGACCGGAGAGGTGTCTCGATCATGTCTGCATAGTTCGCAAACAGTAGGGAGACACACTTAAGGAATCGATGTTGTTTAAGTATATATGGAATATGAGTTGGATACCAAATGTTGTTCAGAGTCTTGGATTGGATCCAGGACATCGCGAGGAGATCCGGAATGGTCCGGAGAATAAGATTCATATAAGGAAATTCAGTTTCCAGGGTTCGGAAATGTTTTTGGTGTTTTGATAGGAAGCTTCTAAAATGTTCTAGAGGGACCACCAGTGGGTCCATCACCTAGGGAGGGTTCACTTGGGCTGCGGCATTCCCTAGGGGTTAGCTGCACCAAGCCCAAGGGGCAGATTCGTCCAGCACAAGGAATTGGGGACAAACTCTTGATTGGCAAACCCTAAATAAGGAAAGAGGCAAGTTCCCACCTCTCCCTTTCTTGTGCACCAAGTTGAGGAGTTGGGGAAGGACTCGGCCAGTGGTGGGGACCCTGGCCGCAGCCCCCCTCTATATAAAGAGGGATGGGGCACACGCCTCCTATGTCACTGATGACCCACAAGTATAGGGGATCACAACGGTCTTCGAGGATAGTATTACCCAATTTATTGATTCGACAAAAGGGGAGCCAAAGAATACTTGCAAGCCTTAACAACTGAGTTGTAAATTCAGCTACACCTGGAAATATTCTTGCTCGCAGTAGTTTATCAGTAGCAACAGTTTTGTAGTAGCAATAGCAAAGTAACAGCAGCAGTGAAACAAAGGCAATAGTAACAATAGTAGCAAACAGTAGGATATGAGTGCGGTAGGCATAGGGATGGATGGATGGGCGTTTCATGGAAAAGTCTAAACATGTAACTTCAATATCTAGGGCATTTGCAGATAAATAAGATAAAGCATCCAAGTACTGAATAATCATAGGCATGTGTTCCATATATATCCATACGTGCTCGCAATGAGAACTTGCACAACATATTTTGTCCAGCCAGCCCATTGCAGTAGGGCCTCAAGGGAATCTACTGGGAATTAAGGTACTCCTTTTAATAGAGCACCGGAGCAAAGAATTAACACTCCATGGACACATGTGATCCTCACATCACAGCCATCCCCTCCAGTTGTCCCAATTTCTATCACTTCAGGGCCTTTGGATCCGGACAATGATATGTGTACACAACTTGCAGATAAGATCATAAACAATACTATCATCATGAATCAATAATAAGTTCAGATCTGAGATCATGTCACTTGGGCCCTAGTGACAAGCATTAAGCACAAGTTGCAACAAAGTCAAATAGCACTAATAGAGATACTAGGCACCATGTCCTAACAATCTTATTCGATTACATGATAGAACTCATCCAATCCCTACCATCCCCATAGCCTACAGCGGGGGATTACTCACTCATGGATGAGGGAAACATGGATGGTTGATGGAGAGGCGTTGTTGATGATGATGGCGATGATCCTCTAAAAATTCCCCGTCCCGACAGGGTGCCAGAATAGAGTTTCTGGTTCCGAATTGCGGTTTCTGGTGGTGGCGACGCAGCAGAACTATTTGTTGGAAATATGCCCAAGAGGCAATAATAAAGTAGGTTATTATCATATCTTCATACTTATGATAAATGTTTACATACCATGCTATAATTGTATTAACAGGAAACATTAATACTTGTGTGATTTGTAAACATAAAAGAGTCCCTAGTAAAGCCTCTTGTTAAACTAGCTTGTTGGTTAATATATGATCATGGTTTCCTGATCATGAACATAGAGATGTTATTAACAACAGGGTCATATCATTAGGAGAATGATGAGATGGACATACTCCTATAGATAAGCGTAGCATAAAGATCAAGTCATTTCAATAGTTCAATTGCTATATGCTTTCTGATACATAGTAACCTAATTCCTTCGACCATGAGATCATGCATATCACCTTTTCCAGATGGATGCTTTGATGTCATCAAACACCACACCGTAACAGGGTGGCTATAAAGGTGGCATTGAGTGTTCAGAAAGTATTGGTTGAAACACATGGATCAAGAGTGGGATTTGTCCATCCATATGACGGATAGATATACTCTGGGCCCTCTCGGTGAAATGTCATCCAATTAGCTTGCAAGCATGTGACTGGCTCACAAGGGATCACATATCACGGGAACGAGAAAAGAGTACTTATCAGTAACGAGGTTGAACTAGGTATGCAGAGATACCGACGATCATAACCTCGGATAAGTAAACTATCGTGAGACAAAGGGAAATTGGTATCGTATGTAAGTGGTTCATTCGATTGCAAAGTAATCGTAGAAATATGTGGGAGCCATATTAATTTCCAGATTCCTCTATTGGTTATTGTTCGGAGAAGTGTCTCGATCATGTCTGCATAATTCACGAACCGTAGGGAGACACACTTAAGGATTCGACGTTGTTTTGAGTAGTTATGGTATTATGAGAAAGAGACCGAATGTTGTTCGGAGTCTCGGATGGGATCCGGGATATCACGAGGTGATCCGGAATGGTCCGGAGAATAAGATTCATATAAGGAAAGTCCCGTTTCGGAGTTCGGAAATGATTCCGGTGTTTTCATCGGGAATGTTCTAGAAGGTTCCGGAATGTCCGGCACTCCGGGAAAGGGGAGGGGTACATGAATGTGTCATTACATATTGGAATGATTGCATCATGTACTAAGTGTTCTTGCTGTTCCAAATAAAGGATTAAATTGAATCCTAAAACAGAAAAGTCAAATGGCCAGTTTGAAAGTCAAACGGCTAAAACAGGAAACTGTGGGAAACAAGCAAGAGGTGGTTGAAACCGACTTGGGGGAGGAGTCTCCTCTCCAAGCCAGCGCGCCACCCAAGGCCGACTTGGGGAGGGACTCCCTCCCCTTGGCCTCCCTCCCACCTATAAGAGGAGGGGCAGGGCCTCCTCCTCTAGACACACAAGTTCCTATCCTCTAAATCTAAACCCTAGCCACAGCCTCCGGTTTAGAGCCGTTTTGGTTTAGAGCTTCTAATTGCCCTAGCCTTCGGTTTAGATCCTTCTAATTGGTGTGTCTAATCCCTAGACCACTAAATCCTCTCTCATACTCCACCATACTCGCTCCGGCTTAAGGCGAAGCCCTGCGAGATCTCCCCTCTACTTCTGGTACCACGCCGTTGTGCTGCCGGAATCGCGAGGAGAGTGCTACAACCTCCGCTGCCTGCTGGAACAAGGGAGAGGAAGGTCTTCGTCGAGTACCGAACGTGTGAACGACTGCAGGAGCGCTGCCGGAACGTGGCGCCGGAAGGATCGTCTACGCGATCTTGAGATCAGAAATAGTACGACTACATCACCCACGAGAATCTGCTCTCGTTAACCGCTTTGGAATCTTCAAGGGTAAGTTACTCCATCGACTCGTTGCTACAATCTAGTAGATAGATCTTGGCTTGTTTGTTTGTATGCGATAGAAATTTTTTGTTTTCCATGCTACGAACCCCTACAGTGGTATCAGAGCCGTGTCTATATGTAGATCTGTTGCACGAGTAGAACACAATGGTCATTGTGGGCGTTGATGCTTTTATTGTCGATTGCTTCTTGTGTACTTTGCATCTTGCGGTATGTTGGGATGAAGCGGCCCAGGCTAACCTTACATGACATCGTTCATGAGACTTGCTCCACGCTCGACATGCAACTTGTATTGCATAAGTGGCTTTGCGGGTGCCTGTTTCTCCTAGCATAGTTAAGATCCAATTTACAACGGGTGATTAACAATACTAGTATCAATGTTGTGGTTCATGTTCGTAAGTTAGAACGACACTTATTAACAGCCCCAAACCACGTAAAACATGCAAAGAAAGTAGAGGCGTCTAACTTTGTTTTGTAGGGGTGTGCAGTGATGTGATATGACCATGATTGTGATTATATATGATGTATGCAATGTTCCTTATTGTAAGTCGGCAACCGGCAGGAGCCATATGGTTGTCTTTAATTTCTGTTAAGACCCGCGTGTCTATTCAAAGTAGTTGTAATAGTTGAAGCCGGTGGACGACAACCATGGAGCAGCGTCATTGACCTTGATGCAATGTCAGTAATGATGGAGATCATGTTCGTGCTTGAAGATGGAGATCGGAAGCACAAACAAGAAAGGCCATATCATATCACATATTATGAATTGCATGTGATGTTAATCCTTTATGCATCTTGTATTGCTTAGTAGACGACGGTAGCATTATAAGATGATCCCTCAAGCACACAATTTCAAGTTCTTAAGTGTTCACCCTTAGTATGCACCGTTGCTAAATCTTGTTGTTTCGAAGCACCACGTGATGATCGGGTGTGTTAGATTCCGCAAGTGTATACAACGTAAGCAAGCCAGATTTGCTTATGCGGAAGCTAAGGTTTGATCTTGATGAGCCTATCATGTACAGACATGGCCTCAGGAACACGGATTACCGAAAGGTAGAGCATGAGTCATATAGTAGATATGATGAACATGTTGATTGTTCGCCATTGAAGCTATATCAACTCTCGTGATGATCGGTTTTGATGTGGTGGATTTGGTTCGTGTGATCACTAAAACAATGTGAGGGATATTGTTTTGAGTGGGAGTTCACCTAGATTAATTTAATTATTAATTAGAACTCAATTTATCATAAACTAAATCAAAGTGAATTTGCATAGTTGTTGTAGTCATTGGCATCCGTTTACCACCTTGCGCTTAGTTATAATTGAGATGATAGAACTATAGAATTCTGGTTAGTTACTTTACGAACTGGTATTGTATTGTTTTGAAGTGTTAATCTTAAGTTTAAAAGTCCTATTGCAAACTTTCAGTAAGTTCCGGTTACTCCATGAAGTTTAATAATTAGTATTAAATCAAGAGTAAAAATTCCAAGTGTTAGTATATAAGTATCATGTTTGTCTCCATGATTCTTGATATTCAAAGGATTCTCTTAATATCAAGGTTATCTAGGATCTGAAAGAGTTGTTTCAGAAACCATGATGTGTGGAAGATATTGTGATATCTGAAATGAAGTTTTGGTTACAACATGATAGAGTATAATATGGCAAAGTTCATGTTCTCATATTTTGATGAGAATTTGCAAAAGGTTGGAGACACTTGTTGTCCTAATCCTCCAAAATGTTTTGGATAGCAACATTATACTCATAATTCATCGTTACAAGCTAAAGGTAGCTTGATCATGGACGATCCCATGATAAGGGTGAATATTTGATGTAGGTAAAATGTTTACTACACCAAGAGATTACTAAAGAAAGGAATTTGAAAGAACACCAAACATTTGATGATGGTGATCTACTTCAAAGTGCAAGTCCAAAGACATTGGTATTTAACTATACACGCTTTGGACTATATGTCATATGTATGACTCCACTATTGATGTTGATAGATTCTTTCAAACAGAAAAGGAAATATTGAAAGAAAATCTCATAAGTATATGGCAGAAAGGAAAAGACTAGAATTGTTCAGCTTAAGTATATAGATGATATACATGTTATGGCTATATTCTTTGCTTATTAAACAATGTGGTTCTCAAGTATTTGATACTGAATTTGTTGGTGTGAATCGTCATACGAAACAACACAATTCATGAACTACAATGGCCTAAGTAACTAGCAAAAGAATATGTGATGATGTTCATCGAGAACAAATAAAGGGTCATTGTGTTGCTCGTTAAACATCAAAGCTTGCCTTCAATTGTTTTATCAGGTATTATGAGAACAAAAGGGTTGTTCAAATAATTGCCGTAATCCATAAAAGATGGATTCGCAAATCTCGTTGGAGACATCACATCCATAAAACTAGTGCTAAAAAATGTCGAAAGACAAATTGATTGAAAGATCACTTAGGAAGTGACATCGTCGTTTAAATTATATTGGAAAGAAAACATGAAGAAACTCCATGTGGATGGAATTTTGGAGTCTTTTGATTTTTTATCACATGACACTTGTGAAACTTTCCCAGAGATAATTAAAACTTCGTTCATAGGCCAAAAGGGAACGAATGACTAGCCTATTGGAACTTGTACATATTGTTGTACAAAGTCCATTATGTGTAGTCAAGAGCGATGGATTTCAACTTCATATGCTTTCTCCGAAAATTTGAGTGAATATACGAATATTTACTTAATAAGGATGAAGTATGAAACATTTGAAAAGTTCAAAGACTTTCAAGATGAAGTGCAAAATCATTGTAACAAGAATATAAATAGTTTATGATAAGATCATAAAGGAAGATATTTGAGTTACAAGTTTAGCATAATACCTAAGATTTAAGGAATCATTCCGTGGATTTGCATTTCCCGAAACACCATAAGAGTATGGAGCGTTCGAGATATGTAATTAAACCTTGTTTGACATGGTAAGATCAAAGGTGTAATTCAGAAACTGCCATTATATTTTAAAGATTAAAAGCTTTAAAGACTATCGTTTTTCCACTGAAAAGAGCTCCATCATAATCCGTTGAAATGACACCATATGTTATGGTTTGGGATAAAACCCAAGTTGTCCTTTCTTAAAACATTGGTATGCTTTGCATAAGAAAGATGTTTGCAACCAAAGTCGGATGAAACTGTCTTTGTATGTTATTTCGAATAACTGTTAAGTAATCCTCCATAACACCAGAGACAAAAGTGTTTGTCGCTTAGAACGTCAAGTTTCTTTGGGAAGGAATTTTTCGTGAAAAGTTAAGTGGGAGGACAATAGAACTTTGATAAAGTTAAAAGAACCTTAGCTATATGTGCAGAGTTGTGCAGCGCCGAAAAGTGTTCCGGAGGCAGCAACAATGCTCATGGCTCACGTGCCTCAAAGGTTGTGGTCACGGAGATCTAAGTTCCTATTGAAACAAGTAGGTCAAGTAAACAATCAAATACCAAGATTTGAGGGTTGAATCATTATTTGAGAATAATGAACGTACTGCATGCAAAGAAGCGATGATGGGCCCTGACTCCGTAAAATGGCTTGAAGCCATAAAATCCGTGATAGTTCCATACACGAAAAATCAAGTTTTGAACTCGAAGGACCCTCGAGAAAGGTGTAAGACCTTATAGTTATGTTTGGATCTATAAAGAAATAGACATGGATGTTTTTGCATCTATGAAATAGTCGACATGTTGGGAAAGTATTCACAACAATGTTCAAAGGTTGTATATGACAAGATTTGATCTTTCATAGCGATATTTAGTCTAGACGGATTAATGTAGCAACCACTACATATAATTTTGTTATATGGTAGTTGAATAAACAAAACAAGTTCTTCTAATAGAATTGTTACCTAGGACATGTGCATAACACGGTCCATAGGGTTTTGTTAATTCAAAGGATGCTAAATGCATATGCAAACTTAAATGGTTGAAGTAAGCATAGCGGAGTTGGAATCTTCACTATGATGAAACTGTTAAAAGAGTTTAATTTCATCAGAGACAATGAAGACGCTTGCATTTGCAAGAAATTAAGTGGGAGCGCTAAGACATATTTCTAATACATTATGTGGAGGACATATTGTTGATTGGAAAAGATGTATATTTTATTAACACATATTAAGAATTTCATCCTGATGAAAGACTTAGGCAAAACCCAAATATTTGGCATCAATAGACGCCAATATGGTTGTGCCAGAAGTACATAGATGAGATATTGAATGAGTTCAATATAGAAACTACAAGAAAGGTTCTTGTTGCACAGAAAGGATTGAATGAGTTCAATATTGATGATATATTCAAGTGTATTGACACTTGGTAAGTGAAACAAAGATTCAAGTATAGATTGATACTTGATGTATGAAATCACAAAGAGTAATTATATCAATCATACTGTGATATGTACAAATCCAGATATGTCCTATGCTCTAAATGTTATGAGCATATACCAGAATGATTCATAAGATAATCATTGGACAATAGTAAGGATATTCTTATGATCTTTTGGAAGAACTAAGAATATATTGTTTGTAGAATGACAAATAGATGGTTAGTTCATTGTAAAAGTACTACATTGATACTAGTTTTGTCACAAAGTACAAATTAAGTTTATCTCAATCTAAACTAAGGGTGACACAATATAATGCAAAGAAAGTTCCATAATGGATTTGGATGAGTTCCAAAGTTAAGACATTGTGACAGATACTACAACAAAAGGCTAAGTATATGACTGCTATAATAGCAGCTAAAGAGGGCATTTGTGTCAAGTAGTTTGTTATCAAACTAGGTGTAGTTCACAGAGGGATAATACTATGAAGATATATTGTACGACAATATTATCAACATGTTTTAACCCCAAAGAACTAAAGGTCACACCAAAGGACCAAAATTATACAAAGCCATCTCATTAGAGAATGAGTGATGCGTAGAGACGCAAAGACATGCAATTACACACGGACCTGGAAGTGTCAGATCCGGAGATCAGTTGACCACTAGCAAACGTGTACTTGCAACACCGGAAAGCCATAGGTGTTGAATACACAAAGGTTTGAAACTAGATTATTGACTCTAGTGCAAGTGGGAGACTGTTGGAGATATGCCCAAGAGGCAATAATAAAGTAGGTTATTATCATATCTTCATACTTATGATAAATGTTTACATACCATGCTATAATTGTATTAACAGGAAACATTAATACTTGTGTGATTTGTAAACATAAAAGAGTCCCTAGTAAAGCCTCTTGTTAAACTAGCTTGTTGGTTAATATATGATCATGGTTTCCTGATCATGAACATAGAGATGTTATTAACAACAGGGTCATATCATTAGGAGAATGATGTGATGGACATACTCCTATAGATAAGCGTAGCATAAAGATCAAGTCATTTCAATAGTTCAATTGCTATATGCTTTCTGATACATAGTAACCTAATTCCTTCGACCATGAGATCATGCATATCACCTTTTCCAGATGGATGCTTTGATGTCATCAAACACCACACCGTAACAGGGTGGCTATAAAGGTGGCATTGAGTGTTCAGAAAGTATTGGTTGAAACACATGGATCAAGAGTGGGATTTGTCCATCCATATGACGGATAGATATACTCTGGGCCCTCTCGGTGAAATGTCATCCAATTAGCTTGCAAGCATGTGACTGGATCACAAGGGATCACATATCACGGGAACGAGAAAAGAGTACTTATCAGTAACGAGGTTGAACTAGGTATGCAGAGATACCGACGATCATAACCTCAGATAAGTAAACTATCATGAGACAAAGGGAAATTGGTATCGTATGTAAGTGGTTCATTCGATCGCAAAGTAATCGTAGAAATATGTGGGAACCATATGAATTTCCAGATTCCTCTATTGGTTATTGTTCGGAGAAGTGTCTCGATCATGTCTGCATAATTCACGAACCGTAGGGAGACACACTTAAGGATTCGACGTTGTTTTGAGTAGTTATGGTATTATGAGAAAGAGACCGAATGTTGTTCGGAGTCTTGGATGGGATCCGGGATATCACGAGGTGATCCGGAATGGTCCGGAGAATAAGATTCATATAAGGAAAGTCCCGTTTCGGAGTTCGGAAATGATTCCGGTGTTTTCATCGGGAATGTTCTAGAAGGTTCCAGAATGTCCGGCACTCCGGGAAAGGGGAGGGGTACATGAATGTGTCATTACATATTGGAATGATTGCATCATGTACTAAGTGTTCTTGCTGTTCCAAATAAAGGATTAAATTGAATCCTAAAACAGAAAAGTCAAATGGCCAGTTTGAAAGTCAAACGGCTAAAACAGGAAACTGTAGGAAACAAGCAAGAGGTGGTTGAAACCGACTTGGGGGAGGAGTCTCCTCTCCAAGCCGGCGCGCCACCCAAGGCCGACTTGGGGAGGGACTCCCTCCCCTTGGCCGCCCTCCCACCTATAAGAGGAGGGGCAGGGCCTCCTCCTCTAGACACACAAGTTCCTATCCTCTAAATCTAAACCCTAGCCACAGCCTCCGGTTTAGAGCCGTTTTGGTTTAGAGCTTCTAATTGCCCTAGCCTTCGGTTTAGAGCCTTCTAATTGGTGTGTCTAATCCCTAGACCACTAAATCCTCTCTCATACTCCACCATACTCGCTTCGGCTTAAGGCGAAGCCCTGCGAGATCTCCCCTCTACTTCTGGTACCACGCCGTTGTGCTGCCGGAATCGCGAGGAGAGTGCTACAACCTCCGCTGCCTGCTGGAACAAGGGAGAGGAAGGTCTTCGTCGAGTACCGAACGTGTGACCGACTGCGGGAGCGCTGCCGGAACGTGGCGCCGGAAGGATCGTCTACGCGATCTTGAGATCGGAAATAGTACGACTACATCACCCACGAGAATCTGCTCTCGTTAACCGCTTTGGAATCTTCGAGGGTAAGTTACTCCATTGACTCGTTGCTACAATCTAGTAGATAGATCTTGGCTTGTTTGTTTGTATGCGATAGAAATTTTTTGTTTTCCATGCTACGAACCCCTACACTATTTCTAGAAAAACGTCGACCCCCCCCCTGAGTTTTTAGGTTAGAAGGCAACTTATATGCGAAGAGGGAGGCCGAGGAGGTGCCTGAGGCGGCCACACCCTCTCCAGGCGCGGCTTGGCCTGGCTCGCGCAGCAGGTGGTGTGGGCCCCTCAGGCCCCTACTCCGTCTCGTGTTCTGGCTCCATGAGTCTTCTGGTGAAATAGGATTTTTGGCATATTTTCCGGGATTTTTCCTGATAGTTGATTTTCTGCACAAAAACTAGACACCAAGGTAATTCTGCTGAAAACAGCGTCAGTCCATGTTAGTTGTATCCAAATCACACAAGTTTAGAGGAGAAACAATAGCAAAAGTGTTCGAGAAAGTAGATATGTTTTGGACGTATCAACTCCCCCCAAGCTTAGCTTATTGCTTGTCCTCAAGCAATTCAGTTGAAAACTGAGTGCGATAAAAGAACTTTCACGAACACATTTGCTTCATATGATCTATATATTCTCAGCACATAAGTAGATACTTAAACCATTCATAAGAAGTATGCAACCAAGTCTACTCAATAGACATTGCAAGCCATGAAGAGAAACCAACTCAATAATATTAAGTAGCATGGATCACAAACATAAGCAACATTGCAATGCTCATAATAAGGTATGATAGAGTGGTATCTCGCTTGCCTTTGATGGTGGAGCAAAGTATGAATGCCAAGGCACAACTGAAGTTTAAGTGAAGACTAGAAGTAAAGATAACAGAGATACAAGCATCAAATTCATGACACAATTAACCAAGTTTTGAGGCAAGCACATTACACTAAGAATGACAACTATGCTCTCAAGAAGGTGCTCATAGAATAAGTGGTGACTCAACAAGGAAGTGAAATTGTTTTGAAAAGTTTTAAAGGCTTACAAATGCTGAAAGTATGGTAGTCATTAGCTTTGAGCTCTCATTTCCCCTATCATAAGCATCTTTAAAATGGTTAAGGTGAAAGTGAGGTCCAATATGAGTTATATGCTTGACAGACCATAAACTGGAAATCTCATGTCCCTTGAGTACGAGGGTCGCTCCTCATGCTACTCAACTTTAGTTACCGGTAAGTTCTTGTCATAGTAAATACATGCGTATCATAGAGAACCGCTAATGAGGTACACCTTTCACATGATACAGGAGCTATCCCATAATCAAAATGACAAGGCAAGCAGACAATGAGCATCTCAACAATCTCTTATTTACCATGGGAAAATGGTGCTTTTTCTCTCTTTCCTCTTTTCAACATGTCTATGTTTTTATATATAAGAAGAAAGCTTCATAGATTTCTCATTATGGTGATGCTGCAAGTTTCCACCATGATTAGGAATGGCTTAGGCTAGCGGCCCAGGCGTTTCACTAACACATATGCATAACTCCATGGACTTACAAGCTCTCCTTTTATTTCACACCGACGACATCCATAAACAAAAGAGCATAATATCAACTGGGTATATATTTACAGGTGTTAAAGGCGTTCCCCGTGACAGCACAGTTCTGCTAACTCCCAGCCTATAATTTGCAAGCATATAACTTTCATGGACAGTCACAATGGTTCAGGTTTATTAGGTGCAAGAAATAAAGTGTGCCATCAAGTTCGTGAGAGCTTTACTAACTAACTTTATCAAAACAAACAAACATTTTATTTGGAAGAGAACAAGGCAAAATGAATATGCACAGAATAGAAAATGATGCTAGTAGGTAGGTATGGTGGACACTTTGGCAATATGGGTTTTGGGGAGTTGGATGCACAAGTAGAGCTCATACTCAGTGCAGGTGAAGGCTAGCAATAGAGAGGGAGCGATAAACGAGAGAGCAATAACTGTCATAATCATGCTTGCAACAAAACATGACTAATTATGGCATGAAAGTGATACAAGAACTCCGAGGCAAAATAAATCATCAAGGCTTACTAACTATTGGTTCAGTCATATGCATGTGTGAGCATGTGCCAAGTCGATTCAAATGAAACATTCAGAGGAGGATACCACAATATCATACCAAGTTATGAATAAAACAATGCAAGCATACATTCCTATGACATGCTACAAACTATTAGCAAGCTGGAGCTAATCATAAGAAAGCAAGAACTACTAAGCATCCATAAATAACATACACCTTATATGAACAGACTAAGCATGCCCACAATGATGAGTATATATACAAAAATGAAAACAAATAGAGTTCATTACCAGCCTCTTACCACACCTCAAGTTTCCATTAATCTTCATTATTGCCCTTCACTTGTGTGGCTTGAATGATAACATGAAACCAAACTCCACTGAGGACTGCTGAACCCTGCAAATAACTTCACAAAACCAAAAAAGAACAACAAATATTTTTGGTGTTTTGGATTTTTTAAAGAAAGCACACAAAGCAAAAATATTTTTGGATTTTTCTTAAGGCAAACCAAAGCAAAAGGCAAAGAAACAAAGCAAGAGAAACAAAGAAAATATTTTTGGTCTTTTTGTGTTTTAGGAAAGCAGAAACAAAAACCAAAGATAAATTGAAACATGGATATACAAAGAACCAACGAAACATGATATATAGATGCAGAGGCGGATCCAAGGGGGCGAGCGGTGGCTAGGCCACCCCCATGCTTCGGCCCCCCAATTGTATGTTACAGGGGCTAGTAGTCATATATACGTATGTATTAGTTCTTAATAGTCTGGCAATTAGTACCAGTCCAATTCTAATTCGTAACCATGTCCAGCGTGGGCCAAGCCCAAAGAAATTTGGCAAGGGCCAAAGGACACGATGCCATCTAGCGTAACTAGTCTAGTCTAAGGCAGACAAAAATAAATCGATTGAGGCAGGAGGCAGCCACTCACATATATGTTCGACTTGGATACGAACCGCCGGAACTGATCTCATCTGATCTATTTAGCTCAGCATCGCCGATTCGCCGCCACCGCACAGGATTCCGCGTGACTGCACCGCTACATCTCTATCAATTGTCGACGACTATGACCTGCTGACTTCTCCCGCGCACCACGCCGCCACGCTCAATTCCCTAATCACTCATAGGTATTCTGTAATCTCTCCCATTGTCCGCCAATGCCATGATAAATTTTCCATCAGTATTTGTTGAGGGAGTAGTTGCCCATTGGCCATTGCTTCTTGCTAATTTAAGTACCGAATCACATGAAGTCTATGTACTATGCTAATTATACTGGTTTATTGATTATTTTGTTCTTATGGAGCAGTCTATCATGAAGAGGAAGACACCATCAATTAATAAATATTTTAAGCCGATGGGTTCAACCTCCAACTCTACGGCAGAAAATTCTAGTCAACCGGAGGAGACAAAGATTATGGAGCAGTCTACCGTACATAATAACTCCACTCCTGATCAAATTATTGAGTCATCTGCCGCGATACCAGAACAAACTAGAGTTGGAAGCACAACATATGAGCGAGACCCTGCAAAGCGCCAACAGGTTTGGGAATTGCCTATTGATAAGCAAGTGGAAGCACGTCAATTCTATGTTTTCGAGGGGCCATACCAGCCATACATGAGAGAGTACCCATATAATATCGATGATCCAAAACATTGTCGCCGGTTTCAGTTTAGCTGGTTCAAGCAATTTCCTTGGCTAGAGTATTCACCTTCGGCGAATCGTGCATATTGCTTTCCTTGTTTCCTCTTTTCTAGAAAGCCAATTGGGAAGTGTGGCTCAGATACATTCACTATTTTGGGTTTCGATAAGTGGAAGAAGGTAAATAGTGGAAAAGATTGTGCTTTTCTAACTTATATGGGTAAAGATGCTAGTTCGGCCCATAACTACTCAACTCGGTGTCTTGAGAATTTTAAAGATAGCACGACTCATATTGATAAGGTGATTGAGAAATCGTCTGCCAAAACAATTGCAAATGCTAGACTAAGACTCAAAGTTACAATTGATTCTATCAAGTAAACAATAATTTATTACATCTTCTATCATAGCACATGTCATGTTGTACATGTTGTACCATTTAATAAGTATTTTTGTGACATGATGCATGTGGTTAACATTCCAGGCTTGTGCTTTCAGAGGCCATGATGAATCTCCAAGATCCATAAACCAGGGTAATTTCCTTGAATTGTTAAATTTATTGGCTTCTTATAATTCAGAGGTCAAAGATGTATTAGATAATGCTCCTGGGAATGCGAAGTACATTACTCATTTAGTTCAGCAGGAAATTCTTGGTTTACTTTCTCGGAAGGTACAGAAAACAATTAGAGAAGAAATTGGCAGTAGTAAATTTTATATAATGGTTGATGAAGCCCTGATGAATCTAAAAAGGAGCAAATGGCATTAGTACCTTGATTTGTTAACAGTGAAGGGCTTATAAGGGAGCGTTTCCTTGATGTTGTTCATGTGAATGACACGGCTGCATTGACTCTCAAGGAGTCAGTTTGTGCTATTCTAGCAGATAATAACTTGAGTGTGCAAGACATTAGAGGCCAAAGCTACGACGGAGCAAGTAATATGTGAGGGGAATGGAATGGACTGAAGGCTTTGATTTTGAAGGAGTGCCCTTATGCGTATTATGTTCACTGTATGGCTCATCAACTACAGTTGGCTCTTGTAGCAGCATCAAGGAAGGTACAAGAAGTGCACAATTTTTTCCAGCATGCAATTTTCATTATAAATGTTGTTAGTGCATCATCTAAACAGAATGATGAGTTACTAGAAAATCAAGCTGTAGAAATTGCATGTAAAATTGAATTAGGGGAGCTTGATACTGGAAAAGGGGCAAATCAGATAGGCTCTTTACAGAGGTCGGGGGACACTAGATGGAGTTCCCATTTTAAGTCAATTCAGAGCTTGAAGAAGATGTTTGGTGCTGCAATTGCTGTCTTGCGAAGTATAGCAAATGATCGTTTGGTCTAAAGATATTCTTGAGGAGATGTTGGAGGCGCCCTAAAGAGGGTTATATCTTTTGATTTTGTGGTCATTCTGCATCTCATGGAGAAAATCGTGAAAATTACTGATATCTTGTGCCAGACGCTCCAGAAGAAATCTTTGGATATTCTAAATGCATTGGATTCAGTTTCGAACACAAAGATACTATTGGGTAATCTTAGAGAAGATGGTTGGGAACCTCTTTTAGAGGAGGTCAAGGCTTTTTGTGTGAAACATGAAATTGAAATCCCTGATATGAGTCTCAAGTATGTCCCCTTGTTCTCGATCTCTTGAGTATAATAATATTTAATCATAATTACTTTCCTTTAACATATATTATATTTTGTAAAATGCAGGTATGTTGATGTGACTAAGTCTCGCAATAAACATGATAACACCACAATGAATCATCACTACAAAGCAGATGTGTTTTATGTGGCGACTGATCAACAGTTGGTTGAGCTAAATGAGTGATTTACTGTTTAAACTACAGAGCTCCTCACACTTTGTGCATCCTTGGATCCGCGACATGAATCATTTGACATGACAAAGATTTGCACCCTTGCAGAGAAGTTCTATCCAGTAGATTTTTCCAGTCAAGAACGGGCTCAGTTGGAGTCACAGCTTCCACATTTTCAGTTAGATGTTTGCAATCATCCAGAGATTAATACGTTGCCATCACTTGCTGATTTGACGGTCAGACTAGTTAAAATAGGTAAAGTGTCTATGTATTCAATGGTTGATAGACTATTGCGCCTGGTCATCACTCTCCCAGTGTCGACTGCAACCACAGAGCGAGCTTTTTCAGCAATGAAGCTTATCAAGACACGTCTTTGAAATAAAATGGGTGATGACTTTCTTCGGAATTATATGGTTGTATACATTGGGAAGGAAATAGCTGCAAAGATAGACGTCGAAGAGATTATTGATTTGTTTGATAGGCCTAAACATAGATCCAAATTCAAGTTGATAGAAATGTAGTTTCTTTTAATTGGAAAACATATATATATATATTGTTGCGATATGAAAAACATAGCATACTTATGAGACTTCATATATTTTCTTGTGTCACCATTTTTTGGTCGATGTCTTCTTGCCCCCCCTATGATCAAATCCTGGATCCGCCCCTGTATAGATGAGTGTGATGTCGGTATACCTCTCCCCAAGCTTAGGATTTTGGCCTAAGTGGGGCTCAGTCCCATGGTGACCAATAAGGTGCGCCTTCGTACTGCGATGAAAAGGCCCCTTTGTCCTGGTAAGTGCTCGAGGACGCCCCTGTGTAGTGCACAGAGTGGTCGTAAAAGAGCGCGTCCCCCTGGTAGTGTTCGTGGAAACCACAAATGCGCAGCTACTCATCCATCTCCTCCTTGGAGCGTGACCAAGGTCCCTTGCAAATACTGAACAAAGTGGTTTGTGGCAAAGGAATTTCTCTCAACCAAACTCTCAATGGCAGAACTAGCGGTGACAAAGTGATGCGCTTTCATGGCAGCAAGATCAAGCCTCTGAGGAGCCAAAATTGTATCATTTGGATCAATATAAAGTTCTAAAGCAACAACTACACGTGCAACAATAATACCCCCATAAATGGGTCCTCTAGCAGCTAAGTGACGAGCAATGAGAGAACCAAGATTATACCTGGTTTCATTGTTGAGTGCAGCAGCTAGAAAGGTGTCACATCCCAAGATTTTCCAAATCTTGTAATGTGAAAAATAAATGAATAAAATAAAACTTTGTTTGAATTTTCAGGGCCAGAAGAAACTTTTTGAATTCAATTGGAACTTCAAACCAATTTGGATCAAATAAATCCTAAAGGGATTTATAAAAATAAACATTTAATAAAGGAAAATAAAATGTTTTGGAATTACTATTTTGGGTCTTTTAAATAAAAGGATTTGGTTTTCAAAAGAAATAGAAGTTTTATAAATAAGGATTATTTTATAGAACCAAACTAAACCTTGGCCAAACTTTTGAAATAAAACATTTTGTTTTGATAAAAAAAATGGTAAAGGTTTATTTTAAAAAAATTAGTAAGGATTTAATATCCAAGTTTTATTAATAAAGGTTTTACTATTTCCAAAATATCAAAACTTATTTATTTAATTGAAATAAGTTTTCCAAGTATTATTTATTCCCAAATAAAACCTACTGTTTTGGTTTTGAAAATATTTAGATTTCAAAAGGAGTTTTCAAATAAAACAAATCCTAATTGATTTATTAAACAAGGTCTATTTTATTTAATTAATAATGGACCCTAAAAATAAAATTATTATTTGGTTTTGGAATTATGGTTTATGCTACCGAACAGAACCAAATTCAAAGTTACAAAGTTTAGTGATTGTTTGAATTTGTTTGAATGTTGTTTGATTGTTTGAATTTCAAAAACAGAAAAAGAATTAGAAAAGGAAAAAGGTTTCAGGAAGAAAAAAATGGATTTGGACCTAGCCCAGCCAGCCAAGCCCACAAGCCCATCAAACCAGCCTAGCTCCCCCTCCCGAAGAAAACGCTTGGCACCAACTTACCAACCCGAACAGACACTGACCGGTGGACCCTCCTCCCCTCTCTTACTCCGCTGACCAACCGGTACCACGCAGCCAGCTCACCCTTCTTCCTCCTCGCGTTAAACTCGCCACTGTTGCTGCCATTGATTCTCCGGTTGAATACACCTTAATGCAGCATTAATCTCTCGCCGCGAGCACGCTGTCTTAATCGCCAGCGTCTCCTCCTCCTTTCCCCTCTGTCTCCTCCCCCAAATGCGCCCACAGGCTGCCTGAATCGAGCTTGCACACCCTCTGCTCCGACCACCGTCTCCGACCAATTCCGGCCGTGTCCTGCCACCCCGTGCCTCCTCGACCTAGCTCACACCTTCCCCACCTCCTGACGCATCTGTCCATGCCCCTCGTTTGACCGCGGGCGTCCCTGAGCGTCGACTCCGACCAAGATCTGAGCGCCGCTGTCTGTCTTCAACTGCGACGACGACTCCCAGGTAAACCAGACCGCCCCACGCCTCCTCGTTCACGCTCCCTCACTCGCCTCGACCATGCGCAGCTAACCATGTCCTCTGTTTGTATTCTTGTGAACCGTAGCATCGTCCCCGACCTCGACCGCGTGCAACCGTCGCCAGACCTAACTCCGGCGAGGAATTACGGCTGCTCCTAAGCGCCCTTTGTCAAGCCAACAGTACTTTGAGCATCACCACATCCTCGCGATTCTTGTAAGCTTACTCCCTCCCTGTTTCGCTTCCTGCCTCGCCAGCGCCGCCACTATCTGGCCGCTCCGCCGCTCGCCGTTGTCCTAGCGCCGCCAGCTTTTGGCAAGTCAGTAGGAGCCGTTCGATCTAGATCGGGCAAGCAAGATTAGATCACTTAACCGTGAAGGGGTATGCTTTCTGGACCGCATGATTTGATTAGATCCAACGCACTGCAGAGCCCGATCCGACCAAACCGGTACCGTCCAATCGAATCGTGACGCGTGGCCAGGTTTCTGATTTAAAAACAGATTGAAACCAGATTTGAATTGCAATTTGAAACTCATGTAACTTTTGATCCACACGTCCAAAATTTGCAAATTTGTTATCATTGGAATCAGTGGAACAAGCCCTAGCCAACCATGCCTTTGGTTTAGTAAATAGTATCTGTTAGTTTGCTTGTTTTTGTAGATACTTTTGTATGCTTGTTTAGATTAGAAAAATTGTTTAAAAATGTTTTTAGGGTTAAAACCTTTGCAAAATGGTTTGTTGTAAACTCACTGACCCTAGGAACCAACCCATAGTTTGAAAAATGAATTTGGTAATGTCTAGGATGGATTAATTGATTTAGCCCATTTCTAGCCATTTAAAAATAATGGTTTTTGTTATGAAAATGATTTTGAGTAAAAACTTTGGGAAAATGCTTTGGATCAAACCAACTGACCCAAAACACCAAGTTTTGCAAACTAGCAACTCATTTGGTGAAAAACTTAAAAGTTTTGTTTTGATAAAAACATTTTTCACCACATAAAATGATGAATGGATTTTAAAATGGTTTTGGGATAAAACCCTTTTGCAATTGACTTTGCCATTTTGGTGAATGACCAATTTGGAACTTACAAAGTTTAGAAGCCTAGTGGAGACCATCTTTGCAAATAGAACCATCTCTTGCATACTCACATGCATGACTTAGATCTTAGATCCCATAGTTTTATGTGTGTGAAATGTTTGATTGATTATTTGGAATGCTAGTTGATATAGAGTTTGCTTGATTGATTGTAGTGAAATTTAGCAAAGTGTGAGACTAGCAAGATCAAGGAGTGAACCATCATTCCCTACCAAAAAGGCAAGTTACACTATCATCTAAAGTCCTACTATTTTCATTAAACTTAGTGGATTTTTGAAAACATGCATGAAAAGAATTTCTATACTTATGCTATGCTAAATCCTAATAGGATACCCTATACACTCCTTAGTGAAAATAATGTAGTTGATACATGCTTAGCCATTCTCTGTTTTGAAAAGAGTTACATGTTGAGATTTTATGAGATTGAGAAAAGACTTATGTTTTATATAATAAAACAAGGACTCAACGAACCACCTGGGTGGCCAAGGATACTTTGAGTTTTGGAGAAGGTGGCAACAAAAGGAACCATGTCTATGGCAATCTCTTTGTGTTGTGCTCCAAAGGAAAACCACCCAGGAAACTTAGAGATTGAACATGTTTCTCGTACAGTGGCTTCCGTGTACAGCCACATGCTAAATGGGCTCTGGCTTAGTCAACTACATAGTGGAAGTCCCATGCATTGGCATCTTCAGGTTAACTAGATTTGTGTAAGGGAGTAACCCTACATTTTTGCCTGGTAGACAAGCTAGCATTTTGTATTGGGAGGACTCCTATGGAAAGACTTTGTCACATTCTCGATCTGCCGGTACTCCATTTTGGTGAGTACTTATCCAGCAGCCACTGGTGGCGTCAAGACGAGATTGTGTCATGTGGGTAAAGTGTACAACTTCTGCAGAAGATAATAAAATCTAAGTACTTAGCCGTGTCCCCGGTTATGGACAATACTGAGCAACTAAGGCCTGAAGCTATGGAAGATCTCGACACTCTAATTTCTAAAAGAAAACTTTTAAAACTTGATGCACTTGGGGTTACCAAGGAGCTCAAGAGATTTTGACAAAACTTGATGCACTTGGGGTTACCAAGGTGCTCAAGAGATTTTGACAAGGACTTGAACACTTGAGTTTTTACCAAGGAGTTCAAGAGATTTTTGAAAGGAGATTTGACAAAGGACCAAAACCATTTTGAAAAGATAGGATAAAATATTGCTTTATGCAAATGAGCCTAAAACTCTACTTAGCCAAATTTGCATGTAATGATAGGATCCACTTATATTATACTTAGTAGTGAAACTTGCCAATACAATTCAAATGTATTGACCCTTGTGGCTGTAACTTGTAATGTTGTAGGTTTGATTGTTTTTAGTGAAGATTGTTTGATTAGGATTACAAAGTCTACAACCAACATTTGCCTGTGGCACTTGAAGATGAAGGACCCCATGACTATAGTTATTCCGCTGCAATGTAATGTAATAGCCAAATGAGCTATGTATGATGTAATAAAATTATGTTCTTCCTGGTTATAAAGTTATATTATGACCTTTGTTTCTTGGTATTACATCTAAACTGTGGATGCTAGCTATTGATCCAGGGACTAGCATTGTAAACACAGGGGACTCCACCTTATATTGTATAAAGGTTGGGACACTCCCTCTACAGATGGTATCAGAGCATTGTGTTGCCTGTAGGATTTGTAAACCTAGGATTGGACAAAAACCCTTAGAAAAATAGGAGTTGTATTTGTTCCAAAACTTATTTACAAACAAACTTGTAAACTCTTCCCTCCACCATTTTGGTTTCAACTCTATATCTCTTCTACTTCAACTTGATGGAAAAACCTACCCATGGCCCAAGACTACACCATGTGCAAAGGACTTCTTCAACATCTTCAAATCTAATGACTTCAACTTCTTCAACTCTAATGACTTCAACATCTTCAGCATGTTCACCAAGGACTTCCAACTTGGATATCACTAAGTACTGCTAGTGAAAACCAAGAAGACATTAGATTGCCTACCAAAGACATTGATATCAAGTTAGAGTATGGATCATATTGTCCTATGAGGTATGATTATACTAAGTTGTTATTTTCAAGAAAACTTGATGTTTCCTTCAACTCATGAGTTAAGCTCATAAGTTGTTAAGTGATTGGTTGCTTGTTGAATGTTTGATGGTTTGATTGTTTGATTGAACTTGATTGTTTTGAGTTGTGTGTTAGGACTTCTTGAAAACCTATCCACCAATACTTATCCCTATCAAACCAACAGATGCCTCCCCGTCGTGCCAACCCCAACCAAAACAACAACAACATCACCCCTGAGATGCAACAGATGATGGCAGCTCAGACACAGTTGATGCAGCAGATGAACACATTCATACAGAATTTGAATAACAACAACAACAATAACAACAATAATCAGAATAATCCTCTAGCACTTGACCTGCTCACCAAGTTTCTGAAACTTAGGCCTGCAAGGTTCTCTGGAACAACTGATCCAATGGAAGATGATGATTGGTTACGTTCAGTAAACAAAGACTTAGTGACTGTTGGTTGCACTGATGAAGAAAAAGTTAGGTTTGCAGCATTTCTGCTTGAAGGACCAGCAGCAACATGGTGGGACAACTTTCAAATCACCACTCCCCTTGAAGATGTGACTTGGGCTATTTTTGAAGATGGCTTCAGAACCACTCACATCTCACCTGGAGTAATGTATTTGAAGAAAAAAGAGTTTCACAATCTGAAACAACGACACCTCGGTGTGGCTGAGTATATTGAAGAATTCAACAATCTGGCACGCTATGCACCGGATGAAGTTGATATAGATGCTAAGAGAAAGGATAAATTTCTTGAAGGACTTAATGATGAGTTGAACCTGCAGCTAGCTGTTGCCTATGTCCCAACTTATCAATCACTCTGTGACAAAGCCACAATATTGGAAAACAAGATGAATCAAGTTGAGAACAGAAAGAGGAAACATAAACTCAAGAACTATTCAGGATCATCAAAGAAGAAGCATTCATACAAAAAGAACAATGAAGATTCTGAACCACATCAGTATCACCACAACAACAATGAAAGTGAGAATAATGGAAATGATACTGACAATGGAGATGGCCTTGGTCAGAACCAACATGACACATACTGGAAAAAGGACATTAGCTAGCTGCAATGCTATAATTGTAAGGAACTTGGACACTATGCATCAGACTGTCCAGAGAAGAAAAAGAAAAAGGATGCCAGAAGAGCCAATGGAAATGACTCCAATGTGACCCAGAAAGGACATGTGAACCACATTGACATGAATGAGAACTTTGAAGAGATAGAAGAAGTGGATGTCAGGATTTAGAAAACTCAGAAGAGTCAAATAAGGTTTTCTTGTCTGATTATTGAGTTGAACTTTTAGCCAAGAGAACCATCAATGTAACCCTATGAGACTTTATTTTAAGGGTGGTAGTACCCTAGTTATTTTTAAGCCTACTTGTAACCCCAGCCTTCCCAAATCTCGGGACGAGATTTATTTTAAGGGTCGTAGCCTCTCACATCCCAAGATTTTCCAAATCTTGTAATGTGAAAAATAAATGAATAAAATAAAACTTTGTTTGAATTTTCAAGGCCAGAAGAAACTTTTTGAATTCAATTGGAACTTCAAACCAATTTGGATCAAATAAATCCTAAAGGGATTTATAAAAATAAACATTTAATAAAGGAAAATAAAATGTTTTGGAATTACTATTTTGGGTCTTTTAAATAAAAGGATTTGGTTTTCAAAAGAAATAGAAGTTTTATAAATAAGGATTATTTTATAGAACCAAACTAAACCTTGGCCAAACTTTTGAAATAAAACATTTTGTTTTGATAAAAAAATGGTAAAGGTTTATTTAAAAAAAATTAGTAAGGATTTAATATCCAAGTTTTATTAATAAAGGTTTTACTATTTCCAAAATATCAAAACTTATTTATTTAATTGAAATAAGTTTTCCAAGTAGTATTTATTCCCAAATAAAACCTACTGTTTTTGGTTTTGAAAATATTTAGATTTCAAAAGGAGTTTTCAAATAAAACAAATCCTAATTGATTTATTAAACAAGGTCTATTTTATTTAATTAATAATGGACCCTAAAAATAAAATTATTATTTGGTTTTGGAATTATGGTTTATGCTACTAAACAGAACCAAATTCAAAGTTACAAAGTTTAGTGATTGTTTGAATTGGTTTGAATGTTGTTTGATTGTTTGAATTTCAAAAACAGAAAAAGAATTAGAAAAGGAAAAAGGTTTGAGGAAGAAAAAATGGATTTGGACCTAGCCCAGCCGGCCAAGCCCACAAGCCCAGCAAACCAGCCCAGCTCCCCCTCCCGAAGAAAACGCTTGGCACCAACTTACCAACCCGAACAGACACTGACCGGTGGACCCTCCTCCCCTCTCTTAATCCGCTGACCAACCGGCCCCACGCAGCCAGCTCACCCTTCTTCCTCCTCGCGTTAAACTCGCCACCGTTGCTGCCATTGATTCTCCGGTTGAATACACCTTAATGCAGCATTAATCTCTCGCCGCGAGCACGCTGTCTTAATCGCCAGCGTCTCCTCCTCCTTTCCCCTCTGTCTCCTCCCCCAAATGTGCCCCCAGGCTGCCTGAATCGAGCTTGCACACCCTCTGCTCCGACCATCGTCTCCGACCAATTCCGGCCGTGTCCTGCCACCCCATGCCTCCTCTACCTAGCTCACACCTTCCCCACCTCCTGACGCATCTGTCCATGCCCCTCGCTTGACCGCGGGCGTCCCTGAGCGCCGACTCCGACCAAGCTCTGAGCGCCGCCGTCTGTCTTCAACTGCGACGACGACTCCCAGGTAAACCAGACCGCCCCGCGCCTCCTCGTTCACGCTCCCTCACTCGCCTCGACCATGCGCATTTAACCATGTCCTCTGTTTGTATTCTTGTGAACCGTAGCATCGTCCTCGACCTCGACCGCGTGCAACCGTCGCCAGACCTAACTCCGGCGAGGAATTACGGCTGCTCCTGAGCGCCCCTTGTCAAGCCAACAGTACTTTGAGCATCACCACATCCTCGCGATTCTAGTAAGCTTACTCCCTCCCTGTTTCGCTTCCTGCCTCGCCAGCGCCGCCACTATCTGGCCGCTCCGCCGCTCGCCGTTGTCCTAGCGCCGCCAGCTTTTGGCAAGTCAGTAGGAGCCGTTCGATCTAGATCGGGCGAGCAATATTAGATAACTTAACCGTGAAGGGGTATGCTTTCTGGACCGCATGATTTGATTAGATCCAACGCACTGCAGAGCCCGATCCGACCGAACCGGTACCGTCCAATCAAATCGTGACGCGTGGCTAGGTTTCTGATTTAAAAACAGATTGAAACCAGATTTGAATTGCAATTTGAAACTCATGTAACTTTTGATCCACACGTCCAAAATTTGCAAATTTGGTATCATTGGAATCAGTGGAACAAGCCCTAGCCAACCATGCCTTTGGTTTAGTAAATAGTATCTGTTAGTTTGCTTGTTTTTGTAGATACTTTTGTATGCTTGTTTAGATTAGAAAAATTGTTTAAAAATGTTTTTAGGGTTAAAACCTTTGCAAAATGGTTTGTTGTAAACTCACTGACCCTAGGAACCAACCCATAGTTTGAAAAATGAATTTGGTAATGTCTAGGATGGATTAATTGATTTAGCCCATTTCTAGCCATTTAAAAATAATGGTTTTTGTTATGAAAATGATTTTGAGTAAAAACTTTGGGAAAATGCTTTGGATCAAACCTACTGACCCAAAACACCAAGTTTTGCAAACTAGCAACTCATTTGGTGAAAAACTTAAAAGTTTTGTTTTGATAAAAACATTTTTCACCACATAAAATGATGAATGGATTTTAAAATGGTTTTGGGATAAAACCCTTTTGCAATTGACTTTGCCATTTTGGTGAATGACCAATTTGGAACTTACAAAGTTTATAAGCCTAGTGGAGACCATCTTTGCAAATAGAACCATCTCTTGCATACTCACATGCATGACTTAGATCTTAGATCCCATAGTTTTATGTGTGTGAAATGTTTGATTGGTTATTTGGAATGCTAGTTGATATAGAGTTTGCTTGATTGATTGTAGTGAAATTTAGCAAAGTGTGAGACTAGCAAGATCAAGGAGTGAACCATCATTCCCTACCAAAAAGGCAAGTTACACTATCATCTAAAGTCCTACTATTTTCATTAAACTTAGTGGATTTTTGAAAACATGCATGAAAAGAATTTCTATACTTATGCTATGCTAAATCCTAATAGGATACCCTATACACTCCTTAGTGAAAATAATGTAGTTGATACATGCTTAGCCATGCTATGTTTTGAAAAGAGTTACATGTTGAGATTTTATGAGATTGAGAAAAGACTTATGTTTTATATAATAAAACAAGGACTCAATGAACCACCTGGGTGGCCAAGGATACTTTGAGTTTTGGAGAAGGTGGCAACAAAAGGAACCATGTCTATGGCAATCTCTTTGTGTTGTGCTCCAAAGGAAACCCACCCAGGAAACTTAGAGATTGAACATGTTTCTCGTACAGTGGCTTCCGTGTACAACCACATGCTAAATGGGCTCTGGCTTAGTCAACTACATAGTGGAAGTCCCATGCATTGGCATCTTCAGGTTAACTAGATTTGTGTAAGGGAGTAACCCTACATTTTTGCCTGGTAGACAAGCTAGCATTTTGTATTGGGAGGACTCCTATGGAAAGACTTTGTCACATTCTCGATCTGCCGGTACTCCATTTTGGTGAGTACTTATCCAGCGGCCACTGGTGGCGTCAAGACGAGATTGTGTCATGTGGGTAAAGAATACAACTTCTGCAGAAGATAATAAAATCTAAGTACTTAGCCGTGTCCCCGGTTATGGACAATACTGAGCAACTAAGGCCTGAAGCTATGGAAGATCTCGACACTCTAATTTCTAAAAGAAAACTTTTAAAACTTGATGCACTTGGGGTTACCAAGGAGCTCAAGAGATTTTGACAAAACTTGATGCACTTGGGGTTACCAAGGTGCTCAAGATATTTTGACAAGGACTTGAACACTTGAGTTTTTACCAAGGAGTTCAAGAGATTTTTGAAAGGAGATTTGACAAAGGACCAAAACCATTTTGAAAAGATAGGATAAAATATTGCTTTATGCAAATGAGCCTAAAACTCTACTTAGCCAAATTTGCATGTAATGATAGGATCCACTTATATTATACTTAGTAGTGAAACTTGCCAATACAATTCAAATGTATTGACCCTTGTGGCTGTAACTTGTAATGTTGCAGGTTTGATTGTTTTTAGTGAAGATTGTTTGATTAGGATTACAAAGTCTACAACTGTGACACCCCGGTTCTGATAAGACCGTGGCCTCTATGTGACATGCCAATCCCTGGATCGGTTCATTGGCCCACAATAGAGTAAGATAGATAATCATAGCAAATAACCGTGTATCATGATCTACAAAGATCCAGAGTACCATTATTACAATATAAAAGCTTAGCATAAAGCTAGCTCAAATTGTTCAGGTAGCAGCAAAAGCGAGTAAATCCTCCAATCTTCAAATTGCCCACAAGTGAACAAGTGCCGAGTGGAGTACCGTGGCCTATAACGATCAATCAGAATCGGAATAACCTGCAGCATAAAACGCAACAGCCCCGAAGGGTCAATACATGGAATGTATGGCAAGTAGAGCTAGTAATGGAGACAATAGTACTAACATCTACATGCATATTTGGCAAGTGGAGCTGTGTCTGGCTTGCATTTGCAAATAACTTTGTCCTACTTTCATAAACAATTTTGAATTTTCTTTGAAAAGATCCCAATTAAGTTAACCCAACAATATTAAAACAATTATGAAATTAGAATGAGCGAGAAACATGTCATGGAATCAATATCAAGCAACTCAGTTGTCCATAACCGGGGACACGGCTAATCGATTAGATTATACACTCTGCAGAGGTTAGTACACTTTACCCATATGACTTGGCCATCCCAGCTCGTACCATCACTCTCATTTTGGGTGACGATAGGGAGAAGATCAAGAAGAGACTGTTCGGGAAGTAGCTCCTCAATCCCGACGCGCACCGGTCCAACCTACCAAAATTCTACATCTCTGGATACGCGGGTTCGAGTTACCACAACCTACTAAGTCCAACCAACCGCCCATTTCATTATTGGCACATGGTCGTACACGTAAGCTACACAATAAAGAAGCCAATCATTCTCTCTTGATACCTGGGTGCCTTTCCGCAATGAAACCACCAAAATTTATCAATACCATCACACCCAGGGGATTCATTGATTAAGTTGTTTTAGTTTTCACAAACCAATACTTTGAGAAAACAAGTACCAATGATGTAACCCAGCCCTCGTTCAACATAGCATGGCTAAGCACATCTACAACGGTGGTTCATCTACAAGGAAAGCCCTACCACATAATAGGACATAGCATAGCGATAGTATCATCCTACACATGCATCTACAAAATACACGACAATGCATAGAAAATAGTAGGACGATATTCATGAACAAAGTAGCATCTACTTGCCTTGGTTGTAGCGGTCTGGAGCACAATCCTCACACGAACAAGCGTTGCACTCAGCACAATCTACACGACACAATTGCATTCATAAACAAGCAATCCACAACATATGCAACAAATATGATGCATGAATGCAAGAACGGCAAGTGAATTGGTACTACAGCTGCACCACATAATTCTAATCCATAATACTACCGAATACATGCATGGAAAATAGATTTAGCGCAAGGGAAACTATTAACCAAAAGTAGTGATCACTACTAGAGCTAGAACTTAAATAATTCACTACCGGTAGTAAACAGTTCGTAAAATCCTGGAAAAATTCTACCGCAAAGGCATCGCTGATAAGAAACAGTACCAATTGGAATTACTCAAAAAGGAGTTATAAAACATCCCGAGTAATTAAAACACTGCAGAAAGCCATTAGACAAATACTGCAGAAGTTTTTACTGTAAGTCTATCTTTTTATTTCACGATGAGATTCCCCTCGTTCATACGAGTTCAGGGACATATCACACGCGATTTTTGGAGCTACGAAACTTTTACTACGAATTTATTACTCCGAAAAGGCCACTAACTAGTTTGATTAAACTGTACCAAACCTGACAGTAAAAGTCTGAACCAAAGCTACAGAGAGATTCTACACGACTCACTGAACACGTACATATTTTATTTGCAATTTTTGGCCAAGCGGTTTAATTTCTACGCAATTTACAAGATTCTACCGAAATCTGCCAACTAATAGGATTAACGAAATTGACCCAGTCAACTGTGTCTGATGACTGGGCGCTGACTGGACGTCTGACCAGTCAACGTCTGGGGCGTCTGACTAGTCAACGTCTGGAGTGCTGACCAGTCAATGAACGATCTAAGCCGCTGATCTGAGATCTGACGGTGGCTGCTGTCTTACCGGAAACGGATGGCGATTCGGACTCCGGAAGGTGCGGCGAGCTCCGGACGGCGGTGGCGGTCGGTTCCGGCGTCGGGGTTCTACCTGCACGTACACACACGGTCAACTACGACTCCCGGAATAATAAACGCGCGCGCGAGGCGACGCGCGTACGTGCGTGTATGCGTACATGCAATAACGCGCGTACGCGTGCGCGTACGCGGCGATCTGCAGGGCGCAGATGGCGGCGGCGGATGGAGACGCGGAGCACGGGAACGGAAAGAGGAGATCGTGGCGAACCCCGCAACAGACGCGGCGATGGCCGGCGGCGGCGATGAGAAGCGGAGGCGGCGGCGGCGATCGGCGCCTGGAAGGCGCGCGCGGGACAGAGGAGTCGTGGCGGCGGGGTGTGAGGCAGGGGCACGGGTCCCAAGGCAGGGCCCCACTTTAAAAACTCTTGGTCGCGGAAAGAAAGGAAAAAAAACTGAAACAGAAACGGTCCGCAGTTGGACTCCGTTTCAGAAATCTGTCCGGATTTTCGGACCGTTTTCCGGCGGTTTACTAAAACGTCCGAGTCTTTTGCATACGAACTCCGATTGGAGCGATTCTCGCGCCTACGGGTTCATATCATCGAGGGGAACAACCTTCAGTCGAAGTTTGTGCGAAAACTCGAACCTACAGGGGTGGTTGTCGCAAGTCTTACTAGAGCTCCCCGCAGGAAACTTGGATCGAAACAAAACAGGGTTTTGAAATAGGCGTTTCGCCGAGCCTTTCTACTCGACGGTTTTGCATGGAAAGATATGATGCAATGCTATGAATGATATGCAAGACCAAATCTAAAATTTGGGATGTGACAAGACTAACCCCCTTAAGATGAATCTCGTCCTCGAGATTCGGCGCGGCTAGCAAATAGGTGTGGGTAGTCCTCTCGGATGTCATCTTCACGCTCCCAAGTGGCTTCCTCTTCGGTGTGGTGGCTCCATTGCACCTTGCAAAACTTGATTGTCTTCGTACGGGTAGTCCTCTCTGCTGTCTCCAGAATCTTGACCGGTTTCTCCTCATAGGTCAAATCATTCTCAAGCTGAACCTCCTCGAGCGGTACAGTGTCTCTCAATGGTGTATCCACCATCTCCGGATGGCACTTCTTCAGCTGGGACACGTGGAACACATTGTGAATAGCAGGCAGAGCCTCTGGCAACTCCAACTGATAAGCAACCTCTCCTTTGCGTGCTATGACTCGATACGGTCCAATAAATCGAGGTGCCAGCTTACCCTTAATACCAAATCTCTTGATTCCACGAAGCGGCGACACTCTGAGGTATGCTCTATCACCTATCTCATACACCACTTCCTTGCGCTTGGCGTCAGCGTAGCTCTTCTGCCTAGATTGTGCTACCTTCAGTCTGTCTCTAATCAAGGCGACCTTCTCCTCAGCGTCCTTGATCAAATCAGGTCCAAACAACTGACGTTCTCCTACTCCATCCCATAGCAATGGTGTTCGGCACCGTTTCCCATACCGTACGTCGAACGGTGACGTCTTGATGCTGGTTTGATAGCTGTTGTTGTAGGAAAACTCGGCATACGGCAAATTCTCATCCCAAATAGAACCATGAGCCAAGGCGCAAGCTCTTAGCATGTCCTCCAAAATCTGATTCACCCTCTCGGTCTGTCCATCAGTCTGTGGGTGAAACGCTGTGCTAAACTCCAACCTAGTACCAAGTGACTCGTGCAGCTGGCGCCAGAAGTGTGAGGTAAATTGGGTGCCTCTATCAGATACGATACTCTTGGGAACTCCATGTAGGCACACAATCTTGTCCATGTAAATCTTGGCCAACTTTGCACTCGTATAGGTCGTCTTCACCGGTATAAAGTGGGCTACCTTGGTCAAATGGTCGACCACTACCCAAATAGAGTCATATCCTGACCTGGTCCTGGGCAGTCCTGTGATAAAGTCCATTCCCACTCTATCCCATTTCCAATCCGGCACGGGCAAAGGCTGTAGCAGTCCTGCTGGTTTCTGGTGTTATGCCTTCACTCGGCTACATACATCGCATAGGGCAATATGCTCCGCGATGTCTCCTTTCATGTTGTTCCACCAGAATCTGTCCTTTAGGTCCATATACATCTTCGTATTGCCCGGATGTATGGAATACGGCGAGTCATGAGCTTCCTGCAGAATCAACTTCCTTAACTCCGGATCGTTGGGCACACACAAACGATCTCCATACCACAAGGTACCTTGCTCATCCTCATGGAATTCCCTTGCTCGACCTTCCTTCATCTTTTCCTTAACTTCATCTATCTCTTTGTCTCCCACTTGAGCCTTCTTGATTCTGTCTTGAAGCGTTGGTTGGACTTCCATTGTAGCCAAGTATCCTTCAGATACTACCTCCAGTCTAAGGTCCTTGAATTGCTTGCACAAATCCTCAGGCAATTCACCAATTGTCAATCCATTGGCATAAACCTTCCGGCTCAGAGCATCTGCTACTACATTGGCCTTTCCTGGGTGGTATTGTAGATTCATATCATAATCCTTGATAAGTTCCAACCATCTCCTTTGTCTCATGTTCAGTTCCTTCTATGTAAATATGTACTTCAGGCTCTTGTGGTCGGTGTACACATCATAGTGTTTTCCCATTAAGTAATGCCTCCATACCTTGAGCGCATGAACCACTGACGCTAACTCCAAGTCGTGTGTGGGGTAATTCCGCTCATGGTGCTTGAGTTGTCGCGAGGCATATGACACTACTCTCCCATCTTGCATCAGCACACTCCCAAGTCCCTGTCGTGAAGCATCACAGTACACTTGGAAATCCTTCTGAAGGTCTGGTAAACATAGAACATGCGCGGTCACTAGTCGACGCTTTAGTTCCTGAAAGCTGGCTTCACATACGTCTGACCATTCAAACTTCCTCTCCTTCTTCAGAAGTTCAGTCATCGGCTTAGCAATCTTAGAAAAGTTTTCTATGAACCTCCTGTAATATCCAGCAAGTCCCAAAAAGCTTCGAATCTCTCCAGCATTCTTGGGTGCTTCTCACTCAGTTACTGCAGTCACTTTGTTTGAATCAACAACGATTCCTTCTCCTGACACTACGTGTCCAAGAAATCCAACAGTGTTAAGCCAGAATTCACACTTACTGAATTTGGCATACAGCTTGTGTTCCCTCAGCTTCTCCATAATCCGTCGCAGATGCTTCTCATGCTCAGCATCATCCTTGGAATATATCAGTATGTCATCAATAAACACCACCACGAACTTGTCCAAATAATCCATAAATACCTTGTTCATCATGGTCATGAAGTATGCCGGGGCATTCGTTAGTCCAAAAGACATAACTGTATACTCATATAAACCATACCTAGTGGTGAAGGCGGTTTTTGGTACATCCTCCTCTCGGATCTTCAAGTGGAAATAGCCTGATCGAAGATCAATCTTGCTAAACACCTTTTCTCCTTCCAGTTGATCAACCAAGTCATTTATGTTCGGCAGAGGGTACTTGTTCTTAATGGTTACTTCATTCAGCGAGCGATAGTCTACCACTAATCTCTTGGTGATGTCTTTCTTCTCCACAAACAGAACAGGCGCTCCCCATGACGACGCACTAGGCTGAATGAATCCCTTTTACAGTTGTTCCTTCAACTGTTTCTTCAATTCCTTCAGCTCATCGACATCCATCTTATATGGTTTCTTTGCTATTGGTCCTGTTCCCGGCATCAGGTCGATAAGAAACTCCACATCCCTGTCAGGTGGCATCCCTGGCAGCTCTTCTGGAAACACGTCGGGGTAATCCTTAATCACTGGCACAGTATCCATGCTAACCCCCTTAAGAGAATTCAACTTACACCTTCTCGGTCGTGCAGCCGACTTGAATCTAATCCTCTTACCATCCGGGGTTTTGAGTGAAACAGCTCGCTGTGCACAATCTATGTGTCCCCCATGCATAGACATCCAATCCATACCCAGAATGACATCTAATCCCTGTGAATCCAACACTACTAGATGTGCGATGAAGTTGTGTGTTCCAATCCTCACAGTCAAGTCGCGGCATCCCGCACTAGCTATCATATCTCCTCCAGGTGAACTCACTCTAATAGATCTTTTCATAGACTCAGTAGGTAACTTATACTTATCCACAAATGCCCTTGATATGAATGAATGCGATGCACCAGTATCGAAAAGTATAATTGCAGGGTAAGTGTTGATTGGAAACATACCAATCACGAGGTCAGGCTCATCTGGAATCTCCTCCACATTCATGTGGTTCACTGTGGCCTTCTCGCCGTTGGTTGGCTTGAGTCCTTTCTTCTCCGGACAGTTGTCAGCATAGTGTCCCTTCTGCTTGCACTTGAAGCACGTCACCTCACTCAGATCCTTCTTCACGAAGTTGCGATCACGGTTGCGGTCATGTCCACCGTGTCCTCCAGAGTGGTGAGAGTGTCCTCCCTTGTGGTTGTGGTGGCTGCTCCTGTGGTTGTCATGACGATGTCCATCGCGGCGGTCATGGCTCCCATGGTCACTTCCTCCATGCTTGGAGTATCCATCATATGAAGTGCGAGTCTTGTGGTGTGAACCAGAGTGGTGATTGTTGTTCTTTCTCTTGCGGTTCTCCACTTGCTTGTGCTTCCCCTCCAAGATTCTGGCCTTGTCCATAAGCTCCTGGAAAGTGGGGCAATAAACCACAAGTAGCTGTACTGAAAGCTCGTCACTGAGGCCATCCAGGAATCTCTCCCTCCTTTTGGCATCAGTGTCAACATCCTCAGGTGCATAACGGGACAAGTTATTGAACTCCTCAATGTACTCGGCCACGGTGCGATTGGTTTGGCGCAAGTTGCAGAACTCCTTCCTCTTCAGGCTCAGAACTCCTGAAGACACGTGGTTGGTCCTGAAACCTTCCTCAAACATTGCCCATGTCACGGTATCCAGCGGGTGGGTGATCTGAAAAGTGTCCCACCAAGAAGCGGCTGGTCCCTCCAGTAGGTGAGCGGCAAACCTCACCTTCTCAGCATCAGTGCATCCGACAGTCACTAGATCCTTGTTGACTGAACGCAACCAGTCTAGAGCAACCATTGGTTCCGTTGCAGTAGAGAACTTAGCTGGCCTTAACCTCAGAAATCTGGTGAGAGCATCTCCCTGAGGCTGATTGTTTCCATTGTTGTTGTTCTGATTCGCCATGAACTGAGTCATCACTTGGGTCAGCTGTGCCTGAGCTGCCATGAGCTACTCCATCTCAGTGGGTTGGCGGCGGGAGGCATCTGCGGTTCAGCATAGGTAAGTTTAGAAAGAATCAACTACGGTAATAGGATTCTACCCATGCATATGATCAATCAACAACAAACAATAGCAGACAATCACAAGCAAACAACACATCAACAAACAAGTGATCCAGCAACATCCCAGGTGTTGTCCTAGCAGTATATACCTACTGAAATAGTTTTGCAAGAGTTGGCAATGGTTAACTAAGCAATAGATCAACTAATCAACAAAACAGCAATTCTGCCAGAACAGTCCAGCAGCGTTCACGAATTTTTCCGCCTGACTTAAACTCGTCAGAAAAATTAGCCAATTTTTGTGCATATGGCACAGAGAGTTTCGCACCAGCACAATTTTTTTCAGATTTTTCCGAGTTACCAGAAAAATATGAAAAATCGCGCAGTACTGCTGTATCAGCAGAAAAACTGCAGCGAAAAACACACAAATAGTAACCAAATTGCCATAACTCTTTCATTAAAAATCGCACAAATAATTCCTGGGATATTGGAGTACACAAATAAGCAACTAAACACTCTTAAACTAACACGAACTAAGCTTCACAACGATCGAGACTAATCTTAACGAGTTCTCCTAACGTGGACTAAATGGTGGACTTCTATCTACTTCTTGAAGAGATTGAGGTAGGTCCTTGCGGTCATGCGTTGGCGCTTCGGCTCGCGGTACAACCATGGCAGCGGAGTGTACACCTCTCCTGAACCATCACTTGAGACTTCAAACTCCACCTCTTCTGGATCCTCCTCTTCTTCTTCATCCTCAGCTGCTACAGCAACAACTTCATCTCCTCCACCATCATCGTCTCCATCATCGTCATCCTCGTCCTCATCATCATCATCGTCTCCTCTGTCATCATCATCCCCATTGTTGCCATCATCTCCATTGTCATCATCAGAGGGTGGATTCAGCTGCGCTTGGAGAGCGGCAATCTGGGCTGTCATAACTTCAATGGTCTGGTCCCTTTCCTGGACGGTCCCTTGCAATTGCTGTATGTTTTGGGTATTCTCTTGCACAGTGCCATGAAGATGGGCTATGGTCTCATCTCTGGCTATCAGGGCAGTCTCCATAACTCCCACAGCTTCATGCAAAGTGTCAATATCCTGTCCTTGGACCACCATTCCATTGCTAGTAAAGTCTGCTATCTCCTTCAACATCCTCACCTTCTCTGCTAGAGCTCCATTCTCCCTTTCCATGTCCTCTATGTGTCTCCGACGGGGCGGCATGTTGTTCCTGTCGCCCGGGGTAATCACAATGTTCCCTTCTTCATCACGCCTTCCATAGTCACGGTAGGGTGAATCTGCTGGCAGTAGGTGTCGGACATAGTGGCACTGGCGAGACAGGGCTTCATGTACAGCCAAGTTGATTCCAAGTCCCCAGTTGCAGTATATCTTGGTGTAGACCAAGTGCGCAGGGTTTGGCAAGGCGGCATCTCTGAATATGAAGGTAGTGACCTCCCATGCATCCTCTCCATATCCATAGGTGTACAGCCTTCTTCCCTTGAACATAGGCAGTGGCAATCCCAATGACTGAGAGAGCTGAGCTAACTGCCTTGCAAAGGGCCTTGGTGACTCCATGGTAACATACTCAGTCCTGACGTCTCCCATCTATCCAGTAAAAGAGGAAAGGGTGAGAATAGCATATGGTAAGAATTTACGA
This sequence comes from Avena sativa, assembly GCA_916181665.1. NCBI lineage: Eukaryota > Viridiplantae > Streptophyta > Magnoliopsida > Poales > Poaceae > Avena > Avena sativa. The sequence goes on along the minus strand of OV702283.1, from coordinate 404,816,144 downwards.
GGGTGAAAGGCATAAGATGAAAGACAGTGTTAATATAGGCTTAATAATTCTATGGCTTCCTAATCCAATCCTAGGTCACGATCCTACAGTCGACACACGGGCTCTGATACCATCCTGTGACACCCCGGTTCTAATAAGACCGTGGACTCTATGTGACATGCCAATCCCTGGATCGGTTCATTGGCCCACAATAGAGTAAGATAGATAATCATAGCAAATAACCGTGTATCATGATCTACAAAGATCCAGAGTACCATTATTACAATATAAAAGCTTAGCATAAAGCTAGCTCAAATTGTTCAGGTAGCAGCAAAAGCGAGTAAATCCTCCAATCTTCAAATTGCCCACAAGTGAACAAGTGCCGAGTGGAGTACCGTGGCCTATAACGATCAATCAGAATCGGAATAACCTGCAGCATAAACCGCAACAGCCCCGAAGGGTCAATACATGGAATGTATGGCAAGTAGAGCTAGTAATGGAGACAATAGTACTAACATCTACATGCATATTTGGCAAGTGGAGCTGTGTCTGGCTTGCATTTGCAAATAACTTTGTCCTACTTTCATAAACAGTTTTGAATTTTCTTTGAAAAGATCCCAATTAAGTTAACCCAACAATATTAAAAAAATTATGAAATTAGAATGAGCGAGAAACATGTCATGGAATCAATATCAAGCAACTCAGTTGTCCATAACCGGGGACACGGCTAATCGATTAGATTATACACTCTGCAGAGGTTAGTACACTTTACCCATGTGACTTGGCCAGCCCAGCTCGTACCATCACTCTCATTTTGGGTGACGATAGGGAGAAGATCAAGAAGAGACTGTTCGGGAAGTAGCTCCTCAATCCCGACGCGCACCGGTCCAACCTACCAAAATTCTACATCTCTGGATACGCAGGTTCGAGTTACCACAACCTACTAAGTCCAACCAACCGCCCATTTCATTATTGGCACATGGTCGTACACGTAAGCTACACAATAAAGAAGTCAATCATTCTCTCTTGATACCTGGGTGCCTTTCCGCAATGAAACCACCAAAATTTATCAATACCATCACACCCAGGGGATTCATTGATTAAGTTGTTTTAGTTTTCACAAACCAATACTTTGAGAAAACAAGTACCAATGATGTAACCCAGCCCTCGTTCAACATAGCATGGCTAAGAACATCTACAACGGTGGTTCATCTACAAGGAAAGCCCTACCACATAATAGGACATAGCATAGCGATAGTATCATCCTACACATGCATCTACAAAATACACGACAATGCATAGAAAATAGTAGGACGATATTCATGAACAAAGTAGCATCTACTTGCCTTGGTTGTAGCGGTCTGGAGCACAATCCTCACACGAACAAGCGTTGCACTCAGCACAATCTACACGACACAATTGCATTCATAAACAAGCAATCCACAACATATGCAACAAATATGATGCATGAATGCAAGAACGGCAAGTGAATTGGTACTACAGCTGCACCACATAATTCTAATCCATAATACTACCAAATACATGCATGGAAAATAGATTTGGCGCAAGGGAAACTATTAACCAAAAGTAGTGATCACTACTAGAGCTAGAACTTAAATAATTCACTACCGGTAGTAAACAGTTCGTAAAATCCTGAAAAATTCTACCGCAAAGGCATCGCTGATAAGAAACAGTACCAATTGGAATTATTCAAAAAGGAGTTATAAAACATCCCGAGTAATTAAAACACTGCAGAAAGCCATTAGACAAATACTGCAGAAGTTTTTACTGTAAGCCTATCTTTTTATTTCACTATGAGATTCCCCTCGTTCATACGAGTTCAGGGACATATCACACGTGATTTTTGGAGTTACGAAACTTTTACTACGAATTTATTACTCCGAAAAGGCCACTAAATAGTTTGATTAAACTGTACCAAACCTGACAGTAAAAGTCTGAACCAAAGTTACAGCGAGATTCTACACGACTCACTGAACGCGTACATATTTTATTTGCAATTTTTGGCCAAGCGGTTTAATTTCTACGCAATTTACAAGATTCTACCGAAATCTGCCAACTAATAGGATTAACGAAATTGACCCAGTCAACTGTGTCTGATGACTGGGCGCTGACTGAGCGTCTGACCAATCAACGTCTGGGGCGTCTGACTAGTCAACGTCTGGAGTGCTGACCAGTCAACGAACGATCTAAGCCGCTGATCTGAGATCTGACGGTGGCTGCTGTCTTACCGGAAACGGATGGCGATTCGGACTCCGGAAGGTGCGGCGAGCTCCGGACGGCGGTGGCGGTCGGTTCCGGCGTCGGGGTTCTACCTGCACGTACACACACGGTCAACTACGACTCCCGGAATAATAAACGCGCGCGCGAGGCGACACGCGTACGTGCGTGTATGCGTACATGCAATAACGCGCGTACGCGTGCGCGTACGCGGCGATCTGCAGGGCGCAGATAGCGGCGGCGGATGGAGACGCGGAGCACGGGAACGGAAAGAGGAGATCGTGGCGAACCCGGCAACAGACGCGGCGATGGCCGGCGGCGGCGATCAGCGCTTGGGAGGCGCGCGCGGGACAGAGGAGTCGTGGCGGCGGGGTGTGAGGCAGGGGCACGGGTCCCAAGGCAGGGCCCCACTTTAAAAACTCTTGCGCGCGGAAAGAAAGGAAAAAAAACTGAAACCGAAACCGTCCGCGGTTGGACTCCGTTTCGGAAATCGGTCCGGATTTTCGGACCGTTTTCCGGCGGTGTACTAAAACGTCCAAGTCCTTTGCATACGAACTCTGATTGGAGCGATTCTCGCGCCTACAGGTTCGTATCGTCGAGGGGAACAACCTTCAGTCGAAGTTTGTGCGAAAACTCGAACCTACAGGGGTGGTTGTCGCAAGTCTTACTAGAGCTCCCCGCAGGAAACTTGGATCGAAACAAAACAGGGTTTTGAAACAGGCGTTTCGCCGAGCCTTTCTACTCGACGGTTTTGCATGGAAAGATATGATGCAATGCTATGAATGATATGCAAGACCAAATCTAAAATTTGGGATGTGACAAGAACCAACATCTGCCTGTGGCACTTGAATATGAAGGACCCCATGACTATAGTTATTCCGCTGCAATTTAATGTAATAGCCAAATGAGCTATGTATGATGTAATAAAATTATGTTCTTCCTGGTTATAAAGTTATATTATGACCTTTGTTTCTTGGTATTACATCTAAACTGTGGATGCTAGCTATTGATCCAGGGACTAGAATTGTAAACACAGGGGACTCCACCTTATATTGTATAAAGGTTGGGACACTCCCTCTACAAAAGGACAAATGATTGTTGGAAATATTGCTAGTGTTCTCCCTACCAAGAATACTAGTGGCAAGATAATACGCAAAATATCTGATAGCTGGGAGTTGAATATTTCTTATCTTTCCGCGCTGGGCCCTACGGTCATCATCATTAGTCACCCCGTAGTAGAGCTCCAACAAATCAGCAGGATGAACTGGAATCTTCTTCACCGACCCAGCCATGCCAATACCCAAAATCTCGCAAAATTTCTTCAATGTCATGGTGAAGGGCCTATTATATATTTTAAATGACACTTCTGACCTGAAAGGGTTGTTAGTAAAAGAGAAACTCTCCACAAAAGTTTTGGTGAGCATAGCATATTGCTCACTCTCATCCTGCATATAATTAGTTAGACCCACCCTCCTAATAAGAGTTACAAAATCATTGAGAATCCATGCAGCCTGCAAAAACGTAAAACAAGAGAAGGTAGAAGGGTGCGCATCCCCCTCATATCCCTCGTTGCCAAAACGCGATGTAATAAGATCCTCATTGTATGATGGCCTAGCTCTGGAGGATAATCTCGAAGGCCTTGTCCTCCTAGGTGCGTCACTCTCAAACATTTATCCAAAGGTGTGGTTGTCCATGACCCTTTTTCTGAAATTTTTAGACAAACATTAAACCAAGTAATTTCTAAGTTGATAAATGATGAGGAACTACTATAGGAACTTGCTAGAGGGCTAAACATGCATCAAAATGAAATATCTAAGCATAGAAAAAGCATGCAAGATCGCACAACCTGACACCTATAGTAGAAAAATACTCAAGATATAATCTATCAATCAAAAATCTAATTGGACAGGCGGAGGAGGCACATATCAAGGAGCAATCCCTCCAAAAATCAGCAGCAAAGATGAGCTGAGCAAAGAGATCGAAATTCAGGAGCAAGAACTCGAGCTTGAGAAAGTTTTCCGGTGTTTTTCGGGACAGATAAAGAAGGTTGCTGGGAGGAGGCATCTTGGAGGGCCACAGGTGGGCCACACCCAGGCCAGGCGCCACCTGGGGATGGCCACGCCACCAGGGGGTGTGCTGGCCTGGTAGGTCCCCCTGGGCCACTCCAGGTGTCCCTCTGTCCCTTTTTTCAAGGAAAAATTTAATATGAATTTTCTGGGATTTTTCGATAAACTTTATTTGTGGCCAATTTTCAGGATACGAAAATTGATTTCTCGCAGAAAAAGATTTTTTTTAGAAGAAGCAAAAGCAAACCAAAACCAAAACTCCAGAAGTTCCGAGACACTCTAACAAGCAAACAACTAGTAAAACTAAGCTAACAAGAGAAAGAGCAAAGACTAGGAAGGAGAAAAATAAAAATGAGCAAGTATAACCACTTGTGAAAACATTGCTTTGTTCATTAAAATCCCTTTGTTAACAAGGTTGATCAAGTATTGTTACCAAAACAATCTTATATGAAACAAAACTTTGTATTCCACAAAGTGATTATGTTACCTCAAACTTGATAGCAATGGTCCCATGTAACACCCTCAGAATCGGACCTATGCAAGTTTGAGCAAAATTCGCCAAACCCGCATAGAAACGATTCAAAGGTGCCCACCAGGCACTTTCGTGCGGGTGGAAAACGAAGTAATAACATTACACAACAGTCCTCGATGGGACCCACAGAACAGATATATATGACAGCGACTCAAAGAGTCAAGAAGACAGATATAATATACAAGATCCAAATCACCTTGAAAACGGTAGAGCGTCCGACTACGGACAAGAAGCAAATGGGGCTAAGAGCCCTGAAGAATAACCAATGGCGTCCATAACCCTGCCCAGGCCAAGCCGGAAGGGTAACCCTGCTAACGGCGTCGATCTCAAAACCTGCTTAAACAAAAGGGGTGCCGACAAAGGGCAAAGGAAAAAGAGGAGCGTCAGTACTGAGGCCAGTACACGGCGAGACTAGAATTCGGCGGTCCTCGCCTACATAGGTATGGTGGACTTTAGCGGCAGCGGCAGCATGCACTAAACAACCTATAGAGACTCGATACAACTAGCGGATATCATAGAGGGTAAGAAGGACCTATTCGGATCCAACCTGATACTACCATCAAACAAACCCTTCCTGGCGTTTCCCCCTCGAGACCAAACGAGGAAGTCAACCGAGGAACTCACACAGTTGGCAGTTTTATTTATTCAGTTATCGTTGCAGAAATTACTAGTCAGGTATAGATGATCATCCTGATAAAGTAAGCAGTGGGCACTTTTAGTTAACCATTCCGTTGTAGTTGCAACACTTACTAATCAGATACAAATAGCGTGAGATAAATCCAAAACCCAGCAGTTGTTGGTACTTTTATTCGGCCATTCCGTTGTAGTTGTCATACTTACTAGTCAGGTACAATGGTCGCAAGCGACACTCCAAACAAGCAATTGTGGGCAGTATTAATTAGCCATTCCATTATAGTGAAGCAGATTACTAGTCATTATAAAATCAAATTTATAGCAATAAACTTTAGTTATGCTTGTCTATGGTCGAGATACTGTGCTCCAAGTCGTCCATAACCGCGGACACGGCTTTCAGAAAGTTTTACCCGGCCGGGGTGCACCAATAGCAACACACACTCGATCAACCTCGGAAAAACCAAAACAAAACCCAACGAGGCTTTCACGACAAAGCAATCACAGGATTCAGAAATATTTCAGGGGGCCACCCCTTGGAGTAGACCCGCAACGAAGTAAGCAAGCTTCGAGACGGACTCAAGGTTAGCGCCAATGGCTGTAAGAGACTGGGAACCCGAAAACTCGGGGTGTCGATACCGCGTAATCACTCCGCTTACCTAAACAGTACAGTGTGCTATCTGTCGCACAATTTAAATACATAAGTAGCATGGCATAAGTACAGGATCGTAAATAAAACCTCAAACTAGTTGTGGCCCCAAGAAATAAGACTGAATCAAGCTCTGGCTCAGGGGGGTCCCATATACCTCCCGGATGTGGATAGCGCGATAAAACAAGGAACAGGTATCAAGTACTCGGGGTCTTACGGGACACAAGTGGGCGTTCGGAAACCAAATATTTTCTATCACCCACCGATGCCTCTGCTTATTTCAATTTTAGTTGTTAAACAGAAATTAAAGTGAACGATAAGTAAAACTATGATCATCTCCATCATCAACAGGCGGCATTACTCCAACAACGGTGGCATTTGACAACACGTAACAGCACTTGAGCAAGCGACTACGACGCGCAAGTCCAACTATCTACCAAACAACAGGTAATAGGATGTGTCCAAGGCAATATAGGGCTGCACGGTAGATCACGGGTACGGAATCTAAAGCATCGCAACACAGATAGCAATAGATCAACAGGAGGGAAGTAAATACTATAAAAGTAAGATAGGTAGAAAGGAGAAGATGCTCGCCTGAAAACATGGTCGAAGGTTCAACCGAAGATCGGGTCGACACTCGCATCAACTCAACGGCCTTATCCGCGAAGAAGCAAAACACTAGACAAACACCGGATGCATGATTTAATACTACAGCAGAAGATCGGGCATGATGCATGTATGATGCATGGTATGGCAAAGATGCGATGCAATTAGGTCATATTAAGTGGAACCGGGGTTCCGACAATTAATTAGGTGGTTCATGTTGTTTGGTTACCCCGCAATTTAGATGTTGTCTTAACATTGCAAAAGATAGCACCGGTTCGCTACACAGATTTAAATGAGGCCGATATAAGGCTAGATTTGCCCGCATATGGGCCCCATATTGAATTATGAGGTGAATCGGCATAAGGCCCCCAAACCACACAAATATGCATGCGAGATGAATGATTTAATGCAACAAGTTTATATCATTTATAAAAATAGGGTATCGAGGAAAAGGGTCACACCTTAGGGTTCGGCGATCTTGGGTTCCGGGGTTCGGGGTTCAGGGTCGGTCTCAGGGTCCAGGGTTCGACGGGTGCGTTCTCGGACTCCGGGATCGTTCTCGGTAACAGGTAGATCTTGGCGCATTCGCGGAGGGGACCCTGGTTCGGCGTCCGGGGAGCAGAACTTGGGTCGGTGTCGGGGCGCATCGGCTTCTTCCGGGTCGGTGCCGTTCTTGTCATCGCGAAGGTCTTGTCGGGTTCCCAAGTCGGGTCTGTCTTGGCTTCGGGGTGAAGAACTTGGTGTCCGGGCGGAGTGCTTGTCATATCCGTGAAGAAGAGCATGTCGGTCCACGGGGGTTCGGCCTTCGGGGCGATCTTGGCGTCGGGTTCTCGACTTCGCATCCTCGGGGAAGTGCCTGTCGCACAACTGTCTTCGGGTCCAGGTAAAAGAGCTCGTCGTCCGGGGGTTCTCTGGGTCCGATGAAGATCTTGGCGAGGGGGAACTTGGGGTTTGCGGGGTCCGATTACCGGTGTCGAACTTGTCGTCTCCACACCCAACACTTAGCACCACTTGGTACTACACAGGGACCTGCACGGGTGGAGGCGGGTGACATCGGCGACGACGGGGCTCGGGGGCGAGCGGCGACGGCGGGTGGGGCTGCTGCGGCGGGGCCCAGGCGGCGCTTGAGGCGGCTCAGGGAGAGGGCTGGCGCAGACGGCGGCGGACGGCGTCGAGGGGGGCGGGGCACTGGCGGCGCGGGCCGGCCTGGCGGAGCTCGCCGGCGCGGGCTCGATGGAGGGCGGCTAGCGCGGGGACGGGGACGGAGGACGAGGCGGGGTCGGGGAGCGCGGAGGTGGCGGTGGGGCTCAGGGGCAGGGCAACGCGGGGTCGGCGACGAGCTCGGAGGAGGGGGATCGCGGTCGCTGGAGGCCGAGGCGGCGGAGGGACGCCACCAGGCGGCGGAGCAGGCCAGAGAGCGAGGGCGCGGCCGGCGAGCGGCGGGCAGCACGGGAGAAGGGCGAGGGGGAAGCGGTGCGGGGCTGGCGTGGAAGCTTCGGGCTCGGCCGGGGCGGTCGCGTCGGGTGGCGAGGAGGGCCGCGGAGGCGAGCGCCGCGCGGAGGGAAGGAGGGCAGAGGGCGGCAGACGCTGGAGGGAGGGGAGGAAGCGACGGGGATGCAGGGAGGAAGAAGCACAGAGAGAGGGAGAGAGGGGAGACGCGTGGGGGGAGAGCCGGTCGACAGGGTGGGTCCCAGGGGCTGGGCCAGGGCGCGTCGGTGATGCGTCGTGTGCGGGGTGGGGGTTCTAGCAGGCGTGCGTGTGGCTGCGGGTGGCTCACAGGCGGGGTTGTGGCCACGGGGCAGGGTCGGTGGGGCTAGAGGGCTGCGTGTGTGGCTATGAGAGCTGGGTGGGGTGAGGCCGAGTGGGGCCCAGGCGCGGGCTGGCGTGGTGTGGGTTGGTGGGAGTGTGTGTGTGGGTGTGTGGGCAGGTAGAGAGAGGGGGAGAGAGATGAGGGTGAGGTGGCAACATATGGTTGGTTGGGGGATAGGGAGAGGGCGAGGTGGCACATGGTGATTGGCCAGGGTGAGGTGGCCAAAGGGGTGGGTAGGTTTTCTGGGTAGCTGTAGGATTTGTTGGGGTGGACCGATTTAAATTTCAGGGGGTGGTCGTTCGGGTCGAAACGGCCCGTTCGACTGCCCCCGCTAAAATAATAAATATTTTATTTAATTTGCGATGAACTTTTGCAAGTGGTTTTTAGACAAATAAAAAAAATATCCGGCAGCACCCGGGGTTTGGCGTTTGAATAAAGATGGGGCGTTTTAGAAAACAAAACGGGCTTTGCGAGATAGTTTTAAGCAAACAATGCATGATGGATGGCGATGCAATGCACAATTCAACGCGATTTTCCAGTAGTGGTTTTGCGGGATGCCACATCCCAATCATAATAGTTTCAGAACTTCCTTGAGGAATGGGACAATATATCTCTCCAACTTTGATGCTCTCAACATTTTCAATGAAATTCAGGCAATATCTCTTATCAATCTTCTTGGGGAAATAGACAGTATGCTCTTTGTCATTGATATTAAAAGTTACTTTTCCTTGATTACAATTGATGACAACACCTGCAGTATTAAGAAAAGGTCTCCCAAGAATAATAGACATATTATCATCTTCAGGCATCTCAAGCACAACAAAATCAGTTAAAACCAAGCAATGATCAGCCACTTGAACAGGAACATCCTCACATATACCAACAGGAATAGTAGTAGACTTATCAGCCATTTGCAAAGATATATCAGTTGGTATCAACTTTTCTAGCTGGAGTCTCTTGTAGAGAGAAAAAGGCATAACACTAACTCCAGCTCCCAAATCACATAAAGCAGTTCTAACATAATTATTCTTAATAGAGCAAGGAATAGTTGGTATACCCGGATCACCAAGTTTCTTTGGAACCTTACCATTGAAGGAATAATTAGCAAGCAAAGTAGAAATTTACTCATTAGGAATCTTCCTTTTATTAGAGACAATATCCTTCATATACCTTGAATAAGAAGGCAACTTAATAGCATCAGTCAAAGGAATTTGCAAAAATAAAGGTTTCATCCACTCACAAAACTTGTTATAGTGTTCTTCCTCCTTTGACTTGTGTTTCTTACCTGGAAAGGCACAGGTTTCTGCACCCAAGGTTCTCTCTTTACCATGTTTATTAGCAATAAAATCTTCCTTAGTGTACCTAGTGTTCTTAGTGTGCTTCTCTGGTTCTTCCTCAATTCCTTCCTTATCAGGAGCATCATTTTTATCGTTACCACTCTCAATTTCAGCATCAGAGACAGATATACTATTAGGATCTACAACAGGTTTAGGTGGTTCCTCAACTATTTTGTGTTTCTTTTTCTTTCTCTTATGAGGACTACCACTACTTTCACCTTGTTGAGAATCCTGCTCAATTCCTTTAGGGTGTCCTTCAGGATATAAAGGATCTTGAGTGGCTATACCACTCCTAGTTCTAATTCCATAAGCATGTTTATTTCCAGAAGCATTAACTAGCATATCCTTTTTGAAGGAAATATGCCCTAGAGGCAATCATAGAGATGATGATATTTCATATGTATCCATGAGTTATTGTAATGTTCCTTGAATATCCATATCAGGCAACTTGTATTGATTGGCAATTACGTGAATTGTTTGTGAAACTCTATACTTGTATGGTTATTTAAGAGTTGTCCCTAGTCGGAGTTCATGTGAGGACACACGTGAATATTAGACTAGCACATCGATTGGTTGATGACTATGTGTGGCATCCCACAAAAACCACTACTAGAAAATCGCGCTGTTTTTGGGCATTGCATCATCATGACCGCATGCTCATGTCATCATGCCGCATTACATTTGAGCATCGTCATCATCTTGCATTTTGTTTGCATAAAACTATTTTCGCAAAGCCTGTTGTTGTTTTCTAAAACGCCCGTCTTGTTTTCAAATACAAACCCGGGTCTCCGGATTATTTTGTTTTGTCTGCTATCGGTTTGCAGAAGCCCTGTTTTAAATAAATAAGTATTTAATTATTTTTAGGGGGCAGCCAACCGGGCCGATCCGACCCAGTTGGTCACCCCCAGTACAAAATCAGCCACCCAAGAATCCTTTTATACCTAGTCCTAACCTACCCAGCCCCTCTCCACCTCATCCCCTCCAATCCCTGGTCGACACGTCACCCTGCCCCATTTCCCACCCAACCAAACACTGCCACCTCACCCCCAACTCTCTCTCCCTCCACCCACCTCAACCGACCAACACACACAGAGCACACCACGCCACACACGCACACCACCCCTCCCTGCTGGCCCACTCCCCTGGCCCCACCCCAAGCCCCACCTGCCGCTCCCCTGTTCCTCTCCCCCCCCCCCCCCGCGTCCACCGCCCCCACCTTCCTTCTCCCCTGTCCCTGCTCCCCTTCCCGCAGCGCAGGCCGCTGCCCCTCCCCACCTCCTGCCCCTCCCCGCTCCGGTCCGCGCCGCCGCCGGAGGCCACCTCCCTCGCCCGGCCGGCCTCCCCTCCCCTCCAGCGTCGGCCGCGCCGCCTCCGCCCTCTCCTCGGCTCCGCCCCGCAGCGGCTCGCTCCGGCCGCCCCCGTTCCTCTCCTCCTCGCCGTCCGCCACCAAGCTCCCCACCGCCTCTGCTCCACCCCGCGCCTCGCCTCCTACCTCCAAGCGCGCCGCCGGCCTCCCTCGTCCTCTGCGCCTGCGCCGCCCCGAGCATCTCCCGCCGCCGCCGCCCCGCGGTCGAGCCCGCGCCACCCCGGCCCCCAAGCTCGCCGTCGACCTGCCGTCGACCCCACCCTTTCCGCCGTGGCCGCGCCGCCGGGCCCCTTCCCCGCCTCCTCTGTTTCCGCGTCCGGCCGGCCGACCGCCACCGCGCCAGGCGTCGCCTCCTCGTCCTCGTCGCCGGCACCGCCTCCTCACTGCGCGGCCCCCTCCGCCGCGTTCGGCCGCCTCCGGCTCCTCTCCTCGCGACCTCCGGCGCCCCGTCGTCCGCCGCTGCCGGCCACCCCTTCTCTGGGCCCTGCTGGAGGCCGACCCTCGCCATGAGAGACGCCGAGGCCCTCCTGCGTGTGGGCCCTCTCTAACGCCCGCGCCTCACGTCCCTGGTTGTGCCTTTGATCTATCTCTGCCTAGGTTGACCCATGCACCACCTGTGTGGGTCACTCAGCGCCACCACCTTCCTCCGTAAAAAGAGTTGACAAAGTGCGCCGCTGCCCGTCAAGTTCTACAACAAGTAGGACAAGTTTGTGTCGAGACGCCACGACGCATCAAGATCGCCACGAGAACGACAAGTACTTCTATCCGAGCAACAGGCCGATCCGATGCCGACCCAAGTTCTTCTCTCGGACCCGTCAAGATCTCCGTCACCGAATCCTCGAGGCCTTCCACAAGGAACACCGAGAACTCCTCCCTGAACGCCAAGGTCATCGACACGGATACGCCATGTTCTTCCTCTCGTATCCCAGGACACCGAGACCCGGTGCGACAAGTACTCCTTCCCGGACGCCGAGCTCGCCAAGAACCCGGATGCGACAAGATCTACTCCGTTGTTCGAGAATGTTTCGCCGAGATCAAACCCCAGATCCGAACCCTGAGACCGAACCCCGAACCCCGGAACCCCAAGATCGTCGAACCCTAATGTGTGACCCTCATCCGAGAACCCTATTTTATAAATTGTCAACTATACAAATTGTTGCATTAAATCATTCATTTCGCATGCATATTGTCATGTGGTTTGGGGGCCTTAGGCCGATTCACCTAAATTAAATATGGGATCCATATGCGGGCAAATCTAGTCGTATATTGGTCTCATTTAAATTTGTGTAGCGAACCGGTGCTATCTTCTGCCATGTTAAGACAACATTTAAATTGCGGGGTATCTAAACAACATGAACTTAATAAATATTTGTCGGGACCCCGGTTCCGCTTAATCTGGCCTAATTGCATCGCATCCTTGCCATGTCATACATCATACATGCATCATGCCCGATCTTCTGCCGTAGTATTAAATAGTGCATCCGGTGTTTCTGCTAGTGTTCTGCTTCTTCGCGGATAAGACCGTTGAGTTGATGCGAGTGTCGACCCGATCTTCGGATGAACCTTCGGCAATGTTTTCAGGCGAGCATCTCCCCCTTTCTACCTATCTTACTTTTATAGTATTTATTCCCTCATGTTGATCTATTGCTATCTGTGTTGCGATGCTCTAGCTTTTGTACCCGTGATATCCCTTGCAGCCTTATATTGCCTTGGACACATCCTATTACCCGTTGTTTGGTAGATAGTTGGACTTGCGCGTCGTAGTCGCTTGCTCAAGTGCTGTTGTGTGTCGTCAAGTACCACAGTTGTTGGAGTATTGCCGCATGTCTAATGTTGGAGATGATCATGGCTTTAATTATCGTTTATTTCAATTATTGTTTAATAACTAAAATTGAAGTAGGTAAGCAGAGGCACAGGTGGGCAATAGATGTTATTTGGTTGTTAACCGTCCACTTGTGTCCCGTAGGACCCCGAGTTCTTGACACCTGTTCCGAGATCGAGCGCGCTAGCCACATGTGGGGAGATATGGGCCCCCCATCGATTTAGTACCTGATTTCAAAGTACTGTACTAGGGGCCACAAGTAGTTTGGGGCTTTATTACTATCCTGTACTTATGCCATGCTTTACTGTTTATTTACGATTGTGCGATGGATAGCACCTGTACTGTTTTGGAAGCGGAGTGTTTTCGCGGTATCGACAGGCTCAGTTTTGGGATCCCCTGTCGTTTACAGCCACTGTCGCAAACCCTGAGTCCGTCTCGGAGACCGTCCGACTTCGTTGCGGGTGTACTTAGTGGGGTGGCCCCCCGTGCTTGCTTTGGGTCTGGGAAACGTCATGACTTAGGCCCCGCCGACATACCGATGGGTGTATGTTAACTGATCTGGCAAAAAGGGTCGAAGTGCGTGTGGATACTTTGGTGCACCCCTGCAGGGTTTAATCTTTTCGAGAAGCCGTGTCCGCGGTTATGGACGACTTGGAGCACAGTGCTTGATCATAGACAACTATAACTAAAGTTTACTGCTATAATTTAACTTGTATCCGATATGACTAGTAATCAGCTTCACTGCAACGGAATGGCTAAATAAAAGTACCAACAACTGCTGGATTTGGGATATCTCATGTTAATTGTATTTGACTAGTAAGTGTCGCAATTACAACGGAATGGTTAACTAAAACGGCCCACTGTTTATTTTATCAGGACGATTATCTACACCTGACTAGTAATTGCTGCAACAATAACTGAATAAATAAAACTGCCAACTGTGTGAGTTCCTCGGTTGACTTCCTCGTTTGGTCTCGAGGGGGGGAATACCAGGATGGGATTGTTTGGTGTTAGTATCAGGTTGGTTCCGGATAGGTCTTTCTTACCCTCTCTGATAGCCGCCTGTTTTATCGAGTCTCTATAGGATGTTTAGTGCATGCTGCGCTGCCGCTGCAGTCCACCATACCTATGTAGGCGAGGACCGCCGAATTCTAGTCTCGCCGTGTACTGGCCTCAGTACTGACGCTCCTCTTTTTCCTTTGCCCTTTGTCGGCACCCCTTTTGTTTAAGCAGGTTTTGAGATCGACGTCGTTAGCAGGGTTACCCTTCCGGCTTGGCCTGGGCAGGGTTATGGACGCCATTGGTTATTCTTCAGGGCTCTTAGCCCCATTTGCATCTTGTCCGTAGCGGGACGCTCTATCGTTTTCAAGGTGATTTGGATCTTTGTATTGTATATCTGTATTCTTGACTCATTGAGTCGCTGTTATATATATATCTGTTCTGTGGGTCCCATCGAGGACTGTTGTGTAATGTTATTACTTCGTTTTCCACCCGCACGAAAGTGCTTGGTGGGCACCTTTGAATCGTTTCTATGCGGGTTTGGCGGGTTTCGCTAAAACTTGCATAGGGCCGATTCTGAGGGTGTTACAGAGTGGTATCAGAGCTCAGCAGTTGTGATACCCCACAAGTCCAGCCTGTAGGATAACCTAGCTAACGGCCGAAGTAGAGTGTCAAAACTATTTTTGCAAAATCGGTTGGATAGTTCTGATTAGGTCTGATTTTACTCCTTACCCCTCTGCTGCTCTCCTCTCACCTCTGCGTGTTTTGAATCCGCTCTCTTCTCTCTCTTCGAGTCCAGGATTTCTCGTGGTTGGGTTCCATCGTACCTTCAGGGTTTCGCTTCCTCTCTTAGTAACGGTGACGATACATCTGGTCTTCATGCTATCCGAGGAATCCTTCGTCTGGTGGACTTCTCTTTGTTCCTTCTCGTGCCTTCCGGTGTTTTTCCGACGCGGAGATATCATCTACGCCAGATCCGATGCAGAGTCTGCATCACTCCTTTGTTTCTGAACCTCGATTGTCGAGACCTTCAGTCTGATTCCGAGAATGGTTGCACGCTTTTCCACTGCTTGTGCGGAGTAATAGTTTGGGTGCGTGATGGATTGGCCCCCATGCCGACTACTCACTCTATTCGCTTGTGTACATTGAAGTGGATGAGAATGCATCGGTTCCCCCTTTCCATCGAAGCTAGAGGTGGCTTTATTTGTTGATACCTCTACCTTCGACCTTTTGTTCCCGGAGTGTTCCCTCGACGGTCACGGACAACGACCTCTTGTTAGTGGTGTCGCGAGGATCTACACGATGCGAGAAGATTCAGATCGCCGCCCTTCTTTCCGGTACCATGAGGCGGATCTCGAGGGCGAGATCCATTGTTAGTGGTGTCGAATTGTGGCATCCCGCAAAAACTACTACTAGAAAATCGCGCTGTTTTTGGGCATTGCATCATCATGACCGCATGCTCATGTCATCATGCCGCATTGCATTTGAGCATCGTCATCATCTTGCATTTTGTTTGCATAAAACTATTTTCGCAAAGCCTGTTGTTGTTTTCTAAAACGCCCGTCTTGTTTTCAAATACAAACCCGGGTCTCCGGATTATTTTGTTTTGTCTGCTATCGGTTTGCAGAAGCCCTGTTTTAAATAAATAAGTATTTAATTATTTTTAGGGGGCAGCCAACCGGGCCGATCCGACCCAGTTGGTCACCCCCAGTACAAAATCAGCCACCCAAGAATCCTTTTATACCTAGTCCTAACCTACCCAGCCCCTCTCCACCTCATCCCCTCCAATCCCTGGTCGACACGTCACCCTGCCCCATTTCCCACCCAACCAAACACTGCCACCTCACCCCCAACTCTCTCTCCCTCCACCCACCTCAACCGACCAACACACACAGAGCACACCACGCCACACACGCACACCACCCCTCCCTGCTGGCCCACTCCCCTGGCCCCACCCCAAGCCCCACCTGCCGCTCCCCTGTTCCTCTCCCCCCCCCCCCCGCGTCCACCGCCCCCACCTTCCTTCTCCCCTGTCCCTGCTCCCCTTCCCGCAGCGCAGGCCGCTGCCCCTCCCCACCTCCTGCCCCTCCCCGCTCCGGTCCGTGCCGCCGCCGGAGGCCACCTCCCTCGCCCGGCCGGCCTCCCCTCCCCTCCAGCGTCGGCCGCGCCGCCTCCGCCCTCTCCTCGGCTCCGCCCCGCAGCGGCTCGCTCTGGCCGCCCCCGTTCCTCTCCTCCTCGCCGTCCGCCACCAAGCTCCCCACCGCCTCTGCTCCACCCCGCGCCTCGCCTCCTACCTCCAAGCGCGCCGCCGGCCTCCCTCGTCCTCTGCGCCCTGCGCCGCCCCGAGCATCTCCCGCCGCCGCCGCCCCGCGGTCGAGCCCGCGCCACCCCGGCCCCCAAGCTCGCCGTCGACCTGCCGTCGACCCCACCCTTTCCGCCGTGGCCGCGCCGCCGGGCCCCTTCCCCGCCTCCTCTGTTTCCGCGTCCGGCCGGCCGACCGCCACCGCGCCAGGCGTCGCCCCCTCGTCCTCGTCGCCGGCACCGCCTCCTCACTGCGCGGCCCCCTCCGCCGCGTTCGGCCGCCTCCGGCTCCTCTCCTCGCGACCTTCGGCGCCCCGTCGTCCGCCGCTGTCGGCCACCCCTTCTCTGGGCCCTGCTGGAGGCCGACCCTCGCCATGAGAGACGCCGAGGCCCTCCTGCGTGTGGGCCCTCTCTAACGCCCGCGCCTCACGTCCCTGGTTGTGCCTTTGATCTATCTCTGCCTAGGTTGACCCATGCACCACCTGTGTGGGTCACTCAGCGCCACCACCTTCCTCCGTAAAAAGAGTTGACAAAGTGCGCCGCTGCCCGTCAAGTTCTACAACAAGTAGGACAAGTTTGTGTCGAGACGCCACGACGCATCAAGATCGCCACGAGAACGACAAGTACTTCTATCCGAGCAACAGGCCGATCCGATGCCGACCCAAGTTCTTCTCTCGGACCCGTCAAGATCTCCGTCACCGAATCCTCGAGGCCTTCCACAAGGAACACCGAGAACTCCTCCCTGAACGCCAAGGTCGTCGACACGGATACGCCATGTTCTTCCTCTCGTATCCCAGGACACCGAGACCCGGTGCGACAAGTACTCCTTCCCGGACGCCGAGCTCGCCAAGAACCCGGATGCGACAAGATCTACTCCGTTGTTCGAGAATGTTTCGCCGAGATCAAACCCCAGATCCGAACCCTGAGACCGAACCCCGAACCCCGGAACCCCAAGATCGTCGAACCCTAATGTGTGACCCTCATCCGAGAACCCTATTTTATAAATTGTCAACTATACAAATTGTTGCATTAAATCATTCATTTCGCATGCATATTGTCATGTGGTTTGGGGGCCTTAGGCCGATTCACCTAAATTAAATATGGGATCCATATGCGGGCAAATCTAGTCGTATATTGGTCTCATTTAAATTTGTGTAGCGAACCGGTGCTATCTTCTGCCATGTTAAGACAACATTTAAATTGCGGGGTATCTAAACAACATGAACTTAATAAATATTTGTCGGGACCCCGGTTCCGCTTAATCTGGCCTAATTGCATCGCATCCTTGCCATGTCATACATCATACATGCATCATGCCCGATCTTCTGCCGTAGTATTAAATAGTGCATCCGGTGTTTCTGCTAGTGTTCTGCTTCTTCGCGGATAAGACCGTTGAGTTGATGCGAGTGTCGACCCGATCTTCGGATGAACCTTCGGCAATGTTTTCAGGCGAGCATCTCCCCCTTTCTACCTATCTTACTTTTATAGTATTTATTCCCTCATGTTGATCTATTGCTATCTGTGTTGCGATGCTCTAGCTTTTGTACCCGTGATATCCCTTGCAGCCTTATATTGCCTTGGACACATCCTATTACCCGTTGTTTGGTAGATAGTTGGACTTGCGCGTCGTAGTCGCTTGCTCAAGTGCTGTTGTGTGTCGTCAAGTACCACAGTTGTTGGAGTATTGCCGCATGTCTAATGTTGGAGATGATCATGGCTTTAATTATCGTTTATTTCAATTATTGTTTAATAACTAAAATTGAAGTAGGTAAGCAGAGGCACAGGTGGGCAATAGATGTTATTTGGTTGTTAACCGTCCACTTGTGTCCCGTAGGACCCCGAGTTCTTGACACCTGTTCCGAGATCGAGCGCGCTAGCCACATGTGGGGAGATATGGGCCCCCCATCGATTTAGTACCTGATTTCAAAGTACTGTACTAGGGGCCACAAGTAGTTTGGGGCTTTATTACTATCCTGTACTTATGCCATGCTTTACTGTTTATTTACGATTGTGCGATGGATAGCACCTGTACTGTTTTGGAAGCGGAGTGTTTTCGCGGTATCGACAGGCTCAGTTTTGGGATCCCCTGTCGTTTACAGCCACTGTCGCAAACCCTGAGTCCGTCTCGGAGACCGTCCGACTTCGTTGCGGGTGTACTTAGTGGGGTGGCCCCCCGTGCTTGCTTTGGGTCTGGGAAACGTCATGACTTAGGCCCCGCCGACATACCGATGGGTGTATGTTAACTGATCTGGCAAAAAGGGTCGAAGTGCGTGTGGATACTTTGGTGCACCCCTGCAGGGTTTAATCTTTTCGAGAAGCCGTGTCCGCGGTTATGGACGACTTGGAGCACAGTGCTTGATCATAGACAACTATAACTAAAGTTTACTGCTATAATTTAACTTGTATCCGATATGACTAGTAATCAGCTTCACTGCAACGGAATGGCTAAATAAAAGTACCAACAACTGCTGGATTTGGGATATCTCATGTTAATTGTATTTGACTAGTAAGTGTCGCAATTACAACGGAATGGTTAACTAAAACGGCCCACTGTTTATTTTATCAGGACGATTATCTACACCTGACTAGTAATTGCTGCAACAATAACTGAATAAATAAAACTGCCAACTGTGTGAGTTCCTCGGTTGACTTCCTCGTTTGGTCTCGAGGGGGGGAATACCAGGATGGGATTGTTTGGTGTTAGTATCAGGTTGGTTCCGGATAGGTCTTTCTTACCCTCTCTGATAGCCGCCTGTTTTATCGAGTCTCTATAGGATGTTTAGTGCATGCTGCGCTGCCGCTGCAGTCCACCATACCTATGTAGGCGAGGACCGCCGAATTCTAGTCTCGCCGTGTACTGGCCTCAGTACTGACGCTCCTCTTTTTCCTTTGCCCTTTGTCGGCACCCCGTTTGTTTAAGCAGGTTTTGAGATCGACGTCGTTAGCAGGGTTACCCTTCCGGCTTGGCCTGGGCAGGGTTATGGACGCCATTGGTTATTCTTCAGGGCTCTTAGCCCCATTTGCATCTTGTCCGTAGCGGGACGCTCTATCGTTTTCAAGGTGATTTGGATCTTTGTATTGTATATCTGTATTCTTGACTCATTGAGTCGCTGTTATATATATCTGTTCTGTGGGTCCCATCGAGGACTGTTGTGTAATGTTATTACTTTGTTTTCCACCCGCACGAAAGTGCCTGGTGGGCACCTTTGAATCGTTTCTATGCGGGTTTGGCGGGTTTCGCTAAAACTTGCATAGGGCCGATTCTGAGGGTGTTACACTATGTTTCGCAAGTCATAGACATTGACATGTCATACCAATGACGTGGACACATGTTATGAACATGGGGTTGGACTGACCCAACCTGAGACTAGCAATTAGTTGCAGCTCTCTCTCTACACATGGTGTACGTTTTGTCCTTAGACCTGAGATTGCCGCATGTACTTGAGATGTGGATCGACCTACTTTGGGGCTATCAAACGCTGCACCGTAACTGGGTAGTTATAAAGGTAGCTTTCGGGTTTGTCCTGAAGCATGCTGCAAGGCATGGTCAATCAAGATGGGATTTGCCCCTCTCTACTTGAGAGAGATATCTCTGGGCCCCTCGAGTGATCGGATCCAGAAATGTATGGCCGTGCTACATATGGTTAAGAGTTAACCTAGTAAAGGGATTCCGAATCACGGTATCGAGAAAGGGAGGTCGGCTTGGAGCTAGACTGAATATCGTGAGGCAAAGGGAAAGACATGTACTAAACCTTGTGATGGTTCGTGCGATATGATCTTTGTATGCGTTTAGGAGTTGGCACGTCTTGCTAGAGGCCGCTACCAACTATTGACAGAATAAGTGTATTCGTGTCATGTCTATACGCATATGAATCTATAGGGTCACACACTTAAGGGGCTGGAAGCCTAATGAGGATTGGATCCGAATTAGACCAGGCTTAGGGTACTAATGGGCTGCTAATGTACAAGCCCACTAGGGACGCCTATATAAGAGAGGGTGGGGCGAGCTGACCAGAGTTAGACCTAAGACCTCAGATCATTCCCAGCGGCCACTCCTCACGCCTGTGTCGCGCGCGCGGACCTAGTAGTCCGGCGTTTGACGCTTCCACCCTGTACATGTGGATACCTCGGAGGCGCTGCATCTGTAGCGCTTGGACGAGCCGTGCAAGGGAAGCTTCTCGTAGGACGAGGACAAGGAGGAGACGTGGAACGACTGCACTGCCTCGACGCGCTTCATCGATTCCGCAACTGCGCGTCTAGTGGTAATCCCGTGATCTATGACAACAGTTATCCTGGTATACGCGGTAGAATTTTTTTGATTTGCGCTAGTGTAGCCTACCCGTATCCCTACAGTGGTATCAGAGCCGATGCTGTTCAGTTATAGGTTCGGGATAGTTGCATATGGTGATATGCAGATTGATATGACTGATGTGATCGTTTATATGGCGGTGGTTTAGGATTGATTATGATCTTGCTTTCCATGATCGTGATCTGAGGTTGTCGAACGACTTACCCCTACTGGTCGGCTTCCGCCATCGGGGTAGACAGTGACACATAAATCCTGTTAAATCACGCGAAGATCAATATGATTGATCGAATCGGAACCTAGATCTAAAATCGATGTACCGTGATCAAAGGAGTTTGATTGAATCGGGACAGGAGTCGGTTTATGGTAAATTTGATTTGCCGATCAAAATCCTTAAAGAAAATTGTGAAGATCATTACCGCGAGGGGCGCTGCCCCTTCGAACCCCGCAGGGGGAGACCCCCCTTAATCGTAGCCCCTTTTTTGTATCTCATTAAGCTAACTAGGTGCTGCGATGTCACATGATCCGGTAGAATGCGATTCTATGCATAACTTGTTTTTGCAGGATGTATGTGATCAGTATGGCCCATATATGTATGTGATGCATGTATGAAAATTTATCATGACCTGCGTGTCGTGAGTAGGGCAACACGGCTGGGGCCATGTGTGTTGTCAATTATTGTAATGGCCTGCGTGCCAACTTGTGATGATCCCAATACTATGTAATTTTGATTACTACTTGTTAGGAGTAATAGCTTGTATTAGTTCTTGGAGGACTCATCACTTGGAGGATGGCTCACATGGAACATGAAGATGGAGATCATCATGGTGGACAGGTTCTATGGCGATGTAGATCACCATGAGAAAATGGGCCATACTGTGTCACATCTATGTGAATGTTATTCTTATGTGTTTTACTACTATGCATGCTTAGATGATAGAAGTAGAACGATCCCTCACAAAGTTTAAGTTAAACCATGCCCTCCCAACCAAACCTTGCACCATCCTATGCCATGTACAATCGTTGGTGGGCCTATGAAATTAGGGTGCCGCGGTTTTCCTTGGCTGGATGGGTTTGTATTGGATACCTACACGCATAAGGGTTGGTGATCAAGATGGCAGTTTTACCCGTGGGGACGGGTACCCGCGGGGAAATACCCGATAAGAAGCGGGGATGGGGGGCAAATAACCTCCACGGGGATGACGGGGCGGGTACCCGATAAGCTGGCGGGGCGGGGATGGGGAGCAAATTCCCTCCACGGGGACTCCATGGATACTCGAGACCCACCTGTCAGTCTAATAAAACAACGCATGTAGATAAAAATCCCTAAGCCCAGTAGCCTAGTTCGTTCATTCGCTCCCCTCGTCCGTTTGTTCCCCTCGTCGCTAGTCCGCCCCAGCCGCCAGTGCCCCAACCGCCAGGAGGAGCTCGTCGCTGGCTGCAAGTGCAGGGAGGAGCTCACGACCGACGTACCCCTTCATCTGCTCACCTGCATTAGATTCAGTTCGATGGTGGCGTTCTCTACATTCGCCCACCTCCATCAGCTCGTCGCCACCTCATTCCTAGCATCCTACCGTGTCATCTCGTCGGCTTCCTCCTGCATCTGTCCGCCTCGACGTGGGTGGCAAGGTCCCCATGGAGACCCCGACGGGGATCGGGTACCCGTCCTTCGCGGGGATGGGGGTCATTTGCCCCCCGATAGCTTCATGGGGATTCACGGGTATGGGGATTCGCGGGGATCGGGGCGGGTATGGTGGAGCCATACCCGGCCATACCCGGCCCCATTGCCATCTTGAGTTGGTGAACTTGACAAAGTCATCTTAACAGTTAAGGACCGTGGGGCATAAAGGTTGGGCGCCTAGTTTTGACATAGAGATGTCACCCAGCAACAAGAGTCATATGTGATATGATTAGCAAGTGTTGCTTACCGATTTACCTTGTCTTCTAGCAGTGATGCTAAAGCTCACTAGTCGACTTGTTAATTGTGGATCTTGAATCACTTAGTATCAATAGAGGGATATTGATTTAAGTGGGAGTATATGCTATTAAATTGTTTAATATGTTTTACTCTTTCATGGTTACATGGCTTAGTATTTTGCATGTTTTCTGTTGTAGATCAATGGCACCGAACACTACATCACCTTTCTCTTTGCGTTCGATTCTTGACCAAGATAAATTAAATGGAACAAACTATTCGGACTGGGTCCGTAACCTGAGAATCGTTCTCAGGTCTGATAAAAAGGAAACGGTTCTGGATACCCCAATCCCCGATGAACCTGCTGATAATGCATCTGCTGCCCTAAAGAATGCCTACAAGAGAGCATGTGATGATTCTCTTGAGGTTAGCTGTCTTATGCTTGCATGCATGGAACCTGAACTTCAAAAGAAGTTTGAGGATCAGGATGCGTACGATATGATCGTTGCGCTTAAGGACATGTTCCAAGACCAGGCAAGGACTGAGAGGTACAATGTTGCCAAGTCCTTTGTCGAATGCAAGCTAGCAGAGGGAGCAGCTGTAGGCCCCCATGTGATCAAAATGGTTGGTTACAGTTAGAATTTGGAAAAGCTTGGTTTTCCACTAGGCCAAGAGTTGGCCACTGACTTCATTTTGGCGTCTCTTCCGTCCAGCTATGGGCAGTTCATTTCGAACTACCATATGCATGTCACATCCCAAGATTTTCCAAATCTTGTAATGTGAAAATAAATGAATAAAATAAAACTTTATTTGATTTTCAGGACCAGAAGAAACTTTTTGAATTCAATTGGAACTTCAAACCAAATTTGATCAAATAAAATCCTAAACGGATTTAAAAAGATAAACATTTAATAAAGGGAAATAAAATATTTTGGTATTACTATTTTGGATCTTTTAATAAGAGATTTTGTTTTCAAATGAAAAGGTGGATTTATAAATAAAGATTATTCTATAAAGCCAAATTAAACCTTGACCAAACTTTGGAATTAAAACATTTTGTTTTGAATAAAAATAGCAAAGGTTTATTTAAATAACTTAATAAGAATTTAAATATCTAATTTTATTTAAATAAAAGGTTCTACCATTTTAATTGAAACATCAAAACTTATTAAATTACTTTAAATAAAATTTTCAAATATTTTATATTCACAAATAAAACCTACTAAAGTGTTTTGGCTTTATTTTAGATTTCAAAATAAATATCTTAATAAAACAAATCCTATTTGATTTATTAATGAAAGTCTATTATATTTAATTAATAATGGACTCTAAAAATAAAATGGTATTTTGTTTTAAAAACAAGTTTCCAAGTATTCTATATTTCCCAAATAAAACCTACTGATTTGGTTTTGAAAATATTTAGGTTTCAAATAAAGATTTTATTAGTAAAATCAAACTCTATTTCATTTAATAACTAAGGCCCATTTTATTTAAATTATTAATGGACCCTAAAGTAAAAGGTTATTTTGTTTTAAACAAGTTTTCCAAATATTCTTATTTCCTAATAAACTACTGATTGGTTTTGAAAGTATTTGGAGTTCAAATGAAGATTTTATTAAATAAACCAAACCCCATTTTATTAATAAACCATGGACCATTTTACTTAATTAATAAATGGAACCTAAAAAGAATAAAATATTATTCTATTTTGGAAATTTAGGTTTATGCTGATAAACAGAACCAAGTTCAAATTATGAAGTGTGGTGTTGTTTGAATTGGTTTGGTTGATATTTGTTTGTTTGAAAATTTAAAACAGAAATTAGATTTAGAAAAAGAAAAGAATTACAGGAAGAAAAAAACAATGGAAACGGACTGGCCCAGCTAACCTAGCCCATCCCAGCCCAGTCCAGCCCATCTGCCCTTCGCCCCCGAACCGTTTTTCCTCACCGCTGAAACAACCCGCAAAGCCGCTGACTAGTGGACCCCTCCCCCTCACTCCCTCTAACGCTGACAGAGGACCCCGCAGACACGCTGTCTTCTTCTCCACCCGCAGACGAAGCCCACCCTCGCCGGCCGTTTGCAGTGAGTTACACCGGTAGTGAATGCGCGTTGAAGGAAGCTTTGATTCCTCCAGAGACCACGCACCTTAAAGCGCTCGCCCCTCCTCTCTCGTTCCCCTCTGCCCCTCCCCAAAGCACGCCCCCAGGCCGCCTCAATTCCTCCCCGAGCCCCTCTATTCCGACGACCTTCCTCATCGAATTCCGGCCAAGTGTCACCGCCCCTTGCCTCCCTATGCAACCTAGCAACTTCCCCACTCCCAGGCGCACCTCCCAGCACTTTTAGTTCGACCGCGGGCGCCCCGGACCGTCGACTACGACAAGCTCCCGACGCCACCGCGTTTGTCTTCTTTACCGACGACGTCCACAGGTAGTATTCGACCACCCCGCGCCTCCTCCTTCACGCTCGCATCACCGCAATGACTTTGCGCGTCTAACGCACCCTCTACCTTGCTTCGGCACGCACTGCAGCCTCGCCCTCGACCACGGCCACGCGCAACCGACGCCAGCTGGAACTCCGGCGAGCAATCCACCTCGCTCCCGTACGCCCCTTGACGAGATACTGACACGTTGAGATTCCCAGGCGTCTACGAGCACGGTGAGCCATCCCACTCCTCCTCTAGCTCCCTGTATCACCGGAACCGTCGCGAGCAGAACCGCGCCGCCAGTCGCCGCCGCGCAGCGCCGCCAGTTGCTGGTCAAGCAGCTATGCGTCGTTGGATTGTCATCCAGTGGCTGAGATTAGATTAGGTCGAAGGGGTACGCGTTGATCAGAGCCGCACAGATTCCTTTAAATCCAGCGGTCCGCAGCACGCGATCCAGACGAACCGGTACCGACCAATCACGGTGCGCCGCGTGTCCCTGTTCTGATTAAAAACAGAATTAGAAACCAGATTTAAAAGCCATTTTCAAACCTCTGTAACTTTCAAACCACACGTCCAAAAATTACAAATTTTATGTCGTTGAATTCAGGAGAACAAGCACTAGCCAAATGTGGCCTTAGTTTAGAAAATAGTATACGTTAGTTTGCTTGATTTTGCAGATTCTTTTGTGAGCTTGTTTAGAGTATAAAAATCGTTTAAAATTGATTTTAAGGTTAAAACTTTTGCAAAATGGTTTGATGTGACCTTACTGACCCTAGGAACCAACCTTTGGTGTTGAAAATGATTTTGGTAAAGTTTAGGTTAGATTAGTTGACTTAGCCATTTTCTAGCCAAATAAAAATTATTGATTTTATTATGGAAATGTTTGCAAAGAAAACTTTGAGAAAATGTTTTGGACCAAACCTACTGACCTAAAAACAGCAAGTTTTGCAATGGCAACTCATTTGGTGAAAAACTTAAAGGTTTTTGTTTTGATAAAACATTTTTCACCACATAAAATGATGAATGGATTTAAAAATGGTTTATGGACCAAAACCCATTTGCAAATGACTTTGCCATTTTGGTAAATGACCAATTTGGACCCTACAAAGTTTAGAAACCTAGTAGAGACCATCCTTGCAATAGAACCAACCTTTGCATGCTTATGCATGACTTAGATTCCATTACTTTGTGTGTGAAAAATTGTTTGTTTGACTTTGGTTTGAAATGTGAATTGAATTTGTGTTTGCTTGATTGACTTGTAGTGAAGTGTGAGACTAGCAAGATCAAGGAGTGAACCACCATTCCCTACCAAAAAGGCAAGTGATGCTTCATACTTTTTGTCCCATTATTTTTCTCTATGCATTAGTGAATTTTGCTAAGTAAAACTTGCATGGATTTTGCTAAGTATAGAACTTGCTATAGGAAAATCTAGTAGATGAATCCTTAGTAGGATTTCCTAAGTTAAGTTTCCTATTACTACCAAGCTTAGCCTAGCTAATAGAAAACATGGGTGGAAAATATATTCACACTATGGAAAAATATTCTAAGTCTGAGGACTTATGTTTTGTTTAATAAAACAACTAAGTTAATGAATCACCTGGATGGAATGGAAGGATTGGGATATGTTGAGTGGTTACACAAGGCCAGGGGACTGGTGAACCTTGTGTATCTCACTTGTGGATGGCCACCCAGGAAACAAAGGGATTTGAGATGTCAAATGTTGAGAAGCTTCAAGTGCAACCACTTGGCAATATGGGCTCTGCCATGATCGTATAGGTTGCAAGAACTTAGCCATATGGACAGTGGGTGGTAGTGTTGATAGGTTGGAGCGCGTCCATTTTGGTCTAAGGGAAAGCTTCTGAAAGATCTTGTCTTGGGAAACCAAGTCTTGTGGGGAAAGTGCACCACCTCTACAGAGTGTAAAATCTAAGTACTTAGCCATGTCCCTGGTAAAGGACAATTTGAGCATCAAGACATGGAAGAAATCAAGAATCTCATCATTCAAATTTCTAAAGTTAAAACTTGTGGATTGAACAAGGGTTGTTTGAAATCTTAAATCTTTGATTGGTAGATGCCTTGGAAAGGATCTTCAATCTTTGATTGAGAAAAATGATTTTGTCAAGCAAAAACTTAGTATTTTCAAAATGATAAGAAAAATCTATTTTGAGCAATGCAAGCCTCAACTCCACTTAGCCAAATGCATATAGATGATAGATTCCACTATACTACCATAGTATCACTTGCCAATACAATTTAAATGTATTGACCCTTTGTGGCTGTAACTTGTATGTTGCAGGTTGATTGTTTTAGTGAAGAATGTTTGATTAGGATTACAATGTCTACAACCAACATCTGCCTCTGGCACTTTGAAGATGAAGGACCCCATGCTTATAGTTATTCCGCTGCAATGTAATGTAATAGCCATATGAGCTATGAAAGATGTAATAAAATTATGTTATTCCTGGTTATAAAGTTATATTATGACCTTTGTTTCTTGATATTACATCTTAACTGTGGATGCTAGCTATTGATCCAGGGACTAGCATTATAAACACAGGGGGATCAATCTTATTAAAGGTTGGGACCCTAACAATGCATGGGGTGGAGAAGGGCCTTAATGAATTATGTGGATGCTTAAAACAGCAGAAAGTGACATGAAGAAGTGTGCAGGGCATAGCCATGTGATGGCTGTGCAGAACAAGCCTAGCTTCAATAAAAAGGGTACTTCTTGGAAGAATAAGGGCAAGGCTAAGGATACGATCCCTAAGTCTGCACCCAAGCAAAAGGCTGGACCTGTAGAAGACACTGAGTGCTTCTTTTGTCATGAACATGGCCACTGGAAGAGAAACCGCAGCAAGTACCAGGCTTCTTTGAAGAAGAGTGGAAGTAAGAGTACTTCCAACTCAGGTACGCTTGTTGTAAATGTTGTGGACATTCTTCTCGCTGATTCCTATGTTAACTCTTGGGTATTTGATACCGGATTGGTTGCTCATATTTGCAATTCGATGCAGGGGCTAATAAGGACTAGAGAAGTGCAGAAAGGCGAAGTGGATTTTCGCGTCGGAAATAAAGCAAGGGTTGTTGCATTGTTCGTCGGCGTCATGCAACTTCACCTTCCTTCAGGATTTATTATGGAGTTGAATAATTGTTATTACATTCCAAGTATGGGTCAAAACATTTTATCACCTTCATGTTTGATGAGGGATGGTTATTCATTCGCGAGTGCAAACAATGGCTGTGTAATCTCTAAGAATGATATGTTTATGGCTAATGCTCCCATTGTGAATGGGTTATTTATTTTAAATATTGATGATGCATATGTTTACAATATTAGTGCTAAAAGGCTTCGGCCTAATGATTTGAGTCCTACCTATTTATGGCATTGTCGTTTGGGGCATATAAGTGAAAAGCGCATGAAGAAGCTCCATGGTGATGGTCTTCTAACTTCGTTTGATTTTGAATCATACGAGACATGTCAGGCTTGTTTACTTGGAAATATGACCAAGTCAACTTTTTCGGGTTTACCCGAGAGAGCGACAGACTTGTTGGAACTCATACATACTGATGTGTGTGGACCAATGAGCACGACGGCCAGAGGAGGATATCACTACTTCATTACTTTCACTGATGATTTCAGTAGATATGGTTATGTCTACTTGATGAGGCATAAGTCTGAAACTTTTGAAAAGTTCAAAGAGTTTCAGAGTGAAGTAGAGAATCAACGTGGCAAGAAAATAAAGGCCTTGCGATCTGATCGTGGAGGTGAATATTTGAGTCACGAATTTAGCGATCATCTTAAGAGTTGCGGAATTGTTCCACAACTTACGCCGCCCGGAACGCCTCAAAGAAACGGGGTCTCCGAACGGCGTAATCAAACTTTGTTGGACATGGTTCGATCTATGATGAGCCAGTCGGATTTACCATTATCATTTTGGGGTTACGCTCTAGAAACGGCTGCTTTCACACTTAATAGGGTACCATCTAAATCCGTAGTTAAGACACTATATGAGATGTGGACTGGAAAGAATTCCAGTTTGTCTTCTCTAAAGATTTGGGGTTGTGATGCATTTGTCAAGCGACTTCAGTCGGACAAGCTAACACCCAAATCGGATAAGTGCATTTTCATGGGATATCTGAGGGAAACCTTAGGGTATTACTTCTACAACCGAGAGGAGGGCAAAGTGTTTGTCGCTCGTAGCGGTGTTTTCCTAGAGAAAGAGTTTCTCACAAAGGGAACAAGTGGAAGGTCGGTGCGACTTGAAGAAGTTCAAGATGAGCCAGTTGGGGATGCTTCTACGAGTGATGCTATTGTAGCAGAACAAGTTGAGGAACCCGTGGAAATAGAAGCACCACAACCACGAAGGTCGGCGAGGCTCCACGAAGCGCGGGAATTATTATTGTTAGACAATGATGAGCCTGCGACCTATGCAGAAGCGATGGTGGACCCAGACTCTGAGAAATGGCTGATCGCCATGAGATCCGAGATAGAGTCCATGGGAGACAATCAAGTTTGGAACTTGGTTGACCTGCCTGATGGTTTTAAAGCCATTGAGTGCAAATGGATCTATAAGAATAAGATTGATATGGATGGAAAATGTTCACATCCATAAAGCTCAACTTGTTGCAAAAGGTTTTCGACAAGTTCAAGGAGTTGACTACGACGAGACTTTCTTGCCCGTAGCGATGCTTAAATCTATACGGATAATTCTAGCTATTGCTGCACATTTCGACTATGAAATATGGCAGATGGATGTCAAGACGGCTTTCCTAAATGGAATCCTAACTGAGGACGTGTATATGATGTAGCCCGAAGGTTTTGTCGATCCACACAACGCTGGAAAGGTATGCAAACTTCTGAAGTCCATTTATGGGCTGAAGCAAGCATCTCGGAGTTGGAACATTCGATTTGATGAAGTTGTAAAGGAGTTTGGCTTCATCAAAAACGAACAAGAACCTTGCGTTTACAAGAAGGAAAGTGGGAGAGCGCTGGTATTTCTAATCTTATATGTAGATGACATATTGCTGATTGGAAATGACATTCCTATGCTCGAGTCTGTTAAGACCTCATTGAAATATAGTTTTTCAATGAAGGACTTAGGAGAAGCGGCATATATTCTGGGCATTAAGATCTATAGATATAGATCAAGGAGGCTAATTGGATTAAGCCAGAGTACATACATTGACAAAGTGTTGAAACGGTTCAGCATAGAAGAGGCTAAGAAGGGGTTCTTGCCCATGTCTCACGGCATAAAACTCAGCAAGACTCAGTGTCCTTCGACTACTGATGAGCGTGAGCGCATGAGTAGGGTTCCATATGCTTCGGCTATTGGATCCATCATGTATGCAATGATATGTACTCGCCCAGATATTTCCTATGCTCTAAGTGTTACGAGCAGATACCAGGCTGATCCAGGTGAAGGTCACTGGACAGCGGTAAAGAACATCCTTAAGTACTTGAAAAGGACTAAGGATTTGTTCCTAGTTTATGGAGGTGAGGATGAACTCAGTGTAAGGGGTTACACAGATGCGAGTTACCTTAACGACTCAGATGATTCGAAATCGCAGTCAGGTTATGTGTTTGTCATGAATGGTGGTGCTGTGAGCTGGAAAAGTTCCAAGCAAGATACGGTGACCTCCT
Source organism: Avena sativa (assembly GCA_916181665.1). Classification (NCBI taxonomy): domain Eukaryota; kingdom Viridiplantae; phylum Streptophyta; class Magnoliopsida; order Poales; family Poaceae; genus Avena; species Avena sativa. The sequence continues at coordinate 404,785,528 of OV702283.1, read as the reverse complement.
CTTCAACAGAAGCTGAATATATTGTTGCCTCGGAGGCTGTAAAGGAAGCTGTTTGGATTAGAAATTTCCTGATCGCTCTCGGTGTGGTTCAGGGCGCGTCCAATCCCTTGGACGTTTATTGTGATAACAATGGTGCTATTGCACAAGCCAAGGAACCTAGACAGCACCAGAAGAACAAACATATTCGCATGCGTTACCATCAGATTCGAGAGTTCGTTCAGGATGGTAGTGTCATGATATGCAAAATACATACGGACTCAAATGTTGCTGATCCCTTGACTAAGCCTCTCCCGCAGCCCGCGCATGAAGCGCACACAAGAGCAATTGGTATTAGATACATTTTAGATTGACTCTAGTGCAAGTGGGAGACTGAAGAAAATATGCCCTAGAGGCAATCATAGAGATGATGATATTTCATATGTATCCATGAGTTATTGTAATGTTCCTTGAATATCCATATCAGGCAACTTGTATTGATTGGCAATTACGTGAATTGTTTGTGAAACTCTATACTTGTATGGTTATTTAAGAGTTGTCCCTAGTCGGAGTTCATGTGAGGACACACGTGAATATTAGACTAGCACATCGATTGGTTGATGACTATGTTTCACAAGTCATAGACATGGAGATGTCATACCAATGACGTGGACACATGTTATGAACATGGGGTTGGACTGACCCAACCTGAGACTAGCAATTAGTTGCAGCTCTCTCTCTACACATGGTGTACGTTTTGTCCTTAGACCTGAGATTGTCGCATGTACTTGAGATGTGGATCGACCTACTTTGGGGCTATCAAACGCTGCACCGTAACTGGGTAGTTATAAAGGTAGCTTTCGGATTTGTCCTGAAGCATGCTGCAAGGCATGGTCAATCAAGATGGGATTTGCCCCTCTCTACTTGAGAGAGATATCTCTGGACCCCTCGAGTGATCGGATCCAGAAATGCATGGCCGTGCTACATATGGTTAAGAGTTAACCTAGTAAAGGGATTCCGAATCACAGTATCGAGAAAGGGAGGTCAGCTTGGAGCTAGACCGAATATTGTGAGGCAAAGGGAAAGACATGTACTAAACCTTGTGATGGTTCGTCCGATATGATCTTTGTATGCGTTTAGGAGTTGGCACGTCTTGCTAGAGGCCGCTACCAACTATTGACAGAATAAGTGTATTCGTGTCATGTCTATATGCATATGAACCTATAGGGTCACACACTTAAGGGGCTGGAAGCCTAATGCGGAGTGGATCCGAATTAGACCAGGCTTAGGGTACTAATGGGCTGCTAATGTAGAAGCCCACTAGGGATGCCTATATAAGAGAGGGTGGGGCGAGCTGACCAGAGTTAGACCTAAGACCTCAGATCATTCCCAGCCGCCACTCCTCACGCCTGTGTCGCGCGCGCGGACCTAGCAGTCCGGCGTCTGACGCTTCCACCCTGTACGTGTGGATACCTCGGAGGCGCTGCATCTGTAGCGCTTGGACGAGCCGTGCAAGGGAAGCTTCTCGTAGGACGAGGACAAGGAGGAGATGTGGAACGTCTGCACTGCCTCGACGCGCTTCATCGATTCCGCAACTACGCGTCTAGTGGTAATCCCATGATCTATGACAACAGTTATCCTGGTATACACGGTAGAAATTTTTTGATTTGCGCTAGTGTAGCCTACCCGTATCCCTACACTTTTGTACCTTAGCAAGTTGATCTATTTGGGTTTGAACCATTTGAAAGTGTTTACAAAGCATTTTAACATCATTAGCAGTTCTTTCCACAATATCTTTCAACTCATTAATAGATCTAGAGTTTTCAAATAAATGATTATGAACTTGCTTATTATAGTTACCTTGTTTAATAATAAAAGTATCAAGTTCCTCTAAGCATTGATCAGGAGGTTTACCATAAGGAATATCACCTTCATTAAAGTGTTGGAGAGAGTGTACCTCAATAATGGATGAGTGGGGAATTGGCTTACATAATTCTTCTATAGGAGGTAGATTCTTCACATCTTCAGCTCTAATACCTTTCTCCTTAAGACATTTCTTAGCTTCTTTCATCACTTCATCGTTTAATGCAATCACTCCCCTCTTCTTTGGTGTTGGTGTTGGAACTGGTTCAGGAGTAATAGGCTCAGGTGTATTAAGGTTAGTTGAAGTCCAATCATCATAATTCTTTCTTATTTTAGCCATTAATTCTTCAGCATCTGTAGGAGTTCTTTTCCTGAAAACACAATCAGCAAAACTATCTAGGTATGTCCTAGAATCATCGGTTAGTCCATTATAATAAATATCAAGAAGCTCATTTTTAGGTAATGGACATCCAGGATGTGCATGAATCAAGGCACAGAACCTTGTCCATGACTCAGGCAATTTCTCTTCTTCTCCCTGTTTAAAATAAAAAAAATCTACAAAGCAGCATGTCTAGCAATAGGAGGAAAATATTTCTAGAAGAAAGAAGCAATCAAACAATCAGGGCTATCAATGGATCCAGGAGGTAATCTTTTGAACCAAGCTTTAGCTTCTCCTTTTAGTGAAAAAGGGAAGATCTTTGTAACAAAGTACTTGCGCATCTTAAAATCATCAGAGAATAAGGCACTCATAGTGGAAATCTCATTCATATGTGCCATAGCACTCTCACTCTCAGTCCCACAAAAAGGTTCTTTCCCAACATTGTCTATATAGGATAAATCAAGAGAAAAATCATAATCTTCATCTTTAATATCTATGGGAGAAGTGACAAACTTAGCATCAGAAGACAATTTAGGAATAATGGTACGTCTCTCAAGGAGACTCCTAATAGTACTGGCACCATGTGTGTTTTGGTACTCTTCAATAAAATCACGAGTCATTTCAATGTAACCATCACTAATATCATATCTCTCTCTAGACTCATGTGATCTAAGAGGTGTAATATTGTATTCACTAGGAGTTTCAGTGTTTCCCAAAATAGTTCTAGCAATAGTAGCATCTAGGAAAGGACCTAATGAACCACTTGCATCAAGCATAGTAGAAGTAACATCATGAGTATCAGAAGCAATTTCAGATTTAGGAGTAGTAGCTGTGTGCGTAGCATGAGTATGTGGTGGTGGTGTAACAAGCTTACTTATAACAGATGGTGAATCAAGAGCAGCAGAGGTGTTTAGGACTGTACCTCTTCTTGTAGTGGATGGTAAAATAGGAAACTTTCCATCACGGGACTTCCCCATGATGTAAGGAGTAGCAGTGAACAATAATAGATCCAAGTGAACTTACAAATAAAGCTATGCTCCCCGACAATGGCGCTAGAAAATAATCTTGATGACCCACAAGTATAGGGGATCGCAACAATCTTTGAGGGTAGTATTACCAATTTATTGATTCGACACAAGGGGATCCAAAGAATACTTGTAAGCCTTAACAACTGAGTTGTCAATTTAGCTGCACCTGGAAATAGTCTTGCTCACAGTAGTTTATCAGTAGCAATAGCAAAGTAACTGCGGTGACCCAGCATACCATTGCATGATGTAGTACACTATAGTCGTTGACATAACACCAATGAAACACCGTTCACTATTATTACATCCCTCCGAGTGGTACAACAGAAACACAGCAGGTCCAAGACATGACTATAGGTTACAGCTCGACTCTTTACAAAAGATCCAGAGAACACTCTAGGTTAAAGAGAGAGAAAGAAACTTCTTTCAAAGAAGAATCATAAATAATCAACTCATAAATATCATGCTAATAATATTAGCATCTAACTATTTGGATTGCATTGCTGCTATTGCAATACTCTACAGAAATAGGTTATATGGCTAGAGATTATATTCCTATCTACTCAGCAACTTCATCTTCTCTTTAGTTGATGTGTATGTTGACTTCCTTGACTTCATTGAAGAGCTTGAGCTGTTGATGACAATTCTCTTTAGCATAAGTTGATGTAGACGTCGACTTAATGGATTCAGAATCTAGCAAGGGTTAGGAAGATATGTTGAGTACGAGCGTACTCAGCAAGTTCACTAGAAAGGAGTGTTTGATGCACTATAACTACAGCCACAGACCATAGGTCGTAGGCAATGCAAGTTTTCGTAAAAATTTCTTCAAAGGTTGATTTTATTCTGAAAAGCTATGTCCGTCAGCCTTCACGGGTTTACCAGAACTTTCATGGAGTTCCTTTCCCGCAGCGTTCGCAGCTCCTTTCCGGAACAGGGAGTAACACGTTACAGTTTTTACACTCTGCAGAGGTGCGTTACTTTTCCCATGAGAGACCTTAGCCTTGTTGCACAACCAAGTCATGAGCTTGTCCATACTTCCTTGGTATGGGGCCCAGTCTAAGATCCAAGCCAATCACTGCCCTCTCCGTGACCCCATATGTCTACATTATCCTTCGGGGTTGGCTCACCTCCGTTAAGCCCCCTTCCGGGCAGGCTAAAACCCTGATGAGTTCCCAAAGACTCTATGAACTGGTGATGCCCTGGCAAGTGCCATATCAAATGGACTATACCACTAAAAACCACTCATAGATAATCTAGACACCAAAAGTGTGGGTCATAAGGGTGCCCACCCATATGTTGGATCCGCACAAGGAATCACAACGTCACATTAAGGTCGTCTTGCCTCCATACGATAGGAAAAGGATACAGCTGACTTCTCCATCCGTTAACGCATAATATACGGTGCAAGAATCACTGGCGACATTGGTTTTTAAGTCCTAGATAATATGTTCCTTTACCACCGGAACTTCCATAGTAGGTTATTACCTCATGGTAAATAACCTATAATCATATTATTATGAAAATAGTGTTTTCTGGCCTTTTTCAAATGCAGGTGATGATAACACTGGATTTGCAAAATACTTTACAGAAAATAATCAAAGGACATGAGCAAGTGTGAACTTGCCTTTTGTGATTGCAAGATTATGCACTCACGATCTTCGAGACAATATAAGATCCAATATCTTTGGTCTGGTAAGGACTAATGTTTAAAGAAGCAAGATGCTATTATGCATAAGTAATGTAATGCAATTTGATAAACTCGAATCCCCGGAATAAGCGTTGATCTAGGGTTTGGATACTGGGAATGGTTCCTTTAGAATGTGTTGTATTTTTGGATAAGCTTCACACTTGTTTCTTATTAAGTCTTGTGAGTGTGTGTGAAACAACATGTAATTACATTACCATACAACAATAATATACACAGATGTGGAATGCTACTCAAAGACTACTTATATAAGAATTGCCTTATCTTCAATTCTTACTTTACAAGTATTGGAATTTATAAGGAACTTAAGTATTAACAATCCTAATATACAAGTAAGGTATAAAGTAACATGATTATGATTAATTGTCATATGTTGATTGAAGTGGCAAAAGAAATAACATTTGAAGAAAAGATTTCTTTTCTAAGGTCTAAACAATCTTTGTGGTTAATCGGATGTAGTCAATGTGGTTTGTGCTAGCTTAAATAGTTTTGAATTGAGATGCTTTACGACTTAATTATAACATACCAAAGTTAACTATAAAACACATAACAAGGTCTTAGCATTATATTTAAAGGCTTGTAGACTTAAAGTTAACTTTAAGAACATAGATGGGCTTCAGGTGTAATGCTTATGTTATTTGTACTTTGTTCTCCTCATAATGTTTCTTTAAATCTAATTAAGAGTGGTAATACTTCTATTTGAGTAGTGATTTCTTATATTTATACTGGAATGGAATCATTTATCTCCTTATAAAGGTGTGGTTATGGTTTGTGGATAAGTAAACAATATTAGTGACTACTTGTGAAGTCACTATAGTGTTTTGGTATGTTTACAATCTTGTGGTTGAATTAAGATAAAAGGTTTTATCTAATCACAATTTATTCTTGAAGATTTTATAATTGATAAGGACCTTTTTAGAAAATGATCTATACTTATGGTTGAATGATAATTCAATAAGATGGTATTTTAAATGTGTTGAACCCTTCTGAATTCATATTATCAGTATTTAAGACTAATACTATTTATTAGGCTTCATTGGCTAATTCTAGAATTATTAGCAATTTTTATTTACCCTTATATGAATTATCAACTAAGGAAAAAGGTTTAAATTCGAGTTGTTAAGTTGTTTAAACTTTTATTTATCCCCAAAGTGGAATATTATATTTTTAACATGTAGGTATTATTTTTGTGATCATTTTAGTATATTACATGTATTTTTGTGATTTTTAAATAATAAGATATGATTTTTATAAGATTTAATACTTAATAAATAATCAATATTTAATTAAGTGGAATAATAATGCATGATTATAGTTTTAAATTATAATTCTTATTTTTCTAAGATTTTTGGTATTTTATTTATATTTTTATCATTTACCATTATTAAAATATGAATTATCAAATTATTATTACTTATAAAATATTTATTAAATAATATTTATTTAAATTGTTAACATAATAATGTTTGATAATATTTTAATGTTATAGATTTTATTTTTCTGAAAATTTTCATATATTAAACATATTTTATGAATTATAAAATAAAAGATATTAAATTTACAAGATTATTCTTTTCTCTAAATTATTTTCTAATTAAATTCTAAATGGTAAATACTTTTTACACCGATACTACTCTAGACATAGTCACTGACTGGTGGGGCACATACCACGTTGGATGCCACCTAGGCATGGACTGGTCAACTATGTAGACCAGGTCAAGGCTGACGTCGGCTTGTCGTCATGATGACGACAACACGGCTTCCACCGCCGGTGGATGGTCGCCGCCGGCGAACCTGCGCACGCATGCGAGCGCAGAAGGGCTTGTTCAAACCGCACGGACACGAGGAACATCACAGTACATGCACCGCCACCTAATGGTCAACAGAAGTACATCGGCGACGAGCTTTTGCGGCGGCGCGGTCGGTTCACTCGCGAGCATGATACTACGCTGAGCGGGAGACGAATCGAAGAGGCCTATGAGACTCGGAAGCTCACCAGGATTGTAGAGAAGTGCATGGCGTGACTGGAGGTGGTCTAAATCAACGAGGCCACGATGGCTGGACTTCGGGGAGATGACATCATGGCGTCGATTCCCGCGCCCCTCCTCGATTCCTTTGACTAAGAGGCTCAGGAGGACAAGGAAAAGACGGGTGCTTGATCAATGGAGCACGGGAGAGCTCAAAATGACAGCAATCAACAGCAACTTGGAGCTAGGGTTTCGGTTCAGAAGAGGAAAACGAGATAGAGAGAGCTTCAGAGGGGAAAATGGGGATGAGGACGAGCGGGGATGTCACGATGGCATTCTTATCCCCTACCCGAGTGTCGGCGGCGAGCATCGCAGTGCACGCCGGCGATGGACGGCATCGGCCACTGCCACCGAGAAGCTTCTAGTAGACGAGGAAGACGACGGAGGTTGTTTTGCGGATAATCCCAGCATGTTTTAGGATTCAACCTGCAGTCCCTCGGCTGGCCCACTTGTCAGCCAGAGAGATTTACTGAGTGTTTTCCTTGTTGGGCCGCTACTGGGCTTCTGAGGGCTACGCGTGAGTAGCAGATAGGAAGAGAGAGAAATGGGCCACGGCCAGGAACTGGGCTGGGCAGTTCTTTTATTTATTTATTTCCTAATTTTGTTTTCTTTTCTTTCTAGCTTTTGTATTTACACACTTGTTTTGAATTCTCTTTATGGAAGTTCTTTGTTGAATACTAGCAGCAATAATAAAGTTATTTAAAATCATTTTGTGAACTTTTATTATATAATGTTATACTTCTTTATTTTCTTTATATATATTCTTCTAGTATTTGGTAAGAGCCTTTGTTATTAATATTCTTTCCATAATAAACCATGGATTTATTATAGGATATTTCCTTATTTATTTATAAAATTTGGTTTTAATTAACTTATAGTTTGGAGAAAATTTTAATATAATGATCCTATATCATTATTTGATGCATGATATTCTAAGGAATTAATATGGTTAATATTATTCCCATGATCTAGGAAATAGCAATGTATATATTTTATTACAACTAACATAGGAGTTAGGGTTTGAATTGTAAATGCTTACCCTAGGGTTTAGGGTACTTAATATACTTATATTCTTTTGTTGATGTGAATAAAGATTAATGGCTAAACATATTGTTTTTATGTTTGTGATCTTTAATGATATCACTCTTTAAATTAGGAAGTTATATACTGGAATGTCTCATGGAGAAGAGTTTATAAAGATAACTCCTAAACACATATGGTTATGATAGTTGGGAATGACAAAGACATTATTGAGTGAATTGCTATAGGAAAATATTACTATGAGCCATTGCGGAAAAATGATGATGGATCAATCATATGAAATGGATATAATGTTAGGTCATAGATTTAGGGTTTAGGGTTTATCCAGAATTCCTATCTTCCATACTTCATAATTCTGGTCTTCTAATTAAGGAATTCCTTTCCTAGATATTCTACTTCTTCATATCCATCATCATGTGTTCACATGATGAGCTTTGCTTCATAAGAACAATATTATCAACACTTCCTCTTTACTCATCACCATCATTACTCCGGTAGATGTACATATCAAACTAATCTCCTCAAAATATTACTATCCTATAAGAGGAATAACACCACTTTAATAACTCCATGCTACACTAGCTTTAGCTTAACCATACTATCTTATATGTACTTAACTCCAGTAACTCATACTCCAACCTCACATTATATTTATGTGACTTTCCAGGACTAACCTAGGATAACACATCTATACTAGGGTTTAATCATGCTTTATCCACCAATGTCACTTATACATGATATAAGCATTCAATCTTAGTGACTAGAGCATGATCATTATAATCCTTTGATCATTTATGGCTTAGGTTTTCAGTTGGCTAATCAAGGCCTTCATCAATACAACATTACAGTTGTATTATAATTATCCTCTCAGTATCTCTTACTGAGAACAAGATATTATTCTTTGACTAAACCTACTTGATCCAATAGGATTACTCCTGGTAACAGTCTTCTGGATTCATCCTTGTAATCTTCTTTATCACCATATATAATTATATCTTCCAGATTACTCTGCTATCCATTCAGGAGTGAGTTAACTCCATCAACTATCCCATTGCTTTGATTCCCTTCAAACACTCCGATCCTATAGATGATATCTAAAACTAGTATTACTATTTACCTCTTCTTACTTCTTTCTTTATATGACTTAAGTGAATGCTATGTTAAGGACAAGAGTTGATAGATCAAGAATTGATAGGTTAAGTATTGGTGAATCAATAGTCGATTACTCAACATTGATGAACAATAGATATATTAATAAGATTCAATAGAGATGATAATGATTGATATGGGAAGAAAAATATATGGTGAATGATCTTTACTTAGTTTCTTTCCTACTCAATCACTAAAGAGTTAAGGTTAGGTATTACCATGATACTCATGGTATAAGTAGATAAGATTAAGATAGATCAAGATTTAGTTGTTACATTCCTATTACTTAAGTTATATTCATAACTTGGTATTCATGAGTTGTGTAATGAATACTAGGATATGATCTCTTAAAGATTAACATCAAACATCAAGTAATATGTGGTTGTTTAGTTTTAGTACATTTGATCTACCCTTATATCAAATCATGTTTACCCAAAATAAGGTTTTCACAAAGATCATATTGAAACTTATCACAGTCAACTTGATGATCTACTTCAATTCCATCAAGTTGAGAGAAGCTTCAATCACTTTGACAAGTTTTATTAAAAAGCGCGAACATTATTTGGATTTTCTATGCATGAATGCAATGCACACATCCGGGTTCAGCTTATTTCTAAGCTCTAATGCTGGGATGTTACAGTAACAGCAGCAGTGAAACAAAGGCAATAGTAACAATAGTAGCAAACAGTAGGATATGAGTGCGGTAGGCATAGGGATGGATGGATGGGCATTGCATGGACAAGTATAAACATCTAACTTCAAGATCTAGGGCATTTGCAGATAAATAAGATAAAACATCCAAGTACTAAACAATCATAGGCATGTGTTCCATATATAGTCATACATGCTTGCAATGAGAACTTGCACAACATCTTTTGTCCAGCCAGCCCGTTGCAGCGAGGCCTCAAGGAATCTACTTGCAATTAAGGTACTCCTTTTAATAGAGCACCGGAGCAAAGCATTAACACTCCATGAACACACGTGATCCTCACATCACATCCATCCCCTCCGGTTGTCCCAATTTTTGTCACTTCAGAGCCTTTGGATCTGGACAATGATATGTGTACACAACTTGCAGATAAGATCACAAACAATACTATCATCATGAATCAACAATAAGTTCAGATATGAGATCATGGCACTCGGGCCCTAGTGACAAGCATTAAGCACAACAAGTTGCAATAAAGTCAAATAGCACTAATAGAGATACTAGGCACCATGCCCTAACAATCTTATTCGATTACATGATATAACTCATCCAATCCCTACCATCCCCATAGCCTACAGCGGGGGATTACTCATTCATGGATGAGGGAAGCATGGATGGTTGATGGAGAGGGGTTGTTGATGATGATGGTGATGGTCCTCTCCAAATTCCCCGTCCCGGCAGGGTGCCAGAATGGAGTTTCTGGTTCTGAATTGCGGTTTCTGGTGGTGGCGGCGCAGCAGAACTCTTTCTGGAAAAACGTCGACCCTCCCTGAGTTTTTAGGTCAGAAGGCAACTTATAGGCGAAGAGGGAGGCCGAGGGGGTGCCTGAGGCGGCCACACCCACTCTAGACGCGGCCAGGCCTGGCCCGCGCAGCAGGTGGTGTGGGCCCCTCAGGCCCCTACTCCGTCTCGTGTTCTGGCTCCGTGATTCTTCTGGTGGAATAGGATTTTTGGCATATTTTCTGGCATTTTTCCTGATAGTTGATTTTCTGCACAAAAACTAGACACCAAGGTAATTCTGCTGAAAACAGCATCAGTCCGTGTTAGTTGTATCCAAATCACACAAGTTTAGAGGAGAAACAATAGCAAAAGTGTTCGGGAAAGTAGATACGTTTTGGACGTATCAGTCACCTCAACCCTAGCCGCCGGCCTCCCATCTCCCTCCTCCATCGTTCTACTCCGGCTTAGGCGAAGCCCTGCAGATTTATCCTCCACTACCACCACCACCACACCGTCATGTTGTTGGGATTCCGAGGGGATCTACTACCTCCGCTTGTTGCTGGAACAAGGGAGAGGAAGGTCTTCATCGACTACGTATGTGTCACCGACTGTGGAAGCGCTGCCGAAACGCGGTGATGGAAGGATCGTCTACACGATCTTGATATTGGCAAGTGATCGACTACATCAGCCACGTGAATCTGATCTCGTTAAATGCTTTATATCTACAAGGGTTAGTTCTCTACAATCTTGTTGCACCGATCTCGTAGATTAGATCTTGACTTCACCATAGATTGGATCTTGGTTTTGTTCATTTTCGCAGTAGAATTTTTTTTGTTTTCCTTGCATTGAACCCTACATACATCCCATGCTATAATTGTATTAACCGGAAACATTAATACTTGTGTATTTTGTAAACATAAAATAGTCCCTAGTAAGCCTCTTGTTAAACTAGCTTGTTGATTAATAGATGATCATGGTTTCCTGATCATGGACAATGGATGTTATTAATAACAAGGTCATATCATTAGGAGAATGATTTGATGGACATACTCCTATAGTTAGCATAGCATAAGATCAAGTAATTTAGAGTTTGTTTGCTACAAGGTTTCAAATACATAGTAACCTAATCCTTCAACCATGAGATCATGTTAATCACCATCACCGGATGGATGCTTTGATGCCATCAAACACCACTTCGTAACTGGGTGGTTATAAAGGTGGCATTAGGTATTCTGAAAGTATGGATTGAAGCGCATGGTCAAGAGTGGGATTTGTCCATCCATATGACAGATAGATATACTCTGGGCCCTCTCGGTGGAGTGTCATCCAATTGGCTTGAAAGCATGTGACTAGGTCACAAGGGATGTCACATCACACTACAAGTAAAGAGTACTTATCGGTAACGAGGTTTAACTAGGTGTAAGAGATACCGATGATCAAACCTTGGATAAGTAAAGTATCGCGCAACAAAGGGAATCAATATCGTATGTAAATGGTTCATTCGATCATGAATTCATCATTGAAATATGTGGGAGCCATATGGATTTCCAGATCCCTCTATTGGTTATTGACCGGAGAGGTGTCTCGATCATGTCTGCATAGTTCACAAACCATTGGGAGACACACTTAAGGAGTCGATGTTGTTTAAGTAGATATGGAATATGATTTGGAGACACATTGTTGTTCAGAGTCTTGGATTGGACCCATGACATCACGAGGAGATCCGAAATGGTCTGGAGAATAAGATTCATATAGGGAAAGTGGTTTTCCGGGGTTCGGAAAAGTTTTGGTGTTTTGACCGTATGTGTCACCGACTTCGAAAGCGCTGCCGGAACGCAGCACCAGAAGGATCGTCTACACGATCTTGAGATCAGCAAGTGATCGACTACATCAACCACGAGAATCCGATCTTGTTAAATGCTTTGGATCTATGAGGGTTATTTTTCTACAAACTCGTTGCACCGATCTCGTAGATTAGATCTTGGCTTGTCCATAGATTAGATCTTGGTTTTGTGTATTCTTGAAGTAGATTTTTTTTGTTTTACATGCAACGAACCCTACATTACCGACTTAGGCCTATAGTATTACTTGTAGTCCAATATGTACTTAGTACCGACTTTGTATCGTAGCCAGATAGGTCTCTCTTGTAAACCCTAGGCTGAATGACTATATAAGCCGTCCTAGGGGAAAGCCTTTAGGGCATAACCACAACCTACTCGCACAGGTGAACCTCTTTTGTAATCCGCCGTAACATCCGGCTCTACCAATATATTACTGGGTTGCTAGCAGGAGTAGGATCCGATCAGCACTGTCGAATCTAAACCTAGGTAAACTTGTGTGCTCACCGTCCCCGGAACACCGTACTCTCACACCCCACTCTTCCAAACGCTCTTAGGACCCCCTATGGCATACTTGTCATCAATCCGACGACATCCACAGGTGATGGTGGAGTAATACACTTACTTTAGAGGCCAGAAGCACAACCAGGAGGCTGTCTCCTTCGTCGGAGCATGCTAGCAGCATATCCAGGAGTTGAAGGAGTTCATAGCAGAAAATAATAATTTTTCTAACTAGCGTACACCACTTTCCAAGATCTATCTATGAGTTAATGTTGTAATAGAGGGATGTTTTAGTGATATATCCTTATAGACCGAAAGCGCTAACATTCATGATGAACGTGGATGATGTAGTCATACTCGTAGCACACCTCAAGATCGCGTTGATCCTCGCTCAATGACTAGGTGCCACAATTGGTAGCACCCTCGTGGTTTCGCACACGTTTGGTTCTCAACAGCGACTCTCGGTTACTCTGATCTAGACGAGATTGCAGAAGTAGATCTTTCACATCAGGGAACCAGCAACACGACGGCGTGCCTAAGGTGAAGTCATCTCCCACGCGCATAGTTCTTCTTGGAACCGCGATCACGAGAGCTAACGAGAGGGAGAGAAAACCCCGAAGAAATTATGCCTTGGGATTTGTGGTGTGCTTCCCTCCCCCACGTGTCCCCTCCTTATATAAGGGGAGGGGAGGGACGGCAGCGGCGGCTAGGGTGTCCCCACCCCGTGTGCCGTGCCCTGGGTCGGCCGCACCCTCCACTTCCTCCTTGGGGCGGCGGCCCCACATGGGCCATTCTCTCCGGGAAGTGGCCCATTAAGGTGGCTGCCCAAAAATTATACTCCCTCCGTCCAAGAATAGATGTCTTAAGTTTTTCAAATTTTGGATGAATCTATATACTAAATAGTGTCTAGATTCATCTAAATTTTGAAAAATTTGAGACATCTATTTTGGGACTGAGGGAGTATTTAAATTAGATTTTAATATTTAATTCCAACAATTAATATCAAAATCATATTTATTTAATTCCATATGATCCATAACTTCTTTTGAATCACTCCATACTGCCTTCAGATTCTCTCGGAACACTTCCGGATCTTTCATCTCTTTCTTCCGGTGATCCCGATGATTCAAAAACAATCTCCAAGCATTACCGATATAGATCAAAAATGAAAAAAAAGAAAGCATTGCCTTCTTTACTATATCTTTTATTTATCTTACTTTTGCCCTAGGGGTCTCTTTATCATTTAACAAATGTCTGGCACTTTGGATTAAGAATTGGTGGAATACCAGGGAATCCGAAATTCTCTTAACTGATATTCAAGAGAAAAGGATTCTAGAAAGATTCATAGAATTAGAAGAACTTTCTCTCTTGGACGAGATGATAAAAAAGAAATTAAAGACACATGTACAAAAACCTCCTATAGGAATACACAAGAAAATAATAAAATTGGTCAAAATATATAATGAGGATCATCTCCATATCATTTTGCATTTCTCAACAAATATAATTTGTTTAGCTATTCTAAGTGATTCTTTCTTCTAAGTAAATAGGACTTGTCATTTTTAATTCTTGGGTTTAGGAATTCTTTTGTAACTTAAATGACTCAATAAAAGTGTTTTTATTCTTTTAATTTTTTGTTGGATTTCACTACACCCGTGGATGGGCTCCTAATGAGCCGATTTTCACAATTTTTTTTGTAGTTTTCCAATAATTCGAGATACATGTTTAAAATTTTAGATCTTTTTGTTTAAACCACCTATCTCATTCGCTTGTAGTCTTTTATCATTCAATTAGTGAAGCATAAATTTATTCCATTTACTACAATAAATGTGATTATCCGTGACACATATTCTATAATGATTCAGTAAAAAACGTCACATTCTATGAGAAAACATCATAGTTTAGATGAATCCCTGATGTTTTTCACCGAACCTTCATAGAATGTGTGTCATACATAATCACATTTGTTGTAGTTTCCTGATATTAATCAAATTAGCATATTTCTTTACAAAGAAAACCCTTTTCCATTTTAGCAAAATTCTTTCTTTTTATTTCTATATGCTTAAGGTATTCATTATTTCAGTATAATTATTGCGGTAGAATCACAACAAACTCGCATATAGGGAACTAAATAAATTTAGCAACCTATCTAATTTATTGTACAAATTCAAGGATCCACAATTGGACATGGAAAATAGAAAGGGTAAAGGAACAAATGACTCGTCAATTTTTGTATCGATCATGCTATATGTAATAACTCGGATATCCATTTCAAATGCATAACCCTTTTTGCACAGCAGGGTTATGAAAACCCACGAGAAGCAACTGAATGAATTGTATGTGCCAATTGCCATTTAGCTAGCAAGCCCGTGCATATTGAATTTCGCCAAGCTGGGCTTCTTCTCTAGTGTATTTGAAGCGGTTCTTGGAATTTCTTATGATATGCAAATGAAGCAAGTTGTTGCTATTGGAAAAAAGGGAGAATTGAATGTGAGTGCTGTTTTTATTTTGCCCGAGGGATTCAAATTAGCGTTGCCCGACTGTATTTTTCATGAATTAAAAGAAAAGATAGGAAATCTATCTATTTTAGAGTTATCGTCCCGATTAAAAATATATTCTTGTGATAGACCCTGTTTCCGGTAAGAAATACAGTGAAATTGTTTTTACCATTCTTTCCCTCTACGAAGAAAGGTTCCCATTCTTCGATTTGCTCTCCCCGTCGCTGCCGGGGGTAGGCGGTGGTGGACACTCGGGGAAGAGAGGCTTGCCGCACATCCCGGCGGCGTTGTCCGTGAAGCTGGCGAGGCCGAAGGACCCGACGTTCTTGGGGATCGGTCCGGTGAGGTTGTTGCTGGACACGTTGAAGCTCAGGAAATTGGAGAGGTCGAAGTCCGGGATGGTGCCTTGGAAGTTGTTGTCGTTGGCCATGAACCTTACCAGGCCGGGGATCTGACGGAGGCTGTCGGGGAGCTCGCCGGAGAAGCCGTTTCCGGAGACGTCGAGCACGAGGAGCTTCCTGGACTGGCCGAGGGAGCTCGGCAGGCTTCCCGACAGCCGGTTGCGGTCGATCAAGAAGTGGGTGAGGCCCGCGCAGGCCGAAACGCCCGCGGGGAGCGCCCCGCTCAGCGAGTTGTTCTGCAGGTTGACCACGCGGAGCGCCGGCGCCGCACAGAGCAGTGAAGCGTCGATGGTGCCGTTGAGGTTCTGGGACTGGAGGTCGATGGCCTTGATCTTTCCGGCGTTTCCGTCGCCGTTGTTGAAGCACACGACCTGCCTGCCCCAGTTGGAGGCGTTGCCGTTGCCGGTGGCGCCGGGGCACGGGTCGACCGACTCGTCCCAGCCGAGGGCCCGCGCCGCCGCCTGGCCGCCGTCGCCGCCCCCGGCGAGCGTGGCCAGGAACTCGACGAGGGATTCCTTCACGTCGTCCGTCTCCTCGCCGCGCGCCTCGTACGAGCAGCACAGGAGCACCGCCACCACTAGGACGGCAAGAGTCCTCATGATCGTCAGATGATCGGACACAACTCACTGAAGACTGAACCCTGCCGGCCGGTGTGCCGAATGGAAGTGAACCCTGGTGTCTGGACGTGGATTAAGATGGCGCGGGAGGATGCTGTGATATGGCTGCAGCATGCATGGCGCTGGCACGCACGAGCAGCTCACTTCCAAGCGGACAAAGACGGCGAAGTTTTCAAAGGCCGGTGTATGTTGGCGCGTGTGCTGGACCAGGCAGCCTGGGACAAGGCGGAGGAGCCCGATGCCGGCCGGGAGTGCATCTCTCCCACTACACCACGGTTAATTATTTGAGGCACAAAAATATGACTTTAAAAATACTAAAAGTGTCATTGAAAATCTTTGAAGGCATTAAAAAAAGTGCCGTATCAAATAGGGTAGGAAAAAATCAATTAAGGTAACCTTAAAAGGTGCCTTTAAAAATATTTTTTAAGGCATTTTAAATAGTGTCTGTAAAAATAGTTTGTTTGGCAGGAAAGTTCGGCATCCCATATTCAAGTTCCTGTCCTTCTATCTTGGTAGTTCAGGCTCATATATTTTTCTACGTATCACCGAAACATGAGCATTCGTCCTAGGAACTGGATAATTTTGTGGGCCGATCCGGCCCAAACTTGAAAATCTCACTGTTGGGCCAAACTCTTTATAGTTACAGAATCCTGGAAGTTGCAACACGTAGAGCTTTGGAAGTTGATAAACCAACTAACGGATCCGTCGCGTCTCCGGGCCGGCCGGGGCGACGGCACGAACAGGTCATTTGGAACAGGTCTGGTGTTTCGATCATGGATTCAGTGACAGGGAGGAATCTCTCTTTTGTTTGCTGAACCAAACAGAGGTCTGATTTGACGCTAGGGCTGGCAATACACCCGAAACTCGACAAGTTTAACAAGCACTCGTTTGCTCGACTCGTTTCCTTAACGATCCGAGCTGAACTGCAGTTTTTGCTCGATATACTTAACGAACTAAACGATCGAGTTAACAATGTTCGTGAGCTACTCGTTAAGCTCAGTAAAAACCAAGGTATGACCCACTTATGCTACATGTCTAATCTGGCAGCCTATCTAAGACAGTTGGCCAGTTGACAATTGTATGTTTTCATATATTTCTGTTGAGTCGAGTTATTAAGTTATTGTTGAAGTGTCAATGAGTTAGCAAGTGTTGGACACGTGTGTGGCACTGCTATTGATAATTATCTGTCGTTTTGAAATACTGGTATACATGTGGTTGTAACTGTTGTTTTTAATTTTCGACATATGCCTCTTGCGCTCGTTAACATCTAACGAACCGAGCCGAGCTTTAATTTTTTCTTATTATCCTTAACGAGTTGAATGATCCGAGTCTTAACGAGTGTGAGTCTTAATGAGCCGAGCCTTAACGAGTCGAGTTGCTCGATAGTCCAGCCCTATTTGATGTCGTAACTAACTTGGAAGGTTTGGGGCATGTGTCTTAACTTAAGTCGTTGTTTGGACTTTGGGGAACTTGGTAGTATTGCTTGTGTCGTGGAAAATGACCGTCTTGGGCAGAATAATCGGAGCCGAGTTGTTGGTGTTTATTGCTAGACCGGGACGAGCATAACATAACCAGTGATTCAGAATTATGTGAAATCCTTGGAATGGTTTGAGGCGGATGGGGTTTCTTTACTCAGTAGTCAGTACAACTAACAATTTTATGTAATCATGTATTCGCCACTCTATGTACAACGGAGATGAAAAATGAATGAAAAATCACAATATTCAAGGGAACGGGTACCAAAGTAAACACCGGCGTGGTGGGGCATCAGACTCCCTTTGAATTTTGTAGTTGCAACAACACTTTCCATTTGTTGGATAAATATGTATGAATTCAAAGAATTTGCAAAATAGGTGATGCCCAATCAAATAATTTTCCTCCATTCCATATGGCACTTTCGAAAAGAAGAACAAAAAACACAACGAGTAACTGTATGTTGAACTGTCCCCGTTTTCGTACTACTGATTTACTAGTGTTGGCTCTTTTTCTATCATAGGCTTTGATGATTTGTTCCATGGATACTCTTGTTCGACTATACTTACATGTGTATAGGGGTGGGCAGAAAAAAGAAAAAACCGAAAACCGAATTCGAAAAGACTGAGACCAAAACGACCAATCAAAAAATTGGGTAGCAAATTGTGTAGACCGAATTTAGTTTGGTTAATTCATCATTAGTTCTTAGTAACCGAATGAACCGAACTTTAGGTGAGAGTGGCCTAATTCCAAAGCTCTAGTTGCTTATAACTACAAATTTATCTTTCTCGACTAAGCTAAATTTAGTATTATTGAATGTTAGTTTCCGTTAATTAATATGACTTTATGAAGTGTATTTTATATTCAAATTACAACTGAAATAGTACCAAATGGTTTACCAAATATTATCCAACTTTTGTACTTGATAATATTTACCACAAAATTCGGTCCTGATCAAAAGCAAACCCGAATTTTCCGGTTAGTAAAAATAATAAGTAAATTTTGGTTTTTACTTTTTAAAGACCGTTTTCAAAACAGACCGATATGCAAAGACCAAATTTTCGGTCATACCGAACACCCACCAATTGCTCCCTTGTTCTCCTTTTTTTTCTGAGACGGCTCATTTTTTCTCCTGTTTTTTAACTCTCCTTTGTTCTCCTGTGTGTAGTAGAAAGATACAGCTCACCAACTCCAAGCCTGTTCAGCTTGACTGGCCGTTTCTTAACAAACTGGACGGCTTTGATGGGCCAAAATTGGGCCCGTGGTTTCATCACACTATTCCTTTGGATAAGCCCTTTTTTTGCAAACGTCTCCTAGACAGTAGTAAGAAATCGTTGTCCGAATTTGTACCTGGAGGAACCGAAGAGCAATGCAAAACCCCCAACTACCGATCGCAGCTCAAACTAATCTGCTCAAAGATGCCTACCTTGCTGGATCCCGTCTCCACATGCAATGGCAAAGATCAACGTTGATGCTTCTGTCTCCAAGACAGGGGTTAAAGGGGCAGCAGCTGCATTCTGTCGAGATCATAACGGAGTTACTTGGGCCCATCTGCAATTGTTTATGCAGGGATCATAGACCCAGCGGTGCTCGAAGCATTGGACTGTAGGGAGGCTTTGTCCCTTGCCGTGGACCTTGGCCTTACACATGGTGTCTGATATTCTTGAAGGGAGCCTCGGGGTTTATGGATCGGTTGTGTCGGAAATCAGAGCAAGATCAGCACCCTGCACAATTTCGTTCGAAGAAAGACCTTATGACTTTGAAGCCACAATTTAGCTAGGTATGATTTATCCTTTGAGGCTGGCCGCCACATGGGCTCGGTATGCCTTACTCTCTAAACATTCATGTAAACATCGATATTGATTAATAAAGTCTAGCTGGTTATCTCAAAAGAAAGTAGTGAGAAATCGCTATTTATACGGAAAGTGTCTCTCCCGAGCTCGACTTCTTCCTTAACCATATTTAGAATTTTTCAGAAAAATCTAATATAAATTTTGTCCATAGTCAACTTTATATCCTATAGGCATGAAAAATCTCAGCCTAAAATTATTTATATTATGGGCTATAAAAATGACAAATATGATAAAATTTAGAGATGTAAAACTACGTATACTCAAATCCACACTTTTGTCATTTTTGTGTAGCTCATAATAAAAAGTATTTTAAATTGATAGTTTGCATGTTTGCTGAATAAATCATTGGCTACATCTTGGATTTGTTTCAGATTTTTTTGAAGCCCAAAATATGATTTTCAATGTTTTAAAACTAGAATCACTCGTGCCCATGTGCACAAAAACTCACTCCTATTTATATCACTAGAAGGTAGAAGGAATATTCGAAAGGGCGGAGCGTGACTACAACGAGTAGATTTTTTATTAGTTTTCAGTCGAGCCATGGTGTACTGGCGGAGCTTGCCAAGAAACTATAGGGTGGGTGGGGGCAGGGGGGCAACATCAAACTTGACTGTTTGGTTGGTGGGGTGTGTATGTGCGTGGGGGTAAAATTCTTTAATAGAGAAGCCGTCAACGCGGGGGGGGGGGGGGGGGGGGGGGGGGGGGTTGTCCCTTCCCCCCTAGGGCATGTACAGTACTACACGTCAGCTGTCTGTAAACATGTGCCACTTAGGATATGTGGTGAGTTGGAGTGAAGAGAATAACGGAAACCGCATAGGTCGTCGGTAAATCTGGAGCCGGACGATTCCCATGAAACTCGCTGGATAACACTTCTATAATATGCAACGGCATGAGCAATGGTTTAGACAACAATTGTCTATAATATGTATACACGTTATGTACCGATAACACTTTAGACTACTCATGCAACGGGATGTCCTTTCACCTGTCTACATATGCCCACGATGGCATGAAACTGTTTTAACTTTCTCTAGTCCTGCACCTCTGCGGGTTTTTGCTTGGGGCCATAAGTACCGTCTGTGTATATGTACAGTAGCACAAGAGCCGTCTGTATCCAGCGAGTTTCACGGGAATCGCCCGGCTGCAGATTTACCGACGACCTATACGGTTTCTGTTATTCTCTTCACTCCAACTCACCACATATCCTAGGTGGCACATGTTTACAGACATCTGACGTGTAGTATTGTACATGCCTTTATAGCTTTGCAGTGATAATAGCTTTCTCCTGCGATCAATTCTTTCCCAGGCGATCTCTGTGTTTAGCGCTTCACCTGGTCCATCCATGTGTATTGTTGTTTTGTTGTGTTTCACTCGGGATGCATTTCAGCTAGTTCCATTATATTGTGTTGTTCTTTCGTGCGCTTACAACCACGTATAGTGTATAGTATAAAACAGATAGATTCACTAGTGCAAACAGCTCCATGCATTCCGGTTGGTAAGGGGCATTAGTCCCGGTTGCCCAACCGGGACGGGGCAATCGGGACTAAAGCCCGAACCTTTAGTCCCGGTTGCCCCACCAACCGGGACAAAAGGCCACACACGTGGCATCTGCTCCGTGCGAGGGGGGGGGGGGGGCTTTAGTCCCGGTTCGTAACACGAACCGGGACTAATAACCTGCTGCCGCGGCAGAGATTTGGCCCATTTGTCTGCCGCGGCAGAGAATTCATTTTGGCATATTTTGTTGCCGCGGCAGCATTTTCGCCACTTTTTGTGCCGCGGCAGAGAATTCATTTAGGTTGTTTTATTGTTTATTTAGTGTTTTGCACTTATCAATGAAGGAACCTTATATTACACAAGATCATCATGACAACATTACATTCAATACACGGATCGAGTTCATGCACTACATACAAAAGTTGCTATTCGATGCTACCGGCCAATTTCTTGAAAGTTGCTATTTTTACAATTCTTATTGTCTATACACAGCCGAGTAGTATTCCCCTTGTGTGTTTAGGACTTCTGCATCCAAGAATCCCGCCAATTCCTCCTGTATTGCTCGTATGCGATCCTTTGGCAGAAGACCGTCCCGTAGACGTTCGATCTGATTTAAAAAAGGAGTCAGCCTATATGAATATGAAACTAAACACAATTTGATTGTAATTAAAAACTATAGAAATTGTTTACGTACGTGGAGTTGCTCTAAATTTCTGCCCTTCTCATCGCACGTCTGCCGGATGAACTCGCATACATAGTATCCACATAGATTGTTACCTGGTCCCTGCGTCAGGCACTTTACGACAACAGAGTTTAATCAAAATAATAATCAAGCATGATAATAACTGTATCAAAACTAGAATCAAAGAGATGCGCGGATATAGCTAGTGGTGCTTACATCTAGTGGTTGAAATGTAAGCTCCTCTTTCCAAACACCCCTAGCCTTCTTGGTGAACCGTTTCCAAGCGCTGCCCGGCGTAGAAAACGAATAAAATAAGTTATTAAGTACTTGATATCATAAAATTCACGAACGTTGCCGATATAGTGTCGTAATGATTAGAATTACCGCTGGAGAAGTATCTGCATGTCCTTCCACGTCTCAAGGGGTTTATGTTTCGAGTCCATGACTAGTACACGCCCTTTGTCAAGTTGAATGATTAACAGAATATAGTGGTACCTGCGAATGCAGAACTAATCAATTATATACTTAACATCGAGTAAGCGAAATAGAAAGTGTATACAAGACAATAACACTCACTGGAAGTTGTAAGGAAATAGTATTTCCCTTTTGGTTTCTTGAAACCTTAACGCGTGTACTATATTATCCTCCGTATCCTAGGGGCTTATTTTGAGATTAGCTTCATGAACCCAATATGGGTCAATGAAGCCAATGTCATAGATTTGTCCTCTGCTGCATTCGAGAATCTTCATTCTGCATATTAAAGTATGATTATATACATGCAATAAACAAAATAATATAGATGGAGACTAAGTTAATTACAGAATTAGTACTTACAGACAATAGGCACTCATGATCGATTTGTCCAAGGCGTCTTGATTGAATAATTGAAATAGTTCATCAAAT
The DNA here is from genome assembly GCA_916181665.1 of Avena sativa. Lineage (NCBI taxonomy): Eukaryota > Viridiplantae > Streptophyta > Magnoliopsida > Poales > Poaceae > Avena > Avena sativa. The sequence goes on along the minus strand of OV702283.1, from coordinate 404,762,674 downwards.
TCAATGGATATCATGTCATCCCTTTCTTTCCCATGATGCTTTTTTGTAACCCTCAGCACTATCCAGTTAGCCCCGGCCTTTGTGGCATGCAAGTACCAGTTATGCAATCTTCGCATTTTTGTTGGAAGATTGTTTACCTCCTCAGGTTTGACGAGAGGTTTTCCGTACTGGTATTGGTATGCTACTTCACTCACGGGGAAGAACTCTAACTGGGATAAGTACTGGGCAATACTCATACCTTGAGCAGCGGCAGCTTCTCCGTATTGTGCAACTACCTCTGGATCATACTGCTCTTCGGCCCCATATTTGCTCGACCCCACATTGGTTTGAGAAATCACCTTGAGAGGGACGCAAGTCTGTTTTGCTTGTTCTCCGAGCTGGGCAACAGATTTCCCGCTTGCATCAGTACTGCTCTTCGAGGCTTTTTGTGCTGCATGTGACTTGAGAATAGAACGCTCATAGTCTGATGACAGCTTTGGCTCGGGTTGATGAAGAGTCTTTAGCATTTTCAACACTTTGGCTTTTTCTTCTTTGGTGCTGGGGAACTCTGGCTCTTTCGGCCGCCTCAGCTTAGCGAAAAACGCTGTCGTTTCCGCATCAACGATCGCCGCAGTCTCCTCTTCAGTACAGTCATAAGCTCTCTTGGGAGGAACCGTTGGTACTTTTGGAAGAGGCTCTTGTTTACGTTTCGGTGATCGCTTACGACGCACAGTAGCGGTACGCTTACGCTTTTTATCCTGAGGCGCCGGCGATGGCTCCCGCGGCGATGGCTGCACCGGAGACGGGTGAGGCGACGGAGCCGGGTGAGGCGACGAAGACGGCTGCCGCGGCGGCGACGACCTCGCTGGAGACGGGTGAGGCGGCGGCGAAGATGGCCTTGGCGTGTGATTTCGAAGCACGATACAATCCTTCGGCCATAGAATGGTGACGTTTTTTGCGTCACCCAGCACAGTCACATCCCCTTCACCAGCAGGGTAGTGAAGATCCAAAACCTCAAAGGTGGGCATGATTTCATCCACGCCGACAACAGCGTAGCCCTCTGAAACCGGACGACTGTGGTAAGTTGGTGTGGGTCCAATTGGTAAGGCATAGCCGACCGCCACCTTCATTGATATGTTCACAACTTTGACATGTAGCTCGCAGTGTGTCATCTCTGTGATATCATCCACTGGGTAGCCAACAGGAGCCATCGTCGGTGCATCATCGGCATCGCCATTGTCATCACCCGGGACCTCGGTGGAAGCCACACTGCTTTTTCGATTATTCGATAGGCCGGTAGCATCGAATGCAGTGTGCTGCTGAGATGGGCCGGTAGTACTTTGCTCTTTAAGTGAGTTAATTTCATCTTGTTGTTGCTTTAATCGTTCTTCAATTAAACGCATTCGCTCTTTCTGACTTTCTGCTTCAACTGCCGTCCTGTCCTTACTCCTCTGACGGCTTCTATCAGGATATTTCTTCCTCTCTTCGGGAAACCCAGTCCTCCATGATTGGGAGCCTATTGTGCCTCGTGTTCGTCCATCATGTTCCTTATTTCCAAGGGCGAGTGTGAGCTCATCATTCTCTCTATCGGGAATGAAGTCCCCATCTTTAACAGCCTTTACTGCTTTTCTCATCCTCTCGATTGGCAAGGGGTCTTCTTTATGTCGTATGTTATATATACACCTCCCTTCTGAGTCCAACGTGCCCCCATGCCCGTAAAACCAATTCCTTGCACGTTCTACCCAATCGTCTGTCTCTGGAGTGATCTTTTTAGCACGCAGTTCTTCCTCAAGTTTCTCCCACTTAGGAATGCCAGCCCTGTAGCCACCTTGCCCCATAGTATGGTGATACTTCTTGTTAGCAGCATTCAGCTTATTCTTTGCAGACATTTCCTTAGCTTTTTCCGATGTCTTGTATTCCACAAACTCAGCCCAGAATGGTTTTATCTTCTGAAACTGAGTCTTCTTGAAATCCGGAGTCTTCTCTTTCACGACATAGTCAAGGTGCAATCTTTTCTTCCAGTTGGTGAAACACTGGGCCATCTTCTTCAAAGCCCACTCCCTGACCTTAGCCTCCATGGCTCTCCCATGTTGTAAGGCGTCCTCAACTGGATCCTCCGCATTTGGATCCAGCTCTATCTTCGGTAGTTTGAAATTAACCATGAGCCTCTTCCACAGTAAATCTTTGGCGTGGTTAGGGACAAATAAACATGTTCCCTCTTCATCCGCTTTAGCAGGCCTATTCCAATTTCTAATGGTGATCGGGATTAAGTCCCTAACGATTACTCCGCATTGTGCCACAAATTTGGTTGCGACAACTTCGGGAGCTGTCGGTCTGCCGTCTTCAGCGACATCTTCGATCCTAAACCTCTCATGGTCTTGCAACTTTTTGGTTGGGCCTCGTCTGCTCTTTTCAGTAGATTCCTTCGATCCGGAGGGCTAAAAGAAGAAAGATCGTCGTTACTATTTCTATATAGATAGCAGATGATTAATTAATGAATTGATTTATATTACATGCACCTCGCCGGAGCGGTCGTCTTCTCGATTACACAAGGCATCGCCTTCTCCCTCGCGGAAGGCAACACCTTCAACCTCAAACAAGTTGTCTACTCCGGTAAAAAGAGGATCACCCTCACCGGAGTTGTTCAGAAACGTTGATACGTCTAAATTATCTTCCCCACGGATCACACCTTGGATCAACTCTTCCTTTTCTTCGTCTCTGACGTGTGGGTCCATATTTTCTGCATAGGTGGAAAAACGAATAAGTCAAAGCGGCTAAAGGAGAAACTTAAGGAGAAACCCTAATATATACATACACAATAATAAAAATGAAGAGAAACCCTAAACCTAGCTACAAAAATGAAACCATGTAGTAGATAGGTAACTCTAGCTAAAATCAACTAAAATCAATATTCCGGAGTTCCGAGGGGTGTAACCTAGTTCGGAGAAACCTCCGATGCATATGAGAGGGGAACATGAGTATAAGGCTACAAAAGGGAAACTATCCAGCAGATAGGTAACACTAGATACTAACAAAATACCATATTGGAATCGATTTAAGAGGGTTCAGAATGCCCTGGCGAAGGCACATCGTCGAACCCACATGCACCTAAGGGGTATTAATGATTCCTTATATAACCACAGTGACTGACAATGTGAATCGGGTCTGGGGCTACCCACATTGACTGACCAGTGGGGTCGAATACCAATAATACCAAACTAATTAATAAACCTAATAATACCTAACTAATAATAAACCTAATAATCGAAACACCGAAAAGAAAGGGAAACAATCAACACATGGCATCGATGCAATGCTCAAGCAAGTATGATGATATGACAAGTTAATTTGCATTGGAATGTAACCCTAAGACATGCTCGACGATTTAATCGGGGTTCCGACGGGTGAAAACCCTAACTCGGGGAAACTCCGGAACATATGAGAGGGGTGCATTTGTTCTTCTAATTATACTTGTCATTTAAATTGTTGAACAATGCATGATTATAGGTTAAATAGATAGGTTTCATTTTTCTGAACAATTTGATATATTATTTGTATTTTTCTGACTTATAAATAAAAAGATATTGAATTTACAAGTTTATATCAATTTCTGGAATTATTAAATCATTTAAAATTGAATTACTGTGTCAATATGACATCAGCAAAGGGTTGGGATTTTTTTTACCAAGACAGAACCTAGCCATTGTCACTGAGTGCTGGGCCCTAGGCCACATCAGCAAGCCACCGTGGGCCACGTCAGCGGGCCCGTACCTGACGCGCGGCGGTGGGGGAAACGGCGCGGCGGTGGAGGAAACGGCGCGGCGACGATGCACCACCACCAGCAGCAGAGGGAGGGGGAGGACAGAGAGGGGCAGGGAGGGGCGGCGCCGTACCTGACGCACGGCGGTGGGGGAAGGGCGCGGTCGTCGACGGGAAGCAGAGAAGCGGGCGGCCTGCGGTCGTCGGGGGAAGGAGACGCGCGGGCGGCGCGGTCGTCGGCGCGCGGGAAGAGACGCGGGTGGCGGCCGGAGGCGGAGGCGTTGACGACGGAGCCGCTACGGGGAGCGCGCGATGGTGGCGGGGGCAGCCTGGCGGCGTCGTCGTCGGCGAGGGCGCGGGCAGAGGCAGAGTGGGGAAGGGAAGAAGAAAAGGAGGCACGCGCTGTTATAACTAAAGGGCCTTTAGTCCCGGTTCGTGGCTCCAACCGGGACTAAAGGTGCATACGTCCCGGTTGGAGCCACCAACCGGGACCTATACTCCAAAATTTTCAGCAGACCAAGGGTTGGCGCGCAGTGGGTCTTTAGTCCCGGTTGGTGGCTCCAACCGAGATATATTCCCTTGTTTTCAAAAAATTTCAGGTATTTTCTCTCTGTTCCCGCCTTATTTTTTATTTTGGGGTTTAAATTTGTATTGTTTTTTAAATGATAATTAATTTGGAATTTAGAAAAACTTTAAACATAAAAAGTGTTTGGATTTGAATAAATAATTCAAAACCATTTTCTGTTTTAAAAAATAATTAATGTAACCATTTAAAATATGAACCATTTACAATTAAAAATGAATTAACTTATATTTTTTTAATATCAATTTGGAATTTAGAAAAACTTTAAACATAAGAAGTGTATGGATTTGAATAAATAATTCAAAAACATATTCTATTTTTAAAAAATAATTAATGTAACCTTTTAAAATGTATTAACTTATATTTTTGAATATTAATTTAGAATTTAGAAAAAATTTAAACATAAAAAGTGTATGGATTTAAATAAATAATTCAAAAACATTTTCTGTTTTAAAAAATAATTAATGTAACCATTGAAAATATGAACCATTTACAATTAAAAATGAATTAACTTATATTTTTTTAATATCAATTTGGAATTTAGAAAAACTTTAAACATAAGAAGTGTATGAATTTGAATAAATAATTCAAAAACATATTCTATTTTTAAAAAATAATTAATGTAACCTTTTAAAATGTATTAACTTATATTTTTGAATATTAATTTAGAATTTAGAAAAATTTTAAACATAAAAAGTGTTTGGATTTAAATAAATAATTCAAAAACATTTTCTGTTTTAAAAAATAATTAATGTAACCATTTAAAATATGAACCATTTACAATTAAAAATGAATTAACTTATATTTTTTTAATATCAATTTGGAATTTAGAAAAACTTTAAACATAAGAAGTGTTTGGATTATCTGAATTTCTAACTATGGTCGAACCGGTGTGCATGAAGATAGGGGACGGGCATCATTAGAACTTGCATTGGATCTCTGAAGAAACCACATATTGCGAGTCTAAAAATGATTTTTTCAAAAAATCACGGGCGATAGATCATGTACCTGTAGTACAAACCGGACCCACTTCCTGCCGATTCGGCAGACATTTGTCCTTTTTACCCGGGATGGACGAAAAGGTTTGAGATGTACCGGTTGGGATATAGTCCATGTAAGGTGGTCTAGTATTTTAGGAAAATAGGACGGTAGCATTCTGAAACGGCATTTTGGTGGTTACTTCACAAAACGACCCGTTTTTTGCGCTCGGAAAATGGAAAAGGGATTTTCCGTGCGACAAAAAGGAAAACTTCCTCCTGCAACATTGTTCTACATACCAATGTCCACACACATGCATAATATGGGCACAACATCACAAACTATGCCGTGATTCAGCACATAACATCGGTCATTTGGACCGAAAGCCATGAAACCTCGAACATGATAGGTCATTTTGTGAAGGTTTTTTCGAAACATGATCAATATACCAAGTCTGGTATTTTTCCTTTCAACTATGTAACATAATATGACACCACGCGAAGGATTTTCATTGTTCGGATTTTTTTTGAATTTATTATGCCCGTTTTGAATTATCTGAATTTCTAACTATGGTCGAACCGGTGTGCATGAAGATAGGGGACGGGCATCGTTAGAACTTGCATTGGATCTCTGAAGAAACCACATATTGCGAGTCTAAAAATGATTTTTTCAAAAAATCACGGGCGATAGATCATGTACCTGTAGTACAAACCGGACCCACTTCCTACCGATTCGGCAGACATTTGTCCTTTTTACCCGGGATGGACGAAAAGGTTTGAGATGTACCGGTTGGGATATAGTCCATGTAAGGTGGTCTAGTATTTTAGGAAAATAGGACGGTAGCATTCTGAAACGGCATTTTGGTGGTTACTTAACAAAACGACCCGTTTTTTGCGCTCGGAAAATGGAAAAGGGATTTTCCGTGCGACAAAAAGGAAAACTTCCTCCTGCAACATTGTTCTACATACCAATGTCCACACACATGCATAATATGGGCACAACATCACAAACTATGCCGTGATTCAGCATATAACATCGGTCATTTGGACCGAAAGCCATGAAACCTCGAACATGATAGGTCATTTTGTGAAGGTTTTTTCGAAACATGATCAATATACCAAGTCTGGTATTTTTCCTTTCAACTATGTAACATAATATGACACCACGCGAAGGATTTTCATTGTTCGGATTTTTTTTGAATTTATTATGCCCGTTTTGAATTATCTGAATTTCTAACTATGGTCAAACCGGTGTGCATGAAGATAGGGGACGGGAATCGTTAGAACTTGCATTGGATCTCTGAAGAAACCACATATTGCGAGTCTAAAAATGATTTTTTCAAAAAATCACGGGCGATAGATCATGTACCTGTAGTACAAACCGGACCCACTTCCTGCCGATTCGGCAGACATTTGTCCTTTTTACCCGGGATGGACGAAAAGGTTTGAGATGTACCGGTTGGGATATAGTCCATGTAAGGTGGTCTAGTATTTTAGGAAAATAGGACGGTAGCATTCTGAAACGGCATTTTGGTGGTTACTTCACAAAACGACCCGTTTTTTGCGCTCGGAAAATGGAAAAGGGATTTTCCGTGCGACAAAAAGGAAAACTTCCTCCTGCAACATTGTTCTACATACCAATGTCCACACACATGCATAATATGGGCACAACATCACAAACTATGCCGTGATTCAGCATATAATATCGGTCATTTGGACCGAAAGCCATGAAACCTCGAACATGATAGGTCATTTTGTGAAGGTTTTTTTGAAACATGATCAATATACCAAGTCTGGTATTTTTCCTTTCAACTATGTAACATAATATGACACCACGCGAAGGATTTTCATTGTTCGGATTTTTTTTGAATTTATTATGCCCGTTTTGAATTATCTGAATTTCTAACTATGGTCGAACCGGTGTGCATGAAGATAGGGGACGGGCATCGTTAGAACTTGCATTGGATCTCTGAAGAAACCACATATTGCGAGTCTAAAAATGATTTTTTTCAAAAAATCACGGGCGATAGATCATGTACCTGTAGTACAAACCGGACCCACTTCCTGCCGATTCGGCAGACATTTGTCCTTTTTACCCGGGATGGACGAAAAGGTTTGAGATGTACCGGTTGGGATATAGTCCATGTAAGGTGGTCTAGTATTTTAGGAAAATAGGACGGTAGCATTCTGAAACGGCATTTTGGTGGTTACTTAACAAAACGACCCGTTTTTTGCGCTCGGAAAATGGAAAAGGGATTTTCCGTGCGACAAAAAGGAAAACTTCCTCCTGCAACATTGTTCTACATACCAATGTCCACACACATGCATAATATGGGCACAACATCACAAACTATGCCGTGATTCAGCACATAACATCGGTCATTTGGACCGAAAGCCATGAAACCTCGAACATGATAGGTCATTTTGTGAAGGTTTTTTCGAAACATGATCAATATACCAAGTCTGGTATTTTTCCTTTCAACTATGTAACATAATATGACACCACGCGAAGGATTTTCATTGTTCGGATTTTTTTTGAATTTATTATGCCCGTTTTGAATTATCTGAATTTCTAACTATGGTCGAACCGGTGTGCATGAAGATAGGGGACGGGCATCGTTAGAACTTGCATTGGATCTCTGAAGAAACCACATATTGCGAGTCTAAAAATGATTTTTTCAAAAAATCACGGGCGATAGATCATGTACCTGTAGTACAAACCGGACCCACTTCCTGCCGATTCGGCAGACATTTGTCCTTTTTACCCGGGATGGACGAAAAGGTTTGAGATGTACCGGTTGGGATATAGTCCATGTAAGGTGGTCTAGTATTTTAGGAAAATAGGACGGTAGCATTCTGAAACGGCATTTTGGTGGTTACTTCACAAAACGACCCGTTTTTTGCGCTCGGAAAATGGAAAAGGGATTTTCCGTGCGACAAAAAGGAAAACTTCCTCCTGCAACATTGTTCTACATACCAATGTCCACACACATGCATAATATGGGCACAACATCACAAACTATGCCGTGATTCAGCACATAACATCGGTCATTTGGACCGAAAGCCATGAAACCTCGAACATGATAGGTCATTTTGTGAAGGTTTTTTCGAAACATGATCAATATACCAAGTCTGGTATTTTTCCTTTCAACTATGTAACATAATATGACACCACGCGAAGGATTTTCATTGTTCGGATTTTTTTTGAATTTATTATGCCCGTTTTGAATTATCTGAATTTCTAACTATGGTCGAACCGGTGTGCATGAAGATAGGGGACGGGCATCGTTAGAACTTGCATTGGATCTCTGAAGAAACCACATATTGCGAGTCTAAAAATGATTTTTTCAAAAAATCACGGGCGATAGATCATGTACCTGTAGTACAAACCGGACCCACTTCCTGCCGATTCGGCAGACATTTGTCCTTTTTACCCGGGATGGACGAAAAGGTTTGAGATGTACCGGTTGGGATATAGTCCATGTAAGGTGGTCTAGTATTTTAGGAAAATAGGACGGTAGCATTCTGAAACGGCATTTTGGTGGTTACTTAACAAAACGACCCGTTTTTTGCGCTCGGAAAATGGAAAAGGGATTTTCCGTGCGACAAAAAGGAAAACTTCCTCCTGCAACATTGTTCTACATACCAATGTCCACACACATGCATAATATGGGCACAACATCACAAACTATGCCGTGATTCAGCATATAACATCGGTCATTTGGACCGAAAGCCATGAAACCTCGAACATGATAGGTCATTTTGTGAAGGTTTTTTCGAAACATGATCAATATACCAAGTCTGGTATTTTTCCTTTCAACTATGTAACATAATATGACACCACGCGAAGGATTTTCATTGTTCGGATTTTTTTTGAATTTATTATGCCCGTTTTGAATTATCTGAATTTCTAACTATGGTCAAACCGGTGTGCATGAAGATAGGGGACGGGCATCGTTAGAACTTGCATTGGATCTCTGAAGAAACCACATATTGCGAGTCTAAAAATGATTTTTTCAAAAAATCACGGGCGATAGATCATGTACCTGTAGTACAAACCGGACCCACTTCCTGCCGATTCGGCAGATATTTGTCCTTTTTACCCGGGATGGACGAAAAGGTTTGAGATGTACCGGTTGGGATATAGTCCATGTAAGGTGGTCTAGTATTTTAGGAAAATAGGACGGTAGCATTCTGAAACGGCATTTTGGTGGTTACTTCACAAAACGACCCATTTTTTGCGCTCGGAAAATGGAAAAGGGATTTTCCGTGCGACAAAAAGGAAAACTTCCTCCTGCAACATTGTTCTACATACCAATGTCCACACACATGCATAATATGGGCACAACATCACAAACTATGCCGTGATTCAGCACATAACATCGGTCATTTGGACCGAAAGCCATGAAACCTCGAACATGATAGGTCATTTTGTGAAGGTTTTTTCGAAACATGATCATTGTTCGGCACACATTTAGTCCCGGATGTAGTCACAAACCGGGACTAAAGGGATTGCGGTAGAGTGGGCCAGACAACACTAATAATAGGGGTGAGTGTCGACATTATGTCGTGCGGCTTGTACCTTGTCCCGGATGGTGTCACCAACCGGGACTAAAGATGAACCTTTAGTCCCGGTTGGAGACACCAACCGGGACTAAAGATGAGTCAGCACTAATAATAGGGGTGAGTGTCGACATTATGTCGTGAGTGTCGACATTATGCCGAGCTGCTTGTACTATAAATATGCATCCTTGTGAGTCCAGTCCTCCAGCCAGTTTGAGGCATCTCCAAGATGGTTTTAGAGAGCAGGGACACCACTACGGCCAGTTTCAGGGAGATGCCGACGGAGCCCAGTCTTCCGGCATCTCCGAGAAACTGGTCATAGAGGCACTCCCTAATATGTGAAATTAGTTAGCTCCGAGGCGTATTGATCTAGTTAGTGAAGTTACAAGCTGCAAGATGGTTTTCGAGAGCAGGGACACCACTGCGGCCAGTTTCAGGGAGATGCCGACGGAGCCCAGTCCTCTGGCATCTCCGAGAAACTGGTCATAGAGGCACTCCCTAATATGTGAAATTAGTTAGCTCCGAGGCGTATTGATCTAGTTAGTGAAGTTACAAGCTGCAAGATGGTTTTCGAGAGCAGGGACACCACTGCGGCCAGTTTCAGGGAGATGCCGACGGAGCCCAGTCCTCCGGCATCTCCGAGAAACTGGTCATAGAGGCACTCCCTAATATGTGAAATTAGTTAGCTCCGAGGCGTATTGATCTAGTTAGTGAAGTTACAAGCTGCAAGATGGTTTTCGAGAGCAGGGACACCACTGCGGCCAGTTTCAGGGAGATGCCGACGGAGCCCAGTCCTCCGGCATCTCCGAGAAACTGGTCATAGAGGCACTCCCTAATATGTGAAATTAGTTAGCTCCGAGGCGTATTGATCTAGTTAGTGAAGTTACAAGCTGCAAGATGGTTTTCGAGAGCAGGGACACCACTACGGCCAGTTTCAGGGAGATGCCGACGGAGCCCAGTCCTCCGGCATCTCCGAGAAACTGGTCATAGAGGCACTCCCTAATATGTGAAATTAGTTAGCTCCGAGGCGTATTGATCTAGTTAGTGAAGTTACAAGCTGCAAGATGGTTTTCGAAAGCAGGGCCACCACTACGACCAGTTTCAGGGAGATGCCGACGGAGCCCAGTCCTCCGGCATCTCCAAGAAACTGGTCATAGAGGCACTCCCGGTCCAGCCACAAAACGGGACTAACACTCAAGACATTTATTAATATTAAAAACTGAGACTACAAAACCGGGACTAAAGGCCACAAACCGCGAAAGATATCCTTCGGTCAAGCCACAAACCGCGAAAGACATGAACTAGAGTTACATAATATGAGCGTGAACTTCTTGGCATATGTCATTCCTTATGACCGCTTCAGACGTAACCATGGAGCATCTTCTTTACTTAACGGAATGCTTGGGTCAGTTTTCACTATGAAGGGCGGAATTTCATCAAACTTATTATAATCTTCTGACATGTCTGTCTTGTCCTCGATTCCCATGATGTTTCTTTTCCCTGAAAGAACTATGTGACGCTTTGGCTCATCATATGATGTATTCGCTTGCATATTTTTTCTTTTTTTCGTCTGGAGGACATGTCCTTCACATAGAAAACCTGAGACACATCATTGGCTAGGACGAATGGTTCATCTCTATAACCAAGATTGTTGAGATCCACTGTTGTCATTCCGTACAACTGGTCTATCTTTACCCCTTCCCCATTCAGGTTGACCCATTTGCAGCGAAACAAAGGGACCTTAAAAGAGACTCCATAGTCTAGTTCCCATATCTCCTCTATGTAACCATAATATGTGTCCTTTTGTCCATTCTCGTCTATTGCATCAAAGCGGACACCACTATTTTGGTTGGTGCTCTTTTTATCTTGGGCGATCGTGTAGAATGTATTCCCATTTATTTCGTACCCTTGGAAATTCAATACAGTAGAAGATGGTGACGCGGCCAACAAGTATAGCTGATCTCCAACAGTGGTGTCATTCAAGAGATGTGTCCGCATCCAACCACCGAAAGACTTCATGTGTTCATCTGTAATCCATGATTCAGGCTTCCCCGGGTTTTTGGAGCGTACAATATTCTTGTGTTCCTCGATATACGGAGCTGCCAAGGTGGAATTATGTAGAACTGTGTAGTGTGCTTTAGTGAAAGAATCCCCATCCCTACATATCATTGCTTTCTTTCCCAGCGTGCCTTTTCCACTTATTCTTCCCTCATGCCGAGAGTCAGAAACACCAATCGGCTTAAGATCAGGAATAAAGTCAACACAAAACTCAATGACCTCCTCTGTTCCATATCCCTTGGAGATGCTTCCTTCTGGTCTAGCACGGTTATGAACATATTTCTTTAAGACTCCCATGAACCTCTCAAAGGGGAACATATTGTGCAGAAATACCGGACCGAGAATGGCAATCTCTTCCACTAGATGAACCAGGAGATGCGTCATAATATTGAAGAAGGATGGTGGGAACACCAATTCAAAACTAACAAGACATTGTACCACATCCTTCTGTAACCTTGGCAGAATATCTGGATTGATTACCTTCTGAGATATTGCATTGAGGAATGCACACAGCTTCACAATGGGTACTCGAACATTTTCCGGTAGAAGCCCCCTCAATGCAATCGGAAGCAACTGCGTCATAATCACGTGACAGTCATGAGACTTCAGGTTTTGGAACTTTTTCTCTGCCATATTTATTATCCCCTTTATATTAGATGAGAAGCCCGGCGGCACCTTGATACTGTAAAGGACTTAAAAAAAGATTTCCTTCTCTGCTTTGGTAAGAGCATAGCTGGCACGACTTAAGTGACGCCCTTTATCCGTCTTGTTATCTGTATGCATGTTCTTTGGGTCTTTCATAATTTGTTGGTCCTCCCGTGCTTCAGGTGTATCTTTTGTCTTACCATACACGCCTAGGAATCCTAGCAGGTTCACGCAGAGATTCTTCGTCACGTGCATCACGTCGATTGAAGAGCGGACACGCAGGACTTTCCAATATGGCAGCTCCCAAAATATAGATTTCTTCTTCCACATGGGTGCGTGTCCTATAGCGACGTCGTTCGGAACTGATTGACCGCCGGGACCCTTTCCAAAGATTACTTCTATGTCCTTGACCATACCAAATACATCATCACCAGCAGGGAGTTCAGGCTTCTTCCGGTGATCTGCCTCACCTTTAAAATGCTTGCCTTTCTTTCTTACGGGATGATTGGTCGGAAGAAATCGTCGATTCGCTAGGTACACAACCTTCTTGCATTTATGCAAATATGTACCTTCGGTCTTATCTAAATAGTGGGTGCATGCCTTATATCCTTTGTTTGTCTGTCCTGAAAGGTTACTAAGAGCAGGCCAATCATTGATGGTTACGAATAACAACCCTCGTAGATTAAATGGCTCCTGTTTGTTCTCATCCCACGCACGTACACCTGGTTTGCCCCACAACTGTAAGAGTTCTTCAACTAATGGCCTAAGGTACACATCAATGTCGTTGCCCGGTTGCTTCGGACCTTGGATGAGCACTGGCATCATAATGAACTTACGCTTCATGCACAACCAAGGAGGCAGGTTGTAGATACATAGAGTCACGGGCCAGGTGCTGTGACTGCAGCTCTGCTCCCCAAAAGGATTCATGCCATCCGTACTTAGACCAAACCATAAGTTCCTTGTGTCACCTGCAAAGTCTGGGAAGTCTCTCTCGATTTTTCTCCACTGTGACCCATCAGCAGGGTGTCTCAACTCCCCGTCTTTCTTACGGTCTTCTTTGTGCCATCGCAACAACCTGGCATGCTCTTTGTTTCTGAACATGCATTTCAACCTTGGTATTATAGGAGCATACCACATAACCTTAGCAGGAACCCTCTTCCGGAGGGGCTCTCCCTCAACATCACCAGGGTCATCTCGTCTGATCTTATACCGCAACGCGTTGCATACCGGGCATTTATCTAAATTCTCATACTCCTTACCGCGGTAGAGGATGCAGTCATTAATGCATGCATGTATCTTTTGCACATCTAATCCCAGAGGACAGAGAGTCTTGTTTGCTTCGTAGGTACTCTCGGGAAGTTCGTTATGTTTTGGAAACTTCGGCTTCATTATTTTCAGCATCTTTTCAAATGAGGAGTCAGTTAGACCACACTCTGCCTTCCATCGCAACAATTCCAGTGTGGTACCGAGCTTTGTGCTGCCATCTTCACAATTTGGGTACAACAATTTCTTGTGATCTTCTAACATGCCCTCTAACTTCAACTTCTCATTTTCTGTTTCACAGTCTCGCTTTGCATCAGAAATGACCCTACCAAGTTCATCAGCCGGCTCATCTGATGCCCGTTCTTCACCTTTTTCCTCTCCATTGTCTTCCATTGCAGTATCACCGTATTCAGGAAACATATGATGATAGTTGTTATCATCATCTTCTTCTTCACCATCTTCCATCATAACCCCTCTTTCCCCGTGCTTGGTCCAGCAATTATAGTTGGGCATGAAACCTTTCATAATCAGGTGGCCGCGAATGATTTTTGAGGAAGAGTACTCCTTGTTGTTCCGACATTGAACACATGGACAACGTATAAATCCATTCTCTTTGTTTGCCGTAGCCACATCGATAAATTTATCCACGCCTTTGATATACCCGGCTACCCGCCGGTCACCGTACATCCATTCCCGACCGTTCATCTGCATCATATAAGTAAGTTTATCAAAAAACAGGACATCATAAATAGTGAAATAACCAATTCACACCGACACATGAATTGTATCAATGACCTAGAAAAGATAGGATTGCTAACCTCGATCGAGGGAAATAAAGAGGAGAAAGCTCAAGTGCGTCTCGGACACCTTCTATATTTTTGTTCTATGAGAAATTCAACTGGATTTTTCACTCAAACATTTCAACAAACACCTTCAATGCATGCATGAGAAAAAACTAGCACACACCCTCACACCTTACACCATTCGAAAAAACAGAGTGGAGGCAGAGGGGGCTGGGGCGTTGCATTTATAGAGGGCAAGGGGTCTTTAGTCCCGGTTGGAGCCAGCAATCGGGACTAAAGGTGCGTGCCACGGCACGTGGCTGTGGCCAAACCTTTAGTCCCGGTTGGTGGCTCCAACCGGGACGCATGCCCCCTTACCAACCGGGACCCATGCCCCCTGGCCCCGTGTCCGCTCCAACCGGGACGCGTGCCAGCATTAGTCCCGGTTGGTGGCGCAACCGGGACTAATGCTCCCAGGGGTGGCGAACGGATGGCCCTTTTTCCTCTAGTGATTATAATAGATTAGAAAAAAAATCAAATGAATCTTGGAGCAAGAGATTACCCTCTATTGCACAAATATGCATGGTAGTAGATTCACGAAAAGGAGGAAAAAACCAAAAAAACACAATATGCATGGTTCTAGCCGACAACACAAATTTTTTAAAAAATTACTATTTGCACATTATGTGCAACTAAAAAAATTAATTAGATCGTAAGGGTGCAACTATTCTGATATGAATGATAATTAGCTTAGTTCCTGGTCAAATAATCTCAGTTACAACTCAGTCGTTACTTCTAGCCGACAAAAATTATGACGCAAAATCTACTGTTTTTCAATTATAGTCTACCCGCAATTGAAAAAAACTTAGTTGCGATCCAGTTATAACTAAAAAATCTCAGTTAAAAACTATTTGCAACTTTCACCTAACATCAACTAGAGGCAAAATTTAATGGCTAGGAATAAATTTTATTAGTTGCAAACTACTTGCAACCGAAAATCTCAATTACAACTTACTTGCAACTCTCATCAAACATGAATAATTACACAAATCAAACTGCTAAGAATATTATTTTCCAGTTCCAACCTATTTCCAACTGGACAAAACTAGACTGCGACAGAAAAATCTCAGTCGCAACATACATGCAATTTTAAAAACTCAGTTGCAATCGAGTTGCAATAATGACAATCTACTTGCAACTCCAGTCTATCACTAAGAAAATTCAATCGGCGGGATAATTTATCATAGTTACAACCTTCTTGTAGGCAAAAAAAATACTAAGTTCTAACCCACTTGTAATTAAAAATTCTCAATTGCAACACTCCTGCAACTCCCGCACTAGCATAAATCACGATGCAAAACCAACGGTCCATTTTTTCACAGTTGCAACCTACTTGCAACTAAAAAAACTTATTTTATAATTTTGCAACCTCATGCTAGCACGGATTATGATATTAATTCAATGGCTAGAAATATCTACTTGCAACTGAAAAACTCTCAGTTCCAATTACCTACAACTGAAAATATTCAGTTGTGTGCCACCGCTACTCCCATACTAGATGAATGGCAACAAAAATCCAACTGCTTAGGAGATGATTGAGCTCTAACATAAATCTTGGTGGACCGAGAATTATCAAAACAATAGTAGAAAATTCCTAGTAAAAATGCGTGTACACTTATAGGCCTGCCTAGGAGCTTTGATTTGTTTCCTACGCATGAACAAACTGTATTTGTAAGTGCATAACGGAATGAGATAATTTTAAACGAGGCATCCTGTGGTGCGCTAAAATTCTAGAAGAATGGGTTAGAAAACTAGCAACGAAGGATTCTAAGCCTATGAACAAAGCATATTAACATGCCACCATCTGAAATTTTTAAGGGCGCTGAAATCATGTCGGTCTCGGGGGAACATTTCACTACTGTAGAATAGTCTACCAGTGACAAGCTCAAAAGACCATTAGTGATTGGCATTAAGTCTGCCACCGGTAACGTGTCTATTACCAGTAACAGGTGAAAGAACATGTTGGGCCCCCATGTGTGGTTTTGGTAATTAATGAAAATCTTCGTAGACTAATGTGTGTATTAAGTTATACTTGTAGGATTTGTCCATTAGCATCGCTTGGAGCATGTGTTGACTTCAAGGTCGATGAAATGAGAAGAAGATGTGATGTGCAAGCTCAAAATGCGCCATCTATAGAAGATCTCATGTTTGAGGCTTGCCATCCTCGGTGATCATGGATCGATGATGAAGAATCAAGAAAGGTGTTCCATCTTGAGAAGGGAAAGATTGTCTACATCAAGCTCAAGTGGAATGCTCAAGGCAAAGGTATAATATTGATAGGTTTTCCCTTTTGTCGGTCTCACGTTGTGTGTGTGAGACCGGGTTTAGGATAGATAACCGTACTATTAAGAGGGGCTCTCGTATGAGTAATTCGGTCACATCATTCGGAGAGAGATCAAACCTTTGCATATTTGCATCATCATATTTGGTTGTTATTTGGTCTTATCCATGTGAGGATATAGAGCTTGTGGTAATATCCATAACAAGCTCTTGTTCATCAAAATCGGATCTTCCGTTTGTATCTTGTTGCGATTTTGATCTTGGCAGCTTTTCGGTTTCTCACCAAGTGAGGTATCTCACATTATTATGCATGATACATTCTCACTTGGTGATAACCAATATTTTCAACTTTCATAGGGTAGCCCATGTCGTCCTTTTTCCAACGCAATTGGAATCGGGTCGATCGGAGTTACCAATCAAAAGTTATAGAGGTTTGAATTTTCCTAGGTACCAAAATGCGGTAGTACCGTATTTTAGTACCTGGCGCGGCAGTAGGTTTTGGCAAGTTGCCAAATGCCACTGCCCTCCTAGGTACCAAAATGCGGTAGTACCGCATTTTAGTACCTAGCAAGACAGAAGGTTTTGGAAAGTTGCCAAAATCCACTGCCGGGCTAGGTACCAAAAAGCGGTAGTACCACATTTTAGTACCTAGCGCGGTAGAAGGTTTTTTACTTCGTCATTTGGATTTATTCTCCCTTTCTGGACTATGATGTTTCTTTGCATGATCTTATAGAGGTTGTTGTCCTCTTCGAAATGAGCCCAAGATCATCAAAATCGGAGTCCGGATGCAAAAGTTATGGTTGTTTTCGTTCTGTGATGACCGGTAGTACCGGACCAGGATCCGGTAGTACCGGGGTCCGGTAGTACCGCTTTTTGGTACCGGGGAGCGCAGAGAGAAAATGCGTTTGGAGTCCCAGGAACCCCAGGAAATGTCCGGTAGTGCCGGGAAAGTCCGGTAGTACCGGGAAAAAGTCCGGTAGTACCGGGAATCACGTTTTTGGGCTACAACGGTTGGATTTTGGAGGGACCTATATAAGGGGCCTTCTTCCCCAATGGTTCCTCAACCATTCTTGCAAGTTTTCCCCTCCATTGTTGACCTTCTTGAGCTTGCTTTCTCTCAATCCCTCCAATGATTCTTGCATATTCTTGAGGGATTTGAAAGAGGAGATCTAGATCTACAATCCCACCAATCAATCTCTCCTCTAAGTGAGGGGAACATATTGGGATCTAGATCTTGGAGTCTTTTGTGGATTTCCTCCATTGTTCTTCCTCTCTTATTCCCCCATAAGCTTTTGTAGCTTTGGTGTAATTTGGGAGAGAAGGATTTGAACACCTTTGTGGTTTTCTTGCCATTTGCATTTGGTGCATCGGTTTGAGTTCTCCTCGGAGGATTTGGTTTGAGTTGCTCATTGGAGCTTGTCCCTCTTGGGTTCTTGGAACCCTAGACGGTTTTGTGGCCTTGGTGGCATTGTGGCCTTGGTGGCATTTGTTGAGGCCTTTTGTGGCATTTGTTGGGAGCCTCCAATTAAGTTGTGGAGTTGTGCCCCAACCTTGTGAGAGGTTCCGGTTGCCACCGACAAGTGCACCGATAGTGGAAGCGTGGATCGATCCCATTGGGGTGAGATTCACCGGAGAATAAGGGAGTCCTTTTGTAGCGTTGGTGGTTTGATACCACCCCCTCTCCAAACGAGACGTACTCCATGTTGGGAGGAACTCGGTAAAATATCGGTGTCCCCGCGTGCCTCGGTTATCTCTATACCCGAGCTCTTTACTTATGCACTTTACATTGTGATAGCCTTCGTTCTTGAAGTAATATATATCTTGCTATCACTTTGTTGCTTGTATTTCTTAGCATAAGTTGTTGGTGCACATAGGTAAACCTTAGTTTTTTCTAGGTTGTGCTTTACAAAGTAAACACTAGTTTTATTCCGCCCTTGTTGAGCCACTCTAGGAAAAGTTTTAATCGCCTATTCACCCCCCCCTCTAGGCGACATCCGTATCCTTTCAATTGGTATCAGAGCCCGGTCTCTCATTTTAGGCTTCACCGCCTTGAGAGTAAAGATGTCGGCTAGGGGATTAGTGCACAAGGACACGCTCACATTCGATGGCACAAATTATGATGTTTGGAAAATTCGCATGCTTAATTTATTTCGGGAAATTCACCCAATTATCGAGGGCTATCTATATGTGGGTTTCTCTTCTCCTATGGATACCCTAAACGAATCTTTAGAGGAGAAGTTGAACTCTCATATAGATGCTCTAGCTACTAAAATTCTTTTGCATGTCGTGAGCAATATAGTTCTTTCGTCTATCATGCCTTATTCAAGCGCTCGTGAGATATGGACCAAGCTTCAAGATAAATATAGCAAGTCCAACATTATTGAGGATGATTGTGTTGCTTCCACTTCCGGTCGAGATGAGTTCTCATCCTCTACCACTTCACCAACATGTGACTTTTCACAAGGTAATGATATGGTGAGTGGTGATAGAAATTGCAATATGGATAGTGTGTTCACTATTTGTAATCCCTCATATCTATCTAGTTGCAATGATCTATCTTTGGACCTTAATACTTCTAGCACTCAAAATTCCTCACATGTTTGTGTTAATAGTCCTTGCATATCATGTAGAAATGACTTAAATAAATCTCATGATGATATGCTCATGTTGTCTTGTTGCCATGATAAAAATGCTTCTATTTCCTCTAGTGCTTGTGTTTCTAACCATGTAGAGGAAAATGAAGATTCTATGGGCCAAGACAAGGTCTTGAAGAGAGCTACAAGTGCAATATCAGCATCACCTTCTTCCGGTTCTCACATGTGCCTTATGGCTAAGGGAACAAAGGTAACCTCTTTGGATCCCATTGTATCTCATGATGATGATGATGAGGTTGAGAATGATAATGATGATTATAGAGGTAAGTATGATATTACCTCTATTAAGAAAATGGGAGAGGTTATCTATAGTGCTCTCTACAAAAATAAACTTGCTTCCTCCAACCTTCTTGAAATCTTGAATTATGCTATAGAAGGCAATGATCTTATTGAGGAGCAAGAAAACATAATTGATGAAAAGTTTGCACTTGAGAGTGAATATGCTAATGAACTTGCTCAAGTAAAGGACTCCCTTGAAGAAGAACAAACCACCAAAGAATCTCTTGAGGAGACTTTTACTCTAGAATTATCTAGAGTAAAGGAATACCATGATAGAGAACTTGCGGTGGCTAACTCCTTCAAGATTAAAAATGATGAACTTGAAGTTTCTTATGCTAAACTTGTTGAGGATTTTGAGCACCTCAAAAATGGCTCTAGGGTTATAAAGGGTGAGCTCATCAAACTCACCGAGTCACATGAGCAACTTAAAGCCTCATATTCAAAAGAGCTTGACAAGTTGCCCTCACCTCTTGCTAATAGTAATGATGCTTGTGCTACTAACTCTATTTCTTGTGAAGCATCTATTTTGAGGAGAATGTTGAGCTAAAGGCTCAACTTAATTTGCTAACTAGCAACTATGGGAAATTAGAAGAAAGCCATGATAAGCTCTCAAGCTCGCATGAGGATCTCCTAGTCTCCCATGGTAGGCTAAAGTTGGCTCATGAGGCCATCATGTCAAAGGTAACATCTAGTGGGCCTCATGTGGACATTAGCACTATATCTACTCCAAATGTTATATTGCCATGTGCTAGTCCTTGTAATTCATCCTCTCACAACCATGCTATATCTCGTGATGAATTACATTCCATGCCTTATTGCTCTAACAATGTAGCATTTACTTCCTCTAGTACTTGTATTGAAACTAACCATGTAGAGGAAATCAAAGAGCTCAAGGCTCAAGTCACTTCTTTGAAGAATGACTTGAAAAGGGGTCAACAAGGGAAGGTCACACTCAACAAAATTTTGAGTGTGCAAAAATCCCCCAATGACAAGAGTGGGCTTGGATTCAACTCCAATGTCAAGAACAAGTCCACTATCAAGTTGAAGCACAAAGACAACAAGAAGAATAGCCAAGATCAAGTCAAGAATCCGGCCAACATTGTTTGCTTCAAGTGCAAGGAAGAAGGGCACCACGTTAGATCTTGCCCATTGAAGAAAAAGTCTCTTAGTGTGAAGAAACAAGGAAAGTGGCCTCAAGCTCCACCTCAAGTCACTAATGGGCCCCTTCCTAAGAGGACTACTCGAGCTATCCCTCGAGTTGTGGCTTCACCTAAGAAGAAAGATGGCAAGAGTAGAACTTGCTACATATGCCGTGAGAAGGGGCATATTTCTTCCTCATGCACTATTGGTATCTCCTCATCCAACCCTATCATTATTGATGATGCTTATTCTCTTTGTAAGGATGAGGATGGCAATGTGTTTGCCAAATTTGTTGGTGATCAACGTGGATTCAAGAAAAGAACCATTTGGGTTGCCAAGCCTATTGCGACTAACCTCTTAGGACCCAACTTGGTTGGGGACCAACAAGCCAAAACTTGATCAATAGGTATTATTGGAGGGCATTGGAGTCTTGGCTACATTATGAAGAATTGAGGGATCTTCATAAATTATTATTGTCAAGCCAAGCCATTTGGATTATCATGATTATATTATATTTCCAATGTTCCTCCTTGCGGTAACATATGCTAAACTCTTTACATTGAAAGTTACTCGCCCCCTTGTGCATGTGTTGGTTTTGTATCTTCCATGCTTTTGTACATGTTGTGCTTTCCACTTAATTATCTTGAGGTATCAAGCATATTTGTGTATGATTAGGTGGCACACCATGTATGTGTGTTTCTTGTATTGGAGCCTTACTTGGTTATATTTGGTATCTTATGTGGCTCTTGTGAGAGATTAATGGACTATCCCATTTTGGGTGAGTGTTATGCTTAGGCATTCCAGAAACCTAAAAATGTGTGTACATGAGGAATACCACCTAGTATTTATATTGGAAGATTATATAGTCTCTTTGTGGTATGTTTCTCATGATAAATTTAATTTTATAATGTCCATTAATTATCTCTATTTGTATCATTTTTCCTCGTGTTGGTTTTATGGTAGTATCACATTATGTGGGAGTCATATGCTTAGTGCATACTACAATCCTAGAAAATGTGAATATTCGAGGTTGTGTCACTTAGAATTGATATTGATAATTATCTAGCACCTATGTGACACATTTGCTCATACAAGTTCCAATTTGATTAAATGGCTTTATTGATCTTATTTTGGATCTTGTATATGAGAATGGTTCTTGGTATGTGTTTCCTCATATTTAGATATTTATATTCGGATGGAAACCATTTGCTTCAAGTTACTCTAATCACTAGTGATTGTGTGACTATTGGAAGCTACCAAGAGTCTTGTTTGAAGTATCATGCTCAATTCCTATATTTAGTTATATGCTTCTTGTTGTGTGTATATGATCTTGGATATCCGTATGAACTACCTAGGGCAAATTATTCCCAATATTTCTTGTCCATGGACAATGAGTACTCAATTTAAGGTAGAATTTATTGATCATATTCACTTTGGCCTTGCTTATTTTTATTCTATATTTGGCCAAGAAAATGTTTTGTGTTGTCTCCCAAGCCTTCCTTGATTCTTGTGTATCTTCTTATTTTATTGATATCCTCTTGTGTTTTACTTATTGTAGGTGCAAGTGATGATCCCATTTGTGTGCATTTTGAATTTAAAAGGAAAATCCTACATAATGCACTATCTATGGGGGAGCTCTCCTATATTATTTAGAACACTCATATTTATGCTTCATTGTTTGATCCATATCGGGTTTTATGTGCTTGGAAGCCCAATCCTTTCGTTTTGGTATTTTGTGCCATCATGAGAAGTTTGGGGAGTTTGGTTTCTTGTTGGAACCTTGCTTTTTGTTGGGAGTTGGTTTTTTTCTCATTCCTTGTTTCTTGATTTGACCTTTTTAGAATGAGATAAACCCTTGAGCATTTTTATTTTTATCTATCTTTTGCTCTTTTGATCTTAGCCTAGTTCATTTGTTGAACATGTGATCTTTCATGTGTTGGATTGGTTCTTTGATATAATTTGGACATCATTTGTCATGTCACACTCTTGTGTGTGCAATCTTGAGTTACTTGGTGTTTTTGTTCAAATTGTATCTCCTTTTGGTTCTTGAAAGCTTTATGCATGCATATTTACTATATGTTTATAATGTGGCATGCTTGCTTTCTTTGATCCAATATATAGGGGAAACTCCACCAAATCCCATCGGCTAAGTTGCTCATGAAATTCAATTTCATATCAATGTGCACATAATTATGTGGAGTCTCTCCTATGTATTGTAGTTTCTCTAACTACTTAGGACCCAATAAGTTTGGGGACCATTTTGTACTTAATTGTGTTTTAGGTACATTGGAGATATATTGGATGCTTGTCTTTCAATTTTGAAGAAGTGGTGCATACATGAAAAGTTGAGTCAAGCTAGGATGATCAACGAATTCATATACTCTACATCCTACCAATTATATCTCGGTAACAAGTATCTCTTTCTCATGCTCATATATCTTGATTCCAACCGTTAGTCGGTTGCCTTCTAGCATGAATTCATGTGTTTGTAATTGTTGTAGTTCTAGCCTTGGATTTAATAGAACTCTCTATTGTAAATATGTATAAATTGAGATGAGTACATATAGTTGGGACTATACAAAATCATGCATATGATCCTCCAATCCCAAATATGTAAATCTAGCAATTTTATTGCCTATCTTTTCATCAACTTCTCTCATATGCAATAGTGAGATTTTTGCTAGTCTATTTTATCTTATGATACTTGTTGCCTTTCTCCATATATTTCAACTTTCTCCTTTTACCTTGGTGATAGTTGTAATATATGTAGTGTGTCGGTGTTTGAAGCTCATTAATGTACAATAAGATATATGTGAGCCTTTGGCCATGCCTTGAAGCAAAAATCTTATTGATATATGTTATGACTTCATTTTTGCCTTTCATGTGCTTTCTTGTATAATCTTCTTTATGTGTGCATATTTCTTCTTTGGAATATGTCTTTGTGATATTTTCCACTTAGAGACATATACACATATGAGAAGATAATTTTAGTTGATTTTTTTAATCCTTGGAGACCACCTTTCTATTCCTTTTGATTCTTCGGTGGCTTCCAAATTTATTTTCCTATGAGTGCTTGTTCCTCTTGTTTGCATCTTCGGACACTCATATTTGTTCTTTCATGTCTTGTATTATTAAATGAATTTGGATGAGCAAGGATTCCATGATTATGCACCTTGATCCCAAATGCAATTATCATAATTGGTGCATTATCTTTGGGGAGCTCATCTAATTCATTTAATAATGCTCATTTGTCTTCTT
Organism: Avena sativa; assembly: GCA_916181665.1. Lineage (NCBI taxonomy): Eukaryota > Viridiplantae > Streptophyta > Magnoliopsida > Poales > Poaceae > Avena > Avena sativa. Next base: position 404,738,394 of record OV702283.1, on the reverse strand, counting down.
TCTCATTTGTTGTGCTTTAAATGCTTATGGGGGAGCAAGGATTCCATATTTGTGCATTACGTATTCCAATGCATTTATTTTACAATTGTGCCCAAATCTTGGGGAGCTTCTCTATTTGTTATTTGAAGCACTCTTTTGCTCATATCATAACATCTTGTTGGTTTCATTTGGACTCATTCATTGTTTTCATTTGGTTTGTCGGATCTTGTAAATTGCTTGCATCATTTGACTTTATTTTGGCAATCTTCGGATCCTCGATATAGTTCTACTCCCTCCCAAGTATTCATCATTGGATATGTGCGAAGGCACACCTTTGGAGGAATTATTACTATATTTGCCTTCTAGAACTTGTCATCCATTTCGGCAATCGATGCCAATGGGGGAGAAGTTTTAGAGGGTTTAAGGGAAGTTGGTTTATGCATTGAGTTTGTTCTTGTGCATTTGCCTCTCATGCTCTTGCATCTTTGTTGTTGCTTAGCATGTGGTATATATAGAGGAAACTCCACCAATGATAATGATTGGCAATATATGCAATGAAATTCAAGTTCATCACACATGCATAGATTGTGGGCGAGTTTGCTCTATATATGGTGGTGATACCAATATCACATACTTTTGTAGTATTTGATATTGGTATTACCATTTTATTCATTAATATTCCTTATCTAAACCCTCTTAAAGGGATTGTCATCAATTACCAAAATGGGGGAGATTGAAAGAACATGTTGGGCCCCCATGTGTGGTTTTGGTAATTAATGACAATCTTCGTGGACTAATGTGTGTATTAAGTTATACTTGTAGGATTTGTCCATTAGCATCGCTTGGAGCATGTGTTGGCTTCAAGGTCGATGAAATGAGAAGAAGATGTGATGTGTAAGCTCAAAATGCGCCATCTATAGAAGATCTCATGTTTGAGGCTTGCCATCCTCGGTGATCATGGATCGATGATGAAGAATCAAGAAAGGTGTTCCATCTTGAGAAGGGAAAGATTGTCTACATCGAGCTCAAGTGGAATGCTCAAGGCAAAGGTATAATATTGATAGGTTTTCCCTTTTGCCGGTCTCACGTTGTGTGTGTGAGACCGGGTTTAGGATAGATAACCGTACTATTAAGAGGGGCTCTCGTATGAGTAATTCGGTCACATCATTCGGAGAGAGATCAAACCTTTGCATATTTGCATCATCATATTTGGTTGTTATTTGGCCTTATCCATGTGAGGATATAGAGCTTGTGGTAATATCCATAACAAGCTCTTGTTCATCAAAATCGGATCTTCCGTTTGTATCTTGTTGCGATTTTGATCTTGGCAGCTTTTCGGTTTCTCACCAAGTGAGGTATCTCACATTATTATACATGATACATTCTCACTTGGTGATAACCAATATTTTCACCTTTCATAGGGTATCCCATGTCGTCCTTTTTCCAACGCAATTGGAATCGGGTCGATCGGAGTTACCAATCAAAAGTTATAGAGGTTTGAATTTTCCTAGGTACCAAAATGCGGTAGTACCGCATTTTAGTACCTGGCGCGGCAGTAGGTTTTGGCAAGTTGCCAAATGCCACTTCCCTCCTAGGTACCAAAATGCGGTAGTACCGCATTTTAGTACCTAGCAAGGCAGAAGGTTTTGGAAAGTTGCCAAAATCCACTGCCAGGCTAGGTACCAAAAAGCGGTAGTACCGCATTTTAGTACCTAGCGCAGTAGAAGGTTTTTTACTTCGTCATTTGGATCTATTCTCCCTTTCTGGACTATGATGTTTCTTTGCATGATCTTATAGAGGTTGTTGTCCTCTTCGAAACGAGCCCAAGATCATCGAAATCAGAGTCCGGATGCAAAAGTTATGGCTGTTTTCGTTCTATGATGACCGGTAGTACCGGACCAGGATCCGGTAGTACCGGGGTCCGGTAGTACCGCTTTTTGGTACCGGGGAGCGCAGAGAGAAAATGCGTTTGGAGTCCCAGGAACCCCAGGAAATGTCCGGTAGTGCCAGGAAAATCCGGTAGTACCGGGAAAAAGTCCGGTAGTACCGGGAATCGCGTTTTTGGGCTGCAACGGTTGGATTTTGGAGGGACCTATATAAGGGGCCTTCTTCCCCAATGGTTCCTCAACCATTCTTGCAAGTTTTCCCCTCTATTGTTGACCTTCTTGAGCTTGCTTTCTCTCAATCCCTCCAATGATTCTTGCATATTCTTGAGGGATTTGAAAGAGGAGATCTAGATCTACAATCCCACCAATCAATCTCTCCTCTAAGTGAGGGGAACATATTGGGATCTAGATCTTGGAGTCTTTTGTGGATTTCCTCCATTGTTCTTCCTCTCTTATTCCCCCATAAGCTTTTGTAGCTTTGGTGTAATTTGGGAGAGAAGGATTTGAACACCTTTGTGGTTTTCTTGCCATTTGCATTTGGTGCATCGGTTTGAGTTCTCCTCGGAGGATTTGGTTTGAGTTGCTCATTGGAGCTTGTCCCTCTTGGGTTCTTGGAACCCTAGACGGTTTTGTGGCCTTGGTGGCATTGTGGCCTTGGTGGCATTTGTTGAGGCCTTTTGTGGCATTTGTTGGGAGCCTCCAATTAAGTTGTGGAGTTGTGCCCCAACCTTGTGAGAGGTTCCGGTTGCCACCGACAAGTGCACCGATAGTGGAAGCGTGGATCGATCCCATTGGGGTGAGATTCACCGGAGAATAAGGGAGGCCTTTTGTGGCGTTGGTGGTTTGATACCACCCCCTCTCCAAACGAGACGTACTCCATGTTGGGAGGAACTCGGTAAAATATCGGTGTCCCCGCGTGCCTCGGTTATCTCTATACCCGAGCTCTTTACTTATGCACTTTACATTGTGATAGCCTTCGTGCTTGAAGTAATATATATCTTGCTATCACTTTGTTGCTTGTATTGCTTAGCATAAGTTATTGGTGCACATAGGTAAACCTTAGTTGTTTCTAGGTTGTGCTTTACAAAGTAAACACTAGTTTTATTCCGCCCTTGTTGAGCCACTCTAGGAAAAGTTTTAATCGCCTATTCACCCCCCCTCTAGGCGACATCCGTATCCTTTCAACAGGCAAGCGCATATTACTAGTATTTATTTACTAGAGACAATTAATTATTTGTGCTTGTCGCTACTTAGTTTTTAGCAATGGCATACTTTCATAGTTCGCCCATCACTGGCCAAGAGAAGGGTGGGCCTGCAAGAAAATGTGTGTTTTTAGGGTGCAATAATACCATACTTCGAATTTCTAACAATTAGAAAAATTACTACATTTGTATTGTGCTTACGAAGTTTAAATTAAATGCGGTCATTTATGATATTCATAAAAAATCATATAAATATGCATAATGTACGATAAATTTAAAAAATTGTAAACATATAGTAAATTAATATGTACGGATCTAAAATAAGGAATGAATGCACCATATATTCAAAGACAGAGTAGATACGTCCAGGTCATGATTCTTGCACGAAGACTTTGAGGAACCACATACTAATATATTTGAGATTCTAATGGTGAAATCTTTTGAAGAAAAATATGGTATCACATAGAACAAAAAAGTCAATCATTTCTATTTCCATCCTAATGTAATCATCGTTGTCGACATAGTTGATACCATGAAGCCTACGGTAGGGCACATAATCGTCTCCCAATCCTTGAGATTGTATCTGTTGGTTCTGTATATCTTTGTAGTGGTAACTTCAATGATGGTGTCAACTATGTTTGGTCACAAGTGGTCATGTTTATTCTTTCATTCTCACACTTTATTCCTTGGTAGTACAATGAGGCATACACAATATTACTACTGGATTTTTTAAATTGTAGTTTCCAAATTGTTTGTTACATGGTATCACTTTTACACTGACATCAAATGTGTAAGCTTTAAAGGAAAATATTGAAGTTTAGTACATAATTATGTTATTCTGATTGAATGATGTCATCCTAGCTGAAGGAGCGATTCGACAACCTACCCTGCAAGAGATGTGTTCTTGGCCATAAAATGTTCAACGATATTACCTTGTCCACAGAAGTCATTGTACAACTTCAAAAGAAAAAAGAGGTAGTTAGAGATGACAACTTACAAAATATTGATGTGGTTTTTATTTTAAAGCAGATCTTCATCAATCTTTTTTGTTAATCAATGGTTGGTTACTAAAACTAAATCAATGATCTTCCCTCCATAAATAAGCCAAAGAAAAATTCCGCTAAAATAACATTAACACTAGATATAAACATCGAAGCATAAGAGGAGAAGGGTTTCTTAAAATGAGGAACATTAAAAAAGCAATGGAATTGCATGCATTACGATTTTTGCTAAATGAAGTTCTACATATTTGGTACTTTTGAGTGGTTGGGTATTTTTTTTATAAATTATAAGAGGTGTATTAGATAAATAATAAACTATATCTCATTTCTAAGTTTGAACTTAGCCTTGCGTCGAAACTTGAATTGCTAGGATTTAGGAATAGTTATTTCTTGGATAACTTGGACTATATGTTTGTTAAAGAAACTAATAATAGTTTTCGTGATGAGAAGAAAATTTTACTCATATGTTTCAAGATTAGGGTAATACTAGATGGACCTAGCACGCTTTGTTGCGCCGTTTTTCGGTCTTTGGCATATTATGTCCCTCGTGGGGCAGATAACAAGTTTTATTTGGGATCATAGCTGGGTGTGGGTATATATTACATTTTATCTTTACTAAACGATGTGAGGAAACACTCTTGCTTTGTACTCTTGGGTGTGTTGAATTGTGTAGGCATACATCTTCCTCTTGCATCTGATTGCAATACTTGTGCGTGTATATCTGTTACTGCATAGTTAGTGCATACACAATATGAATTATCATGAGATTAACAACTCGTTCTTAGGCATCAAGTAGTTGGAACATATTCATCAATCATAATCATAAAAGAGTTAATTTTATAAAGTAAAACAATAAGGAACTTTTCCTTCAAATGGATGCTATGACAATATGAAAGACTAAACATTAATATGTTCTCAATTAGAAGGACCGAGGGTTATAAACTGGCTTGCCTACCATGAGCTCACCGAGAAAGTGTATCCAACTGTCATAAGGATGAAAAGAATGAGGTAAGAAATCGAGGCCAAGCAAATTGATTATCTTTGCATGAGTAGAATGTTGGAGAAGGACTAAAATTTGTGACTGTAACAGGGTAGAGAAAACACTTAGTATGCCATATGAAAACAATCCAACATATGCATCTCTCAATTATCTGAAGTGCGATGATGAAAACAAAGGCACACTCATCAAGCATAAACCCCTACTTATATAATACGTAGCTATTATCAAGACACCCATCTTATACACATGAAACACGCCATTAAAAAGCATAATCACGAAAGGAATAAAATATGATATGTTGCTATTTTATGCTCACACTATACTCTTAAAAGGTGTAGGCTGTGCAATTTTGCAGTACTTAGTTGCTTTAGGGTGATTTAGGGATTTCACACCCAATTGCTTTAGGTTAAGTAAACACACTAAGATGCCATCATATATAATGCCAAGCATATACACTAAAAATGTCATGGCTTGATGATGCATACTAATGGTGATATTTCATTGACTTAAATGAAACCAATACTGCAACGAACATGTAGTGCTACCTAACATATATCTCACAAAGGCAATGAACATGCATTACTTAAAAATTACAATAGTAAACATGAATTGAACTTGAGATGGGAGAGAAATTTATAGTGACTTTGCAACAACAATGTCAGTGCAGTATGTGCTAGATTTCATCGACCAAGAGACACTACATTATATAGCACAAATGGTAGACTTGGGCATGAGAAGGAGAATTAAATCATGATTGTAAGCTCCATAGCAGCTTCTGGACCACTTCTCCTTCACCCGTGATGCTTCCTCCCTCGGGTTCAACATGCCCACTACATATAGCAATCTTCATAATGTGATAGAGATTTCATAAAACAACTGTTTCTCTTACAGCTTACGGAAACATAAGAATGGTGATACTCTGAAACAAATCCCTAACTAAGTATATGTCACCTTAGTAACAACTGAATAAAGTTGTACATTAGCATAGGAAGGTCTAAATGAATGAAATATGTAATTATTTATGTTACGTACAAATTTCATGTAACATATTAGGCTTCGACAATAAAACCTACATGAAATAAATGAAATTATTATATATGAGTATAAACCTTTTCTTGAAATGAGCAAATAGAGCTTTCTCTTATGTCTAATAGACATTTAAAAGCAAGGAAGAGTAGTCCTTTCTTTACCTTCACAGTGATCCTAATGTGAAAAAAGGAGAACTGCAGCAAAGAGTGGACACACTTTCAATTATTTCCTTACACCATGGTGATTATATTGCATAAAATAATAATGTTTAATAGGAAGAACAACCCAAGATACTGAATCGGCATGTACAATGGTTGCATGCTACCATTACAGATCAAATAAAATGAACAGAACAATTATATTGTATTGTTTACTACATATTTTATGCATAAATGAAAAAATATCAAAGGTAATTCTATGATAAGAAAAAAGTATTCGTTCGGTGTTAATTTTATAAACAAGGTAAATGTGAAACTGAACAATTTCTGGAAGAATCAGAATGATACACTCGCATTGACACATTTATTCCATTGAAAAATGTAGTACTGTTGGGACACATTAGTTTATTCAGCCTCCATTAATGTGCAATAGATATAATTATTGCCAGAAAAACATAGACTATTTTAGCAAAGAGATTATTGTGGAAATATAGTTTCATGATCTTGTGGGTTGTATAGAAACATATATCTAGTGGGAGCTTAGTTATGTTGAAAAAAGAAAGAGAACTACCTACCTGTGGGTTGTCTAGAAACAGTAAACGTGTGCAGCACTGTTAAAATATTTGCCCCAACGGAATCACACCGGACGAACCCGGGGAGCCCTCATAGAGCGTTGTTTCTAGGGATCTTAGAGCTCTTAGAGGATACTACTCTTCAACCTCTGACATTGGCAATAGTCCTTTTGAATAGAATGGAATTTCATCTAACAAAATTACTCCTCGTTCTTGGGCCCATCTGAATCCAACCCATATATCTATGTCAGTTGCATGTTAATCTAGTTTTGGTCCATGTGTCGAATAAAAGGTAAACCATCGCAAAAATCCACATTGGTGTAGGACAAATATTGGAAAAAAAATCTAGTGATAGTTCACGTGTCGAAGAAAAGGTAAAGTACATTTATGCATTCGTGAAGGATGAGTATACTAATAGATAAAACAAGCAAAAACCACCATTGCATTTCCAACACACATATGCAACAAAAAAATACTGTACACAAAATATATCATCTTCCTATAGTGAAAATTGGTATCAAGGATTCTTCTTGTACGGTTCCAACACGTACCCTTCATGGTATTGTATTTAGGTTTCATCCCCTTCTAATATGAATAGTGAAAGATCTTCCTAGGTTTAACTTTAAAAAATGGCATCAAGGATTTGAGCTTTACTCCAGCTAGCTACAGCTTGATCGAGGGGGCCAAACCCTAACCGGTCGGTGGTCACACGCCTATCCTATGATGGAGTAACAAAATGTATGCTTTACGCAAATTCCTTCTTGGCTGGGCTAGGCACACATCTAGGATCCTAAAAAACGAAAAGGTACGCCTAACATCTATAATTAATGACTTAGAGGCTTCCGCAGAGGTCAGACCGTTAACTGCACAAGAAATTGAGCTTAAAAACAATCGAATACAGAGATAGCCCGAATTCTGTGCGAGGAGGAACTCAAATGGTACCAACGCTCTAAAGCAAAATTCATTCTGGAAGGATATCCGAATACAAGGTACTTCCATGTTGTTGCCAATGGCAAGCATAAGAAGAAACTTATTCACTCTCTGATTCAGGATAAAGGTATGATTGAGGGACAGGAGCAACTGAAGTCATATATCATAACTTATTATAAATTCTTATTTAGGGCCCCAGCGGAAAATTCATTCTCTCTGGATGAGTCCCAAACGACCGATATACCCTTGGTTTCTGATGAAGAAAACATCTTTTTAACTGCCCCATATACCGAGGACGAGGTCAAGAAAGTGGTTTTTCAAATGGAACATAACAAAGTGCCAGAGCCTGATGGCTTCCCAGCGGAATTTTACCAAAAATTCTAGGATGTTATCAAGAAGGACCTGATGAATTTGTTTGGGTTTTTACAAGTCGGTCAATTGGATCTCTTTAGACTAAACTTTGGCAATATAATTTTACTGCCTAAGGTTAACAATGCAGAACGTATACAACAGTATCGTCCAATCTGCTTGCTTAACATTAGCTTCAAGATTTTTACTAAAGTTGCCACGATTAGACTAAACTCAGTTGCTGACAATATTGTTAGTCCGTCTCAATCTGCGTTCATGCAAGGAAGAAATATCCTAGATGGTATTGTAATTCTGCATGAAATAATTCATGAACTACACTTAAAAAATTAAATGGTGTACTATTCAGGATTGACTTTGAGAAGGAATACGACAAAGTTAATTGGTCTTTCATCCAGCAAACACTCCGCATGAAAGGTTTTTCTAAGGAGTGGCGCGCTCTTATTCAGTTGTTTGTGTCTGGGGGTAGTGTTGTCATTAAAGTAAATAAAGATACTGGCAAATACTTCTAGACCAAGAAAGTACTAAGACAAGGGGATCCATTATGGTCTTTATTATTTAATATAGTGGCTGATATGTTGGCTATCCTTATTGAGAGAGCAAAGGCTGGTGGTCAAATTGAAGGATTAGTTACACATCTTATTGATGGTGGACTATCTATTCTTCAATACGCTGATCACACAATCCTTTTTATGGAACATGATCTAGAGAAGGCTAAGAATTGGCTATGGTCAGGGGCATTTTCCAATCAATTATTTGGGAATACCGATTCATTATCGACGTCTCACAATTGTTGAATGGAAATTTGTTGAGGAAAGACTATAAAAACGTCTTAATAGTTGGAAAGGTAAATTGTTATCCCTTGGTGGAAGACTAGTACTAATAAATTCAGTGCTTACTAACATGGTACTGTATATGATCTCGTTTTTCCAATTACCAAAAGGGATCTTGAACAAATTGGATTATTTCCGTTCAAGATTCTTTTGGCAAGGGGATAGTGAGAAAAATAAGTATCGACTGGCCAGATGGAATGTGGTTTGCCGCCCGAAGGAGTTTGGTGGACTGGGCATACACGATTTTCAAGTCAAAAACACCGCGTTTCTGGGCAAATGGCTTTTTAAACTACTTACAGAAGATGGTGTTTGGCAAACCATGTTATGGAAGAAATATGTGGGGTCCAAAGTTATGTCTCAAGTGGTTTGAAAACCCGGTGATTCACATTTTTGGGCGGGTCTTATTCCTATATTCGATTGTTAGACACAAAGGGGATACAATTTCCACAGTGATGGAAAACTATCCTCCTAATGTGTCTTTCAGAAGAAGTCTCATCGGGCCTTAACTGGTATCTTGGAACAATCTACTATTACGATTATCCACGATACAATTGTCGGACGGTGTTGACGTGTTCAAATGGAAATTACTAGAAAGTGTTAAATTTTCTGTTGTCTCACTATATAGAGCTTTGGTCCAACCTGATATCCCGGTCGATGATAATAGTAAAATTTAGAAAATGAAAATACCCCTTAAGACGAAGATATTTGCATGGCATCTATGGAAAGAGATAATTCTAGCAAAAGATAATCTTGCAAAGAGGAATTAGCATGGAAGCACACAATGTGTTTTTTGTCATCAAGATGAGACAATTCGTCATTTATTCTTTCATTGCAAATTTGCTCGCTCTATATGGGCATTCATCCAAATAGCTTCTGGTTTATCTCCTCCACATTTTGTAACCAATGTTTTTGGTAATTGGTCGCATGGAATTGTTGATAAGTACAGAACTTTGTTCAGGGTGGGAGCGCTTGCCATTATATGATCGATATGACTTTGTAGAAATGACAAGATTTTTAATAACATTGTGTCTTCTCCTCTACAGGTTATCTATCGAGCCACGGCTATCCTCCGATCATGGACTATTCTCCAACGCATGGAGTTTTGCGATTTATTTGTGAAGGGATGTACGCGATTGGAGGACACGGCGAGGGATATTTTTTTCCGACATGGATGGCCGTGTGATTTGAGGATTGATCTACCTTAGGTTCTAGACATTTATTTCGATAGTGCCTTTTTGTAATGCTTGTCTACTTTTTTTCCTAGTTCTGTCGTTCGTACGGCTGTGTGAATCTTAGTTATGCAGAGGCCGGGTGTAAACACTAAATAGTTTATATTAATAAATACATCCATTTCTAAAAAAAAAAGCTAGTACCGCTGCTGGTCCGTTGGGGCTAGAATTTTTTTCGCTTTTCTAGGCTTAAAACTAACTTAATTAGCACAAGGCACCTGCTTTTTCAATTTATCTTTCCTTGATTTCATATACTTGTTCGTCACTTAATTAGTCGGGCGCCTGCAGCAACCTAGGTGGGATAGCATAATATATGTCCTGCAGCCTGATGAGCCGGCCCTATAGGTTTTTGAACAGGTCAAAAGAAGATGGAGTGCTAAAAGATCTAGCCAGTGATTAGTCACTAAGCAGTTGTACTTGAGTGTAAGCTGCCACGTCCTTGTCACGCGTCGGGCGGCCGGCGTGTACGTACGTACGACACCGGTTTTGTTCGGCGTGACCTGGTTATCCTACACCAGCTAGCACATGCATATGCACGACGCATGATGATCTGGCAGAATGATCCAAGTCGATCGTGTCGATGACGCGGGCGGCCGGTTCGTTACACGTCAAGACGTACCAAGCGTCCGGTGCGCGAGCTAGTTAGTTTGTGGTGTGCAGCTGGAACTGTTTGTTGCTTGTTGGGTTGTGCATATGATTGTACAAGTACAGCTCTGAGATTTCTGGCATAAAGACACGGCATGGCTGTAACTTCTAGTTGTTCGCAGAAAAACAGGGCTGTAACCTTTTGCTATAGTAGCCTTTTCAAGAATTAAAAACAAATAAATATTCCAATATTGCTTTGAATATTATTTTCTTTGTTTTAAAATATAAGATGTTTTAGCTTTGTGAAGCAAATGTATCTAGATTTTTTTCAGTATATAGGTTCACCTAGATTTAGAGTGAATCTATACATTAAAAATACATTTTTTTTACAAATTTAAAACATTTTATATTTTGAAACGGAGGGAGTAATTCACAGTATAGACTATAGAGTATTTCATCACCTTGTAGTGTTCGAAATTGGTGGGTACGACACTCTACATGCGGTGCACCTCTAATTCAGCTGGGGCACGGTGACATTGTGTTTGATCGATTCGGTTATGTAGATATTGTATCACCCAACTACGTGTAGTAGATCATCTACTTATGTATCAATTGATCGCCATCCAAGTCTTTGCTACAGATAGTAGATGATAGAGAACCAATGGTGGCTGGCCGGCACTACGAAAGTTGGACTTGGTTATCAAGACATTTATGTTCCGATCTCATGACAACTGTTGAGTGATACTCCGTACTTGATTCATTTTTATGTGATATTTCACACATTTTTGCCATTTGGTTGTTTAACCTTGTAACAGATCATGAAAATTCTGGTTGCTTGCATGTAGTGCCTAGCTAGTCTAGAGTGATATCTTTCATTATCCGGTTTCAAAACTATAAGCCACACCCGTTTTTGTCCTAAGTTAAACGTTTTTTTTGTTTGACCAAGTGAAAATATCAACATCTACTGTAATAAATCGGTATCAATATATCCAACAACATGAAATATATTTTCATAGTGTTTTTTGGTATTGTAATTCTTGATATTATTTCCTACACACGTGGTTAAATGTGTAAAACTTTGACTTACGACAAACTTAACTATACGACACGTAAAGTGAGTAAACAATTGAAGGTATACAAAATTTGTTAGATATAATATCATGTTCAAGCTAAGTTTCACATATGTATATTATGGAATACTATTGTTCTATTTTTGAAAATGTATGTTATGTAAATGTTTTTACCATATATATGAGTGCATGCAATGTTTCAGTAGTCCATCTATCCTAATTACACGAATACATTTCAAGGTTCAATTTTGTCCAATGAAGCATAGGTTGTGTGTGACATAAATTATAGCATATAATTCATATTAATAATATAAACGGTATAATTTTCATGACATGTCACTCATACATTTTGTGTTTTAATATTGACTGTCATATTAAAAATACAAACCTTGAAATGCATTTGTATGAGTGTCATAGGGATCGACGCTTTCAAAAGTATAACATTGCATAGTGTCGTCGTATTTGTGTAAATTAAGATTGGGGGGTGTTCAAAAGTCCCAGCCTACTACCTGAGTGGTCAAGCTCTTTATGCAACCTTTTGTCTACAAAGTCAATGTTAAAACACAAAATGCGACGATACTATGTATGCATGTAATGTCATAGATGTTGAATATAAATATCCTGCATAGTCCCTTTCCATCAAATCGGTCTTTTGGGATGATTGGCTAGTGCATAAATTCTTTATGGTATCAGAGCCAAGAGTTCTTGAGTTCAAGATCCTGCTCACGCAGTATTAAAAAAAGATTCTGCGGCCTACTCCTATCTCACGCTAAGGACTAAAATAGCCTAGACGTGAGAGGGAGTGTTGAATATAAATATACTGCATAGCCCCTTTCCATCAGATCGGTCTTTTGGGATAATTGGCTACTGCATAAATCCTTTAATAGGGTTCAGGGTTTTCAAAAGTTCCAGCCTACTACCTAAGTGTCCAAGCTCTTTATGCAACTTTTTTGTCAAGAACACTTTAATCTTGATTCAATCATTAAGTATTAGAAAGTGTGCAACAACTGCAAAATACAGATTATTTGACCATTGTAAGTCATAATCAAGGCTAATCAAACCTCCATGCTCACTGATACTTTGGTGTTGTTATAAGTAGGTCTCTTGTCTCTTCGTTTTGGTAAGAGCAATACAACCAAACAACCAAAAAGAAGTAAAGTAGTGTCACAAAACATACTAACCAATCATCAAACCAAAAACAACTAACATATTGTAACACGGTATACTAACCACTTAGACAAAAAATCATGTTTTCTTACTTTATTAAGGCGAATTTTCGGCAAGTGGCAAAAGTCAGATTCCAGACAAGCATGTTAGAGATCCTTAATCGACAAAAATAATGGAATGAACATGGTGGTAAATTTAGTCTTGGTATCCCCTTTGTAGGTGTGATTTTACTAGCATATAGATTAGTTTGGGAGCCTGATTCCTTCTTATGTATATGAAAGCTAGCACTACCCTTCTTGAGGTACCATAAAAAAAATTCCTTAAGAATTATGAAGAATTTAGTGACTGAAATAGGGATTCAACAATTCATACGACATTTGAGCACTCGTTGGTTACAAAATGTTGCAAAATCTCTTTGGTACAGGTAAGGTTTGTAGGGTTCACATCATAGAAAACAAAAAAATTCCTACGATGGGAACAACTATGTACCAATATCTATCTACTAGATACAAGCAACGGGTGGATACACATCCATAGAATACATACCCTCGAAGACCGAATAGCGTTAACAAGGTTGTACTCATGGATGATGTAGTCGAACGCTTGCCGATCTCAAGATCGTGATGAAGTCCATCTGGTCCAGCCGGTCCAGCACCACAAAGCAGCGGTGAAGGGTTTGGCAGCATAGTAAATCAAAAAAATTCTACGGATACGAACGGGAAAGCCAAGATCTAATCTAGGAGATGCAATCAACGAGAGGGGTAGATGAGATCTTCATACCCTTAAAGAAATCGCACAGCGGAACATTCAACAGAACATGGTTGATGTAGTCGTACTAGCCTTCTCCTCCTCGCGATCCGATCCGATCCAACGCCACAAGTGGCGACGCCTCCGAGAGATGCACACGTACGGCACGGCGATGTCTCCTCCTTCCTCGGTCTAGAAAGTGGGGGTGGAGAGATAGATTGGATCTACAACACGACGGCGTGGTGCTATGGTGGAGAGTTTCTGCGGCAGGGCTTCGCCTACGCGTAGTCGGGAGAGAGAGAGAGATCTGGAGGGCAGCAGGTAGGCGGCTAGGGTTCAAGGAGGGGTGGGAGGAGGGTGCGCCCCTGCCCTCTTTATATAGAGGGCTGGCCGGCCCCCTTTCCCCTCCTCCAAGCCCTAGGGCCGGCGGCCACAAGGGTGGAGTGGGGGGGCAAGTCTTCCCCCCCTTCTAGAAGGTACCCTAGGGTTTTGGCCGGCTGGGCCTATGGGGCCTTGTGCCCCTGTCCCAATGCGGCCAGGGCACTCCCTCATAGGCCCACGCCCCCTTCTGACAAGTGGGTCCATGTTGGTCCCACTCCGGAAGCTTCTAGAACCTTCCGGTACAATACTGAACACTCCGAAACAATTCCAAAATCCAAAAAACTGCTTTCCTTTATATGAATCTTATTCTCCGGATCATTCCGGAACCTCTCGTGATGTCCTGGATCTCATCCGAGACTCTGAACAAAAACTCATAAACCAATTATCCATTCTATCCTAGCGTCGAGGCACGTTAAGTGTGTGACCCTACGGGTTCGAGAATATGCAGACATGATCTTCTATCAATAATCAACAGCAGGATCTGGAAATCCATATTGACTCCCACATATTCATCGATGATCATATCGGATGAACCACGATGCCAGGATTAAATTAATCCCATATTTATATTCCCTTCGTCATGCGATATTTTACTTGCCCGAGATTCGATCTTTGGTATCGGCATACCTAGTTCAATCTCGTTCACAGCAAGTACCTTACTCGTTCCGTAATCCGATATCACTTTGTGATTAACTCCTTAACCACGTGCTTGCAAGCAGTGTTGATATCGATTACCGAGTGGTCCCGAAGTGTATCTCTCCGACTTGGAAGGGACAAATCCCATCTCGATACATACAACCCAACAAGTACTTTCCGATCACCTCAGAGACACCTTTATGATCACCCTCTCATAGGATGACGTTTGATGACCTCAAAGCTTTCTTCCGATACCAGGGAGTTGCATTATCTCATGGTCTAAGGAATACAATATTTGACATAAGAAAAATCTTCGCAAAGATGAACACGATGACACGATCTAATTGCTCTGCTTGATTTGGGTCTGTCCATCATATCATTCTCCCAATGACATGATCTCATTATTAATCGACAACTCATGTCTATGGTTAGGAAACCTTAACCATCATTAATCAATTAGCTAGTCCATAGAGGCGTACTATGGACACGGTGTTGTTCATAAACCACACAAGTATCAAAGTTTCCTCTTAATACAGTTCTAGCATGGAATATAAACTTTATCATGAACAAGAATTATAACAATAACATCTTTATTATTGCCTCTAGGGCATAATTCCAACAGTCTCCCACTTGCACTAGAGTCAATAATCTAGTTTACATCTGGCAACAATCTAACACCCATGGCATTGAGGTATTGATCATGTTTTGCTCGTGGAAGAGGTTTAGTCAATGGATCTGCGACATTCAGATCCGTATGTACTTTGCTAATCTTCAGATCTCCATCTGTTATATAATCTCGAATTATATGAAATCGGCGGTTGATGTGCTTGGTCTTTGGATGATATCTTGGTTCCTTAGCCAATGCTATGGCGCCAGTGTTGTCACACAATATCTCCAGTGGGTCCAAGGCACTTGGAACCACACCAAGCTCAATGATGAAGTTCCTGATCCAAACTCCTTCACTTGACGCTTCTGCAGCAACCATGTATTCCGATTCTACTGTAGATCCCGCGATCACGCTTTGCTTGCAGCTTCTCCAGCTCACAGCTCCTCCATTCAAAATATAAACGTATCCTATCTGAGATTTAGAATCATCCGGGTCGGTGTCGAAACTAGCATCGACGTAACCTTTTACGACGAGCTGCTCATCACCTCCATAGACCAAGAACATTTCTTTAGTCCTATTTAAATACTTTAGGATGTTCTTTACGGCTGTCCAGTGTTCCACTCCTGGATCACTTTGGTATCTGCTCGTCAAACTAAGAGAATTGGACACATCCGGTCTAGTACACAGCATGGCATACATGATAGAACCAATGGCCGAGGCATATGGCACTTTGCTCATGGTTTCTCTATCGTTTACCGTAGCTGGACACTGAGCCTTGCTCAATATCTTACCTGACAACATGGGCACTGAACCTTTCTTTGCCTTATCCATTCTGAACCTTTTCAGAACTTTGTCTAGGTATGTACTTTGGCTTAAAGCTATTAGGCGTCTTTGTCTATCTCTATAGATTTGATGCCTAATATATAAGCAGCTTCTCCTAGGTCTTTTATTGAAAAACATTTATTCAAATAACTCTTCACATCGTTAAGCATACCAATGTCATTTCCAATAATCATTATGTCATCCACATATAGTACTAGAAATGTCACTGAGCTCCCATTCACTTTCTTGTAGATACAAGCTTCGTAGCAATTTGGAACAAATCCAAAGCTCTTGATGACGAGGTTTAATCTCGTCAATGCCCATTGTTATGGACTTGGGTTTTGGAGAAGATGGGGATGCTGGAGATCGTGGAATGGTTAACAGACAAGCAATCAGGGGACACGAGATTTACCCAGGTTCAGGCCCCCGGAGGGAAAACCCTACTCCTGCTTGTCTGCTCTTGATTACGACGGAACCGAAGGTTACAGGGTTCGCAGATTCAATCTGGCATGAGGTGTGTATGCGAGAGTATGAGTCGAGAGATCTAAGACGTGCCCTCCTGGCCTTTATATAGACTTAGGCAGGTCCCGGGCATAGTCCTAGTCGGTTACAAGTTCTAGGGTTTTACCCCTTTGAATTTCCTATCTATGCTAGTCTTGCCCTCCAAGGATCCGAAGGCGTCATGGGCCATGGTCACCCGAAAATCTTCATGGGCCAGCGTATATCTGCTATGGGCCTTCCTTGGGCTGGACCAGGTATGCTGAAGTCACGTACACATCGATTCGTCAGCACTTCAGCGTTCCATTTATGGACTGAAGCAAGCATCTCGGAGTTTGAACCTTCGAGTTTGAAGTGATCACATTGTAGTTGGTGCTAGTATAGCTTTTGATGACATCAGTGCTGACGATCGATGACCTCAAGCGTCTGCTACGCCAGAGATGACTTGACTGCACGAACGTGGGTCCCACTTGCTGACTTTGAATTGACCGGTCACGCGCGGCGTGGAGATAATTACGGCGTCTCCTCGATTTCCGCGCGTAGTGGACGGCGTGGTAACGACGGTTTGTTGTGATGTTGACACGTGTACGGTCAGATCTGCCGTTGGCGTTAGGTCTTCTGGATGGACGGCTGTCGTTCGTCGTCTTCGCTGTTATAATCAGTGGGGGAAACCGTGGTTTGTTTTCACCGCACCAGTTCTTGTGTTCACTGCCTCCTTGTGCTCGAGCGATTCTTGCTTCGCGCTGGGATTTCCTTCCACATTTCTGTCGTTCTTTCTGCGTTTTCACCGCCGGCGCCGCCGTAGCGCAATGGGGAAACCAAAGAAATCTTCATCTGCGGTTGGGACCAGCACCGCCGGAGGAAAGAAGGGCACCGCCGCTACTCGCGTCACCGATGGTGGCTGGCGGCGATCAGAGACGCGGGAGAGCGATCTCCGCAAGCTTTGCGAGCGGGGCCTGATCCCGCAAGATAGGGAGGCCGTCAAACTCCCCGGCAATGAGGTAATCCCCCGTCCCCCATCTGGATATCGGGTTATGTTTCTTGCCTTCGTTTTGCGTGGGTTTTCTTTTCCGGTCCACGACTTCCTCCGTGGACTGCTCTTATTCTATGGGATTCAGCTTCATCATCTATCTCCCAATTCTCTTCTCCACATTGCGTGTTTTATCACTTTTTGCGAGTGCTGTCTTGGCATTGAGCCGCACTTTGGCCTCTTCCGGAAGCTCTATTCCGTGAAGAGGCAATCTGGTTCGGATGGTGTGTATCCCATTGGGGGTTTCATCATCTCCCTTAGTCCCAATCTGCTCTTCTTTTCCTTTTCCATGTCCGAATCTGTCCAGTACTGGCGGAGGCGATGGTTTTATATTCGTGACTCCGTAGTGCCCGAGCAAGATTTTGGTCTTGTTCCCTTTGACCCCTCCCAAATGATTGAGCGAAAAAGGTCTTGGAAAAACCAAATCTTGGATGGTGAGGTGGCGGAGATAGAGGCCCTTTACCGTCGGGTGGAGGATTTCCAAATGATTCCGGAGAAGGAGGTGAATGGCGTGGACATCATCCGGACTTCTCTTGAGCGTCGGGTGCAGCCTCTCCAAGCAAGGGCGCACCCGATGTTTCTGTATTCTGGGCTCCGTGATCCGACGAGAGTTTCGGATGAGAAAATTTCCGAGGGGGATCTTGACAGGGCCCTTCGCGCGCTGCTGAAGTTCAAAGCCGGAGAAGAAATCCCGGGGAAGTCGCTAACTCCTCCATTTTCTTCGACGTTGGCCGTACCACAGGTGTAGATTTGTGCACATAGTGCTTTTTGTCGGCTGTGTTTTTATTTTCTTTGTTTGCTAACAAAGTTTCTTCTGATTTTGCAGAGCTTCAAAGTGCCAGGCATGGTACCGCCGTTGCCCGAAAGGTATCCGAATGCCCCGGATAATGAAGTGGTTGATTCCGTGTCCGAGCTACCGTCGGCGCGATCTCTGGCGGAAGATGCCGACGAGTCGAGTGAGGACCATACGCGAAAGCGGTCACGGAGCTCTAGCGAGTCTTCGGATGCCTCGACTCCTCCGACTCCCAGAAACCCTCTGGGCCTTGAGCGTCATAGTGACGGTCATGGAGGTTCTTCTTCTCCCATTCCTGCCATTCCTGTGCGGGCTGTAGCGCCGCACCCGCCAGCGAAGCGGAAGAAGGAAGAGAAAAAGGAGGAGAAGAAGGAAGAAAAGAAGGAGGAGAAGAGAGCCCGAAGGACTCCTCCTGTCTTTGACCTGAGCTCACTAGGCTCGTAAGTTTCTTGCTGTACTATTGTCCTTTTTCCTTCATGATTGTTGTGCTTGTGTTGATTGGTTCGTATGCAGGCATTCCTCCCATGATTCCTCCAGTGGTGGTGCACGGGAGATGATGGGGGAGTCGAAAATTGCGTCTCCTCCTCCTCCTCAGACGGTGGCGACTTCGGGTGGCGTGGCTCCGGATCCTCCGTTGCAGGAGGTGCAGGTGGTTGCGCCTCAGAATTTCGCAGGCGGTTCTTCGGAGTCACCATCAGAGCATGTAAGTTTTTCTGCTTCATGTCACGGGGGGAGCCCCCGAGTGTCTTCGTGTGCGAATTTTGTTTTTACTCCTTTGTGTTGGGCATAGCCCCCAAGCCCTTTTCTTACTGCTATTTCTTTTTCTTCAGCCTTTTGTGCAGGAGGCCAAGCGGCTGGTGCAAGAGCGCCTGGCGCTAGAGGCGAACCTTCGGCAGCTTCAAAGTATCCATCTACCTTTTAATGCCTCTCTTATTTATCCTGGTCCTGTTCTTTGACACTTGCTTGTCTTGAATGCAGAGGAGCATAACGATTCCCTCCGGGAGGTCGACGCTCTCAAAAAGAGCCTTGGTCAATCGGACCAGAAGGCCGAAGCCGCCGTTGGCGCGAAAGAATGCCTCGAGCTAGAGCTGACTAAGGCAGCCGAAGCGAAGGAGCGTCTGCAGTAGGAGGCCGTAGATCGTGAGGAGCAGCTGGCCATCGTTGCGGCTCCTCGTGAAAGAGAGGTGGCGGCGAAGCTCATGGCTGCTGCCAAGGCTATTTCGGGTGAGTACTAGTTTTGTACTTGTTTCTTTTTCTTCAGGTCTACTTCTGTGCTGCTTTTCTTCATGCTTTTCTTCTTATTTTTTGTCTCAGATGCCGCAGGCATCGAGTTCGACCGCGGTGCTCTAGAGCACGGGAGTGCTCTAGATGATGCCACTATGGCGGTCGAAGACCGCTGCAGCACCGTCGTCAGCTCCCTTGCCAAGGCGAAAGAGGTCCTTGGTCGCTTCTACAAGGAGCTTGTCCCGAAGGGCGTAGCCCTTGATGATGTGGATGCTCTGTCGGAGGCTCTGTCAGCCGAAGCGCCTACGGCGTACAAGCGCAAACAGAAGGGCTTCGGCGCGTCCTTCGGGCTGGCGATGGCCTTGGCGGCTGGAGCGGAGCTGGATCTGCCCCAGATCACCTCTCGGATGCTGATGACTGCGGATGGATCCGAGGTAGCCTTTGCTGCATACTCTGCTCGCTGCAAGCGATATGGGCCCAAGCTCATTGATTTGCTGTCTGAGTATGCGCTGCGGCAGCAGGGCGGGGCCAAAGCTAGGAAGTCTGGCTCCGAGGCGACTCAGGGTGCCGCATCTTAGGCGTTTGTAGATGTAGGGTAGTTCGTAGTCTACTTTTGTTGTAAATATCCTGAAGAACACCATCCTTGTGCCACGTAGTGGCCTTATATGTTTAATGAATTCTTCTGAGTTGTGCTCTATCATTGTCTGAAATGTGCTTGTCCCTTTCTTTTTCTGCTGTTCTAGGTTCCTTCGGGTGCTGACCCTGTTGACGCCCCATCCGCAATGTCGTTGCGACCATCCTTGGATGATTCCTCGCAACTCACTTTTCTTCGGGATCGTGTGCGTAGTCTGGAGAGGGAGTTGCTCGGGTTACGCGGTCATGCTGACGTTTGGAAGTCCAAGGCGGATCGTGGTGCAGCCAGAGAGGAGTACTTGATGGCGGAGTTAGTTCGGCTGTCCGAGCAGCTACAATGTAAGTTGTTCTTTGGTTTGAGCTGTAGCTCGGTTCTTCGGATAAGCCTGCTGGCCTTACTCTTGTTTTGTGCGATTGTCGCAGGTGCGAATCTTGCTCCGAGGGAAGAAAAGGAGCGTGTCGCTGTTCGGGTCAATTGCTTGACTCAACAGGACATGGAGGCCGGCGGCTTCTTCTGGATGGATCGCGATCGTGCCATGGCTCTGGCGACGGTGCAGGATCGTGTTCATCAAGTTTCGCGGGTGCTCCGCCAAGTGCAGACATCGCTTTCCTCGGTGCTGCACGTCATGTTTCCTTTGGATGCCGTATCGACGACCCTTGCGGGTCTTCTGTACAAGTTTCGGAACGTGAGCAATGTCAAGGAGTTGGTGCGGCAACAGCTCGTCGCAGGAGTGAAGGCTGCATTGTCTCTTGTGAGGCTGCACCGGCCTGACGTGGATTTGGCTGCTGTGGCCGCTGGGCCACCTCTTCGCCCTGATGGCGGTGAGTGGGACATGCGTTCGCATTACGCAGCTGTAAGGCAGTATGCCGAGCAGGTCGTAGATTTTTTTGAGCAGCGTGCCCAGGTTATTCTTCAACATAGGTAGTACCTGTAAAAAGAGATAGATGTAAAATTTGTATATTTCGGCTGGGCGTGTTGTGCCCTTTGTTGTAAAGGTTTGTTTGTTGTGAGCACGCAGTGCTTTTGATTGAGTACGTGTCCTTTTCGTTTGCTTGACGTTGTCAGCTACTCAGGTGTACACGTTTGATCCTCAATCGATGAAATCGTGAGGTGGGGGGAGCCCCCGAGTGCGTTTGTAGCATGTAGTAAAGTTGCAAAAGTAGTGAACTGAAGATTTGGGGCGAGACACTTAGCTTTATTTATATCATAATGGAGGAGGTACATTGTTCGGCTTAATAGCCTTGGCTGAAAGCCTTATTGAAAGTAAAGGGGTAGGTAGCTATGGATAGAATCGTCGCAGGTGCGCGATGTTCCATGGGTTGGAGTATGCGACTCCAGACTCCACATGCTTGAGGCGATAGGCGCCACCTGGGATGACTTCGGTGATGACGTAGGGTCCTTCCCATGGTGACTCGAATTTATTTGGTCGCTTTTGCTTGAGTTGCAAGACGAGGTCTCCTTCGACGAAAGACCTTGGGCGCAGCTGGCAGCTGTGGTAGTTGCGGAGACTCTGCTAGTACACCGCTGATCGAGCTGCTGCTATATCCCGTGCTTCGTCGAGTGTGTTGACAGCGTCTTCGAGTGCAATCGTGGATTCGGCTTCGCTGTAAGCGACGACCCGTGGGGCCTAGTGGCGTACTTCGGCTGGTAGCACGGCTTCGGCTCCGTGTACCATGAAGAACGGTGTGTAGCCGGTGGAGCTGTTTGGCGTAGTCCGTAAGCTCCACAGAACAGATGGTAGCTCTTTCGTCCAGTTTCCAGCTTTTTGTTCGAGTGAGCTCATGAGGCGCTTCTTGATGCCGGCGCCGATTAGGCCGTTGGCCTTTTCCACTTGCCCGTTTGTTTGCGGGTGCGCCACTGAGGCGTACGTGATGTTGATCCCAAGGCCTTCGCAGAAGTCCTGGAATTCTTCGGAGATGAAGTTTGATCCGTTGTCGGTGATGATGCTGTGCGGTACGCCGAACCTGTAGACAATGGACTCGAAGAACTTGACGGCAGTTTTGCCTTTCTGGTTGGTGACCGGCATGGCCTCGATCCACTTGGTGAATTTGTCGACTGCAACCAGGAGGAAGACGTGTCCCCCTTTCGAGGATTTTGGCAGTTTGCCGATCATGTCGAGGCCCCATTGAGCAAAAGGCCAGGCTATGGGTATGGGTCTGAGCTCGGACCCAGGTGCGTGCGGTTTGTCGGTGAACCGTTGGCATCCGTTGCATCTTCGGACGATATCCTTTGCGTCGCTCATGGCCGTTGGCCAGTAGAATCCTGCTCGTAGAGCTTTTGCGACAAGGGAGCGGCTGCCTGCCTGGTGGCCGCAGATGCCTTCATGGATGTCTTGGAGTATGGCCTTGCCGTCGTCGATGGTGACGCACCGTTGTAGTACACCCGTGATGCTGCGCTTGTACAGCTTGCCGTTGATGATGGTGAAAGCTTTTAATCGGCGAGATATGCGCAGGGCGTCTGTTGGGCTGTCAGGCAGTTCTCCGTTTATCAAGAACTGGAGGTATGGTCGCGTCCAAGTTTCTTCGACTGCCATGACCTGCATTAGGTTGACCATGGCTACCTCTGTGTCCAGTTTTTCGGGTCCTTCTTGTCCTTCGGGTAGCGTAGCTCCCGAGTTTTCTGCTTCTTCGGGTGATCCCTTGGGGAATTTCCGCTTGAAGGATGGCACGCAGATTTGTTCGAGGAACACACCTGGTGGCACCTTTGCGCAAGTGGAGCCGATGTTAGCGAGTCTATCGGCTTCCTCGTTGCTCTCTCTTCCAACGTGCCGAAGTTCACAGCCGTCGAATTCTCCTTCGAGTGCGTTGTAGAGCGCGCGGTACGCGATCATGTTTTCGGCGTGTGCGTCGCACTCATTCATCGTCTGCTGGACGACGAGGTTGGAGTCACCGTAGATGACCAGGCGCGTTGCGCCGCATATCTTTGCCATCCTCATGCCATGGATGAGGGCTTCGTATTCGGCCTTGTTGTTGGAGGCTCTGAATTTCATCCGAAGAACATACTTCATCTTGTCGCCTTGCGGGGAGGTCAGTATGACCCCTGCCCCTGCTCCGGCTTCATGCTTGGAGCCGTCAAAGTGCATTGTCCATGACTGCGACATGTCTGGGGTGTCTGGAAGCTGCAGCTCCATCCAATGTACCAGGAAGTCCGGAAGGACTTGAGATTTGATTGCGTGTCGCTTCTCGTAGACGATGTCCAAGGGTGACAGTTCGATGCCCCACAGGGCCACCCGTCCTGTGGCCTCTGGATTATTCAGGATGCTGTTCAGGGGTGCCTCGTTGACGACCATCACTTGGTGCTCCTGGAAGTAATGGCTCAACCGTCGAGCCGTCATGAACACGCCGTAGGCTAGCTTCTGGTAGTGAGGGTACCTCTGCTTTGTTGGTGTCAGTACCTCGCTGAGGTAGTAAATTGGGCGCTGGACCCCGTGGGTCTTGCCTTCTTCGGGTCGTTCGACCACTAGTACGGTGCTGACCACCTGGTGTGTGGCTGCTATGTACAGCGGCAGGGGATCGCGCTCCTTTGGCGTGACCAAAACGGGAGAGGTGGAGAGGAGCCGCTTGAGGCTTTTGAATGCGTCGTTGGCTTCTGGTGTCCACTCGAACTTGTCTGCCTTGCGCATCAGCTGGTAGAATGGTAGGGCCTTCTCGCCCATGCGGCTGATGAACCTGCTTAGCGCCGCTACTCGTCCTGCGAGCTGCTGGACGCCCTTGAGATTTTTCGGCTTCTCCATCGTCATGATGGCTCTGATTTTCTTCGGGTTCGCCTCGATCCCTCGTTGAGAGATGAAGTACCCGAGTAGCTGACCCGATGGGACGCCGAAGGTGCACTTTTCGGGATTGAGCTTGATCCTGTAGCGATCAAGATTGTCGAACGTCTCACGGAGATCGTCGATAAGTGTCCTTGCCTCCCTGGTTTTTATTACTATGTCGTCGACATAGACTTAGACGTTGCGACCGATCTGGTCTTTGAGGCAGGCCTGCATGCATCGCTGGTACGTGGCACCCGCGTTCTTTAGCCCGAAGGGCATTGTGTTGTAACAGAATACTCTGAACGGTGTGATAAACACCGTTTTCTCCTGATCTTCGACCTTGAGTCGAATCTGGTTATAGCTTGAGTAGGCGTCGAGGAAGGAGAGTTTCTCGCAGCCTGCGGTCGAATCGATGATCTGGTCGATCCGAGGGAGAGGGAAGTGGTCTTTTGGGCAGTGCTTGTTTAGTGACGTGAAGTCCACGCACATCCGCAGGATGTCCGTGTCCTTCTTTGGGACCATCACTGTGTTTGCAAGCCACTCGCTTTCCTTGATTTCCCTGATAAAGTCTGCAGCGAGCAGTCTATTGATTTCCTTGCCGATAGCTTCGGCTCGTGGCTCCGACAGTCTTCGGATGGACTGCTTGACTGGCTTGGTGTCTGGAAAGACATTGAGTGCATGCTCGGCGAATTCCCTGGGAACTCCTGGCATGTCCGCAGGACACCAGGCGAAGATTTCCCAGCGCTCACGGAGGAATTCGATGAGCGCGCCTTCCTATGCGGAGCTGAGGTCGTTGGCGATCAGGGCCGTCTTGGAGGCATCCGTTGGATGGACCTGTACTTTCTTGGTGTTGATGGTGGAGTCGAAGGACATGTCAGGTGCGTTCTGCCTTGTGACTGGGGGTACCCCGTTGTCTGTCACCTCACGGAGCCTTACAAGCTCGTCTTGCATGCCGAAAGACTGGGAGATTTTGTTGAAATCCCTGTCGCATTGGTCCGATCGGGTGAAACTCCCGTGGACTGTGATGACGCCCCTTGGTCCTGGCATCTTGAGTAGTAGGTATGCGTAATGTGGGACGGCCAGGAACCTTGCGAATGCTACACGCCCCAGGATGGCGTGGTATTGTGACGGCCAGTCCACCACTTCGAATTCGAGTCGCTCCTGCCGAAAGTTGTCCGGCTTCCCGAAGATGACGTCGAGCCCTATTTTACCCAGGGGGAATATGCCCTTTCCTGGGACAATGCCGTGGAACGTTGTGTCTGATTGTTCTAGGCTGCATTGCGGGATCCGCATAGCTGCTAGAGTGCTTGTGAACATTAGGTTGATGCCGCTGCCGCCGTCCATGAAGACGCGACTCATCTCGAAGCCCCCGATCTGCGCCTCCAGCACCAGGGCAGCATGACCTGGGCGAGGGATCTGGCAAGGGTGATCCACGCGAGTGAATGTGATGCAGGACTCCGATCCGCTGAGGTACTCAGGGATTGCAGGCGGAGTTGTCACGGCCAAGTTGATTTGTCGGGTGATTTTCTTCTGCACCCTATTTGTGGGGCGTCCCTTCTGGATCATATTTAGTGCTCCTTTTGGTGGGGGGTATCCGATCCCGGCGTTGTTCTGCGCTGGCGCGACTGGTTGGTTTGGGCCTCCAATAGGCGGCGGAGGAGGAGCTCCGTGTGCTACTTCTCCTGGCGCAGGCGCGTTTCCGAATGCAGGGATTGGGGCTTGTTGCCTCATCTGCACCATGCTTTCGCTGAGTTTCTGGAACTCGCGGCAGTCCTTGAGCATGTGTCTGGCTTTCTTTTTGCCATCCTGTTTGTCGATGTAGAAGTGGATGGTGCATGGACCCGAAAGTTTGTCGAATGCTGAGGGTCCGTTGTCGCGGTTGCGGCGTTGCCACGACTGTGCTGGTCGTCCGTTGTCGTGGAAGTTTCCTCCGCGGTATCCTCCGCTGTTGCGGCTGTTGTCGTTGCGGCGGTCGGCATAGCCGGCCGTGACCATGTCGGGTCCGTCGCGGTCCTCGTAGACGCGCGATCTCCTCTTGCTGCGGCGTTCCCGTCTGCGGCCGTAGTCGTCCTCTTCATCCGATTGTGCTCGGTGAATGCAATCTTCGCCGTCAGCCCACCTGTTGGCGATGTCCATGAGGTGATCGAGTGTCTTGGGCTTGACGCGCCCAAGTTCCTCCTTGAAGTCTTGGCGTTTGACGTCGTCTCTGAAGGCGTCGATGGCCCTCTCCTCGGAGATATGTGCAGCGGAGTTCTTGGTGGTAGACCAGCGTAGTATGTACGAGCGAATAGATTCGCCCATTCTCTGAGTGCAGGCTCGCAACTCTTCGATTGAGGCGGGCCTCTTGCTAGTGCCCTTGAAATTTCGGATGAAGCTGTATGCTAGGTCCTCCCAACTTTGGATGGATCCTGATGATAGGCTGCTGAGCCAGACCCGCGCCGCGCCTGTCAGCTGCAGCTGAAGGCATTGCATGGCGGTTTCTTTGTTACAGCCGTGCATCTTGACGGATGACAGATGGTCGCTAAGCCAAGATTTTGGATCTTGCGTGCCGTTGAACTTCGGAGTATCCAAAGGAAGCTTGAAATTGCGTGGCATCTGTGTTCGCCGAACAGATCTGCTGAAGCATCGAGCTCCGCAGAGTTCTCCTTCATCTTCATCCATCTCGGACTCGGATGAGCATGCGCGTTTGGCTCGCGCTTTGTCGATTTTGCGCTGTGTAAGCGCGTCTCTGGCGTCGTAGTCGCGTTTGTGGCGATGCGAGCTCTTCTTCCTTCAAGGAAGGTCGTGCTCCTCCTCCTCTTCGGATGAAGGGGTGGGGCTCCGGTCGCGCCTGGCCGGAGCTTTCTTCTTCGGCTCCGCAGGAGCGTCTTCGTGGAGCGCAGCTCCGATGAGTCCGAGTCCGGTGAGTGCGGACTTATGCATGGCTCTTTTCGGGTCCCCTTCCGGAGGTTGGTGGGCCGCGAGATACGCAGTGGCTACCATGATCGTAGCTTGTGGTGTCTTCGGGATGATGTTGCCGTCGGCATCCATATCCATGAACGATGTGTGGAGAGTTCGGGTCACATCACGACGCTCCTTGGGATCCATGTTCTCCACCCGCGAGCGGTGCTTGTTTCCCTGGTTTCCGTTCGTGCTAGAGCCGGGTGCCATGGCGGAGAGCGCAGCTCTTCGCGCGCTGGACTCAGAGGCTGCTTGCTTGCGTTTGTCGAGCGTCTCTTGCATCTTGACTTGCTTCTTGTGCTCCTCAATGAGGAGGTAGTGGTATGCCATCAGTAGGTCATGTGGGGAGTCCACAGGCAGGACTATGTCGCCCGCGACGGCACGACGTGCCTGGACCCATCCTTCTTTGCTAAGTTGGATGATGTGGCCGTTGTTTTCCCCTTCGGGTGGGGGGGACTGGCTTCTTCTGTTCCCGCCGTTTTCGCCGTTTCTGTCCTGCGGGTTGGGGTTCGTGTTGGGCGGCGGGTTAGGCGTTTGCTGCTCCTGGATGACCGCGGCGCATTGGTAGCGCTCGTAGATCGGTCCGCTGCTGCCGCAGCTTTCGGATCCGGAACCGTAGGTCCCTTCATCCAAAGGGGGATCGCACAGATCGGAGTTGCAGCTGCTGCTGTCATAGAACTCGTCTGTCGATGGTGATGTGCGTAGCACGGGGTGTGGAGCCCATGAGGCGGGCCTGATTGACGGCACGGGCACCCGCTCAGGAAGGCGGAGGGTGCCAGTTTGTCCCACCTGGAAGCAGAAGCTTCCGAACAAAATTTCGAGTCCGTCGCCTACGGGCTCGAAATCCTTCATGGTGGCCAGCGAGTGGGCGGTGAAGTTGAAAGTGCCGAAGAGGAGGTGATTTTCCGTCGCCGCGGAGTTGTAGATCGATCGGGTCGGGACCGTCACGATCGCACAATCAGCAGCCCCGATTCCCACAGACGGCGCCAATTGACGAGGTTTAATCTCGTCAATGCCCATTGTTATGGACTTGGGTTTTGGAGAAGATGGGGATGCTGGAGATCGTGGAACGGTTAACAGACAAGCAACCAGGGGACACGATATTTACCCAGGTTCAGGCCCCCGGAGGGAAAACCCTACTCCTGCTTGTCTGCTCTTGATTACAGCGGAACCGAAGGTTACAGGGTGCGCAGATTCAATCTGGCGTGAGGTGTGTATGCGAGAGTATGAGTCGAGAGATCTAGGACGTGCCCTCCTGGCCTTTATATAGACTTAGGCAGGTCCCGGGCATAGTCCTAGTCAATTACAAGTTCCAGGGTTTTACCCCTTTGAATTTCCTATCTATGCTAGTCTTGCCCTCCAAGGATCCGAAGGCGTCATGGGCCTTGGTCACCCGAAAATCTTCATGGGCCAGCGTATATCTGCTATGGGCCTTCCTTGGGCTGGACCAGGTATGCTGAAGTCACGTACACGTAGGGTATAACCATGTCACTTGATCACTTGATCAAAACGAAGGTTCAAACTCCGAGATGCTTGCTTCAGTCCATAAATGGAACGCTGAAGTTTGCACACCTTATCAGCATCCTTAGGATCGACAAAACCTTCGGGCTGCATCATATACAACTTTTCATCAATGTTGCCATTGAGGAACGCAGTCTTGACATCCATCTGCCATATTTCATATCATGAAACGCAGCTATTTCTAATAAAATCCGAATGGACTTCAACATCGCTACGGGAGAGAAAGTCTCATCGTAGTCAACACCTTGAACTTGTCGAAAACCTTTCGCGACAAGTCGAGCTTTATAGACAGTAACATTACCATCCGCGTCCGTTTTCTTCTTGAAAATCCATTTGCACTCAACGGCCTTAAGGTCGCTAGGAGGGTCCACCAAAGTCCATACTTGGTTTTCGCTCATGGATCCCAATTCGGATTTCATGGCCTCTAGCCATTTCTCAGAGTCTGGGCTCATCATTGCTTCCTCATAGTTCGCAGGTTCACTGTTGTCTACTAACAAGACAGTTAAGACAGGTTTGCCGTACCACTCAGGAGGGGCACGTGACCTTGTCGACCTGCGACATTCAGCAGTAGCATCGTTCGAAGTTTCATGATCCTCATCATTAGCTTCCTCTCTTGTTGGTGCAGACGGCATTGGAACAATTTCAGGTGTTGCGCTACTCTCCAACTCGAGAGAAGGTTCAATAACCTCGTCTAGCTCTACCTTCATCCCACTCACTTCTTTCGAGAAAAACTCCTTCTCAAGAAAGGATCCATTCTTTGCAACAAACACTTTGCCTTCGGATCTGTGATAAAAGGTATACCCAATCGTTTCCTTAGGGTATCCTATGAAGACGCATTTCTCCGCTTTGGGTTCGAGCTTGTCCGGCATCAACTTCTTGACGTAATCTTTGCATCCCCAAACTTTAAGAAACGACAACTTAGGTTTAGCACCAAACCATAGTTCATACGGTGTCGTCTCAACGGATTTAGTTGGTGCCCTATTTAAAGTGAATGCAGCGGTTTCTAATGCGTAACCCCAAAATGATAACGGCAAATCTGTAAGAGACATCATCGATCGCACCATATCTAATAAAGTTTCATTCCGTCGTTCAGACACACCATTGCGCTGTGGTGTTCCGGGTGGCGTGAGTTGCGAAATGATTCCGCTTTCTTTAAGATGCGTGAGAAAATCGTAACTCAAATATTCACCTCCACGATCGGATCGTAGAAATTTAATTTTCCAGTTACGATGGTTTTCCACTTCGTTCTGAAATTCTTTGAACTTTTCAAACGTTTTAGATTTATTTTTCATTAAACAGATATACCCATATCTACTTAAGTCATCAGTAAAAGTGAGAAAGTAGCGATATCCACCGCGCGTCGAAACACTCATACATCGGTATGTATGATTTCCAACAAGTCCGTTGCTCGCTCCATTATTCCGGAGAACGGGGTTTTCATCATCTTGCCCATGAGGCATGGTTCGCACGTGTCAAATGATTCAAAATCAAGAGACTCCAAAAGTCCATCAGAATGGAGTTTCTTCATGCGTCTTACACCAATATGACCTAGACGGCAGCGCCACAAATAAGTTGAATTATCACTATCTACTTTGCATCTCTTAGCCTCAATGTTATGGATGTGTATTTCATTGCTTTCGAGATTCAGAAGAAATAAACCATTCATAGCAGGTGCATGACCATAAAAGATGTTACTCATATAAATAGAACAACCATTATTCTCCGATTTAAATGAATAACCGTCTTGTAATAAACACGATCCAAATATGATGTTCATGTTCAACGCAGGCACATAATAACATTTATTAAGGTTTAAAACTAATCCCGAAGGTAAAACTAAGGAGAGCGTGCCGACGGCCATCACATCAACTCTTGATCTGTTGCCAACGCGCATCGTCACCTCATCCCTTGCTAGCCGCCGTCTATTCCGTAGCTCCTATTTTGAGTTACAAATATTAGCAACTGAACCATTATCAAATACCCAGGCACTATAACGAGCGCTAGTAAGGTAAACATCAATAACATGTATATCAAATATACCTTTAATGGTGCCAGCCTTCTTGTCCGCTAAGTACTTCGGACAGTTGCGCTTCCAGTGACCCTTGTCCTTGCAATAGAAGCACTCAGTGTCCGGCTTAGGTCCAGACTTGAGCTTCTTCTCAGGAGGGGCAACACGCTTGTCGCTGCCTTTCTTGAATGGCTTCTTTGCACCCTTACCTTTCTTAAAGCTGGGGGGCTTGTTGACCATCAACACATGATTATATTTCTTGATGTCCACCTCCGTAGCTTTCAACTTAGCGAAGAGCTCAGTGATCGTATCAGTGGAACCAATCTGATTATGAGTAACTACAAAACATTTGTAGCTAGGAGGGAGTGATTGCAGAACTCTATCAATCTTGAGCTATTCTGGAATCTTGCAGTCCAGTTGCTCAAGACGTTGAGTGTAGCCCGACATCTTAATGGCGTGCTCACTAATGGAACTCCCTTCCTCCATTTTGCAGTTAAAGAATTTCTCAGAGATCTCATATCTCTCAGAACGGGCCTGAGTCTGAAACATGGTTTTCAGTTCCTCAAGAATCTCAAAGGGCCCGACGAACTCCTCAAAACGATTTTGAAGGTCCGATTCCATAGCAAACAACATGGTGCTCTTAATCACACCATAATCATCCTTGCGCGACTGATAAATAACTTTTTCATCAGCCGACGCATCTATAGCAGGGGCGTCACCGAGCTCTTTCTCAAGAAGATAGTCCTTTTGTCCGCCAGTGAGAATGATTCTCAGATTGCGGAACCAGTTGGTGAAGTTAGACCCATTGTTCTTAAGCTTTTCTTTCTCAGCAAAAACGTTGAAGTTGAAGTTGGACTTAGCCATTTGATCTACAAAAATTTCAAGTACAATTTAGACTATGTTCATGATAATTAGTTCAACTTAATCAAATTACTAGATGAACTCCCACTAAATTCAACATCCCTCAAGTTGTTTAGTGAACACGATCCAAATTCACCACACCTAATCCGATCTTCACGATAAGAGATGTGGTTTCAATGGTGGACAACAAAGTGTCGATCATATAATTCATATGACTCATGCTTAACCTTTCGGTTCGTGTGTTCCGAGGCCATGTCTGTACATGCTAGGATCGTCAAGTCAAACCCAAGTATTTCCGCGTGTGCAAAACTGGCTTGCACCCGTTGTATGTGAACGTAGAGTTTATAGCACCCGATCATCACGAGGTGCTTGAACACGACGAACTTTCGCAACGGTGCATACATGGGGAGAAAACAATTTTATCTTGATCTTTAAGTGAGGAATCATCTTATAATGCTACCGTCGCGATCTAAGCATAATAAGATCCATAAAAGGATAAACATCACATGCATATAATTTTATGTGACATGGTATAGCCAATCTCCGCGCAATGATCTCCATCTTGTGCGCGCCAACATGATCTCCATCATTCCACCATGATTGCCTCCACCACGAACATCAACTACAACTATTGCTAAAGTAAAGCTATTACATGGCGTATAAGAAGTTGACACATAGGTCATACACAATTATAAAGACAACCATATGGCTCCTGCCGGTTGTGTACTCATCGACATGCAAGTCCTGAAATATTACAAAGCATGATCATTGCATACAACATACACATCTTATCTTGGGCCATACCATATCACAAAACACTCCCTGCAAAAACAAGTTAGACGCCTCTACATTGTTGTTGCATGTTTTACGTGGCTTATGGGAGTAACAAGCTAAGAACGATTCTTACCTACGGAAAGCCACAACGGTGATATTATGGTTGCCAACATCCGGTGTAAATCCCATGACAACTATAGTGAGAGAAACTGGCATCCACCAGCCGCATGTATGGAACAAGCCACACGTTAAGTGCGGAGCCGGTCTCGCGAACGAGGTCGTGTAAAGTTGTCCTGGACCGCTTCGATCTCACTATCCCGCGTCATAAGAAGTACACAACAAGAGTCTTGCAACAGAAAACATCAACGCCCACAACAAGCATGTTGCGTTCTACTCGTGAAACACATCTACGTATAGATCTAGCTCTAATACCACTGAAGGGTTTCGCAGCATAGTAAATCAAAAAAATTCTACGGATGCGAACGGGAAAGCCAAGATCTAATCTAGGAGATGCAATCAATGAGAGGGATAGATGAGATCTTCATACCCTTGAAGAAATCGCACGGCGGAACGTTCAACAGAACGTGGTTGATGTAGTCGTACTAGCCTTCTCCTCCTCGCGATCCGATCCGATCCAACGCCGCAAGTGGCGACGCCTCCGAGAGATGCACACGTACTGCACCACGACGTCTCCTCCTTCCTCGGTCCAACAAGTGGGGTGGAGAGATAGATTGGATCTACAACACGACGGCGTGGTGCTATGGTGGAGAGTTTCTGCGGCAGGGCTTCGCCTACACGCAGTCGGGAGAGAGAGATATCTGGAGGGCAGCAGGTAGGCGACTAGGGTTCAAGGAGGGGTGGGAGGAGGTTGCGCCCCTGCCCTCTTTATATAGAGGGCTGTCCGGCCCCCTTTCCCCTCCTCCAAGCCCTAGGGCCGGCGGCCACAAGGGTGGAGTGGGGGGCAAGTCTTCCCCCCCCCTTCTAGAAGGTCCCCTAGGGTTTCCCCTAGGGTTTTGGCCGGCTGGGCATATGGGGCCTTGTGCCCCTGGCCCAATGCGGCCAGGGCACTCCCTCGTAGTCCCACGCCCCTTCCGACAAGTGGGGCCACGTTGGTCCCACTCCGGAAGCTTCTAGAACCTTCCGGTACAATACCAAACAATTCCGAAATCCAAAAAACTACTTTCCTTTATATGAATCTTATTCTCCGGATCATTCAGGAACCTCTCGTGATGTCCTGGATCTCATCCGAGACTCCGAACAAAAACTCATAAATCAATTATCCATTCTATCCTAGCGTCAAGGCATGTTAAGTGTGTTACCCTACGGGTTCGATAATATGCAGACATGATCTTCTATCAATAATCAACAACGGGATCTGGAAACCCATATTGACTCCCACATATTCATCGATGATCATATCGGATGAACCACGATGCCAGGATTTAGTTAATCCCATATTTATATTCCCTTCGTCACGCGATATTTTACTTGCCCGAGATTCGATCGTTGGTATCGGCATACCTAGTTCAATCTCGTTCACAGCAAGTACTTTACTCGTTCTGTAATCCGATATCACTTTGTGATTAACTCCTTAACCACGTGCTTGCAAGCGGTGTTGATATCTATTACCGAGTGGTCCCGAAGTATATCTCTCCGACTTGGAAGAGACAAATCCCATCTCGATACATACAACCCAACAAGTACTTTCCGATCACCTGAGAGACACCTTTATGATCACCCTCTCATAGGATGACGTTTGATGACCTCAAAGCTTTCTTCCGATACCAGGGAGTTGCATTATCTCATGGTCTAAGGAATACAATATTTGACATAAGAAAAAGCTTCGCAAAGATGAACACGATGACACGATCTAATTGCTCTGCTTGATTTGGGTCTGTCCATCATATCATTCTCCCAATGACATGATCTCATTATTAATCGATAACTCATGTCTATGGTTAGGAAACCTTAACCATCATTAATCAATGAGCTAGTCCATAGAGGCGTACTAGGGACACGGTGTTGTTCATAAACCACACAAGTATCAAAGTTTCCTCTTAATACAATTCTAGCATGGAATATAAACTTTATCATGAACAAGAATTATAACAATAACATCTTTATTATTGCCTCTAGGGCATAATTCCAAGAAGTGGTGCATCCATGATCGCACACATGTCCGGGTACCCCGACAACCTTCGCGCCCTCGTTCCAGTGAAGCAGCGGAAGCAAAAATTCCTTCCAGAAAAAGCCACCGGGAACATGTATCTCGCTGATCCGAGACCATGGGGAAATTCTAAAGGGGGAGAGAGAGATCCTTCACGAGGAGGTGTGCTTTGAGAGGAGGAGAGGGAGGCCTTTTATAGGGAGAGGGGGAGAACCCAAGGGGCATGGCGCCCAGCCCATGGTGGCTGCCCCCACGTCCTCCACATTCATGTGGGTGGAGCTCCCGCTCAAAATAAAAAGCCTCCACTCACATAAACATGCCTCCACTAAAAAATCCATTCACGTGCATTAAATTTTTATCAAATTTAATGCAAGCTCTCATTTAAATAAAACTCTTTTATTTATTTATTCAGAATCTTTTTAATTACTCTAATTAACAAACATTCACATAAAACCCCTTATAATATTTCAATTTCACATGCAGAACCAGTTTCAGCAATTTCAACCGAAATAGTTCCGGTGTCTGGTGAAATAAATTCCTGCACTTTCCTTTTTCTTTCTCTGGCATATTATTTGCTCTAAATGGTGTCGGTATCCCTTAAGTGTGTCACCCTATGGTTCGCGAATAATGTAGACATGATCGAGACCCTCTCCGATCAATAATCAGCAGCGGGACATGGAGATCCGTACTGACTCCCACATATTTAACGATGACTTCTGCGATCGTGTGAACCTTATACGAATGTAACTCAATCCCTTTGTCTCACGATATATTACATGTCCGAGATTCGATCATCGGTATCTCCATACCTAGTTTGATCTCGTTACCGACATGTACTCTTTTCTCGTTCCTGTGATATAACATTCTAGTGATCAAATCACTTGCTTGCAAGCTAACTAATGTGATATCACCGAGAGGGCCCAGAGTATATCTATCTGTCATCGGGATGGACAAATTCCACTCTTGATCCATGAGCCTCAACATAACACCTTCGTAGCACTCAACCCATATTTATAGTCACCCTATTACGGTGTGACGTTTGATGTTATCAAGATACTATTCCGGTGTTAGTGATTGACATGATCTTATGGTCCAAGGACTAAGATTACTTTGTATGATGTTATAGAAATATAAACACAATGACCTTGATCGTAATGCTATACTTCAGATGAATGTTCATCACATCATTCCAACAATGTTATGACCTCGTTATTAACAACATCCAATGTTCATGATCAGGAAACCTTGATCATCTTGTTAATCAACGAGCTAGTTTATAAGAGAGGCATAACTAGGAACTTTCTTTTTGTTTATTAAACACACATGTATTAACGTTTCCGTATTAATACAATTATAGCATGCAAAATAAACATTTATGATAAATAAGGAATACGATAATAACCACTTTATTATTGCCTCTCGGGCATATTCCCTTCAGTCTCCCACTTGCACTAGAGACAATAATCTAGTTTGAAAACTTTGCGTATTGAACACCTATGGCTTTCTGGTGTTCCATATACGTGATTGCAAGTGGTTAACAAAATTTATGGATCTGACGCTTTTAGGTCCGTTTGTATTTGCATGTCTTTGTGTCTTCCGCATCACTCATTCTCCAATGAGATGGCATTGTATAAATTTGGTCTTTTGGTGAGACCTTTAGTTCCTTGGGGTTAAATCATGTTGATACTATTGTCGTAAAATATATCTTTAGTGTTAGCCCGTTGCGAACCACACCTTAGTTTAATAACAAACTACTTAACACAAATGCCCTCCTTTGTTGCTACTGCATTCATATACTTAGCCTTTTGTTGTAGTATCTGTCACGATGTCTTAACTTTGGAATTCATCCGAATCCATCATGGAAACTTTCTTTCCATTTCATTGTGCCACCCAGAGTTTAAATTGAGATAAATTTAATTTGGATCTTATGACAAAACTAGTATCAATGTAACGCTTTACAATGAACTATTTGTAATTGTTTGTCACCTCTACACTAATATATTCTTAGTTCTTCCAAAAGATCATAAGAATTTCCTTACTATCGTCCAATGATCATTTTATGATTCATTCTGGTATATGCTCATAACACTTAGAGCATAGGACATATCTGGATGTGTACATATCATGGTATGATTGATCAAAACATTCTTGTGATTTCACTCATCAAGTGTCAAAGAACTTGAATCTTGTTTCACTTATCAAGTGTTAATACACTTGAGTCTTGATTCAATTCTTTTCCATGCGACAAGAATCTTTTCTCGTATTTCTATATTGAACTCCTTCAATATCTCATATATGTACATTTGGCACAACTATATTAGCGTCATAGTCTATCAATGTATACATTCATGCTAAATATTCGAGTTTTGCCTAAATCTTTCATCAAAATGAAATTCTTAACTTTTGTTAATAAAAGGTACATCATTTATAATCAATAAGATGTCCTCCACATAATGTATTAGAAATATGTCTCACTGCTCCCACTTAATTTCTTCCAAATGCAAGCATCTTCATCATCTCCTGATGAAAACTCATTTAACAGTTTCATCACGGTGAAGATTCCAACTCTGCGATGCTTACTTCAACCATTGAAGTTTCCATGCCCCTTTTAGCTGTTGGAATTATTCCCTAGAGGCAATAATAAAGATGTTATTATTATAATTCTTGTTCATGATAATGTTTATATTCCATGCTAGAATTGTATTAAGCAGAAACTTTGATACTTGTGTGGTTTATGAACAACATTGTGTCCCTAGTACGCCTCTATGGACTAGGTCATTGATTAATGATGGTTAAGGTTTCCTAACCATAGACATGAGTTGTCGATTAATAATGAGATCATGTCATTAGGAGAATGATGTGATGGACAGACCCAAATTAAGTAGAGCAATTAGATCGTGTCATCGTGTTCATCTTTGCAAAGCTTTTTCTTATGTCAATTATTGTATTCCTTAGACCATGAGATAATAAAACTCCCTGGTATCAGAAGAAAGCTTTGAGGTCATCAAACGTCATCCTATGTGAGGGTGATCATAAAGGTGTCTCTCAGATGATCGGAAAGTACTTGTTGGGTTGTATGTATCGAGATGGAATTTGTCCCTCCCGAGTCGGAGAGATATACTTCGGGCCCACTCGGTATCAACACCGCTTGCAAGGACGTGGTTAAGGAGTTAATCACAAAGTGATATCGGGTTACGGAACAAGTAAAGTACTTGTTGTGAACGAGATTGAACTAGGTATGTCGATACCAACGATCGAATCTCGGGCAAGTAAAATATCGCGTGACGAAGGGAATACATATATGGGATTAATTGAATCCTGGCATCGTGGTTCATCCGATATGATCATTGATGAATATGTGGGAGTCAATATGGGTCTCCAGATCCCATTGTTGATTATTGATAGAAGATCATGTCTGCATATTCTCGAACACGTAGGGTCACACACTTAATGTGCCTCGACGCTAGGATAGAATGGATAATTGTTTTATGAGTTTTTGTTCAGAGTCTCGGATGAGATCCAGGACATCACGAGAGGTTCTGGAATGGTCTGGAGAATAAGATTCATATAAAGAAAGCAGTTTTTGGATTTCGGAATCGTTTCGGAGTTTATCGGTATTGTACCGGAAGGTTCTAGAAGGTTCCGGAGTGGGACCAACATGGGGCCACTTGTCAGGGGCCTGCGTGGGCCTAAGGGGAAGTGCCTTGGCCGCATTGGGCCAGGGGCACAAGGCCCCAAAGGCCCAGCCGGCCAGCCTAGGGGAAACCCTAGGGGAGATCTTCTAGAAGGAGGAGGGAAACTTGCCCCCCACTCCAACCCTTGGGGACGCCGCCCTAGGGCTTCGAGGAGGGGCCAAGGGGGACGGCCAGACCCCTATATAAGGATGGAAGTGGCGCATCCCTCCTCCCCGACTCCTTCAACCCTAGCCGCCGTCCTGCTGCCCCTCCACCTCTCTCTCTCCCGACTGCGCGTAGGCAAAGCCCTGCCGCAGAAACTCTCCACCATAGCACCACGCCGTCGTGTTGTAGATCCAATCCATCTCTCCACCCCACTTGCTAGACCAAGGAAGGAGGAGACATCGCGGCACCACACGTGTGCATCTCTCAGAGGCGCCGCCACTTGCGGCGTTGGATCGGATCGGATCGCGAGGAGGAGAAGGCTAGTTCGACTACATCACCCACGTTCTGTTGAACGTTTCTGCTGTGCGATTTCTTCAAGGGTATGAAGATCTCATTGTCACATCCCAAGATTTTCCAAATCTTGTAATGTGAAAAATAAATGAATAAAATAAAACTTTCTTGATTTTCAGGGTGAGAAGAAACTTTTGAATCCAATTGGGAACTTTCAAAACCTATTTGGATCAAATAAAATCCTAAAGGGATTTAAAAGGATAAATAAACAATAAACTTAAAAATATTTAAAGTACTATTTTGGATCTTTTAATAAAAGATTTGGTTTTCAAAAGAAAAGGTAGATTTATAAATAAGGATTATTTTATAGAGCCAAATTAAAATATTTTGAAATAAAATGTTTTGCTTTGATTAAAAGAGTAAAGGTTTATTTAAACAAAATAATGAAGATTTATTAATATCCAGTTTTATTTAAAATAAAGGCTTTTCCCATTTTAAATAAACACTAAAACTTATTAAAATTATTTTAAATAAGTTTTCCAAGTATTTTATATTCTCAATTAAAACCTACTGAAGTGTTTTTGGTTTATTTTAGATTTCAAAATAAAGATTTAAATAAAACCAATCCTATTTGATTTAATAACTAAGGCCCATTTTATTTAATTATTAATGGACCCTAAAATAAAAATGTTATTTTGTTTTAAACAAGTTTTCCAAGTATCTTTTATTTTCAAATAAAACCTATTGATTTGGTTTTGAAAATATTTAGTTTTCAAATGGAGATTTTATTAAATAAATTGAAACCTATTTGAATTAATAATTAAGGTCTATTTTATTTAATTATGAAATAGATCCTAAAAATAATAAAAAATTATTTTATTTTGGGAATTGGTTTATGTTGTTAAACGGAACCAAATTCAATTGCAAAGTGTGGTGGATGTTTGAATTGTTTGAATGTTTGTTTTGTTGTTTGAAAATCAAAACAGAAAATAGAAATAGAAAAAGAAAAAGCATTTGAAAGAAAAAAAAATAGAGTCAGACTCGACCCAACTAATCCAGCCCAGCTAAGCCCATTCCAGCCCAACCTAGCCCACCTCTCCCTCTCAGCGAGCGAATCGTTTTCACCGCGAAAGAAACCCGCGAGGACACTGAAGAATGGACCCTCCCCCTCACTCCCTTTCTCGCTGCACTAGGCCCTACAGCCACGCTCCCTTCTTCCCCACCCGCGGACTACGCCCTCCCCCTCGCCGGCCGTTGCAGGCGAATTAAGTCCGGCGTAATACGCGTTAACCACGCCATTAATCGGCCCCTTGACCACGCACGTTAAAGCGCCTGCCCCTCCTCTCCACTTCCCCTCTGTCGCCCCATCTCAACACGCCCCCATGCTGTCGAATTTTGCTCAAACACCGCCACTGTCCGACGACGCTCCGGCGAGGATTCCGACGACCCCGCGCTGCCCCTTGTCTCATCGACCACACACACATACTCCCCACCTCCTGGCGCATCTCCCCGTGCCACACATTCTTCCGCGAGTGCCCTGTAACCTCGGCTTCGTCGACACCGAGCGTGCGCCGCCGTCTGCCATTGCTCCGTCGAGCATTCCAGGTGAACTCCGACCGCCCCAGCACCTCCCGATGATGCTCCCTTATTCGCGACCCTTGTGCGCATCTAACCGTGCCTCTCTTTTAGCTTAGAGTGGTTCCAAACAACGCCAGCGACGACGACCCGAGAGCACTGCCGCTTATACCAACTCCGGCGAGCAATCCACCTCGTTCCCGTGCGCCCCTCGACGAGATACTGCCACGTTGAGCACCAGCGAAGTCCGACGATCTCGGTGAGCATATTCCCATCCCCCCTCGCTTCCTGCTTCGCCAGCGCCGCCACCATCTGACTGCACCGCCGCTCGCCATTGACCTTGCGCCGCCAGTTAGTGACAAGCAGAGGATAGCCGTCCGATCACGATCTAGTGTATAGGATAGAAAGAGAGCGAAGGGGTATGAGTGAACCTGCACCGTGCGATATCAGTTAGATCCAACGGCCTGCAGCACGTGATCCGGACGAACCGGTACCGCCCAATAGGAACATGACGCGTGGCCAGTTTCTGTTTAAAACAAAATTTGAATCTGATTTAGGTGCAGATTTGAAACTCTGGTAACTTTTGATCCACACGTCCAAAAATTACAAACTTTATATCATTGGAATCAGTGGAACAAGACCTAGCCAACCATGCCATTTGTTTAGTAAAAAGCCTCTGAAAAAATGTTTGTTTTTGCAGAAACATTTGTATGCTTGTTTAGAATGTAAAAATTATTCAAAATTGAATTTGGGGATAAAATCTTTTACAAATGGTGTAATTCGAACCTACTGGCCCTAGGAAACACTTTGTGGTTTCAAAAATATATTTGGTGAAGGAAAAGAATGATTCTTTGATTTAAAACCATTTCTAGTCAAATAAAAATATAGATCATTTATTAAAAATGGTTTTGAAAGAAAACCTTTGGGAAATGTTTTGTTTTAAACTCTCTGACCCTAAATACCAAGTTTTATGGTTTGAAAACATATTTGGTGAACCCTATAGATTAATGCCTTAGTAAAAATATTTCTACACCACATAAAATGATACCTTGTTTTGAAAATGGTTTATGAAGTGAAATCTTTTGCAAATGACTTTGCCACTTTCCAAAATGACCATTAGGTGCTTTCAAATGTTTATGACCCATTAGGAACCACTTTTCCAAATAAAACAATCCTTGGCATGCTTGCATGCATTATCTTAGTTCTATGATTTTATGTGTTGTTTTGCTTGATTGGTAGATTGAGTTTGTGCCTTGCTTGATTAAATTGTAGTGACTTGAAGAGTGCGATTGTTGCAAGGACAAGGAGTGAACCTATACCCTCTACCAAAAAGGCAAGTGATGCTTCATACTTTTTGTCCCATTACTTTCACTATGCATTAGTGATTTTCTCTAAGTAAAACTTGCATGGAATTTTGCTAAGTATAAACCTTGCTATAGAAAACCTAGTAGATGAAACCTTAGTATAAATCTCCTAAGTTAAGATTCCTATTACTATCAATCTTAGCTTAGCTAATAGAAAACAAGGGAGGAATATACATTCATATTATGGAAAAAATTCTAAGTCTGAGGACTTATGTTTTTCTTAATAAAACAACTAAGTCAATGAATCACCTGGGTGGAATGGGACTTGATTGGTGGTTTTTGGTTGAGTGGTTCACAAGGCCCATGTTTATGGTTTACCTTGTGTATCTCACTTGTGGATGGCCACCCAGGAACAAAAAGATTTGAGATGTCAAATGTTGAGAAGCTTCAAGTGCAGCCACTTGGCATTATGGGCTCTGCCTGGATCATATAGGTTGCAAGAACTTAGCCATATGGACAGTTGGTGGTAGAGTTTGATAGGTTGGAACGCGTCCATTTTGGTCTAAGGGAAGGCTTCTGAAAGATCTTGTCTTGGGAAACCAAGTCTTGTGGGGAAAGTGCACCACCTCTACAGAGTGTAAAATCTAAGTACTTAGCCATGTCCCTGGTAAAGGACAATTTGAGCATCAAGACATGGAAGCAATCAAGAATCTCATCATTCAAATTTCTAAGTTAAAAAACTTGTGGTTTGAACAAGGGTTAAAGGTTCTTCATTTTTTGATTGGGAGAAATGATTTTGTCAAGCAAAAACTTAGTGTTTTCAAATGTTAAGGAAAAATCTATTTTGAGCAATGCAAGCCTCAACTCCACTTAGCCAAATGCATATAGATGATAGACTCCACTATACTACCATAGTATCACTTGCCAATACAATTCAAATGTATTGACCCTTGTGGCTGTAACTTGTTATGTTGCAGGTTTGATTGTTTTTAGTGAAGATTGATTGATTAGGATTACAAAGTCTACAACCAACATGTCTGCCTGTGGCACTTTGAAGATGAAGGACCCCATGCTTATGGACATTCTGCTGCAATGTAATGTAATAGCCAAATGAGCTATGTAAGATGTAATAAAATTATGTTATTCCTGGTTATAAAGTTGTATTATGACCTTTGTTTCTTGATATTACATCTTAACTGTGGATGCTAGCTATTGATCCAGGGACTAGCATTGCAATCACAGGGATCCTTTTCCTTTACAAAGGAGGGATCTTACACTCATCTACCTCTCTCGTTGATTGCATCTCCTAGATTAGATCTTGGCTTTCTTGGTCGCATCTTTAGAATTTTTTTGATTTACTATGCTGCGAAACCCTTCAGTGGCATCAGAGCTAGATCTATGCGTAGATGTGTTTCACGAGTAGAACGCAACATGCTTGTTGCGGGCATTGATGTTTTCTATTGCAAGCCTCTTATTGTGTATTTCTTATGGTGCGGCATAGTGAGATCGAAGCGGTCCAGCCAACGTTACGCGACCTCGTTCGCGAGACCGGCTCCGCACTTGACGTGTGGCTTGTTCCACACATGCGGCTGGTGGATGCCAGTTTCTCTCACTATAGTAGTCATGGGATTTACACCGGATGTTAGCAACCATAATATCACCGTTGTGGCTTTCCGTAGGTAAGAATCGTTCTTAGCTTGTTACTCCCATAAGCCACGTAAAACATGCAACAACAAAGTAGAGGCGTCTAACTTGTTTTTGCAGGGAGTGTTTTGGGATATGGTATGGCCCAAGATATGATGTGTATGTTGTATGCAATGATCATATTTTGTAATATTTCACGACTTGCATGTCGATGAGTTCACAACCAGCAGGAGCCATATGGTTGTCTTTATAATTATGTATGACCTGCGTGTCAATGTCACATCCCAAGATTTTCCAAATCTTGTAATGTGAAAAAAACAAATGAATAAAATAAAACTTTGTTTATTTTCAGGGTGAGAAGAAACTTTTTGAATCCATTTGGAAACTTTCAAAACCTATTTGGATCAATCAGAATCCTAAAGGGATTTAAAAAGTTAAATAAACAATAAACTTAAAAATATTTAAAATTACTATTTTGGATCTTTTAATAAAAGGATTTGGTTTTCAAAAGAAAAGGTGGATTTATAAATAAGGATTATTTTATTAAGCCAAATTAAAGCCTTGGCCAAGCTTTTGAAATAAAAACATTTTGTTTTAATAAAAAAATAGTAAAGGTTTATTTAAATAAAATAATAAGAATTTAATATCC
The DNA here is from genome assembly GCA_916181665.1 of Avena sativa. NCBI lineage: Eukaryota > Viridiplantae > Streptophyta > Magnoliopsida > Poales > Poaceae > Avena > Avena sativa. The sequence goes on along the minus strand of OV702283.1, from coordinate 404,694,691 downwards.
AAAATTTATTTAAGTAAAGGCTTTTCCCATTTTAAATAAACACAAAAACTTATTTATTTATTTAAAATAAGTTTTCCAAGTATTTATATATTCTCAAATAAAAACCTACTGAAGTGTTTTGGTTTTATTTAGATTTCAAAATAAAGTTTTTAATAAAACAAATCCTATTGGATTTAATAACTAAGGTCCATTTTATTTAATTATTAATGGAGCCTAAAATAAAAATGTTATTTTATTTTAAACAAGTTTTCCAAGTATCTTTTATTTTCAAATAAAACCTACTGATTTGGTTTTGAAAATATTTGGATTTCAAATGGAGTTTTTAAATAAATTAAAACCCATTTGATTTATTAACTAGTGTCCATTTTATTTAATTATAAATGGACTCTAAAATAAAAATAATATTTTATTATTGGACTTTGGTTTTATGTTGATAAACAGAACCAAAATTCAATTACAAATGTGGTGAATGTGTTTGAATTGTTTGAATGTTTGAATGTTGTTTGGAATTTCAAATCAGTAAATAGAAATAGAAAAGGTTAAATCATTCAGACAGAAAAAAATAGTGCAAAGGACCCAGCCCAACAAACCAGCCGAATAGCCCAGTCCAGCCCACCTGTTCCCTCGCCCCCGAAACGTTTTCTTTACCGTAGAAGTAACCCGCGAGGACACTGACTGGTGGACCCCACACTCGCGCTCTCTCTCGCAGACAGCCAGGACCCACCCTCTCTTGTTCATCGTCCTCACCGCAGCGACCAGTTCATCCCCGTTTTCTGCTTTGATTTCGCGGCTTGAATTTGTCATAACGCGGCCACCATTACTCGCAGAAACCATGCCCCTTTAAACGCCAACGACTCTCCCCCGTTTCCCCTCTGTCTCCTCCCCCAAGCACGCCCCCAGGCCGCCCCAATTTCTCCCCGAGCAGCTCTGTCTTCGACGACCCTCCTTGTCGATTCCGGCCGAGCCTGACCACTCCTTACCTCCCCGACCAAGCTCACACCTTCTCCACCTCCTGACGCATCTGTCCGTGCCCCTCGTTCGACCGCGGGCATCCCCGAGCATCGACTCCGACAAAGCTCTGAGCGCCGTGGTCTGTCTCGCCTCCGTCGAGCTCCTCCGGTAAGTCCAGACCGCCCCAAACCTTCTCATTCACGCTTGCATCATCTCCTTGATCGTACGCATCTAACCACGCTTCTGGTTTGCCTTCTCGTGACCCGTAGCATCGTCTTCGACCTCGACCAGAGCCAACCGTCGCCAGACCAAACTCCGGCGAGGAATTCCTCCTGCCCTCGTGCGCCCCTTGCCCCGACGACCACACGACGAGCTTCCCCAGCCTCCTGCGATCACGGTGAGCACCCTCCCCTCTATTCTAGCTTCCTGTATCACCGGCACCGCCACCAACTGACCGTCGCCGCCGCTAGCCACCGTCGGCGCCGCTCACATGTGGTCAATGCGATAATAGACGTAGGATCTTTATCTGACGCTCACGATAGAATCACTTAACCGCGAAAGGGTACGCTCTCTGGACCACACGATCTAATTAGATCCAACGCACCGCAGAGCCGATCCGGCCGAACCGGTATCGACCAGTGAAATAGCGACGCGTGGCCAGATTGGTTTAAAACATAAATTTGAAATCAGATTAGATTGTGATTTTCAAACCTTTGTAACTTTTGATCCACACGTCCAAAAATTGCAAATTTGGTATCATTGGAATCAGTGGAACAAGCCCTAGCCAACCATGCCATTGGTTTAGTAAATAGTATCTGTTAGCTTGTTGGTTTTTGCAGAAACTTTTGATTGCTTGTTAAGGTTGTAAAAATTGTTTAAAAATGAATTTGGGGATAAAATCTTTGGCAAATGGTGTGATTTGAACCAACTGACCATAGGAAACACTTTGTGGTTTCAAAAATGTATTTGGTGAAACAAAAGAATGATTCTTTGATTTAAAACCATTTCTAGTCAAATAGAAATGTGGTTTATTTATTGAAAATGGTTTTGGAAGAAAAACTTTTGGGAAATGTTTTGTTTTAAACTCTCTGACCCCAAACACCAAGTTTTAAGGTTTGAAAACATATTGGGTAAACCCTATAGATTAATGCCTTAGCAAAAATATTTCTACACCACATAAAATGATACTTTGTTTTGAAAATGGCTTATGAAGAGAAACCTTTTTGCAAATGACTTTGCCAATTTACAAAATGACCATTAGGTGTTTTCCAATGTTTATGACCCATTAGGAACCACTTTTCAAACAAAACAAAGCTTGGCATGCTTGCATGCATTACTTTGACTTTGTCATTTTATGTGTTGTTTTGCTTGATTGGTAGATTGAGTTTGTACCTTGCTTGGTTGAATTGTAGTGACTTGAAGAGTGTGATTTTTGCAAGGACAAGGAATGAACCTATACCCTCTACCAAAAAGGCAAGTGATGCTTCATACTTTTTGTCCCATTACTTTCACTATGCATTAGTGATTTTCTCTAAGTAAAACTTGCATGGATTTTGCTAAGTATAAACCTTGCTACAGGAAAACCTAGTAGATGAAACCTTAGTGGAAATCTTCCTAAGTTAAGATTCCTATTACTATCAAGCTTAGCATAGCTAATAGAAAACATGGGTGGAATATATATTCACAATATGGAAAAATATTCTAAGTCTGAGGACTTGTGTTTTGTTTAATAAAACAACTAAGTTAATGAATCACCTGGGTGGAATGGGACTTGCTTGGTGGATTTTGGTTGAGTGGTTCACAAGGCCCATGTCTATGGTTTACCTTGTGTATCTCACTTGTGGATGGCCACCCAGGAATAAAGAGATTTGAGATGTCAAATGTTGAGAAGCTTCAAGTGCAGCCACTTGGCATTATGGGCTCTGCCTAGATCATATAGGTTGCAAGAACTTAGCCATATGGACAGTTGGTGGTAGTGTTTGATAGGTTGGAGCGCGTCCATTTTGGTCTAAGGGAAGGCTTCTGAAAGATCTTGTCTTGGGAAACCAAGTCTTGTGGGGAAAGTGCACCACCTCTACAGAGTGTAAAATCTAAGTACTTAGCCATGTCCCTGGTAAAGGACAATTTGAGCATCAATACATGGAAGCAATCAAGAATCTCATCATTCAAATTTCTAAGTTAAAACTTGTGGTTTGAACAAGGTTAAAGGATCCTTGTTTGAAAAAAATGATTTTGTCCAACAAAAACTTAGTGTTTCAAATGTTAAGGAAAAATCTATTTTGAGCAATGCAAGCCTCCACTCCACTTAGCCAAATGCATATAGATGATAGACTCGACTATACTACCATAGTATCACTTGCCAATACAAATCAAATGTATTGACCCTTGTGGATGTAACTTGTTATGTTGCAGGTTTGATTGTTTTTAGTGAGGATTGATTGATTAGGATTACAAAGTATACAACCAACATGTCTGCCTGTGGCACTTTTAAGATGAAGGACTCCATGCTTATAGATATTCTGCTGCAATGTAATGTAATAGCCAAATGAGCTATGTAAGATGTAATAAAATTATGTTATTCCTGGTTATAAAGTTATATTATGACCTTTGTTTCTTGATATTACATCTTAACTGTGGATGCTAGCTATTGATCCAGGGACTAGCATTGTAAACACAGGGGACTCCACCTTATATTGTTTAAAGGTTGGGACACTCCCTCTACAGATGGTATCAGAGCATTGTGTTGCCTGTAGGATTTGTAAACCTAGGATTGGACAGAAACCCTTAGAAAAATAGGAGTTGTATTTGTTCCAAAACTTATTTACAAACAATCTTGTAAACTCTTTCCTCAACCATTTTGGTTTCAACTCTACATCTCATCTATTTCAAACTTGATGGAAAAACCTACCCCATGACCAAAGACTACACCATGTGCAAAGGACTTCTTCAACTTCTTCAACTCTAATGACTTCAACTTCTTCAACTCTAATGACTTCAACTTCTTCAACTCTAATGACTTCAACATCTTCAGCATATTCACCAAGTACTTCCAACTTGGATGACACTAAGGACTACAAGTGAAACAAGGAAATCTTGCTCAAGATTTAGAGACTGAGGGAATGCAAAAGTTAGAAGGAGACCACAACACTAGAAGTTATAGAAACCAAGAAATTTTCTCAAGGAAACCATGATCTCATACAAGAAGAATCATGAGGAATGGAAAGATCACAAGTGAACCATATAGATGGACCCCCATATTTTAGTTAAGTCAAACCCACCAACTTGTGTGGTGTAACAAAAATATTTTGTTGCCTAAGTATGTGCTTGAACTTTGTTGTTTGAGTGGAATGTTTGTTTGTGAATGCTTGCACATTGCTTGTGTGAATTGTGATGTGTGTGATTAGAACCCTTACTTAGAAATCTTTTGCCTATTATAATCCCTACCCAACCCAAACAGATGACTACTCCAAGAAACGCCAACATCAAGGTTGATGACACCAACAACAGCCAAGAGGACAACATGAGAGAACTTATAGCAACCCAAAACCAGTTGAGCCAAGAGACAACTCAGCTTTTAGCCAACAACAATGGACTAGACCCAGCCATACAAAGGATTTTGAAACTTCAATCCCAATTGTTGCAAGGATTGGTTACTCAAGTGATCAACATGGGAGAAAACTTTTCCCAAAGAGCTAATAACAACAAGGATGACAAAGATGCTATTCTAGAAGGAACCCAAGCATACAATACTTGTGGAGACAAGGATCATGCATCCAAGGAACATGAAGATCAATGCCCCAAGAAGAGAGAAAGATCTCCCACCTATGAAGAACATGAACTAGAAGAACTCCTAGCTTTGGAGAGACCCAAAAAGAAGAAAAAGAAGAAATGCCCCAACCCTAACAAGGAGGATATTACTCAAGTGCAATGTTACAATTGCAAAGATATGGGACATTATGCCAATGAATTCCCAGAAAAGAAGAAGTATCAAAGAAACAAATAAGAGGCAATGATACCAAAGGAAAAGAAAGATATCAGCCAAGTGATGTGTTTCAAATGCAAGGAACTAGGCCACTATGTAAGCAACTGTCCAGAAAAGATGAAGAACAAGTTGAACAAGCCTATGGAGCAACTCAACCTTGGCCCATGAGTCAAGTATGAAAACAAAGGACACTATGCAAATGTTTGCTTAGAGAAGTTTTCCCCAGGATTCCAAGAAGGACAATATGTAATTTTTTGTTTGAAAATTTTTAAGGGTGGTAGTACCCTAGTTGTTTTGAACCTGCTTGTAACCCTAGCCTCCCCAAATCTCGGGACGAGATTTATTTTAAGGGTGGTAGCCTGTCACATCCCAAGATTTTCCAAATCTTGTAATGTGAAAAAAACAAATGAATAAAATAAAAAAACTTTGTTGATTTTCAGGGTGAGAAGAAACTTTTTGAATCCATTTGGAAACTTTCAAAACCTATTTGGATCAATCAGAATCCTAAAGGGATTTAAAAAGTTAAATAAACAATAAACTTAAAAATATTGAAAATTACTATTTTGGATCTTTTAATAAAAGGATTTGGTTTTCAAAAGAAAAGGTGGATTTATAAATAAGGATTATTTTATTAAGCCAAATTAAAGCCTTGGCCAAGCTTTTGAAATAAAAACATTTTGTTTTAATAAAAAAATAGTAAAGGTTTATTTAAATAAAATAATAAGGATTTAATATCCAAAATTTATTTAAGTAAAGGCTTTTCCCATTTTAAATAAACACAAAAACTTATTTATTTATTTAAAATAAGTTTTCCAAGTATTTATATATTCTCAAATAAAAACCTACTGAAGTGTTTTGGTTTTATTTAGATTTCAAAATAAAGTTTTTAATAAAACAAATCCTATTGGATTTAATAACTAAGGTCCATTTTATTTAATTATTAATGGAGCCTAAAATAAAAATGTTATTTTATTTTAAACAAGTTTTCCAAGTATCTTTTATTTTCAAATAAAACCTACTGATTTGGTTTTGAAAATATTTGGATTTCAAATGGAGTTTTTAAATAAATTAAAACCCATTTGATTTATTAACTAGTGTCCATTTTATTTAATTATAAATGGACTCTAAAATAAAAATAATATTTTATTATTGGACTTTGGTTTTATGTTGATAAACAGAACCAAAATTCAATTACAAATGTGGTGAATGTGTTTGAATTGTTTGAATGTTTGAATGTTGTTTGGAATTTCAAATCAGTAAATAGAAATAGAAAAGGTTAAATCATTCAGACAGAAAAAAATAGTGCAAAGGACCCAGCCCAACAAACCAGCCGAACAGCCCAGTCCAGCCCACCTGTTCCCTCGCCCCCGAAACGTTTTCTTTACCGTAGAAGCAACCCGCGAGGACACTGACTGGTGGACCCCACACTCGCGATCTCTCTCTCGCAGACAGCCAGGACCCACCCTCTCCTGTTCATCGTCCTCACCGCAGCGACCAGTTCATCCCCGTTTTCTGCTTTGATTTCGCGGCTTGAATTCGTCATAACGCGGCCACCATTACTCGCAGAAACCATGCCCCTTTAAACGCCAACGACTCTCCCCCGTTTCCCCTCTGTCTCCTCCCCCAAGCACGCCCCCAGGCCGCCCCAATTTCTCCCCGAGCAGCTCTGTCTCCGACGACCCTCCTTGTCGATTCCGGCCGAGCCTGACCACTCCTTACCTCCCCGACCAAGCTCACACCTTCTCCACCTCCTGACGCATCTGTCCGTGCCCCTCGTTCGACCGCGGGCGTCCCCGAGCGTCGACTCCGACAAAGCTCTGAGCGCCGCCGTCTGTCTCGCCTCCGTCGAGCTCCTCCGGTAAGTCCAGACCGCACCAAACCTTCTCATTCACGCTCGCATCATCTCCTTGATCGTACGCATCTAACCACGCTTCTGGTTTGCCTTCTCGTGACCCGTAGCATCGTCTTCGACCTCGACCAGAGCCAACCGTCGCTAGACCAAACTCCGGCGAGGAATTCCTCCTGCCCTTGTGCGCCCCTTGCACCGACGACCACACAACGAGCTTCCCCAGCCTCCTGCGATCACGGTGAGCACCCTCCCCTCTCTTCTAGCTTCCTGTATCACCGGCACCGCCACCACCTGACCTTCGCCGCCGCTAGCCACCGTCGGCGCTGCTCACATTTGGTCAATGCGATAATAGCCGTAGGATCTTTATCTGACACTCACGATAGAATCACTTAACCGCGAAAGGGTACGCTCTCTGGACCACACGATCTAATTAGATCCAACGCACCGCAGAGCCGATCCGGCCGAACCGGTATCGACCAGTGAAATAGCGACGCGTGGCCAGATTGGTTTAAAACAGAAATTTGAAATCAGATTAGATTGTGATTTTCAAACCTTTGTAACTTTTGATCCACACGTCCAAAAATTGCAAATTTGGTATCATTGGAATCAGTGGAACAAGCCCTAGCCAACCATGCCATTGGTTTAGTAAATAGTATCTGTTAGCTTGTTGGTTTTTGCAGAAACTTTTGATTGCTTGTTAAGGTAGTAAAAATTGTTTAAAAATGAATTTGGGGATAAAATCTTTGGCAAATGGTGTGATTTGAACCAACTGACCATAGGAAACACTTTGTGGTTTCAAAAATGTATTTGGTGAAACAAAAGAATGATTCTTTGATTTAAAACCATTTCTAGTCAAATAGAAATGTGGTTTATTTATTGAAAATGGTTTTGGAAGAAAAACTTTTGGGAAATGTTTTGTTTTAAACTCTCTGACCCCAAACACCAAGTTTTAAGGTTTGAAAACATATTGGGTAAACCCTATAGATTAATGCCTTAGCAAAAATATTTCTACACCACATAAAATGATACTTTGTTTTGAAAATGGCTTATGAAGAGAAACCTTTTTGCAAATGACTTTGCCACTTTACAAAATGACCATTAGGTGTTTTCCAATGTTTATGACCCATTAGGAACCACTTTTCAAACAAAACAAAGCTTGGCATGCTTGCATGCATTACTTTGACTTTGTCATTTTATGTGTTGTTTTGCTTGATTGGTAGATTGAGTTTGTACCTTGCTTGGTTGAATTGTAGTGACTTGAAGAGTGTGATTGTTTCAAGGACAAGGAATGAACCTATACCCTCTACCAAAAAGGCAAGTGATGCTTCATACTTTTTTGTCCCATTACTTTCACTATGCATTAGTGATTTTCTCTAAGTAAAACTTGCATGGATTTTGCTAAGTATAAACCTTGCTACAGGAAAACCTAGTAGATGAAACCTTAGTGGAAATCTTCCTAAGTTAAGATTCCTATTACTATCAAGCTTAGCCTAGCTAATAGAAAACATGGGTGGAATATATATTCACACTATGGAAAAATATTCTAAGTCTGAGGACTTGTGTTTTGTTTAATAAAACAACTAAGTTAATGAATCACCTGGGTGGAATGGGACTTGCTTGGTGGATTTTGGTTGAGTGGTTCACAAGGACCATGTATATGGTTTACCTTGTGTATCTCACTTGTGGATGGCCACCCAGGAATAAAGATATTTGAGATGTCAAATGTTGAGAAGCTTCAAGTGCAGCCACTTGGCATTATGGGCTCTGCCTAGATCATATAGGTTGCAAGAACTTAGCCATATGGACAGTTGGTGGTAGTGTTTGATAGGTTGGAGCACGTCCATTTTGGTCTAAGGGAAGGCTTCTGAAAGATCTTGTCTTGGGAAACCCAGTCTTGTGGGGAAAGTGCACCACCTCTACAGAGTGTAAAATCTAAGTACTTAGCCATGTCCCTGGTAAAGGACAATTTGAGCATCAAGACATGGAAGCAATCAAGAATCTCATCATTCAAATTTCTAAGTTAAAACTTGTGGTTTGAACAAGGTTAAAGGATCTTTGTTTGAAAAAAATGATTTTGTCCAGCAAAAACTTAGTGTTTCAAATGTTAAGGAAAAATCTATTTTGAGCAATGCAAGCCTCAACTCCACTTAGCCAAATGCATATAGATGATAGACTCCACTATACTACCATAGTATCACTTGCCAATACAAATCAAATGTATTGACCCTTGTGGCTGTAACTTGTTATGTTGCAGGTTTGATTGTTTTTAGTGAGGATTGATTGATTAGGATTACAAAGTCTACAACCAACATGTCTGCATGTGGCACTTTGAAGATGAAGGATTCCATGCTTATAGATATTCTGCTGCAATGTAATGTAATATCCAAATGAGCTATGTAAGATGTAATAAAATTATGTTATTCCTGGTTATAAAGTTATATTATGACCTTTGTTTCTTGATATTACATCTTAACTGTGGATGCTAGCTATTGATCCAAGGACTAGCATTGTAAACACAGGGGACTCCACCTTATATTGTTTAAAGGTTGGGACACTCCCTCTACAGTCAACTTCTTATACACCATGTAATAGCTTTACTTTATCGCTAAGTAGTTAGCAATAGTTGTAGTTGCTATTCGTGGTGGAGGCAATCATGATGGAGTGATGGAGATCATGCTGGTGCGCTCAAGATGGAGATCATTGCGCGGAGTTTGGGTATACCATGTCACATAAAATTATATGCATGCGATGTTTATCCTTTTATGTATCTTATTATGCTTAGATCGCGACGGTAGCATTATAAGATGATTCCTCACCTAAAGATCAATATAAAATTGTGTTCTCCCCATGTATGCACCGTTGCGAAAGTTCGTCGTGTTCAAGCACCTCGTGATGATCGGGTGCTATAAACTCTACGTTCACATACAACGGGTGCAAGCCAGTTTTGCACACGCGGAAATACTTGGGTTTGACTTGACGAGCCTAGCATGTACAGACATGGCCTCGGAACACACGAACCGAAAGGTTAAACATGAGTCATATGAATGATATGATCGACACTTTGTTGTCCACCATTGAAACCACATCTCTTCTCGTGAAGATCGGATTAGGTGTGGTGAATTTGGATCGTGTTCACTAAACAACTTGAGGGATGTTAAATTTAGTGGGAGTTCATCTAGTAATTTGATTAAGTTGAACTAGTTATCATGAACATAGTCTAAATGGTATTTGCAAATTTTGTAGATGAAATGGCTAAGTCCAACTTCAACTTCAACGTTTTTGCTGAGAAAGAAAAGCTTAAGAACAATGGGTCTAACTTCACCAACTGGTTCCGCAATCTGAGAATCATTCTCGCTGGCGGACAAAAGGACTATGTCCTTGAGAAAGTGCTAGGTGACGCCCCTGCTATTGATGCGCCGGCTGATGAAAAAGCTGTTTATCAGTCGCGCAAAGATGATTATGGAGTGATTAAGAGTACCATGTTGTTTGCTATGGAAGCGGACCTTCAAAATCGTTTTGAGGAGTTCGCCGGGCCCTTTGAGATTCTTGAGGAACTGAAACCATGTTTCAGACTCAGGCCCGTTCTGAGAGATATGAGATCTCTGAGAAGTTCTTTAACTGCAAGATGGAGGAAGGGAGTTCCGTTAGTGAGCACGCCATTAAGATGTCAGGCTACACTCAACGTCTTGAGCAACTGGACTGCAAGATTCCAGAAGAGCTCAAGATTGACAGAGTTCTGCAATCACTCCCTCCTAGCTACAAAGGTTTTGTAGTTACTCACAATCAGATTGGTTCCACTGATACGATCACCAAGCTCTTTGCTAAGCTGAAAGTTGCGGAGGTGGATATCAAGAAAGATAATCATGTGTTGATGGTCAACAAGAACCCTAGCTTCAAGAAAGGTAAGGGTGCAAAGAAATCCTTCAAGAAAGGCAGCGGCAAGCACGTTGCCCCTTGCAAGAAGAAGCTCAAGTCTGGACCTAAGCCGGACACTGAGTGCTTCTATTGCAAGGACAAGGGTCACTGGAAGCGCAACTATCTGAAGTACTTAGTGGACAAGAAGGCTGGCACCATTAAAGGTATATTTGATATACATGTTATTGATGTTTACCTTACTAGCGCTCGTTGTAGTGCCTGGGTATATGATACTGGTTCAGTTGCTAATATTTGTAACTCGAAACAGGAGCTACGGAATAGACGGCGGCTAGCAAGGGATGAGGTGACGATGAGCGTTGGCAATGGATCAAAAGTTGATGTGATGGCCGTCGGCACGCTCTCCTTAGTTTTACCTTCAGGATTAGTTTTAAACCTTAATAAATGTTAGTATGTGCCTGCATTGAGCATGAACATCATATCTGGATCGTGTTTATTGCAAGACGGTTATTCATTTGAATTGGAGAATAATGGTTGTTCTATTTATATGAGTAACATCTTTTATGGTCATGCACCTGCTATGAATGGTTTATTTCTTCTGAATCTCGAAAGCAATGAAACACACATCCATAACATTGAGGCTAAGAGACGCAAAGGAGATAGTGATAATCCAACTTATTTGTGGCACTGCCGTCTAGGTCATATTGATGTAAAACGCATGAAGAAACTCCATTCTGATGGACTTTTGGAGTCTCTTGATTTTGAATCATTTGACATGTGCGAGCCGTGCCTCATGGGCAAGATGATCAAAACCCCGTTCTCCGGTATGATGGAGCGAGCAACGGACTTATTGGAAATCATACATACCGATGTATGCGGACCAATGAGTGTTTCAACGCGCCGTGGATATCGCTATTTTATCACTTTTACTGATGACTTAAGTAGATCTGGGTATATCTATTTAATGAAACATAAATCTGAAACGTTTGAAAAGTTCAAAGAATTTCAGAACAAAGTGGAAAACCATCATAACAGGAAAATTCAATTTCTACGATCCGATCGTGAAGGTGAATATTTGAGTTATGATTTTCTCACGCATCTTGAATCAAGCGGAATCGTTTCGCAACTCACGCCACCCGGAGCACCACAGCGTAATGGTGTGTCTGAACGCCGGAATCGAACTGTATTAGATATGGTGCGATCAATGATGTCTCTTACAGATTTGTCGTTATCATTTTGGGGTTATGCATTAGAAACCGCTGCATTCACTTTAAATAGGGCACCATCTAAATCCGTTGAGATGACACCGTATGAACTATGGTTTGGTGCTAAACCTAAGTTGTCGTTTCTTAAAGTTTGGGGATGCGAAGCTTACGTCAAGAAGTTGATGCCGGACAAGCTCGAACCCAAAGCGGAGAAATGTGTCTTCATAGGATACCCTAAGGAAACGATTGGGTATACCTTCTACCACAGATCCAAAGGCAAAGTGTTTGTTGCAAAGAACGGATCCTTTCTTGAGAAGGAGTTTCTCTCGAAAGAAGTGAGTGGGAGGAAGGTAGAGCTAGACGAGGTTATTGAACCTTCTCTCGAGTTGGAGAGTAGCGCAGCACCTGAAATTGTTCCAGTGTCGTCTGCACCAACAAGAGAGGAAGCTAATGACGAGGATCATGAAACTTCGAACGATGCTACTACTAAACTTCGTAGGTCGGCAAGGTCACGTGCCACTCCTGAATGGTACGGCAACCCTGTCTTACCCGTCTTGTTGTTAGACAACAATGAACCTGCGAACTATGTGAAGGGAATATGCCCTGAGAGGCAATAATAAAGTGTTTATTATGTGTATTCCAAGTATATGATAGATGTTTATTTTGCATGCTATAATTGTATTAATACGGAAACGATAATACATGTGTGTTTAATAAACAAACAGAAAGTTCCTAGTTATGCCTCTCTCATAAACTAGCTCGTTGATTAACAAGATGATCAAGGTTTCCTGATCATGGACATTGGATGTTGTTAATAACGGGATCACAACATTAGTGTAATGGTGTGATGAACATTCATCCGAAGTATAGCATTACGATCAAAGTCATTGAGTTTATATTGCTATAACAACTTACGAAGTGATCCTAATCCTTAGACCATGAGATCATGTCAATCACTAACACCGGAAGAGTTTCTTGATAACATCAAACGTCACACCGTAACAGGGTGATTATAAAGATGGATTCAGAACTAATAAAGTGTTATGTTGAGGCTCATGGATCGAGAGTGGAATTTGTTCATCCCGATGACGGATAGATATACTCTGGGCCCTCTCGGTGATATCACATTGATTAGCTTGCAAGCAAGTGATTTGATCACTAGAATGTTATATCACAGGAACGAGAAAAGAGTGCATGTCGGTAACGAGATCAAACTAGGTATGGAGATACCGATGATCGAATCTCGGACATGTAATATATCGTGAAACAAAGGGATTAAGATATACTAGCGTAAAAGGTTCCGACGATCACAAGAAAGTCATCGTTGAATGTGTGGGAGTCAGTATGGGTCTCCAGATCCCGCTTCTGGTTATTGATCCGAGAGGGGTCTCGATCATGTCCGCATTATTCACGAACCGTAGGGTGACACACTTAAGAGACACCGACATCCAATTGGAGCAAATGTTTCATGCCGAAAGAATGAACAAGCGCAGGAATTTATTTCACTAGATACCGAAACAGGTTTTCGGGTGAAATTGCATAAAGTGGTTATGCATGTGAAATAGAATTCTAGCAAGGGGTTATTTGTGAATGTTTGTCATTAAAGTAATTGACAAAATTCTGAATAAAATAAAAGAGTTTTATTTAATGAGAGTTTGCATTAAATTTGGTGGAAATTTAATGGGAATTTGAGTGGACTTTTGAGTGGAGGGAATTTAAAGGAGATTTGTGAGTGGAGTGTCCACCCACATGAAGAGGGGAGGGCAAGGGGGCAGCCCCCATGCGCCGGCCACCCCCTTGGGGTTCCCCCCCTCCTCCTATAAAAGGAGCCCCCCTCCTCACTTGTCTCTCACACCTCCTCGTCAAGGATCTCTCTCCCCCTCTAGAATTTATCCCCCATGGTCTCGGACTAGCGAGATACATGTTCTCGGTGGCTATTCGGCAAGAAAGAGTTGTGCTTCCGCTGCATCACTGGAGTGAGGAGGCGGAGGTTGCTCGGTGCCTCGAACGTGTGTGCGAGCACGGATACGCTGCTGATTTGCGGCGCTAGGACTTCCTCTCGATCTTGAGATCGGCAAGAGATCGTCTACATCAACCACGAGTTGAACTCGTTAAGCTTTGTCGGTCTTCAAGGGTATGTTCTCTACGGATATACATCCTCCCGTTGTTTGTATCTAGTAGATAGATCTTGGTATATAGTTCACATCGTAGGAAATTTTTTGTTTTCTATGCTGCGAACCCTACAGTGGTATCAGAGCCGGATCTATGCGTAGATACTTTACACGGGTAGTACACATATGAGTATGTGGGCGATGATGATCATGTTGTTGCTCCTTTGTTGTAATTTTGGATATTGGTGGCATAGTGGGATGAAGCGGCCCGGACAAACTTTACATGTCCTCGCACATGAGACTTGTTCCACGCTTGACATGCAACTAGTTTGCATAAGTGGCTAGCGGGTGTCTGTCTCTCCTACTATAGTCAATATCTATTTTGCAAGCGAGTTGTCAACAATTTGATTATCCTCGTTGTGGTTCATGTTCGTAGGTAAGAACGGTTCTATCTCGAAAGCCCTAAGCCACGTAAAACTTGCAATGGATAAATTAGAGGCGTCTAGTTTAGATTGTTGCTGGGTTAGTGTTATGATATGGTAGTGTTGTAAGTAGAAGTATGAGATGATACTCTTACAACACACATAGCGTGTAAAATCCATAGACCTTGGATTTACACATATAGGTATGATAGTGATCATACCACGATGCACATGATAGAGATCATCTGCGGGAACCATATAATTTCACTAATAAACATATGATGTTTGATAGCATCTTATATTGCTTGTTTAGCGCTTTGTTAGCATAATAAGATGATCCCTCATTTAAATATCAAGATAAGAATGTGTTCTTCCTTTAATATGCACCGATTATGTTTTCGTCGCTCCAAGACATCACGTGATGATCGGGTGTTCTTGGATCCACGACCATATTTTGGGTGTAAAACAGTTACACATGCGAATACTAAGGTTCTAACTTGGCGAGCCTAGCATGTACAGACATGGCCTCGGAACACGGACCGAAAGGTTAAGCATGAGTCATATAGTTGATATGATGCCCATTTGATGCTCGCCTTTGAAGCTATACCGACTCACGTGATGATCGGACTTGGTGTAGTGGATTTGGTTCATGTAATCACCAAAAAGGCACGAGAGATGTCGTTTTTGAGTGGGAGTTCATTCGTAATAAAGATTAGTTGAACTCAATCTATCATACACTTAGTCTAAACTTTACAAATTCTGTTGTAGATGGAACCACCTGCTTTTAATTTCAATGTGTTCATGGAGAAAGAGAAACTAGCAACGAACGGTAGCAACTTTACCGAATGGGCCATGAATTTGAGGATTCTCCTCTCTGCTGCACAAAAGCAATATGTGCTAGAAGCGCCGTTAGGCCCCCCACCTTTTGATGATGCCCCTGACGAGGAGAAGAATGTCTATCAGACTCGTCAGGAGGACCACAACTTAGTTCATTGCGGCATATTGTATGGGCTAGAGCCGGAACTTCGAAAGCGTTTCGAAAACGGCAATGCATTTGATACAATGGGTGAGTTGAAAATGATTTTCGACACACATGCTGCTGTAGAGAGCTACAACGCTTCAGAAAAGTTCTTTAGCTGCATGATGGAAGAGCACAGCTCCGTTAGTGAGCATGTACTCAAGATGTCGGGTTACGCCGATAAGCTTGTGTCCTTGGGAATATCGATTCCCATTGACTTAGGCATCCATCGTGTTCTGCAGTCTCTGCCACCTAGACATAAGAGCTTCGTGATGAACTATAATATGCAAGGCATGAAGAAGTCTCTCCCCGAGCTTCTGTCAATGCTTAAAACTGCAGAAGTGGAGATCAAAAAGGAACATCAAGTGTTGATGATCAATAGGAACACTGGTTTCAAGAAAGACAAGAAGGGAAAACGGAAGGGAAGTAAGGGCGGCAAGCCGGTTGCCGTGCCTGAAAAGAAACCCCGAGTTGGACCTAAGTCTGATTCCGAGTGCTACTATTGTAAGGGGACTGGCCACTGGAAGCGCAACTGCCCCAAGTATCTGGCAGACAAGAAGGCCGGCAAGGCAAACAAAGGTATATATGATATACATGTTATTGATGTGTACTTGACTAGTGCTCGCAGTAGCACCTGGGTATTTGATACCGGTTCAGTTGCTAATATTTGTAACTCGAATCAGGGGCTGCGGAACAAGCGACCGCTAGCAAGGGGTGAGGTCAAAATGCGTGTCGGCAATGGATCAAGCGTTGATGTGATCGCCGTCAGAACGCTGCCTCTCCACTTGCCGTCGGGATTAGTTATAAACTTAAATAAATGTTATCTGGTGCCTGCACTGAGCATGAACATTGTATCTGGATCGTGTTTGATGCGAAGTGGTTATTCATTTAAATCCGAGAACAATGGTTGTTCCATTTATATGAATGAAATCTTTTATGGTCATGCACCGATGATGAATGGTTTATTTCTATTAGATCTCGATGATAATGTTACACATATTCATAATGTTAATGCTAAAAGGATTAAACTTAATGATGATATATCCGCATATATGTGGCACTGCCGTCTAGGTCATATTGGCGTTAAACGCATGAAGAAGCTCCATTCGGATGGACTTTTGGAATCACTTGATTATGAATCATTTGATACATGTGAGCCATGCCTTATGGGCAAGATGACTAGAACGCCGTTTTCCGGTTCAATGGAACGGGCGACAGATTTATTGGAAATCATACATTCTGATGTATGTGGTCCAATGAGTGTGTCGGCGCGAGGTGGATATCGTTATTTTGTTACTTTCACGGATGATTTGAGTAGATACGGTTATATCTACTTGATGAAACACAAGTCTGAAACCTTTGAAAAGTTCAAGGAATTTCAGAATGAAGTGGAAAATCATCGTAATAGAAAGATCAAATTTCTACGGTCCGACCGTGGAGGTGAGTATCTAAGTTACGAGTTTAGCAATCACATGAAAGAGTGTGGAATTGTTTCACAACTCACACCTGCCGGAACACCACAGCGAAATGGTGTGTCGGAACGTCGTAATCGTACTTTATTAGATATGGTTCGATCTATGATGTCTCTGACGGACTTGCCGTTGTCATTTTGGGGTTATGCACTAAAAACTGCTGCATTCACTTTAAATCGGGCACCATCTAAATCCGTTGAAAAGACACCGTATGAATTGTGGTTTGGAAACAAACCTAAGCTGTCATTTCTTAAAGTTTGGGGATGCGATGTTTATGTGAAGAAACTTCAACCGGATAAACTCGAACCCAAAGCGGAAAAATGCGTCTTCATAGGATACCCTAAAGAAACTATTGGGTATTCCTTCTATCACAGATCCGAGGGCAAGGTTTTTGTTGCCAAGAATGGATCCTTTCTAGAGAAAGAGTTTCTCGCGAAAGGTGTGAGTAGTCGGAAGGTAGAACTCGAAGAGGTTGTGGAACCTTCTCTTCAAAGTATGGCGAGTAGCGCAGCGTCGGAAGTTGTTCCGGAGTTGGCTCCACCTGTTGAAGAGTGAACTAATGATAATGATCATGAAACTCCGAAAGAGAGTACTACCGAACCTCGCAGGTCAAACAGGACGCGTGCAGCTCCCGAGCTGTACGGAAATCCTGTCATGAATTTCATGGTTGATGAAAATGATGACCCTGTGACGTATGAAGAAGCGATGATGAGCCCGGATTCCAACAAATGGTTAGAAGCCATGAAATCCGAGATGGAATCCATGTATGAAAATCAAGTTTGGAACTTGGTGGAACTACCTCACGACCGAAAGGCCGTGGAGAACAAATGGATTTTCAAAAGGAAAACTGATGCTGATGGTAATGTGACCATCTATAAAGCTCGACTTGTCGCAAAGGGGTTTCGACAAATTCAAGGAGTTGACTACGATGAGACTTTCTCTCCCGTAGCGATGCTAAAGTCAGTTAGGATTATGTTAGCAATTGCTGCATATTTCGATTATGAGATATGGCATATGGATGTCAAAACCGCGTTTCTCAATGGGAATATTGAAGAAGAGTTGTATATGATACAACCAAAGGGTTTTGTCGATCCTAAGGATGCTAACAAGGTGTGCAAGCTTCAGCGATCCATCTATGGATTGAAGCAAGCATCACGAAGTTGGAATCTCCGCTTTGATGAGGTGATCAAAGAGTTTGGATTTGTCCAAACTTATGGAGAAGCTTGTATTTACAAGAAAGTGAGTGGGAGCAATGTGGCATTTCTGATATTATATGTGGATGACATATTATTGATCGGAAATGATATAGATCTTTTAAACAGTGTTAAAAGTTATCTAAACAGCAAATTTTCAATGAAGGACCTAGGTGAAGCGTCATACATATTAGGCATAAAGATCTATAGAGATAGATCTAGGCGCCTAATAGGGCTATCGCAAAGTACATACCTTGATAAGATTTTAAAGAAGTTTAAAATGGACGGAAGTAAGAAGGGGTTCTTACCTATGTTGCAAGGCAAGACATTGAGTAAGACTCAAAGTCCGGCTTCGGCGGAAGAAAGAGAGATAATGGACAAAGTCCCCTATGCTTCAGCCATAGGCTCTATAATGTACGCCATGCTATGTACAAGACCGGATGTGGCACATGCTATTAGTTTGACTAGTAGGTACCAATCGGATCCAGGTTCGGAACACTGGATAACGGTCAAGAATATCCTTAAGTACTTACGAAGAACTAAGGATATGTTTCTTGTATACGGAGGTGAAGAAGAGCTCGTCGCTAAATGTTTTGTCGACGCTAGCTTTGACACCGATCCGGATGACTCTAAGTCTCAATCCGGATACGTATTTCTCATGAATGGCGGAGCGGTTAGTTGGAGGAGCTCCAAACAACCTGTGGTAGCGGGATCAACAACGGAGGCCGAATATGTTGCTGCTTCAGAAGCGGCTCAGGAAGCAGTTTGGATGAAGGAGTTCATATCCGAACTAGGAGTGGTGGCAAACGCGTTGGACCCAATGGTGATCTATTGTGACAACAATGGTGCCATTGCCAATGCCAAAGAGCCAAGGTCTCACAAGCATTCCAAGCATATTAAGCGCCGGTTTCACTCCATCCGCGAGCATGTCAAGGATGGAGATATAAAGATTTGTAAAGTACATACGGATCTCAATGTAGCAGATCCGTTGACTAAAACTCTCCCTAGAGCAAAACATGATCAACACCAGAACTCAATGGGTGTTAGATTTATCACTATGTAACTAGATTATTGTCTCTAGTGCAAGTGGGAGACTGAAGGGAATATGCCCTGAGAGGCAATAATAAAGTGTTTATTATGTGTATTCCAAGTATATGATAGATGTTTATTTTGCATGCTATAATTGTATTAATACAGAAACGATAATACATGTGTGTTTAATAAACAAACAGAAAGTTCCTAGTTATGCCTCTCTCATAAACTAGCTCGTTGATTAACAAGATGATCAAGGTTTCCTGATCATGGACATTGGATGTTGTTAATAACGGGATCACAACATTAGTGTAATGGTGTGATGAACATTCATCCGAAGTATAGCATTACGATCAAAGTCATTGAGTTTATATTGCTATAACAACTTACGAAGTGATCCTAATCCTTAGACCATGAGATCATGTCAATCACTAACACCGGAAGAGTTTCTTGATAACATCAAACGTCACACCGTAACAGGTTGATTATAAAGATGGATTCAGAACTAATAAAGTGTTATGTTGAGGCTCATGGATCGAGAGTGGAATTTGTTCATCCCGATGACGGATAGATATACTCTGGGCCCTCTCGGTGATATCACATTGATTAGCTTGCAAGCAAGTGATTTGATCACTAGAATGTTATATCACAGGAACGAGAAAAGAGTGCATGTCGGTAACGAGATCAAACTAGGTATGAAGATACCGATGATCGAATCTCGGACATGTAATATATCGTGAAACAAAGGGATTAAGATATACTAGCGTAAAAGGTTCCGACGATCACAAGAAAGTCATCGTTGAATGTGTGGGAGTCAGTATGGGTCTCCAGATCCCGCTTCTGATTATTGATCCGAGAGGGGTCTCGATCATGTCCGCATTATTCACGAACCGTAGGGTGACACACTTAAGAGACACCGACATCCAATTGGAGCAAATGTTTCATGCCGAAAGAATGAACAAGCGCAGGAATTTATTTCACTAGATACCGAAACAGGTTTTCGGGTGAAATTGCATAAAGTGGTTATGCATGTGAAATAGAATTCTAGCAAGGGGTTATTTGTGAATGTTTGTCATTAAAGTAATTGACAAAATTCTGAATAAAATAAAAGAGTTTTATTTAATGAGAGTTTGCATTAAATTTGGTGGAAATTTAATGGGAATTTGAGTGGACTTTTGAGTGGAGGGAATTTAAAGGAGATTTGTGAGTGGAGTGTCCACCCACATGAAGAGGGGAGGGCAAGGGGGCAGCCCCCATGCGCCGGCCACCCCCTTGGGGTTCCCCCCCCTCCTCCTATAAAAGGAGCCCCCCTCCTCACTTGTCTCTCACACCTCCTCGTGAAGGATCTCTCTCCCCCTCTAGAATTTATCCCCCATGGTCTCGGACTAGCGAGATACATGTTCCCGGTGGCTATTCGGCAAGAAAGAGTTGTGCTTCCGCTACATCGCTGGAGCGAGGAGGCGGAGGTTGCTCGGTGCCTCGAACGTGTGTGCGAGCACGGATGCGCTGCTGATTTGCGGCGCTAGGACTTCCTCTCGATCTTGAGATCGGCAAGAGATCGTCTACATCAACCACGAGTTGAACTCGTTAAGCTTTGTCTGTCTTCAAGGGTATGTTCTCTACGGATATACATCCGCCCGTTGTTTGTATCTAGTAGATAGATCTTGGTATATAGTTCACATCGTAGGAAAATTTTTGTTTTCTATGCTGCGAACCCTACACTATGAGGAAGCAATGATGAGCCCAGACTCTGAGAAATGGCTAGAGGCCATGAAATCCGAATTGGGATCCATGAGTGAAAACCAAGTATGGACTTTGGTGGACCCTCCTAGCGACCGTAAGGCCGTTGAGTGCAAATGGATTTTCAAGAAGAAGACGGACGCGGATGGTAATGTTACTGTCTATAAAGCTCGGCTTGTCGCAAAAGGTTTTCGACAAGTTCAAGGTGTTGACTACGATGAGACTTTCTCTCCCGTAGCGATGTTTAAGTCCATTCGGATTTTATTAGCAATTGCTGCATTTCATGATTATGAAATATGGCATATGGATGTCAAGACTGCGTTCCTCAATGGCAACATTGATGAAGAGTTGTATATGATGCAGCCCGAAGGTTTTGTCGATCCTAAGGATGCTGATAAGGTGTGCAAACTTCAGCGTTCCATTTATGGACTGAAGCAAGCATCTCGGAGTTGGAACCTTCGTTTTGATCAAGTGATCAAGAGCTTTGGATTTGTTCCAAATTGCTACGAAGCTTGTATCTACAAGAAAGTGAGTGGGAGCTCAGTGACATTTTTAGTACTATATGTGGATGACATATTGATTATTGGAAATGACATTGGTATGCTTAACGATGTGAAGAGTTATTTGAATAAATGTTTTTCAATGAAAGACCTAGGAGAAGCTGCTTATATATTGGGCATCAAAATCTATAGAGATAGACAAAGACGCCTAATAGCTTTAAGCCAAAGTACATACCTAGACAAAGTTCTGAAAAGGTTCAGAATGGATAAAGCAAAGAAAGGTTTGTTGCCCATGTTTTCAGGCAAGATATTGAGCAAGGCTCAGTGTCTAGCTACGGTAAACGATAGAGATACTATGGGCAAAGTGCCATATGCCTCGGCCATAGGTTCTATCATGTATGCCATGCTATGTACTAGACCGGATGTGTCCAATGCTCTGAGTTTGACGAGCAGATACCAAAGTGATCCAGGAGTGGAACACTGGACAACCATAAAGAACATCCTAAAGTATTTAAATAAGACTAAAGAAATGTTCTTGGTCTATGGAGGTGATGAGCATCTCGTCGTAAAAGGTTACGTCGACGCTAGTTTTGACACCGACCCGGATGATTCTAAATCTCAGACAGGATACGTTTATATTTTGAATGGAGGAGCTGTGAGCTGGAGAAGCTGCAAGCAAAGCGTAATCGCGGGATCTACAACAGAAGCGAAATACATGGCTGCTTCAGAAGCGTCAAGTGAAGGAGTTTGGATCAGGAATTCATCACTGAGCTTGGTGTGGTTCCAAGTGCCTTGGACCCACTGGAGATATTGTGTGACAACACTGGTGCCATAGCACTGGCTAAGTAACCAAGATATCATCCAAAGACCAAGCACAGCAACCGCCGTTTTCATATAATTCGAGATTATATAGCAGATGAAGATCTGAAGATTAGCAAAGTACATACGGATCTGAATGTCGCAAATCTGTTGACTAAACCTCTTCCACGAGCAAACCATGATCAGCACCTCAATGCCATGGGTGTTAGATTGTTGCCAGATGTAAACTAGATTATTGACTCTAGTGCAAGTGGGAGACTGTTGGAATTATGCCCTAGAGGCAATAATAAAGATGTTATTATTATAATTCTTGTTCATGATAATGTTTATATTCCATGCTAGAATTGTATTAAGCGGAAACTTTGATACTTGTGTGGTTTATGAACAACACTGTGTCCCTAGTACGCCTCTATGGACTAGCTCATTGATTAATGATGGTTAAGGTTTCCTAACCATAGACATGAGTTGTCGATTAATAATGAGATCATGTCATTAGGAGAATGATGTGATGGATAGACCCAAATTAAGCAAAGCAATTAGATCATGTCATCGTGTTCATCTTTGCGAAGCTTTTCCTTATGTCAATTATTGTATTCCTTAGACCATGTGATAATACAACTCCCTGGTATCGGAAGAAAGCTTTGAGGTCATCAAACGTCATCCTATGTGAGGGTGATCATAAAGGTGTCTCTCAGATGATCGGAAAGTACTTGTTGGGTTGTATGTATCGAGATGGAATTTGTCCCTCCCGAGTCGGAGAGATATACTTCGGGCCCACTCGGTATCAACACCGCTTGCAAGCACGTGGTTAAGGAGTTAATCACAAAGTGATATCGGGTTACGGAACAAGTAAAGTACTTGTTGTGAACGAGATTGAACTAGGTATGTCGATACCAACGATCGAATCTCGGGCACGCGTGACGAAGGGAATACATATATGGGATTAATTGAATCCTGGCATCATGGTTCATCCGATATGATCATCGATGAATATGTGGGAGTCAATATGGGTTTCCAGATCCCGCTGTTGATTATTAATAGAAGATCATGTCTGCATATTCTCGAACACGTAGGGTCACACACTTAATGTGCCTCGACGCTAGGATAGAATGGATAATTGATTTATGAGTTTTTGTTCGGAGTCTCGGATAAGATCCAGGACATCACGAGAGGTTCCGGAATGGTCCGGAGAATAAGATTCATATAAAGGAAAGCATTTTTTGGATTTCGGAATCGTTTCGGAGTTTATCGGTATTGTACCGGAAGGTTCTAGAAGGTTCCGGAGTGGGACCAACGTGGGCCCACTTGTCAGGGGCCTGCGTGGGCCTAAGGGGAAGTGCCCTGGCCGCATTGGTCCAGGGGAACGAGGCCCCAAAGGCCCAGCCGGCCAGCCTAGGGGAAACCCTAGGGGAGATCTTCTAGAAGGAGGGGGGAAACTTGCCCCCCACTCCAACCCTTGGGGCCGCCGCCCTAGGGCTTGGAGGAGGGGCCAAGGGGGCCGGCCATCCCCCTATATAAGGAGGTAAGGGGTGCAGCCCTCCTCCCCGACTCCTCCAACCCTAGCCGCCGTCCTGCTTCCCCTCCACCTCTCTCTCTCCCGACTGCACGTAGGCGAAGCCCTGCCGCAGAAACTCTCCACCATAGCACCACGCCGTCGTGTTGTAGATCCAATCCATCTCTCCACCCCACTTGCTGGACCAAGGTAGGAGGAGACGTCACGGCACCGCACGTGTGCATCTCTCGGAGGCGCCGACACTTGCGGCGTTGGATCGGATCGGATCGCGAGGAGGAGAAGGCTAGTTCGACTACATCACCCACGTTCTGTTGAACGTTTTCGCTGTGCGATTTATTCAAGGGTATGAAGATATCATCTACCTCTCTCGTTGATTGCATCTCCTAGATTAGATCTTGGCTTTCTTGGTCGCATTCGTAGAAATTTTTTGATTTACTATGTTGCGAAACCCTTCATTAGCATCCTTTGAATTAACAAAACCCTTTGGATCGTGTCATATACACGTCCTAGGTCACCATTCTATTAGAAGAACTTTGTTATGTTTATTCATCTACCATATACCAAATTATATGTAGTGGTTGCTACTTTAATCCGTCCAGACTAAATATCGCTATGAAAGATCAAATCTTGTCATAGTCAACTCCTTGAACATTGTCATAAAATACTTTATGACATGTCGACTATTTCACAGATGTGAAACATCCATGTCTGTTTCTTTATAGATCCAAATACGACCGATAGTTTTTTACACCTTTCCGGAGGGTCTTCCAAGTTCAAAAAACTTGATTTCTCGTATATGGAACTATCACAGATTTTATGGCTTCAAGCCATTTGACAGAGTCAGGGCCCATCATCGCTTCTTTGCATATAGTCGGTTCATCATTCTCAAACAACAATGATTTACTTTCAAATTTCAGCATTTGATTGTTTATCCGACCTACTTGGTTCAATAGGAACTTAGATCTCCGTGACCACAACTTTTGAGGCACGTGAGCCATGAGCATTGTGGCTGCCTCCGGAATGTTTTCCGGCCTTGTGCAACTCAGCACATATAGCTAAGGTTCGTTAACCTTATCAAAGTTCTATTTTCCTCCCACTTAACTTTTGCGAAAAAATCATTTTTCAAGAAACTTCACGTTTCAAGCGACAAACCCTTTTGTCCTTGGTATTATGGACGAATACTCAATGGTTATTCAAAATAACCTATAAAGACATGCTCATCCGACTTTGGTTTTAAACATCTTACTTATGCTTGTCATACCAAAATTTAAGAAAGGACAACTTGGGTTTTACCCCAAACCATAACTTATATGGTGTCATTTCAATGGATCACGATGGAGCTCTTTTCAGTGTAAAAGCGGTAGTCTCTAAAGCTTTTAATCTTTTAAAACATAATGGCAGTTTTATAAATAACACCTTTGATCCAACCATCTCAAATAAGGTTTCATTACAAATCTCAAACACTCCATATTCCTATGGTGTTTCGGGAGATCTAAATCTATGTGTTTTGCTAAACTTGTAACTCAAATAAATCCCTTTATGATAAAATCATAAATCATTTATTTTCTTGTTACACTTGCAACTCAAATAAATCCCTTTATGATAAAATCATAAATCATTTATTTTCTTGTTATAATGAATTTCCAATTCATCTTGAAAGTCTTTGAATGTTTTCAAATATTTCATACTTCTTTCTCATTAAGTGAATATTCACTCAAATTTCCGGAGAAAGCATATGAAGTTGAAATCCATCGCTTATGACTACACATAATGGACTACATACATTGATATATATAAATTCCAATAATTTATTCGATCGTTCTTCTTTGGCCTTTGAACGAAGTTTCAATTATCCCGAGGAAAGTCTCACAAGCGTCATTTGATCAAATCAAAGACTCCAAAAAACCATGAAAATGGAGTTTCTTCATGTTTTATTTCCAATATAATTTAAACGGCGATGTCACTTCGTAAGTGATCTTCCAATCATTTGTCTTGCGACATTTTAGCATTAGTTTTATGGATGTGATTTATCCAACTAGATTTGTAAATCATCCATCTTATAGGGAATATGGTAATTATTTGAACAATCTTTGTTCTCATAATACCTGATTAAAATAAATCTTGAAGGCAGGCTTTGATGTCAACGTAGAATACAAACAGCAGCTTGTTTGTTTTCGATGAACATTATCACATATTCTCTTTCTAGTTACTTAGGCCATTGTGGTTCATGAATTGCGTTGTTCTGTATGAAATTTCATGCCAACCAATTCGGTATTCAATACCCAAGAACCACATTGTTTAATAAGCAAAGAATACAACCATAACATGTATATCATATATATACCTAACTGGATATTTCCAGCCTTTTCTTTTCACCCAAATATATTTTATAGATTCTCTTTCAGCATTTCCTTTTTCCTTTTAATAGAATCTATCAACATCAAAAGTGACGCCATATACATGACACATAGCCCAAAGCGTGTATATACAAATACTAATACCTTTGGACTTGCACTTTGAAGTAGATCATAATCATAAAATGGTTGGCGTTCTTTCCAAAAAAAACCATTTTTTAGTAATATTTTAGTGTAGTAAACACTTTACATACATATTCTATTCATCCTTATCATGACGACTTTCATGATCAAGCTAATGTAGCTTATAAAGGTGAATCGTGAGTATAACATTACTTTCCAAAACCCTTTTAGATGATTAGGATGTCTAGCATCTCCAACCTTTGCAAATTCTCATCCAATATGAGAACATATATTATACTCTATCATATTGCAACCAAAACATTGTTTCAGATATCGTTATATCTGCCACACATGATGGTTTCTGAAACAATTCTTTTAGATCCTAGATAATCTTGATGTAAATCAAGAATCATGGAGGCAAACATGATACTTTAGATACTAACACTGGAATTGTCACTAACTATTAAACTTCATGGAGTAAACAGAGTTTGCTAAAAATTTGCAATAGGACTTTAAACTTTAGATTGACACTCAACACAATACGATACCGATTCGTAAAGTAAATATCCAGAATTCTGTAGTTCTATTATCTCAATTACTACTAAGCATAAGGTGGTGAACGAATGCCAATGACTATAACAAATTATGCAAATTCAATTTGATTTAATTTATGATAAATTGAGTTCTACAATCCAAATTAGAAATGAACTCCCACTCAAAAACGACATCACTCGTGTCTTTTTGGTGATTACATGAACCAAATCCACTACACCAAGTCCGATCATCACGTGAGTCGGTGTAGCTTCAAAGGCGAGCATCCATATGGTCATCATATCAAAACATATGACTCATGCTTAACCTTTCGGTCCGTGTTCCGAGGCCATGTCTGCAAATGCTAGGCTCTCCAAGTAAGAACCTTACTATTCGCGTGTATAAAACTGTATTACACCCGAGATATGCTTGTGTATTCAAGTACACCCGATCATCACGTGATGTCTTGAAGCGGCGAAACATTTTTGGTGCATACTTAAGGAAGAACACATTTTTATCTTGATATCTAAATGAGGTATGATCTTATTATGCTAATAAAACACCAAACAAGCAATATAAGATGCAACAAACATCACATGTGAAAAAGTGAAATGATATGGTCCTTGCACTTGATCGTTATCATGTGCATTGTGGTATGATCCTCATCATTCCTTTATGTGTAAGGCCAAGGTCTATGGAACTTACACGTTACGTGTGTTTTAAGAGTATCGACTTATACTTTCACTTACAACATCACCATATCATGACACTAGCCCAACAATAATCTAAACTAGACACTTCTAATTTATCCATTGCAAGTTTTACGTGGCTTAGGGCTTTCGAAGATAGAACCGTTCTTATCTATGAACATGAACCACAACGAAGATAACCAAATTATTGACAACTCATTACAAATTAGATATTGACTATAGTAGGAGAGACGGACACCCGCTATCCACTTATGCAAAACTAGTTGCATGTCAAGCGTGGAATAGGTGTCATGTGCGAGGACATGTAAAGTTTGTCCGGGCCGCTTCATCCCACTATGCCACCAATATCCAAAGTACAACTAAGAAGCAATAAAATGATCATCATCGCCCACATATACATATGTGTACTACCCGTGCAAAGCATCTACACATAGATCCATCTTTGATACCACTATAGGGTTTGCAGCATAGAAAACAAAAAAATTCCTACGATGAGAACAACTATGTACCAAGATCTATCTACTAGATACAAGCAACGGGTGGATATATATCCATAGAATACATACCCTCGAAGACCGAATAGCGTTAACGAGGTTGTATTCGTGGATGATGTAGTCGAACGCTTGCCGATCTCAAGATCGTGATGAAGTCCATCTGGTCCAGTCGGTCCAGCACCATCAAGTCCAGCACCGAAAAGCAGTGGTGCATCCATGATCGCACACACGTCCGGGTACCCCGATAACCTCCACGCCCTCGCTCCAGTGAAGCAGCAGAAGCAACAAATCCTTCCAGAAAAAGCCACCGGGAACATGTATCTCGCTAATCCGAGACCATGGGGAAATTCTAAAGGGGGAGAGAGATCCTTCACAAGGAGGTGTGCTTTGAGAGGAGGAGAGGGAGGCATTTTATAGGGAGAGGGGGAGAACCCAAGGGGCATGGCGCCTAGCCCATGGTGGATGCCCCCACCTCTTCCACATTCATGTGGGTGGAAGTCACACTCAAAATGAAAATCCGCCACTCAAAAATCCACTAACATGCATTAAATTTGGTGGAAATTTAATGCAAGCTCTCATTTAAATAAAAATCTTTTATTTATTTATTCAGAATTTTTTTAATTACTCTAATTAACAAACATTCACATAAAACCCCTTATAGCATTTCAATTTCACATACAAAACCAATTTTAGCAATTTCAACTGAAACAGTCCGGTGTCTAGTGAAATAAATTCCTGCGCTTTCCTTTTTCTTTCTCTGGCATATTATTTGCTCTGAATCGTGTCGGTATCTCTTAAGTGTGTCACCCTACGGTTCCCGAATAATGTAGACATGATCAAGACCCTCTCCGATCAATAATCAGCAGCGGGACCTGGAGATCCGTACTGAATCCCACATATTCAACGATGACTTATGTGATCGTGTGAACCTTTGATGGCGCTGCGTCAATGTGGAGCGCTTCGTCGGGAAACCCCAAGTGCCAGGTGTAATGAACCAAAGCAGCAAGTTTTCCCTCAGTAAGAAACCGAGGTTATAGAACCAGTAGGAGGAAGGAAACGTCTCAAAGGTGTTACAAGCAACGTGGAAACCTACACAACACAAACTCAAGACTTTGTCCCAACGAATCAGTGAGGTTGTCAAGCTCACCGGTTTGCTGTAACAAAGGATTAATTATATGGTGTGGAAGGTGATGATGGTTTGCAGCAAGTAAACAGTAATAGTGGAAGATGTATCAATGGAAAATATTGGAGCGGGGTCCATTGTTCACTAGAGGTGCTCTCCTTAGATAACCAACATGGCATGAAGGGTAAACAAATTACAGCAGGGCAATTGACAGGAACTGAGCAAGGCATAACAATGCAATACTAGACAAAAAGATCCTATGAGATTTGATTGGGCAATACAACAATATACATAGACTGCCATCCAACTTCATCTATGACTAGGAGTCCACCTTCAGGTTATCATCCGAACCCCCTCCAGTATTAAGTTGCAAGCAATCGACAACTGCTTTAAGCAAAGTGTATAAGGTAAACAGTCCACATTTCCATGAACAAGAGACTGTTGTTTTCTCCCTAGTAGCAATAGCACATCTACAACCGAAGAGATTATTGTCACTTCCCTTGGAAACTAGAGGCATGAACCCACTATCGAGCATAAATACCCCCTCTTGGATTCACTAGCAACTACTTGGCCAAGATAGCTATTAACAACGAAGAGCATGCAAGATCACAAACAACACAGACATGATAGAATCAATAAGACAAAACCATTAATCAATCTGACATAGTAATCTCAATATCCATCGGATCCCCGCAAACACAACATGCATGATTACAAATATATTAGATCTTGATCATGAACGAAGCTCACAAGATCTATACATGAAAGCACAAGGAGGAGATACAACCATCTAGGTACTACATGGACCCGTAGTCCAAGGTGGAACTACTCATGCTTCATACCGGAGAAGAAGGCCTCCGGGATGACCTCCCCTCCGGCAGGGTGCCGGGAAGAACTTCAGACCCCTCCGATCTAGGGACGATGGTGGCGACGGCTACAGACGGTTCCGTGGAGTTTTGATCGGGTTTCTAGGGATTTTGCATCGGGGGCTTCTTATAGGCGAAGGGGCAAGCCAGGGGGGCCACCAGGGCGGCTGCACCCCCACCCCCCAGCGCGGGTGGGCCCACCCGCGCGGCCAGGGGGTGTGGCCCCTGGTGAGCCTTCTTCGTCTCGTCTTCTGGCTTCATGTTGCCCACGGTAAAATATTGACTTTGTCTTTTGTCCCGTCCAATTCCGAGAATATTGATTTTCTGCCTTTCTGGAACCAAAAACAGAAGAAAACAGGCAACTGGCACTATGGCAACTTTTTAATAGGTTAGTTCCAGAAAACATATAAAACACCTCAAAGTGTAGACAAAGCAAAGCAAAGTAGATACTAAACAAGCATGTAACATCAAAAATTATAGATACATTTCTGACGTATCAAGCATCCCCAAGCTTAACTCATGCTCGTCCTCAAGTAGGTAAGTGATAAAAAGAATAATTTTTGAGGTGACATGCACCATCAAAACCAAGATCAAACCATTTGCAAGCATTGAAAGATGGGATCAAAGAACTCTAAACATGTGCATGAAAGATGGAGTTCTAACAATAAGACAAAGTAACTATGCATGCAACATGAAAGGCTACAAACAAAGATCATGAATAACATGCATTGAAAAACGTTTGTTTGTTTCACATGCAGAAAACATGGCATAGTGACAATCAGCTTGTCCCTCATAGAGTAGCAAATAGATGCGTAGGACACCTTCAAAGTTCATAAGAGTGACTAGATACAAATAGCACAAGAACAAGTAATATCACAATATGCATCGATCAATAAATTTTGGGACACTGCACATAGAACTAAGAATAACCACTATGCTCTCTTAATGGTGCTTAAAGGTAGAAGGTGGAGACTCAAAATAATAGTGGAAGAAAGGCCCCTCATAAAGGGAAGCAGGGATTTCAAGTTTCAAAAATAGCTTCCAAAAATTATGGTACTTGTTAGCTTTTAGCCCTCATTGCCCCTATCATAAGCATCTTGAAGTGATTAAGGTTAGAGTGAACAAACTATGGAGTATATGCTTGACAAAGTATAAGTTGGCAATTTCATGTCCCTTGAATACGAGGGCCACACCTCATGCTACTCAACTTCAGTCACATGTAAGTTCTTCTCATAGTAAGTACATGTGTATCATAGAGAACTGCCAACGGGGTACCCCTTGCACATGGTACATGAGCTATCCCATAACAAAAATGACAAGGCAAGCAGAAAATGAGCATCTCAG
Source organism: Avena sativa (assembly GCA_916181665.1). Lineage (NCBI taxonomy): Eukaryota > Viridiplantae > Streptophyta > Magnoliopsida > Poales > Poaceae > Avena > Avena sativa. Next base: position 404,663,466 of record OV702283.1, on the reverse strand, counting down.
CAATCTTTTTGTTTACTATGTGCATAGATTTTTATTGAGGATTCTTCACAACTAGCTCATTATGGTGATGCTGCAAGTTTCCACCATGATTAGGCATGGCTTAGGCTAGCGGCCCAAGCGTTTATCTAACACAAAATACATAACTCCATGGACTTACAATCTCCCTCTTTATTTCACACCGGTGACATCCATAGACAAAGGATCATGATATCAACTGTGTACAAAGTACAAGTGCAATGTTGAAAATGTTCCCCATGACAGCATAGTTCTGCTAATTCCAATGTATAAGTGCAAGCATATACAACATAGACGACACAATGGTTCATGTTTATTAGGGCAAAGAATATAAAGTGTGTCATCAAGTTTGCGAGGGCTTTAATCACTAAGTTTTCACATAACAAAATACTTTTTAATTGGAAGATAGATGAAAACAAGAATATACTTGGAATGGTGTAACACACCATGCATAGGAATTTATAGTGGACACTTTGGAATAATTTGGTTTCTTGGGAGTTGGAAGCATGATTAGAGCTTACTTATACAAGTGGAGGCTAGCAAAAGACTGGGAGCAACCAACTAAGAGAGCAATAATGGCCATAATCATGCAGAGCGACAAAACATTACTAATCAAAGCATAGAGTGGTACTACAAGTCAAGGACTAAATGATAATAGAGGCTATGGTGACTTGTTCATAGTCATAACATGGTTTAAGCATGTGCCAAGTCAATCCAAACAAAACATCAAAGGAGAATACCAAAATACTATGCTTTTGTATGCTAAAACAACGCATAATTTTTTCAAGGCACACTAAGCAATCCCAATTGTTTGGAACAATACATGCTACAGAAATAATCACTAATCATAAGGTCAAAACAACACCTAGCATGTCATGCTAAAGTCTAAGTCACAGTCAATGCAAGCTCCTCTTGCACTTCCAAGCAAGAACTGTCTACTCCTTTCCAACACCAATCAACTTATTTGAAACAACACAGCGAGAACGGGGGTCCAAACTACTTTATTCAAGCAAACTAAACAAACTAAGCAAAACAAACAAAAACTAAGACGCTCCAAGAACAACACAATCGCGCATGAAACAATAAAAACGAAGTATCTAGACAGACCTAAGATTTTTATTGATGAAGAAAGGGATGCCTTGGGCATCGCCAAGCTTTGACGCTTGTACCTCTTGGATATTTCTTGGGGTGACACCGGGGTGGCATCCCCAAGCTTGATCTTTTGTCCATTCTTCATCCCATTACATCATTCTCTCTCTACACCTGAATTTTTTCCTTCATACAAAACTTCACACAATCTTCATTAGCAACATTAGTGTATTCAAAATATATTAGACCTTTGGGATTAGCTTTGGAACAGCAAAAAATTTCACTAAAAACATAAGCTACTGTAGCAACTCCTTTAAAAAGCTCAATTCCCCAAAAGAGAACTCAAAAAGTAATCAATAAGAAGCAAATGCAAATAATGACAGAAATCTGTCAAAACAGACCAACAGGTAGAAACCGATTTTTTGAAAATATTCTGTTGCTCAAATCAAAAAGTGTTGAACTAAATAAAGTTAGATAACATACTGGGGTATTTATTCGTAAATTTTCAGATCAATCCGACTTACAGAGACTCCTCACGAATGTTTATGGTGGAGGATAGAAATCTGTTTCGGGACAGCAACTCCCCAAATCTTACTTCCCTCTCATTAGAGGTCATTCTTGGCACAAAAAGCAAACAAAAAGTATAAGGAGAGGTCATTACTGAATTAATAACTTCCAAGACTCAAGAAAACTCTTGGGTCATCTCCCAACAAGTACTTTTCTTTAACGCCTTTAAGTTAGGCACAAGAAGCAAGAAATCGAGTAGGAGTATTTTCAAATGAAGAAGCATTAACATCAAACCTTGCTTTCAAAGGGGGAACAAAAAACAACTTCTCTCTCCTCATAGGGAAGTGTTAAATACCGTTCTTGAATGGAAAATGATATTTAATGGTGCCTTCTTTCATATCAATGATGGCACCAACTGTTCTAAGAAAAGGTCTTCCCAAAGTAATAGGACAAGAAGCATTGTATTCAACATCCAAAACATAGAAATCAACAGGGACATAAGCATTGTTAAACATAATGAGAAAATTATTGATACTCCCCATGAGTTTCTTCTTAGCATTATCATTAAGTGGGACATCCAAATAACAATCTTCCAAAGGTGGCAAATCAAGCATTTCATAAATCTTCCTAGGCATAATAGAGACACTAGAACCAAGATCACATGAAGCTTTAAGATCAAAGTCATTCACTTTCATATTAATAATGGGTTCCCAACTATTTTCTACTTTCCAGGGATAGAAGCTTTGTGTTTCAACTTCTCTTCCTTAATCTTAACAAGAGTTACCCTCAAAAAAAATCTTAACAAGAGCATAAGTAATGTGTTTGGTGAAAGCAACATGCATATCACTAGCATCAGGACTTTGAGCAAGCTTTTGCAGGAACATAATCACTTCAGAAATATTGCAACCATCTATATCAAAATCAAACTTAGCATCACTAGTCGTAGACTCATTAGGCTTAGGCATTGTAGGAGGAGGAATTGGGACTTCTTGTGGTTTAGTGGTGATGGTGCACACACTATTGTTTATATCAATTTTCAGCTTCCCTTTCCCACTTAGCATGAAGTTGAGCTAACAGTTTAACATTTTCATCAATAGTAACTTGTATGGCATGAGTGGCAGCAAAGGTACTTTCCATGGTTTTAGGTTTAGCAGTCATTTTATTAATCAAGGAGGACTGAGCTTCAGACAAAGAGGAAATATTTTTCTCAACATTTAAAAGATTTTCCTCTATAGTCTTGTTGAAAATGGTTTGCTTACTAATAAAGTCTTTGAGCATGACTTCAAGTTCAGAGGGGGCACTTCTAGCATTTTTGTAGGAGTTTCCATAGGTATTGCCATTATTAGGAGGATAGGGCCTATAGTTGTTACCACCAAAATTATTCCTATAGGCATTGTTGTTGAAATTGTTGTTTCTAATGAAGTTCACATCAACTTGCTCTTCTTGAGCAACCAAAGAGGCTAAGGGAACATTATTTGGATCTAAAGGAGCTTTCTCATTAACAAGCATAGCCATAATAACATCAATCTTATCACTCAAAGAGGAGGTTTCTTCAGCAGAATTTAACTTCTTACCATGTGGAGCTCTCTCAGTGTGCCATTCAGAGTAGTTAACCATCATATTGTCAAGGAGCTATGTTGTAGCACCCAAAGTGTTGCCCATAAAGGTATCTCCAGCAGCTGAATCCAACAGGTTTCTTGAAGAGAAGTTCAAACCTGCATAAAAAGTATGGATAATCATCCAAGCAGTGAGTCCATGAGTGGGACAATTCTTAACCAAAGATTTCATTCTTTCCCAAGCTTGAGCAACATGTTCATTATCAAGTTGTTTAAATTTCGTAATATCACTTCTCATAGATATAATCTTAGCAGTAGGGTAGTACTTTCCAATAAAAGCATCTTTGCACTTAGTCCAAGAATCAATACTATTTCTAGGCAAGGATATCAACCATTCTTTAGCTTTTCCTCTCAAGGAGAAAGGAAACAGCTTGAGCTTAATAATATCTCCATCTACATACTTATACTTTTGCATCTCACAAAGTTCAACAAAGTTATTGAGATGGGCAGCAGCATCATCAGAACTAGCATCAGAAAATTGCTCTCTCATCACAAGATTCAATAAAGCAGGCTTAATTTCATAAAAGGTAGCATCAGGAGTAGGTGGAGCAATATGAGTGCTAAGGAAATCATTGTTGTTTGTGCTAGTGAAGTCACACAACTTGGTGTTCTCAGCAGAGTTTATTTTGGCAAACGTGGGCAAGCCAAAAACAGCAGCAGCAGCTAGAGCAGGAACTATTTTTTGTGTTTTTTAATAGAGAAAACAAACCAAACTAAACTAATTTTTTTGGAGTTTTTTTATAAAAAGAGGCAAAAACTAAGCAAAAAAACTAAGCAAACTAAAAAAAGTAAAGAGAAAGGTTGAGGAGGACTCCCCTTGTGAAGACATCCTTAGCCTCCCCGGCAACGGCTCTAGAAAAAGCTTGATGGAGCTGCGTCAACGTGGAGCGCTTCGTCGGGAAACCCCAAGAGCAAGGTGTGATGCAGCACAACAGCAAGTTTTCCCTCAGTAAGAAACCGAGGTTATCGAACCAGTAGGAGGAAGGAAACGTCTCAAAAGTGCTGTAAGCAACGTGAAAACCTGCACAACACAAAACTCAAGACTTTGCCCCAACGAATCAGTGAGGTTGTCAAGCTCACCGGTTTATTGTAACAAAGGATTAACTGCATGGTGTGGAAGGTGGTGATGGTTTGCAGCAAGTAAACAGTAATAGTGGAAGATGTATCAATGGCAAAGATTGGACCGGGGTCCATAGTTCACTAGAGGTGCTCTCCTTAGATAAACAACATGGCATGAAGGGTAAACAAATTACAGCAGGGCAATTGACAGGAACTGAGCAAGGCATAACAATGCAATACTAGACAAAAAGATCCTATGAGATTCGATTGGGCAATACAATAATATACATAGATCTCCATCCAATTGCATCTATGACTAGAAGTCCACCTTCAGGTTATCATCCGAACCCCCTCCAGTATTAAGTTGCAAGCAACAGACAACTGCGTTAAGAAAAGTGTGTAAGGTAAACAATCCACTTGCTACATGAACAAGAGACCGTTGTTTTCTCCCTAGTGGCAACAACACATCTACAACCGAAGAGATTTCCGTCACTTCCCTTGGAAACTAGAGGCACGAACCCACTATCGAGCATAAATACCCCCTCTTGCAGTCACTAGCAACTACTTGGCCAAGATAGCTATTAACAACGGAGAGCATGCAAGATCACAAACAACACAAACATGATAGAATCAATAAGACAAAACCATTAATCAATTTGACATAGTAATCTCAATATCCATCGGATCCCCGCAAACATAACATGCATGATTACAAATAGATTAGATCTTGATCATGAACGGAGCTCACAAGATCTATACATGAAAGCACAAGGAGGAGATACAACCATCTAGCTACTACATGGACCCGTAGTCCAAGGTGGAATTACTCATGCTTCATACCGGAGAAGAAGGCCTCCGGGATGATCTCCCCTCCGGCAGGGTGCCGGGAAGAACTTCATATCCCCACGATCTAGGGACGATGGTGGTGGCGGCTATAGACGGTTTCGTGGAGTTTTGATCGGGTTCTAAGGGTTTCTGCATTGGGGGCTTCTTACAGGCGAAGGGACGAGCCAGGAGGGCCACCAGGGCGGCTGCACCCCGAGGCGCGAGGTGGGCCCACCCGCGCGGCCAGGGGGTTTGGCCCCCTGGTGAGCCTTCTCCGTCTCGTCTTCTGGCTTCGTGTTGCCCACGGTAAAATATTGACTTTGGCTTTTGTCCCGTCCAATTCCGAGAATATTGATTTTCTGCCTTTCTGGAACCAAAAACAGAAGAAAACAAGCAACTGACACTGTGGCAACTTGTTAATAGGTTAGTTCCAGAAAACATATAAAAACACCTCAAAGTGTAGACAAAGCAAAGCAAAGTAGCTACTAAACAAGCATGGAACATAAAAAATTATAGATACGTTTTCGACGTATCAACCTTATACGAATGTAACTCAATCCCTTTGTCTCACGATATATTACATGTCCGAGATTCGATCATCGGTATCTCCATTCCTAGTTTGATATCGTTACCGACATGTACTCTTTTCTTGTTTCCGTGATATAAAATTTTAGTGATCAAATCACTTGCTTGCAAGCTAACTAATGTGATATCACCGAGAGGGCCCAAAGTATATCTATCCGTCATCGGGATGGACAAATTCCACTCTTGATCCATGAGCCTCAACATAACACCTTCATTGCACTCAACCCATCTTTATAGTCACCCCGTTACGGTGTGATGTTTGATGTTATCAAGATACTCTTTCGGTGTTAGTGATTGATATGATCTCATGGTCTAAGGACTAAGATTACTCCGTATGATGTAATAGCAATATAAACACAATGACCTTGATCGTAATGCTATACTTCGGATGAATGTTCATCACATCATTCCAACAATTAATGTTGTGACCTCGTTATTAACAACATCCAATGTCCATGATCAGTAAACCTTGATCATCTTGTTAATCAACGAGCTAGTTTATAGGAGAGGCATAACTAGGAACTTTCTTTTTGTTTATTAAACACACATGTATTAACGTTTCCGTATTAATATAATTATAGCATGCAAAATAAATATTTATCATAAATAAGGAATACGATAATAATCACTTTATTATTGCCTCTCGGGCATATTCCCTTCAAGGTTTTTTCTTAAGAAAATGGAAGTGAGCTATATATGTTGTTACAAGATGATAAACAACATGCTCCCTCGGTCCCAAATTAGTTGTCCCAACTTTGTCTAGACTAGATGTACAAGTAACTATGTAGTAAAAAGCATCTAGATACATGTGTATCTCGATAAAGTTGGGACAACTAAATCGGGACAGAGGGAGTAATAAACTTTGTATCCTAAGTATATGTATATATGTATATATATCATGTGAGTCCACCAGCCAAGTTCAATTCCTTAGTTAGCAAGAATAGGTGTTTTATCTTCTTTCGATTCATGCTATATATATACACTAGTAAAAAACAGGCATATAGTCCCGGTTTGTAAGGGTCTTTAGTCCCAGTTTTCCAACCAGGACTACAGAATCGAGACTAAAGGTCCACCCCTTTAGTTCCGGTTGGGCTACAAACCGGTACTGAAGGCCCTCCCGAGGCCGCGGTCGAGTGCGAGACCCTTTAGTCCCGGTTTTTATTACAAACCGGGACTAGAGTTTTTTTTTGATTTTTTTTCAATTCTTTTAAACTTTTGAATTATTTGACTTGTTAATATCTCTCTCTCACTTGAAATATTTTTAACACTAACTATACTTAATCTTAGGTCAAATCGCAGTCTTTCGGGTCGGTCACCCATCTTAGAACTACTCCTATTAGCTCATATCATATTTTTAAACCTTGTTGTCAACACTACCATATCAATCCTATTAGCTCATATCAATATGTCACACGTCTTTATGTTTCGAAACTACAAACAACTATTTAAGTAAACAACAATAAATAGCTAATAATAATATTTTAAGCCGATGAAAGTAAAAAAACTAATTAAAATAATATTTTATTCATATTTTTGCTATTTATTCATTTAATATGGCATAAATAATATCTTTAAATCCATAAATCGAAATTCAACAAATAATATATCCATTATTATCAGAAAAATGTGAGAAATCCAAATATGGCATAAAAAAATTAAATAAATTTTTTCCCTTTTAGAATTTTAAAATTCTAAAAGAATCCCAAACGGCCTAAGGCGGTCGAAATCGAAGTCAAATTTTATCCGCGCATTTTGATAGGTCGTACGTTTTCTTCCAACACTGTATGCAAAAGTCATAGCCATTTGAAGTTTTTATGACAGTTTTTGGCAAAATATGTCGAAATTCATGTTTGTTATTTTTCGTAACAACTAAATCACTTAATATAACTACAGTTTTAAAGATTTTATTTTTAGAATTTTTTATAATTTTTTGGCATGCTTTTGAAACTAGAAAAGGCGATATAGCGGGGGGGGGGGGAGGGTGTGGTGGACAAAAATATCCTGCTGTGGCAGGATGTTTGCCCGTTTTCCTGCCGTGGCGGAACCTGTAAAATTATTTTTGCCAAATTTTTTTAGTCCCGGTTGATGTCTCAAACTGGGACTAAAGGGTTGTTGCCCACTCCTGCACACGAACCGGGACTAAAGGTCCGGAATAACCCGAGACTAAAGGTTATCGGCGTCCTAGTTGTTGGAACCGGGACTAATGTGAGCATTAGTCCCGGTTCCTAACACATCCGAGACTAATGCTCCGGAGGGCTCTAGACGAAAGCCTTATTTTCTACTAGTGATATGTCATCGCGAGAAAGTTTTGATCTCCTTATTATAGTCACTTGCAATGCCTGACTAACTTATGTAAAGAAGTGAGCCACTTGGTTAGGAAAGTGGATGTACAGTCCCGCCACCCAGGTTCAAGTCCTCATGGATGCAGATTTGGATTCTTATTATTTCAAAAAACAAACTCGTTGTAGGGGCTTCCCCTACCGCATTCCTTTTAAAAAAAACTAACTTATGTATATATCATTACCACATTCATGAAGGAACGAGGATCAGGGACATGCACAGACTCAGCTTGACCTAGCAAGCAAAGCAAGTTAGGGTGTGGACTGTACATATATGGTAGGACGTTGGTCCGTTGCAGAAAGTAAAGGGAAGGACCGAATGAAAGGACCCTAGCGCTGAAACGGACCAACGAACACATACCCTAAAAAAGAGGGTCTCGTGGCTGTTATATACACCAAGCTATATGTGTCCTCCTAAGATAAAATTTTGACAACGTAAATGTAGAATCATACTTTCTTTTTTTCAGACACAAACACAAAAGAAAATAGTACTCTGCATGCTCTGAACTTTTAAACCCTAAAGCTTTTCCATGCAAAAAAGAAACTAAGCTTTATGTTCTCCTGGAGTATTGTTATGCAAACCTAACAACATGAAGACTCAGCTGTTGGTTGCTCTGGATTTGAGCCATCGGACGGACTAATTTGCATGATCGAGAATACGCCAAGACATGATCGTTCAGGGGGGCGGGAAGTAGCACGCATGTGCATGCATGTGCACCGTTCCCGTTATTGAGTGCACCAACCACAACGGGCCAACCCAACCCCGTTTCGTTTCTCTCTCACGAGTACCACCACCCTCTCGTCCATGTCCATGCCATGCGTATTCCTTCCCGCCAAGAAAGCCCTTTGCATGTAGCCATGTTACGTGCACACCTAGAGCGCCCGGCCGGCCGGCCCCATGGTCCCCCTATCGTCCACCTCATAGCTAGCTAGGCAATCACAGGGTTAAAGATGGCGGCCATCATGCCACGCCTACCGCCACGCACGTGCAAACACGTTCTCAAATCGGCCATGTCGTTTTAAGTTGACGATTCAGCTCTGCCTGCCTGCCTAGCTAGTGGACTGCAGCTGGTGTGACGACGATCTCCGCGGTGTACGACTTATTCTCTCGACATGTAGTCATGTTCTTACGTGCACTTGTGTGGAGTATGTTGGAATTTTGGCTCAAATGGTCTGGCCCATTTTCTATTTTAATAATTCCTGAAAATCCTAGAGGCCCATGTGGCCCATTCATGCAAGACAAGAGCTGGGACAAATGTTTAGTCCCACATTGCTAGTTGAGTGGAAGTTGGACCAGCTTATAAGGTGAGATCTCCTACCACTTGGTAAAAGGATGAGAAGGAGAAGGAGAGAGTTCCACACGTGCGCTCCTCCTCCTCCTCGCTCGCCTCGCCGAGCCGAGCTTTATTTTGCCACGCATGAATGGTATATGAACAGATGTACAGAAGGTGAAACGTTTGCTTTGAATGGACTTTTAATACGAGTTAAATGAATACGAATTGAGTGGAGGCTGTCCGGTGGGCTGCCGCCTGTTCGCTTCATCTTCCGTCCATTCGTTTCATCTTCTGCACTGTCTGCCTTCCCCTCTGCGCCTATAAGAGAGAGAGGTCGCGCCTCCTCTCAGTTACACTGCAAAACATCCCTTGCGCCTCCAGTTCCAGAGCACTGCGCTACCTCCATCTTCCCCATCCCGTCTTGCGGCGTGCACCGCGAGCCGGGACAGTAGGCCTCCGAGACCCCGCTACTTCGAGTCCTGTACGGGAGAAGGGCGATAAGGTTTTTGGGGAGCGCTATCAGCGCGACTGCTGGCTTCGTCACGGACTCCCTCACAGATAGCGACGTCTTCCCCGACGAGGACTTCTTCCCCGACACCAGCACCCTCTTCCTCGACGACATGGCCAACGATGGTTCCAACGCCAGCGGTTCCACTTCTGCTACTGCCGTGTACATCTTCTGTCTCAATCTTGTTCTGATCCTATCCAAAGTTTTATGCCTTGCAGTTTGTTTGACTATATGCCTTATTATGTATTCGCTATTTAACATGATTAGTATATTGCCTATTATTCTAGTCATGTTTTATCTAGCGTTTATTATGGATAATTCGCTTGGTAAATTGCTCTATTTCTCAACAATCCAAAAACCTTATTTCAGGCAATTTGCTCCAAGTGGCTTTGTTGCTTCTATGAAGCCACCTGCGTTTGAAGGTGTGAATTACAAACGATGGCGTGCGAGAGCAGTGCTCTGGTTTCAGACCATGAGCTGCTATAACGCCATCTATGGCGCACCTGAGGGGGAACTTAATCCCGCTCAGGAAGAGGCGTTCCAAAAACTTGATACCACTTTCAAGGTTGCCTTGATCAGCATCCTTGGCGACAATATTGTCGATTCATATCTGTCATTTAGCAATGGCAAAGATATGTGGGATGCGCTCGAGAGAAAATTTGGAGTCTCTGATGCTGGCAGTGAACTGTATGTCATGGAACAATTCTATGACTATAAGATGATTGATGACCGCTCCATTGTGGAGCAGGCTCATGAGATACAGTCACTTGCCAGGGAGCTTGAGCACTTCACTTGTGTGTTACCGGACAAGTTTGTTGCCGGAGACATCATTGCCAAACTTCCCCAGTCATGGAGGAATTTTGCCACTTCTCTGAAGCACAAGAGACAAGAGTTCTCCGTGACGGATCTCATTGGGACTCTTGATGTGGAAGAGAAGGCGAGAGCAAAAGACACACGTGCTCGAGGTACCGAGGGAGGTTCTAATGCCAACCTGGTACAGAAAAGGAACTTCCAGCCTCACAAGTTCAAGAACAAAGGCAAGTTTGATGACAAAGGAAAGTTCGATGGAAAGAACAAGGCCTCACAGTCCACTAGCTTCAAGAAGAAGACTGATAAGAGGAAAGGTGCTTGTCATGTGTGCGGTGATCCTAATCATTGGGCTCCTGCTTGTCCCAACCGCTTTGACAAGCGCCAGCATGGGAAGAGCAGCAAGACTGCTAATGTTGTCATGGGCGACGTTGAGATGAAAGATGTTGGGTATGGTATATTACCTACTGTTCTTTCATTATGTCATTCTCCTGATTGGTGGATTGACACGGGCGCTAATGTATATGTCTGTTCTGATATTTCCATGTTTTCTTCATATCAGGTCAGAGGGACTCAAATCGTGCTGATGGGGAACGGCTCGCATGCTTCTGTTCATGGTGTTGGTACGGTCGATCTGAAGTTCACTTCGGGAAAGACTGTGTGCCTGAAGAACGTGCATCATGTTCCCTCAATAAATAAAAATCTTGTTAGCGGATCTCTTCTGTGTCGAGATGGCTACAAGATTGTATTCGAGTCCAATAAGTTTGTAATTTCGAAGTATGGAACTTTTATTGGTAAAGGCTATGAATGCGGAGGCTTGTTCCGCTTATCTCTGTCAGACATTTGTAATAAAGTTGTTAATCATATTTACACAAATTTTGAATCAAATGTCTGGCACTCTCATATTAATTTTGGTTGTATGACGCGGCTAGCCAAAATGAATTTAATCCCTGATTTCTCAACTATTAAGGGATCTAAGTGCCAAGTCTGCGTGCAAGCTAAACAACCTCGCAAGTCACATACGACTGCAGAAGTGAGAAATTTAACACCACTAGAGCTCATACATTCTGATCTTTGTGAGATGAATGGTGTGTTGACAAAAGGTGGAAAGAAATATTTCATGACTTTGATCGATGACTCTACGAGATATTGTCATGTGTATCTTCTGAAATCAAAATATGAGGCTTTGAGTTTCTTCAAAATCTATAAAGCTGAGGCAGAAAATCAACTTGATCGAAATATTAAGAGGCTTAGGTCTGATCGTGGTGGAGAGTATTTTTCCAACGAGTTTGATTTCTTTTGTGCGGAACATGGCATAATTCATGAGAGGACGCCTCCCTACTCACCCCAGTCAAATGGAGTAGCCGAAATAAAGAACCGTACTCTAACAGATTTGGTTAACGCCATGTTAGACACATCAGGTCTTCCTAAGGAATGGTGGGGGGAGGCACTATTGACCGCGTGTCATGTCCTAAACCGAGTTCCCACAAAGAACAAAGAAATTACTCCATTCGAAGAATGGGAGAAGAAAAGACTAAAACTCTCTTACTTACGTACTTGGGGTTGTTTGGCAAAGGTTAATGTACCAATCCCCAAGAAGCGCAAGCTTGGACCAAAAACCATTGATTGTGTTTTTCTGGGCTATGCTTTTCATAGCATTGGTTATAGATTCTTGATAGTAAAATCTGAAGTACCTGACATTCATGTCGGTACAATCATGGAGTCGACTGATGCGACTTTCTTTGAGGATATCTTTCCAATGAAGGATAAACCTAATTCATCAAATCCGGAGATACCTAGTTCATCTGATCAGGAATTTGCTATATTCTCTGAACCTATCATTCCGATTGAACACTCTGAAAGTCCTAAGGAGGATGATAATGAAATTCCTAAAAGGAGCAAGAGACAAAAGACTGCAAAGTCTTTTGGTGATGATTTCATTGTGTACCTTGTGGATGACACTCCCACTTCCATTTCAGAAGCTTATGCATCTCCTGATGCTGACTACTGGAAGGAAGCTGTTCATAGTGAGATGAATTCCATCTTAGCTAATGAAACATGGGAGATCACTGATCGTCCTTATGGGTGCAAACCTGTAGGATGTAAATGGGTGTTCAAGAAGAAACTAAGGCCTGATGGTACTATTGAGAAGTACAAGGCAAGGCTAGTGGCCAAGGGTTATACCCAAAAGGAAGGTGAAGACTTCTTTGACACTTACTCACCTGTAGCAAGGTTGACCACCATTCGAGTACTACTTTCTCTGGCTGCCTCACACGGTCTTCTCGTTCATCAAATGGACGTTAAGACGGCTTTCCTAAATGGAGAGTTGGATGAGGAAATTTATATGGATCAATCAGATGGTTTTGTAGTAAATGGTCAAGAAAGAAAAGTGTGCAAGCTACTGAAGTCTTTGTATGGTCTTAAACAAGCACCTAAGCAGTGGCACGAAAAATTTGATAAAACCTTAACCGCTGCAGGCTTTGTTGTAAACGAAGCTGACAAGTGTGTATACTATCGCCATGGTGGGGGTGAGGGAGTCATCCTTTGTTTGTATGTTGATGACATACTGATTTTCGGAACCAACCTTAATGCAATTAAGGAGGTCAAAGATTTCTTATCTCGTTCCTTTGAGATGAAGGATCTGGGAGTAGCTGATGTCATCCTGAACATCAAGCTATTGAGAGATGATGATGGTGGGATTACACTGCTTCAGTCCCACTATGTGGAAAAGATCTTGAGTCGTTTCGGGTATAGCGACGTCAATTGTTCTCCTACACCGTATGATCCTAGTGTGTTGCTTCGAAAGAATCGAGGAAATGCTAGAGACCAACTAAGATACTCTCAAATCATTGGCTCGCTTATGTATTTAGCTAGTGCCACGAGACCTGACATCGCCTTTGCTGTAAGCAAACTCAGTCGATTTGTCTCAAATCCAGGAGATGATCACTGGCATGCTCTTGAAAGAGTTATGCGATATCTAAAAGGCACTGCGAGCTGTGGCATACACTATACCGGGTTTCCGAGGGTACTAGAGGGTTATAGTGATTCAAATTGGATATCTGATGCTGATGAGATAAAGGCCACGAGTGGATATGTTTTCACACTTGGTGGTGGCGCTGTTTCTTGGAAGTCTTGCAAGCAGACCATCTTAACGAGGTCAACTATGGAAGCAGAACTCACAGCACTAGACACGGCCACTGTTGAAACAGAGTGGCTTCATGAACTCTTGATGGACTTACCTGTGGTTGAAAAACCTATACCCGCAATTCCAATAAACTGTGATAATCAAACTGTGATTATTAAGGTGAACAGTTCTAAGGATAATATGAAGTCCTCAAGACATGTGAAGAGGAGACTGAAATCTGTCAGGAAAATGAGAAACTCCGGAGTTATTGCATTGGATTATATCCAAACATCTAAAAACTTGGCAGATCCCTTCACAAAGGGTCTATCACGCAACGTGATAGAAAATGCATCGAAGGAGATGGGTATGAGACCCACAATTTGAGCTTTCCACAGTGGTAAACCACTCTATGTGATCGGAGATCCCGTGAATTAGAATTAGGAAACAAGCTGTTGGTTAGCTGAGAGGAAAGTATCCCTACTTTAATAAACACCACTCCATAAAGATGCAATACTTTCCTATTCTGCATGGCAGGTTGATTTATTATCTTAATGTGTTCTAAGTGGCTTATCCTAAGCAAAGATGTTGTCCTGCAGAACATCTTTTGAAGAACACACCTATATGAGTCTGACTGTTAAAACGTCGCAGTCTATGAGAGTAGGATGCTCTCTAATAAACTCATGAAAGGTCATGGAGTATGACGTATAAGCTCCACCCGCGGGGAAGTCCCACGGTAGCCCAGTATCGGTCAAGACTTCGTGTGAAGCTAGATTGCAGCAAACTTGCAGTTCAAGGCATAGTCCACTGTACAAGTCGCAACCTAGTGTAGCATAGAATTCTAGGTGGAAGTTCAACTTAACAGTCTCCACTATAGTACCGGTATATAAACAGTGTTTTGGAACCAAAGGCAAATTACATGTGCCTCTGGGATCTGGTGGGGGATTATTGGAATTTTGGCCCAAATAGTCTAGCCCATTTTCTATTTCAATAATTCCTGAAAATCCTAGAGGCCCATGTGGCCCATTCATGCAAGACAAGAGCTGGGACAAATGTTTAGTCCCACATTGCTAGTTGAGTGGAAGTTGGACCAGCTTATAAGGTGAGCTCTCCTACCACTTGGTAAAAGGATGAGAAGGAGAAGGAGAGAGTTCCACACGCGCGCTCCTCCTCCTCCTCGCTCGCCTCGCCTCGCCTCGCCACGCCACGACGCGCCAAGCTTTATTTTGCCACGCAACTTTTAATACGAGTTAAATGAATACGAATTGAGTGGAGGCTGTCCATTCGTTTCATATTCTGCACTGTCTGTCTTCCCCTCTGCGCCTATAAGAGAGAGAGGTCGCGCCTCCTCTCAGTTACACTGCAAAACATCCCTTGCGCCTCCAGTTCCAGAGCACTGCGCTACCTCCATCTTCCCCATCCCGTCTTGCGGCGTGCACCGCGAGCCGGGATAGTAGGCCTCCGAGACCCCGCTACTTCGAGTCCTGTACGGGAGAAGGGCGATAAGGTTTTTGGGGAGCGCTATCAGCGCGACTACTAGCTTCGTCACGGACTCCCTCACAGATAGCGACGTCTTCCCCGACATCAGCACCCTCTTCCTCGACGACATGGCCAACGATGGTTCCAACGCCAGCGGTTCCACTTCTGCTACTGCCGTGTACATCTTCTGTCTTAATCTTGTTCTGATCCTATCCAAAGTTTTATGCCTTGCAGTTTGTTTGACTATATGTCTTATTATGTATTCGCTATTTAACATGATTAGTATATTGCCTATTATTCTAGTCATATTTTATCTAGCGTTTATTATGGATAATTCGCTTGGTAAATTGCTCTATTTCTCAACAGAGTAGTACCTAGCTAAAGTTGAGGAGTGAGGATAGGGTGTCAAGTGGAATCCCACTAAAATCCACTTCTAATTTATTATTCGTTAAAACCTAGTTTAAATTTAAAGCAACATTTTATACTTACTAAAATTTGACAAATGAACTAGAAGTGAGACTTTAGCGGGATCCCATTTGAGGATAATATTAAAGCTGAGGATAATATGGTACCATCCATATGATACCCTATCTGCTCTACCGAAGATTATCCGGTTGCATTTCGAGTCCCCATCTTTTATCTTCATGAGTTTTGTGTAATACTTCCGGACGTGGCTTTTTTGCTCCCAGGTGCATATGCACCCTTTATTTGAATTTGTTTTTTTGTCAAAATTTGAAATGCCAAAAAAATTCAAAAAAAATATGTGCATGTAGAACTTCAAGTTTTAGTTGTGCGCAAAGTCGTTTCACAAAAAATGAACATTTTGGGTGGCTTGCGCAAAAAAAAGACAAAATTTGGTGCTAAAGTAACGTGCTCCACGACACAAAAATTTGTCTTTTTTACATAGCACACAAAACATATCATTTTTTGGTGGAATGACTTTGTGTGCACCTCAAACATGAAGCTATACATGATCATATCTTTTTTCAAAATTTTCAACTTTTTGAAAAATGTGTTTTTTCATACCGGGTGCATATGCACCCGGGTGTAGAATGGGGTTTCCGAATACTTCCTCCGTTCCTAAACAAAATATCTTATATTTAGAAAGAGATGTAGTAAGTCATAGGGTATGGGGAGTTGGAGGAAAGGGGCTGGACGGAGCCGAACAAGGATTTAGCTCGAGCCGCCCTTTGAGGCGAAGTGTCCACATCGTTTCACTTATAGTCTTACACCATGAGTACGCGTGTGGAACATTACTCCAGCCAATACGAAGATGGATCATCAAGATGAGAAACTTCGTTTGATTGTAGGTCATACATCAAAGATTTAATAAATATATGATTCATGATTGTGACTTGTATGAGCTCCCACTTTTAGGTGATATCGGCTTGGAAGCCAAAAATCTGAAATTCACCAACAATTCTATATTTTAGTTATACATTTTATATTCATTCATGACATGGTTCATAAAACTTGTGTAGGTGTTCCAATTTTTTTTAAAAAAATTGGTCGTGGATCTTTGAAAGTCCATCATGCTCACTGTATTAATTTTCACCTTAAACATGGGTGCACCCAAGTTCTGGCCTTAAAGTATACTATATACTAAAATTCGCTTCAACTCTTACTCCAAATTGGATGTTAGCATCTTGTAGTATGGAGATGAACATGCCGGATGAGTGCATTGATTTTCATGATGTTGCAATCGTCTTGCATGCGAGGCTGGAGCGGCTAAATGTGCATTGGGAGCCTTAATTACCAGTTGTAGCTTTCCCACTAGCATAATTTTCTGTATTTTTTTGCAATCGTGGGTAATGGCAAGACTTTGGCACCCCGCCCTTGCATACTTGCATATTAATCCAGCCTATGCCTCTGTAAAATACTACTCACTGAAATTGATGCCAAATATTTCAATGTATTCCTACGCATGGTACCCTATCTCTACTTTTATCAAGTTCCATGGCATAGCGGCATGCCTTTTATCGATTATAACATATGCATGTGTAAAACCCTACGAGACATGTGAGTTTGACCATCATGGATTTTTGTTTGTTTGTTGTGAGGAATGTATGTAGAGAAAAATATTTGCCTTTCTGTTAGTTGTGGAAACTTGGGTTTTCATTCTAATAAACAAAAATACACAATGTAGGAAGATACGACAATGCAAAAGAGTGAAAGAGGTAGAGGCTAAACGAAAAACCAACGTCGAAGATCACTACTAACTGTTGTTGGATCACACACGCGCGCACACAAAGAACTTTTGGAAAATGGTAAGTTCGAGAGAATCTTTTTGCAGAGATTCTTATATTTTTTCCTACTACTATATGTATTGAAACAAAATTTCATCCTGCAAAGTACGTTTTTTATTTCCTGCCGTCTATCCATTTGTCTCGACTCACGACTACAGAAAGGGCATAAGTGTCAAAACAAAATCGACGCCAATAAATTCCCCGGGTCCTTGGGCGGTCAGAAAGCTGTCAGACACGTGTGCAGGACAAGACGTGGCGTCCACGCGCGGGCCCCGCCAAAGCGCTACGCGACACGCCACAGCTCACGCGCACTTTTGCCCCCAGCCCCCTCGTAAAAACTCCTCTCCCGGATCGCCCCCCTCCCGTCCTCTATTTATTCCGCACCAGCTCAGGTATCCCTCCCTCCTCCCTCCCCATCATCGTCACATAGACCAGAGCGCTACGCCACACGTAGCCTAGCCTAGCTACTAGAGCTAGCACATTTCATTGATTCTTTTGTTCATCCGTTCAGAGCCATGGAGGTCGCTAGGAGGAGGAGGTCGCTGTGCCCGAGCCGTCGCCGGAGGTCGGCGGCGGCAGTGGGGCGAAAGGTGCGGGAGCTGCGGCGGCTGGTGCCTGGAACGGCGGAGATGCCCGCCGACCGGCTGCTCCTCCGCACGGCCGACTACATCGCGCAGCTCAGGGCCAGGGTGGAGCTCCTCCGGGCGCTGTCGGAGCTCTGTGAAGGCCATGGCCACGCACATGGCGATGCCCCTAGCTAGCTATGTCCGCTTTTGTGTGGTGGATCGGAGTACACCGTACATATACACGTATGCTGTAAGCATGTATACATGCCATACATATCGACGGATGGTATATCTGAGGTGTATATCTACGTATATGTGTTCTAGAACTAGGAGTTTTGTTTTGATTTTTATCTGATATTTTTTGTAACTTTTGCTGCCGATTCGTATTCTTTGTGTGTATACTTACATGTGATCATCGATTGATCTTGCGTTGTTATGATGAATTTCATAAAAACATATACTCCCTCTGTCCTAAAATATATCATAAGTTCATCCAGATACATCTGAATTTTAGATAAATTTACGATCATCTTTTTTATGTGATCGGTTTTGTCATACATATATAGTCCGCTTGCTATCTTACTTTATGCCAAAATTTGTTTGTTTACTCTTAGATACACTCATCTCCGATCTCATGAGTCATGAGTAATCAGATGGCTCAAAATATTTACCGAAAACATAACAAATTCATCTTCATAGTGCCAAGTTTATGGTGAAGATTGAAGAAGATTCTTGCCTTGGTCGTTGTGCCAATGCTAGCTGTGCCATATGCT
The DNA here is from genome assembly GCA_916181665.1 of Avena sativa. Taxonomy (NCBI): domain Eukaryota; kingdom Viridiplantae; phylum Streptophyta; class Magnoliopsida; order Poales; family Poaceae; genus Avena; species Avena sativa. The sequence continues at coordinate 404,644,657 of OV702283.1, read as the reverse complement.
ATCTATCCATTTTTAGCTTGTAAAGCGCATACGTGTAATGGAGTGGCATGCACAGTATTGGCATGCATGATGAGGTATGAGCTGGATGTTGGCTGTATCCAACACGCGGGGACTAATCAGCTTAAATTAGTTGGTGGAACTTAATTAAGATAAAGGAGCCTTTTCATGATTAAGCTTTTGCGCCAACAGTGGTCAACAGATAACATTGTTTATTGAATGGACATGATTACTGAATGGACATGTATCCAGTACTATTTGGCTTGGTCACTGCAAATAATCTTGGACAAAAGGTTTTTGTGTCGTACGTGACGAAGGAAACATATTGAGAGAAGTGTTGCCTTTATCAAATTATGGAGCCTTTTGTCCCGTGACATGGAATAGCTTATTACGCGTGGTCGGTCTTTTTTTTCCCTCTACACTCAACTTTGATTGTAATTTTTAGTTGTAACATGTACTCCGTTTCATAATATAAAATGTTTTAGTATTTATAAAACAAATGTATCTAGGTGCTTTTTAGTGTATGATTCACTCCGTACTACTACCTCCGTCCTAAGGCTTAAGGCCTATAACTTTTTTCAAAAGTCAAACTAACTAAAGTTTGACCAATCTTGTAGAGAAAAATATTAATATTTACAATACGCAATCAATACCCTTTTATACATTATGAAATATATTTTTGCATGGTATTTATATAATATAATAGTTTTTTCTAAAAGTTTGGTTAAACTTTACATGGCTTGACTTTTCAAAAAAATTATAGGCCTTAAGCATCTTATATTCACAAAAGGTAAAACATCTTATAGTTTAGAATAAATGAAATATAATGCAGGTTCACTAATTATGACGGTTCAAAATTAGTACTCCCTCAATTCCGGATTATAGGGCTAATACGATTTGAGAAAATAGTTTGACCGTAAATTTGGTCAACAATATATGAATCATATGTTATAAAAATTATACCATCGGAGCGTATTTAAAATATGAATCTAATGGTATAATTTTATTAAATATAGTTTGTATTTTGCTGATCAAATTTATGGTCAAACTATGTTTCTTGAAGCACGTGTTTGCCTTATAAATCGGAATGGAGGTAGTATAGAAACATTTGGAATAAAGTATTTCGCAAGAGAAATATGTATTCTACCATTTACGCATGTCAAATCCATATATTTTGGTATATATTAACTGTAAAAGTCGTGCACCAATGATCGTGCAAAGTCAAATGCTCCATACATTGTGGAACCGTAGAGCATTAAAATAATATATATATACCACTATACGTGCAACTGGGCTCATAGAGGAAGTAGAGTCAATACAACATATCCATATTGTTGTAGTCATACCGCCTACTACTCCTCTCGAGTCCCCTCAGGTGGCTTGTACAAGTGTAGCATGTGGAACGCCTTCTACTCGTAAATAAATGGAGGAAAGTTGTGTTGTGGATTTCTAGATATAATCGCTCAACTTGGGTGTGTTAAGCGGTGTAGGATAGGGTTTTAGGAATTTCATGCTCTCCAACATTTCAACTCATAACCCTCTCTCCAATTCGGATGTACCGCCTCGAGCCTCTAACATTCATAAAGAACAGGCATGACCCCATAACAAATAACCATTTGGGTCCAATCCGATTTAGTAGTTCCACCTTCTTAAATGCGTGATTATATTTGTTCATGATCGACATGGCATGAATAGCCCGTGTACAACTACTCAGCCTCCATGTACCCATCTTAGGTCATGAGTTCACCTACTAGGATTATGAATACTCGTTCTCAATAAAAAAAGTTGGTAGAGTTCCTTAGGAGGTCGTTTGAACTCCTATGCGCTCACAAAGTCACTTTAGATAAACATTCACAATTTTTCATATGCACCTTTTCTTTTTACTCGTGATATGTTTTTCAAGATTAAGGTGAGTTCTTACCATCTTTGTCTAGATGGCTTGACGTGCCTTCTCGATCTTGACATGTGTTAGATTCCTGAACAGGATTAACAATATCCTTGGTGCATGGCCATGAAATTCCAGATCTTGTCACTTGAGAGGGCCCACACATAATCTACATGGAAAGGGGCAAATTATATCTTGGTCGATCATGCCTCGCAGCATGTTTCATGAAAAGATCAAAGCTACCTTTATAATTATCTAGTCATGGTGTAGTGTTTGGTAACCCATAAAAGTGTCGATTCACATATCAAGAACATGCAACAATACTAAGTCTAAATAAGGACATGTCATACATACTGTGTACCTAAGACATATAAATGACACATCTTGATGTGTCTCATAATGGATTTGTCCAACATCATGTTCTCCAACACGTGTCCATGTTATTGGTTTGATATCTCTAACTTCATTAATTGAAAACATGGTCGTCAATCGATACATATTTAGTCTAACAATGCATACATGTAATGCAAAATTGTTGTTTAGGTGAATTCCCCCTACACTTTGTGTATGGATTTATCCTTGTTTTATGGTTAATTACCATTTTCCTTTTTAGGTTTAAGTGTGATTTTAAATGATTTCAATTTGTTAAACTTTATATTTGTATCATTTTAAATGATTTAGAGTTCAAAGAGTGCATTTGATTTACAAATAATATCCCCATGATTTAGAGAATATTGTTATTGTTTATGTGATTTTTAAGGTATTATTTTTATATCTAAAGGATTTTCTTTAGGTTTAAAATGAAATTTGAATTTTTAGTCACGCAAAATTATTTTTAATAACACAAAAAATCATATGTGGGTTAATCCCATTTTTTAATTTTAGTTGTATTATTTTATTTTTAGATTTTTTTTCCTAGGAGGTTATTATTTTGGGATTTTTAAAAGAATTTGAAATTACTATTTTGCCCCTAGGCCCACTAGTTAGACCAAACTGGTCTAACTAGACTAAACCGCTCAACCCAGCCCACTCTCATGCTCCTACCCCTCTCTCACTCGCTTGCTCATGCGAGGCTAGCATCGCCATCGCCTTCACCGGTTGATTTTGACCAACTCCGATCGTTTCTGCCGCCGTCAAAGAACTCAAATCATTCCCCTCGCTCCGCTCTACATTCCTAGCCAACAGATCACCCCTATCACTCTCATGGGGTCCCTCGCAATCTAACTCTAACCCTAGGATTCGACGACGGTAGTGTCGCCGTGACTTGGCGCTTATTTGGCCTCCTCCTTAATGTTAGAGTACATCTTCAACATTTTGCTGTTGTTGGCGTGTCTTGGCGCAGGTTGATGCGTTCTCGGTGGGTGCTCCCTATGCCATCGTTGTTGCAGTGTCATCTTCCTCGTCTTCGGCTGTGGGTTGAGATCATCTCCCTCAATGACTACAAAGCTCCTTCTCCCTCTTCTCTCTCTAATTCCCACTAGTAGCCCTAGTTCTGGCTCAGATCCCTTTATTTTCTAGGGTTCATCCCACTACTACTAGTTATTCGAGTTGAGCATGTTTATGCTTCTAATTAGGTTCGTTTGGGTGCTAATTTAGATTTGGGTAGTTGCTAGTTTTGATTATGTATAATGGTAATTATATATGATCATTTTCTTCAAGTGTTACCTGAATTTAAGATCCAGTTTTGTCACTTGGTTCTAGTACTTGATTGTTAGTGATGTTTAAGTCAATTAGGTAATCTACTTATGTTAATTAACTGCTAGTATTAGTTGGTAAGATGTTAATGATTATGATTATGATTCACACTTCAATCATAGTTTAACATGCACACTGAGTTGATTTTAGTGTTGGACATCACTATCGCAAGTGTTGTTTCTGAACATCAAGTTTAGTTAAGAATTTTAAGTTGGTCTGTTTTACTTTAGTCATTAAGTTATATGTATTAATGCAGAGTGCATTGATTCATCCATCATCAACTTCATTTGCCGGCGTGTACCTTCTCTTCCTAGGCTAATTCTAATGAAATTTGCTTGGGAAGTGGGGCTACACACTATCGGGTGTTGTTCTTCACTTAAGTTGGGTTTAGGTGGTCTCTTAAATTTTGGCGTGTGTGTTCCCTTGTGCTCCTGGCTTAGGACACGCATGTCTATGGTGTTCTTCTATTAAAGAAGATGCATAGATAAATAATGTGTCAGTGTTAGTGCTTTGGTGCACTCCTTCCCAGTATTAAGGTCAATGTGCACATGATATACTAGTACTTAGCACTACTCTAACACTCATTTTGGACCCATGTGATCCCTAGCTATTATTATTTCTACTGCTCTATACTATCGCTAATGGTGTAGTTAACAACCCAATCTACCGTCCTTCTCCTCCAGCCCTTCTCCTCCTTGTACTTGCTTCTGGTCTTGTCCCTCTCACTCGGCTCACTAGCTTGGATGTGATTCTTATAGCGCTTTTGCTCTGAGGTTGCGTACTCTTAATTCATGGGTTTGGGTTGGTATTTATAGTTTTTGTAGTTTGCTCACAACTTAACAAGAAACAAATTTGCCCGTATGACTGAGCTGCTTAACTTATTCAAACCGTTTCTCTATCTTAGATTTATGTGTGGATTCAAAGGATTCAGTAATCATTTAACTTGGTTTATAGTCGGTTGTGAGTTTGCACATGTCGTCTTGTTGATTTCCTTTATGTCCCTATCCAAGTTGGACAATGACAAATGTCATTTCTTTTATGATTATTTTTGTGAGTAATTATTTTTCTTATTTACTTAGTTGGCTTCATAATAACCTAATGGCTATCCAAGTGTCATTGGGTTGTTTAATTTGGATCTTTTCTAAAGAATCCAAAAGTTTGAGGTACTCATTTCCTTTATCGTGATTCTTAACTAGACACTTTTACCAGTCCTTTGGATTGGGGTGTTGTTGCTATGCCTAAGGTTTATCTACTGCTTTCACTTGCAAATTCTCAATTGATTATAATCCAGTGATGTACTTTGTTCCTTATTTCCTGTTGATGCATTGATCATTTCCTTGATGTTTTGCTTGCTTAATCCCTCAGACTAATGAGATCAGGACAAGTTGATGAACTTGGATTTGGATTCTAAATCAAATGGTCTCACCAAATGTGTGGAACAAACATTTTAACCATAACAAAAATGGTTTGGATTTGATGTTTTTTTGCAGGTCAAGAACAAGATAAGAAGAGCAAGAATGTAGATAGGATATATATATGATTTTATTTTTTTTCTTCTAGTTTGTATTAGGGTTTCCTCTCCTTGTAATTTTGTTGTTTCATCTTTGAAATGGATCGTATGGGCACCTAGAGGGGGGTGAATAGGTGCTAATCAATTTTTAATACTTTTTCAATTTTAGGCTTGACACAAAGTAAATTCTCTAGATATGCAACTACGAGAATTTCCCTATATGCAACCCTAACTACTAAGCACGTAAAGAGAGGAGCGAGGAAACCGTAGTGGAGCATGCGGAGACACGGGGATTTGTTTTACCGTAGTTCCTTCCTTGTTAAGGGAAGTACATCTGCGTTGGAGGGGTGGGCGGTTCTAAGACCACCACGCCACAATAGGCCTCACCCTATTCTCCGATGGATCTCGCCACAAGAGGTCTGATCCACCTTCTCCACTATTGGATCCCTTCGAGGCGGGAACCGGTGCCTTTTTACAACACTAACGGGGCACACACCCACAACCGAATTGGGGGCTCCCGAGATGACAACAAGCTGCCACAAGAACAAGGTTTATCAATATAAACGAAAACAAGGATCTAGGTATTTGCAAGAAATACTAGATCGGTGGTTCTCCAAATGAATGGAGAGGAGATGAAGCGCTTGATTGCTGATGATGATGATGATCGAGTTCTCCTCCTTCCATTCCCCAGGGACGGGGCCTTTGGGTGGATCTAGGTGGAGCTCTCTTGGATGAAGATTTCAGATCTGATCTTGTGGTTTTCGAATGAATAAGAGTTCTGGCAGGAGGGGGAAGGCTGGCTTAAATACCCCCTCCCCAGATCTGGCCGTTGCACAACTTTGGGGGCGGATTCTCCGCCCCCTAGGAAAACTCCGCCCCAAGGGCGGATTCTCCGGGGGAAACTCTGCCCCCTCTCTAGGGCTGGCGCCTGTGGAACTTGGTGAAGATCTTGGGGGGCGGATAATCTAGCCCCCTCCAGGGGCGGATTATCCGGCCCAGCCGGAAAGTCCGGCCAACACTCCGCCCCCTCTCTAGGGCTTGCGCCTTGATGATGAGCAAGGGGGGCGGACTATCCGGTCCCTCTGAGGGGCCGATTATCCGGCGGGGCCGGAAAATCCGGCCAAAACTCCGCCCCCCTTCTGGGGCTTGTGCCTGCTTGGGAAGAGGGAGGGCGGATTATCCGCCCCCCAAAGGCAGAGTCTTTTTCCCTTTTTCTCAAAGAGAGCTGCAACACTTCAACACACATTAAATAATCCTTGGTATTGTTATCTAACACACAAAACACTAGGGATTAAGAAATGTTCTTTCAATCTCCCCCTTTTTGGTGTTAGATGACAATACTAGGATTTGCAATGAAACCGGCTAACGCCACCTTAAGGTGGAAGGCGCTCCCCCTAGATGTGTGCATATTTAAAATTTGCATTTGAATACAAATACACACACTAGAGAGAGCACAACTTCCATAGCAAAGATAATTGAAACAAAGGTGGGTTGGGAAACAGGGTCATACCACCGGGATGTGATTATAGCCAAAGAATACAATTAGCTTGATAGCCTCCAATCATCCCAACAATACCGACAATATTGATACAAACATTAGATAGGCCCATGATTCCATATGCCATCAAATATGCCTCCATAGATAAATCCATAATTCCATGAGATCCACAATAGATGAATCCAGACTTCCATGAACCATACATAGTACCAAATTTAGTGGAGCACAACAAAGTCTTACAAAATCAAACACAAATGGCAAACGAGTTCACGCTGAAAGGCACAAGCAAGCAAATAAAGCGACTGAAAAGAAATTGCTTGCGCCCGACCCTTGCAAATCCACGAGACCTAATAGAACTACTTCTCCCCCTTTGGCATCGAAACGCCAAAAAGGAAGAAGAGCGATGCTAACGCCCCTGAAGATCACTCCTCCTCATCCTCGTCGTAGTCATCCCCGTCCCCTTCCTCTTCATCATACTCATCATCATCGTCATCAGCGGGAGGAGTGGGTGCCCTCGGTGGTGGAGGAAAGAGGCAACTCTCGAGCTCGCCATAGTTGATCCCTGAAGTGTTACACTGAGCATATGGGTCTGGAGCAGTGGGAGGAGGTGGGTGGCCAGTGGCACCAGAGACATGGTGGAGAATAAGCTGCTATGTGTGATCCGTCTCATGATCCCTGCGGTACGCCTCATATTGGCCCTTGTGAGTGTCAATGCCCATGCAAAGAATGTTCCGCTGGAATCAAGTGAGCTGCTTAACCTCGCGTGCCATTGGGGACACTGCTGAACGACGACCACTAGCCCGAGCATCACGCATGAAGGACTCCGGGGCAGTGGAAGGGTGATGGGTCTTCTGAGCCTTGTTGTAGATTTTCTTGTGTTTGTGAACACCATCCATAGCAGTGCCAAAATCCTCATGGGGCAACATATGCTTGACAAGCATCATAATGAAAGGAGCATAAGGAATAGAAAGCATGTTGATCATAGCATCCGTCATTTCATGATATATGTAGTCCATGACATCCAGCTTGTAACATGTGGCTGATCCAGGATTGGTGGCACACTCGTGAGCAAACGCAACGAGAGGAACCAGGTGGCCACGGATTCTGTCATTGTTGCCACCACTAGGAGCGATGCAGTCCCGAAACATGCCAACAAGGGAGGCATACAAGGGAGAGAGTCCAGCGAAAGTACCAGCAATACCATCAGGAGAAAGGCAAGGAGCCAGCACAGTGTCCTTGGATGGCTTCAGTGGAGTAATGATGCGGTGACCAGAGGGAGTGTCACGACCATGGAATGCATACCCAAGAACCTGCCCAAAGGTGCGAAAGTCCGACTAAATCATTGTAGTCCCGGTCATCCACTTCATAGTGCGGCGCTCATCACCGCAGATCACAAGTGTGGAGAAAAACTGGCGCACCACAGATGAGTCATAGTTGCATTGAATGGTCATGAGATGGTGAAGCCCCATCTTTTTGGTCACATCCAATGCCTCAAGGAGCCGTTCCTTGGATTGAGCCTCAGTCAAGTTGATGGGGTGCATGGGGCGAATCCTGAGAGTGGCATACACATCATCATGAATAGCGCGAAAATGGGCATTCCAAAACATAGAGTCCTCGGGTGGGCCATCACTGTCAGCCTCATCATAGTAATCTGTCTGGCAGATGGTGGCATACTGAATGCTGTCCACAGACTTGTAGTTGGGCCGAGACTGTTTGCCCTTGCGAGAAGCGGTCCGCTTAGTTTTCTTAATTGCCTCGGCCATCCTTGCATCCACTCTTGCTACCCTGCTGACCTCGGTTTCGTCAATGAACTTCCCTTCTGCGGTAGGCTTGAGATAACGGGCACGGGGACGACGGGCGAAGGTCTTGGTCGGCTTGGAACCACCTGTGAAAAGCATTTAGAGAGGTAGCATGGAGATGAGCATACACACAAGTCCAGGAGAAAAACATGGAGAAAGAGTAGCAAGGCAACCCATAACCAACGATGTGTATTGTAGGAGCAGAACCAAAATAGACCAGAATGTTAATCTCCAGGCCGGATTATCCGGCCCTGGCAGGGGCGGATAATCCGCCCCCCGCAGAAATTTTCTGGATTGGCCCTGATCTACCATGGCAAAACAGATCGGGTACTAGGGGTGCGATTCTACTGATTCTAGCATGTAAGAACAACACCAAGGATCTTCTACAACGAGATTTCCACCAAATAAAATGCATCCCATACAAAAGGAGAGAGATGAGGGAGTTACCCTCACTCATTGGAGGAAAATCGCGGAGGAGAAGATACCCGGAGGCGAGGTGAAGAAGATCCGGGGAGAGCCCGGAGAATCCGATGGTCGAATCGACTTCGGGAGAGGCGGATGCTCCGGTGGCGGCTGGGGGCAGAGGTAGGGTTGGGGGAGGACTGGCTGCTCTGTTGGAGCCTGCCCTCCCTGACCCAGCCTATATGGGGCCGATTTCGCCCAGGGCGGATAATCCGCCCCCCACTTAGGGCGGATAGTCCGCCCCCCTCTGAAAATTCTGTCAAGTGCAGATTCAGGCCGGAGCAACCTTGCAAAACCCCTTTATGGTGTTTTTAGGACTTGTGTGCAAGAATAGAAGGTTTAAGGAGGGGGAGAAAGGCTTGGGTTGAGAGCATCAAACTGAGATGGTACTACACACCCAAAGTTGCAAGAATCAAATCAATCAAAACCAAATTTGAGTGTGTTTTCCATAAAAACAAGAGATGTGCAGGAAAAACCAAAGAGACCCAAGATAAACCAACTCTTCTCTAGGAAGAGGGCGGTGGCCGAAGCCACCATGTTGGAGCGCATGGCATGACACCGCGAAGATGTATCTTGAGTTCAAAACCAATGCTCATCGATGACCCACATATCACAAAGTGATATTAAGGGAAATGATTTTACTTGCTTTCGGCATTATGGGGGGAGGGTTGGCCCAATCAATTAGGACCACACTCCCCCTATGTCTATGCCCGCATCTAAACCAAATACATGAATAATAGCAAGTGAGTGTGCAAGGGTAGTCAAGCCAAGCACCTTGAATCTATGATATTTAGCTCATTCCTCAAATAACAAAATCTTGCTTCATCAAGGGGCTTCGTGAAAATATCAGCAAGTTGGTTCTTCATGCTCACAAAAGATAGGGCAATATCACCACGAGAAACATGATCCCGAATGAAGTGGTTGCGAATCTCAATGTGTTTTGTTCTTGTATGCTGCACGAGATTGTAAGCAATTTTGATAGCACTTTCATTGTCACATAATAGAGGCACTTTGTCATAATTGACACCATATTCCTTTAAAGTTTGCCTCATCCATAATAATTGGGTACAAGCACTTGCAGCAGCAACATATTCAGCTTTGGCGGTTGAGAGTGAAATACAATTCTGTTTCTTTGAAGACCAACACACTAGAGACCTGCCCAAGAATTGACATGCACCAGAGGTTGATTTCCTATCATATTTTTCACCAGCCCAGTCTGAATCAGTGTAACCACATAAAGAGAAACTTGAACCCTTGGGATACCATAACCCAAAATTCGGGGAATGAACCAAATATCTGAAGATTCGTTTGACCGCCACTAAGTGGCTTTCTTTAGGAGCGGCTTGGTACATTGCACACACTCCTACACTTAACACGATATCGGGCCTAGATGCGCAAAGGTAAAGGAGAGAGCCGATCATGGATTGGTATACCTTTTGATCCACGTGGTACCGATAACATTGCGGCAGTCCTTGGGTTTCTCTACGAGTTTCCAAACTTTGTTGTGTTCGAAGTTATTTAATTCTTCATGCATTGCAACAACCCAATCGGGGTCTTCAAGAGCATCAAAGACCTTCTTCGGTTCAACCATGGAAATGTGAGCTTGATGATCACAGAAGCTTGCAAGTTCTCTTCTAGTAGATACTCTTCTTCGTAAATCACCAACAACCTTGTCAAGAGTGTGACCCCTTAGTTCAAGGTTCCGATCAGCACGAGCCTTACGACGAGTCTCAATGTCCGTATTGTTTCTAGAAGGCGTTGATTCAGTATTTGTATCCTTGTCTTGATCATTGCCTTGCCCTTGATCTTGATCTGCATTAACACCTGAAGATTGTTGCTGAGTTTGTTCTTCAGGGCCGGATAATCCGCCCCTTGGAGGGGCCGGACTATCCGGCCTGGGAGGTGAAGCACCAGGGCCTTCTTCCTGAGAGTGCCTGACAGGAGTTGGAGACCCAGGTCCGGATAATCCGTCCTCAGGGGCCGGAGAATCCGGCCTGGGAGCTTTAGAGTTGTTGACTTCTCCTCCGGATCCTCTGGAACAAGTTGGAGTGCCAGGGGCGGATTGTCCGCCCCTTGGAGGGTGCGGATAGTCCGGCCTGGGACTACCCACTTGTCTAGGGGACAGATGATCTTCAGCAGGTTGCGGTGTTGGTGCAGGATTTTCTCCAACAGTAGGAGCTTGTTGATCTTGTGTAGATGAGGGCTCCACATGAGTGGAGCATTGTCCTTCCCGATCCGCCACAAGGGGTTCCTCAATGGGGCGGAAAAATCCCACGCCCATTCTTCTTATGGCATCTTGGGGTATTTCAACATCTGCATCACAAACATCAACTTGCCCTACAAAGGAGCCGTTATTTTCATCGAACTCCACACTACAAGATTCTACAACAATCCCAGTGAGCTTGTTGTAGACTCTATAAGTGTGGGATTCGGCACCATAACCAACAAAAATACCTTCTAAAGCCTTGGATTCAAATTTTGACAAACGGACACCTTTAATAAGAAAGAAGCACTTACACCCGAATACCCTGAAGTATGAGATGTTGGGCTTGTTACCGGTAAGTATTTCATAAGGAGTCTTGTCCAAAATCTTTCGGAGATAGAGCCGGTTCGAAGAGTGACAAGCAGTGGATATGGCTTCAGCCCAAAAATTATAAGGAGACTTGAATTCAGCCAACATTGATCTTGCCATATCCATCAACGTCCAGTTCTTCCTCTCGGCTACACCATTTTGTTGAGGGGTGTACGCAGCGGAATATTGATGTCTAATCCCCTCTTCACTAAGAAACTCATTCAAAGTGTAGTTCTTGAATTCGGATCCGTTGTCACTTCTTATTGCCAAGATAGGAACATTGTGTTGACGTTGGACTTCATTTGCAAAGTCAATGACAGTTTGTTGAGACTCGCTTTTTAGCTTGAAGAAATAAACCCATGTATATCTCGATTAATCATCGACAATGACCAAGCAATATTTCTTCCCACCAAGACTTGCATGAGAGGGAGGACCAAATAAATCCACATGAAGTAATTCCAAGATCCTCTTTGATGACACAATAGTCTTTCTCTTGTGGGGAGAGTCATGCATTTTTCCTTCAACACAAGCCCTGCAAACGCGATCTTTGGCAAAAGAGACATTTTCTTTTAGTCCAAGGATGTGGCCACCCTTCTGGAGACTTTGCAAAGTTCTCATGTTGACATGGGCTAAACGGCGATGCCATAGCCAGCCCACGTCAGCCTTTCCGAATAGACACATCGGACCCGAAGTGGTTTTCCCCGAGAAGTCCACCACATACAGGTCATTTTCGACGTATCCAACGAAAGCGACCTTTAGAGACTTGCTCCATAAGAGTACCACCAAATCATCATCGATAAAAACAGCAAAGCCCATCTTGCCAAGGGCACGAACAGAAAGAAGGTTGTAACCGAGGGTCTCAACAAGCATGACGTCCACGAGAGAGATATCACAACCACAACCTTGCCAAGACCCAATACCTGAGATTTAGACTTATCACCATAGGAGACTGTGATATTATCATGATGTGGACGCATCTCCGTGATGATCTCCTTGCTTCCGGTCATATGACTAGTGCATCCACTATCCAGCACCCATTTCGACCCACCGGAAGCATAGCCCTGCAAGAGAATTACTTCTTGGTTTTAGGTACCCATTTTTCAATGGGTCCTTTCATGTTAGTAACAAGGGTCTTTGGGACCCAAATAGACCAAGCAATATATTCATCAAAGGGACCGACATAATAAGCATAAACATCGCCATAATCATCACAAAAAGTTCATAATTTGGATTGTGAGACCCTGCAAAACCAATATTGTTAGTCTTATATTTTGTGACATTCTTCTCAGCGGTGATTGTCTTTGATTGCACATTCTTGGACTTGTTCTTCTTGTTTTTCTTTGTCTTGGACTTGGAGACATACCCAAGTCCCTCTTTACCATGATTTGACCTTTGCTTGCCAAGAACCTCATCAAGTACACCTTTGTCCTTGGGAGTGGTGTCCTTGATCACTTCTTTTTCCACACTAGCATTTTCCTTGTGACTATATGTTAAGCTGGATGAGCTAGGGACATCATATTTGGCCAATCGACTTTGAAGCTGATCATGTGACTCATTGAGAATGGAGAAATCGTTTTTCAACGCCTTGTGAGCATTGTCAAGTTTCTCCAATTCCTCGGAGAGTCTATCATGAGCAGCCCCAAAGTCAATCTTTTCTTTCTTTAACTTCTTTGCTTTGGTGATTGCATTGTCACGTTCCTTAACAAGTTTAGTCACAATTTCTTCATGTGACTCTTCAATAGACTCAAGACTCTCTTCAAGAGATACCCGAGCCTCTTCTTCTTCTTCAAGAGCATTTTTTAAGGATGCAATTTCCATTGCGTCCTCCCTTTCAATTCTCCCCTTTTCTTCGAGGAGAGCTTCGTTTTGGGCCAGCTGATCCATAAGAGCTTCAAAACGAACTTTGTGCTCACCTTGCAAGTTAGTATAGAAGTAGTCCAAAGCAATAATCTCTTCTTTAACCTTAAGACTAGTAGGATCATCCATGTCAATCATAGCCTTAGGAAAAGAAGAGTTAGAAGTCGTTACCTCAGAGCTTCTTGCCATGAGACAAGTAGCATTCTTGTTGATGATGTTCTCATTCGGAGAGTCGAAGAGAGATGTTGCTGTAGATGTGGTGGATATAGCAGCCACCTCTTGAGTGTTATCGTCCTCGTCCTCATCTTCACTTCCCGATGAATATTCTTCTTGAGCCACTAGAACAATCTTAGGTTGCTTCTTGAAAGGAGCGTTCTTCTTAACAAATTGTTTCTTGCATGGAGCCTTTGACTTGTACTTGAAAATAAGTCGTCCTCCATTATCTTCCCTACTTTGATATGGACACTCAACTACAAAGTGCAGCCGATCACCACAATTGAAGCATGTTCTCAGCTTGGGACCATTTTCTTTTCTTCCATAGGCTCCACTCTTGCGTTCTAGTTCAGCTTTAGCCTTGGCTGGATCTTTCCAAAAGTTTCTTGCATAAAGAGCCAAGTATTGTCCGTGGATCCTTTTTATATCCTCGGGACAGTCCAGAACTTCTACCGCATAATCATCATGCTCAATCACACTAGTCTTCAAGGCCATGTTGACCCCCTTTTGCATCCCCATAGCTCGAGCACGAGCATCTTCGGCATTCTTGGCAGCCACTTTGAAAGCAGCCATTTCTTGCATTACCTCATTGGATGACATGAGGTGATAGTTATGCCTACCTTGGAGACTTTTCAAATCTGTGGGCTCGAATGGCATAAGAGCACTGACATATTTGCGTTTGATCCAGGCATCATCAACATGAGCTGCACCGTGGTTTCTGAAGGTTGTGGCTATTGCCTTGAGCCTCCTATACATGTCCTCATGGTCTTCTCCATCCAACATATAGAATCCTTCAGCTTCGTTGCTCAAAGCATCATATCTATTCCTTCTCATACTTTCATTTCCAATGAAGAGCTCGGTAAGGGCATCCCAAGCTTCTTTAGATGTGCTAAGATGCTGAATGTGTGGCATATCCTTGTCACCCACACCAACTGTATCATGTGTAGAGCTGTAGCGTTGAGTTGGCTATCAACAATTTCTCTTCTTGTGAGATTGTTGGGGTTTCCAACATGGAGACCATTTTATATGATTTTCCACAACTCAATGGAGGAGCTGCACACATGAGACTTCATCAAAAATTGCCATTGGGAAAAAGTAGATGCAGAAAGTTTGGATGGATCACCCCTATTATGTATATGCGGGTGAGGGATAGGTGGATCAGGAGAATACACATGAGAGACCTCATTGTATCCATCCTTACCGCTATCCTTTTTCGAGGAGGAACTCTTGCTAGTATCATCACCAACCACTTCGTTATCTTTGGAAACAGTTTTACCCGTTTCCTTGGATTGCGGAGTGGTATCCTTAGAGTTAGATGGAGGTGATGCTGCGGTATAAATTGACGCATCTCTTCCATCTTAGCCTCCATTGAACTCACCAAGGTTGTTTCCAACGTCTTGAGATCGTTCATGGTGACTACCTCCGGAGCATCATTCCCATCTACCTTGGAACCCATACTTCTCTTAGGCGGTTAAGCCCGAAATAAGAGCCGAAGCTCTGATACCAATTGAAATGGATCGTATGGGCACATAGAGAGGGGGTGAATAGGTGCTAATCAATTTTTAATACTTTTTCAATTTTAGGCTTGACACAAAGTAAATTCTCTAGATATGCAACTACGAGAATTTCCCTATATGCAACCCTAACTACTAAGCACGTAAAGAGAGGAGCGAGGAAACCGTAGTGGAGCACGCGGAGACATAGAGATTTGTTTTACCGCAGTTCCTTCCTTGTTAAGGGAAGTACATCTGCGTTGGAGGGGTGGGCGGTTCTAAGACCACCACGCCACAATAGGCCTCACCCTATTCTCCGATGGATCTCGCCACGAGAGGCCTGATCCACCTTCTCCACTATTGGATCCCTTCGAGGCGGGAACCGGTGCCTTTTTACAACACTAACGGGGCACACACCCAAAACCGAATTGGGGGCTCCCGAGATGACAACAAGCTGCCACAAGAACAAGGTTTATCAATATAAACGAAAACAAGGATCTAGGTATTTGCAAGAAATACTAGATCGGTGGTTCTCCAAATGAATGGAGGGGAGATGAAGCGCTTGATTGCTGCTGCTGATGATGATGATCGAGTTCTCCTCCTTCGATTCCCCAAGGGACGGGGCCTTTGGGTGGATCTAGGTGGAGCTCTCTTGGATGAAGATTTCAGATCTGATCTTGTCTTTTTCGAATGAATCAAGAGTTCTGGTAGGAAGGGGAAGGCTGGCTTAAATACCCTCTCCCCAGATCTGGCCGTTGCACAACTTTGGGGGTGGATTATCCGCCCCCCACTTGGGGCGGATTATCCGCCTCCTGGGAAAACTCCGCCCCAAGGGCGGATTCTCCGGGGGAAACTCCGCCCCCTCTCTGGGGCTGGCGCCTGTGGAACTTGGTGAAGATCTTGGGAGGGCGGATAATCCGGCCCCCTCCAGGGGCGAATTATCCGGCCCAGCCGGAAAGTCCGGCCAACACTCCGCCCCCTCTCTAGGGCTTGCGCCTTGACGATGAGCAAGGGGGGCGGACTATCCGGCCCCCCTGAGGGGTGGATTATCCGGCGGGGCCGGAAAATCCGGCCAAAACTCCGCCCCCCTTCTGGGGCTTGCGCCTGCTTGGGAAGAGGGAGGGGCAGATTATCCGCCCCTGGTGGGGGCGGATTATCCCTTTTTCTCAAAGAGAGCTGCAACACTTCAACACACATTAAATAATCCTTGGTATTGTTATCTAACACACAAAACACTAGGGATTAAGAAATGTTCTTTCAATCTTGTACTAAATCTTGTAACAATACTCTTGTTGTAAAGAATATTCTTCTGTTCAACACAAAATTAACCTTGTATTTTTTTGAATTGTATTCTATTTATTATGAATTATTGAAATTTCAACTCAAGTTTTACTAATCCAAACCTCCAATTTGAATTCAAAATGAGTATATAAGATTCTAGTTTATTTTAGAAACGTGATTCTTGTGTATTTGTGATTATGCGTCACTAACTCATTTATTTGAAGTAAGTACTTCGAATTCCCTAAAATTTGAAAATACAAAGATCACTTTGAAATTTGAATTCATATCCTAGTGCTAACCTAGTTCAAATTCAACACTAGAGTTCAATTCCAATCACTTTATCATTTCAAAACAGAAGTTTGAAAATTTCCCACTTTTTTAAATGGATGCAGTGCAAATGCACAAACGTAAAATCTACCACTGAATGTTTCCTATTCTTCGGGATGTTACAACGCACCGGCTATTCTTTTAGGTCTGGGAACGCACCGTCTCGCTATGCGGGACGCCGTTGTGAGTTTGTTTTCTGGCTAGCACCCTAATAGGTCTATTGGGGGCGCTGTTGGGACGGACCATGGAGATACTCTAACTGGTGTCCCATAAAACCCTAACACTAGTGGGGTTATGTAGCTATAGAACTTGACTTGCGTGTACAAACAAAAAAAAAAGTGGAAAAATGATACTCCAATTGCATGCCTTCCTTTGTGTAGAAAAAAAGTTGACAAGAACCTCTGTCATTCAACTGAGAAGTGATCAATGGGACTCAAACCTCAGTGATTGCCAACTGCACATTTATCTTTGTTGCAAACCTCAGTGCAGGGAGCTTGCAGGGATACCTCAACCATTCAGTTGAGTTCTTTGGTGATATACAGTGTTACTAGTAAGATCAACATAACCAACATCATCAGAACCAGAATAACTGGTATCCTCAAGGCCTCAACATCATCAGCAGTGTTAAGCCAAGAACTGGATCCACACTAACAAAGAAGTTCTATATATACAGCTGAAATTCACAAGGAGGATTCCAGTCCTGACACAAAGTGACCCATGTTTTGGAGGTATTGGGACAATTGTATGAACTGGAACAGCGGTTAGCTAGAAGAAAATTTCCTCTACCCACAGTCCCAGGCATCCTCGCCTCCAGTATTCAGCAGGGTTGTAAATACTGCTGGCTAATATCGATACAAGCTCCCGATTTGCAAAAAAAAAAGAGCATTCCAATCTGAATCTAAATCAGCCCACACGGACGCTGAAAACCTTCACATCTGCAGCTATATGTATATAATACAGACATGAGAGGACACCATATATACAGGCCAGTAGCAGGGCCGAGGTACAGAATCAAGTGTGAGTGTGTGACATGTCTCATCCTCAGCTTGCAGGCTACTAGCTGAGTAATAGCCTGAATCATAGTATGAGAATATACATGAAAATAAACATGAGTTCATAACAGTGTTCATCACAAACTTTATGACATAGTACGAACAATGCTACCATGCGTCTGCCAGGCACGAGAAATCTCTGAATGCACCCGCGTCTGTTGGTCGCACACTGCGCTCAACTCCCACGTTTATGAAAACCATTTCGATGAATGCCTTGCAACGTTTATTCATGTATGTACCAATTCACGTCAAATTTGACTGAACCACGACATCGTGGCACACGCTAAACATACAACGGGTCCTTTTTTTCACTATCTAGTTATATGAACATGTCTGGTTATTTCAGCTATGTGTGGTATATGCTTGTGTGGCTCAAAGGTTAGAGAACGTGCTAGATATGTTTTGAAATATCTGAATTTTCACTCGTTTCTGTTTCTTTCTTGGTATCCAGCTTGTTATCCTTCGACGTTACATACTGATGGTGCCCTGCTTTTCTGTATTTGGAGACTGCAAGTGCTATTCTGAAATGCATTTTCCTTGCAGTTATACAGCATTGCAATCTTCTGTGGATTAAATGTGGGAATCGCATGGTTGATTCTCAGAGGAGCAAATGATTCAAGTACGCACCATGTCTCTGATATGATGCATAGGTTGAGCAAATCCTAAGTTAGATGTTCCGAGATAAAAGCAAATTCCATACCATCTCTGTAACTGCCCATCTGCAAATTATGGCTTCACCCCTTTCTTTGGTTCCTGTAAGCACTTTAGTATTCCATTTGTACAAGCACTAGTAGTACTATAATTTAGCAGACTCTATACTTATGCAGAAAGGACATGCAGAATTTTGATTGAAGCCCCTGCATGCTGAGTTTGCATTTTCAACGATTTGTTGAAAATAATGCATGCCTTACAGGAGGACTAGCACGTCAAATATTGGTCCTCAATGACATTATCCTGAGGCATTGCAGGAGGATCATTGCAGAACCACTGACTGGCTGGCCTTATCACTTCTTCGGATAGTGCAGGGAGTAGGAAGAGATACATAGGCCATTCACTTGAGTTCTTCAGTGTTAAACCAGACATGACCAGATCAAACATGACCAATATCATCAGAAACAGAAAAGTTATGTCAAGAACTAGATCTCACATAAACACAAAAGCATTATATACAGCTGAATGCACAAGGATCACTTCAGTTCCAATCTACATCGACACACACGCACACTGAAAAAACTGCACATCTGCAGCTATATATACACATCAAATGACACCATATGTACAGGGAAGTAGCAGGGTCCAGAATCAATAAAGTGGGACAAAATGAACTATGGCATAGCGAATAATATCTACAATATCGCCGTAGACTGGTTAATGAGCACATATCGATGAGATATGTGTCTTCTACGACGCACAGCGCAGCTGGTCTTGTTCAGCATCTGCCTTGCTTCGAAAAGAGTAATTAGCCTTGCAAACCTCCGGAAGGACAAACCCGTTCAGTGCTGCTTCAAAATTCCACTGCTCCTCTTTTTGTTCCTTTTCCATTTTGTCAATTTTTTTGGGAGGGTTTTCAATGCTTCCTTCATCGATATATCTTGCGTCGGGGGATGGAGAAACATAGTAGAATGATACGGGGATATGATATATACAGTGTGGCAATGGGGGGATTGCAGATATCAGTTCTGGAGAGAAGAAAGCCACTGTTCTACAAAATTATTTCCATCTGCAGAGAGGAAAAAGGGCAAGAAGATTGTTAGAGAAATATCAGAAACTCAATTGATGGAAAATGAATATCATAACACTCAAGACTATGCACATGCCTAAACAATCAGCAATTAAAAGTCTACAAGATAGGTTATTTATGATGAAATCTGCACAATCCAATGCAACGGTAGACAATCAAAATGGCAACTGGAAGACATAAACTCCCTGTGGTGCAGGTGTAATATATACAGTTTGACGTGTTGTTTGATTATACAAAACATGATGCTTTCGGAAGAATGGAAGTTATAGGGTATAAACAATGTTTAGAATTCTGGATTATCTGCAATTCAAAGTCAAATATATTCATGCACAAAGTCGAGTAGGGAAATTCTGATAACACAAGCTCAAACCTCAACTACAGCACACACAATGGCAGAAGCCAACTAAAGCAAATAGTATGGTACAAATGGAATAACCAAAGATCTCAACATAAAAAGTTATAAATTAACAAATTTTGAAGAAGAAAGAAGGCTATGGGTCCTACAGTACAGCCATATCTCTAGGCAAGTATCTGATGAAACATAAGATTTTACTAATATCTGTTGTGGAGCATAGGAGTCCTTAAACAAAGATTTTCAAGCCCAAAGTATAGAGCAAGCCAACCTAACACATCAATTAACAGCACCAAACATGAAAACGGCATATGCCCCATAAATGCAAAAGTACGACAGCAACAGACATGAACAAAACGATCCTATCCTGTTATAGGTTGCGTTTGTCAGATTAACCAGCTGAATTTATTGCCAAATCAGCACTGGATAACAAATAGAGTTAACTGAAAAAACTGAGACTGGTCAACTCTAAATACAGTAGTGCTCCTGTTAAATTTCACTCAGGACATAATAATAATGTTTCATAATTAAAGGAAACGTGGCATGATTTCTTCCAGGCATGATGAACTTAGTAGTGCTCACCAGAGAGGCCACCGTCGGCGAGAGCGCCAGCGCCCAGGAATCGGCCCTGGGCCTTCCCGGGCTGCTCGGCGCGGCCGCGGCTGTAGCACCGCACGAGGACGGCGAAGCCGGTCTCAGGGTCACCGTCCGTCTGCATCTCCGGCGCCTGCGGCTCCAGCCAGCCGATGGACCAATCAGAGTCGTCGGACTCGGACCCGGATAGGCAGCCGCCGCCGTCGGATGGCACGATGACCATGTCGTGCTCCCTGTCGACCCTGCACTCCCCGCGGCCGCGCCGCTGGTTCCTGACCTTCCTCTGCCGCGCGCGGCGGCCGGCGGCGGCACTCGAGAAGGTGACGGTGTCTGGCTCCCGGAAACCGGAGGGGAAGTCCGGGAAGGAGGAGCTCGTCAGGCCCGTGGTGGGGAGCTCGTGGTGGGACACCCGCGCCGAGGTAGCCGGCCACAGCCAGTGGGTGAATCGGCCCAGCCCCATGGCCATGACCAAAAAAATGTCTCGCTTCTTGGGATCCTTTCGATCAGATCAAAAAATTCGGCAAAATCGAACAAAATCCGGTGTTCCCTGGATCTGCCAAGTTAAAACGAACACCGGAAGTAAAGCGTAGCAAACAAAGGTGCCGCCCCCTGAAACTGCGCGCCGCAGCCACGAAAAATCTGCTCCTATTGGGAAAGTTCCAGCTCACTGATTTGTGACGAGAAGTCCCATTAAAACTAGCCCTCTTCTGCAAAACCTCGTCCCAGAAAATTTCAGCCCAGTGGGGATCGAAAAACTCTACACCCTGAAAAAAATCACCCGGAAGAACTGATGAAAACCAGCAAGAAATCGACCAAAATCCCGGAAGAAAAAGGGGCAAAAACTTCCCAACCAAAAAAAAAAAACCTTGCCTGCTCAGGAATCGAGACACGGCAAACTCCAAAACGCGAATCGAAAACCCTCCCACGGTCCAGGGCTCGTCAATCGCTCTCCATACCCGGATCCGAACTAAAGAACTCTCGGAGAATGAGGGAAGCAACCACCACTCCTGCAGGGAGGAGCGTGGCCGACGCCACATATATAATCGGCTCGCCGAGCCACCGACGGCCGAGATCGCGTCCGGAGGGACGGCTCCGTCGGATCGGGACCGCCCGCGAGGTGGGCCCGGCGCTGCCAATCGCCTGGCTCCGCGGCGCGCTGACGTGTCGCGCTCCGGGGGTTCGTGGGACGCAAGTCTTGGCTTCCGTGGGCTCCAGGGACACTTGTCGCTAGCTTTGGGGATTTTATTTTCTCAAGTTGAATTAGTTTTATTGTTATATTTTTGTCTGGTCTTGGTCCCGTTTCGCGTCCCTGTGAATCCAGCTTCCACGGATGCATCTGGATGAGTTTCACGTCGCCATCAGGGAAAGCACTGTGAATGTACCTGGAATGGTTATGTTACTGTAGCAGGGATCGCCCGGAGTTTTTACGTGGATCACGTTCTGAATAAAGAGGTTGGTTTGGTTGATTTGATCTCGCTGTGGTTAGAATACCATGTTCTGAACATTTCAACGGAATGTGTAGCATGTGTTCTGAAAAATAATAATGTGTGGCGTAACCCCCTAAGCTTCGCGTGCCGACATCCCCGATTTTTATGGAGTAGTAATGTATTGAAAGGTCCCATGGAGAAATTATTCTTCTATATATACTAGTGCTATTGTACCAAGGGGATATGATCTTTCAGATCATACACCATGACACCATGTGCTTGTACTAGTACCTACCTAATATACTTCCTCCGTATAAAAATAAGTAATAAGTGACTTATATTTGTCTAAGTATTTATGTATGTCAGCTCTATATATGTAGTAGTGCGATACAGACTAAGGCCTTTCACAATGGAGTGTTTCTTAACACGTTATCATATGCAAAATAAATACCACCCTCCAATGGATTGTATCTTAGGTGTTGTCTCTATATTTAATGATTTTGGTGATTTGTGAGAATGCTATTGGACTAGCCATTCTTTTTTGCCTATAGTCTCGTGCAAGCTTGTATCTTAGCTAGGATACAACATCACTATCTCTCCTCATTAAGTATAGTGCCATATAAGCAATTTGCCTATGATACCGTGCCAAGAACCTCCCATTGTGAAAGGCCTAAGAGCATCTCTAATCTATGGCCTTTCTCGGACCGAAATTTGGAGTATTTTGGGCCGGATGAAACTAGTTTTTGTCTGGAAACACTGATTTCTCTACTCGCGTTTTTAGACCGAGTTTCCGCGTTTGGCTAAAATTCAGTTGAACTCGGCAAAATTTGGACAAATAAAGGTGGATTTCATTAATATAGGACGAATTCGTAGATTTTATAGCGAATTCGGGCGAACACCCGAATTTAAACTACATCAGGCTAAATAATAGCTAGAAAAACTTAAAAAGCCGCCGTCGCCGATGCCGGACGCCGCTTCTACATGCCGAAGTTGTCGTAGAAGCAGGTGTAGCCGGGATCGGCCTTGCCGTCGTCATCGCTCGGCGGCTGCAGTGGGCGAGAGCTTCCCTGGCCGTTATCGCCGCACCTCCAGGGCTGGTAGGAGGGGCCGGCCTTTTCGTCATCGTCGAGGACGACGAGCGGGGCGCCCTGGTAGGCGAGCTCACGGCCAGCCCAGGCTTGGCGCTCGGTCTGCTCTTGCTGGCGCTGGACACGACGCCGCTCTGTATCCTCCCAGTCCGCCCTGGAGCAGGCGAGGATGTCCGCCGACGCACGCTCCGGCAGGGGCGCGGCGTCGTGGAGGGATTGCTCCATCGTCATTCTCATGGCGAAGGCATCCTCGTCGACGGACACCTCCCATTCCGTCGGCTCCGTCTTCGGCTAGCGAAGGCATCCTCGTCAACGGGCACCGCCCATTCCGCCGGCTCCGGCTGGTGAAGGCGGAGACGGCCAGTGGGCGGTGAGGGCACGCGTGGATCGTTCATGACGATGCCTCGTTCCCTTGTCCTCGGCGGCGAGAGGACCGACGTCTCCGGCTCCCGCTTGACAGGCCAGAGTGGTGGCGACGATGCCGACGCGGACCCAGACGAGCGGGGAGGCTGAGGCTAGCCATCCTCCTCAGCAGCCAGTTGGCCGAAGGATGGTGCCTCGCCCTTGTCGCCGGCGTCAGGTTGCAGGGGAAGCCGAGCTGAGGGTTGTTGCCGGCGTGGATGTGCTTTAGCACGACGGCGAGCGTCCATCCGGGAGCGCTCCGCCATCGCCGTCGCGCCGCCTCGTTGTTGTGCTTCGGCGATGACCCTGTCGGTCCCTCGTGGCGGACAAGCTCCTGGATCCTCCTGTCAGCAAAGAATTGCTCCCAAAAGAGCAGGTTGACCGGATCCTCGGCGAGATTCGGGTCTTCCATGGCCGCGATGGCAGCCTGGATCTCCTCGACGATCTCCTTGTCTACCGGCACCGGCGGCACTAGGATCCCGCTAGCGCTGAGCTTCCAGCCGGGCCGAACCCGGGTGTTCGGCGGCGCCATGTAGCCCGCGTCGTGGAGCATCTGGGCCTCCCATGGCTGGAGCGTGCGGCGGCCAAAGCCGTTCGCCGCCTCCGGATCGCCGGGAAACCTCTCGACCATGGGGAAGTGGGGAAACTGTGAGTTTGGAGTTCACCGGAGTTGGGAGAGCGGGGGAGCTGCGAGAGAGTGTGATGGGATCCGGCGAGGTGTTCGGCTTTTATAGGCCAAGGCAGGCAGCGAGGACGGGAGGGGTGTAGTGGTGAGGACGGGAAAAGGAGAACCATCGGGAAGTTATTGCCCGCCGGTCCGTCGCGGGAGCCGAGGCGGTCGTGGCGCGCCATTACGGCGACACGTGGTCGACGAGATGGGCAGTTAATGCCCGACGGTCCGTCGTGGGGTTCAGAGGCGGGAGGATGACGATGACTCAGCTTCTCTCGCTGACTGGGCGGGTCCACACTGCCGAACGTTTTTTCCCGCTGAATTCGCTTCGTCCGGTGTTTCCAAGGCGTTCCTGTCGCCCCCGGGAATGGCCTCGGAAGTCCAAACCAAATTTGGCCCAAATCCGGACGAAACCGTGGTCCCGGGAACACGGCTGGGCCAATTTTCGGCATGCGGACAAAAAAAATGTCCTGAGAACAGCCTATTGGGAAGGCGAGTGGAGATGCTCTTATATAGATACATGCGAATCTAGAGAAATCACAGTCTCTTATTTTGGGGCGGAGGAATTATATTTTCTTTCTCCTAAAATAACATGTGTTTTACTTTAGATATATGCGAATCTAGACAAATTTATTACACTTATTTTGAAAACAGGAGATAGTACAATGCTTGAGATTTTATTTTGTTGGGGTGAATTGACGTGGCCGCCAGCCATCCTAAACCACTTTTTAACTCATGAAACGGCATACAAACACAACCGTATAATGTATTAACTCCACAAACTTGTTTTTCATTAGCTTAATTTATTTTGTAATGGCACCATTTGCTTAATTTGATTGTTCATCATACTATAATGTTTCACAATCATTTTAATAGAATCAACATTAGAGTTCAAATTTTCTCTTAGAAATTTAATCTTATGAGCATTTTTAGTTTGGGGGAGATTTAGATGCAAACTCGTTAGACTTATCAATTAATTAAATATATATCATCAAGAGAAGATGTGTACAATCCTCTTCAGTAGAAGATACAAAACGTACTTGTATAGGAAAGCATGGTTCATCAGTGGGCAGTTTAATTTCCTTTTCAGATAATTCCTTAAGCTCAACAGTTTTAACCCCCCTCCTTTCTTCAATAGATTTCAGGGCTTCCTTCATATCTTCTTTGGATAGTTTAAGAATACCTTTTTTCTTAAGAATTATATTTGGTTCTTATTCTTTCTCAATATTCCAATCTTCATAGTTTTGACCAATAGTATCCAATAGTTCCTAAGCTTGTGAAGATGTCCTTTGCCTGAAAATATTCCCTGAAGTACTATCTACATAGGATCAAGATTCATCAGTTAGTCCAGTATTTTTTGAAATTTGTCAGTTAGTCTATTATAAAATATATCAAGTAATTGTTGCTCTTCCAATCCATGGGTAGGACATTTTCTTCTCATTACGCTAAATCTCCCTCAAGCTTGAGGTATACTTTCTCCCTTATTTGAGCAAAGTTGCCTATGTCAGCAATCATAGAGAATATTGTTTAGCAGGAAAGTATTTCTCAAAGAACTTACTAATACACTCATCTTTACTAGTGATTGATTTAGGTTTTAATGAATCATACCACCTCTTAGAATCTCCTCCCAAAAAACAATTTTAAAAAATAATAGTGTTGTTGAACTTCATCTTTCACAACTCCACTAGTTAAATCTTCCAACCTGACTAAATGTTCTGAAGGAAATTCGTATTCTTTGTCATAAAAATTATTATCTTCAACCATTTTAATACAATCAAGATCAACAGAAAATTGATAAGCCTCATTTTTAATAAATATATCAGGTGCAACCTCATTACTAGTGGTAGGAAGCAATTCTTATAGAGTTACCTTAAAGGAAGCATCAAAACTATCAGGATTATTTGCATCATATTCAATGAAGGCCTTCGCAAGAGCAATATCTTTAGGTGATGATGATGGAGTCTTAGAATTAAGATTATTTGTACCAGATTTACTTGATGTTTCAATAAGTTTTCCATAGCGCTGGACGGGAACTTAGATAATTAAATCCTTCCATCAGTGATCAAACCACTATCCAATAATTCATTTTCAGTAACAATAGACATCCTAGACTATGATGAAGGTAGTTGCATTTTAAGAAACGGTGACGTTAACAACAACGGGAAAAAATTGTTGTCTAGTTAGCAAATTTGTTCCTTTTATACTAGTAGAGGGTAAAACATTATGTTTTCAGAACTCTTATATTTTCCCATGATGAGAAATAAATAAGTAAAGCAAGTAAATAAATACAAGTGGTCTTACCAACAAAGCTAGGTTCCCGGCAATGACGATAGAAAATATCTTGGTACCCACAAGTGTAAGGGATCACTGAAATCTTTGTTAGGAAGTATTGCCCAAATTTATAGTTTGACACGGTAGAAACACAAGAATGCCAATAAGATTTAGCAATTGATGTTGGAGATATGCCCAAGAGGCAATAATAAAGTGGTTATTATCATATCTTCACACTTATGATAAATGTTTACATACCATGCTATAATTGTATTAACCGGAAACATTAATACTTGTGTGATTTGTAAACTAAAATAAGAGTCCCTAGTAAAGCCTCTTGTTAAACTAGCTTGTTGGTTAATATATGATCATGGTTTCCTGATCATGAACATAGAGATGTTATTAACAACAGGATCATATCGTTAGGAGAATGATATGGTGGACATACTCCTATAGATAAGCGTAGCATAAAGATCAAGTCATTTCAATAGTTCAATTGCTATATGCTTTCTGATACATAGTAACCTAATTCCTTCGACCATGAGATCATGCATATCACCTTTACCGGATGGATGCTTTGATGACATCAAACACCACACCGTAACTGGGTGGCTATAAAGGTGGCATTGAGTGTTCGGAAAGTATTGGTTGAAACACATGGATCAAGAGTGGGATTTCTCCATCCATATGACAGATAGATATACTCTGGGCCCTCTCGGTGAAATGTCATCCAATTGGCTTGCAAGCATGTGACTGGCTCACAAGGGATCACATATCACGGGAACGAGAAAAGAGTACTTATCGGTAACGAGGTTGAACTAGGTATGCAGAGATACCGACGATCATAACCTCGGATAAGTAAACTATCGTGAGACAAAGGGAAATTGGTATCGTATGTAAGTGGTTCATTCGATCGCAAAGTAATCGTAGAAATATGTGGGAGCCATATGAATTTCCAGATTCCTCTATTGGTTATTGTTCGGAGAAGTGTCTCGATCATGTCCGCATAATTCACGAACCGTAGGGAGACACACTTAAGGAGTCGACGTTGTTTGAGTAGTTATGGTATTATGCGAAAGAGACCGAATGTTGTTCGGAGTCTCGGATGGGATCCGGGATATCACGAGGTGATCCGGAATGGTTCGGAGAATAAGATTCATATAAGGAAAGTCCCGTTTCGGAGTTCGGGAATGATTCCGGTGTTTTCATCGGGAATGTTCTAGAAGGTTCCGGATTGTCCGGCACTCCGGGGGGAAGGGTACATGAGTGTGTCATTGAATGATTGCATCATGTACTAAGTGTTCTTGCTGTTCCAAAAACATGAAATTCAAATTGCCAGTTTGAAAGTCAAACGGCTAAAACAGGAAACTGTGGAAAACAGGAAACTGTGGGAAACAGAAAACTGTGGGAAACAAGCAAGAGGAGGTTGAAACCAACTTGGAGGAGGAGTTCCTCTCCTCCTTGGCCGGCGCCCAGCCCTAGGCCGAGTTGGGGAGGGACTCCCTCCCTCCCTGGCACGCCAAGGCCCCTCCACCCATAAAAGGAGGGGCAGGGCTCCTCCTTGAGACACACAAGTTTCCACCTCTAATCTCAGGTTTAGAGCCGTTTGGTTTAGAGCTTCTAATTGCTTTAGCCTGCGGTTTAGAGCCTTCTAATTGGTGTGTCTAATCTCTAGACCACTAATAGCCCTCTCTCATAATCCACCATACTCGCTCCGGCTTAAGGCGAAGCCCTGCGGGATCTCCCCTCTACTTCCGGTACCACGCCGTTGTACTGCCGGAATCGCGAGGCGAGTGCTACAACCTCCGCTTCCTGCTGGAACAAGGGAGAGGAAGGTCTTCGTCGAGTACCGAACGTGTGACCGACTGCGGGAGCGCTGCCGGAACGCAGCGCCGGAAGGATCGTCTACGCGATCTTGAGATCGGAAAGAGTACGACTACATCACCCACGAGAATCTGCTCTCGTTAACCGCTTTGGAATCTTCGAGGGTAAGTTATTCCATCGACTCGTTGCTACAATCTAGTAGATAGATCTTGGCTTGTTTGTTTGTATGCGATAGAAAAATTTTGTTTTCCATGCTACGAACCCCTACAGTGGTATCAGAGCCGTGTCTATATGTAGATCTGTTGCACGAGTAGAACACAATGGTCATTGTGGGCGTTGATGCTTTTATTGTTGATTGCTTCTTGTGTACTTTGTATCTTGCGGTATGTTGGGATGAAGCGGCCCGGGCTAACCTTACATGACATCGTTCATGAGACTTGCTCCACGCTTGACATGCAACTTGTATTGCATAAGTGGCTTTGCGGGTGCCTGTTTCTCCTAGCATAGTTAAGATCCAATTTACAACGGGTGATTAACAATACTAGTATCAATGTTGTGGTTCTTGTTCGTAAGTTAGAGCGACACTTATTAACAGCCCCAAACCACGTAAAATATGCAAAGAAAGTAGAGGCGTCTAACTTTGTTTTGCAGGGGTGTGCTGTGATGTGATATGGCCATGATTGTGATTATATATGATGTATGCAATGTTCCTTATTGTAAGTCGGCAACCGGCAGGAGCCATATGGTTTTCTTTAATTTCTGTTAAGACCCGCGTGTCTATTCAAAGTAGTTGTAATAGTTGAAGCCGGTGGACGACAACCATGGAGAAGCGTCATTGACCTTGATGCAATGCCGGTGATGATGGAGATCATGTTCGTGCTAGAAGATGGAGATCGGAAGCACAAAGAAGAAAGGCCATATCATATCACATATTATGAATTGCATGTGATGTTAATCCTTTATGCATCTTGTATTGCTTAGTAGACGACGGTAGCATTATAAGATGATCCCTCATGCACATGAATTTCAAGTCATAAAGTGTTCACCCTTAGTTAGCACCGTTCTAAAGCTTGTTGTTTCGAAGCACCACGTGATGATCGGGTGTGTTAGATTCTGCAAGTGTATACAACGTGAGCAAGCCAGATTTGCTCATGCGGAAACTAAGGTTTGATCTTGACGAGCCTAGCATGTATAGACATGGCCTTAGGAACACGGATTACCGAAAGGTAGAGCATGAGTCATATAGTAGATATGATGAACATGTTGATTGTTCGCCATTGAAGCTATATCAACTCTCGTGATGATCGGTTTTGATGTGGTGGATTTGGTTCGTGTGATCACTAAAACAATGTGAGGGATGTTGTTTTGAGTGGGAGTTCACCTAGATTAATTTAATTATTAATTAGAACTCAATTTATCATAAACTAAATCAAAGTGAATTTGCATAGTTGTTGTAGTCATTGGCATCCGTTTACCACCTTGCGCTTAGTTATAATTGAGATGATAGAACTATAGAATTCTGGTTAGTTACTTTACGAACTGGTATCGTATTGTTTTTGAAGTGTTAATCTAAAGTCTAAAATTCCTATTGCAAACTTTCAGTAAGTTCCGTTTACTCCATGAAGTTTAATAATTGGTATTAAAACAAGAGTGACAATTCCAAGTGTTAGTGTATCATGTTTGTCTCCATGATTCTTGATATTCAAAGAATTGTCTTAATATCAAGGTTATCTAGGAACTGAAAGAGTTGTTTCAGAAACCATGATGTGTGGAAGATATTGTGATATCTGAAACGAAGTTTTGGTTGCAACATGATAGAGTATAATATGGCAAAAGTCATGTTCTCATATTTGATGAGAATTTGCAAAAGGTTGGAGACACTAGTTGTCCTAATCCTCCAAAAGGTTTTGGAAAGCAACATTATACTTGCGATTCACCGTTACAAGCTAAAAGTAGCTTGATCATGGATAAATCCATGATGAGGGTGAATATTTGATGTAGGTAAAATGTTTACTACACCAAGAGATTACTAAAGAATGGAATTTGAAAGAACACCAAACATTTGATGATGGTGATCTACTTCAAAGTGCAAGTCCAAAGACATTGGTATTTAACTATACACGCTTTGGACTATGTGTCATATGTATGACTCCACTATTGATGTTGATAGATTCTTCCAAACAGAAAAGGAAATACTGAAAGAGAATCTCATAAATATATGGCAGAAAAGAAAAGACTAGAATTGTTCAGCTTATGTATATAGATGATATACATGTTATGGCTATATTCTTTGCTTATTAAACAATGTGGTTCTCAAGTATTTGATACTGAATTTGTTGGTGTGAATCGTCATACGAAACAACACAATTCATGAACTACAATGGCCTAAGTAACTAGCAAAAGAATATGTGATGATGTTCATCGAGAACAAATAAAGGGTTATTGTGTTGCTCGTTAAACATCAAAGCTTGCCTTCAAGATTTGTTTTATCAGGTATTATGAGAACAAAAGAGTTGTTCAAATAAATTACCGTGATCCATAAAAGATGGATGATTCACAAATCTCGTTGGAGAAATCACATCCATAAAACTAGTGCTAAAAATGTCGAAAGACAAATTGATTGAAAGATCACTTAGGAAGTGACATCGCCGTTTGAATTATAATGGAAAGAAAACATGAAGAAACTCCATGTTGATGGAATTTTGGAGTCTTCTAATTTTTGATCAAATGACGCTTGTGAAACTTTCCTAGAGATAATTAAAACTTCGTTCATAGGCCAAAAGGGAACGAATGACTAGCTTATTGGAACTTGTACATATTGTTGTATGAAATCCATTATGTGTAGTCAAAAGCGATGGATTTCAACTTCATATGCTTTCTCCAAAAATTTGAGTGAATATATGAATATTTATTTAATAAGGATAAAGTATGAAACACTTGAAAAGTTCAAAGACTTTCAAGATGAAGTGCAAAATCATTGTAACAAGAATATGAATAGTTTATGATAAGATCATAAAGGAAGATATTTAAGTTACAATTTTAGCATAATACCTAAGATTTAAGGAATCGTTCCGTGGATTTGCATTTCCCAAAACACCATAAGAGTATGGAGCGTTCGAGGTATGTAATTAAACCTTGTTTGACATGGTAAGATCGAAGGTATAATTCATAAAACTGCCATTATATTTTAGAGATTAAAAGCTTTAGAGATTACCGTTTTTCCACTGAAAAGAGCTTCATCATAATCCGTTGAAATGACACCATATCAAGTTATGGTTTGGGATTAAACCCAAGTAGTCCTTTCTTAAACATTGGTATGCTATACATAAGAAAGATGTTTGCAACCAAAGTCGGATGAACCTGTCTTTGTATTACTGTTAAGTATTCCTCCATAAACACTAGAGACAAAAGTGTTTGTCGCTTAGAACGTCAAGTTTCTTTGAGAAGGAATTTTTCGTGAAAAGTTAAGTGGGAGTACAATAGAACTTTGATAAGGTTAAAAGAACCTTAGCTATATGTGCAAAGTTGCGCAGCGCCGAAAAGTGTTCCGGAGTTAGCAAACAATGCTCATGGCTCACGTACCTCAAAGGTTGTGGTGACGGAGATCCAAGTTCCTATTGAAACAAGTAGGTCGGATGAACAATCAAATACCAAGATTTGAGGGTTGAATCATTATTTGAGAATAATGAACCGACTACATGCAAAGAAGCGATGATGGGCCCTGACTCCGTAAAATGGCTTGAAGCCATAAAATCCGTGATAGTTCCATATACGAGAGGTCAAGATTTGAACTTGAAAGACCCTCTGGGAAGGTACAAGACCTTACAGTCGTATTTGGATCTATAAAGAAATAGACATGGATGTTTTACATCTATGAAATAGTCGACATGTTGGGAAAGAGTTCACAAAATGTTCAAAGGTTGACTATGACAAGATTTGATCTTTCATAGTGATATTTAGTCTAGACGGATTAATGTAGCAACCACTACATATAATTTGTTATATGGTAGTTGAATAAACAAAACAAGTTCTTCTAATAGAATCGTTACCTATGACATGTGCATAACAAGGTCCATAGGGTTTTGTTAATTCAAAGGATGCTAAAAGCATATGCAAACTTCAATGGTTAAAGTGAGCATCGCGGAGTTGGAATCTTCACTATGATGAAACTGTTAAAAGGGTTTAATTTCATCAGAGACAATGAAGATGCTTGCATTTGCAAGAAATTAAGTGGGAGCACTAAGACATATTTCTAATACATTATGTGGAAGACATATTGTTGATTGGAAATAATGTATCTTTTATTAACACATATTAAGAATTTCATCCCGGTGAAAGACTTAGGCAAAACCCAAATATTTGGCATCAATAGACGCTAATATGGTTGTGTCAGAAGTACATAGACAAGATATTGAATGAGTTCAATATAGAAACTACAAGAGAGGTTCTTGTCGCACAGAAAGGATTGAATGAGTTCAATGTTGATGATATATTCAAGTGTATTGACATTTGGTAAAGTGAAACAAATAATCAAGTATAGATTGATACTTGATGTATGAAATCACAAAGAGTATTTATATCAATCATACTGTGATATGTACAAATCCAGATATGTCCTATGCTCTAAATGTTGTGAGCATATACCATAATGATTCGTAAGATGATCATTGGACAATAGTAAGGATATTCTTATGATCTTTTGGAAGAACTAAGAGTATAATATTTGTAGAAGTGACAAATAGATGGTTAGTTCATTTTAAAAGTACTACATTGATACTAGCTTGGTCACAAAGTACAAATTAAGTTTATTTCAATCTAAACTAAGGGTGGCACAATATAATGGAAAGTGAGTTCCATAATGGATTTGGATGAGTTCCAAAGTTAAGACATTGTGACAGATACTACAACAAAAGGCTAAGTATATGACTGCTATTTTAGCAGCAAAAGAGGGCATTTGTGTCAAGTAGTTTGTTATCAAACTAGGTGTAGTTCACAGTGGGATAATACTATGAAGATATATTGTGCGACAATATTATCAACATGTTTTAACCCCAAAGAGCTAAAGGTCACACCGAAAGACCAAATTTATACAAAGCCATCTCATTAGAGAATGAGTGATGCGTAGAGACGCAAAGACATGCAATTACACACGGACCTGGAAGTGTCAGATCCGGAGATCAGTTGACCACTAGC
Source organism: Avena sativa (assembly GCA_916181665.1). Lineage (NCBI taxonomy): Eukaryota > Viridiplantae > Streptophyta > Magnoliopsida > Poales > Poaceae > Avena > Avena sativa. The sequence continues at coordinate 404,611,454 of OV702283.1, read as the reverse complement.
AATCGTGTACATACAACACCAGAAAGCCATAGGTGTTGAATACACAAAGGTTTGAAACTAGATTATTGACTCTAGTGCAAGTGGGAGACTGTTGGAGATATGCCCAAGAGGCAATAATAAAGTGGTTATTATCATATCTTCACACTTATGATAAATGTTTACATACCATGCTATAATTGTATTAACCAGAAACATTAATACTTGTGTGATTTGTAAACTAAAATAAGAGTCCCTAGTAAAGCCTCTTGTTAAACTAGCTTGTTGGTTAATATATGATCATGGTTTCCTGATCATGAACATAGAGATGTTATTAACAACAGGATCATATCGTTAGGAGAATGATATGGTGGACATACTCCTATAGATAAGCGTAGCATAAAGATCAAGTCATTTCAATAGTTCAATTGCTATATGCTTTCTGATACATAGTAACCTAATTCCTTCGACCATGAGATCATGCATATCACCTTTACCGGATGGATGCTTTGATGACATCAAACACCACACCGTAACTGGGTGGCTATAAAGGTGGCATTGAGTGTTCGGAAAGTATTGGTTGAAACACATGGATCAAGAGTGGGATTTGTCCATCCATATGACGGATAGATATACTCTGGGCCCTCTCGGTGAAATGTCATCCAATTGGCTTGCAAGCATGTGACTGGCTCACAAGGGATCACATATCACGGGAACGAGAAAAGAGTACTTATCGGTAACGAGGTTGAACTAGGTATGCAGAGATACCGACGATCATAACCTCGGATAAGTAAACTATCGTGAGACAGAGGGAAATTGGTATCGTATGTAAGTGGTTCATTCGATCGCAAAGTAATCGTAGAAATATGTGGGAGCCATATGAATTTCCAGATTCCTCTATTGGTTATTGTTCGGAGAAGTGTCTCGATCATGTCTGCATAATTCACGAACCGTAGGGAGACACACTTAAGGATTCGACGTTGCTTGAGTAGTTATGGTATTATGAGAAAGAGACCGAATGTTGTTCGGAGTCTCGGATGGGATCCGGGATATCACGAGGTGATCCGGAATGGTCCGGAGAATAAGATTCATATAAGGAAAGTCCCGTTTCGGAGTTCGGGAATGATTCCGGTGTTTTCATCGGGAATGTTCTAGAAGGTTCCGGATTGTCCGGCACTCCGGGGGGGAAGGGTACATGAGTGTGTCATTGAATGATTGCATCATGTACTAAGTGTTCTTGCTGTTCCAAAAACATGAAAGTCAAATTGCCAGTTTGAAAGTCAAACGGCTAAAACAGGAAACTGTGGAAAACAGGAAACTGTGGGAAACAGGAAACTGTGGGAAACAAGCAAGAGGAGGTTGAAACCAACTTGGAGGAGGAGTTCCTCTCCTCCTTGGCCGGCGCCCAGCCCTAGGCCGAGTTGGGGAGGGACTCCCTCCCTCCCTGGCGCGCCAAGGCCCCTCCACCCATAAAAGGAGGGGCAGGGCTCCTCCTTGAGACACACAAGTTTCCACCTCTAATCTCAGGTTTAGAGCCGTTTGGTTTAGAGCTTCTAATTGCTTTAGCCTGCGGTTTAGAGCCTTCTAATTGGTGTGTCTAATCTCTAGACCACTAATAGCCCTCTCTCATAATCCACCATACTCGCTCCGGCTTAAGGCGAAGCCCTGCGGGATCTCCCCTCTACTTCCGGTACCACGCCGTTGTACTGCCGGAATCGCGAGGAGAGTGCTACAACCTCCGCTGCCTGCTGGAACAAGGGAGAGGAAGGTCTTCGTCGAGTACCGAACGTGTGACCGACTGCGGGAGCGCTGCCGGAACGCAGCGCCGGAAGGATCGTCTACGCGATCTTGAGATCGGAAAGAGTACGACTACATCACCCACGAGAATCTGCTCTCGTTAACCGCTTTGGAATCTTCGAGGGTAAGTTATTCCATCGACTCGTTGCTACAATCTAGTAGATAGATCTTGGCTTGTTTGTTTGTATGCGATAGAAAATTTTTGTTTTCCATGCTACGAACCCCTACAATTGAGACATCACTCTCAATCACACTTGTGTATCAATGTTAAAAAAACAAGTGGTGAATGCATTAGTTGGATCGAAATAGTAAAACAAAACAGTAAACAATTATAGTAGGATTCCAGTTTTCACAGGAAAGATGAAAGTTGCAACATTTATTGGCTAAAAGCATAGGCATGAGGTGATTAGCGGATGTTGCATGGATGAAAACAATCATCAAATATAAATTTAAGTGACACCGTGTTTGGCTCTAGTTCCAGGATATGAAGGCATGTGTTCCATATGTAGCTATCCGTACTAACCAAGAGAATTTGCACAACATCTATTGTCCTACCCTCCTATTTCACCGGGTCCAACTTGGAACTATGGGTAATTAAGGGCTGCCTTTTTAATTATCCTAGAATAATCCATTAACACACTATGAACACATGAACTCCTCAAATTACATCATCTCCCCTTTCTTTTCCCTTTGGTATCACCGTAGGGTTCGCAGGTTCAACAATATAACATGTGATACACTATGCAGATAAAACCCAAACTCTCATACATGATGAATAATAAAAGTTAAGAGATAATGTCATGTTATTCAGGCCCTAATAACAAGCATTCAGCATAACATAAATGCATCAACATCCGTACTAGGACATTAACAAGACAAACACCATAAATCCTGGTGGTCAAAGATTACATGATCAATCTCATTCAATTCCCATGAACCTCACAAGCTGTTAGGGGGGTGACCCCGGATAGGGTAAGAACGGGGAAAGACAAAAGGAAGTTCCCCGTACAGTTTCCGAGTTACAGTCTAAATCGGCCGAGTCCTGTGAAGGTCGGCCGAGGTAAGCAAGAGCAGGACCCTTATGAGAAGAGCAAAGCGTAACCCGGCCGACATACTGTGTAAGTCGGCCGGGTCAGCCCGAATAATCTGAATGCAGGTGAAGGCCAAGCCGAGTTAAGCGAGGAAGAGCCGAATGATATGAAGCTTGCAGGAGAAGGAGATACCTATGGTCAAACTCTAGTCACGGGTTAGGAAGAATCTGAGCAGAGCCAAGCACAAAGGACAAGGTGCAGAGCGACAGAAGGGCAGAAGGAGGTCACGGAGGTGACAGTCCTGAAGCCCGAGGCGTGCAGGCGGGGTCCTCTGGAACCTTGCCGTCGTTAGAAGGGCGACACGGAAAGGAGGCCGCCGAGTTACTATATTGGGACAAGCATATTCTTCGAATATGCTTGCCACGTCAGCCCTAGAGGAGCCCAGGGCTCCCCTTTATAAGGAGAGGCTTGGACTCTGAGAAGGGCATCGACTCATTTTGGTACCGTTAGGCTGGAAAGTTCTTCCTCTCCACTTGTATACAGGTCAAGGAGCACTTGTAGCCCAAGAAAGGAGAAATAAAGATCCTTATGTTAGTCTTCTGTGTGTAGAATCAACTACATCTCCCCTCCCCGGATCCCTCTAGCATCTATTGGCCCCATACTTTAGCCTACCCATGGCATCTGCCGTGCCACCACCACGACACAAGCCTATAGGGAACTACTCACATATGGTGATGAAGATGAAGAACATGGTTGATGGAGAAGGGCTTTGTGATGATGGTGGTGAATAAGACGTTGAAATCCCCCTCCCTGGAGTGGAGAGGAAGACATATAAGATCCCCGAAACAAAGACCCTGATGGTGGCGGCGCTCTAGTTCGCAAAAGACTCCCCCCGGGAGATAGGTTTTCGGGTATATAAAGACGACTACGCGAAGGAAGAGGAGAGACGATACTCGAGGAGGAGATGGGGCCTCCCTGCATCCAGGGTATCTGGGTATCTAACCATGTGGGCACCCCTCTTTGGTTCTTTGTTGATCTTCTGGCCCACTCCTTTGACCTGAATTTCTTCTTTCCCATAAAAACTCCGTTTGTATTTTCTTCTGAATTTAATTCCTTCATTTCCAACATGAAAAATACATAAAGGTGTTTTCGCTAAAAATAGCATGAGTCCTGATAGTTTTTATCCAAGTTTGGTGAGATTCTAGATCAAAATCATGAGCAAAGTACTTGGAAAAGCAAATACATTTGAGAAGTATCAACGCTCCTTGGACACCTTGATCTGATGGGGGTCGGTTGTGTGTTCCCTTAACATCAATCTAACTGACTTCAATGGGTGCATCACGAAGCTATGTTTTTGTTAACACCATGGTACATGTCTGCACACGGATTTCCCAGGTATCGACACATGCGGATAATGTCATGGCAGATGTGATTGGAGGTCCTGGCCGTTTTGGCGAAGGTGGGGTCTTGGATGTGATGAAGACTTTTCTTCACAAGCTATTTTTCATACATAGATTGCGAGGTGTGTTCTCGTCCAAACCAGACACGAGTTTCTGTAAGAATGGTGCACATGACTTGTAGCCTCCACAAGTGGGAGAGGCAGCACTAGAGGACTTCTTTGTCGGTGATGCTCCTCGAGTACCTAGCCATAATTTTAAAGGTGAAAACCCAAGTCTGTTCTTTATTGGTTGTACCTGGCAATGGCCTTATTGAAGGCATTGTTTTGAAAATACGGTCTTTCTCCAGGGTGAAAAGCAAAGATCATTGATCGGGCGACTACAATGCTTGTGTATTGTTTCTTTCTTGGAGGCGTTGCTTTTTGGAGAACCTCGTTTCTAGTCCGGGTACTGTCTTTGGTGGTGGTTAGAGTATTGCTGCAACGGGTGATTGATAACTGTAGCAGAGTCTTTTTTTCTCTTTTTTTGGCTGTGTGCATCATGAATGTCTTTAGAAATCTTATTGGTGCAGAGACTGTGTGTAGTTGGTACCTGCGCAATATCAACATATTCTATTTATCGAAAAAAGCTATTCTTTCTACTTGTGGTATGCATGTTGTCAACCTTCACTGTCAAGGTTTTAGTAGTACGATCTTCCATAGTGTTCTATTGATTTTTATTCTTTCTTGCTAGAGTTCAATTTAATCGGTGGACCAGTCAATAAGAAGGAATCGGTTTCAATTAGAGCGATTGTTAACTTGTCTTTCGAGTGCTGCTTCACTGAGGGTTTATTGCCGAGATTGATTTTACAGATTTATTTCACTACTTATCTCCATGCATGTGTTTTTCGTCGTGTTCTCCATGCTCCTCATCCCCTCCCCTCAAATCCCACGAATCAGTGAAGGTCGGCCGACCTGTTTCACATCATAGCCCCATAGAAATGAAACAAATATACATGACAACGCCATGTAAAACCAATGCTTGCATGCTTGGCATGTTGCCACTCAAGTTAGAAAACCATGAGCCTAGGAGGTTCCATTGCGAGTAAACAAGAGAGACCCACATAGACATAGTAGAAATCACAAATAATCAGAGATTCCCCTAGTAACCAAAACCTATCACCCCAGGACACAAAGTACAAGATTCCCGGCACCAACGACTCGGCGCACAACACCAGCCACGAGCTGTATTTTTTAGAAGATATGTCCTGGCTTTTCATGCTTGTCAACAGCAGCTGTTCCTGAGACAGTGAGAGAAGGCAGAGGAGGACTATGTCCAAGTTGCCCTGCTTTTTGTCCTTGTACTAGTTTTAATCGATGAATCGTGAGTGGTTAGTCGTCACCGGCCACACAGAGGGAGAAATGCTCCTGTCTCCGATGATGACATCGCCCGACGATTCCCAATTCCCCATACATATTTTCGTATGGATGTAAGTTCTTTACGTGTCTTGGAGGGTAAAGCTAGGTCCCATAATTGGAGCATATCAGCAGGAAAATCACCATCTACCTTTTGATTTGGTACACTAGTACTTAACCGTGCGAGAGTTAAGAACGGGATGCTTATCTCCGAGTATAATAACCAGAGTGAGAGTGTCGTGCAAGGCTGCAAGCATGTGTTGATATATATCCGTTCGTCCGCAGAATGCCGTGTGCTCTTGTTGGTTACGGCTTCGTTAATTTGACCTTGCTAACTGAGTGCGTATATACATCCAAAATAACCAGTATTAGTGGATCTTAATTGTGTGTTCTCTGAATTTCACTGCAAATTCCTACGAATCACTGCTTCTCACATGTGAATTTTTACGTCATACTACTCCTAGGATTTACGATTTTACTTTTGAATGATGATGATTCTAATCCCACTGAGCAGACATGACCTCCAAAAAAGAGGATTAAATAATCAACTGATTCACTGCATGATTACGGCCCCAAGAGAATATATGTGCATCCTCGTCGCTCTCTTGCTAGTGTTCTTGCTAGTGTTCCTTGTCCCAGTCGTGGACTTTGGAGTAGAAAGAGACATGCGAGCCAAGTTGTCCCCGGGATTAGCAAACACAGAGTTTACCCAGGTCCGGTCCTTGCTCTGGAGGTAAAGACCTACTCCTGCTTGAATATATTACGAGTGTGAGATTATAATTGTGCCGGGGTCGGTATGAAAAGTGTGGCGAATGGGGGGGTGCTTAAGAGCGTCCTTTCTAGGGTACCCGGTAGGGGTTTATATAGACACCCCGGCCTAGGGTTTACCGTGATAAAATCTGAATCGGTTAGGTCCTATTTTGCACGAGAGTTTTGTTGGGGTTTCTAGGCTCGATCCCGGTTCAACCCGAAAACACAACAAACCATGAGTACATTGTTTTGCAGGCCGGCTTTGAGCGGGCTGAGCCCTGGCAATCCCTGCAAAACACGTTGGGTTGAGATGGAAACAAAAATCTCCTGCCCCTCGCATTTCAGCAGACCGGCGGGCCGACGGCGCACATAGGACCATCTCGGTACGTGTACAAAACAATGATATTGCGTAGGGGATTGGGGTGAAACTGGTTTACCGTGGAATCGGGAGGATGGGGTGTCATAGGTGTTTTCACCAAATCCCCTAGAGATTATACTCAATAATCCCAAGTAAACCACCCGTGCAAAACATGGCCTTAGGAAAACGGAGACGTCATCTACTGGGCCGGATGAGGCGAAGTGTGTGCTTCAAGCGAATCGTCGTGGTCTTTATCATGGCGATCATCGCTCTTGGTAAAGTGACTGGATCCCGGGCTGGCCTTGAGCCACCCCTGGTCACCATGGCGATTTCTCTTCTTGGACCTATCCGGTTGGGTATTCCCCCCGTCACGTATTGTATGATGCAGATTACTATTTGTCATAGCCTCACGCAGTTAGATGTATGGATACTTATTCTAGCTATTTTTTGTTACTGAGTTAATGATGCATGTTTTTTAATATAGTTGATTCTTTCTTAATTGCAATGAGGTTAATGGAGTGAATCACAAAGCAAAGCATTTAATACCATTTTCGGCACTGATTTTGTAATGCAAAGAAAAACTTGTATCTTAGCATTGGTCTCCATTTTCATTCCTGATTCAAACATATTGATAAATTATGTATGGCCAAAACCATGTATGGACCAACATATATTAGAATCTATTTTCTGCACAAAAGAAGTAGTGGTTGCTCTGGTTACGTGCTACACACTTCTAAAAGACAGGGATATGTGGTGATATGCTCTTTTAATGTTGCACTCTTTGTATGCAATTTTTTGCATTTACATAAAATTGTCTTCATTGCTACACTCCTAGGCCTACCCCTACTAGTAGTTCTTGCTTTGTTCCTCAACATCAATGACGTGTCAATCTATTTGATGTTGTATGGTGATGTGCATGCTTCGTGGTGTTGTGCTTCCTAATGAGGCACTGAGTTGATTGGCAATTTTAATCAAGCATGAGAGCTGGTCAACATGCTCTTATGTGTTGTTAGAAGCCAGGTTAAAAGGTGTTGTTGATAGTGTGGGAAGACTTATATGTCGATTTAGTCTCCCATTTAGAATCAAGTCTGTTTTGGTTTGTTCTGTAATTTTTGGTTAAGTTGTGTCATGTTATTGCAATCGATAAAACATAAAATACAAGTTTTTTTCTCAAAACCAATGGAAGATAGGAAATGCAGTTAATTTACTATGTCAACAAATGGGTAAAGACTATGCTCTATTATTTGAGCAGAGAATTCCCGCACTAAAGATATGTCTTCTGCTTTAAAAAAAGGCCCAACGACCCTTCAAATGAAAAACCGGGATAATGCACATGTTCCTCCATAGATTGATCGACAGATAAAATCAATCATCAATAATGACTAGGAAACCAAGTTTTATAGAGTGATCAATATTCATCTTACACTAAAATTATAATTCTTTGGCTAGCTACTCAAACAAATGCTCCGAATCAGAATAAGTCAAGGCCAAAGGCACTAACTACAAGTAGCATGTCTTATTTTTTCCAAAATCAAGTATCTACATGCAAAGTTTGTAAAGTGATTAACAACCACCTTACAAAGATATTACAATTCTGGCAAAATTTCGAATAGAAAAACACCGATGACCAAGAAGTCTAGGCTATAGTCACTAACTATTTTTTTTGCACGGACACAATCAGTCACTAACTTTAAGTAGCATATCTTACTATTTCCAAAAGTTCACTTTGACAATGTCCTTACCATCTAGTTAGACGACATCTCTGAATATGCTCAAGGTACCTTCTTTTACATGCGCCACGTACAACACTAGTTCTTGAGTTTATTTCAAGTTTGATCCCAGTGTATTGATGGACACGGTGCAAGTTTTAAAAAATGTTTTTCACGTATTTATACTAAACATTATTACTTAGTGTTTTCTCGGAAAATATTGATTAGTTCTGTTAAATTTATACAATATCCTAAGTTTGAACTATTTTTCTCTATTATACTCCCTCTGTTTCAAAATATGAGATGTTTTAACCTTTTTCCGAAACACATGTAGGTTTACTCATTTTTCTCCGAACCTACACACTAAAAGACGTTTAGATACATGAGTTTCAGAAAAAAGCTAAAACACCATATATTTTGGAACATATGGAGTATCTATCAATGTTAATTTGCCGCTAGTAATATTGTAACTTGAAGTTCATTGTTGTACAATTCAATCATCTATCATCAAAAATACAACGTTGTTTAGTATTTTCTTCTTAAGAGAACCATGTTACCTTCCAAATTTATGTTTTGGACATTGGTTGAGCTGAATTACATCTAAATCTAAGAAATGACAAATAATGATAAAACCACATATATCCTAGGTATAATTTGTGCCGTTTAGATTTACTATATGGTGTTTGTGGTCTTTTTTGAACATCTTTATAGAGGATATGTGAGCGTAACAAATGTCCTAATATAGTTTCATAGAGTATGATTTGTCTAGCATAGTGTAAGGGGGTGTTTGTTTGGGCTTTTGACCACATCTCTATTAGAAAAAGTGGAAAAAACGAAACAAACGGGCAGCTGTACATCTGGCTTTTGCGGAAGTACTTTTAGAAAATAGCCGTCCCAGACAAAGCACGTCTGGGGGTGCTTTTTTCAGCTTCCCGCAGCTTTCCCCTTTATCCACCGAACCGTTTTTATATTTGGACATATCTTTCAGATGAATTTACACTAGAATGCCACCCCCTAATCAAACCAACATATCCCGATCCTAGGAAAAAAAGACACAGCATCGTTCCCCTCCCGAGGAGTCCCCGAACAGACACGGGCTCGCCCGCATCGCCAGGTCGCCAGCGCCGCCAGCCCCTCCGGCGGCCTGCCTCCTTCCCGCCGGCCTGCCTCCACCCCATCGCCGGATCTCCTCTCCGCAGTCGGCCCTCCTCCGCTCGGCCCGTTCTCCACGCCGCCGCTGCCTGATCTCCGCCGCTGCCTGATCTCCGCCGACGCCCATCTTTCCGCCGCCGCCTTATTCCCTCGGTCGGGCCATCTTTCGCCGCCGCCTGACTCGTCCCTGGTCGATCTCGCACCGGTCCGAAGGTGAGACTTCACGTTGCTATGGTGGCCGGTAGTTTGCTTTGCCTTGCCCCTGTTCGTACGTACGTACGTACTAGTGTTCTGAGTTCTGGGTCTGACTGACTGGCTGGAGTTGTCATACATGTGCATCGTGTTCTTGCGTGTGATCGGTAACGGTTGGTGTATGGCTTCAGGAAGAACCCCGGACGTTTGCTATTGTTCTGACATGATGTTCTGCTAATGAATTTGCCACTGATTGGTCCTAGAGCATGGTAGTTTTTTTAGCGGTACTGATGTTTGTTGTACTGATGTTTGCCCCTGTCATCTGTACTTGTTGTACTGATGTTTGCTGCTGTTACTTGTGGTACCTGTAGCGGTAGTTTTTGTGCTGATGTTACTTGTTGCCTAAACAATTTTAGCATCTGGAACTAGAGAAAAACTTGCTTATTTCAGTTTCAGGCAAATAATGATGTTACTTGTGCTGATGTTACTTCTATGCTTGAGGGGTCTCCTTCTTGGAAGGTAGTCTGCCACCGTGTCAACCATAAGAATACCAGCTATGGAGCGTTTACTCTCACCATACCCACGAAACTCAGCATCTATTAGATCTCCACATTCGATGCCCATAGTATTGTTAACTGCAGCAGGATTAACCGCGACAAGGCACGTTCTCGTGCAGCCAGGTGGAAATGCAAAACAGATAGGAGGGCGATAGGTAGTTTATTTGGTAGAAATTGATTTGGTTTGGTAGAAATGTCACTTGTGGTATTGATGTACAATTTGATGATGTTTACTGCTAGTAATGTGAGGTTATTTGCTGCTTATAATGTGTTGGTCTTGCTGAAATTATGTTGCTTGTTGTAGTATTGCTACGTGTTGGTCTTGCTGAAATGTCGAAGATGGTTTGAGATCCATACCACACTAGAGTTTTTTGTGACATTTGTATGGAGGAAGTGAACGACAACAATAGGGATGGGGGTTGCTTGAGTAGAAAGGGGTACAAGAATCTTGGAGACAAGTTTGCCGAAAAAATAGGGGAAAGATTAACGCAGAAACAATTCAAGAACAAATGGGATGCTTTAAAGAAGGATTACACAGGGTGGATGGAACTGCAAAATGCGACCGGGCTTGGTTGGGTCCTTTAACAAAAACTATGGATGCAGATGATGATTGGTGGAAGAATCACATAGTTGTAAGTTACCATTTTCTATTCTTGCCTTTTCTTTGTATTTGTTATTTTGATCATCGGACTAATATCTCTATTATGTTCTTATTTGCAGATTTGCCCTGACCATGCAAAATTTAGGAATGGGCCACCTCCCAACTTGGAACAACAGGATGTTATGTTTAGGAAGGCACATGTCACTGGACAATCAGCTGCCATTGCAGGTCAGGAAGAAGGAAATGGCAATGAGGCTCCAATAATGCTTGATGATGATACCTCGGCTTACAACAATGCAATAGCGAAACGCAAGCATGTAGAGAATGAAATGGGAACAGGGAAACGCAAGCATGGGGAGAAGGATTTTTTCTCGGCTTACAACAATGCACTGAACACAATTGTATCAAGGCACACTGAAGGAAGTTCTAGCAGCAAGGATGATCAGGTCCCAACTATGAAGGAGTTTTTAGGAATGGTCGGAGATTGTGGAGTGAGTGAAGGAACTGCTATCATGTACACTGCTGGCAAGCTAGCTATGAACAGGGATCAGAGAGAGGTGTTCGCTGCATTTGCAACAACTGCGGGCAGGCTCGATTGGCTCTAGAGGACACATGATGAGATGAACAAGTACATGTATAATTGCTTTGTTTTCATTGCAGAACTTGTGTGTACTATGTATCCGTTGGAGACTACTTATTATTCTTTCTTTATTTATTTTGTCGAGACTATTTGTGATCATTGTAAAACTTGCCAACCATTATGATTGTTGTGTGAAACATTTGATGATTGTTGCATGTCTAGTCATTATTGTGTGAAGCATTTGATGATTGTTGCATGTCTAGTCATTATTGTGTGAAGCATTTGATGATTTTTGCATGTATAGTAATTATCTTGTGAATCATTTGCTGATTTTGACATGTTCTAATTATTTTGTAGATGGATGGTGGTGGTGATGATCGTGACTATGAACTAGAAAAGACACTGCAGTTGCTCGGAATGGTGCATGACCTTGCCGTGTTGGGATATTATGGTAATCTCTATAGTCAGAAGTACTTGAATAAAGAACCTAGGAGGGTTCCGGAACAAACTGGTCTTGAATGGGTGAATGAATAACTTGAAAATAGGAAAAGATGCTACAAAATGTTTAGAATGTACCCTGATGTGTTTCATGCATTGCACAACCTTCTAGTTTCTAGCTATGGGTTAAAGTCAACTAGAGACATGACATCAGTTGAATGCCTAGTTATGTTTCTATGGATGGTTGGAGGACCACAGTCATTTAGCCAAGTTGAGAACCATTTTTGTCGTTCAACTGAAACAATTCATAGGAAGTTTCACATGGTTTTGGATTGCTTGTACAAGTTGGGTAAGGATAACATAAAGCCAGTAGATCGAGAGTTCAAGGATGTGCATCCAAGACTTCAAGATGCACGCTTTTGGCCTCATTTCAAAGATGCCATTGGCGCCATAGATGGCTCACACATTCCAGTTGAAGTGCCTGCAGAAGAGGTGGTTAACCATACAGGAAGGCATGGTTACACATCACAGAATATTTTAGCAATATGTGACTTCGATTTGAGATTCACCTTTGTTGTTGCTGGATGGCCTGGTTCAGCGCATGATACACGCATTCTACAACGCTCCATTGAGAAGTATCCAATAGAGTTTCCGACCCCTCCTGGTGGTAATATTCTATATGTTTGTCAACATGGTACACATATATTTACAAATGCATTGTCGTTGATGTTTGATTTTTTTCGTTCATGTGCAGATACATATTACCTTGTTGATTCTGGTTATCCAAATAGAAAAGGGTTCTTAGCTCCTTACAAGCAGAATACATACCACATACCGGATTTTCGTCGAGAAGGGAGACCAACAAATAGGGAAGAGATTTTCAACTATCTACACTCATCGCTCCGGAATGCTATCGAGCGTGTCTTCGGTATATTGAAAAACAAATGGCGCATATTGAAGTATATTCCTTCTTACGGTCTGGTTACTCAGAAAAGAATTATTCTTGCTTGCATAGCGCTTCACAATTTCATTAGAGACTTCAACTTACGCGACAAGCAGTTTGATCGGTGTGATGCAGATGAGAACTATCTTCCTAAGGTCCAAAGGCAATCAACAACATCAGTCGGTGATACTGCTCCTAGTGGACTACACAGAGTAGACATGAACTCAACACGTGATCGCATCGCTACTGCATTATATAATGCTAGAAGAAGGTGATCAGTGTGGATGTATCTATGTTCATTACGCGACTATCTTTATTTGTTTAATGGTTGGATATGTATTTTGAAGAAACCAATATGTGACATATGGTATGTAATAATAACATATGCGTTTATGCACTTCAATAGTAAAATTTACGTGTTATATTAATTTCAGGGATATTACAGACAATTATTTAGCACACAGCCAGACAGTCAGTCAAGTTACCAAACAGTCAAACTCAGAGAAGTAGCTTTTCCTGCACAGCAGCTTTCCCTGCACAGCTGCACAGCCAGCCATAGCCCAAACAAACAGACCCTAACTAACGGAAGATTCTGGAGGAACATGAGATGTTAATAAGTGGTTTATCTTTCTTGTATGCTCTACGCACCCGCTATTTTTTTATTATTGCTTTTCCTTTATTTTTCATGATTAATAAGATTTTTATTCATGATCTTTGGGTTCATAACTGATGGGTAGTCTTATGCTGACTCATAATCCCATAACTAGGTTGTTCAAAATAGAACTTAATGTTAACAAAAGTGGATACACAGTAGGTATCAGCCTAAAATGTATAATTCTCACAAACCTTCATGGAATGTAAATTGCAAAGGAAATTCACCAATATAATATAAATCATGCTAAAGAATTTTCCGTGAAAAGATGCTATAACAAATAAAAGATAAAAATAATAAAATACTAGACTTCTCTTTGCGTCCCCTAGGGCGCAACTATAAAGTACAACACTAATGAAAAGGATGAAGCAAATCGGTCGTTCGCACGGGCGTCATTTGATGGGAAACAAACTAACTTAGAACAATCTAAATTATTTGAGAGCTTAACGATAGACACCCTGAACTGTGCACTATGATTTTTTAACAAAGACAATAAAGCAATAAACTCTAATGTTGGCCACATTGTTGTCCTCCAACTGGTCTTCCCCGTCCCGCTTCCCGTAGCCTTCTCAATGGACGTGATGTAGCCGATGCACTTCTTCCAAGATCGTCTCCAGTTGCACGCGCGCTGTCAGCGGTTCGACTCAAGCCACTGTTGGACGTACTGAACGGTAAGCGATGGCTAGAAGAGGTCGACCTGCCCTCATACCAGATCGCTTCCCATAGCCGCTCCTTCGCCGACTGCAGGTTCCTCGAGCTTGAACTCAAGCATGTCCTGATCGTAAGAAAGAGCCAGGAAAGGATTGATAGGCTCGCTTCCCATAGACTCTCCTTCGCCGGCTACAAGCTCCTCGAGGTCGGACTCGAGTGTCCTGATCATAAGAAAGAGCCAGCAAAGGATCGATAGGCTCGAGAGGACTCAGGACGACATCGTTTTCCATGGCCAGGCCGAGCTTGCGCTCTTCACAATCGCCTCCCCCAGCCGAATGGTGGGTGGCTATAGATTCTCGGAAGCACGACTGAGATAGGTATGCCAACGGGCACCCGACTATAGCGTACCTGGTGCGGACCAACGGAAGGCCCACTCGACGACCTGCCAAGGTCCACGAAGCCCATGACAATCTGGATGGCGTGAAGCCTATAAGAATACCGACTCTCAGCGTACAAGACAAGGAAAGCTTAAGACTAGAGTTCAAATCCAACTTGTAACCTACTCGTATTGCTAGCTGAGACCTAGTCTCTCCATATATAAAGGCTAGGAGAGTCCAACAAGGGGAAGACACCTCTCCTACAATATACAATAGATCTGTTGGAGATATGCCCAAGAGGCAATAATAAAGTGATTATTATTATATCTTTATGTTTGTGGTAAATGTTTGCATCTCATGCTACAATTGTATTAATAGGAAATATTAATACTTGTGTGTTTTGTAAATATAAAAGAGTTCCTAGTAAGCCACTTGTTAAACTAGCTTGTTGATTAATAAATGATCATGGTTTCCTGATCATGGACATTGGATATTATTAATAATAAGATCATATCATTAGGAGAATGATGTGATGGACACACACCCATAGTAAGCATAGCATAAGATCAAGTCATTAAGTTCGTTTGCTATAAGCTTTCAAATACATAGTAACCTAATCCTTCGACCATGAGATCATGTTAATCACCAACACCGGATAAATGCTTTGATGACATCAAACATCACTTCGTAAGTGGGTGGTTATAAAGGTGGCATTGAGTATTCTGAAAGTATGGATTGAAGCGCATGGATCAAGAGTGGGATTTGTCTATCCAAATGACGGATAGATATACTCTGGGCCCTCTCGATGGAGTGTTATCCAATTGGCTTGCAAACATGTGACTAGGTCACAAGGGATGTCACATCATAGTACGAGTAAATAGTACTTATCGGTAACGAGGTTGAACTAGGTATGGAGATACCGATGATCAAACCTTGGATAAGTAAAGTATTGCGCGACAAAGGGAATCAGTAACGTATGTTAATGGTTCTTTCGATCACGAAGTCATCGTTGAATATATGGGATCCATTATGGATCTCCAGATCCCTCTATTGGTTATTGATCGAAGAGGTGTCTCGATCTTGTCTGCATAGTTCACGAACCGTAGGGTGACACACTTATGGTTCGATGTTGTCTAAGTAGATATGAAATGTGAGTTGGAGACCGAATATTGTTCGGATTCTCGGATGTGATCCAAGAAATCACGAGGAGGTTCAGAATTGTCCAGAGAATAAGATTCATATAATGTAAGTCATTTTCCGGGGTTCAGAAAAGTTTCAGAGTTTTTGATCGGAGCTTTTAGAAGGTTCCAGAAGGTTCTAGGGGGATAAGATAGAATCCCTAGAAAATAGGGGACAAGACTTGGGGTGAAGTCCCCCCCCTCTGTAACGCCCCCGGTCACTCTGGACCAATGGTTGTCACTTCTAGCAGCTCAATAGGATCTCTAGACTAACCCCACAGACCAACACTAGTCTTTTTTGTGCACTTTGTCCTCACTCGTGCGCACCCGGTACCCACTTCCCGGTCGGTCACCCATCCTAAATTTGCTCTAGGCCAAGCACGCTTAACCTCAGAGTTCTTTTCAGATGAGCTTCCGGAAAAGAAGTTGCAACTTGTTGGTATGGGTTTCCTATCAATCCTATTGAGCCATGCGCTAGGGTCTCACACCTTCTCCCTTGCCCCGACCCTAGGAGGAGGTGGGCCAAGGGGGAACCCTAGTCGCACCCCCCTTGCCCTAGCCGCCACCTCTCCTCCTCCTCCTCCTTTGTCTTCCTGCTCCGGTTTATGTGAATCCCTGCAGGTTTTCTCCTCCACCACCACCACGCTGTCGTGCTGCTAGGATTCCGAGGAGATCTACTACCTCTGATGCCCGCTGGAACGGGGAGAGGAAGTTCTTCATCAACTTTGTACGTGTGACCGAGTGTGGAAGTGCTGTCGGAACACGACGCTGATACGTCGGAACTGTATCTATAATTTTTGATGTTCCAGCTTGTTTAGTATCTACTTTGCTTTGCTTTGTCTACACTTTGAGGTGTTTTTATATGTTTTCTGGTACTAACCTATTAACAAGATTCCACAGTGCCAGTTGCCTGTTTTCTTCCGTTTTTGGTTCCAGAAAGGCAGAAAATCAATATTCTCGGAATTGGACGGGACAAAAGCCAAAGTCAATATTTTACCGTGGGGAACACGAAGCCAGAGTACGAGACGGAGGGGAGGCACCAGGGGGCCACACCCCCTGGTGGCATGGTCTAGGGTTAGCCGCGCCTAGGGGGTGTGACCACCCTGGCCGCCCCCTTGCCTCGCCTCTTCGCCTATAAAGACCCCCCGATGCCAAAACCCTAAGTATCCGATCAATATTCCACAAAACCCTCTGTAGCCGCCGCCACCATAGTCCCTAGATCGAGGGGAATCTGAAGCTCTTTCCGGCACCCTACCGAAGGGGAGATCATCCCGGAGGCATTCTTCTTCATCATGCCAGCCTCCAGTATGAAGCGTGAGTAGTTCCACCTTGGACTACAGGTCCATGTAGTAGCTAGATGGTTGTATCACCTCCTTTGTGCTACCATGTTTAGATCTTGTGAGCTCCGTTCATGATCAAGATCATCTACTTGTAATCATGCATGTTGTGTTTGCGAGGATCCGATGGATATTGAGATTACTATGTCAGATTGATTAATGGTTTTGTCTTATTGATTCTATCATGTCTGTGTTGTTTGTGATCTTGCATGCTCTCTGTTTCTAGTAGCTATCTTGGACAAGTAGATGCCAGTGACTCCAAGAGGGAGTATTTATGCTAGATAGTGGGTTCATGCCTCTATTTAATATAAGGGAAGTGACATGAATCTCTAAGGTTGTAGATGTGCTATTGCGACAAGATAGAAAACAACGGTCTCTTGTTCATGTAACAAGTGGATTGTTTACCTTACACACTTTGCTTAAAGCAGTTATCTTTTGCTTGCAACTTAATACTAGAGGGGGTTCGGATGATAACCCAAAAGTGGATTTCTAGTCATAGATGCAGTTGGACGACGGTCTATGTATCTTGTTGTATTGCCCAATCGAATCTCATAGGATCATGAATGTCTAGTATTGAATTGTTATGCCTTGCTCAGTCCTGTCAATTCCCCTGCTATAATTTGTTTACCCATCATGTCATGTTTGTTATCTTAAGGAGAACACCTCTAGTGAACTATGGACCCCAGTACAATCTTTACCATTGATACACCTTTCATTGTTATTGTTTACTTGCTTGTAAGATTCCTCCTTTATAAAGGAAAAAGGATCCCTGTGATTGCAATGCTAGTCCCTGGATCAATAGCTAGCATCCACAGTTAAGATGTAATATCAAGAAACAAGGGTCATAATACAACTTTATAACCAGGAACAAAATAATTTATTACATCTTACATAGCTCATTTGTCTATCACATTACATTGCAGCAGAATATCTATAAAGCATGGGGTCCTTCATCTTCAAAGTGCCACAGGCAGACATGTTGGTTGTAGACTTGTAATCCTAATCATTAAACTTCACTAATATCAAACAAACCTGCAACATAACAAGTTACAGCCACAAGGGTTAATACATTTGAATTGTATTGGCAAGTGATACTGTGGTAATATTGTGGAGTCTATCATCTATATGCTTTTGGCTAAGTGGAGCTTAGGCTTGCTTTGCTCCAAATAGATTTTCCTTATCATTTGAAAACACTAAGTTTTTGCTTGACAAAATCACCCAAGGAACCACCAATAGAAATTGGTGAACCTTAAACCCTTGTTCAACCACAAGTTTTTAACTTAGAAATTTGGATGATGAGATTCTTGATTGCTTCCATGTCTTGATGCTCAAATTTTCCTTTGCCAGGGACATGGCTAAGTACTTAGATTTTACACTCTGCAGAGGTGGTGCACTTTCCCCACAAGACTTGGTTTCCCAAGACAAGATCTTTCAGAAGCCTTCCCTTAGACCAGAATGGACGCGTTCCAACCTATCATCCCCTACCACCAACTGTCCATTTGGCTAAGTTATTGCAACCTATATGATCCAGGCATAGCCCATAATGCCAAGTGGCTGCACTTGAAGCTTCTCAACATTTGACATCTCAAATCTCTTTGTTCCTGGGTGGCCATCCACAAGTGAGATACACAAGGTAAACCATAGAAATGGGCCTTGTGAACCACTCAACACAAACCATTCCTTCCATTCCACCCAGGTGATTCATTCACTTAGTTGTTTTATTAAACAAAACACAAGTCCTCAGACTTAGAAATTTTTCCATAGCATGAATATATATTCCACCCTTGTTTTCTACTAGCTAAGCTAAGCATGATAGTAGTAGGAATCTTAACTTAGGAAAATTCTACTAAGGTTTCATCTACTAGGATTTCCCATAGCATAGTTTATACTTAGCAAAATTTCCATACAAGTCTTACTTAGAAATATCACTAATGCATAGTGAAAATAATGGGACAAAAGTATGAAGCATCACTTGCCTTTTTGGTAGAGAGTATAGGTTCACTCCTTGATCTTTGCAATGTTCACTCACTTCAAGTCACTACAATTCAATCAAGCAAACAATATTTCAATCTACCTTTCAAGCAATTCAACACATCAAAAATAATAATAACAAACAATGCATGCAAGCATGCTAAAGATTGTTTTATTTGGAGAAGTGGTTTATAATGGGTCATAAACATTTGAAAACACCTAATGGTCATTTTATAAAGTGGCAAAATCATTTGTATAAGATTTTACTTCATAAACCATTTTTAGATCAAGTCATTATTTTATGTGGTGAAGAAATGCTTTTAATAAGGCAAAATTCTATAGGTTTCACAAAATATGTTTTCAAACCATATAACCTTGTGTTTAAGGTCATAGAGTTTGTTTTCAAAACATTTCTCAAAGGTTTTCTTCCAAAACCATTTTTTAATAATTAAATCATATTTTCATTTGACTAGAAATGGTTTAATTCAAAGATTTATTCTTTTGTTTCACCAAATACATTTTTGAAACCACAATTTGTTTCCTATGGTCAGTAGGTTCAAAACACACCATTTGCCAAAGATTTTATCCTCAAAATCATTTTAGAATAATTTTTATATCCTAAACATGCATACACAAGTTTCTGCAAAACAAAAATTTTACCAGAAGCTTTTTACTAAACAAAGTGCATGGTTGGCTAGGTCTTGTTTTTCTGAATCCATTGATATAAAGTTTGCAAAATTTGGACGTGTAGATTAAAAGTTATAGATTTTACAAAATCTTGCATCTAATAGATCAAATCTGTTTTAATTCAAATCGACAGAGACACGTGGCTTAATTCTATTCGCTGATACCGATTCGCTCGGATCACGCTCTCTGGTGCATTGGATCAAGTTAGATCGAGCGGCACAGGTTGCGTACCCCTTCGGCGTTAAGTGAATCTATCGCACTCGTTGGATCCAGATCGAACGGCTACTGTGCGACTGACCAGAGGTGGGCGGCGCTAGCAGAGGCAGGTGGCGGCGGCGTGTCTGGCTATGGTGTCACGGCGGTTACAGGAAGCGAACAAGAGATATGTGTGGCTCACTAGGTTCATTGTGGCGTGGGGAAGCTCAAGGTACTCGCGGTTGGTCAAGGGGCGCACTGGGGTTGCAGGAATTCCTCGTCGGAGTTGAGCCGTGCCTCGGGTGCGGTCAGACGTCGACGGGGGCGAGTCTCTGGAACGCAAACAAGAAAAAATAATGCATCAGGAAGGTGCGCACGAGTTCAAGGATCACGAGAATACTCACCAGTGAGCAAGGGGCGCACGGGTTGGGCGTCAGTAGCTCGCCGGAGAGGTAGCAGGCGGCAGCGACGCTCATGCGTGGTTGTTGCCGAGCATAAGGGGCACGCGCGGATGATCTAGAGCTATTGGCAGATGCGCAAGAGAGAGGGGGTCATGCTCGTGGGGGTTAGAGGCAGAGGGGTGGTACGGCTTGGTCGGAATCGAGGAAGAAAGCTCGTCGGGGCCGCGAGGTTGTAGAGCAAATCTGGGACGGACTGATGGCTCTGGTCGTGTGATGCTCGAGGGGAATGAAGGAGGGAAGGGAGGCAGTTAAGTGGGAGTAATCGCGGGGAGGATTTACTGGGGCGTTTATGCCAATTCATTCGCAATCAAAGCCGGCAGAAACAGTAGAGGGCGAGGTCAGTGGCGGGTGAGGAAGAAGGAGCTGGCGGTGGGGCCGTTTCGTCAGCGAAGGGAGATAGGGGAGGTGGGGGTCCGTCTGTCAGCGTCGCTATGGTTGAGAGTTTGAGTAGAAAACGCTTCGCGCTGCGGGAGAGAGGGAGTGGGCTGCGGTTGGGCTTAATGGGCTAGTTAGGCTGGGCTGGGTCCTTTCACATTTTTTTATTCTGTTTGTTTTTCTTTTTCCTTTTCCTTTATTCTGTTTGGATTTTGAACAACCAATCCAAACACTTATTTGAATTCAAACCTTTGACAAAATTTGGGTAGGTTTAAATATTGATTAGTAGCACATTCCGAAGTCAATTTTTGAATAAAAACTTTATTCTTTTTGGAGTCTCTTATTTATTCAAAATAGGTTCTAGTTTTAAATCAAATAGATTTAATAATATTTTCAAACACCATTTTATTTCTTAAACCTTCCAAATCTTTTCAGTAGGTTTTATTTACTTAATGAGGTGTCAAATAATTCATCTTGAATTATTTGGAGGAGTTTTTAATATGATTTATTAATCATTTAAAAATTTGGATTTGTCTTTATTTCAATGGGATTTGGTTTATGCCATTTTATTTTATTTTGGATATTCTTTATCCTTTTATTTTATTTGATTTGGATTATATTCATTCCATTTGATTGATAGGTTTGGCCAAGATTTGAGTTGGTCTTTAAATATTCTTTATTTAATATTTCTTTCTTCATCTTATAAAATCCATATATTTTTATTTAGAGATCCAAACTTGGTGATTCCAATTTGTAAAATCTTGTTTAATATTTGTTAATCCTTTTAATTCCCTTTAAGATTATTTGCTCACCATTTGGTATGGATTAATAGTTAGGTTCTTTATTAGCTTTGGAAATTTAATTTCCTTATCTTATTATATTCATAAGATTTTATCTGTGGATCCAAATTAAGTGAAAACAATTTCTATGGTTTTATAATATTTCTATTTATCTTTCTTGATCAATTGTAAATGTTTGTTGACAAGATTTTGTATGGATCAAATCCATAGGCTTGGAGATAACTTGGAAATGATTTTTATTCCATTTGGGTTTAGAGTTTGGATTTATTTTCCAAGTGTTTAAATTTCCAGATACATTCATTTGAGGAATGCATTTCTCTAGATTTGAATTTTGTTGAATTCAAACTTTAATTAAAGTTTGTTCAAGATGGGATTTAAGTTTCCAATTAAAAACAAAAGTTTCTTTTCACTCTAAAATTCAACAATAATTTATTTTTCACATTACAAGATTTGGAAAATCTTGGGATGTGACCGGATACCACCCTTAAAATAAATCTCGTCCCGAGATTTGGGGAGGCTAGGGGCTACAAGTTGTCTCAAAAGCATCTAGGGTACTACCACCCTTAAAAAATTTCCAACTAGATCACTTCTTGACTTGCTTGGGGTCTTGTTGAAATTTCTGTGGGCAAACATCTGCATAATGTCCTTTGTTTCCACATTTGAAACATGTAACAAGGCTGAGATCCTTCATAGGCTTGTTTATCTTGTGCTTCATCTTTTCTGGACAATTGCTTGCATAATGTCCTTGATTACCACAATTGTAACATGTGATGAGGTTGAGTTCTTCACGTATCTTCTGTGGGCAAGTTGCTACATAATGGCCTAGTTCTTTGCAGTTGTTGCACCACACTTGGCTAATCTCCTTATACTTTTGCTTCTCTGGACATTCACTGGCATAGTGTCCCATTTCTTTGCAATGTCCACATTGTACATGGCTTTTGTCCTTCTTTTTCTTGGGTTTCTCCAAAGCTAGTAGTGCTTCTAGTTCATGTTCTTCATATGTTATCTCAAAGGTAGGAATGTCTACTGGTCTCCTTGACCTTCTATTACTCTTTGGATAATACATGTGTCTCCTTTTTGGTCCTTTAAATTGAGTCATGTTTTGGGAGGTACAAGCTGAGATTTTCCTTTGTCTTCATCCTTCTTGGTAGACTTGGCTCTCTCATGGTAATCTGCAATCAGTTGTTGCACTCCACCTTGTTTCCTTTGTTCAACTATGGAATAGATGGGGCATTGGATAGGGACATGATTATTTCCTTCACATAGGTAACAAGTAGCTTGGGATGTGGGGCATTGGTTAGCTGGATGTTTCTCTTCAGAGTTGGGGCATTGATCTTCATGCTCCTTGGAAGTGTGATCCTTGTCTCCACAAATATTGTAAGCTTGGGTTCCTTCTAGAATAACATCTTTGTCATCCTTGTTGTCATAAACTCCTTGGGAAGAGTTGTTTCCCATGTTGGTCATTTGAGTAGCCATCCCTTGCAACAATTGGGATTGAAGTTTCAAAATCCTTTGTATGGCTGGGTCTAATCCATTGTTGTTGGCTAAAAGCTGAGTTGTCACTTGGCTCAACTGGGTTTGGTTTGCTAGTAGTTGTTCTCTCATGTGCATCTCTTGGTT
Source organism: Avena sativa (assembly GCA_916181665.1). Lineage (NCBI taxonomy): Eukaryota > Viridiplantae > Streptophyta > Magnoliopsida > Poales > Poaceae > Avena > Avena sativa. The sequence continues at coordinate 404,588,275 of OV702283.1, read as the reverse complement.
GTTGTTGTTGTCACCATCCTTGATGTTGGAATCTCTTGGAGTAGTCATCTGTTTGGGTTGGGTTGGGATTAGAATAGGCAAAATATTTCTAAGGAAATAATTCTAATCACACACATTACCATTCACACAAGCAATGTGCAAGCAATCACAAACAAACATTTCACTCAAACTACAAGTCTCAAGCATATTTTTAGGCAACCAAAAATATTTTTGTTACACCACATAAGTTGGTGGGTTTGACTTAAACTAAATATGGTGGTCCAACTATATGGTTCACTTGAGATCTTTCCATCCTTCTTAGTTGATTCTTCATGAACACAATCTTTGTATCCTTAGAGAATTTCTTGCATCTTGGTCTCAAATCTTCAAAGGTGATGATGATTCCTAAGTTATGTTCCTTAGTCTTCAAGTCTTGAGCAAGATTTCTTGTCACACTTGTAGTCCTTAGTGATATCCAAGGTTGAAGTCCTTGTTGAAAATGCTGAAGATGTTGAAGTCATTAGAGTTGAAGATGTTGAAGTCATTAGAGTTGATGAAGTCCTTAGCACATGATGAAGTCTTTGGCCATGGAAAAGGCTTGTCCATCAAGTTGAAATAGAAGAGATGTAGAGTCAAAACCAAAATGGTTGAGGAAAGAGTTTACAATATTGTTTGTAACTAAGTTTTGGAACAAATACAACTCCTATTTTTCTAAGGGGTTTTGTCCAAGTCCTAGGGTTACAATTCTACAGGCAACACAATGCTCTGATACCATCTGTAAGATCCCTCCTTTATAAAGGAAAAAGGATCCTTGTGATTGCAATGCTAGTACCTGGATCAATAGCTAGCATCCACAGTTAAGATGTAATATCAAGAAACAAGGGTCATAATACAACTTTATAACCAGGAACAAAATAATTTATTACATCTTACATAACTCATTTGGCTATCACATTACATTGCAGCCGAATATCTATAAAGCATGGGGTCCTTCATCTTCAAAGTGCCACAGGCAGACATGTTGGTTGTAGACTTGTAATCCTAATCATTAAACTTCACTAATATCAAACAAACCTGCAACATAACAAGTTACAGCCACAAGGGTCAATACATTTGAATTGTATTGGCAAGTGATACTGTGGTAATATTGTGGAGTCTATCATCTATATGCTTTTAGCTAAGTGGAGCTTAGGCTTGCTTTGCTCCAAATATATTTTTCCTTATCATTTGAAAACACTAAGTTTTTGCTTGACAAAATCACCCAAGGAACCACCAATAGAAATTGGTGAACCTTAAACCCTTGTTCAACCACAAGTTTTTAACTTAGAAATTTGGATGATGAGATTCTTGATTGCTTCCATGTCTTGATGCTCAAATTGTCCTTTGCCAGGGACATGGCTAAGTACTTAGATTTTACACTCTGCAGAGGTGGTGCACTTTCCCCACAAGACTTGGTTTCCCAAGACAAGATCTTTCAGAAGCCTTCCCTTAGACCAGAATGGACGCGTTCCAACCTATCATCTCCTACCACCAACTGTCCATTTGGCTAAGTTATTGCAACCTATATGATCCAGGCAGAGCCCATAATGCCAAGTGGCTGCACTTGAAGCTTCTCAACATTTGACATCTCAAATCTCTTTGTTCCTGGGTGGCCATCCACAAGTGAGATACACAAGGTAAACCATAGAAATGGGCCTTGTGAACCACTCAACACAAACCATTCCTTCCATTCCACCCAGGTGATTCATTCACTTAGTTGTTTTATTAAACAAAACACAAGTCCTCAGACTTAGAAATTTTTCCATAGCATGAATATATATTCCACCCTTGTTTTCTACTAGCTAAGCTAAGCATGATAGTAGTAGGAATCTTAACTTAGAAAAATTCTACTAAGGTTTCATCTACTAGGATTTCCCATAGCATAGTTTATAGTTAGCAAAATTTCCATACAAGTCTTACTTAGAAATATCACTAATGCATAGTGAAAATAATGGGACAAAAATATGAAGCATCACTTGCCTTTTTGGTAGAGAGTATAGGTTCACTCCTTGATCTTTGCAATGTTCACTCAGTTCAAGTCACTACAATTCAATCAAGCAAACAATATTTCAATCTACCTTTCAAGTAATTCAACACATAAAAAAATAATAACAAACAATGCATGCAAGCATGCTAAAGATTGTTTTATTTGGAGAAGTGGTTTCTAATGGGTCATAAACATTTGAAAACACCTAATGGTCATTTTATAAAGTGGCAAAATCATTTGTATAAGATTTTACTTCATAAACCATTTTTAGATCAAGTCATTATTTTATGTGGTGAAGAAATGCTTTTAATAAGGCAAAATTCTATAGGTTTCACAAAATATGTTTTCAAACCATATAACCTTGTGTTTAAGGTCCGAGAGTTTATTTTCAAAACATTTCTCAAAGGTTTTCTTCCAAAACCATTTTTTAATAATTAAATCATATTTTCATTTGACTAGAAATGGTTTAATTCAAAGATTTATTCTTTTGTTTCACCAAATACATTTTCGAAACCACAATTTGTTTCCTATGGTTAGTAGGTTCAAAACACACCATTTTCCAAAGATTTTATCCTCAAAATCATTTTAGAACAATTTTTATATCCTAAACATGCATACACAAGTTTCTGCAAAACAAACATTTTACCAGAAGCTTTTTACTAAACAAAGTGCATGGTTGTCTAGGTCTTGTTTTTCTGAATCCATTGATATAAAGTTTGCAAAATTTGGACGTGTAGATTAAAAGTTATTGATTTTACAAAATCTTGCATCTAATAGATCAAATCTGTTTTAATTCAAATCGACAGAGACACGTGGCTTAATTCTATTCGTTGATACCGCTTCGCTCGGATCATGCTCTCTGGTGCGTTGGATCAAGTTAGATCGAGCGGCACAGGTTGTGTACCCCTTCTGCGTTAAGTGAATCTATCGCACTCGTTGGATCCAGATCGAACGGCTACTGTGCGACTGACCAGAGGTGGGCGGCGCTAGCGGCGACAGGTGGTGGCGGCGTGTCTGGCTACGGCGTCGCGGCGGTTGCAGGAAGCGAACGAGAGAGAGGTGTGGCTCACCAGGTTCGCCGTGGCGTGGGGAAGCTCAAGGTACTCGCGGTTGGTCAAGGGGCGCACTGGGGTTGCAGGAATTCCTCGTCGGAGTTGAGCCGTGCCTCGGGTGCGGTCAGACGTTGACGGGGGCGAGTCTCTGGAACGCAAACGAGAAAAAATAATGCATCAGGAAGGTGCGCACGAGTTCAAGGATCGCGAGAATACTCACCAGTGAGCAAGGGGCGCACGGGTTGGGCGTTAGTAGCTCGCCGGAGAGGTAGCTGGCGGCGGTGACGCTCAGGCGTGGTTTTTGCCGAGCATAAGGGGCACGCGCAGATGATCTAGAGCTATTGACAGATGCGCAAGAGAGAGGGGGTCATGCTCGTGGGGGTTAGAGGCAGACGGGTGGTACGGCTTGGTCGGAATCGAGGAAGAAAGCTCGTCGGGGCCGCGAGGTTGTAGAGCAAATCTGGGACGGCCTGATGGATCTGGTCGTGTGATGCTCGAGGGGAATGAAGGAGGGGAGGGAGGCAGTTAAGTGGGAGTAATCGCGGGGAGGATTTACTGGCGCGTTTATGCCAATTCATTCGCAATCAACGCCGGCAGAAACAGTAGAGGGCGAGGTCAGCGGCGGGTGAGGAAGAAGGAGTTGGCGGTGGGGCCGTTTCATCGGCGAAGGGAGATAGGGGAGGTGGGGGTCTGTCTGTCAGCGTCGCTGTGGTTGAGAGTTTGAGTAGAAAACGCTTCGCGCTGCTAGCAACATCTTTGTGTCATTTCCTTCCTCCTACTGGTTCGATAACCTTGGTTTCTTACTGAGGGAAAACTTGCTGCTGTGCTCATCACACCTTGCTCTTGGGGTCTCCCAATGAGGCGTCAATAACACGCTAACAAGCTTTTTCTGCCGTTTTTGCCGGGGAGGCTAAGGACGTCTTCACAAGGGGAGTCCTTCACAACCTTTCTCTTTACTTTGTTTTTGTTTTGCTTAGTTTCTTTTGCTTGGTTTTGTTTGCCTCTTTTTATCAAAAATTCCAAAAAAACTAGTTTAGTTTGGTTTGTTTTCTCTTATAAAAAACACAAAAAAAATAGTTCCTATTCTAGTTGTCACCTTGCTCTAGCTCACCATGTTGATCCCCAAGTTCACCCTAAAATACCTTTCAATAGGTAGTGGCTCTATAATCGGGAAAGAAAATATTGAAGAATTCTTTAATCATATTAGCAAACATGAGGATATTGAGGATAGATCTATAGCACAACTTGCTCCTAATTATGAAATTGTTGTAGCTTCTTTAGTTCATATGTTGGAGGCTAGGTTTGTTAACCTTAACCCCATGATGCAAATTTTGTTTCTCAAACTAAAAGAAGAAGAGAATCCTGAAAAGAGAGATTTTATCCTAGAAACTTTACTAAAAGAGTTCAATGATGTTGCTAAGTAAGCCAAAAGGGTCTTTGAACGTTTTAATATGCTAGGCTCATGTGTAGATGTTATGGGTACATTAGATAAAACTAAACCCATAGGGGAAATTAAGATACCCATTGACGACTGTCTACGCATAGCTTGTTGGGAACCCCAAGAGCAAGGTGTGAAGCAGCAAGCAGCAAGTTTTCCCTCAGTTGAGACCGAGGTTATCGAACCAGAAGGAGGAAGGAAACATCACACCGGTGTTGCAAGCAACGTAGAGACCTGCACAACACAAACTCAATACTTTGCCCCAACGAATAGTGAGGTTGTCAATCTCACCGGTTTGCTGTAACAAAGGATTAAACGTATGGTATGGAAGGTAATGGTTTGCAGCAAGTAAACAAGAAATAGTGGAAGATGTATCAATGGTAAAGATTGGACCAGGGTCCATAGTTCACTAGAGGTGCTCTCCTTAGATAAACAACATGGCATGAAGGGTAAACAAATTACATCAGGACAATTGACAGGAACTGAGCAAGGAATAACAATGCAATTACTAGTCAGAAAGATCCTATGAGATTCGATTGGGCAATACAACAAGATATATAGACCGCCATCCAACTGCATCTATGACTAGAAGTCTACCTTCAGGTTATCATTCGAACCCCCTCTAGTATTAAGTTCCAAGCAACAGACAACTGCTTTAAGCAAAGTGTGTAAGGTAAACAGTCCATATGTTCCATGAACAAGAGACCGTTGTTTTCTCCCTAGTAGCAACAACACATCTACAACCGAAGAGATTATTATCACTTCCCTTGGAAACTAGAGGCATGAACCCACTATCGAGCATAAATAACCCCTCTTGGAGTCACTAGCAACTACTTGGCCAAGATAGCTACTAACAACGGAGAGCATGCAAGATCAAAAACAACACAGACATGATAGAATCACAAAGACAAAACCATTAATCAAACCAACATAATAATCTCAATATCCATTAGATCCCCGCAAACACAACATTCATGATTACAAATATATTAGATCTTAATCATGAATGGAGATCACAAGATCTATACATGAAAGCACAAAGGAGGAGATACAACCATCTAGCTACTACATGGACCCATAGTCCAAGGTGGAAATACTCATGCATCATACCAGAGAGAAGGCCTCCGGGATGATCTCCCCTCCGGCAGGGTGCCGGGAAGAACTTCAGATCCCCCCCGATCTAGGGACGATGGTGGCGGCGGCTACAAACGGTTTCGTGGATTTCTGATCGGGTCCTTAGGGTTTCTATATCAGGGGCTTTTTATAGGAGAAGGGGGAGAGAGAGGGGCCGGCCAGGGGCACCAAACCCTATCCAGGCGCAGGCCGACCTGTGGCCACACTTGGGGGAGGGTGGCCCCTTTGGCTCGCCTCCCCAGCTCTCCTCTGGACTTCTTGTTCCCCACGGAAAGTAACTGACTTTGTCCTTTGTCCCGTCCAATTCCGAGAATATTTCTTTACTAACTTTTCTGAAACCAAAAATAACAGAAAACAGGCATCTGGCACTGTTGCAACTTGTTAGTAGGTTAGTACCAGAAAACATGTAAAAAGCACCTCAAATTGTGGACAATTAAAGCAAAGTAGATACTAAACAAGCGTGGAGCATCAAAAATTATAGATACGTTTCCAACGTATCACCCATACCTTTTAAACTTGTAGGAATGCATGAAGCCTTAGAAAAGAATTTTGATTGGATTGTTCCTGAAAATCAATTTGATGAAAGTAGTGAACCAAGGAGGGATGAGAAGGGATGCTCCAAAACTCATTTGGATGAGATACCTTTCCTAGTTGAAGAGATTGCAAGTATTGATCTTAATTCTTCATTTGAAAATACTTGATTCTTACTTCGTGTGCCTAACGTAAAGGCGTTAAATAAAAGTACTTGTTGGGAGATAACCCAAGAGTTTTCTTGAGTCTTGGAAGTTATTACTTCAGTAATGACCTCTCCTTATCATTTTTGTTTGCTGTTTGTGCCAAGAATGACCTCTAATGAGAGGGAAGTAAGATTTGGGGAGTTGTTGTCCCTAAACAGATTTTTGTGCTCCACCGTAAAAATTCGTGAGGAATTTCTGTAAGTCGAATTGATCTGATATTTTCTGAATAAATCCCCCATTATGTTAGCTAACTTTCTTTAGTTTAACACTTTTTTATTTGAGCAACAGAAGGTCTTCGAAAAAATCGGTTTCTACCTGCTGGCCTGTTTTGATAGATTTCTGCCATTATTTGCATTTGCTTCTTATTGATTCCTTTTGGGGTTCTTTTTGGGAAATTGAGTTTTTTGAGAGAATTTCTACAGTAGCTTGTGTTTTTAGTGTAAGTTTTTTTGTTCTAAAGCTAAACCCAAAGGTCTATTATCTTTTGAATACACTAATGCTGCTAATGAGGATTGTGTGAAGTTTTGTATAAAGGAAAATTTTCAGATGTAGAGAGAGAATGATGTAATGAGATGAAGAATGGACAAAAGATCAATCTTGGGGATGCCCAAGGCATCCCCTTCTTCATCAATAAAAAGTTCAGGTCTTTTAAGACACTTCGTTTTTATTGTTTCATGCACTGTTGTGTTGTTCTTGAAGCGTCTTAGTTTTCGTTTGGTTTGCTTAGTTTGCTTGAATAAAGTAGTTTGGATCCCGTTCTCGCTCTGTTGTTTCAAATAAGTTGATTGGTGTTGGAGAGGAGTAGAAAGTTCTTGCTTGAGTAGTACAAGAGGAGCTTGCTTTGACTGTGACTTATACTTTATCATGTCATGCTAGGTGTTGTTTTGATCTTATGCTTAGTGATTATTGTTGTAGCATGACTTGTTCCAAACAGTTAGGATTTCTTAGTGTGCCTTGAAGAAATCATGTGTTATTTTAGCATACAAAAGCATAGTATTGTGGTATTCTCCTTTGATGCTTTGTTTTGGTTAACTTGGCACATGCTCACACCATGTTATAACTATGAACAAGTCACCATAGCCTCTATGATCATTTAGTCCTTGACTTGTAGTACCACTTTATGCTTTGATTAGTAATGTTTTGTCGCTATGCATGATTATGGCCATTATTTCTCTCTTAGTTGGTCGCTTCTAGTCTTTTTCTAGCCTCCACTTATATAAGTAAGCTCTAGTCATGCATCCAACTCCCAAAAAACCAAGTTATTCCAAAGTGTCCACTATAAATTCCTATGCATGGTGTGTTACACCATTCCAAGTATATTCTTGTTTTCATCTATCTTCCAATTAAAAAGTCTTTTTTTATGTGAAAACTTAGTGATTAAAGCTCTCACAAACTTGACGGCACACTTTATTTTTCTTGCCCCTAATAAACTTGAACCATTGTGTCATCTATGTTGTATATGCTTGCACTTATACGTTGGAATTAGCAGAACCGTGTTGTCACGGGGAACACTTTCAACATTGCACTTGTACTTTGTACATAGTTGATATCATGCTCTTTTGTCTATCGGTGTCGCTGGTGTGAAATAAAAGGGGAGATTATAAGTCCATGGAGTTATGTATGTGTGTTAGAGAAACGCCTGGGCCGCTAGCCTAAGCCATGCCTAATCATGGTGGAAACTTGCAGCATCACCATAATGACATATATGAAGCTTTCTTCTTATAAAAAAAGACACATTGAAAAGAGGAAAAATAAAAAAAGCACCATATTCCCATGGTAAATAAGATCACTGAGATGTTCATTGTCTGCTATAGGGTTCGCAGCATAGAAAACAAAAAAATTCCTACGATGGGAACTATGTACCAAGATCTATCTACTAGATACAAACAACGGGCGGATGTATATCTGTACACTAGTGGGAACAGCCCCATTGGTCCCGGTTGGTAAGGGGCTTTAGTCCCGGTTACCCAACCGGGACGGGGCAATCGGGACTAAAGCCCCAACCTTTAGTCCCGGTTGCCCCACCAACCGGGACAAAAGGGGGTACACGTGGCCGCGGCAGAGGGCGAGGGGGGGTGGAGCAACCGTCCCGGTTCGTAACACGAACCAGGACAAATAACCCTCTGCCGTGGCAGAGATTTGACACATTTCTCTGCCGCGGCAGAGAATTCATTTTGGCAACTTTTGTTGTCGCGGCAGCATTTTGGCCACTTTTTGTGCCGCGGCAGAGAATTCATTTATGTTGTTTTATTGTTTATTTAGTGTTTTGCACTCATCAATGAAGGAACCATTATATTACACAAGATCATCATGACAATATAGATCCAAGTGTCGAACATATTACATTCGATACATGGATCGAGGTCATGCACTACATACAAAATAAGCTCTTTGTACAATCCATATTGTTTATACACACCCGAATAGTATTCCCCTTTTGGGTTTAGGACTTCTGCATCCAAGAATCCTGCCAATTCCTCCTGAATTTCTCGTACACGATCCTTTGGCAGAAGACCGTCCCGTAGACGTTCGATCTGATTTAGAAAAGGAGTCAGCCTATATGAATAAAACTAAACACAATTTAATGGTAATTAAAAACTATAGAGTATTGTTTGCGTACGTGGAGTTGCTCTAAATTTCTGCCCTTCTCACAGCACGTCTGCCGGATGAACTCGCAAACATAGTATCCACATAAATTGTTCTCTGGTCCCTGCGTCAGGCACTTTACGAGAACATAGTTTAATCAAAATAATAATCAAGCATGATAATAACGGTATCAAAACTAGAATCAAAGAGATGCGCGGATATAGCTAGTAGTGCTTACATCTAGTGCTTGAAATGTAAGCTCCTCTTTCCAAACACCCCTAGCCTTGTTGGTGAACCGTTTCCAAGCGCTGCTCGATGAAGAAAACGAATAAAAGAAGTTATTAATTACTTGATATCATAAAATTCACGAACGTTGCCGATATAGTGTCGTAATGATTAGAATTACCGCTGGAGAAGCATCTAAATGTCCTTCCACTGCTCAAGGGGTTTATGTTTCGAGTCCATGACTAGTACACACCCTTTGTCAAGTTGAATAATTAACATAATATAGTGGAAGCTGCGCATGCATAACTAATCAACTATATACTTAACATCGAGTAAGCGAAATAGAAAGTGTATACAAGACAATAACACTCAGTCAAAGTTGTAAGGAAATAGTATTTCCCTTCTGGTTTCTTGAAACCTTAACGCATGTACGATATTATCCTCCGTATCCTGGGGGCTTGTTTTGAGATTAGCTTGATGAACCCAATATGGGTCAATGAAGCCAATGTCATATATTTGTCCTCTGCTGCATTCAAGAATCTTCATTCTGCATATTATAGTATGATTATATAAATGTAATAAACGAGGTGAGATAGCTAGAGACTAAATTAATTATAGAATTAGTACTTACAGACAATAGGCACTGATGATCGATTTGTCCAAGGCGTCTTGATTGAATAATTGAAATAGTTCATCAAATTCAATGGATATCATGTCATCTATTTCTTTCCCATAATGCTTTTTTGTAACCCTCAGCACTATCCAGTTAGCCCCGGCCTTTGTGGCATGCATGTACCAGTTATGCAATCTTCGCATTTTTGTTGGAAGATTATTTTCCTCCTCAGGTTTGATGAGAGGTTTGTCGTACTGCTATTTGTATGCTACTTCACTCACGGGAAGTACTTTAACTGAGATAAGTATTGCGCGATACTCATACCTTGAGCAGCGGCAGCTTCTCCGTATTGTGCAACTACCTCTGGATCATACTGCTCTTCGGCCCCATATTTGCTCGACCCCACATTGGTATGGGAAATCACCTTGAGAGGGGCGCAAGACTGTTTTGCTTGTTCTCCGAGCTGGGCAATAGATTTCTCGCTTGCATCAGTACTGCTCTTCAAGGCTTGTTGTGCCGCATGTGACTTGAGAATAGAACGCTCATAGTCTGATGACAGCTTTGGCTTGGGTTGATGAAGAGTCTTTAGCATTTTAAACACTCTGGCTTTTTCTTCTGTGGTGCTAGGGAACTCTGGCTCTTTCGGTCGCCTCAGCTTAGCGAAAAACGTTGTCGTTTCCGCATCAACGATAGCCGTAGTCTCCTCTTCAGTACAGTCATAAGCTCTCTTGGGAGGAACCTTTGGTAATTTTGGAAGAGGCTCTTGTTTACGTTTCAACGATCGCTTAGCACGACGTAGAGTAGCGGTACGCTTACGCTTTTTATCCTGAGGCGCCGGCGATGGCTGTGCCAGAGATTGGTGAGGCGACGGAGCCGGGTGAGGTGACGGAGCCGGGTGAGGCGACGAAGACGGCTGCCGCGGCGGCAACGACCTCGCTAGAGACGGGTGAGGCGGCGGCGAAGATGGCCTTGGCGTGTGATTTCGAAGCACGATACATTCCTTTGGCCATAGAATGGTGACGTTTGTTGCGTCTCCCAGTTCAGTCACATCCCCTTCACCTGCAGGGTAGTCAAGCTTCAAAACTTCAAAGGTGGGCATGATTTCATCCACCCCGACAATAGCGTAGCCCTGTGGAACCGGACGACAGTGGTAAGTTGGTGTGGGTCCAATTGGTAAGGCATAGCCGACCGCAACCTTCATTGATATGTTCACAACTTTGACATGTAGCTCGCAGTGTGTCATCTGTGTGATATCAGCCACTGGGTATCCAACAGGAGCCATCGTCGGTGCACCATCGTCATCGTCATTGTCATCACCCAGGACCTCGGTGGAAGCCACACTGCTTTTTCGATTATTCGATAGGCCGGTAGCATCGAATGCAGTGTGCTGTTGAGATGGGCCGGTAGTACTTTGCTCTTTAAGTGCGTTAATTTCATCTTGTTGTTGCTTTATTCGTTCTTCAATTATACACATTCGCTCTTTCTGAATATCTGCTTCAACTTACGCCTTGTCCTTTCTCCTCTGACGGCTTCTATTAGGATATTTCTTCCTCTCTTCGAGAAACCCAGTCCTCCATGGTTTGGAGCCGCTTGTGCCTCGTGTTCGTCCATCATGTTCCTTATTTCCAATGGCGAGTGTGAGCTCATCATTCTCTCTATCGGGAATGAAGTCTCCATCTTTAACAACCTTTACTGCTTTTCTCATCTTCTCGATTGGCAAGGGGTCTTCTTTATGTCGTATGTTATATATATACATCCCTTCCGAGTCCAACTTTCCCCCATGCCCGTAAAACCAATTCCTTGCATGTCCGATCCAATCGTCTGTCTCTGGGATGATCTTTTTAGCACGCAGTTCATTCTCAAGTTTCTCCCACTTAGGAATGTCAGCCCTGTAGCCACCTTGCCCCATAGTATGGTGATACTTCTTGTTAGCAGCATTCAGCTTATTCGTTGCAGACATTTTCTTAGCTTTTTCTAATGTCTTGTAATTCACAAACTTAGCCCAAAATGGTTTTATCTTCTTAAACTGAATCTTCTTGAAATCCGGAGTCTTCTCTTTCACGACATAGTCAAGGTGCAATATTTTCTTCCAGTTGGTGAAACACTGGGCCATCTTCTTCATAGCCCACTCCCTGACCTTAGCCTCCATGGCTCTCCCATGTTCTAAGGTGTCCTCAACTGGATCCTCCGCATTTGGATCCAACTCTATCTTCGGTAGTTTGAAATTAAGCATGAGCCTCTTCCACAGTAAATCTTTGGCCTTGTTAGGGACAAACAAACATGTTCCCTCTTCTTCCGCATTAGCAGGCCTATTCCAATTTTGAATGGTGATCGGGATTAAGTCCATAACGATTACTCCGCATTGTGCCACAAATTTGATTGCGACAACTTTGGGAGCCGTCGGTTTGCCGTCTTCAGCGATATCTTTGATCCTGAACCTCTCATGGTCTTCCAACTTTTTGGTTGGGCCTCGTCCGCTCTTTTCAGTAGATTTCTTCGATCCGGAGGGCTAAAAGAAGAAAGATCGTCGTTACTATTTCTATATAGATAGGAGATGATTAATTAATGAATTAATTATATTACATGCACCTCACGAGAGCGGTCTTCTTCTCGATTACACAAGGCATCGCCTTCTCCCTCGCGGAAGGCATCACCTTCAACCTCAAACAAGTCGTCTCTTCCGACAAAAAGAGGATAACCCTCACCGGAGTTGTTCAGAAACATCGATACATCTAAATTTTCTTCCCCACGGATCACACCTTGGATCAACTCTCGTCTCTGTCATGTGGTTCCATATTTTCTGCATAGGTGGAAAAACGGATAAGTCAAAGCGGCTAAGGGAGAATGTTAGGTAAAGGTGTTGAGATATATAAACCCTAATTCAGAGAAACCCTAATATATACATACACAATAATAAAAATGAATTTACAATATCAGAAACCCTAATTCGGAGAAACCCTTGGGCTCGGATCCTATCGCGAAGAACCAATACCAGAAAGAAAGGCGGCAATCAATACATGGCATAATACAATGCATAATCAATATGTATGACATGTCAGATTTAGAGATCCTACACTAACCCTAGGTGCAACATCGATTTCTGAAAATATTAAATCATTTTAAAACGGTTACCGTGTCACTTTACATCAGCACAGGGGGTAGTTTTTCATCGGGTCTGGGGCTACCCACAGTGACTGACCAGTGGGGCCGAAGACTAATAATACCTAACTAAATAATAAACCTAATAATACCTAGCTAATAATAAACCTAATAATCCAAACTAATAAACCTAATATGCTAGGAGCAGTGGATCAGGTAATATAAGCTCAAAGGGAGTAATGCAATAGATAGGACACTCTATATATCGACAAAAGACCACAGTAGAATTGTATGCATCATGGCAAGAATTGAAATGCTTTCGAAATCATAGGATTATATCATGGTAGGGCTATGCTTGCCTTTGCCTGTTGATAGCCGAAAGCAGAGCTTCAGGATCCTTGTACTTGACTTGATTATAGTTGGTCAAGTATTTGTCTTCGAACTTCGACGGTGTTGATCTCTGGCTTCGATCTCGATCTTGATATCGTATTCTACCGGGAAGAACCAAACACCGGAAAGAAAGGGAAACAATCAACACATGGCATCGATGCAATGCTCAAGAAAGTATGATGATATGACAAGTTGAATTGCATTGAAATGTAACCCTAAAGCATGCTCTACAATTAATCGGGGTTCCGAGGGGTGAAAACCCTAACTCGGAGAAACTCCGGAACACATGAGAGGGGTGGATTTGTTCTTCTAATTAAACTGTAATTTAAGTTGTTGAACAATGCATGATTATATCTTAGATATCTAGGTTTCATTTTTCTGAACATTTTGATATATTATTCATATTTTTATGACTTATAGACTAAAAGTTATTGAATTTATAAGATTATAATTATTTCTGAAATTATTAAAAGCTGGTTAAACTTTTTACACCGCAGGCATACCTAGCCACAGTGACTGAAAGAGGGGCCCCATGGCCACCTCAGCAGACTCGCAAGCAAGAGGGACCGGGGGGGCTGGTTGGTTATTTCTCACCGAGGCGGCATCTAGCCAGAGAGGCTGACGAGTGGGCCTGGGCCACGCAGGCAACACGTGGACGCCACACGGACACCACGTCGGCTCGCCGACCAACGGGCCAGACTGCGGTGCGGTTCGGCGCTAGGAGGCGAGCAGGGCTGCATGGGCTAGCGCGCTGGACTCGCGCGGTTGCGTTGAGCCAAAAGGCAGCGGCGCCGCTTCGGAATGGTCACCGGAGCATGGCGCACGGCGAGCAGCGGCGGCGGCGCTTGTAGGTCGTCGGCGAGCGGTGACTACAGAGCGAGGGAGAGAGGGAAAAAAGGTCGGCGAGATCCGCGTGCTCACCCTGGTGCTCAAGGTAGTGACAGGGAAGCGCGGGGAGGTACTGAACGGCGTGAATGGCGACGGCGGCCGGCGTCGGTGACGGAGAGGACGTGCTCGATTCCGGCGGGAGAGGGCACCCTAGCAAGCGAGCTTCGGTGAGGAGGTTCCTGGCGAGGAGGCGGAGCTCTAGAGGGGCGGCCGGTAGGGCGTGCAGGGCGGCGGGGCAGTCTGACGGCGTTGCTTTAGTCCCTGTGCGCGAGAAGAGATTGTGAGATGGGGAAGAAGAAGAGGAGGGGTACCCAGTTATAACCAAAGGAGTATACGTCCCGGTTGGTGGCTCCAAGCGGGACTAAAGGGTTATACGTCCCGGTTGGAGCCACCAACCGGGACATATACTCCAATTTTTTTAGCAGACCAAGGGGCGCGCGCAGGGGGTCTTTAGTCCCGGTTGGTGGCTCCAACCGGGACATATGACCCTTTTTCAAAAAAAATCAGGAATTTTCTCTCTGTTCCCGCCTTATTTTTTATTTTGGGGTTTAAATTTGTAATGTTTTTTAAATGATAATTACTTTGGAATTTAGAAAAACTTTAAACACAAAAAGTGTTTGAATTTGAATAATTAATTCAAAACCATTTCCTGTTTTTAAAAATAATTAATGTAACCATTTAAACTATGAACCATTTAAAATTAAAAATGAATTACTTATATTTTTTGAATATTAATTTGGAATTTAGAAAAACTTTAAACATAAAAAGTGTTTGGATTTGAATAACTAATTCAAAACCATTTTCTGTTTTTAAAAAATAATTAATGTAACTATTTAAAATTAAAAATGAACTAACTTAATGGAACCGGCACGCCTCCGGCGCTCAGCATCTAGCCGACGGGGACACAGTAGCCCCGCGGGCAGGGGTAATTCGAGGCGCAAAGCGCCTCCGCCTCCCTGGGGGTTAGTGCTACGGTGGAAGTCATGGAAAAGAGTGATGAGGTTGCAGATATGAGTCTAGATATGTGCAATGACAATGGAGGCCAACCCTACATATATATAGTGAGAAATGGCAGGAAGATAACTGGAGGGAAGAACTGGCGGGAAAAAATGGCAGAAAGAAAAATGGCTCATTTAGAACTTGCATTGGATCTCTGAAGAAACCACATATTGTGAGTCTAAAAATGATTTTTTTCAAAAAATCACGGGCGTTAGATCATGTACCTGTAGTATAAACCGGACCCACTTCCTGCCGATTTGGCAGACATTTGTCCTTTTTATCCGGGATGGACGAAAAGGTTTGAGATGTCCCGGTTAGGATATAGTCCATGTAAGGTGGTCTAGTATTTTAGTAAAATGGATGGTAGCATTCTGAAACAGTATTTTGGTGGTTACTTCACAAAACGACCCGGTTTTTGCGCTCGGAAAATGGAAAAGGGCTTTTCCGTGCGACGAAAAGGAAAACTTCCTCCTGCAACATTGTTCTCCATACCAATGTCCACATGCATGCATAATATGGGCACAGCATCAAAAACTATGTCGTGATTCAGCACATAACATCGGTCATTTGGACCGAAAGCCATGAAACCTCGAACATGATAAGTCATTTTGTGAAGGTTTTTTCGAGACATGATCAATATACCAAGTCTGGTATTTTTCCTTTCAACTATGTCACATAATATGACACCACGCGTAGGATTTTCATTGTTCGGATTTTTTTTTTTGAATTTCTTATGCCCGTTTTGAATTTTTTGAATTTCTAACTATGGTCGAACCGGCGTGCATGAAGATAGGGGACAAGCATCGTTAGAACTTGCATTGGATCTCTGAAGAAACCACACATTGCGAGTCTAAAAATTATTTTTTCAAAAAATCACGGGCGTTAGATCATGTACCTGTAGTACAAACCGGACCCACTTCCTATCGATTCGGCAGACATTTGTCCTTTTTACCCGGGATGGACGAAAAGGTTTGAGATGTCTCGGTTGGGAGATAGTCCATGTAAGGTGGTCTAGTATTTTAGGAAAATGGGACGGTAGCATTCTGAAATAGCATTTTGGTGGTTACTTCACAAAACGACCCATTTTTTGCGCTCGGAAAATGGAAAAGGGCTTTTCCGTGCGACGAAAAGGAAAACTTCCTCCTGCAACATTGTTCTCCATACCAATGTCCACATGAATGCATAATATGGGCACATCATCACAAACTATGTCGTGATTCAACACATAACATCGGTTATTTGGACCGAAAGCCATGAAACCTCGAACATGATAGGTCATTTTGTGAAGGGTTTTTCGAGACATGATCAATATACCAAGTCTGGTATTTTTTCTTTCAACTATGTCACATAATATGACACCACATGAAGGATTTTCATTGTTCGGATTTTCAATATACTAAAGGTTCATCTTTAGTCCCGGTTGGAGGGATTTCGGTAGGCTGGGCCAAACAACACTAATGATAGGGGTGAGTGTCGACATTATGTCGTGCGGCGTGTACTTTGTCCCGGATGGTGTCACCAACCGGGACTAAAGATGAACCTTTAGTACCGGTTGGAGACACCAACTGGGACAAAACACGAGCCAGCACTAATAATAGGGGTGAGTGTCGACATTATGTCGTAAGTGTCGACACTATGCCGAGCTTCTTGTACTATAAATAGGCATCCTTGTGAGTCCACTCCTCCAGCCAGATTGAGGCATCTCCAATATTGTTTTCGAGAGCAGGGACACCACTACGACCAGTTTCAGGGAGATGCTGCCGGATCCCAGTCCTCCGGCATCTCCAAGAAACTGGTCATAGAGGCACTCCCTAATATGTGAAATTAGTTAGCTCCTAGGTGTATTGATCTAGTTAGAGAATTTACAAGCTGCAAGATGGTTTTCGAGAGAAGGGACACCACTAACCGGTTTCAGGGAGATGCCGCCGGATCCCAGTCCTCCGGCATCTCCAAGAAACTGGTTATAGAGGCACTCCCTAATATGTGACTGCGCGCGTTTGGAGATCATATCTTAATGGTAAGTACGAATCGGGACAACTTCTTCATAGTCCCGGTCTAGCCACAAAACGGGACTAACACTCAAGATATTTATTAATATTAAAAACTGAGACTACAAAACCGGGACTAAAGGCCCCCCTATATATAGTCCCGGTCAAGCCACAAACCGCGAAAGATATCCCGGCCAGACATGAACTAGAGTTACATAATATGAGCATGAACTTCTTGGCATATGTCCTTCCTTATGATCGCTTCAGACGTAACCATGGAGCATCTTCTTTACTTAACGGAATGCTTGGGTCAGTTTTCATTGTGAAGGGCGTAATTTCATCAAACTTATTATAATCTTATGACATGTCTGTCTTGTCCTTGATTCCCACGATGTTTCTTTTTCCTGAAAGAACTATGTGACGCTTTGGCTCATCATATGATGTATTCGTTTGCATATTTTTTCTTTTTTTCGGTCTGGAGGACATGTCCTTCACATAGAAAACCTGAGACACATCATTGGCTAGGACGAATGGTTCATCTCTATAACCAAGATTGTTGAGATCCACTGTTGTCATTCCGTACATCTGGTCTATCTTTACCCCTTCCCCATTCAGGTTGACCCATTTGCAGCGAAACAAAGGGACATTAAAAGAGACTCCATAGTCTAGTTCCCATATCTCTGAAGGGAATATGCCCTGAGAGGCAATAATAAAGTGTTTATTATGTGTATTCCAAGTATATGATAGATGTTTATTTTGCATGCTATAATTGTATTAATACGGAAACGTTAATACATGTGTGTTTAATAAACAAACAGAAAGTTCCTAGTTATGCCTCTCTCATAAACTAGCTCGTTGATTAACAAGATGATCAAGGTTTCCTGATCATGGACATTGGATGTTGTTAATAACGGGATCACAACATTAGTGTAATGGTGTGATGAACATTCATCCGAAGTATAGCATTACGATCAAAGTCATTGAGTTTATATTGCTATAACAACTTACGAAGTGATCCTAATCCTTAGACCATGAGATCATGTCAATCACTAACACCGGAAGAGTTTCTTGATAACATCAAACGTCACACCGTAACAGGGTGATTATAAAGATGGATTCAGAACTAATAAAGTGTTATGTTGAAGCTCATGGATCGAGAGTGGAATTTGTTCATCCTGATGACGGATAGATATACTCTGGGCCCTCTCGGTGATATCACATTGATTAGCTTTCAAGCAAGTGATTTGATCACTAGAATGTTATATCACAGGAACGAGAAAAGAGTGCATGTCGGTAACGAGATCAAACTAGGTATGGAGATACTGATGATCGAATCTCGGACATGTAATATATCGTGAAACAAAGGGATTAAGATACTAGCGTAAAAGGTTCCGACGATCACAAGAAAGTCATCGTTGAATGTGTGGGAGTCAGTATGGGTCTCCAGATCCCGCTTCTGATTATTGATCCGAGAGGGGTCTCGATCATGTCCGCATTATTCACGAACCGTAGGGTGACACACTTAAGAGACACCGACATCCAATTGGAGCAAATGTTTCATGCCGAAAGAATGAACAAGCGCAGGAATTTATTTCACTAGATACCGAAACAGGTTTTCGGGTGAAATTGCATAAAGTGGTTATGCATGTGAAATAGAATTCTAGCAAGGGGTTATTTGTGAATGTTTGTCATTAAAGTAATTGACAAAATTCTGAATAAAATAAAAGAGTTTTATTTAATGAGAGTTTGCATTAAATTTGGTGGAAATTTAATGGGAATTTGAGTGGACTTTTGAGTGGAGGGAATTTAAAGGGCATTTTGTGAGTGGAGTGTCCACCCACATGAATGAAGGAGGGGAGGGGGCAGCCCCCATGGCCGGCGGCCACCCCCTTGGGTGCCCCCCTCCTCCTATAAAAGGAGCCCCCCTCCTCACTTGTCTCTCACACCTCCTCGTGAAGGATCTCTCTCCCCCTCTAGAATTTATTCCCCATGGTCTCGGACTAGCGAGATACATGTTCCCGGTGGCTATTCGGCAAGAAAGAGTTGTGCTTCCGCTGCATCGCTGGAGCGAGGAGGCGGAGGTTGCTCGGTGCCTCGAACGTGTGTGCGAGCACGGATGCGCTGCTGATTTGCGGCGCTAGGACTTCCTCTCGATCTTGAGATCGGCAAGAGATCGTCTACATCAACCACGAGTTGAACTCGTTAAGCTTTGTCGGTCTTCAAGGGTATGTTCTCTACGGATATACATCCGCCCGTTGTTTGTACCTAGTAGATAGATCTTGGTATATAGTTCACATCGTAGGAAATTTTTTGTTTTCTATGCTACGAACCCTACAGTGGTATCAGAGCCGGATCTATGCGTAGATACTTTACACGGGTAGTACACATATGAGTATGTGGGCGATGATGATCATGTTGTTGCTCCTTTGTTGTAATTTTGGATATTGGTGGCATAGTGGGATGAAGCGGCCCGGACAAACTTTACATCTCCTCGCACATGAGACCTGTTCCATGCTTGACATGCAACTAGTTTGCATAAGTGGCTAGCGGGTGTCTGTCTCTCCTACTATAGTCAATATCTATTTTGCAAGCGAGTTGTCAACAATTTGATTATCCTCGTTGTGGTTCATGTTCGTAGGTAAGAACGGTTCTATCTCGAAAGCCCTAAGCCACGTAAAACTTGCAATGGATAAATTAGAGGCGTCTAGTTTAGATTGTTGCTGGGCTAGTGTTATGATATGGTAGTGTTGTAAGTAGAAGTATGAGATGATACTCTTACAACACACATAGCGTGTAAAATCCATAGACCTTGGATTTACACATATAGGTATGATAGTGATCATACCACGATGCACATGATAGAGATCATCTGCGGGAACCATATAATTTCACTAATAAACATATGATGTTTGATAGCATCTTATATTGCTTGTTTAGCGCTTTGTTAGCATAATAAGATGATCCCTCATTTAAATATCAAGATAAGAATGTGTTCTTCCTTTAGTATGCACCGATTATGTTTTCGTCGCTCCAAGACATCACGTGATGATCGGGTGTTCTTGGATCCACGACCATATTTCGGGTGTAAAACAGTTACACACGCGAATACTAAGGTTCTAACTTGGTGAGCCTAGCATGTACAGACATGGCCTCGGAACACGGACCGAAAGGTTAAGCATGAGTCATATATTTGATATGATGCCCATTTGATGCTCGCCTTTGAAGCTATACCGACTCACGTGATGATCGGACTTGGTGTAGTGGATTTGGTTCATGTAATCACCAAAAAGGCACGAGGGATGTCGTTTTTGAGTGGGAGTTCATTCGTAATATAGATTAGTTGAACTCAATCTATCATACACTTAGTCTAAACTTTACAAATTCTGTTGTAGATGGCACCACCTGCTTTTAATTTCAATGTGTTCATGGAGAAAGAGAAACTAGCTACGAACGGTAGCAACTTTACCGAATGGGCCATGAATTTGAGGATTCTCCTCTCTGCTACACAAAAGCAATATGTGCTAGAAGCGCCGTTAGGCCCCCCACCTTTAGATGATGCCCCTGACGAGGAGAAGAATGTCTATCAGACTCGTCAGGAGGACCACAACTTAGTTCATTGCGGCATATTGTATGGGCTAGAGCTGGAACTTCGAAAGCGTTTCGAAAACGACAATGCATTTGATACAATGGGTGAGTTGAAAATGATTTTCGACACACATGCTGCTGTAGAGAGCTACAACGCTTCAGAAAAGTTCTTTAGCTACATGATGGAAGAGCACAGCTCCGTTAGTGAGCATGTACTCAAGATGTCGGGTTACGCCGATAAGCTTGTGTCCTTGGGAATATCGATTCCCATTGACTTAGGCATCCATCGTGTTCTGCAGTCTCTGCCACCTAGCTATAAGAGCTTCGTGATGAACTATAATATGCAAGGCATGAAGAAGTCTCTGCCCGAGCTTCTGTCAATGCTTAAAACTGCAGAAGTGGAGATCAAAAAGGAACATCAAGTGTTGATGATCAATAGGAACACTGGTTTCAAGAAAGACAAGAAGGGAAAACGGAAGGGAAGTAAGGGCGGCAAGCCTGTTGCCGAGCCCGAAAAGAAACCCCGAGTTGGACCTAAGTCTGATTCCGAGTGCTACTATTATAAGGGGACTGGCCACTGGAAGCGCAACTGCCCCAAGTATCTGGCAGACAAGAAGGCCGGCAAGGCAAACAAAGGTATATATGATATACATGTTATTGATGTGTACTTGACTAGTGCTCGCAGTAGCACCTGGGTATTTGATACCGGTTCAGTTGCTAATATTTGTAACTCAAATCAGGGGCTGCGGAACAAGCGACCGCTAGCAAGGGGTGAGGTCAAGATGCGTGTCGGCAATGGATCAAGCGTTGATGTGATCGCCGTCGGAACGCTGCCTCTCCACTTGCCGTCGGGATTAGTTATAAACTTGAATAAATGTTATCTGGTGCCTGCACTGAGCATGAACATTGTATCTGGATCGTGTTTGATGCGAAGTGGTTATTCATTTAAATCCGAGAACAATGGTTGTTCCATTTATATGAATGAAATCTTTTATGGTCATGCACCGATGATGAATGGTTTATTTCTATTAGATCTCGATGATAATGTTACACATATTCATAATGTTGATGCTAAAAGGATTAAACTTAATGATGATATATCTGCATATATGTGGCACTGCCGTCTAGGTCATATTGGCGTTAAACGCATGAAGAAGCTCCATTCGGATGGACTTTTGGAATCACTTGATTATGAATCATTTGATACATGTGAGCCATGCCTTATGGGCAAGATGACTAGAACGCCGTTTTCCGGTTCAATGGAACGAGCGACAGATTTATTGGAAATCATACATTCTGATGTATGTGGTCCAATGAGTGTGTCGGCGCGAGGTGGATATCATTATTTTGTTACTTTCACGGATGATTTGAGTAGATACGGTTATATCTACTTGATGAAACACAAGTCTGAAACCTTTGAAAAGTTCAAGGAATTTCAGAATGAAGTGGAAAATCATCATAATAGAAAGATCAAATTTCTACGGTCCGACCGTGGAGGTGAGTATCTAAGTTACGAGTTTAGCACTCACATGAAAGAGTGTGTAATTGTTTCACAACTCACACCTGCCGGAACACCACAGCGAAATGGTGTGTCGGAACGTCGTAATCGTACTTTATTAGATATGGTTCGATCTATGATGTCTCTGACAGACTTGCCATTGTCATTTTGGGGTTATGCACTAGAAACTGCTGCATTCACTTTAAATCGGGCACCGTCTAAATCCGTTGAAAAGACACCGTATGAATTGTGGTTTGGAAACAAACCTAAGCTGTCATTTCTTAAAGTTTGGGGATGCGATGTTTATGTGAAGAAACTTCAACCGGATAAACTCGAACCCAAAGCGGAAAAATGCGTCTTCATAGGATACCCTAAAGAAACTATTGGGTATTCCTTCTATCATAGATCCGAGGGCAAGGTTTTTGTTGCCAAGAATGGATCTTTTCTAGAGAAAGAGTTTCTCGCGAAAGGTGTGAGTAGTCGGAAGGTAGAACTCGAAGAGGTTGTGGAACCTTCTCTTCAAAGTATGGCGAGTAGCGCAGCGCCGGAAGTTGTTCCGGAGTTGGCTCCACCTGTTGAAGAGGGAACTAATGATAATGATCATGAAACTCCGAAAGAGAGTACTACCGAACCTCGCAGGTCAAACAGGACGCGTGCAGCTCCCGAGCTGTACGGAAATCCTGTCATGAATTTCATGGTTGATGAAAATGATGACCCTGCGACGTATGAAGAAGCGATGATGAGCCCGGATTCCAACAAATGGTTAGAAGCCATGAAATCCGAGATGGAATCCATGTATGAAAATCAAGTTTGGAACTTGGTGGAATTACCTCACGACCGAAAGGCCGTGGAGAACAAATGGATTTTCAAAAGGAAAACTGATGCTGATGGTAATGTGACCATCTATAAAGCTCGACTTGTCGCAAAGGGGTTTCGACAAATTCAAGGAGTTGACTACGATGAGACTTTCTCTCCCATAGCGATGCTAAAGTCAGTTAGGATTATGTTAGCAATTGCTGCATATTTCGATTATGAGATATGGCAGATGGATGTCAAAACCGTGTTTCTCAATGGTAATATTGAAGAAGAGTTGTATATGATACAACCAAAGGGTTTTGTCGATCCTAAGGATGCTAACAAGGTGTGCAAGCTTCAGCGATCCATCTATGGATTGAAGCAAGCATCACGAAGTTGGAATCTCCGCTTTGATGAGGTGATCAAAGAGTTTGGATTTGTCCAAACTTATGGAGAAGCTTGTATTTACAAGAAAGTGAGTGGGAGCAATGTGGAATTTCTGATATTATATGTGGATGACATATTATTGATCGTAAATGATATAGATCTTTTAAACAGTGTTAAAAGTTATCTAAACAGCAAATTTTCAATGAAGGACCTAGGTGAAGTGTCATACATATTAGGCATAAAGATCTATAGAGATAGATCTAGGCGCCTAATAGGGCTATCACAAATTACATACCTTGATAAGATTTTAAAGAAGTTTAAAATGGACGGAAGTAAGAAGGGGTTCTTACCAATGTTGCAAGGCAAGACATTGAGTAAGACTCAAAGTCCGGCTTCGGCGGAAGAAAGAGAGATAATGGACAAAGTCCCCTATGCTTCAGCCATAGGCTCTATAATGTACGCCATGCTATGTACAAGACCGGATGTGGCACATGCTATTAGTTTGACTAGTAGGTACCAATCGGATCCAGGTTCGGAACACTGGATAGCGGTCAAGAATATCCTTATGTACTTACGAAGAACTAAGGATATGTTTCTTGTATACGGAGGTGAAGAAGAGCTCGTCGCTAAGTGTTATGTCGACGCTAGCTTTGACACAGATCCGGATGACTCTAAGTCTCAATCCGGATACGTATTTCTCATGAATGGCGGAGCGGTTAGTTGGAGGAGCTCCAAACAACCTGTGGTAGCGGGATCAACAACGGAGGCCGAATATGTTGCTGCTTCAGAAGCGGCTCAGGAAGCAGTTTGGATGAAGGAGTTCATATCCGAACTATGAGTGGTGGCAAACGCGTTGGACCCAATGGTGATCTATTGTGACAACAATGGTGCCATTGCCAATGCCAAAGAGCCAAGATCTCACAAGCATTCCAAGCATATTAAGCGCCGGTTTCACTCCATCCGCGAGCATGTCAAGGATGGAGATATAAATATTTGTAAAGTACATACGGATCTCAATGTAGCAGATCCGTTGACTAAAACTCTCCCTAGAGCAAAACATGATCAACACCAGAACTCAATGGGTGTTAGATTTATCACTATGTAACTAGATTATTGTCACTAGTGCAAGTGGGAGACTGAAGGGAATATGCCCTGAGAGGCAATAATAAAGTGTTTATTATGTGTATTCCAAGTATATGATAGATGTTTATTTTGCATGCTATAATTGTATTAATATGGAAACGTTAATACATGTGTGTTTAATAAACAAACAGAAAGTTCCTAGTTATGCCTCTCTCATAAACTAGCTCGTTGATTAACAAGATGATCAAGGTTTCCTGATCATGGACATTGGATGTTGTTAATAACGGGATCACAACATTAGTGTAATGGTGTGATGAACATTCATCCGAAGTATAGCATTACGATCAAAGTCATTGAGTTTATATTGCTATAACAACTTACGAAGTGATCCTAATCCTTAGACCATGAGATCATGTCAATCACTAACACCGGAAGAGTTTCTTGATAACATCAAACGTCACACCGTAACAGGGTGATTATAAAGATGGATTCAGAACTAATAAAGTGTTATGTTGAAGCTCATGGATCGAGAGTGGAATTTGTTCATCCTGATGACGGATAGATATACTTTGGGCCCTCTCGGTGATATCACATTGATTAGCTTGCAAGCAAGTGATTTGATCACTAGAATGTTATATCACAGGAACGAGAAAAGAGTGCATGTCGGTAACGAGATCAAACTAGGTATGGATATACCGATGATCGAATCTCGGACATGTAATATATCGTGAAACAAAGGGATTAAGATACTAGCGTAAAAGGTTCCGACGATCACAAGAAAGTCATCGTTGAATGTGTGGGAGTCAGTATGGGTCTCCAGATCCCGCTTCTGATTATTGATCCGAGAGGGGTCTCGATCATGTCCGCATTATTCACGAACCATAGGGTGACACACTTAAGAGACACCGACATCCAATTGGAGCAAATGTTTCATGCCAAAAGAATGAACAAGCGCAGGAATTTATTTCACTAGATACCGAAACAGGTTTTCGGGTGAAATTGCATAAAGTGGTTATGCATGTGAAATAGAATTCTAGCAAGGGGTTATTTGTGAATGTTTGTCATTAAAGTAATTGACAAAATTCTGAATAAAATAAAAGAGTTTTATTTAATGAGAGTTTGCATTAAATTTGGTGGAAATTTAATGGGAATTTGAGTGGACTTTTGAGTGGAGGGAATTTAAAGGGCATTTTGTGAGTGGAGTGTCCACCCACATGAATGAAGGAGGGGAGGGGGCAGCCCCCATGGCCGGCGGCCACCCCCTTGGGTGCCCCCCTCCTCCTATAAAAGGAGCCCCCCTCCTCACTTGTCTCTCACACCTCCTCGTGAAGGATCTCTCTCCCCCTCTAGAATTTATTCCCCATGGTCTCGGACTAGCGAGATACATGTTCCCGGTGGCTATTCGGCAAGAAAGAGTTGTGCTTCCGCTGCATCGCTGGAGCGAGGAGGCGGAGGTTGCTCGGTGCCTCGAACGTGTGTGCGAGCACGGATGCGCTACTGATTTGCGGCGCTAGGACTTCCTCTCAATCTTGAGATCGGCAAGAGATCGTCTACATCAACCACGAGTTGAACTCGTTAAGCTTTGTCGGTCTTCAAGGGTATGTTCTCTACGGATATACATCCGCCCGTTGTTTGTATCTAGTAGATAGATCTTGGTATATAGTTCACATCGTAGGAAAATTTTTGTTTTCTATGCTGCGAACCCTACAATCTCCTCTATGTAACCATAGTATGTGTCCTTTTGTCCATTCTCGTCTATTGCATCAAAGCGGACACCACTATTTTGGTTGGTGCTCTTTTTATCTTGGGCTATCTTGTAGAATGTATTCCCATTTATTTCGTACCCTTGGAAATTCAATATAGTAGAAGATGGTGACGCGGCCAACAAGTATAGCTGATCTCCAACAGTGGTGTCATTCAAGAGATGTGTCCGCATACAACCACCGAAAGACTTCATGTGTTCATCTGTAATCCATGATTCAGGCTTCTCCAGGTTTTTGGAGCGTACAATATTCTTGTGTTCCTCGATATACGGAGCTGCCAAGGTGGAATTATGTAGAACTATGTAGTGTGCTTTAGTGAAAGAATCCCCATCCCTACATATCATTGCTTTCTTTCCCAGCGTGCCTTTTCCACTTAGTCTTCCCTCATGCCGCGAGTCAGAAACACCAATCGGCTTAAGGTCAGGAATAAAGTCAACACAAAACTCAATGACCTCCTCTGTTCCATATCCCTTGGAGATGCTTCCTTCTGGTCTAGCACGGTTATGAACATATTTCTTTAAGACTCCCATTAACCTCTCAAAGGGGAACATATTGTGCAAAAATACCGGACTGAGAATGGCAATCTCTTCCACTAGGTGAACTAGGAGATGTGTCATAATATTGAAGAAGGATGGTGGGAACACCAACTCAAAACTAACAAGACATTGTACCACATCCTTCTGTAACCTTGGCAGAATATCTGGATTGATTACCTTCTGAGATATTGCATTGAGGAATGCACACAGCTTCACAATGGGTACTCGAACATTTTCCGGTAGAAGCCCCCTCAATGCAATCGGAAGCAACTACGTCATAATCACGTGACAGTCATCAGACTTCAGGTTTTGGAACTTTTTCTCTGCCATATTTATTATCCCCTTTATATTAGATGAGAATCCAGACGACACCTTGATACTGTAAAGGACTTCAAAAAAGATTTCCTTCTCTGCTTTGGTAAGAGCATAGCTGACACGACTTAAGTGACGCCCTTTATTCGTCTTGTTCTGTGTATGCATGTTCTTTGGGTCTTTCATAATTTGTTGGTCCTCCCATGCTTCTGGTGTATCTTTTGTCTTCCCATACACGCCTAGGAATCCTAGCAGGTTCACGCAAAGATTCTTCGTCATGTGCATCACATCGATTGAAGAGCGGACACGTAGGACTTTCCAATATGGCAGCTCCCAAAATATAGATTTCTTCTTCCACATGGGTGCGTGTCCTGTAGCGATGTCGTTCGGAACTGATTGACCGTCGGGACCCTTTCCAAAGATTACTTCTATGTCCTTGACCATACCAAATACATCATCACCAGCAGGGAGTTCAGGCTTCTTCCGGTGATCTGCCTCACCTTTGAAATGCTTGCCTTTCTTTCTTACGGGATGATTGGTCGGAAGAAATCGTCGATTCGCCAGGCATACAACCTTCTTGCATTTATGCAAATATGTACCTTCAGTCTTATCTAAACAGTGTGTGCATGCCTTATATCCCTTGTTTGTCTGTTCTGAAAGGTTACTAAGAGCAGGCCAATCATTGATGGTTACGAAAAGCAACCCACGTAGATCAAATGGCTCCTGTTTGTTCTCATCCCACGCACATACACCTGGTTTGCCCCACAGCTGTAAGAGTTCTTCAACTAATGGCCTAAGGTACACATCAATGTCATTGCCTGGTTACTTCGGGCCTTGGATGAGCACTGGCATCATAATGAACTTACGCTTCATGCACAACCAAGGAGGCATGTTGTAGATACATAGAGTCACGGGCCAGGTGCTGTGACTGCAGCTCTGCTCCCTAAAAGGATTCATGCCATCCGTACTTAGACCAAACCATAAGTTCCTTGCGTCACGTGCAAAGTCTGGGAAGTCTCTCTCGATTTTTCTCCACTGTGACCCATCAGCAGGGTGTCTCAACTTCCCGTCTTTCTTACGGTCTTCTTTGTGCCATCGCAACAACCTGTCATGCTCTTTGTTTCTGAACATGCGTTTCAACCTTGGTATTATAGGAGCATACCACATAACCTTAGCAGGAACCCTCTTCCAGAGGGGCTCTCCCTAAACATCACCAGGGTCATCTCATCTGATCTTATACCGCAATGCATTGCATACCGGGCATTTATCTAAATCCTCATACTCTTTACCGCGGTAGAGGATGCAGTCATTAATGCATGCATGTATCTTTTGCACACCTAATCCTAGAGGACAGAGAGTCTTCTTTGCTTCGTAGGTACTCTCGAGAAGTTCGTTATGTTTTGGAAACTTTGGCTTCATTATTTTCAGCATCTTTTCAAATAAGGAGTCAGTTAGACCACACTCTACCTTCCATCTCAACAATTCCAGTGTGGTACCGAGATTTGTGCTGCCATCTTCACAATTTGGGTACAACAATTTCTTGTGATCTTCTAACATGCCCTCTAACTTCAACTTCTCATTTTATGTTTCACAGTCTCGCTTTGCATCAGAAATAACCCTACCAAGTTCATCAGTCGGCTCATCTGATGCCCGTTCTTCACCTCCTTCCTCTCCATTGTCTTCCATTGCAGTATCACTGTATTCAGGAAACATATGATGATAGTTGTTATCATCATCTTCTTCTTCACCATCTTCCATCATAACCCCTCTTTCCCCGTGCTTGGTCCAGCAATTATAGTTGGGCATGAAACCTTTCATAATCAGGTGGCCGCGAATGATTTTCGAGTAAGAGTACTCCTTGTTGTTCCGACATTGAAAACATGGACAACGTATAAAACCATTCTCTTTGTTCGCCGTAGCCACATCGATAAATTTATCCACGCCTTTCATATACCCGGGTACACGCCGGTCAGCGTGTATCCATTCCTGACCGTTCATCTGCATCATATAAGTAAGTTTATTAAAAACATCACATCATAAATAGTGAAATGACCAATTCACATTGATAGATGCATTGTATCAATGACAGAGAAAAGATAAGATTGCTAACCTCGATCGAGGGAAATAAAGAGGAGAGAAAGCTCAAGTGCGTCTCGGACACCTTCTATATTTTTGTTCTATGAGAAATTGAACGGGATCATTCACTCAAACATTTCATCAAACACCTTGAATGCATGCATAGGGAAAAAAACTAGCACACCCCTCACACCTTCCACCAAGAAAAAACAGAGTGGAGGCAGAGGGCTGGGGCGTCGCATTTATAGAGGGCGGGATCATACGTCCCGGTTTGTAACACAAACCGGGACTAAAGGCGTGTGCCA
Source organism: Avena sativa (assembly GCA_916181665.1). Lineage (NCBI taxonomy): Eukaryota > Viridiplantae > Streptophyta > Magnoliopsida > Poales > Poaceae > Avena > Avena sativa. The sequence continues at coordinate 404,558,781 of OV702283.1, read as the reverse complement.
CGCCACGTGGCTGACGCCCAACCTTTAGTCCCAGTTTGTGTTACAAACCAGGACGCATGCCTCCGGCCCCCGTGCCCGCTCGAACCGGGACGCGTGCCAGCATTAGTCCCGGTTCGTGGCGAAACCGGGACTAATGCTGTTAGGAGGCACGAACGGATAGCCTTTTTTCTACTAGTGGTAGAGAACATACCCTTGAAGACCGACAAATCTTAATGAGTTCAACTCGTGGTTGATGTAGACGATCTCTTGCCGATCTCAAGATCGAGAGGAAGTCCTAGCGCCACAAAGCAGCAGCGCATCCGTGCTCGCGCACACGTACAAGACACCGAGCAACCTCCGTCTCCTCGCTCCAGCGATGCAGCGGAATCACAACCCTTTCTTGCCGAATAGCCACCAGGAACATGTATCTCGCTAGTCCGAGACCATGGGAGATAAATTCTAGAGGGGGAGAGAGATCCTTCACGAGGAGGTGTAAGTGAGAGAGAGGAGAGGGGGTGCCTTTTATAGGAGGAGGGGGCACCCAAGGGGGTGGCCGCCGGCTATGGGGGCTGCCCCCTCCCCTCCTTCATTCATGTGGGTGGACACTCCACTCACAAAAATCCATTCAAATCCCTCCACTCAAAATCCCACTCAAACTTGCCACTAAATTTCCACCAAATTTAATGCAAACTCTCATTAAATAAAACTCTTTTATTTTATTCAGAATTTTTTCAATTACTTTAATGACAAACATTCACAAATAACCCCTTCCTAGAATTCTATTTCACATGCATAACCTCTTTATGCAATTTCACCCGAAAACCTGTTTCGGTATCTAGTGAAATAAATTCCTGCGCTTGTTTATTCTTTCGGCATGAAACATTTGCTCCAACTGGATGTTAGTGTCCCTTAAGTGTAGGGGTTCGTAGCATGGAAAACAAAAAAATTCTATCGCATGCAAACAAAAAATCCAAGATCTATCTACTAGATTGTAGCAACGAGTCGATAGAGGAACTTACCCTCGAAGATTCCAAAGTGTTTAACGAGAGCAGATTCTCGTGGGTGATGTAGTCGTACTCTTGCCGATCTCAAGATCGTATAGACGATCCTTCTGGCGCTGCGTTCCGGCAGCGCTTCTGCAGTGGGTCACACGTTCGGTACTCGATGAAGACCTTCCTCTCCCTTGTTCCAGCAGGCAGCGGACGTTGTAGCACTCTCCTCGTGATTCCGGTAGCACGACGGCGTGGTACCGGAAGTAGAGGGGAGATCTTGCAGGGCTTCGCCTTAAGCCGGAGCGAGTATGGTGGACTATGAGAGAGGCCTTGGCGATATAGGGTTTAGAGGCACCAAGGGAGGAGGCTGGGCCGGCGGCTAGGGCTTGGGGAGGGCCCCAACTCGGCGGCTAGGGCAAACCCTAGGGTGGCGGCGGCGACTTGGTGGCCGGCGGCTAGGGTTAGGGTTTTGGTGGAGAGAGGTGTGTGTCTAGAGGGGCACCCCTGCCCCTCCTTTTATAGGTGGGAGGGCGCCGTCCAAGGGGAGGGAGTCCTCCCCCAAGTCGGCCTCCTTGGCCGGTGGGTGGAGGGAGAGGAACTCCTCCCCAAGTAGGTTTCCTACTCTCCCTCCACCAAGCAAAACTGTCGTTTGACTTTTCAAATTGGCGTTTGACTTTTCAAACTAGGATTTGATTTATCCCTTTATTTTGCCCAGCCATGATACCTAGTACATGATGCAACCATTCCACATTGTCATCACACATTCATGTACCTTTCCCCTCTGGAGTGTCGGACCTTCCGGAACCTTCTAGAACATTCCCGATGAAAACACCGGAATCATTCCCAACTCCGAAACAGGACTTTCCTTATATGAATATTATTCTCCGGACCACCTCGTGATATCCCGGATCCCAGCCGAGACTCCGAACAACATTCAGTCTATTACTCATCATTCCATAACTACTCAACAACATCGAATCCTTAAGTGTGTCTCCCTACGGTTTGTGAATTATGCGGACATGATCGAGACACTTCTCTGAACAATAACCAATAGAGGAATCTGGAAATTCATATGGATCCCACATATTTCTACGATTACTTTGCGATCGAATAAACCACTTACATACGATACCAATTTCCCTTTGTCTCACGATAGTTTACTTATCCGAGGTTTTGATCGTTGGTATCTCTGCATACCTAGTTCAACCTCGTTACTGATAAGTACTCTTTTCTCGTTCCCGTGGTATGTGATCCCTTGTGAGCCAGTCACATGCTTGCAAGCTAATTGGATGACATTCCACTGAGAGGGCCCAGAGTATATCTATCCGTCATATGGATGGACAAATCCCACTCTTGATTCATGTGTCTCAACCCATACTTTCCGAACACTCAATGCCACCTTTATAGCCACCCAGTTACGGTGTGGTGTTTGATGTCATCAAAGTATCCTTCCGGCGATGGTGATAAACATGATCTCATGGTCGAAGGAATTAGGTTACTATGTATCAGAAAGCTTATAGCAATTGAACTATTAAAATGACTTGATCTTTATGCTACGCTTATCTATAGGAGTATGTCCACCATACCATTCTCCTAATGATATGATCTTGTTATTAACAACATCTCAAATGTTCATGACCAAGAAACCATGATCATATATTAATCAACAAGCTAGTATTAAGAAGAGGCTTTACTAGGGACTCTAATTTTGTTTACAAATCACACAAGTATTAATGTTTCTTGTTAATTCTATTATAGCATGAATGTAAACATTTATCATAAACACAAAGATATATTAATAACTACATTTATTATTGCCTCTAGGGCATATCTCCAACAGTCTCCCACTTGCACTAGAGTTAACTAATCTAGATTGCATGGTAAAATATCGAACACCCATGGCAGTTTGGTGTTGGTCATGTTTTGCCCTCGGGAGAGGTTTAGTCAACGGATCTGCCACATTCAGATCTGTGTGTACTTTGCAAATCTTTATGTCACCATCTTGGACATGGTCTCGAATAGCGTGAAAACGTAGCTTGATGTGCTTCAGCTTCTTGTGTGACCTTGGTTCTTGCGCATTGGCTATGGCGCCCATGTTATCACAGTAGATAGACATTGGGTCCGGCGCACTTGGAAACACACCGAGCTCTGTAATGAACTCCTTCATCCATATCGCTTCTTGTGAAGCCTCCGAAGCAGCTATGTATTCCGATTCAGTTGAAGATCTCGCCACAACGCTTTGCTTTGCACTCCTCCAGCTAACTGCTGCACCATTCAAAATAAATACGTATCCAGAATGAGATTTAGAATCGTCTGGATCGGTGTTCCAACTAGCATCGGTGTAACCATTAACAACGAGCTGTTCATCACCTCCATAAGAAAGAACCATATCCTTAGTTCTTCTCAAGTCCTTAAGGATGTTTTTGACCGCTGTCCAGTGATCCACTCCTGGATCACTTTGATATCTGCTAGTCAAACTAATAGCATATGCAATGTTGGGTCTAGTACATATCATGGCATACATTAGAGATCCTATGGCTGAGGCATAGGGAGTCTTACTCATCCTTTCTCTATCTTTTGCCGTTGCTGGACTTTGAGTTTTACTCAACGTCATATTGGGCAACATGGGCAAGAACCCTTTCTTGCTATCTTCCATTCCAAACCTTTTTAGAACTTTGTCCAAATATGTACTTTGTGACAATGATACTAGGCGTCTCGATCTATCTCTATAAATCTTTATGCCTAATATGTAAGCTGCTTCGCCAAGATCTTTCATTGAAAAACTATTATTAAAATATTCCTTGACACTATTAAGAAGGTCTACATCATTCCCAATCAACAATATGTCATCTACATATAGTATTAAGAATGCTACAGAGCTCCCACTCACTTTCTTGTAAATACAAGCTTCTCCATAAGTTTGTATAAAACCAAAACTTTTGATTACTTTATCAAAACGTTGATTCCAACTACGGGATGCTTGCTTCAACCCATATATGGACCGTTGAAGTTTGCACACCTTGTTAGCATCTTTAGGATCGACAAAACCTTTGGGTTGCATCATATATAACTCTTCATCAATGTCTCCATTGAGGAATGTTGTTTTGACATCCATCTGCCATATTTCATAATCGTAATATGCAGCGATTGCTAACATAATCCTCACAGACTTTAGCTTTGCTACTGGTGAGAAAGTCTCATCGTAGTCAACTCCTTGAATTTGTCGAAACCCTTTTGCGACAAGTCGAGCTTTATAGACAGTAACATTACCATCAGCATTTGTTTTCTTCTTGAAAATCCATTTGTTCTCGACAGCCTTCCGGCCATCCGGTAAGTCCACCAAAGTCCATACTTGGTTTTCGTACATGGATCCAATCTCGGATTTCATGGCATATTGCCATTTATTGGAATCTGGGCTCATCATCGCTTCCTCATATGTCGCAGGGTCATCGGTGTTGTCCACCAACATGACACTCATAACGGGATCATACCAATCAGGAGTGGTACGAGTTCTCGTTGACCTACGAGGCTCTGCAGCAACTTCAACCGAATTTTCATGATCATCATCATTAGCTTCCTCTCTTATTGGTGTAGGCGCCACAGGAACTACTTCCGGTGCTGCGCTACTCGCAAGTTCGAGAGAAGGTTCAACAACCTCGTCGAGTTCTACTTTCCTTCTAGTCACTTCTTTCGAGAGAAATTCCTTCTCTAGAAAGGATCCATTCTTGGCAACGAAGATTTTGCCTTAGGATCTGTGATAGAAGGTATACCCAATAGTTTCCTTCGGGTATCCTATGAATATGCATTTTTCCGCTTTGGGTTCAAGCTTGTCCGGTTGTAACTTCTTTACATAGGCTTCGCAACCCCAAACTTTAAGGAACGACAATTTAGGTTTCTTCCCAAACCATAATTCATACGGTGTCGTCTCAACGGATTTAGATGGTGCCCTATTTAAAGTGAATGCGGATGTGTCTAATGCATAACCCCAAAATGATAGCGGTAAATCTGTAAGTGACATCATAGAATGAACCATATCTAAGAGAGTTCGATTACGATGTTCGGACACACCATTAAGCTGTGGTGTTCCCGGCGGTGTCAATTGTGAAAGTATTCCGCATTTCTTCAAATGCTCGCCAAACTCGTAACTTAGATATTCACCCCACGATTAGAACGTAGAAATTTAATCATCTTGTTACGTTGATTCTCTACCTCACTTTGAAATTCCTTAAACTTCTCGAAAGTTTTGGACTTATGTTTCATGAAATAGATATACCCATATCTACTCAAGTCATCCGTGAAGGTAAGAACATAACGATAACCACCGTGCGATGCTACACTCATTGGACCACACACATCGGTATGTATGATTTCCAATAAGTCCGTAGCTCGCTCCATCATACCAGAAAATGGAGTCTTAGTCATTTTACCCATCAGACATGCTTCACATCTTTCAAGTGATTCAAGAAGTCCATCGGAATGGAGTTTCTTCATACGCTTCACTCCAATATGACCAAGACGACAGTGCCACATATAGGTCGAGTTATCGCTCAATTTCAAACGTTTAGCTTCAATGTTATTAATATGTGTATTTCCACTATCGAGATTCAATAAGAATAGACCATCTATAAAAGGTGCATGTGCATAAAACATATTACTCATATAAATCGAACAACCATTATTCTCGGACTTAAACAAGTAACCGTCTCACAATAAACAAGATCCCGATATAATGTTCATGCTTAACGTAGGCACCAAATAACAATTATTTAAGTATAAAACTAATCCCAATGGTAGATGAAGAGGTAGTGTGCCGACCGCGATCACATCAACCTTTGATCCATTTCCAACGCGCAGCGTCACCTTGTTCTTCGCTAGCTTCCGTTTATTCTGCAGCACCTGTTTCGAGTTACAAATATGAGCAACCGAACCAGTATCAAATACCCAGGCACTACTATGAGTACTAGTGAGATACACAGCAATAACATGTATATCAGATATACCTTTCTTCTTGATGTTGCCGTTCTTAAAATCCGCCATGTACTTTGGGCAATTCCGCTTCCAGTGACCTTCTCCCTTGCAGTAAAAGCATTCAGTATCAGGCTAGGTCCAGCCTTGGTCTTCTTCGCCGGTGCGGCAACTTTCTTACCGCCCTTCTTGAAGTTTCCCCTTTGCTTAGACTTGCCTTTCTTGAATTTGGTGATCTTATTGACCATCAACACTTGGTGCTCTTTCTTGATCTACACTTCTGCAGATTTTAACATGGAGAAGAGTTCTGGCAACTGCTTGTTCATGCTTTGCATATTGTAGTTCATCACAAAGTTCTTGTAACTTGGTGGCAGTGATTGGAGGACACGCTAAATCCCCAAAGCATTAGGAATCACTATACCCAAGCTTTGAAGTTTGTTTGCGTGCCTAGACATCTTAAGCACATGCTCACTGACGGAGCTGCCCTCTTCCATCTTGCAGTTAAAGAACTTTTCATAAGCCTCATAACTCTCAACTGCCGCGTGAGTCTCAAATATCAATTTGAGTTCACAGACAATATCATGTGGGTCATGGTTCTCAAACCTTTTCTGAAGCTCCGATTCCAAACCATACAAGATAGCACACTGAACTGTGGAGTACTGATTCTTCCGAGCGAGCTAAACATTCTTTACTTCATCGGTAGCATCAGCTGCAGGCGGGTCACCCAGCGGTGCATCCAGCACATAGGTCAAATTACCAGCATTGAGGACAATCCTCAAATTGCGGAACCAATCCGCGAAGTTGCTTCCATTGTTTTTCAACTTTTCTTTCTCTAGGAACGCATTAAAATTGATGGTAGGGGCCGCCATTGATCTACAACATATTTGCAATAGTTTAGACTAAGTTTATGACAAATTGAGTTCTAATTAATAGTTAAATTAATCTAGGTGAACTCCCACTCAGAACAATATCCCTCACATTGTTTTAGTGATCACACGAACCAAATCCACCACATCAAAACCGATCATCACGAGAGTTGATGTATCTTCAATGGCGAACAATCGACATGTTCATCATATCTACTATATGATTCATGCTTTACCTTTCGGTGATCCGTGTTCCGAGACCATGTCTGTACATGCTAGGCTCGTCAAGATCAAACCTTAGCTTCCGCATGAGCAAATCTGGCTTGCTCACGTTGTATACACTTGCAGAATCTAACACACCCGATCATCACGTGGTGCTTCGAAACAACAAGCTTTAGCAACGGTGCTTACTAAGGATGAACACTTTAAAACTTGAAATTAATGTGCATGAGGGATCATCTTATAATGCTACCGTCGTTAACTAAGCAATACAAGATGCATAAAGGATTAACATCACATGCAATTCATAATATGTGATATGATATGGTCTTTCTTATTGTGCTTCCGATCTCCATCTTCAAGCACGAACATGATCTCCATCATCACCGGTATGGCGTCAAGGTCAATGGCGCCGCTTCATGGTTTTCATCCACCAGCTTCAACTATTACAACTACTTTGAATAGACGCGCGGGTCTTAACAGAATTTAAAGACAACCATATGGCTCCTGCCGGTTGCCAACTTACAATAAGGATCATTGCATACATCAACTATAATCACAATCATGGCCATATCACATCACAGCACACCCCTGCAAAACAAAGTTAGACGCCTCTAATTTTCTTTGCATGTTTTACGTGGTTTGGGGCTTTCAATAAGTGTCGATCTAACTTACGAACAAGAACCACAACGTTGATGTTTGAACTATCAAGTGCCCATTGTAAATTGGATCTATACTATAATGGGAGAGACAGACACCCGCAAAGCCACTTATGCAATACAAGTTGCATGTTGAGCGTGGAGCAAGTCTCATGAACGATGTCATGTAAGGTTAGCCCGGGCCGCTTCATCCCATCATACCGCAAGATGCAAAGTACACAAGAAGCAATTGATAATAAAAGCACCACCGCCCACAATGACCATTGTGTTCTACTCGTGCAACAGATCTACATATAGACATGGCTCTGATACCACTGTAGGGGTTTATAGCATGGAAAACAAAAAAATTCTATCGCATGCAAACAAACAAGCCAAGATCTATCTACTAGATTGTAGCAACGAGTCGATAGAGGAACTTACCCTCGAAGATTCCAAAGTGTTTAACGAGAGCAGATTCTCGTGGGTGATGTAGTCGTACTCTTGCCGATCTCAAGATCGTGTAGACGATCCTTCCGGCGCTGCGTTCCGGTAGCGCTTCCGCAGTCGGTCACACGTTCGGTACTCGATGAAGACCTTCCTCTCCCTTGTTCCAGCAGGCAGTGGAGGTTGTAGCACTGTCCTCATGATTCCGGCAGCACGACGACGTGGTACCGGAAGTAGAGGGGAGATCTCGCAGGGCTTCGCCTTAAGCCGGAGCGAGTATGGTGGACTATGAGAGAGGCCTTGGCGATCTAGGGTTTAGAGGCACCAAGGGAGGAGGCTAGGCCGGCGGCTAGGGCTTGGGGAGGGCCCCAACTCGGCGGCTAGGGCAAACCCTAGGGCGGCGGCGGCGACTTGGTGGCCGGCGGCTAGGGTTAGGGTTTTGGTGGAGAGAGGTGTGTGTCTAGAGGGGCACCCCTTCCCCTCCTTTTATAGGTGGGAGGGCGCCGGCCAAGGGGAGGGAGTCCTCCCCCAAGTCGGCCTCCTTGGCCGGCGGGTGGAGGGAGAGGAACTCCTCCCCAAGTAGGTTTCCTACTCTCCCTCCACCAAGCAAAACTGCCGTTTGACTTTTCAAATTGGCGTTTGACTTTTCAAACTAGGATTTGATTTATCCCTTTATTTTGCCGCGCCATGATACCTAGTACATGATGCAACCATTCCACATTGTCATGACACATTCATGAACCTTTCCCCTCCGGAGTGTCGGACCTTCCGGAACCTTCTAGAACATTCCCGATGAAAACACCGGAATCATTCCCAACTCCAAAACAGGACTTTCCTTATATGAATCTTATTCTTCGGACCATTCCGGATCTCCTCGTGATCGGATCCCATCCGAGACTCCGAACAACATTCAGTCTCTTACTCATCATTCCATAACTACTCAACAACATCGAATCCTTAAGTGTGTCTCCCTACGGTTCGTGAATTATGCGGACATGATCGAGACACTTCTCCGAACAATAACCAATAGAGGAATCTGGAAATTCATATGGCTCCCACATATTTCTATGATTACTTTGCGATCGAATGAACCACTTACATACGATACCAATTTCCCTTTGTCTCACGATAGTTTATGTAACTACCTCGATGAATTACGCTCCTAGTTACAAGCCTGGATGAGCAGAAATGGTTGAAATAGTACGGTGGGGCCCAAATGCCGCTCACAGGTAGACCTTTCGGCCGTCCCAACCATTTCCAAACATCGGGACAAGAACGGGCGGCGTAATCGGCAGGCGAAGGGATCAACTACATACACAAATGAGTATGTATGCAAGCCACCATACAACAGTACATCAGAGCCATTCCATCTAAAAGAAAGGAAATATAGCAACGCCATACGGCAAGATTCAAATGTCCTAGATAGATATAATAGTTTAGGATATCTCCTCATACATCAAACTTCAGAGTATCAGGCGGAAGCGGCAAACAAGATCCGAGTACGGATAAGAAGCAAATCGGCATAAGATGCCCCATAAATAAACACATCCCGCCCACAGATCTCACGGATCCCCGTTCCCGGAATCTCTACACCGAATGATCGTTGCCCACATCGTCCATCTCCTCCACCCAGTATCCGTCTCGTGAGTGTACCTGTTCATCTGAATCAAACAATTTATCGTGTGAGACCCTAGGGGTACTCAGCAAGTGTTTATGCCTCTAAAGGGGATACAACCTGGGGTGATGCAATTGCAGCAAAAGATAATACCTAGCAATTCTATAGATACTCGCTAACCATCCGCCTAACCAAAGATAGATGGATGTCCGTGAATTAATGACAACAGTTATAACAGTAATATTAACAGATCCATCCTCCTCCTCGCTTACCAACGAGGAAGCATACGAACAACCCCCATCCGTTGGCAGTTTTATTATCCATTCCATGAGTGTTGCACTATTTACTAGTCAGTTACTTAGTCAAATTAAAAGCGGTACTTTGGTTATGCTTGTCTATGATCGAGAAACTGTGCTCCAAGTCGTCCATAACCGCGGACACGGCTTTCAGAAAGTTTTACCCTGCAGGGGTGCACAAATAGCAACACACACTCGATCAACCTCGGAAAAACCAAATCAAAACCCAACGAGGCCTTCACGACAAAGCAATCACAGGATTCAGAAATATTTCCGGGGGCCACCCCATTAAGTATACCCGCAACGAAGTTAGCTGACTCCGAGACGGACTCAAGGTTTGGGTGGACGGCTGTAAACGACTGGGAACCCGAAAGTGTGACTGGGCTTGTCGATACCACGAAAACGTGTCCCGATCCTAAACAGTACAGGTGCTCCTCGCACAATCGTAAATAAAGCAGTAAAGCATGGCATAAGTACATGATAGTAAATAAAACCTCAAACTAGTTTGTGGCCCCAAGAAATAAGACTGAATCAAGCTCTGGCTCAGGGGGGTCCCATAAGCCTCCCGGATGTGGATAGCGCGAATATTCAAGGAACAGGAATCAAGTACTCGGGGTCCTACGGGACACAAGTGAGCATGAAAAACCAAATAGCAGATATTGCTCACCGGTGCCACTTTCATTAGTTATCCCATACTACTCAGGTTAAGTTGTTTAGGTACCTCGTTATCCATCAAACACTCACATACCCTACACATGCTGTTCTACGACTCGCATGGCTCAAACAACTCCTGTAGTAATGGCTCATGGGATGGAGGAACAAGCTTCGGTGGGGTTTAAAAATAAAGGCTATGCAATACTTGGGATTCAGTTTAATGCAATCGCGACTCAATGATGCAAGAATAAGATAGAGGCAATAGGTACTATATGTATGCAAGCATGTGGTAGTGCTTGCCTGGCAGCTCAGTTGAAGCGAGAGAAGGATCTGGGTAGTGCTCCTGGGTTGCTTGATATATCCCCTGCTCAGCGTCTATTCGAAGAAGAACCAAACAAACAAGGGCCAACATAAATACAGTGCCCAAGCATATGAATAAAATGCGACAAGCAAACAATCATGCCATGATGAATGATGCACAAGTTGCATGGCAATAATGTAGCATGGCATGGGTGAGGTGTAGATTACAAGGAAAAAAACATCTTATTGAGTTTTGGCCACATTTTGTCCTCATATTAGTTGTTGTTTACATTATATTTATATGATGCATGCTGCATTTCAGAACATGGAATGCATGAGCAGAAAGGTCTCGTCGAGCTAATCATTTTAGACATATCATTTGTTAAATTTGGAGTTATAAATCAAAAGTTATTAATTAATTAAGAAAAGGGCATTTTATTGTAATTTTAATCAACTTGAAATTTAAAGTGTTCAAAATATATTTTGGATGGCATATTTGAATTCCTCCCATTTTTCTGATTTGAAAACATATATTATTTGTATTATTTGGATTTATGAATTTAAATTTATTTTTAAGTCAAAATTATTAAATAGGGTCAAAGTGAAAGGTTGACTATTTAAATTAATTCTGAAAAAAATATTTGATTAAAGATTTGAATTAACATTCAAAAACAAAACATATTTCATATAAGGTTTGAATTCAAATTCCAAACCGTTTGGAAGTTATGAATTAATTCATATTTAAACAGATTATATACAAATTTGAATTTTGAATTCAGAAAGTTCTCTGGACTTTTGTTACTCAGCCCAAACCTAGCCGCAGACACTGACCAGTGGGTCCAACGCTGACTCAGCAGCACGGCGCGCAGAAAAGGTTTTTACACCGCGGGTTAGTCTACCCTCACTCACTGACTGGTGGGCCAGCAAGGGGGCGGGGCCACAGCGCGCGCGCGGCTATCGGTGGGCGACACGTGGGCGATCCCAGGCGCGGGGAGGGGACCGATCCGTGCCGTTGGTTTCTCCTAGGGGTGTTTTTAGAAAAACCAAAGGCTGGCTGACGGGTGGGGCTTCCGGAGCTGCGGGTTGAGGCGGGAAAAAGGGCAGGGGCCTAAATGAAAAACGACACCGGCTGCTGCATCCGCGCTGACGGAACCGGCACTGACGGCGGCGGATCGGGCTGTCTTCCGACGACGATGGCGACGCACCTAGCGAGAATTAGAAGATGATGCCAAAACGAAAGATGGAGGGGAAAGTCCGGTCTACAACTTTCGTGTTTGGGGTTTCTCCAGAGGAGGGCTACAACGCGCGGGCTTCAACGAGGAACAGAGGCAGGAGCTGCAGCAGCTGCTGCTGTTACCAGAGCGTGGCGCGCGGCGGCGCACGCGGAGTGCTCGACGGAAGGTGGCGGCGCTGTGGTGCACGAGAGGGAACCTTGTCTGGGGGGTAGAGGGGCTCACCAGGAGCTCGTCGGTGCAGACGAAGGAGCTCGGGGCGGTCGCGATCTGGCGCGTAGCTGGCTGGCCGGAGCTCCTGGTGCGCACGGACACGGCGGCGGCGGGGCTTCTCCGGCGAGCTTCAGTGGCGACCTCCGGTACAGCGTGATGTAGGGGAACGAGATGAACCTCCTGGACGCCTTGGACACCTTCTAGCACAGCTCCAACCGCCCTTCTTCTGGCCTGGCCGATCTAGGGTTTAGAGGGGCATGGGGTGGCCATGGCCATGCTTGGGGAAGGAGGAAGGAGGGAGAGGGGTTCCTGGGGTCTCAGATCTCGATCTGGGGTCTGGGTTAGGTGATGGAGATAAGGAGGGGAGCACATGGGCTGCTTTGATTAGCCTTCCAAGGGAGAGGAGAGGCTCGGGGAGGGTTTTCTTTTCTTGCCTCCTTCTTGTCCTGTAGCTTTAAGAGGGAAGAGAGGGACCAGGGAGGAGGGAAGCTCGTGGGTTGGAGGGCAGGCTCGGGCTGGGGTTTGGATAGGGTTGGGTGGAGAGAGAGAAGAGAGTAGATGGAGTGTGGGGCCAGGGAGAGGGTAGCCCTGTGGGGCATGCATGGTAGAGAGAGGAGAGGCCGAGAGGGAGGGGTATATCATGTGGGGTCGAGCTAGGGTTAGCTAGAGAGGGGTGGCTCGGGTAGGGTTTTGAGAGAGGGGGGTGAGGTGAAAGAGGTGAGGTTGGGTGTTTTTGACAAGACCAAGCAAGATCAAGCAAAGATCAAACAAGTTCTAGTCAAAGGAGTAGAGAGATAAAAAGGTGGTGAGGGTGTTTAGGGTTAGAGCATGGCCAAAGCAAGACCAACCAAGGGGTTTAGGGTTTTTTGCATGCATCAAGCTAGATCATACAAGATTGGGTGGAAGAGGTGTGGGGTTTAGCAAACTCAACAAGATCAACAAAAAGGAGTGGAAGAGCGGGATAGAGATGTGGTGGTTCTTGCATGGCCCATGCAATAATTAATAAATGCCATGAATCATCCTTGTGAAAACAAAATAATAAACGTGGCATTATTCTCATGCATCCCCAAATGCGGAGTAAAGGCCAAGCAAAAGAATTTGTAGATTTGGATCCATCCTATATCCCATGAGCTATTAAAATTCCAAAAGAAAATAGAATACAAGCTCATGGATAATGGAATGGTGGAATTATAAGGTGGTGAAAGAAAGGGTGGTGGAGTGGAATAAAAGATATGCCCCCAACTCAACTTGGGCATTTAAACAATATATCAATAACCAAATACAATATCAAGAGGCAAATACAATTGACAATGCATATGAGAGAAGACCCAAAACAAAAAGGGTTTTATATGATGCTCAAATGCAAGGTGGCATGATGACATGAGCATGATATAATTATGATGCAACAATTATATATAGGAAGTAGCATTTATATTACTAGACCAAGTATCATTATAATTGTTAGACAATTGGGATGCTACAACTCTCCCCCACTAAACAAGAATCTCGCCCCGAGATTCCTAGGAAAAAGAAAACAACACAAGGAGAGGCGGGTGTTCGAACGAAGGTGACCCTCACGTTCCCAAGTTGATGAACAACGGAATGGTGCGACCACTACACCTTGCAAAACTTGCTAGACTTGTTGCGAGTCTTGCGTTTTGCTTGAGAAACAACGGGTTAGAAGAGTTGAAGGATTGTCGTGAGACAAGAAGGATAGGATGGGCATAGCTCCGGTTTTCCCAAGAATCATGATAAAAGAATAGAACCACTTGTGAAAGGAAAAGAAAAGATGATGTATCATGAACAAAGAAAGACACACCGTTAAGATTGAAGATTTACTGATACTAGCGAGGATGAAATCTTTGTCTCGCCGGAAGAAAGGAGCTAGATTGGAGAGGTTTTGAACCACTATTACAATAGCATCGTATCTTCTCTCGGATTTGAGAAATGAAGTTCGGAAACAATATTGCCTTCAAACAATAGAGTCCTTGATATCAACAGAAAGATTTAGTTAGACATCGTCGGATTAGATTCTTGTTGCGCCGGTGAGAACCAAGGATCACGCAATTTAGGTGCGCAGATATAACTTCCAGAGATGGATGTGAAGCCAGATCATGGTGGAATCCCGGGAAGCAAAGAATATGGAGGATCTGGAGTTTATTGTAGAGATACTTATTGCTTTCTTTAGCCTTGAGGCTAACGCAATAGATTTGCGGCTGATGGCATCAACCATAATTGGCTTTACCACAGAAAAAGAATTGATGAAACAAAGAGAGAGATAGTTTCCTTTAATCTTGTTTGGGGATATCGAGCATCGGTAGAAGGACGAGGATAGAAAAAGGTTTGCATTTGTTTCCACCGGATAATTGAGGATTTTGCTCCGTGTAGAAAGGGTGAGATCACCAACAAGAGATTATTGATTACTTTCTTCGAATGAGCACTCCGGAAAAACAAGGACGGAAGTAAAAGTATCAAGGGATAAAGGCCACTTCTAACTTCCGTGGAATGAGTGCAATCACATTAATTCACCAATTCAATGTACAAGAGCGCATGATAAGAGTAGTGGTATGGTAGCTACTCCATCCCGCACTCAAAGCATTACTCCGCACATGAATAAGAAAATCATGCAACCCAACTACCGAAACAGACTGAAGGTATTGACAAGAAGAGCTCGTGGAACTCCGTAAGAAAACAAAGATTGATGCAAACGATTCACCGGATCCAAGATAGATAAGGGTGATGATGTTGTCGTCATGTCGGAAGTACCAAGCCACCGGAAAGATATAAAGGAAGATCACGGAGACAACTGCAAAATTTCACAGATATAGAAAAAGATAGCACCACTTGAACAGAAGGAATACAAGATCTGGAAGGTCTTCTTAGCCTCCGGTGGATTGAGCATAGACGATAGAGCGAGAGGGTTTCAAGAGATTACTTAACGAGATTGAGGTGAAAGAACTCCATGTTCTTCTTGAAATGATGGAGAGAGATTTAGCAGCCTTGAGGAAATCTTCAGCGGAACGATGATGATAACTTGCCAACAAGGAACAACTCCGGATTGGTTGAAGATGGAGGATGGAATTAACAATGAACTTGCTAATTCCAGAGTTGAAGTAATGTATTTAGCAGAAGGACGTGGTCGAGATATGTGACTTCAAAAAGTCAGAATTCTCACTTTGAGACTTTGCACACAGGCAGTGCTCACGAAGCTCGAGAGAAAAGACACAGATGATCTTCCATGTCCTTCCATAGATATCGAATAGGCAAGCATATTATCAACATATACCATCATGGATTAACAAGATATTCCCAGAATACCAAGTTCAAGAGGCGGGAGAACGAACAAATGCTCGAAACACTTTCTGAGCTCAACGCTCTTTGAAAGATCAACGTTACGAGTAAGGATTCCTGTTGAAGAAGATGCGCTGACATAATAGGTTAACTGGTCCTTCGGAAGAAAAAGAGATGTCACCTGGTTCACATTGTCGATCGGATCACCGGTTACAAAGATAAAGAGATCTTGGATAAGAACCGATGATAGCTCATACCTTAAGCAAAGCTATCAGAGACGAAAAGATGCAATTCCCTCTTATCCAGGAGAATTGTGCAGATATGGGGTTCAAAAGGATGTGCAGCGTGATGGACAGATGATAGACCGCCGTAGTGCTTGGAGAAACTCTGGATTGCCAAAGATGCTTGATATGATCGCGGTGTACTCAAAATCACAAGAGATAACCGTCACCATTTGGAGGATAGTGGTGATTGCATTTTCCATATTCCACTCCATCATCCAGACCGATATGACACTTATCATGAGTGGAATATAGCTATGCCGAGAACCAAATTACAATCACCAGTATCGGATCGACACATGTTATGTAATTAGCCCAAGAGAAATGGAGATGAAAAGAAACTCTAGGATTAAGCGCCGGTGACAAAAGAATGAGTTAGCATGGACATGCTGATAAAAGGGAGATACATAATGTTTCACACACGACTAAAAAGGAGTGTGGAAGCACAGATGTATCAAAGAAAATTTTTCCGCATTTTTTGGCATTAAAATACCAATAGATGCGCAAAAACACTTATCAGGTAGAGAATAAATCAGTTGCTAATCGCTACCTGATGGTTTCACAGAATGGGGAGTTGCTAGAAGGAAGGACACCCTTAAGAAGATGGCACCGCTTAACAAGGAGTCAGATAGATCGCGCCGGTTTTCAAAAGCCTGTCAGTATGGAATGTACCAACAGTTGATAACCAAAGGCAGATAAAGATAACATGTTGGATGCAACAGATAGAAAAGGAATTACACACACACACACACCCTATGGTACTACGGAAACCCAGAACACGTGAATCCTAGTTTGAACTTTTAAGAAGAGGATTGAAAACGTTACACTTCCTTACCAGAAAAGGGTGGGTGGGTGGTTAAGAAGAAAAGTGGAAGCAGTCCTACTCTCGCGTTTTGTTTTTCCCTAGTATACATAGCTACCAAAAATATTTGCTAGACTAACAACGACCATTTGGCTGAGACCCTGAAGGGCGGGATGGCTCTGATACCAATTGTAACTACCTCGGTGAATTACGCTCCTAGTTACAAGCCTGGATGAGCGGAAATGGTTGAAATAGTACGGTGGGGCCCAAATGCCGCTCACAGGTAGACCTTTCGGCCGTCCCAACCATTTCCAAACATCGGGACAAGAACGGGCGGCGTAATCGGCAGGCGAAGGGATCAACTACATACACAAATGAGTATGTATGCAAGCCACCATACAACAGTACATCAGAGCCATTCCATCTAAAAGAAAGGAAATATAGCAACGCCATACGGCAAGATTCAAATGTCCTAGATAGATATAATAGTTTAGGATATCTCCTCATACATCAAACTTCAGAGTATCAGGCGGAAGCGGCAAACAAGATCCGAGTATGGATAAGAAGCAAATCGGCATAAGATGCCCCATAAATAAACACATCCCGCCCACAGATCTCACGGATCCCCGTTCCCGGAATCTCTACACCGAATGATCGTTGCCCACATCGTCCGTCTCCTCCACCCAGTATCCGTCTCGTGAGTGTACCTGTTCATCTGAATCAAACAATTTATCATGTGAGACCCTAGGGGTACTCAGCAAGTCTTTATGCCTCTAAAGGGGATACAACCTGGGGTGACGCAATTGCAGCAAAAGATAATACCTAGCAATTCTATAGATACTCGCTAACCATCCGCCTAACCAAAGATAGACGGATGTCCGTGAATTAATGACAACAGTTATAACAGTAATATTAACAGATCCATCCTCCTCCTCGCTTACCAACGAGGAAGCGGACGAACAACCCCCATCCGTTGGCAGTTTTATTATCCATTCCATGAGTGTTGCACTATTTACTAGTCAGTTACTTAGTCAAATTAAAAGCGGTACTTTGGTTATGCTTGTCTATGATCGAGAAACTGTGCTCCAAGTCGTCCATAACCGCGGACACGGCTTTCAGAAAGTTTTACCCTGCAGGGGTGCACAAATAGCAACACACACTCGATCAACCTCGGAAAAACCAAATCAAAACCCAACGAGGCCTTCACGACAAAGCAAACACAGGATTCAGAAATATTTCCGGGGGCCACCCCATTAAGTATACCCGCAACGAAGTTAGCTGACTCCGAGACGGACTCAAGGTTTGGGTGGACGGCTGTAAACGACTGGGAACCCGAAAGTGTGACTGGGCTTGTCGATACCGCGAAAACGTGTCCCGATCCTAAACAGTACAGGTGCTCCTCGCACAATCGTAAATAAAGCAGTAAAGTATGGCATAAGTACATGATAGTAAATAAAACCTTAAACTAGTTTGTGGCCCCAAGAAATAAGACTGAATCAAGCTCTGGCTTAGGGGGGTCCCATAAGCCTCCCGGATGTGGATAGCGCGAATATTCAAGGAACAGGAATCAAGTACTCGGGGTCCTACGGGACACAAGTGAGCATGAAAAACCAAATAGCAGATATTGCTCACCGGTGCCACTTTCATTAGTTATCCCATACTACTCAGGTTAAGTTGTTTAGGTACCTCGTTATCCATCAGACACTCACATACCCTACACATGTTGTTCTATGACTCGCATGGCTCAAACAACTCCTGTAGTAATGGCTCATGGGATGGAGGAACAAGCTTCGGTGGGGTTTAAAAATAAAGGCTATGCAATACTTGGGATTCAGTTTAATGCAATCACGACTCAATGATGCAAGAATAAGATAGAGGCAATAGGTACTATATGTATGCAAGCATGTGGTAGTGCTTGCCTGGCAGCTCAGTTGAAGCGAGAGAAGGATCTGGGTAGTGCTCCTGGGTTGCTTGATATATCCCCTGCTCAGCGTCTATTCGAAGAAGAACCAAACAAACAAGGGCCAACATAAATACAGTGCCCAAGCATATGAATAAAATGCGACAAGCAAACAATCATGCCATGATGAATGATGCA
This sequence comes from Avena sativa, assembly GCA_916181665.1. Taxonomy (NCBI): domain Eukaryota; kingdom Viridiplantae; phylum Streptophyta; class Magnoliopsida; order Poales; family Poaceae; genus Avena; species Avena sativa. Next base: position 404,539,896 of record OV702283.1, on the reverse strand, counting down.
CAAGTTGCATGGCAATAATGTAGCATGGCATGGGTGAGGTGTAGATTACAAGGAAAAAAACATCTTATTGAGTTTTGGCTACATTTTGTCCTCATATTAGTTGCTGTTTACATTATATTTATATGATGCATGCTGCATTTCAGAACATGGAATGCATGAACAGAAAGGTCTCGTCGAGCTAATCATTTTAGACATATCATTTGTTAAATTTGGAGTTATAAATCAAAAGTTATTAATTAATTAAGAAAAGGGCATTTTATTGTAATTTTAATCAACTTGAAATTTAAAGTGTTCAAAATATATTTTGGATGGCATATTTGAATTCCTCCCATTTTTCTGATTTGAAAACATATATTATTTGTATTATTTGGATTTATGAATTTAAATTTATTTTTAAGTCAAAATTATTAAATAGGGTCAAAGTCAAAGGTTGACTATTTAAATTAATTCTGAAAAAAATATTTGATTAAAGATTTGAATTAACATTCAAAAACAAAACATATTTCATATAAGGTTTGAATTCAAATTCCAAACCGTTTGGAAGTTATGAATTAATTCATATTTAAACAGATTATATACAAATTTGAATTTTGAATTCAGAAAGTTCTCTGGACTTTTGTTACTCAGCCCAAACCTAGCCGCAGACACTGACCAGTGGGTCCAACGCTGACTCAGCAGCACGGCGCGCAGAAAAGGTTTTTACACCGCGGGTTAGTCTACCCTCACTCACTGACTGGTGGGCCAGCAAGGGGGCGGGGCCACAGCGCGCGCGCGGCTATCGGTGGGCAACACGTGGGCGATCCCAGGCGCGGGGAGGGGACCGATCCGTGCCGTTGGTTTCTCCTAGGGGTGTTTTTAGAAAAACCAAAGGATGGCTGACGGGTGGGGCTTCCGGGGCTGCGGGTTGAGGCGGCAAAAAGGGCAGGGGCCTAAATGAAAAACGACACCGGCTGCTGCATCCGCGCTGACGGAACCGGCACTGACGGCGGCGGATCGGGCTGTCTTCCGACGACGATGGCGACGCACCTAGCGAGAATTAGAAGATGATGCCAAAACAAAAGATGGAGGGGAAAGTCCGGTCTACAACTTTCGTGTTTGGGGTTTCTCCGGAGGAGGGCTACAACACGCGGGCTTCGACGAGGAACAGAGGCAGGAGCTGCAGCAGCTGCTGCTGTTGCCAGAGCGTGGCGCGCGGCGGCGCACGCGGAGTGCTCGACGGAAGGTGGCGGCGCTGTGGTGCACGAGAGGGAAGGGGACCTTGTCTGGGGGGTAGAGGGGCTCACCAGGAGCTCTTCAGTGCAGACGAAGGAGCTCGGGGCGGTCGCGATCTGGCGCGTAGCTGGCTGGCCGGAGCTCCTGGTGCGCACGGACACGACGGCGGCGGGGCTTCTCCGGCGAGCTTCAGTGGCGACCTCCAGTACAGCGTGATGTAGGGGAACGAGATGAACCTCCTGGACGCCTTGGACACCTTCTAGCACAGCTCCAACCGCCCTTCTTCTGGCCTGGCCGATCTAGGGTTTAGAGGGGCATGGGATGGCCATGCCCATGCTTGGGGAAGGAGGAAGGAGGGAGAGGGGTTCCTGGGGTCTCAGATCTCGATCTGGGGTCTGGGTTAGGTGATGGAGATAAGGAGGGGAGCACATGGGCTGCTTTGATTAGCCTTCCAAGGGAGAGGAGAGGCTCGGGGAGGGTTTTTGTAACACCCTCAGAATCGACCCTATGCAAGTTTTAGCGAAACCCGCCAAACCCGCATAGAAACGATTCAAAGGTGCCCACCAGGCACTTTCGTGCGGGTGGAAAACGAAGTAATAACATTACACAACAGTCCTCGATGGGACCCACAGAACAGATATATATATACAACACTACTCCAAGAGTCAAGAATACAGACATAATATACAAAGATCCAAATCACCTTGAAAACTATAGAGCGTCCAGCTACGGACAAGATGCAAATGGGGCTAAGAGCCCTGAAGAACAACCAATGGCGTCCATAAACCTGCCCAGGCCAAGCCGGAAGGGTAACCCTGCTAACGACGTCGATCTCAAAACCTGCTTAAACAAAAGGGGTGCCGACAAAGGGCAAAGGAAAAAGAGGAGCGTCAGTACTGAGGCCAGTACACGGCGAGACTAGAATTCGGCGGTCCTCGCCTACATAGGTATGGTGGACTGAGCGGCAGCGGCAGCATGCACTGAACAACCTATAGAGGCTCGATACAACTGGCGGCTATTAGAGAGGGGTAAGAAATACCTATTCGGATCCAACCTGAATCTAACACCAAACAATCCCATCCTGGTATTTCCCCCTCGAGACCAAACGAGGAAGTCAACCGAGGAACTCACACAGTTGGCAGTTTTATTTATTCGGTTATCGTTGCAGCAATTACTAGTCAGGTATAGATAATCATCCTGATAAAATAAGCAGTGGGCCATTTTAGTTAACCATTCCGTTGTAGTTGCGACACTTACTAGTCAGATACAATTAGCATGAGATAACCCAAAACCCAGCAGTTGTTGGTACTTTTATTTAGCCATTCCGTTACAGTTGCAATACTTACTAGTCAGGTACAATGGTCGCAAGCGACACCCAAACAAGCAATTGTTGGAAGTTTTACTTAGCCATTCCATTGTAGTTGAAGCTGATTACTAGTCATTATAAAGTCAAATTTATAGCACTACTTTAGTTATAGTTGTCTATGATCGAGATACTGTGCTCCAAGTCGTCCATAACCGCGGACACGGCTTTCAGAAAGTTTTACCCGGCCGGGGTGCACCAATAGCAACACACACACGATCAACCTCGGAAAAACCAAATCAAAACCCAACGAGGCTTTCACGACAAAGCAATCACAGGATTCAGAAATATTTCAGGGGGCCACCCCTTAAAGTAGACCCGCAACAAAGTCGGCCGGCTCCGAGACGGCCTCAAGGTTTGGGTGGACGACTGTGAACGACTGGGAACCCAAAACTGAGCTTGTCGACACCGCGGAATCGTGTCCCGATCCTAAACAGTACAGTGTGCTCCTCGCACAATCGTAAATAAAGCAGTAAAGCATGGCATAAGTACAGGATCATAAATAAAACCTCAAACTAGTTTGTGGCCCCAAGAAATAAGACTGAATCAAGCTCTGGCTAAGGGGGGGCCATAATTCCCCGTATGTGGATAGCGCGATAAATCAAGGAACAGGTATCAAGCACTCGGGGTCCTACGGAACACAAGTGGACGGTTAACAACCAAATAACATCTATTGCCCACCTGTGCCTCTGCTTACCTACTTCAATTTTAGTTGTTAAACAATAATTAAAGTGAACAATAAATAAAGCCATGATCATCTCCAGCATTCAACAGGCGGCAATTCTCCAACAACTGTGGCGCTTGACGACACGCGACAGCACTTGAGCAAGCGACTACGACGCGCAGGTCCAACTATCTACCAAACAACGGTAATAGGAGGTGTCCAAGGCAATATAAGGCTGCAAGGGATATCTCGGGTACGGAAACTAGAGCATCGCAACACAGATAGCAATAGATCAACAGGAGGGAGTAAATACTATAAAAGTAAGATAGGTAGAAAGTGGAGATGCTCGCCTGAAAACATTGCCGAGGGTTCAACCGAAGATCGGGGCGAAGCTCACATCAACTCAACGGCCTTATCCGCGAAGAAGCAAAACACTAGAAGAAACACCGGATGCAATATTTAATACTACGGCAAAAGACCGGGCATGATGCATGTATGATGTATGACATGGCAACGATGCGATGCGATTAGGTCATATTAAGCGGAACCGGGGTCCCGACAATTAGTTAGATGGTTCATGTTATTTAGGTACCCGCCAATTTAAATGTTGTCTTAACATGGCAAAATATAGCACCGGTTCGCTACACAAATTTAAATGAGGCCAATATAAGGCTAGATTTGCCCGCATATAGGCCCCATATTTAATTATAAGGTGAATCGGCATAAGGCCCCCAACCACATGAATATGCATGCGAGATGAATGATTTAATATGCACAAGTTTTATATATAGCATTTATAAAATAGGGGCTCGGGAAAAGGTTCACACATTAGGGTTCGGCAGAGCTTGGGGTTCCGGGGTTCGGGGTCGGTCTCAGGTTTCGGATCTGGGGTTCGGTCTCGGCGGGATCGTTCTCGGATAACTGAGGTCGATCTTGTCGCATCCGGGAAGCAGGACTTGGGTCGGTGTCGGGGCGCATCGGATTCTTCCGGGTCGGTGCCGATCTTGTCGTCGCGAAGATCTTGTCGTGTCCCCGTATCGGGTCAGTCTTGGCGTCTGGGGTGAAGCACTCGGCGTCCTCGAGGGAGTACTTGTCGCACATGTGGTCTTCGGGTTCTATGACGATGACCTTGTCGTCTCGATGTCGGGGTCTCGAAATCCGTGAAGACAGCCTTGTCGCCCTTGGGTGAAGAACATGTCATCCCGTGGGTCCGTGTAGAAGTGCTCGATGATCCATGACGGAGGTCTCCGGGTTCGGCCTCGATTCCATGAAAGAGATCTTGGGGTTTTCTATGTCGACGACCTTGGGTACCATCTTGTTCACCGGTGGCGAGCTTGGGATCTGCGTCAGGGCCTTCGCTTTCCACCTAGTACATTCTTCTAATCCAACAGCATCGAGCCGATCTTGTCGACAAGGGGAACTTGACGCCTTATCCTTGCCCTCCATGTTCGATTGTTTGTCCTGGTATAGAGCGCCACCGAGGAGAACGGAGGCGGTGCCTGGCATCCACGCGAGGACGCCGATCTCCGCTGCGGGGAGGGGCCAACGGGCTCCAGGGCGGCGAGGGTGGTCGCTGGCGTCAGCCTGGCTGCAGACGACGGGGGCTTGGGCGCGAGACGGACAGACGGACCAGAGGCGTTGATGGCGAGGTCGGCCGGCGTCGACACGCCGCGACAAGGAGGCGGGCCGCGGTGGTCGCGGACGGCCGCTCGGGGAAGCTTCTGCGGGGACGGAGGCGAGCGGGGGCATCGCGGGTTGGGGCGGGGCGACGAGCGCGGACGGCCGCTCGGCCGGAGGGCGCGCGCAGAACGCCGGAGACGGCGAAGGCGCTGGCGGTGGACGGGACCCGCGCGGCGAGGCTCGAGGCGGAGAAGGCGGGTGAGCGCGGCTCGACGGAGGCGAGGCCGACGAGGGCGGGCGCGCGGGAGGACGAGGGGCGGTGGATGCTGGGGGGAGGAAGGAGCAGGGTCATGGACGGTGGGGAGGCGCGTGGGAGGCAGGAGCGTCGGGGTGGACCGGGGGCGTGGAAGGTGGCGCCGCCGACGGGAGGTGCCGGAGAAGGAGAGAGGAGGCGGGAGGTTAGGGACGCGGTGAGGAAGAGGAGGCCGCGTGGGGAACGCGTGGGGGTGGGGGCGTGTCGGTGGACGCGGGTGGCTGAGGGGGCCACCGCGGGGTGGACGGGGTCGGGCCAGGCTGGCGCGTGGGGCCCGCGGGTGGGGGTTGGTGGCGGTGAGAGAGAGGTCTGCGGGTGGGACCAGGGGAGGTGGGGGTGGCGCGTGGTGTGCTGCTGGAGGTGGCAGTTTGGGGCTGGGGAGAGAGGAGGAGGGGTGAGGTGTCAACGGTTGAGTGGAGGGAGTGGTGAGGGGAGATGAGGTGGCGAGCGATGATTGGAGGGGGTGAGGTGGAGGCAGGGTGGGTAGGATAGGTTTGGGTGAACTTAGGATTTAGAGGGGCTGGTTTAGGTGGACCGATTTAATCTGGGGGTGGTCGTCCGGGTCGAATCGGCCCGTTCGACTGCCCCACTAAAAATAATTAACTATTTTATTTATTTCGAACCGGGCTTTTGCAAACCGATAGCACACAAAACAAAATAATCCGGAGACCCGGGTTTTGCGTTTGAATAAAGACGGGGCGTTTAGAAAACAAAAATAGGTTTTTCCGCAAATAGTTTTATGCAAACAAATGCAAGATGATGACGATGCTCAAATGCAATGTGGCATGATGACATGAGCATGCGGTCAGGATGATGCAATGCACAAAAACAACGCGATTTTCTAGTAGTGGTTTTGCGGGATGCCACAATTCGACACCACTAACAATGGATCTCGCCCTCGAGATCCGCCTCATGGTACCGGAAGGAAGGTCGGCGATCTGCGTCTTCCCGCTTCGTGTAGATCCTCGCGACACCACTAACAAGAGACCGTTGTCCGTGATCGTCGAGAGAACACTCCGGGAACAAAAGGTCGAAGATAGAGGTATCCACAAATTAAGCCCCCTCTAGCTTCCGCGGAAGGAGTAAAATTGCTGGATCCACTGATTCGATGTACAAGAGCGAATGATAAGAGTAGTCGGATGGTGATCAGTCCATCGCGCACCCAAACCATTACTCTGCACACGAATAGGCGAATTATGCAACCAACTCTCGGAATTAGACTGAAGATCTCGACAAGCGAGGTTCGGAAACCAAGGGATTGATGCAGACTCTGCATCGGATCTGGCGTAGATTATGTCGTCGCGTCGGAAAACACCGGAAGGCACAAACAAGGAACAAAGAATGGTAACACCGTAGACGGATTCATCAGGCAGCTTGAACACCGGATGGTAGAACACCGTTATCAGAGGAGGAAGCGAAACCCTAAAGGTACGACGGAACCCAACCACGAGAAATCCTGGACTCGAAGAGAGAGAAGAGAGCGGATTCAAAACGCGTGGAGGTAAGAGGAGAATAGCAGAGGGGTAAGGAGTAAAATCAGACCTAATCAGAACTATCCAACCGATTTTGCAAAAATAGTTTTGACACTCTACTTCGGCCGTTAGCTAGGTTATCCTACAGGCTGGACTTGTGGGGTATCGCAACTGCTGAGCTCTGATACCACTCTGTAACACCCTCAGAATCGACCCTATGCAAGTTTTAGCGAAACCCGCCAAACCCGCATAGAAACGATTCAAAGGTGCCCACCAGGCACTTTCGTGCGGGTGGAAAACGAAGTAATAACATTACACAACAGTCCTCGATGGGACCCACAGAACAGATATATATACAACACTACTCCAAGAGTCAAGAATACAGACATAATATACAAAGATCCAAATCACCTTGAAAACTATAGAGCGTCCAGCTACGGACAAGATGCAAATGGGGCTAAGAGCCCTGAAGAACAACCAATGGCGTCCATAACCCTGCCCAGGCCAAGCCGTAAGGGTAACCCTGCTAACGACGTCGATCTCAAAACCTGCTTAAACAAAAGGGGTGCCGACAAAGGGCAAAGGAAAAAGAGGAGCGTCAGTACTGAGGCCAGTACACGGCGAGACTAGAATTCGGCGGTCCTCGCCTACATAGGTATGGTGGACTGAGCGGCAGCGGCAGCATGCACTGAACAACCTATAGAGGCTCGATACAACTGGCGGCTATTAGAGAGGGGTAAGAAAGACCTATTCGGATCCAACCTGAATCTAACACCAAACAATCCCATCCTGGTATTTCCCCCTCGAGACCAAACGAGGAAGTCAACCGAGGAACTCACACAGTTGGCAGTTTTATTTATTCGGTTATCGTTGCAGCAATTACTAGTCAGGTATAGATAATCATCCTGATAAAATAAGCAGTGGGCCATTTTAGTTAACCATTCCGTTGTAGTTGCGACACTTACTAGTCAGATACAATTAGCATGAGATAACCCAAAACCCAGCAGTTGTTGGTACTTTTATTTAGCCATTCCGTTACAGTTGCAATACTTACTAGTCAGGTACAATGGTCGCAAGCGACACCCAAACAAGCAATTGTTGGAAGTTTTACTTAGCCATTCCGTTGTAGTTGAAGCTGATTACTAGTCATTATAAAGTCAAATTTATAGCACTACTTTAGTTATAGTTGTCTATGATCGAGATATTGTGCTCCAAGTCATCCTTAACCGCGGACACGGCTTTCAGAAAGTTTTACCCGGCCGGGGTGCACCAATAGCAACACACACACGATCAACCTCGGAAAAACCAAATCAAAACCCAACGAGGCTTTCACGACAAAGCAATCACAGGATTCAGAAATATTTCAGGGGGCCACCCCTTAAAGTAGACCCGCAACGAAGTCGGCCGGCTCCGAGACGGCCTCAAGGTTTGGGTGGACGGCTGTGAACGACTGGGAACCCAAAACTGAGCTTGTCGACACCGCGGAATCGTGTCCCGATCCTAAACAGTACAGTGTGCTCCTCGCACAATCGTAAATAAAGCAGTAAAGCATGGCATAAGTACAGGATCGTAAATAAAACCTCAAACTAGTTTGTGGCCCCAAGAAATAAGACTGAATCAAGCTCTGGCTAAGGTGGGCCCATAATTCCCCGTATGTGGATAGCGCGATAAATCAAGGAACAGGTATCAAGCACTCGGGGTCCTACGGAACACAAGTGGACGGTTAACAACCAAATAACATCTATTGCCCACCTGTGCCTCTGCTTACCTACTTCAATTTTAGTTGTTAAACAATAATTAAAGTGAACAATAAATAAAGCCATGATCATCTCCAGCATTCAACAGGCGGCAATTCTCCAACAACTGTGGCGCTTGACGACACGCGATAGCACTTGAGCAAGCGACTACGACGCGCAGGTCCAACTATCTACCAAACAACGGTAATAGGAGGTGTCCAAGGCAATATAAGGCTGCAAGGGATATCTCGGGTACGGAAACTAGAGCATCGCAACACAGATAGCAATAGATCAACAGGAGGGAGTAAATACTATAAAAGTAAGATAGGTAGAAAGGGGAGATGCTCGCCTGAAAACATTGCCGAGGGTTCAACCGAAGATCGGGGCGAAGCTCACATCAACTCAACGGCCTTATCCGCGAAGAAGCAAAACACTAGAAGAAACACCGGATGCAATATTTAATACTACGGCAAAAGACCGGGCATGATGCATGTATGATGTATGACATGGCAACGATGCGATGCGATTAGGTCATATTAAGCGGAACCGGGGTCCCGACAATTAGTTAGATGGTTCATGTTATTTAGGTACCCGCCAATTTAAATGTTGTCTTAACATGGCAAAATATAGCACCGGTTCGCTACACAAATTTAAATGAGGCAAATATAAGGCTAGATTTGCCCGCATATGGGCCCCATATTTAATTATAAGGTGAATCGGCATAAGGCCCCCAACCACATGAATATGCATGCGAGATGAATGATTTAATATGCACAAGTTTTATATATAGCATTTATAAAATAGGGGCTCGGGAAAAGGTTCACACATTAGGGTTCGGCAGAGCTTGGGGTTCCGGGGTTCGGGGTCGGTCTCAGGTTTCGGATCTGGGGTTCGGTCTCGGCGGGATCGTTCTCGGATAACTGAGGTCGATCTTGTCGCATCCGGGAAGCAGGACTTGGGTCGGTGTCGGGGCGCATCGGATTCTTCCGGGTCGGTGCCGATCTTGTCGTCGCGAAGATCTTGTCGTGTCCCCGTATCGGGTCGGTCTTGGCGTCTGGGGTGAAGCACTCGGCGTCCTCGAGGGAGTACTTGTCGCACATGTGGTCTTCGGGTTCTATGACGATGACCTTGTCGTCTCAATGTCGGGGTCTCGAAATCCGTGAAGAGAGCCTTGTCGCCCTTGGGTGAAGAACATGTCATCCCGTGGGTCCGTGTAGAAGTGCTCGATGATCCATGACGGAGGTCTCCGGGTTCGGCCTCGATTCCATGAAAGAGATCTTGGGGTTTTCTATGTCGACGACCTTGGGTACCATCTTGTTCACCGGTGGCGAGCTTGGGATCTGCGTCAGGGCCTTCGCTTTCCACCTAGTACATTCTTCTAATCCAACAGCATCGAGCCGATCTTGTCGACAAGGGGAACTTGACGCCTTATCCTTGCCCTCCATGTTCGATTGTTTGTCCTGGTATAGAGCGCCACCGAGGAGAACGGAGGCGGTGCCTGGCATCCACGCGAGGACGCCGAGCTCCGCTGCGGGGAGGGGCCAACGGGCTCCAGGGCGGCGAGGGTGGTCGCTGGCGTCAGCCTGGCTGCAGACGACGGGGGCTTGGGCACGAGACGGACAGACGGGCCAGAGGCGTTGACGGCGAGGTCGGCCGGTGTCGACACGCCGCGACAAGGAGGCGGGCCGCGGTGGTCGCGGACGGCCGCTCGGGGAAGCTTCTGCGGGGACGGAGGCGAGCGGGGGCGTCGCGGGTTGGGGCGGGGCGACGAGCGCGGGCGGCCGCTCGGCCGGAGGGCGCACGCAGAACGCCGGAGACGGCGAAGGCGCTGGCGGCGGACGGGACCCGCGCGGCGAGGCTCGAGGCAGAGAAGGCGGGTGAGCGCGGCTCGACGGAGGCGAGGTCGACGAGGGCGGGCGCGCGGGAGGACGAGGGGCGTTGGATGCTGGAGGAGGAAGGAGCAGGGTCGTGGACGGTGGGGAGGCGCGTGGGAGGCAGGAGCGTCGGGGTGGACCGGGGGCGTGGAAGGTGGCGCCGCCGACGGGAGGTGCCGGAGAAGGAGAGAGGAGGCGGGAGGTTAGGGACGCGGTGAGGAAGAGGAGGCCGCGTGGGGAACGCGTGGGGGTGGGGGCGTGTCGGTGGACGCGGGTGGCTGAGGGGCCACCGCGGGGTGGACGGGGTTGGGCCAGGCTGGCGCGTGGGGCCCGCGGGTGGGGGTTGGTGGCGGTGAGAGAGAGGTCTGCGGGTGGGACCAGGGGAGGTGGGGGGTGGCGCGTGGTGTGCTGCTGGAGGTGGCAGTTTGGGGCTGGGGGAGAGAGGAGGAGGGGTGAGGTGTCAACGGTTGAGTGGAGGGAGTGGTGAGGGGAGATGAGGTGGCGAGCGATGATTGGAGGGGGTGAGGTGGAGGCAGGGTGGGTAGGATAGGTTTGGGTGAACTTAGGATTTAGAGGGGCTGGTTTAGGTGGACCGATTTAATCTGGGGGTGGTCGTCCGGGTCGAATCGGCCCGTTCGACTGCCCCACTAAAAATAATTAACTATTTTATTTATTTCGAACCGGGCTTTTGCAAACCGATAGCACACAAAACAAAATAATCCGGAGACCCGGGTTTTGCGTTTGAATAAAGACGGGGCATTTAGAAAACAAAAATAGGTTTTTTCGCAAATAGTTTTATGCAAACAAATGCAAGATTATGACGATGCTCAAATGCAATGTGGCATGATGACATGAGCATGCGGTCAGGATGATGCAATGCACAAAAACAACGCGATTTTCTAGTAGTGGTTTTGCGGGATGCCACAGTTTTCTTTTCTTGCCTCCTTCTTGTCCTGTAGCTTAGAGAGGGAAGAGAGGGACCAGGGAGGAGGGAAGCTCGTGGGTTGGAGGGCAGGCTCGGGCTGGGGTTTGGATAGGGTTGGGTGGAGAGAGAGAAGAGAGTAGATGGAGTGTGGGGCCAGGGAGAGGGTAGCCCTGTGGGGCATGCATGGTAGAGAGAGGAGAGGCCGAGAGGGAGGGGTAGATCATGTGGGGTCAAGCTAGGGTTAGCTAGAGAGGGGTGGCTCGGGTAGGGTTTTGAAAGAGGGGGTGAGGTGAAAGAGGTGAGGTTGGGTGTTTTTGACAAGACCAAGCAAGATCAAGCAAAGATCAAACAAGTTCTAGTCAAAGGAGTAGAGAGATAAAAAGGTGGTGAGGGTGTTTAGGGTTAGAGCATGGCCAAAGCAAGACCAACCAAGGGGTTTAGGGTTTTTTGCATGCATCAAGCTAGATCATACAAGATTGGGTGGAAGAGGTGTGGGGTTTAGCAAACTCAACAAGATCAACAAAAAGGAGTGGAAGAGAGGGATAGAGATGTGGTGGTTCTTGCATGGCCCATGCAATAATTAATAAATGCCATGAATCATCCTTGTGAAAACAAAATAATAAACGTGGCATTATTCTCATGCATCCCCAAATGCGGAGTAAAGGCCAAGCAAAAGAATTTGTAGATTTGGATCCATCCTATCTCCCATGAGCTAGATTAAAATTCCAAAAGAAAATAGAATACAAGCTCATGGATAATGGAATGGTGGAATTATAAGGTGGTGAAAGAAAGGGTGGTGGAGTGGAATAAAAGATATGCCCCCAACTCAACTTGGGCATTTAAACAATATATCAATAACCAAATACAATATCAAGAGGCAAATACAATTGACAATGCATATGAGAGAAGACCCAAAACAAAAAGGGTTTTATATGATGCTCAAATGCAAGGTGGCATGATGACATGAGCATGATATAATTATGATGCAACAATTATATATAGGAAGTAGCATTTATATTACTAGACCAAGTAGCATTACAATTGTTAGACAATTGGGATGCTACAGTTTACTTATCCGACGTTTTGATCGTCGGTATCTCTGCATACCTAGTTCAACCTCGTTACTAATAAGTACTCTTTTATCGTTCCCGTGGTATGTGATCCCTTGTGAGCCAGTCACATGCTTGCAAGCTAATTGGATGACATTCCACCGAGTGGGCCCAGAGTATATCTATCTGTCATATGGATGGACAAATCCCACTCTTGATTCATGTGTCTCAACCCATACTTTCCAAACACTCAATGCCACCTTTATAGCCACCCAGTTACGGTGTGGTGTTTGATGTCATCAAAGTATCCTTCCGGTGATGGTGATAAACATGATCTCATGGTCAAAGTAATTAGGTTACTATGTATCAGAAAGCTTATAGCAATTGAACTATTAAAATGACTTGATCTTTATGCTACGCTTATCTATAGGAGTATGTCCACCATACCATTCTCCTAATGATATGATCTTGTTATTAACAACATCTCAAATGTTCATGATCAAGAAACCATGATCATCTATTAATCAACAAGCTAGTATTAAGAAGAGGCTTTACTAGGGACTCTAATTTTGTTTACAAATCACACAAGTATTAATGTTTCTTGTTAATACTATTATAGCATGAATGTAAACATTTATCATAAACACAAAGATATAATAATAACTACATTTATTATTGCCTCTAGGGCATATCTCCAACATTAAGTGTGTCACCCTACGGTTCACGAATAATGCGGACATGATAGAGACCCTTCTCCGATCAATAATCAGTAGCGGGACCTGGAGATCTATCCTGACTCCCACACATTCAACGATGACTTTCTTGTGATCGTCGAAACCTTTTATGCTTGTATCTTAATCGCTTTGTTTCACGATATATTACATCTTCGAGATACGATCATCGGTATCTCCATACCTAGTTTGATCTCGTTACTGACATGCACTATTTTCTCGTTCCCGCGATATAACATTCTAGTGATCAAATCACTTGCTTGCAAGCTAACCAATGTGATATCACCGAAAAGGCCTATAGTATATTTATCCGTCATCGGGGTGAACAAATTCCACTCTTGATCCATGATTCTCAACATAACACTTTAGTAGATTTGAATCCATCTTTATAATCACCCAGTTACGGTGTGACGTTTGATGTCAACAAGAAACTCTTCCGGTGTTAGTGATTGGCATGATCTCACGGTCTAAGGATTAGGACTACTTCATAAGTTGTCTATAGCAATATAAACTCAATGACTTTGATCGTAATGCTATACTTCGGATGAATGTTCATCACACCATTACACTAATGTTGTGATCTCATTATTAATAACATCCAATGTCTATGATCAGGAAACTTTGATCATCTTGTTAATCAACGAACTAGTTTATGAGAGAGGCATAACTAGGAACTTTCTGTTTGTTTATTAAACACACATGTATTAACGTTTCCGTATTAATACAATTATAGCATGCAAAATAAACATCTATCGTATACTTGGAATACACATAATAAACACTTTATTATTGCCTCTCAGGGCATATTCCCTTCATCTACTTGCCTTGTCCTTTTGATTATGGGATAGCTCATGTATCATGTGCAAGGGGTACCCTGTTGGTGGTTCTCTATGATACACATGCACTTACTATGACAAGAACTTACAGGTGACTAAAGTTGAGTAGCATGAGGTGCGGCCCTTGTATTCAAGGGACATGAGATTGCCAACTTATACTTTTTCAAGCATATACTCCATAGTTTATTCACTTTAACCTTAATCACTTCAAGATGCTTATGATAGGGGCAATGAGGGCTGAAAGCTAACAAGTACCATAATTTTTGGAATCTCTTTAAGAAACTTGAAATCCCTGCTTCCCTTTATGAAGGTCCTTTCTTCCACCATTATATTGAGTATCCACCTTCTACCTTTAGGCACCAGATAAGAGAGCATAATTGCCATTCTTAGTTCTATGTGCATTGTCCCAAAACTTATTGATTGATGCATATTGTTGTTATTACTTGTTCTTGTGCTCTTTGTATCTAGTCACTCTTATGAACTTTGAAGGTGTCTTATGCATCTATTTGCTACTCCATGAGGGACAAGCTAAATGCCACTATGCTATGTTTTCTGTATGTGAAACGAACAAACGTTTTTCAATGCATGTTAGTCATGATCTTTGTTTGTAGCCTTTCATGTTGAATGCATAGTTACTATGTCTTACTGTTAGAACTCCATCTTTCATGTTCATGTTTAGAGTTCTTTGATCCTAGCTTTCAATGCTTGCAAATGGTTTGATCTTGATTTTGATGGTGCATGTCACCTCAAAAAAAATTATTTTTATCACTTACCTACTCGAGGACGAGCAGGAGTTAAGCTTGGGGATGCTTGATACGTCGGAAACGTATCTATTATTTTTGATGTTCCATGCTTGTTTAGTATCTACTTTGCATTGCTTTGTCTACACTTTGAGGTGTTTTTATATGTTTTTTGGTACTAACCATTAACAATATGCCACAATGACAGCTGCATGTTTTCTTCTGTTTTTGGTTCTAGAAAGGCAGAAAATCAATATTCTCGGAATTGGACTGGACAAAAGCCAAAGTCAATATTTTACCATGGGAAACACGGAGCCAGAGTACGAGACGGAGGGGAGGCACCAAGAGGCCACACCCCCTGGCGGTGCGGTCTAGGGTTAGCCACGCCTGGGGGGTGTGACCGCCTTGGCCGTCCTCTGCCTCGCCTCTTCGCTTATAAAGACCCCCCGATGCCAAAACCCTAAGTACCCGATCAATATTCCACAAAACCGTCTATAGCCGCTGCCACCACCGTCCCTAGATCGGGGGATCTGAAGCTCTTCCTGGCACCCTGTCGGAGGGGAGATCATCCTGGAGGCCTTCTTCTTCATCATGCCAGCCTCTGGTATGAAGCGTGAGTAGTTACACCTTGGACTACAGGTCGATGTAGTAGCTAGATGGTTGTATCTCCTCCTTTGTGCTACCATGTTTAGATCTTGTGAGCTCCGTTCATGATCAGTATCATCTATTTGTAATCATGCATGTTGTGTTTGCGGGGATCCGATGGATATTAAGATTACTATGTCAGATTGACTAATGGTTTTGTCTTATTGATTCTATCATGTCTGTGTTGTTTGTGATCTTGCATGCTCTCCGTTTCTAGTAGCTATCTTGGCCAAGTAGATGCTAGTGACTCCAAGTGGGGGTATTTATGCTAGATATTGGGTTCATGCCTCTATTTAATCTAAGGAAAGTGACATAAATCTCTAAGGTTATAGATGTGTTGTTACCAATAGGGAGAAAACAACGGCCTCTTGTTCATGAAATAAGTGGATTGTTTACCTTACACACTTTGCTTAAAGCAGTTATCTGTTGCTTGCAACTTAATACTG
Source organism: Avena sativa (assembly GCA_916181665.1). Taxonomy (NCBI): domain Eukaryota; kingdom Viridiplantae; phylum Streptophyta; class Magnoliopsida; order Poales; family Poaceae; genus Avena; species Avena sativa. The sequence continues at coordinate 404,524,270 of OV702283.1, read as the reverse complement.
GAGGGGGTTCGGATGATAACCCGAAGGTGGATTTCTAGTCATAGATGCAGTTGGATGGCGGTCTATGTATCTTGTTGTATTGCCCAATCAAATCTCATAGGATCATGAATGTCTAGTATTGCATTGTTATGCCTTGCTTAGTCCTGTCAATTGCCCTGCTGTAATTTGTTTACCCAGCATGTCATGTTTGTTATCTTAAGGAGAACACCTCTAGTGAACTATGGACCCCGGTCCAATCTTTACCATTGATACATCTTCCACTGTTATTGTTTACTTGCTGCAAATCACTATTACCTTCCACACCATACAGTTAACCCTTTGTTTTCAGCAAACCAGTGAGATTGACAACCTCACTATTCGTTGGGGCAAAGTCTTGAGATTGTGTTGCGCAGGTTTCCAAGTTGCTAGCAACACCTTTGAGTCATTTCCATCCTCCTACTGGTTTGATAACCTCGGTTTCTTACTGAGGCAAAATTTGCTGTTGTGCTCATCACACATTGCTCTTGGGGTCTCCCAACGAGGCGTCAATAACATGTCAACAGGTGCCGAAAGGATCATCAACGCGATCTTGAGATCGGCAAGTGATCGACTATATCAACCATGAGATTAGATCTTGTTAAAGCTTTAGATTTTTGAGGGTTAGTTCTCATAAATCTCGCTGCACATATCTCGTAGATTAGATCTTGGATTTTCCATAGATTGGATCTTGGTTTTGTGCGTTCTTGTGGTAGAATTTTTTTGTTTTCAATGCTACGAACCCTACAAGATCTAAATCTCAAACCCTAGCACATACACCCGCTAGATCTCGTCTGCACGACCATCGCCATCAAGGCAACCCTGTAATCTCTGGTTCCTCGATAGGCAAGAGCAGACAAGCAGGAGTAGGGTTTTCCCTCCAGAGGCCTGACCTAGGTAAATCATGTAGATCTTCTCGCATTTAGGAAAGCCGCTCACACCGTGAAAAAACCTCATGTAGATCTTCTCGCAGCCCCAATGGAGATCTTCTCACAAAAACACCAACCTCGGCGAAAGCAAGGGCAGGAAAGCCGCGAGCCCTTAGACTGGTAGAGGACTATGTCCAAGTTGCCCTGCTTTTTGTTCTGTACTAGTTTTAATCGATGAATCGTGAGTGGTTAGTCGTCATCGGCCACATGGAGAAAAGAAGTGCCCTTGTCTCCGATGATGACATCGCCCAACGATTCCCAATTTCCCATACACATTCGTATGGATGTAAGTTTTTTACGTGTTTTAGAGGGTAAAGCTTCCATAATTGGAGCATATCAGGAGGAAAATCACTATCCGCCTTTTTTTATTTGAATCCCTTTACTTAACCCTGTTAAAGTTAAGAACGGGATGCTTATCTCTAAGTATAACTAGAGTGTTGTTCAAGCATGTGCTGGTATATATCCGTTCATCCGCAGAATGCCGTGTGCTCTAGCTGAGTGTCTATATAGGAGTACATCAACAACAACAAGGATTAGTGATTCTAACTGTGTGCTCTCTGAATTTCACTACAACTTCAGACGGATTCTAGTTCCACTGAGTAGACATGAGACCTCCGGAAAAAACGGATTAAACAATCAACAGATCCACCGCACGATTACGGCCCCGAGAGAATATATGTGCATCTTTTTCCTCGTCGCTCTCTCGCTAGTGTTCCTTGTCCCAGTCGTGGACTTCGGAGTAGAAAGGGACGCGCGAGCCAAGTTGAGCCCCTCGTCTTGCGATTAAGACATCGATCGATCATTATATTCCGTTAACTGTATAATACAGATCAGTAATTTTTATCTTTCCGCCGTGGATCGCATTGTGAGGTGTAACTTCTGGAATCTGGAGAGTAGAGACAAGGTAAGGAAATCAAAGCAGCAATTCCAACGGACAAGGTGCCGGTGCGTATTTTATTCGCGGCGATCGCTTGTCGTAAGGACAGGGGCGAGGCAGAAGCAACAGCAGCAGGCTGAGCTTCCCGACCTACACGTCTATTTGAATTTACAATTCGATCGCCTCGGGTATATATAGGGGATTCTGTGGGTTTTTTTCTAAACGACAACGTCTCGATTCTTGTTTGCCATGATATATGTTTTACTAGTAGTTTCAGCTGCTGATCTCGGTTGTTGTACTGTGTTTATTTGAGATGTTGTCAAAATCATTCCTCGGATGTCCATTCGTATAAGTGGGACAATAATAGCCCCTTTTTTATAAGATGAGTAAATATTTATTACAACAGCTTATCCATAAGTAATCTTTCATCATAATTTTTTTTGGGCGATTATCCATTTTTGTCACCTCCTACACATATATGGGTACATGAACACATATTTTGGATAACAAGCAACTATTACCCATATATTGCCACGTCAACGAAAACGGATGCGATAGGCTACCAACCGCTTGCGAGGAAAATTTGCCTCGACCCACCCGACAATGGCCCCGCACGCCGCCGACCCTCCGATCACCGACGACCGTGCCGCACACTGCCACTCTACGCCCCTCCACCTCCGAGCCACTCGTCGGCCTCCTCAGCCCCCAAGCGGCCCTTCTATCGGTCGGGAGCGAGCCACAATGGCCGCCCCCGTCTGCCTACCGCCAGCTTCGATTCGCCGTGGTGAGGCCACTTCCAAGCCCACATGCAGCTCCGCCGCCACTCTACATGCAAGCTCCTCCACCTGCCCCCTCCCCCCTCCACAGGCGAGCACCGTGACCCCTCCCACGCCCCACCTGCGATGTACCATGTTGTAATTTATTTATTTATTAGGTCCCAGTTGTGTTTTGCCTAGCCGAAAAATGGGTAAGATGTTAGAGCAAACAACATTTTCCTTACAAATACCCCTTCTCTACTCTTATCCAAATACTTTTTGCTTACTCATATATGGGTAAACTGTTAGAGTTGCTCTTAAGAGGGTAAATGTAACCCCGCCAAGCGGACGAGCAGCCACCATTCGATGCATTGCATGGCCGGGCAGCATGGATCCACCGGACGTTCCAGGCTGTTTGGAGCGGTGGTGGGGGTGCTGGCTAGGGATTGGAGGTGCAAGCCAACATTGTCGATCTAACGAGTTGTTGGGTCGCTGACAAGTGGGCTAGAAGCGAACACGGGAGGACATCTGAGAGTCCATTTGCCCCTAAACCGTCCCCAAGTTTGGGGTCAACGGGGTTGCCTGCGGACATTCGACAAGTCCTAGGGTTTAGGGTTTAGGCACATTCGACAAGTATTGGAGCGCATCGTTGGATTCATTTTTAGGCTAGCCGTATTTGAACAGACCTAATCAGACTGATGAAGAGGGTTTGAGGAGCTCGTTGAAGATGCTCTTAATGTTTGATGTTTTCCACGTGTCTACATGTTCTGCGAGAGTCCTTTCGTGCCATTTGTTGTCGTGTCAGGTGTCGTGGGTTTAGCAATGGTCGTGGTGAGCTCTATCTTGATTGACCCACACATTTCTGATTCACGTATTTTTAAACAATGCAAAAAAAATCTGCCACTTTCAGTAATGAAGAAGAAAAATTTAGAGTTTATTACAAACTCCTAGGACAAGTCCTAAATTTGCACCGGCTAAACTCCATGTTTTTTTTTTTTGAGGAATATATGCGCGCATCTGGGCTGTAAGCCTGTAACGGTTCGTAAGCCTCCAGATCCTGGCGCTGGGCCGGGCCCCCTTCCTTTCCCTGTGTCCCTCGCGTCGTCAACACTACAGGTACCGTGGTCGAAGCAGCGCCGCTAAACCTAGGACATGGCTTCCATCGCGTCCAAGCTCGCGCGGGCAGCAGCCGTTGGAAGTTGCAGTCGCCGCCCCGTCTCCCCTTGCCTACCCCGGCAGCAGCTCTATTATCTGACTCGCCGGCAGCCGGCTCATGTGTAGCGACGGCACCCTGAAAGTGAAAGGTACTAACCCCTATTCTCATAGCCTTTAGCGGAATTGGGATATTATTCACTGTGGCGGAGCACGGAAAAGATGCAAGGTAGGGCGAACTCTAATAAAAATAAATACCAAACACGATCCTGACGATCTTTGCCATCGACAACACTTTTTCAACTATTGTTGTTCTTACGAGTAAAAGCAATGCCAACTCAATAAGACGATAAACGGTATGAAGCATTATGTATCATCCAAATATTAATATAATCTCCGAAGTCTTTAATTCTCCGCATATGAATAACGAATATATTAAGGTTATATCTTATATAGGCTCATGCTCGTAATAAGATAAATCTCCGTAAGCTAAGAAATCTTATTCACATTGAAACTATAAAATGAGTCACTTGAGTCAAGATAAGAGACCTCCCCCTGTCGTCCCCGTGTGGAGACCAGGGGGGAACCCTACCCTCCCGTCGCCGCCACCCCCTTCTCCCTTTCCTCCCCCTCGCCGCCGCCAGGAGGGCGCGGCTGGGCGAAGCCCGGCCTACGCCGACGCCGGCGGGGCCCTCTCGTCTTCGTTCTCGGGAGGGCGCGGGCGCGGGCCAACCTCTCTGAGAAGGACTGGTTCTTGGCGTCGGGGAACTGGGTGCTGCGCGGGCTCGGCCTGCTGCTTCGGCGCGACGGGCGGCACGGCGGTGCCGCGCCCTAGGCTAGCCAGAGCTGGCCCTGGGCGGCGAGGGCCGAGGCGCGGCGTGGACCTCGAGCGCTCCCTGCGGCTGGTTGGCGGCGGGACGACTTAGTGGTGTTGGTGGTGTCCCCGCCGGTGGTGGGCGAGGTGTGGCAGCGGCGCGCCGATGGGTGGCTGTGGAGGTGTGGCGATCAGTGCAAGGGGGCAGTGGTGGCCATGGCAGCTCGGCCCAGATCTGGGCCTGCAGGGGATAGCGTTGGTCGGTGGTGTGGCCTCGGCCTACCTCTTGGCTTCGGCTAAGACACTAGATCTAGGCCAGCTGGGCCCGGATCCGGTGATCGCGGCGCCTTCCGGCTATAGTTCGCCCTGCCTATACCTGAGCCCTAGCAAGTCCTAGACTAGCGGGTCTGGACCTGATGCTGCCTTCCTCGGTCTACCGTTGGAGCTCCTTGTGTGTCCCTCCGTCGCGCGGTGTGGTGTCCCTCAGACCGGTGATGGTCCGGCATGTCCGGGTGAACAAGGGGGCGATGGCGTTGCCACTTGGCGGCGGGGTTCTGATGGTTCTTCTGGTAGAAGGATGGTGGATCTCCTGGTGGACGGAGGAGTAGGGCCTAGGGTTGGGGTTGGCGGGTATGGTGGCACCCTTGCTGCAGTGCGGCGGCAGGACTTTACGAGCCATTCGGGCTCGGCCAGGCCAGGAGGGCCTAGTTTGTCCTACTACCGCACCCGGTCGGCTACCGCCTTCAGGCGGTGGAGGTAGTTCCCTCCCGCGGGTTGATGTCTTGCCGACCCTCGCCAAAGGTTCCTCTTTTTCGGTCTTACCGGCCTCGCACCTTGGGTCACGGTGAGATGGTGGTGGTGACTTCTAGACCGTGGTGGCGCGTGCACGTGGGCGGCGAGCGGGGTGGAGCTTTTCAAAGTGTCTGGGAGTGTGGTTTTTTTGAGAGGTCGGGAGAAATCCTTGTTTTTATGACACCGATGCGGTGACGCCTGCGGGTGTCACTGTCCTTCTTAAAGGGCGTCGGGTGTATCTCTTCCCCACCTCCTGCTGCGTACCGGGGGAAACCCTAGGACCAGTCCGGGCAGCATTGTCGTCGTCGTCACTTCCCTTGTTGGAGGTGCTGCTTGGTGCGTGACGCTTTGGACTGCTAGCCGTGTGGTGGTACTTCTCTGTAGGGCGCAACGGTTCCGAGTTACCCTCTTTCGTCGAGCCACTGTTGTCGGCTTTGTTTTTTTTCTCTTTTTCTTCTTTGTTTTCTTTTCTGTTTCTTTTGGGCGTTGTGTTGTCTGGCCCAGCAGCGGTCTCAATCGTGGTTGCTATATTTATATAGATGGGCATCTGCCTGTTTCGAGAGAGTCAAGATAAGAAGTTTTGAAACAACTCTAACAACAACTCATCGAAGCAATAATCAAAATTAGTTGTAATAGATTCTATAGAATAATAGAAAGTGTACATACTCCAAAATAATTAATAGTGACCTAGTGTCTTCTCGCTTTTAATGACTTCTCACTCTTGTTACCAATTCGTCCATACTTAGGATTTTACGTGAATTTAGATCTTTCGGGAGGGATCTCAACCATCATTTTTCCAATTGAACCAGAATGTCAATTAGAATTTTATATCAATAGTATATAAAATCCAAAATAGAAACATAAAACATAAACCATTATATAATTCGGGTTGGTTCTGGCCACATGCCATAAGGTGGCCAAATTACTCTCGAGTCCTCCTAAGATACCCATCTAGGACATTGTTTAGAGTTTAGTTTTTATTAGATTGAAAATTAGATGTTGCAAAGAGAAAGAGTTGGTTTAAAACTAGACAATTTCAACACCTTATTTTACTTCAGAATCAGTTTTGCGCAGTGTTCACTAAAACAAGCATAACTCTCTCATACGAAGTCCGTTTTCAGCATATGACCACTCAAAATATTCAGAAAAAACATGTGCATCTAAAGGTTCTTGCCAAAAATCAAGGTAGAACGGGCGCCCTACCTTGCCCTACTGGGAGCTTCGCCCCTGGTTATTCATACTGAAGAATTGAGTATAGGTCTCTCCTTAGTTGAATCTGGATGCTACCGAATTTAAAAGAAGCGAAAATGATTCCTCATAGTATTCGATAGATCTACTTGAATACGCATGCAGGGATTGGACCCAACCCGTTCCGGTTTTCTCTAATGTAATCACCACGATCTACCAAGCCTATCAATGTTTGTTTTATTACAAACATCTACTCCCTCCGTTTTTAAATAAATATCGGCAGGTTTGTCTAGACACGTATGTACTCACTCCGCACTAAAATATAAGACGCCTAAAAATTAGTTAAAATCCAACGTTTTCTAAGTTTGTTGGGACCAAACTGTATCAGTTCATCAGTTTCCAGGCTATATATGCGTGCGGTTCTTGTGTTAGTGAACTTAAGTGTTCGTTTGCTCAGAGTTTATGGAAAAGTGGTGTACTTCACTCATGGTTTTTATGTGCACAGGACAGATCAAACTGTAACTATCTATGCTTACTGAACAAGTGACATTTGCCGCCTCCTGTAGGTATGGGGTTCGACTTAGAGGTTGGCAGTCACGTGCCAGAAGGTCGACAGCCTCTCGTTGTTACTAAGGAAATCCTGAAGCACTATGGGCCATGTATGAGTACTGGCGCGAGTATTATGGCATATCCCGTGATCGTGCTGAGATGGAGCGGCGGTTCAAGATATTCAAGAGGAATGCAAAGTGGGTGCACAAAAAACAACTCTCGTTATGGCTACCAGGTGTGCATGAACTTGTTTGCAGACCAGACCGTTGAGGAGGTTATGCATCCGTGCCCGTATGACCTATCGGAGGTTGACGACGTCACACATGCATCTCCTGGTAAGTTTTAGAACGTGTTTGGTTCAGGTATTTGTAACGTAACCTCATTACACGTAATAGATTCCTTTAAAACACGTTTGGTTCAAACACCCCCGGAAACAGATACTACCTCCGTTCTATAATATAAGTCTTTTTAGCAAACTAAAACATCTTATTAAAAAGGCTTATATTATGAAACGGAGGAAGTACCACGGAATCAAATCCCAATCCTGTACTAACTTGTTACTGGTCATACCCCTCCGGAAACAAATCATCACCGGCTGCATCGCTGCGTCTTGATCCGAACTTGCATCCTCATCCCCTCTTCCATCCTCCCACCGAGTCCCGCCGGCGGCGATGCAGGCGTTGGGACCAGCGACCCGTCCCTGGACGTCCTTTACTTCACCTGCAGCGGCGGCGCGCAAGGGCAAGCGACGTGCGGCGCTGACACGGGGAACAGCTTCGTCCACTGATCCACAAGCTTGAGGTAGTACTGCCCTGGAGGCGGTTTGGAAACAATTGGTTGACGGGGAAAAAAATAAAAAACCACCCCGACCCGTCCCTGCCCCCCCTCCCTCCCCCCGAGGGCGACGGGGACTGCACGTCCATCTCCGGACAACAAGCGCCCCCTCCTCCTCCTCTCTCCCGCCGCCGCTTCCGGCAGGGACCACCGGACGTGGCCGCGTGGCGCCGGCGGCGGCAGCATGCCTTTCCCCGAGCTGTTGGAGGCGGGGTCGGGGCCCCAATCCTGGCGGCAGCGGTGCTTCTAGGGCAACGGCGGTCCGGCGTCGGCTGGGGGTTATCGGCGCAGCGGCACGGCCGTGTTCCGCAGGGCAGAGCGGGGCGGCAGCGGCAAGCGGCGACGAGGCGGTGCTAGCTAGGCCCTATCGGCCCAGATTGGGGCCCTTAGGGCCCCATATGGGTTGGGCACGGGCGGTCCTGCCCTGCTCTTCGCATGTTCAGCAGGCGGCGGCAAGTTAGCTTGTACAAGGTTTAGCAGGGATCGCAGCCGGCCGGTTGCAGCGTGGCAGTGGGCTTTACGGGTCACACGGCTAGACCCTCTTGGAACTAGCTTGTTCGTTTAGTCTAATAGGATATGACTCTACCTGGCTAATTAATTCTTATCATGTTCATATCATGGTCTTTGTTCACTGCTCCTTATTTTTCGAGTTCCCGGGATTAGTCCCGATGTATATACACTTTCAATTGATGCCCATGGTCTTTTTTAAGTCACTTCTCAATTCCTGTGCAAAGTGACACCATGCTAGTTATGTCAAAGTTTGGTCAGATATACTACTAGAGCTTCAGTTTTGACCGGCCTAAGTACAGGTTGCCTTTACCCTTGTGTAAGCAACTAAGATTAGGACGTTAATTCATTTTTATCAGAAACACTTCAAAGCCTTTCGAGCCTTTCTGCACTTCTGTTGTCGCTGTCGCATGATCCAGTCCCTGTTTTAGTACGTACTAGACTTTTTTTTTTTGACACAAGGGGGGATCACGAAGGATCCCGAGCTGCAATCACATTAAAACGGTGGGTACATCTTACAAACAGGGATCTACAGAAAATAAAAACACAACACAGCCCTAGCAAATTGCATAAAGGACCTCGGGAAAAAGAATAAAAAGCAATCCAGTCCAAGGTCCTCTCCACCGACGGGGAACACCCAACGCCGGCCGCCTGGACACTGCCGGGGACAAACCACTTGGCAGCGAGAAGGTGGGAACTCCGGCAAGGCACTGCGAACAGGGCCTCCGAACTGGAGGTTGAGAAGGTCGCCGTCATGGCGCACCCAAAGGCCTCTCTGATGGCCAGAAATCGCGGCGGCTGAAGGCGTCGCGTAGATAGCTCGACGATGCAGCAGATAGCACCACCTCCAAGTAGAAGGAAGGAGCTCGTCAGGTCGCCTCCACCCCTCACCACCACGGCCGGCCGGGGAAGACAACGAAGACCAGCAGCTCCACCGCTCGAGGCTGCCAGAAGCACAGAGGATAAGGGAGCCACCAGGTCGCCTCTGCCTCTCCTTCCTAATCTCCTTGCCACCACGGCCGGACGGATGAGGAAGAAAGAGCCAGACCGACGAGCCCGACGACCACTCGGCGGCGCGCACACCTGCCAGAGAGGAATCACTCCCGCTGCCTCCAAGATCCCGCCTCCAAGCTTCCACCATCTCAATCCCCTCGCAACCATTGCCGATCAGAGTGAGGTGGGAAAACGAGCAAGCAACAAGGAGAAGGCAGAACGCGACCACTTTATTGGAAGTGGTGGCCGCCGTCACCACACCGAGCTCCAACCAGAGGAGCTTCAGCACCGCGAGGACGAACCCTAAAGTGGGGATCCGGTCGCCTAGATCCACCGCTCCACAACCAGGCACAAGGCCCACTACCGGCAACAAGCCAAACAAACCTATCCTAACTACTCCGGCGCCATCTCCGGTCCTACTCCAGCCGGCTATTCCGGCGGAGAGGCACCGGGAGAGGCCCGGTCTCCGGCGAGCTTCTCTCAGAAACAGAAGAACGAGGGAGAGGGAGGGAGCCATGGAGAGCGAAAACTTAGTACGTACTAGACTAGATCCTCAAGGTGAAGTGAATGATACGGCTATGTTCGGCAATGGTACATGTCTCGGTTGGCCTTTTCACTACGGGAATAACTAAATAGGCCGACGGCCTTTTTATACGCCGACGGCAAAATGTCGGGGCCGTCGGCGTAGCTTGACGGACCGTCGGCCCAGTTTTGCCGTCGGCGTAGAATAAATAGGCTGACGGCCGTCGTCGAGGTAAACATGACCGTCGGCGTAGCCCATTGGGCTAACGGCAGAGCAACGGCGTCAAGTGTACGCCAACGTAGGTTTCAGACCTATGCCGACGGCTTTGCCGTCGGCGTAGCTATTTTTTTTTCCACATTAATCTTAGAAAAATCATAACTAAATCATTTAAATTCATAAAAATACATATAATATATCAAAATTTGCAGAAAAATAAGATATATCTATATAAACTCAAATATTATATATTTTTATTCAAAAAAATAAATAAAAAATACAAATACTTTCGTATAACATATTTTTCATTTTCCAAGTGCAAAAAACGGGGTGTTTTGTGAAGCAAACACCAAAATAAAGTTTCAAAATGATAATACCATATTTTTCAAAAATACTAGACCATATTGAATGGACAATTTTCCAACCTAGGAATCTCGAACCTTTCCGTTCACCTCTCGTGAAAAGGACAAATTCCTGCTGAATCGGCAGGAAATGAGTTAGATTTGAACTACAGGTACATGATATATTGCTCATGATTTTTTGTAAAAATCATTTTTAGGTTCACAATATGCTATTCATCAGAGATCTAATGCAAGTTTAGTGAGACTCGTCCACGAGCTAAGAATCATCATGCCCCTCGATTTAGGAAGTTTGATGATAGTTTGAAATGTGCATAAAAATTAAAAAATGATCGAAACAATGCAAAACCTTCACGTGGTGTCATATTATATGACATAGTTCCATGGAAAAATACCAGACCTGGTATATTCATTGAGTCTTAAAAAAACCTTCACAAAATGGCCTATCTCAATCGAGGTTTTCTGGATTTCAGGTCAAATGACCAATGTTATTGCTATAATCGCGGTATAGTTTGCGATAATGTGTCCATATTGTGCACACATGTGTATCATGGGATGGTGAACAATGTTGCAGGAGGAAGTTTTCCTTTTCGTCGCACCGAAAAGCCATTTTTCATTTTTCGAGTGCAAAAAAGGGGTGTTTTTGTGAAGCAACCACCAAATGAAAGTTTCAAAATGATAATACCACATTTTTCAAAAATACTAGACCATATTGAATGGACAATTTCCTAACCTAGGAATCTCAAACCTTTCCGTTGACCTCTCGTGAAAAAGACAAATTCCTGCTGAATCGGTAGGAAATGAGTTAGATTTGAACTACAGGTACATGATATATTGCTCATGATTTTTTGTAAAAATCATTTTTAGGTTAACAATATGCCATTTCATCAGAGATCTAATGCAAGTTTAGTGAGACTCGTCCCCGAGCTAAGAATCATCATGCCCCTCGATTTAGGAAGTTTGACGATAGTTTGAAACGGGCATAAAAAATAAAAAAATGATCGAAACAATGCAAAACCTTCACGTGGTGTCATATTATATGACATAGTTCCATGGAAAAATATAAAACTTGATATATTCATTGAGTCTTAAAAAAACCTTCACAAAATGGCCTATCTCAATCGAGGTTTTCTGGATTTCAGGTCAAATGACCAATATTATTGCTATAATCGCGGTATAGTTTGCGATAATGTGTCCATATTGTGCACACATGTGTATCATGGTATGGTGAACAATGTTGCAGGAGGAAGTTTTCCTTTTCGTCGCACCGAAAAGCCATTTTTTATTTTCCGAGTGCAAAAAACGGGGTGTTTTTGTGAAGCAACCACCAAATGAAAGTTTCAAAATGATAATACCATATTTTTAAAAAATACTAGACCATATTGAATGGACAATTTCCCAACCGGGGTATCTCAAACCTTTCCGTTCACCTCTCGTGAAAAAGACAAATTCTTGCTGAATCAGCACGAAATGAGTTAGATTTGAACTACATGTACATGATATGATGCTCATGATTTTCTGCTGAATCAGCACGAAATGAGTTAGATTTGAACTACATGTACATGATATGATGCTCATGATTTTTTGCAAAAATCACTTTTAGGTTCAAAATATGCTATTTCATCAGATATCTAATGCAAGTTTAGTGAGGCTCAGCCCCGAGCTAAGAATTTCCATGCCCCTCGATTTAGAAAGTTTGACGATAGTTTGAAACGGGCATAAAAAATTCAAAAACGATCGAAACAATGCAAAACCTTCGCGTGGTGTCATATTATGTGACATAGTTGCATGGAAAAATATAAAACTTGATATATTGATCGTGTCTCAAAAAACCCTTCACAAAATGACCTATCTCAATCGAGGTTTTCTGGATTTTAGGTCAAATGACCAATGTTATTGCTAGAATCGCGATATATTTTGCGCTAATGTGCCCATATTATGCACTCGTGTATATCATGGGATGGCGAACAATTTGCAGGAGGAAGTTTTCCTTTTCGTCGCACCAAAAAGCCATTTTTATTTTTCGAGTGCCAAAAACGGGGTGTTTCATGAATCTTGACATAGTTTCAGTTGGTCTAATATTTAAAATTTATGATATATAATTAAATAGATGATAGGGATGTCATATTTGGATTCCTCTCATTTTTCTGATCGATTTGGATATATTATTTGTCGAATTGTGATTTACGGATTTGTAGATATGAATTATTGAAATTTAAATAAAAAAGCAAAATAAATAAAATTTATTTTATTTTTATTTGAATTCAAGATTATTATTACTTATTTATTGTTGTTTACTCAAAAAATTATATGGAATGTAAAAAAACAAATATGTCTAACATTATAGTGTAATGGTTAATAGGTTTGATATGATAATATTCACAACAAGTTCTAGTTTGTTTGTCGGAAACTCATGTGGAAGGAATGAAGAAGTTAAGCGTGCTGGGGCTGGAGTAGTATTAGGATGGGTGACCGGTTGGGAAGTTTGACTAATTGTGTAATTTGAGTTGAGACTAAGTATACTTAGAATTAAAAATGTCCATGTGGGATTAACTAGTTAAACAATACAAAAATGTTAAAAAAAATTGAAAAAAAAATTGAAAAAAAAATTGAAAAAAAATGAAAAAAAAATTTGAAAAAATCTAGGCCGACGGTAAAGCCCTCGGTGTAGCCAAACGGCCGTTAGTCATCTAGGTGGAACCCATATGGTCTACGCCGACGGAAGAAGAGGCTATGCCTACGGGGCTGTACGCCGACGGCAGCTGTCGGGCCAGCCTACGCCGACGGCATTTAGGGCCTACGCCGACGGGACCCGGCCATCGGCGTATTCAGCTTCTCCTGTAGTGTTTTCTGCTAGTAATTGAACATGCATGATTTTGTCCCATGAACACTCTCTATAACAGAAGATCAGGGATAGTGTACTACTACTATAATGGTCTTTTTTAGAGTACAGTAGTCTTCTTGTAGCAGTTCCATTATATTTAGCTTGCAAAATAAATTGTGTAGTACATATGCTTATCTTGTTGTATTCCACTTTTCATTTTCAGTGTAATGGCCCGTCTCCCTTTAAATACGAGATATCGACGAAGGAACGCAGCAACTAGGAATCTCATGACTAGCATCATGCTCTTGTATTATCACGTGTGGTTACTCTTTGCATTAGCCTATAGAAGAAAGTGTTTGAAAATAGGACAGAGGATTAAAATTCTACGTGCTGTTACGCTTTGCATTAGCCTATATGTGTTGTGTTAATTCTATGGTTGACTCTTGCAGATATGGATTCTTTGGATAGCTCAAGCGTGTCACGAGGAAGGGGCAAACGGAAGTGGACTTCTGATGAGGATGATGAGCTAATTAAAGCATTGTATGAGTTGTCTTTAGATCCAATATGGAAAGTAGAAGGTGGTTTCAAGAATGGTTACTTGACAGTTATAGAGAAGATACTTGCTGATAAGTGCCCGGGCTATGGTCTTTCCGCAGTTCCACATATCGAGTCAAGAGTTAGACACTTCAGGAAGAAATATGGTGCAATTGAAGTAATTCTCTCAATAAGTGGTTTTACATGGGATGGTAACAGGCACATGATACACTGTGAGAAGGAACGATATGAAGAACATTGTAAGGTAAAGCACCTCACCTACTAATGAGTGCCCTAGTTCGTCTTTACTAAGAAGTATTTCTTGTTTCATATGTGTTGGAAACTGATGTTGTTTTTTAAACTTGTAGATCAACAAAGAAGCCAAAGAATTGTACGATGTTTCATTTCCTTACTTTGAGAAGTTGTGTGCTATTTATAGCAAGGATATAGCAACAGGGGAAGGTGCTAAAGGTTTTGGTGAGGCTATCACAAACTTGGAAAATGAAATTGCTGCCGAGGAAAGGGAGAGGGATGAAGAGGATAGGATGTCTAGAGAGACTCCAAGACGGTATGTTGACTCACAGAGCCACTCGTTGGATACATCAAGCAGTGCTAAGAGTCCAAAAAGGGTAGCTGGACCTAGAAAAGTAGGACAAAGTGACCCAATTGTTATCATGCTTGAAGATGTCAATGCTCAGCTTAATGCTATGTCGCAGCATGTGGGAACAATGGCAGCTGTAGCGGCGTGTGAAGCTACGCTTCATGAGAAGGCGATCCACGAAGATCCTAATCAAAAGCTGAAAGAGAATGCTATCAGTGAATTGCATAAGCTTGGCTTCGCCGGAAGTGATATAGTAGATGCATCAATAATTTTTGCAAAAGCACCAGAGCAGATGCAAATGATGATGGCACTTCCAGATATATTGACGAGAGAGTATGTGCTGAAGATGCTTAAAAGTAAGTTGATTTCTCAACTGAATCTAGATTCTTTTTCTTGCTGTGAAACCCCTCATGCGTGCGCTTATAATTGTTCTTCTATTTATTTGCAGACGAGGCGAATGAGAACAAGTGAGATTGACAAGGAACACTAATTAGGTATGCATATACGTCTACTATCTTTATGCATATCTGTTATTATAATTCGTTGGTTATTGGCACCATTATATCTTTACCAGATTTGCTAGCACCATTGTATTGTTCATGTACATGTAGTCGAGGCATAAATTGTGCATGATCATGAAGTGTAAACTTGTTGTGCTCAATCTTATACATATGCTTCTATTTATTTGTAGAGATGAGGAGAACAAGAGAGCTCGACAAGAAAATCTCTTTTGGAAGAATATGATCCAAGACTAAAATAAGTATGACCTGGGATTTGAATGTAACAGCCCAAATTTGTAATATATATAATTAGTACTTAAGTATTGTATGCATCTGTTAAAACTCAATAAAATGTTTGCATGTGATAAAGTGTGTTGAATTAAATGCAAATCCAAAACCCTAATTTCCTCCTCTCTTTGAAACCATATTCAAATGGTGTTTGGATTCTGAAAACTACAAAATAATGGAGCCCAAATGGTTTGCAAGGGTCCCTGAATATTTTATATACTTCACCAAAGTCTCTAGTAATTTTGAATTATTCAAAACAGAATTCAAATGAAATTACAAAAGAGAAAACTGAAAACAGAAAAAGAAAAGGATTTCTGGAATAAAAACCTAATTCTAAACCCTAACCAGGCTGGCCCATCTCTCCGCCCCTCTCCCTGCCACTCGCATGCGCAAGCCAATGGCCTAGCTAAGCCCACCTAGGCCCGGTACCGGTTTGTCCACGCTATCAGCGTCGTCAAGCTCGGAAGCTCCTGCGTGTCGCCGCTCCGCCGCTCGCCGGCGTCAAGATCCTCGCCGCTGCTCTGGACGAGGATAAGGAGCCGCCCTGTACGCCTCTCCCTCCCCAGATCCTATCCTCCCCCTCGCGCGCGCTCTCTCCCTCTCTGCACCGCGCAAGCCCGAACCCTAGCCCGCCATGGCCGACGGCTAGCCGCCGTTGCTGGCCTCCCCGAGCTCCGCTGACACCGCCACAAGCTCCGCCTTGCTCCACTCTATCTCCCTGCAGAGAATCGAAGAGGGGTAGCCTAAATCGTCGCCGTCGACCCTGTCTTCCACAACACCTACGAGGTCTGTCGAGCACCTCGCCGTCGATTCCGGCCTCGCCTATCCTCCCTGAGCCGTCTATCAGCACTAGGATGAGCACACGGTGCTCAAGGCACCCTCCGTTTCCTCTCTCTCGCGCTGTAGCGTTGCCCCGACGAGCACCTGCCACCGCCAATGCTCCCTGTCGCTGTCGTCGCTCCGGTGACCATACTGAGGTGACGCCACCACGATATTGCTCGCCTCGATCTCCTCTTTCCAGCGCACCCTCCCGCGCATCCAGGCGTGCCCTGGTTCGCCGCCGGCGACCACCGTCTGGTGGCTCCGCCGTGCGTGAGGTGGCGCTGATGCAGCGCTTGCGTGGCCTGCTGAGGTGGCGTTGGGACCAGCAGTCAGCGGCTGGGTCTGGCCTCTGCCTCGGTGAGAAAAGTTTAGGGTTAGGGCCTGACATCAGCATGATGCAGTAAGTCTATTTTATTTGTTTAAATACTTTCTGAAATTCATTTCTGGAAATAAATAACCCATGTGGGCCCAGGCTGTCAGGTTTTTAATATTTTTCATAAATAATTTCTGAAATTAATAAAAGTATGACATGTGGACCCAATTTGGAAATTAATTTAAATATTCAAAAAATAATTTAAAATGAACTAAAATTGGAGAAATTCATAACTAATTCATTTCAATCAGAAAAATACAAATAATATACCAAAATATTCAGAAAAATAAGAGCTATGCAATAGCAACATAATCATACATGGTTAACTAACTTTCATGACAAGTTTAATTAGAAGAACCAATTGAACCCCACAGGTAATTCCGAGGATCCCCTGTTTTAGGGTTTGGACCTCTCGGACCCCGTTTAAAATGACTAAGCATGTTCTAGGGTTCATTTCAATACTATTCAACTTGTCATATCATCCATATTGATTGCGCATTACATTATGCCATGTCTTGATTGTCGCTTTCTTTTCCGGTATTGGTTCTTCGCGATAGGATCCGAGCCCGAGGGTGAAGTCAACAACACCGAAGATCCATACTTGTCTACTGAAGGACAAGGCAAGCGTGGCCTCTCATTCTGAACCTATTTTTACAAAGTATATTACTTTCTCGCTATGATGCACACGATTCCAATGTGATCTTTTGTCAGTATCTAGGGTTACCTATTTGCTGCACAATTTCCCTTTTGTAGCCTTATACTCCTGATCCACTGCTCCTAGCATACCTAGGAGTGGCATCTAAGCGTTGCTAGAGCTTTTACGATCGACGGCTTATCCATGCTTACTAGTACCGTCTGATACATTCAGATGATGATTCGAAGGTGCCAAAGAATCTAGAAAGATAGGAGGTGGAGGTATCATCGATGGAGATAAATAAATATGCTAAGGCTTGTATGGGAGGCCACTTTGGGTGTGGTTTTTGTAGTCCCATGCTCGCCACCACTAGGAACTGAGTTCTTACCTTTGGAACCAAGACGAGCATACAACCACACGGGGCCTGGAAAACCCCATGAGCAACTAACTTGCCTAGTATATTCCACGAGTCACATAGTTCGGGCTTTCCATTTGGCATACGCATTGAAAACGTTTTCGAAATAGGGGGTGAAGGAGGTTCATCATAACAAGTAGGGAAGCATGGACCGAGTTTCTTGGGGTGGACGGAGCCCCTGGTAAACCAACCTCACCTCACATCTTTAAGTACCGGCTTCGGGATTTGACCCGTTATGGCGGAACCATACTTATTGCGTGACTCATGGTCTCGGCGAAGCAAGGTAAAGGTCGTGGTCAACCACCCTCTGCCGGACTTTCAAGGAAGAGGGATAATAATATTTGGCATTAAGAGTCGTTTGGTACGTGTGGGTAAAGTTGTACACCCCTATAAGGTTAAATCTTTTCGAAAAGCCATGTTCACGGTTATGAACGACTTGGCGACCGGACTTAAGATCATAGATAACATTAACCACTATAAAATTTGTTGATCCACGTGTGCTTAAGGATGATTCCTCTGGGTCGAGGGGGTGATCCTAGATAGGAGGTTCTGATGAAGCTGGAGGTTATCAAGATATGATGAACAAGATGAAGAAGTCATTATCTTATCCCTTTTAAAAGATTCTGAGTAGACAAGCCTCTTATCTCTCTTGTTTACAAATAAAGATTGCTTTTTGCAAAAGTAAATCCAGAGAAAGCCTTTCTAACCAGAGCATGTAGATACTAGGTTATCTAAGTCTTGCGGAGTACATTCTCGTACTTAGCCTTGCGCCATTGTTGTTTTTCTACAGATGATGTAGTTGCGACTGAAGGTGGCTTCTTCATTGACATCGACGAGTAGTTGGGGGTCCCAGGTAGCAGCCTGAGGACTATGGGATGGACGTCGCTTTTGATTATGGACTCTCAGGCCCTTTGCTAAGTTTTTGTGTAGAACAAAATAATTTGCTTTCGTTGTGTGATGTAATGTTGGGTCTATGACCTCTGGTTTGTAATAACTCTAATATCTTACTCTGTTAAGAGTTTAAAATTATGTTGTTGAATCCTTGAGTTCTGTAATGTTACCGAATCTTACTATGATCTTCCGTGCTTGGAGTTAAGCTTATCTTAGATGATGATCTGAGGTTAGTTTAACCCTAATCCTCGGGGGTGCTACAGGTTTTGGTATCAGAGCAGGACTGCCTATAGGAAACCCTTTTATTGGTCGATGTTGAGTCTAGAAGTTGACAAAACTATTTGAAAGTTAAAACTTATTTGCAGAAAATCTGATTAGGATTCTTTTTACTCCTTCTCTGGTGTGTTTCTGATCCTGGAGTTTTTATTACCCTATTTGGTTTGAAAAGGTTTTCATTTCTTATCTCATATCTCAAAACTTTTAGGATCGTGGTTTTGGGGTTGTTTTTCTGAAGTACTCCGTACTTGGTTGCTATTCTTAGAGTTCCAAGATATCTCAGTTTTGCTTGGTGTGTAACATCTTAGTATTCCATTGTCATGGTTTGTAAGTCAGCTGGTTAGTGTATACATTAGTATGCTTTGATACTACCATGCTTGATAAGATGATACGTTTATATCAAGTACTCTTTGATCATCTTTCCGTCTTGTTCCTTTAAATCCCTTGTCTAACCCTTTTTGTTCTTTCAGGATGGGTGACACCTCTCGTGCCCGTACCCGTGCTCATGCTCGAGGTGCCGCAAATGAGGGTGAATCTTCCAACCTTCCTCCACCACCGTCCATGGTTCAACTCATGGCCATGTACAAAACCAACTGTGCTGACAACATGAGGCTCCTTGAAAGGATTGAGTGCAACACTGCTCAACGCCAGAACAATCAAGTTGGTACTCCCTCCATCCCAAATTACTTTGCATTCTAGGTTTAGTCAAAGTCAAACATATTAAAACTTATTGAAAGCATATTCTACAAAATATCAACATTTATAAAATCTATTACATATAATATAAAAGTATATTTTATGGTGAGTCTAATTATATTTATTTCATATTTTAGATGTTGATATTTTTTCTGATATACATAGTCAAAGTTTATAAAGTTTGACTCTAACTAAGCCCAAAACGAAGAGTAAATTGAGACACAGGGAGTATCAAGGACTTCACACGTCTCACTCCGCCAGTTTTCAGCTATTCCACTGAGCCACTTGATGCAGACTACTGGCTTCGCACTATGGAGCGCAAACTTCAGGTTGGTCATGTTGCTCAAGCTGATTGGGTGACTTTTGCTGCCTATCATCTGGAGGGAGCAGCTAACTCCTGGTGGGAAAATTTCTTGGCTATGCAAGAAGCTCAACATGTTGTTACATGGCAAGATTTTACTGAAGCCTTATGAGCTTACCATATTCCGGAGGGTCTGATGGATCAGAAGAGGGAGGATTTCCTCAAGATGAAGCAGGGCACTGGTTCTATGTGTGATTACCAACGCAATTTCAATCGGTTTGCCTGCTATGCTACTGAAGAGGTCTCCACTGATGCTAAGAAGCAAGCTTTGTTCCGCAAGGGACTGGATCCTGAGGTTCATCGTGATATCCACCTCATGGACTTTGGTAACTTCCAAGGTATTGTCAACAAGTCTATGAAGGCCGAGAGTGAAAAAGTGGAGTATGAAGAAACCCGTAAGCATCCTCAGGAGGGGTACAACAAGGCTGGTTCAAGCAATAAGAAGCGTTGTGTCTTCGTGCCTTACAGTGTTGTGCCACGTGCTCCTTATACTCCAAGGTCTTCTGGATATGCCCCTCGTTTGAATGCTACCTCAAACAATGCTGGTGGACCAAATTATCCTGCTGCTGGTACTGGATCAGGTACTATCTGCTTCAACTATCGCCAGCCTGGCCACTATGCAAGAGAGTGTCCTCAAAAGAGTGCTGCTGAGAAGGCACAACCACCAAAGAAGAATGATAAGTAGCAAGGTGCTGGAAGAGGTCGCCTGAACCATATCTATGCTGAGGAGGCTCAGGAAGATCCAAGCGTCATCATGGGTACGCTTCGTATCAATCAAATTCCAGCTAAAGTTTTTTTTAATTCTGGAGCATCGCATTCATTCCTGTCACAAGCTTTTGCTCAAATGCATGGGATAAGTATTGAGGGGTTGTCTGTTCCTCTGCTAGTTCAATCTCCTGGTTCTAGGTGGTGTTTCACCATGGTTAGTCATGGAAATCTAATCGAAGTTGCATTTCAACTTTTCCCCACCTCCCTTATTGCCCTCAAGTCAACTGATATTGACATCATTTTGGGCATGGATTGGTTGATCCGTTATCAAGCCATCCTCGATTGTACAACCAAGTCTGTGACTCTGACTAGTCCTGCTGGCATAACAGTCAAGTATTGGACTGTAGGGTCACTATCTCCTTCAGTTGTTTCTATACCTGAAGAAGAGTTGTATGCTCTTGAAGTTCTACCTCCATTAGAGATTCAAGATGTTTCCGTGGTCTGTGAATTCCCAGATGTCTTTCCTAAGGAGTTTCCTGGCATGCCACCTGATCGAAGTGTGGAGTTTGTCATAGAGTTAGTTCCTGGAACTGCTCCTGTTTCTAAAAGACCCTATCGTATGCCTCCTCATGAGCTTGTGGAGTTGAAGAACCAATTAGAGGAGTTAGAAGGACAAGGATATATTCAGCCCAGCACATCTTCTTGGGGATGTCCTACCATCTTTGTTAAGAAGCGGGATACCAATATACCTCGTCTGGTTGTGGATTATCGCCCACTCAATGTTGTGACTATCAAGAATAAGTATCCCCTCCCTAGGATCAACGATCTTTTTGATCAGTTGAGTGGTGCCAATGTCTTCTCCAAAATGGATTTAAGGTCAGGGTATCACCAGATAAAGATTCGTAAGGAAGATATCCCAAAGACTGCTTTCACCACTCGTTATGGTCTTTACGAGTATACAGTTATGTCCTTTGGTCTTACCAATGCTCCAGCCACTTTCATGAGGCTTATGAACTCTATCTTCATGGAGTATCTTGACAAGTTCGTCATGGTCTACATCGATGATATTCTGGTCTATTCCTAGACTGAAGAAGAGCATGCTGAACATATTCGTTTGGTGTTGACAAAACTCCGAGAACATCGTCTCTATGCCAAGTTTTCCAAATGTGAGTTCTGGTTACAAGAGCTCGTATTCCTTGACCATGTTGTTTCCGCCCAAGGGGTTGTTGTTATCCCTGATAAGGTCCAAACTATCCTCGACTGGGAGTCTCCTAAATCCGTCAAGGATGTCCGAAGTTTTCTTGGGATGGCTGGTTATTACCGTCGATTCATTGAGAACTTCTCCGGGATTGCAAAGTCAACGATTGATCTTCTTACGAAGGATAAGAAGTTCGAATGGTCTGATAAGGCTGAAGAAAGCTTCCAGATGTTGAAAAACAAGTTAACCACTGCTCCGGTGTTAGTTCTCCCAGACACCAGCAAATACTTTGTTGTCTTCTGCGATGCTTCCCACCAAGGTCTCGGATGTGTGTTGATGCAAGATGGACATGTGGTGGCTTATGCCCCCGTCAGCTAAAACCACATGAGAACAACTACCCAACTCATGATCTTGAGCTTGCAGCTACTGTTCATGCTCTTAAGCAATGGCGACATTACCTTCTCTGTAGTCGTTGAGAATTATACTCGGATCATCAGAGTCTGAAGTATCTTTTCACACAACCTGATCTGAATCTCAGGCAAAGAAGATGGTTGGAACTCATCAAGGACTATTATTTGGGTCTCAAATATCAACCTGGCAAAGCCAATGTCGTTGCTGATGCGATGAGCCGTAAATCTTATTGCAACACCCTGAGGATCAAACAATCTCAACCTTCTCTTCATGAGGAATTTGCTCGATTGAATCTTGAAGTAGTTCCTCGTGTATTCCTTTCTACCCTTGAAGTGAAGTCTTCTATAGAGGAGGAAATCAAGCTTGCTCAGAAGAATGATTTTGAAGTTGCTGAGATCAAAGGGAACATTGCTAGGGGGTTGCTAAGTGTTTCTCTATTGATAATCAAGGTATCGTCTACTTTGGTAACCGTTTGGTGGTGCCAAAGAGGACAAAGTTGAGGGATTTAATTCTTCAAGAGGCTCATGAATCACCTCTTTCTATCCACCCTGGAGGTACCAAGATGTATCGGGATCTTCGTCAAATATTCTGGTGGTATGGTATGAAAAAGATATCGCTTGTTTTGTTGCTGAATGTGACGTTTGCCATCGTGTCAAAGCTGAGCACCAAATACCCGCTGGTCTCCTGCAACCACATAAAATACCAAAGTGGAAATGGGATGAAGTTGGTATGGATTTCATCACTGGTCTTCCTAAGACTCAAAAAGGAAATGATGCCATCTGGGTAATCATTGACTATTTGTCCAAGGTTGCTCAATTTCTACCTGTTCGCGAGAGTATCAATGCTAGTCAGTTAGCAGATCTATATCTCTCTCGAATAGTTGTTCTTCATGGGATTCCAAAGAAAATTTTCTCTGACCGAGGGAGCTTGTTCACCTCAAGGTTCTGGACAACCTTCCAAACTGCTATGGGAACTCGCCTCTCCTTCAATACAGCTTATCATCCTAGTACCGGTGGCCAGACCGAAAGAGTGAATCAAATCCTTGAGGACATGCTTAGAGCGTGTGTCATATCTTTTGGCAAGGACTAGGAGAAATGCCTTCCTTTTTGCTAAATTCTCCTACAACAACAGTTATCAGTCCAGTATAGAAATGGCACCTTTCCAGTTCTTGTATGGATGAACCTGTCATACTCCTTTGAACTGGTCAGAAACCAGCGAAAGAAAGTTCTTTGGACCAGATATGATCCAGGAAGCAGAAGATCAAGTTTGTATCATTCGAGATCGTTTGAAAACTGCTCAGTCTCGCCAGAAAATCATGATAGTCACCATCAACATGTTGAATATGAAGTTGGTGATCAAGATTATCTTCGGGTCACTCCTTTGAAGGGTGTCCATCGTTTCGGCATCAAAGGCAAACTGGCTCCTACAAACTTCCCTCAGGTGCATGATGTATTTCATGTGTCTCAACTCAAGCATTGCTTCAAAGATCCTGTCCTTGGTGTTGATCACCAAACTCTTGATCTCCAGAAGGGTCTGACTTATCGTGAGTATCCTGTTTGTATCCTTGATGAAACCGAGCGCAAAACTCGTCGTCAGAACATCAAGTTCCTGAAAGTCTAGTGGTCCCATCACTCTGAGGATGAAGCAACCTGGGAATGAGAAGATCGATTACGATCTGAGTACCCTGCCTTCTTTTCTAAAACTTAGGAATCTCGTGTCGAGATTCTTGTAAGGGGGGTAGAGCTGTAACAGCCCAAGTTTGTAATATATGTAATTAGTGAAGGGAATATGCCCGAGAGGCAATAATAAAGTGGTTATTAACGTATTCCTTATTTATGATAAATGTTTATTTTACATGCTATAATTGTATTAATATGGAAACGTTAATACATGTGTGTTTAATAAACAAAAGGAAGTTCCTAGTTATGCCTCTCTTATAAACTAGCTCGTTGATTAACAAGATGATCAAAGGTTTCCTGATCATGGACATTGGATGTTGTTAATAACGAGGTCACAACATTGTTGGAATGATGTGATGAACATTCATCCGAAGTATAGCATTACGATCAAAGTCATTGAGTTTATATTGCTATAACATCATACGAAGTAATCTTAGTCCTTAGACCATGAGATCATGCCAATCACTAACACCGGAAGAGTATCTTGATAACATCAAATGTCACACCGTAACAGGGTGATTAGAAAGATGGGTTCGGTCCTACGAAGGTGTTATGTTGAGGCTCATGGATCAAGAGTGGAATTTGTCCATCCCGATGACGGAGAGATATACTCTAGGCCCTCTCGGTGATATCACATTGATTAGCTTGCAAGCAAGTGATTTAATCACTAGAATGTTATATCACGGGAACGAGAAAAGAGTACATGTTGGTAACGAGATCAAACTAGGTATGGGGATACCGATGATTGAATCTCAGACATGTAATATATCGCGAGACAAAGGGATTGAGTTACATGCGTATAAGGTTCACACGATCACAGAAGTCATCGTTGAATATGTGGGAGTCGGTACGGATCTCCAGGTCCCGCTGCTGATTATTGATCGGAGAGGGGTCTCGATCATGTCTACATTATTCGCGAACCATAGGGTGACACACTTAAGGGATACCGACACCATTTGGAGCAAATAATATGCCAGAGAAATAAAAAGGAAAGCGCAGGAATTTATTTCACTAGACACCGAAACTGTTTCGGTTGAAATTGCTGAAACTGGTTCTGCATGTGAAATTGAATACTAGCAAGGGGTTTTATGTGAATGTTTGTTAATTAAAGTAATTAACAAAATTCTGAATAAATAAATAAATAAAAGAGTTTTATTTAAATGAGAGCTTGCATTAAATTTGGTGGAAATTTAATGCATGTGAGTGGATTTTTGAGTGGAGGCTCTTTTATGGGAGTGGAGGTTTTTCATTTTGAGTGGGAGCTCCACCCACATGAATGTGGAAGAGGTGCGGGCAGCCCACCATGGCTGGGTGCATGGCCCCTTGGGTGCCCCCCTCTCCCTATAAAAGGCCCCCCTCTCATCCTCTCAAAGCACACCTCCTCGCGAAGGATCTCTCTCACCCCTTTAGAATTCCCCCATGGTCTCGGATCAGCGAGATACATGTTCCCGGTGGGTTTTTATAGAAGGATTTGTTGCTTCCGCTGCTTCGCTGGAGCAAGGGCGCGGAGGTTTTCGGGGTACCCGGACGTGTATGCGATCACAGATGCACCACTGCTTTGCGGTGCTGGACTTGATGGTGCTGGACTGGCTGGACCAGATGGACTTCATCACGATCTTGAGATCGGCAAGCGTTTGTCTACATCATCCACGAGTAAAACCTCGTTAACGCTATTCGGTCTTCGAGGGTATGTATTCTATGGATGTATATCCACCCGTTGCTTGTATCTAGTAGATAGATCTTGGTACTTAGATGTTCCCATCGTAGGAAATTTTTTGTTTTCTATGCTGCGAACACTACAGTGGTATCAGAGCCGGATCTATGCGTAGATGCTTTGCATGGGTAGTACACATATGAGTATGTGCGCGATGATGATCATTTTATTGCTTCTTAGTTGTACTTTGGATATTGGTGGCATAGTGGGATGAAGCGGCCCGGACAAACTTTACATGTCCTCACACATGAGACTTGTTCCACGCTTGACATGCAACTAGTTTTGCATAAGTGTCTAGCGGGTGTCTGTCTCTCCTACTATAGTCAATATCTAATTTGCAACGAGTTGTCAACAATTTGTTTATCCTCGTTATGGTTCATGTTCGTAGGTAAGAACGGTTTTATCTTCGAAAGCCCTAAGCCACGTAAACTTGCAATGGATAAATTAGAGGCGTCTAGTTTAGATTGTTGCTGGGCTAGTGTCATGATATGGTAAAGTTGTAAGTAGATGTATGAGATGATACTCTTACAACACACATAACGTGTAGGTTCCATAGACCTTGACCTTACACATAGAGGTATGATAGAGATCATACCACGATGCACATGATGGAGATCATATGCGGGAACCATATCATTTCACTTATTAACATGTGATGTTTATTGCATCTTATATTGCTTGTTTGGTGTTTTATTAGCATAATAAGATGATCCCTCATTTAGATATCAAGGTAAAAATGTGTTCTTCCTTAAGTATGCACCGACAATGTTTAGTCACTTCAAGACATCACGTGATGATCGGGTGTACTTGAATCCACGAGCATATCTCGGGTGTAAGATAGTTACACACGCGAATACTAAGGTTCTTACTTGGCGAGCCTAGCATGTACAGACATGGCCTCGGAACACGGACCGAAAGGTTAAGCATGAGTCATATGTTTTGATATGATGACCATATGGATGCTCGCCTTTGAAGCTACACCGACTCACGTGATGATCGGACTTGGTGTAGTGGATTTGGTTCATGTAATCACCAAAAAGACACGAGGGATGTCGTTTTTGAGTGGGAGTTCATTTCTAATGTGGATTATAAGAACTCAATTTATCATAAATTAAATCAAAGTGAATTTGCATAATTTGTTGTAGTCATCGGCATTCGTTCACCACCTTATGCTTAGTTGTAATTGAGATAATAGAACTATAGATTTCTGGATATTTACTTTACGAACTGGTATCGTATTGTGTTGAGTGTCAATCTAAAATTTAAAGTCTTATTGCAAACTTTCAGCAAACTCTGTTTACTCTGTGAAATTTAATAATTGGTATTAAATCGAGAGTAACAATTTCAGTGTTAGTATCTTAAGTATCATGTTTGCCTCCATGATACTTGATTGTTTTAATATCAAGTTTATCTAGGAGCTCAAAGAATTGTTTCAGAAACCATCATGTGTGACAGATATAACGATATCTGAAACAATGTTTTGGTTGCAATATGATAGAGTATAATATATGTTCTCATATTGGATGAGAATTTGCAAAGGTTGGAGATGCTAGACATCGTAATCATCCAAAAGGGTTTTGGAAAGTAATGTTATACTCACGATTCTCCTTTATAAGCTACATTAGCTTGATCATGAAAGTTATCATGATAAGGATAAATAGAAGATGTATGTAAAGTGTTTACTACACTAAAAAGATTACTAAAGAATGGATTTTGAAAGAATACCGATCATTTTGATGATGGTGATCTACTTCAAAGTGCAAGTCCAAAGGTATTATTATTTGAATATACACGCTTTGGACTATGTCTCATGTATATGGCGCCACTTTTGATGTTGATAGATTCTTTTAAAAGGAAAAGGAAATGCTGAAAGAGAATCTATAAAATATATTTCACAGAAAAGAAAATATTGGAAATATCCAATTTAGGTATATGGATGATATACATGTTATGGTTGTATTCTTTGCTTATTAGACAATGTGGTTCTTGGGTATTGGATACCAAATTGGTTGGTATGAAATGTCATATAGAACGACGCAATTCATGAACCACAATGTCCTAAGTAACTAGCAAGAGAATATGTGATGATGTTCATCGAAAACAAACAAACCGTTGTTTGTATTTCTCGTTGACACCAAAGCTTGCCTTCAAGGTTTGTTTTAAAAATAATTATTTAAATCAGGTATTATGAGAACAAAGGTTGTTCAAATAATTACCGTATTGCATATAAGATAGATGATTTACAAATCTAGTTGGATAAATCACATCCATAAAACCTAATGCTAAAATGTCGCAAGACAAATGATTGAAAGATCACTTACAAAGTGGCATCGCCGTTTAAATTATATTGGAAAGAAAACATGAAGAATCTCCATATTTATGGATTTTTGGAGTCTTTGATTTGATCAAGTGACGCTTGTGAGACTTTTCCTCGGGATAATTAAAACTTTGTTCAAAGGCCAAAGAAGAACGAACGACTAAAATATTGGAATTTATACATATCGATGTATGAAGTCCATTATGTGTAGTCATAAGCGATGGGTTTCAACTTCATATACTTTCTTCGGAAATTTGAGTGAATATTCACTTAATGAGAAAGAAGTATGAAATATTTGAAAACGTTCAAAGACTTTCAAGATGAAGTGGAAAATCATTGTAACAAGAAAATAAATAGTTTATGATTTTATCATAAGGGATTTATTTGAGTTACAAGTGTAACAAGAAAAATAAATAAATTATGATTTATCATAAAGGGATTTATTTGAGTTACAAGTTTAGAAAAACACCTAGATTTACATCTCCCGAAACACCATAGGAGTATGGAGTGTTTGAGATTTGTAATGAAACCTTGTTTGACATGGTTGGATCAAAGGTGTTATTTATAAAACTGCCATTATGTTTTAAAAGATTAAAGCTTTAGAGACTACCACTTTTACACTAAAAAGAGCTCCATCTTGATCCGTTGAAATGACACCATATGAGTTATGGTTTGGGGTAAAACCCAAGTTGTCCTTTCTTAAATTTTGGTATGCTAAACATAAGTAAGATGTTTACAACTGAAGTCGGATGAGCATGTCTTTGTAGGTTATTTCGAATAACAATTGGGTATTCCTCCATAACACCGAGGACAAAAGGGTTTGTCACTTGAAATGTGAAGTTTCTTGAAAAAGGAATTTTTCGCAAAAGTTAAGTGGGAGGACAATAGAACTTTGATAAGGTTAACAAACCTTAGCTAAAAGTGCTGAGTTGCGCAGCGCCGGAAATGGTTCCGGAGGCTGCCATAATGCTCATAGCTTATGTGCCTCAAAAGTTGTGGTCACGGAGATCTAAGTTTTTATTGAACCAAAGTCGGTTGGATAAATAATCAAATACTGAGATTTGAGAGTAAATCATTATTGTTTGACAATGATGAACCAACTACATGCAAAGAAGCGATGATGGGCCCTGACTCCGTCAAATGGCTTGAAGCCATAAAATCCGTGATAGTTTCATACACGAGAAATCAAGTTTTGAACTTGGAAGACCCTCCGGAAAGGTGTAAAAACCTATCGGTCGTATTTGGATCTATAAAGAAACAGACATGGATGTTTCACATCTATGAAATAGTCGACATGTCATAAAGTATTTTACGACAATGTTCAAGGAGTCGACTATGACAAGATTTGATCTTTCATAGCGATATTTAGTCTGGACGGATTAAAGTAGCAACCACTATATATAATTTGGTATATGGTAGATGAATAAACAAAAGAAAGTTCTTCTAATAGAATGGTTACCTAGGACGTGTACATGACACGGTCCAAAGGGTTTTGTTAAATTCAAAGGATGCTAAAAGGGCATGCAAACTTCAATGGTTGAAGTAAGCATCGCGGAGTTGGAATCTTCACCATGATGAAAAATGAGTTTTCATCAGGAGACGATGAAGATGCTTGCATTTGCAAGAAATTAAGTGGGAGCGCTAAGACATATTTCTAATACATTATGTGGAGGACATCTTGTTGATTAGAAATGATGTAATTTTTATTGACAAAGGTTAAGAATTTCATTTCGATGAAAGACTTAGGCAAAACCTGAATATTTAGCATGAATGTCTATAATGGATAGACTGTGACGCTAATATGGTTGTGCCAAACGTACATATATGAGATATTGAAGGAGTTCAATATAGAAACGACAAGAAACAGTTCATGTCGCATGAAAAGGAATTGAATCAAGATTCAAGTGTATCGACACTTGATAAGTGAAACAAGATTCAAGTGTTTTGACGCTTGATGAGTGAAATCACAAGGATATTTTGATCAATCATACCATGATATGTACACATACAGATATGTCTTATGCTCTAAGTTTTATGAGCATATACCAGAATGAATCATAAAAATGATCATTGGACGATAGTGAGGATATTCTTATGATCTTTTGGAAGAACTAAGAATATATTTGTGTAGAGGTGACAAACAATTACAAATAGTTCATTGTAAAGCGTTATATTGATACTAGTTTTGTCACAAGATACAAATTAAGTTTATCTCAATTTAAACTATGGGTGGCACAATGAAATGGAAAGAAAGTTTCCATGATGGATTTGGAAGAGTTCCAAAGTTAAGACATTGTGACGAATACTACAACAAAAGACTAAGTATATGACTGCTATAGTAGCAGCAAAGGAGGGAAATTTATGTCAAGTAGTTTGTTATCAAACTAAGGTGTGGTTCGCAACGGGCTAACACTAAAGATATATTGTACGACAATAGTGTCAACATGAGTTAACCCCAAGGAACTAAAGGTCTCACCAAAAGACCAAATTTATACAATGCCCAAGTGGAAATGGGATGAAGTTGGTATGAATTTCATCACTGGTCTTCCTAAGACTCAAAAAGGAAACGATGTGTGGCATCCCGCAAAACCACTACTAGAAAATCGCGTTGAATTTGTGCATTGCATCGTCATCATCCTGCATTGTTTGCCTAAAACTATTTCCGGGAAAACCTATATTTGTTTTCTAAACGCCCCTTCTTTGTTCAAACGCAAACACCGGGACTCCGGAATATTTTGTTTTGACTAACTATGTTTTGCAAACGGTCCGTTTAACACAAATAAAATATTAAATTATTTTTGTGGGGGCAGTCGAACGGGCCGATTCGACCCGAACGACCACCCCCAGTACAATCGGTCCAGACCAGTTCAGAACGGTCCATCCCTTAATTATAAAACTACCTACACCTAGTCTAACCAGCCCCCTTCCACATCACCCTGGCCAACCCCCTCCCGCCACCTCACCTTTTCCCTAGCCTCCACCACTCCCTAGCTGCCACATGGCCTAACCGTGCCTAACACCCACTCAACCCACCCCACACTCAACCTCCAGCACGCACACACCCGGCCACTCCCTGGAACCGACCCCACCCGCCTGACTCCTCTCCACCTGCCCCAATCCCAGCACCCTGGCCCACCCCGGTCCCACGCCCGCCTCTCTCTCCCCACGCGACCCCGCTCCCTCTCTGCCTCCCTCGCACGCTCCCCTTCTCCCCTGGCTCGGTGTCCACCGCCGCCGTCCCCAACCTCGCCGCGGCGCCCCCCACCTCCTCTTCCTCCGTCCGCGGCCGCGCCGCCCGCCACCATCCGCTCCGGTGCCGTCGCCCGTCATCCTCCCCACCTCCCGTCGCCCCCTCAAGCTCCCCGGCCCCGTCGCGTCCTGCCACGAGCCGCCGCCCGCGGGTCCCTCTCCCCTCCCTCCGGCTCCTCTCCTCCTGGCCACGGGCCGCCCCCGGCCGCGGTCTCGCCACCCTGCAGCCGCCGCCATCGGCCTCCTCGCCACCGACCCGAGCACCTCCACCCCGCGCGCCTCCTCCTTCCGCCGGCCCGAGCTCGGCCACGCCGCCGCAGGACTCCGCCGGCGCAGCCGTCCTTCCGCCTCCCTTCCGCCGGCGCGTCCTTCCCCCGACCCCGCGCTCCTCGCCACCGGTCTCGTCCGCCTGTCGCCGCCCTCGCCTCGCCTTGGTCGGGTGGCCACCTCGCCCCTGCACCCCGCCGTGGCCACTGGCCCTTCTCCGGCTGCAGAGCCCGCCACCGCACGAGCCAGGGCCTCGCCGGGCCGCATCGTGCGCCTTCCCCTCTGCTCCGGTGTCCTCTTTCTCTCTGGCGCACGTCGCCGCTGCCGCCTTGCTACCAAGCACGTTCTATCCTGACTCTGCTTGCTGCCGCAGGCCCCTGCTCGTTGGATGTTGCCCAGCAGCAAACCATGTGGTGGATTTGTTGCGTTATGTTCCTGCTAAGATCACAACGCCAAGTACCTATACCGAAGCGTCAAGACCTACTACGGACACCGAGACTCCCGAACCCGAAGATCGAACCCGTTCCCGGTGCCGCGCCAAGATCTCCGAAAAACCCCGGTACCGGACAAGTTCGCCATCGACCTCGAGTCCTCCTACACGGATACCAAGCGACATGATCTCCTTCATGGATACGACAAGTACTCCCTCGAGGACGCCACGCCCGTCGAGATCCCGAACGACAAGACCGACTCGGTACGCGGTCCCGACAAGAACTTCGCGACGACAAGATCGGCACCGACCCGGAAGAATCCGATGCGCCCCGACACCGACCCAAGTCCTGCTTCCCGGATGCGACAAGACCTACCTCAGTTATCCGAGAACGCTTCCACCGATACCGAACCCGTCGAACCCTGGACCCCGAGACCGAACCCCGAACCCCTGGACCAAGATCGCCGAACCCTAATGTGTGAACCCTTCCCGAAACCCTATTTTATAACATAATATAACTTGTTGCATATTGAATTGTCCATGCATGCATCCTTGTCTGTGGTTTGGGGGCCTTATGCCGTTTCACTTCATAATTAAATATGGGGCCTATATTCGGGCAAATCTAGCCTTATATTGGCCTCATTTAAATTTGTGTGGCGAACCGGTATCTTATCTTGCCATGTTAAGACAACATTTAAATTGCGGGGTACCTAAATAACTTGAACCACCTAATCAATTGCCGGGACCCCGGTTCCGCTTAATATGACCTAATTGCATCGCACCTTTGCCATGTCATGCATCATACATGCATCATGCCGATCTTTTGCCGTAGTATTAAATATTGCATCCGGTGTTTCTTCTAGTGTTTTGATTCTTCGCGGATAAGGCCGTTGAGTTGATGTGAGCTTTGCCCCGATCTTCGGTTGAACCTTCGGCAATGTTTTCAGGCGAGCATCTCCCCCTTTCTACCTATCTTACTTTTATAGTCTTTATTCCCTCCTGTTGATCTATTGCTATCTGTGTTGCGATGCTTTAGTTTCCGTACCTGTGGTATACCGTGCAGCCCTATATTGCCTTGGACACATCCTATTACCTGTTGTTTGGTAGATAGTTGGACCTGCGCGTCTTAGCCGCTTGCTCAAGTGCTGTTGCGTGTCGTCAAATGCCACAGTTGTTGGAGCCTTGCCGCATGTTGATGTTGGAGATGATCATAGTTTTACTTATCGCTCACTTTAATTACTGTTTAACAACTAAAATTGAAATAAGCAGAGGCATCGGTGGGTGATAGATAATATTTGGTTTCCGAACGCCCACTTGTGTCCCGTAGGACCCAGAGTACTTGATACCTGTTCCTTGATTTATCGCGCTATCCACATCCGGGAGGTATATGGGACCCCCCTGAGCCAGAGCTTGATTCAGTCTTATTTCTTGGGGCCACAAACTAGTTTGAGGTTTTATTTACGATCCTGTACTTATGCCATGCTTTACTGCTTTATTACGATTGTGCGACAGATAGCACCTGTACTGTTTTGGATCGGGACACGATTCCGCGGTGTCGACAAGCCCAGTTTTGGGTTCCCAGTCGTTCACAGCCGTCTACCCAAACCTTGAGTCCGTCTCGGAGCTTGCTTACTTCGTTGCGGGTCTACTCAATGGGGTGGCCCCCTGAAATATTTCTGAATCCTGTGATTGCTTTGTCGTGAAGGCCTCGTTGGGTTTTGATTTGGTTTTTCCGAGGTTGATCGAGTGTGTGTTGCTATTGGTGCACCCCGGCCGGGTAAAACTTTCTGAAAGCCGTGTCCACGGTTATGGACGACTTGGAGCACAGTATCTCGACCATAGACAAGCATAACTAAAGTTTATCGCTATAAATTTGACTTTATAATGACTAGTAATCAACTTCACTATAATGGAATGGCTAAATAATACTGCCCACAATTGCTTGTGTGGATTGTCGCTTGCGACCATTGTACCTGACTAGTAAGTATTGCAACTACAACGGAATGGCTGAATAAAAGTACCAACAACTGCTGGGTTTTTGGGGTTATCTCATGCTAATTGTATCTGACTAGTAAGTGCCGCAACTACAACGGAATGGTTAACTAAAATGGCCCACTGCTTATTTTATCAGGATGATCATCTACATCTGACTAGTAATAGCTACAACGATAACTGAATAAATAAAACTGCCAACGGTGTGAGTTCCTCGGTTGACTTCCTCGTTTGGTCTCGAGGGGGAAACGCCAGGATGGGTTGTCTGATGATAGTGTCAGGTTGGTTCCGGATAGGTCCTTCTTACCCCCCCCCTCCTCTGATTGCCGCCAGTTGTATTGAGTCTCTATAGGTGGTTTAGTGCATGCTGCGCTGCCGCTTCAGTCCACCATACCTATGTAGGCGAGGACCGCCGAATTCTAGCCTCGCCATGTACTGGCCTCAGTACTGACCGCTCTCTCTTTCTTCCTTTGCCCTTTGTCGGCACCCCTTTTGTTTAAGCAGGTTTTGAGATCGACGTCGTTAGCAGGGTTACCCTTCCGGCTTGGCCTGGGCAGGGTTATGGACGCCATTGGTTATTCTTCAGGGCTCTTAGCTCAATTCGCATCTTGTCCGTACTCGGACGCTATATCGTTTTAAAGGTGATTTGGATCTTTGTATTGTATATCGGTATTCTTGACTCATTGAGTCGTTGTTGTATATATATGTTTTGTGGGTTCCATCAAGGACTATTGTGTAATGATATTACTTCGTTTTCCACCCGCACGAAAGTGCCTGGTGGGCACCTTTGAATCGTTTCTATGCGGGTTTGGCGGGTTTCGCTAAAACTTGCATAGGGCCGATTCTGAG
Source organism: Avena sativa (assembly GCA_916181665.1). Classification (NCBI taxonomy): domain Eukaryota; kingdom Viridiplantae; phylum Streptophyta; class Magnoliopsida; order Poales; family Poaceae; genus Avena; species Avena sativa. The sequence continues at coordinate 404,489,738 of OV702283.1, read as the reverse complement.
GGTGTTACACGATGCCATCTAGGTAATCGTTGACTATTTGTCCAAGGTTGCTCACTTTCTACCTATTCGCGAGAGTATCAATGCTAGTCAGTTAGCAGATCTATATATCTCTCGAATAGTTGTTCTTCATGGGATTCCAAAGAAAATTTTCTCTGACCGAGGGAGCTTGTTCACCTCAAGGTTCTGGACAACCTTCCAAACTGCTATGGGAACTCGCCTCTCCTTCAATACATCTTATCATCCTAGTACCGGTGTCCAGACCGAAAGAGTGAATCAAATCCTTGAGGACATGCTTAGAGCGTATGTCATATCTTTTGGCAAGGACTGGGAGAAATGCCTTCCTTTTTGCTGAATTCTCCTACAACAACAGTTATCAGTCCAGTATAGAAATGGCACCTTTCCAGTTCTTGTATGGATGAACCTGTCGTACTCCTTTGAACTGGTCAGAAACCGGCGAAAGAAAGTTCTTTGGACCAGATATGATCCAGGAAGCAGAAGATCAAGTTCGTATCATTCGAGATCGTTTGAAAACTGCTCAGTCTCGCCAGAAAATCATGATAGTCACCATCAACATGTTGAATATGAAGTTGGTGATCAAGATTATCTTCGGGTCACTCCTTTGAAGGGTGTCCATCGTTTCGGCATCAAAGGCAAACTGGCTCCTACAAACTTCCCTGAGGTGCATGACGTCTTTCATGTGTCTCAACTCAAGCATTGCTTCAAAGATCATGTCCTTGGTGTTGATCACCAAACTCTTGATCTCCAGAAGGATCTGACTTATCGTGAGTATCCTGTTTGTATCCTTGATGGAACCGAGCGCAAAACTCGTCGTCAGAACATCAAGTTCCTGAAAGTCTAGTGGTCCCATCACTCTGAGGATGAAGCAACCTGGGAACGAGAAGATCGGTTACGATCTGAGTACCCTGCCTTCTTTTCTAAAACTTAGGAATCTCGTGTCGAGATTCTTGTAAGGGGGGTAGAGCTGTAACAGCCCAAGTTTGTAATATATGTAATTAGTGAAGGGAATATGCCCGAGAGGCAATAATAAAGTGGTTATTAACGTATTCCTTATTTATGATAAATGTTTATTTTACATGCTATAATTGTATTAATATGGAAACGTTAATACATGTGTGTTTAATAAACAAAAGGAAGTTCCTAGTTATGCCTCTCTTATAAACTAGCTCGTTGATTAACAAGATGATCAAAGGTTTCCTAATCATGGACATTGGATGTTGTTAATAACGAGGTCACAACATTGTTGGAATGATGTGATGAACATTCATCCGAAGTATAGCATTACGATCAAAGTCATTGAGTTTATATTGCTATAACATCATACGAAGTAATCTTAGTCCTTAGACCATGAGATCATGCCAATCACTAACACCGGAAGAGTATCTTGATAACATCAAATGTCACACCATAACAGGGTGATTAGAAAGATGGGTTCGGTCCTACGAAGGTGTTATGTTGAGGCTCATGGATCAAGAGTGGAATTTGTCCATCCCGATGACGGAGAGATATACTCTAGGCCCTCTCGGTGATATCACATTGATTAGCTTGCAAGCAAGTGATTTGATCACTAGAATGTTATATCACGAGAACGAGAAAAGAGTACATGTCGGTAACGAGATCAAACTAGGTATGGGGATACCGATGATCGAATCTAGGATATGTAATATATCACGAGACAAAGGGATTGAGTTACATGCGTATAAGGTTCACACGATCACAGAAGTCATCGTTGAATATGTGGGAGTCAGTACGGATCTCTAGGTCCCGCTGCTGATTATTGATCTGAGAGGGGTCTCGGTCATGTCTACATTATTCGCGAACCATAGGGTGACACACTTAAGGGATACCGACACCATTTGGAGCAAATAATATGCCAGAGAAAGAAAAAGGAAAGCGCAGGAATTTATTTCACTAGACACCGAAACTGTTTCGGTTGAAATTGCCGAAACTGGTTGTCACATCCCAAATTTTAGATTTGGTACTGCATAGCATTCATGGCATTACATCATGATCATCCTTGTAAAATTTCAGTTTGAAAAGGTTTTGGCAAAACAAACCACTTGCATTTGCATTTTGACACCTACACTTGAACATTGGGTTTTACCATGCCTCTGTTAAAAACATTATATTTTGGGTGTATGGAAGGCATAGGTTCATAGAGGGTTCCGCCACGAACCCGTTGCACTTTGAATCGCCCAAATCGGAGCTTCGTAGGAGAAGTTATGGCAAACTGAATTTTGATGATTAGAGTAGACAGTGTTCTGTCAGAAAATTCAGTTAAAAATTCGACAGAGAAAATGAAAAAAAAAGATAAAAAAAGGGGGAAACAGCCAGCTGGGCCGCCAGCCCAGCCGGGGCCTGCCAGCCCGCGGCTGCAGTGGCAGCAGCCGCCCACGCCGCCCGCGCGGCAGATTGCAGCAGCCGCCTGCCCCGGCCCAACACCCCGCAGCCGCTGCCAGCCGGGGCCCACCTGTCAGCGCGGGGCCAGCGCAGGCATGGACGCCGAGGCCGACTCGGCGCGACCAACGACTCCGCGCGCCGCCCGCGAACCCCCCCCCCCCCTCTTATAGCCCTAGCCCTCCTCTCCTAAAACCCCCGAAAATCTCCACCTAAACCGCCTACAATCTCCGGCGATTTCTCGCCGGAGTACGCCGCCGCCGCCACCGCCATTGACGAGGTAAGCACCTCGCCGCGCGCGCCGTCGCACCCCTTCCTCGCCTCGCTCGCCCGCGAGCTCGCCGCCCCCGCCTACGGCTCACCGCCCTTCTTCTCTCCCCGCAGGAGCTCGCCGCCACGCCGCCGACGCGCCGCCCGTGCTCCAGCCAGCCGCCGCGCTCGCCCCCGTGCTCGCCGACTGGCGCCGCCTCCACGAGGAGCTCCGCCGACACGCCACCGGCACTGTTCCGCCTCTCCCTGCCGCCAAGCCTCGCCGGAGCCGCCGCCCCCGTCGAGCCCGACGCCGCCGGTGAGCCCCTCTCCCTGTTGCCTGCCAAAACCCACCGGCGAGCAGCGACGGGCAACACGAAGAGCCGGGAGGCTCCCAGAACTGCTGGTGGGCCCTGGTCCCTCGGGCAACGGCCCGCAAAACTCCGGCACACGTCCTGGCTGATGTAAGGGCGTGCCACCTGACCTATACCTGGTCAGGAAGGTGATGGATTGCTTCGATTGGTTTCCTGCATGGCAAACAAACATACGTAAAATTCGAGCCGCGACCGGCTCCCAGGCTTCCTTGTGAATCGGCTCCTGGAGCCGATTATTCCATGGTTCTGCATTAAATCTACGATAACATGGGGTTTTGCTTCATCAATACAAGTTAACTCGATCTACGACAGTTTAACGTTTTCACCACATAATTGGAACATCCTACACGTAATTGAGCCTGGTGGACATGAAAGATGATAGAAAACTAACCCTAGAGAAGGCCTAACAACCGACGTAAAGTCAATTCCCGGAACAACTCCTCTCGAATTGGCAAACCATATCCTTACATGCCACTGGATCGTTCAACCCGTTTGCAAGGCCTGATCATGTGGATATCAAACTAAACCTTGGAGAACAAGGCATAACTATAACAGATCGAATCGACTGAATAAAGATCAAGCAAGGTGCTACCCTTACACCCCAAAAAAGGTGCAAAGGCAGCGAGATAAGTAAAGGCAGCATAGCTTAAGCAATCATAACAAAAAGGTACCGATGCTAGCCCAAACAGATCTATGATAATAGTATTACTCGCCATCAACAAGGCTTCAGTACGAGTAACACCAAATAACGCATAAGCAGATACTGCCTAGATCGCAAGATGCGATCTAGGTAGCATGACACTTACCCGAGAAAAACCCTAGAAACAAGGGGTGGCGATGCGCCGAGATTGTGTTTGTTGCGAACGTGATCGTCTTCCTTTTCTCAATAACCTTAGGTACATATTTATAGTCCGGAGACTTTCTATCTTTGGAATAACCCTAACAACTCTATCTCTTACTTAAACCGAAACGGAACCTACTACAATATAAGATACACGGGCAATTTAGCCCAAATCCATGCACAAGGCCGATTCAACAACACGTTGCATATATGTATCTTCCAAGCCCATCTTGATTACGGCCCATCTCCTCCTTTGGCCAAAATATGGCGATAACACATGCCCCCCTGGTTTTGGCAATAATAATTCCAAAACCACTCTGCTGATGTTTTTTCTTCCCCCTTTTTTTTATATCGGGTTACGCGTTGCAGAGCAGAATCGTCACGCCACCCCCTCATCATGATGCCCTGTCTTCTCAACTCCTCCGCAGTGCATGATTTGACCGTTTTGGCACCACATTATGGAAACTGCTATGGCATTGAAACGTCTCCCACTATTCCCCTTATTTAAATTCATCTGAGCAGTTTGCAGCCCCCATCTTCCTCCATTAGCCAAAAAACCCTCTTCCTCCGCCGAAAAAACCCTCTTCCTCCGCCATGGCCTCCTCCTCTTCCTCCAAATCATCCGCCCTTTCCTCCCAATCTTCCAACACGATGAGCAACCGAGAGCCGACGCCGGAGCACCCGCCAATGGCGGCGTACGAGGCTCTCGCCCCATAATGGTGGGACGAGAGGGACTGGGACTTCGCCGCCTGGTCGGAGGACGACGAGTCCCTGACCGACGGCGAGGAGGGCCTCCAGTTCCTTGTCGACGGGGAACTGGAGGTGGAGAGCTCCGACGACGCCTGGTCCTGGGATGGCGTCGAATCCTCCGACGAGGAGGAGGAAGCGGAGGAGGACACCTCCTCCGACGAATACCCGCCGGTGAAGCGCTTCCGCGCCGGGTCCAGCGAGGACACCGAAGACGACGACGAGGACGAGGAGGCACCCGCTGACATCCTCAGCAGCAGCGACGAAGACGACGCCGGCAGCAGCGCTGATGACAGCGAGTACGACGACGGCGAAGACAGCGGCGACGACACCGGCCTCTAGATTAGGAACTAGTAGTAGTAGCACTAGTAGTAGATTTCCTTTTGTAAGCAATCGGCTCCATTGTAAACAATCGTCTTTTGAATCAACAAAGATTGCTTTTCCGATTCGCTTTTGCCGATAGTCAAAATAGGTCAACGCTCCAGAAGCCGATAGTAATGTATCGGCTTTCACCATACTACACTCATATGGTCAACCAAGTCAAAGCCCAACGAGCCGATGGTAACACATCAACTTTCCCCACAAACGTTGACAAGGTCAAATTTGGTCGCATATTTAGATAAATCTGAGCGGCCACTCTCCAACTTCAAACGGTAGCCTGCGACCCTCTTCAAAAAGGCTAGACCAGATCTCCAATTTCCTCACCGCATAGATCGAGCTTACAGCGACAAGAACCCTCGATCCCCAATCGCATAGATCCATCTCCGCCGGCAAACCAGATGGCGGAATCGTCCAATATAAACACAGCGGTCTCTGGTCTGAAGGTACGCCTGCTCCTCGTAGTCTGAACACGGCGCTAGAATTAATAGCAAACACCTGAATTAATGCTTTATTCCACCGTTAAAATTTTTTAGGTTTCAGACATCCTGCTGCCGCATCCTTCTCTCCCAAATTCTCTCTGTCTTGGCCCCCGGACAGAATCTAGTCCTGCCCATCTGATCTCTTGCGAGGCAAACAAAATCCCCTTCACAAGCCAAAACCTAGATTTGAATTCTTGGGCCGACTGCTTGCGAGCCTGGCCTAATCCTCCTGAACATTGGGTCTCTTGGTTCAGCAGGGTAGCCAAAACTTACCAATCTCAATGGGAAACCACGGGAATAGCTGATGCCTTGCATTTGTCATTGTCTCCCCTGGAGAAACATGAAAATCTTCCAAAAACCATCGGCTATTTCTGGTCCGATGCTCTGAACTGCTTCATGTTTGGTCATGGCCCCATGACACCAACTCTGTTAGACGTGGTGATGATTACTGGTCTGGACGTTACATCACCCAGCCCCTCTGCTTTTAAGCTGACAAAGGTCCCCTACAAGCTTTCTTCCAAAACAGACTGCACGAACTGGGGTGCCTATCTTCAAAAACACATGAAAACTAAAGGCCCTGTCATAGAGAAGGAACACACGGCTTTCCTCAACTTCTGGCTGGAACATTTCATATTCTGTGGCCCTTCCCTGGCTCCAACCAAGAATTACCTCTCCTTGGCCTACGAACTTGCCAAAGGCACTCAACTCGGCATCGGCAAACTGTTCCTTGGAGAAGTCTATCGATATCTCTAGTTGATGTCTGTCAAATTATTCTCCGGCATAGCAGTCAAAACAGGAGGTCCTTGGTGGTTCATCCAGCTATGGTCTCAGCTGTATTTTCAAAACCATGTCCCAAACTTCCCCCTTTTGGCGAGTTGCACCTTTCCAAATGTCAAAGGGAAGCAGATCCGATGCACCAGCTATGGCCAAGCTCTGTACAGACTGCCAGGTAGCAAACTGATCCCTCAGGAAGCATCCAAATGGTTCAGCATTTTCTTCCAAGGCCTGGATAATCCTATCTTCTTTCCTTACACGGAAGAATCGGAACATTTTGAAAATCCAATCTCCTTCAGGCTAGACAACTTTGCCGATGACACCAACACTCGGCAGCTATTTTCCACTGTGATCCGTCCCTGCTTTCTTCCAGTTGGCATGAGCACATCCAATAGAATAATCAAGCCTGGATATGAATTCTACCAGCCAGTCATAGTGGCTCGGCAATTTGGCCTTGGACAAGTACCTCCCCATTTCTTTCTCCACCATCTTACGGAGAGCAGAGCTGACCTGCCCGATCCTCTCACCAGTCAAAGGTGTTATTCCTTCTTCGATGCTCTGACCATCCCAATTCCCAACAACCTCATCTTTACTTCATCAACCGATGGTTTTGAGAACTGGTGGGCGATGTGGAAGACTCATGCCTTCAGGAGAGCTCTGGGACCGTTGCTGGAACAGCTCGATGCTGACTATGATATCCCCGTAGAACAGGTACTATTACTTGTAAATTTTCTTGATGCAGCTCCCCAATGATCCTTCTAATAACCCGCTCTGTCTCCTTGCAGCAACAAGATGGTCCTGAACCTACACACGATGATGGCTCCCCCTTCGAATTCTTCCCACCAGCTCCTGTGGTCCTTTTCTGCAAAAATTCGCCACCTTTTAAAAAGGTCGTGATGCAGAACCAGCCGATATCACCACAATTGGCTTCCAAGATCCAAGCCACTTCTGGGTCCGCCGCCTCTCGAGTTCCAACTAAAACAAGAACGGTGGTGAGGAAGGTAGCTGCCAGGAAGACTTTGAAGCGCCGGAGCCCTTCTCCAGAAAGTTCGCATGTACGTTGATCCATGCCTTGGTTGATCTCTTTCATCCTTGCAAACATGCTTGTGTTTACTAGCTCTCCTTTTCTTACAGGGTTTCATCGAAGACACCTCCAGCGGGGACACACAATCCAATCAAGGAGAATCGGGCCCAACAGACTCTGAAAGGACCACCACACCGAGCCAGCCAGATTTGCCACCATCGGCTTCCAGGAAAAGGCCGGTTCCTGCACCTACTGCCCCCCGAGCATCAGTCGAGGCGGGGCCAGCTGTGAGCCCCAAGAGGGCTCGCAAGGGGCTGCAAACTTCTTCGTCAAGCCAGGAGGTTTCGAAAGTCATCACCCTCGATGCTCTTACCAATTATTATTTTTTTATATCTGCCGATTCATCACTTATTTACATCGGCTAAGCACCTTCCATGCAGACGACTGGCACTTCTAGTGGAAAAGCCGGGGAAGTGCCGATGCCTGCCGCAAGGCTGGATCTAGTAATCCCTGAAGGTGTAGCTGAAACGGTTACCACTTTGGCCAAGCCCCCAGCAACAACACACAAGCCGATGGTCTCGTCATCTGCTATCCCCTTGACCTTAGGAGAGGTACGTTCGCTTCGTTCGGCTCTTCCTTCCGTGTTGGACGCATACTGACGCCATTTTGGCCTGCCAGGGTTGTGATATCTCAGGCCTGCTGACGTTCGACCCTGAATCCATCGAACCAACCCTCCCTATTGCCAACGATGAACCACGAGCAAGGGCTGTTCTACCTCAATTCCAGCGTCTCAAAGCCTTGCTGTCCTCCCCGATCGAGAAGTTGATCGAGGGTTCTGAAGAGGTGAAGAGTGTTCTTGCTGAAATCAAGGACCAACTCCCGGTAGCACTGCAGGTGAAGCTTTGGCCAGTTGTAACTCTGTCTTTCTACGGGTCAAGGGTGAAGTTGGCTCGCGAGAGGATTAATCTGCGCCGCGCCCAACTCCCACTGAAGGCCAACATTGCAGACAAATGTCAGCAGCTCAACGAGAAAAAGGCGTCTCTGGATGCCAAAACTGACACCTCTGTCAGCACCACCGAGCTTGCATCCTTGAAAAAGGAACTGGGAGATCTTGAAGAGAAGGTCCGGGCGACTAAACAGCTCATCCGTGACAAGGAAGCATTCATCGCCCGCTCTCAAGACGAAGCGGAAGGCCTCAAATCTCAACTGAAGACTGATCTGGCGGAAATACGTGCCCTGAACAAGCAGCTAGTGATGGGCAAGGATGAAGATGACGAAGCCGAGATCGCTGAGGTGGATCGTGTCTGCGCTGACGCCCTCCACGCCTTCGAGGCATTCCTTCAGTAGCTTCTTCACGTAAACTGACACCTGCTCGTAGCAGTTTGAACCTCTAGAGTCGATGGCTGTGCATCGGCTATATATATTTTTTTTATTGGCCGATTTCATGTATCGGCCCCCATATTTCACTGTCCATCATCCCACATGCTTGGGAAATATTTCTTGAGATGCTGACCGTTGACAGCCACTGGGAATTTCACGACGTCCAGCTCCTCAAGCATGTACGCGTTCCCCCTTAAAACTTGATCGACCCTGTATGGCCCGTGCCAGTTTGGAGACCATTTACCATATGCTGCATCCTTAGTCCCCAATGGCAATACAGCTTCCCATACCAGATCGCCAACGTGGAACTCCTTCGGTCTCACCTTCTTATTATATGCACGAGCTACCTTGGCCTTGTTCTCTTTGATTTTCTCAAGCGACCACAGCCTAAGCTCAGTCACATCCTCAACACTGTCACTCATCAGGGCCGCATATTCTTCAGTTGTTAGATCGTTCTGAAAAGTGACACGTCTGGCTCCAGCCGTAATCTCCCAGGGCAATACGGCTTCTTGCCCATAGACTAGATGGTATGGCGAGGTTTTTATCGCTCCATGACATGACATGCGATAGGCCCATAAAGCCTCTGACAAAACCTCGTGCCAACGCCTAGGGTGCTCATCGATTTTCCTCTTGATCAACTTGATAAGGCTCTGGTTGGACGCTTCAGCTTGCCCATTTGCTTGAGCATAGTATGGAGATGATCGGATCAGCTTAATTCCCGTGTCCTCGCAGAACTCTCTAAACTCGTGAGAAGTGAAGACCGAACCTCCATCGGTCGTGATAGTTTGGGGAATCCCGAATCTATGAATGACATGTTCTTTCACAAAATCGATAACATCCTTAGAGGTCACTGACTTCATAGGGACGGCTTCCACCCATTTAGTGAAATAATCCGTAATGGCCAAAATCCACATGTGGCCTTTGCTTGATGGAGGGTTGATCTTGCCAATCATATCCATGCCCCAACCTCGGAATGGCCAAGGTTTGATGATGGGGTTCATTGCTGACGCGGGTACCGTCTGAATTTTTCCAAATTTCTGACATGCTTGACACCCTTTGTAGTACTTAAAGCAGTCCTCAAGCATGGTGGGCCAATAAAACCCTGATCGCCTGATCAACCATTTCATCTTGTGAGCCGATTGGTGAGTTCCACAGGCGCCTTCGTGTACCTCGTGTAGGAGCCGATTGGCCTCGGTTGGCCCCAGACATTTGAGCAGTAATCCTTCCAGAGTCCTGTAGAACATGTCGTCCCCGATAAGCACATACTTCATGGCCTTGTACCTTATCCGTTTAGGTGCCCCCCGAGCCGAATCTTTCAAATAATTGAAGATATCGGCTCTCCAGTCGTCCGCCTCCAGGAACTGTACTTGAACATCAGTTCCCTCTGCTACGTCCTTGTAGCCTGAAGCCATTTGTGCGAGATCATTCGCCTCTGTATTCTGCGATCACGGGATCCAGTTAAAGTTTATGTACCGGAACTGTGCCATGAGCTCACGGCATTGCAACCATAATGGGAAGAGCGACTCGCTCTCACACTTGTATTCCTCCGTGAGTTGGGAAATCACCAATTTGGAGTCTCCAAAAATTTCCACTGCCTCTGCTCCAGCTTCGATGAGCAACTCCATTCCCTTGCGTATCGCCTCATACTCGGCGACGTTGTTGGTGCGAGGGGTAGCTAGCTTGATGGAGAAGGAATATGTTGCCCCCGGGGCAACACGAGTAGAATGCCAACGCCGCAACCATCATCACAAACCGATCCATCAAAAACATAGCCCACGCTCGTATAGACAGCGCTGCTATATCAGTGTTGATCCTTTCAGCAATAAGGTCGGCCAATGCCTGACCCTTAACCGCTTTCGCGGGTTGATACCGGATGTCAAATTCCGATAATGCAAACATCCATTTGCCGAGTCGGCCTTTCAACATAGGAGCCGACAGCATGTGCTTTATGACATCTGATTTGCATATAATGATAATCTCTGCTGAGAGCAAGATGTGGCGCAGCTTGGTGCAGGTGAAAAACAGGCAGAGGCACAACTTATCGATCTCAGGATACCTTGTCTCTGCATCCAGCATCCTTCTGCTGATGTAAAACACCACTCGCTCCAGACCATCATAAACCTGCACCACCACCGAGGCGATGGACGTGTCAGCTACTGACAAGTAAATGTAGAACGGCCTATCCGGCTGGGGCGGAACCAATACTGGCGGCTTCGTTAGATATTCTTTGATCTCGTCGAAGGCTCGTTGTTGTTCTGTCCCCCAGCGGAACTCTTCATCAGATTTAATTTTCACCAGTCCCATGAACGGCTCTATTCTTCCTGACAGATTGGAGATGAATCTTCTGACGAAGTTGATCTTGCCGATGAGAGACTGCAGTTCTTTCTTCGTGGTAGGTGGCTTCATTGTTCGCACTGCCTCCTGACTTTTCAGGCCGATCTCACTTCCGCGTTCATGGACCAAGAAACCCAAGAACTGACCGGCCGTCACCCCGAAGGCACACTTCTTTGGATTCATTCGTAGCCCGAATTTCCTTGTTCAGTCCAGGACGCGTCGCAGATCGTCCAAGTGTCCTTGTACTGAAGCAGACTTGACCACCACGTCATCGATATAAATTTCCACCAGCTTGCCGATCAGATCATGGAAAATGTAATTCATGGCTCTTTGGTATGTGGCGCCGGCATTCTTCAGTCCAAACGTCATGACTACATATTCAAACAACCCCACCGAACCGGGGACTCTGAATGCAGTCCTGTGTATATCTTCCGGAGCCATAAAAATTTGGTTGTAACCGGCATTGCCATCCATGAAGCTCAAAACCTTATGACCAGCAGCTGCGTTGATTAATGTCTCTGCTACCGGCATCGGATACTCATCCTTTGGAGTGGCTCTATTGAGATCCCGAAAATCTATGGCAACACGCCAGCGGCCATCCTTTTTCTCTACAGGTACGATACTAGAAATCCACTCAGCATGCCTGCATGGCCTGATTAACTTAGCTGTCAACATTTTCTCGATCTCTTTCTTGACTTCTTTCAAAATTTCGGCCTTCATCTGTCGTGCTCGCTGCTGGAATGGCCGAAACCCTTTTTTAAGCGGGAGTCGATGCTCAATGATGCTCCTGTCTAACCCGGGCATCTCTGTATAATCCCAGGCAAAGCAATCTGGATATTCTTTCAACAAAGCTATCATCGGACCCCGCAGATTCGGATCTAACTTCTTGCTGATAAATGTTGGTCGTGGCTTATCCCCAGGACCGATGTCAATCTCCTCTAGCTCATCAGCGGAGGTAAACCCATACCCTAGCTTTCCGTCACCTGCTAAATCGATGCTAAACACGGGGCAAACAGTTGGTGAGGATAACAAAGGTAATTTGGGCCGATTGCCGGAATCGGCCCCCTTTTTTATTGCATTAGTCAAGGAAGGTTTACAACTTATCTGTGCTCTACAATGGCGGGGAACCTCCCTACTACGACTGCATGACCTGTTTGTCGTAAGATTGCTGCTTTTTATTTTTTGTGGCCGATCGCAGGGATCGGCCGTACCACGTGCAATCGTGGACATCGCTACTCTGTCAGGCCAGTGGATAAGACTAGCCTCACCCCGTTTTTTGTAGCTTCAATGCGCTCACAGCCGTCTAGACTGACTCCAGAGATCGGCTCTTGGTCTCCTGCTTCCCAGATGTTCATGCCAGCTATGGAGATCTCGATCGAATCATCTGCATGAATGACCTCCACTTCATCTCCATCCCACTGTATCAGGCACTGGTGCATCGTGGATGGAATGCAGCAGTTGGCGTGAATCCAATCCCTCCCCAGCAAGACGGCGTAGGTGCTTTTGCTGTCAACGATGAAGAATGACGTAGGGATGGTTTTTCTGCCCACGGTCAGGTCCACACTCAGAACGCCTTGCGTCTCTGAAGTTTGGCCGTTGAAGTCGCTTAACGTGACGTTGGTTTTGATCAGATCTGCAGTGGAGCGTCCCAAACGCCGTAGCATGGAGTATGGCATTATATTGACTGCCGCTCCGGTGTCAACCAACATCTTGCGGATAGGCTGCCCATTGATATAACCTCGCAGGTACAGAGCTTTCAGATGTTTGTAGCCCTTCTCTTGTGGCTTTTCAAAGATAACCGGCCGTGGGCCGCAGTCAAACTGTGCCACTGGTAGTTCTTTGGTTCTTGGAGCGCAAAATTCTGACGGAAGTGTGAACACCATGTTTGTGCCAGCCGATGTCTTCGCATCGGCTTTTACTGGTTTGGGACGCCACTCTTTTCTTTTCGGACGAGCCTCCGTTTCCAAGGTTTGCCGAACTTTCACGGCCAGATCGGGCCGTGCCTTCCTTAAAGCGTGGAGGTACTGCGCTTCGGCTTCCTCCAAGTTACGCAGCCGCTGAACTCGACGCTTTTGGGTGTGCCTGAGTCCATCGGGGCACCACCTTGGCCGGTGATATATGTCTTCTTCTTTTCCACCCATTGGCTCCTCGAGGTCTTTTGCTCGAGGAGGGAGAGGCCCTAGGCGCTTGAACACTGAGACTGGACCTGTGTCATCCTTCTGCTGTCCACATTCTGGGCAGTTGTCGATTGTAGGCAATCGGCTCATTCCGGCATCCCAGCAATACTTGAAGAAGGGACAATCCCAATGTTTGTCCATGCCTTCCTTTTCCTTTGACTTTCCCCTAGCGAGGTGCTCATATCTTTCATCATCCCTATCGCGCCGGCGACGTCGGTCATACTGACGCTCATACTTGTTAAGGAGATGTGTGGAGTGTGGCTTCTGATACCGCACGCTTCTCACTTGCTCCTCGGTTAAATACCGCCTGTCGTCATAACGGGGCCGGTCGCGTGGACCAGCCTCCTCTCTTTCCTTGCCCCGAGAGCGACCGTCTTCCTCCTTATATGTGCCATGGTGGTACACAGGTCCGGCCATATTAACATCGAACGAGAAATCCAACTGACGCCTCGTGGAGTGGCTGTGTTCTACCATGTTGACGCCGGGAAATGGGTTTGTGTCTACTTTCATGGCGAATTGCCCAAGGATCAGACGGCCCTGTTCTATCGCCGTTTGGATCTGGCGACGTAGCTCTTTGCAGTCATTGGTGGTGTGGGTGAACGAGTGATGCCACTTGCAGTATGGTCTCCCGTTCATCTCTTGAGCCGTAGGGATTTTGTGGTCTTCGGGTAACTTCAGCTGCTTTTCTTTCAGCAGTAAATCGAATATCTGCTCAGCTTTGCTCACATCGAAGTCGAACCCTTTTGCGGGCCCTTGCTGCTTCACCCATTTGCAGGACACAGGATCTGCCCCCCGAGCCCATTCAGCCACGGCCACCTCCTGGTCTTGTACGGGATCCTCTTCTTCTGTATCGACCAGGCTTATCAGACGTTTGAACTTGTCTTGGTACAACTCAGGGTGGCGCTGTTCATACATCATCAGTTTCTGGGCCATGTGTGCCAATGAATTGTACTCTACTTGGAAAGCCAGATCCTTGATAGGTGCTGAGAGACCCAACACTGCTAGCTCGACCGCTTCTTTCTCAGTTAAACGAGCCGAATAACATCGGTTCTTGACAGTCCTGAAACGTTGAATGTACTCAGCTACCGTTTCTCCCCGCTTTTTCCGCACCTGCGCCAGATCTGCAATGCCAGCCTCGGTAGCTTCTGAATGATACTGAATGTGGAACTGCTCTTCCAGTTGCTTCCAAGTCTGGATCGAATCCGGTGGCAACGAGGTGTACCACCCAAAAGCTGGTCCGGTCAGAGATTGCGCAAAGAACCTTACGCGTAACTGATCCGATGCCGAAATCATGCCTAATTGTGCCAGGTATCGGCTCACATGCTTGATCGAGCTCGACCCTTCTGATCCGCTAAACCTTGAGAACTCAGAGAGCCGATACTTGGGTGGCAGCGGAATCAGATCAAACTCGTTGGGGTACGGCTTGGAGTAGCCGATTGTCCTTCTCTTCGGCACGAAGCCGAACTAGTCTCTCAGGATGGTACGGATTTGCTCCACCGTTTGAGCTGCAGGGGCTAAATTCTCAGAACTCGCTCCGGTGGCGTACTTGGATAGCCATGCCTGTTTATCAGCGTCCATCCCAGACATCCCTGCTCCGGAAATACCTGCCCCCGAAGCCCCTGCTCCAGAAACTCCTGTCCCAGAAATCCCTGCAGTTGCCACCTGGTTCGTGCGCGTCAGGTTATTGCAGTCCGGCACGTAGGTGCACACATATCCATGTGGGATTTCTTTAGGTGGTTCAAACAGGAATTGGCAATCGTCGGGGTCACCTCCAACCTTGTAGACGACGTACGCCGGTGCCCCTGGTGGCTCCGGAGCTGCAAGCGTGAATGGCAGTTGTGGCCTGGTCTGGAGCGGTCTTTCTCCCTGGTGAGTCCCTAGAGTAGGCCCCGACGGAGAGTACTGATGTTTCATGATCTCCTGAACTACGCGAACCGCGACGCGCTCGAAAGCATTCACTAGGCTCTCAGAATGGCGGTGAAGAGAATGAGCCACCATGTAATTGACTTCCTGTCGCAGAGCTCTGGTGCGCTCCTCTGAAGGAACAGACAGATCCACCTCGTCAAGAGCACCTTCGGGTGAGAACCCTTTCCACCCGATGCCATGCTTACGGGTCCTCTCAAAAGAGCCGATGAGATCGGCTTCGAAGAGAGCTTTGATATCATCATACTTTGCCTTGTGCTCCTCAGGCAGATCGTCGTACGTGACCGGTCTGTTCTCCATCGCAGCGTCGGATGTTGATGTAGACGTTGTTGAATGTCCCACCGGGCGTGCCAGAATGTGTTGCCTGCCAAAACCCACCGGCGAGCAGCGACGGGCAACACGAAGAGCCGGGAGGCTCCCAGAACTGCTGGTGGGCCCTGGTCCCTCGGGCAACGGCCCGCAAAACTCCGGCACACGTCCTGGCTGATGTAAGGGCGTGCCACCTGACCTATACCTGGTCAGGAAGGTGATGGATTGCTTCGATTGGTTTCCTGCATGGCAAACAAACATACGTAAAATTCGAGCCGCGACCGGCTCCCAGGCTTCCCTGTGAATCGGCTCCTGGAGCCGATTATTCCATGGTTCTGCATTAAATCTACGATAACATGGGGTTTTGCTTCATCAATACAAGTTAACTCGATCTACGACAGTTTAACGTTTTCACCACATAATTGGAACATCCTACACGTAATTGAGCCTGGTGGACATGAAAGATGATAGAAAACTAACCCTAGAGAAGGCCTAACAACCGACGTAAAGTCAATTCCCGGAACAACTCCTCTCGAATTGGCAAACCATATCCTTACATGCCACTGGATCGTTCAACCCGTTTGCAAGGCCTGATCATGTGGATATCAAACTAAACCTTGGAGAACAAGGCATAACTATAACAGATCGAATCGACTGAATAAAGATCAAGCAAGGTGCTACCCTTACACCCCAAAAAAGGTGCAAAGGCAGCGAGATAAGTAAAGGCAGCATAGCTTAAGCAATCATAACAAAAAGGTACCGATGCTAGCCCAAACAGATCTATGATAATAGTATTACTCGCCATCAACAAGGCTTCAGTACGAGTAACACCAAATAACGCATAAGCAGATACTGCCTAGATCGCAAGATGCGATCTAGGCAGCATGACACTTACCCGAGAAAAACCCTAGAAACAAGGGGTGGCGATGTGCCGAGATTGTGTTTGTTGTGAACGTGATCGTCCTCCTTTTCTCAATAACCTTAGGTACATATTTATAGTCCGGAGACTTTCTATCTTTGGAATAACCCTAACAACTCTATCTCTTACTTAAACCGAAACGGAACCTACTACAATATAAGATACACGGGCAATTTAGCCCAAATCCATGCACAAGGCCGATTCAACAACACGTTGCATATATGTATCTTCCAAGCCCATCTTGATTACGGCCCATCTCCTCCTTTGGCCAAAATATGGCGATAACACTCCCTCGCACCACTCCCTGCCCTCCGATCGCAGATGGACGGCCCAGATCGGGCGCTGATCGGTCAACAGTTGACTGGAGACCAGTCAACTGCCACGCCAGCGCTGAATCAGCATTTTACTGGTCAGCTCGAGTTTTGATTTAATTAAATCGACTTAAATTGGCAGATTTAGTTCAATCTTGGAAAATTCATATCTTTAGATCTACTGGGCCAAAAATTTCAAATAAAATTTGTATGGAATCAGTGTCTCACGTAGAATATTGATGTATAGTTGTTTTACACTTTTACAGCAAGGTTTTGTCTTAGTTAGTTAAATGAGTTAATGCTTCTTTTAGAGTATTAAATTCAGAGAAAAAGTTCTGTAACTCCAAAAATTGCAAATAAGATGTCCCTAGAATCAGTAGAACAAGAGGAATCTTACAGTGAATTAAAAAGTTAGGCTTACAGTATTGGAATTTGCAGAATCTATATAAAGGCTTACTATAGTATTTTAATTACTCAGGGAATTATATAAATCCTTTTTGAGTAATTCCAATTGGTACTGACTCTATTTTAGTATGCCTACACAGTGGATATTTTTCCAAGATTTTACAAATAGTTTAATTGTAGTGGCTAATTATTTAGTTTCTAGCTCTATTGTTGAGCATTTTAAATTGCATGCTTTGTTTTCTATGCATCTAAAATATTTTCCATGCATGCATACAGTAGGGATACTGAATAAGAATATGTGATGCTACAGTAGCAATGTTCAACTTGTCATGCATGCATCTTGCATTGCCATTATTTGCATATGATTGTGTATGGTTTGTTTATGTGATTGCAATTGTATCGTGTAGATTGTGACGAGTGCAACGCTTGCTCATGTGTGGATTGTTTGTTCGACCGCTACAGCCAAGGCAAGTAGATGCTACTTTGTTCATGATGTTGTCCTACTATTTTCAATGCATTGTCGTGTATTTTGTAGATGCATGTGTAGGATATTACTATCGCTATGCTATGTCCTATTATGTGGTAGGGCTTTCCCTGTAGATGAACCACCGTTGGTAGATGTGCTTAGCCATGCTATGATGAACGAGGGCTGGATTACATCATTGAAGTTGTTTCTAAGTGTGTTGGTTTGCGAAAACTAAAACAACTTAATCAATGAATCTCCTGGGTGTGATGAGATTGATAATTTTTGGTGGTATCATTGCGGAAAGGCACCCAGGTATCAAGAAAATGATTGGCTTCTTTATTTTGTAGCTTACGTGTACAACCATGTGCCAATAATGAAATGGGCGGTTGGTTGGACTCAGTAGGTTGTGGTAACTCAAACCCATGTATCCAGAGATGTAGAATTTTGGTAGGTTGGACCGGTGCGTGTCGGGTTTGGGGAGCTACTTCCCGAACGGTTCCTTCTTGGACTTCTCCCTATCATCACCCAATATGAGAGTGGTGGTACGAGCTGGGCGGGCCAAGTCACATGGGTAAAGTGTACTAACCCCTGCAGGGTGTATAATCTAATCGATTAGCCGTGTCCCCGGTTATGGACATCTGAGTTGCTTGATATTGATTTCATGACATGTTTCTCGCTCATTCCAATTTCCTAATTGCTTTAATGTTGATGGGTTAACTTAATTGGGATCTTTTCAAAGAAAATCAAAAATTGTTTATGAAAGTAGGACAAAGGTATTTGCAAATGCAAGCTAGCCACAACACCACTTGCTAGATATGCATGTAGTTGTTAGCTTTATTGTCTCCTTTTATAGCTCTACTTGCCATACATTCCATGTATTGACCCTTCGGGGCTGCTACTTTTCATGTTGCAGGATATTCCGATTCCGAGTAATCGATTTAGGCCACGGTACTCCACTCGGCACTTGTTCACTTGTGGGCAATTTGAAGAATGGAGGATTACTATATTTATGTTGCTACTTGAATAACTTGAGCTAGCCTTGAGCTAAGCTTTTATTGTAATAATGATACACTGGATCTTCGTTATTTATGATACACGGATATTTTTGCTATGTTATTCATCTTATTCTATTGTGGGCCAATGAACCGATCCAGGGATTGGCATGTCACATAGAAGCTACGGTCTTTTCAGAACCGTAGTGTTACAAGATGGTATCATAGCCCGTGTGTCGACTGTAGGATCGTGACCTAGGTTTGGATTAGGAAGCCATAGAATTATTAAAGCTTATATGAACTCTGTCTTTCATCTTATGCCTTTCACTCTCGTAAATTCTTACCATATTCTATTCTCACACTTTCCTCTTTTAATTGATAGATGGGAGAAGTCAGGACTGAGTATGCGGCAATGGAGTCACCAAGGCCCTTTGCAAGACAGTTGGCATAGCTTTCGCAGTCATTGAGATTGCCACTGCCCATGTTCAAGGGAAGAATGCTGTACACCTATGGATATGGCGAGGATGCATGGGAGATCACCACCTTCATCTTCAGGGATGCCGCCTTGCCAAACCCTGATCTATACCAAGACATACTGCAACTGGGGACTTGAAATAAACTTGGCCCTGCATGAAGCCCTGTCACGCTAGTTCCATCTTGTCCGACACCTGCTGCCAGAAGACTCACCCGTGATGAGGATGGGAACGTTGTGGTTACCCCGGGTGACAGGAACAACATGCCGCCCCGTCGGAGGCACATAGAAGATATGGAAAGGGAGAATGGAGCTCTTGCTTAGAAAGTGATGATGGTAAAGGAGATAGCATATTTTGCTAGCAATGGTATGGTGTTCCAGGGACAGGAGATAGACACCTTGCATGAAGCTGTGGATGTTCTGAAGAATGCCCTAATAGGCAGAGATGCAACCATAGCAAAGCTTAATGGGACCGTGCAGGAAAACAATCAGACCATACAACAGCTGCAAGGTACCGTCCAGGAAAGGTACCAGACTATTGAAGATATGGCAGCCTAGATTGCCGCTCTCCAAGCACAGCTGAATCCACCCTCTGATGATAACAATGGAGATGATGGCAACAATGATGATGATGATGATGACAGTGGGAACGATGATGATGATGAGGACGAGGATGATGATGGAGATGATGATGGTGGAGGAGATGAAGTTGTTGCAGCCGCAGCAGAGAATGAAGAAGAAGAGGAGGATCCAGAAGAGGTGGAGTTTGAGATTTCAAGTGATGATTCAGGAGAGGTGTATACTCCGCCGCCATGGTTGGTTTGTGGATAGAAGCGCCAATGCATGAGTGTGAGGACCTACCGCAACCTCTTCATGAAGTAGATAGATGCCCACCAATTAGTATTCGTTAGGTAAAATCGTTAGGATTAGTCTCGATCGATGAAAAACTTAATTGATGTTAGTTTAAGAGTGTTTAGTTGCTCCTATGTGTACTCCAATGTCCCAGGATTATTTGTGCGAATTTTATGGAAGAGTTATGGCAAGTTTGGTTGATATCTGAGTTTTTCCTGTTACAGTTTTCTGCTGACACAACTGTACTGCACAATTTTTCATATTTTATTGGTAAATGGGAAGAATCTGAAAAAATAGGGTTGGTTCGAAACTCTCTGTACTGTATACACAAAAATTAGTAAAAAATCCTGACGAGTTTAAGTCAGGTAGAAAAATTCATGAACACTGCTGGACAGTTCTGGCAGATTCCTGTTTTTAATGCTTTGTTGACCTTTGTGTAGATAACTGTTGCCAACTCTTCTAAAAACTATTTCAGTAGACATATACTGCTAGGATAACCCCTGGGATGTTGCTGGATCATTTGTTTGTTGATGTGTTGCTTGCTTGAGATTGTCTGTGATTGTTTTGTTGTTGTTTGGTCATAATGCATGGGTAGAATCCTGTTTTCATAATCGATTCTTTCTAAGCTTACCTGTGCTAAACCGTAGATGCCTCCCCGTCGTCAACCTACTGAGTTGGAGCATCTCATGGCAGCTCAGGCACAGCTGACCCAAGTTATGACCTAGTTCATGGAAGCTCAGAACAACAACAACAATGGGAACAACCAGCCTCAGGGAGATGCACTTACTAGGTTCCTGAGGCTAAGGCCAGCGAAGTTCTCTACTGCAACGAAACCGATGGTTGCTCCCGACTAGTTGCGTTCAGTGAATAAGGATCTGGTAACTCTTGGTGCACAGATGCTGAGAAGGTGAGATTTGTCGCTCACCTACTGGAGGGACCGGCCGCTTCGTGGTGGGACACTTTTCAGATCACCCACCCGCTGGACACTGTGACTTGGTCAATGTTTGAGGAAGGTTTCAGGACCAACCACGTATCTTCAGGAGTTCTGAGCCTGAAGAGGAAGGAATTTCGCAACTTGTGCCAAACCAACCGCACTGTGGCTGAGTATATTGAGGAGTTCAACAACCTGTCTCGTTATGCACCTGAGGATGTTGACACTGATGCAAAAAGGAGGGAGAGATTCCTGGATGGCCTCAGTGATGAGATTTCAGTGCAGATGCTGGTGGTTTATTGTCCCACTTTCCAGGAGCTTATGGACAAGGCTAGGATCTTGGAAGGGAAGCACAAGCAGGTGGAAAACCGCAAGAGAAAGAGCAGCAATCACCACTCTGGTTCTCACCACAAGTCTCGCACTTCTTATGATGGATACTCCAAGCATGGGGGAAGTGACCATGGGCACCATGGAAGCCATGACTGCCACAACCATGGAGGCGATGGACATCGCCATGATAGCCACAAGAGCAACCGCCACAGCCACAAGGGAGGACACACCCACCATTCTGGAGGACACAGTGGACATGACCGCAACCGTGACTGCAGCTTTGTGAAGAAGGACCTGAGTGAGGTGACATGCTTCAAGTGTGGTCAGAAGGGACATTATGCAGACAACTGTCCGGAGAAGAAGGGACTGAAGCCAGGCAACAACCAGAAGGCCACAGTGAACCACATGAATGTGGAGGAGATCCCAGATGAGCCTGATCTTGTGGTTGGTAAGTTTCCAATCAACACTCACCCTGCACTTATACTTTTCGATACTGGTGCATCACATTCATTCATATCAAGGGCATTTGTGGATAAGTATAAGTTACCTACGGAGTCTTTAAAAGGGTCTATTAGAGTAAGCTCACCTGGAGGGGATATGATAGCTAGCACAGGATGCCGCGATTTAACGGTGGGGATTGGAGCACACAATTTCATTGCACATCTGGTAGTCTTGGAGTCACAAGGTTTAGATGTAATACTGGGTATGGATTGGATGTCTATGCATGGGGGACACCTAGATTATGCACAGCGAGCAGTTTCGCTCAAAACCCCGGATGGTAAGAGGATTAGGTTCAAGTCGGCTATGCGACCGGGAAGGTGTAAGCTGAATTCTCTTAAGGGGGTTAGCATGGATACTGTGCCTGTGATTAAGGATTACCCCGACGTGTTTCCGGAAGAGCTGCCAGGGATGCCACCTGACAGGGATGTGGAATTTCTCATCGATCTGATGTCGGGAACAAGACCTAAAGCAAAGAGACCATATAAGATGGATGTGGATGAGCTGAAGGAATTAAAGAAACAGCTAAAGGAGAAGTTGGACAAGGGATTCATTCAGCCTAGTTCGTCGTCATGGGGTGCGCTTGTTCTATTTGTGGAGAAGAAGGACAGCAGCAAGAGGTTAGTGGTGGACTAGCGCTCGCTGAATGAAGTGACCATCAACCCCCTGCCGAACATAAATGATTTGTTTGATCAACTGGAAGGAGCAAAAGTGTTTAGCAAAATTGATCTGCGATCAGGTTATTTCCAATTGAAGATCCGGGAGGAGGACATACCAAAAACTGCTTTCACTACTAGGTATGGTTTATATGAGTATACAGTTATGTCTTTTGGACTAACGAATGCTCAGGCATATTTCATGACCATGATGAACAAGGTATTCATGGAGTACTTGGACAAGTTCGTGGTGGTGTTTATTGATGACATACTGATATATTCCAAGGATGAAGCTGAGCATGAGAAACATCTGCGACTGATTATGGAGAAGCTGAGGGAGCACAAGCTGTATGCCAAATTCAGTAAGTGTGAATTCTGGCTTAACACTGTTGGTTTTCTTGGACACGTGGTGTCAGGAGTGAAGGGAATATGCCCGAGAGGCAATAATAAAGTGGTTATTATCGTATTCCTTGTTTATGATAAATGTTTATTTTACATGCTATAATTGTATTAATACGGAAACGTTAATACATGTGTGTTTAATAAACATAAAGGAAGTTCCTAGTTATGCCTCTCTCATAAACTAGCTCGTTGATTAACAAGATGATCAAATTTCCTGATCATGGACATTGGATGTTGTTAATAACGGGATCACAACATTAGTGTAATGGTGTGATGAACATTCATCCGAAGTATAGCATTACGATCAAAGTCATTGAGTTTATATTGCTATAACAACTTACGAAGTGATCCTAATCCTTAGACCATGAGATCATGTCAATCACTAACACCGGAAGAGTTTCTTGATAACATCAAACGTCACACCGTAACAGGGTGATTATAAAGATGGATTCCGAACTAATAAAGTGTTATGTTGAGGCCCATGGATCGAGAGTGGAATTTGTTCATCCCGATGACGGATATATATACTCTGGGCCCTCTCGGTGATATCACATTGGTTAGCTTGCAAGCAAGTGATTTGATCACTAGAATGTTATATCACGGGAACGAGAAAAGAGTGCATGTCAGTAACGAGATCACACTAGGTATGGAGATACCGATGATCGAATCTCGGACATGTAATATATCGCGAAACAAAAGGATTAAGATACTAGCATAAAAGGTTCCGACGATCACAAGAAAGTCATCGTTGAATGTGTGGGAGTCAGTATGGGTCTCCAGATCCCGCTTCTGATTATTGATCCGAGAGGGGTCTCGATCATGTCCACATTATTCACGAACCATAGGGTGACACACTTAAGAGACACCGACATCCAATTGGAGCAAAAGTTTCATGCCGAAAAGAAAAGGAAAGCGCAGGAATTTATTTCACTAGACACCGAAACTGTTTCGGTTGAAATTGCTGAAGCTGGTTCTGCATGTGAAATGGAATACTAGCAAGGGGTTTTATGTGAATATTTGTTAATTAAAGTAATTAACAAAATTCTGAATAAATAAATAAAAGAGTTTTATTTAAATGAGAGCTTGCATTAAATTTGGTGGAAATTTAATGCATGTGAGTGGATTTTTGAGTGGAGGCTTTTTAATGGGAGTGGAGGCTTTTCATTTTGAGTGGGATCTCCACCCACATGAATGTGGAAGAGGTGGGGGCAGCCCCCATGGCTGGGCGCCATGCCCCTTGGGTGCCCCCCCTCTCCCCTATAAAAGGCCCCCCTCTCCTCCTCTCACAACACACCTACTCGTGAAGGATCTCTCTCCCCCTCTAGAATTTATCCCCCATGGTCTCGGACTAGCGAGATACATGTTCCCGGTGGCTATTCGGAAAGAAAGAGTTGTGCTTCCGCTGCATCGCTGGAGCGAGGAGGCGGAGGTTGCTCGGTGCCTCGAACGTGTGTGCGTGCACGGATGCGCTGCTGTTTTGCAGCGCTAGGACTTCCTCTCGATCTTGAGATCGGCAAGAGATCGTCTACATCAACCACGAGTTTGGACTCGTTAAGATTTGTCAGTCTTCAAGGGTATGTTCTCTACGGATATACATCCGCCCGTTGTTTGTATCTAGTAGATTGATCTTGGTACATAGTTGTTCCCATCGTAGGAAAATTTTTGTTTTCTATGCTGCGAACCCTACAGTGGTATTAGAGCCGGATCTATGCGTAGATACTTTGCACGGGTAGTACACATATGAGTATGTGGGCGATGATGATCATTTTATTGCTTCTTATTTGTACTTTGGATATTGGTGGCACAGTGGGATGAAGCGGCCCGGACAAACTTTACATGTCCTCGCACATGAGACCTGTTCCACGCTTGACATGCAACTAGTTTTGCATAAGTGGCTAGCGGGTGTCTGTCTCTCCTACTATAGTCAATATATAATTTGCAACGAGGTGTCAACAATTTGGTTATCCTCGTTGTGGTTCATGTTCGTAGGTAAGAACGGTTCTATCTTCGAAAGCCCTAAGCCACGTAAAATTTGCAATGAATAAATTAGAGGCGTCTAGTTTAGATTGTTGCTGGGCTAGTGTTATGATATGGTGATGTTGTAAGTAGAAGTATGAGATGATACTCTTACAACACACATAACGTGTAATCTCCATAGACCTTGGACTTACACATATAGGTATGATAGTGATCATACCACGGTGCACATGATAGAGATCATATGCGGGAACCATATCATTCCACTAATAAACATGTGATGTTTGATAGCATCTTATATTGATTGTTTGGCATTTTATTAGCATAATAAGATGATCCCTCATTTAAATATCAAGATAAGAATGTGTTCTTCCTTAAGTATGCACCGACAATGTTTCGTCGCTTCAAGGCATCACGTGATGATCGGGTGTACTTGAATCCACGAGCATATCTCGGGTGTAAGACAGTTACACACGCGAATACTAAGGTTCTTACTTGACGAGCCTAGCATGTACAAACATGGCCTCGGAACACGGACCGAAAGGTTAAGCATGAGTCATATGTTTTGATATGATGACCATATGGATGCTCGCCTTTGAAGCTACGCCGACTCACGTGATGATCGGACTTGGTGTAGTGGATTTGGTTCATGTAATTACCAAAAAGACACGAGGGATGTCGTTTTTGAGTGGGAGTTCATTTCTAATTTGGATTAGTAGAACTCAATTTATCATAAATTAAATCAAAGTGAATTTGCATAATTTGTTGTAGTCATTGGCATTCGTTCACCACCATATGCATAGTTGTAATTGAGATAATAGAACTATAGAATTCTGGATATATACTTTACGAACTGGTATCGTATTGTGTTGAGTGTCAATCTAAAGTTTAAAGTCCTATTGCAAACTTTCAGAAAACTCTATTTACTCCGTGAAATTTAATAGTTGGTATTAAATCGAGAGTAACAATTCTAGTGTTAGTATCTTAAGTATCATGTTCGCCTCCATGATTCTTGATTGTTTTAATATCAAGTTTATCTAGGAGCTGAAATAATTATTTCAGAAACCATCATGTGTGGCAGATATAACGATATCTAAAACAATGTTTTGGTTGCAATATGATAGAGTATAATATATGTTCTCATATTGGATGAGAATTTACGAAGGTTGGAGATGCTAGACATCCTAATCATCCAAAAGGGTTTTGGAAAGTAATGTTATACTCACGATTCACCTTTATAAGCTACAGTAGCTTGATCATGAAATTTGTCATGATAAGGATGAATAGAAGATGTATGTAAAGTGTTTACTACACTAAAAGATTACTAAAGAATGGATTTTGAAAGAATACCGATCATTTTTATGATGGTGATCTACTTCAAAGTGCAAATCCAAAGGTATTATTATTTGAATATACTCGCTTTGGACTATGTGTCATGTATATGGCGCCACTTTTGATGTTGATAGATTCTTTTAAAAAGGAAAAGGAAATGCTGAAAGAGAATCTATAAAATATATTTGGCAGAAAAGAAAAGATTGGAAATACCCAATTTAGGTATATGGATGATATACATGTTATGGTTGTATTCTTTGCTTGTTAAACAATGTGGTTCTTGGGTATTGGATACCGAATTGGTTGGTATAAAATTTCATACGGAACGATGCAATTCATAAACCACAATGGCCTAAGTAACTAGCAAGAGAATATGTGATGATGTTCATCGAAAACAAACAAACCGTTGTTTGTATTTCTCGTTGACATCAAAGCTTGACTTCAAGATTTGTTTTAATAATTGTTATTTGAATCAGGTATTATGAGAACAAAGGTTGTTCAAATAATTACCATATTCCATATAAGATGGATGATTTACAAATCTAGTTGGAGAAATCACATCCATAAAACCTAATGCTAAAATGTCGCAAAACAAATGATTGGAAGATCACTTACGAAATGACATCGCCGTTTAAATTATATTGGAAAGAAAACATGAAGAATCTCCATATTCATGGATTTTTGGAGTCTTTGATTTGATCAACTGACGCTTGTGAGACTTTCCACATGATAATGAAAACTTCGTTCAAAGGCCAAAGAAGAACGAACGACTAAATTATTGGAATTTATACATATCGATGTATGTAGTCCATTATGTATAGTCGTAAGCGATGGATTTCAACTTCATATACTTTCTCCAGAAATTTGAGTGAATGTTCACTTAATGAGAATGAAGTATGAAATATTTTAAAATGTTTCAAGGACTTTCAAGATGAAGTGGAAAATCATTGTAACAATAAAATAAATGGTTTATGATTTTATCATAAGGGATTTGTTTGAGTTACAAGTGTAACAAGAAATAAAATGAATTATGATTTTATCATAAAGGGATTTATTTGAGTTGCATGTTTAGCAAAACACCTAGATTTACATATCCCGAAACACCATAGGAATATGGAGTGTTTGAGATTTGTAATGAAACCTTGTGTGACATGGTTTGATCAAAGGTGTTATTTATAAAACTACCATTATGTTTTAAAAAGATTAAAGCTTTAGAGACTACCGCTTTTACACTGAAAAGAGCTCCATCTTGATCCGTTGAAATGACACCATGGAAGTTATGGTTTGGGGTAAAACCCAAGTTGTCATTTCTTAAATTTTGGTATGCTAAACATAAGTAAGATGTTTACAACCGAAGTCGGATGAGCATGTCTTTGTAGGTTATTTCGAATAACAATTGGTTATTCCTCCATAACACCAAGGACAAAAGGGTTTGTCTCTTGAAACGTGAAGTTTCTTGAAGAAGGAATTTTTCATAAATGTTAAGTGGGAGGACAATAGAACTTTGATAAGGTTAACGAACCTTAGCTAAATGTGCTGAGTTGCGCAGCGCCGGAAATCGTTCCGAAGGCTGCCATAATGCTCATAACTTATGTGCCTCAAAGGTTGTGGTCACGGAGATCTAAGTTCCTATTGAACCAAGTAGGTCGGTTAAACAATCAAATGCTAAGATTTGAGAGTAAATCATTATTGTTTGACAATTATGAACCGAATACATACAAAGAAGCGATGATGGGCCCTGACTCTGTCAAATGGCTTGAAGCCATAAAATCCGTGATAGTTCCATATACGAGAAATCAAGTTTTGAACTTGGAAGACCCTCCGGAAAGGTGTAAAAACCTATCGGTCGTATTTGGATCTATAAAGAAACAGACATGGATGTTTCACATCTATGAAATAGTCGACATATCATAAAGTATTTTACGACAATGTTCAAGGAGTTGACTATGAAAATATTTGATCTTTCATAGCGATATTTAGTCTGGACGGATTAAAGTAGCAACCACTACATATAATTTGTTATATGGTAGATGAATAAACAAAACAAAGTTCTTCTAATAGAATGGTTACCTAGGACGTGTACATGACACGATCCAAAGGGTTTTAATTAATTCAAAGGATGCTAAAAAGGGCATGCAAACTTCAACGGTTGAAGTAAGCATCGCGGAGTTGGAATCTTCACCATGATGAAAAATGAGTTTTTCATCAGAAGACGATGAAGATGCTTGCATTTGCAAGAAATTAAGTGGGAGCGCTAAGACATATTTCTAATACATTATGTGGAGGAAATCTTGTTGATTAGAAATGATGTAATTTTTATTGACAAAGGTTAAGAATTTCATTTTGATGAAAGACTTAGGCAAAACCCGAATATTTAGCATGAAAGTCTATAGTGGATAGACCATGACGCTAATATGGTTATGCCAAACGTACATATATGAGATATTGAAGGAGTTCAATATAGAAACAACAAGAAACGGTTCTTGTCGCATGGAAAAGAATTGAATCAAGATTCAAGTGTATCGACACTTGATAAGTGAAACAAGATTCAAGTGCTTTGACACTTGATGAGTGAAATCACGAGAATGTTTTGATCAATCATACCATGATATGTACACATCCAAATATGTCCTATGCTCTAAGTGTTATGAGCATATAACAGAATGAATCATAAAATGATCATTGGACTATAGTAAGGATATTCTTATGATCTTTTGGAAGAACTAAGAATATATTTGTGTAGAGGTGACAAATAATTACAAATAGTTCATTGTAAAGCGTTACATTGATACTAGTTTTGTCGCAAGATACAAATTAAGTTTATCTCAATTTAAATTATGAGTGGCACAATGAAATGGAAAGGAGTTTTCATGATGGATTTGGATGTATTCCAAAGATAAGACATTGTGACGAATATTACAACAAAAGGCTAAGTATATGACTGCTATAGTAGCAGCAAAGGAGGGAATTTGTGTCAAGTAGTTTGTTATCAAACTAAGGTGTGGTTTGCAACGGGCTAACACTAAAGATATATTGTATGACAATAGTATCGACGTGTTTTAACCCCAAGGAACTAAAGGTCTCACCGAAAGACCAAATTTATACAATGCCATCTCATTGGAGAATGGGTGATGCGTGGAGACGCAAAGACATGCAAATACACACGGACCTGAAGCGTCAGATCCGTAGATTATGTTAACCGCTTGCAAATTGCGTATATGGAACACCAGAAAGCCATAGGTGTTCAATACGCAAAGTTTTTAAACTAGATTATTGTCTCTAGTGCAAGTGGGAGACTGAAGGGAATATGCCCGAGAGGCAATAATAAAGTGGTTATTATCGTATTCCTTGTTTATGATAAATGTTTATTTTACATGCTATAATTGTATTAATACGGAAACGTTAATACATGTGTGTTTAATAAACATAAAGGAAGTTCCTAGTTATGCCTCTCTCATAAACTAGCTCGTTGATTAACAAGATGATCAAATTTCCTGATCATGGACATTGGATGTTGTTAATAACGGGATCACAACATTAGTGTAATGGTGTGATGAACATTCATCCGAAGTATAGCATTACGATCAAAGTCATTGAGTTTATATTGCTATAACAACTTACGAAGTGATCCTAATCCTTAGACCATGAGATCATGTCAATCACTAACACCGGAAGAGTTTCTTGATAACATCAAACGTCACACCGTAACAGGGTGATTATAAAGATGGATTCCGAACTAATAAAGTGTTATGTTGAGGCCCATGGATCGAGAGTGGAATTTGTTCATCCCGATGACGGATAGATATACTCTGGGCCCTCTCGGTGATATCACATTGGTTAGCTTGCAAGCAAGTGATTTGATCACTAGAATGTTATATCACGAGAACGAGAAAAGAGTGCATGTCAGTAACGAGATCACACTAGGTATGGAGATACCGATGATCGAATCTCGGACATGTAATATATCGCGAAACAAAAGGATTAAGATACTAGCGTAAAAGGTTCCGACGATCACAAGAAAGTCATCGTTGAATGTGTGGGAGTCAGTATGGGTCTCCAGATCCCGCTTCTGATTATTGATCCGAGAGGGGTCTCGATCATGTCCACATTATTCACGAACCATAGGGTGACACACTTAAGAGACACCGACATCCAATTGGAGCAAAAGTTTCATGCCGAAAAGAAAAGGAAAGCGCAGGAATTTATTTCACTAGACACCGAAACTATTTCGGTTGAAATTGCTGAAACTGGTTCTGCATGTGAAATGGAATACTAGCAAGAGGTTTTATGTGAATATTTGTTAATTAAAGTAATTAACAAAATTCTGAATAAATAAATAAAAGAGTTTTATTTAAATGAGAGCTTGCATTAAATTTGGTGGAAATTTAATGCATGTGAGTGGATTTTTGAGTGGAGGCTTTTTAATGGGAGTGGAGGCTTTTCATTTTGAGTGGGAGCTCCACCCGCATGAATGTGGAAGAGGTGGGGGCAGCCCCCATGGCTGGGCACCATGCCCCTTGGGTGCCCCCCTCTCCCCTATAAAAGGCCCCCCTCTCCTCCTCTCACAACACACCTCCTCGTGAAGGATCTCTCTCCCCCTCTAGAATTTATCCCCCATGGTCTCGGACTAGCGAGATACATGTTCCTGGTGGCTATTAGGCAAGAAAGAGTTGTGCTTCTGCTGCATCGCTGGATCGAGGAGGCGGAGGTTGCTCGGTGCCTCGAACGTGTGTGCGAGCACGGATGCGCTGCTGTTTTGCGGCGCTAGGACTTCCTCTCGATCTTGAGATCGGCAAGAGATCGTCTACATCAACCACGAGTTTGGACTCGTTAAGCTTTGTCGGTCTTCAAGGGTATGTTCTCTACGGATATTGTTGGAATTATGCCCTAGAGGCAATAATAAAGCTGTTATTATTATAATTCTTGTTCATGATAATGTTTATATTCCATGCTAGAATTGTATTAAGCGGAAACTTTAATACTTGTGTGGTTTGTGAACAACACCGTGTCCCTAGTACGCCTCTATGGACTAGCTCATTGATTAATGATGGTTAAGGTTTCCTAACCATGGACATGAGTTGTCGATTAATAATGAGATCATATCATTGGGAGAATGATATGGTGGACAGACCCAAACTAAGCGAAGCAATTAGATCGTGTCATCGTGTTCGTCTTTGCGAAGCTTTTCTTATGTCAAATATTGTATTCCTTAGACCATGAGATAATACAACTCCCTGGTATCGGAAGAAAGCTTTGAGGTCATCAAACGTCATCCTATGAGAGGGTGATCATAAAGGTGTCTCTCAGGTGATCGGAAAGTATCTGTTGGGTTGTATGTATCGAGATGGGATTTGTCCCTCCCAAGTCGGAGAGATATACTTCGGGCCCACTCGGTAATCGATATCAACACCGCTTGCAAGCATGTGGTTAAGGAGTTAATCACAAAGTGATATCGTATTACGGAACGAGTAAAGTACTTGCTGTGAACGAGATTGAACTAGGTATGACGGTACCGACGATCGAATCTCGGGCAAGTAAAATATCGCGAGACAAAGGGAATATATATATGGGATTGATTGAATCCTGGCATCGTGGTTCATCCGATATGATCATCGATGAATGTGTGGGAGTCAATATGGGTTTCCAGACCCCGCTGTTGATTATTGATAGAAGATCATGTCTGCATATTCTTCAACCCGCAGGGTCACACACTTAACGTGTCTCGATGCTAGGATAGATTGGATAATTGGTTTATTAGTTTTTGTTCGGAGTCTCGTACGGGATCCGGGATATCACGAGAGGTTCCGGAGTGGTCCGGAGAATAAGATTCATATAAGGCAGTGCAGTTTTTGGAGTTCGGAATTGTTCCGGGTTAATCGGTATTGTATCGGAAGCTTCTAGAACCTTCCGGAAGGGGACCAACGTGGCCCCACCTTCCGGGAGGGGGCATGGGCCTATGAGGGAGTGCCCTGGCCGCATTGGGCCAGGGGCACAAGGACCCATAGGGCCCAGCCGGCCAAGAGGGTTTAAACTCTAGATAGAGCTTCTAGAAGGGGGGGGTTTCCTTGCCCCCCACTCCTCCTCCTTGGCCGCCGGCCTTGGCTTGGGGGAGGGGGCTAGGGTTGTCGCCCCACCCCTCTATATAAAGAGGGCTGGGGGCGCACCACCCCACACACCTTCCCCTCCAATCCTAGCCGCCCTGCTGCCCTTCCTCTCTCCCTCCCGACTGTTTGTAGGTGAAGCCCTGCTGCAGAAATTCTCCACCATATACACCACGCCGTCGTGTTGTAGATACAATCCGTCTCTCCACCATACTTGCTGGTTCGAGGAAGGAGGAGACGTCGAGGTGCTGCACGTGTGCATCTCACGGAGGCACCGCCACTTGTGGTGCTAGATCGGATCCGATCGCGAGGAGGAGAAGCGAGTACGACTACATCACCCACGTTCCGACGAACGTTCCGCTGTGCGAATCTTCAAGGGTATGAAGATCTAATCCAATATCTCTTGTTGTTTGCATCTCCTAGATTAGATCTTGGCTTTACCTCTATTCGCATCCGTAGAAAATTTTGATTTACTATGCCGCGAAACTCTTGAGTGGTATCAGAGCTAGATCTATGCGTAGATGTGTTTCACGAGTAGAACGCAACATGGTTGTTGCGGGCGTTGATGTTTTCTGTTGCAAGCCTCTTGTTTGTGTTCTTCTTATGACGCGGGATAGTGAGATTGAAGCGGTCCAGGCCAACCTTACGCGACGTCGTTCGCGAGACCGGCTCCGCACTTGACGTGTGGCTTGTTCCACACATGCGGCTGGTGGATGTCAGTTTATCTCACTATAGTTGTCATGGGATTAACACTGGAGTTTGGAAACCATAATATCACCGTTGTGGCTTTCCGTAGGTAAGAATCGTTCTTAGCATCTACTCCCATAAGCCACGTAAAACATGCAACAACAAAGTAGAGGCGTCTAACTTGTTTTTGCAGGGAGTGTTTTCTGTGATATGGTATGGCCCAAGATGTGATGTGTATAATGTATGCGATGATCATGTTTTGTAATGTTTCACGACTTGCATGTCGATGAGTACACAACCGGCAGGAGCCATATTCGTGGTGGAGGCAATCATGGTGGAGTGATGGAGATCATGCCGGCACGCACAAGATGGAGATCATTGCGCGAAGATTGGCTATACCATGTCACATAAAGTTATATGCATGTGATGTTTATCCTTTTATGTATCTTATTATGCTTAGATCGCGACGGTAGCATTATAAGATGATTCCTCAATTAAAGATCAAGATAAAAACTGTGTTCTCCCCAAGTATGCACCGTTGCGAAAGTTCGTCGTGTCCAAGCATCACGTGATGATCGGGTGCTATGGACTCTACGCTCACATACAACGGGTGCAAGCCAGTTTTGCACACGCGGAAATACTTGGGTCTAACTTGACGAGCCTAGCATGTACAGACATGGACTCGGAACACATGAACCGAAAGGTTAAGCATGAGTCATATGAATGATATGATCGACACTTCGTTGTCCACCATTGAAACCACATCTCTTCTCGTGAAGATCGGATTAGGTGTGGTGAATTTGGATCGTGTTCACTAAACAACTTGAGGGATGTTGAATATAGTGGGAGTTCATCTAGTAATTTGATTAAAAGTTGAACTAGTTATCATGAACATAGTCTAATTTGTACTTGCAAATATTGTAGATCAAATGGCTAAGTCCAACTTCAACGTTTTTGCTGAGAAGGAAAAGCTTAGAAACAATGGGTCTAACTTCACCAACTGGTTCCGCAATCTAAGAATCATTCTCTCTGGCGGTCAAAAGGACTATGTCCTTGGGAAAGCGTTAGGTGACCCCCCTGCTGCAACTGCGTCGGCTGATGAGAAAGCTGTCTATCAGTCGCGCAAAGATGATTATGGTGTGATTAAGAGCACCATGTTGTTTGCTATGGAACCGGAACTTCAAAATCGTTTTGAAGACTATCCCGGGCCCTTTGAGATTCTCGAAGAGCTGAAAACCATGTTTCAGACTCAGGCCCGTTCTGAGAGATATGAGATCTCTGAGAAGTTCTTTAACTGCAAGATGGAGGAAGGGAGTTCCGTTAGTGAGCACGCCATTAAGATGACGGGCTACACTCAACGCCTTGAGCAACTGTAATGCACGATTCCAGAGGAGCTCAAGATTGACAGGGTTCTGCAATCACTCCCTCCCATTACAAAAGTTTTGTAGTGACTCACAATCAGATTGGTTCCACTGATACGATCACCGAGCTCTTCGAAAAACTGAAGGCCGCGGAAGTGGACATCAAAAAGGATAATCATGTGTTGATGGTCAACAAGCCCACCTTCAAGAAAGGTAAGGGAGCAAAGAAGCCCTTCAAGAAGGGCGGCGGCAAGCGCACTGCCCCTGCTGAGAAGAAGCTCAAGTCTGGTCCTAAGCTGGACACTGAGTGCTTCTATTGCAAGGACAAGGGTCACTAGAAGCGCAACTGTCCGAAGTACTTAGCGGACAAGAAGGCTGGCACCATCAAAGGTATATTTGATATACATGTTATTGATGTATTCCTTACTAGCCCTCGTTGTAGTGCCTGGGTATTTGATACTGGTTCAGTTGCTAATATTTGTAACTCGAAACAGGAGCTACGGAATAGACGGCGGCTTGCGAGGGATGAGGTGACGATGCGCGTTGGCAACGGATCAAGAGTTGATGTGATGGCCGTCGGCACGCTCTCCTTAGTTTTACCTTCGGGATTAGTTTTAAACCTTAATAAATGTTATTATGTGCCTGCGTTGAGCATGAACATTATTTCTGGATCTTGTTTATTGCAAGACGGTTATTCATTTAAATCGGAGAATAATGGTTGTTCTATTTATATGAGTAACATCTTTTATGGTCATGCACTTGTTGTGAATGGTTTATTTCTTCTAAATCTCGAAAGGGATGAAACACACATCCATAACATTGAGGCTAAGATATGCAAAGTAGATAGTGATAATACTACTTATTTGTGGCACTGTCGTCTAGGTCATATTGGTGTAAAGCGCATGAAGAAACTCCATTCTGATGGACTTTTGGAGTCCCTTGATTTTGAATCATTTGACACATGCAAACCATGCCTCATGGGCAAGATGATCAAAACCCCGTTCTCCAGTATAATGGAGCGAGCAACGGACTTGTTGGAAATCATACATACCGATGTATGCGGACCGATGAGTGTTTCGACGCGCGGTGGATATCGCTATTTTCTCACTTTTACCGATGACTTAAGTAGATATGGGTATATCTATCTAATGAAACATAAATCTGAAACGTTTGAAAAGTTCAAAGAATTTCAGAATGAAGTGGAGAACCATCGTAACAGAAAGATTAAGTTTCTATGATCCGATCGTGGAGGTGAATATTTGAGTTATGATTTTCTCACGCATCTTAAAGGAAGTGGAATCGTTTCACAACTCACGCCACCCGGAACACCACAGCGCAATGGTGTGTCTGAACGCCGGAACCGAACCCTATTAGATATGGTCCGATCGATGATGTCTCTTACTGATTTGCCGTTATCATTTTGGGGTTATGCATTAGAAACCGCTGCATTCACTTTAAATAGGGCTCCATCTAAATCCGTTGAGACGACACCGTATGAACTGTGGTTTGGTGCTAAACCTAAGTTGTCGTTTCTTAAAGTTTGGGGATGCGAAGCTTACGTCAAGAAGTTGATGCCGGACAAGCTCGAACCCAAAGCGGAGAAATGCGTCTTCATAGGATACCCTAAGGAAACTATTGGGTATTCCTTCTATCACAGAACCGAAGGAAAAGTGTTTGTCGCAAAGAACGGTTCCTTTCTTGAGAAGGAGTTTCTCTCGAAAGAAGTGAGTGGGAGGAAAGTAGAGCTGGACGAGATTATTGAACCTTCTCTTGAGTTGGAGAGTAGCGCAGCACCTGAAATTGTTCCAGTGCCGCCTGCACCAACGATAGAGGAAGCTAATGACAAGGATCATGAAGCTTCGGACGATGCTGCTACTGAACGTCGCAGGTCAACAAGGTCGCGTGCCCCTCCTGAGTGGTACGGCAACCCTGTCTTGACTGTCTTGTTAGTAGAAGACAGTGAACCTACGAACTATGAGGAAGCGATGATGAGCCCAGACTCTGAGAAATGGCTAGAAGCCATGAAATCCGAATTGGGATCCATGAGCGAAAACCAAGTATGGACTTTGGTGGACCCTCCTAGCGACCGAAAGGCTGTTGAGTGCAAATGGATCTTCAAGAAGGAAACGGACGCGGATGGTAATGTTATTGTCTATAAAGCACGGCTTGTCGCGAAAGGTTTTCGACAAGTTCAAGGTGTTGACTACGATGAGACTTTCTCCCCCGTAGCGATGTTTAAGTCCATTCGGATTTTATTAGCAATTGCTGCGTTTCATGATTATGAAATATGGCAGATGGATGTCAAGACTGCGTTCCTCAATGGCAACATTGATGAAGAGTTGTATATGATGCAACCCGAAGGTTTTGTCGATCCTAAGGATGCTGATAAAGTATGCAAACTTCAGCGTTCTATTTATGGACTGAAGCAAGCATCTCGGAGTTGGAACCTTCATTTTGATCAAGTGATCAAGAGCTTTGGATTTGTTCCAAATTGCTACGAAGCTTGCATCTACAAGAAAGTGAGTGGGAGCTCGGTGACGTTTCTGGTACTATATGTGGATGGCATATTGATTATTGGAAATGACATCAACATGCTTAACGATGTGAAGAGTTATTTGAACAAGTGTTTTTCAATGAAAGACCTAGGTGAAGCTGCTTATATATTGGGCATCAAAATCTATAGAGATAGACAAAGACGCCTGATAGCTTTAAGCCAGAGTACATACCTAGACAAAGTTCTGAAAAGGTTCAGAATGGATAAGGCAAAGAAAGGTTCAGTGCCTATGTTGTCAGGTAAGATATTGAGCAAGGCTCAGTGTCCAGCTACGGTAAATGATAGGGAAGCTATGAGCAAAGTGCCTTATGCCTCGGCCATAGGTTCGATCATGTATGCCATGCTGTGTACTAGACCGGATGTGTCCAATGCTCTTAGTTTGACGAGCAGGTATCAAAGTGATCCAGGAGTGGAACACTGGACAGCCGTGAAGAACATCCTAAAGTACCTAAATAGAACTAAAGAAATGTTCTTAGTCTATGGGGGTGATGAACAGCTCGTCGTAAAAGGTTACGTCGACGCTAGTTTCGACACCGACAAGGATGATTCTAAATCTCAGACAGGATACGTGTATATTTTGAATGGAGGAGCTGTGAGCTGGAGAAGCTGCAAGCAAAGCGTGATCGCGGGATCTACAGTAGAAGCGGAATACATGGATGCTGCAGAAGCGTCAAGTAAGGAGTTTGGATCAGGAACTTCATCACTGAGCTTGGCGTGGTTCCAAGTGCATTGGACCCACAGGAGATATTGTGTGACAACACTAGCGCCATAGCACTCGCTAAGGAACCAAGATATCATCCAAAGACCAAGCATATCAACCGCAAGTTTCATATAATCCGAGATTATATATCAGATGGAGATCTGAAGATCAGCAAAGTACATCCAGATCTGAATGTTGCGGATCCATTGACTAAACCTCTTCCACGTGTAAAACATGATCAGCACCTCAGTGCCATGGGTGTGAGATTGTTGCCAGATGTAAACTAGATTATTGAATCTAGTGCAAGTGGGAGACTGTTGGAATTATGCCCTATAGGCAATAATAAAGTTGTTATTATTATAATTCTTGTTCATGATAATGTTTATATTCCATGCTAGAATTGTATTAAGCGGAAACTTTAATACTTGTGTGGTTTGTGAACAACACCGTGTCCCTAGTACGCCTCTATGGACTAGCTCATTGATTAATGATGGTTAAGGTTTCCTAACCATGGACATGAGTTGTCGATTAATAATGAGATCATATCATTGGGAAAATGATATGGTGGACAGACCCAAACTAAGCGAAGCAATTAGATCGTGTCATCGTGTTCGTCTTTGCGAAGCTTTTCTTATGTCAAATATTGTATTCCTTAGACCATGAGATAATACAACTCCCTGGTATCGGAAGAAATCTTTGAGGTCATCAAACGTCATCCTATGAGAGGGTGATCATAAAGGTGTCTCTCAGGTGATCGGAAAGTATCTGTTGGGTTGTATGTATCGAGATGGGATTTGTCCCTCCCAAGTGGGAGAGATATACTTCGGGCCCACTCGGTAATCGATATCAACACCGCTTGCAAGCATGTGGTTAAGGAGTTAATCACAAAGTGATATCGGATTACGGAACGAGTAAAGTACTTGCTGTGAACGAGATTGAACTAGGTATGACGGTACCGACGATCGAATCTCGGGCAAGTAAAATATCGCGAGACGAAGGGAATATATATATGGGATTGATTGAATCCTGGCATCGTGGTTCATCTGATATGATCATCGATGAATGTGTGGGAGTCAATATGGGTTTCCAGACCCCGCTGTTGATTATTGATAGAAGATCATGTCTGCATATTCTCGAACCCGCAGGGTCACACACTTAACGTGTCTCGACGCTAGGATAGATTGGATAATTGGTTTATGAGTTTTTTTTCGGAGTCTCGGATGGGATCCGGGACATCACGAGAGGTTCCGGAGTGGTCCGGAGAATAAGATTCATATAAGGCAGTGCAGTTTTTGGAGTTCGGAATTGTTCCGGGTTAATCGGTATTGTACCGGAAGCTTCTAGAACCTTTCGGAAGGGGACCAACGTGGCCCTACCTTCCGGGAGGGGGCATGGGCCTATGAGGGAGTGCCCTGGCCGCATTGGGCCAGGGGCACAAGGCCCCATAGGGCCCAGCCGGCCAAGAGGGTATAAACTCTAGATAGAGCTTCTAGAAGGGGGGGTTTCCTTGCCCCCCACTCCTCCTCCTTGGCCGCCGGCCTTGGCTTGGGGGAGGGGGCTAGGGTTGCCGCCCCACCCCTCTATATAAAGAGGGCTGGGGGCGCACCACCCCACACACCTTCCCCTCCAATCCTAGCCGCCCTGCTGCCCTTCCTCTCTCCCTCCCGACTGTTTGTAGGTGAAGCCCTGCTGCAGAAATTCTCCACCATATACACCACGCCGTCGTGTTGTAGATCCAATCCGTCTCTCCACCATACTTGCTGGTCCGAGGAAGGAGGAGACGTCGAGGTGCTG
Organism: Avena sativa; assembly: GCA_916181665.1. Classification (NCBI taxonomy): domain Eukaryota; kingdom Viridiplantae; phylum Streptophyta; class Magnoliopsida; order Poales; family Poaceae; genus Avena; species Avena sativa. The sequence continues at coordinate 404,450,591 of OV702283.1, read as the reverse complement.
CACGTGTGCATCTCACGGAGGCACCGCCACTTGTGGTGCTAGATCGGATCGGATCGCGAGGAGGAGAAGCGAGTACGACTACATCACCCACGTTCCGACGAACGTTCCGCTGTGCGAATCTTCAAGGGTATGAAGATCTAATCCAATCTCTCCTGTTGTTTGCATTTCCTAGATTAGATCTTGGCTTTCCCTCTGTTCGCATCCGTAGAAAATTTTGATTTACTATGCCGCGAAACCCTTCAGATATACATCCGCCCGTTGTTTGTATCTAGTAGATAGATCTTGGTACATAGTTGTTCCCATCGTAGGAAAATTTTTGTTTTCTATGCTGCAAACCCTACAAGGAGAAGGAGTCGCTGTTGATCCAAGCAAAGTGACTGCCGTAACTGAATGGGAAGCGCCCAAGAATGTGGGAGATATTCAGAGCTTTTTGGGACTTGCTGGATATTACAGGAGGTTCATTGAAAATTTCTCCAAGATTGCTAAGCCGATGATGGAACTTCTGAAGAAGGAGAGGAAGTTTGAGTGGACGGATGCGTGTGAAGCCAGCTTTCAGGAACTGAAGCGTCGACTAGTGACCGCACCTATTCTGTGTCTACCAGATCTTCAGAAGGATTTCCAAGTGTACTGTCATGCTTCTCGGCAAGGACTTGGGAGTGTGCTGATGCAAGATGGGAGAGTGGTGTCATATGCCTCGCGGCAACTTAAACACCATGAGAGGAATTATCCCACGCATGACTTGGAATTAGCATTAGTTGTGCATGCGCTCAAAGTATGGAGGCACTACCTAACGGGAAAACACTGTGATGTGTACACCGACCACAAGAGCCTGAAATACATATTTACATAGAAGGAACTGAAGATGAGGCAAAGGAGATGGTTGGAGCTTATCAAGGATTATGATATGAATCTACAATACCACCCAGGAATTGTGCCAGAAGGTCTATGCCAATGGATTGACTGTTGGGGGATTGCCCTAGGAACTGTGCAAGCAATTCAAGGACCTTAGACTGGAGGTAGTGTCAGAAGGATATTTGGCAGCAATGGAAGTCCAACCAACGCTACAGGACAGGATTAGGAAGGCTCAAGTGGGAGACAAGGAGATGGATGAAATAAAGGAAAAGATGAAGGAAGATCGAGCAAAAGAATTCCGCGAGGATGAGCAAGGAACCTTGTGGTATGGAGATCGTTTGTGCGTTCCCAACGATCCGGAGATAAGGGAGTTGATTCTGCAGGAAGCTCATGACTCGCCGTATTCCATACATCCGGGCAATACGAAGATGTACATGGACCTAAAGGACAGATTTTGGTGGAACAACATGAAGGGAGACATCGCCGAGCATATTGCATTATGTGATGTATGTAGCCCAGTGAAGGCGGAACACTAGAAGCCAGCAGGACTGCTACAGCCATTGCCCGTGCCGGATTGGAAGTGGGATAGAGTGGGAATGGATTTTATCATAGGATTGCCCATAACCAGGTCGGGATATGACTCTATTTGGGTAGTGGTCGACCATTTGACCAAGGTAGCACACTTTATACCGGTAAAGACAACTTACACGAGTGCAAAGTTGGCCAAGATTTATATGGACAGAATTGTGTGTCTGCATGGAGTTCCCAAGAGCATTGTATCAGACAGAGGCACCCAATTTACCTCACACTTTTGGCGCCAGCTGCACGAGTCATTGGGTACTAGGTTGGAGTTTAGTACAGCGTTCCACCCCCAGACTGATGGACAGACCGAGAGGGTAAATCAGATTTTGGAGGATATGTTGAGAGCTTGCGCCTTGGCTCATGGCTCTAGTTGGGATGAGAATTTGTCGTATGCTGAGTTTTCATACAACAACAGCTATCAAACCAGCATCAAGACGTCGCCGTTCGATGTGCTATATGGGAAAAGATGCCGGACACCATTGCTACGGGATGGAGTAGGAGAACGTCAACTATTTGGACCTGATTTGATCAAGGACGCCGAGGAGAAGGTCGCCTTGATCTGGGACAGACTGAAGGTGGCACAATCAAGGCAAAAGAGCTACGCTGACGCCAAGCGCAAGGAAGTGGTGTATGAGATAAGCGATAGAGCGTACCTCAGAGTGTCGCCACTGCGTGGAATTAAGAGATTTGGAATCAAGGGTAAGCTGGAACCTCGGTTTATTGGACCATATCGGGTCTTAGCACGCAAAGGAGAGGTTGCTTATCAGTTGGAATTGCCAGAGACTCTGTCCGCCGTCCACAACGTGTTCCACGTGTCCTAGCTGAAGAAGTGCCATCCGGAGATGGTGGATACACCATTGAGAGACACAGTGCCACTAGAGGAAGTTCAGCTTGAGAATGACTTGACCTATGAGGAGAAGCTGGTCAAAATACTGGAGACAGCGGAGAGGAGTACTCGCACCAAGACGATCAGGTTTTGCAAGCTGCAATGGAGCCACCACACCAAAGAGGAAGCCACATGGGAGCGTGAGGATAACATCCGAGAGGACCACCCACACCTATTTGCTAGCCACGCCGAATCTCGGGGACGAGATTCATCTTAAGGGGGTTAGTCTTGTCACATCCCAAATTTTAGATTTGGTACTGCATAGCATTCATGGCATTACATCATGATCATCCTTGTAAAATTTCAGTTTGAAAAGGTTTTGGCAAAACAAACCACTTGCATTTGCATTTTGACACCTACACTTGAACATTGGGTTTTACCATGCCTCTGTTAAAAACATTATATTTTGGGTGTATGGAAGGCATAGGTTCATAGAGGGTTCCGCCACGAACCCTTTGCACTTTGAATCGCCCAAATCGGAGCTTCGTAGGAGAAGTTATGGCAAACTGAATTTTGATGATTAGAGTAGACAGTGTTCTGTCAGAAAATTCAGTTAAAAATTCGACAGAGAAAAAGAAAAAAGATCAAAAAAAAGGGGGAAACAGCCAGCTGGGCCGCCAGCCCAGCCGGGGCCTGCCAGCCCGCGGCCGCAGCCGCCCACGCCGCCCGCGCGGCAGATTGCAGCAGCCGCCTGCCCCGGCCCAACACCCCGCAGCCGCTGCCAGCCGGGGCCCACCTGTCAGCGCGGGGCCAGCGCAGGCACGGACGTCGAGGCCGACTCGGCGCAACCAATGACTCCGCGCGCCGCCCGCGAACCCCCCGCCTCTTATAGCCCTAGCCCTCCTCTCCTAAAACCCCCGAAAATCTCCACCTAAACCGCCTCCAATCTCCGGCGATTTCTCGCCGGAGTACGCCGCCGTCGCCACCGCCATTGACGAGGTAAGCACCTAGCCACGCGCGCCGTCGCCCCCTTCCTCGCCTCGCTCGCCCGCGAGCTCGCCGCCCCCACCTACGGCTTACCGCCCTTCTTCTCTCCCCGCAGGAGCTCGCCGCCACGCCGCCGACGCGCCGCCCGTGCTCCAGCCAGCCGCCGCGCTCGCCCCCGTGCTCGCCGACCGACGCCGCCCCCACGAGGAGCTCCGCCGCCACGCCATCGACGCTGTTCCGCCTCTCCCCGCCGCCAAGCCTCGCCGGAGCCGCCGCCCTCGTCGAGCCCGACGGTGCCGGTGAGCCCCTCTCCCTCGCACCACTCCCTGCCCTCCGATCGCAGATGGACGGCCCAGATCGGGCGCTGACCGGTCAACAGTTGACTGGAGACCAGTCAACTGCCACGCCAGCGTTGACTCAGCGTTTGACTGGTTAGCTCGAGTTTTGATTTAATTAAATCGATTTAAATTGGCAGATTTAGTTCCAATCTTGGAAAATTCATATCTTTAGATCTACTGGGCCAAAAATTGCAAATAAAATTTGTATGGAATCAGTGTCTCACGTAGAATATTGATGTATAGTTGTTTTACACTTTTACAGCAAGGTTTTGTCTTAGTTAATTAAATGAGTTAATGCTTCTTTTAGAGTATTAAATTCATAGAAAAAGTTCTGTAACTCCAAAAATTGCAAATAAGATGTCCCTGGAATCAGTAGAACAAGAGGAATCTTACAGTGAATTAAAAAGTTAGGCTTACAGTATTGGAATTTGCAAAATCTATATAAAGGCTTACTATAGTATTTTAATTACTCAGGGAATTATATAAATCCTTTTTGAGTAATTCCAATTGGTACTGACTCTATTTTAGTATGCCTACACAGTGGATATTTTTCCAAGATTTTACAAATAGTTTAATTGCAGTGGCTAATTATTTAGTTTCTAGCTCTATTGTTGAGCATTTTAAATTGCATGCTTTGTTTTCTATGCATCTAAAATATTTTCCATGCATGCATACAGTAGGGATACTGAATAAGAATATGTGATGCTATAGTAGCAATGTTCAACTTGTCATGCATGCATCTTGCATTGCCATTATTTGCATATGATTGTGTATGGTTTGTTTATATGATTGCAATTGTATCGTGTAGATTGTGACGAGTGCAACGCTTGCTCGTGTGTGGATTGTTCGTTCGACCGCTACAGCCAAGGCAAGTAGATGCTAATTTGTTCATGATGTTGTCCTACTATTTTCAATGCATTGTCGTGTATTTTGTAGATGCATGTGTAGGATATTACTATCGCTATGCTATGTCCTATTATGTGGTAGGGCTTTCCCTGTAGATGAACCACCGTTGGTAGATGTGCTTAGCCATGATATGATGAACGAGGGCTGGGTTACATCACAGAAGTTGTTTCTAAGTGTGTTGGTTTGTGAAAACTAAAACAACTTAATCAATGAATCTCCTGGGTGTGATGGGATTGATAATTTTTTGTGGTATCATTGCGGAAAGGCACCCAGGTATCAAGAGAAAATGATTAGCTTCTTTATTTTGTAGCTTACGTGTACAACCATGTGCCAATAATAAAATGGGCGGTTGGTTGGACTCAGTAGGTCGTGGTAACTCGAACCCACGTATCCAGAGATGTAGAATTTTGGTAGGTTGGACCGGTGCGTGTCGGGTTTGGGGAGCTACTTCCCGAACGGTTCCTTCTTGGACTTCTCCCTATCATCACCCAATATGAGAGTGGTGGTACGAGCTGGGCTGGCCAAGTCACATGGGTAAAGTGTACTAACCCCTGCAGGGTGTATAATCTAATCGATTAGCCGTGTCCCTGGTTATGGACATCTGAGTTGCTTCATATTGATTTCATGACATGTTTCTCGCTTATTCCAATTTCCTAATTGCTTTAATGTTGATGGGTTAACTTAATTGGGATCTTTTCAAAGAAAATCAAAAACTGTTTATGAAAGTAGGACAAAGGTATTTTCAAATGCAAGCTAGCCACAGCACCACTTGCTAGATATGCATGTAGTTTTTAGCTTTATTGTCTCCTTTAATAGCTCTACTTGCCATACATTCCATGTATTGACCCTTCGGGGCTGCTACGTTTCATGTTGCAGGATATTCCGATTCCGAGTAATCGATTTAGGCCACGGTACTCCACTCGGCACTTGTTCACTTGTGGGCAATTTGAAGAATGGAGGATTTACTATATTTATGTTGCTACTTGAATAACTTGAGCTAGCCTTGAGCTAAACTTTTATTGTAATAATGATACACTGGATCTTCGTTATTTATGATACACGGATATTTTTGCTATGTTATTCATCTTATTCTATTGTGGGCCAATGAACCGATCCAGGGATTGGCATGTCACATAGAAGCTACGGTCTTTTTAGAACCGTAGTGTTACACTGGTTCTGCATGTGAAATTGAATACTAGCAAGGGGTTTTATGTAAATGTTTGTTAATTAAAGTAATTAACAAAATTCTGAATAAATAAATAAAAGAGTTTTATTTAAATGAGAGCTTGCATTACATTTGGTGGAAATTTAATGCATGTGAGTGAATTTTTGAGTGGAGACTCTTTTATGGGAGTGGAGGCTTTTCATTTTGAGTGGGAGCTCCACCCACATGAATGTGGAAGAGGTGGGGGCAGCCCACCATGGCTAGGCGCATGGCCCCTTGGGTGCCCCCCTCTCCCTATAAAAGGCCCCCCTCTCATCCTCTCAAAGCACACCTCCTGGCGAAGGATCTCTCTCCCCCCTTTAGAATTTCCCCATGGTCTCTGATCAGCGAGATACATGTTCCCGGTGGCTTTTTCTGGAAGGATTTGTTGATTCCGCTGCTTTGCTGGAGCGAGGGCGCGGAGGTTGTCGGGGTACCCGGACGTGTGTGCGATCACGGATGCACCACTGCTTTGCGGTGCTGGACTTGATGGTGCTGGACTGGCTGGACCAGATGGACTTCATCACGATTCTGATATCGGCAGGCGTTCATCTACATCATTCACGAGTACAACCTCGTTAACGCTATTCGGTCTTCGAGGGTATGTATTCTATGGATGTATATCCACCCGTTGCTTGTATCTAGTAGATAGATCTTGGTACTTAGATGTTCCCATCGTAGGAATTTTTTTGTTTTCTATGCTGCGAACCCTACAATTAGTACTTAAGTATTGCATGCATCTGTTAAAACTCAATAAAATGTTTGCATGTGATAAAGTGTGTTGAATCAAATGCAAATCCAAAACCCTAATTTCCCCCTCTCTTTGAAACCACGTTCAAATGGTGTTTGGATTTTGAAAACTACAAAATAATGGAGCCCAAATGGTTTGCAAGGGTCCCTGAATATTTTATATACTTCACCAAAGTCTCTAGTAATTTTGAATTATTCAAAATAAAATTAAAATGAAATTACAAAAGAGAAAACTGAAAACAGAAAAAGAAAAGGATTTCTGGAATAAAAACCTAATTCTAAACCCTACCCAGGCCGGCCCATCTCTCCTCCCCTCTCCCTATCGCTCGCATGCGCAAGCCAACGGCCCAGTTAAGCCCACCTAGGCCCGGTACCAGTTTGTCCACGCTATCAGCGTCGTCAAGCTCGGAAGCTCCTGCGTGTCGCCGCGCCTCCGCTCGCCGGCGTCAAGATCCTCGCCGCCGCTCTGGACGAGGATAAGGAGCCGCCATGCACGCCTCTCCCTCCCCAGATCCTATCCTCCCCCTCGCGCGCTCTCTCTCCCTCTCTGCACCGTGCAAGCCCGAACCCTAGCCCGCCATGGCCGCCGGCTACCCGCCATGGCCTCCCCGAGCTCCGCTGACACCGCCACGAGCTTCGCGTTGCTCCACTCTATCTCCCTATAGAAGGAATCAAAGAGGGGTGGCCTAAATCGTCGCCATCGACGTCGTCTTCCTCAACACCGACGAGGTCCGTCGAGCACCTCGTCGTCGATTCCAGCCTCGACTGTCCTCCCCGAGCCGTCTATCAGCACCAGGGTGAGCACACGGTGCTCAAGGCACCCTCCGTTTCCTCTCTCTCGCGCTGTAGCGTTGCCCCAACGAGCACCTGCCGCCTCTGTTGTTCTCTGTCGTCGCCGTCGCTCCGGCGACCATACCGAGGCAACGCCACCACGATATTGCTCGCCTCGATCTCCTCTTTCCAGCGCACCCTCCCGTGCATCCACGCGTGCCCTGGTTCGCCGCCGGCGACCACCGTCTGGTGGCTCTGCCGTATGTGAGGTGGCGCTGACACAGCGCTTGCGTGGCCTGCTGAGGTGGCATTGGGACCAGCAGTCAGTGGCTGGGTCTAGCCTCTGCCTCGGTGAGAAAAGTTTAGGGCTAGCGCCTAACGTCATCATGATGCAGTAAATCTATTTTATTTGTTTAAATACTTTTTGAAATTCATTTCTGGAAATAAATAACCCATGTGGGCCTAGGCTGTCAGGTTTTTAATATTTTTCATAAATAATTTCTGAAATTAATAAAAGTATGACATGTGGACCCAATTTGGAAATTAATTTAAATATTCCAAAAATGATTTAAAATGAATTAAAATTGGAGAAATTCATAACTAATTCATTTTAAATCAGAAAAATACAAATAATATACCAAAATGTTCAGAAAAATAAGAGCTATGTAATAGCAACATAATCATACATGGTTAACTAACTTCCATGACAAGTTTAATTAGAAGAACCAATTGAACCCCATAGGTGATTCTGAGGATTCCCTGTTCTAGGGTTTGGACCTCTGGGACCCCGTTTAAAATGACTAAGCATGTTCTAGTGTTTATTTTAACACTATTCAACTTGTCATATCATCCATATTGATTGCGCATTGCATTATGCCATGTCTTGATTGTCGCTTTCCTTTCCGGTATTGGTTCTTCGCGATAGGATCCGAGCCCGAGGCTGAAGTCAACAACATCGAAGATCCATACCTGTCTACTGGTGGCCAAGGCAAGCGTAGCCTCTCATTCCGAACCTACTTTTACAAAGTATATTACTCTCTCGCTATGATGCACACGATTCCAATGTGGTATTTTGTTAGTAGCTAGGGTTACCTATCTGTTGCACAGTTTCCCTTCTGTAGCCTTATACTTCCGATCCACTGCTCCTAACATACCTAGGTGTGGCATCTGAGCGTTGCTAGAGCTTTTACGATCGACAGCTTAGCCATGCTTACTAGTATCGTCTGATACATTCAGATGATGATTCGAAGGTGCCAAATAATCTAGAAAGATAGGAGGTGGAGGTATCATCGATGGAGATAAATAAATATGTTAAGGATTGTATGGGAGGACACGTTGGGTGTGGTTTTTGTAGTCCCATGCTCGCCACCACTAGGAACTGAGTTCTTACCTTTGGAACCAAGACGAGCGTACAACAACACGGGGCCTGAAAAAACCCATGAGCAACTAACTTGCCTAGTAGATTCCATGAGTCACATAGTTCGGGCTTTCCATTTGGCATACGCATTGAAAACGTTTTCGAAATGGGGGGTGAAGGAGGTGCATCATAACAGGTAGGGAAGCGTGGACCGGGTTGCTTGGGGTGGATGGAGCCCCGGGTAAACCAACCTCGCCTCACATCTTTAAGTACCGGCTTCGGGATTTGACCCGTTACGGCGGAACCATACTTATTGCATGACTCATGGTCTCGGCGAAAGCAAGGTAAATATCATGGTCAACCACCCTCTGCCGGCCTTCCAAGGAAGAGGGCTAATAATATTTGGCATTAAGAGTCGGTTGGTACGTGTGGGTAAAGTTGTACACCCCTGCAGGGTTAAATCTTTTCGAAAAGCCATGTTTACGGTTATGAATGACTTGGCGACCGGACTTAAGATCACAGATAACATTAACCACTATAAAACTTGTTGATCCACGTGTGCTTAAGGATGATTCCTCTGGGTCGAGGGGGCGATCCTAGATAGGAGGTTCTGATGAAGCTGGAGGTTATCAAGATATGATGAACAAGATGAAAAATTCGTTATCTTATCCCTTTTAAAAGATTCTGAGTAGACAAGCCTCTTCTCTCTCTTGTTTACAAATAAAGATTACTTTTCGCAAAAGTAAATCCAGAGAAAGCCTTTCTAGCCAGAGCATGTAGATACTAGGTTATCTAAGTCTTGCAGAGTACATTCTCATACTCATCCTTGCGCCATTGTTGTTTTCCTACAGATGATCTAGTTGCGACTGAAGGTGGCTTCTTCGTTGATATCGACGAGTAGTTGGGGGTCCCAGGTAGCAGCCTGAGGACTATGGGATGGACGTCGCTTTTGTTTATGGCCTCGCAGGCCCTTTGCTAAGTTGTTGTGTAGAACAACATAATTTGCTTTTGTTGTGTGATGTAATGTTGGGTCTATGACCTCTGGTTTGTAATAACTCTAATATCTTATTCTGCTAAGAGTTTAAACTTATGTTGTTGAATCCCTGAGTTCTGTAATGTTACCGAATCTTACTGTGATCTTCCGTGCTTGGAGTTAAGCTTATCTTAGATGATGATCTGAGGTTAGTTTAACCCTAATCCCGGGGGTGTTACATTGAATTATGGAAGTTCTTTGTCTTGTGAATTGGTTTCAAATATACCATCCAATCTGTGATTCAATGAAATTCCAAACTTGTATTTATGAAGCGCTTTTAAATTACTAGGATCTTGATTATTATCCAGTGTCAAAATTTGTCCATCTGTAATATTTGATGCTTGAATGTTGAGAGATATTTATATTATGGTTTTAATTGGAAGTTGACGGTTTAAATTTCTTGTTTTGTTCTTGTTGAAGCTTGCAGTTGTAAAGCTTGTTGTTCTGTGGTTATGTGTGTTTTGCTGGATAACTTGATTACATGTTGCTCAACCAAACAGTGATAAGGTAACAGTTTCCATTACACCTCGAGCCAAATAAAGCTTGGGTTTTTCCGTTACATTTATGTTACCAGTTGTAACTGATACTAGTTTTATTTACATTATCAAAGTTAAACCAAACATGTTAGTGGAGAAAGTTAAATCAAGCAGGGTTTTTTGCTTGGGCAGATGCTACTGCACTCACCTCTTGCCCAGCCTCCACCAATACCTTGCTAGCTCTACCACTGTTGTGGCTCTTCATCCAGTTTGTCTCGAGGCCCGAAATAGAAACTGTAATAGACATGCGTGAAGCTATACTGGTTTGTGAGTTTGTCCTGGTGGGTCGCTTTGTTATACGAACTTATTTAGCATTAATAAAAGTCGCATTTCCTGCATGTACATGCATACTGATTGGAGAAATAAAGGTCGCATTTCCCCTTCATCGATGAGTGGAGACTCTTCATGTTAAAATGAGGACTACCAGTCAACTTTAATTTTTATTTGGGTTGGGTTTGTGCATTGTTTGGGAGGACTTAGTTTGATGACTTATTTTGCGGCTATCTTTGGAGGATGCCAAAGTGGTTTTGTGTGTTGCTAGGCATGACTCTTGAAAGTAACATCGCCAATATGGTGATTTGGCATTGCTTCATGTCAAGGTGGTGAAACCCCGCGCTATGGCCTTTAGTTTTCGGCCCCTAGCGTCAATCTTGCATCATCGCCTTGTTGAAGGCGTCGTCCTCTTATTGATGTTCTAGTTTTCATTAGTTGGAGGGCGACACTTAGGAGTCATCATAGATTAAACTCAATGATCTTGAAGGAAGTTAGTTTTGGGTGGCATTGACACGCAGGAACACAACTCGGTTGGAGGTACTTATATAACCATGGATTTATATTATCGTATGTAGTATCATGTTTTCCGTCTACGGGAAGCGTTGGATTAGAGCATCTCCACTAATGCCCACAAGCCCCCCCCTCCTCCAGAGGCCACTTTTTCATCCGGATGGCGAAAATCAGTCCAACCACGCTCCAGCTCCTTGTTTTCATCCGGATTTTCCTCAAAATCCATCCGGCGAACACATGTCATGCTCCAGGGTTTGCCGGGGGCGCCGGATGAAGCGAAAAGGCGAGCGGACCCAGGTTGTTAGTGACGGAAGCCGATTGCCCTCCTTTTCTTTTAGTTTTTCCTCCTCCTCCTCCCGCATATTCCCCTACCACACATGCGAGCTCCCGCCATTTCCCCCCAGATTTATTTCACCATGTTGCTAAAGAAATTCAATGGTACAAGGCTCGCCGAAGAGCAGTTGCCGCCGATGAAGCAGAGGAAGGGGAAAAAAGGACCCCCGGCATGACCAACGCCGAGTGGTTGAAGGATGTGGAGCGCAGACAGATGACCGACGGGAGAGGGAGAAAAATCTGAAGGCGAAGCAGGAGACCCTGGCGTGGACAGAGGAGGTGTCTTGCTTTCGGTCTCGGGCACCGGGTCATCTAGTTTCGTAGGGGCATCTCTAACCGATGTACAAAAACCGGTTAGAGGAGTAAAAGATGACGTTTTACTCCTCTAACCGGACCTAACCAAACTCCCAAAGGCTTTAAGGACAAAAAAATTACTCATCAGTGTAGCGGAGGAGTAAATATAGGAGTCGGCGGCCACTTCCGAGAAAAAGAATCCCTCTCCTCCGCGCGTTCACACTGCCTCCACCTCGACCTATCCTCCACCGCCGACGACCACCGACACCCTCAGCCGCCACCATAGCCACCCCCACACCCTAGATGGCCAGATCTTCTCGCCGGCCATCTCCGCTGCCATACCCAGCACATGGTGCCACCGCGGCAGCCCCGCGTCGCTCCCGCTCCCTGCCACCATTCCCCTTTTTGTTTGGCGCCACCGAAGCGCCGGCGGCAGCCCCGTCGGTCCGCCGGCACCCTCGACCTGCTGGTGCCGGCCGCGCCGGTCTACCATGACGTGCAGCAGCGATCGTCGGGCTCGTGGGTGGCCGAAATCACCGACCGCAACACCCACCAAAAGGTATGGATCGGGAGCTTCCAATTCGCAGAGCAGACGGCGTTTGCGTACGACATGAAGAACGTCGAGCTCCACGACTCCAACTGCGGCGAGCTCAACTTCCCCCTTGGGGCGGGAATACCGGTGCCGGACCTAGAGCCATTCGATCTTCATTTCATCTTCGACCGCGAGCGACAGGAGGACTGCGAGGCTGGCGAGCGCCTCGACGCGGCGATGGCGGCAGCGCTCTCCGACCTCAACCCGGAGCTCATCGAGGAGGAGCGGCTGGAGGCATTCACCGAGGCGAAGCAGATGGCCGACGTCGGATGCTCCGCGGGACCATCGATGGCGGCGACGGTGATCAACATCGATAGCGACTTCTCCTTCGACCGGGAGGAGGATTAAGTTAGGGTTTGGTCAAATCCGGTCGAATTTGGCGAAATTCGACCAACTTTTGGGTGTAATATGTACAAATTAATGTAAATAGAATAGTACATTTTAAAGTTGGTTTGAATCTTATGATAATCATAGGATTTACTTTTCTAAATTTAGGTGATTAGCTAAAAACCATTTCAGTTAGAAAAATACTTTTACTCTTATAAGTTTTTCTCCGGAGGTTTACTCCTCTAGTTCGGTTAGAGATGCCCTAAAATCTCCCACAAAACCCACTGCTCCGATGAGACCCGCAGCAACAGCGGTAGCAGCCACCGCCGCCGCGCTCCGAGCCGCGTTCCTCGCTCCTCCAGCTGCCGCCTCCCGCCTCCTCCCTCCCCGCCGCGTCCTCCTCCCCCTGCGCTGCCTCTCCTCCTCATCCGTCCCGCCTTCCGCGCCCCCCTCCGACTCCCAGCCGCGGCCGTTGCCTGCCTTCATGGACGCGCAGTTCGAGTCCTTCCGCGCGCAGCTCGACGGCTCCTCCGCCCTCCGCGACCGCATCCGCGCCGTCGTCTCTGAAGTCGAGTCAGCCTCCCGGGCCGCTACCGCTGCGCTCCTCCTCGTCCACCAGCCCGTCCCCCTTTCAGGTTGCAGCCCCTTCTCCCCACCCCACCCGCCCCCACATTTCTCTTAGGGATTTTGGCACTTTCTTGCAATTCTCCTGCCCTTGCTTGATGCGGGGCTATCTCTTTGTGCAGATGTGCTCGGCAAGACGAAGACACAGGTGGAGGTGATCAAGGGGCTGTACTCTCAGCTCGCGGAGATCCTCAAAGAGTGCCCCGGTCAGTATTACAGGTGATGAGATGGCTTAACTACGTGCCCTTCCAGATTGAGGTTGGGTTATGTGGAAATTGCTCATGTGTTGGGATTGTGCTTAGGTACCATGGGGACTGGAGGACGGAGACACAGTCCGTGGTGTCGATGCTAGCGTTCACGCACTGGCTTGAGACTGGTGGCCTCCTCACGCATGCTGAGGCCCAGAATAAGCTAGGATGTGCGTGAAGTCTCAACTGTTGTATTAGTTGTGGCATACAGTGTCAGTCAGTCAGTGTGCTGCTTGCCTACTAATCTAAATATGTTATGTCCCTGTTCTTTTGCAGTGAGCTCTGGAGAGTTTGGCCTGGACGTTGAAGACTACCTGACTGGTTTGTCATATGCACATTTTATTTAATCTTATTTACTTTGTGAGTTGGATGTCATTTATCGGATCTACATGTTATAGTACTTGTTAAATATTTTGCTCAGAGAAGTTTACGGAGATTGTAATTTTGACTCTCCTTTTGATTGAAAGATACTTATTATCTGGGCACAGATAGGCTATTTGTCATGTTATAACATTGACATGAGAACTGTTGCAGCCTTTTTTCTAAACAACTAAGTTGCTTGAAGGTTTAGCATGCTTTCGTTTTCTGTAATGTTGTGTACAAATGACATTGCTTACTCACATGGAGACTTGTTTGTGTCGCAGGGCTGTGCTTCATGTCGAATGATTTTGTAAGTTCCCCATCAACTACCTACTTGGTTTTGACTACATACACACTATGTTTTTGCATTATTAGTTTATCTTTTTTGGTCATGTGTTGTCAGTATGCATGTGGTTAATACCCAAAAATACAGTGTACAAATACTAAGGTTCCGCAAGAAGTTGTCTCCTTGGTCCTCCAGAAATAGGTTTGTACTGAACCTGTGCCGTTGTGAAAATGGTCAGTCCTCATAGTTGATGGCTTGATGCCGAAGTCATAAGAGCTGTTTAATGATTAGACTGCATCATTCTCATTCTACATCAACATAGGTGTGCACTGTCATCTAAAATCTATTTATTTTGCTAATCAAACTCGTAACTTATGTATATGGGCAGTCCCAATGCAATTGTGTCTGCTGTATCTTAAACACGCCAACTAGGCAAATGCTGATGTGGAAGCCTAGTTAAGGATGGAAGTGATAAATACTGTATTCTAATCATGATGTGGCTCTTACAAGTTATATTTTTTTCTCACAAAACATATTAAATGTCAGCTTCTTTAGATACAATATACCACTAAAAGTATCTAAACAGATATGTTATCCCTGCTAGTTATCCCTGTGCTTCTCTACCGATCGAAAGAGAGTTATATATAGGTGTTAATCCCCGTGCTAGAAGTTAAATTGGATCGAGGGGCAACATTAGGTAAACGCACACTGGAACTTTGGAAGGACTTCCAGTTTTTATAGAACTCGAGCTAGTAATTGGTAAGGACAGTGTGATGTAATTCATAATCTCGGATACCATAAGTACATAAACTATCATATGGATTCTTTGAGTTGTTATATAGGATACAGATCATTTTTGTAAGTAGGCCATAAGATCTCTGCATTCCAAGTGTGCGAATGACAAAGGGTTTTGTCTGACATAATGTTGCATGCTCCTACATAGCTGATCTTTTGGAATCCAATCAGAATAGAACTCCTCAATACACGCCTTGTTTAGTGCATGGTGCACGAAATTGTTGCATTGTGAAGTAATTCCTCGTAAGGGTCCAACAATTCCTTTTATTCTATGTGCATAGCCCAACCCCTGATCCTCCCGGATCAAATACAGGATTGGGGGGGGGGGGGGGGGGGGGGGGGGCTCTAAAGCGCCACTTGGTCTTTTGTTCCACCTCTTCGGAATCGTGTACACATCCTCCATGTTTGCTTTGGCTTAAGACAGAGCACATCAATTTGAACAGCAAGGGAAACAGAAGATGCTTGAGGAAGCTCTGGAGATAAGAATTCTTTTGCCAGGCAATCTCCTTTTCCTGTTCTAGCTTAACTTCGCTTTCTGCCTTCCAGTTCCTTTGAATGCCTCCAGGATCGATCGCAAATTGATGTATATGCACGCCTGATACCTCCTTCATGCTCTGCCCAAATTATAGCCTATCTGATACTGTGGCCCAGCATAATAGGCCCATGTAGAACATGCCATGGAGGCACTCCTCTCTTTTACATAGAACTGAGAAGATTTTGTAATGGTTACCGCTGCCGCGGCCACCCCATTTGTCGTGCCCAGCTCGTCCACTGCACCAAGCTCTGCGGATGCACATATCACTGCTCCTAGGCTAATCTGTGTCCCTCCTCTTCTGTGCTTGGCTGCTGCTGCTTTTTCTCCAGCTGCGTGCATCTCCATGGCCTTTGCTGCCAGTTCGTTTGGCTGCGCTATCGCTGCTGATTTTTTCTTGCTGAAGCACCTCTGCTGCCGCAGCTTCTTGTTGTGTTACCAGTGGACTTTGTAGTACCTGGTGTGCTCAAGCTTGGGTGTGCTGAATGATACAGGCAGTAACTTGATACCAAGTTAAGAACAGCAATTGTAGACGTTGCGACCTTGTAGATCCCCAAAAGCTCGTGCTGCATCGAGGTGGAAACCATATACGATGAAGGCCACAGTCCTGGACTTCGCTGGAAAACTTTCAATAGTCTTTGCCACTCCATAAGGCTCAAAGACTTGATGAAACACACCCTCCATACTAGTATAGAGGATCCCATGAATGGTGACGTGGAATATCCTTTGTGTCATCTTCTAAATGATGAAATGAGAAATTCTGACGAATTAGACTGCTTCCATCCTAGATCTCCTAATATGATACTATGGCGTAAGTATCCCCTGATTTCCCTTGAGTTCGGAATCTGCTGCTAATCCACAACAGAGAGTGCAGCGAAAAATGCAATTTCATATCAAGATATTGATTAAAAGTTCATGATAATGAAGTAAGAAAGACTAGCATTGTCAAGTGACCTGCTCTGAAGTATACTCATCAGATGTAAGCCTGACAAATTGACCCTGGGGCCACATGTCAGTGACATATTAATAACCATGTTCCAACTTCAGTGGGCATTGCACTGGTACGGACTACAGAGCAATTTTTCCCCAAACTTTTTGTATAATAGAAACATTGATGCTGAAGCATGCGGCCTTTTAGCTCTAGAGTACAAGTTTCAAACTTTCAGGACATTATGGGTTTGTTGATTGGGAAGTGTATTCTGACTCATGAATATTTTTCATAACCTTTCTGTCAGTTCGGAGTTTCAGGCCCATTGTTCGTGATATTTCTAAATTCTAGTACGTAAATATAGTTGGGTATGTGAATTCAAGAAATGAAAAAAAGTTTTTCCAGTGCCAATTATTGAATACTTTCGATGGCACCTCTAAACCTGTAATTTTATTACAAAACTCATGGTAGACCGGGGGTTACTCCAAAACAGAATAAGGTGGGCAGTGACCAATCAGCCAATCACAACTCAATCTGAGTTGGTTCTCATATCATATGAGCTTCTGTGTGCTAGCAACAGGCATTTACACTTGGGCTTGTCCTTAGATTATAGTACTTCATTTATGATTTATGTACACGTGTCAAGCATATAAACATGAGGTGGACTGTAGTTTATAGCACACTTTGTAATCTGCTAAGCACAAACTTTACGTAACACCATCTGCCTTTCGAACTTCTAAATTTCCTTCAATCAGAAAGAATTCTAGTCCTGTATGACCAGTGAGTGGTATAGGGATTGCTTGCTGAGTTTTCGATAGGCTAGATAGGTATGTACTGAATATAATTGTAATTCTCTTTAGCCAGTGTGGTATTACTGACTACTGGTTGAGTCTTCTACATCCTTTAAAAGTAATAATGAATAGAATCCTAATATTTTACAACCAGTACTGTTACAAAGAGGACTGCTTGCTGAATTTTCTATAGTCTAGATGTGCAGTGAATTGAACAGTAGTTACTCCATAGCGAATGACTAGTATTAATGTCTGCTTGCGGATTTTTCTACAGCCTAGGTATGTTGTGAATCGAGTTACTGCTGGTGACTATGACTGTCCCAGGAAGGTGCTCAGCTTTTTGACTGATCTGCATGCATCATTTAGGATGCTGAATCTACGTAATGACTTCTTGCGTAAGAAATTTGATGGTGAGTTGCTCAGCTAGTTCACCAGACATGTTTTTTTTTGTTTTAACACCACCTGGGTAATTTTTGGCAGTATTATTTCAGCTTACTTTAATATTTTCTCATGCTTTTTTTCTTGCAAGTTGTGTTAATCTAGCTTTTTGAACATTTATTTGCAGGGATGAAGTATGATTTAAGAAGGGTTGAGGAGGTATTTTATGATGTGAAGATACGTGGACTTGTGCCTGTGGAGTCAAAACAAGAGGTTGCTCAGCCATGAAAGGCCGAGTGATGCCTAGCGTTTAGTTGGCACATTGAAGTTTATGTTGGAACTTGGGAGATTGATTCTAAATGCTTATGCTTGTGTTAAGATGATGCCTTTTTATTAACCCATCTAGATGTTGTCATCATGTAGTAACTGGGCATCAACATTCTGCGTTCTCTACTTCCTTTTAGGGTAAACCAGCGTCACTTTATTGATTGATAATGTTTATAGGGATACAAAAATAGTCTGGCGACTCTAACCAGACGTGACGGCCGTATTCTCGATAGGCAGAAGATCGAGCTAGGCCATGGGCCTCGGTGTTTGAACTACTCCTTTCATGCACAGATGTAGCCGAAATGAAGTCCCTTGCTCCCAGCTTGATTTCTTTCATGATGATGCACAAATGTAGTTTCCCTCCATGCACTTGATCACTTCCAGACAGTCGGTAGCGACTCGGATCCTGCTAAGATTCAGGTATGCAGATATCGCCAATGCTTCACGACAGTCTAAAGCCCATAATGTCACCAAGCACACCATCAAATCTTCATGGTTTAGAGTGCTGATCATCGAGAATAGCCATTGCTTAGCATCAGGTTCCTTGGTGTGCTCCATATGCCCCGTTAATGCCCTTGGTGCGAGCGTCCACAGACTCCTGCTCATGTGGCCATCGAGCAACAAGTGGCGCCAGGAGTCCTCCGCTCCGCACAACGAACAAGAGATGCTTGGAGCATCGCCCGTAGGAATTGAGTGCTTTGCAAGGCGCTACAAGAACACACTCCTGCTCATGTGGCACTCAAGCAACTAGTGGTGCCAAGAGTCCTCTGCTCCGCACAGCGAACATGAGCTATTTGGAGCCATGTTATGACGATATCGTACGCCGCCTATAAGAATCGAGTGCTTTGCAAGGCGTCATAAGAACACGCGGATTGTGGATGGTACCAAAGTTTTCCACGGCGTCGTCCACTTCTTTTCCTCCCGGCTATGATTAGAACTCGTGGCCGTTCCCTCTATCCACACTTCTCGCCTCTGTTTGGTGTCCGAGAGCATGCGGTAGGGCTAATCGCACTGAGAACACGCATGTGCGTTCAAAATGCCAGGCCTAGAGATCATCAAACTGGGCTGTACCTCTATATCCATGGATAAAAAAGAATTCCCACGGTCTGGCCATGTTCCATGTTGTTGTCGTCCCATCTATGCAGTCCGCCAATAAAGCATGCAGATCATGTTTCATACATGCAATCGGTCGCATCGACGCAACACGGGGAAGCCAATTACCATTCCATGTGTGTGTTTGCTCCCCTGTAACGATTCTTCTCATGAGCCCTTGCTTGAGGGTCTCTTTGCCTTCAACAATTGATCTCCATATCTCTGAGGCATGTGCGCCCACTTCAGCGTCTAGAAAATCAATGTCAGGGTGGTACAACGCACTAAGGGTATCATGATTTTGAAGCACAAACCTATGGGGATCTTGAAGCACGATGTTGAAAACTTTGGGATGGCTTGAGCTACTGATTTGATCAAAACCCCCTTCCCTCCCAAATAGAGGAAATTCTCTAGCTAAGCTTGGACATGCTTCCATATTCTATCTTTAAGATATTGGAGAGCTCCATTTATTGACGACCCACAAGTACTTGTCACTTAGAGACTCATTTGGAATATGAAGCCTCTCCTTCATTGCCTCAAGGGTTGCATCTGGACAACCCTTGCAAAAATATATAAAAGATTTGTCTAGATTGATCTGTTGACCCGAGACCTGGCAATAATCATCTATAACTTCTATCACTTCATACGCATCCTCCATACTTGCTTTCACAAACAACAAGCTATCATCTACAAATAGTAAGTGGTTAATGGTTGGAGAGGATCTCCCCACCTTTAGTCCTTGTAAGGTCGATGATAATTGAACACTTCTTGATTTTAAGAGGCACGAAAGGCCCCTATGCTGCATGCTTCATCGGGTAAGGAGATATTGGATCACCTTGACGGATCCCACAAGTTGGCTTGAAAACTTCTAATGGATATCCATTAAACAGAACCGAGAATGTCACCGAAGATATCATTCTCATCACAAGGTTGACTGATGAGTGCATGTTTGCATCATGTTTTACATTGTTATTTTGCATTGTAGATGTAGGATCTTGGTATTTTACGGTGTTCGCACGCACTTTTTATGTTTATTTTCACCAGGATCAGATCAAATGATGGATTCAATGGACATAATTCTTGGAGCAGTTGTACTGGAGATAAAAGGAGCTAAAAACTACGCAAATCGCTTATTTGGGAAATATTAATAATACCAGAAGAAAGTTTGAAGTGAGAAACAGAGACAAAAGAGTTGACGACCAACTATACGGTGGGCCGCCGTATAGTTGGCGCCGCCTCCGTCTCCTCAAATAGTTTCACCCCGTGCAACTGGTTCGGAGAGACGACATACAGAACTCCCAGAAATCACTGAAACCTAACCTCCGGAAGGCATCTGAAGGGGGAACTTGCCCTAGGGATTCATCTTCGCCCTACGCAGATCTGGGAGGCCAAGGCATCGATCTCCATCTTCATCAACCGCTGCATCTTCATCACCACCACCATCTCCATCCATCCCATCTAGATCTTGTTGTAATTCTTGCACTAGTTGTGGATTTATACAAGTACTATTCATCAGTGATCGCTTCTATTATCATTACTATGATGTTGTCTGCCTCCATGTCTAAGTAGATCATTAGTTCTTTAGGAGATGGAGAAACCCTAGTATAAGATTGTAATAAAATAAAGCTTATTATGATATTCATCGTTGTGACCATGTGTTAGATTGTCTACATCTTGATGTTGGGAGAAGTCGACATCTCCAATATTTGCCTCTTGTGGGGACTTGATGTAGGAAACTACTTGTTGGTATACGGAGGGATGTTAGCACTTATAGTGACTATAAAGCTGTTGGTACCCCTTACGTATCAACTTGGAAATCGAGGAAAATCATAAAACACTATCCATGTCATGGGATACGTCATGCGGGATTACGTCCCTTAATAGCGCGGTAATTCAATTAATGTTGATTGTTGTCTATTGTGGTTATGAGAATGATTTGAGCAGTGGTTGCTGCCTCCTTGTCCAAATACGGATTTCCTCCCACACATACATAGTTGAGAATGTTCATGATAATAATCTTTACCTTAGCCCTTTATAATGCTAGTGGTGTATCCGTCAATCCCTGAGAACGCTTTCTCCCACTGAAGTTTCAAATCTCTTTTACATACACGATACTTATTTTCTGTATTCGGTTTTATTTATTTTACTCATTGTTCTCTTATACCAAAACCCCCAAAACACCTTTTTAAACATTACTCGCATTTTATCTTGTCACTTAGAACTTTACTTAGCATTTCTAGTTTCAGTATTTACTTCAAGAATTCCTAGACTTCAGACTCATGCTCCTTGTGGGATCGATATCTTTATTTCGAAACTAGCTACAACCAATCTATGCACTTGCAGTCATCACTGACCAATTAGGAGGAAATCTCATCTTTACCATAATAGCCTCCAATTACGACCATTTCACTCGGTCATACGCCTTCCTCATACCAAGATTTAGAGCACACCGCCGATGTTTTATAGATTTATTTTCTTCATAAAACGCGGGCACTCATAAGCTGCGATAATATTGTCCGTGATCAATGTTTCTGGGACAAAATTTGATTGTTCCTATGAGACGATCTCTCACATAATCTTTTTCAAATGGTTAGCAATCACCTTTAAAGCAATCTTATAAATTACATTACAAAGACTAATTGGTCTAAATGGACCAAGTTTATAAGGGGATGGTACCTTTGGAATCAACACTATGGAAGTGCCATTTATTACCTCAGGGCCGTCTTCCCCTCTTAAGATACGCAGAACGGACGAGGTAACCTCCTCTCCACACAATTCCTAATTTCTTTAAAAAATGCGCCGGATATCCATCTGGGTCGGGTGCCTTAGTGGGTAACATTTGATAGAGAGAAATTTTGACCTTCTATGATGAATAAGGTGTTGCAAGTAACTCATTCATCACACACGTAACTTTCTATGGCATTGTATCTAGGACAACATCCATACTTATAGTGCCCTCTGACTCATACATGTTCTAGAAAAAACTTTGCGACAACTCACATAGTTCTTGCGAGATCATCTATTAACACACAATCTGGCCAACTCAAACTTGTTATTTTAATTTTATTCTTTCTATGGCTAGCCCTTTGGTGTTAAAATCGAGTGTTCTTGTCACCCTCCGATAGAGACTGAACCCAGGAGCGTTGTCTCCACATCGTCTCCTCGTAGTGCTGCAACTCAACCAGCCAATCACAAACATTTATTTCTTCGTGTGAGGGTCTAACTCTGCCCGATACTGCTTTGAGTCTCTCCATCCTCCGTCTTAGCTCCTTAAGATGATTACATACTGATGCAACCCAACATATGGCAATCACCATTGATACACATCATGATATACCAACCATTCCTATAAAGGTGAATTTCTTCCATCTCTTGCCTTTCGTTGATCATCACTTGAACGGGATCCTACTTGAGCCAAGTACCTATTGTATGACTAGGATCGTGACCATGATGCCAAGAGGAGGAGACAAGGATGCCTGCCAAGAGGAGGAGACAAGGATGCCTCGTGAACTAAGATGCCCAAGCAAGAAGCATGGCAAAAAAGATGAAAGAAGAATTCCGGAGCCAGTCCCAATGCCGCTGGATTCACCGTTGGATCATCCCGACTCGAGATCTGACCCATTGAACTCATCGCCGGAATCTTTCGGTGCCTCGCCGAAATCATCGCCAGTACACCAAGCCGGCGAATGCTGAAATATTCTAGCGTAAAATCCGGCGCCGCCGAACTTGTCACCGAAATCGCGTGTCTATGCACAATTTAGGGTTTAATGCCCTCGAATATTCCCCTACCTACCTTTCGCCCCTAGTACTATAAATATCCCCTTGTGGCTTAGATCTAGTAGATATAATTGATGAGTGCAAATATGATGCATATTTAAGCATACAAATTATTCATATTGTCAATCATCACATGCTATATCTAGCTATAACTATGCCTATTATGCATGATTATTAGTTCTCATTAATTTTCATATGAGTGTTGCATAACAATTTATTTTTATTAGGATTTTATTACTTCTTATTGTCTTTGACTTCTGTGTAGGTGTTGTGATGGATTATGGATAAAGCAATGCAAGAGGAGCTAAGAGGGTGCGATATGGAGGAGCTGCAGTCATCAGACTTAGCCATTTGAGGGGTGGAAAAGGTAGATTTTTCCATCAACTCCAAATTGATATCCAAGGTTATGGTGTTGTATCCCTCGTCTTTATTAATCCAACGAGCCAAAGAACACCCAAATCGGAGTTCGTGCGAAGAAATAGCAACCAAAACATGAAAGGATACAATGCGTTTAACGAACTCCGGTACGAGCGGGTCCGGTCCTACCACCCGCCCGTACCGCCGGTCTAGACACACGGAAACAACCTTTCTAGATAGGTTTCTTCACATAAGCCATCCCCATTTGTTTCTAGACCTTCCTTAGGTCATATGTAACGTGGGAGGGGCTAGGAGAGACCCCCTAGGCCTATTTAACGAGGGGAGGAGCCAAGGGAGAAGAATCCTCTCAACAGACCTCCAGGGTGGAGCCCTAACGCCTCCACAAGATCTCCACCATTACCATTTCTCAAGAGGAGACCTTGGATACCTCAACACCGATATAAATCACCATCATCATAAACAAGGTCTCATTGTTATCCTATACCAACCAAACCTACCCCCACCTTGCAGGTCACGCAACAAACCTGGCGCGGGGGGGGGGGGGGTGCGAGTCCGGCTCGGTGGACACCGGGGAGACGGCCTCGGAAGTTGTATGGCTACGACATCCCTCCGCCGGAGGAGGCTCTAGGAGGTGACGTTAGATCCCTAGAACGGTGGCGGTCCAGCAGGCCTGGGGGAGCTCGATGGCGATGGTGATGTTGCTTGGCGGTTGGGATTTTCCATGGTGGCGGTGGATCCCCTGGTGGAAGGAGGAGTAGGGCCTGGGGCGGTGGTTGCGTGTTCTATGGCACCCTTGCTGCAGTGC
The DNA here is from genome assembly GCA_916181665.1 of Avena sativa. NCBI lineage: Eukaryota > Viridiplantae > Streptophyta > Magnoliopsida > Poales > Poaceae > Avena > Avena sativa. Next base: position 404,426,802 of record OV702283.1, on the reverse strand, counting down.
GGTGGTGGGACTTCATGAGCCTCCACGGGCTCGGCCGGGGTAGAGGGTCTAGTTTGTCTTGCTGCTACATCCGATCGGCTACCACCTGCTGGTGGTGGAGGTAGTTCCCTCCCGCGTGCTGTTGACAGGCCGACCCTCGCCGAAGTCTCCGCTATCTCGGCCTACCGGCTCCACTCCGTGGCTCTCGGTGTGACGGCGGTGGCAACTTCAAGACCGGTATGGCGCGTGCTCGTGGGTGACGTGACTGGTGGAGCTTTACAAAGTGTTCAGGTCGGTGGTTCTGGAGGGTTGAGAGAAATCCTTATCTGTTGAAACTGGCACGGTGATGCCCGAGGGTATCACCTTCCTTCTTGAAGGGTGTTGAGGGCCTCCCTTCCCTGCCCCTCGCTTTGTACCAGGGAAAACCCTAGGTCCCGGCCGGACAAGTGTCGTCGTCATCACTCCCCTTCTTGGATGTGTTGTTTTGGTACGCAGGCGCTTTGGACTGCGGGATGTGTGGTGGTACTTCTCTAGAGGGCGCACCGGTTGCGAGCCATTTCCGTTTTCAGCACACCCCGTTCTCGGCTTTCTTTTTCTTTTTTATCTTCTTGCTTTTCGTGTGGGGCTTGGGTTCTCCCCGGCTCCTTGTCTCGAGTGGTGTATCTTCCTTTGGGTGTTGTGTTGTCTGGCCTAGCAAGGTCTCACATGTGTGCTTTACTTATAAAGCGGGGCGAAAGCCTATTTCGAGAGTGTGGATCTTCACTTGTATTTGATTGTACTCTCATGTCCCATCCATATTATTACCATGATGTTGATTGTATTCATATGTGAGTAGTTCCCTTGTTCTTGGGGAGATGGAGAAACCCTAGTATTATTATGAAATAAAATAAATATGATCTATTACTTTGGTCCATGATCCATTGATCTATGATATTGTGTTAGATCTTTCTCTCTTTAGATGGTATGTGAAGTCGACAATGTAGCATTTGCATTTTGAGACTAAAGAGAGGGAGATACCCTTGGGACATGTATGGAAGTATGTCCAGTGTTACTTTGTGACTAAAAGCATTGACTTATAACCTACACGGTCCAAGGGAGAATTAAGAGATATTTACTAAGCTTATTACGATATCCATGGAGAAACCCTTAATTGTTGTGGTCTGTATGAGTGATTTCTCTCATGCATCACAGTGGTTATTTAGAGATGACCTACCTGATTCAAGAAGCGACTTCTCACGAGTCTTGTATTGAACATCTTATTATGAAGCTATCTCCATACATATCTGATGTCTACGCACGCTTCTATTCTCGTAGACAGTGTTGGGCCTTCAAGTGCAGAGGTTTGTAGAACAACACCAAGTTTCCCTTAAGTGGATCACCCAAGGTTTATCGAACTCAGGGAGGAAGAGGTCAAAGATATCCCTCTAGGGATCATACTTTCACTAGTGGACACTCTCAATAAACACATAAATATCTTCTCATTATGTTACTCCGAACTACTCTCCGGTTGGATAACTCCAATCCACGGTAGGGCTACAAAATCACTCCTTAAAGTTCGCATTCCCCATCTAGGTAACCCCACACTATCACCTTGAGCGCTAGATGGTTCCAACAAACACCACAATTTCATAGAGACATCCAACTCAAATTATAACTTATGATAAGTATTTTTGTAACCTTTAGTCTAAGTGTCACACAGTGTGCACACTGTCAACTTCACACACATGGGGATAAGCGGAGATTACATTAATTAAAGCACTTGAGTGGTGGAGTAGATCTACTTATTCAACTAGATTACAAAGCTCATGATCACAATAAGATAACGCATAGAGAGAGAGATGAACACATACCTACCGGTAGAGCCCTTAGCCTCAATGAAGAACTACTCCCTCCTCATCATGGGAGTTAGGAACGCCGATGGAGATGGCGGTGGAGTCGATGATGGGGATATGCCTACCGGGGTATACCCAGCAGGACGTTTCCGACTGGCCCATGAACTGGCGAGTGGGCCTGCAAGACGGCGACTGGATCAAGACCTGGCGTGGATCCAAGCGACTGGAAGCTGAAGGCCCAGGAGAGTAGATAGGCCCAGTCGAATTAGGTTAAACGAGTGCCGAAACCTTAACTGATTCGGTTAAGGTTTGTAAACCCTAGGGAGGGTGAGTCTATATAAAACCTCCCTACAGGGCGTGTAAACGTACGTTCCATCATCCACCCAAGCGACTCGCCGCCTAGCCGTCGAGCTCGCCCCATTGTACCTCCATCATAATACAATCTAGAAGGAGTAGGTCTTTACCCTCCGGGGGGCAAACCTGGGTAAAACCCTGTGTCTCCGCCCTCATCTTGCACCGCAGATGGCTGGCCGCCCTTGCCCTTCGTTCTACTACTCGCTGCCGATTGCAGCATCTGTCGTGGTCATTCCCACGGCAGTGGCGCCCACCGTGGGGCCTGGCCGGTCTGGCCGGTGTTCTGCGGCGAGATCCAATCTGCCCATCAACGAGTCGGTCGCCACCGGCCGCATGATAGCGATTAGCAAGATGCTCCAGATCTTGCCGAGCAGCTACGTCCCGGCGGCGCGACCCGTCACGCATAGCATGATCTTGCCGGTCGGCACGATCAGCCTCTTCGTCGGCCTCACCGACGTCATCGTCTCGGAGGACTCGGCTCGCATCCGCGAGTCGCCGCCACGCGACCGGATCTCCGAGAGCCAGGTCCGCACGATCCATCGCCTCGCCTCCGAGTACAACTCGGCCCACAGCAACGTGGCCGAAAACTTCGCGGCCGCGGAAGACGCGGCCCTCAACGACGACGCCGACTCGGCGACCCCGGCGTCACTCGCCGGATCCATCACCGCGGCTTCGCCCGCAGGCTCCATCACCCAGGTCTCCAACGTGGGAGACTTCGAGGATCCCTCCATCCTTGGGATCTTCGACTTCGACTCCGGGTCGGAAAACTCCGCCGATCTCCGCGACGGGACCGGTCGCCATGCCGTGACTGGCACCGATCCGTCGGAGGATCCCTTCTCTACCCCGATCCCTCCAAACGCCACGTCAACGGAGGTTGAGGAACTCCGCCTGAAGCTGGCGGAGGCAGTCCGCAAGGAGCAAGCCGAGCGCGAAAAATTTCGCCTCGAGCAGGTGACGGCGCAGGAGCTGTCGCGCTACCACCAGCAGCGAATCAGGTCGCGCTTGAACCCCACCGTCCAGGGGCACGCCCTGAACTTCGACGACGAGAACGACCCGGCCCGCGTGGCCGAGCGTGCGATCTGCGAGAACGCGCCACCAGGAGGAAGCGCCTGGCCCCCACCAGGGTCGACGACGATGGGCGCCCCACCTCCACCCAACCGCACACCCCCCAGGGATCAGCCGCAGATAGTGGTCTCCTCACGGGAGCGAGACGCGAACGGCCTACCACTGTTCTCCACCCCGATGGATAACCTCGTGGCAGGTCGAGCAGCGGCCGACAACATCACGGCCACCGGCGACGGCGCCCTACAGATCCAGTACGTCAGGGCCCTGCTCGCAAAGGCGGTCGAGCAGCAAAACGCAGGCGCCGACTCGCAGGGTCGGGTGTACTCGCGTTCTTCGGGCAGCAGAGCGGCCTCAAGCGGCCGCCCATTGGCGGCAAACACCCTCAATTGCCCGCCACCCGAACCACTACAGCTCCAACACCGACCCGCGAACGCGGCACTCTCCACCAACGACCCCAGGCCAGCGACCAACTTCGTCGCCGCCAACGGTCAGCCCGTCGACGCCCGCACCCACATCATCAACAACCAAATCTGGCGCGCATGCCAGCCCGACGACCTGCGACACACCTTAACCAATCGCCACGACGGCGAACCAATGGGGTCGCTAAGCCGACTCGGGCCCCGGTGCTTCGGGCCGATGATCCGAGGCGAAAAATACCCGGCGAACTTCAAAGCGCCGAAGGAAATAGAAAAGTACGACCCCGCGTACGACCCCTCCGTGTGGCTGGACACCTACCTCATGGCGATGGGGATTGCTGGCCACACAGACCTGCTAGCCGCCCGTTACCTCCCCCTGATGATGGAGGGAACGTGCATGCAGTGGATCAACACTCTTCCTCCGGACAGCATCGACTCCTGGGAAGAGATGCGCGATGCCTTCGTCAGGCACTTCGAGTGCTCCTACACCCGCGCCACTACCATCGAGGACCTAGAACAATGCGTCCAGGGACCCCGCGAGTCGACCCGCAGCTGGGTCCAGCGGTGGCAAGAACTATGGTACAACGCGGTCGGCATCCACTCGGACACCGCGATCCACTGCTTCAAGACCTCGTGCCGCTACGAGCCCCTGGTCGCCAAGCTCAAACGACACTCCCGCACACTCGACAACATACCGGATCTCCTCGAGATCGCCAAGAGATACGCGGAGGAAGACCCAAACCAGGAAACCGACGACGAGTCGGGCGGTCAACGCCGCACAAATGGCACCGACAACGGACGAAGGTCCGACCTACGCTACAGCAACACTCGCCTCACCGGCAAGCGCCGCAGTGACGGGCGAGTCGACTTCGTCGCCAACGCTGGGCACACGCAGCGCGAGACCAAGAGCTTCCGCCGCGACGGCGGCAATTACAAGGCGAAACCAAGGTTCGACCCCGCGGCCCTCCTTAACCAACCTTGTGCGTTTCACAGCAGGGAAGGGAAGCCCGCCACGCACACGACCGCCGACTGCCACTCTCTCAAGGAGATTGAGAAGGCACGGCGAGCGCGGGAGGACCCCGACAACAACCCGCCAAACGGCGGAAAATTCGGCAGTGTGGCCGGCTCGCTCCACACCTGGCCGTCTCGCTCCACAGAGGCTTCAACACGAAGCGCGAGAAGAAGGTCATCGCCCGCGTAGTCGCCGTCAACACGGTGGCCCAGGTGGACGCTCCCCAGTTCCTCAACTGGTCGGAGCATCCCATCACCTGGAGCCGCCAGGACCACTCGTCACGCATCGAGTACCCGGGCCGAGTCGCCCTGGGGTCAAGCCCAAGGTGGGAGACTACTGGCTCCCCAAGACATTGATGGACGGCAGCAGCTCCATCAACATCCTGTACCTGGACACCTTTAGGCGACTGTGGCTCCCGCAGTCGATGGTCGAGACGACCTACACCATGTTCCACGGCATCGTCCCCGGTCGGAAGGCGTACTCGATCGGCAAGGTCACGCTGCCAGTCACCTTCGGCACACCAGCAAACTTCCGCACCGAGCGGATTGTCTTCGAGCTGGTACCCTTCGATAGCCCCTACCACTGCGTCCTGGGGCGCCAGGCGTTCGCCAAGTTCATGGTAGCGCCCCACTACGCGTACAACGCGATGAAGCTCCCCGGCCCGCGCGGCGTCATCACCATCAACGGCGACCCCGACATGGCCGCCGAGTGCGAGGCCAAAGGAGCCGAACTCGCCGACGCCGTCATCGCGGCAGAGGCCAACCACGCCGACGAGCTCGCCAAGTACGCGAGCGGGGTCAACAACGACGACCCCACCATACTCAAGAAGCCTAATTCGGAGGGCGCCAACACCTCAGCCTTCGAGGCAACGACGCACACCCGCACCGTCGAGCTGGTCCCAGGCGACTCCAGCTAGACGGTGACGATTGGGACGGGCATGAGCCCAGCCTAGGATGGCACGCTCATCGAGTTCCTCCGTGAGAACAGGGACATCTTCGCATGGAAGCCCTCTCACATGCCTGGTGTCCCTAGGGAACTCGCTGAGCACAAATTAAACGCCGACCCCAAAGTGCGACCTATCAAGCAGTCACTGCGACCCTTCAATGAAGAGCGCCGCCGAGCCATCACCGAGGAGGTGCAGCGTCTACTCGCTGCAGGCTTCATCCGGCCAATCAAATACTCCAAGTGGCTGGCAAACCTAGTCCTGGTCGAGAAGAAAAATGGGACCTGGAGGATGTGTATCGACTACACAAACTTAAACAGCGCCTGCCCGAAGGAGCAGTTCATCCTCCCGCGGATCGACCAAATAATCGACTCCACCGTGGGCTCAGAATGGCTGTGTTTCCTCGACGCCTATTCTAGGTACAACCAGATCAAGATGGCCGTTGAGGACGAGGAGAAGACGGCGTTCATCACGCCATTCGGAGCCTTCTGCTACACTGCCATGACCTTCGGTCTCAAGAACGCCGGGGCAACTTACCAGCGGTGCATGCAGGAATGCCTTGCGAGCCAAATTGGCCGCAATATCCACGTCTACATCGACGACGTGGTAGTGAAGTCCGCTCGCTAGGGCCACCTACTCGCCGACCTGGCAAAAACATTCGCCAACCTGCGGAAGTACAAGATAAAGCTAAACCCAGGCAAATGCACCTTCGGTGTACCAGCAGGGCAACTACTGGGCTACGTCGTCTCCAAGCGCGGGATCGAGGCGAACCCCACCAAGATCGACACGATCGCTCGACTCGGCAAACCCGAGTGCCTGCGCGACGTCCAGAAGCTGGCCGGGCGAGTCGCGGCTCTCAGTCGCTTCATCCCTCGATTGGGCGAAAAGGCGATGCCCCTATACCGCCTGATCCACAAGAACCCCACCTTCTAGTGGGACAAGGAGGCAGACGACATGCTCCGCGACCTCAAAAAGGTGCTACTCGCAGCACCGCTACTCGCCGCCCCCGTCGACAAAGAACCCATGCTGGTCTACGTCGCGGCTTCTGAGCGCGTCGTCAGCGCCGTCATGGTCGTCGAGCGGCCGGAGGAAGGGAAGGAGCGCTCGGTACAGCGACCAGTGTACTACATCAGCGAGGTCCTCACCGAGTCGCGCTAGCGGTACCCGCAATACCAGAAACTGGTATACGCAGTCTTCAGAGCACAGCGGCGACTGCCGCACTACTTCTAGGAGCACCCGATCACGGTCATCTCCTCAGCACCGTTGCAGGACATCATCCGCAACCGTGAGGCGACCGGGCGAGTCGCCAAGTGGGCCGTCGAAATCGGCGTCCACAACATCAAATACGAGCCACGAAAAGCGATCAAGTCGCAGGCTCTCGCGGACTTCATCGCCGACTGGGAAGAGGCCCAGCTGCCGGAAAAGCTGCCATACCTCCACTACTGGAGCCTGCACTTCGACGGATCCAAGAACGCGCACGGCGCAGGAGCAGGGATCGTGTTAACTTCACCAAAGGGCGACAAGCTCCGCTACGTCCTCTGCCTCGACTTCACCCCCTGAACCAACAACATGGCCGAGTACGAGGCACTACTCCACGACATGCGAGCTGCCAAGGAGATGAACGTCAACCGCCTACGCTGCTACGGAGACTCCGACCTCGTCGCTGGGCAAGTCGCGGGCACCTGCGACGCCGTCTCTCCCACCATGGCGGCGTACCGCCAGGCAGTAGACAAGCTGGGCGGACACTTCGCAGGCTACTCCGTTGAGTGGATCGACAGGCGAAAGAACGAAGAGGCCGAAGCACTCTCTCGCATCTGGTCGGCTCGACTCGCACCACCCGCCGGCGTCTTCCTTGACACGATCACTAAGCCGTCCGTCTCTACCCCAAGGGAGATCGACATCGGAGTCCCGCTGCAACCAGAGGCAGCCCTGGTCGCACTCATCGCCGAGCCAGAAGACTGGACCAGGCCATAAATGGCCTACCTGGAGGGAGGCACCTAGCCGGCAGACGAAACAGACGCCCGGATGATAACGCGATGATGCAAATCATTCGTCATCATCGACGGCGAGCTCCACAAACGCAGCGTGACCGGCGTGTTCCAACGCTGCGTCCAATCTGCCGAAGGACGCAAGATCCTCCACGGCATCCACTTCGGCAACTGCGGCCACCACGCCGGAGCACGCTCTCTGGTCGCAAAGGCTATGCGACACGGCTTTTACTGGCCCACCGCACACGCCGACGCGGTCGACATTGTCCAACGGTGCGCCGGGTGCCAGAAGTACGCCAACCAGACACACATGCCGAGCTCAGCACTCAAGACAATCCCCATCACCTGGCCATTCGCCGTATGGGGCATGGACATGGTAGGCCCCTTCAAAAAGGCCCCCTCCGGCTTCACCCACCTCCTGGTCGCGGTTGACAAGTTCACCAAGTGGGTGGAGGCCAAGCCAGTCCGGAAATGCGATGGGAAGACCGCCACAAAATTCCTACGCGAGCTCATATATCGCTACGGGTTCCCAAACAGCATCATCACGGACAACGGCACCAACTTTGCCAAAGGAGCCATGGCCGAGTTCTGCGAGGAACACCACATCCGGCTCGACCCGCGTCAGTCGCCCACCCGGAGTCCAACGGCCAGGCGGAACGGGCCAACCAGAGCATCCTCCACGGTCTGAAGCCACGGCTCCAAGTACCACTCGAGCGCACCGCCGGGTGCTGGGTCGAGGAGCTATCCTCCGTCGTCTGGGGTATCCGCACCTCGATCAACAGGTCGACAGGGTTCACCCCCTTCTTCATGGTGTACGGCGCCGAGGCAGTTATGCCCATCGACCTCGAGCACGACTCGCCAAGGGTCGTCCACTACACGGAGGCTGCGAACGAACTCGCACGTCAGGATGGAGTCGATCAACTCGACGAGGCACGCGACCTGGATCGCTCACGCACTGCCATCTACCAGCAAGGACTCCGCCGCTACCACAGCCGGCGGGTGAAAACTCGCACCTTCCAAGAAGGCGACCTGGTGCTGCGCCTCATCCAGGACAAGAAGGGCATGCACAAGCTCTCCCCCCATGGGAGGGACCATTCGCCATCGGGCGAGTACTCGGCAACGACACCTACTACCTCATCGACGTCCGCGGGGACGGCAAACTCGACGTCAAGCGACCATGGAATGTAAACCTCCTACGAAAGTTTTACTCCTAGAACTCCACATATGTATCCCCCAGTCGCTATGAAATAAAAATATTGGTTACCGCAAATTGCGTCTACTCTCCGTGTCTTGTGCCACTCGCACTCGTAGTAACAGCACCAAGCTAACTGCAGGAGTCAACCTCTGGTACAGCGATCGGCACGGCCAAGTAGTGCGCTACAAGGGCACTGGGTTACCCCCAGGTCTTGTAACGTCCACGAAGAACGCCTACCCGGAGCCCCATTGGAGTTGCCTAGCTCGACTGGCTTAACGAGCCAAGACAACTGCCTTCGCTCCTCACAACGACCATGATCCTCCGCATCCTCGACACAGCGACTCGAACGGCCAAGTACCACGCTCGGGGACTGACGACCAGTTCAGCGCGAGCGGCTAGGGAAAACGCCAAGTATGAGAGCATGCCCAGGACTCGTCATGCAACTGACCCGACGGGCCAGGCAGGAGTGATGCGCTCACTCTAACGCGCCAAGTCCTCACCCACCCTAGAGTCGCGCCTAGAACAACCAAGTACCACGCTCGGGGACTCTGCTACCCGACCTCGTTCGCGCAAGGGAAAATGGTGAAGTACAGAGCACTCATGGGAGTCGCCTTGCGACTGGCTTTCCGAGTTCGGGCGAGTCGACCTCAATAACAAAACGTTCAAAACCGCAAACACATAACAAACGAGGTAAACCCCATAAAAAGGGCGGACGCGCTCGGGGACTCGTTCAACCCTCAATCACCAACACAAGACAATCCAAAAAATAAGACGATATCTCATTATAGCATATCACAAATGTCACAAAATACAAAGTATGCCCAACGGCAGAACTGCTACTAACGCCCCAGGGCACAATGTTTTACTCTGCAGGCTTTGACGACGACTCGCCACCACCCCTGCGGTTGCGAATGAAGGGAGTGTACGGGTTTTACGGGTACGTCGTAAGCTCACCCGCCATCGCTGCAAGGAAGGGCTGCTCGATCTTGAAGTCCCGGTGCTGCGGCTCGGGGTCGTTGGGTGCGACGATCGTCTCCTGATAAGGAAGGAGATCGCCCATCGCCCAGACGCGATCGGAGTATACCGCGGCGCGGTCCGTCAGCTTCAGCACCTCAGCGATCTCCACCGAGCCCGTCGACGACGGGTAGCCACTCGTCACGTCGTCCAGATCGAAATCTTCCGGGAAGTGGGCGAGCCCAAGGCTCAGCGCCGTCGCCGCCCCGCGCCGGAACGCCGACCGCATCATGAATTCGACGACTGATGGCGCCTTCTCCAAGTACCGCCACACTTCGACGAGGTCGCTGGGAATCACTTCCGTGGGCGACATCTCTTGAAGATACGCCCGAATACAAGTCGCGGACAGCGTGGCCGAGTCGACCAGAGTGGCCACACACTGTCGCGCGTCGAATGACTGCGCCTCTTCCGCGCTATCAATAATCCGACCTGTGGACAGGAGGGGTAGTGAGTACATCAAACATCACACAATGGAAACATTATAGGCAGAGGCAGCACACATACCAATCAAAGGGCGGGAGAGCTCCGTGATGAAGTTTTGAAGCGAGGAGTAGTCGTCTTGAAGCCCAGCAACAAGGGCGTCGGAGACCTTACGCTCCTCAACAGCGGTCGTAACAACAGCCTTGGCTCGCCCATCCGCCGAGCTCGCCTCCTCCTTCGCGTCCGCAAGCTCGCGCTCAAGGTCGGCGATCCGCTTCTCCGCCAAACTCAACGCCGATTGCACCGCCGTCAGCTCACTCGCCGGGACAAGGCCCTGGCGAACCTCTTCTGCCTTCGCAGCAATCGCTTGGAGTTCCTTGTTCGCCTCTTGAACGGCGACAAGTTCCTTCTCCGCGCGACACTTCGCAGCAAGCCGGTCGGCTGATTCACGCTGCAAACCCTGTGCAAAAGTCCAACAGTTAGCAAAAACGAAATCCTAAAGTGCCCACTCGCTGAAATTCAGCGACTGGACACTCGGTGACTGGAGACCAAAAATCCTAAGTGCCTACCCGCTGAAATTCAGCGACTAGACAATCGGGGACTGGCGATCAAAAATCCTGAGCGCCCACCCACTGAAATTCAGCGAATGCGCACTCGGGGACTGGGCGCAAGAAATAAAATCAAAGCACCAAAAGAATCTGACCACTGCAATTCAGTGGCCCGATCCTCGGGGACTGGACATACCTGGATGGCTGCGCCCAGCATGCCATGAAGTTGTAGTGCGTCCACGGATGTGAGAAGAGCCGGAGTGTGCCCGCGACGCTGCTCGACCTCCGTCTCAGCGACCCCAGGTGCGCGGCTCGATGGCGTGGTACCACTCGCCGTGGCCGCTCTGGCCATGAAGCGGGGGAAGGTCGCGATGGATGCGCCGACACCAAAAGAGGTCGGCTCGTCCATCCCAGGCGAGGAAGCACCCTCCTTGGTCGCCGAGGCCGCCCCCGCCGCAGGATCACTTGGAGCAATCGCCGTGTCGTCAGACACCGTGACGACTTCATCGCTCTTGGCCTTCTTGGCACTGTCTGCAGGCGCAGCGACCTCATCAGCCTTCCTCTTCCGAGAGGGGCCTCCTCGGCGATGAATGGCGGCACCTTGGCCACGGACGGATGGCCTATCTTTTTAACCCCAGTCCTGCAAATTGAGTATATGAGCAAAGTGGTTCGATTACAATGAAAAATAAAGCAGGTGAATAAAACTCACTTGGCGACTGTAATGAACCGCAGCCCGTGCGGATGCCAGCTGGCTTCTCCAGTTCGGGGCCCAGTCGTCGACTGAGGCCCATCTCCAGGACATCATGCGCCCAAGACACAGACGGCCTCTTTGTCGATGAGGCTGCGACAGGAGCCTCCACAACGTCTTCGGCAGGAACTCTCCTGGGAGGCGAAGCTGCCGTGGCTGGAGCGACCCCTGACCCTGAGACTGGGGCGAATGGGGGAGGAATCGAGGCCAGAGGAACCTCATTCAGGACGGCGGTGGCACCTGGTGCTGCCATCGTCTGTAGCGCTTCGTCCCTGGCCAGGCTGATGCCGTCGGAGCTACTTGCGGAACGAGGTGGAGATGCTTGTTTCGCTGGCTTCGTCTTCCTCTTCGGAGGGGCCTTCACTTCTTTATTCTTCTTCTTTTTAGACGGAGTAGCCTCGCGACGCGAGGTGTGCTCGGGGAGCTCGTCGTCGTCGTCATGACGTCTGAGACTTCTGCTCGCTTTGAGCTCACGCTGACGCTGTCCGCGAGTTTTGCGAACCAGCGGGGCGACCTCTTCCTCGGACTCGTCGTCGTCGCCACTCCTGTCACTTTCGACACCGCCCCTCGCAGGAGGCGATTCGCCCCCGTCCTGGACGGACAAGCTCGAATTCTCGTCGTCCTCGGGCGGAAGCCACCCTTCCACCACTTGAAATAACTGCAATAGGCATGAGACAGTATCAGTATAACAGCGACAGCATCAACTGCGATTGCGAATGATAGAAAAATGACTTACCGTCGGGGCTGGATGCTTCACGGTGTAGGGGGCAACCCCAGCCTTCGCGTCCAGGTACGCCGCCTGGGTGATCTTCTTCAACGCCGGGAGGTAGTCCTCGAGTTTCCACTCGGCGAGGCAGGATTTCGTCGAGTCCTCCCGGCCCGTGTACTCGTACATATAATGGTCACGGCGGGCCAGGGGTACGAGTCGCCGCCCGAGCCAGCAGTTGTACAAGTTGATGGTCTGAAGACCCTTCTTCTTCAGGCCGCGGATGGTTTGAAGCATCTTATCCATGACCATCCGCTCGTCCGTTGGAAGCTTGCCGACTTGGAGTCGGCGCGGCTCGGGCCGGTCGGCGGAGTATCTCAGAATTGCCACCTCGCCGTCTGGAGTCGCCTCGGTGACGTAAAACCAAGACTTCTTCCACTCACTCGCCGCCTTGGCAGGTAGCATCAGGTCAAAAAAGGAGGCCTTCGACTTCAATTGAAACGTCAGGCCGCCCGCAGCGAGCATTGGGCCGCCTGCTTCTTCGCGACTGATCCTCCCGTGGAACAGATCTTGCCACAGGGGGAAGTAGGGCCTGCAGCCCAGGTAGCACTCGCAGAACGCCACGAAAATGGTGAGCTGCTCGATGCTGTGCGGGCCCAGGTCCGATGGCTGGATCCCGTAGAAGGCGCAGAAGCGTCGGAAGAAGAGGGATGTGGGGAATCCCAGCCCCCGTTCCAGGTGGCTGGTGAAGCAGACGAATTCTCCCTCGCGCGGGTCCGGAGTCACCTCTCCGGCCGCGGGGATGCGCCACCTGCCGGCGCGCAGGATCCCGGCCTCCTCGAAAGACGCCAGTAGCGCTCTCGTACATTTGGACCTGCCCCATGGTTCCGTGGAGGGGGCCATTGGCGGAAAGGTTCGTGGGGGTCGGAGGATTTTGGATCGGCTGGATCGTGATGCGGAGGAGAACGGAGGTGTGCGCAATCGGAGGAAATGACGAGGAGATGGTTCTCCGATCGCCTACCATTCCCTTTATATAGCGGTTGTTACCCGCCAAATCAGGGAGTCGTTACTACGCGGTGATTACGCTAAAAGTTACCATTGGATTACCCCAACGGCTAGTTTTGACTGTGCTTGACGGTCCAACTTCAGCCACTCGGCTCGCCGACCCGATCACTACAACAGTGACTAAATATTTCGCCGACCCGTTCGCCGAGCTGCGACCAAGAATGACTAGTTTTTTCCTTTATTCAGGAGCCCGCCACCGATTTGACTGGGTGTCCGCATTGGACCCGTATGCTCCGACTGCCAGCAGCCACCTGCGTCCAATCGTCGACGGCCTCGGGGACTACTGATGGGGATATGCCTACCGGGGTATACCCAGCAGGATGTTTCCGACTGGCCCATGAACTAGCGAGTGGGCCTGCAAGACGGCGACTGGATCAAGACCTGGCGTGGATCCAAGCGACTGGAAGCTGAAGGCCCAGGATAGTAGATAGGCCCAGTCGAATTAGGTTAAACGAGTGCCGAAACCTTAACTGATTCGGTTAAGGTTTGTAAACCCTAGGGAGGGTGAGTCTATATAAACCTCCCTACAGGGCGTGTAAACGTATGTTCCATCATCCACCCAAGCGACTCGCCGCCTAGCCGTCGAGCTCGCCCATTGTACCTCCATCATAATACAATCTAGTAGGAGTAGGTCTTTACCCTCCGGGGGGCGAACCTGGGTAAAACCCTGTGTCTCCGCCCTCATCTCGCACTGCAGATGGCTGGCCGCCCTTTCCCTTCGTTCTACTACTCGCTGCCGATTGCAGCATCTGCCGTGGTCATTCCCACGACAGTCGATGGAGATGGCTCCGGGGGCAATTCCTCGTCCCGGCAGGGTGCCGGAACAGAGACTTCTGTCCCCCGAATCTCCTCTTCAGTGGCGGCGGTGTTGCGGAACTTTTCGTGGATTTTTTTTATCTTGTTAGGCTTTTTGTCTCATGGAGACATATATATAGGCGAAAGGGCAAGATCGGTGGAGCCTCGAGGGGCCCACACATAGGACGGCGCGTCCTAGGGTGGACCCGCGCCAGCCCTAGGTGTGGCCATCTCATGGCTCCTCTTCGTCTCTCCTTTGGTCTCCGTGTCATGTCGGAAAAAATAGGAACTTTGTATTTTGTTTCGTCTAATTCTGAAAATATTTATTTACTAGATTTTCTGAAACCAAAAACAGCAGAAAACATGCAACTGGCACTGTGGCATCTTGTCAATAGGTTAGTTCCAAAAAAATGTATAAAAATGCATCAAAGTGTAGACAAAACATAAGATAGTTAGCACAAAACAAGCATGGAGCATCAAAAATTATAGATACGTTTACGACGTATCAAGCATCCCCAAGCTTCACTCCTTCTCGTCCTCGAGTAGGTAAGTGATAAAAAGAATAATTTTTAGGTGACATGCACTATCACAATCTTGATCAAGGTATTGCAAAGCATTGATAGCTGGGATCAAAGTACTCCAAACATGAGCATGAAAGATATATTTCCAACAATAAGACATAGCAACTATGTTGTAACATGAAAGGTAACACAAACAAAAGATCATGAATAACAATGCATTGAAAGACATTTGTTTGTTTCACATATAGAAAACATAGCAAAAGTGGTATTCAGCTTGTCCTTCATGATATAGCAAAACATAAATGCATAGGACACCTTCAAAGTTCATAAGGGTGACTAGATACAAATAATTTAAGAACAAGCAATATCATAGTTATGAATCAATCAACAGGTTTTGGGACAATGCACAATGAACTAAGAATGATAACTATGCTCTCTTAATTGGTGCATAAATATAGAATATGGAGACTCAACATAAAAGTAAAAAAGAAAGGCCCTTCACAGAGGGAAGTAGGGATTTCAAGTTTCATAAAGAGCTTCCAAAAATTATGGTACTTATTAGCTTTGAGATCTCATTGCCCCTATCATAAGCATCTTGAAGTGATTAAGATTAAAGTGAGACAAATATGAGTTATATGCTTGACAGATCAGAAGTTGAAAATCTCATGTCCCTTGAGTACGAGGGCCGTTTCTCATGCTACTCAACTTTAGTCACACGCAAATTCTTGTCATTGTAAGTATATGTGTATCATAGAGAACCACCAACGAGGTACCCCTTGCCCCATGACACAGGAGCTATCCCATATCAAAATGACAAGGCAACATACAATGAGAATCTCAACGATATTTTTATTTACCATGATCATGGTGCTTTTTTCTCTTTTTCTATATTATTTCCTGAAGATGCTTCATAGATTGCTCACTATGGTTATGTGATGACCCACAAGTATAGGGGATCGCAACAGTCTTCGAGGGTAGTATTACCCAATTTATTGATTCAACACAAGGGGAGCCAAAGAATACTTGCAAGCCTTAACAACTGAGTTGTCAATTCAGCTGCACCTGGAAATAGTTCTTGCTCACAGAAGTTTATCAGTAGCAATAGTTTTGTAGTAGCAAAAGCCAAGTAACAGCAGTAGTAGAACAAGAGCAATAGTAACAGTAGTAGCAAACAGTAGGATATGAATGCGGTAGGCATAGGGATGGATGGACGGACGTTGCATGGACGAGTCTAAACATGTAACTTCAAGATCTAGGGAAATTGCTGATAAATAAGAACAAGCATTCAAGTATTAAACAATCATAGGCATGTGCTCCATATATAGTCATGTGTGCTCGCAAGAACTTACACAACATCTTTTGTCCTGCCAGCCCGTTGCAGCGGGGCCTCAAGGGAACTACTGGCAATTACGGTGCTCCTTTTAATAGAGCACCGGAGCAAAGCATTAACACTCTGTGAACACATGTGATCCTCACATCACAGCCATCCCCTACGGTTGTCCCAATTTCTGTCACTTCGGGGCCTTTGGATCCGGACAATGATATGTGTACACAACTTGCAGTTAAGATCACAAACAATACTATCATAATGATTCAATAATAAGTTCAGATCTGATATCATGGCACTCGGGCCCTAGTGACAAGCATTAAGCACAACAAGCTCCAACAAAGTCAAATAGCACTAATAGAGATACTGGTCACCATGCCCTAACAATCTTATTCGATTACATGATAGAACTCATCCAATCCCTACCATACCCATAGCCTACAACGGGGGATTACTCACTCATGGATGGGGGAAACATGGATAGTTGATGGAGAGGCATCGGGGATAATGGTGGTGATGATCCTATCCAAATTCCCCGTCCCGGCAGGGTGCCAGAACGGAGTTTCTGGTTAGTGTGTAAGGTAATCAATCCACTTGTTCCATGAACAAAAGACCGTTGTTTTCTCCCTAGTAGCAACAACATATCTACAACCGAAGGGATTTCTGTCACTTCCCTTAGAAACTAGAGGCATGAACCCACTATCGAGCATAAATACTCCCTCTTGGAGTCGCTAGCAACTACTTGGCCAAGATAGCTACTAACAACGGAGAGCATGCAAGATCACAAACAACACATACATGATAGAATCATAAAGACAAAAGCATTAATCAATTTGACATAGTAATCTCAACATCCATCGGATCCCCACAAACACAACATGCATGATTACAAATAGATTAGATCTTGATCATGAACGGAGCTCACAAGATCTATACATGAAA
Source organism: Avena sativa (assembly GCA_916181665.1). Classification (NCBI taxonomy): domain Eukaryota; kingdom Viridiplantae; phylum Streptophyta; class Magnoliopsida; order Poales; family Poaceae; genus Avena; species Avena sativa. Next base: position 404,409,932 of record OV702283.1, on the reverse strand, counting down.
GCACAAAGGAGGATATACAACCATCTAGATACTACATGGACCCATAGTCCAAGGTGGAACTACTCATGCATCATACCGGAGAGAAGGCCTTCGGGATGATCTCCCCTCCCGCAGGGTGCCAGGAAGAATTTCAGATCCCCCAATCTAGGGACGATGGTGGCGGAGGCTACAAACGGTTTCATGGAGTTTTGATCGGGTACTTAGGGTTTCTGCATCAGGGGCTTCTTATAGGCGAAGAGGCGAGGTTGGGAGGCGACCAAGGGGGCAGACCTTGCCCAGGCGCGGGCCCACCCCTAGCCGTGCCTAGGGGGGTTGGCCGCCCTGGTTTGCTTCTCCGTCTCGTCTTCTATATTCGTGTCCCCCATGGTAAAATATTGACTTTGGCTTTTGTCCCGTCCAATTCCGAGAATATTTATTTTCTGCCTTTCTGGAACCAAAAACAGAAGAAAACAGGCAACTGGCACTGCGACAACTTGCTAATAGGTTAGTTCCAGAAAAGCTATAAAAACACCTCAAATTGTAGACAAAGCAAAGCAAAGTAGATACTAAACAAGCATGGAGCATCAAAAATTATAGATACATTTCCGACGTATCAAGCATCCCCAAGCTTAACTCCTGCTCGTCCTTGAGTAGGTAAGTGATAAAAAGAATAATTTTTGAGGTGACATGCACCATCAAAACCAAGATCAAACCATTTGCAAGCATTGAAAGCTGGGATCAAAGAACTCTAAACATGTGCATGAAAGATGGAGTTCTAACAATAGGACAAAGTAACTATGCATGCAACATGAAAGGCTACAAACAAAGATCATGAATAACATGCGTTGAAAAACGTTTGTTTGTTTCACATATAGAAAACATGGCATAGTGGTAATCAGCTTGTCCCTCATAGAGTATCAAATATATGCATAGGACACCTTCAAAGTTCACAAGGGTGACTAGAAACAAATATCACAAGAATAGGTAATATCACAATATGCATCAATACATAAGCTTTGGGACACTGCACACAGAATGGCAACTATGCTCTCTTAATGGTGCCTAAAGGTACAAGGTGGAGACTCAAATAATAGTGGAAGAAAGGCCCTTTGTAAAGGAAAGCAGGGATTTCAAGTTTCAAAAGGAGCTTCCAAAAATTATGGTACTTGTTAGCTTTCAGCCCTCATTTCCCCTATCATAAGCATCTTGAAGTGATTAAGGTTAAAGTGAACAAACTATGGAGTATATGCTTGACAAAGTATAAGCTGGCAATCTCAAGTCCCTTGAATACGAGGGCCACACCTCATGCTAGTCAACTTCAGTCACCTGTAAGTTCTTGTCATTGTAAGTACATGCGTATCATAGAGAACCGCCAACGGGGTACCCCTTGCACATGGTACCGGAGCTTTCCCATAACCAAAGTGACAAGGCAAGCAAACAATGAGCATCTCAGCGATCTTTTTATTTACTATATGCATAGCTTTTTATTGAGGATGCTTCATAGATAGCTCACTATGGTGATGTTGCAAGTTTCCACCATGATTATGCATGGCTTAGGCTAGCGGCCCATGCGTTTCTGTAACACAAAATACAAACTCCATGGACTTACAAGTTCCCTCTTTATTTCACACCGGTGACATCCATAGACAAAAGAGCATGATATCAATTGAGTACAAAGTACAAGTGCAATGTTGAAAACGTTCCCCGTGACAGCATGGTTCTGCTAATTCCAACGTATAAGTGCAAGCATATACGACATATATGACACAATGGTTCAAGTTTATTAGGGGTAAAGAATATAAAGAGTGCCATCAAGTTTGTGAGGGATTTAATCACTAAGTTTTCACATAACAAAATAGTTTTAAATTGGAAGATAGCTGAAAACAAGAATATACTTGGAATGGTGTAACACACCATGCATAGGAGTTTATAGTGGACACTTTGGAATAAATTGGTTTCTTGGGAGTTCAAAGCATGAGTAGAGCTTACTGATACAAGTGGAGGCTAGCAAAAGACTAGGATCAACCAACTAAGAGAGCATAATGGCCATAATCATGAAGAGCAACAAAGCATTACTAATCAAAGCATAGAGTAGTACTACAAGTCAAGGACTAAATGATCATAGAGGCTATGGTTACTTGTTCATAGTCATAACATGGTGTGAGCATGTGCCAAGTCAACCTAAACAAAACATCAAAGGAGAATACCACAATACTATGCTTTTGCATGCTAAAACAACGCATAATTTCTTCAAGGCACACTAAGTAATCCCAATTGTTTGGAACAAAACACGCTACAACAATAATCACTAAGCATAAGGTCAAAACAACACCTAGCATGTCATGCTAAAGTCTAAGTCACAGTCAATGCAAGCTCCTCTTGCACTTCAAGCAAGAACTTACTACTCCCAACACCAAGCAACTTATTTGCAAAACAACACAGCGAGAACGGGGGTCCAAACTACTTTATTCAAGCAAACTAAACAACCTAAGCAAAGCAAACAAAAACTAAGACGCTCCAAGAACAACACAACTGTTCATGAAACAATAAAAACAAACTGTCTAGATAGACCTGAGCTTTTTATTGATGAAGAAGGGGATGCCTTGGGCATCCCTAAGCTTTGAAGCTTATAACTCTTGGATAATTCTTGGGGTGACACCATGATGGCATCCCCAAGCGTGAGATTTTGTCCATTGTTCATATCATTACATCATTCTCTCTCAATACCTGCAATTTTTCCTTCATACAAAACTTCACACAATCTTCATTAGCAACATTAGTATATTTAAAAAATATTAGACCTTTGGCAAAGCTTTGTAACAGCGAGCCTTTTCACTAAAAACACAAGCTACTGTAGTAACTCCTTCAAAAATCTCAATTCCCCAAAAGAGAACTCAAAAAGGAATCAATAAGAAGCAAATGCAAATAATGGCAGAAGTCTGTCAAAACAGACCAGCAGGCCGAAACCGATTTTTTCGAACATCTTATGTTGCTCAAATCAAAAAGTGTTGAAATAACGAAATTTATATAACATACTGGGGGATTTATTCATAAATTTTGATCTCAATCCGAGTTACAAAGACTCCTCACGAATTTTTATGGTGGAGGACAAAAATCTGTTTCAGGACAGCAACTCCCAAAATCTTATTTCCCTCTCATTAGAGGTCATTCTTGGCACAAAAAGCAAACAAAAAGGATAAGGAGAGGTCATTACTGAAGTAATAACTTCCAAGACTCAAGGAAACTCTTGGGTTATCTCCCAACAAGTACTTTTCTTTAACGCCTTTAAGTTAGGCATGATAGTTTGAGAAGATGCTCTCATAAGAATTATGAATTGAAGTCAAAGAGAGCATCAAGAAGCAAATTGAAAACACATTTAAGTCTAACCCACTTCCTATGCATAGGAATCTTGTAATAAAATAAATCAAAGAAGCACAAAGCAACAAGCATAGGAAAGCAAAACAAGCGCAACTTCAAGATTTTCAACATAAAGAGGGGAAACTTAATATTGTTGAGATACATAAGACCATGTTTCCCTCTCTCATAATAACTTCTAGTAGAATCATGAATAAACTCAAAAATATAACTATCACAAAAGCATGATTTTCATGATATACAAACACATAATTTTTATCAAGCTCAAAAATAGTGGAATTAAAACAGGAACTCTTGCACTTTCAAGCAGGAACTTTCTACTCCTTTCCAACACCAAGCAACTTATTTGCAACAACACAGCGAGAACGGGGTCCAAACTACTTTATTCAAGCAAACTAAATAACCTAATCAAATCAAACAAAAACTAAGACGCTCCAAGAACAACACAATAGTGCATGAAACAATAAAAACGAAGTGTTTAGAAAGACATGAGCTTTTTATTGATAAAGAAGGGGATGCCTTGGGCATCCCCAAGCTTTGACGCTTGTACCTCTTGGATATTTCTTGGGGTGACACCGGGGTGGCATCCCCAAGCTTGAACTTTTGTCCATTCTTCATCTCATGACATCATTCTCTCTCTCTACACCTGAATTTTTTCCTTCATACAAAACTTCACACAATCTTCATTAGCAACATTAGTGTATTCAAAATATATTAGACCTTAGGCAAAGCTTTGGAACAGCAAAACTTTTCACTAAAAACACAAGCTACTGTAGCAACTCCTTCAAAGAGCTCAATTCCCCAAAAGAGAACTCAAAAAGGAATAAATAAGAAGCAAATGCAAATAATGGCAGAAATCTGTCAAAACAGACCAGCAGGTAGAAACTGTTTTTTTCAAACATCTTATGTTGCTCAAATCAAAAAGTGTTGAACTAAATAAAGTTATCTAACATACTGGGGGATGTATTCGTAAATTTTGAGCTCAATCCGAGTTACAGAGACTCCTCTAGAATTTTTTTGGTGGAGCATAAAAATCTGTTTCGGGACAGCAAGTCCCCAAATCTTACTTTCCTCTCATTAGAGGTCATTCTTGGCACAAAAAGCAAACAAAAAGGATAAGTAGAGGTCATTACAGAAGTAATAATTTCCAAGACTCAAGCAAACTCTTGGGTTATCTCCCAACAAGTACTTTTCTTTAACGCCTTTAAGTTAGGCACAAGAAGCAAGAAGAATCAAGTATTTTCAAATGAAAAAGCATTAAGATCAATACTTGCAAAATCTTCAACTATGAAAGGTATCTCATCCAAATGGGTTTTGTAGGATCCCTCCTCATCTCTCTTTGGTATACTACTTTCATCAAAAAGATTTTTAGGAGTGATCCAATCAAAATTCTTTTCAAAGGCTTCATGCATTCCAACAAGCTTAAAGGGTATGGGTATCTTAAATTCCTCTTAGGCTTAGTTTTATCAGAAGTACCCACAACATATACACTTGAACCTAGCATATTAAAATGCTCAAATACCTTTTGGCTTCCCTAGCAACATCATGGAACTCTTTTAGTAAAGTTTCAAGATTGAATTCTCTCTTTTCAGCATTCTTTTCTTCTTTTAGTTTTAGGAACAAGAATTGTATGAAGGGGTTAAGGCTAACAAACCTATCCTCCAACATATGAACTAAAGAAGCTGCAGCAATCTCATAATTAGGAGCAAGCTCTGCTATAGATTCATCCTCAATATCCTCATGCTTGCTAACATGATTAAAGAATTCTTCAATATTATCTTTCCCAATTATGGAGCCACTACCTATTGCAATATCCTTCAGGGCGAACTTTGGGAGCAACATGGTGAGCAAGAGCAAGGTGGCAACTAGAGTAGGAACTATTTTTTTATGTTTTTGAATAAAGAAAGCAAACCAAACTAGAATAATTTTTTGGGGTTTTTGAAAAGAGGCAAACAAAACCAAGCAAAAGAAACTAAGCAAACTAAAAACAAAGTAAAGAGAAAGGAAGTGGAGGACTCCCCTTGTGAATACGTCCTTAGCCTCCCCGGCAATGGCGCCCAAAAATAGCTTGATCGCCCAGCACTTGTCATGGGACGCTTCGTTGGAAACCCCAAGAGGAAGGTGTGATGAGCACATCAGCAAGTTTTCCTTCAATAAGAAACCGAGGTTATCGAACCAGTAGGAGGAAGGAAACATCTCAAAGGTGTTGCAAGCAACGTGGAAACCTACATAACACAAATTCAAGACTTTGCCCCAACAAATCAGTGAGGTTGTCAAGCTCACTGGTTTGTTGTAACAAAGGATTAAACGTATGGTGTGGAAGGTAATGGTTTGCAGCAAGTAAACAAGTAATAGTGGAAGATGTATCAATGGTAAAGATTGGACTGGGGTCCATAGTTCACTAGAGGTTCTCTCCTTAGATAAACAACATGGCATGAAGGGTAAAGAAATTACAGCAGGGCAATTGATAGGAACTGAGCAAGGCATAACAATGCAATACCAGACAAAAAGATCCTATGAGATTCGATTGGGCAATACAACAATATACATAGACCGCCATCCAACTGCATCTATGACTAGAAGTCCACCTTTAGGTTATCATACGAACCCCCTCCAGTATTAAGTTGCAAGCAATAGGCAATTGCTTTAAGAAAAGTGTGTAAGGTAAACAATCCACTTGTTCCATGAACAAGAGACCATTGTTTTCTCCCTAGTAGCAACGACACATCTACAACCGAAGAGATTTCTGCCACTTCCCTTGGAAACTAGAGGCATGAACCCACTATCGAGCATAAATACTCCATCTTGGTGTCACTAGCAACTACTTGGCCAAGATAGCTACTAACAACGGAGAGCATGCAAGATAACAAATAACACAAACATGATAGAATCATAAAGACAAAACCATTAATCAATCTGACATAGTAATCTCAATATCCATCGGATCCCCGCAAACACGACATGCATGATTACAAATAGATAAGATCTTGATCATGAACGGAGCTCACAAGATCTATACGTGAAAGCACAAAGGAGGAGATACAACCATCTAGCTACTACATGGATCCATAGTCCAAGGTGGAACTACTAACGCATCATACCGGAGAGAAGGCCTCCGGGATGATCTCTGATATGTTGGAAATGTATCTAGTTCCATGCTTGTTAGTATCTACTTTGCTTTGCTTTGTCTGCACTTTGAGGTGCTTTTTACATGTTTTCTGGTACTAACCTATTAACAAGTTGCCACAGTGCCAGTTGCCTGTTTTCTGTTGTTTTCGGTTTCAGAAAAGTTAGTAAAGAATTATTCTCGGAATCGGACGGGACAAACGTCAAAGTCAATTACTTTCCGTGGGGAACAAGAAGTCCAGAGGGGAGCTGAAGAGGCGGGCTAGGGCGCCCAGACCTCCCTAGGCGCGGGTGGGCCCTGCCCCGCACCTAGGCAGGGTGTGGGGCCTCTGGCCACCGCCTCAGCCTCCCCCTCCGCTTATAAGAATCCCCCGATGCAGAAACCCTAAGCACTCGATCAAATCTCCACGAAACCGTCTATAGCCGCCGCCACCATCGTCCCTAGATCGGGGGGATCTGAAGTTCTTCCCAGCACCCTGCCAAAGGGGAGATCATCCCGAGGCCTTCTCTCTGGTATGATGCGTGAATAGTTCCACCTTGGACTATGGGTCCATGTAGTAGCTAGATGGTTGTATCTCCTCCTTTGTGCTTTCATGTATAGATCTTGTGAGCTCCGTTCGTGATCAAGATCTAATCTATTTGTAATCATGCTTGTTGTGTTTGCGGGGATCCGATGGATATTGAGATTATTATGTTGGTTTGATTAATGGTTTATCTTTATGATTCTATCATGTCTGTGTTGTTTGTGATCTTGCATGCTCTCCGTTATTAGTAGATATCTTGGCCAAGTAGTTGCTAGTGACTCCAAGAGGGGGTATTTATGCTCGATAGTGGGTTCATGCCTCTAGTTTCCAAGGGAAGTGACAATAATCTCTTCGGTTGTAGATGTGATGTTGCTACTAGGGAGAAAACAATGGTCTCTTGTTCATGGAACATGTGGACTGTTTACCTTACACACTTTGCTTAAAGTAGTTATCTGTTGCTAGCAACTTAATACTGGAGGGGGTTCGGATGATAACCTGAAGGTGGACTTCTAGTCATAGATGCAGTTGGATGGCGGTCTATGTATCTTGTTGTATTGCCCAATTGAATCTTATAGGATCTTTCTGACTAGTAATTTCATTGTTATGCCTTGCTCAGTTCCTGTCAATTGCCCTGCTGTAATTTGTTTACCCTTCATGCCATGTTGTTTATCTAAGGAGAGCACCTCTAGTGAACTATGGACCCCAGTGCAATCTTTACCATTGATACATCGTCCACTGTTACTTGTTTACTTGCTGCAAACCATTACCTTCCACACCATATGTTTAATCCTTTGTTACAGCAAACCGGTGAGCTTGACAACCTCACTGATTTGTTGGGACAAAGTCTTGAGTTTATGTTGTGCAGGTTTCCACGTTGCTTGTAACACCTTTGAGACGTTTCCTTCCTCCTTCTGGTTCGATAACCTCAGTCTCTACTGAGGGAAACTTGCTGCTGTGATCATCACACCTTGCTTTTGGGGTTCCAACGAAGTGTCCCACGTCCACACTGGGTGCACGCATCAAGATTTCTGGCGCCATTGTCGGGGATCTACAGAACAACTTCAACCTCTTCCTCCCCGTCAGGCACCAGCGCATCAACAAGATTTCTGGCGCCGTTGCCGGGGAGGCTAAGGACGTCTTCACTAGGGGAGTCCTTCACTTCCTTTCTCGTTACTTTGTTTTTAGTTTGCTTTATTTCTTTTGCTTGGTTTTGTTTGCCTCTTTTCAAAAAACCCAAAAAATTAGTCTAGTTTGGTTTGCTTGCTTTATTCAAAAACACAAAAAAAAATTAGTTCCTGCTCTAGTTGCTAGTCTATTATTTCCTTGCTTGGTCATGCTTTCTATCAATGGATGGTTTCCTTGAAACTAGTTCTTACTGGCAAGGTGGGTTCACGGAAGAAGAAAAGTATTACTATAAGGAGCACTATTTGTCACAAAAGGGAGACACCTATGGGAACAAATTGATAAGTTGAATACTATTTCTAGAGAGGTGTGCTCTACTTATAATGTTACTTATTGCTTTGATAAGTCTTGTTGTTGTAGGAGGTATAAACACCTGCCTTTTCAATGTGAGTATAATGATAATGTTACCATAGCTTCTTATGTTAAAGGAAATTATGACTTTTATGATGTGGAACAAATTGAAGAATTTATTGCTTTCAAGGGTGCATTTGAACTTGCCAGTTTGCTTTGAAAATACTGATGATGCACCTTATGAATATGAGGTTTATGAGATACTTAAATTTAGCTTTGATAATTACAAGGAAGAAAATGGATATATTCTTGAATATTTTAATAGGTGTTTTCCACAAATGGAAGGGACTAATGCCTTGCAGGAGCCTATGGAAGAAGAAATTGCTGAAGCTGAAATCTCATTAGATGAAAAACAGGAGGAGAGTGATGGTCAAGAGGAGGAAGAATGGATCTACCCATGTCTACCTTATAATGAGAGTAACTCTTTATCTCTTACATTATTTGATTGTCCCCCATGTTTAAAGGAGGATGGATGTTATGTTCTTGTGGATTCCTTTGAAATATCTGCTATGGGTAAAACTTGTGATGATAGTTATGCTCCTGTTACCCATGTGATTCCATACGTGTGCCTAACTTCGAAATGCATGGTACTAAGGAGTTTTGCTTAGAAAATGTTTATGATAAAGCTATAAATGATGGTCCTATATTGAATTATCAGTCTTCTTATTATAAATTGCTAAAAGTGGGTTTGAAGGTTTTAATCCCACTATTTTTGAGCTTGATAAAAAATATGTGTTTGTAGATCATGAAAAGCATGCTTTATGTGATAGTTATATTGTTGAGTTTATTCATGATGCTACTAAAAGTTATTATGAGAGAGGGAAACATGGACTTATGTATCTCAACAATATTAAGTTTCCCCTCTTTATGTTGAAAATCTTGAAGTTGCGCTTGTTTTGCTTTCCTATGCTTGTTGCTTTGTGCTTCTTTGATTTATTTTATTACAAGATTCCTATGCATAGGAAGTGGGTTAGACTTAAATGTGTTTTCAATTTGCTTCTTGATGCTCTCTTTGACTTCAATTCATAATTCTTATGAGAGCATCTTCTCAAACTATCATGCCTAACTTAAAGGCGTTAAAGAAAAGTACTTGTTGGGAGATAACCCAAGAGTTTACTTGAGTCTTGGAAGTTATTACTTCAGTAATGACCTCTCCTTATCCTTTTTGTTTGCTTTTTGTGCCAATAATGACCTCTAATGAGAGGGAAATAAGATTTTGTGAGTTGCTGTCCTGAAACAGATTTCTGTCCTCCACCATAAAAATTTGTGAGGAGTCTTTGTAACTCGGATTGAGATCAAAATTTATGAATAAATCCCCCAGTATGTTAGCTAACTTTCCTTATTTTAACACTTTTGATTTGAGCAACAGAAGATGTTCGAAAAAATCGGTTTCGGCCTGCTGGTCTGTTTTGACAGATTTCTGCCATTATTTGCATTTGCTTCTTATTGATTCCTTTTTGAGTTCTGTTTTGGGGAATTGAGATTTTTGAAGGAGTTACTACATTAGCTTGTGTTTTTAGTGAAAAGGCTCACTGTTACGAAGCTTTGCCAGAGGTCTAATATTTTTTAAATATACTAATGTTGCTAATGAAGATTATGTGAAGTTTTGTATGAAGGAAAAATTTCAGGTGTAGAGAGAGAATGATGTAATAAGATGAACAATGAACAAAATCTCAAGCTTGGGTATGCCACCATGGTGTCACCCCAATAAATATCCAAGAGTTATAAGCTTCAAAGCTTAGGGATGCCCAAGGCATCCCCTTCTTCATCAATAAAAAGCTCAGGTCTGTCTAGACAATTTGTTTTTATTGTTTCATGCACAGTTGTGTTGTTCTTGGAGCGTCTTAGTTTTCGTTTGCTTTGCTTAGGTTGCTTAGTTTGCTTGAATAAAGTAGTTTGGACCCCCGTTCTCGCTGTGTTGTTTTGCAAATAAGTTGCTTGGTGTTGGAAAGGAGTAGTAAGTTCTTGCTTGAAGTGCAAGAGGAGCTTGCATTGACTGTGACTTAGACTTTAGCATGACATGCTAGGTGTTTCTTTAACCTTATGCTTAGTGATTATTGCTGTAGCATGTCTTGTTCCAAACAATTGGGATTGTTTAGTGTGCCTTGAAGAAATTATGCGTTGTTTTAGCATGCAGAAGCATAGTATTTTGGTATTATCCTCTAATGCTTTATTTGGGTTGACTTTGCACATGCTCACACCATGTTATGACTCTCACAAGTCACCATTAGCCTCTATGATCATTTAGTCCTTGACTTGTAGTACCACTCTATGCTTTGATTAGTAATGCTTTGTTGTTGTGCATGATTATGGTCATTATGCTCTCTTAGTTGGTTGCTCCCAGTATTTTGCTAGCCTCCACTTGTATGAGTAAGCTCTACTCATGCTTCCAACTCCCAAGAAACCAAATTATTCCAAAGTGTCCACTATAAACTCCTATGCATGGTGTGTTACACCATTCCAAGTATATTCTTTTTTTAAGCTATCTTCCAATTAAAAACTATTTTGTTATGTGAAAACTTAGTGATTAAAGCCCTCACGAACTTGATGGAACACTTTATATTCTTTGCCCCTAATAAACTTGAACCATTGTGTCATCTATGTTGTATATGCTTGCACTTATACGTTGGAATTAGCAGAACTGTGTTGTCACGGGGAATGTTTTCAACATTGCACTTGTACTTTGTACTAAGTTGATATCATGCTCTTTTGTCTATGGATGTCACTGGTGTGAAATAAAGAGGAAACTTGTAAGTCCATGGAGTTTGTATTTTGTGTTAGAGAAACGTCTGGGCCGCTATCCTAAGCCATGCTTAATCATGGTGGAAACTTGCAGCATCACCATAGTGAGCTATCTATGAAGCATCCTCAATAAAAAGCTATGCATATAGTAAATAAAAAGATCGCTGAGATGCTGATTGTTATCTTGCCTTGTCACTTTGGTTACGGGAAAGCTCCGGTACCATGTGCAAGGGGTACCCCGTTGGCGGTTCTCTATGATATGCAAATACTTACAATGACAAGAACTTACCTGTGACTGAAGATGAGTAGCATGAGGTGTGGCCCTCATATTCAAGGGACTTGAGATTGCCAGCTTATACTTCATCAAGAATATACTCCCTAGTTTGTTCACTTTAACCTTGATCACTTCAAGATGCTTATGATAGGGGCAATGAGGGCTGAAAGCTAACAAGTACCATAATTTTTGGAAGCTCTTTTTGAAACTTGAAATCCCTGCTTCCTTTACAAAAAGTCCTTTCTTCCACTACTATTGAGTCTCCACCTTCTACCTTTAGGCACCATTAAGAGAGCATAGTTGTTATTCTATGTGCAGTGTCCCAAAGCTTATTGATTGATGCATATTGTGATATTACTTGTTCTTGTGCTATTTGTTTCTAGTCACCCTTGTGAACTTTGAAGGTGTCCTATGCATATATATTGCTACTCTATGAGGGACAAGCTAATTGCCATTATGCTATGTTTTCTGTATATGAAACAAACAAATGTTTATCAATGCATGTTATTCATGATCTTTGTCTATAGCCTTTCATGTTGCATGCATAGTTACTATGTCATATTGTTAGAACTCCATATTTCATGCACATGCTTAGAGTTCTTTGATCCCAGCTTTCAATGCTTGCAAATGGTTGGATCTTTATTGTGAGGGTGCATGTCACCTCAAAAATTATTCTTTTATCACTTACCTACTCGAGGACGACCAGGAGTTAAGCTTGGGGATGTTGATACGTTGGAAACGTATCTATAATTTTTTATGTTCCATGCTTGTTAGTATCTACTTTGCTTTGCTTTGTCTACACTTTGAGGTGCTTTTTACATGTTTTCTAGTACTAACCTATTAACAAGTTGCCACAGTGCCAGTTGAAAGAACATGTGGGCCCCCATGTGTGGTTTTGGTAATTAATAACAATCTCTATGGACTAATGCTTGTATCAAGTTGTACTTTTAGGAACTGTCCATAGGAAATGCTTGAACCATATGTTGGCTTCAAGGTTTGGAGAAGAAGAAAGTGAAGAGGATCAAGTGGTGACCAAGGTGTTCAAAGAGTGATCCAGAGATTGGTCATGTAAGAGTTAAAACTATGAAGATCTCATGCTTAAAGCTTGCCAACCTCGGTGATCATGGATCGATGAAGACAAGGTCAAAGTAAAGGTTTCCCCATGTTGTATGGGGGAGTAACTTGCAAGTATTCATCAAGCAAGTGCGTACAAGAGCAATCAAGAAAGGTGTTCCATCTTGAGAAGGACAAGACCGTCTACATCATAATCAAGAGGAATATGCGCAAGGCAAAGGTATGACCTTGATAGGGTTTCTTTCTTACCGGTCTCGGGATGTTAGTTGGGGAGACCGGTTTATAGGATAGATAACCGTACTATCAAGAGGGGCTCTCAAGTGAGTAACTCGATCATATCATTTAGAGGGAGCTCAAACCTTTGCATACTTTGCATCATCCTTTCTTGGTTGTTATTTGGATCTTATCCATGTGAGGTTATAGAGCTTGTGGTAATATTCATAACAAGCCCTAGTTCATCAAAAACGGATTTTCCCTTTATATCTTATTGCGTTTTTTATCTTGGAGGTTTTACCGGTTTGTCTTTTAGAGATAGGTAAAACCTTCCATTATTTGGATCTTATCCATATGAGGTTCTAGAGCTTGTGGTAATATTCATAACAAGCTCTAGTTCATCAAAAACGGATTTCCCTTTTATATCATATTGCGTTTTTGATCTTTGGGGTTTTCCGGTTTCTCACCAACAGAGGTATCTCACTTTATAATACATGAAATGTTCTCTCGTGGTGGTATCCAATAATACATGAAATGTTCTCTCGTGGTGGTATCCAATTGCGGTGACCCAGCATACCACTGCATGATGCAGTACACTATAGTCGTTGACATAACACCAATGAAACACCGTTCACTAGTATTACATCCCTCAGAGTAGTACAAAAGAAACATAGCAGGTCCAAGACATGACTATAAGTTACAACTCAACTCTTTACACAAGATCCAGAGAACACTCTAGGTTAAAGAGAGAGAAATAAACTTCTTACGAAGAAGAATCAATAATAAATAACTCATAGCTACCATACTCATAAAACTAATAGCTGAACTACTGGCTTGCATTGCTGCTATTGCAATACACTACAGAAGTAGGTTCTATGGTTAGAAATTATATTCTTATCTATCAGCAACTTCGTCTTCACTTGAGTTGATGTATATGTTGACTCTCTTGACTTCTTTGAAGAGCTTTAGCTTTTGATGATGATTCCTGGAGCATGATGTAGACGTTGTCTGTACTGGCCTTAGAACCTAGCAAGGGTTAAGAAGATACTTTGAGTACAAGCGTACTCAACAAGTCCACTAGAAAAGGAGTGTTTGATGCACTATATCTACAGCCACAGACCATAGGTCGTAGGCAATGCAGGTTTTCGTAAACATTTCTTCAAATATTGCTTTTATTCTAAAAATCTATGTCTGTCAGCCTTCACGAGTTTACTAGAACCTTCATGGGGTTCCTTTCCCGCCGCGTTCGCAGCTCCTTCCCAGAACAGGGAGTAACAAGTTACAGTTTTTACACTCTGCAGAGTTGCGTTACTTTACCCATGAGAGACCTTAGCCTTGTTGCACAACCAAGTCATGACCTTGTCCATACTTCCTTGGTATGGGGCCCAGTCTAAGATCCAAGCCAATCACTGCCCCATTCGTGACCCCGCATGCCTCCTTGGTGTACACCATGCCCACACATTGAATTACGTCAATGGTTTGTACAGACCGTTAGATGCCAGAACTATCGTGGTACGTTGAGGGTTCCCACCCATATGTTGCATATCCTCTACGAATTACCAATAATATGCACGCTACGAGGATAACAGCCATGACCTGCACATCCGGCTACATGCGAGAGGAAGAAGATACAGCTGACTTCTCCCATTCCAAATCTCATGGTTAACGTGTGATATACGGCGCAAGAATCACTGGCGACATTGGTTGTTAAGTCCTAGATAATATGTTCCTTTACCACCGGAACTTTTATAGTAGGTTATTACCTCATGGTAATAAACCTCTAATCATAGTATTATGAAAATAGTGTTTTCGGGCCTTTTTCAAATGCAGGTGATGACAACACTGGATTTTTAAAATACTTTACAGAAAATAATCAAAGGACATGAGCAAGCGTGAACTTGCCTTTTGTTATTGCAAGATTATGCACTCGCGGTCTTCAAGACAATAAAAGATCCAATAGAGGAAATCTGCATCATTGGTCCGTAAGGACTAATGTTTAAAGAAGCAAGATGCTTTGATGCATAAGTAATGTAATGCAGGTTGATAAATGTGAATCCCGAGAATAACATTGTTCTAGGGTTTGGATACTACAAAGGGTTTCTTTGGAATGTGTTGCCCTTTTAGATTAAGTTTCACACATGTGCTTCTTATTAAGGCTTGTGAGTGTGTGGAAAACAACATGTATTTATACAACAACAACATACATACATATGGAATGCTACTCAAGGTTGCTTACACCTTAATTGTTTATATTCAAGTTTTACTTGCAAGTAATGTCACTTATAAAGAATTTAAGTATTAACAATCTTATTATACAAGTAAAGTATAAAGTAAGGTGTTTACTATTAATTGTTATATGTTGATTGAAGTGGCAAAATGAATATCTTTTGAAGAAAATCTTTCTCAACTAAGTAGAAGTATTTAAGCTTTTAAGTTATCCTTATGAGGTGTTCTTTCTAGTTATAGTCTTTAAGTTAGAAAGAATTGCCTTTATTGGAATAATGAAATTAGTAGTATTTGAGACTTATTTATCTTGGTTTTTAACTGGGTTGGTTTGGTATTAAGATGCTTTATAATTTAATTATAACAGACCAAAGTTAACTATAATAACATAGATGGACTTAAGGTATTATGCTTATAATATTTGTAGCTTATTTACTTTATAATGTTTCCTTTAGAGTTATTTAGGAAGGATTATACTTTTATTAGGTAGTGGTTTCTTTGTATTGTAAATTATAAAGGGTTGTATTTTCCGATAAGGATGTGGTTATGGTTTATGAATGAGTAAACAATATTATGTATTACTTATGAACTCACCAATAGTGTTTGATTTGTTTATAACTTATGGTTAAAGTAAAGGAATAGGTTTTATTTCTTTACAAATTATTCTTAGAGATTTTATATTAAATAAGAATTCTTTTATAAAATAATTTATACTTATGGTTGAAGGATAACTTAATAAAATTATATTTTAAAATGTGTTAAACCATTTTGACTTCAATAAATTAGTATTTAAGATTAATATTATTTATTACTTTTAATTGGTTAATTGAAGAAATATTAATAAATTTTATTTACCTATTTATGAATTGTTAATAAAGGAAATATGTTTAATTCAAGTTATGAACGTGTTTAATATTTTTATTTATTTCAAAGAAAATGGAATATCACATTTTTAATATGTAGGTATTATTTTTGTGGTCATTTTGGTATATTACATTTATTTTTGTGATTTAAAAATAATAAGATATGATTTTAATAAGGTTTATTATTTGATAAATACTTAATAAATAATAAATATTTAATTAAGAGGATTAATAATGTATAATTATAGTTTTAAACTCTAATTCTTATTTATCTAAGATTTTTGGTATTTTATTTATATTTTTAACATTTACCATTATTGAAATATTAACTATCAAAGTATTAAAACTTTATAAAGTATTTATTAAATAATATTTATTTAAATAATTATCGTAATAATATTTAATAATAGTTTTAAGTTGTAGAATTTATTTATCTAAATAATATTTATCTAAACATTTTCATATATTATATGTATTTTTCTGATTTATAGAATTAAAGATATCAAATTTACAAGTTTTAATCATTTTATGAAATTCTTAGTTAAATAACTAAATGTATTTAATAAGTAATGCTGATGTCAGCAAGCAGTGAAGGGTTTTTCTCACCTGGGCCTAATCTACACCCAGTCACTGACTGGTGGGTCATATGCCACGTCATTTATCAGGGTTTTTATTTATTACAGAAATGAATAACTTAATTTAGGAAATGAATAAAGAATATATAACATCAGCGTGATGTCACGCTGACATCACCTCAAGGATGATCCTTAGATCGTGGTTTGATCTTTGGATTGAAGGCATGCGGGCACGCGGGTATGGTCCTATTCGAATCAGTGGAGTGCGGGAGGCCAAATAGTGGCGGGGCTGTCTAGGAACGGTCACTGGTGACGGCGGTGCAACAACGGCGAGCAACGGCAACGTCAGTCTCTCGCAGGGAGGTCGATTCAGAGGAAGAGAGAGAAAACAGAAGGGTGCTTGAGCACCGGTGACTCACCAGGAGCATGACGGTGGTGGTGCCGAGGCAAGGCGAGCACGAGGAACGCCGGAATCGAGGAAGGAAGCTATGGCCGAAGCTCGGGAAGGTGGTGTTCTTGTCGACGATTGGAAGCTTCCCAGGTCGATTCCTCCCGCGAGGATGCTCACCGTAGCGAGGCAAAGCTTCCGGGAGCCACAGCGGGGCTCGGGGCGGCCGGAGACAACGGATCTCGACGGCGTCTGAGAGCTCTGGAGGTAGGGTTTGTGCGCTGGAGAAGAAATTTGAGAGAGAGCACGCATTAAGTGATCAGGATGTGATTTAGGGCGTCGCCGTGTTGATCTTATCCTCGCGAAGACCTTGGTGGCGCATGACGTCGACGACGGCATCGGGTGGTCGGCGGAGCTCCAGCGAGCTGCTTGTCGCGAGGAGGAAGACGATGGATTAGAGTTCCAAATGGTATATGGGCTTGGGCTGTTGCTGGGCTGCAGTGGAGTGAGCGGAGAGGTCTGACTGCCACTTGCGAGCAGTGAATAGGCGAAGAGGAAATGGGTCGTGGGCCACTTTCTAGACTGAGCTAGTTCTTTTATTTTTTCCTGTTTTCTGCTTTGTATTTCATTTTCTTTTCAGATTTGAATAATACTCAATTATTTGAATATTTCCCATAGAAAATTATTAGCTAAATAATTGCAGCAACAATAAAGTTATTAAAAATCAATTTGTGAACCTTTATTATAGTTTGTGATATTTTCTTTAGTTCCCTTGTATATATTCATTTGTTTTGACTTTATAGGAATTTCTTATTTAGAAATTTGTAAGTTTATGGGGATAAACTTAAGATTCTGACATTAATACTATTTTTTATAATAATATATTTTATTGATTTACCTTCTATATACTTCATATTCATAAACATATGAAGGTTATTATATCAAATAGAATAGGTATTAATTAGGGTCTTAGGTTTTTTTGATTGGTTTAGGATCTTTTAATTTTGATGTCTTGATTCTTATTGGTTTATAATGTTAAAGAAATTTTTATATATATCTTGATCCTTTATTGTTATTCAATACATAAAGTTTTGAGAATTTTAATATGGTTAATATTATTCTCTTATTTCCTTTATTGATGTAATTAAAGATTAATGGCTAAACTTTTTGTCTTTATGTTTGTGATTTTAATAATATCACCATTTAAAGTAAAATAGTGGAATTGTTTCTGTAACATCCCTAAAATCATGTTTCAAACTTATGCATATCATCCATGCATCCATGATCATATGTTTTTCATTTCAAACAAAACACTTCAAAAACAGGAGCATATGAGCTCATTATTTTATGTGAACAGCCATTAGTCTAATGCCACTCTCAATTGAAGAGTTATTTGTTTTAAACCAAGCCTTGCTTGCTCTCTTGTTATTGTGTTTGATTGTTGAAGTTTGGTGAAATTTTACAAAACAAATATGATTCAGAAACCATTTCCAAAACTTAATCAAATCATGTGCTATATCACTACTTATTTTGTTTGAACAAAGGGACCAAGCTAACACAAAGAGACCACATGATTTTATGCCCAGAAATGTGAATGTTACACACTGCAAAAATCCTGAAAAGATTTGAAATCAAATAGAGTTTGAAATCATTTGAAAATCATTCCAGAAAAATCAAAACAGAAATAGAAAAGGAATAAAGAAAAGGAAAAGGGCCGGCGCTACTATTCTAGCCCAATAGAGAAACCAGCCCATTTAGCCCACCCGGGTTCCCCCTCTCTCTCTTTCACTCGCAGACGCACCCACAGAGACGCTGACGCCCGGGCCCCACCCCCTCTCTGCTTTATTCGCTGACAAGTGGACCCGTGACCACGTCGTCGTCTTCGTCAATCACGCGCGCCTGCGGCGCTCACTCCGCCATTACTCGCCGCAGTCACTGCCGCGTTGATTCCCATTGATTCCGCGAGTAACTCCGCGCCCAGCTCCGGCTATCTAAACCTCTCCCCCTCGCGGTCATTTCCCCCCCCCACACTGCACACTCTTCTCGCCACCAGGATGCCTCTAATTCGTTTTGCGCCACCGCAGTCAGAGCCAACTCCGGCGAGGTATTCCGGTAAGACCCCGTCGCCCCTTGCTGTCTAAGTTTGCCAGTACAATCTCTGCAACCATGCGTATCTCCTGACCCCTCTCGTGCATGCTAGGATCGTCCAGAGCCTCGGCAACATCGGCGACAGCACGAGTCAGACGACCCCATCAACTCCGGCGAACCTTCCAGGTTAGTTCATACCGCGCCTTGCTCTCTCTTTGACACTCGCATGACCAGCATCACTCCGCGCATCTGACGCAGTGCTTATTTTGCCCTGGCATGATCTGTATCTTCGCCAACGTCGACGAGCAGTCGTACCCGACGCGTTCGCGAACTCCGGCGAGGAATCCCTGACAACTCCGAGCGCCCCTTCGCCAACCAGGGACACGTTGAGCTTCACCTCGTCACGGCGGTTCTGGTGAGCATCCTCTCCCCTCCCCGGGTGACCTAGTTCGCCGGCTCCGCCACTGACAGAGCGCTCCGCCGCTCGCCTCCGCGCCAGCGCTGCCTGTCTGTGGTCAACTGGATCGTGGCCGTTAGAAGTAGATCTTGCGGTTTAGGTTAGAACTTTAACGAAGGGGTACGAGCGCATCTGAGCCACTAGATCTAACTTAAATCCTACGGCTCGCAGAGATCGATCCGCCCGAACCGGTACGGGCCAATCAGAAACAGACGCGTGGCTAGGTTTAGATTTAAAACTGGATTTTGAATCTGATTTATGTTCAAATTTGTTTTGATTGTAACTTTTGATTTACACGTTAGATTTTGACAAATTTTATACCGTTGGAATCATGAGAGCAAGCTCTTTCAGATTATGCAATGTGTTTAATGTTTTGCATCTGTTAAAATGGTTTCTTTTGCAGAAACTTGTGTAGGGCTATTTTGATTATATGAAATATTTAGGAATTGTTTTAGGGGTTAAATCAATATTGTTTGGCAAATTTTTTTAACTTGTTAGTGAATCAGTACTGTTTACTTGCTTGGTTGATTTTTTAAAAAAACATCATATACCATCTTGCATGCATGCATATATTTTTGATTGTATATGTTTTGTGTGTAATTTGTTGCTACCAATCTTTGTGTAGATTTTGGTGCTAGTGATTGTGATTGTGAGGAGTTCTACTCTCCCAACTACCAAGGCAAGTGGTACTTCATGAATGTTATCATTCCTATGTTTTCTACTAAGCATTAGAAATATTTTGTTAGACTTGCATGCTATATTTTGCTTAGCCATGTTGGGAAATCCTAGTAGTTGTAGAAATGCTAGGGAATTTCTAAGATAAGTTACTATCTATGCCATGCTTAGCCTAGCTAGTAGCAACCAAGGGTTGGTGAAATATATACATGCTATGATGAAAATATTTCTAAGTCCTTTGGACTTGTGTTTTGCCTAATAAAACAACTAAGTTAATGAAACACCTGGGTGGAATGGAAGGAAAGGTTTATGTTGAGTGGTTACACAAGGCCCATTTCTATGGTTTACCTTGTGTATCTCACTTGTGGTAATCCACCCAGGAACAAAGAGATTTTAGAGGCCAAGTGTTAAGAAGCTTCTAGTGCAGCCACTTGGCAATATGGGCTCTGCCTGGATCACATAAGTTGCTAGAACTTAGCCATTTGGACAGTTGGTGGTAGTGGGATGATAGGTTGGAACGCGTCCATTTGGTCTAAGGGAAGGCTTCTGAAAGGTCATGTCTTGGTGAAACCAAGTCTGGTGGGGAAAGTGCACAACCTCTGCAGATGGAAAAACCTAAGTACTTAGCCAAGTCCACGGCAATGGACAACTTGAGCATCAAGACATGGAAGCTATCAAGAATCTCCTCATCCCAATTTCTAAGTAAAAATTTGTGGGTGAACAAGGGTGAAGGACGTCAATGTCTATTGGCGGTTCCTTGGGAAAAGTTTTGACAAAGAAAAACTTAGTGATTTCAACTAATAGGCAAAAATCTATTTTAAAGCAAAGCAAGCCAAGCTACACTTAGCCAAATTGCATATAGTATCTAGTCCACTTAAAATTTTACTAAGGTATCACTTGCCAATACTATTCCAAAGTATTGACCCACTGTGGCTGTAACTTGTGATGTTGCAGGTTACTCTGATGAGGATTAGGTGTCATAAGTCTACACTCAGCATGTTTGCCTGTGGCACATGAAGATGAAGACTTTTATTTATTTACTTATTCAAACTCTTGTATTAGGCCTGTGGCCTTGGAGTTGTAAAGACTATGTTTATCTCTGGAATGGCTGTAATAAATGACCTTTGTATCTGTGTACTTCATCTTAAACTGTGGATGCTAGCATTGATCCAGGGACTAGCATTGCAATCACAGGGATCCTTTTCCTTTATAAAGGAGGGATCTTACAGATGGTATCAGAGCACTGTGTTGCCTGTAGGATTATGACCCTAGGATTGGAAACCACTAAGGAAAAAATTTCAACTTCTACACTTGTCTAATCTTCTCGTAAACTTTTCTAATCTTCTTCCTCATCTCTATTTGTAGATGAACTCCATCAACGAAGCCGTAAGGAAAGGACCACTCATGACAATGACTTTGGAGTGTGAGACAGAATTCCCCAAGGCTCTCAAGGACCTCATGGTTGCATTAGAGATACAAGGTGCAGCTGTGTACAAAGGTTTTCCTCTGATGGATGAAGGAGTGGAATATTGGTGGGTGCAACTTCACTTGTATAAAAACAAGGAAGACAACCACCGGGAAAAAGGATTCTGCATGTTCACCAATTCAGTGGTGCACACTACATTCTTTGAATCAGCAAAGGATGCAGCTTGGAAGACCATCAAAGAACTTGGTGATAGAGTCAAGTGCAGAATGCTCAACCTCCAAAATGATCTAAAGAAAGAGAAGGAACATACCCAAGAGTTGGAAGCTACCAACCAAACCTTAAGAGGAGACATTATAGACTTAGTGATGGAATCATGTGAGCAAGATACGCTGATTGCTTCTAGAAATATTGTGTTAGCCAACAGATCCAGTGAGATAGGATTGTAAACGTACTTCGTTAGTTGGACCACCACCTATCACCTTATTTTCCAAATGTTTCTTTAAAATAAGATTGAACCTTGGTTGTTGTAATGGTTTCATGTATGCATGACTTGTGTGTTTTGCTTTCCAAGGATATGTATGTGATGTTTTGTCTTTTGTTTTATCTTGATTTGTGTTGTTCTAACTTTTCTATCTTATAAATAGATGCCTACTGTTACCATCAGCACTGTTGAGAAGTTCCAGGTTACTTGCTTTGGTCCTCGTATTGTTGAGCTTACTGCTTTGCTCAATCTCCCTCTTCCTACCATCATGGTGCTTCCCCTCACCAAGTTTGAGAGGAAGGACCTCTGGGGCTTCAAGGTCAACCAGCCCGGACGCCAGACAGAGCCTACCACGGAGGCCATTGTCTTCAAGCTCATGCACGATGACAAGGAGAGAGGCCTTGAGGTAGTTATGCAGGATCTGATAGGACGTCTGCTGGGGAGACACTCCCGACAGGTTAGAGGTACTCACTTCCACGTCTTCGGTAGACGTGATGAGGATGGAGAGTCCATCGACTTCGAGGACGATTCGAGGGACACAGCAGAGCCGATTCGCCTGTACCTCCAGGACTTAGAGTCTCTCATTAGGCACGTGGCCACTGACAGGACCAACGTCATGCTCAACAATGACGAACTCCAGGTGCAGCTTCGCGAGAAGGACAAGCTCTTCGCGGAGCAAGACGAGATAGTCAAGGAAATGGAGGCAAAGTTCGAGAGCCAGGATAGGAAGTTCAAGAGTCAGGAGAAGCGTGTCCAGGATAGGAACAAGAAGATCCGGTACATGACTGAAGAACTGCAGTCCAAGGACTTCGAGCTCGAGCAGCAGCAGACAGTGATTGAGAGGCTTCGTTCCTAGAAGAGGGCTCTCAAGGCCAAGATAGAGACCTTGACCACTAGTGTCAAGGAATACAAGACCGCGATGGAGAACGCAGGTCTTACCTTTGTCGAGGAGGAGATTGATGCTGAGGAGTAGATTTGACTACTCATTTATCTTTTATTATCATACTTGTTGCTTGAGAACTTGTTATTGACCATCCGACAGGTGGATGGCTTGTTATTTGTGTGTGTTTTACTTTGCGAACTTATTATTTTGTTGTTGAACCTTTATCATTGTGTTGCATGCTTTGTGTTTGCTTATGTGATGTAATGTGCATGAAAGCATCTATGGGTATCTCATTCTTATCTCTATTTGAACAAACCACAGATGCCTCCCCGTCGTGCAAACCCCAACCCCAACAACAACAACATCACTCCAGAAATGCAGCAAATGATGACCGCTCAAACTCAGTTGATGCAGATGATGACGACGTTCATCCAGAACCAAAACAACAACAATAACAACAACAACAATAACAACAACAACAACAACCCACCGGGTTTTGATATGCTTACCAGGTTCTTGAGATTGAGGCCAGCAAAGTTCTCAGGGACGACTGATCCCATGGTGGCCAATGATTGGCTACGTTCTGTGAACAAGGACTTGGTAACCGTGGGCTGTACGGATGCTGAAAAGGTCAGATTTGCAGCACATTTGCTAGAAGGACCAGCCGCCACTTGGTGGGATAACTTCCAGATCACCACTCCCATAGAAGATGTGACATGGGCTATCTTTGAGGATGGCTTTCGCACTGCTCATATCTCATATGGAGTGATGAGTCTGAAAAAGAAGGAGTTCCATAACCTGAAGCAGCGCCACCGCAGCGTGGCTGAATATATTGAGGAGTTCAACAATCTGGCGCGATATGCACCGGATGAAGTTGACACTGATGCTAAGAGGAAGGAAAAGTTCCTCGAAGGGTTGAATGATGAGCTGAATCTGTAGTTGGTTGTGGCCTATGTTTCCACTTATCAGTCTCTCTGTGACAAGGCTGCTATTTTGGAGAACAAAATGAAGCAAGTTGAGAGCAGGAAGAGAAAGCACTCAGACAAGCACAGCTCGGGATCATCTCACAAATGTTCCCATTATGATGACAGTGGAAACTCAGGATCCCACAAGCATGGGAAATTCAACAAGCACCACAACCACAACCGTCATGACAACAAGCATCACCGTAGTCATGACAATGACAAGTACAAGAACCACAAGGGTGGATACAAGAGCCACCACAGTGGTAATGGAAGTGGAAGTGGAAGCCAGCCTGTCAAGAAAGACATAAGTCAGGTTGAATGCTTCAAGTGCAAGAAGATGGGGCATTATGCAAATGAATGCCCAGAAAAGAAAGTTGAAGGACCCAACAAGCCCAACCCTTTCCAGAAGGGACAGGTGAACCACATCAATGTGGAGGAAATCTATGAGGAGCCTGATGCTGTGGCTGGTAAGTTCAAACTCAATTCTGTTCCAGCATTTGTTCTCTTTGATACTGGTGCATCTCATTCATTCATATCAAGAGCATTTGTTGAAAGAAATGAACTGTCGGTAGAAACTATTGGGTGTCCTATAAAAGTAAGTTCTCCTGGTGGAGAAATGATAGTGAATTCAGGATGTCATGATCTAGTCATAGAATTTGGGAAGTATAAGTTTCCCGTTAACTTGATAATTCTAAACTCCCAAGGATTGGATGTCATTTTGGGAATGGACTAGATGACTAAGCACAAGGGAGTGATAGATTGCGCCAACCATACTGTCTCACTCACAACTCCAGAAAATAAAAGGATCAGATTCAAGACCAACTTTGAAGCAAAAAGGAGTTTGCTAAATTCTCTTAAGGGGGTCAGCATGGACAGTGTGCCAATTGTGAGTGAATATCCGGATGTGTTTCCGGAAGAACTGCCAGGAATGCCACCAGATAGAGATGTGGAGTTTCTTATAGATTTGGTACCAGGGTCTGGACCAATAGCAAAGAGACCGTATAAAATGTCAGTGGATGAACTGAAAGAACTCAAGAAACAACTTGGAGAACAGCTACAGAAAGGATTTATTCAACCAAGTTCTTCATCTTGGGGAGCCCCAGTTTTGTTCGTGGAGAAGAAAGATAGAAGTCAAAGGTTATGCATAGATTACCGTTCACTCAACGAGGTGACTATCAAGAACAAATACCCTTTGCCTAGAATCAATGACTTGTTTGATCAGCTAGAAGGAGCATGTGTGTTCTCAAAGATTGATCTCCGGTCAGGTTATTTTCAACTCAAGATAAGGGAACAAGACATACCTAAAACAGATTTCACTACAAGGTATGGATTGTATGAGTATACCGTAATGCCTTTTGGTTTGACCAATGCTCCAGCATACTTCATGAATATGATGAACAAGGTGTTCATGGAATTCCTTGACAAGTTTGTTGTCGTTTTCATCGATGACATCTTAGTCTACTCCAAGAGCAAGGAAGAGCATGAAGGACATTTGCGTTTGATACTTGAGAAGTTAAGAGAGCATAAACTTTATGCCAAATTCAGCAAGTGTGAGTTCTAGTTGGATGAAGTTGGTTTTCTAGGACATTTTATGACAAAGGATGGTGTAGCAGTTGATCCTGATAAAGTTTCAGCTGTGACTGAATGGGAATCTCCCAAGTCCGTGAAAGAAGTTCGTAGTTTCCTTGGCTTAGCAGGTTACTACCGAAGGTTCATTGAAAATTTCTCCAAGGTAGCTAAGCCTATGACCGAATTACTAAAGAAAGACAAGAAGTTTGCTTGGTCTGAAGGTTGTGAACTCAGCTTTCAGGAATTGAAGAAGAGACTTGTGACAGCACCAGTCTTGTGTCTGCCAGATTTGGAAAAAGATTTCCAAGTATATTGTGATGCATCTCATCAGGGTTTGGGTGCAGTACTTATGCAAGACGGTAAAGTTGTGGCTTATGCCTCGAGATAACTCAAAACTCATGAAGTGAACTATCATACTCATGATTTAGAGTTAGCCTCTGTCGTCCATGCGCTCAAAACATGGAGACACTATCTTTTGGGAAAGCGTTGTGAAGTGTTCACAGATCACAAAAGTTTGAAGTATATCTTCACCCAGAAGGAAATTAATATGAGACAAAGAAGATGGCTAGAACTCATTAAGGACTATGACTTAAGTTTGCAATACCACCCCGGTAAAGCAAATGTTGTAGCAGATGCTCTAAGTCGTAAGGTTTTTGTGAATGGCCTTACCAAAGGAGAATTGCCAGATGATTTGTGTGCCCAATTCAGAAAACTCAGATTGGAGATTGTGCCTGAAGGACATCTCATGTCTTTGGATGTTTAACCCACTTTGTTGGACAAGATCAAAGAAGCTCAGAAGATTGATAAAGAAATCGAAGAGATTAAAGAAAATATTGGCAAAGGAAAAGCCAAAGGGTTCCATGAAGACAAACAGGGTACTTTATGGCATGGGAAACGTATCTGTGTTCCACAAGATCCGGAGCTGCGGAAACTGATTTTGCAGGAAGCACACAACTCTCCGTATTCCATTCATCCGGGTAACACCAAAATGTACATGGACATGAAAGAAAGATTTTGGTGGAATAATCTCAAGAAGGACATCGCCGAACATATTGCCTTGTGTGATGTGTGTAGTAGAGTGAAAGCGGAACATCAAAAACCAGCAGGTTTGCTTCAACCACTACCTATTCCTGATTGGAAGTGGGACAAGATTGGAATGGATTTCATTACCGGATTACCAAGGACCCGGTCAGGATACGATTCTATTTGGGTAGTAGTGGATCGTCTAACTAAAGTGGCTCATTTCATACCCGTGAAGACAACCTATACAAGTGCTAAGTTAGCCAGAATCTACATGAGTAGAATTGTATGTCTACATGGAGTGCCCAAGAGTATTGTGTCTGATAGGGGAACTCAATTCACTTCCCATTTTTGGAGACAGTTACATGAGTCATTGGGAACGAGGTTGGAATTCAGTACTGCTTTTCATCCTCAAACCGATGGACAAACCGAGAGAACTAATCATATTCTTGAAGACATGTTGAGAGCATGTGCCCTAGACTATGGAGCCAGTTGGGATGAAAGTCTGCCTTACGCAGAATTTTCTTATAACAACAGCTATCAAGCCAGCATTGAGATGGCACCATTTGAGTTTCTCTATGGAAGAAAGTGTACCACCCCATTGTTATGGAATGGTGTGGGAGAAAGAAGTTTATTCGGGCCAGATCTTATCAAAGAAGCCGAAGAGAAGGTCAAGTTGGTTAAGGACAGATTGAAGATAGCACAGTCCCGACAGAAAAGCTACGCAGATCCTAAGCGTAGAGAAGTCACCTACGAAGTCGGTGATAGAGCTTATCTTAGAGTGTCACCACTTCGTGGAGTGAAGAGATTCGGAGTCAAAGGAAAATTGGCACCAAGATATGTTGGACCATTCAAGATTCTGAGTCGTAAAGGAGAAGTTGCCTATGAAATAGAACTGCAAGAATCTCTGTCAGCTGTCCATAATGTGTTTCATGTGAGTCAACTTAAGAAATGTCATCCAGAAATGGAAGAAACTTCTTTGAAGGATACTATACCTTTGGAGGAGGTTCAACTGGAAAGTGATCTCACTTATGAAGAGAAACCTATCAAGATTCTTGAGACTGCAGAAAGAGTCACACGGACTAAGACTATCAAGTTCTGCAAAGTGCAGTGGAATCATCATTCCGAAGAGGAAGCAACATGGGAAAGAGAGGATGATCTTCGGAAAGACCACCCTCACCTATTTGCTAGCCAATCCGAATCTCGAGGGCGAGATTCACCTTAAGGGGGTTAGATTTGTAACATCCCTAAAATCATGTTTCAAACTTATGCATATCATCCATGCATCCATGATCATATGTTTTTCATTTCAAACAAAACACTTAAAAAACAGGAGCATATGAGCTCATTGTTTTATGTGAACAGCTATTAGTCTAATGCCACTCTCAATTGAAGAGTTATTTGTTTTAAACCAAGCCTTGCTTGCTCTCTTGTTATTGTGTTTGATTGTTGAAGTTTGGTAAAATTTTACAAAACAAATATGATTCAGAAACCATTTCCAAAACTTAATCAAACCATGTGCTATAGCACTACTTATTTTGTTTGAACAAAGGGACCAAGCTAATACAAATAGACCACAAGATTTTATGCCCAGAAATGTGAATGTTACACACTGCAAAAATCCTGAAAAGATTTGAATTCAAATAGAGTTTGAAATCATTTGAAAATCATTCCAGAAAAATCAAAACAGAAATAGAAAAGGAATAAAGAAAAGGAAAAGGGCCGGCGCTACTATTCTAGCCCAACAGAGAAACCAGCCCATTTAGCCCACCCGGGTTCCCCCTCTCTCTCTTTCACTCGCAGACGCACCCACAGAGACGCTGACGCCCAGACCCCACCCCCTCTCTGCTTTATTCGCTGACAAGCGGACCCGTGACCACGTCGTCGTCTTCGTCAATCACGTGCGCCTGCGGCGCTCACTCTGCCGTTACTCGCCGTAGTCACTGCCGTGTTGATTCCCATTGATTCCGCGAGTAACTCCACGCCCAGCTCCGGCTATATAAACCTCTCCCCCTCGTGGTCATTTCCCCCCCACACTGCACACTCTTCTCGCCACCAGGCTGCCTCTAATTCGTTTTGCGCCGCCGCAGTCAGAACCAACTCCGGCAAGGTATTCCGGTAA
This sequence comes from Avena sativa, assembly GCA_916181665.1. Taxonomy (NCBI): domain Eukaryota; kingdom Viridiplantae; phylum Streptophyta; class Magnoliopsida; order Poales; family Poaceae; genus Avena; species Avena sativa. The sequence goes on along the minus strand of OV702283.1, from coordinate 404,381,357 downwards.
GACCCCGTCGCCCCTTGCTGTCTAAGTTTGCCAGTATAATCTCTGCAACCATGTGCATCTCCTGACCCCTCTGGTGCATGCTAGGATCGTCCAGAGCCTCGGCAACATCGGCGACAACACGAGTCAGACGACCCCATCAACTCCGGTGAACCTTCCAGGTTAGTTCAGACCGCACCTTGCTCTCTCTTTGACACTCGCATGACCAGCATCACTCCGCGCATCTGACGCACTGCTTATTTTGCCCTGGCATGATCTGTATCTTCGCCAACGTCGACGAGCAGCCGTACCCGACGCGTTCGCGAACTCCGGCGAGGAATCCCTGACAACTCCGAGCGCCCTTTCGCCAACCAGGGACACGTTGAGCTTCACCTCATCACGGCGGTTCTGGTGAGCATCCTCTCACCTCCCCGGGTGACCTAGTTCGCCGGCTCCGCCACTGACAGAGCGCTCCGCCGCTCGCCGCCGCGCCAGCGCCGCCTGTCTGTGGTCAACTGGATCGTGGCCGTTAGAAGTAGATCTTGCGGTTTAGATTAGAACTTAAACGAAGGGGTACGAGCGCATCTGAGCCACTAGATCTAACTTAAATCCTACGGCTCGCAGAGATCGATCCGGCCGAACCGGTACGGGCCTATCAGAAACAGACGCGTGGCTAGGTTTAGATTTAAAACTGGATTTTGAATCTGATTTATGTTCAAATTTGTTTTGATTGTAACTTTTGATTCCCACGTTAGATTTTGACAAATTTTATACCGTTAGAATCAGGAGAGCAAGCTCTTTCATATTATGCAATGTGTTTAATGTTTTGCATCTGTTAAAATGGTTTCTTTTGCATAAACTTGTGTAGGGCTATTTTGATTATATGAAATATTTAGGAATTGTTTTAGGGGTTAAATCAATATTGTTTGGCAAGTTTTTTTAACTTGTTAGTGAATCAGTACTGTTTACTTGCTTGGTTGATTTTAAAAAAAAATCATATACCATCTTGCATGCATGCATATATTTTTGATTGTATATGTTTTGTGTGTAATTTGTTGCTACCAATCTTTGTGTAGATTTTGGTGCTAGTGATTGTGATTGTGAGGAGTGCTACTCTCCCAACTACCAAGGCAAGTGGTACTTCATGAATGTTATCATTCCTATGTTTTCTACTAAGCATTAGAAATATTTTGTTAGACTTGCATGCTATATTTTGCTTAGCCATGTTGGGAAATCCTAGTAGTTGTAGAAATGCTAGGGAATTTCTAAGATAAGTTACTACCTATGCCATGCTTAGCCTAGCTAGTAGCAACCAAGGGTAGGTGAGATATATACATGCTATGATGAAAATATTTCTAAGTCCTTTGGACTTGTGTTTTGCCTAATAAAACAACCAAGTTAATGAAACACCTGGGTGGAATGGAAGGAAAGGTTTATGTTGAGTGGTTACACAAGGCCCATTTCTATAGTTTACCTTGTGTATCTCACTTGTGGTAAGCCACCCAGGAACAAAGAGATTTTAGAGGCCAAGTGTTAAGAAGCTTCTAGTGCAGCCACTTGGCAATATGGGCTCTGCCTGGATCACATAAGTTGCTAGAACTTAGCCATTTGGATAGTTGGTGGTAGTGGGATGATAGGTTGGAACGCGTCCATTTGGTCTAAGGGAAGGCTTCTGAAAGGTCCTGTCTTGGTGAAACCAAGTCTGGTGGGGAAAGTGCAGAACCTCTGCAGATGGAAAAACCTAAGTACTTAGCCAAGTCCATGGCAATGGACAACTTGAGCATCAATACATGGAAGCTATCAAGAATCTACTCATCCCAATTTCTAAGTAAAAATTTGTGGGTGAACAAGGGTGAAGGACCTCAATGTCTATTGGTGGTTCCTTGGGAAAATTTTTGACAAAGAAAAACTTAGTGATTTCAACTAATAGGCAAAAATCTATTTTAAAGCAAAGCAAGCCAAGCTACACTTAGCCAAATTGCATATAGTATCTAGTCCACTTAAAATTTTACTAAGGTATCACTTGCCAATACTATTCCAAAGTATTGACCCACTGTGGCTGTAACTTGTGATGTTGCAGGTTACTCTGATGAGGATTAGGTGTCATAAGTCTACACTCAACATGTTTGCCTGTCGCACATGAAGATGAAGACTTTTATTTATTTACTTATTCAAACTCTTGTATTAGGCCTGTGGCCTTGGAGTTGTAAAGACTATGTTTATCTCTGGAATGGCTGTAATAGTATCTGTGTACTTCATCTTAAACTGTGGATGCTAGCATTGATCCAGGGACTAGCATTGCAATCACAGGGATCCTTTTACTTTATAAAGGAGGGATCTTACAGTTTCCTAGGATAACTTATGGGAAATAATAAATAAAGATAGTTCCATAAGCACCTATTATAATGATGGTTGAATATAACAAAAGATGTGCTCAGGTGATTTGATATAGGAGAATATTCCTATAAAGCACCGTGGAAACAAGATGATAGCTCATCTATAGAAATGGATATTAGGTTTGGTCTTAGATCTAGGGTTTAATGTTTACCAGGAATTCCTATCTTCTATACTTCATAATTCTGGACTTCTGATTAAGGAATTCCCTTCCTAGATATATTACTTCTCTATATCCATCATCATGTACCAGCATGATGAACTTTTCTTTATAGAAACTTCTTATCCACCCTTTATTATTCTAAATCCATTTAAAAATGCCAAGTGCTTAACACTAAAGCTTTCATAATATTCTCATGTTTATACTTGGCTGTAACAACTATTCTACTATTAATAATCTCTAACCCAACAAGTGGTTACCTCTAACTCCATTCATACCCTTCTTAAATCATCCATCACAAATACTACTCTAGTAGAGGTTTATATCAAGTTCTACTCTCCTCTAGTGTTTAGTATTTCCAAAGAGGAAAATACTACTCCTATAATCCAATGCTATTTTAACATCATCTTATTCATACTATCTTGTGTCTTCTTCACTCCAATATCTAACATTTCAACCTCACATTATATTAATGTGACTTGTAATGACTAATATAGGATAATAAATCTATTATATGGTTCAGTCATGTGTTATCCACCAATATCACTTATACTTGGTATAAGCATTCAATATTGGTGAGTAAGGCATGATCATTATAATCCTTTAGGGTTTAGGTTTCCAATTGGCTAATCAAGGCTTCTTCAATACAACACTACAGTTGTATTGAAATTATCTTCTATCTAGCTCTATTGGATTAAGAGATATGATTAATTGATTATACCTACTTGATCCAATAGGACTACTCCTGGTAACTATCTTTAGACTTCATTCTTGTAATCTTCTTTGTTACCATATTGATTTGATTTCCTCAAATCACTCCCGTCCTATAGATGATATCTAAAACTAGCATCACTACTTATCTCTTCTTACTTCTTTCTTTATAAGCCTTAAGTGAATGCTATAATAAGGACAAGAGTTGATAGATCAAGAATTAATAAGTTAAGAATGTGTGAATCAATAATTGATTACTCAATATTGATGAACAACAATTATAAGGATAAGATTCAGTAGAGATGATAAAGATTGATATGGAAAGAAAGATATATGGTGAATGATCTTAACTTGGTTTCTTTCCTACTCAATCTCACTAGAGAGTTAAAGTTAGGTATTTCCATGATACTCATAGTATAAGTAAATGAGATTAAGATATAGTTGTTACATGCTTGTTAATTGTGTTATATCCTTAACTTGGTACTAATGAGTGATTATAATGAATACTATGATATGATCACCTAAGGATCAAATATAAATCCTTAAGTAATGTATTAGGGTTTAATTTTATTCCATTTGATCTACCCTTAGATCAAATCATGTTTACCCAAAATAAGGTTTTAGCAAAGGTCATAATGAAACTTATCATAGTCAACTTGATGATCTACTTCAATTCCATAAAGTTAAGAGAAGCTTCAATCACTTTGACACATTTTTATTTAAAAGCACGAAAATTATTCAGATTTTCTATGCATGAAAGCAATGCACACATTTGTGTTAAACTTATTTCTAAGCTCTAATGCTGGGATGTTACACCAATACATGAAATTGTTGGGTACCTCTTGTTGTCCTCTTTCCAACAAAATTGGTTTCGGGTCAATCGGAGTTACCAAACTCTAGATATCGCCATTTGAAGTTTGTCTCTTATTTGGTCCAGACCGGAGTCTCCGGTTTGCGAGGACCGGAGTCTCCGGTGCGGTCCGGAGTTTCCGGACTGTCTCTGGTGGTGACTTCAAAATCTGGGTTGGGGCATATAGTATGGGGGTCCGGAGCCAGGTCCGGAGGCTACCCCGGAGTCTCCGGTGTTGGCTCAGTCCGGAGTCTCCGGTGTTGGAAGACCGGAGTCTCCGGTCTTGTTGGGTCATGGATGGCCCAGGTCATTCAGATGGGCGGTCCGGAGGCTGGTTCGGAGATTGGCCGGAATCTCTGGTATAGACCGGAGTCTTCGGTGTAGACCGGAGTCTCCGGTCTGACTTTTCCCCAACGGGCAGAAAACGGTCAGAAATCTTTGGGCCTATAAAAAGGGGCCCTTCTTCCCCAATGTCACTACTCGAGTTTTACAAGTTTTCTCCTCCATTCTTGACCCTCTTGAGCTTTCTCCCCCTTCAATCCCTCCCTTGATTCTTGCATATACTTTAGGGATTTGAAAGAGGAGATCTAGATCTACAATCCCACCAATCCATCTCTCCTCTAAGTGAGGGGAACATCTTGGGATCTAGATCTTGGAGTCTTTTGTGGATTTCCTCCATTGTTCTTCCTCTCTTATTCCCCCACAAGCTTTTGTAGCTTTGGTGGAATTTGGGAGAGAAGGATTTGAGCACTGCTTGTGTTCTTGCCATTGCATTTGGTGCATCGGTTTGAGTTCTCCTCGGAGGATTTGGTGAGTGAAAGTTGAGAAGCTTTTTACTCTTGGGTTCTTGGAACCCTAGACGGTTTGTTGGTGTTGCAGGTTGTGGCCTTGGTGGCGTTTGTTGGGAGCCTCCAATTAAGTTGTGGAGAAGTGCCCCAACCTTGTGAGAGGTTCCGGTTGCCACCGACAAGTGCACCGATAGTGGAAGTGTGGATCAATCCCATTGGGGTGAGATTCACCGAAGAATAAGGGAGGCCTTTTATGGCATTGGTGGTTTGATACCACCCCTCTCCAAACGAGACGTACTCCATGTTGGGAGGAACTCGGTAAAATATTGTTGTCCCCGAGTGCCTCGGTTATCTCTATACCCAAGCTCTTTACTTATGCACTTTACATTGTGATAGCCTTCGTGCTTGAAGTAATACATATCTTGCTATCACTTTGTTGCTTGTATTGCTTAGCATAAGTTGTTGGTGCACTTAGGTGAACCTTAGTTGTTCTAGGTTGTGCTTATCAAAGTAAACACTAGTTTTATTCCGCCTTTGTTGAGCCACTCTAGGAAAAGTTTTAATCGCATATTCACCCCCCCTCTAGCCGACATTTGTATCCTTTCACCAGTTTCTTGTTTTCTATTGTTTTTGGTTTCAGAAAAGTTAGTAAAGAAATATTCTCGGAATTGGACGGGACAAACATCAAAGTCAACTACTTTCCGTGGGGAACAAGAAGTCCAGAGGGGAGCTGGAGAGGTGGGCTAGGGCGCCCAGACCTCCCTAGGCACAGGTGGGCCCTGCCCTGCGCCTAGGCAGGGTGTAGGGCCCCTGGCCACCGCCTCGGCCTCCCCCTTCGCCTATAAGAAGCCCCCGATGCAGAAACCCTAAGCACCCGATCAAATCTCCACTAAAGCGTCTGTAGCCGCCGCCACCATTGTCCCTATATCGGGGGGATCTGAAGTTCTTCCCGGCACCCTGCCGGAGGGGAGATCATCCCGGAGGCCTTCTCTCCGGTATGATGCGTGAGTAGTTCCACCTTGGACTATGGGTCCATGTAGTAGCTAGATGGTTGTATCTCCTCCTGTGTGCTTTCATGTATAGATCTTGTGAGCTCAGTTCATGATCAATATCTAATCTATTTGTAATCATGCATGTTGTGTTTGCGGGGATCCGATGGATATTGAGATTATTATGTTGGTTTGAGTAATGGTTTTGTCTTTATGATTCTATCATGTCTGTGTTGTTTGTGATCTTGCATGCTCTCTGTTGTTAGTAGCTATCTTGGCCAAGTAGTTGCTAGTGACTCCAAGAGGGGGTATTTATGCTCGATAGTGGGTTCATGCCTCTAGTTTCCAAGGGAAGTGACAATAATCTCTTCGGTTGTAGATGTGATGTTGCTACTAGGGAGAAAACAACGGTCTCTTGTTCATGGAACATGTGGACTGTTTACCTTACACACTTTGCTTAAAGTAGTTGTCTGTTGCTTGCAACTTAATACTGGAGGGGGTTCGGATGATAACCTGAAGGTGGACTTCTAGTCATAGATGTAGTTGAATGGCGGTCTATGTATCTTGTTGTATTTCCCAATCGAATCTCATAGAATCTTTATGACTAGTAATTGCATTGTTATGCCTTGCTCAGTTCCTGTCAATTGCCCTGTTGTAATTTGTTTACCCTTCATGCCATGTTGTTTATCTAAGGAGAGCACCTCTAGTGAACTATGGACCCCGGTCCAATCTTTACTATTGATACATCTTCCACTGTTACTTGTTTACTTGCTGCAAATCATTACCTTCCACACTATACGTTTAATCCTTTTTTACAGCAAACCGGTGAGCTTGACAACCTCACTGATTTGTTGGGACGAAGTCTTGAGTTTGTGTTGTGCAGGTTTCCACGTTGCTTGCAACACCTTTGAGACGTTTCCTTCCTCCTTATGGTTCGATAACCTCGGTCTCTACTGAGGGAAACTTGCTGCTGTGCTCATCACACCTTGCTCTTGGGGTTCCAACGAAGTGCCCCATGTCAACACTGGGTGCACGCATCAATATCCCCTCCGGTAGGGTGCTGGGAAGAACTTCAGATCCACCCAATATAGGGATGATGGTGGCGGCGCTACAGACGGTTTCGTGGAATTTGATCGGGTACTTAGGGTTTCTGCATCGGGGGCTTCTTATAGGCGAAGAGGCGAGGCTGGGAGGCGACCAGGGGGGCACACCCTGCCCAGGCGCGGTCCCACCCCTGGCCGCACCTAGGGGGGTTTGGCCGCCCTGGTTTGCTTCTCCGTCTCGTCTTCTGGATCCGTATCCCCCACGGTAAAATATTGACTTTGACTTTTGTCCCGTCCAATTCCGAGAATATTGATTTTCTGCCTTTCTGGAACCAAACACAGAAGAAAACAGGCAACTGGCACTGTGGCAACTTGTTAATAGGTTAGTTTCAGAAAAGATATGAAAACACCTCAAAGTGTAGACAAAGCAAAGCAAAGTAGATACTAAACAAGCATGGAGCATCAAAAAATATAGATATGTTTCTGACGTATCAAGCACCGGAGCAAAGCATTAACACTCTATGAACACATGTGATCCTCACATCACAACCATCCCCTCCGGTTGTCCCAATTTCTGTCACTTCGGGGCCTTTGGATACAGACAATGATATGTGTACACAACTTGCAGATAAGATCACAAACAATACTATCATAATGATTCAATAATAAGTTTAGATATGAGATCATGGCACTCGGGGCCTAGTGACAAGCATTAAGCACAACAAGCTGCAAAAAAGTCAAATAGCACTAATAGAGATATTAGGCAGCATGCCCTAACAATCTTATTCGATTACATGATAGAACTCATCCAATCCCTACCATCCCCATAGCCTACAGGGGGGATTACTCACTCATGGATGGGAGAAACATGGATGGTTGATGGAGAGGCGTCGGTGATGATGGTGGCGATGATCCTCTCCAAATTCCCCGTCTCGGCAGGGTGCCAGAAAGGAGTTTATGGTTCCGAATCGCGGTTTCTGGTGGTGGCGGCGCAGCGGAACTCTTTCTGGAAAAACGTCGAACCCCCCTTAGTTTTTAGGTCAAGAGGCATCTTATAGGCGAAGAGGGAGGCCGAGGGGGTGCTTGGGGTGTCCACACCCCCTCCAGGCGCGGCCAAGCCTGGCCCGCACGGCTGGGGGGTGTGGGCCCCCCAGGGCCACACTCCCCCTCGTCTTCTGGCTTCGTGAGTCTTCTAGTGAAATAGGATTTTTGGCATATTTCCGGGATTTTTCCTAATAGTTGACTTTCTGCACAAAAACTAGACACCAAAGTAATTCTGCTGAAAACAACGTCAGTCCATGTTAGTTGTATCCAAACCACGCAAGTTTAGAGGAGAAACAATAGCAAAAGTGTTCGACAAAGTAGATACGTTTTGGACGTATCATTATGCTGCAAGTTTCTTCCATGATTAGGCATGACTTAGGCTAGCCGCCGAGGCGTTTCTCTAACACATATATAATACTCCATGGATTTACAAGCTCCCCTTTTATTTCACACCATCGACATCCATAAACAAAAAATCATGATATCAACTAGATAGATATGTAGAAGTGTTGAAAGCGTTCCCCATGACAGCATGGTTCTGCTAACTCCCAACTTATAATTTGCAAGCATATAAGCAACATAGATGATACAATGGTTCAAGTTTATTAAGTGCAAGAAAATAAATTGTGCCATCAAGTTCGTGAGAGCTTTAATCACTAATTTTCACATAACAAAAGTTTAATTTGGAAGATAAATAAACACATGAATATACTTGGAATGGTGTAACACACCATGCATCGGAATTTATAGTGGACTCTTTGGAATAACTTGGTTTCTTTGGAAGTTGGATGCACGAGTAGAGCTCATAGTCAGTACAAGTGGAGGCTAGTAAAAGACTGGGAGCGACCAACTAAGAGAGCAATAATGGCCATAATCATGCAAAGCGACAAAACATTATTAATTAAAGCATAAAGTGATATCACAAGTCAAAAACTAAATGAACATAAAGGCTAATATTACTGGTTCATAGTCTTAACATGCTGTAAGCATGTGCCAAGTCAACCCAAATAAAGCATCAAAGGAGAATACCACAATATTATGCTTTTGTATGCTAAAACAACGCATGATTCTTTCATGGCACATTAAGCTATCTCAATTGTTCGAAACAAGTCATGTTACAACAGTAATCACTAAGCATATGGTCAAAGCAACATCTAACATGACATGATAAATGATACGCCCAATTTGCATCACCTTTCTATATCATAATTTACCTCTATTCGTTGATATATGTCTTATTATGAGGTATTACTTATGGCTTTTCATCTGTTTATGCATGTTGGATGATTCTTGGAGGATGAACTGCCGGAGTCTGGATTCTGATGGAAAAAAAGGCGTTTCAGTGCAATTTCGTGAAGATCAGAAAAATACCAGAAAACATGGGAAAATATTATTTTTCCAGAAGATTGAGGAAGCCAGAAGGAGGAGCGAAGAGGGGCCGCATGGGGCCCACACCCCCTAGGCGCGGGTCCCCCCTGGGTCGCGCCTAGGGCAGGTGTGGCCCACCTGCCTGGCTCCCGACTTTGCCCCTTCGCCTATATCTTCCCTACAAAACCCTAAGGCCAGGAGAGCGACCACAGATAGATTTCCGCCGCCTCTGGGGGCGGAAAACACAGAGAAAGAAAGATCTCTCCGGCAGACAGATTTCTGCCGGGGGAATTCCTTCCTGAAGAGGGGAGACCGTCGCCATCAACACCATCATCAAGCTAGGCTCATCGGGATCATCATCATCGTCGTCCACACCATCATCACCACTCCGTCCCGCTGTAACAATTGTGTTGGATATTGCTTTAGTTCTTAGGGGAAACTTCCCCGGTGTTAATTATTATTGTAGTTGATGCTTGTGAGTGGAACCATTGGATTATTGTTTATGTTCAGATTGTTATCCATTACCATATCATCTTTGATCTTGATCCATATGATGTCTTGTGAGTAGTTTGTTTAGTTCTTGAGGACATGGGAGAAGTCATGTTGTTAGTAGTCATTTTTGTGTTGAGTTATTATTCAATGGTTTAGTATTTAAGTTGTGGTGCTATTCTTCTAGTGGTGTCATGTGAACGTCGACTACATGATACTTCACCATTTATGGGCCTAGGGGAATGCATTGTGTATTTGGATACTAATTGTGGGGTTGTAGGAGTGACAAAAACCTAAACCCCCGTTAGGACACCTTTGCACAAGGGAGCGTAGGATCTCAGAGTTTAAGGCTGTGGTTAGATTTATATCTTAATTAATTTCCTGTAGTTATGGATGTTTGCAGGGGTTTTAATCACAAGTATGTAATAGTCCAAGTAAGGTCGGTATGTTAGCACAGGTTCACCCACACAACACTTACAACACCAAAGAAAAGTACTCAGCTATTTGAAGCGAAAGCACTTGACAGAATTCCCATGTGTCCTCGAGAACGTTTCGTCCTTATAAGTATTTCCACCGGCTTGTCCTTTTCTAAGAAAGGATTGGGCCACTTGCTCCGTTTGTTCGTTGTCTTTATTACTTGCTCTTTGTTTTGTTGCTTTATCAGAAAACCACTAAATATTCGTTTGCTAAGTATTTACAAAGAGTTCCTGCTCCATACCACTGTTCAGCACCTTCTGCTCCTCGTTGGTATCGACACTCCTATTTATCGAAAGTACTATAATACCCCCTATACTTATGGGTCGTCAAGACTATTTTCTGGCGCTGTTGCCGGGGAGTGAAGCGCTATTGAAGAGTGGAACTGGTAAGGGAAACTTCTACTGTGAGTATTGCTTTTGTTACTGCTTGTTGCTTTGTTTCCAATATGGATAACCCACTTGGTTTTCTGTTTGGGAAAACTGCTACCACTGCTAGGGTAGTAGATGAACCACCACATGTTGAGATAGATCCTTTTAAGATACCTACAAGTATTGTTGATCGTGTTATGGATAATTATTATTTAGGGGATGGAACTGTCCATCCTGGTGATCACTTGCTTTTTATCCATGAATTATGCGGGTTGTTTAAGTGTGCAGTATCACAACTGAACAGGTGAAGAGGAAGTTACTCTCCATATCCTTGAAAGGGAGAGCTGAAGAATGGTATAAGCTGCTGAAGAATGGACAATCCATGGAATGGGAGGAGATGACATCTCTCTTTTATTCTAAATTTTATCCTCCTAGTGAGATTCATAAGGATAGAAATCTTATATATATATATAATTTTTGGCCTCTTGATGGAGAGAGTATAGCTCAAGCTTGGGGGAGATTGAAGTTACTGATGCTTAAATGTCCTATTCATGAACTCTCTAACAATATTATTATCAATAACTTTTATGCTAGGCTTTCTCTTCATGATAAATATTTACTAGATGCTTATTGTGTTGGATCATTCACACGTATGAAGGAACAAGCTAAATGGGATATCCTAGACCGTATTCAAGATAACACTGAAGCTTGGGAGAATGAAAAAGGAAAAAAGTCAGGTATAAACTATGATTATTAATGCATTAAATCTTTTATGGGAACTGATGACTTCCGTGATATTAGCAATGAGTTTGGTCTTGATAGTCAAGTTCTTGCGAAATGCTTTAATGCCTTTGCCTCTTATATTGAAATTCCCAAGAAAGAGTGGGACAAGTACCATGCTCCTTATAAAGACATTGTTACCCATGCTCCGTATAAAGATGTTGTTAGGCATGTTCCTATTAGAAGTACTCAAGTTTGTACTACTAATCATATTGTGCCTGAACCTCATGTTGAGAAATTTCCTTTCCCAGCTAAGGTAAAGGAGTATTCTATGATTATTAGTGCAAATAATAAAGGTACAAGGAAAACTGTGGAGCCTGATGAGCAATTGAATATTAAACCTGTGGTAGCTATTGTGAAAGATCTTGACGCTAAAAATATAGAGGATGAGCACATTGTCTTCTGTGAAGATGCTTCTAATATTATATCTCATCCTAGTAAGTCTAGAAAAGCTAGTGTTCCTGTGCTTTTTGTTAAAATTGGTGATCATTGCTATTATGGTTTGTGTGATATTGGTGCTAGTTCTAGTGCTATTCCTTATGAGCTTTACGGGGAAAGTATGCATGAGATTGGTCCTTGTGAGCTGGAGGACATTGATGTGGTTATTCAGTTTGCTAATAAGGAAACCATTTGCCCCATTGGCATTGTAAGAGATGTGGAGGTTCTTTGTGGTAAGATTAAGTATCCTGCTGATTTTCTAGTGCTTAATTCAGCAGCTAGCAAAACTTGTCCTATCATTTTTGGTAGACCTTTCTTAAACACTTGTGGAGCTATTATTGATTGCAAGAAGGAAAAAGGTTTAACTAAGTTTGATGGAGATTCTTATGAGTTTAACTTTTCCAAAATTGCTAAAGCTCCTTGTGAAAATAGCTTGCCTAATAAAGATTTCAGGATGGAACACTTGCTTCTATTGATCCGGTTTATGACCTTGGACCTCTTTTTGATGAATGTAAGTATGCTTATTCTGATGATAAAGTTGTTGCCAGTGACAGTTATATTGTCAACTTTATTCAAAGTGCTACTGAAAGTCATTATGAGAGAGGTAAACATGGTTTTATACATCTCAATAATGTTAACTTTCCCCGTTTTATGTTGAAAGCTTTGAAGTTGCATCTGTTTTGTCTTCCTATGCTAGTGGCTTTTTGTTTCAACAATTTGTTTTCTCATGATACCTCCATGCATAGGAAGTGGGTTAGACTTAAGTGTGTTGGTTATTGGCTTCTTGATGCTCTCTTTCACTTCATATATATATATATATATATATATATATATATCCTATGTGAGCGTCTTTTGAAAGTTTTAAGCCTAACTTAAAGGAATTAAAGAAAAGTACTTGTTGGGAGATAACCCAAGAGTTTTTCGAGTCTTGGAAGTTATTACTTCAGTAATAACCGCTCCTTATCCTTTTTGTTTTGGTTTTTGTGTCAATTTCAACTACTTTTGTGAGGTAGAGGAGTTGTGAAAAGTGACTGTCGTGGGATATATTTTTGTGCTGCATTGTAAAAATTCGTGAGGAAGCTCAGTACTTTGGATGGAGCTGAATTTTTCTGTGCTTGTTCTTCAGGTTGTTACCCAACTTTCATTAGTTCTACACTTTTTGATTTGATCAACAGAAGGTTTTCAAAAAAATCAATCTTTACCTGTTGGTCTGTTTTGACAGATTTATGTCATAATTTGCATTTGCCTCTTATAGAAGCTTTTGTGTTGATGGGTTTTCAGTTGAAGTGTGAACCTAAAGGTTTGTTGTTTTGCTTGCACTAATGTTGCCATTGAAGTTTGTGTATTTCCTTGAGAGGAAAGGATTTTCCAGGAGAAGGAGGAAAGGAATATGCAGAGTTCGACTTTGAGTAGGTAAAAGTGGTGAAAACATAAGGTTCACGAAACCCCAATATTTTTATATTTTTGATGTTTTTACCACATAAGGCAAGTTTCGAGACAAAACAGAGGAGGAATCGGAGGCCGGGGTGGCCAAACCCACCCCAGGCGCGGGCCCCAGCTGGCCGCGCCTGGAGGGGGTTTGACTCCCCCGAGCTCCGACTCCGCCTCGTTTCCGTGTCAGAACCTTCCTTATGCTTTGAAACTTCGTAATATATACCCCCCGGATCCCCCGAGGTTCGTGCATCATGTTCTCGTCGTGTTTTCGTTTCAGTCTGTTTCTGTTAGGAAATCTTCTCAAGTTTAGAGCGCCATGGTCTCCACCAACGATAAAGGCAAGAAGATCGAGGAAGAAGATCCTAAAGATCCCAAGGAGGAGGAGATTCTTGTTGGATATGAAGGAGACATGGAGGAGGACAAGCATCCCGGCACCCGCGCTACCATCGCAAGCATTGAAGTGGTGGTGAGCCCTATCAAGCTTAGAAGGACAGCACAGATGTCTACAGGAGGGAAACCTCCGCGTCATATCCTCGCTCCACGGACACTTCCTCCTCATACCACTCGTTCTAACCATGCAGGGAAGAAACACTCTAAAAAGGAAGAGTGGAGAAAGAATAACAAGGACTGAAATCCTCGGTCCGAATTGATCATGAGCTGCACTGAGCATAATTCAGAGTTGATTCGTACTCTAACCTGCGATATGGAGGATTTTAAGAAACTTATTGAAGAGCTTATCAAGAGAACACCACCACCACCAAAGGAGTAATTCGTCATCAGGTTTGGCATCCCCTTGGCTTGTTCCAAGCTTGGGGGAGTGTCGCGGTATCACCACCATTATCTTTTATCTTTTACCTTTTTAGTGGATTCATATCTTTGGTAGAGAGGTTATCTTATAGTTTGGTTTGAATATGGAAGTATATCTCCTTTAGTTGGTTATCTACATATCCCTTGGTGTGAGTGCCTTTATGGAATATTAATGAGAAGTTTCATCTTTTAATTTTTGCACTTCTTATTTTAGTTTGCAATCTCTATTATATGATGGATCTTGTCGATCAGTATTGGCATCACTTTGGGAGCATCAAGTAAATCTAAATTGGTTTTGGCAAACCGAGCTCTGGTCAATAGCAACACCTTTTGAGAATTGAAAGAAAAAGAGAAAAGCTTACATGTATTTTGTATCATTTATTTTTCTTTCTTCTTGGCTCATAAGCTTAGTATTATATATTTAAGATCTTTTGTGTCTTCAAGGAAGGTTGCATGTTTGGCTCTATTACTTGTATGTTTGCTTGTTTCTTTCAACTCTCTTGCTTGCTGCCCAGCTTTGCTAGCCAAAAACCTGTTTTGAGAAGGCATACTTCTCATTCTTCCAAACCCTTTGAACCAAAACCTGTGCCATTTGTGTCCACCATATCTACCTAGTAGCATTTGCTATTCCAAGCAAATTCTCAAGCTTCATCTATCTTTCAAATTTAAAAAGTATTTTGTTATGTGAAAACTAGTTAGTAAAGCTCTCACGATCTTGATGGCACACCTTATTTTCTTGCCCCTAATAGACTTGAACCATTGTGTCATCGAAGTTGTATATGCTTGCATTTATACGTTGGAATTAGCAGAACCGTGCTGTCACGGGGAACGCTTTCAGCATTGCACTTGCACTCTGTACACAGTTGATATCGTGCTCTTTTGTCTATGGATGTCAACGGTGTGAAATAAAAAGGGAGCTTGTAAGTCCATGGAGTTTGTATTTTGTGTTAGAGAAACTCCTGGGCCGCTAGCCTAAGCCATGCCTAATCATGGTGGAAACTTGCAGCATCACCATAGTGAGCTATCTATGAAGCATCCTCAATAAAAAGCTATGCACATAGTAAATAAAAAGATCACTGAGATGCTCATTGTCTGCTTGCCTTGTCATTTTGGTCATGGGAAAGCTCTTGTACCATGTGCAAGGGGTACCCCGTTGGCGGTTCTCTATGATACGCATGTACATACAATGACAAGAACTTACCGGTAACTAAAGTTGAGTAGCATGAGGAGTGGCCCTCATATTCAAGGGACATGAGATTGCCAACTTATATTTCGTCAAGCATATACTCCATATTTGTGCACTTTAACCTTAACCATCTCAAGATGCCTATGATAGGGGCAATGAGGGCTCAAAGCTAGTAAGTACCATAATATTTTGTAAGCTCTTTATGACTTGTAATCCCTGCTTCCCTCTAAGAAGGGACCTTTCTCCCACTTCCAAGTTGAGTTAGTAAACCTACTTCCTCTCTATCTCTAGCAAGCATTTGAGTTGTTGTGTTTCAAGCATTCATATGGTGATTTATTCAATCATGTTCTTTATCTTCCTTGCTTACACAAAACTCTTATCTATTGAATATTACTTTGAAAGCCTTCACTTGTGAAAGACCTTTTTGAGCAAAGAGTGCTCCTGTTTTGGAACTTTTACAAAAAGCTTTTTGTGAAACTGTTTGCCAGGTGTTCTCTGATCAAGAACAAAGTTTGCCAATTCCAATTATGATTTATATTTATGCATCTCTACTGTGATTGTTGTACTTGGTTGCAAGCTAAGTTATATAATGGTGAGTTGCTTTCTTCTATGAGTTGTGCAATCGTAAGTGTGATGCTTCTTGTTCATATTCTTTTATCAACACTTCACTCCATAAACCTGTGGACATGTTTACTGAGCTCAGTTTTCACTTGGGGACAAGCGAAGGTCTAAGCTTGGGGGAGTTGATGCGCCCAATTTGCATCACCTTTCTATATCATAATTTACCTCTATTCATTGATACATGTCTTATTATGAGGTATTACTTATGGTTTTTCATCTGTTTATGCATGTTGGATGATTTTTGGAGGATGAACTGCTAGAGTCTAGATTATGATGGAAAAGAAGGCATTTCGGTGCAATTTCGTCAAGATCAGAAAAATACCAGAAAAATATGAAAACATATTATTTTACCAGAAGACAAGGGAAGCCAAAAGGAGGAGCGAAGAGGGGCCATAGGGGGCCCACACACCCCTAGGCGTGGGTCCCCCTGGGTCGTGCCTAGGGCCGGTTTGGCCCACCTGCCCAGCTCCCGACTCTGCCCCTTCGCCTATATCTTCCCTACAAAACTCTAAGGCCAGGAGAGCGACCACATATAGATTTCCTCCTTCTCTGGGGGGCGAAAAACACCAAGAGAGAAAGATCTCTCCGATAGACAGATTTCTGCCGAGGGAATTCCTTCCCGGAGAGGGAAGACCGTCGCCATCAACACCGTCATCAAGCTAGGCTTCATCGGGATCATCATCATCATCATCATCCACACCATCATCTCCACCAGCACCATCATCACCACTCCGTCCTGTTGTAACAATTGTGTTGGATATTGCTTTAGTTCTTAGGGGAAACTTTCCCGGTTTTAATTACTATTATAGTTGATGCTTGTGAGTGGAACCATTGGATTATTGTTTATGTTCAGATTGTTATCCATTACCATATCATCTTTGATCTTGATCCATATGATGTCTTGTGAGTAGTTCGTTTAGTTATTGAGGACATGGGAGAATTCATGTTGTTAGTAGTGGATTTGTGTTGAGTTATTATTCAATGGTTTAGTATTTATGTTGTGGTGCTATTCTTCTAGTGGTGTCATGTGAACGTCGACTACATGATACTTCATCATTTATGGGCCTAGGGGAATGCATTGTGTATTTGGCTACTAATTGTGGGGTTGCCGGAGTGATAGAAACCTGAACCCCCGTTAGGACACCTTTGCACAAGGAAGCGTAGGATCTCAGAGTTTAAGGCTGTGGTTAGATTTATATCTTAATTACTTTCCTGTAGTTACGGATGTTTGCAGGGGGTTTCATCACAAGTATGTATTAGTCCAAGTAAGGTCGGTATGTTAGCACAGGTTCACCCACACAACACTTACAACACCAAAGAAAAGTACTCAGCTATTTGAAGCGAAAGCACTTGACAAAATTCCCATGTGTCCTCGAGAACGTTTGGTCCTTATAAGTATTTCCACCGGCTTGTCCTTTGCTAAGAAAGGATTGGGCCACTTGCTCCGTTTGTTCGTTGTCTTTATTACTTGCTCTTTGTTTTGTTGCTTTATTAGAAAACCACTAAAAATCCATTTGCTAAGTATTTACAGAGAGTTCCTGCTCCATACCACTGTTCAACACCTTTTGCTCCTCGTTGGGACCGACACTCCTATTTATCAGAAGTACTATGATACACCCCCGATACTTGTGGGTCATCAATAAAGTCTAAGCCATAGTCAAAACAAGCTTCCTTTTGTACCACTATAAGCATGAAACTTCCTACCCTCTTCCAACACCAATCGACTTATTTGAAAAAACTCACAAAGATAATAATCAATAAAGATCAGAGAGCATGTATCACCTAACTACGAAGAAGAACTAAAAAGTTCTAAGCAAAAATAATAAGAAAACCAAAGCTAAACGCAGTGCTAGCAAAAAAGAACACTCACAGAACAATAAGAGTGCAAACTAGAGTGTTCTAAACAATGAAAACAGAGTATGTCTCTCTCCAAAAGAAGTGTGCTGGAGTCCAACTAACTTATTGCAGCAAACAAAGCAAAAGAAAACTAAAAACAAAGACAAAGACGCTCCAAGAATAACATATAATGCATGAAGCAAAAAATGTAGTGTTTTGAAAGAAGACCTGAGATTTTTGTTGATGAAGATGGGGATGCCTTGGGCATCCCCAAGCTTTAACGCTTGTACCTCTTGATTATTTCTTGGGGTGACACGGGTGGCATTCCCAAGCTTGAGATTTTGTCCATACTTCATCTCATCACATCATTCTCTCCCTACACTTGAGATCTTACTTCATACAAAACTTCACACAATCTTCATTAGCAACATTAGTGTATTCAAGATACTAAGCCTTTGGGGTTCAGTTTCAACTCATGTAAATCATCCATTAAAACATAGGCTACTATAGCAACTCCTTTTAAAATCTCAAGTGATCAAAAAGAAACCGATTAATAGTCAAACGCAAATAATGGCGGAAATTTGTCAAAACAAACTAGCAGGTAAAGACCGATTTTTTCGCAAATGCAAATAATGCAGAAATCTGTCAAAACAGACCAGCAGGTAAAGACCGATTTTTTCGAAAATCTTCTGTTGCTCAAATCAAAATGTGAAAAACCAACGAAAGTTAGATAAAAACCTGGGGCATGCGAACAAAAAATTTCAGCTCAATCCGACTTTCTGGAATTTTTCAAGATTTTTTACAGTGAAGCACAGAAATCTGTTTTGGGACAACAACTTCCCTCTCATTAGAGGTTATTCTTGGTACAAAAACCAAACCAAAAGGATAAGAAGAGGTTATTATAGAGGCAATAACTTCCAAGACTTAATAAAACAAAAATAAATTGAAAGCAACAATATAATGGGTTGTCTCTCAAAAGCTCTTTCTTTATATCCATTAAGATAGACATGATAATTTCGGGGAGACGTATATATAGGCGAAAGGGCAAGGTAGGTGGAGCCTCGAGGGGCCCACACCATAGGGCGGCGTGGCCTAGGGTGGACCCGCTCCAGCCCTAGGTGTGGCCATCTCATGGCTTCTCTTCATCTCTCCTTTGGTCTGCGTGTCCTGTCGGAAAAAATAGAAACTTCAGCTTTTGTTTGGTCCAATTCCAAGAATATTTCTTTACTAGCTTTTCTGAAACAAAAAACAGGAGAAAACAAGCAACTGGCATTGTGGTATCTTGTCAATAGGTTAGTTTCAGAAAATGTATAAAAATGTCTCAAAGTGTAGACAAAACATAAGATAGTTGACACAAGACAAGCATGAAGCATAAAAAATTATAGATACGTTTACGACGTATCAATATCATGACAAAATAAATAGATTATCCTAATCATGAGTAATTATCATATGCTAGTGGTGTATCCTACATCTCTAAGAACATTTATCTTCATTGAGTTCCAACACCATTTCTCAACGCCTTCATTACTTGTTTACTTTATTTGCTTTTATTACTTTCTTACACACAAACATAAAACCTTTCAAACACCTTTTACTTAAAATCAAAGGCAGTTTACAAGTATCCTTTGGTAGATAGTGATGGGGGGCATAAAGAACTTAACAAAATAGCTTTCTGTGGGTTCGATACTTTTGTTTTGAAACTAGCTACAATCGGTTTGTGCACTTGTAGTCATCAATGATTGAGTTGAGACTCTTGGCATGAGCCTAAGGAATCCTAGATTGGGGAACCTCTCTGGATTAAATCTATTAGTTGTATCAAGACCCTCCTCGAGTACTTGGTCTCTCTAAGTTAAGGATTCTAGTAGTTTCTTGGTCTCTCCCTTTAGGATTCTATCATTTGCTTGCTAATCTCTCCTCATGTGATTCTACCGCAAGGTCTCTCGCCTAAGGATTCTATTGGATTGGTTGTTCGAACCAATGGGAGCAAATCGGATTGTGTGTGTGTGTGTTTGTATGCGTCTATATCTTTACCTTCCATTCAAGTTGAGTTCATCGCGTTCATCGTGTTTCCCCTCACCTCGACCCCAAATCCGTGAAGATTGGGCCACCCCAAGGAACCCGCAACATAATGGTATCAACAACTTTTGGTTGCAATGGATTTGACTTTGTTCATTAATTTCCACCATAAATTTGAAAATACCAAAAATATAGACCCAAATTGCTTTTGGATCAATTTCTCGTCTTGGTGAGTTTTAGTGGATTTGGTCTAAAGATCTCGTTCTTTAGGTTATGATCTTTGTTTCCATGTGTTCGGTAGCCCCAGTTTGACCAATTTCACATCGAATCGACAAATCAAAGTTTTGAAGTTCGTCACGAACATGTTTCAGCGGGATATCCGGCAAACTAAAACAGCCGCCAAAATTTCCGGCGATAACCCCGACACACGGTTGGAATCTCCACCTAAAATTTTGGCGCCAGTTTCGGCTCAACCGATTTCGCCGCCGAAATTCTGTTTTGGCCCAATTTGACAGTTTTGCGTGTTTTGTTCTTGTGTGTGTGTTGCCCAAACTAACAACAAGCTTACACAATAAATACATCTCGCGCTCTTAGGCACCGCGACACCCGATCATCTTCCCCCATCAACGGTTGCATGTTCAACATCAACACAAGGTATAATTTGCACCACCGGTGTTAACCTCCTTTCTTTCTTTGTGTGTTACCTAACCCGTCGAGATTAGCTTATTTTATGTTTGTCAAATCATTGTACGACTTGCTCTTATATAGTGATTGTGCATAGCCAATAGCAAAAGTTGATCCCATAGCATTAAAAAACATAAAAAAGCAAAAAATAAAAATATATACCAATACAAAAGGGAGTCCCAAACTTTTAAGCAAGAGTACAAATAAATACAAAACAAACGTATAATTCATTGCTTCTCAAACTTTTGGCGAACAAGCTACGTCTCTTCATGACACGACACCAAATCTGGCCATCGGGCCGTGCCTGGGCGGGCCGACCCGCGGCACGCCGAAAAAGGCCCGACACAAGCCCGACACGTCACGCGGCTGGTGGGCCCGTGCCGGCCCATGGCACGCGGGTGTCGTGCCCGTGCCGGCAGGCCAGGCACGGCACGACCCATTTAGGGCGGCACGCGGGCCGGCCCGCTAGATACGCGAGCGGCCCGCCACGCGTGGAGCCAAGGGGAGCGGGGCTGGGCGCCAATTTTGAATTTGCGGGGGGGGGGGGGGGGGGCGTTTTGGAATTTTGAATCGACGGGGGGGGGGGGGGCAGGGGGAGCGGGAAGGGGGCCTTTTTTTTTAACATTTTGACTGTTTGGTTAGGGTTTGAGGGTAGTTTGGTCCGTTTTTTTGTATTTTTAGGGTTTTAGGTCATTGGGAATGGTTTTTTGGTCCGAATTTGATCAAAATTTTGCTATAAAAAGGGCAGCACACCCCTCTCAATCTCCACACCATCCAACCCCTCTCTCATATCCTACACCAACACATGGCTAATCCAACCAGTTTCTTTTCAATCCCGAAGATTTGGGGGTCGATATCAATATTCCTCCCGACTTCAATACTTCTCCCTTCCACGGCAATGACAACATCGACACCATGCAATATCCATATACCCCCTTCGAGCAACCAACACCATCAAACACAAGTTCTCCTAATACATCCACCACTTCTGCTAGCCAAATTTCCACCTCTACCGGTAGCAAGCGGCGGAAAAAACCTCTAGCATCTGGCAGCACTTTGAGGAAGAAGAATATATTGACGCCGAAGGTGTGACGAAGATGAGAGCTCGGTGCTTGCATCCGGGTTGCTCGATCAAGTTTGCTCTGCAGTTGGGAGGAGGGAACGACCACATGACGAGGCACGCGGCGACCCACGCCAGGGCAGATGGAGAGGCCGCGACGATCCAGAGCAGGATCAACTTCAACCCCGACGACACCTCCCGAGGTATATTTGTCTATGATTCAGCTCGTCAAAGAGATGCTCTTGCAACATTGATTGTCGTTAATGATTTACCATTAGGGTTTGGCGAGTCTCCTGGTTTTGTTGAATATATTAGAACTGCTCACACCCCTAGTTTTACACCGGTCTCTAGACAAACTACAACTAGGGATATGAAAAAGCTAGCCAAAGCAGGTCGTGTCGCTATGAAAGAACAATTAGTATCGTCAACTTTTCCAGTCTCCATAACTTCTGATATTTGGAGTGGTCATGCTAAGCAAGATTATATTACTGTTGTTGCTCATTATGTTAGCTCATCATGGGAATTAAATAAAAGGATAATAGGATTTGAGTTAATCGATGTATCACACAATGGTGTGAATATTGCTAATGCTATACTTAAAGTTGTTACTGAATTTGGTCTTACCGACAAAATATTTACAGTAACTTTGGATAATGCTTCTTCAAATACTATTGCAATGAATACTCTAATTCCTATATTTGAAGTATATGCATCAAAATTCCTACTTCATCAACGTTGTGCTTGTCATATAATTAATCTTATTGCTAAAAGTGCTTTAAATGATCTAGAACCACACATTAATAAATTGCGTTTGGCAATATCATGGTTGAATGCTTCTAATACTAGACTTGGAGACTATAGAAATTATTGTGCTGTTATTAATGTACCATGCCATGGTCTTCATCTAGACATGCCGGTTAGATGGAACTCTACATATCTGATGCTTCAGTTAGTTATACGTGACCAAGTTCAATTTTCCGCATTTGTTAATGCAAATTTTCATCAAAATGACGGGGAACCTTTACTTGTTAAAGCTACTTGGCACGTTGCTGAATCAATCTTTAAGTTTCTAGCAACATTTTATGAATCAACTATCACTTTGTCTGGGGTTTTATTGTGCATCATATTTTAGAAATTGCCCAACACCTGAAAGAGTATGAAAATGATGCCACCTTACTAGTAGCCGTCTATAACATGAACAAAAATATCTCAAATATTGGCAAACTATCCCTTTGCTCTATGCTATCGCATTTATTTTGGATCCTAGGGCTAAAATGGAAGGGTTTAGTGGGGTTCTTTCGCTCTTAAGTTTAACCGTAAATGTTAGCTATGATCAATATTCACTTGATGTCAAGGACAAGCTGCAGGATGTTTATTCTAAGTACGAGCTTAAGTATGGCCCAGCTATGGCACACAGACCTCCGGCGGTACCGGCATCCGGTAGGGGTAAGAAAAAAATGTGGGGCAAAATATTTGGTACTTCCACGGCCACGCCGAGCTCATCCACACAAACTCCCGTGCTTCAAGGTGGAGGGGAGTTAGCAAAGTATCTGAACAGTGCAGTACTTGCTACTAATGATGATGACGACGACGACTTCGACATACTTCAGTGGTGGCAGGATAAAAGGTCAACATATCCGGTGCTTTCCATATTAGCACGGGATGTGCTATCGGTGCCTGTCCCAACCGTCTCATCGGAGTCTGCTTTCAGTCTTGCTTGAAGAATAATTGATGATAGAAGAACTAGTCTCACTCCCGATATGGTGAAAACACTGATGTCTGTCAAAGATGGAGAACTAGCCAGAAGAAGAGCCCAGCACACCACCGAGAACCCAGAACTGATAGCCGCGTTCGAAGCTATGCGGTGGACTAAAAACCAAGACGAAACTTAGTTGTAGGATTTTTTAATCTCTTTGTAATTTTTATTCTCTTGTGTAATTTTCTCTTCTTTTTAGAGCCAGCTGTACTCTTTTCCCTTCCCAGGGATGGAAGGTTTTGATGAGGCAGCTAATAATGAAGGCCAATTTTTATCCCCATACAAACTTGTCTCCCTTTCCTTTCCGCCCTTTCCTTCTCGCCCTTTCCTTCCGAGTCTATAAAACCCACCTATCCATTAAGGTGAGTAAGCATGCCAACATGTCGAGTTTTCCATTCGATCGTAGTTTTTTACCCCTGATGTTTGAACACCTTTTGCGTTTTGCTAGAAATTTTAGAATAGACAAGATCCAAGTTCCATTTGAGGAACTCATCGGTAGTGATGTTTTTCTCAATGAGCTGGGTGAGGCATTATGTACAAAAGGGTGGCCATCGAGGAAATCTGAGGAAATATGACAAGAACTTCTCAGGATCAATGCAAGGTGGACCAAGCTGAAATTTGGTTGTGAAGCTTCGAGAGAGAGGTTTATTGATCAACCTTCGTTATGGATAGAAGAGAGCGAGGACGAAGATGATATCTTCATGCCGCCTTTCGAGAAGAAGGCGAGAGCTGCCTGGGAGAAGGAGCAGGCCAAGAAGGCCAAGAAAAAGGCATCATCAAAGGGCAAGGACGAGGCATCATCGAAGGGTAAGGGTGAGGCATCAGTGGAGGATGACGATGATGACTTCATGCCGCCTTTCGGTAAAAAGGCGAGAGCTGCCTGGGAGAAGGAGCAGGCCAAGGTCAAGGGCAAGGGTAGGAATTTGTAAATCTTATATCCCCATATTGCCCCTCCCTTACTTTTTCCTCCATATTTCCCTTTAAATAGAGCAACCCACCACTCTCATTCTCCACACCACCACTCTCATGGCTGCTGAACCAAATCCCAACCAACCGATACCCCCCAACCCCAATCAACCAAGAAGAAGACGCCACCTTTGGGAGCAGGACTACGATGAAGAATTTGTTATGATAGATGGTGTCGAAGTGCACCAAGTTAGGTGCAAAAGATGCGATCGTATCTTCATCTTGCACAAGGGACATGGAGCTGGTCACTTGCACAGGCATGTCGAGTTTCATCTGAGATCAGTTCGAGGGAACTAATTAGTTGATGTAATTTTTCTTTTCTTTTCGAGCGGTTGTACTCTTTTTCCTTGCTAGGGATGTAAGTAGGCGTGGGCGTTCGGTCATGACCGACAATTCGGTCTTTGTATTTCGGTCTATTTTAAATTCGGTCCTTAAAAAAATAAAGACCGAATTATACTTGATAGTTTTACTATCCGAAAAATTCGGGTACCTACTAATTCGGGTTCGGGTTCGGTCATGACCGAATAACATTGTCAATATTGTCAACACAAAAGATATACATTACTTATTAAAAATTTGACAATATTTCAACTATATTTTTAATATTTTAATACATATGTTATCATTTAGTGGAAGAAATAAACGTACAACAATCCTAAAAAAATGTAGCAACTCTACAATAGCACTTTGATGACCATTCAACGATGCCATAATTCATGCACATCACACAAATTTAGAGTTTCGGATAGTCTCATGTAAAATTCGGTCAGTTCAGTCTATTCAGTTACTTAGGAACTAAAGACCGAATAGACCAAACTAAATTAGGTCTACAAAATTCACTACCCAATTTTTTTGTCGGTTTTTTCTGTTTCGGTCTATTCGGGTTCGGTCTCGGTCTTTTCGGTTTCGGTCTTCGGTTATCGGTTTTTATGCCCACCCCTAGATGTAAGATTTTTTAATGAGGCAACATCAATAAAGCTCAGTTTTTATCCTATATAAAAATTTATGTCATTTTACTATTTTTTTAACATTTTTTAGCATTTTTTCAGACTCAAATTAAAAAAAACAGACGAAACTGGCCAGAACAGGCCCCGTGGGCCAAACGTGCCGCGGGCTGGCCCGTGTAGCGCCGAGGCCGGGCCCAGGCCGCAAGGCTGGGCACACGTGCCGGCCCGACACGGTACATGGCAGGCCACGGCGGGCCGTGCCACGTGCCAGCCCGTTTATCACGTGCCGAGCCGGCCCGTTGGCCAGATTTGCACGACACCAAGCACTAGTGATGTGCAAAGAAAGGTTGTCCAAGCTCCCAGCCTACTGACTAGTCAACCAAATATCAAGTTGGTCCCATGTCGCCGCTCGACTCCTCATTTCTTGTTTCACTTCCCGCCTACTCGTCTTCCCCTCCCAAAACGCCAAACCCCAACCCCTCCCGCCTCCAATCCCTAGCCATGGAGCCGCCGCCGGTGGCATCCACCTGTCGCCGGCTCGCCGTCGCGGACCTCCTCCTCCTCCGCCGCCCCACAGCTGGTGCGTACTCCCTCCCGGCTTCCTCCCCCTCTCCTTCCCCCGCCACCTCCACCTCACAGCCCCGCAAGAAGCCCAAGCTTTCCGCTCCGAATCCTGCCCCTACCACGGCCCCCTTCGCCCCAATCCCCCACCCCGTCCTCCTCGCCGGCACCCTCTCCCTCCCTTCCGCCTCCTGCTCCGATGCCTGCCGCAACCACTGCCTATCCCTCTCCGACCCATCCTCCGCCACCTCCGTCTGCTGCTACCTCCTCGACTTCGACCCCGCTGCCATCGGTCGTGAGATCCTCGTCCTCTCCTGGAACTACCTCCCATCCATCCGCCAAAACGAAGAGGCCGTGCTGGAGGTGGTCCGATGGCGCCTGGGTGAGTTGCCCGGTCCTGTCCCCGGCCCTACCTTCCTGACGCCGATTCCGCTCAATTGCGTGGATACGGAGCCTGATTTGACCACCCGCGGCCGCGTTTTCGGGGTGGTGAGGTCGGTGAGCGTGGTCTTCAGTGTGCCGCATGCTGCGCAGAAGAGTAAGGCGGATGGGGATGGGGACTTGGTTGGATTTATAGCAGAGATGATGTGCTGTGGGTGCCGCCAGTGCAAGGCATCACAGCCGGAGTCTGAGCATGATCACAAGTTCGAGGTGGAGAAGTTTGTGTACTTTGTGGATTCGGCAAGCAGGTGGCGGCCTGTGCTGGCGAGGCTGATTGCGAGGCCGGTGTCTGTCACAGGTTTGAGGAAGAAAATGGTTTCTGTTGGGAAAAAGGGCTCGTACACCATGTTGGTGTCATCTGCGAAAACCAGGATGGCATGGTGCCCATCCTATGTGGGTGTCCCACCATCGTATGAGTTGCCAGGAAAGTGTGGTGGAGTATACAGTGGGATTGTCTCTGGGATTTACATGCAGGGCATGTTGATTGAGCTGGATGAGATCGCGTGGCTGCTAATTGATGATATGCAGCTTGTGCCGCCACATTCTCTTCGAGTTGGTGCTGTTGTATGTTGCTAATTTGCAGCTTTGAACATTTATTTTGCAAATTGTTCATTTTGGTTAAGATGCCAGTGTAATTGTTTTTGTTCTTTTGTAGATTTCTGTGAAGAAATTCCGATTGGTTCGTCTAAACTTTGCTTGGACAACAGTTGTTCTACTTGGAACATGCAGTAAAACTAGCATTACTGTAAATTCTTTCTCTCTGATGGATTCAAAGTAAGATGCAACTTTTGGCACACTGGTATGCTGTGTTACTGGCATCACTCAACAATTTTTGCTTTTGGTGCAGATGTCATATATGGGCAGAGAACAACAGTCTGCTTGGGAAGTCTGTCAACTCTTTGGATCTGTCCGCTAGGTTTTGGTACGAATTTATGATAGTTGTACTTCTCTCAGATACTTTAACTATGATTGACAAGAGACATATTTTTTTTCACCTCATTGTATGGTCCTTTTTGTTCCATCATTTTTCAGGACATTACTTTTGACATCATGCTTTAAGCAGAAGTTCAAGTTAGGTTTCAAGAAAGAGATTTGGGGCTCAAGAAACGTAACTTCACTAATTTTTATTGTTGTTCATAGACTGGAGTAAATAATATATTAATCCATTGCATTTGCTGCTAATTTATTCAACTGAAACTCTTGAACTGCAAGGTATCAACAGAAGCTAGGTCTGGTTCATGCTTATGCTGCTAAAGTTCTCTCATCAAAGGGCTTCGGACCTCAGGCATGTTCATTAGTAGTACATTTGTTTCAATGAACGGGTATCATATCATAAAATGCATTATGTTGTGTCTCTACATACTTGATAGTCTGATTGTACTGTTGCTTTGTTTTGCATGTGCTTACTGATGTTGGTTTCACAGTGTAAAGCAAATTAGCTCATCTTTCTTAGTTCTTACTTCCTTCAAAAATTGACACACCATATATTTGCTCTTACTTCCTTAGAAGGCTTATACAATATATTGCGTGGAAAGTTTACACAAATTAGACAAAATCTTGAATATTTCTTTCGTAGGTAAATTCTGGATTATGGCCTACTTATAGGATGTGGCTGATTAGTCTTTCTAGAAGTAGCAAGGCTCTTAGGCATTATTGTGTTTCTTTTGGTATTATTTTTTTTGGATATGGTTTGGTACTTCACATGGTAATAGAACTGAATGGTGCTCATTGTATCAACCCTTTGTCATGCTTTTAAACCCATTTTCTGTGTGGTTTACTTACCTGGACCTGATTGCGCAGCATGATGTCCTTATGAAATTTTGCAATCATATTTGCGACAATTCAAGCACAGGATCAAACTTGGAAGCTTGTAAATTGGTAATGGTTTCTCCTTCAATTGCTTGCAGTATACATGAAACTAAATCGTTTTGACTTTTTTTATCCATCTAACCATTTAATCTTTGTTAGGTAATACCCTTTGCTAATTTCATATCGAAGTGTGAATCATTGTGGATATCAATAATGCTAAAATGTTGGAATGGCATGGAAGAAGTGGGCAAGAACCAGGGGCTTAACAAGTTTCTATGTGATGGGCTTTCCTATCCTGGTACCACAAAAAGGATAATTTCAACTGGCGATCTGGGCTTTGTATTAGTGGGAAGCATGAAGGTGATTTCTAAAATTTGATCGTACCTGCTTCAGAAGTTATGATATTGGTTTTCAGTCATTCTGTCCCTGTAAGGAAGTTTGATTCATGGAATGTGTCCTACTTTCTTTTAATGATTATTCAACTCACAGCTTTCTTTCACCACATTCATGCCACCAACCAGACGTGGAAACCCACTTAATTGATTTACTTACTTAGATAAGTGACTTTATTTTCTTGCATCTTTTGTGGCATCCTGAATCTTGCTATAAACAGTCCATCTATTATAGTTGGCAGATGCTTTTACTTTTGCAGGCTTATTGTTGAATACAATTTGCATGCAGACAGGCTTATGAACAGATCATGTCAATTGATTTGAGGATACCATGTTCCCAAATTATTTATTTATTTTAAGACTTTTGAAGTTTTTAAATATGGAAGGAGCTAAGTATCTTCCATTTCAACTTTCCATGAGAATTCCTGTAGTATCTTATCTGTACAAACCGCCAAGTTAGTTGCATGGATGCCTCGTTTTCATGACACTCTGTGACCACGTCTTTGATGCATACAGATGTCTTCAGTGCCACGGAGGCTGCAGTTGGTTGATGACACAGGATGTATAGATATTACTATACCTGATCTTCCGCCAAATCTTTGCTTGGATGGCATGTATGAGGTGATGGCTATAATTTACTTTACAATATTAAAAAAGTGATGCATTCCGTGTATTAAATTCAGTTATCAGTTGACTACATGGCACTCGCTTGAACTTCAGAACTAAGACCGTACCATTCATCACTTAAGTAATATGGCATATGTTAAAGTATGAATAGAACTCTGTTCTGTACAATTGCCTTGATCTTGATTAGGTAGGTTGATGATTCGTCAATTCTAACTGATTACCAGCAAAGCAGCATACTGATACTAACTGTCATGTACACATAGGGTTTATTAAAGCAACTATGCAGTACAATGAAGTGATACACCTTTAGCGGTAAGAGTTTCTTGGGTGTTGGTTTAATTTTCTATACGCAGTCCTTGCCATAAACTAGAGACAGGTAGCATCTAACAGTTCGATAGAAAATTTATGTTCCCAAGATTATATAATTAGAAAACTCAAGAGCCTCACATAGTACAGCTGGATAACTCACTCTTAACATCTACAGTTTCTGTACTTGTGTCTGCTGTACTGACTTTTTTCATATTTATGTACACTGAACTGAAAAAGTGTAGTCGAACTGACACTATTGATCTTCCTCCATTACCAATCCTTTTGCATTTATGAGGCTTTAATATGGTCTGCTTTCTGCAATTAATCTTCATAACTGTTTCATACATTCACTCCAACAATTTAGCATCCTGATTTTCCTATTGCCACCCAGATAAATGATTGCAAACTAGCCCTTGAAGGGCCAGTGGCTTACCTAGATCATTATGGTGTTGCTGATCCACTATCCTGTAAGGCTGTGTTTCAGCAGCTCTCATGCCGAAAAAGATTGCATCATCTCAAGATCTATGTTATAGTTAACTGGAGTGAATTGACTCGCATTGGCCCTTCCTCACAAATTCCTTTGCAAACTAATAATTGTGCCAGGTTGTTTCACCTGTTGAAACTGTCGCACATTTTTCCAGCAATCAATAATGTGAGTACTTCTTTAGCTACCCATTGACAATCTTGAGGTTTAGCATCATCATGCTCATAAGTAGTAGCTGACTATGTTCCCTTTTCACCATTTTGTTCTTGCAGCATCAGAACACTTCAGAGCTTACCATGTTTGCTGAGGCTGTGATAGTACCATACAATTTACAGTTTACTGGACAAGATGATTGCATTGAGCATGCTGAGAGCTTTAGAATGTCAAGGACTCATTCACTTTGTGATTCGAAAGTGCCTATGGAGAAACCATGTTACATTCCATGTTCCCTAAGCTTCAGAACCACCAGTCTTTCTGGCACTCTAGTGTCCAGCTATTCCTGTGGGTCTGATGGTACTATTCTAATTGATTCTAGTGGTGAAGAACGAGGTAACAAATCAAGGATTTTGTTGGAGTTCAAGGAGGGGTGTTTACTTAAGTATCAGGTATGATTTTTATATGAAGCTGACTTAAACATTTAGCCTTAGTTTATAGCTAGAATTACTGATTTATCTGATCAAACTGCAGTCACTGCGGATTGGTGGCTACTATATTCTTGAATGTCCTAGTGACAGTTTGAGTTTTGCCGTGAAAGGCTGTGGATGTTTTCAATGTGGCAAAATTTCATTAGATTCTCAGGATAAACTTTGGAGCCTTGCCATTACCTTTAATGGTAATATAAACAGCAAACAGGGTATTGTAGATCAGTTTATTGGGGAGGTGGATGAGCTATTTTCGAGAAATTCCTTCCATAATGAGATAAGATTAGTGCAATCTTGGAATGACTTCCGTCAGTATTCGGATTTTCAATTGAATTTTTATTGTGAAGCAGTGAGTGAAAAGATGGAAGAATATGATGCCTTCTGTTATGTATTAAATGGATTGTGCTCTTACTCAGTTGAAGTTATTACTGTCTCTTCATGCACTGAGATTATGATGCGCAAAAAACCTTTTGGTTCTCCTGACTTGCAAACTAAAAAACTTGTCCAAGGAGATTTAATATCATTACACGGGAAAGTGGAAAATATCCATTCACATGACTGTAAGGATCGACGACTTCTGCCTGGTAATGAGAAGCTCAACATATGTATCCATGTCGCTGATGATAATCAAACGGTAAATCACTAGGTTATCATTTTCAGTTAATGCTCAGCTTGTCATTCTATTTAATGGAATTCATTGTAGGTGCGACTCCGCGGATACTTAAGCAAACATTGTTATCCTGTTGGCATAGGGCGAGGGGCAGCAGTGACATTCCACCGCGTCCTCTTGACACAGTGTTGTGCTCCTTCTTTTCCTGGCTTTCCATGGAATCTTATATTTATTAACATTTTAAGTTGGCTGTAAGAAAATAATGTCTATGCAGAACTGTGCCTTGCCTGTATATATATGGCTTGGGAACTTAGATACGACCAAAAAAGGGCCTCTCCTTTGCTTGTTTTGTGTTAGGTGTTAGGTTGAAAAAAATCCTTAATAGTGGAGTTGCACTCTGTTATCAGTAGAAAAACATGCATTTTTTATTCATACTCTGGTAGTCAGTATCTATACTTTGCAATTTTGCATTATTTACAAGGCATGTAATCTCTGTAGAATAGGAAATGCTGTATTCAGGATCTTTAGTATGCAGCTAATGTGAATTTCAGTGTAGAAGACCTATTTGTTGTCAACTACTTCCTCTGTTCCTAAATATAAGACGTTTTTGGAGTTCAAATTGAACTCAAGAACGGAGTGAGTACTAAAATAAATTGATGCATTATTCCTCCAAAAACGTAATAGTATCATGTCAAATCTTCTTGCTGAAGACAATGAATAATTATAATTGATAATTCATGTTACCATTACTGATAATAGAGATGATGGTTTTTTTCCATGTAATGTTTAACTGAAACTGAAACTGAAACTGAATCTTATGAAGCGCTGAACATATTTTGTGTTCTGCAAATTTAAAGTGACATACTCTGTGCTGTCTAAAATTTTATTTTCTTGCTACAGACATGAACTATTGTTAACCCCAGTAACATATATTGAAGTTATATCCATCAGTCACGCGGAACTGAATAGAGAATGCGCTACTTCCCCACTCATGCCTGTTGGCTTAAAAGACAGTTCACCGAGCACAGTTTTGCAGCATCTGTCCTTGCATCAGAAGGAATTTAAAGGCAGTAGGCCCATGCAGTGCAGGGTAGGTTGAATTCTGCTTCTATTTTTGGCCGATGTATAGGCCTCAGCTGTACCATTTTTGGGCATATTAACATCTGACAATGTTTATAGTTCAATTATAGTCGGTGATTCTAGGCTAAATCGTTCTCTCATTTCATGTCCATTTTCTTAATACAGGTAGTTACCATCCATTTGTTGGTGTTGGAGAGTTGTTTAAATGACTTACAAACATCAGAAGCAATTAACAAGGGGAAAATGCTAAAAGTAAAAGTTCCACTAGCTGGGTTTATTGTTGGTAAGAGATGCAGGCGAACTCTAGTATTCTTGCAATTTATATCCTAGATCAAATTTGTTAACTTATCCAAAGGGGTGTTTTGCTTTTCTGTTTTACTTGGAGCATCATGTATAAAAAATGTTACTTCTGCTTTTTGAACAGATAATGGAACATCTTTGTGCTGTTGCTGGGCTGATGATGCAAGGGCTGAACTTTTGCTCAGGCTGCAGGAAATTGCCGTCCTAGATGCTCCTGTTAGTTTGAAGTTTTCAAAAGCTAGAAACAAGGCAAACATACAGCAGACTGTCGGTTCTTGCCTACAAAAATTACTGAAGAAGCACAAAAATGTCATTGTAAGAAACTATGGAATCCCTCCTGACATCGCTTGCCGAGACTTGGAACTATCATCTGGTATCGGCAATGTCTTAAGTAGCCTGGAAGAGAAACTGTTGAAATTCATCGTCCTCAATGCTTGTCGAAAGGGAACTCTGGTGAGTTCATGTTTTTTCTATCTGTTGAGCATTACAATTTGGCGAGTTTTTAGTTACTTTTATATGATGTTTTCAGTCAGTATATACAGAGAACATGAGGACACCGTCCTATAGCATTGTTTTGGCTCTTGTAGAAGGGAAGTGTTCCTTGTGTAGCCATTAGGCTGTTATGAATTTATGGATCCACTAGTTCAGTCATGCCAGATGGTCTCTTTCCCTAACAACTTAGAAAGCTGCCGCATTGGTTACTCATGTGTTGAATGTTTGGCTGTAGTATTAAATTACTCTACCAGAATTGCTGGAAGGAATGTTGTTTTAACGAGTTTCTATGCTTTGCAGAATGTTAACGCATCAGTTCTTGATCCGAACGCAATAAATGCATCAAACGTAGAGCTTCCTGATGTGCATCCAGTGCCGAACATGCAGAATTTTTGGGTTAATGAATCATTTCAAGTGGATCCTTTGGAAGAGGCCAGGAGATTGTTTAACACTTTGGAGAACAACTGATGTTATTGGACTATCAGGTACTCAGATTCCTGATCAAGAAATTGAAGGAAAATTCCTGATAAATTTGTGAAGAACGCAGGAGGGGCGAGCAATTCACTGCATCAATTACTCAGTACCCAGTCTGATCCCCTATACTATGCCCATCAGTGGGGCGGCTTCCAGTTTGGTGAACACATTCTGAGTTGCAAGTATGCAGCAAGAACCATGTGGTCCTGCAGGGAATAGGTATGATTCTTTTGGGTAGGAGGGTGGCATTTGGCTACATTAACAGTTGGATGGGTGATGTAAAGCTGATTCCATTCTTCAGGCCTGCGCACACATGGATCTGTTATGGGGTTGGAACTTAGAAGATGTCATGGTGATAGAGCTCACGGAGAAGGTTGTTTTTGCTGATAGTCAAGTGTTTTGTATAGTCATTGTATCGGTCGCCAAATTATGATGGCAAGAGAAGATTTGTACAGTTACTGCTTATTCTCTTTTTAAGCAGCCGATGATGTCTGTTAAGTGTTAATAGAATGAAGCCAGGCTGTTAGCCTGGTCCGTTCATTCATGGCTTTACAACTTGCGTAAAGCTGATGAATTGTGTTAGTGCCAGCGCTAGCTAGGCCATGAAACCCCCGGACAAACTAAGAAATGCAAATTGCAGGGAAAAAGAACGCATTCTATTTCAATTTACTCATTTGCAATGATCAAATAAGCAGTAACTAGTGATGATAAACCCAGTAGCAAAGACACACAACGCACATAATGTATTCATGTCAGTCATTTGCATCAGATAACATCTGACTGCAGACCGCAGGCTCAAACAGGTGGAAACCGTTTATTCGTGAACAAGGAGGCTGAGCCAAAATTGATCATCAGTTCGATACCACATCCCAAGCCTAAATAACATGGCTACTACCTAAGACTGGGAGCATTGAACAGCACATCACAGCAGAGCCCCATGTGAAACTTGAGCACATAATTATATGAAGTTCTCATCACATACACATAGCAAACCACAATTCAGTCAAGTTCATGGGCTCTCCCCTTTCTTGAACAGCTTGATTTGGTCACCGTAGTAGTACGCGCTGCCAACCATCAGAGCAACTGTTACGCCTTGAGCAACCACACGGGCCCTCATCAGCTTCTGACCCAGTCGAGAATTCCCGTACCGGAAGCTGACAAGACCAGCTGTCAGGACACCCGCAGTGACCAATGCACCTGCAACAGGAGGAATTCGAGTGAGGTTATCCATAGACAAATCAATATTGATACTAGTTCCCAGCCACGTTTCTATTTGTTTTGACATGGATACAGTTAAAGTAGCATGAAGCAACGCTATACTTCCAGTACGATTAAAAACAGATAAGTGCATCACATAAATGGTTGCAGGATCCAGAATATGCAGGTTGACATTCGACTACTGAATTTTGAGCAAAGCAAGTCATGAAAAGATCAGAAGTGTTTCGAACGTTCATGGGGCTATCATCTCCATCAAGACCTAAAGCCTAGCTGATACAATAGCTTACAACTGCCCAATAAGCTGAGTCGTGATAGATGCCACAAAATAGTTTGTAAACACCAGTCTGTATGGTCTATGATGAACCACCTCTTGAAGACGCTCCATGTATAAGCCAAAAAAATAGACGAGTCGCCTTAGGCCTTAAGGCTCTTTCAACTTATAAAGGCATCTTCAACTTCAAAGTGGTTGATTCAGGTGATGCATGAGGGGAGAGTACAATCAACAAGGTGCTGCACATCATCCTTCTAATGCACCAAGCCAAACGAACCAACAGCATGTGCCCAACATTTAACCGAGGTTCACCATAACTATCCTTGAGCTCTGATTTGGTATTCTCATACACCCTAGCAAGTGAATAATTCCACCACCCACTTTACATAATTTGAGAAACATCAAATGTAACTTAATTTTTTTACTATTATGTAACTTGCCCTTCTCCCCTGGTTTTGGTGTTTTCTTAGAAGCCAACTTTATGAGTTTAAGGGGCTGTTTGGTTGGGCTTTTTGGATTTTGGCTTATAAGCCACAAAAGCACCTAAATAGGTGCTTTTGACTTTGGCTTTTGGCTTTTAAATGGACAATGTTAGATGATGGTATAAGCCAAAATTAGCCTAACCAAACAGCCCCTAAGTGGCTTTAGAATCTAGAACTCGATGAACAATGTACCAAGTAACTACACTCCATAAGACTAGGAACATTTGAAACCTACAAGAATCAAGCTCATGAGTCTCTTGGACACACACACATAATATTTTTATTGCCATACATCCAAAGCAAGATTGCTCATGTCAGCACAACTCTTAAAGAGCTCGGTGCTATCTGCCTCTAGACTATTACCAGGGAGATAAAAGGAATGAGAGCAAAAAAGGGATGAAACTACCCATGAGTAACACATCAATATGCCGTTCAATCTATTTAATGAAGCATTCAAATCCAACAAAGCATATGTTGATAAACACAATACATATAGCATGACAAACTATGATCATCCCACTCTGTACATTAACAATCCTATTAATAGACAGTGATTCACAGAGGGCCACCAAAAACTAATTGTTACCTTTTAGTCTCTGTTACATTGATAGCAATACAAATGTGATAATGTACAGCATACACAAAATTTTCCATTAACCTATCAGTGTGGTCGCAAAACTCCAAAACATCAAGGGGAAGTTGCACCTGTAATTTCAAACAGACCCAGTTCACGCATCATCCCAACTTACAGGAAACTTTGCAGTTCCACCAATTCACCACATATTCATAGCAGAGTTAAAAAACTAACATACACAGCACATGCTTAAATGCTGTTGTCAGGAGGTCACTTAATAGTTAATACCAAAAAAGCTAACAAGATTTCACGGTTTAAGAAAATACAGTACCGGCGTAGTTCAGCAATCGTTCTGTTTTACAGGGCCTTAACTCTTCACAGCTGCCGATCCTTCAAACTAGAGTAATCCTAGTATCACTAATAAAATACCGTACGCACGATCCTTAATAAACCATTAGCCATAGATTCGCTACTCTCCATTCACGCCCAAAGATCCCAATTCCCAACAGGCCAACAGAACAATCACCACACAACAATCACTAGTACCAAGCACAAGTCACCATAAATTCGACCGGAATCTCCCAAGCCACAAAGTAGCCCGGCCGAACCCCTAGGACACGGCGACCGATCCACGATCCTACCGGTTCCCACAGCACTCTCTGACACAAGCGAGGACGCGTACCGATGGGGACGAAGGGGTTCTTGACGGGCTTCTTCCCCTCGAACGGGAAGTCGTCCAGCTGCGGCATCGGCATCGGCATCGGCGGTGGCCGCGCGCTGCCTCCCGCGGCGGCGCCTGAGCCCTTCTCCATTCGCGTTCGCCTGGGAGGAAAAAGGGAAGGGGACGGCGCTTTTCGGCTTGGGAAGGCAGTAAGACGATTCGGGGCTTCGGGCCGCTCGCACGGTGCGCCGCTCTTTGGTAGGTCTGGGGTCGCTGTGAGAGTTCTCTGCGGACTGCGGTTAGTCGGCGACCCAAAACGTGCGTGCGTGTGCGGTGTGTAACGTGCCAACCGGGCGCACTTCATTGACAGGGCTGATTGCGAGCCAGAAATCTTCAACTTCAAGTTTATTAGCACACAATTAGTCCAAGTTCAGTAACAAACTCTCTTGTGAGAGTGTGTTTGGTGGACATAACCAGAGTACAGTCAGTAACAACTCAATTTTTCCAGCGCCAGATCCATCTATGTGGTAAACTTGGGCACCGTCACAACATTGAGCTTCCGTATGCAATACCCTATGTTTATGGAACATTGTTTGTTTTGCAACAATGTACCCCCAATGCTATGAAGAAAAATAATAATAATATTGCAGCATTTCCAATGCGCGCACACAACTCGTTAGAGTAATAATCATCTGAAGCTCGGGCTCTCAGGCTCGTTTCTCTTTTATTTTGCCTTTTGCCATTTCCATATTTTTTTTAAGTAACGAGCCTATCTTCTCATGGGTCCAATCGGGTTATCCTAATTCTACTATAAGCAATCTAGGTACATAGTCTTCTCTAGAATATATAGATATGTACACTTAGCAAGTTGCCAACCGGTAACAAGAACAACAACCACGAGAGGCAAGATTAGAGAAAATAGGTAATATCATAGTTTTTGATCACTTCGATAATCAACAAAACAATCTTAAATCATAGATCTAATAAGCACCAAACTTGGTAGGTAAGCACATATACGTGTTTCCACCACACACCGAATTTTAGCTCAATCAGACACCATCTGTCCTTCCAAACTGTTCCCTACCAAAATCAGAGTGTGCAGAAACTGCAACGGTCCAAACTGACTAAACTGCTTTCAAACCTAATGCTACACTGAACAAAATCTCAAACCAGCTAACTAAATTGAGTTACTCAAGATAAGGAACAAACCCACCCAGTTTGGAATCGGTTCAAGCACATTTAAGCCTCCAAACACAAGCTTGAAAATATACCGGGCAGAGCTCAAAAATATGGACAAAAATCACATCTCATTCTTTCTCTATTCTCACTAGGTTGTGGTGTTTTTTATGTTCCCTCACCCTCCCACGATGTTAGCCACGCTGGCTTCTCAGTTTCTCACACTCTCTCACTTACATCTATTAAGGATGGCTAGAGTTTTTTTCACTCTTATCTCAAGAAGCATCTCGGCCCATTGGATGCGAACCTTGATGACCGATTGATACGTGTTGAACTTCACATACTGATATTGAGCTACCAACATACCTCCCTGTGGCCCAACATCAAGATCCTCTGTTTTTTATTATCTAATAAATCTTTTAATGAAAGTAATTGTCTTGCTTTTAAGTCTACAACTTCTATGATCTCTTCCCGAACAAAACATGAATCTTTCAGTTTATTTGGCTCTCACGCTCTCCCCCCCCCCTTTTGCTATGTCCATATCCTTTTCTGTTAAGTAATGAGACTATCTTGTATATTCTCATTTCTGTTTATATTTCAATATATAAAAACCTATATAAGACTAGATAAATATTAAGATGACTGTAAGATAGGCGAAACCCACACATAGTGGTGCCTTGTATTGCTCATTATATGGGAGGATTATAAGGGAAGTACTAGTCTCATACAACACAGACACATATACAAAAGTAATACAAAATATGACTGTATACCTATACAAACACGATACGGTCACATATTCTAACACCGTCCCTCAGTCAAGAATGGGCGTCCGACGAATATTAAGACTGTCCCGAAAATCTAAGAAGAGAGGCGGCGGTAATCCTTTGGTGAAGATGTCCGCGAACTAAGATGAACTAGGAACGTGTAGAGCCCTGACTTCGCCAGTTATCACACGATCTCTGACGAAGCGTAGATCAATCTCCATATGTTTGGTGCGCTGATGATGCACTGGATTCTGTATCATATAAACTGAACTCACATTATCACAAAAGACGAAGGAAGCATCAGGCATCGGTCGATGAAGCACCTGAAATAGTTGTCGTAGTCGACACAGTTCGGCCACCATATTTGCTACTGCCCGATACTCAGCCTCCGCACTCGAGCGTAAAATAGTGTATTGTCGCTTGGCCGACCAATACACCATATTTGTGCCGAGAAACACACAATAGCCAAAAGTAGACGGTCGAGTGTCTAGACAACCTATCCAGTCAGTGTCAGAGTAGGCCATCAGTTTGTTCAAGGTGCGTTGATACAAAGTGAGATCATAGTCGGTGGTGCCACAGATGTAGCGTATACCACGCTTCACAAGGAGCAAGTGATTAGCCCGTGGATCATGCATATGAAGACATATCTGCTGCACTGCATAGGAGATATCATGCCAAGTAAAAGTGAGGTACTGGAGACCTCCTGCAATACTGCGATACTCTGTAGGATCAGCCACGGGATCACTAGACTGAGCTTCAAGCTTAGAAGCTATATCAACTGGTGTGGATATATACTTGCACTGTAACATACCGGTGCCGTCAAGGAGCTCCATAGCATACTTCTCCTGCGAGAGAAAGAGACAGTCCTTGCTGCGCTTGACGGAGATGCCCAGAAAGTAATGTAAATCACCCAAGTCCATCATGGTGAACTCAGAACGGAGTGAAGCAATCAAACTGTGCAGCAGTGTCGAGGAAGACGTAGTCAAAATCATGT
This sequence comes from Avena sativa, assembly GCA_916181665.1. NCBI lineage: Eukaryota > Viridiplantae > Streptophyta > Magnoliopsida > Poales > Poaceae > Avena > Avena sativa. Next base: position 404,341,803 of record OV702283.1, on the reverse strand, counting down.
CATCCACATAGAGAAGGAGATAAGCCATATCGGAGCCACGGCGATAGACGAATAATGAGTTGTCAGTCTTGGCACTTAGAAACCCAAGAGATGCAATATAGGAGGCAAATCGCTGAAACCATGCCCGTGGAGCCTGCTTCAACTAGTACAAGAATTTGTTCAGGCGACACACCTTCTCAGGAGAATTGGGATCAATGAAACCTGAGGAGTATCGAGCATAAACCGTCTCATCAAGTTTTCTGTTGAGGAAAGCATTCTTGACATCCAACTAATGAATATGCCAATCATTGGAAAGAGCAAGTGACATAACTGTCTGTATCGTGGCGGGTTTAACAACCAGACTTAAAGTTTCATCAAAAGCAATACCTTCATGTTGCATGAATCCTCGCAAGCCCTACAGTGCCTTGTACCGATCAAGAGAACCACCAGACTTTAACTTGTGACAAAAGATCCACTTGAAGGGTTTCAGAGCATAGTAAATCAAAAAAATTCTACGGATGCGAACGGGAAAGCCAAGATCTAATCTAGGAGATGCAAACAACGAGGGGGAATAGATGAGATCTTCATACCATTGAAGATTCGCATAGCGGAACGTTCGATGGAACGTGGGTGATGTAGTCGTACTCGCTTCTCCTCCTCACGATCCGATCCGATCTAACACCGCAAGTGGCGATGCCTCCGAGAGATGCACACGTGCGGCACCTCGACGTCTCCTCCTTCCTCGGTCCAGCAAGTAGGGTGGAGATATGTATTGGATCTACAACGCGACGGCGCGGTGCAAGTGGTGGAGAGTTTCTGCGGCAGGGCTTCGCCTACGCGCAGTCGGGAGGGAGAGAGAGAGGAGGGGCAGCAGGGCGGCTAGGGTTATGGAGGAGGTGTAGGGGAGGGGTGCGCCCCAGCCCTCTTTTATATAGAGGGGTGGGCGGCCAGCCCTAGCCCCTCCCCCAAGCCCTAGGCCGGCGGCCAAGGAGGGAGGAGTGGGGGGAAAGTTTCCCCCCTCCCTTCTAGAAGCTCCCCTAGGGTTTCCTAGGTGTTTGGCCGGCTGGGCCCTATGGGGCCTTGTGACCCTGGCCCAATGCGGCCAGGGCACTCCCTCATAGGCCCATGCCCCCTCCCGTCAGGTGGGGCCACGTTGGTCCCACTCCGGAAGGTTCTAGAAGCTTCCGGTACAATACCGATTAACCCGAAACAATTCCAAACTCCAAAAACTGCATTGCCTTATATGAATCTTATTCTCCGGACCATTCCGGAACCTCTCGTGACGTCCTGGATCTCATCCGAGACTCCGAACAAAAACTCATAAACCAATTATTCAATATATCCTAGCATCGAGACACGTTAAGTGTGTGACCCTTCGGTTTCGAGAATATGCATACATGATCTTCTATCAATAATCAACAGCGGGGTCTGGAAACCCATATTGACTCCCACACATTCATCGATGATCATATCGGATGAACCACGATGCCAGGATTCAATCAATCCCATATATATATATTCCCTTCGTCTCGCGATATTTTACTTGCCCGAGATTTGATCGTCGGTACCGTACCTAGTTCAATATCGTTCACAGCAAGTACTTTACTCGTTCCGTAATCCGATATCACTTTGTGATTAACTCCTTAACCACATGCTTGCAAGCGGTGTTGATATCGATTACCGAGTGGGCCCGAAGTATATCTCTCCGACTTGGGAGGGACAAATCCCATCTCGATACATACAACCCAACAGGTACTTTCCGATCACCTGAGAGACACCTTTATGATCACCCTCTCATAGGATGACGTTTGATGACCTCAAAGCTTTCTTCCGATACCAGGGAGTTGTATTATCTCATGGTCTAAGGAATACAATATTTGACATAAGAAAAGCTTCACAAAGATGAACATGATGACACGGTCTAATTGCTCCGCTTAGTTTGGGTATGTCCATCATATCATTCTCCCAATGATATGATCTCATTATTAATCGACAACTCATGTCTATGGTTAGGAAACCTTAACCATCATTAATCAATGAGCTAGTCCATAGAGGCATACTAGGGACACGGTGTTATTCACAAACCACACAAGTATTAAAGTTTCCGCTTAATACAATTCTAGCATGGAATATAAACTTTATCATGAACAAGAATTATAATAATAACATCTTTATTATTGCCTCTAGGGCATAATTCCAAAAGTCTCCCACTTGCACTAGAGTCAATAATCTAGTTTACATCTGGCAACAATCTAACACCCATGACACTAAGGTGCTGATCATGTTTTGCTCGTGGAAGAGGTTTAGTCAATGGATCTGCGACATTCAGATCTGTATGTACTTTGCTAATCTTCAGATCTCCATCTGCTATATAATCTTGGATTATATGAAACTTGCGGTTGATATGCTTGGTCTTTGGATGATATCTTGGTTCCTTAGCTAGTGCTATGGCGCCAGTGTTGTCACACAATATCTCCAGTGGGTCCAAGGCACTTGGAACCACGCCAATCTCAGTGATGAAGTTCCTGATCCAAACTCCTTCACTTGACGCTTCTGCAGCAGCCATGTATTCCGCTTCTACTGTAGATCCCGCGATCACGCTTTGCTTGCAGCTTCTCCAGCTCACAGCTCCTTCATTCAAAATATAAACGTATCTTGTCTGAGATTTAGAATCATCCTTGTCGGTGTCGAAACTAGCGTCGACGTAACCCTTTACGACGAGCTGTTCATCACCTCCATAGACTAAGAACATTTCTTTAGTCCTATTTAGGTATTTTAGGATGTTATTCACGGCTGTCCAGTGTTCCACTCCTGGATCACTTTGGTATCTGCTCGTCAAACTAAGAGCATTGGACACATCCGGTCTAGTACACAGCATGGCATACATGATAGAACCTATGGCCGAGGCATAAGGCACTTTGCTCATAGCTTCTCTATCATTTACCATAGCTGGACACTGAGCCTTGCTCAATATCTTACCTGACAACATAGGCACTGAACCTTTTTTTGCCTTATCCATTCTGAACCTTTTCAGAACTTTGTCTAGGTATGTACTCTGGCTTAAAGCTATCAGGCGTCTTTGTCTATCTCTATAGATTTTGATGCCCAATATATAAGCAGCTTCCCCTAGGTCTTTCATTGAAAAACATTTGTTCAAATAACTCTTCACATCGTTAAGCATGTTAATGTCATTTCCAATAATCAACATGTCATCCACACATAGTACCAGAAATGTCACTGATCTCCCACTCACTTTCTTGTAGATACAAGCTTCGTAGCAATTTGGAACAAATCCAAAGCTCTTGATCACTTGATCCAAACGAAGGTTCCAACTCCGAGATGCTTGCTTCAGTCCATAAATGGAACGCTGAAGTTTGCACACTTTATCAGCATCCTTAGGATCGACAAAACCTTCGGGTTGCATCATATACAACTCTTCATCAATGTTGCCATTGAGGAACGCAGTCTTGACATCCATCTGCCATATTTCATAATCATGAAACGCAACAATTGCTAATAAAATCCAAATGGACTTAAACCTCGCTACGGGAGAGAAAGTCTCATCGTAGTCAACACCTTGAACTTGTCGAAAACCTTTCGCGACAAGTCGTGCTTTATAGACGGTAACATTACCATCCGTGTCCGTTTTCTTCTTGAAGATCCATTTGCACTCAACGGCCTTTCGGTCGCTAGGAGGGTCCACCAAAGTCCATACTTGGTTTTCGCTCATGGATCCTAATTCGGATTTCATGGCCTCTAGCCATTTCTCAGAGTCTGGGCTCATCATCGCTTCCTCATAGTTCGCAGGTTCACTGTCATCTACTAACAAGACAGTTAAGACAGGGTTGCCATACCACTCAGGAGGGGCACGCGACCTTGTCGACCTGCGACATTCAGTAGTAGCATCGTCCGAAGCTTCATGATCCTTGTCATTAGCTTCCTCTATTGTTGGTACAGGCGGCACTGGAACAATTTCAGGTGCTGCGCTACTCTCCAACTCAAGAGAAGGTTCAACAACCTCGTCTAGCTCTACTTTCCCTCCCACTCACTTCTTTCGAGAAAAACTCCTTCTCAAGAAAGGATCCGTTCTTTGGGACAAACACTTTGCCTTCGGTTCTGTGATATAAGGTATACCCAATAGTTTCCTTAGGGTAACCTATGAAGACGCATTTCTCCGCTTTGGGTTCGAGCTTGTCCGGCATCAACTTCTTGACGTAAGCTTCGCATCCCCAAACTTTAAGAAATGACAACTTAGGTTTAGCACCAAACCACAGTTCATACGGTGTCGTCTCAACGGATTTAGATGGTGCCCTATTTAAAGTGAATGCAGCGGTTTATAATGCATAACCCCAAAATGATAACGGCAAATCAGTAAGAGACATCATTGATCGGACCATATCTAATAGAGTTCGATTCCGGCGTTCAGACACACCATTGCGCTGTGGTGTTCCGGGTGGCGTGAGTTTTGAAATGATTCCGCTTGCTTTAAGATGCGTGAGAAAATCATAACTCAAATATTCACCTCCACGATCGGATCGTAGAAACTTAATTTTTCTGTTACGATGGTTCTCCACTTCATTCTGAAATTCCTTAAACTTTTCAAATGTTTCAGATTTATGTTTCATCAAATAGATATACCCATATCTATTTAAGTCATCGGTAAAAGTGAGAAAGTAGCGATATCCACCGCGCGTCAAAACACTCATCGGTCCGCATACATCGGTATGTATGATTTCCAACAAGTCCGTTGCTCGCTCCATCATTCCGGAGAACGGGGTTTTGATCATCTTGCCCATGAGGCATGGTTCGCATGTGTCAAATGATTCAAAATCAAGAGACTTCAAAAGTCCACCAGAATGGAGTTTCTTCATGCGTTTTACACCAATATGACCTAGACGACAGTGCCACAAATAAGTAGTATTATCACTATCTACCTTGCATCTCTTAGCCTCAATGTTATGGATGTGTGTTTCATCCCTTTCGAGATTCAGAAGAAATAAACCATTCACAACAGGTGCATGACCATAAAAGATGTTACTCATATAAATAGAACAACCATTATTCTCAGATTTAAATGAATAACCGTCTTGCAATAAACATGATCCAGATATGATGTTCATGCTCAACGCAGGCACATAATAACATTTATTAAGGTTTAAAACTAATCCCGAAGGTAAAACTAAGGAGAGCGTGCCGACGGCCATCACATCAACTCTTGATCCGTTGCCAACACGCATCGTCACCTCATCCCTCGCAAGCCGCCGTCTATTCCGTAGCTCCTGTTTTGAGTTACAAATATTAGCAACTGAACCAGTATCAAATACCCAGGCACTACAACGAGGGATAGTAAGGAAAACATCAATAACATGTATATCAAATATACCTTTGATGGTGCCAGCCTTCTTGTCCTCTAAGTACTTCGGACAGTTGCGCTTCCAGTGACCCTTGTCCTTGCAATAGAAGCACTCAGTGTCCGGCTTAGGTCCAGACTTGAGCTTCTTCTCAGCAGGGGCAACGCGCTTGCCGCTGCGTTTCTTGAAGGGCTTCTTTGCACCCTTACCTTTCTTAAAGCTGGGGGGCTTGTTGACCATCAACACATGATTATCTTTCTTGATGTCCACCTCCGCAGCTTTCAGCTTAGCGAAGAGCTCGGTGATCGTATTAGTGGAACCAATCTTATTGAGTAACTACAAAACTTTTGTAGCTAGGAGGGAGTGATTGCAGAACCCTGTAAATCTTGAGCTCCTCTGGAATCTTGCAGTCCAGTTGCTCAAGGCGTTGAGTGTAGCCCGACATCTTTATGGCGTGCTCACTAACGAAACTCCCTTCCTCCATCTTGCAGTTAAAGAATTTCTCAGAGATCTCATATCTCTCAGAACGGGCCTGAGTCTGGAACATAGTTTTTAGTTTCTCAAGAATCTCAAAGGGCCCGGGGTAATCTTCAAAACGATTTTGAAGGTCCGATTCCATAGCAAACAACATGGTGCTCTTAATCACACCATAATCATCTTTGCGCGACTGATAGACAGCTTTCTCATCAGCCGGCGCATCTACAGAAGGGGCGTCACCTAGCGCATTCTCAAGGACATAGTCCTTTTGTCCGCCAGCGAGAATGATTCTCAGATTGCGGAACCAGTTGGTGAAGTTAGATCCATTGTTTCTAATCTTTTCTTTCTCAGAAAAAATGTTGAAGTTGGACTTAGCCATTTGATCTACAATATTTGCAACTACAAATTAGACTATGTTCATGATAACTAGTTCAACTTAATCAAATTACTAGATGAACTCCCACTAAATTCAACATCCCTCAAGTTGTTTAGTGAACATGATCCAAATTCACCACACCTAATCCGATCTTCACGAGAAGAGATGTGGTTTCAATGGTGGACAACAAAGTGTCAATCATATCATTCATATGACTCATGCTTAACCTTTCGGTTCATGTGTTCTGAGGCCATGTCTGTACATGCTAGGCTCGTCAAGTCAAACCCAAGTATTTCCGTGTGTGCAAAACTGGCTTGCACCCGTTGTATGTGAACGTAGAGTTTATAGCACCCGATCATCACGTGATGCTTGAACACGACGAACTTTCACAACGGTGCATACATGGGGAGAACATAGTTTTATCTTGATATTTAAGTGAGGAATCATCTTATAATGCTACCGTCGCGATCTAAGCATAATAAGATACATAAAAGGATAAACATCACATGCATATAACTTTATGTGACATGGTATAGCCAATCTTCGCGCAATGATCTCCATCTTGTGCGTGCCGGCATGATCTCCATCACTCCACCATGATTGCCTCCACCACGAATAGCAACTACAACTATTGCTAACTACTTAGCGATAAAGTAAAACTATTACATGGCGTATAATAAGTTGACACACAGGTCATACACAATTATAAAGACAACCATATGGCTCTTGCCGGTTGTGTACTCATCGACATGCAAGTCATGAAACATTACAAAACATGATCATCGCATACAACATACACATCACATCTTGGGCCATACCATATCACAAAAAACACTCCCTGGAAAAACAAGTTAGACGCCTCTACTTTGTTGTTGCGTGTTTTACGTGGCTTATGGGAGTAGCAAGCTAAGAACGATTCTTACCTACGGAAAGCCACAACGGTGATATTATGGTTGCCAAACTCCGGTGCAAATCCCATGACAACTATAGTGAGAGAAACTGGCATCCACCAGCCGCATGTGTGGAACAAGCCACACGTCAAGTGCGGAGCCGGTCTCGCGAACGAGGTTGCGTTAGGTTGGCCTGGACCGCTTCAATCTCACTATCCCGCGTCATAAGAAGTACACAAACAAGAGTCTTGCAACAGAAAACATCAACGCCCGCAACAACCATGTTGCGTTCTACTCGTGAAACACATCTACGCATAGATCTAGCTCTGATACCACTGAAGGGTTTCGCAACATAGTAAATCAAAATTTTCTACGGATGCGAACGGGAAAGCCAAGATCTAATCTAGGAGATGCAAACAACGAGGGGGAATAGATGAGATCTTCATACCCTTGAAGATTCGCTCAGCGGAACATTCGATGGAACGTGGGTGATGTAGTCGTACTCGCTTCTCCTCCTCGCGATCCGATCCGATCTAACACCGCAAGTGGCGATGCCTCCGAGAGATGCACACGTGCGGCACCTCGACGTCTCCTCCTTCCTCGGTCTAGCAAGTGGGGTGGAGAGATGGATTGGATCTACAACGTGACGGCGCGGTGCAAGTGGTGGAGAGTTTCTGCGGCAGGGCTTCGCCTACGCGCAGTCGGGAGGGAGAGAGAGAGAGGAGGGGCAGCAGGGTGGCTAGGGTTGTGGAGGAGGTGTAGGGGAGGGGTGCGCCCCCCAACCCTCTTTATATAGAGGGGTGGGAGGCCAGCCCTAGACCCTCCCCCAAGCCCTAGGCCGGCGACCAAGGAGGGAGGAGTGGGGGGCAAGTTTCCCCCTCCCTTCTAGAAGCTCCCCTAGGGTTTCCTAGGTGTTTGGCCGGCTGGGCCCTATGGGGCCTTGTGCCCCTGTCCCAATGCGGCCAGGGCACTCCCTCATAGGACCATGCCCCTCCCGGCAGGTGGGGCCACGTTGGTCCCACTCCGGAAGGTTCTAGAAGCTTCCGGTACAATACCGATTAATCCGAAACAATTCCGAACTCCAAAAACTGCATTGCCTTATATGAATCTTATTCTCCGAACCATTACGGAACCTCTCGTGATGTCCTGGATCTCATCCGAGACTCCGAACAAAAACTCATAAACCAATTATCCAATCTATCCTAGCGTCGAGACACATTAAGTGTGTGACCCTTCGGGTTCGAGAATATGCAGACATGATCTTCTATCAATAATCAACAGCGGGGTCTGGAAACCCATATTGACTCCCACACATTCATCGATGATCATATCGGATGAACCACGATGCCAGGATTCAATCAATCCCATATATATTTCCTTCATCTCGCGATATTTTACTTGCCCGAGATTTGATCGTCGGTACCGTCATACCTAGTTCAATCTCGTTCACAGCAAGTACTTTACTCGTTCCGTAATCCGATATCACTTTTTGATTAACTCCTTAACCACATGATTTCAAGCGGTGTTGATATCGAATACCGAGTGGGCCCGAAGTATATCTCTCCGACTTGGGAGGGACAAATCCCATCTCGATACATACAACCCAACAGGTACTTTCCGATCACCTGAGAGACACCTTTATGATCACCCTCTCATAGGATGACGTTTGATGACCTCAAAGCTTTCTTCCGATACCAGGGAGTTGTATTATCTCATGGTCTAAGGAATACAATATTTGACATAAGAAAAGCTTCGCAAAGATGAACACGATGACACGGTCTAATTGCTCCGCTTAGTTTGGGTCTGTCCATCATATCATTCTCCCAATGATATGATCTCATTATTAATCGACAACTCATGTCTATGGTTAGGAAACCTTAACCATCATTAATCAATGAGCTAGTCCATAGAGGCATACTAGGTACACGGTGTTGTTCACAAAGCACACAAGTATTAAAGTTTCCGCTTAATACAATTGTAGCATGGAATATAAACTTTATCATGAACAAGAGTTATAATAATAACATCTTTATTATTGCCTCTAGGGCATAATTCCAACACCACTTGCCTGTGAAAATATTTGCGTTGCGAGGTGGATCAACTAGGTTGCAAGTGTTGTTGTAGAGAAGAGCACTGTACTCATCAACCATCGCTCATGCCAATTAGGGTCCTTGAGCGCTCTACGGTACATCTTTGGTAGAGGAGATAACCCATCAACATGAAGATCGAAGATGGTCTTTGGCTACACCATTCCTGTCTTCGCACGCATAAGCATGCGGTGTGACGGTGGCGGAGGTGGAGGGCACGGTCGACGGACCGGAGGTGGTGGCAGTGGCGGAGTCAGTGCAGCAGCCACACGTGGCGAGGAATCGTCCTCATCAGACGTGGCGGGTGATGAGGCGGGGGACGGGGCAGTCGCAGGCGATGAGGGGGCCGCGGTGAGAGAGGCGCCAAAACTCGCGGCAGGGGAGGCAGTCGCGTCAGGCTAGCGAGCGCACGTGGCAGGCTGCCAAGTGCCAAGCACCCGTGGAAGAGCTTCCCATGGCTGGCATGGTGAACGACGTCGACGGCATCGGCTGCTCAACCTGTAGAAAATCATAAGTGTGCAGGAAAGGAGTAGGAGACGTGACAGACACGGTGGTGGCAAAGGGAAAGACAGACTCGTCGAATACAACATGGCAAGAGACGATGATCTTTTGGGTGGAACGATCAAGACAGCATAGCCGTGATGTTGGGATGGATACCCTAAAAACACGCAGGACACAAAGCGAGGCGCAAACTTGTGCGGTGCAACGGCAGTGGTGTTGGGGTAGCAAAGACATCCGAATACCCTAAGACCAGCATACGCAGGGTCGACGCCATGAAGAGCTCGAAAAGGCACACGATCCGAGATTGCCTTGGAAGGCATCCGATTATGCAATAATACGACTACATGAAGAGCCTCAGCCCAAAAGCATGGCAGCACACTTGCTTGAATTAGAAGTGTGCGAGTAATGTCATTGAGTGCGAATAATCCTCTCAGATTTACCGTTCCGTTGCGAGGTATATGTACATGAAAAGCAGAGTGCTATTTCATGGTGTTGGGCAAAAGAGTGAAGGAGGAATTATCGAACTCATGACCATTGTCACACTTAATAACTTGCAAGTTTGAACAGAGCTGAGTACGGACTAAGGAGTGGAGGAACGATAAGTGCGAGAAAACTTCTGACTTAGCATGTAGAGGATAAACCTAGGCATATTGAGTGAAATCATCGAGGCAAACAAGATAATACTTAAAACCAGAAATGCTCTCAACCGGTGATGTCCACAAATCACAGTGAATAATTTGAAAAGGATAATGTGTTACACGATTGGTAGAAGAAAAAGAAAGACGAATATTACGACCTAATTGACAAGCATGACACAAAATAAATTTATTCTTATCCCTAGGAATAACCGAAGAGCGAGCTAAAGACAACATGACGGGTCGTCCAGGGTGTCCAAGCCACCGGTGCCATAGAGCATGATCGACGACGAGGAAGGCATATGGGCGACTAGTGGAGGAGGTGCAGACAGGATAGAGAGCTACGAGGTTATTGCATCTGAGATTCTCGTTCCTGATTTGTCCTTCACAGAAAAACTAAGAGGGTCAAATTCGATGGAAACACGATTATCAATGGTGAACTGACGAACCGACAAAAGATTTTTAAATATGTTAGGAGCAACTAAACATGAAGGGGACGCTCGAAGGTGGAAATAGGAAAACGTGCATGTCCAGTAGCAGTGATCGGAAGAGTGGAGCCGTTACCGACAACAACAGCATGAGGAGAAGAGGTAGGAGGAGACACGGAGGTGAGCATACCGGGGTTGGCCGCGAATTGGGAGGAGGCGCCAGTGTCCATTACCCATTCAATGGGTGCTTGTAAGCCCATCGTCTAGAACTGGTGCATGAGCGCGGACTGATCCCATGAGGCGGTTGACGGAGCCGGTGATGGCGGTGCTGGTGACGAAGGAGCGGCGCCGTAGCCATAATCAGGGGGTGGGGGCACGCAGTCGTAGCCGTATCCATAGGAGGAGTGGGGCACGCTATAGGGCCCCTACGTGTAGAAGGCGTGTGCCGATGGCGTGATGGTGCCGAGAAGCACTTCATCGAGAAACCCCAAGATCAAGGTGTGAAGCAGCACATCAACAAGTTTTCCCTCAGTAAGAAACCGAGGTTATCGAACCAGTAGGAGGAAGGAAACGTCGCACAGGTGTTGCAAACAACGTGGAAACCTGTACAACACAAACTCAAGACTTTCCCCAACGAATCAGTGAGGTTGTCAAGCTCACCGGTTTGCTGTAACAAATGATTAAACATATGGTGTGGAAGGTAATGATTTGCAACAAGTAAACAAGTAACAGTGGAAGATGTATCAATGGTAAAGATTGGAACGAGGTCCATAGTTCACTAGAGATGCTCTCCTTAGATAAAAAACATGGCATGAAGGGTAAATAAATTACAGCAGGGCAATTGATAGGAACTGAGCTAGGCATAACAATGCAATACCAGACAAAAAGATCATATGAGCTTCGATTGGGCAATACAACAATATACATAGACCGCCATCCAACTGCATCTATGACTAGAAGTCCACCTTCAGGTTATCGTCTGAACCCCCTCCAGTATTAAGTTGCAAGCAACAGACAACTGCTTTAAGCAAAGTGTGTAAGGTAAACAATCCACTTGTTCCATAAACAAGAGACCGTTGTTTTATCCCTAGTGGCAACAACACATCTACAACCGAAGAGATTTCTGTCACTTCCCTTGGAAACTAGAGGCATGAACCCACTATCGAGCATAAATACCCACTCTTGGAGTCACTAGAAACTACTTGGCCAAGATAGCTACTAACAACGGAGAGCATGCAAGATCACAAACAACACAGACATGATAGTCTCAAATAGAAAAAACCATTAATCAATCTGACATAGTAATCTCAATATCCATCGGATCCCCGCAAACATAACATGCATGGTTACAAATAGATTAGATCTTGATCATGAACGGAGCTCAGAATATCTATACATGAAAGCACAAGGAGGAGATACAACCACCTAGCTACTACATGGACCCGTAGTCCAAGGTGGAACTACTCACGCTTCATACCGGAGAAGAAGGCCTTCAGGATGATCTCCCCTCCGGCAGGGTGCTGGGAAGAACTTCAGATCCCCCTGATCTAGGGACGATGGTGGCGGCGGCTATAGAAGGTTTCGTGGAGTTTTGGTCGGGTGCCTAGGGTTTCTGCATTGGGGGCTTCTTATAGGCGAAGAGGCGAGGCTGGGAGGCGGCCAGAGGGCCCACACCCTGCCCAGGCACACTAAGCAATCCCAATTTTTTGGAACAAGACATGCTACAACAATAATCACTAAGCATAAGGTTAAAACAACACCTAGCATGTCATGCTAAAGTCTAAGTCACGGTCAATGCAAGCTCCTCTTGCACTTATCAAGCAAGAACTTCATACTCCTTTCCAACACGAAGCAACTTATTTGAAACAACACAGCAAGAACGGGGGTACAAACTACTTTATTCAAGTTAACTAAACAAACTAAGCAAAACAAACGAAAACTAAGATGTTCCAAGAACAACACAACAGTACATGAAATAATAGAGTGTCTAGACAGACCTGAACTTTTTATTGATGAAGAAGGGGATGCCTTGGGCATCCCCAAGCTTTTACGCTTGTACCTCTTGGATATTTCTTGGGGTGACACCGGGGTGGCATCCCCAAGCTTGATATTTTGTACATTCTTCATCTCATTACACCATTCTCTCTCTACACCTGAAATTTTTCCTTCATACAAAACTTCACACAATCTTCATTAGCAACAATAGTGTATTCAAAAGATAATATACCTTTAGGCTTATCTTTGGAACAGCAAAACTTTTCACTAAAAACACATGCTACTGTAGCAACTCCTTCAAAAATCTCAATTCCCCAAAAGATAACTCAAAAAGGAATCAATAAGAAGCAAATGCAAATAATGGCAGAAATCTGTCAAAACAGACCAGCAGGTAGAAACTGATTTTTTCGAAAATCGTTTGTTGCTCAAATCAAAAAGTGTTGAACTAACGAAAGTTATCTAACATACTAGGGGATTTATTCGTAAATTTTCATCTCAATCCTACTTACAGAGACTCCTCATGAATTTTTATGGTGATGAACATAAATCTGTTTCGGGACAGCAACTCCCCAAATCTTACTCCCCTCTCATTAGAGGTCATTCTTGGCACAAAAAGCAAAAAAAAAAGGATAAGGAGAGGTAATTAATGAATTAATAACTTCCAAGACTCAAGTAAACTCTTGGGTTATCTCCCAACAAGTACTTTTCTTTAACGCCTTTAAGTTAGGCACAAGAAGCAAGAAATCAAGTATTTTTAAATGAAAAACCTTGCTTTCAAAGGAGGAGCAAAAAGCAACTTCTCCATTCTCATAAGGAAGTGTTCAATACCTTTCTTGAATGGAAATTTATATTTAATGGTGCCTTATTTCATATCAATGATGGCACCAACAGTTCTAAGAAAAGGTCTTCGCAAAGTAATAGGACAAGAAGCATTGTATTCCACATCCAAAACATAGAAATCAACAGGGACATAAGCATTGTTAACCATGATGAGAACATCATTAATACTCCCCATTAGTTTCTTCTTAGCATTATCATCAAGTGGAACATCCAAGTAACAATCTTCTAATGGTGGCAAATCAAGCATTTCATAAATATTCCTAGGCATAATAGAGACACTAGAACCAAGATCACATGAAGCTTTGAGATCAAAGTCATTCACTTGCATATTAATAATGGGTTCCCAACTATCTTCTACTTTCCTGGGAATAGAAGCTTTGTGTTTAAACTTCTCTTCCTTAATCTTAACAAGAGCATCTGTAATATGTTTAGTGAAAGCAACATGCATATCACTAGCATCAGGACTTCTAGCAAGTTTTTGCAGGAACATAATCACTTCAGAAATATTGCAACCATCTATATCAAAATCAAACTTAGCATCACTAGTAGTATACTCATTAGGCTTAGGCACTGTAGTAGGAGGAATAGGGACTTCTTGTGGTTTAGTGGTACCCATTCTAGTGATAGTGCACACACTATTGTTTCTATCAATTTCAGCTTCCCTTTCCCACTTAGCATGAAGATGAGCTAACAGCCTAACATTTTCATCAATAGTAACTTGTATGGCATGAGCAGTAGCAAAGGTGAAAGTACCGACTTTATACGACTAGAGGGGGGTGAATAGACGTCTACCAATTTTAATTTGTTTCTCACTTTTAGGCTTAACGAGAAAGGAAGTTATCTAGAGATGCAACTAAGTGGACAACCTAAATGCAAGAAAACAAGCACCAACCACAAGAACAGTAAATAGCAAGGAGTAAAGGAAGGGAACGAAGTAACCGGCGAGGAGACACGAAGATGTAATTCCCGTAGTTCACTCCCAAGGAGCTACGTCTACGTTGGAGAGGTGTCGGGGCCACACAAGGTCACCCGAGCGCCACAAAGGCCTCACCTTCTTCTCCGGTGAGCTCCCCCACAAAGGAGGCCTCACAATCCACTAACCGGTGACCTTGAAGGCGCCAACCGAAACCTTTACACCAAGGTTGAGGGGGAAGCTCCACAACTCAATTGGAGGCCCTCAACGACACGTCGAAGCTTTACAACACATGCCTCAGCTCCGGGGATGCCCTACACCGTCTAGGGTTCCAAGAAACCCAAGAGCAACAAGATCCACAAAGGATGGGTGGGGGAAATCAAATCTTCTTTGGTGGAAGTGTAGATCTAGGTCACCTCCCTCACCTCTCAAAAGATCAGGTCATTTGAGTGGCTAGAGAGAGAGATCTAGTGAGGTGAAGCTCAAGCATTAATGGAGGAGAGAGAAAAATTCGAGAGAGGGTGGGAGGAAGAAGAGGGGTGCCTTAAATAGGCCCCCCTCGCACGGAACCGTTACAGCCCCCGCGACCTCACCGGAAGTTCCGGTGAGAGGCCGGAAGTTCCGCTTGAGCCTGGCTCCAACGGTCATTAGACCGTTGACGCCCGCTCCAGAAGCGCAACCGGAAGTTCCGGTCAAAACGGACCGGAAGTTCCGGTGCACTTCCGACCAAGTTCCGATCAAGTTCCGGCTAAATAGCACACTTCTAAACAGAAGGTTACTGAGGCTTCACCGGAACTTAGGCGGAACAAGGGGCGGAACTTTTGGGTCGCGAAACGAGTCTGACTGGAAGTTCCGGCCTTCAGGCGGAAGTTCCGCTCAAAAACTTTTGCCAGGATAAGTTCCGAGCAAGTTTCGGCCAAGTTCCGGCAAATAGCACACTTCAAAACAGAAGGTTACTGAACCGCCACCGGAACTTGGGCGGAACTAGCGTCGGAACAAACTGTAGAACAGCCCGCAGAAAAAGGTTTGAGCGGAACTTCCGGTCTATGACCGGAAGTTCCGGTGAGACACAAAAGGCCCCAATTGAACAGGAAAACGCTCTTTCTCACGGAATAATGGGATGGCTGTGGCGGTGCATATAGGTTTGTGCAAGAACAAGTGATTTCCCACAGCCTTCCAACATGGACCCCCTCTTAATAGTACGGTGACCTAAAAACATCAACCAGAAAGAAACTAGGAGAAGACTAAAAAGGCCACCGTCTTCAAAAGATCACAAGAGAGCATCCATCACAATAGAATGAGACAACAACGACGTTTCCCCTGAAACTCAAGAGCACAGTTAACAACACGGTTGGGATTGTCATTTAACACCAAAAAAAACATCATGGGAAGATATAGTCCTTTCAATCTCCCCCTTTTTGGTGTTAGATGACAATCCCACCGATTTGCATAGAAACAAAGCAATCTTTGCAATGGACGGGGCAGGCTCCCCCTGTATGTGTGCAAGGTAGAGAGAAGACCCCTAAGGACTGAACTAGCACACATACACGGAGGCTCCCCATAACAATTGCAAAGATAGCACAAGTACAAAAAAAAAGAATAGAGACCATACCAGAACCAACTAAATGTGGTGGAGACAAACGGAGTAATAATAACGAGAGCAATGAGGCTCCACCACCAAAGCAACAGCCCAAGAGATGACAATAAGATACCACACTCTCGGCAAAGTATAAGATACCACAAAGATACCACAGAGAGATATCACATAGTCTCAAACATAACAAACCACATGGTCCACAAGCACACATAAGTTCACAGACATAAAACCACAAGCACACAAATAAACTAGAGAGTTCGCGAGTAAGAAAGGATCAAAGGCAAGAACAGGCTCGCGACTCAACCCATGCAAATCCCGTAGACAACCTAATAGACATCTTTCTCCCCCTTTGGCATCGAGACACCAAAAGGAAGAAGAGATCAAACTAGTCGTCCCAGCCATGAGAAGGGGAAGGATGAGAAGACTCAGGCGGACCAGTGACCTCCTCCTCAGACTCATCTTCAGACCAGTTGCAGTTGTTGCGAACCCAATCCTCCTTGGGAGCAGTGACAGAGCTAGAGACCGGTGAAGAAGGAATATTGAGGGCTGCCATGATGGCATTCTGGCGCTGAACATTGTGACGCTGATCAACATAAGCCTGATACTCGCGGTCCTGCAGAAAGCAGAAAGTCTTCTTCACTTTCCCAAGCAGCTTCTTTGCCCAAGATGGCTGCCTCTGGAGAGAAGGACCACCAGCACTAGAACCACCAGGAGCAGAGGAGGGATCACGAGCAACAGCTTGAGTCTTCTTGAGAGCAGCTTCCTTTTCTTCCTGAGTACGAGGCTTCTGGTGCTTACTCACACGGAACCTTTTCTCTTCATGATTGTCTTGAGGGAAGGGGGTGCCAGTCTTCTCGAGCCACTTGTGATTGATGAGAGTCTGAATGTAGGGAGCATAGATGCAGGAGCGCTTTTCGATGAGAGCCCCCCACATCTCTAAGTAGATGAAGTGCATAACATCCATTGACCTGTCAGTGTCTCGGCGAAGATGGGTCTGATGCATGAGGTCAACCTGATATCCATGGAACTGATCAAAGTTGCCAGCTTTGGGAGAGATAGTGTTCAAGTACACCCGGCGCATAATGTCGTAAGCTGGCAGCAGATGATTCACATACCCAGCACTTCCCCATCCTTCAATGTAGAGGGGCTCCAGGACCTCAGGATCAGCAGCAATAGGACCATGAACACGCCAACCATTTGCCCCGCGTCCAGGCTGAATGGGATAGCCAAGAAGCTCAGCAAACTCAGCCCAAGTAGTGGTAAGATACACATCCCTGGTCATCCACTTCATCTCACCTTCAGTAGTGGACTGCATGTGAAGAAACAGAGTGGAGTAGAACTGGGCAATAGCAGTCACATCAAAGTTCTGACGGTGCTCCATGAGGGGAATCAGCCCAAACTTCTTGCAGATATCAAGAGCCTCCCCAAAGTAGACTTGCTTCTCTTCCATGTGAGGCACATTGATGTACTTCTGAGGAGCAACCACGAACTTCTTATTTGATGCATAGATTTCTTCATAAATCTGTTCCTGACGGCAGGTGTGAAAATGAGGGTCCAAGCAGAGACGATCATGAGGCACGAGGTAGGGATCTGTAGCCCTGAATGCAGCGTAAGCCTTCTGAGTCCACTTGGAAATCTTGGCTTTGGTCATATCTGGCCCAGCAGCAGTGGACTTCTGAGCAAGAGCAGGCCTCTTCCCTGCAGCAGCAGCAGCACGGCGAGCAGCAGCAGCCTTCTGGCGAGAAGTCTGAGCGGTTGGACGCACAACTTCAGCATCTTCCTCATCAATCTCAGGAGGAATGTCAGCGGATGGTCGGCGGGCACGCTTGCCTTGGCGAGTCTCTCCTTCCCCTGAGAAGAAAGCACAAGAATAGGGAGGGAAGGTGGGATAAGTGCACAAGTTCGGAAGAGGAAACAAAAGAATTAGATTGGAAAAATACAAACAGTTAAAAAATGTGCATTGTAGCCGGAACTTCCGCTGTAACGTCGGAACTTCCGGTGAAACAAATGGTCCACCGGAAGTTCCGGTCGTGGCTCACCGGAAGTTCCGGTGAGGCCACGAACTGACAGTTTCAACAGGAGTTCCCTTGATCTAGATCTAAAGACCACCAATGCACAAATTTTTCCAAGGATGTATTGGACCAATCTACTCTAGCATGATACCCTAGGCCTACCAAGATCTTCCAACAAGTTCTAGCCAAAGAACTAGCCTAGACAAGATGTGCCCTAACTCAAGCCATGGTGAGAGCAAGATCTCCATTAATGCAGGGAGTTAAGGGCAAATACCGGAGTCCATGGCGGGAGATCGAGGTGAGGAAGGATCCCACAGAGCAGATCTATGGAGGAGCAGTTGGAGAAGAAGGGGACGGAGCACCTTCTTGGAGAAGTCCTGGCCGGCGGCGCTCCAGATAGAAGATGGGTCTTGGGGGAAAAAGGAAGAAGATCTCGTTTTCCCCCAGGGCCCACCTTATATAGGACAGGGAGCACCACCGGAAGTTCCGGTCAGGGACCGGAAGTTCCGGTGGACTGGAACTTCCGGGTCAGACTGACCGGAAGTTCCGCTGACACCAGGAGGAACATCTCAGGATAGGATAACAAGGAAGAACTTGTGCAGGGAATAGAGAGGGCTTGAGGTAAGGAAAGGCTTAGGATAGATAGCTCAAACTGTGAAGAACCAAAAACACCAAAACAAGAAAACACAAATAAAAACGAAATAAAAATGAACCAAATAAAAACGAGTCGGTGGCCGAAGCCACCTTATATAAGAGTAAATGGCTTGACACCGCGAAGATATATCTTGGGTTCATTACCAACACTCATCATGAAGCTCAAATGGTCTCCTTTAGAGACGATAGAGTATGAAAACTTTAATGTGCGCATAATAGGGATAGTGTTTGTTCATAAGAGGAACTACACTCCCCCTAAATCCATGCCTACATCCAAACAAGATACACATTGAGACACGGGTAGGTGTGCAAGGGCTCAAGCAACATTGCTCGAATCAATGATATTTAGCTCATGCCTTAACTCTCGGAACCTTGCTTCATCAAGAGGCTTCGTGAAAAGATCCGCAAGATTTGCCTTGGTGGGAACATACTCCAAAGAAATGTCTCCTCTAGCAACATGGTCCCGAATGAAATGATGACGAATCTCAATGTGCTTGGTCCGGTTGTGTTGCACGGGATTGTGAGCAATAGCAATTGCACTCTCATTGTCGCAAAGAAGAGGCACCTTGTCAAAAGATAGTCCAAGATCCTTCAAGGTTTGCTTCATCCATAGCAATTGAGCACATCAGCTTGCGGCAGAGATATACTCAGCTTCGGCAG
The DNA here is from genome assembly GCA_916181665.1 of Avena sativa. NCBI lineage: Eukaryota > Viridiplantae > Streptophyta > Magnoliopsida > Poales > Poaceae > Avena > Avena sativa. The sequence goes on along the minus strand of OV702283.1, from coordinate 404,322,408 downwards.
TAGACATAGACACACAGTTTTGCTTCTTCGAGGACCAACAAACCAAAGATCTTCCGAGAAACTGACAATCTCCGGAGGTTGACTTTCTTCCCACTTTGTCACCAGCCCAGTCCGAGTCCGTGTAACCAATGAGATCAAAGCTGGCTCCCTTGGGGTACCACAACCCAAAGTTTGGGGTATGAACTAAATATCGAAAGATCCTCTTTACAGCCACCATGTGACTTTCCTTTGGTGCGGCTTGAAATCTTGCACACATACCCACACTCAACATAATATCCGGCCGGGATGCACAAAGATAGAGCAAAGAACCAATCATCAAACGATAGAGTTTTTGATCCACCTCCTTACCCTTGGGATCGATATCAAGATTAACCTTAGTTGGCATGGGAGTCTTGGCACCTTTAACTTGATCAAACTTGAACTTCTTGAGCATGTCTTGGATGTACTTGGCTTGGTTGATGAAAGTCCCTTTCCTCAATTGTTTGACTTCAAATCCAAGGAAAAACTTCAACTCCCCCATCATGGACATCTCGAAGCGGTCGGTCATGAGCTTGGCAAAATCCTCATTAAAAGTTTTGTTAATAGACCCAAAGATAATGTCATCTACATAGATTTGGCATACGAACAAATGGCCTCCAAATTTCTTAGTAAAAAGAGTGGGATCAATGAGGCCCACTTAGAAGCCACGGTCTAACAAGAGCTCCCTAAGGCAATCATACCACGCACGTGGGGCTTGCTTGAGGCCATAGAGTGCCTTATTGAGCTTGTAGACATGGTTCGGAAGAAGTGGATCCTCAAAGCCCGGAGGTTGCTTGACGTATACCAACTCTTTCAAAGGACCATTAAGAAAAGCACTCTTAACATCCATTTGATACAATTTAAAGTTATGATGGGTATCAAAGGCAAGGAACATACGAATGGATTCAAGGCAAGCAACGGGGGCGTAAGTCTCACCGTAGTCGATGCCCTCAACTTGTGAGTATCCTTGGGCAACTAACCTTGCCTTGTTGCGCACGACAATTCCATTCGCATCGCACTTGTTCTTGAAGACCCACTTGGTTCCAATGACGTTTTGACAATCTTTGGGCTGCTCAACCAATGTCCAAACATTGTTCCTCTTGAAGTTGTGAAGTTCCTCGTTCATAGAATCAAGCCAATCATCATCTTCAAGAGCTTCGAAGACTTTCTGTGGTTCCACAAGAGAGATAAACGCATGGTGAGAGCAAAAGGAAGCTAGTTGCCTCCTAGTAGTGGAACCTTTATTGAAATCTCCATAGACATTATCAAGGATATGGCCATCTCGAACAAGCTTGGCGAGACGATAGGCTTGACGACGGGCTTGTGTTTCAATTCGAGATTCTTGAGCTACCGCTTGGTCATTTCCACCAATTGAGCCGCCCCCTTGACTATAAGCACGAACACGAGGGTCATCTTCATCAATTTCCACTTCGGGAGAGTCATCACTTGGAGAGGATCCTTGAGTATCATTGACTTGATCTTGATCTCGACGAGCTTGACCTTGGGGAGAAACGTGACCTTGAGGAGGAGCCCCATCTTGGGGAGGTTGATGAGGTTGATGAAGAGCTTGTCCGTGAGAGGTGCCTTGAGGATGAGCCCCATCGAGGGGAGGTTGATGTTGTTGATGAAGAGCTTGTTCTTTAGAGCTTGGAGAGTCATGAGCATGGGAAGCTTCGGAAGAGCTTGAGGGAGCTTGTGCCAAGAAAGTAGGTCCTTGAGGTGCAAGATGATCTTGTGAGAGTGAGGGCTCCACTTGAGTAGAGCTTGGTCCTTCTCCTTCGTCCATAAGGGGATCCTCAATGGGGAGGTGGAAACCCACACCCATTATTCCTATGGCCTTGGGAGGAATTTCATCACTTGGATCACAAACACCATCTTGCCTAACAAGAGACTCATGATTTTCATCAAACTTCACGTTGCTCGTCTCTTCAACTCTTCCATTGGCTTTGTTGTAGACTCTATAAGCATGGGACTGGTTTGAGTAACCAACGAAAATTCCTTCTTGAGCCTTGGATTCAAACTTTGACAACCGAACTCCTTTCTTGAGTATGTAGTACTTGCACCCAAACACCCGAAAGTAGCTAACATTAGGCTTTTTCCCGGTGAGAAGTTCATAGGGGGTCTTGTTCTTATTCTTGCGGAGATAAAGCCGGTTGGTTGCATGGCAAGCGGTGGAGATGGCCTCGGCCCAAAAGTTGTATGGAGACTTGAACTCAGCTAGCATAGACCGAGCCGCATCCATCAAAGTGCGATTCTTCCTTTCAGCAACTCCGTTTTGTTGAGGGGTGTAGGGAGTGGAGTATTGATTCTTGATTCCTTCATCACTGAGAAACTCATCCAAGGTATAGTTTTTGAACTCGGTGCCATTGTCACTTCGAATTGAGAGAATAGTTGCATTGTGCTTCCGTTGAACCTCATTAGCAAAGTCAATGACGGTTTGTTGAGTCTCACTCTTGTACTTGAAAAAGAACACCCAAGTGTATCTTGATAAATCATCCACAATAACCAAGCAATACTTCTTGCCTCCAAGGCTATCATGAGAGGGAGGACCAAAGAGATCCATATGCAAGAGCTCCAAACATCTCTCGGTAGTGATTTGATTGAGCGCTTTGTGAGGAGTTTCATGCATCTTCCCTTCAATACAAGCCCTACAAACACGATCTTTGGCAAAAGAAACATCGTTAATTCCAAGGATGTGGCCCTCGGAGTGAAGTCTTTGCAAAGTTCTCATGTTAACATGGGCTAGGCGGCGATGCCACAACCAGCCCTTGTCGGCTTTAGCATAGATACATAGAGCATGAGGAGTAGTGGTCCCTAAAAAGTCCACCACGTACAAGTCATGTTCTACATATCCTACAAAAGCCACCTTGAGAGACTTGCTCCACATGAGGACCACGGAATGAGAATTAAAGAAAGAAGAAAGACCCATAAGAGCAAGAGCACGAACTGAGAGTAAGTTGTAACCAAGAGTTTTGACAAGCATGACGTCAACCAAGGATACATCCGGGGTTACCACCACTTTGCCAAAACCCAAAACCTGAGAGCTTGTTTTGTCACCGTAGGAGACCATGGTGTTGGCAATATTGGGTCTCAACTCGGTCATGATAGACTTGCTTCCGGTCATATGACTCGTGGCACCACTATCAAGCACCCATTTTGATCCGCCGGAAGCATAGTCCTACAAGAAAATCAAGCCTTGGTTTTAGGTACCCATTTTGCAATGGGTCCCCTTTTGTTAGTGACAAGAACCTTTGGCACCCAAATGGCCCAATGATAATCATGCATGTAAGATGTCCCCACATATCTAGCATATACATGACCATCATAAGATTTGCAAAGAATATAAGAGGGATTGTTCTTTCCGGCAAAGTTGTCACTTTGGAAGAGGGTTAGGACATTTGGAACTCCTTGGGCCATGCCCTTGTTCTTTTTCTTCTTCTTGTTCTTCTTCTTCTTCTTCTTCTTCTTCTTCTTAGTCTTGGCAAGTTGATCCTTCAAAACCTTGACCTCCTCTATGAGATGCTCATGCTTGCAACAAGGGTTAGGAGAGCTAGACAAGTCTATAATTTGCACAGCGGAAGACTTAGAAAGATCACAAGTTAATTGAGTTTGAAGCTGTTCATGAGCCTCAAGAAGACTTGAGAATTTACTCTCCAAGGCTTTGTGTTCCTCTTTGAGTTTCTCAAGATCCTCTTGAGTCTTATCATGACCACCCACAAACTCAGCATTTTCTTTCTTGAGAACCTTAATCAAAGCAAGAGCATGGTCACGTTCTTTAATTGTAGAGGTCAAAGTGTTGTTATGATCATCTACAAGCTTAGACACATTTTCTTCAAGATTAATTCTCATATTTTGTTCATCCTCAAGACTTTGAGTGAGAGAGGCAATTTCATCGGCGGCATCTCTTTCATTTTTACTTAGCAAGTCAAGAAGTTCTTCCTTTTCATCTAAGGCATCTCTAGCATTTTCAAGTTGTGCAAGTAAGGACTCAAAGCAGTTTTTAGTTTCTTCATCTAAGGTAGCAACAAATTCACACATGTCAATCATCTCTTTCTTCACCTCTAGACCAACAAGATCAAGAGAGGAAGGCTCACTAGAGATGGGTTGAGGAGTGGGTTTCGGTGATACCTCGGTGGCCTTGGACATGAAGCACTTTTGGTTGGAGGAGATGACATTTTCATTTGGCGAGTCGAAGAGGGATAGACGTGGAGTTGAGGTAGTGGCAATAGCAGCAACCCCCACAATCTCTCCACCATGACCTTCATCATCATCATCATCTTCATCCGTGCCCGAAAGATATTCTTCATGGACCACAATTGCTCGTTCCTTGTTAGTGGCGTTCTTGACGGTGTAGTTCTTGTTTATGGGATGAGGAGATCTTGACTTGACCTTGCGAATGAGATGTAACACCCTCAGAATCGGATCTATGCAAGTTTCAGCGAAACCCGCCAAACCCGCATAGAAACGATTCAAAGGTGCCCACCAGGCACTTTCGTGCGGGTGGAAAACGAAGTAATAACATTACACAACAGTCCTCGATGGGACCCACATAACAGATATATACACAACAGCGACTCAAAGAGTCAAAAATACAGATATAATATACAAAGATCCAAATCACCTTGAAAATGATAGAGCGTCTAGCTACGGACAAGATGCAAATGGGGCTAAGAGCCCTGAAGAATAACCAATGGCGTCCATAACCCTGCCCAGGCCAAGCCGGAAGGGTAACCCTGCTAACGGCGCCGATCTCAAAACCTGCTTAACCAAAAGGGGTGCCGACAAAGGGCAAAGGAAAAAGAGGAGCGTCAGTACTGAGGCCAGTACACGGCGAGACTAGAATTCGGCGGTCCTCGCCTACATAGGTATGGTGGACTGAAGCGGCAGCGGCAGCATGCACTAAACAACCTATAGAGACTCGATCCAACTGGCGGTTATCAGATAGGGATAAGAATGACCTATCCGGATCCAACCTAAAGCTAACACCAAACAAACCCATCCTGGTGTTTCCCCCTCGAGACCAAACGAGGAAGTCAACCGAGGAACTCACACGGTTGGCAGTTTTATTGATTCAGTTATCGTTGCAGCAATTACTAGTCAGGTATAGGTAATCATCCTGATAAAATAAGCAGTGGGCAGTTTTAGTTAACCATTCCGTGATAGTTGCAACAATTACTAATCAGATACAGATAGCATGAGATAAACCCAAAACCCAGCAGTTGTTGGTACTTTTATTCAGCCATTCCGTTGTAGTTGCAATAATTACTAGTCAGGTACAAGGGTCGCAAGCGACACTCCAACAAGCAATTGTGGGCAGTATTATTTAGCCATTCCATTATAGTGAAGCTGATTACTAGTCATTATAAAGGCAAATTTATAGCAGTAAACTTTAGTTATGCTTGTCTATGGTCGAGATACTGTGCTCCAAGTCGTCCATAACCGCGGACACGGCTTTCAGAAAGTTTTACCCGGCCGGGGTGCACCAATAGCAACACACACTCGATCAACCTCGGAAAAACCAAATCAAAACCCAACGAGGCTTTCACGACAAAGCAATCACAGGATTCAGAAATATTTCAGGGGGCCACCCCATTGAGTAGAACCGCAACGAAGTAAGCTAGCTCCGAGACGGACTCAAGGTTTGCGTCAATGGCTGTAAACGACTGGGAACCCCAAACGGGGATTGTCGATACCGTGAAAACATTCCGCTTACCTAAACAGTACAGTGTGCTATCCATCGCACAATCGTAAATAAAGCAGTAAAACATGGCATAAGTACAGGATCGTAAATAAAACCTCAAACTAGTTTGTGGCCCCAAGAAATAAGACTGAATCAAGCTCTGGCTAAGGGGGGCCCATACTCCCCGTATGTGGATAGCGCGATAAATCAAGGAACAGGTATCAAGTACTCGGGGTCCTACGGGACACAAGTGGGCGTTCGGAAACCAAATGTCATCTATCACCCACCGATGCCTCTGCTTACTTACTTCAATTTTAATTGTTAAACAGGAATTAAAGTGAACAATAAGTAAACCATGATCATCTCCAACATTGGACATGCGGCACTTCTCCAACAACTGTGGTACTTGACGACACGCAACAGCACTTGAGCAAGCGACTACGACGCGCAAGTCCAACTATCTACCAAACAACATGTAATAGGAGGTGGCCATGGCAATATAGGGCTGCAAGGGATATCACGGGTACGGAAACTAGAGCATCGCAACACAGATAGCAATAGATCAACAGGAAGGAAGTAAATACTATAAAAGTAAGATGGGTAGAAAGGGGGAGATGCTCGCCTGAAAACATTGCCGAAGATTCAACCGAAGATCGGGGCGAAGCTCACATCAACTCAACGGTCTTATCCGCGAAGAAGCAAAACACTAGAAGAAACACCGGATGCACTATTTAATACAACGGCAGAAGATCGGCATGATGCATGTATGATGTATGGTATGGCAAAGATGCGATGCAACTAGGTCATATTAAGCGGAACCGGGGTCCCGGCAATATTTAGGTGGTTCAAGTTGTTTAGCTACCCCGCAATTTAAATGTTGTTTTAGCATGGCAAAAGATAGCACCGGTTCGCTACACAAATTTAAATGAGGCCGATATGAGACTAGATTTGCCCGCATATGGGCCCCATATTTAATTATTAGGTGAATCGGCATAAGGCCCCCAAACCACAGACAAGGATGCATGCATGAACAATTTAATATGCGACAAGTTGTATTATATTATAAATTAGGGTTTCGGAAAGGGGTTCACACATTAGGGTTCGGCAGATCTTGGGGTTCCGGGGTTCGGGGTCGGTCTCAGGGTCCAGGGTTCGACGGAAACGTTCTCGGACTCCGGGGTCGTTCTCGGATTACTGGGTAGATCTTGTCGCTCCGTGTCGAAGTCCTTGAGGTTTTCTCCTTATTCACCGGTGGCGAACTTGGAAACGGCGTCAGGGTCCTCGGGGTACGCCAGGTCCATTCTTCAAAACATCATTATCGAGACGATCTTGGCGTCCAAGGGTTCTCGACATCAGATCCGGGAAGAAGGACTTCGCGTTCGGTGGCGATCTTGTTGTTCCGTGTAGGCGTTCTCGAGGTCGATGGCGAACTTGTCCGGTACCGGGGTTTTCGGAGTTCATGTCGCGGTACCGGGTACGGGATCGGTCTTCGGGTCGGGGAACGGTCTTGCGAGACCATCTTGGTTTACCGGTGTCGGGCTCGGGTTCCGCGCCGGTGGCCTTGGATAGACCTTCATGTCTCGTATCATGCCGGTCTTGGTCTCATGGGCATCAGCACAACCATACGGCAGGAGTGTAATAGCACCGAAGATGTAGTGGCCGGTTCTGCAGCAGGTCACACGCGATGGAGATGGCGACAGAGGGTGCTGGTCGGGGCCGGACGAGAAGAGGGGACCGCTCGGGCTGAAGAGGATAGGTCCAGGACGGCGCCAGGGACGGCCACAGCAACGAGGGAGACGAGCCGGTTCCCGAGCAGCGCGGCAGGCTCAGAGGCAGAGGAAGAGGCGGACTCCCGCGACGCTGACGGGGAAAAAAGGGGGCTCAGACGAGGGGAGGCCCGGCGGCGCGCCTCCAGGGGAGGTTGAGGCGATGGCGAGGTAGACGCGGGCGGGGAGGAACCCGACGCGGTGGCGGCCGGTTCCCTGGCGGTGGCGCCCTGCGGAGGGGAGGAGGGCGGAGAGGCGGCCGACGGGAGGAACAGCCGGCGGCGGGTGCGCGGAAGGAGCCAGGCGGGGCGGAGGCAGGCGCGGCAGAGCTCGTCGGAGCGGAGGCCGGCGACGCGAGACAGAGGTCAGGGAGGGCCGGGGGCGCGCGGAAGGATGGGGTACTGGCGGCGAGGGTGGGGGTCCTGGGGCGAGCGGCGGCGCGCTGGAGGCCCCGGCGGCGAGGGGGGGGGGGAGATCCGCGGGTCGGCGGCGACGCGCTAGAGGCGGCGGGGCGCGGGACGAGGAGGAGCAGAGCGGAGGGCGCAGAGGCGGGGCGGGGCAGACGGGGACGAGCCCGAGGCGGAGGCGGTTGGCCGGCGAAGCGAGCAGGGCGGGCGGAGGTGGTCTCGCCGGAGAGGAAGGGGAGGGTGGCCGCCGGCGACGCGCGGTGGAGGAGGTGGGAGAAGGGAGCGCATCGGGGAGAGCCAGGGAGAGAGAGAGAGAGGAGCGGTGCGAGCGGGTGGGCCAGGGGGTGCGGGGTGGGCGCGTGGTGAGGTGGGGGGCCAGGCTGGCAGCGGCGGGTGGGGTGGACCGGGTGGGGAGGCTGCGGTTTGGTGGTTCGGTGCGTGGCAGGCGTGGGAGTGGGGCTGGTTGGTGAGGTGGTTGGAGGGAGAGAGAGATGGGGTGAGGTGGCAGGAGATGAGTGGAGGGGGATTTGGGGTGGCTGATGTGGCGTGAGGTTATTGGTGGAGGTGAGGTGGAGAAGGGTGGGTAGACTAGGACAGGGTAGGATTAGACTTTTGGGGTGAACCGTTTTGAACATGGGGGTGGTCGTTCGGGTCGAATCGGCCCGTTCGACTGCCCCCACAAAAGAATTAAATATTTTATTCGTTTTAAATGCACCGTTTGCAAACCGACAGCAGACAACAAAATAATCCGGAGACCCGGGGTTTGGCGTTTGAATAAAAGACGGGGCGTTTTAGAAAACAAAACAGACTTTGCGAAATAGTTTTAAGCAAACAATGCATGATGATGACGATGCAATGCACAAATTCAACGCGATTTTCAAGTAGTGGTTTTGCGGGATGCCACAATTCGACACCACTAACAATGGATCTCGCCCTCGAGATCCGCCTCATGGTACCGGAAGGAAGGTCGGTGATCTGCATCTTCTCGCTTCGTATAGATCCTCGCGACACCACTAACAAGAGGTCGTTGTCCGTGATCGTCGGGAGAACACTCCGGTACAAGAGGGCGAAGGTAGAGGTATCCACAAATAAAGCCACCCCTAACTTCGATGGAAAGAGGGAACCGATGCATTCTCGTCCACTTCAATGTACAAAAGCGAATAGAAAGGGTAGTCGGCATGGGGGCCAATCCATCACGCACCCAAACTATTACTCCGCACAATCAGTAGAAAAGAGTACAACCATTCTCGGAATCAGACTGAAGATCTCGACAAGCGAGGTTCGGAAACAAAGGAGTGATGCAGACTCTGCATCGGATCTGGCGTGGATGATGTCGTCGCGTCGGAAAACACCGGAAGGCACAAACAAGGAACAAAGAATGGTAACACCGTAGACGGATTCATCAGGCAGCTTGAACACCGGATGGTAGAACACCGTTACCAAAGGAGGAAGCGAAACCCTAAAGGTACGACGGAAACCCAACCACGAGAATTCCTGGACTCGAAGAAAGAGAAGAGAGCGGATTCAAAACGCGTAAAGATAAGAGGAGAACAGCAGAGGGGTAAGGAGTAAAATCAGACCTAATCAGAACTATCCAACCGATTTTTGCAAAATAGTTTTGACACTCTACTTCGGCCGTTAGCTAGGTTATCCTACAGGCTGGACTTGTGGGGTATCGCAACTGCTGAGCTCTGATACCACTCTGTAACACCCTCAGAATCGGATCTATGCAAGTTTCAGCGAAACCCGCCAAACCCGCATAGAAACGATTCAAAGGTGCCCACCAGGCACTTTCGTGCGGGTGGAAAACGAAGTAATAACATTACACAACAGTCCTCGATGGGACCCACAGAACAGATATATACACAACAGCGACTCAAAGAGTCAAAAATACAGATATAATATACAAAGATCCAAATCACCTTGAAAATGATAGAGCGTCCAGCTACGGACAAGATGCAAATGGGGCTAAGAGCCCTGAAGAATAACCAATGGCGTCCATAACCCTGCCCAGGCCAAGCCGGAAGGGTAACCCTGCTAACGGCGCCGATCTCAAAACCTGCTTAACCAAAAGGGGTGCCGACAAAGGGCAAAGGAAAAAGAGGAGCGTCAGTACTGAGGCCAGTACACGGCGAGACTAGAATTCGGCGGTCCTCGCCTACATAGGTATGGTGGACTGAAGCGGCAGCGGCAGCATGCACTAAACAACCTATAGAGACTCGATCCAACTGGCGGTTATCAGATAGGGATAAGAATGACCTATCCGAATCCAACCTGAAGCTAACACCAAACAAACCCATCCTGGTGTTTCCCCCTCGAGACCAAACGACGAAGTCAACCGAGGAACTCACACGGTTGGCAGTTTTATTGATTCAGTTATCGTTGCAGCAATTACTAGTCAGGTATAGGTAATCATCCTGATAAAATAAGCAGTGGGCAGTTTTAGTTAACCATTCCGTGATAGTTGCAACAATTACTAATCAGATACAGATAGCATGAGATAAACCCAAAACCCAGCAGTTGTTGGTACTTTTATTCAGCCATTCCGTTGTAGTTGCAATAATTACTAGTCAGGTACAAGGGTCGCAAGCGACACTCCAACAAGCAATTGTGGGCAATATTATTTAGCCATTCCATTATAGTGAAGCTGATTACTAGTCATTATAAAGGCAAATTTATAGCAGTAAACTTTAGTTATGCTTGTCTATGGTCGAGATACTGTGCTCCAAGTCGTCCATAACCGCGGACACGGCTTTCAGAAAGTTTTACCCGGCCGGGGTGCACCAATAGCAACACACACTCGATCAACCTCGGAAAAACCAAATCAAAACCCAACGAGGCTTTCACGACAAAGCAATCACAGGATTCAGAAATATTTCAGGGGGCCACCCCATTGAGTAGAACCGCAACGAAGTAAGCTAGCTCCGAGACGGACTCAAGGTTTGCGTCAATGGCTGTAAACGACTGGGAACCCCAAACGGGGATTGTCGATACCGCGAAAACATTCCGCTTACCTAAACAGTACAGTGTGCTATCCATCGCACAATCGTAAATAAAGCAGTAAAACATGGCATAAGTACAGGATCGTAAATAAAACCTCAAACTAGTTTGTGGCCCCAAGAAATAAGACTGAATCAAGCTCTGGCTAAGGGGGGCCCATACTCCCCGTATGTGGATAGCGCGATAAATCAAGGAACAGGTATCAAGTACTCGGGGTCCTACGGGACACAAGTGGGCGTTCGGAAACCAAATGTCATCTATCACCCACCGATGCCTCTGCTTACTTACTTCAATTTTAATTGTTAAACAGGAATTAAAGTGAACAATAAGTAAACCATGATCATCTCCAACATTGGACATGCGGCACTTCTCCAACAACTGTGGTACTTGACGACACGCAACAGCACTTGAGCAAGCGACTACGACGCGCAAGTCCAACTATCTACCAAACAACAGGTAATAGGAGGTGGCCATGGCAATATAGGGCTGCAAGGGATATCACGGGTACGGAAACTAGAGCATCGCAACACAGATAGCAATAGATCAACAGGAAGGAAGTAAATACTATAAAAGTAAGATGGGTAGAAAGGGGGAGATGCTCGCCTGAAAACATTGCCGAAGATTCAACCGAAGATCGAGGCGAAGGTCACATCAACTCAACGGTCTTATCCGCGAAGAAGCAAAACACTAGAAGAAACACCGGATGCACTATTTAATACAACGGTAGAAGATCGGCATGATGCATGTATGATGTATGGTATGGCAAAGATGCGATGCAACTAGGTCATATTAAGCGGAACCGGGGTCCCGGCAATATTTAGGTGGTTCAAGTTGTTTAGCTACCCCGCAATTTAAATGTTGTTTTAGCATGGCAAAAGATAGCACCGGTTCGCTACACAAATTTAAATGAGGCCGATATGAGACTAGATTTGCCCGCATATGGGCCCCATATTTAATTATTAGGTGAATCGGCATAAGGCCCCCAAACCACAGACAAGGATGCATGCATGAACAATTTAATATGCGACAAGTTGTATTATATTATAAATTAGGGTTTCGGAAAGGGGTTCACACATTAGGGTTCGGCAGATCTTGGGGTTCCGGGGTTTAGGGTCGGTCTCAGGGTCCAGGGTTCGACGGAAACGTTCTTGGACTCCGGGGTCGTTCTCGGATTACTGGGTAGATCTTGTCGCTCCGTGTCGAAGTCCTTGAGGTTTTCTCCTTATTCACCGGTGGCGAACTTGGAAACGGCGTCAGGGTCCTCGGGGTACGCCAGGTCCATTCTTCAAAACATCATTATCGAGACGATCTTGGCGTCCAAGGGTTCTCGGCATCAGATCCGGGAAGAAGGACTTCGCGTTCGGTGGCGATCTTGTTGTTCCGTGTAGGCGTTCTCGAGGTCGATGGCGAACTTGTCTGGTACCGGGGTTTTCGGAGTTCATGTCGCGGTACCGGGTACGGGATCGGTCTTCGGGTCGGGGAACGGTCTTGCGAGACCATCTTGGTTTACCGGTGTCGGGCTCGGGTTCCGCGCCGGTGGCCTTGGATAGACCTTCATGTCTCGTATCGTGCCGGTCTTGGTCTCATGGGCATCAGCACAACCATACGGCAGGAGTGTAATAGCACCGAAGATGTAGTGGCCGGTTCTGCAGCAGGTCACACGCGATGGAGATGGCGACAGAGGGTGCTGGTCGGGGCCGGACGAGAAGAGGGGACCGCTCGGGCTGAAGAGGATAGGTCCAGGACGGCGCCAGGGACGGCCACAGCGACGAGGGAGACGAGCCGGTTCCCGAGCAGCGCGGCAGGCTCAGAGGCAGAGGAAGAGGCGGACTCCCGCGACGCTGACGGGGAAAAAAGGGGGCTCAGACGAGGGGAGGCCCGGCGGCGCGCCTCCAGGGGAGGTTGAGGCGATGGCGAGGTAGACGCGGGCGGGGAGGAACCCGACGCGGTGGCGGCCGGTTCCCTGGCGGTGGCGCCCTGCGGAGGGGAGGAGGGCGGAGAGGCGGCCGACGGGAGGAACAGCCGGCGGCGGGTGCGCGGAAGGAGCCAGGCGGGGCGGAGGCAGGCGCGGCGGAGCTCGTCGGAGCGGAGGCCGGCGACGCGAGACGGAGGTCGGGGAGGGCCGGGGGCGCGCGGAAGGATGGGGTACTGGCGGCGAGGGTGGGGGTCCTGGGGCGAGCGGCGGCGCGCTGGAGGCCCCGGCGGCGAGGGGTGGGGGGGAAGATCCGCGGGTCGGCGGCGACGCGCTGGAGGCGGCGGGGCGCGGGACGAGGAGGAGCAGAGCGGAGGGCGCAGAGGCGGGGCGAGGCAGACGGGGACGAGCCCGAGGCGGAGGCGGTTGGCCGGCGAAGCAAGCAGGGCGGGCGGAGGTGGTCTCGCCGGAGAGGAAGGGGAGGGTGGCCGCCGTCGACGCGCGGTGGAGGAGGTGGGAGAAGGGAGCGCATCGGGGAGAGCCAGGGAGAGAGAGAGAGAGGAGCGGTGCGAGCGGGTGGGCCAGGGGGTGCGGGGTGGGCGCGTGGTGAGGTGGGGGGCCAGGCTGGCAGCGGCGGGTGGGGTGGACCGGGTGGGGAGGCTGCGGTTTGGTGGTTCGGTGCGTGGCAGGCGTGGGAGTGGGGCTGGTTGGTGAGGTGGTTGGAGGGAGAGAGAGATGGGGTGAGGTGGCAGGAGATGAGTGGAGGGGGATTTGGGGTGGCTGATGTGGCGTGAGGTTATTGGTGGAGGTGAGGTGGAGAAGGGTGGGTAGACTAGGACAGGGTAGGATTAGACTTTTGGGGTGAACCGTTTTGAACATGGGGGTGGTCGTTCGGGTCGAATCGGCCCGTTCGACTGCCCCCACAAAAGAATTAAATATTTTATTCGTTTTAAATGCACCGTTTGCAAACCGACAGCAGACAACAAAATAATCCGGAGACCCGGGGTTTGGCGTTTGAATAAAAGACGGGGCGTTTTAGAAAACAAAACAGACTTTGCGAAATAGTTTTAAGCAAACAATGCATGATGATGACGATGCAATGCACAAATTCAACGCGATTTTCAAGTAGTGGTTTTGCGGGATGCCACATGAGACGACCACCATTGTCTTCACGGTTCTCAAAGGGACACTTGGCCACAAAGTGACTCTTGTCGTTGCAATTGTAGCACGATCTTGCTTTGGGAGACTTGTTGGGTGAGTTGAATCTTGAGTTGTCCCTTGATCTTGACTTGAATCCGGACTTGTTCCAAAAGGCCCTTGAAGCGAGAGCAAGATGTTCGTTGAAGGCACATTTGAGATCTTCTTGAGACCACTCACTTGATGTATCATCATCATCAACTTCAATAGCCTTGGCCTTCAAAGCAAGGTTCACTTTTGTTGATCCAATGGCTCTAGCTCGAGCGGACTCCGCATTCTTCTTAGCAATAGTCATGGCAATTACTTCACTCAAGACTTCTTGGGAGGTCATTAAGTGAAAGTTGGTTCTTCCCTTGATAGAGTTGAGCTATTGTTCTTCAAATGGAAGAAGAGCTTGAATGAACTTCCTCTTCATAAACTTGTCATCAACATAGTGAGCCCCGAGGTCCCTCATAGTGGAACAAAGGACCTTAAGGCGCCTATACATGTCTTCAGGAGTCTCATCATCTTGCATTGCGAAACCATCGCACTCGTTGTTGATCTCATCAAACTTTGAGCTTTGGATGCTAGCATTCCCAACAAAGAGCTCGGTGAGTTGATCCCAAGCTCCCTTGGCAGTGTCAAATTGGCGAATGTGAGCAAAATCCTTTGGAGTCAAGGCCTTTTGAATCATTCCCAAAGATGTAGCATTGAGTTGCTTGTCCACCACTTCACCTCGTGTCAACTTCTTTGGGTCAAATGGAGAGAATCCATCCTCCACAATCCTCATTAACTCAATGGATGAGCTGGAAATATGTGAGCGCATTAGATATTGCCAATTGGTGAAATTAGACGTATCTAGCATGGGTGGTGCTCCTTGAGGTATAATGTGTGGCATGGGAATGGGTGGATCCGGAGTATACTTCGGCGGTGGGGGTACCGCCGAGTAGTCCTTTCCTCCATTATCCCCTTTGGAAGTTGGGTTCTCGGGCTCCTCGATGTTCTCACTTGGAACCTTGGTAGAGGTTTGAGCAACAAAACCAAGTCCCAAGTGAGTGGTGGCAGCCGCGGGAGTTACCCCGGGGGCGGACACCGTAACGGTGGGAGGAACCTCGTTGGATTGGGGTGTGTCAATAGTAACCATGGGGTTTGGCTTGAGAGACTACAAGAGTGTCATCATTTCCTCGAACTTGGACATCATGGATGACTCCAATTGCTTGAGGTCATCCATAGTGGCCAAGTTCTTGGCTTTTTCAGTTTCACTACCCCCTTCGTCGGCCATAGTCTCTTAGGCGGTAAAGCCCGAAGTAAGAGCCTTGGCTCTGATACCAATTGAAAGTACCGACTTTATACGACTAGAGGGGGGGGTGAATAGGCGTCTACCAATTTTAATTTGTTTCTCACTTTTAGGCTTAACGAGAAAGGAAGTTATCTAGAGATGCAACTAAGTGGACAACCTAAATGCAAGAAAACAAGCACCAACCACAAGAACAGTAAATAGCAAGGAGTAAAGGAAGGGAACGAAGTAACCGGCGAGGAGACACGGAGATGTAATTCCCGTAGTTCACTCCCAAGGAGCTACGTCTACGTTGGAGAGGTGTCGGGGCCACACAAGGTCACCCGAGCGCCACAAAGGCCTCACCTTCTTCTCCGGTGAGCTCCCCCACAAAGGAGGCCTCACAATCCACTAACCGGTGACCTTGAAGGCGCCAACCGAAACCTTTACACCAAGGTTGAGGGGGAAGCTCCACAACACAATTGGAGGCCCTCAACGACACCTCGAAGCTTTACAACACATGCCTCAGCTCCGGGGATGCCCTACACCGTCTAGGGTTCCAAGAAACCCAAGAGCAACAAGATCCACAAAGGATGGGTGGGGGAAATCAAATCTTCTTTGGTGGAAGTGTAGATCTAGGTCACCTCCCTCACCTCTCAAAAGATCAGGTCATTTGAGTGGCTAGAGAGAGAGATCTAGTGAGGTGAAGCTCAAGCATTAATGGAGGAGAGAGAAAAATTCGAGAGAGGGTGGGAGGAAGAAGAGGGGTGCCTTAAATAGGCCCCCCTCGCACTGAACCGTTACAGCCCCCGCGACCTCACCAGAAGTTCCGGTGAGAGGCCGGAAGTTCCGCTTGAGCCTGGCTCCAACGGTCATCAGACCGTTGACGCCCGCTCCAGAAGCGCAACCGGAAGTTCCGGTGCTCTTCCGACCAAGTTCCGATCAAGTTCCGGCTAAATAGCACACTTCTAAACAGAAGATTACTGAGGCTTCACCGGAACTTAGGCGGAACAAGGGGCGGAACTTTTGGGTCGCAAAGCGAGTCTGACCGGAAGTTCCGGCCTTCAGGCGGAAGTTCCGCTCAAAAACTTTTGCCAGGATAAGTTCCGAGCAAGTTCCGGCCAAGTTCCGGCCAAGTTCCGGCAAATAGCACACTTCAAAACAGAAGGTTACTGAACCGCCACCGGAACTTGGGCGGAACTAGTGTCGGAACAAACTGTAGAACAGCCCGCTGAAAAAGGTTTGAGCGGAACTTCCGGTCTATGACCGGAAGTTCCGGTGAGACACAAAAGGCCCCAACTGAACAGGAAAACGCTCTCTCTCACGGAATAATGGGATGGCTGTGGCGGTGCATATAGGTTTGTGCAAGAACAAGTTATTTCCCACAGCCTTCCAACATGGACCCCCTCTTAATAGTACGGTGACCTAAAAACATCAACCAGAAAGAAACTAGGAGAAGACTAAAAAGGCCACCGTCTTCAAAAGATCACAAGAGAGCATCCATCACAATAGAATGAGACAACAACGACGTTTCCCCTGAAACTCAAGAGCACAGTTAACAACACGGTTGGGATTGTCATTTAACACCAAAAAAAACATCATGGGAAGATATAGTCCTTTCAATCTCCCCCTTTTTGGTGTTAGATGACAATCCCACAGATTTGCATAGAAACAAAGCAATCTTTGCAATGGACGGGGCAGGCTTCCCCTGTATGTGTGCAAGGTAGAGAGAAGACCCCTAAGGACTGAACTAGCACACATACACGGAGGCTCCCCCTAACAATTGCAAAGATAGCACAAGTACAAAAAAAAGAATAGAGACCATACCAGAACCAACTAAATGTGGTGGAGACAAACGGAGTAATAATAACGAGAGCAATGAGGCTCCACCACCAAAGCAACAGCCCAAGAGATGACAATAAGATACCACACTCTCGGCAAAGTATAAGATACCACAAAGATACCACAGAGAGATATCACATAGTCTCAAACATAACAAACCACATGGTCCACAAGCACACATAAGTTCACGGACATAAAACCACAAGCACACAAATAAACTAGAGAGTTCGCGAGTAAGAAAGGATCAAAGGCAAGAACAGGCTCGCGACTCAACCCATGCAAATCCCGTAGACAACCTAATAGACATCTTTCTCCCCCTTTGGCATCGAGACACCAAAAAGGAAGAAGAGATCAAACTAGTCGTCCCAGCCATGAGAAGGGGAAGGATGAGAAGACTCAGGCGGACTAGTGACCTCCTCCTCAGACTCATCTTCAGACCAGTTGCAGTTGTTGCGAACCCAATCCTCCTTGGGAGCAGTGACAGAGCTAGAGACCGGTGAGCAAGGAATATTGAGGGCTGCCATGATGGCCTTCTGGCACTGAACATTGTGACGCTGATCAACATAAGCCTGATACTCGTGGTCCTGCAGAAAGCAGAAAGTCTTCTTCACTTTCCCAAGCAGCTTCTTTGCCCAAGATGGCTGCCTCTGGAGAGAAGGACCACCAGCACTAGAACCACCAGGAGCAGAGGAGGGATCACGAGCAACATCTTGAGTCTTCTTTAGAGCAGCTTCCTTTTCTTCCTGAGTACGAGGCTTCTGGTGCTTACTCACACGGAACCTTTTCTCTTCATGAATGGTGATGTTGTCTTGAGGGAAGGGGGTGCCAGTCTTCTCGAGCCACTTGTGATTGATGAGAGTCTGAATGTAGGGAGCATAGATGCAGGAGCGCTTTTCGATGAGAGCCCCCCACATCTCTGAGTAGATGAAGTGCATAACATCCATTGACCTGTCAGTGTCTCGGCGAAGATGGGTCTGATGCATGAGGTCAACCTGATATCCATGGAACTGATCAAAGTTGCCAGCTTTGGGAGAGATAGTGTTCAAGTACACCCGGCGCATAATGTCATAAGCTGGCAGCAGATGATTCACATACCCAGCACTTCCCCATCCTTCAATGTAGAGGGGCTCCAGGACCTCAGGATCAGTAGCAATAGGACCATGAAAACGCCAACCATTTGCCCCGCGTCCAGGCTGAATGGGATAGCCAAGAAGCTCAGCAGACTCAGCCCAAGTAGGGGTAAGATACACATCCCTGGTCATCCACTTCATCTCACCTTCAGTAGTGCACTGCATGTGAAGAAACAGAGTGGAGTAGAACTGGGCAATAACAGTCACATCAAAGTTCTGACGGTGCTCCATGAGGGGAATCAGCCCAAACTTCTTGCAGATATCAAGAGCCTCCCCAAAGTAGACTTGCTTCTCTTCCATGTGAGGCACATTGATGTACTTTTGAGGAGCAACCACGAACTTCTTCTTTGATGCATAGATTTCTTCATAAATCTGTTCCTGACGGCAGGTGTGAAAATGAGGGTCCAAGCAGAGACGATCACGAGGCACGAGGTAGGGATCTGTAGCCCTGAATGCAGCGTAAGCCTTCTGAGTCCACTTGGAAATCTTGGCTTTGGTCATATCTGGCCCAGCAGCAGTGGACTTCTGAGCAAGAGCAGGCCTCTTCCCTGCAGCAGCAGCACGACGATCAGCAGCAGCCTTCTGGCGAGAAGTCTGAGCGGTTGGACGCACAACTTCAGCATCTTCCTCATCAATCTCAGGAGGAATGTCAGCGGATGGTCGGCGGGCACGCTTGACTTGGCGAGTCTCTCCTTCCCCTAAGAAGAAAGCACAAGAATAGGGAGGGAAGGTGGGATAAGTGCACAAGTTCGGAAGAGGAAACAAAAGAATTAGATTGGAAAAATACAAACAGGAAAAAAATGTGCATTGTAGCCGGAACTTCCGCTATAACGTCGCAACTTCCGGTGAAACAAATGGTCCACCGGAAGTTCCGGTCGTGGCTCACCGGAAGTTCCGGTGAGGCCACGAACTGACAGTTTCAACAGGAGTTCCCTAGATCTAGATCTAAAGACCACCAATGCACAAATTTTTCCAAGGATGTATTGGACCAATCTACTCTAGCATGATACCCTAGGCCTACCAAGATCTTCCAACAAGTTCTAGCCAAAGAACTAGCCTAGACAAGGTGTGCCCTAACTCAAGCCATGGTGAGAGCAAGATCTCCATTAATGGAGGGAGTTAAGGCCAAATACCGGAGTCCATGGCGGGAGATCGAGGTGGGGAAGGATCCCACGGAGCAGATCTGTGGAGGAGCGGTTGGAGAAGAAGGGGCCGGAGCACCTTCTTGGAGAAGTCCTGGCCGGCGGCGCTCCAGATAGAAGATGGGTCTTGGGGGAAAAAGGAAGAAGATCCCGTTTTCCCCAGGGCCCACCTTATATAGGACAGGGAGCACCACCGGAAGTTCCGGTCAGGGACCGGAACTTCCGGGTCAGACTGACCGAAAGTTCCGCTGACACCAGGAGGAACATCTCAGGATAGGATAACAAGGAAGAACTTGTGCAGGGAATAGAGAGGGCTTGAGGTAAGGAAAGGCTTAGGATAGATAGCTCAAACTGTGAAGAACCAAAAACACCAAAACAAGAAAACACAAATAAAAACGAAATAAAAACGAACCAAATAAAAACGAGTCGGTGGCCGAAGCCACCTTATATAAGAGTAAATGGCTTGACACCGCGAAGATATATCTTGGGTTCATTACCAACACTCATCATGAAGCTCAAATGGTCTCCTTTAGAGACGATAGAGTATGAAAACTTTAATGTGCGCATAATAGGGATAGTGTTTGTTCATAAGAGGAACTACACTCCCCCTAAATCCATGCCTACATCCAAATAAGATACACATTGATACACGGGTAGGTGTGCAAGGGCTCAAGCAACATTGCTCGAATCAATGATATTTAGCTCATGCCTTAACTCTCGGAACCTTGCTTCATCAAGAGGCTTCGTGAAAAGATCCGCAAGATTTGCCTTGGTGGGAACATACTCCAAAGAAATGTCTCCTCTAGCAACATGGTCCCGAATGAAATGATGACGAATCTCAATGTGCTTGGTCCGGTTGTGTTGCACGGGATTGTGAGCAATAACAATTGCACTCTCATTGTCGCAAAGAAGAGGCACCTTGTCAAAAGATAGTCCAAGATCCTTCAAGGTTTGCTTCATCCATAGCAATTGAGCACAGCAGCTTGCGGCAGAGATATACTCAGCTTCGGCAGTAGACATAGACACACAGTTTTGCTTCTTCGAGGACCAACAAACCAAAGATCTTCCGAGAAACTGACAATCTCCGGAGGTTGACTTTCTTCCCACTTTGTCACCAGCCCAGTCCGAGTCCGTGTAACCAATGAGATCAAAGCTGGCTCCCTTGGGGTACCACAACCCAAAGTTTGGGGTATGAACTAAATATCGAAAGATCCTCTTTACAGCCACCATGTGACTTTCCTTTGGTGCGGCTTGAAATCTTGCACACATACCCACACTCAACATAATATCCGGCCGGGATGCACAAAGATAGAGCAAAGAACCAATCATCGAACGATAGAGTTTTTGATCCACCTTCTTACCCTTGGGATCGAGATCAAGATTAACCTTAGTTGGCATGGGAGTCTTGGCACCTTTGACTTGATCAAACTTGAACTTCTTGAGCATGTCTTGGATGTACTTGGCTTGGTTGATGAAAGTCCCTTTCCTCAATTGTTTGACTTCAAATCCAAGGAAAAACTTCAACTCCCCCATCATGGACATCTCGAAGCGGTCGGTCATGAGCTTGGCAAAATCCTCATTAAAAGTTTTGTTAATAGACCCAAAGATAATGTCATCTACATAGATTTGGCATACGAACAAATGGCCTCCAACTTTCTTAGTAAAAAGAGTGGGATCAATGAGGCCCACTTAGAAGCCACGGTCTAACAAGAGCTCCCTAAGGCAATCATACCACGCACGTGGGGCTTGCTTGAGGCCATAGAGTGCCTTATTGAGCTTGTAGACATGGTTCGGAAGAAGTGGATCCTCAAAGCTCGGAGGTTGCTTGACGTATACCAACTCTTTCAAAGGACCATTAAGAAAAGCACTCTTAACATCCATTTGATACAATTTAAAGTTATGATGGGTAGCAAAGGCAAGGAACATACGAATGGATTCAAGGAGAGCAACGGGGGCGTAAGTCTCACCGTAGTCGATGCCCTCAACTTGTGAGTATCCTTGGGCAACTAACCTTGCCTTGTTGCGCACGACAATTCCATTCGCATCGCACTTGTTCTTGAAGACCCACTTGGTTTCAATGACGTTTTGACAATCTTTGGGCTGCTCAACCAATGTCCAAACATTGTTCCTCTTGAAGTTGTGAAGTTCCTCGTTCATAGAATCAAGCCAATCATCATCTTCAAGAGCTTCGAAGACTTTCTGTGGTTCCACAAGAGAGATAAACGCATGGTGAGAGCAAAAGGAAGCTAGTTGCCTCCTAGTAGTGGAACCTTTATTGAAATCTCCATAGACATTATCAAGGATATGGCCATCTCGAACAAGCTTGGCGAGATGATAGGCTTGACGACGGGCTTGTGTTTCAATTCGAGATTCTTGAGCTACCACTTGGTCATTTCCACCAATTGAGCCGCCCCCTTGACTATAAGCACGAACACGAGGGTCATCTTCATCAATTTCCACTTCGGGAGAGTCATCACTTGGAGAGGATCCTTGAGTATCATTGACTTGATCTTGATCTCGACGAGCTTGACCTTGGGGAGAAACGTGACCTTGAGGAGGAGCCCCATCTTGGGGAGGTTGATGAGGTTGATGAAGAGCTTGTCCGTGAGAGGTGCCTTGAGGATGAGCCCCATCGAGGGGAGGTTGATGTTGTTGATGAAGAGCTTGTTCTTTAGAGCTTGGAGAGTCATGAGCATGGGAAGCTTCGGAAGAGCTTGAGGGAGCTTGTGCCAAGAAAGTAGGTCCTTGAGGTGCAAGATGATCTTGTGAGAGTGAGGGCTCCACTTGAGTAGAGCTTGGTCCTTCTCCTTCGTCCATAAGGGGATCCTCAATGGGGAGGTGGAAACCCACACCCATTCTTCCTATGGCCTTGGGAGGAATTTCATCACTTGGATCACAAACACCATCTTGCCTAACAAGAGACTCATGATTTTCATCAAACTTCACGTTGCTTGTCTCTTCAACTCTTCCATTGGCTTTGTTGTAGACTCTATAAGCATGGGACTGGTTTGAGTAACCAACGAAAATTCCTTCTTGAGCCTTGGATTCAAACTTTGACAACCGAACTCCTTTCTTGAGTATGTAGCACTTGCACCCAAACACCCGAAAGTAGCTAACATTAGGCTTTTTCCCGGTGAGAAGTTCATAGGGGGTCTTGTTCTTATTCTTGCGGAGATAAAGCCGGTTGGTTGCATGGCAAGCGGTGGAGATGGCCTCGGCCCAAAAGTTGTATGGAGACTTGAACTCAGCTAGCATAGACCGAGCCGCATCCATCAAAGTGCGATTCTTCCTTTCAGCAACTCCGTTTTGTTGAGGGGTGTAGGGAGTGGAGTATTGATTCTTGATTCCTTCATCACTGAGAAACTCATCCAAGGTATAGTTTTTGAACTCGGTGCCATTGTCACTTCGAATTGAGAGAATAGTTGCATTATGCTTCCGTTGAACCTCATTAGCAAAGTCAATGACGGTTTGTTGAGTCTCACTCTTGTACTTGAAAAAGAACACCCAAGTGTATCTTGAGAAATCATCCACAATAACCAAGCAATACTTCTTGCCTCCAAGGCTATCATGAGAGGGAGGACCAAAGAGATCCATATGAAAGAGCTCCAGACATCTCTCGGTAGTGATTTGATTGCGCGCTTTGTGAGGAGTTTCATGCATCTTCTCTTCAATACAAGCCCTACAAACACGATCTTTGGCAAAAGAAACATCGTTAATTCCAAGGATGTGGCCCTCGGAGTGAAGTCTTTTCAAAGTTCTCATGTTAACATGGGCTAGGCGGCGATGCCACAACCAGCCCTTGTCGGCTTTAGCATAGAGACATAGAGCATGAGGAGTAGTGGTCCCTAAAAAGTCCACCACGTACAAGTCATGTTCTACATATCCTACAAAAGCCACCTTGAGAGACTTGCTCCACATGAGGACCACGGAATGAGAATTAAAGAAAGAAGAAAGACCCATGAGAGCAAGAGCACGAACTGAGAGTAAGTTGTAACCAAGAGTTTTGACAAGCATGACGTCAACCAAGGATACATCCGGGGTTACCACCACTTTGCCAAAACCCAAAACCTGAGAGCTTGTTTTGTCACCGTAGGAGACCATGGTGTTGGCAATATTGGGTCTCAACTCGGTCATGATAGACTTTCTTCCGGTCATATGACTCGTGGCACCACTATCAAGCACCCATTTTGATCCGCCGGAAGCATAGTCCTACAAGAAAATCAAGCCTTGGTTTTAGGTACCCATTTTGCAATGGGTCCCCTTTTGTTAGTGACAAGAACCTTTGGCACCCAAATGGCCCAATGATAATCATGCGTGTAAGATGTCCCCACATATCTAGCATATACATGACCATCATAAGATTTGCAAAGAATATAAGAGGGATTGTTCTTTCCGGCAAAGTTGTCACTTTGCAAGAGGGTTAGGCCATTTGGAACTCCTTGGGCCATGCCCTTGTTCTTTTTATTCTTCTTGTTCTTCTTCTTCTTCTTATTCTTCTTCTTCTTCTTCTTCTTCTTCTTCTTCTTAGTCTTGGCAAGTTGATCCTTCAAAACCTTGACCTCCTCTATGAGATGCTCATGCTTGCAACAAGGGTTAGGAGAGCTAGACAAGTCTATAATTTGCACAGTGGAAGACTTAGAAAGATCACAAGTTAATTGAGTTTGAAGCTGTTCATGAGCCTCAAGAAGACTTGAGAATTTACTCTCCAAGGCTTTGTGTTCCTCTTTGAGTTTCTCAAGATCCTCTTGAGTCTTATCATGACCACCCACAAACTCAGCATTTTCTTTCTTGAGAACCTTAATCAAAGCAAGAGCATGGTCACGTTCTTTAATTGTAGAGGTCAAAGTGTTGTTATGATCATCTACAAGCTTAGACACATTTTCTTCAAGATTAATTCTCATATTTTGTTCATCCTCAAGACTTTGAGTGAGAGAGGCAATTTCATTGGCGGCATCTCTTTCATTTTTACTTAGCAAGTCAAGAAGTTCTTCCTTTTCATCTAAGGCATCTCTAGCATTTTCAAGTTGTGCAAGTAAGGACTCAAAGCAGTTTTTAGTTTCTTCATCTAAGGTAGCAACAAATTCACACATGTCAATCATCTCTTTCTTCACCTCTAGACCAACAAGATCAAGAGAGGAAGGCTCACTAGAGATGGGTTGAGGAGTGGGTTTCGGTGATACCTCGGTGGCCTTGGCCATGAAGCACTTTTGGTTGGAGGAGATGACATTTTCATTTGGCGAGTCGAAGAGGGATAGACGTGGAGTTGAGGTAGTGGCAATAGCAGCAACCCCCACAATCTCTCCACCATGACCTTCATCATCATCATCATCTTCATCCGTGCCCGAAAGATATTCTTCATGGACCACAATTGCTCGTTCCTTGTTAGTGGCGTTCTTGACGGTGTAGTTCTTGTTTATGGGATGACGAGATCTTGACTTGACCTTGCGAATGAGACGACCACCATTGTCTTCACGGTTCTCAAAGGGACACTTGGCCACAAAGTGACTCTTGTCATTGCAATTGTAGCACGATCTTACTTTGGGAGACTTGTTGGGTGAGTTGAATCTTGAGTTGTCCCTTGATCTTGACTTGAATCCGGACTTGTTCCAAAAGGCCCTTGAAGCGAGAGCAAGATGTTCGTTGAAGGCACATTTGAGATCTTCTTGAGACCACTCACTTGATGTATCATCATCATCAACTTCAATAGCCTTGGCCTTCAAAGCAAGGTTCACTTTTGTTGATCCAATGGCTCTAGCTCGAGCGGACTCCGCATTCTTCTTAGCAATAGTCATGGCAATTACTTCACTCAAGACTTCTTGGGAGGTCATTAAGTGAAAGTTGGTTCTTCCCTTGATAGAGTTGAGCTATTGTTCTTCAAATGGAAGAAGAGCTTGAATGAAATTCCTCTTCATAAACTTGTCATCAACATAGTGAGCCCCGAGGTCCCTCATAGTGGAACAAAGGACCTTAAGGTGCCTATACATGTCTTCAGGAGTCTCATCATCTTGCATTGCGAAACCATCGCACTCGTTGTTGATCTCATCAAACTTTGAGCTTTGGATGCTAGCATTCCCAACAAAGAGCTCGGTGAGTTGATCCCAAGCTCCCTTGGCAGTGTCAAATTGGCGAATGTGAGCAAAATCCTTTGGAGTCAAGGCCTTTTGAATCATTCCCAAAGCTGTAGCATTGAGTTGCTTGTCCACCACTTCACCTCATGTCAACTTCTTTGGGTCAAATGGAGAGAATCCATCCTCCACAATCCTCATTAACTCAATGGATGAGCTGGAAATATGTGAGCGCATTAGATATTGCCAATTGGCGAAATTAGACGTATCTAGCATGGGTGGTGCTCCTTGAGGTATAATGTGTGGCATGGGAATGGGTGGATCCGGAGTATACTTCGGCGGTGGGGGTACCGCCGAGTAGTCCTTTCCTCCATTATCCCCTTTGGAAGTTGGGTTCTCGGGCTCCTCGATGTTCTCACTTAGAACCTTGGTAGAGGTTTGAGCAACAAAACCAAGTCCCAAGTGAGTGGTGGCAGCCACGGGAGTTACCCCGGGGGCGGACACCGTAACGGTGGGAGGAACCTCGTTGGATTGGGGTGTGTCAATAGTAACCATGGGGTTTGGCTTGAGAGACTGCAAGAGTGTCATCATTTCCTCGAACTTGGACATCATGGATGACTCCAATTGCTTGAGGTCATCCATAGTGGCCAAGTTCTTGCCTTTTTCAGTTTCACTACCCCCTTCGTCGGCCATAGTCTCTTAGGCGGTAAAGCCCGAAGTAAGAGCCTTGGCTCTGATACCAATTGAAAGTACCGACTTTATACGACTAGAGGGGGGGGGGGTGAATAGGCGTCTACCAATTTTAATTTGTTTCTCACTTTTAGGCTTAACGAGAAAGGAAGTTATCTAGAGATGCAACTAAGTGGACAACCTAAATGCAAGAAAACAAGCACCAACCACAAGAACAGTAAATAGCAAGGAGTAAAGGAAGGGAACGAAGTAACCGGCGAGGAGACACGGAGATGTAATTCCCGTAGTTCACTCCCAAGGAGCTACGTCTATGTTGGAGAGGTGTAGGGGCCACACAAGGTCACCCGAGCGCCACAAAGGCCTCACCTTCTTCTCCGGTGAGCTCCCCCACAAAGGAGGCCTCACAATCCACTAACCGGTGACCTTGAAGGCGCCAACCGAAACCTTTACACCAAGGTTGAGGGGGAAGCTCCACAACTCAATTGGAGGCCCTCAACGACACGTCGAAGCTTTACAACACATGCCTCAGCTCCGGGGATGCCCTACACCGTCTAGGGTTCCAAGAAACCCAAGAGCAACAAGATCCACAAAGGATGGGTGGGGGAAATCAAATCTTCTTTGGTGGAAGTGTAGATCTAGGTCACCTCCCTCACCTCTCAAAAGATCAGGTCATTTGAGTGGCTAGAGAGAGAGATCTAGTGAGGTGAAGCTCAAGCATTAATGGAGGAGAGAGAAAAATTCGAGAGAGGGTGGGAGGAAGAAGAGGGGTGCCTTAAATAGGCCCCCCTCGCACTGAACCGTTACAGCCCCCGTGACATCACCGAAAGTTCCGGTGAGAGGCCGGAAGTTCCGCTTGAGCCTGGCTCCAACGGTCATCAGACCGTTGACGCCCGCTCCAGAAGCGCAACCGGAAGTTCCGGTCAAAACGGACCGGAAGTTCCGGTGCACTTCCGACCAAGTTTCGATCAAGTTCCGGCTAAATAGCACACTTCTAAAGAGAAGGTTACTGAGGCTTCACCGGAACTTAGGCGGAACAAGGGGCGGAACTTTTGGGTCGCGAAGCGAGTCTGACCGGAAGTTCCGGCCTTCAGGCGGAAGTTCCGCTCAAAAACTTTTGCCAGGATAAGTTCCGAGCAAGTTCCGGCCAAGTTCCGGCAAATAGCACACTTCAAAACAGAAGGTTACTGAACCGCCACCGGAACTTGGGCGGAACTAGCGTCGGAACAAACTGTAGAACAGCCCGCAGAAAAAGGTTTGAGCGGAACTTCCGGTCTATGACCGGAAGTTCCGGTGAGACACAAAAGGCCCCAACTGAACAGGAAAACGCTCTCTCTCACAGAATAATGGGATGGCTGTGGCGGTGCATATAGGTTTGTGCAAGAACAAGTGATTTCCCACAGCCTTCCAACATGGACCCCCTCTTAATAGTACGGTGACCTAAAAACATCAACCAGAAAGAAACTAGGAGAAGACTAAAAAGGCCACCGTCTTCAAAAGATCACAAGAGAGCATCCATCACAATAGAATGAGACAACAACGACGTTTCCCCTGAAACTCAAGAGCACAGTTAACAACACGGTTGGGATTGTCATTTAACACCAAAAAAAACATCATGGGAAGATATAGTCCTTTCAAAAGGTGTTTTCCATAGTTTCAGTTTTAGCAGCCATTTTATTAACCAAGGAAGTTTGAGCTTCAGACAAAGAGGATATGTTTTTCTCAATAGTTAAAAGTTTTTCCTCCACAGTCTTGTTGAAAGCAGTTTGTTTACTAATAAAGTCTTTGAGCATGACTTCAAGTTTAGAGGGGGCACTTCTAGCATTGTTGTAGCAGTTTCCATAGGAATTGCCATTATTAGGGGGATAAGGCCTATAATTGTTGTTACCACCAAAATTATTCCTATAGGCATTGTTGTTGAAATTGTTGTTTCTAATAAAGTTTACATCATCTTGCTCTTCTTGAGCAACCAAAGAGGCTAAAGGAACATTGTTTGGATCTAAAGGAGCTTTCCCATTAACAAGCATAGCCATAATAACATCTATCTTATCACTCAAAGAGGAGGTTTCTTCAATAGAATTTACCTTCTTACCATGTGGAGCTCTCTTAGTGTGCCATTCAGAGTAATTAACCATCATATTATCAAGGCGTTTTGTTGCAACACCCAAAGTGATGCCCATAAAGGTACCTCCAGCAGCTGAATCCAGCAGGTTTCTTGAAGAGAAGTTCAAACCTGCATAAAAAGTTTGGATAATCATCCAAGAAGTGAGTCCATGAGTGGGACAATTCTTAACCAAAGATTCATTCTTTCCCAAGCTTGAGCAACATGTTTATTATCAAGTTATTTAAATTTCATAATGTCACTTCTCATAGATATAATCTTAGCAGGAGGATAGTACTTTCCAATAAAAGCATCTTTGCACTTAGTCCAAGAATCAATACTATTTCTAGGCAAGGATAGCAACCATTAGTTAGCTTTTCCTCTCAAGGAGAAAGGAAACAACTTGAGCTTAATAATATCTGTAAGATCCCTCCTTTGTAAAGGAAAAGGATCCCTGTGATTGCAATGCTAGTCCCTGGATCATTGCTAGCATCCACAGTTTAAGATGAAGTACACAGATACAAAGGTCATTTATTACATCCATTCCAGAGATAAAACATAGTCTTTTACAACTCAAGGCCACAGGACTAATACAAGAGTTTTGGAATAAGTAAATAAACATAAGTCTTCATCTTCATGTGCCACAGGCAAGCATGTTGAGTGTAGACTCACGACACCTAATCATCATCGGAGTAACCTGCAACATCACAAGTTACAGCCACAGTGGGTCAATACTTTGGAATAGTATTGGCAAGTGATACCTTAGTAAATTTTAAGTGGACTATATTACTATATGCATTTTGGCTAAGTGTAGCTTGGCTTGCTTTGCTCAAAATAGGTTTTTCCTATTAGTTGAAATCACTAAGTTTTTCTTTGTCAAAAACTTTCCCAAGAAACCACCAATAGACATTGGGGTCCTTCACCCTTGTTCACCCACAATTTTTTACTTAGAAGTTGGAGTGATGAGATTCTTGATAGCTTCCATGTCTTGATGCTCAAGTTGTCCATTGCCATGGACTTGGCTAAGTACTTAGATTTTCCATCTGCAGAGGTTGTGCACTTTCCCCACCAGACTTGGTTTCCCAAGACAGGACCTTTCAGAAGCCTTCCCTTAGACAAATGGACGCGTTCCAACCTATCATCCCACTACCACCAACTGTCCAAATGACTAAGTTCTAGCAACCTATATGATCAAGGCAGAGCCCATATTGCCAAGTGGCTGCACTATAAGCTTCTCAACACTTGGCCTCCAAAATCCCTTTGTGCCTGGGTGGCATACCACAAGTGAGATACACAAGGTAAACCATGTCCATGGGCCTTGTGTAACCACTCAACCAAAAACCACCATTCAAGTCCCATTCCACCCAGGAGGTTCATTGACTTAGTTGTTTTATTAGGAAAATATAAGTCCAAAGACTTAGAAATATTTTCATCATAGCAAGTATATATTTTACCAACCCTTGTTTGCTACTAGCTAGACTAAGCATGGCATAGTAACTTAACTTAGGAAATTTCCTAGCAATTCTAAAATTCTACAACTACTTAGGATTTCTCAACATAGCATTTGGCAAAAATAACAACATGCAATACTTAGCAAAAATATTTCTAATGCTTGTACAAAATATGGATATGGAAATATTCATGAAGTACCACTTGCCTTGGTAATGGGGAGAGTAGCACTCTTCACAATCACAATCACTAGCACCAAAATCTACACAAAGATTATAACCACAATCACATACAATTCATATACAAACAAAAATATGTATGTATGCATGCAAGAATGCTAAGTGATGATTTTTGAAATTCCACCAAGCAAGTGCACAGTACTGAACCAAAACCAAGTTGAAAACTTGCCAAACCAAACTTATTTAGCACTAAAACAAGTTACCAAACAAATTCTATACTTAAATTAGTCCTAAACAAGTTTCTGCATAAAAAGACATTTTAACAGAAAATTTTTACTAAACACATTGCAGATTCAGAAAGGGCTTGTCTCCCTGATTCCAACGGTATAAAATTTGCAAAAATCTAACGTGGGAATCCAAAGTTATAGCCTATTCAAATTTGATTCAAAATCTGTTTTGAAATCTGTTTTAAACACAAACCCTAGCCATGCGTCTTAATTCCATTGGCCCGTACCGCTTCGCACCGGATCACGCACAAGAGCTGTAGGATCTAAGTGGCGATGCATGGTTCAGATCGAAACATAACGGTTCGTTAAGTGGCTAATCCTATGCGTTGGATCCAGATCCAAGGGCTCTCGATCAAGCGACCATGTCCTGCCGGCGCGCGGCAACGGCGAGCGGCGGAGTGCTCCGACAGCGGCGGCGCTAACGTTCTAGATCGCTCGGGGAGGAAAGGGCGTGCTTACCAGATCCGCAAGGTCGAGGCGAAGCTCAACGTGGTGGTGGCTAGGCAAGGGGTGCACGGGTACGGTCTCGGGGGCTCGTTGGAGTTGCGGCGGCGTCTGTCGCTTGCAGTCGAGGTCGTTGCCGAGGTGTGGCGTCGCCCTAGCACAAGGCAGAGGGTTCAGAAGATGCGCAAGTGACTGGCGAATCAACTGGTGTCAAAGGGAAGGCGAGGGGCGCACGGGACTTACCGCTATTGCTCGCCGGAGTCGAGCGACGGCGCAGGTGGTTGCGGTCGTGAACGGGATCGACGACCTGGGTCACGAGCAGGCAAAAGAAAAGTATCAGGAGGTGCGCAAGATTAAGCTGGACACGACAGTTTGAACCAGAGAGAGGGGGGCGGTCGAGGCTCACCGGAATTAGTCGCCGGAGTCGTCGGTACTGCGGGGTTTCGGGGGCAAATGCGCGCAGCCTGGTGGCGGAGTGAGCGAGGAGAGTGGGGGGGAAATGACCGCGGTGCAGAGGGGGTTTTGTAGGCGAGAGGGGGGCGGCAATTAAGCGTGGAATCAATGGCAATTAAGCGAGAATCAATCGCGGCAGTGAAGGGTGGAGGAAACGGCCGGCGATGGGGTCGGGCGTGATTTGGGGAAGACGAGGGTGACGTGGAGAGTGCCCGCTCGTCAGCGAAATGCGCAGAGAGGAGGTGGGGTCTGGTTGTCGGCGACTGCTTGGGTGCGCTTACGCGTGAGAGAGAGAGAGAGAGAGAGAGGAAGGCCGGGTGGGCTAGTTGGGCCAGTTCTGTTGCTGGGCTAGAATAGTGGCGCCTGGCCCTTTTCTTTTCTTTTCTTTTGTCCTTTTCTTTTTCTGTTTTTTAATTTTCAGGAAAGGTTTTCAAATGAAATCAAGTCTCATTTGAATTCAAATCAATTTGGGGTTTTTGCAGGGTGCAATAGTCTCAAATACTAGGCATGAAATCATGTGGTTGTTTTGCAAGGCTTGGTCACTCTTGGAGAACAAAATATCAGGGACTTGGTACCTGATTTGCAAATGTTTGAAAAATGGTTTTTGAACCATTTCTATTTTGTAAAACTTGGTTCCAATTTCCACACTCAATCTATTCAACAAAGGGGACAAGCATTCTAGGTTTAAAACATTCAAACTCTCAAATGGTGATGGCCATTTGTTTTTAGCTTGCTCACATAAAATGATAGCACTATATGCTTTGTTTTTCTGAAATGAGTTTTGAAAATGATCTCAATTCTTTATGCATGCATGAATGATATGCAAACTTTGAAATCATGATTTTAGGGATGTTACATATCTAACCCCCTTAAGGTGAATCTCGCCCTCGAGATTCGGATTGGCTAGCAAATAGGTGAGGGTGGTCTTTTCTAAGATCATCTTCTCTTTCCCATGTTGCTTCCTCTTCGGTATGATGATTCCACTGCACTTTGCAAAACTTGATAGTCTTTGTTCTTGTGACTCTTTCTGCAGTCTCAAGAATCTTGATAGGTTTCTCTTCATAAGTGAGATCACTTTCTAGTTGAACCTCCTCCAAAGGTATAGTATCCTTCAAAGAAGTTTCTTCCATTTCTGGGTGACATTTCTTAAGCTGACTCACATGAAACACATTATGGACAGCTGATAGAGATTCTGGTAGTTCTATTTCATAGGCAACTTCTCCTTTGCGACTCAAAATCTTGAATGGCCCAACATATCTTGGTGCCAACTTACCTTTGACTCCGAATCTTTTCACTCCACGAAGTGGTGATACTCTAAAATAAGCTCTATCACCAACTTCGTAGGTGACTTCTCTACGCTTAGGATCTGCGTAGCTTTTCTATCGGGACTGTTCTATCTTCAACCTGTCCTTAACCAATTTGACCTTCTCTTCGGCTTCTTTGATAAGATCTGGTCCGAATAAACTTCTTTCTCCCACACCATTCCATAATAATGGGGTGGTACACTTTCTTTCGCAGAGAAACTCAAACGGTGCCATCTCAATGCTGGCTTGATAGCTATTGTTATAAGAAAATTCTGCGTAAGGCAGACTTTCATCCCAACTGGCTCCATAGTCTAAGGCACATGCCCTCAACATGTCTTCAAGAATTTGATTAGTCCTTTCCGTTTGTCCATCGGTTTGAGGATGAAAAGAAGTACTGAATTCCAACCTCATTCCCAATGATTCATGTAGCTGTCTCCAAAAATGGGAAGTGAATTGAGTTCCCCTATCTGACACAATACTCTTGGGCACACCATGTAGACATACAATTCTACTCATGTAGATTTTGACTAACTTGGCACTTGTATAAGTTGTCTTCACGGGTATGAAATGAGCCACTTTAGTTAAGCGATCTACTACTACCCATATGGAATCATCTCCTGATCTGGTCCTTGGTAATCCGGTAATGAAATCCATACCAATCTTGTCCCACTTCCAATCAGGAATAAGTAGTGGTTGAAGTAAACCTGCTGGTTTCTGATGCTTCGCTTTTACTCTACTACACACATCACACAAAGCAATATGTTCGGCGATGTCTCTCTTGAGATTGTTCCACCAAAACCTTTCTTTCATGTCCATGTACATTTTGGTGTTACCCAGGTGAATAGAATGCGGAGAGTTGTGTGCTTCCTGCAAAATCAGTTTCCGTAACTCCGGATTTTGTGGAACACAGATACGTTTCCCATGCCATAAAGTACCCTGTTCGTCTTCATGGAAATTTTTAGCTTTCCCTTGGCCAATCTTTTCCTTAATCTCCTCAATTTTCTTATCAGTTTTCTGAGCTTCTCGGATCTTGTCCAACAAAGTGGGTTGAACATCCAAAGACATGAGATGTCCTTCAGGCACAATCTCCAATCTGAGTTTCCTGAATTGGGTACACAAATCATCTGGCAATTCTCCTTTGGTAAGGCCATTCACAAATACCTTACGACTTAGAGCATCTGCTACAACATTTGCTTTACCGGGGTGGTATTGCAAACTTAAGTCATAGTCCTTGATAAGCTCTAACCATCTTCTTTGCCTCATGTTGATTTCCTTTTGGGTGAAGATATACTTCAAACTCTTGTGGTCGGTGAACACTTCGCAACGCTTTCCCAAAAGGTAGTGCCTCCATGTTTTGAGTGCATGGACGACAGAGGCTAACTCCAAATCATGAGTAGGATAGTTCACCTCATGAGTTTTGAGTTGTCTCGAGGCATAAGCCACAACTTTACCGTCTTGCATAAGTATGGCACCCAAACCTTGATGAGACGCATCACAATATACTTGGAAATCTTTTTCCAAATCTGGCAGACATAGAACTGGTGCTGTCACAAGTCTCTTCTTCAACTCCTGAAAGCTGACTTCACAACCTTCAGACCAAGCAAACTTCTTGTCTTTCTTTAACAATTCAGTCATGGGCTTAGCTACCTTAGAGAAATTCTCAATGAACCTTCTGTAGTAACCTGCTAAGCCAAGGAAACTGCGAACCTCTTTCACGTTCTTAGGAGATTCCCATTCAGTCACAGCTGAAACTTTAGCAGGATCAACTGCTACACCATCCTTTGTCATAACATGACCAAGAAAACCAACTTCTTCTAACAAGAACTCACACTTGCTGAATTTGGCATAAAGTTTATGCTCTCTCAACTTCTCAAGTATCAAACGCAAGTGCCCTTCATGCTCTTCTTTGCTCTTGGAGTAGACTAAGATGTCATCGATGAAAACGACAACAAACTTGTCGAGGAATTCCATGAATACTTTGTTCATCATATTCATGAAGTATGCTGGAGCATTGGTTAAGCCAAAAGGCATCACAGTATACTCATACAATCCATACCTTGTGGTGAATGTTGTTTTAGGTATGTCTTGCTCTCTTATCTTGAGTTGAAAATAGCCTGATCTTAGATCAATCTTTGAGAACACACATGCTCCTTCAAGCTGATCAAATAAGTCATTGATTCTAGGCAAAGGATATTTGTTCTTGATAGTTACCTCGTTGAGTGAACGGTAATCTATGCATAACCTTTGACTTCTGTCTTTCTTTTCCACAAACAAGACTGGGGCTCCCCAAGATGAAGAACTTGGTTGAATAAATCCTTTCTACAACTGTTCTCCTAGTTGCTTCTTGAGTTCTTTCAGTTCATCAACTGACATTTTATATGGTCTCTTTGCAATTGGTCCAGAACCTGGTACCAAATCTATCAGAAATTCCACATCTCTATCTGGTGGCATTCCTGGTAATTCTTCCGGAAATACATCCGGGTACTCACACACAATTGGCACACTGTCCATGCTAACCCCCTTAAGAGAATTAAGCATACTCGTTTTTGCTTCAAAGCTGGTCTTGAATCTGATCCTTTTATTTTCCGGAGTTGTGAGTGAGACAGTATGGCTGGCACAATCTATCACTCCTTTGTACTTAGTCATCCAGTCCATTCCCAGAATGACGTCCAATCCTTGGGAGTTTAGTATTATCAAGTTAACGGGAAACTTATACTTCCCGAATTCTATGACTAGGTCATGGCATCCTAAATTCACTATCATTTCTCCACCAGGAGAACTTACTTTTATAGGACACCCAATGGTTTCTACCGGTAGTTCATGTCTTTCAACAAATGCTCTTGATATGAATGAATGAGATGCACCAGTATCAAAGAGTATAAATGCTGGAATGGAATTGAGTCTGAACTTACCAGCAACAGCGTCAGGCTCCTCATAGACCTCCTCCACATTGATGTGGTTCACCTGTCCTTTCTGGAAAGGATTGGGCTTGACAGGTCCTTCAACTTTCTTTTCGGGGCACTCATTTGCATAGTGTCCCATCTTCTTGCATTTGAAGCATTCAACCTGACTGATGTCTCTCTTAGCAGGCTGACTTCCACTCCCACTACCATTACCACTGTGGTGGCTCTTATGTCCACTCTTGTGGTTCTTGAACTTGTCATTGTCATGACTGCAGTGATGCTTGTTGCCATGACGGTTGTGGTTGTGGTGCTTGTTGAATTTCCCATGCTTGTGGGATCCTGAGCTTCCACTGTCATCATAGTGAGATCGTTTGTGAGACGATCCCAAGCTGTGCTTGTCGGAGTGCTTTCTCTTTCTACTCTCGACTTGCTTCATTTTGTTCTCCAATATAGCAGCCTTGTCACAGAGCAACTGATAAGTGGGAACATATGCCACAGCCAGCTGCAGATTCAGCTCATCATTTAAGCCTTCCAGAAATTTTTCCTTTCTCTTGGCATCAATGTCAACCTCATCTGGTGCCTAACGCGCCAGATTGTTGAACTCTTCAATGTATTCAGCCACGCTGCGGTGGCGCTGCTTCAGATTGTGGAACTCTTTCTTTTTCAGGCTCATTATTCCCGATGAGATATGAGCAGTGCGAAATCCATCCTCAAAGATAGCCCAAGTCACCTCATCTATAGGAGTGGTGATTTGGAAGTTGTCCCACCATGTGGCGGCTGGCCCTTCCAGCAGATGTGCTGCAAATCTGACCTTTTCAGCATCCGTGCAGCCCACGGTTACTAAGTCCTTGTTTACAGAACGTAGCCAATCATTGGCCACCATGGGATCAGTCGTCCCCGAGAACTTAGCTGGCCTCAATCGCAGGAATCTGGTGAGCATATCAAAGCCCGGAGGGTTGTTGTTGTTATTTTTGTTATTGTTGTTGTTATTGGGGTTGTTGTTGTTGTTTTGGTTCTGAATAAATGTTGTCATCATCTGCATGAGCTGTGTTTGAGCATTCATCATTTGCTGCATTTCTGGAGTGATGTTGTTGTTGTTGGGGTTGGGGTTTGCGCGACGGGGAGGCATCTGTGGTTTGTTCAAATAGAGATAAGGATGAGATACCCATAGATGTTTTCATGCACATTACATCACATAAGCAAACACAAGCGTGCAACAGAAGGTAAAAGTTCAACAACCAGATAACAAGTTCTCAAAGTAAAACACACAAGTGGCAAGCCATCCACATGTCGGATGGTCCAATAACAAGTTCACAAATAACAAGTACGGTAATAAAAGATAAACGAGTAGTCAAGTCTACTCATCAGCATCAATCTCCTCCTCGACAAAGGTAAGACCTGCGTTCTCCATCGCGGTCTTGTTCTCCTCAATGGTAGTGGTCAAGGACTCAATCTTGGCCTTGAGAGCCCTCTTCTGGGAACGAAGCCTCTCTATCACCATCTGCTGCTGCTCTAGCTCGAAGTCCTTGGACTTCAGTTCTTCAGTCATGTCCCGGATCTTCTTGTTCCTATCCTGGACACGTTTCTCCTGACTCTTGAACTTCCGGTCCTGGGTCTCGAACTTCGCCTCCATTTCCTGGACTATCTCGTCCTGCTGCGTGAAAAGCTTGTCCTTCTCGCGAAGCTGCACCTGGAGCTCGTCATTACTGAGCATGACATTGGTCCTGTCCGTGTCCACGTGCCTAATAAGAGACTCTAAGTCCTGGAGATACAAACGTATCGGCTCTGCTGCGTCTCTCGAGTCGTCCTCGAAGTCGATGGACTCTCCATCCTCATCACGTCTTCCGAAGACGTGAAAGTGGGTGCCTCTAACCTGTCGGGAGTGCCGGCCTAGCAGACGTCCTATCAGGTCCTGCATAACTACCTCCATGCCTCTCTCCCTGTCATCGTGCATAAGCTTGAAGACGATGGCCTCCGTAGTAGGCTCTGTCTGGCGTCCGGGCTGGTTCACCTTGAAGCCCCAGAGGTCCTTCCTCTCGAACTTGGTGAGTGGATGCACCATGATGGTGGGTAGAGGGAGATTGAGCAAAGTGGTAAGCTCAACGATACGAGGACCAAAGCGGGTAACCTGGAACTCCTCAACAGTGCTGATGGTAATAGACATCTATTTATAAGATATAAAGTTAGAACAACACTATTTAAGATAAAACAAAGACACCATCACATACATATCCTTGGAACACAAAATCACACAAGTCATGCATACATGAATCCATTGCATCAACCAAGGTCCAAACTTATTTAAGGTATCATTTTGGAAAATAAGGTGATAGGTGGTGGTCCAACTAACGAAGTACATTTACAATCCTATCTCACTGGATCTGTTGGCTAACACAATGTTCCTAGAGGCAACCAGCCTATCTTGCTCACATGATTCCATCACTAAGTCTATAATATCTCCTCTTAAGGTTTGGTTGGTGGCTTCCAACTCTTGGGTATGTTCCTTCTCTTTCTCTAAGTCTTTTTGGAGGTTGAGCATTCTGCACTTGACTCTAGCACTTAGTTCTTTGATAGTCCTCCAAGCTGCTTCTCTTGCTGACTCAAAGAATGTGGTGTGCATCACAGTGTTGGTGTACATGCAGAATCCTCTTTCTTAGTGGTTGCCTTCCTTGTTTTTGTACAAGTGAAGTTGCACCCACCAGTACTCAACTCCTTCATCCATCACTGGAAAGCCTTTGTACACAGCTGCACCATGTATTTCCATTTCCACCATGAGGTCCTTGAGAATTTTGGGAAACTCAGTTTCACACTCCAAGGTCATGGTCATGAGTGGTCCTTTCTTCACGGCTTCGTTGATGGAGTTCATCTACAAATAGAGATGAGAATGAGAAGATTAGAAAAGTTTACGAGAAGAATAGACAAGTGTAGAAGTAGTTGAAATTTTTTCCTTAGTGGTTTCCAATCCTAGGGTCATAATCCTACAGGCAACACAGTGCTCTGATACCATCTGTAAGATCCCTCCTTTGTAAAGGAAAAGGATCCATGTGATTGCAATGCTAGTCCCTGGATCATTGCTAGCATCCACAGTTTAAGATGAAGTACACAGATACAAAGGTCATTTATTACATCCATTCCAGAGATAAAACATAGTCTTTTACAACTCAAGGCCACAGGCCTAATACAAGAGTTTTGGAATAAGTAAATAAACATAAGTCTTCATCTTCATGTGCCACAGGCAAGCATGTTGAGTGTAGACTCATGACACCTAATCATCATCGGAGTAACCTGCAACATCACAAGTTACAGCCACAGTGGGTCAATACTTTGGAATAGTATTGGCAAGTGATACCTTAGTAAATTTTAAGTGGACTATATTACTATATGCATTTTGGCTAAGTGTAGCTTGGCTTCCTTTGCTCAAAATAGGTTTTTCCTATTAGTTGAAATCACTAAGTTTTTCTTTGTCAGAAACTTTCCCAAGAAACCACCAATAGACATTGGGGTCCTTCACCCTTGTTCACCCACAATTTTTACTTAGAAGTTGGAGTGATGAGATTCTTGATAGCTTCCATGTCTTGATGCTCAAGTTGTCCATTGCCATGGACTTGGCTAAGTACTTAGATTTTCCATCTGCAGAGGTTGTGCACTTTCCCCACCAGACTTGGTTTCCCAAGACAGGACCTTTCAGAAGCCTTCCCTTAGCCAAATGGACGCGTTCCAACCTATCATCCCACTACCACCAACTGTCCAAAAGACTAAGTTCTAGCAACCTATATGATCAAGGCAGAGCCCATATTGCCAAGTGGCTGCACTATAAGCTTCTCAACACTTGGCCTCCAAAATCCCTTTGTGCCTGGGTGGCATACCACAAGTGAGATACACAAGGTAAACCATGTCCATGGGCCTTGTGTAACCACTCAACCAAAAACCACCATTCAAGTCCCATTCCACCCAGGAGGTTCATTGACTTAGCTGTTTTATTAGGAAAATATAAGTCCAAAGACTTAGAAATATTTTCATCATAGCAAGTATATATTTTACCAACCCTTGTTTGCTACTAGCTAGACTAAGCATGGCATAGTAACTTAACTTAGGAAATTTCCTAGCAATTCTAAAATTCTACAACTACTTAGGATTTCCCAACATAGCATTTGGCAAAAATAACAACATGCATTACTTAGCAAAAATATTTCTAATGCTTGTACAAAATATGGGGATGGAAATATTCATGAAGTACCACTTGCCTTGGTAATGGGGAGAGTAGAACTCTTCACAATCACAATCACTAGCACCAAAATCTACACAAAGATTATAACCACAATCACATACAATTCATATACAAACAAAAATATGTATGTATGCATGCAAGAATGCTAAGTGATGATTTTTGAAATTCCACCAAGCAAGTGCACAGTACTGAACCAAAACCAAGTTGAAAACTTGCCAAACCAAACTTATTTAGCACTAAAACAAGTTACCAAACAAATTCTATACTTAAATTAGTCCTAAACAAGTTTCTGCATAAAAAGACATTTTAACAGAAACTTTTTACTAAACAGATTGTAGATTCAGAAAGGGCTTGTCTCCCTGATTCCAACGGTATAAAATTTGCAAAAATCTAACGTGGGAATCCAAAGTTATAGCCTATTCAAATTTGATTCAAAATCTGTTTTGAAATCTGTTTTAAACACAAACCCTAGCCACGCGTCTTAATTCCATTGGCGCGTACCGCTTCGCACCGGATCACGCACAAGAGCCGTAGGATCTAAGTGGCGATGCACGGTTCAGATCGAAACATAACGGTTTGTTAAGTGGCTAATCCTATGCGTTGGATCCAGATCCAAGGGCTCTCGATCAAGCGACCATGTCCTGCCGGCGCGCGGCGACGGCGAGCGGCGGAGTGCTCCGACAGCGGCGGCGCTAACATTCTAGATCGCTCGGGGAGGAAAGGGCGTGCTTACCAGATCCGCAAGGTCGAGGCGAAGCTCAACATGGTGGTGGCTGGGAAAGGGGTGCACGGGTACGGTCTCGGGGGCTCGTCGGAGTTGCGGCGGTGTTTGTCGCTTGCAGTCGAGGTCGTTGCCGAGGTGTGGCGTCGCCCTAGCACAAGGCAGAGGGTTCAGAAGATGCGCAAGTGACTGGCGAATCAACTGGTGTCAAAGGGAAGGCGAGGGGGGCACGGGACTTACCGCTATTGCTCGCCGGAGTCGAGCGACGGCGCAGGTGGTTGCGGTCGTGAACGGGATCGACGACCTGGGTCACGAGCAGGCAAAAGAAAAGTATCAGGAGGTGCGCAAGATCAAGCTGGACACGACAGTTTGAACCAGAGAGAGGGGGGCGGTCGAGGCTCACCGGAATTAGTCGCCGGAGTTGTCGGTACTACGGGGTTTCGGGGGCAAATGCGCGCAGCCTGGTGGCGGAGTGAGCGAGGAGAGTGGGGGGAAATGACCGCGGTGCAGAGGGGGTTTTGTAGGCGAGAGGGGGGCGGCGATTAAGCGTGGAATCAATGGCAATTAAGCGAGAATCAATCGCGGCAGTGAAGGACGGAGGAAACGGCCGGCGACGGGGTCGGGCGTGATTTGGGGAAACGAGGGTGACGTGGAGAGGGCCCGCTTGTCAGCGAAATGCGCAGAGAGGAGGTGGGGTCTGGTTGTCGGCGACTGCTTGGGTGCGCTTACGCGTGAGAGAGAGAGAGAGGAAGGCCGGGTGGGCTAGTTGGGCCAGTTCTGTTGCTGGGCTAGAATAGTGGCGCCTGGCCCTTTTCTTTTCTTTTGTCCTTTTCTTTTTCTGTTTTTTAATTTTCTGGAAAGGTTTTCAAATGAAATCAAGTCTCATTTGAATTCAAATCAATTTGGGGTTTTTGCAGGGTGCAATAGTCTCAAATACTAGGCATGAAATCATGTGGTTGTTTTGCAAGGCTTGGTCACTCTTGGAGAACAAAATATCAGGGACTTGGTACCTGATTTGCAAATGTTTGAAAAATGGTTTTTGAACCATTTCTATTTTGTAAAACTTGGTTCCAATTTCCACACTCAATCTATT
Source organism: Avena sativa (assembly GCA_916181665.1). NCBI lineage: Eukaryota > Viridiplantae > Streptophyta > Magnoliopsida > Poales > Poaceae > Avena > Avena sativa. Next base: position 404,281,145 of record OV702283.1, on the reverse strand, counting down.
CAACAAAGGGGACAAGCATTCTAGGTTTAAAACATTCAAACTCTCAAATGGTGATGGCCATTTGTTTTTAGCTTGCTCACATAAAATGATAGCACTATATGCTTTGTTTTTCTGAAATGAGTTTTGAAAATGATCTCAATTCTTTATGCATGCATGAATGATATGAAAACTTTGAAATCATGATTTTAGGGATGTTACAATATCTCCATCTACATCCTTGTACTTTTGCATCTCACAAAGTTCAACAAAGTTATTGAGATGGGCAACAACATCATCAGAACTAGCACCAGAAAATTGCTCTCTCATCACAAGATTCAACAAAGCAGGCTTAATTTCATAAAAGGTAGCATCAGGAGCAGGTGGAGTAATAGGAGTGCTAAGGAAATCATTGTTGTTTGTGCTAGTGAAGTCACACAACTTGGTGTTCTCAGCAGAGTTCATTTTGGCAAAAGTGAGCAAGCCAAAAACAACAACAGCTAGAGCAGGAACTATTTTTTTTGTGTTTTTGAATAGGGAAAGCAAACCAAACTAAACTAATTATTTTTGGAGTTTTTGGTAAAAAGAGGCAAACAAAACCAAGCAAAAGAAAACAAGCAAATTAAAAACAAAGTAAAGAGGAAGGTTGAGGAGGACTCCCCTTGTGAAGACGTCCTTAGCCTCCCCACCAATGGCGCCAGAAAATATTGATGGTGATGGGAAGCATTTCATCGGGAAAACCCAAGAGAAAGGTGTGAAGCAGCACAACAACAAGTTTTACTTCAATAAGAAACCGAGGTTATCGAACCAGTAGGAGGAAGGAAACGTCACACAGGTGTTGCAAGCAACGTGGAAACCTGCACATCACAAACTCAAGACTTTGCCCCAACGAATTAGTGAGGTTGTCAAGCTCACCGGTTTGCTATAACAAAGGATTAAACGTATGGTGTGGAAGGTAATGTTTTGCAGCAAGTAAACAAGTAATAATAGAATATGTATCAATGGTAAAGATTGGAACGGGGTCCATAGTGTTGGAGATATGCCCTAGAGGCAATAATAAATATAGTTATTATTATATCTTTGTGTTTATGATAAATGTTTACATTCATGCTATAATAGTATTAACAAGGAAACATTAATACTTGTGTGATTTGTAAACTTAATTTGAAGTCCCTAGTAAAGCCTCTTCATAATACTAGCTTGTTGGTTAATAAATGATTGTGGTTTCCTTATCATGAACATTGAGATGTTATTAACAACAAGATCATATCGTTAGGAGAATGATATGATGGACATACTCCTATAGATAAGCGTAGCATAAAGATCAAGTCATTTTAATAGTTCAATTGCTATATGCTTTCTGATACATAGTAACCTAATTCCTTCGACCATGAGATCATGCATATCACCATCACCGGAAGGATGCTTTGATGACATCAAACACCATACCGTAACAGGGTGGCTATAAAAGTGGCACTGAGTGTTCGGAAAGTATTGGTTGAGACACATGGATCAAGAGTGGGATTTGTCCATCCATATGACGGATAGATATACTCTGGGCCCTCTCGGTGGAATGTCATCCAATTGGCTTGCAAGCATGTGACTGGTTCACAAGGGATCACATATCACGGGAACGAGAAAAGAGTACTTATCAGTAACGAGGTTGAACTAGGTATGCAGAGATACCGACGATCAAAACCTCGGATAAGTAAACTATCGTGAGACAAAGGGAAATTGGTATCGTATGTAAGTGGTTCATTCGACCGCAAAGTAATCGTAGAAATATGTGGGAGCCATATGAATTTCCAGATTCCTCTATTGGTTATTGTTCGGAGAAGTGTCTCGATCATGTCCGCATAATTTACAAACCGTAGGGAGACACACTTAAGGATTCGACGTTGTTGAGTAGTTATGGAATGATGAGTAAGAGACCGAATGTTGTTCGGAGTCTCGAATGGGATCCGGGATATCACGAGGAGATCCGGAATGGTCCGGAGAATAAGATTCATATAAGGAAAGTCCTGTTTCGGGGTTGGATAATGGTTCCGGTGTTTTCATCAGGAATGTTCTAGAAGGTTCCGGAATGTCCGGCACTCCGGAGGGGAAGAGTACATGAATGTGTCATAACAAGTTGGAATGATTGCATCATGTACTAGGTGTCATCGCTGAGCGAAATAAAGGGATAAATCAAATCCTAGTTTGAAAAGTCAAACGCCAATTTGAAAAGTCAAACGGCTATTTTGCTTGGTGGAGGGAGAGTAGGAAACCTACTTGGGGAGGAGTTCCTCTCCCTCCACCCGCCAGCCTTGGAAGCCGAGTTGGGGAGGGACTCCCCTCCCCTTGGCCGCCGCCCTCCACCTATATAAGGAGGGGCGGGGCTGCCCCTCCAAACACACAACTTGCACCCCGCAAACCCTAGCTCCAAGCCGCCGGCGCCGCCACCACCTGCTGCTGCCGCCGCCTAGGGCTAAACCCTAGCCACCGAGTTGGGGCACCCCCTTACCCTAGCCACTGGCCTAGCCTCTTATCCTTGGTACATCTAAACCCTAGATCACCGAGGGCTCTCTCATAGTCCACCATACTCGCTCCGGCTTAAGGCGAAGCCCTGCGAGATCTCCCCTCTACTTCCGGTACCATGCCGTCGTGCTGCCGGAATCATGAGGAGAGTGCTACAACCTCCGCTGCCTGCTGGAACAAGGGAGAGGAAGGTCTTCATCGAGTACCGAACGTGTGACCGACTGCGGAAGCGCTGTCGGAACGCAGCGCCGGAAGGATCGTCTACGCGATCTTGAGATCGGCAAGAGTACGACTACATCACCCACGAGAATCCACTCTCGTTAAACACTTTGGAATCTTCGAGGGTAAGTTATTCCATCGACTCGTTGCTACAATCTAGTAGATAGATCTTGGTTTGTTTGTTTGTATGCGGTAGAATTTTTTTGTTTTCCATGCTACGAACCCCTACAGTGGTATCAGAGCCGTGTCTATATGTAGATCTGTTGCACGAGTAGAACAGAATGGTCATTGTGGGCGGTGGTGCTTTTATTATCAATTGCTTCTTGTGTACTTTGCATCTTGCGGTATGATGGGATGAAGCGGCCCGGGCTAACCTTACATGACATCGTTCATGAGACTTGCTCCATGCTCAACATGCAACTTGTATTGCATAAGTGGCTTTACGGGTGTCTGTCTCTCCCATTATAGTATAGATCCAATTTACAACGGGCACTTGATAGTTCAAACATCAACGTTGTGGTTCTTGTTCGTAAGTTAGATTGACACTTATTGAAAGCCCCAAACCACGTAAAATATGCAAAGAAATTAGAGGCGTCTAACTTTGTTTTGCAGGGGTGTGTTGTGATGTGATATGGCCATGATTGTGATTATATTTGATGTATGCAATGTTCCTTATTGTAAGTTGGCAACCGGCAGGAGCCATATGGTTGTCTTTAATTTCTGTTAAGACCCGCGTGTCTATTCAAAGTAGTTGTAATAGTTGAAGCTGGTGGACGACAACCATGGAGCAACGTCATTGACCTTGATGCAATGCCGGTGATGATGGAGATCATGTTCGTGCTAGAAGATGGAGATCAGAAGCACAAAGAAGAAAGGCCATATCATATCACATATTATGAATTGCATGTGATGTTAATCCTTTATGCATCTTGTATTGCTTAGTTAACGACGGTAGCTTTATAAGATGATCCCTCAAGCACATAAATTTCAAGTTTTAAAGTGTTCATCCTTAGTAAGCACCGTTGCTAAAGCTCGTTGTTTTGAAGCACCACGTGATGATCGGGTGTGTTAGATACTGCGAGTGTATACAACGTGAGCAAGCCAGATTTGCTCATGCGGAAGCTAAGGTTTGATCTTGACGAGCCTAGCATGTACAGACATGGTCTCGGAACATGGATCACCGAAAGGTAAAGCATGAATCATATATTAGATATGATGAACATGTCGATTGTTCGCCATTGAAGCTACATCAACTCTCGTGATGATCGGTGTTGATGTGGTGGATTTGGTTCGTGTGATTACTAAAACAATGTGAGGGATATTGTTTTGAGTGGGAGTTCACCTATATTAATTTAACTATTAATTAGAACTCAGTTTTTCATAAACTTAGTCTAAACTATTGCAAATATGTTGTAGATCAATGGCGGCCCCTACCATCAATTTTAATGCGTTTCTAGAGAAAGAAAAGTTGAAAAACAATGGAAGCAACTTCGCGGATTGGTTCCGCAATTTGAGGATTGTCCTCAATGCTGGTAATTTGACCTATGTGCTGGATGCACCGCTGGGTGACCCGCCTGCAGCTACTGCTACCGATGAAGTAAAGAATGTTTACCTCGCTCGGAAGACTCAGTACTCCATAGTTCAGTGTGCTATCTTGTATGGTTTAGAATCAGAGCTTCAGAAAAGGTTTGAGAATTCAGACCCACATGATATTGTCCGTGAACTCAAACTGATTTTTGAGACTCACGCGGCAGTTGAGAGATATGAGGCTTCTGAAAAGTTCTTTAACTGCAAGATGGAAGAGGGCAGCTCCGTCAGTGAGCATGTGCTTAAGATGTCTGGGCACGCAAACAAACTTCAAAGCTTTGGTATAGTGATTCCTAATGCTTTGGGGATTTACCGTGTCCTCCAATCACTACCACCAAGTTACAAGAACTTTGTGATGAACTACAATATGCAAAGCATGAACAAGCAGTTGCCAGAACTCTTCTCCATGTTAAAATCTGCAGAAGTGGAGATCAAGAAAGAGCACCAAGTGTTGATGGTCAATAAGACCACCAAATTCAAGAAAGGCAAGTCTAAGCAAAAGGGACACTTCAAGAAGGGTGGTAAGAAAGTTACCGCACCGACAGAGTGCTTTTACTGCAAGGGAGAAGGTCACTGGAAGCGGAATTGCCCAAAGTACTTGGCGGATTTGAAGAACGGCAACATCAAGAAGAAAGGTATATCCGATATACATGTTATTGATGTGTATCTCACTAGTACTCGTAGTAGTGCCTGGGTATTTGATACTGGTTCGGTTGCTCATATTTGTAACTCGAAACAGGTGCTGCAGAATAAACGGAAGCTAGCAAAGAACGAGGTGACGATGCGCGTGGGAAACGGATCAAAGGTTGATGTGATCGCGGTCGGCACGCTACCTCTTCATCTACCATCGGGATTAGTTTTATACTTAAATAATTGTTATTTGGTGCCTGCGTTAAGCATGAACATTATATTGGGATCTTGTTTATTGCAAGAAGGTTACTTGTTTAAGTCCGAGAATAATGGTTGTTCGATTTATATGAGTAATATGTTTTATGCACATGCACCTTTGATAGATGGTCTATTCTTATTGAATCTCGATAGTGGAAATACACATATTAATAACATTGAAGCTAAACGTTTGAAATCGAGCGATAACTCGACCTATATGTGGCACTGTCGTCTTGGTCACATTGGAGTGAAGCGTATGAAGAAACTCCATTCCGATGGACTTCTTGAATCACTTGATTTTGAATCACTTGAAAGATGCGAAGCATGTCTGATGGGTAAAATGACTAAGAATCCATTTTCTGGTATGATGGAGCGAGCTACAGACTTATTGGAAATCATACATACCGATGTGTGTGGTCCAATGAGTGTAGCATCGCGCGGTGGTTATCGTTATGTTCTTACCTTCACGGATGACTTGAGTAGATATGGGTATATCTATTTCATGAAACATAAGTCCGAAACTTTCGAGAAGTTTAAGGAATTTCAAAGTGAGGTTGAGAATCAACATAACAAGAAGATTAAATTTGTACGTTCTGATCGTGGAGGTGAATATCTAAGTTACGAGTTTGGCGAGCATTTGAAGAAATGCGGAATACTTTCACAATTGACACCGCCGGGAACACCACAGCGTAATGGTGTGTCCGAACGTCGTAATCGAACTCTCTTAGATATGGTTCGTTCTATGATGTCACTTACAGATTTACCGCTATCATTTTGGGGTTATGCATTAGAAACAGCCGCATTCACTTTAAATAGGGCATCATCTAAATCCGTTGAAACGACACCGTATGGATTATGGTTTGGGAAGAAACCTAAATTGTCGTTCCTTAAAGTTTAGGGTTGCGAAGCCTATGTAAAGAAGTTACAGCCGGACAAGCTTGAACCCAAAGCGGAAAAATGCGTCTTCATAGGATACCCAAAGGAAACTATTGGGTATACCTTCTAACATAGATCCGAAGGCAAAATCTTCGTTGCCAAGAATGGATCCTTTCTAGAGAAGGAATTTCTCTCGAAAGAAGTGACTGGAAGGAAAGTAGAACTCGACGAGGTTGTCGAACCTTCTCTCGAACTTGCGAGTAGCGCAGCACCGGAAGAAGTTCCTGTGGTGCCTGCACCAATAAGAGAGGAAGCTAATAATGATGATCATGAAACTGCGGTTGTAGTTGCTACAGAGCCTCGCAGGTCAACGAGAACTCGTACCACTCCTGATTGGTATGATCCCGTTATGAGTGTCATGTTGGTGGACAACACCGATGACCCTGCGACATATGAGGAAGCGATGATGAGCCTAGATTCCAATAAATGGCAAGAAGCCATGAAATCCGAGATTGGATCCATGTATGAAAACCAAGTATGGACTTTGGTGGACTTACCGGATGGCCGGAAGGCTGTCGAGAACAAATGGATTTTCAAGAAGAAAACATATGCTGATGGTAATGTTACTGTCTATAAAGCTTGACTTGTCGCAAAAGGGTTTCGACAAATTCAAGGAGTTGACTACGATGTGATCTTCTCACCTGTAGCGAAGCTAAAGTCTGTGAGGATTATGTTAGCAATCGTTGCATATTATGATTATGAGATATGGCAGATGGATGTCAAAACAGCGTTCCTCAATGGAGACATTGATGAAGAGTTGTATATGATGCAACCCAAAGGTTTTGTCGATCCTAAAGATGCTAACAAGGTATGCAAACTTCAACGGTCCATATATGGATTGAAGCAAGCATCCCGAAGTTGGAATCAACATTTTGATAAGGTGATCAAAAGTTTTGGTTTTATACAAACTTATGGAGAAGCTTGTATTTACAAGAAAGTGAGTGGGAGCTCTGTAGCATTCTTAATACTATATGTAGATGACATATTGTTGATTGGGAATAATGTAGACCTTCTTAATAGTGTCAAGGAATATTTGAATAATAGTTTTTCAATGAAAGATCTTGGCGAAGCAGCTTACATATTGGGCATAAAGATTTATAGAGATAGATCGATACGTCTAATATCATTGTCACAAAGTACATATTTGGACAAAGTTCTAAAGAGGTTTGGAATGGAAGATAGCAAGAAAGGGTTCTTGCCCATGTTGCCCAATAAGACCTTGAGTAAAACTCAAAGTCCAACAACGGCAGAAGATAGAAAAAGGATGAGTAAAACTCCCTATGCCTCAGCCATAGGATCTCTAATGTATGCCATGCTATGTACTAGACCCGACATTGCATATGCTGTTAGTTTGACTAGCAGATATCAAAGTGATCCAGGAGTGGATCATTGGACAGCGGTCAAAATCATCCTTAAGTACTTGAGAAGAACTAAGGATATGGTTCTTTCTTATGGAGGTGATGAACAACTCATTGTTAATGGTTACACCGATGCTAGTTGGAACACCGATCCGGATGATTCTAAATCTCAATCTGGATACGTATTTACTTTGAATGGTGCAGCAGTTAGCTGGAGGAGTGCTAAGCAAAGCGTTGTGGCGAGATCTTCAACTGAATCGGAATACATGGCTGCTTCGGAGGCTTCCCAAGAAGCGATATGGATGAAGGAGTTCATTACAGAGCTCGGTGTGGTTCCAAGTGCGCTGGACCCAATGTTTATCTACTGTGATAACATGGGCGCCATAGCCAATGCGCAAGAACCAAGGTCACACAAGAAGCTGAAGCACATCAAGCTACGATTCCACGCTATTCGAGAACATGTCCAAGATGGTGACATAAAGATTTGCAAAGTACACACAGATCTGAATGTGGCGGATCCGTTGACTAAACCTCTCCCAAGGGAAAAACATGACCAATACCAAACTGCCATGGGTGTTTGGTATATTACCATGTAATCTAGATTAGTTGACTCTAGTGCAAGTGGGAGACTGTTGAAGATATGCCCTAGAGGCAATAATAAATATAGTTATTATTATATCTTTGTGTTTATGATAAATGTTTACATTCATGCTATAATAGTATTAACAAGGAAACATTAATACTTGTGTGATTTGTAAACTTAATTTGAAGTCCCTAGTAAAGCCTCTTTATAATACTAGCTTGTTGGTTAATAAATGATTGTGGTTTCCTTATCATGAACATTGAGATGTTATTAACAACAAGATCATATCGTTAGGAGAATTATATGATGGACATACTCCTATAGATAAGCGTAGCATAAAGATCAAGTCATTTTAATAGTTCAATTGCTATATGCTTTCTGATACATAGTAACCTAATTCCTTCGACCATGAGATCATGCATATCACCATCACCGGAAGGATGCTTTGATGACATCAAACACCACACCGTAACAGGGTGGCTATAAAGGTGGCATTGAGTGTTCGGAAAGTATTGGTTGAGACACATGGATCAAGAGTGGGATTTGTCCATCCATATGACAGATAGATATACTCAGGGCCCTCTCGGTGGAATGTCATCCAATTGGCTTGCAAGCATGTGACTAGTTCACAAGGGATCACATATCACGGGAACGAGAAAAGAGTACTTATCAGTAACGAGGTTGAACTGTCACATCCCAAATTTTAGATTTGGTCTTGCATATCATTCATATCATTGCATCATGCTTTTCCATGCAAAACCATCGAGTGAAGAGGTTCGGCGATACGCCTTTTGCAAAACCCTATTCTATTTTGCTACGAGGTTCCTGCGGGAAGCTTTAGTTGGACTAGCGTTGACCACCCTTGTAGATTAGTGGTTTCGCTCAAATCTTGACGCTAGATTGTTCCCCTCGACCATACGAACCCGTAGGAGCAAGAATCGCTCGAATCGGAGCTCGTACGGAGAAGTTGCGGCCGTTTTAGTGAATCGCCGGAAAACAGTCCGAATTTCTAGACCGATTTCCGAGTTCTAAACGAACTCCAAACCGTTTCAGTTTAGGTTCTCGCGCGAGAGGGGCCACTTAAGGACCCCACCTGCCTCGTTAAACGTGCCCGACCCCCACCTCGCGATCGCAACCACCGCCGCCTCCCTGACCCGCGCGCGCGCCTACCGAGGTCCCGCGCCGCCGCCGCCCTCCGCCGCCGGCCGCCGCCCCTCGTCGCCGTCGCCGCCCCCAGGTCCCTGGCCGCCTCCTCTCTCTCTCCTCTCCCTATTCCCCCCGCCGCCGCATCCCATCACCGCCGCCATCTGCGCCGCCGCCGCAGCGCCGCCTTCCGCCGCCGACGCCGCCGCCGCGCGCCACCCGCCCGCGTCGCCGCCGCCGGGCCACCTCCGCCAGCGCCGCCTCGCGCCATCCCCGCCGCCAGCGCTGCGCGCCACCGCCGCCCTCCGCCATCTGCGCCGCCGCCGCCAGCGCCGCATCGCCGCCGCCCTGCAGCGCCGCTGCCGCGCGCGGGCTCTGCGCCCCAGGCCGCCGCCTTGCAGCCGCTCGCCGCCGCCTCACTGCGTGTGCCGCTGCGCCGCGCGCGCGCACACACACACACACACACACACACACACACACACACACACACACACACACACACACACGCGTGCACGCGCGCGTTATTGCATGCACGCATACATGCACGTACATGCCGTTTTGCTCGCGCGATGTATTTTACTCGACCTGTTCGTTGACCGTGTGTACCCGCGCAGGAAGTACCTCATCGCCGGAAGTGATCGTCGCCGCCGTCCGGAACCCGTTCGGAGTCCGATTCGTCGTTGTTTCCGGTAAGACAGCAGCCACCGTCAGATCTCAGATCAGCGGCTTAGATCGTTCATTGACTGGTTAGCATCCCAGGCGTTGACTAGTCAGACGCCCAGTCAGCGCCCAGTCAGCAGACGAGTTGACCAGTTAACAGACACCGTTGACTGGGTTAATTTCGTTAATCCTTTTAGTTGGCAGATTTCAGTAGAATCTTGTAAATTGCGTAGAAATTAAACCACTTGGCCAAAAATTACAAATAAAATATGTGCAGATTCAGTGAGTCGTGTAGAATCTCGCTGTACCTTTGGTTCAGGCTTTTGCAGCAAGGTTTAGTACAGTTAATCAAACTAGTTAGTGGCCTTTTCGGAGTAATAAATTCGTAGAAAAAGATCCGTAGATCCAAAAATCGCGTATAATATGTCCCTAGATTCAGTGGAACGAGGGGAATCTCATCGTTAATTAAAAATATAGGCTTACAGTAAAAACTTCTGCAGAAACTGTCGAGTGGCTTTCTGCAGTGTTTTAATTACTCGGGGAGTTTTATAATTCCTTTTTGAGTAATTCCAATTGGTGCTGTTTCTATTCAGCGATGCCCATAATGTAGATTTTTCCCACAATTTTACAAATAGTATACTACCGGTAGTGAATTATTTGAGTTCTAGCTCTAGTTCTGAGCATTACTTTTGCTTAATAGTTTTCCTAGCGCTAAAACTATTTTCCATGCATGCAATCGGTAGTATTATGGTATAGGATGTTGTGGTGCAGCTGTAGCACCAATTCACTTGTCGTTCTTGCATTTCATGCATCATATTTGTTGCATATGTTGTGGATTGTTTGTTTATGAATGCAATTGTGTCGTGTAGATTGTGACGAGTGCAACGCTTGCTCGTGTGTGGATTGTTCTTCCGACCGCTACAACCAAGGCAAGTAGATGCTACTTTGTTCATGATATCGTCCTACTATTTTTAATGCATTGTCGTGTATTTTGTAGATGCATGTGTAGGACGATACTATCGCTATGCTATGTCCTATTATGTGGTAGGGCCTTCCTTGTAGATGAAACACCGTTGGTAGATGTGCTTAGCCATGCTATGTTGAACGAGGGCTGGGTTACATCATTGATACTTGTTTTCTCAAAGTATTGGTTTGTGAAAACTAAAAACAACTTAATCAATGAACCCCCTGGGTGTGATGGTATTGATAATTTTTGGTGGTTTCATTGCGGAAAGGCACCCAGGTATCAAGAGAGAATGATTGGCTTCTTTATTGTATAGCTTACGTGTACAACCATGTGCCAATAATGAAACGGGCGGTTGGTTGGACTTAGTAGGTTGTGGTAACTCGAACCCGCGTATCGAGAGATGTAGAATTTTGGTAGGTTGGACCGGTGCGCGTCGGGATTGAGGAGCTACTTCCCGAACAGTCTCTTCTTGGTCTTCTCCCTATCATCACCCAAAATGAGAGTGATGGTACGAGATGGGCTGGCCAAGTCACATGGGTAAAGTGTACTAACCTCTGCAGAGTGTATAATCTAATCGATTAGCCGTGTCCCCGGTTATGGACATCTGAGTTGCTTGATATTGATTCCATGACATGTTTCTCGCTCATTCTAATTTCATAATTGTTTTAATATTGTTGGGTTAACTTAATTGGGATCTTTTCAAAGAAAATCAAAAACTGTTTATGAAAGTAGGACAAATGTATTTGCAAATGCAAGCCAGACACAGCTCCAATTGCCAGTTATGCATGTAGATGTTAGTACTATTGTCTCCTTTACTAGCTCTACTTGCCATACATTCCATGTATTGACCCTTCGGGGCTGCTACGTTTCATGTTGCAGGTTATTCCGATTCTGATTGATCGTTATAGGCCACGGTACTCCACTCGGCACTTGTTCACTTGTGGGCAATTTGAAGAATGGAGAATTTATCTTATTTATGTTGCTACCTGAATAATTTGAGCTAGCGTGGAGCGAAGCTTTTATTGTAATAATGGTACTCTGGATCTTCGTTATTTATGATACACGGATATTTTGCTATGTTATTCATCTTACTCTATTATGGGCCAATGAACCGATCCAGGGATTGGCATGTCACATAGAGGCCACGGTCTTTTCAGAACCGGGGTGTTACAGGATGGTATCAGAGCCCGTGTGTCGACTGTAGGATCGTGACCTAGGATTGGATTAGGAAGCCATAGAATTATTAAAGCCTATATTTACTCTGTCTTTCATGTTATGCCTTTCACCCTCGTAAATTCTTACCATATGCTATTCGCACACTTTCCTCTTTTACTTGATAGATGGGAGAAGTCAGGACTGAGTATGCCACCCTGGAGTCACCAAGGCCCTTTGCAAGACAGTTAGCTCAGCTCTCGCAGTCATTGGGATTGCCACTGCCCATGTTCAAGGGAAGAAGGCTGTATACCTATGGATATGGAGAGGATGCATGGGAGATCACTACCTTCATATTCAGAGATGCCGCCTTGCCCAACCCCGTGCACTTGATCTACACCAAGACATACTGCAACTGGGGACTTGGAATCAACTTGGCCATACATGAAGCCCTGTCTCGCCAGTGCCATTATGTCCGACACCTACTACCAGCTGATTCACCCTACCGTGACTATGGAAGGCGTGATGAAGATGGGAACATTGTGGTTACCCCGGGCGACAGGAACAACATGCCGCCCCGTCGGAGGCACATAGAGAACATGGAAAGGGAGAATGGAGCTCTAGCAGAGAAGGTGAGGATGATAAAGGAGATTGCAGATTTTACTAGCAATGGTATGGTGGTCCAAGGACAGGAGATTGACACTTTGCATGAAGCTGTGGGAGTTCTGGAGAATGCCCTGATAGCCAGAGATGCAACCATAGCACATCTTCATGGTACTGTGCAGGAGAACACCCAGAACATACAACAATTGCAAGGGACAGTCCAGGAAAGGGATCAAACTATTGAAGCTATGACAGCCCAGATTGCCGCCCTCCAAGCACAGTTGAATCCACCCTCTGATGATGACAATGGAGATGATGGCAACAATGGGGATGATGATGACAGTGGAGATGATGATGATGATGAGGACGAGGATGATGATGGAGACGATGATGGTGGAGGAGATGAAGCTGTTGCAGTTGCAGCTGAGAATGAAGAAGAAGAGGAGGATCCAGAAGAGGTGGAGTTTGAGATCTCAAGTGATGATTCAGGAGAGGTGTACACTCCGCCGCCATGGTTGTACCGCGAGCCGAAGCACCAACGCATGACAGCAAGGACCTACCTCAATCTCTTCAAGAAGTAGATAGAAGTCCACCAATTAGTCCTTGTTAGGCGAATTCGTTAGGATTAGTCTCGATCGTTGTGAAGCTTAGTTCGTGTTAGTTTAAGAGTGATTAGTTGCTTACTTGTGTACTCCAATATCCCAGGAATTATTTGTGCGAATTTTAATGAAAGAGTTATGGCAATTTGGTTACTATCTGTGTTATTTTCGCTGCAGTTTTTCTGCTGATATAGCAGTACTGCGCGATTTTTCATATTTTTCTGGTAACTCGGAAAAATCTGAAAAACATTGGGCTGATGCGAAACTCTCTGTACTATATGTACAAAAATCAGCTAAATTTTCTGACGAGTTTAAGTCAGGCGGAAAAATTCGTGAACGCTGCTGGACTGTTCTGGCAGAATTGATGTTTTGTTGATTAGTTGATCTATTGTTTAGATTAACCATTGCCAACTCTTGCAAAACTATTTCAGTAGGTTTATACTGCTAGGATAACACCTGGGATGTTGCTGGACCGCTTGTTTGTTGATGTGTTGCTTGCTTGTGATTGTCTGCTATTGTTTGTTGTTGATTGCTCATATGCATGGGTAGAATCCTATTACCGTAGTTGATTCTTTCTAAACTTACCTGTGCTGAACCACAGATGCCTCCCCGCCGCCACCCCACTGAGTTGGAGCAGCTCATGGCAGCTCAGGCACAGCTGACCCAAGTGATGACTCAGTTCATGGCCAATCAGAACAACAACAATGTAGACAATCAGCCTCAGGGAGATGCTCTCACCAGATTTCTGAGGTTAAGGCCAGCTAAGTTCTCTACTGCAACTGAACCAATGGTTGCTCTCGACTAGTTGCGTTCAGTCAACAAGGATCTAGTAACTGTTGGATGCACTGATGCTGAGAAGGTGAGGTTTGCCGCTCACCTACTGGAGGGACCAGCCGCTTCTTGGTGGGACACTTTTCAGATCACCCACCCGCTGGATACCGTGACTTGGGCAATGTTCGAGGAAGGTTTCAGTACCAACCACGTGTCTTCAGGGGTTCTGAGCCTGAAGAGGAAGGAGTTCCGCAACTTGCGCCAAACCAATCGCACCGTGGCCGAGTACATTGAGGAGTTCAACAACCTGTCCCGCTATGCACCTGAGGATGTTGACACTGATGCAAAAAGGAGGGAGAGATTCTTGGATGGCCTCAGTGATGAGCTTTCAGTCCAGCTACTTGTGGTTTATTGCCCCACTTTCCAGGAGCTTATGGACAAGGCCAGGATCTTGGAAGGGAAGCACAAGCAGGTGGAGAACCGCAAGAGAAAGAACAACAATCACCACTCTGGTTCACACCACAAGTCTCGCACTTCGTATGATGGATACTCCAAGCATGGAGGAAGTGACCATGGGAGCCATGATCGCCACCACCATGGAGGCGATGGACATCGTCATGACAACCATAGGAGCACCCACCACAACCAAAAGGGAGGACACTCTCACCACTCTGGAGGACACGGTGGACATGACCGCAACCGTGATCGCAGCTTTGTGAAGAAGGATCCGAGTGAGGTGACATGCTTCAAGTGTAAGCAGAAGGGACACTATGCTGACAACTGTCTGGAGAGGAAAGGACTGAAGCCAACCAACAACGAGAAGGCCACAGTGAACCACATGAATGTGGAGGAGATTCCAGATGAGCCTGACCTTGTGATTGGTAAGTTCCCAATCAACACTTACCCTGCACTTATACTTTTCGATACTGGTGCATCGCATTCATTCATATCAAGGGCATTTGTGGATAAGTATAAGTTACCTACTGAGTCTATGAAAAGGTCATTTAGAGTGAGTTCACCTGGAGGAGATATGATAGCTAGTGCGGGATGCCGCGATTTAACTATGAGGATTGGAGCACACAACTTCATTGCACATTTGGTAGTGTTGGATTCACAGGGATTAGACGTTATTCTGGGTATGGATTGGATGTCTATGCATGGGGGACACATAGATTGTGCACAGCGAGCTGTTTCGCTTAAAACCCCGGATGGTAAGAGGATTAGATTCAAGTCAGCTGTACGACCAGGAAGGTGTAAGTTGAATTCTCTTAAGGGGGTTAGCATGGATACTGTGCCAGTGATTAGGGATTACCCCGATGTGTTTCCGGAAGAACTGCCAGGTATGCCACCTGACAGGGAAGTAGAGTTTCTTATCGACCTGATGCCGGGAACAGGACCAATAGCAAAGAAACCATATAAGATGGATGTGGATGAGCTGAAGGAATTGAAGAAACATTTGAAGGAGCAGCTGGAAAAGGGATTCATTCAGCCTAGTGCGTCGTCATGGGGAGCACCTGTTCTGTTTGTGGAAAAGAAAGACAGCACCAAGAGATTAGTGGTGGACTATCGCTCGCTAAATGAAGTGACTATCAAGAAAAAGTACCCACTGCCGAACATAAATGATTTGTTTGATCAACTGGAAGGAGCAAAGGTGTTCAGCAAGATTGATCTGCGATCTGGCTACTTTCAATTGAAGATCCGGAAGGAGGATGTACCAAAAACCGCCTTCACCACTAGGTATGGTTTATATGAGTATACAGTTATGTCTTTTGGACTAACGAATGCCCCGGCATACTTCATGACCATGATGAACAAGGTATTTATGGAGTATTTGGACAAGTTCGTGGTGGTTTTTATTGATGACATACGGATATATTCCAAGGATGATGCTGAGCATGAGAAGCATCTAAGACTGATTATGGGGAAGCTGAGGGAACACAAGCTGTATGCCAAATTCAGCAAGTGTGAATTCTGGCTTAACACCGTTGGGTTTCTCGGACACGTAGTGTCAGGAGAAGGAGTCGCTGTTGATCCAAGCAAAGTGACTGCAGTGACTGAGTGGGAAGTGCCCAAGAATGCGGGAGAGATACGAAGCTTTTTGGGACTTGCTGGATATTACAGGAGGTTCATTGAAAACTTTTCCAAGATTGCTAAACCGATGACTGAACTTCTGAAGAAGGAGAGAAAGTTTGAATGGTCAGACGTATGTGAAGCCAGCTTTCAGGAACTGAAGCGTCGACTAGTGACCGCCCCAGTTCTATGTTTACCAGATCTTCAGAAGGATTTCCAAGTGTACTGTGATGCTTCACGACAGGGACTTGGGAGTGTGCTGATGCAAGATGGGAGAGTAGTGTCATATGCCTCGCGACAACTCAAGCACCATGAGCGGAATTACCCCACACACGACTTGGAGTTAGCGTCATTGGTTCATGCGCTCAAGGTATGGAGGCATTACTTAATGGGAAAACACTGTGATGTGTACACCGACCACAAGAGCCTGAAGTACATATTTACACAGAAGGAACTGAACATGAGGCAAAGGAGATGGTTGGAACTTATCAAGGATTATGATATGAATCTACAATACCACTCAGGAAAGGCCAATGTAGTAGCTGATGCTCTGAGCCGGAAGGTTTATGCCAATGGATTGACAATTGGTGAATTGCCTGAGGATTTGTGCAAGCAATTCAAGGACCTTAGACTGGAGGTAGTATCTGAAGGATACCTGGCTACAATGGAAGCCCAACCGATGCTACAGGACAGGATCATAAAGGCTCAGATAGGAGACAAAGAGATAGATGATGTTAAGGAAAAGATGAAGGAAAGTCGAGCAAGGGAATTCCGCGAGGATGAGCAAGGAACCCTGTGGTACGGTGATCGATTGTGCGTCCCCAACGATCCCGAGATAAGGAAGTTGATTCTTCAGGAAGCTCATGACTCACCATATTCCATACATCCGGGCAATACGAAGATGTATATGGACCTAAAGGACAGATTCTGGTGGAACAACATGAAGGGAGACATCGCGGAGCATATTGCCCTATGTGATGTATGCAGCCGAGTGAAGGCAGAACACCAGAAGCCAGCGGGACTGCTGCAACCATTGCCCGTGCCGGATTGGAAGTGGGATAGAGTGGGAATGGATTTTATCACAGGACTGCCCAGGACCAGGTCAGGATATGACTCTATTTGGGTAGTGGTCGACCATTTGACCAAGGTAGCCCACTTTATACCAGTAAAGACGACCTATACGAGTGCAAAGTTGGCCAAGATTTACATGGACAAGATTGTGTGCCTACACGGAGTTCCCAAGAGCATCGTATCTGATAGAGGCACCCAATTTACCTCACACTTCTGGCGCCAGCTGCACGAGTCACTTGGTACTAGGTTGGAGTTTAGCACAGCGTTTCACCCACAGACTGATGGACAGACCGAGAGGGTGAATCAGATTTTGGAGGACATGCTGAGAGCTTGCGCTTTGGCTCATGGTTATAGTTGGGATGAGAATTTGCCGTATGCGGAGTTTTCCTACAACAACAGCTATCAAACCAGCATCAAGACGTCACCGTTTGATTTACTATATGGGAAACGGTGCCGAACACCATTGTTATGGGATGGAGTAGGAGAACGTCAGTTGTTTGGACCCGACTTGATCAAGGACGCTGAGGAGAAGGTCGCCTTGATTAGGGACAGGCTGAAGGTAGCGCAATCAAGGCAGAAAAGCTACGCCTACGCCAAGCGCAAGGAAGTGGTGTATGAGATAGGTGATAGAGCATACCTCAGAGTATTGTCGCTTCGTGGAATCAAGAGATTTGGTATTAAGGGTAAGCTGGCACCTCGATTTATTGGACCATATCGAGTCTTAGCACGCAAAGGAGAAGTTGCTTATCAGTTGGAGTTGCCAGAAGCTCTGTCCGCTGTTCACAATGTGTTCCACGTATCCCAGCTGAAGAAGTGTCATCCGGAGATGGTGGATACACCATTGAGAGACACTGTACCGCTAGAGGAGGTTCAGCTTGAGAATGATTTGACCTATGAGGAGAAACCGGTCAAGATTCTGGAGACAGCAGAAAGGATTACCCGTACCAAGACAATCAAGTTTTGCAAGGTGCAGTGGAGCCACCACACTGAAGAGGAAGCCACTTGGGAGCATGAGGATGACATCCGAGAGGACTACCCACACCTATTTGCTAGCCGCGCCGAATCTCGAGGACGAGATTCATCTTAAGGGGGTTAGTCTTGTCACATCCCAAATTTAAGATTTGGTCTTGCATATCATTCATATCATTGCATCATGCTTTTCCATGCAAAACCATCGAGTGAAGAGGTTCGGCGATACGCCTTTTGCAAAACCCTATTCTATTTTGCTACGAGGTTCCTGCGGGAAGCTTTAGTAGGACTAGCGTTGACCACCCTTGTAGATTAGTGGTTTCGCTCAAACCTTGACGCTAGATTGTTCCCCTCGACCATACGAACCCGTAGGAGCAAGAATCGCTCGAATCGGAGCTCGTACGGAGAAGTTGCGGCCGTTTTAGTGAATCGCCGGAAAACAGTCCGAATTTCTGGACCGATTTTCGAGTTCTAAACCAACTCCGAACCGTTTCAGTTTATGTTCTCGCGCGAGAGGGGCCACTTAAGGACCCCACCTGCCTCGTTAAACGTGCCCGACCCCCACCTCGCGATCGCAACCACCGCCGCCTCCCTGCCCCGCGCGCGCGCCTCCCGAGGTCCCGCGCCGCCGCCGCCCTCCGCCGCCCCTCGTCGCCGTCGCCGCCCCCAGGTCCCCGGCCGCCTCCTCTCTCTCTCCTCTCCCTATTCCCGCCGCCGCCGCATCCCATCACCGCCGCCATCTGCGCCGCCGCCGCAGCGCCGCCTTCCGCTGCCGCCGGGCCACCTCCGCCAGCGCCGCCTCGCGCCATCCCCGCCGCCAGCGCTGCGCGCCACCGCCGCCCTCCGCCATCTGCGCCGCCGCCGCCCTGCAGCGCCGCTGCCGCGCGCGGGCTCTGCGCCCCCGGCCGCCGCCTTGCAGCCGCTCGTCGCCGCCTCGCTGCGTGTGCCGCTGCGCCGCGCGCGCGCACACACACACACACACACGCACGCGCGCGTTATTGCATGCACGCATACATGCACGTACGCGCCGTTTTGCTCGCGCGATGTATTTTACTCGACCTGTTCGTTGACCGTGTGTACCCGTGCAGGAAGGACCTCATCGCCGGAAGTGATCGTCGCCGCCGTCCGGAACCCGTTCGGAGTCCGATTCGTCGTTGTTTCCGGTAAGACAGCAGCCACCGTCAGATCTCAGATCAGCGGCTTAGATCGTTCGTTGACTGGTCAGCACCCCAGGCGTTGACTAGTCAGACGCCCAGTCAGCGCCCAGTCAGCAGACGAGTTGACCAGTCAACAGACACCGTTGACTGGGTTAATTTCGTTAATCCTTTTAGTTGGCAGATTTCGGTAGAATCTTGTAAATTGCATAGAAATTAAACCGCTTGGCCAAAAATTGCAAATAAAATATGTGCAGATTCAGTGAGTCGTGTAGAATCTCGCTGTACCTTTGGTTCAGGCTTTTGCAGTAAGGTTTAGTACAGTTTAATCAAACTAGTTAGTGGCCTTTCCGGAGTAATAAATTCGTAGAAAAAGATCCGTAGCTCCAAAAATCGCGTATGATATGTCCCTGGATTCAGTGGAACGAGGAGAATCTCATCGTTAATTAAAAAGATAGGCTTACAGTAAAAACTTCTGCAGAAACTGTCGAGTGGCTTTCTGCAGTATTTTAATTACTCGGGGAGTTTTATAATTCCTTTTTGAGTAATTCCAATTGGTACTGTTTCTATTCAGCGATGCACATAATGTAGATTTTTCCCACGATTTTACAAATAGTATACCACCGGTAGTGAATTATTTGAGTTCTAGCTCTAGTTCTGAGCATTACTTTTGCTTAATAGTTTTCCTAGCGCTAAAACTATTTTTCATGCATGCAGTCGGTAGTATTATGGTATAGGATGTTGTGGTGCAGCTGTAGCACCAATTCACTTGTCGTTCTTGCATTTCATGCATCATATTTGTTGCATATGTTGTGGATTGTTTGTTTATGAATGCAATTGTGTCGTGTAGATTGTGACGAGTGCAACGCTTGCTCGTGTGTGGATTGTTCTTCCGACCGCTACAACCAAGGCAAGTAGATGCTACTTTGTTCATGATATCGTCCTACTATTTTCAATGCATTGTCGTGTATTTTGTAGATGCATGTGTAGGACGATACTATCGCTATGCTATGTCCTATTATGTGGTAGGGCCTTCCTTATAGATGAAACACCGTTGGTAGATGTGCTTAGCCATGCTATGTTGAACGAGGGCTGGGTTACATCATTGATACTTGTTTTCTCAAAGTATTGGTTTGTGAAAACTAAAAACAACTTAATCAATGAACCCCCTGGGTGTGATGGTATTGATAATTTTTGGTGGTTTCATTGCGGAAAGGCACCTAGGTATCAAGAGAGAATGATTGGCTTCTTTATTGTGTAGCTTACGTGTACAACCATGTGCCAATAATGAAACGGGCGGTTGGTTGGACTTAGTAGGTTGTGGTAACTCGAACCCGCGTATCCAGAGATGTAGAATTTTGGTAGGTTGGACCGGTGCGCGTCGGGATTGAGGAGCTACTTCCCGAACAGTCTCTTCTTGGTCTTCTCCCTATCATCACCCAAAATGAGAGTGATGGTACGAGCTGGGCTGGCCAAGTCACATGGGTAAAGTGTTCTAACCTCTGCAGAGTGTATAATCTAATCGATTAGCCGTGTCCCCGGTTATGGACATCTGAGTTGCTTGATATTGATTCCATGACATGTTTCTCGCTAATTCTAATTTCATAATTGTTTTAATATTGTTGGGTTAACTTAATTGGGATCTTTTCAAAGAAAATCAAAAACTGTTTATGAAAGTAGGACAAATGTATTTGCAAATGCAAGCCAGACACAGCTCCAATTGCCAGTTATGCATGTAGATGTTAGTACTATTGTCTCCTTTACTAGCTCTACTTGCCATACATTCCATGTATTGACCCTTCGGGGCTGCTACGTTTCATGTTGCAGGTTATTCCGATTCTGATTGATCGTTATAGGCCACGGTACTCCACTCGGCACTTGTTCACTTGTGGGCAATTTGAAGAATGGAGAATTTATCTTATTTATGTTGCTACCTGAATAATTTGAGCTAGCGTTGAGCGAAGCTTTTATTGTAATAATGGTACTCTAGATCTTCGTTATTTATGATACACGGATATTTTGCTATGTTATTCATCTTACTCTATTGTGGGCCAATGAACCGATCCAGGGATTGGCATGTCACATAGAGGCCACGGTCTTTTCAGAACCGGGGTGTTACATGAACTAGGTATGCAGAGATACCGACGATCAAAACCTCGGATAAGTAAACTATCATGAGACAAAGAGAAATTGGTATCGTATGTAAGTGGTTCATTCGGTCGCAAAGTAATCGTAGAAATATGTGGGAGCCATATGAATTTCCAGATTCCTCTATTGGTTATTGTTCGGAGAAGTGTCTCGATCATGTCCGCATAATTTACGAACCGTAGGGAGACACACTTAAGGATTCGACGTTGTTGAGTAGTTATGGAATGATGAGTAAGAGACCGAATGTTGTTCGGAGTCTCGGATGGGATCCGGGATATCACGAGGAGATCCGGAATGGTCCGGAGAATAAGATTCATATAAGGAAAGTCCTGTTTCGGGGTTGGAGAATGGTTCCGGTGTTTTCATCAGGAATGTTCTAGAAGGTTCCGGAATGTCCGGCACTCCGGAGGGGAAGAGTACATGAATGTGACATAACAAGTTGGAATGATTGCATCATGTACTAGGTGTCATCCCTGAGCGAAATAAAGGGATAAATCAAATCCTAGTTTGAAAAGTCAAATGCCAATTTGAAAAGTCAAACGGCTATTTTGCTTGGTGGAGGGAGAGTAGGAAACCTACTTGGGGAGGAGTTCCTCTCCCTCCACCCGCCGGCCTTGGAAGCCGAGTTGGGGAGGGACTCCCCTCCCCTTGGCCGCCGCCCTCCACCTATATAAGGAGGGGCAGGGCTGCCCCTCCAAACACACAACTTGCACCCCGCAAACCCTAGCTCCAAGCCGCCGGCGCCGCCACCACCTGCTGCTTCCGCCGCCTAGGGCTAAAGCCTAGCCACCGAGTTGGGGCACCCCCTTGCCCTAGCCGCCGGCCTAGCCTCTTCTCCTTGGTGCGTCTAAACCCTAGATCACCGAGGGCTCTCTCATAGTCCACCATACTCGCTCCAGCTTAAGGCGAAGCCCTGCGAGATCTCCCCTCTACTTCCGGTACCATACCGTCGTGCTGCCGGAATCATGGGGAGAGTGCTACAACCTCCGCTGCCTGCTGGAACAAGGGAGAGGAAGGTCTTCATCGAGTACCGAACGTGTGACCGACTGCGGAAGCGCTGTCGGAACGCAGCGCTGGAAGGATCGTCTACGCGATCTTGAGATCGGCAAGAGTACGACTACATCACCCACGAGAATCCGCTCTCGTTAAACACTTTGGAATCTTTGAGGGTAAGTTATTCCATCGACTCGTTGCTACAATCTAGTAGATAGATCTTGGCTTGTTTGTTTGTATGCGGTAGAAATTTTTTGTTTTCCATGCTACGAACCCCTACACATAGTTCACTAGAGGTGCTCTCCTTAGATAAACAACATGGCATGAAGGGTAAACAAATTACAGCAGGGCAATTAACAAGAACTGAGCTAGACATAACAATGCAATGCCAGGCAAAACGATCCTATGAGATTCGATTGGGCAATACAACAATATACATGGACCGCCATCCAACTGCATCTATGACTAGAAGTCCACCTTCAGGTTATCGTCCGAACCCCTTCCAGTATTAAGTTGCAAGCAATAGACAACTGCTTTAAGCAAAGTGTGTAAGGTAAACAATCCACTTGTTCCATGAACAAGAGACAATTGTTTTCTCCCTAGTGGCAACAACACATCTACAACCGAAGAGATTTCTATCACTTTCCTTGGAAACTAGAGGCATGAACCCACTATCGAGCATAAATACCCCCTCTTGGAGTCACTAGCAACTACTTGGCCAAGATAGCTACTAACAACAAAGAGCATACAAGATCACAAACAACACAGACATGATAGTATCAAATAGACAAAACCATTAATCAATCTGACATAGTAATCTCAATATCCATCGGATCCCCGCAAACACAACATGCATGGTTACAAATAGATTAGATCTTGATCATGAACGGATCTCACAAGATCTATACATGAAAGCACAAGGAGGAGATACAACCATATAGCTACTACATGGACCCATAGTCCAAGGTGGAACTACTCACGCTTCGTACTGGAGAACAAAGCCTCCTGGATGATCTCCCTCCGGCAGGGTGCCGGGAAGAACTTCAGATCCCCCCGATCTAGGGACGATGGTGACGGCTATAGAAGGTTTCTTAGAGTTTTGATCGGGTGCCTAGGGTTTCTACATCGGGGGCTTTTTATAGGCGAAGAGGCGAGGCTGGGAGGCGGCCAGAGGGCCCACACCCTGCCCAGGCGTGGGGTGGGCCCACCCGTGCCTAGGGGGGTGTGGTGGCCCTGGCCCGTCTCTCTGTCTCTCCTCTGGACTTCGTGTCGCCCATGTTAAAATATTGACTTTGGCTTTTGTCCCGTCCAATTCTGAGAGTATTGATTTTCTGCTTTTCTGGAACCAAAAACAGAAGAAAACATGCAACTGGCACTGTGGTAACTTGTTAATAGGTTAGTTTTAAAAAATTATAAAAACACCTCAAAGTGTAGACAAAGGAAAGCAAAGTAGATACTAAACAAGCATGAAACATAAAAAATTATAGATATGTTTCCGACGTCGCAGGACGTGGCACGTAGCTGTGTGCCCGACCGTAGGGCCACATCTAGATCACATCGTTCCATGGGAGTTGCGGCGTGGGCCAGGTTGGCGAAGCGACGATCGGTGGTGCAACATGATCCTGGTGCTGGACGATAGTGCCCTCCTTGGCAGCCGCAGCCTTCTTCTTGCGACGGTTGTCGTTGCCTTTGCCAGGATTGCCGTCGTCAATGACGAGAGCCGTGTCGGAGTTGCGGGCTCGACGATTTTTGGCGCTTCATATCTTGGAGCGCGAGGAGAGAACAATACTTCTCAAAGGTGATCTCGGGCATGAGGGAGATCAAGTCGGCGCCGTGCTGGTACTGCTCGAAGAGGCCGTTGAGGCAGTGGATCACCGGCTTGGCATCTTCTTCCGGTGCTCCGATATCTGCTAGACCATTGGCGAGGGCTTTGATCTTCTTTAGGTACCTAGTCATGGAAAGTTCGCCCATCTTGATCTCGCCGAGCTCAGTGGAGAGGTGGAGCTTATGATTGATCTTGTGGTCGTTGAAGAGGCCATTGATGCTTGTCCACAAATCGATGGCAAGAGGATCTTCAACCCAACGTCATGACGACGTCGAGGAGGCTGAGGGAGACGGATCCCTAGATCCACAAGACCACCATGGCATCCAACAAGGACCACTCTGGAGTAGGATCGATCGGAGCGGGCGTGTCGACGTGGTCGAGCAGCGCGTACTTGTGGAGGGCGGCGCGGAAGAAGGTGCGCCATTGGCGACGAACGCCGGTGTCGAGGGACATCTCGATGTCGAGGGCCAGCTCGACTGGTACGTGCCCCTTGATGGAGTGGAGGCCGAAGGCTTGGGCATACAGGGAGGTGAGCGAGAAGGCCCCCGCGCTGGAGGAGGGGGTGGTGTCGAGAGCCATCTTGGCCTTGGCGTCGGCAGCCTCGCGAGCCTCACGATCTTCCTTCTCCTTGGCGGCCTGCGTGGTCCGTGTAGCGTCGTCGCCCATGGCTCCAAGCGAGGCGACACGGCGAGAAGGGATGAGGTGGGTGGTTTGCAGATCGGCGGCGGCGGTGGAAGCAGGGGCGACACAGTCCGGCTAGGATTTTGCGTCTGATACCATGTAAGATAGGGGAAACCACACGTAGTGGTGCCTTGTATTGCTCATATATAAAAGAATTAGAAGGGAATTACTAGTCTCATACAACACGGACACATACAAAAGGAATACACAATATGACCGTATCGCTATACAAACACGATATGGTCATATATTCTAACAATCTATTCATGAATAAATATCTAGCATGATCAGCAAAGTTATTTCTTTATTTCTGTTTGCCCGTACCTAACTTTGCACATCAGGCTTTGCTGGATTTGTGCTAAGTGGCCACACGTCTGGTTGCTCGAACTAATCTCGCTAGATCCAAAACCTAACGCTGCACAACAGGTTAATAAGCTACTCGATGCCAGTAGTAGTACGTTCGAACAATTAAGCTGTTCCGATCCTACGCACTTCCATGTAAAAAGAAGTCAGAATTAAGCCACATTAGCTAGCCTTTGGCCTAGCCTAGTACTCTAATTTTCTGTTGTAGAGACAGTTTAAGCCATGTTAGCTTAACTAGTGGCGAATTCGGTGATTTGTTGCTGAAGCTTGCAACCACCAACCTCACCTATAACGCCCCCACTGCCCACAGGGCCACAACACGTTTCCATCAGAAAAAATCGCCCATGAAAAAAATGCTTAAGGATCACACTTACTTCTCCAACCTCTCCAACCGTCGTTTCACCGCGTCTAAATCAAGGAATCGCCGCCGATTAGATTAACCATATGCAATCCTATAATTTTCCCTGAACTGAACCTTATGGCAAAAAAAACTATAAAGCGTATCCTTGTTGTCTTTTGCGTCTTGATCAGTTCGGTTGCAATGCTTCGATTGGCTCATAATGATATAGTATAATCGAGATTCGAAAAGTTGAGGAGGCTAGGTTGAAATCAGGAAGACGTATGACTGAACTGTTATATTATTCATTTTTGAAAGCTAAACAAACTGTATTTATTCGTCTGAAGATTTGTAGCAGTTCAGAAGAAGAAGAAAGCTTCTTTAGTAACGGCTACATCGCAACCACCGCCACCTCTACCACCGCTCCTCAGTCCTTAGTCGCCATCAGACCCTTCCTGTTTCTTCCTCCCCATGTCACCATCACTCACCATACCTCTCCAAATTTTCAGCTCAGCAGCTATTTCTCTCTTCCGCAATGCACCAACCATTAACCAATAAACCCTCCTCCTCCCCAACCCATTCCCCTCCCACAAATCGAATCCTCGCTCCCCCCGGCTTCCGGCTTCGCCTTTTGTAATCTCCCAGTGTAGTGTTGATCGATCAATCATCCATTTGGATTTGGGCATTTCTTGACCCATAAGCACCCTCCTCCTCCACACACGCTTTGCTAGTCGAAGCATGCTATATGGCTGCCCATTCCTTTACTTCTTTGCCAACGCCTAGGCTTTAGGTAGCGCGTCCCGAATCCTAGCTACGTGCAGTAGCTCCCAAGAGACCAAACCGTCTCGGTTTTTATCTCTGAAAAATCCTTCTTACTTGCACGCCTCTGTACTGCACGCACTCCTTACTCCTGTCCTTTCTTATCATCCTTCTGTCCTGACCACAAGACAGCTTCTCTTCCGTGGTGTCTGACGAAGCCTCACCGCACCGTCCCGCGCCGCGTGCATTCTCAACCGGTTCAGGTTCAGCCTTGTCCCTTGTGTTCTGCTTGTTCTGTTCATCTTGTGCTTTGCTTTCGAGGAGGCAGGCACTGAATAATTTGTCTGCCTGGTTCTGACTGAATTCTTAATACTTGCAGTGCCACAGCCATTCTTCCAGCACATGTCCTTTTTTCTCATAAAGGAAGTGCAGGGGGACTCTGCGCCTTGGGCTGACTGGAGCAAGGAATATTTTCCAGTCCTTTGATCGAGAGAAAGGTATATTGGGATTGTATACTTTTAGTCAGAAGGGAAAAAAAGTTTCGACGGCGACGAGAAGGCGAGGCGAAAGGCCTGAGGCAGCAACCCCAGAGGCAAGATGTTCAACATAGTATCGACATGGAACAAGAAGAGGAGGAGCAAATCACTTGATCAGTTAAATCCTTGTGAGTGCAGCCCTTTCTTTTCCTTCTCGGTCCTGCTGTCTCCCAAGTCATTCCTCACTGCATGATCATCTGTTTCAGAAGTAGTTTGATCATCTGAGCTTTGCTTTGTCAGGGGTGTACAAGACGGCCGAGCTGTGGCAGGTGAAGGAGCAAGGCGCGCCGCTGCCGCTGCCCGCGCCGAGGAAGCGCAACTGTTCCATGGTTTTCACGCTCAAGGAGATGGAGGAGGCGACCGGCAGGTTCAGCGACAAGAACCTCGTCGGCAAGGGCGGCTTCGGCCGGGTTTACAGGGGCGTGCTGAAAGATGGGCAGGTACCTTCAAATTCACACGTCTCTTAGTTTCTGAAGATGGTGCTATTTTTGTCACTTGGCTTTTCTTGGCTCAATCTTCAGATCACTGAATGTGGGGAGGCACTGAATATTTTCCGAGAAAATACGTCCCATAATTTCAGTAGATGGTGCTGTTTTTGTCATTTAGCTTTTTCTAAATGTGATTTCCAGATTATATTAATGTTAGCTGCAATGATTCAGTGGGGAAGAGAACTTCCTATTTGGTTCTATACATTTGTCCCACTGATTAAATGCTGTAGCCTGTAGGACACACTCCCCTGACCAGAATGTGATAATCATGTAGTACAACAGAGCCAAGATCGGAGCGGTGTGACATTTGCTCTTGACATCCTTGTCAAGAAAAGCATCTGCCAACCACCGGTCAAATATGATCAAATGCCAATTAATTCTAATGATATAGTGTCTTAACACCCAAGCTCTGAACCATAGTTGCCAGCGAACCGGATCGCCCGGATCGAGGAACGGGATCGGGGAACGAGGTTCAACATGCCAGCGAACAAGGATCGGTGGGGGTACACATCTCTGGTAGGCCAGATTGGATCGTGGATCGCGATCCACTTTGGCTTGGGTCGCTTATCTGCTGTCTTTGCGTCCAGTGCTAAGTGCTAGCTATGGATCGGAGTATAGAATCTATAGATCAAACAAGATGACACGGTTTTGTACCTGATGATCTTGGAGCCTTGGACCGATCACCGACGAAATCCTTGGATCCAGATTTCCAGACTCGAGAGACAAGAGAGGAAGAGGCGGTGCTGAGAAAAAAAGAGACAAGGAAAAGAGCCGCAGAATCAAGGGCATTAATAAGCCCAAATTGACGCTTGAAATTACCAATTTTAAGCTTTAATTTTAATGATCCTACCATATTTCAGGTCGCTAATATAGGACAGGAAACGCACGAACAGGATCGCGAACCAAAAACAAATCACGTCGAACCGCTCGCGTTCCCGACCCTCGATCCGGGTCGATCGACCCGGGATCGCGGAACGCGCCACCGATCCCGAACCATGCAACTATGCTCTGAACATCATGAGTCGTACCGAATGCGATGTGGTATCCCTCTTCCAATTTATGGCCATTTTTACTCCTCAGTACTCTGTTTCAGTACGACAGTTATACATTGTTTCTTCAGAGCTCTGCTCTGGACCTTAAAAATGAACGGATGACCAATACTTTCTTCTGGTTATGGATCGATGAAGATTGTTGCCATCAAGAAGATGGACCTGCCGGTGTCGAAGCAGGCGGACGGCGAGCGCGAGTTCCGGGTGGAGATCGACATCCTGAGCAGGCTGGACCACCCCAACCTCGTCACCCTGATCGGCTACTGCGCCGACGGGAAGCACCGGTTCGTGGTGTACGAGTTCATGCCCAAAGGCAACCTCCAAGACATCCTCAACGGTATGTAGGTGACATGCATAACCACCGAGTTAGCACATTGCATATATCATCATCAATGTTGCTGCATTTTTTCTTCAGGCATCGGCGAGGTGAGGCTGGACTGGGGTAAGCGGCTGCGGATCGCGCTGGGGGCGGCGAGGGGGCTCGCGTACCTGCACTCCAGCACGGCTGTCGGCGTCCCCGTCGTCCACCGCGACTTCAAGTCCAGCAACATCCTCCTCACCGAGCACTTCGAGGCCAAGGTTGGTTCCGAAACCCCGATCAAAATCACCACATCAGTTGCATTTCCCTGATCAAATGCGGCATTGCCAGATTTCGGACTTCGGACTGGCCAAGCTGATGCCGCAGGATCTGGACCTGTACGCCACCACCAGGGTGCTGGGCACCTTCGGCTACTTCGACCCTGAATACGCTCTGGTAATAGCCACGATCTTGCGCGAATTCTGGTCTGGGAATTCAACTGTTTTCTCTAAAAATCTCTGTAGAATTCGGCACGGTTCCTGATCAAGTGCACCGATTCTATCTTGCAGACGGGGAAGCTGACCCTGGAGAGCGACGTGTACGCGTTCGGCGTCGTCCTCCTGGAGCTGCTCACCGGCCGCCGCGCCATCGATCTCAGCCAGGGGCCTCAGGACCAGAACCTCATCGTCAAGGTACTCTACTGACCATTCTAACCACGCATCCACTCCGACTCTGATCGACCGCCGATACCAAACCACGTTTTGCGTGCGGTTTCAGATACACCAGATGGTGGGCGACCGGAAGAAGCTGCGCAAGGTGGTGGACAGGGACATGGGCAAGGGCTCCTACACCTTGGAGTCGGTCTCCATGTTCGCCGGCCTCGCCGCGCGCTGCGTCTGCTTCGAGAGCGCCGGCAGGCCGGCCATGAAGGACTGCGTCAAGGAGCTCCAGCTCATCATGTACGCCAACATGAAGATATGAGAGTGTTTTGGCCTTTTGGACCAGGGGGGCGGATCGTACGTAGCCGCGATCATTGTTTGGTTCAGTCTTGGGGTTTTTACTCGAGGATGATGAAGACGAAGAAGAAGAAGAAGACGGTGACACCTGTACATAATTTTTAGCAAGTAACTTTTCGTTGCGCTGGACGTTCTTGTGGATGGTGGTAGAGAATTGTTTCGAAGTCCTGAAATCAGAGGACCTTAATTTGTCATGTCGACGGTGTCTTAAGAAAGGAAATTTGTCTCTGGGCGTCGACCATAGGAGGCTTAGGAGCTGAAGATAAACACTTTTTTCCTAGAAATAAAAAGTGCAGGGATAAACGCACCAGAGTGTAGCACGTGTCGGAGACTAACCCGACAAACTTTATCACCCGCGTCCCCTCAAAAGGAAGAAAAACACTTTCAAATAGGACGCGACGCCGCACCGGCTGCTCTGAGAAGAAAAAACGGAAAACAAGTTATATTAGGACGGCACGATGGATCCTGCCGCCGGCGAAGCATCCGGATGGAGTTTACCGGCAGTCGGCGGAAGGAGCCTCGGTGATCCGGAACTTCCATCGTCGAAGCAGCCAAGTGTCATCGGTGACCCCTGGCACCAGCTCTCCTCGAGGAGGGATTGTGTTATATGTTGATCCAAATTCTACAAAGTATAGGCCAACTTCTGATGAGTGGAGCGAGGCCCGTCGCCGGAGGCTTGATACGGTACGGATCGTCGAAGACCTAGGTTTCCACCGATATATAAACCCCTTGTAAGCCGCCGGTTGGGTAGAGTTGCATCTGTGAAATCCCCGGCGTTTGTAAACACTCCTCGATATAGTGAAGTTTCGCTGGCTGGCGCCCGTGGTTTTTCCTCTCTTTGTTGGAGAGGTTTTTCCACGTTAAATCTGTGTCCCCCTTGCTGTGTTTTTTGTTTTTCGTTCTTCGTTATCTTCTTGTCGCAATTGTAACAAGTGGTATCAGAGCCCCAGGTTCTAATCTAGGGTTTGCGACATGTCGTCTTTGAAGTTCGATCTACCACAGCTGGACTACACCACAAGATTCTCCTTGTGGCAGGTGAAGATGCGGGCGATTCTCGCCCAAACTTCTGATCTGGATGAAGCGCTGGATGGATTCGGTGAAAAGGATGCTAAGACCTGGTCCGCCGAAGAGAAGCGGAAGGACCGTAAGGCTTTGTCTTTGATTCAACTTCATCTGTCCAATAATATTTTGAGATGAAATCTGCTGCTGCCCTATGGAAAAAACTGGAAACGATCTGTGTGTCAAAGGATCTAACCAGTAAGATGAACGTGAAGATGAAGTTGTTCTCGCACAGGCTGCAAGAAGGTGGATCGGTAATGAATCACATGTCTGTTTTTAAAGAGATTGTTTCAGACTTGCAGTCTATGGAGGTAAAATATGATGATGAGGATTTAGCTCTTCTACTCTTATGCTCGTTGCCTAGTTCCTATACACATTTTCGTGATACAATATTGTTGAGACGTGATGAACTAACCCTTGCCGAAGTACATGACGCCCTCAAACAGAGGGAAAAGATGAAAACTATGGTAGGGTCAGATGGAACGTCATCCAAGGCCGAGGCTCTGCAGGTTCGTGGCAGGACCGAGCAGAGATACAACAACTATGGCAACAGAGATAAGAGCAAGGACGGTAGAAGTCGTTCAAAGTCCAAGGAAAAGGATAAATTCTGCAGGTATTGTAAGAAATCTAATCATGTTATTGATGATTGTTGGAAGTTACAGAATAAGGAGAAAAGAAACGGAACTTACCAACCGAAAGATAGGTCTGAAGGTGCTGGTAAGACTGCTGTTGTTTCTGATAGTTCTGATGGTGAATGCTTAGCTGTTTTTGCTGCTTGTGCTTCTCGTGATGATGAATGGATACTTGATACTGCATGCTCGTTTCATATTTGCTGTAACAAAGATTGGTTCAGTTCATATGAGTCTGTGCAGACTGGAGATTTTGTGCGTGTGGGAAATGACAACCCATGCCATATCGTTGGTGTTGGATCTGTTAAGATTAGGACACATGATGGCGTGACACGCACGTTGAGTGAGGTGAAGCACATACCAAGCATGGCCAGAAATTTGATCTCCCTGAGTACCATGGACGTTGATGGATACAAGTATGCCGGTGGACATCGAGTTCTGAAGGTATCAAAAGGTTCTCTTATTCACATGATAGGTGATATGAATTCTGCTAAATTATATGTTCTTAGAGGTAGCACTTTGCCTGGTATTGTTGCTGCTGTTACTTCTAATGATTCTGATGATTGTGGTAAAACACATCTATGGCATATGCGTCTTGGGCATATGAGCGAACAAGGCATGGCAGAGTTGGTCAAGAGAGAGCTGATTGATGGTTGCAACTTGAGTAAGTTTGAGTTCTGTGAGCACTGCATCTTTGGTAAGCATAAAAGAGTTAAATTCAATGCTTCCGTTTATACCACCAAAGGCATATTAGATTATGTGCATGCTGATGTATGGGGTCCGTCCCGTAAGACTTCTATTGGTGGTGCTAATTATATGCTTACTATTACTGATGATTACTCAAGAAAGGTGTGGCCTTATTTTCTGAAGCATAAATCTGATGTTTTTGATGCTTTTAAGAAGTGGAAAGTTATGGTTGAAAAACAGACTGAGAAGAAGGTAAAGGTACTACGTACTGACAATGGTATGGAATTCTGTTCTAATGAGTTTGAGGAGTTTTGCAGTAACGATGGCATGATCAGGCATCACACCATCCCATATACTCCTCAGCAGAATGGCGTGGCAGAGCGCATGAACAGAACCATCATCTCGAGGGCTCGTTGTATGTTGTCTAATGCAGGTATGCATAGGCGTTTCTGGGCTGAAGCAGCCAACACATCGTGTTACCTCATCAACAGGTCACCTTCTATTCCACTTGAGAAGAAAACTCCCATTGAGGTATGGTCAGGTTCGCCTGCTGATTATTCACAGTTGAGAGTTTTTGGCTGCACTGCATATGCTCATGTTGATAATGAAAAGTTAGAGCCTAGGGCTGTTAAGTGCATATTCCTTGGTTATGGTTTAGGAGTTAAAGCATATAAACTATGGAATCCTGAAACTAAAAAGATTTTGCTAAGTAGAAACGTTGTTTTCAATGAGTCCGTTATGTATCATGATAGCTTGCCATCAGATACCTCTCCTGTTGCTGTTGGAGAGGAGAGAGTTAATGTGCAGGTGGAGAACCTGCAGAAAACTGTTGATAATGATGCTATCGTTGAAGATACACATGAGGAAAACATTGATGATATTGTTGTTCAGCACTCACCTACTGTTTTGCAGCAACCACATGAGTCCATTGCTGCTGATAGACCGAGGCGTAACTGTGGTCCTCGTCCTCGTTTAATTGAAGAGTGTAATCTTGTACATTATGCTTTGAGTTGTGCTGAACAGGTGGAGAACGATTCTGAACCTGCTACATATAATGAAGCCATTGCATCCGTTGACCGCGAGAAGTGGGTTTCTGCTATGCAAGAAGAGATGCAATCGCTTGAGAAAAATGGCACATGGGATGTTGTGCGCTTGCCTAAACAAAAGAAGGCGGTCCACTGCAAGTGGATCTTCAAGAAAAAGGAAGGTCTATCTCCCAAAGAGCCTTCAAGGTACAAGGCAAGGTTAGTAGCAAGAGGGTTCAGCCAGATTCCAGGTATTGATTACAATGATGTGTTCTCTCCAGTTGTGAAGCATAGTTCCATTCGTACTTTCTTTAGTATTGTGGCTATGCGTGATCTTGAGCTTGAGCAGTTAGATGTCAAGACTGCTTTTCTGCATGGAGAGCTTGATGAGGAAATATACATGGACCAACCAGAAGGGTTCATAGTGCCTGGTAAAGAGGATTTTGTGTGCAAATTAAAGAAGTCTCTTTATGGCTTAAAGCAATCTCCAAGACAGTGGTATAAAAGGTTTGATTCATTTATGATCTCACATGGTTTTGAGAGGTCTAAATATGATAGTTGTGTTTATATCAAGCTTGTTGATGGGTCACCTATATACTTGCTGCTATATGTTGATGATATGTTAATTGCTGCCAAGGGCATGAAAGAAATCACTACTTTGAAGGCACACCTAAGTGTGAGTTTGAGATGAAGGATCTTGGTGCTGCTAAGAAGATCTTAGGTATGGAGATTACCCGAGATAGAAAATCTGGTTTGTTATTTCTTAGTCAGCAAAGTTACATTAAGAAAGTTCTTCATCGTTTTAATATGGATGGTGCCAATTCAATTAGTACTCCTATTGCTCCTCATTTTAAATTGTCAGTTTCTCAATGTCCTACTACTGATGAAGAGTTTGAGTACATGTCAAAGGTGCCATATTCTAGTGCTGTTGGTTCTGTGATGTATGCCATGGTTTGTTCTCGTCCTGATTTATCATATGCTATGAGTTTGATAAGTCGATACATGGCTAATCCTGGTAAAGAACATTGGAAGGCTGTTCAGTGGGTTTTCAGGTACCTTCTTGGCACTTCCAATGCTTGTTTGAAGTTTGGCAGGACCGATGAGGGACTCGTTGGCTATGTGGATTCAGATTTTGCTGCCGATTTGGATAAGAGAAGATCCCTCACAGGTTATGTGTTTAATGTTGGAGGTTGTGCTGTTAGCTGGAAGGCTACATTGCAGGCTGTTGTTGCACAATCTACTACTGAAGCTGAATACATGGCTATTGCTGAAGCTTGCAAAGAATCTGTTTGGTTGAAAGGTTTATTTGCTGAGCTTTGTGGAGATGATTCTTGCATTACTTTGTTTTGTGACAGTCAAAGTGCCATATACCTTACAAAAGATCAGATGTTCCATGAGAGAACTAAGCACATTGATGTCAAGTATCATTTTGTTAGAGACATTGTTTCTCAAGGTAAATTAAAGGTATGCAAGATCAGCACTCATGATAATCCTGATGATATGATGACTAAACCTGTTCTTGTTGCTAAGTTTGAGCTTTGCTCAAACTTAGTTGGTTTAACTGATTAGCCCAAGTGGCTATTGGCGCCGAAAGTATTTGCTTTATTTTGTTCAGGGAGATGGTTGCTGTTCATGCTACAAGGAGGAATTTGTCTCAAGGTGGAGTTTGTTATATGTTGATCCAAATTCTACAAAGTATAGGCCAACTTCTGACGAGTGGAGCGAGGCCCGTCGCCGGAGGCTTGGTACGGTACGGATCGTCGAAGACCTAGGTTTCCACCGATATATAAACCCCTTGTAAGCCGCCGGTTGGGTAGAGTTGCATCTGTGAAATCCCCGGCGTTTGTAAACACTCCTCGATATAGTGAAGTTTCACTGGCTGGCGCCCGTGGTTTTTCCTCTCTTTGTTGGAGAGGTTTTTCCACATTAAATCTGTGTCCCCCTTGCTGTGTTTTTCGTTTTCGTTCTTCGTTATCTTCTTGTCGCAATTGTAACAGATTGGTCGGGTCTTGGCGGTGGGCCGGCGGGGCTGATTGCCGAGCTTATGCTCGCAAACGATGTGGCGGATTACATCCGTTTCCGCGCAGTGTGCTACTCGTGGCGGCAGTGGTTCACGGATCCGCGCGCTCATGGCATCTTGGACCGACGCTTCCATCCGCATAAATTGATGGAAAATGATACCGTTCACCCGGGAGATCGCGTGACTCGCGTCCCCCGGTTCCTGGTGCTGACGCGTGTCCGGACTTATACGAGACACGAACGTACATGGGGCCACCACCACAATCTTATCTTTAGGATTGTCTCTTCCATCCTTCCTAAACCAAAAGTCCATGGCACTCACGGCTGCTTCTCCCCTGCGATGCCCCCGCTCCTCCCTCGGTGCCCCGCCCCGCTCCTCCCTCGGCGCGCTCCCTGTGTGATGCCCCCGACTCCTCCCTCTGTGCCCCGCCCTACTCCTTCCTTGGCGCGCCGCTCGCCAAGAATTCTCGTCAATCTGCCACGCGTGCTGCTGCAAGGCGCCGACGGCGGCAGCGACAAACGCTGCTACGCGCGATGGAAGCTGGTGCTACATGAGCCGGTGGAGGCTGCTACACGGCGCGACAACATCCGGTACACGCTCGGCGGTGGAAGCTGCTACACGCGGCGAAGACGGCTGCACAGGCGGTGGCGTCCGCTGCTACATGCAGTGGCTCAGGAAATTCGATGACGGTGGTCTCCTGGGCGCCAGCGGCGCGGAGCGCGTCCGCGTACTCCCTCTGCCTGTGTGTGTTCCACCCGCCCACGCACACCAGCTCGACGACGCGCACCACCACTCCCCGCCGCGCAGTACCATGGCCGGCACGTTGGCCACCTTGTGGTCGCTGCTACAAGCGTTGGATGCCCTGCTACATGTGAGTGATGCAGCTGCTATAATCCCATGACGGCTCTGCTACAAGCATCAGACGGAGCTGCTAAATGCTCCCGGCGGCCGTGCTACAAGCCTCTGACGGTGCTGCTATGGCCCTGCTACTCGTGCCTGACGGCCCTGCTACAAGCTCGCAATGGTGCTGCTACAAGCACACGGCGGCGCTGCTACTCGTGTCGAATGCCCCTGCTACAAGCTTGTGACGATGCTGCTACTCGTGCCTGATGGCCCTGCTACTCGTGCCTGACGGCCCTGCTACAAGCTCGCAACGGTGCCGCTACAAGCACACGGCGGCGCTACTACTCGCGCCGGATGCCCCTGCTACAAGCTTGCGACGGCGCTCCTACTCGCGTCGAATGCCCCTGCTACAAGCTTGTGATGACGCTGTTACTCGTGCCTGATGGCCCGGCTACTCGTGCCTGACGGCCCTGCTACAAGCTCGCAACGGTGCTGCTACAAGCACACGGCGACGCTGCTACTCGCGTCGGATGCCCCTGCTACAAGCTCGCGACGGCGCTGCTATGCATGCCCGTCGGCGCTCCTACCTGCGCCCGAAGAACCTGCTACAAGCTCTACAGCCGACCGTGTTGCTACCGTAGAGGATGGAGCGGAGGATGTGGGCCTTCCCTACCGCCGTTGATTTTCTGCAGCGAACGCCGGTGAATTCTGCAGGGCGTGCCGCTGCGTCGCGTGCCGTCTTATCTGTCTCCTTCCCCACGCGTGAGAGCGGACGGTTTTTGTTCTGCAGTGCTTTGACGGTTCACGCACAGTAGTGGAGAGAGAGAGGATGACGCGATCAGACGGTACAAATTCATTAGATCTAACGGCTGGGGACCCAGGGAATCGGAGGGTTTGATCCCCCGGGGGACGCGTAGTACGTCCCTGGATAATGATACCGTTCACCCGGGGGATCGCGTGACTCGCGTCCCCCGGTTCCTGGTGCTGACGCGTGTCCGGACTTATACGAGATACGAACGTACATGGGGCCACCACCGCAATCTTATCTTCATGATTGTCTCTTCCATCCTTCCTAAACCAAAAGTCCATGGCACTCACGACTGCTTCTCCCCTGCGATGCCCCCTATCCTCCCTCGGTGCCCCGCCCCGCTCCTCCCTCGGCGCGCTCCCTGTGTGATGCCCCAAGCTCCTCCCTCTGTGCCCCGCCCTACTCCTTCCTTGGCGCGCCGCTCGCCAAGAATTCTCGTCAATCTGCCACGCGTGCTGCTGCAAGGCACCGACGGCGGCAGCGACAAACGCTGCTACGCGCGATGGAAATTGCTGCTACATGAGCCGGTGGAGGCTGCTACACGGCGCGGCAACGTCCGGTACACGCTCGACGGTGGAAGCTGCTACACGCGGCGAAGACGGCTGCACAGGCGGTGGCGTCCGCTGCTACATGCAGTGGCTCAGGAAATTCGATGACGGTGGTCTCCTGGGCGCCAGCGGCGCGGAGCGCGTCCGCGTACTCCCTCTGCCTGTGTGCGTTCCACCCGCCCACGCACACCAGCGTCGACGACGCGCACCACCACTCCCCGCTGCGCAGTACCATGGCCGGCATGTTGGCCACCTTGTGGTCGCTGCTACAAGCATCGGATGCCCTGCTACATGTGAGTGATAGAGCTGCTATAATCCCATGACGGCTCTGCTACAAGCATCGGACGGAGCTGCTAAATGCTCCCGGCGGCCGTGCTACAAGCCTCTGACGGTGCTGCTACGGCCCTGCTACTCGTGCCTGACGGCCCTGCTACAAGCTCGCAATGGTGCTGCTACAAGCACACGGCGGCGCTGCTACTCGCGTCGAATGCCCCTGCTACAAGCTTGTGACGACGCTTCTACTCGTGCCGGATGGCCCTGCTACTCGTGCCTGACGGCCCTGCTACAAGCTCGCAACGGTGCTGCTACAAGCACACGGCGGCGCTACTACTCGCGCCGGATGCCCCTGCTACAAGCTTGCGACGGCGCTGCTACTCGCGTCGAATGCCCCTGCTACAAGCTTGTGATGACGCTACTACTCGTGCCTGATGGCCCTGCTACTCATGCCTGACGACCCTGCTACAAGCTCGCAACGGTGCTGCTACAAGCACATGGCGGCGCTGCTACTCGCGTCGGATGCCCCTGCTACAAGCTCGCGACGGCGCTGCTATGCATGCCTGTCGACGCTCCTACCTGCGCCCGAAGAACCTGCTACAAGCTCTACAGCCGACCGTGTTGCTACCGTAGAGGATGGAGCGGAGGATGTGGGCATTCCCTACCGTCGTTGATTTTCTGCAGCGAACGCCAATGAATTCTGCAGGGCGTGCCGCTGCGTCGCGTGCCGTCTTATCTGTCTCCTTCCCCACGCGTGAGAGCGGACGGTTTTTGTTCTGCAGTGCTTTGACGGTTCACGCACAGTAGTGGAGAGAGAGAGGATGACGCGATCAGACGGTACAAATTCATTAGATCTAACGGCTGGGGACCCGGGGGATCGGAGGGTTTGATCCCCCGGGGGACGCATAGTACGTCCTTGGATAATGATACCGTTCACCCGGGGGATCGCGTGACTCGCGTCCCCCGGTTCCTGGTGCTGACGCGTGTCCGGACTTATACGAGACACGAACGTACATGGGGCCACCACCGCAATCTTATCTTCAGGATTGTCTCTTCCATCCTTCCTAAACCAAAAGTCCATGGCACTCACGGCTGCTTCTCCCCTGCGATGCCCCCACTCCTCCCTCGGTGCCCCGCCCCGCTCCTCCCTCGGCGCGCTCCCTGTGTGATGCCCCCGGCTCCTCTCTCTGTGCCCCGCCCTACACCTTCCTTGGCGCGCCGCTCGCCAAGAATTCTCGTCAATCTGCCACGCGTGCTGCTGCAAGGCGCCGACGGCGGCAGCGACAAATGCTACTACGCGCGATGGAAGCTGGTGCTACATGAGCCGGTGGAGGCTGCTACACGGCGCGGCAACGTCCGGTACACGCTCGGCGGTGGAAGCTGCTACACGCGGCGAAGACGGCTGCACAGGCGGTGGCGTCCGCTGCTACATGCAGTGGCTCAGGAAATTCGATGACGGTGGTCTCCTGGGCGCCAGCGGCGCGGAGCGCGTCCGCGTACTCCCTCTGCATGTTTGCGTTCCACCCGCCCACGCACACCAGCGTCGACGACGCGCACCACCACTCCCCGCCGCGCAGTACCATGGCCGGCACGTTGGCCACCTTGTGGTCGCTGCTACAAGCGTCGGATGCCCTGCTACATGTGAGTGATGGAGCTGCTATAATCCCATGACGGCTCTGCTACAAGCATCGGACGGAGCTGCTAAATGCTCTCGGCGGCCGTGCTACAAGCCTCTGACGGTGCTGCTACGGCCCTGCTACTCGTGCCTGACGGCCCTGCTACAAGATCGCAATGGTGCTGCTACAAGCACACGGCGGCGCTGCTACTCGCGTCGAATGCCCCTGCTACAAGCTTGTGACGACGCTGCTACTCGTGCCTGATGGCCCTGCTACTCGTGCCTGACGGCCCTGTTACAAGCTCGCAACGATGCTGCTACAAGCACACGGCGGCGCTACTACTCGCGCCGGATGCCCCTGCTACAAGCTTGCGACGGCGCTGCTACTCGCGTCGAATGCCCCTGCTACAAGCTTGTGATGACGCTGCTACTCGTGCCTGATGGCCCTGCTACTCGTGCCTGACGGACCTGCTACAAGCTCGCAACGGTGCTGCTACAAGCACACGGCGGCGCTGCTACTCGCGTCGGATGCCCCTGCTACGAGCTCGCGACGGCTGCTATGCATGCCCGTCGACGCTCCTACCTGCGCCCGAAGAACCTGCTACAAGCTCTACAGCCGACCGTGTTTCTACCGTAGAGGATGGAGCGGAGGATGTGGGCCTTCCCTACCGCCGTTGATTTTCTGCAGCGAACGCCGGTGAATTCTGCAGGGCGTGCCGCTGCGTCGCGTGCCGTCTTATCTGTCTCCTTCCCCATGCGTGAGAGCGGACGGTTTTTGTTCTGCAGTGCTTTGACGGTTCACGCACAATAGTGGAGGGAGAGAGGATGACGCGATCAGACGGTACAAATTCATTAGATCTAACGACTGGGGACCCGGGGGATCGGAGGGTTTGATCCCCCGGGACGCGTAGTACGTCCCTAAATGGATTATGCTTGGGGAAACCCACGACCACAGCCGCTGTCCGGATTTTATTTGTAGGTACTATGCCAACTCTGGATCATCGTTGTAGCACTCGGGGTGAACTGTTTGATGAGCAGACCAAATGAATCACCCGTAGAACCATAGTGAACTGATCATATATTTTTTGGCGGGTATAGTGAACTTATCATTTAGCTACAACCAATCATATACTCTATGGTCACGTAATAGTAGTACTATAGTTGACCAATTATTTGACTTCAGTGAATTACGTGTACGTTTGAAGAAAAGTAAGTAAAAAAGAATGAATTTGAGAAACCACACGAATGTGGTGGTTGTGGGAGTAGAACGTAGAATTGCAAAAACATATGAAATCCATAACAATTTGTGTTTGGAATATAGAAATGGAACCAACACAGACATAGGCATCCCATTTCATAACTTTTGATAA
Organism: Avena sativa; assembly: GCA_916181665.1. Taxonomy (NCBI): domain Eukaryota; kingdom Viridiplantae; phylum Streptophyta; class Magnoliopsida; order Poales; family Poaceae; genus Avena; species Avena sativa. The sequence goes on along the minus strand of OV702283.1, from coordinate 404,240,552 downwards.
AACGGAATATATTAATATCATAAAGATACTGATTACATCATTGTCTTTGCAACAACATAATGTCAGAACTAGTCAAGACAGTAAGGATGCACATAACTAAAAAGATAAAAAAGAAATAAAAAAGAACATGTCACAATGATCAATCACTCGCAACAGCCGGGACCCAAACCACCCCAAAGACTACCACAGAGGTTTGCCAAAAGCGGCGCCTCCATCAAGGAAACAATGCACAAGTATCGGCGATGCCCAATCAAAAGATATTAGGTTTCACCCCGGAGAAACTATGAGCTCTGGAGACAATGGCAACAAGAATCGATTGGCAGGTACAACTAATGAAGGCCAGACCTTGAATTTTCACATTGGATGTCGAGAGCCGATACTTAAGAAGCACCACCAAAAATAAAGTCCCTCAACGATACCGCCCCCATTTCCAAGGCCGCTACTACAGGTCATCAATCACCAGGCTCACATGCATCACATGTGTGCTTTGTACGGGAACATAGTCTCGTAGCCATGTCCGCACAACAGCTCGTGAAGCGATATCTTCATCACATCCAAGATCCCTCTGTCGCCATCACTTATCAGTCTTGAACTTGATATGATCCATCGAGACCTTTTAGTCTCCTAATCGTACTGGCCATGGCATTCCCTACCTCTTCCAACACCATGGAAATCGTGATGTAGACGCCGATGACAACATGTCCCATGGTGTCGACGTAAAGAGGAGCTTCACGACGACCCCCCTTGATGATGTTTGCAGACATGCAGTGCATGACCGGATCTCATTCGATCCACGAGGGCCATGCGCCAATCTGTGAAGACTACCAACTAAAAAAATAGAACTCGTCCGCGGCCAGATCGAGGATGACTTGGAACAGGTGGATTGGCGAGTTGGTGGGAGAAGACCACTGGTTGCCCCGCCCTACCTTCCTTTCCTATCCTTGAGCTCAAATCTGGGAACTGGATCCCAATATCCACTAAAATGAGGCGCCACGCTCCAAGCCCCATCTTGGCTGAATAACGCCACTACCGCCTGGGGTCACTAATGCATCATCGTTGTGCCACAGTCATCCATCACCACCATCAGAATCCGCCGACCTTGCTGCAGAAGGAATCATCTACCACGCCTTTAGGATGAGGGCCTACCATCACCACGGACGAGGCCGGCGGTAGCAGCGGCAAGAGAAGGCGATATCAAGTCTATAGTAGATATGTTAAAATAACTTGTGGCTAAGGTACATAGATAAACTATACCAGATATCTTAAAACAATCCATCTTGTAAAAAATACTGATATTCTACTATTAGGGGCTCTATAGTCTAGTGTAAAACCCCCCAATACCATAATTTTTCAATCATCCTGCAAAAACACTGACTTGTCCTGTAATAGGTGAAGGGGTTCCATGACAGAAAACAAAAAAAATCCTACTACGAGAACACACCAACCCAGGATCTATATATGGATAAGTGTTAGGGTTTGACCCTTGGGTTGCCCATGTTGGAGATATGCCCTAGAGGCAATAATAAAAGTGGTTATTATTATATCTTTGTGTTTATGATAAATGTTTACATTCATGCTATAATAGTATTAACCGGAAACATTAATACTTGTGTGATTTGTAAACTAAATTAGAGTCCCTAGTAAAGCCTCTTTATAATACTAGCTTGTTGATTAATAGATGATCGTGGTTTCTCGATCATGAACATTGAGATGTTATTAATAACAAGATCATATCATTAGGAGAATGGTATGATGGACATACTCCTATAGATAAGCATAGCATTAAGATCAAGTCATTTCAATAGTTCGTTTTCTATAAGCTTTCTGATACATAGTAACCTAATTCCTTCGACCATGAGATCATGTTAATCACCATCACCGGAAGGATGCTTTGATGACATCAAACACCACACCGTAACTGGGTGGCTATAAAGGTGGCATTGAGTGTTCGGAAAGTATGGGTTGAGGCACATGGATCAAGAGTGGGATTTGTCCATCCATATGACGGATAGATATACTCTGGGCCCTCTCGGTGGAATGTCATCCAATTAGCTTGCAAGCATGTGACTGGCTCACAAGGGATCACATATCACGAGAATGAGAAAATAGTACTTATAGGTAACGAGGTTGAACTAGGTATGCAGAGATACCGACGATCAAAACCTCGGATAAGTAAACTATCGTGAGACAAAGGGAAATTGGTATCATATGTAAGTGGTTCATTCGATCGCAAATTAATCATAGAAATATGTGGGAGCCATATGAATTTCCAGATTCCTCTATTAGTTATTGATCGGAGAAGTGTCTCGGTCATGTCCGCATAATTCACGAACCGTAGGGAGACACACTTAAGGATTCGATGTTGTTGTGTAGTTATGGAATGATGAGTAAGAGACCGAATGTTGTTCGGAGTCTCGGATGGAATCCGGTATATCACGAGGAGGTCCGGAATGGTCCGGAGAATAAGATTCATATAAGGAAAGTCCTGTTTCGGAGTTCGGAAATAATTTCGGTGTTTTCACCGGGAATGTTCTAGAAGGGTCTGGAAGGTCCGGCACTCCGGAAGGGGAAGGGTACATGGATGTGTCATGACAATGTGGAATGGTTGCATCATGTACTAGGTCACTTGGCTGGGAAATATGAAGAGCGAAATCAAATCCAAGTTTGAAAGTCAAACGCCAATTTGAAAAGTCAAATCCGAACATTGCTTGGTGGAGGGAGAGTAGGAAACCTACCTAGGGTAGGAGTCCCACTCCCTCCACCCGCCGGCCAAGGAGGAGGAGTTGGGGGAGGACTCCCTCCTCCCAAACCGCCTCCTCCACCTATATAAGGAGGGGTAGGGTGCACCCCTACCCCTCACACACAAAAACCCTAGCTCCTAGGCGCCACCACCTCCAAGTGTTGCCGCCGCCTAGGGTTCCTCTAAGTCGCCGACTTGGGGCTTCCCCAAGCCCTAGCCGCCGGCTACACCCCCCCTTGGTGCCTCTAATCCATAGATCCCCAAGGCCCTCTCTTACTCCACCATACTCGCTTCGGCTTAGGCGAGCCCTGAGGGATCTTCCCTCTACTTCCGACACCACGCCATCGTGCTGCCAGAATCACGAGGAGCGTGCTACAACCTCTGCTGCCTACTGGAATAAGGGAGAGGAAGGTCTTCAGCGAGTACCGAACGTGTGACCGACTGCGGAAGCGCTACCGGAACGCAACACCGGAAGGATCGTCTACGCGATCTTGAGATCGGCAAGTGTACGACTACATCACCCACGAGAATATGCTCTCGTTAACCGCTTTGGAATCTTCGAGGGTGAGTTCTTCTATCGACTCGTTCCTATAATCTAGTAGATAGATCTTGGCTTGTTTGTGTGCATGCGGTAGAATTTTTTTGTTTTCCATGCTACGAACCCCTACAGTGGTATCAGAGCCGTGTCTATATGTAGATCTGTTGCACGAGTATAACACAATGGTCATTGTGGGCGGTGGTGCTTTTATTATCAATTGATTTTTGTGTACTTTGCATCTTGCGGTATGATGGGATGAAGCGGCCCAGGCTAACCTTACATGACATCGTTCATGAGACTTGCTCCACGCTCAACATGCAACTTGTATTGCATAAGTGGCTTTGCGGGTGTCTGTCTCTCCCATCATAGTATAGATTCAATTTACAACGGGCACTTGATAGTTCAAACATCAACGTTGTGATTCTTGTTCGTAAGTTAGAACGACACTTATTGAAAGCCCCAAACCACGTAAAATATGCAAAGAAAATTAGAGGCGTCTAACTTTGTTTTGCAGGGGTGTGCTGTGATGTGATATGGCCATGATTGTGATTATATATGATGTATGCAATGTTCCTTATTGTAAGTTGGCAACCGGCAGGAGCCATATGGTTGTCTTTAAATTCCATTAAGACCTGCGTGTCTATTCAAAGTAGTTGTAATAGTTGAAGCTGGTGGACGACAACCATGAAACGATGCCATTGACCTTGACGCTATACCGGTGATGATGGAGATCATGTTCGTGCTTGAAGATGGAGATCGGAAGCACAAGAAGAAAGGCCATATCATATCACATATTATGAATTGCATGTGATGTTAATCCTTTATGCATCTTGTATTGCTTAGTTTGCGACGGTAGCATTATAAGATGATCCCTCAAGCACACAATTTCTAGTTTTAAAGTGTTCATCCTTAGTAAGCATCGTTGCTAAAGCTCGTTGTTTTGAAGCACCACGTGATGATCGGGTGTGTTAGATTCTGCGAGTGTATACAACGTGAGCAAGCCAGATTTGCTCATGCGGAAGCTAAGGTTTGATCTTGACGAGCCTAGCATATACATACATGGTATCGGAACACAGATCACCGAAAGGTAAAGCATGAGTCATATAGTAGATATGATGAACATGTTGATTGTTCACCACTGAAGCTACATCAAATCTCGTGATGATCGGTTTTGATGTGATGGATTTGGTTCGTGTGATCACTAAAACAATTTGAGGGATATCGTTTTGAGTGGGAGTTCACCTAGATTAATTTAACTATTAATTAGAACTCAATTTATCATAAACTTAGCCTAAACTATTGCAAATATGTTATAGATCAATGGCGGCCCCTACCATCAATTTTAATGCGTTCCTAGAGAAAGAAAAGTTAAAAAACAATGGAAGCAACTTCGCGGATTGGTTCCGCAACTTGAGGATTGTCCTCAATACTGGTAATTTGACCTATGTGCTGGATGCACCGCTGGGTGACCCACCGGCAGCTACTGCTTCCGATGAAGTAAAGAATGTTTACCTCACTCGGAAGAATCAGTACTCCACAGTTCAGTGTGCTATCTTGTATGGTTTGGAATCAGAGCTTTAGAAAAGGTTTGAGAACCATGACCCACATGATATTGTCCGTGAACTCAAAATGATATTTGAGGCTCACGCGGCAGTTGAGAGTTATGAGGCTTCTGAAAAGTTCTTTAACTGCAAGATGAAAGAGGGCAGCTCCATTAGTGAGCATGTTCTTAAGATGTCTGGGCACGCAAACAAACTCCAAAGCTTGGGTAATTACTTGGGGATTCACTGTGTCCTTCAATCACTACCACCAAGTTACAAGAACTTTGTGATGAACTACAATATGCAAAACATGGACAAGACGTTGCCAGAACTCTTCTCCATGTCGAAATCTGCAGAAGTGGAGATCAAGAAAGAGCACCAAGTGTTGTTGGTCAATAAGACCACCAAATTCAGGAAGCAAGGCAAGTCTAAGAAAAAGGGAAACTTCAAGAAGGGCGGTAAGAAAGTTGCCGCGCCGGCGAAGAAGACCAAGGCTGGGCCTAATCCTGATACTGAGTGCTTTTACTGCAAGGGAGAAGGTCACTGGTAGCGGAATTGCCCAAAGTACTTGGCGGATTTGAAGAACGACAACATCAAGAAGAAAAGTATATCCGATATACATGTTATTGATGTGTATCTCACTAGTACTCGTAGTAGTGCCTGGGTATTTGATACTGGTTCGGTTGCTCATATTTGTAACTCGAAACAGGTACTGCAGAATAAATGGAAGCTAGCGAAGAACGAGGTGACGATGCACGTTGGAAATGGATCAAAGGTTGATGTGATCGCGGTCGGCACGCTACCTCTTCATCTACCATCGGGATTAGTTTTATACTTAAATAATTGTTATTTCGTGCTTGCGCTGAGCATGAACATTATATCTGGATCATGTTTATTGCGAGACGGTTACTTGTTTAAGTCCGAGAATAATGGTTGTTCGATTTATATGAGTAATATGTTTTATGCACATGCACCTTTGATAGATGGTCTATTCTTATTGAATCTCGATTGTGGAAATACACACATTAATAACATTGAAGCTAAACGTTTGAAATTGAGCGATAACTCGATCTATATGTGGCACTGTCGTCTTGGTCATATTGGAGTGAAGCGTATGAAGAAACTCTATTCCGATGGACTTCTTGAATCACTTGATTTCGAATCACTTGAAAGATGCGAAGCATGTCTGATGGGTAAAATGACTAAGACTCCATTTTCTGGTATGATGAAGCGAGCTACAGACTTATTGGAAATCATACATACCGATGTGTGTGGCCCAATGAGTGTAGCATCGTGCGGTGGTTATCGTTATGTTCTTACCTTCACGGATGATTTGAGTAGATATGGGTATATCTATTTCATGAAACATAAGTCCGAAACTTTCGAGAAGTTTAAGGAATTTCAAAGTGAGGTAGAGAATCAACGTAACAAGAAGATTAAATTTCTACGATCTGATCGTGGAGGTGAATATCCGAGTTACGAGTTTGGCGAGCATTTGAAGAAATGCAGAATACTTTCACAATTGACACCGCCGGAAACACCACAACATAATGGTGTGTCCGAACGTCGTAATCAAACTCTCTTAGATATGGTTCGTTCTATGATGTCACTTACAGATTACCGCTATCGTTTTGGGATTATGCATTAGAAACAGCCGCATTCACTTTAAATAGGGCACCATCTAAATCCGTTGAAACGACACCGTATGAATTATGGTTTGGGAAGAAACCTAAATTGTCGTTCCTTAAAGTTTGGGGTTGTGAAGCCTATGTAAAGAAGTTACAGCCGGACAAGCTTGAACCAAAAGCGGAAAAATGCGTCTTCATAGGATACCCAAAGGAAAATATTGGGTACACCTTCTATCATAGGTCCGAGGGAAAAATCTTCGTTGCCAAGAATGGATCCTTTCTAGAGAAGGAGTTTCTCTCGAAAGAAGTGACTGGAAGGAAAGTAGAACTCGACGAGGTTGTTGAACCTTCTCTCGAACTTGCGAGTAGCGCAGCACCGGAAGTAGTTCCTGTGGCGCCTACACCAATAAGAGAGGAAGCTAATGATGTTGATCATGAAACTTCGGTTGAAGTTACTACAGAACCTCGCAGGTCGACGAGAACTCGTACCACTCCTGATTGGTATGATCCTATTATGAGTGTCATGTTGGTGGACAACACCGATGACCCTGCAACATATGAGGAAGCCATGATGAGCCCAGATTCCAATAAATGGCAAGAAGCCATGAAATCTGAGATTGGATCCATGTACGAAAACCAAGTATGGACTTTGGTGGACTTACCGGATGGCCGGAAGGCTGTCGAGAACAAATGGATTTTCAAGAAGAAAACAGATGCTGATGGTAATGTTACTGTCTATAAAGCTCGACTTGTCGCAAAAGGGTTTCGACAAATTCAAGGAGTTGACTACGATGAGACTTTCTCACCAGTAGAGAAGCTAAAGTCTGTGAGGATTATGTTAGCAATCGCTGCATATTATGATTATGAGATATGGCAGATGGATGTCAAAACGGCGTTCCTCAATGGAGACATTGATGAAGAGTTGTATATGATGCAACGCAAAGGTTTTGTCGATCCTAAAGATGCTAACAAGGTATGCAAACTTCAACGGTCCATATATGGAATGAAGCAAGCATCCCGAAGTTGGAATCAACGTTTTGATAAGGTAATCAAAAGTTTTGGTTTTATACAAACTTATGGAGAAGCTTGTATTTACAAGAAAGTGAGTGGGAGCTCTGTAGCATTCTTAATACTGTATGTAGATGACATATTGTTGATTGGGAATGATGTAGACCTTCTTAATAGTGTCAAGGATTATTTGAATAATAGTTTTTCAATGAAAGATCCTTGCAAAGCTACTTACATATTAGGCATAAATATTTATAAAGATAGATCGAGACGCCTAACATCATTGTCACAGAGTACATATTTGGACAAAGTTATAAAAAGGTTTGGAATGGAAGATAGCAAGAAAGGGTTCTTGACCATGTTGCCCAATACGACCTTGAGTAAAACTCAAAGTCCTGCAACGGCAGAAGATAGAGAAAGGATGAGTAAGACTCCCTATGCCTTAGCCATAGGTTCTCTAATGTATGCCATTCTATGTACTATACCCGACATTGCATATGCTGTTAGTTTGACTAGCAGATATCAAAGTGATCCAGGAGTGGATCATTGGACAACGGTCAAAAACATCCTTAAGTACTTGAGAAGAACTAAGGATATGGTTCTTTCTTATGGAGGTGATGAACAACTCGTTGTTAATGGTTACACCGATGCTAGTTGGAACACCGATCCGGATGATTCTAAATCTCAATCTGGATACGTATTTACTTTGCATGGTGAAGTAGTTAGCTGGAGGAGTGCAAAGCAAAGCGTTGTGGTGAGATCTTCAAATGAATCAGAATACATAGCTGCTTCAGAAGCTTCACAAGAGGCGATATGGATGAAGGAGTTCATTACAGAGCTTGGTGTGGTTCCAAGTGCGCCGGACCCAATGTCTATCTATTGTGATCACATGGGCGCCATAGCCAATGCGCAAGAACCAAGGTCACACAAGAAGCTGAAGCACATCAAGCTACGTTTTCACGCTATTCGAGAGCATGTCCAAGATGGTGACATAAAGATTTGCAAAGTACACATAGATCTGAATGTGGCGGATCCGTTGACTAAACCTCTCCCGAGGGAAAAACATGACCAACACCAAACTGCCATGGGTGTTCGATATATTACCATGTAATCTAGATTAGTTGACTCTAGTGCAAGTGGGAGACTTTTGGAGATATGCCCTAGAGGCAATAATAAAAGTGGTTATTATTATATCTTTGTGTTTATGATAAATGTTTACATTCATGCTATAATAGTATTAACCGGAAACATTAATACTTGTGTGATTTGTAAACTAAATTAGAGTCCCTAGTAAAGCCTCTTTATAATACTAGCTTGTTGATTAATAGATGATCGTGGTTTCTCGATCATGAACATTGAGATGTTATTAATAACAAGATCATATCATTAGGAGAATGGTATGATGGACATACTCCTATAGATAAGCATAGCATTAAGATCAAGTCATTTCAATAGTTTGTTTGCAATAAGCTTTCTGATACATGGTAACCTAATTCCTTCGACCATGAGATCATGTTAATCACCATCACCGGAAGGATGCTTTGATGACATCAAACACCACACCGTAACTGGGTGGCTATAAAGGTGGCATTGAGTGTTCGGAAAGTATGGGTTGAGGCACACGGATCAAGAGTGGGATTTGTCCATCCATATGACGGATAGATATACTCTGGGCCCTCTCGGTGGAATTTCATCCAATTAGCTTGCAAGCATGTGAATGTCTCACAAGGGATCACATATCACGGGAACGAGAAAAGAGTACTTATCGGTAACGAGGTTGAACTAGGTATGCAGAGATACCGATGATCAAAACCTCGGATAAGTAAACTATTGTGAGACAAAGGGAAATTGGTATCGTATGTAAGTGGTTCATTCAATTGCAAAGTAATCGTAGAAATATGTGGGAGCCATATGAATTTCCAGATTCCTCTATTGGTTATTGATCGGAGAAGTGTCTCGGTCATGTCCGCATAATTCACGAACCGTACAGAGACACACTTAAGGATTCGATGTTGTTGTGTAGTTATGAAATGATGAGTAAGAGATCCAATGTTGTTCGGAGTCTCGAATGGAATCCTGGATATCACGAGGAGATCCAGAATGGTCCGGAGAATAAGATTCATATAAGGAAAGTCCTATTTCGGAGTTCGGAAATAATTTCGGTGTTTTCACCGGGAATGTTCTAGAAGGGTCTGGAAGGTCCGGCACTCCGGAAGGGGAAGGGTACATGGATGTGTCATGACAATGTGGAATGGTTGCATCATGTACTAGGTCACTTGGCTGGGCAATATGAAGAGAGAAATCAAATCCAAGTTTGAAAGTCAAACGCCAATTTGAAAAGTCAAATCCGAACATTGCTTGGTGGAGGGAGAGTAGGAAACCTACCTAGGGTAGGAGTCCCACTCCCTCCACCCGCCGGCCAAGGAGGAGGAGTTGGGGGAGGACTCCCTCCTCCCAAACCGCCTCCCCCACCTATGTAAGGAGGGGTAGGGCGCACCCCTACCCCTCACACACAAAAACCCTAGCTCCTAGGCGCCACCACCTCCAAGTGCTGCCGCCGCCTAGGGTTCCTCCAAGTCACCGACTTGGGGCTTCCCCAAGCCCTAGCCGCCGGCTACACCCCCCCTTGGTGCCTCTAATCCGTAGATCCCCAAGGCCCTCTCTTACTCCACCATACTTGCTCCGGCTTAGGCGAAGCCCTGCGGGATATTCCCTCTACTTCCAACACCACGCCATCGTGCTTCCGGAATCACGAGGAGAGTGCTACAACCTCCGCTGCCTGCTGGAACAAGGGAGAGGAAGGTCTTCATCGAGTACCGAACGTGTGACCGACTGCGGAAGCGCTGCCGGAATGCAGCACCGGAAGGATCGTCTACGCGATCTTGAGATCGACAAGTGTACGACTACATCACCCACGAGAATCTGCTCTCGTTAACCGCTTTGGAATCTTCGAGGGTGAGTTCTTCTATCGACTCGTTGCTACAATCTAGTAGATAGATCTTGGCTTGTTTGTGTGCATGCGGTAGAATTTTTTTGTTTTCCATGCTACGAACCCCTACAGCACAATATTTCATGATTTCACGGGGATTCGGGGTGAATTCGAAGGGGGAAGAGGAAGAGGATGAACTCGACACATGAAGAGTACGACGAACACATCAAGACACAAACACAAACACACACCGTTGGCTTGCATCGGCGGCTACCGGTCCAATACAATCCGATGGGATCAGTATTGGGCAAGAGACTATTGACGAGATCTTGATAGCTTCATAAGAGCAAACCCAATATGAAGATATTGTACAACCGAACGCTATTAAGCAAGATCCGAGAGGTTTGTGATACTAGGTGCTTCTCATGAAGGAGCATATGAGACTAATTAGATAGAGATCCTCAAGATGGAGTCTTCTTCTAGCCTAATTTCATGTCTAGGGTTTACAATGGATGAGTGGAGCTATTTATAGGACATCCACTAAAACAAGGGTAGTTTGGGGATACGGGGAAAGTCTAGACGAAATTGAGGGGGGGTGTTACGTGGGCCAGGCCTAGTAGTTGACTCGCGACACTGTCACTTAGGCCGGAGACTCCGGGGTGTAGGGTACAGAGACTACGGGGTGGCCGGAGACTCCAGGGGCCTCCTGAAGCTCCTATTAATTTGGTCGGAGTCCTGGCCAGAGGTGCTTTGCAAAGATACCGGGGTGCGGAAACCGGAGACTCTAGGGTGAGCATGCCAAAGACTCTGGTGCTTCGGCTCCCCGCTGCTGTCGTCTCATGCCTAGCTCCTGGTTCACCTTCCGGGGGGGGAGGGGGCTTCATACCTGAGTATGCATAGTGTTGGGGCATGAAGCAGCAAGCTATTCAAGGGTGTATCAAAGTCACATAAACATAGGAAAAATTGACCTTATCATGGAGTATTTTAGCTTGTGCGTGAGTCATAGGTCCGCTTGGGGGACATGGAGGTGATGATGTAAGGACGGGATGCATCAGATCCCCCTCCCCCATGGGAAAGATCGGTCCTCGACTCTCCATCATCTTGGTGTTCATCAACTCCATGGAAGGGTGATAGGTCTGCCACATTGAAAGTATTGCTTACGAGGTACTTGTAAGTTGGTATGTCGATCACGTAGGCATTATCATTGATCTTATTTAAGGCTTTGAAGGGGCCATCTCCTCTTGGATTGAGCTTGGTCACGCTCATGCGAGAAGCGGTCTTTGTAGGGGTTCGTAGCATGGAAAACAAAAAAATTCTATCGCATACAAACAAACAAGCCAAGATCTATCTACTAGATTGTAGCAACGAGTTGATAGGGGAACTTACCCTCGAAGATTCCAAAGCGGTTAACGAGAGCAGATTCTCGTGGGTGATGTAGTCGTACTCTTTCCGATCTCAAGATCGCGTAGACGATCCTTCCGGCGCCACGTTCCGGCAGCGCTCCCGCAGTCGGTCACACGTTCGGTACTCGACGAAGACCTTCCTCTCCCTTGTTCCAGCAGGCAGCGGAGGTTGTAGCACTCTCCTCGCGATTCCGGCAGCACAACGGCGTGGTACCGGAAGTAGAGGGGAGATCTCGCAGGGCTTCGCCTTAAGCCGGAGCGAGTATGGTGGAGTATGAGAGAGAACTATTAGTGGTCTAGGGTTTAGACACACCAATTAGAAGGCTCTAAACCGAAGGCTAGGGCAATTAGAAGCTCTAAACCAAAACGGCTCTAAACCGGAGATTAGAGGATAGGAACTTTTGTGTGTAGAGGAGGAGGCCCTGCCCCTCCTCTTATAGGTGGGAGGTGCGGCCAAGGGGAGGGGAGTCCCTCCCCAAGTCGGCCTTGGGTGGTGCGCTGGCTTGGAGAGGAGACTCCTCCCCCAAGTCGGTTTCAACCACCTCTTGCTTGTTTCCCACAGTTTCTTGTTTTAGCCGTTTGACTTTCAAACTGGCCATTTGACTTTTCTGTTTTAGGATTCAATTTAATCCTTTATTTGGAACAGCAAGAACACTTAGTACATGATGCAATCATTCCAATATGTAATAACACATTCATGTACCCCTCCCCTTTCCCGGAGTGCCGGACATTCCGGAACCTTCTAGAACATTCCCGATGAAAACACCGGAATCATTTCCGAACTCCGAAACGGGACTTTCCTTATATGAATCTTATTCTCCAGACCATTCCGGATCACCTCGTGATATCCCGGATCCCATCCGAGACTCCGAACAACATTCGGTCTCTTTCTCATAATACCATAACTACTCAAACAACGTCGAATCCTTAAGTGTGTCTCCCTACGGTTCGTGAATTATGCGGACATGATCGAGACACTTCTCCGAACAATAACCAATAGAGGAATCCGGAAATTCATATGGCTCCCACATATTTCTACGATTACTTTGCGATCGAATGAACCACTTACATACGATACCAATTTCCCTTTGTCTCACGATAGTTTACTTATCCGAGGTCATGATCGTCGGTATCTCTGCATACCTAGTTCAACCTCGTTACCGATAAGTACTCTTTTCTCGTTCCCGTGATATGTGATCCCTTGTGAGCCAGTCACATGCTTGCAAGCTAATTGGATGACATTCCACCGAGAGGGCCCAGAGTATATCTATCCGTCATATGGATGGACAAATCCCACTTCTTGATCCATGTGTTTCAACCAATACTTTCTGAACACTCAATGCCACCTTTATAGCCACCCTGTTACGGTGTGGTGTTTGATGACATCAAAGCATCCATCCGGAAAAGGTGATATGCACGATCTCATGGTCAAAGGAATTAGGTTACTATGTATCAGAAAGCATATAGCAATTGAACTATTGAAATGACTTGATCTTTATGCTACGCTTATCTATAGGAGTATGTCCATCACATCATTCTCCTAATGATATGATCCTGTTGTTAATAACATCTCTATGTTCATGATCAGGAAACCATGATCATATATTAACCAACAAGCTAGTTTAACAAGAGGCTTTACTAGGGACTCTTATTTTAGTTTACAAATCACACAAGTATTAATGTTTCCGGTTAATACAATTATAGCATGGTATGTAAACATTTATCATAAGTGTGAAGATATGATAATAACCTCTTTATTATTGCCTCTTGGGCATATATCCAACAGTCTCCCACTTGCACTAGAGTCAATAATCTAGTTTCAAACCTTTGTGTATTCAACACCTATGGCTTTCCGGTGTTGTATGTACACGATTGCTAGTGGTCAACTGATCTCCGGATCTGACACTTCCAGGTCCGTGTGTAATTGCATGTTTTTGCGTCTCTACGCATCACTCATTCTCTAATGAGATGGCTTTGTATAAATTTGGTCTTTCGGTGTGACCTTTAGCTCTTTGGGGTTAAAACATGTTGATAATATTGTCGCACAATATATCTTCATAGTATTATCCCACTGTGAACTACACCTAGTTTGATAACAAACTACTTGACACAAATGCCCTCTTTTGCTGCTAAAATAGCAGTCATATACTTTAGCCTTTTGTTGTAGTATCTATCACAATGTCTTAACTTTGGAACTCATCCAAATCCATTATGGAACTCACTTTCCATTATATTGTGCCACCCTTAGTTTTAGATTGAGATAAACTTAATTTGTACTTTGTGACAAAACTAGTATCAATGTAGCACTTTTACAATGAACTAACCATCTATTTGTCACTTCTACAAATATTATACTCTTAGTTCTTCCAAAAGATCATAAGAATATCCTTACTATTGTCCAATGATCATCTTACGAATCATTCTGGTATATGCTCACAACATTTAGAGCATAGGACATATCTGGATTTGTACATATCACAGTATGATTGATATAAATACTCTTTGTGATTTCATACATCAAGTATCAATCTATACTTGATTATTTGTTTCACTTTACCAAATGTCAATACACTTGAATATATCATCAACATTGAACTCATTCAATCCTTTCTGTGCGACAAGAACCTCTTCTTGTAGTTTCTATATTGAACTCATTCAATATCTTGTCTATGTACTTCTGGCACAACCATATTAGCGTCTATTGATGCCAAATATTTGGGTTTTGCCTAAGTCTTTCATCGGGATGAAATTATTAATATGTGTTAATAAAAGATACATTATTTCCAATCAACAATATGTCTTCCACATAATGTATTAGAAACATGTCTTAGCGCTCCCACTTAATTTCTTGCAAAAGCAAGCATCTTCATCGTCTCTAATGAACTTTTAAACCCCTTTAACAATTTCATCACAGTGAAGATTCCAACTCCGCGATGCTCACTTTAACCATTGAAGTTTGCATATGCTTTTAGCATCCTTTGAATTAACAAAACCCTATGGACCGTGTTATGCACATGTCCTAGGTAACGATTCTATTAGAAGAACTTGTTTTGTTTATTCAACTACCATATAACAAATTATATGTAGTGGTTGCTACATTAATCCGTCTAGACTAAATATCACTATGAAAGATCAAATCTTTGTCATAGTCAACCTTTGAACATTTTGTGAACTCTTTCCCAATATGTCGACTAGTTCATAGATGTGAAACATCCATGTCTATTTCTTTATAGATCCAAACACAACTGTAAGGTCTTACACCTTTCTCGAGGGTCATTCAAGTTCAAAACTCGATTTCTAGTGCATGGAACTATCACGGATTTTATGGCTTCAAGCCATTTGACGGAGTCAGGGCTCATCATCGCTTCTTTGCATGTAGTCGGATCATTATTGTTAAATAATGATTTAACTCTCAAATCTTGGTATTTGATTGTTCATCCGACCTACTTGTTTCAATAGGAACTTGGATCTCCGTGACCACAACCTTTGAGGTACGTGAGCCATGAGCATTGTTGCTGCCTCCGGAACACTTTTCGGCGCTGCGCAACTCTGCACATATAGCTAAGGTTCTTTTAACCTTATCAAAGTTCTATTGTCCTCCCACTTAACTTTTCACGAAAAATTCCTTCTCAAAGAAACTTGACGTTTTAAGTGACAAAACACTTTTGTCTCCGATGTTATGGAGGAGTACTTAACAGTTATTTGAAATAACATACAAAGACAGGTTCATCCGACTTTGGTTGCAAACATCTTTCTTATGCATAGCATACCAATGTTTAAGAAAGGACAAATTGGGTTTTATCCCAAACCATAACTTTATATGGTGTCATTTAAACGGATTATGATGGAGCTCTTTTCAGTGGAAAAACGGTAATCTCTAAAGCTTTTAATCTTTAAAATATAATGGCAGTTTTATGAATTATACCTTTGATCTAACCATGTCAAACAAAGTTTAATTACATATCTCGAACGTTCCATACTCTTATGGTGTTTCGGAAATGCAAATCCACGGAACGATTCCTTAAATCTTAGGTATTATGCTAAACTTGTAACTTAAATATCTTCCTTTATGATCTTATCATAAACTATTTATATTCTTGTTACAATGATTTTGCACTTCATCTTGAAAGTCTTTGAACTTTTCAAATATTTCACACTTCATCCTTATTAAGTAAATATTCATATATTCACTCAAATTTTCGGAGAAAGCATATGAAGTTGAAATTCATCGCTCTTGACTACACATAATGGACTTTGTACAACAATATGTATAAGTTCAAATAAGCTAGTCATTCGTTCCCTTTTGGCCTATGAATGAAGTTTTAATTATCTCTAGGAAAGTTTCACAAGCGTTATTTGATCAAAATCAAAAGACTCCAAAATTCCATCCACATGGAGTTTCTTCATGTTTTCTTTCCAATATAATTTAAACGGCGATATCACTTCCTAAGTGATATTTCAATCAATTTGTCTTTCGACATTTTTAGCACTAGTTTTATGGATGTGATTTCTCCAACGAGATTTGTGAATCATCCATCTTTTATGAATTACGGAAATTATTTGAACAACCCTTTTGTTCTCATAATACCTGATAAAACAAATCTTGAAGGCAAGCTTTGATGTTTAACGAGTAACACAATAACCCTTTATTTGTTCTCGATGAACATCATCACATATTCTTTTGCTAGTTACTTAGGCCATTGTAGTTCATGAATTGTGTTGTTTCGTATGGCGATTCACACCAACAAATTCAGTATCAAATACTTGAGAACCACATTGTTTAATAAGCAAAGAATATAGCCATAACATGTATATCATCTATATACTTAAGCTGAACAATTCTAGTCTTTTCCTTTCTGCCATATACTTATGAGATTTTCTTTCAATATTTCCTTTTCTGTTTGAAAGAATCTATCAACATCAATAGTGGAGTCATACATATGACACATAGTCCAAAACATGTATAGTTAAATACCAATGTCTTTGGACTTGCACTTTGAAGTAGATCACCATCATCAAATGTTTGGTGTTCTTTCAAATTCCTTTATTTAGTAATCTCTTGGTGTAGTAAACATTTTACCTACATCAAAAATTCATCCTTATCATGGAATCGTCCATGATCAAACTACCTTTAGCTTATAACGATGAATTACGAGTATAATGTTGCTATCCAAAACCTTTTGGAGGATTAGGACAACAAGTGTCTACAACCCTTTGCAAATTCTCATCAAAATATGAGAACATGAACTTTGCCATATTATACTCTATCATGTTGCAACCAAAACTTCGTTTCAGATATCACAATATCTTCCACACATCATGGTTTCTGAAACAACTCTTTCAGATCCTAGATAACCTTGATATTAAGAGAATCCTTTGAATATCAAGAATCATGGAGACAAACATGATACTTATATACTAACACTTGGAATTGTTACTCTTGATTTAATACTAATTATTAAACTTCATGGATTAACCGGAACTTACTGAAAGTTTGCAATAGGACTTTTAAACTTTAGATTAACACTTCAAAACAATACGATACCAGTTCGTAAAGTAACTAACCAGAATTCTATAGTTCTATCATCTCAATTATAACTAAGCGCAAGGTGGTAAACGGATGCCAATGACTACAACAACTATGCAAATTCACTTTGATTTAGTTTATGATAAATTGAGTTCTAATCAATAATTAAATTAATCTAGGTGAACTCCCACTCAAAACAATATCCCTCACATTGTTTTAGTGATCACACGAACCAAATCCACCACATCAAAACCGATCATCACGAGAGTTGATATAGCTTCAATGGCGAACAATCAACATGTTCATCATATCTACTATATGACTCATGCTCTACCTTTCGGTAATCCGTGTTCCTGAGGCCATGTCTGTACATGCTAGGCTCGTCAAGATCAAACCTTAGTTTCCGCATGAGCAAATCTGGCTTGCTCACGTTGTATACACTTGTAGAATCTAACACACCCGATCATCACGTGGTGCTTCGAAACAACAAGCTTTAGCAACGGTGCTAACTAAGGGTGAACACTTTATGACTTGAAATTCATGTGCATGAGGGATCATCTTATAATGCTACCGTCGTCTACTAAGCAATACAAGATGCATAAAGGATTAACATCACATGCAATTCATAATATGTGATATGATATGGCCTTTCTTCTTTGTGCTTCCGATCTCCATCTTCCAGCACGAACATGATCTCCATCATCACCGGTATTGCATCAAGGTCAATGACGCCTCTCCATGGTTGTCGTCCACCGGCTTCAACTATTACAACTACTTTGAATAGACACGCGGGTCTTAACAGAAATTAAAGACAACCATATGGCTCCTGCCGGTTGCCAACTTACAATAAGGAACATTGCATACATCATATATAATCACAATCATGGCCATATCACATCACTGCACACCCCTGCAAAACAAAGTTAGACGCCTCTACTTTCTTTGCATATTTTACGTGGTTTGGGGCTTTCAATAAGTGTCGTTCTAACTTACGAACAAGAACCACAACATTGATACTAGTATTGTTAATCACCCGTTGTAAATTGGATCTTAACTATGCTAGGAGAAACAGGCACCCGCAAAGCCACTTATGCAATACAAGTTGCATGTCAAGCGTGGAGCACGTCTCATGAACGATGTCATGTAAGGTTAGCCCGGGCCGCTTCATCCCAACATACCGCAAGATGCAAAGTACACAAGAAGCAATCAACAATAAAAGCATCAACGCCCACAATGACCATTGTGTTCTACTCGTGCAACAGATCTACATATAGACACGGCTCTGATACCACTGTAGGGGTTCGTAGCATGGAAAACAAAAATTTTCTATCGCATACAAACAAACAAGCCAAGATCTATCTACTAGATTGTAGCAACGAGTTGATAGGGGAACTTACCCTCGAAGATTCCAAAGCGGTTAACGAGAGCAGATTCTCGTGGGTGATGTAGTCGTACTCTTTCCGATCTCAAGATCGCGTAGACGATCCTTCCGGCGCCACGTTCCGGCAGCGCTCCCGTAGTCGGTCACACGTTCGGTACTCGACGAAGACCTTCCTCTCCCTTGTTCCAGTAGGCAGCGGAGGTTGTAGCACTCTCCTCGCGATTCCGGCAGCACAACGGCGTGGTACCGGAAGTAGAGGGGAGATCTCGCAGGGCTTCGCCTTAAGCCGGAGCGAGTATGGTGGAGTATGAGAGAGAACTATTAGTGGTCTAGGGTTTAGACACACCAATTAGAAGGCTCTAAACCGAAGGCTAGGGCAATTAGAAGCTCTAAACCAAAACGGCTCTAAACCGGAGATTAGAGGATAGGAACTTTTGTGTGTAGAGGAGGAGGCCCTGCCCCTCCTCTTATAGGTGGGAGGTGCGGCCAAGGGGAGGGGAGTCCCTCCCCAAGTCGGCCTTGGGTGGTGCGCTGGCTTGGAGAGGAGACTCCTCCCCCAAGTCGGTTTCAACCACCTCTTGCTTGTTTCCCACAGTTTCTTGTTTTAGCCGTTTGACTTTCAAACTGGCCATTTGACTTTTCTGTTTTAGGATTCAATTTAATCCTTTATTTGGAACAACAAGAACACTTAGTACATGATGCAATCATTCCAATATGTAATGACACATTCATGTACCCCTCCCCTTTCCCGGAGTGCCGGACATTCCGGAACCTTCTAGAACATTCCCGATGAAAACACCGGAATCATTTCCGAACTCCGAAACGGGACTTTCCTTATATGAATCTTATTCTCCGGACCATTCCGGATCACCTCGTGATATCCCGGATCCCATCCGAGACTCCGAACAACATTCGGTCTCTTTCTCATAATACCATAACTACTCAAACAACGTCGAATCCTTAAGTGTGTCTCCCTACGGTTCGTGAATTATGCGGACATGATCGAGACACTTCTCCGAACAATAACCAATAGAGGAATCTGGAAATTCATATGGCTCCCACATATTTCTACGATTACTTTGCGATCGAATGAACCACTTACATACGATACCAATTTCCCTTTGTCTCACGATAGTTTACTTATCCGAGGTCATGATCGTCGGTATCTCTGCATACCTAGTTCAACCTCGTTACCGATAAGTACTCTTTTCTCGTTCCCGTGATATGTGATCCCTTGTGAGCCAGTCACATGCTTGCAAGCTAATTGGATGACATTCCACCGAGAGGGCCCAGAGTATATCTATCCGTCATATGGATGGACAAATCCCACTTCTTGATCCATGTGTTTCAACCAATACTTTCTGAACACTCAATGCCACCTTTATAGCCACCCTGTTACGGTGTGGTGTTTGATGACATCAAAGCATCCATCCGGAAAAGGTGATATGCACGATCTCATGGTCAAAGGAATTAGGTTACTATGTATCAGAAAGCATATAGCAATTGAACTATTGAAATGACTTGATCTTTATGCTACGCTTATCTATAGGAGTATGTCCATCACATCATTCTCCTAATGATATGATCCTGTTGTTAATAACATCTCTATGTTCATGATCAGGAAACCATGATCATATATTAACCAACAAGCTAGTTTAACAAGAGGCTTTACTAGGGACTCTTATTTTAGTTTACAAATCACACAAGTATTAATGTTTCCGGTTAATACAATTATAGCATGGTATGTAAACATTTATCATAAGTGTGAAGATATGATAATAACCTCTTTATTATTGCCTCTTGGGCATATCTCCAACAGTCTTTGCGTAAGTGGATCGACACTAGGTCACCTTCCTTGAAGATCATCTCCTTCTTGTTCTTGTTGAGACGAGATGATTGACGAAGAACTTGTTGCTCGATAGTAGATCTTGTATCCTCATGTATTCTTCATGGCTTGGTCACACTTGTCTATTTCCATGTGTGTGTGTTCATGAAGGGGTAGGGGTAGGGTGTTGAGCGCGATCATGGGCTCTAATCCATAGACGACCATGAATGGGCTCTTGCTTGTCATAGAGTGCTTGGAGCGGTTGTAGGAAAACTCGGCATGAGGGATGTACTCTACCCAATCTTTGAGGTTCTTTTGATCAATACTCGGAGAAGAGTGCCAAGGCTTTGGTTGATGACCTCGGTTTGACCATCGGTTTGAGGGTGCGAAGCGAACGAGAAGATAAGCTTGATGCCAAGCTTGGCCATGAGCGTCTTCCACATTTAACTCATAAATTTGACATTGCGATTGAAAACAATGTCTCTTGGTACACCATGAAGACGAACGATTTCCCTAAAAAACAAATTTGCCACATGTGAAGCATCATCGGTCTTATGTCACGGAATGAAATGTGCCATTTTAGAAAAACGATCCACTAATACAAAGATTGAGTCATGGCCATGCTTTGATCTAGGCAATCCTAACACAAAGTTGATGCTTATATCCTACCAAGGTGCATATGGAATAGGTAACAACATATAAATACCAAAAGTATTAGACTTAGACTTAGCTTGTAAGCACGCTGTGCACCGTTGGACAAGGCGCTCCACGTCTCGCTTCATCCTTGGCCAATAGCAGTGGGTAGCCAACATATCGTATGTCTTGTCACGACAAAAGTGACCCATCAAGACACCATCGTGGGACTCTTGGAGTAGCAAAATTTGGAGAGACGACTTCAGAATGCAAAGCTTGTTTTGCTTAAAGAGAAAACCATTGTGCAAATAGAATTCATCAACTCCCTTGTGAGTGGATCACTTAGCAAATATTGGGCCAAATAACATATCAGAAGCATACAAAATTTTAATTTCATCAAGACCCAAAACATTCACTTCAAGACGCGTGAGGAGGGTGGTGTTTTTGGTGGGAAAGAGCATCCAAAACCACATTATATTTACCCTTATTGTACTTGACAATGTAGGGAAACGAATCCATAAATTCAAACCACTTGGCATGCCTTTTGCTCAAATGAGCTTGACCCTTAAGATACTTCAACGACTCATGGTCAGAGTGTGTGATAAACTCTTTGGGCCAAAGATAATGTTGCCAAACTTGCAATACACGAACCAAAGCAAAAAGTTCTTTGTCATAAATTGGATAGTTAAGACGTGCTCCATCAAGTTTCTCCCTATGATAGGCTACGAGACGTCCGTTTTGCATAAGGACTCCTCCAATGCCAATACCACTAGCATCACACTCTATTTCAAAAGTTTTTGTGAAATTAGGTAAAGAAGGAAGAGGTGCCTTGGTGAGTCTCTTTTTAAGCTCATAAAATGCTTTTTGTTGTGCTTTTACCAAAACAAAGGTGACATTATTTTTAGTCAATTCTTTTAAAGGGCAAGAAATGGTAGAGAAGTCCTTCACAAAGCGATGATAAAAGCCGACAAGTCCATAAAAGTTTCAAAGTTCACCCACATTTTGTGGAATAGGCCAATCTCTAATGTCTTTAACTTTGGAAGAATCAACTTCAATACCATTAGAAGAAACAACAAATCCAAGGAAAACTAATTTACCTTTAGCAAATGAATATTTTGGAAGATTTGCGTAGAGCTTTTCCTCGTGAAGAATTTCCAAAACTTCCTTGACATGAGTAACATGCTCATCAAGCGACTTGCTATACACAAGGATGTCATCAAAATAAACAACAACACTCTTGCTAATAAGAGACTGTGAAATATGATTCATGAGGCGCATGAAGGTAGATGGGGCATTAGATAAGCCAAAAGGTATGACCAACCATTCATAGATACCAAGTCTGGTCTTGGAGGAGGTTTTCCACTCATCACCCTCGGCCATACTTATTTGGTGGTATCCTCTACGAAGATCAATTTTTGAGAAAATCGTGGGTCCACTCAATTCATCAAGCATGTCATCGAGACGAGGTATAGGATGTCTATAACATACGATAATAACATTTATAGGATGACAATCCATGCACAACCGTAACTTATCATCCATTTTGGCACAAGAATCATGGGAACCGCACTAGGACTAAGGCTTTCTTGAATCAAACCTTTGGATATGAGGTGGTGGATTTGGCGTTCTATCTCCTTCCTCTCCTTCAGGTTCGTGCGGTAAGCGGCACGATTTGATAGCGGCGCCCCGGGTATGAGGTCGATTTGATGCTCTAGAGACGAAGAGGAGGTAGTCCATGTGGAAGCTCTTTGGGAAACACATCATCGAATTCCTGCAACATAGACAATAAAGACGGAGGAAGGTTTGTCAAGTCGTTAGTTCCTTGTGCAAAGCCCTTGCATACTAGGACATAGTGCAAAATTGTTGGGTTATGCCTGACTTCTCTCATCTCACTTTTGGTGGCAAGGAGAACTCTCTTATGTTTGTCAGTCATATTTGGCTTGTGGCACTCACTTCCTTTTTGGTGGTTCTCTCGCTCCCACTCGTCTCACTAGTTGGTTTTATGGTTTGCACCCTCGCTAAAGCCTTTGAATTGTCCACAATTATTTGGCTAGGAGTCATCAGTTGCAAAACACATGTATTATCAAGCCACTTGAAGGTATACATGTTCATGCGGCCATTGTGGGTGGATCCCTTATCAAATTTCCAAGGGTGTCCAAGCAACATATGACAGAACTTCATTGGAACAACATCACACTCCACATTGTATTTGTATGGTCCAATAACAAATGTGATGGATACCGTGTGTTTAATCTTGATGGATCCATTGTCTCCCAACCATTGAACATGATAGGGGTGCTTGTGTGGACAAAGGGGAAGGTTTTAGTTTCTCACATAGTTACATGCTTGCAAGGCAGTGACAACTCCCTCCATCGATGATAACTTTGATGGATTTTCCATTGATGCCAGCATGGGTTTGAAGGATGTTGCACCTTTGATCTTCATGCTCGTGTGCTTGTGTAGTTAGCACTCTTGTGACGACAAGCGATGGACTTGAGTCATGCTCACACATGAGAAGATCTTGATCATTGGTGTTCACTTGTTGTTGTGCCATTGCCTTCTTGACTCTTGCTTCAAACTCTTCTTCACTCAATTATTGATATTCGTCATTGTCATTGAAAAACAAGACTTTGTTGTTACCGCAGTGGTAAGACGTATGGCCTTTGTCTCCACACTTGTAGCATTCTACTTGAGGCATGGAGTTGGATTCCATAGGTTGCTTGCCACTTGGGGGAGGTTTGCCTTGAGATGTTGACTTGAACGGAGGCTTGACACTAATTTGAGTGCTTACTTTGGGACTTGGTGTAGGATCAAGAGTAGAGGACTTGTAGGTGAAATAGGTCTTAGTATTACTACATTTTAGGTCCTCTTAAACTTGACGCTCGACCTTGGTGGCAATATGCACAAGCTCAACCATGTTGCGATAAGCTTGTAACTCCACGGTGTGCTTGCTAGGGTGATTCAAGCCCATAATAAAACGATCCATGGTTTGCTCCTCTCATTCTTCTATGATAGCGTAGATCATTTGGAGTTCCATTTATTTGAAGTACTCTTCCACACTATTGGTTCCTTGGTCAAGATTTTGAAGCTTGTTGAAGAGATCACGAGTGTAATGTGATGGAACAAAGAGGGAATGCATGTGATCCTTCATTGCTTGCCCCGTAGCAATGGGTGGCTATCTTCTTTCCTATTGAGCAACCTGGACTTGTTCCCACCAAAAGTTGGCATAATCATCAAGCTCGAGGGATGCCATAGCCACCATCTTCGCATTGCTATAGTTGTGCATTCGGAAGATGTTGTCCACCTTTAGTGCCCATGAGAGATATTCTTTGGGGTCGTTGGAACCGATGAACTTGGGCATGATGAATTTGAGCTTGCTGAATGTCTCTTCATCTTGTCATCGGTGACGGTTGCCATTATGGTGGTAGCGATGGTGATCCTCATCATCCGAGCTATCATGGTGATGTGCTTGGTGGTTGTTCCAGTGTTACTGCGGTTGAGGACGAGGAACTTGGGGTTGTCTTGCCATGGAGGAGGAGGCTTTTGTTGTTGTGGTGGTTGTGCCTCATTTAGTGGTTGAGGAACTTGGGTGTTATCTTACCGCGGTTTAGGAGCTTGTCGTTGTTGTGGTGTTTGTGCCACATTTGGTGGTGGAGGAACTTGGTCCTCACAATAATGATGACGATTGTGAGCATCACGATGTGGTTATGGAACTTGAGGCACATGCCTAGGTTGTTGACGAGGTTGTGATTGCTCGTCATTTGCACGTTGATTCTCATGGTGTTGGTGGTGACAGTCATGATGGCGATGACGTCTTGGTGGATCTTTCAAGTGCTTCACATCGACGGCGTGCTTGGTCATCCAAGTTGGAATCATCATTTTTTGTCGAGTGAAGATCTTGTGGATGCTCGTGATGAGGAGGTGAAGCTTGGAGTGGCATGTCCTCGTGGATGATGAGTGCCCTTAGTTGATGATGATGGTCTTCATGCCTTGATAGAGGTAGTGATGAAGAATCGCCATCGTAGCTTGATGGAGCGGCGCGTCGTGGAGTTGACACATGTTGTGAAGAACTCTCATGATCGCCTACAAGGCACTCATTGCGTCTAGGAGCTTGAGGATAATGATTGTGATGTCGAGGCAATCGATGGCGTGAAGATCTTGAACCACTAGAGTGGTGCCCTGAAGAGCTTGATGCACGAGAACATGGCCTTGTGGTGCACGCGATATCGGGCATGGAGCGGTGGAGAGCTTCATTTTGGTGCGTGAAGTTGTGATGCATTGCGTTCATTCGATTCTCAAGGCCGTCAAAGCGAGCGTCCATCCGCTTGAGATCGGCGCAAAGTTTTGCCAAATTGTTCATCTTGATGAGTCTCAAGGGTGTTGCAATGACCACGAAGTTCTTCATGAATAATGAAGTGGCTAGCTCGCTTCATGTATGGTCCTTCACCATCTTGAGTGGGGTCTTGGCTTGGCTCACCGTTCCTATCCATTATTCACCAAAACAAGGAGGATATATGGAAGTGGAATATGTGGAGGGGTTAGACCTTTGCCTCACCTTTGGAAATGGATTGGACAAGTAGCCACACTCTAAATACAAAAAATGTGCAAAGCGAATGTGAAAAGAAACCTCACACTAAAAGCAACTAAAAACTCTCAAAAGGCATATGGTGTTAGGTTGGGGAAGTGGAAAACCAAACGGAAATACCAAAAGAAAAGGATTTTGTCCAAAGTCAAAGGAAAAGATCCACAAAATTGATGGAAACCTATACCAACACACACACACACACATGGAGATTAATGGGATTAGCACGACTATGGAAATGAGTAACAAAATGCCCTAATGAAGACTACACTCTGTTGTCGTGCTAATGCAAGGAGAGACGTCGGCTCGTTTGCAAAAATAAGATAAGCAACAAATTTGTACACTTGCCTTGGGCGCTTTTATATCTCTTGCTTACAAGCTGGAAGCTCTCTCGATGCTATGGGAGACTATGTATCTTTTGCTATGTATTCTTTTTGTTTTGTTTTTGTTTTTCTCTTTTTTATTTTTCTTTTTGTTTTTATCTCCCTTGGTGGTACCAAGCTACTTTTCTTTTTCTCTCACACTCTCACTATCCAAGAACAAGTGCACAATGCTTGAGCAAACGTCTCTCCTTGCATTCAACTCCACCAGCCCCTTGCATCGCGACACGACCCCCTTTGTGGGCTTATGCAACCGAGGATGATGAGGATAGTGATGATGAAGAGCTGGCTCCTTAGGCGCCACCAGTTGCGAACTTCTGCAATGCTTCCGTTGATTGCGAGGCCGAGGGCAATGCAGAGAAGATGACCTGCACAACTACTTCCATTGAAGGGGATGAGGCAGGATGGGTGCAGGTGGGTTGGGGCAGCCGCCCCGGCCGCGAGCCATTGTCTTTGCTTCGAAAGGAAGGTCTTGAGCGTAGCATTGCCTTCAAGCGTTGGGCTCGAGGGAGATGCTACTGGTGCCTTGAGCGTGACCACCAAGTCAGCACTTGCCGTGAGCCCTTCAGATGCATTCGTTGTCGCCGTCCTGGTCATCGGGAGCGTTTCTGTCGTGCTCGTTTTCCTACCGCTCTTGGAGACGAGGTGATCACTCTTGCTCGCTCTCCTGTCGCTTGTGCTCCCTGCCTGCGGAGCCACTCTCCATATGCTCAGCCTCACTATCCCTCAGCGCCCCGGAGTTGGGCTGAGGTCATGGGCCACTCGTCGGCGATTGCATCAGTGCAGCCAAGCCCCTCTTCTAGGTGTTGCGAGCAGTTTAAGGTCAACGCCGCTTTGGACTCCCTCTTTCAGTCCCAGGTCGCCTTGATGCGCATGGAGCTCGTTCAGCTAGTCGAAGTCCGCATCGAGGAGGCGACTCGCCCCCTTGTGAGGAGGTGGAAACTCTCAAGCTATTGTTGACGCGTGGTGGTGTTCCTTTGGAGCCAACAGAGGCATGCTTTTATGATGGTCTGGGACTTGCCAAAGCGCAGGTTTCAGTTTCTCTTGACTCGTCTGAGAAGAAGTTGTATGTGGTTGAGGAAGAGCAACTCTACGACTGTCTCTTTCCTCGTGGCCCGTTGTCGCAGCCTTTTGTGTCAGCTGCCTCTGAGTGTGCGGGCATGAGCTATTTCATGGCTTAGGGGCTTGTATTTGAGAAGGGTAGTGGTGTTGACGATGTCGTCTCTCTCTCTCTCTCTCTCGCATGAGTCCGACATGCTTGTGGTTCCCATAGGTGATGGGGTTGCTAAGTCAGGAGTCAACACTCCTGTGCCTGGAGCTATGGTGGCTAGAGAGATTTGTGCTTTTTTAACTACCTTGGCTACTGCCTATCCTGGATCCAACAATTAGATTGGTTGTAAGCTTAAGTCCATAAGAGGTGGTGCTAGACCAAGATCGACCTTTGGGAAGGAGAAATCAAGCAAGAAGATGAGTGCTACAGGAAATGCATCCGCAGTTCCTTGATGGATGCCCAACGACACGGTGTAGGAGTGTCGCGTTTGGTGTTTTTGTCCATGTGGCTCTGTGGGTCTTCTCTTAGGCTTGGTTGTTGATGTGTGTGGGCGTTGTCCCTGTGTTTTTGATGTTTCCGTGGGTTTGCCCAGTTATTGGTGTATTATTGTTATTGGTTTTCGTCCGGTTTTCTCTTTTAAAAAATTGGACAGCTTATTTTTAATTAATGGATGAGACAAAGTTTTCGACTCCGTTTTTTTTAGCTAGGATGCCATTGTGTATCTACAACAATCCAAATATACAGACATAGATCCCCAAACGAAATGCATGGACGACTGCAGGTTATACTGGTACCCGGCAAGATGTCCGCCTTGCTATATTATCGGACATCAGGTGGCCCTCTCCTGGAGAAGCTCCTCGAGGTGAGCATTCCTGGTGATTTCCTCCTCCACCTCCAAGGTCAGCACTTCCACCCTCTCCTCGAGCTGACGCACGTATGCGAGTAGCGTCTCCTCCCTTGCCGTCGTCTCGCGGCAGCAGTTACCGTCGACGTGATAGCAGCCACCTTCTAGTTCCTGCGCCAGCATCCTTTTCTGCACTTCGAGGCTCCCCAAGATAGTCATCAGGTGCGGGACCACCACCCCTTCCACGCCAAAATCCCCCTTGTTTCCTCGATCACCTTGCTGCGGTATCCCCTTGTCTTCTTCATCGTCTCCCCCGCCGCCTTCGCAAGGTTGCTCCTCGAGCACACGATATTCTTCATCAAACGGAAGGAACCGCGGCTCCTCGAAGCTCTCCGAATCTTCCTTTGCGTTGAAGTTCCAGCCGCTCATGCGGCGGTTCTTGACGAGGCTCGCCTGGCCGTGGCACGGCGACACGCAGCGCGCGCCCCCCGCGGTGCAGCCGCAGAAGTTGGTGACGTCCTGGCACCTCTCCTCGATGCTCGGCACGCCGCCGAGCACGTTGCGGACGAGGTAGTCCTTGGAGCGGCATCCTTTGAAGAACGGGTGCCGGAGAAGCTTCTCCGCGGACGGCCGCTTGGCCGGCTCCTGGCAGAGGCAGGAGGACACCATGTCTTTGAACGCCTTGGAGAACTTCTTCTTCTTGGAGGTCTCCGCGTCCTCCAGACGGACGCGGCTCGTGATCCTCAGCAGCATGGACTTGGACGGCGGCAGGTGGGAGAGCGGCGGCCGGCCGTGCGCGAGCTCGAGCGCGGTGATGCCGAAGGACCAGATGTCCGCCTTGATGCCGTATCCGACGTGCGAGTGGATGACCTCCGGCGCCATCCAGTACGGCGTGCCTGCCATCTCGCTGAAGTAGGAAGATGAGCTTACCACGGCCTGGGAGGCATGGATGGGCCCAGAGAACGACGACGCCGCGGGCGGGGTCTCGTAGATGGATGCGGACACGCCGAAGTCGGCGAGCTTGACGGAGCCGTCGGAGTCCACCAGCACGTTCCCGGCCTTGATGTCGCGGTGGATCCGGCCCTGCTCGTGGAGGTAGCACAGCGCGCGGAGCGTCTCCTTGAGCACCACCGCGATGCACGGCTCCGGGAGGCCGTCGGGGAACCCGTGGGCCAGGATGGAGTGCAGCGAGCCGGCGGCCATGAACGGCATGACCACCCACAGGTGGCTGCCGACCGTGAAGGAGCAGTGCGCGCGCAGGACGTTGGCGTGCGACAGGAGCGCCATGGCCTTGGCCTCGCGCCACACGTCCTCGAGGTTGGCGCGGGAGCGCTCCAGGTCGATGGCCTTGATGGCCACCGGCGCCGAGCCGAGCGGCAGGCACGCGGCCTTGTACACGACGGCGCTCACGCCGCTGCCGATCTTGCAGAGAAGGCGGTACGACTCCGGGTTGAGCGGGTACTTCGATTGCCCGCCGGCCCCTGCGTCATCTGCCATGTCTGTGGGAGGCGGACGGAGGACGGAGCTGAGAGAAGGGATGCAGTGGTACATACTACGTACAGTCTCGTATACGGGAGGCGATCGCGAGACTGCCTGCGGGAATTAAAGCGGCCTGATTGGGTTGGGGTGTGCACAAGAGAAGTCCGTGATCACTTGTGGCCAGGAAGAAGATTGATCGAGGTTAGAGCTCAGGTGTACGTGGTCCACCATTTAGCATTTGCATGTGAAGAAAAGATGAAAGGAGGATGCTCAGTTGGGCTTTGGTGGGTTTCTCGTGAACCTATCTCGTCGATCTGTTTTTATACGGTGCTCCATGGTGTTTTCCTTTTAAGAAGGCCAAAGCACTATGGCCATTCATTCATTCCGCAAGCACCGAGATTTACACATTCCGATGCTTTGAGTCTCCGAAGATAGTTTTTTTATTAAGGGATTTCTATTTTGGCACACCCGATTAGTTAGATGTACTCATTTTTTCCAGCCATTTAACTTTTTCTCACTTTTGCCCAGCTTCTTGTCCGAAACTCTCACATCGGTCTGAAACTCGCTCTTCGTCGGGTCCCGTTAGTGGACCCTCGCCGTTACATGCTGACAAGTGGTGCCGCATTCAGGTGAGTTCCGTAGTGGACCCTCGCCGTTACGTGCTGACAAGTAGGACCCCCCGTTACGTGCTGACAAGTGGGGCCACGTTCAGTCGGGCCCCGTAGTAGGACCACCCATTTTGGACTGCGTGGGGCCGGTTTGTTGAGAACGCGTTTTTGGGGATGTGGTGTGGGATCATGTGGGACGCGTTTGGTAGTTACGTGCGCCTTGTCGGCTAAATTGGAAGATTTTATTTTTATTATTTTTTGATTGGCCTTTTTAAGAGCGCATTTTCCCCTTTATGTCGCTAACGGTGTTATTTTTGCCCAAAAGGCAACAAATCTAGAACAACTTCTCTCTTCATTCATGGTTCCTTTAGCCCTCGTATTTTCCCAATCTGGCAGCAAATCTAACCAGCATCATAAATATGTAGATAAACAGAGAAGATATAGATAAAGCAACTAATAAAGGATTATATAGTACGATACTTAAACGAGGTTCGACAATTAGACTGCTCAGCAACAGCTTACAAGTTTAACACATAAAACAAAACAAAAGAAATTGCTTTACAGCAGCAGCATCAGCACAAGATCAGTGGCTCCTCATGGCCTCCGCTAGGAGGGCCTCCGCCTCCTCCCTCTAGCGCTTCCTCCACGTTTTGCTGCCCTGTCCCTTGACCTTGGACGCCTTGGGCTTGATCGGGGGCATGCAACCCTTCTCGATGGCCACCTTCTGGAGGTTGCGGAGGTGAAAACCGAGCGCCTGGTGCTTGGCTTTGAAGACATTGACGTTCTTTGATAGGCCGCAGGTCTTCACGTCCTCGTCATGCCTCACGAGGGAGCTGAAGTCGGTGGCGAGGCCCCTGGTGCAGAAGGGGCACCTGTAGACGTCGCCGGTGAAGAATCCGTTGAACTGGCCGGACTTCAGCCTCCTTAGCACCCGACGAGTCTTGGTGCCCATGGACTCGTCGTCACTGCTATCGACCTATTACAAAAAAACAGTAGCATCCAATAAGGACATGATTGAGATACCGTGATTATCGAGATTGATTACTTGCATAAATTAACTGATTGGCATCCCCTGATTATTTCTCAATCCCCAAATCTCAGACCAAATCGAATAATGATCCCAACTACAGATCGGTGCTAGTACTGATCTCAACTACAGATCGATGCTAGTACTGATCCCAACTATAGATCGGTGCTAGTACTAATCCCAACTACAGGCATTCATCGAAATACGAGATCTAACACAAGAGGATTAGCTACTGTAAAAATACCTAGCATTCAACGATTGAAAATACGAACAGCCGAGCCCTAGTAACACACGATCTAGCATCCAACGATGGGAATGGGGGAAGAACAAAGGAAGGGGAGAAAACCCTAGTTACCTCCGACCATGGGTCGGCTAAGATGGTGTCGAAGGGGTTCTCTAGCCTGATGTAATCGTTGTCTCCGTAGGAGTCCCAACCATGCGGGATCTGCAGGATAACGGCGGGGGCCTGTACGGGGACGGGGGCCTCCTCACCGGTGGCTATGGAGGAAGCGGGGATGGGGATCTGGACGGGCATGGCGGCTGCCTTCAATGCCTCGACAGGAGCCTGTATGGGGACGAGGGCCTCCTCGTCAGCCGCCTTGGAGGCGACGATGGCCACCACGCCGTTCTTCTCCATCGCCGGCGTGGTTGGGGTTTTCTTGGGGGTTTGCAGAAGGTGATGGGACAGTGGGGATGGTTGCGTGAGTGAATGAGCGAGTGAGTGATGAGTGAGAGTGATGAGGCCTCTATAAAGGTGAAGGGAGGAGACGTTTCGTTGCACCAACGTGCACCGCGTAACCGCGTACGCTAATGCACCGTGCACGGCCACACACGTCCGTTACCGCCCCGTGCACCGCGACACGCGTACCGTGTGTCACGTTTTCCCTCTCGTGTCTAACCTTGGCCACTTAGTTGTGCTCAGTTATACCCTCGAACGTAGCACTGTCAGTTTGGTTGTACTCAGTTTTGCCCTCCAGTACTAACACTGCTGTGTGTAATATACTCACTTTTGCCCTCCGGTGGCTAGTCAATAGATAGTCAATGAATGGGTTTTATCTAGCTAATTGAGTCATTTTATGCACAACAAATTCAAAAAGATTAAAACATAGTCGCATCTACCCAGGGAGTCTTATTATGTGACCTGCCACCATAAGAAATGTATATAAATCAAGTTTTAACCTAAATCATCACTTCTCAAATCACCTACTATCTATGAAGGTTCATGACTTTTTACTCAAGCCTATTCCCAAAACATCCCTCCCCAAAACATAATTTGTCTGAATGAGGCAATAATTGTCAAACTGATATATATTTGAATTGCAAATAGTTTAATGTCTACCAATATGTATTTTATTGTATAAAAGAAGCATTTTCCATTTTTTAAATTTCTTTCTATTTTCTATTTGAACCCCCTTGTTAGTTTTGCCCTTGGTTCTTAAGTTCTACTCAGTTTTGCCGTTGGTTTTTAAGTTCTACTCAGTTTTTCCCTCTCTCTTAGTTACAAACTCTCACACCTGTGCTCATCTTGGCTACTATGCTCTGATTGGTCGAGACAGTTGTCACACGGATCGTACCTACCAACCGTTGATCCTCTGTGATATAGAGGACAAGATAACTCTTGTATCTGTTGGGAGGCACCCTCTATCCATGCAAAATAATGAGTTTGCCACCGATGCTTTAACTTCATAAACAAATGATTTTGAATATAATTTGAAGGAAAAGTGTTCAAAGGTGTATAACTTTTGCATTATATTTCACTCCATGAAAATGATAAATCAACATTAGCACAAATGATCAGGATTTTATTAGCACATCATTATCATGTCCTAAGTGCGATTTCAAATAGTTCAAAGGTGTATAATTTTTGCCATATGCAAGTTTATGCATTACATTCTATGAAAATGATAATTTCTCAAGATTTTCTTAACAGATCATTATCACGTATTAAGTGCGATTTTACATTGTTAAAAGGTTTATAATTTTCATATACACAAGTTTAGGGATCACTTTTCACGCTCTGAAAATGGTAAACACTCTTTTACATTAAAAGTTGTATAATTTTTTTAATTTGAAAGTGTTCAAGAGTTGTGTCAATTATAAACACTCTTTGACATTAAGAGTTGTATAATATTTTCAATTTTTAAAGTGTTCACGAGTTGTGTCAATTATAAACACTCTTTTACATTAAGAGTTGTATGATTTTTATAATTGAAAGTGTTCAAGAGTTGTGTCAATTATAAACACTCTTTTACATTGAGAGTTGTATTTTTTTAATTTGAAAGTGTTGAAGAGTTGTGTCAATTATAAACACTCTTTTACATTAAGAGTTGTATATTTTTTCAATTTAAAAGTGTTCAAGAGTTGTGTCAATTATAAACACTCTTTTATATTAAGAGTTGTATAATTTTTTTTAATTTGAAAGTGTTGAAGAGTTGTGTCAATTATAAACACTCTTTTACATTAGGAGTTGTATATTTTTTCAATTTAAAAGTGTTCAAGAGTTGTGTCAATTATAAACACTCTTTTACATTAAGAGTTGTATAATTTTTTTCAATTTGAAAGTGTTCAGGAGTTGTGTCAAGAGTTGTATAATTTTTTTTAGTTTGAAAGTGTTCAAGAGTTTTGTCAATTATAAACACTCTTTTAAATTAAGAGTTGTATACTTTTTTTAATTTAAAAGTATTCAAGAGCTGTGTCATTTATAAACACTCTTATACATTAAGAGTTGTATAACTTTTTTAATTTGAAAGTGTTCAAGAGTTGTGTCATTTTATTATTTATTATACATCCATGTCCCTAATTTTTAATTATAAACACTCTTTCACTTGATTGCAGCCGAGACATTAACTCGATAAACCAATTAAATCATCGGAACGGCTCTCCGGCCGCATTCTCCACAACAAGCACCCCGGTTGCCATTTTGGTGCGAGATTTTGGTGCATTTTGGCGCAAGATCTAACCTTCTCTGCGTACAGTTGCCATTGTCATCCTTCGTAGAGGTCAACGGGATGGCACCATAGTGCGGCCAGGATGAACGGGAGGCCGAAGTGAAGCTCGACAAAGGGTCACCATCGCCAGAGAAGGGCCGCTGTCACCGGAAAAGAAGAAGAAGAAAGGGGAGGCAACGATATGGGCGCGGACATGGGGCTAGCTCACGTGGATAAGCTATGGGTCCCATGCTGATCTGGATAAGTGGAGAGAGGTGTCCACTACAAGAACCAACTAAATGCGGCCCACTTGTCAGCATGTAACGACAAGGGTCCACTATGGGACCTGACAGACCGCAGCTCCACTTGTCAGCACGTAACGGCGAGGGTCCACTACGGGACCCGACTAAATGCGGCCCCACTTGTCAGCATCTAACGGGAAGGCTGACGGACAATGAGTTTCAGACTGTGCGAGAGTTTCATAATAGGAGAAGGGCAAAAGTGAGGAAAAGCTAAGCGTCTAGGGAAAAGTGAGTACAACTAACGAACCAAGGGCACGAATATAGAAATCTCTTTTATTAATATCATGTAGATACCAATTATATCTAGCATCTGCACCAAGAAGATATCAAAAAACATCTAGGATGCATACATAAAAAATAAAATAAAAAGGGAAGAAAACCCTGCCTAGATGATCGATCACCCGCTTAACCACCACCAAAGACAACACCCGAACAATAAAGAATGTCAAAAAGAAACACTTAAAGAAGGAACCAAGACACAAACATTGTCGTTGTCTGGTCAAAGATCTTAAGTTTTCATCATGGAGAAATGTCGTGTTCCAAAAACAAAGCCTTCAATAAGGCCACTGCCAGGTACAACCAATAAATGCTGGACCTTGGGTTTTCACCTTGAAAATCATGACCCGGTACCCAAGGAGGACCACCAACAAGAAGTCCTCCAGTGATGCCACCCCCACTTACGAAGGCCGCTACTGCAAGTCACTAAAGCATGCTCATAGTAACTCATGTCTGGTTAGGATGGGAACAATATTCTGCAAGCCAAATCCAAACAACAGCCTCTGAAGTAAAGTCTTCATCGCATCCAAGACCCCGCCTTTGTCACTATCAGGTAATCCAATCGCAGTCATCATGACATACTCCGCAAGTGTCGATCCCTTGGAAATTTTGGTGCATACATGTCCCATGGTGTCAACAAAAAACAGAGCTTCATGATACACCTAGTGAATCTGGTATGGCTGATGTTACAGGCGCACATGACCGGCCCTATCCAGACAAGGTGTCCAAGGAGCGCCATATGCGATAGTCCATGTTTTCCTCCTAAGGAGAAGTCTGGAAGTTTCCGATGGCCAGATCGAGGAGGACCGACCGCATGAAGATCGGTGACTTCGTGCAAAAACCACTAGGGCCACCACCTGGCCGATTATTCTGCAAGACATGTGTAACATTCCGTAGTTCTAGAGATTCAAAATGGGTAGAACATAAATGTGTGCATTGCATTCATGCATGTTAAATATGGGAAAAATTAAAAAGAACTTTTCCAACTGATTTCACTTCAGTTGATGATTTAAGATTAGCCCACCAAGCTGAGTGTTAAAACATTGAAATAACCTTGGTAAACTTCTATGTTAGAAAGGATAGATGTAAGACTCATAAATAAAAGTGTACCAATACATAGTGATTCCTAAGAAACAAATACCAACTTGATGATTAACTTATATTTTCTAACCATTAATTAACAAATGTGCTGAATAATTCTTAGCACATAATCAATCTACTAGTACCACCATTCACTCTATTCTTGCCTTATTCTATATATCTTATCCGATCATTCTAAATCTATCATCACATGTGCTAGACAATTCTCTAGTACAAATGCAATCATCAAAGACTGAAAACTAAATCTTGACCTATCTCAATCTTGATCTATATGTTCTCATTTATCCAATTCATCCTATCTCAATAATCAAAATAAGAAATCTATATAAGATAGTAACATTAACATCTTTAGGATGAGAGACATAGAAGATAATCCAAATACCTAGGCAGTGGTGTGACACAATACTAGGTAGACCTTGATTAGTCAATAGGAATCAAACCAAGAAGAAGCTCTTGATGAATCATTCTCATAAAGGACGAGTTCAATGCTCAACACTAAGCAACACGACACACCTTATTAATAGAACCTTATCAAGTACTTTTGAATGACTATAATCCATACTAAAGCCATACCAAGCATGGTCCAGTTGCCAAGATCATATCATCACCATCGATTCACCATGAGAATAGATGATGGCATAACCTAGATTATAACTAAGTAAAACAATAGCTTAACACCAGTATAAGCAATCTCAACCTTGGTAACCAATCCAAAACTAACTCTGGTTAGGAGAACCTATATATCCAATAGTATCTTAGTTGAAATAGACCTTGTTAACAACTCATTAACCCCTAGTTAGAGTATCACTTGATAAGTCACCCAGTATTAGTTGTTATAACCACCTAAGCCTAGGAGAAACCTAAACCGCTGAAAGAAAGTAAATAGCATTTGAGATAATCATCTTGAATGATAATGTAGTAAGAATGTGGGAAGCTAGTAAATAAGAAGTGAGGATCGTCATGTCTAGGACATGA
This sequence comes from Avena sativa, assembly GCA_916181665.1. Classification (NCBI taxonomy): domain Eukaryota; kingdom Viridiplantae; phylum Streptophyta; class Magnoliopsida; order Poales; family Poaceae; genus Avena; species Avena sativa. The sequence continues at coordinate 404,203,847 of OV702283.1, read as the reverse complement.
TAGATATCTTAGTGAATATTGATATATAGAATACCTAGGAGAGGAAACCATGAAAATATACCTAATACCATTAGTGAGTGACATGGTTATACCCTACGGGTACGTGATCTCAACATACCTGGTCCAGCCCAAGGAAGGCCCACGGCAGATGTACGCCGACCCATGAAGATTTTCGGGTGGCCAGGCCCATGACGCCTTCGGATCCTTGGAGAGCAAGACTAGCGTAGATAGGAAATTCAAAGGGGTAAAACCCTAGAACTTGTAACCGACTAGGTCTATGCCCGGGACCTGCCTAAGTCTATATAAAGGCTAGGAGGGCACGACCTAGATCTCTCTCACACTTTCGCATACACACCTCCACGCCAGATCGCATCTGCGCACCCTTGTAACCTTTGGTTCCGCCGTAATCAAGAGCAGACAAGCAGGAGTAGGGTTTTCCCTCCGGGGCCTGAACCTGGGTAAACCTCGTGTCCCCGTGTTGCTTGTTTGCTAACCGCTCCACGATCTCCAGCATCCCCATCTTCTCCAAAACCCAAGTCCATAACAATGGGCATTGATGAGATCAAACCTCGTCAATTGGCGCCGTCTGTGGGAACCGGGGACGCTGATTGTGCGATCGTGACGGTTCCAACCCGATCGATCTACAACTCCGTGGCAACGGAGAGTCACCTCCTCTTCGGCGCTTTCGACTTCACCGCCCACTCACCGGCCACCATAAAGGACTTCGAGCCCGTAGGCGACGGACTCGAAATCCTGTTCGGGAGCTTCTGCTTCAAGGTGGGGCAAACTGGCACTCTCCGCCTCCCTGAGCGGGTGCCCCTACCATCAATCAGGCCCGCTTCATGGACCCCACACCCCGTGCTACGCACAACATCATCAGCAGATGATTCCTACGACAGCAGCAGCTGCAACTCCGATCTGTGCGATTCGCCGTCGGATGAAGGGACCTACGGTTCCGGATCTGAAAGTTGTGGTAGCAGCGGGCCAATCTACGAGCGCTACCAATGCGCCGTAGTCATACAGGCTGACGGGGATCAGTAAACACCCAACCCGCCGCCCAACCCACCACCTAACCCGCCAGATCGAAACGGCAGGAATAGAAGAAGCCAGTCTCCCCAACCCGAAGGGGAAAACAACGGCCACGTCATCCGCCTTAGCAAAGAAGGATGGGCCCAGGCCCGCAACGCCGTGGCAGGCAACATAGTCCTGCCTGCAGACTCCTCCCGGGATCTGCTGATGGGCTACCATCTGCTCTTGATCGAGGAGCACAAAAAGCAGGTCAAGATGCAGGAGGTGCTTGACAAACGCAAGCAAGCAGCCTCAGAGTCCAGCGCACGACGAGCCGCGCTCTCCGCCATGGGCATCGGTTCCAGCTCGAACGGCAACCAAGGCAACAAGCACCGCTCTCGGATGGAGAACATGGATCCCCAGGAGCGCCGTGAGGTGACCCGAACCCTCCACACATCCTTCATGGAGATGGACGCCGACGGCAACGTCATCCCGAAAACGCCGCAGGCTGCAATCATGGCAGCCACTGCGTACCTCGCGGCCCATCCACCTCCGGAAGGGGACCCGAAAAGAGCCATGCACAAGTCCGCACTTACCGGACTCATACTCGTCGGAGCCGCGCTCCACCAGGAAGCTCCCACGGAGCCGAAGAAGAAAGCTCCGGTCAGATTCGACCGCAGCCCCACCCCTTCATCCGAAGAAGAGGAACATGACCTTCCTCGAAGGAAGAAGAGCTCGCGCCATCACCGCAACTATGACGCCAGAGACGCGCTCACACAGCGCAAAATCGACAAAGCGCGAGCTAAGCGCGCATGCTCGTCTGAATCTGAGATGGACGAAGACGAAGGAGAACTCTGCGGAGCCCGGTGCTTCAGCAGATCCGTCCGGCGGACACGGATGCCGCGAAATTTCAAGCTTCCTTCGGATACTCCGAAGTTCGACGACACTCAAGACCCAAAGGCTTGGCTCAGCGACCACTTATCATCCGTCAAACTGCACGGTGGAAACAAAGAGACTGCCATGCAATGCCTTCAGCTGCAGCTGACAGGCGCGACCTGGATCTGGCTCAGCAGCCTATCTTCAGGGTCCATCCGAAGCTGGGATGAGCTAGCTTACAACTTCATCCGAAACTTCAAGGGCACCAGCAAGAGGCCAGCCTCAATAGAAGAGTTGCGAGCCTGCACCCAACGAACGGGCGAATCCATTCGCTCATACATACTACGCTGGTCCAACACCAAGAACTCCGCAGCGCACATCTCCGAAGAGAGGGCCATCGACGCCTTCAGGGACGGCGTCAAGCGCCAAGACTTTAAGGAGGAACTCGGGTGCGTCAAGCCCAAGACACTCGACCACCTCATGGACATTGCCAACAGGTGGGCTAGCGGCGAAGACTCCATCCACCGAGCACAATCGGAGGAAGAGGATGACTATGGCCGATGGCGAGAGCGCCGTAGCAAGAGAATATCGCGCGTCTACGACGATCGCGACGAACCCGACATGGTCGCGGCCGGCTACGCCGATCGCCACAACGACGCCAACCGCAACAGCGGAGGATACCGCGGAGGAAACTTCCGCGATGGAGGACGCCCAGCACAGTCGTGGCAGCGCCGCGACCGCGATAACGGACCCTCAGCATACGAAAAACTTTCGGGTCCATGCACAATCCACTTCTACATCGACAAGAAGGATGGCAAGAAGAAGGCAAGCCACATGCTCAAGGACCTCCTCCACCGAAACCTGTAGGAGGCCCGAACCAACCAGTCGCACCAGCACAAAACAACGCTGGGAACGGGTATCCCCCGCCGAAAGGATCCCTGATGATCTAGAAAGGGCGCCCCACGAATAGGGTGCAGAATAAAATAACCCGACAGATCAACCTGGCCGTGGCAACTCTACCCGCCATCCCTGAGTACCTCAGCGGATCGGAGTCCTGCATCCCTTGCCAGATCCCTCGCCCAGGTCATGCTGCCCTGGTGCTGGAGGCGCAGATCGGAGGTTTCGAGATGAGTCGCGTCTTCATGGACGGCGACAGCGGCATCAATCTGATGTTCGCAAGTACTTTGGCAGCAATGCGGATCCCGCAGTGCATCCTGGAACAATCAGATACAACGTTCCACGGCATTGTCCCAGGAAAGGGCATATTTCCCCTGGGCAAAATATGGCTCGACGTCATCTTCGGCAAGCCGGACAATTTCCGACCGGAACGGCTCGAATTCGAAGTGGTGGACTGGCCATCACAGTACCACGCCATCCTCGGGCGTGTAGCATTCGCAAGGTTCTTGGCTGTCCCACACTATGCATACCTGCTACTCAAGATGCCAGGGCCGAAAGGCGTCATCACAATCCACGGGAGCTTCACCCGATCGGACCAATGCGACAGGGATTTCAACAGAATCTCCCAATCATTCGGCATGTAGGAGGAACTCGTAAGGCTCCGCGAAGTGACGGACAATGGGGCACCCCCAGTCGCACGACAAAACGCACCTGACATGTCCTTCGACTCCACCGTTAACACAAAGAAGGTGCAGGTCCATCCGACGGATGCCTCCAAGACGGCGCTGATCGCCAACGACCTCAGCCCCGCATAGGAAAGCGTGCTCGTCGAATTCCTCCGTGAGCACTGGGAAATCTTCGCCTGGTGTCCTCGGACATGCCAGGAGTTCCCAGGGAATTCGCCGAGCACGCACTCAACGTCTTTCCAGACACCAAGCCCGTCAAGCAGTCCATCCGAAGACTGTCCGAGCCACGGGCCGAATCCATCGGGAAGGAAATAAATAGGTTACTCGCCGCAGACTTCATCAGGGAGATCAAAGAAAGCGAGTGGCTCGCGAACACAGTGATGGTCCCCAAGAAGGACACGGATATCCTGCAGATGTGCGTAGACTTCATGTCACTGAACAAGCACTGCCCAAAGACCACTTCCCCCTTCCTCGGATCTACCAGATCATCGATTCGACCGCAGGATGTGAGAAACTCTCCTTCCTTGATGCCTACTCAGGCTACAACCAGATTCGGCTCAAGGTCGAAGATCAAGAGAAAACGGCGTTTATCACACCGTTCGGAGTGTTCTGCTACAACACAATGCCCTTCGGGCTAAAGAACGCAGGTGCCACGTACCAGCGATGCATGCAGGCATGCCTCAAGGACCAGATCGGTCTCAACGTTCAAGTCTATGTCGATGACATAGTCATCAAAACCAGGGAGGCAAAAACACTCATCGACGATCTCCGCGAGACGTTCGATAATCTTGATCGCTACAGGATCAAGCTCAACCCTGAAAAGTGCGCCTTCGGTGTCCCATCAGGACAACTCCTTGGCTACTTCATCTCCCAGCGAGGGATCGAGGCGAACCCGAAGAAAATTCGGGCCATCATGGCAATGGAAAAGCCAAAGAATCTCAAGGGCGTCCAGCAACTCGCAGGACGAATAGCGGCATTGAGCAGGTTTATCAGCCGCATGGGCGAGAAGGCCCTGCCATTCTACCAGCTGCTACGCAAGGCAGATAAATTCGAATGGACGCTCGAAGCTGACGACGCATTCGAAATTCTCAAGCGACTACTCTCTACCTCGCCCGTTTTGGTCACACCAAAGGAGCGCGAGCCTCTGTTGCTATACATAGCAGCCACACACCAGGTGGTCAGCATCGTACTAGTGGTTGAACGACCCGAGGAAGGCAAGACCCACGGGGTCCAACGCCCAATTTACTACCTCAGCGAGGTATTGACGCCAACAAAACAGAGATACCCCCACTACCAAAAACTCGCCTACGGCGTGTTCATGACGGCTTGTCGGTTGAGCCATTACTTCCAGGAGCATCAGGTGATGGTGGTCAACGAATCACCTTTGAACAGCATCCTGAACAACCCAGAGGCCACAGGACGCGTGGCCCTGTGGGGAATTGAGCTGTCACCTCTAGACATCGTCTACGAGAAACGACTAGCAATCAAGTCGCAGGTCCTACCGGACTTCCTTGTACACTGGATGGAGCTACAACTACCAGACACCCCAGACATGTCGCAGTCATGGACGATGCACTTCGACGGCTCCAAGCGTGAAGCGGGGGCAGGAGCTGGAGTCATACTGACCTCTCCGCAAGGCGACAAGATGAAGTATGTACTTCGGATGAAATTCCGAGCTTCCAACAACGAGGCCGAATACGAAGCCCTCATCCATGGCATGAGGATGGCAAAAATCTGCGGCGCAACGCGCCTGGTCATCTACGGTGACTCCAACCTCGTCGTCCAACAGACGATGAATGAGTGCGACGCACACGCCGAAAACATGATCGCGTATCGCGCGCTCTACAACGCACTCGAAGGAGAATTCGATGGCTGCGAGCTTCGGCACGTTGGAAGAGAAAGCAATGAGGAGGCCGATAGACTTGACAACATCGGCTCCACCTACGCAAAGTTGCCACCAGGTGTGTTCTCGAACAGATCTGTGTGCCATCCATCAAGCGAAAATTCCCCAAGGGATCACCCGAAGAAGCAGAACACTCGGGGGCAACACTGCCCGAAGGTCATGAAGGACCCGAAAAACTGGACACAGAAGTCGCTATGCTCAACCTGATGCAGGTGATGGCAGTCGAAGAAACATGGACACAACCATACCTCCAGTTCCTCATCAACGGAGAACTGCCTGACAGCCCGACAGATGCCCGACGCATATCTCGCCGGTCAAAATCTTTCACCATCATCAGTGGCGAGTTGTACAAGCGCAGTATTATGGGTGTACTACAAAGATGCGTCACCATCGGTGACAGGAAAACCATCCTCCAAGACATCCACGAGGGCATCTGCGGCCATCACGCAGGCAGCCGCTCCCTTGTCGCCAAAGCTCTACGAGCTGGATTCTACTGGCCAACGGCCATGAGCGATGCAAAGGACATCGTCCGAAGATGCAAGGGGTGCCAAAGGTTCGCCGTCAAACCACACGCACCCGGATCAGAGCTCAGGCCCATACCTATAGCCTGGCCTTTTGCTCAATGGGGCCTCGACATGATTGGCAAACTGCCAAAGTCTTCGAAAGGGGGGCACGTCTACCTCCTAGTCGCAGTCGACAAATTCACCAAGTGGGTCGAGGCCATGCCGGTCACTAACCAAAAGGGCAAGACCGCCGTAAAATTCTTTGAGTCCATTGTCTACAGGTTTGGCGTACCGCACAGCATCATCACCGACAATGGATCGAACTTTATCTCCAAGGAATTCCAGGACTTCTGCGAAGGCCTCGGTATCAACATCACGTACGCCTCAGTGGCACACCCGCAAACGAAAGGGCAGGTGGAAAAGGCCAACGTCCTAATCGGCGCTGGCATCAAGAAGCGCCTCATGAGCCCACTCGAACGAAAAGCCGGAGCCTGGACGAAAGAGCTACCATCCGTCCTATGGAGCTTGCGGACTACGCCAAACAGCTCCACCGGCTACACGCCGTTCTTCATGGTGCACGGAGCCGAGGCCGTGCTACCAGCCGAAGTACGCCACCAGGTGAAGGGAATATGCCCTGAGAGGCAATAATAAAATGTTTATTATGTGTATTCCAAGTATATGATAGATGTTTATTTTGCATGCTATAATTGTATTAATACGGAAACGTTAATACATGTGTGTTTAATAAACAAACAGAAAGTTCCTAGTTATGCCTCTCTCATAAACTAGTTCGTTGATTAACAAGATGATCACGGTTTCCTGATCATAGACATTGGATGTTATTAATAACGAGATCACAACATTAGTGTAATGGTGTGATGAACATTCATCCGAAGTATAGCATTACGATCAAAGTCATTGAGTTTATATTGCTATAAACAAACTATGAAGTAGTCCTAATCCTTAGACCATGAGATCATGCCAATCACTAACACCGGAAGAGTTTCTTGTTGACATCAAACGTCACTCCGTAACTGGGTGATTATAAAGATGGCTTCAAAGCTACTAAAGTGTTATGTTGAGAATCATGGATCAAGAGTGGAATTTGTTCATCCCGATGACGGATAGATATGCTCTGGGCCCTCTCGGTGATATCACATTGGTTAGCTTGCAAGCAAGTGATTTGATCACTAGAATGTTATATCACGGGAACGAGAAAAGAGTGCATGTCAGTAACGAGATTAAACTAGGTATGGAGATACCGATGATCGAATCTCGGACATGTAATATATCGTGAAACAAAGGGATTAAGATACAAGCGTAAAAGGTTCCGACGATCACAGCAAAAGTCATCGTTGAATGTGTGGGAGTCAGTATGGATCTCCAGGTCCCGCTACTAATTATTGATCGAAGAAGGGTCTCGATCATGTCCGCATTATTAGCGAACCGTAGGGTGACACACTTAAGGGACACTGGCATCTAGTTGGAGCAAATGTTTCATGCCAAAAGAATAAACAAGCGCAGGAATTTATTTCACTAGATACCGAAACAGGTTTTCGGGTGAAATTGCATAAAGTGGTTATGCATGTGAAATGGAATTCTAGCAAGGGGTTATTTGTGAATGTTTGTCATTAAAGTAATTGACAAAATTCTGAATAAAAATAAAAGAATTTTATTTAATGAGAGTTTGCATTAAATTTGGTGGAAATTTAATGGGAATTTGAGTGGACTTTTGAGTGGAGGGAATTTAAAGGAATTTTGTGAGTGGAGTGTCCACCCACATGAATGAAGGAGGGGAGGGGGAAGCCCCATGGCCGGCGGCCACCCCCTTGGGTGCCCCCCTCCTCCTATAAAAGGAGCCCCTCCTCTCACTTGTCTCTCACACCTCCTCGTGAAGGATCTCTCTCCCCCTCTAGAATTTATTCCCCATGGTCTCGGACTAGCGAGATACATGTTCCCAGTGGCTATTCGGCAAGAAAGGGTTGTGCTTCCGCTGCATCGCTGGAGCGAGGAGGCGGAGGTTGCCCGGTGTCTTGTACGTGTGTGCGAGCACGGATGCGCTGCTGCTTTGCGGTGCTAGGACTTCCTCTCGATCTTGAGATCGGCAAGAGATCGTCTACATCAACCACGAGTTGAACTCGTTAAGCTTTGTCGGTCTTCAAGGGTATGTTCTCTACGGATATACATCCGCCCGTTGTTTGTATCTAGTAGATAGATCTTGGTACATAGTTCCCATCGTAGGAAATTTTTTGTTTTCTATGCTGCGAACCCTACAGTGGTATCAGAGCCGGATCTATGCGTAGATGCTTTACACGGGTAGTACACATATGAGTATGTGGGCGATGATGATCATGTTGTTGCTCCTTTGTTGTAATTTTGGATATTGGTGGCATAGTGGGATGAAGCGGCCCGGACAAACTTTACATGTCCTCGCACACGAGACCTGTTCCACGCTTGACATGCAACTAGTTTGCATAAGTGGCTAGCTGGTGTCTGTCTCTCCTACTATAGTCAATATCTATTTTGCAAACGAGTTGTCAACAATTTGGTTATCCTCATTGTGGTTCATGTTCGTAGGTAAGAACGGTTCTATCTCGAAAGCCCTAAGCCACGCAAAACTTGCAATGGATAAATTAGAGGCGTCTAGTTTAGATTGTTGCTGGGCTAGTGTTATGATATGGTAGTGTTGTAAGTAGAAGTATGAGATGATACTCTTACAACACACATAGCGTGTAAAATCCATAGACCTTGGATTTACACATATAGGTATGATAGTGATCATACCACGGTGCACATGATAGAGATCATATGCGGGAACCATATCATTTCACTAATAAACATGTGATGTTTGATAGCATCTTATATTGCTTGTTTAGCGCTTTGTTAGCATAATAAGATGATCCCTTATTTAAATATCAAGATAAGAATGTGTTCTTCCTTTAGTATGCACCGATTATGTTTTTGTCGCTCCAAGACATCACGTGATGATCGGGTGTTCTTGGATCCACGACCATATTTCGGGTGTAAAATAGTTACACACGCGAATACTAAGGTTCTAACTTGGCGAGCCTAGCATGTACAGACATGGCCTCGGAACACGGACCAAAAGGTTAAGCATGAGTCATATAGTTGATATGATGCCCATTTGATGCTCGCCTTTGAAGCTACACCGACTCACGTGATGATCGGACTTGGTGTAGTGGATTTGGTTCATGTAATCACCAAAAAGGCACGAGGGATGTTGTTTTTGAGTGGGAGTTCATTCGTAATATGGATTAGTTGAACTCAATCTATCATACACTTAGTCTAAACTTTACAAATTCTGTTGTAGATGGCACCACCTGCTTTTAATTTCAATGTGTTCATGGAGAAAGAGAAACTTGCAACGAACGGTAGCAACTTTACCGAATGGGCCATGAATTTGAGGATTCTCCTCTCTGCTGCACAAAAGCAATATGTGCTAGAAGCGCCGTTAGGCCCCCCACCTTTAGATGATGCCCCTGATGAGGAGAAGAATGTCTATCAGACTCGTCAGAAGGACCACAACTTAGTTCATTGCGGCATATTGTATGGTCTAGAGCCGGAACTTCGAAAGCGTTTCAAAAATGGCAATGCTTTTGATACAATGGGTGAGTTGAAAATGATTTTCGACACACATGCTGTTGTAGAGAGCTACAACGCTTCAGAAAAGTTCTTTAGCTGCATGATGGAAGAGGACAGCTCCGTTAGTGAGCATGTACTCAAGATGTCGGGTTACGCCGATAAGCTTGTGTCCTTGGGAATATCAATTCCCATTGACTTAGGCATCCATCGTGTTCTGCAGTGTCTGCCACCTAGCTATAAGAGCTTCGTGATGAACTATAATATGCAAGGCATGAAGAAGTCTCTCCCCGATCTTCTGTCAATGCTTAAAACTGCAGAAGTGGAGATCAAAAAGGAACATAAAGTGTTGATGATCAATATGAACACTGGTTTCAAGAAAGACAAGAAGGGAAAACAAAAGGGAAGTAAGGGCGGCAAGCCTGTTGCCGTGCCTGAAAAGAAACCCCGAGTTGGACCTAAGTCTGATACCGAGTGCTACTATTGTAAGGGGACTGGCCACTGGAAGCGCAACTGCCCCAAGTATTTGGCAGACAAGAAGGCCAGCAAGGCAAACAAAGGTATATATGATATACATGTTATTGATGTGTACTTGACTAGTGCTCGCAGTAGCACCTGGGTATTTGATACCGGTTCAGTTGCTAATATTTGTAACTCGAATCAGGGGCTGCGGAACAAGCGACCTCTAGCAAGGGGTGAGGTCAAGATGCGTGTCGGCAATGGATCAAGCGTTGATGTGATCGCCGTTGGAACGCTGCCTCTCCACTTGCTGTCGGGATTAGTTATAAACTTGAATAATTGTTATCTAGTGCCTGCACTGAGCATGAACATTGTATCTGGATCGTGTTTGATGAGAAGTGGTTATTCATTTAAATCCGAGAACAATGGTTGTTCCATTTATATGAATGCAATCTTTTATGGTCATGCACCGATGATGAATGGTTTATTTCTTTTGGATCTTGATAATAATGTTACACATATTCATAATGTTGATGCTAAAAGGATTAAACTAAATGATGATATATCCGCATATATGTGGCACTGCCGTCTAGGTCATATTGGCGTTAAACGCATGAAGAAGCTCCATTTGGATGGACTTTTGGAATCACTTGATTATGAATCATTTGATACATGTGAGCCATGCCTTATGTGCAAGATGACTAGAACGCCGTTTTCCGGTTCAATGGAACGGGCGACAGATTTATTGGAAATCATACATTCTGATGTATGTGGTCCAATGAGTGTGTCGGCGCAAGGTGGATATCGTTATTTTGTTACTTTCACGGATGATTTGAGTAGATACGGTTATATCTACTTGATGAAACACAAGTCTGAAACCTTTGAAAAGTTCAAGGAATTTCAGAATGAAGTGGAAAATCATCGTAATAGAAAGATCAAATATCTACGGTCCGACCGTGGAGGTGAGTATCTAAGTTACGAGTTTAGCACTCACATGAAAGAGTGTGGAATTGTTTCACAACTCACACCTGCCGGAACACCACAGCGAAATGGTGTGTCGGAACGTCGTAATCGTACTTTATTAGATATGGTTCGATCTATGATGTCTCTGACGGACTTGCCATTGTCATTTTGGGGCTATGCACTAGAAACTGCTGCATTCACTTTAAATCGGGCACCATCTAAATCCGTTGAAAAGACACCGTATGAATTGTGGTTTGGAAACAAACCTAAGCTGTCATTTCTTAAAGTTTGGGGATGATGTTTATGTGAAGAAACTTCAACCGGATAAACTCGAACCCAAAGCGGAAAAATGTGTCTTCATAGGATACCCTAAGGAAACTATTGGTTATTCCTTCTATCACAGATCCGAGGGCAAGGTTTTTGTTGCCAAGAATAGATCGTTTCTAGAGAAAGAGTTTCTCGCGAAAGGTGTGAGTAGTCAGAAGGTAGAACTCGAAGAGGTTATTGAACCTTCTCTTCAAAGTATGGCGAGTAGCGCAGCGTCAGAAGTTGTTCCAGAGTTGGCTCCACCTGTTGAAGAGGGAACTAATGATAATGATCATGAAACTCCGAAAGAGAGTACTACCGAACCTCGCTGGTCAAGCAGGACGCGTGCAGCTCCCGGGCTGTACGGAAATCCTGTCATGAATTTCATGGTTGATGAAAATGATGACCCTGCGACGTATGAAGAAGCGATGATGAGCCCGGATTCCAACAAATGGTTATAAGCCATGAAATCCGAGATGGAATCCATGTATGAAAATCAAGTTTGGAACTTGGTGGACTTACCTCACGACCGAAAGGCCGTGGAGAACAAATGGATTTTCAAAAGGAAAACTGATGCTGATGGTAATGTAACCGTCTATAAAGCTCGACTTGTCGCAAAGGGGTTTCGACAAATTCAAGGAGTTGACTACGATGAGACATTCTCTCCCGTAGCGATGCTAAAGTCAGTTAGGATTATGTTAGCAATTGCTGCATATTTCGATTATGAGATATGGCAGATGGATGTCAAAACCGCGTTTCTCAATGGTAATATTGAAGAAGAGTTGTATATGATACAACCAAAGGGTTTTGTCGATCCTAAGGATGCTAACAAGGTGTGCAAGCTTCAGCGATCCATCTATGGATTGAAGCAAGCATCACGAAGTTGGAATCTCCGCTTTGATGAGGTGATCAAAGAGTTTGGATTTGTCCAAACTTATGGAGAAGCTTGTATTACAAGAAAGTGAGTGGGAGCAATGTGGCATTTCTGATATTATATGTGGATGACATATTATTGATCGGAAATGATATAGATCTTTTAAACGGTGTTAAAAGTTATCTAAACAGCAAATTTTCAATGAAGGACCTAGGTGAAGCGTCATACATATTAGGCATAAAGATCTATAGAGATAGATCTAGGCGCCTAATAGGGATATCGCAAAGTACATACCTTGATAAGATTTTAAAGAAGTTTAAAATGGAAAATAGTAAGAAGGGGTTCTTACCTATGACACAAGGCACGACATTAAGTAAGACTCAAAGTCCGGCTTCGGCGGAAGAAAGAGAGATAATGAACAAGGTCCCCTATGCTTCAGCCATAGGCTCTATAATGTAAGCCATGCTATGTACAAGACCGGATGTGGCACATGCTATTAGTTTGACTAGTAGTTACCAATCGGATCCAGGTTCAGAACACTGGAAAGCGGTCAAGAATATCCTTAAGTACTTGCGAAGAACTAAGGATATGTTTCTTCTATACGAAGGTGAAGAAGAGCTCGTCGCTAAGTGTTATGTCGACGCTAGCTTTGACACCGATCCGGATGACTCTAAGTCTCAATCCGGATACGTATTTCTCATGAATGCCGGAGCGGTTAGTTGGAGGAGCTCCAAACAACCTGTGGTGGCGGGATCAACAACGGAGGCCGAATATGTTGCTGCTTCAGAAGCGGCTCAGGAAGCAGTTTGGATGAAGGAGTTCATATCCGAACTAGGTGTGGTTGCAAACGCGTTGGACCCAATGGTGATCTATTGCGACAACAATGGTGCCATTGCCAATGCCAAAGAGCCAAGGTCTCACAAGCATTCCAAGCATATTAAGCGCCGGTTTCACTCCATTCGCGAGCATGTCAAGGATGGAGATATAAAGATTTGTAAAGTACATACAGATCTCAATGTAGCAGATCCGTTGACTAAAACTCTCCCTAGAGCAAAACATGATCTACACCAGAACTCCATGGGTGTTAGATACATCACAATGTAACTAGATTATTGTCTCTAGTGCAAGTGGGAGACTGAAGGGATTATGCCCTGAGAGGCAATAATAAAATGTTTATTATGTGTATTCCAAGTATATGATAGATGTTTATTTTGCATGCTATAATTGTATTAATACGGAAGCGTTAATACATGTGTGTTTAATAAACAAACAGAAAGTTCCTAGTTATGCCTCTCTCATAAACTAGTTCGTTGATTAACAAGATGATCACGGTTTCCTGATCATAGACATTGGATGTTGTTAATAACGAGATCACAACATTAGTGTAATGGTGTGATGAACATTCATCCGAAGTATAGCATTACGATCAAAGTCATTGAGTTTATATTGCTATAAACAAACTACGAAGTAGTCCTAATCCTTAGACCATGAGATCATGCCAATCACTAACACCGGAAGAGTTTCTTGTTGACATCAAACGTCACTCCGTAACTGGGTGATTATAAAGATAGCTTCAAATCTACTAAAGTGTTATGTTGAGAATCATGGATCAAGAGTGGAATTTGTTCATCCCGATGACGGATAGATATGCTCTGGGCCCTCTCGGTGATATCACATTGGTTAGCTTGCAAGCAAGTGATTTGATCACTAGAATGTTATATCACGGGAACGAGAAAAGAGTGCATGTCAGTAACGAGATTAAACTAGGTATGGAGATACCGATGATCGAATCTCGGACATGTAATATATCGTGAAACAAAGGGATTAAGATACAAGCGTAAAAGGTTCCGACGATCACAGCAAAAGTCATCGTTGAATGTGTGGGAGTCAGTATGGATCTCCAGGTCCCGCTACTGATTATTGATCGGAGAAGGGTCTCGATCATGTCCGCATTATTAGCGAACCGTAGGGTGACACACTTAAGGGACACTGGCATCCAGTTGGAGCAAATGTTTCATGCCGAAAGAATAAACAAGCGCAGGAATTTATTTCACTAGATACCGAAACAGGTTTTCGGGTGAAATTGCATAAAGTGGTTATGCATGTGAAATGGAATTCTAGCAAGGGGTTATTTGTGAATGTTTGTCATTAAAGTAATTGACAAAATTCTGAATAAAAATAAAAGAGTTTTATTTAATGAGAGTTTGCATTAAATTTGGTGGAAATTTAATGGGAATTGAGTGGACTTTTGAGTGGAGGGAATTTAAAGGAATTTTGTGAGTGGAGTGTCCACCCACATGAATGAAGGAGGGGAGGGGGCAGCCCCATGGCCGGCGGCCACCCCCTTGGGTGCCCCCCTCCTCCTATAAAAGGAGCCCCTCCTCTCACTTGTCTCTCACACCTCCTCGTGAAGGATCTCTCTCCCCCTCTAGAATTTATTCCCCATGGTCTCGAACTAGCGAGATACATGTTCCCGGTGGCTATTCGGCAAGAAAGGGTTGTGCTTCCACTACATCGCTGGAGCGAGGAGGCGGAGGTTGCCCGGTGTCTTGTACGTGTGTGCGAGCACGGATGCGCTGCTGCTTTGCGGCGCTAGGACTTCCTCTCGATCTTGAGATCGGCAAGAGATCGTCTACATCAACCACGAGTTGAACTCGTTAAGATTTGTCGGTCTTCAAGGGTATGTTCTCTACGGATATACATCCGCCCGTTGTTTGTATCTAGTAGATAGATCTTGGTATATAGTTCCCATCGTAGGAAATTTTTTGTTTTCTATGCTGCGAACCCTACACCAGGCCCCCCGGGTCGTCGCTTATAGCGAAGCCGAATCCACGGCTGCACTCGAAGACGCCGTCGACACACTCGACGAAGCAAGAGACGTAGCAGCAGCTCGATCAGCGGTGTACCAGCAGAGTCTCCGCAACTATCACAGCCGCCGGCTACGCCCAAGGTCCTTCGTCGAAGGAGACCTCGTCTTGCGACTCAAGCAAGAGCGACCGAAGAAATTCGAGTCGCCATGGGAAGGACCCTACATCATCACCGAAGTCATCCCAGGTGGCGCCTATCGCCTCAAGCACGTGGAGTCCGGAGTCGCATACTCCAATCCATGGAACATCGCGCACTTGCGACGATTCTACCCCTAGCTATCTACCCCTTTACTTTCAATAAGGCGATTCAGCCAAGGCTACTCAGCCGAACAATGTATTCCCTCCATTACGATATAAATAAAGCTAAGTGTCTCGCCCCAAAAATTTCATTTTACTATTTACACCTTTACTACATGCTACAAAACGCACTCGGGGGCTCCCCCACCTCACGATTTCATCGACTGAGGATAACACGTGTATACCTGAGTAGTTGATCACGTCAGGCTAACGAAAAGGACACGCACGCAAACAAAGCACTACGTGCTCAAACAACAATTGCATCTTTATAACAAAGGGGCACAAGGCGCCCAGACACATACATACAAATTTTACATTTATCTCTTTTATATGTACAACCTATTTTGAAGAATAACTTGAGCACGCTGCTCAAACAAATCTACAACCTGTTCGGCATACTGCCTCACAGCCGCATAATGCGGACGCATATACGACTCATCACCATCCGACCGAAGAGGTGGCCCAGCAGCTACAGCAGACAAATCCACATCAGGGCGGTGCAGCCTCACAAGGGACAAAGCAGCCTTTACGCCTGCGATGAGCTGCTGCCGCACCAACTCCTTGACATTATTGACGTTCCGAAACTTCGACAGAAGACCAGCAAGACTCGTTGGCACGGCATCCAAAGGAAACATGGCATGCAGCACTAACGCAAGCGACGTTTGCACCTGACGAAGCACCCGCGAAACTTGGTGCACACGATCCTGCACCGTCGCCAGGGCCATGGCACGGTCACGATCCATCCAGAAGAACCCGCCGGTTTCCATGTCTTGTTGAGTCAAGCAATTGACCCGAACAGCGACACACTCTTTCTCCTCCTTCGGAGCAAGGTTAGCACCTACGATACTCGCACAAAATAAGACGCAAGGTCAGTAGGCGCATCCGAAGAACTGAGCTGCAGCCTGAAACAAAGAGCAACTTACATTGAAGCTACTCAGACAGTCGAAGCAGTTCCGCCATCAAGTACTCCTCTTTGGCTGCACCGCGATCTGCCTTAGACTTCCAAACGTCGGAGTGACCACGCACCCCAAGCACCTCCCTCTCAAGACTACGAACACAGTCTCGAAGAAAAGCAAGTTGTGTAGAATCATCCAAAGATGGCCGCTGTCGCGTTGCAGGCGAGGTGTCAACGGGATCAGCACCCGAAGGAACCTAGAGCAACAGAAAAGAAAAGGACATAATCATTCAGACGGAGAAGAGCACAACTCAACAAAACTCACTAAGCATATAAAGTCCACTACGTGGCACAATGATTTTTGTTCCTCAACATAATTACAAGCAAAAGAAGATTACAAACTATCCTACAGCTACAACGCCTAAGACGTGGCACCCTGAGTAGCCTCGGAGCCGGATTGCCTCGCCTTGGCCTTCCCCTGTTGCCGCAGCGCATACTCGGACAGCATATCAATGAGCTTTGGCCCATATCGCTTGCAGCGAGCAGAATAGGTAGCAAAGGCTACCTCGGATCCATCCGCGGTCGTCGGCATCCGGAAGGTGATCTGGGGAAGGTCCAGCTCCGCTCCAGCCGCCAAGGCCATCGCCAGTCCGACAGACGCGCCGATGCCCTTCTGCTTGCGCTTGTAGGCCGCATGCGCTTTGGCTGACAAAGCCTCCGCCAGGGCGTCAACATCATCAAGGGCCGCGCCCTTGGGGACAAGCTCCTTGTAGAAGCGGCCAAGGACCTCCTTTGCCTTGGCGAGGGAGCTGACAACGGTGCTGCAGCAATCTTCGACCGCTGCAGTAGCATCATCTAGATCACTCCCGTGCTCCAGAGCGCTGCGGTCAAACTCGATGCCTGCGGCATCTAAGACAAAAAAAGAAAAGGAATGAAGAAAGTAACACAGAAGAAAGACAAGAAAATGAAAAGAAAGGAGCAAAAATAAGGTACTCACCCAAAACAGCCTTGGCAGCAGCCATGAGCTTGCCCGCCACCTCTCTTTCACGCGCATTCGCAGCAGTGGCAAGCTACTCCTCGCGGTCCGTGGCCTCCTGCTGCAGACGCTCCTTAGCCTCGGCTGCCTTGGCCAGCTCCAGCTCAAGGCGCTCTTTTGCACCAGCGGCGGCCTCGGCCTTCTTCTCCGCTTGACCAAGGCTCTTCTTGAGAGCATCAATCTCACGGAGGGAAGTGTTATGCTCCTCTGCATTCAAAACATACAAGCGTCACAAAGCAAGACAATAATGCAAAAAGAAAGAAGCACCAAAGCATACAGGTACCTTGAAGCTGTTGGAGGTTGGCCTCTAGCACCAGGTGCTCCTGCACCAGTCGCTTGGCATCCTGCACAAAAGGCTGCAGGAAGAAGAACTACCAGTAAGGAAAAGGACTTGGGGGCTGCGCCCAACATGAAGGAACAAAAGCAAAATTCGCACACGAAAACGCTCGGGGGCTCCCCCCGAAGACTCGAAGAAAGAACAAGACAAGAAAATTTTTCAGATGCTCGGGGGCTCCCCCCATGGCAGGAAACAGAAGTACTTACATGCTCCGATGGCGACTCCGAAGGCCCACTCGCAGCCTTCTGAGGCGCAACCACCTGAGCTTCCTGCGGGGAAGGGACCGGCGCAGCACCCTCAGAGGTAGCCACCATCTGAGGAGGAGGAGACGCAACCTTTGACTCTCCCATCATCTCCCGAGCACCATCGCTGGAGGAGTCGTGGGAGGAATGCCTGCACACGAAATAATTAGCACAAGCACAAAAGTCAACAGCAAAAAGACAGCGGTATAAAATAAACTTACAAGTCCAGTGAGCTCAAGTCGAAGACAGGAGGAGTCCTTCGGGCTCTCTTCTCCCCCTTCTTCTCTTCTTTCTTCTCTTCTTTCTTCTCTTCCTTCTTTTCTTCCTTCTTCCGCTTCGCTGGCGGGTGCGGTGCTACAACTCGCACGGGAAGAGCAGGAATAGGAGAGGAAGAACCTCCATGCCCGTCACTGTGACGCTCAAGGCACAGAGGGTTTCTGGGAGTCGGAGGAGTCGATGCATCCGAAGACTCGCTGGAGCTCCACGATCGTTTGCGAGTATGGTCCTCGCTCGACTCGTTGGCCTCTTCAGCCGGCGATCGTGCTGAAGGCAGTTCGGACATGGAATCCACCACGTCATTATCCGGAGCATCCGGAAATAATTCGGGCAATGGCGGCACCATGCCCGGCACCTTGAAGCTCTGCAAAAAAGAAGGGACTTTGTT
Source organism: Avena sativa (assembly GCA_916181665.1). NCBI lineage: Eukaryota > Viridiplantae > Streptophyta > Magnoliopsida > Poales > Poaceae > Avena > Avena sativa. Next base: position 404,185,434 of record OV702283.1, on the reverse strand, counting down.
AGCAAACAAAGGAAAATAAATATGCAGTCGACGAAAAGCGCTACGCGCACGAATCTACACCTGTGGAACGGCCAGCGTCGAAGAAAACGGCGGAGTCAGCGACTTCCCCGGGATATCCTGTCCAGCCTTGTACTTTAATAACGTACGAAGGGCCCTGTCGAGATCACCCTGGGAAAGCTTCTCGGCCGAAACTCTCGTCGGATCACGGCGCCCAGCATAAAGAAACATCGGGTGCGCCCTAGCCTGGAGGGGCTGCACCCGACGCTCGAGAAACGTGCGGATAATATCCACGTTGTTCACTTCTTTCTCAGGAGTCAACTGGAGATCCTCCACCCGACGGTAAAGGGCCTCTATCTCCGCTGAATCGCCATCCAAGATCTTGTTTTTCCAGGACCTTTTCGGCTCGATTATCTGGGAGGAGTCAAAAGGAGCAAGACCAAAATGCTGCCCAGCCACTGTGGAGTCGCGAATGTAAAACCATCGCCTCCGCCAGTACTGGACAGATTTAGACATAGAGAAAGAAAAGAAAAGAATATTGGCCTTGAGGGAGATGATGCAACCCCCAATGGGATACACACCATCCGAACCGGATTGCCTCTTCACGGAATAGAGTTTCCGGAAGAGACCAAAGTGCAGCTCGATGCCGAGCCAGCACTCGCAGAAAGTGATAAAACAAGCAATGTGAAGAAGAGAATTGGGGGAAAGATGATGCAGCTGGATGCCATAGAGAAAGAGCAGCCCACGAAGGAAGTCGTGGACTGGGAAGGAAAACCCACGAATAACAAAGGCGAGAAACATAAACCGATACCCAGCGGGGGGACGGGGGATTACCTCGTTGCCGGGGAGTCTGACGGCCTTCCTATCCTGCGGGATCAAGCCCCGCTCGCGAAGCTTGCGGAGGTCACTCTCCCGCGTCTCTGATCGCCGCCAACCACTGTCGGTGACACGGGTAGTGGTGGCGCCTTTCTTCCCTCCGGCGACACTGGTACCAGCCGCAGATGATGACTTCTTCGGTTTCCCAATCGCGCTACGGCGGCGCCGGCGGTGAGAGCGCAGAAGGGAAGAAGGAAATGTGGAAGGATATTCCAGTGCGCAGCAAGAACTCCTAGAGCACAAGGAGGCAGTGCAAACAAGAATCGATGCGGTGAAAACAAACTGCAGCTTTCTCCAATGATTATAACGGCGAAGACGACGCACGATAACCGTCCATCAAGAAGACCTAACGCCAACAGCAGATCTGGCCATACACGTGTCAGCATCACAACGAACCGTCGTTACCACGCCGTCCACTACGCGTGGAAATCGAGGCGACGCCGTAATTATCTCCACGCCGCGCGTGACCGGTTAATTCAAGGTCAGCAAGTGGGACCCACGTTCGTCCAGTCAAGTCATCTCTGGCGCAGCAGACGCTTGAGGTCATTGATCGTCAGCACTGATGTCATCAAAAGCTATACTAGCAACAACTACAATTTCTTCGGCTTCAAAGCTGAGAGTACTCACTCGAATCTACGATTTGACTAAATACTCGGGGGCTACTCCTATTAGGAGCGCTGTCCGCGCACCCGAAATATGAATAAAAACGAACTATTTCTTCGAGTCCTACGTCGAGTCTACGACTCCACTACGGACTCGGGGGCTACTCCCATAGGGAGGATGGATTTAAGCATCCGAATTTTTTTGTGTCCAACGGACTTAACACTGAACAATGTCTGAATTAAAGTCTCCGCTTGAGTCTATGACTCGAACAGACACTCGGGGGCTACTCCCATAGGGAGCGCTGGCCGCGCACCCTATGAATTCTTCGACTGCGATCTTTCGGATTAGCATGCAAAAAAAATTTCGGCAACTCTGCCCCAACAAAATGCTAAGTGAGCAACGTTCTCCTTGGCCACCCGAAACACCTCCGTGGTGATAAACATTCGGATGTTGTGTCTGCGACACAAAGATAAGACCTACATATATCATCTGATGGCCTGGCAACGCACACGACTGCGCTCTGCTAGTATAAACCCGTGCCAGCAGGCGCGATGAAAAATCCCGACGGACGTGTTGGGTACATTAGCTAAAATCACTGGAATTCCACTCCTGTAAGTCCTCCGCGGCCTGAGTCGAATTACACCATCATATGTTCCGGGTTCGAGTTAATGGACTCGAACCTGAGGAAGATCATGTTGTTTTGTCCTAAGACAGTTAACTGACCCTGATCCATCGGGTGAGTCAGGCACACACATCAACAATCCCTACACACATACTGTTAATACATAGTTGCACCCGAAGGATTGAAGAGTCCTCAGCCGAATCTATGATTCGACTGATCACTCGGGGGCTACTGACATGGTTATACCCTATGGGTACGTGATCTCAGCATACCTGGTCCAGCCCAAGGAAGGCCCACGGCAGATGTACGTAGGCCCATGAATATTTTCGGGTGGCCAAGGCCCATGACGCCTTCGGATCCTTGGAGAGCAAGACTAGCGTAGATAGGAAATTCAAAGGGGGTAAAACCCTAGAACTTGTAACCGACTAGGTCTATGTCCGGGACCTGCCTGAGTCTATATAAAGGCTAGGAGGGCACGACCTAGATCTCTCTCTCACACTTTCGCATACACACCTCCACGCCAGATCGCATCTGCGCACCCCTGTAACCTTCGGTTCCGCCGTAATCAAGAGCAGACAAGCAGGAGTAGGGTTTTCCCTCCGTGGGCCTGAACCTGGGTAAACCTCGTGTCCCCGTGTTGCTTGTTTGCTAACCGTTCCACGATCTCCAGCATCCCCATCTTCTCCAAAACCCAAGTCCATAACAATGGGCATTGATGAGATCAAACCTCGTCAGTGAGGAGTGGAGTTTAGGAAAGCTTACATAGTGGATCTCACCACCAAAATAACATCATTTTTGGTGATGGGAAGTGTGGGATTGAGCAATCCTTGAATTTCCTTCGGTCTTACCTCGTTTCATGTCATCATACTTGGGAGATTGAGGTGACATATGACCCCAAAGGCAAAAAACCTACGCTCCGCCCTAGTACTTCTCCTAATGGCATTAGTCATGTGCAGATTGCCAATTTGACCAGCGTTGCCGGGTTGGTGTAAATTTAACTCTGATGCTAGTTTGTTTAAGAGAACTAACATGGCTTCCTGGGGAGCTATCCTAAGGGATGAGAATGTACATGTTCTACTATCATCATGGGAGCATTCTGATCACTGTGCTGAAGTGGCTGAAGCAGTGGCTTGCATCAATAGAATCAACATTATCCTGCCAATTTGTGTTAAACCTATCATTGTTGGAAATGACTGCAAACCAGTGGTCATGGCTTTAAAAAACAGTACAACTGAAAAATCTACCATTGCAGATTTGGCTGGAGAAATGCAAACATTGCTCAGTCTTTTCTCGGGTTTTGAGGTGTCCAAAGTTCACCATGCCAACAATTTTGTAGCACATGAATTAGCTAAACTAGGACACTCTGAGTTTGGAAGGGAATATGCCGAGAGGTAACAATAAAGTGGTTATTATCTTATTCCTTGATTATGATAAATGTTTATTTCTCATTCTATAATTGTGTTAATTGGAAATATTAATACATGTGTGTTTAATAAACAAATAAGAGTTCCTAACTATGCCTCTCATATAAACTAGCTCATTGATTAACAAGATGATCAAGGTTTCCTGATCATGGACATTGGATATTGTTAATAACAAGGTCACAACATTGGTGGAATGATGTGATGAAAATTCATCCGAAGTATAGTAATACGATCAAATTTATTATGTTTAAATTACTATAACATCATTACAAAGTAACTTTAGTCCTTATATCATGATATCAAGTTAATTACTAACACCAGAAGAGTGCTTTGATAACATGAAACGTCACACCGTAACATGGTGACTATAAAGGTGGGTTTGGGTACTCTGAAAGTGTTATGTTGAGAGAGGCACATGGACCAAGAGTGGGATTTGTCCATCCCGATCACGAAGAGATATACCCTGGCCCCTCTCGGTGATATCACATTTATATAGCTTGCAAGCAAGTGATGGGGATCACTAGAATGTTATATCACGGAAACAAGAAAAGAGTACATGTCGGTAACGAGATCAAACTAGGTATGGGGATACCTATGATAGAATCTCATACATGTAAAATATCACGAGACAAAGGGATTTAGTTACATTGTTAAATGTTCACACGGTCACAAGAAGTCATCGCTGAATGTGTGGGAGTCAGTACGGATCTCCAGGTTCCGCTGCTGATTATTGATCCGAGAGGGGTCTCGATCATGTATTCATTATTCGCAAACCATAGGGTGACACACTTAAGTAATACCGACACCATTTGGAGCAAATAAAATTCCAGAGGAAGAATATCAAAGCACTGGAATTATTTCAATGGACACCGGAATTGTTTCAGGTGAAATTGCTAAAATTGGTTCTGCATGTGAAATTGAAATGTAGCAAGGGGTTTTATGTGAATGTTTGTTAATTAATGTAATTAACAAAGTTCTGAATAGAATAAATAAAAGTGTTTTATTTAAAGAGAAAATGCATTTAATTTAGTGGACATTAAATGCAAAGTGAGTGGAGTTGAAATTGATGTGAGTGGGCTTAGAGCAATTCCAATAGTACAGTCGGCAAGTCGGCTATAAGGTCACCTGTAGTTAGTTTATAGTCAAGTAGTACAATAGTTACCTTTAAAGATTTAATACTTTATATGTCAATGGCCCACTCACATACTCACATAGTGCCTAGGAGCACGCGCAAGAGCTGGCTATTGCATGAGAGCCCACCTCCTTTCTCTCACATCTTCTCTCTCATCCAACTAAGCAAAACAATACTAGTTTAAGCCTTATAGCCAGCTGACTAGGACTTATTGTACTTGCTCTTAGTGGAAGCTCCACCCACATGAATGAGGGAGAGGTGGGGCACCCACCATGGCCAGCGGCCATGCCCCTTGGGCATCCCCTCCCGTATAAAAGGATCCCCATGCCTCCTCTCCACTCACACCTCCTCACAAAGGATATCTCTCCCCCTATAGAATATTCCCTATGGTCTCGGCTTAGCGAGATACATGTTCCCGTTGGATTTTTCTAAAAGGATTTGCTTCTTTCGCTGCTTCGCTGGAGCGAGGACTCGAAGGTTGTCGGGGTACCAAACGTCTGTGCGATCACGGATGCACCACTTCTTTGTGGTGCTGGACTTGTTGGTGCTGGACCTGCTAGACTTCATCACGATCTTGAGATCGGCAAGTGGACGACTACATCATCCACGAGAACCAATCTTGTAATGCTTTGTCAGTCTTTGAGGGTAAGTTTTTTATGTATGTATATCCACCCGTTGTTTGTATATAGATAGATAGATCTTGGTGCTCAGATGTTCATATCGTAGGATTTTTTGTTTTCTATGCTACGAATCCAATAGTGGTATCAGAGGCGGATCTATGCTTAAATGCTTTGCACGGGTAGTACACATATGGTTATATTGGCGCTGATGATCATGTTATTGCTTCTTACGTGTCTTTTGGATATTGTTGGCATAGTGGTATGAAGCGGCCCGGACAAACTTTACATGTCCTTGCACATGATACTCGTTCCACGCTTGACATACAACTAGTTTTGCATAAGTGGCTTCGGGTGTCTGTCTCTCCTACTATAGTCAATATCTGATTTACAATGAGTTGCCAATAATTTGATTATCATCATTGTGGTTCCATATTCGTAGGTATGAACGGTTCTATCTCCGAAATCCCTCGGCCATGTAAAAACATGCAAAAGATAAATTAGAGGCGTCTAGTTTTTTGGTTTTGTCGGGGAAAGTACTATGACATGGTAGTATTATAATTTGTAGTATGGATTGATACTATTGGATTTTTTAATATGCCAAAGTGTAAGTTCCATAGACCTTCTCCTTACACATATAGGAATGATATAGGTCATACCACGATGCACAATATAGTGATCAAGTGCAAGAACACAATCGTATCACTTTTCGCATATGATGTTTGTTTGCATCTTATATTGCTTGTTTGGCACTTTAGTAGCATTATAAGATGATCCCTGTTTTTAAATATCAAGACAAAAATGTGTTCTTCCTTTAGTATGCACCTTTAAGAATGTTCGTCGTTTCGAGACACCACGTGATGATCGGTTGTGATAGACTCTACGTTCACATACAATGGGTGTAAGACAATTTTATACACACGGGTAGTAAGGTTCTTACTTGGTGAGCCTAGCATGTACATACATGGCCTCGGAACATGAATCAAAAGGTAAAGCATGAGGCATATAGTTGATATGATGCATATATTGATGCTCGCCTTTGAAGGTGCACCAATTCACGTGATGATCGGTCTTGGTGTAGTAGATCTGGTTCATGTAATCACCAAAACAACTTGAGGGATGTTGGTTTTGAGTGGGAGTTCAAATAGTAATATGATTAAAGTTGAACTCAATTTATCATAAATTAATCAAAGTGAATTTGCATAATTTGTTGTAGTCATTGGCATCCGTTCACTAACCTTATGCTTAGTTATAATTGAGATAATAGAACAATAGAATTCTGGATATTTACTTTACGAACTGGTATCATATTGTTTTGAGTAGAAATCTAAAGTTTAAAGTCCTATTGCAAACTTTCAGCAAACTCCACTTACTCCATGAAATATAATAGGTAGCATTAAATCGAGAGGAACAATTCTAGTGTTTGTGTCTAAGTATCATGTTTGCCTCCATGATCCTTGATATTCAAAAGTTGATTTGTGATACGTCCAATTTGCATCACCATTCTATATCATAATTTGCCTCTATTCATTGATACATTTATTATTAAGAGGTGTTACTTATGTCTTTTCATCTATTTTTGCATGTTGGATGATTCTTGGAGGATGAACTGCCGGAGTCAGGATTCTGATGGAAAAGAGGTGTTTTGATGCTATTTAGCGAAGATTAGAAAAATACCAGAAAAATCATGGAAAATAATATTTTCCTAGAAGACGAAGGAAGCCAGAAGGGGAAGCGGAGTTGGGCCACAAGGGGCCCACACCCACCTAGGCGTGGGCCCCCCCTAGGTCGCGCCTAGGGTGGGTGTGGTCGGCCTCCAACTCTGCCCTCCCGCCTATATCTTCCTCTCGGAACCCTAAAACATAGGGGAGCGACCACAGAAAGATTCCGCCGCCTCTTCGGGGCGGAAAACACCGAGAGAGAAAGAGCTCTCCGGCAGACAGATTTCTGCCGGGGAAATTCCTTCCCGGAGAGGGGAGAACGTCGCCATCAACACAGTCATCAAGCTAGACTTTATCGGGATCATCATCATCATACACACCATCATATTCACCAGCACCATCATCACCACTCCGTCCCGCTGTAACAATCGTGTTGAATACTTGCATAGTTCTTAGGGGAAACTCTCCCGATGTTAATTACTATTGCAGTTGATGCTTGTGAGTGGAACCATTGGATTATTGTTTATGTTCAGATTGTTATCCATCACCATATCATCTTTGATCTTGATCTATATGATGTCTTGTGAGTAGTTTGTTTAGTTCTTGAGGACATGGGAGAATTCATGTTGTTAGTAGTGGATTTGTGTTGAGATATTATTCAATGATTTAGTATTTAAGTTGTGGTGCTATTCGTCTAGTGGTGTCATGTGAACGTCGACTACAAGATACTTCACCATTTATGGGCCTAGGGGAATGCATTGTGTATTTGGATACTAATTGTGGGGTTGTCGGAGTGATAGAAACCTGAACCCCCGTTAGGACACCATTGCACAAGGGAGCATCGGACCTCAGAGTTTAAGGCTGTGGTTAGGTTTATATCTTAATTACTTTCCTGTAGTTGCGGATGCTTGTAGGGGGTTTAATGTCACATCCCAAGATTTTCCAAATCTTGTAATGTGAAAAATAAATGAATTAAATAAAACTTTGTTGATTTTCAGGGTGAGAAGAAACTTTTGATTCCAATTGGAAACCTTCAAACCTTTTTGATCAAACAAATCCTAAAGGGATTTGAAAAGTTAAACAATTAATAAAGAAATATTTGGAATAAGTGGAACTACTATTTTTGGATCTTTAAATAAAAGATTTGGTTTTCAAAAGAAAAGGTAGATTTATAAATAAGGATTATTTTATGGAGCCAAAATAAACCTTGGTCAAGCTTTTGAAATAAAACATTTTGTTTTGATAAAAATAGTAAAGGTTTATTTAAATAAAATAATAAGGATTTATTATCCCATTTTATTTAAGTAAATGCTTTTCCCATTTTAAATAAGCACCAAAACTTATTTATTTATTTTAAATAAGTTTTCCAAGTATTTTATATTCTCAAATAAAACCTACTGAAGTGTTTTTGGTTTTATTTTAGATTTCAAAATAAAGATTTTAATAAAACAAATCCTATTTGATTTAATAACTAAGGTCCATTTTATTTAATTATTAATGGACCCTAAAATAAGAACTTGTTATTTTGTTTTAAACAAGTTTTCCAAAGTATCTTTTAGTTTCAAATAAAACCTACTGATTTGGTTTTGAAAATATTTAGATTTCAAATGGAGATTTTATTAAATAAATCAAACCCTATTTGATTAAATAACTATGGTCCATTTTATTTAATTAATGAATGGATCCTAAAAAGATTAAAAATATTATTTTATTTTTGGACTTTGGTTATGTTGTTAAACAGAACCAAATTCAATAACAAGTGTGGTGATTGTTTGATTTGAATTGGAGTGTTTGAATTGTTTGTTTGAATTTCAAAACAGAAAAAGATTTGGAAAAAAAAAGATTCAGAACTGGAAAAAAATATGAATCTGGTCGACCCAACCCAGCAGCCCACTAGGCCCAGCAGCCCATTTCCCCCTCGCCCCCGAAACGTTTTCCTCACTCGCGAAACAACCCACGCAGTCGCAGACAGCCAGACCCCACCTTTTCCCTCTCTCTCACGCTGCCAAGCGGACCCCACCGCCAGCTCACATGTCTTCAACCGCGCGACCAGTTCCTCCTCCCCCTCTCTTCCGTTTCTGCGTTGAATTCGTGAGCTTAATTCTCGATTAATGGCGCAATAATCCCGCCCTGCGACCACGCACGATAAAGCGTCCCCCTCCTCTCTCATTCCCCTCTGTCTCCTCCCCCAAGTGCGCCCCCAGGCTGTCGAATTTCGCTTAACACCACCCTCTGCTCCGACGAGGTCCGGTGCCAATTCCGGCGACCCAGCGCCGCCCCTTGCCTCATCGACCACGCACACATACTCCACACATCCTGGCGCATCTCCCCGTGCCACTGGTTCGCCCGCGAGTGCCCTGTAGCCTCGGCTTCGTCGACACCGAGCGTGCGCCGCCGTCTGCCATTACTCCGTCGAGCACCCCAGGTGAACTCCGACCGCCCTAAGCTCTCTCGGTGATGCACACATCTTCCCCAGATCATCCTGCGTCTAACCATGCCTCCACTTTGTCTTAGCACGGTCCTAAGCGACGCCAGCAACGACGCCTGAGCACAACCGACGCCGCTGCACACTCCGGCGAGAGATTGCCGCCGTACCTGAGCGCCCCTTGCCAAGCCGACCATGCGTTGAGCATATCCTCGACCTCGCAAGCACGGTGAGCCACCCTACTCCTCCTCTAGCTCCCTGTATCACCGGAACCATCACGAGCAGAGCCGCGCCGCTAGTCGCCGCCGCGCAGCGCCGCCAGTTACTGGTCAAGCGGCTATGCGTCGTTGGATTGTCATCCAGTGGCTGAGATTAGATTAGGTCGAAGGGGTATGCGATGATCAGAGCCGCACATATCACTTTTAATCCTGCGGTCTGTGTCTGTCGACCCGCACGAAACGTTTTTGACCAATAGGAATGCACCACGTGGCCTGTAGTTGATTTAAAAGACAGAAAACTTTCTATTAGATGTCTATTTTGTAAATTGCACAACTTTTGATCCACACGTCCAAAAATTGCAAACTTTATATCAATGGAATCAGTGGAACAAGGCCTAGCCAACCATGCCATTTGTTTAGTAAAAATCTTTTGGAAAAATGTTTGTTTTTGCAGAAACATTTGTATGCTTGTTTAGGTTATAAAAATTGTTCTAAAATGTTTTTGGGGATAAAATCTTTGGAAAATTGTGTGATTTGAACCTACTGACCATAGGAAACACTTTGTGGTTTCAAAAATGTATTTGTTGAAACAAAAGAATGATTCTTTGATTTAAAACCATTTCTAGTCAAATAAAAATATAGTTTATTTATTAAAAATGATTTTGGAAGAAAACCTTTGGGAAATGTTTTGTTTTAAACTCTCTGACCCCAAACACCAAGTTTTATGGTTTAAAAACATATTTGGTGAACCCTATAGGTTAATGCCTTAGTAAAAAAATATTTCTACACCACATAAAATGATACTTTGTTTTGAAAATGGTTTATAAAGTGAAACCTTTTGCAAATGACTTTGCCACTTTACAAAATGACCATTAGGTGCTTTCAAATGTTTATGACCCATTAGGAACCACTTTTCCAAATAAAACAATCCTTGGCATGCTTGCATGCATTATCTTGTTTATATATGATTTTATGTGATGTTTTGCTTGATTGGTAGATTGAGATTGTGCCTTGCTTGATTGATTTGTAGTGACTTGAAGTGTGTGAACATTGCAAAGATCAAGGAGTGAACTTATACCCTCTACAAAAAAGGCAAGTGATGCTTCATACTTTTGTCCCACTACTTTCACTATGCATTAGTAATTTTCTAAGTAAAAACTTGCATGGAATTTTTGCTAAGTATAAACCTTGCTATAGGAAAACCTAGTAGATGAAACCTTAGTAGAAATCTTCCTAAGTCAAGATACCTACTACTATCAAGCTTAGCTTAGCTAATAGAAAACAAGGGTGGAATATATATCCATACTATGGAAAATTTCTAAGTCTGAGGACTTGTGTTTTGTTTAATAAAACAACTAAGTTAATGAATCACCTGGGTGGAATGGTAATTGCTTGGTGGATTTTGGTTGAGTGGTTCACAAGGCCCATGTCTATGGTTGACCTTGTGTATCTCACTTGTGGATGGCCACCCAGGAACAAATAGATTTGAGATTTCAAATGTTGAGAAGCTTCAAGTGCAACCACTTGGCATTATGGGCTCTGCCTGGATCATATAGGTTGCAAGAACTTAGCCATATGGACAGTTGGTGGTAGAGTTTGATAGGTTGGAACGCGTCCATTTTGGTCTAAGGGAAGGCTTCTGAAAGATCTTGTCTTGGGAAACCAAGTCTTGTGGGGAAAGTGCACCACCTCTGCAGAGTGTAAAATCTAAGTACTTAGCCATGTCCCTGGTAAAGGACAATTTGAGCATCAAGACATGGAAGCAATCAAGAATCTCATCATTCAAATTTCAAAGTTAAAAACTTGTGGTTGAACAAAGGTTAAAGGATCTTCAATCTTTGATTGAGGGAAATGATTTTGTCAAGCAAAAACTTAGTGTTTTCAAATGTTAAGGAAAAATCTATTTTGAGCAATGCAAGCCTCAACTCCACTTAGCCAAATGCATATAGATGATAGACTCCACCATACTACCATAGTATCACTTGCCAATACAATTCAAATGTATTGACCCTTGTGGCTGTAACTTGTATGTTGCAGGTTTGATTGATGTTAGTAAATTTTGATGATTAGGATTACAAAGTCTACAACCAACATGTCTGTCTGTGGCACTTTGAAGATGAAGGACCCCATGCTTATAGATATTCTGCTGCAATGTAATGTAATAGCCAAATGAGCTATGTAAGATGTAATAAAATTATGTTATTCCTGGTTATAAAGTTGTATTATGGCCTTTGTTTCTTGATATTACATCTTAACTGTGGATGATAGCTAATGATCCAGGGACTAGCATTGTAAACACAGGGGACTCTACCTTATTTAAAGGTTGGGACCCTTACAGATGGTATCAGAGCATTGTGTTGCCTGTAGGATTTGTAAACCCTAGGATTGGACAAAACCCTTAGAAGAATAGGAGTTGTATTTGTTCCAAAACTTATTTACAAACAATCTTGTAAACTCTTTCCTCGACCATTTTGGTTTCAACTCTACATCTCTTCTATTTCAACTTGATGGAAAAACCTACCCCATGACCAAAGACTACACCATGTGCAAAGGACTTCTTCAACTCTAATGACTTCAACTTCTTCAACTCTAATGACTTCAACTTCTTCAACTCTAATGACTTCAACTTCTTCAACTCTAATGACTTCAACTTCTTCAACTCTAATGACTTCAACATCTTCAGCATATTCACCAAGGACTTCCAACTTGGATACCACTAAGGACTACAAGTGAGACAAGGAAATCTTGCTCAAGATGTGGAGACTAAGGAAATGCAAAATTGGAAGGAGTTCACTTCACTTGAAGTTTGTGACCAAGAATTTTTCCGAAGAAAACCATGATCTCATACAAGAAGAATCAACCAAGAAGGATGGAAAGATCACAAGTGAACCATATAGATGGACCACCATATTTTATTAAGTCAAACACACCAACTTATGTGGTGTAACAAAAATATTTTGTTGCCTAAAGATGTGCTTGAACTTTGTTGTCTGAGTGAAATGTTTGGCTTGTGATTGCATGCACATTGCTTGTGTGAATTGTGATGTGTGTGATTATAATTATTTCCTTAGAAATCTTTTGCCTATTCTAATCCCAATCCAACCCAAACAGATGACTACTCCAAGAGACTCCAACATCAAGGATGGTGACACCAACAACAACCAAGAGGACAACATGAGAGAACTTATAGCAAACCAAAACCAGTTGAGTCAAGAGACAACTCAGCTTTTAGCCAACAACAATGGACTAGACCTAGCCATACAAAGTATTTTGAAACTTCAATCCCAATTGTTGCAAGGATTGGTTACTCAAATGATCAACATGAGAGAAAACTTTTCCCAAAGAGCTAAGGACAATAAGGATGACAAAGATGTTATTCTAGAAGGAACCCAAGCTAGCAATTTTTGTGGAGACAAGGATCATACATGCAAGGAGCATGAAGATCAATGCCCTAATGGTGAAGAAGAAAGTCATATCTCTACTAACTGCCCCAAGAAGAGAGAAAGATTTCCCACCTTTGAGGAGCATGAACTAAAAGAACCCCTAGCTTTGGAGAGACCCAAAAAGAAGAAGAAGGGTATTACTCAAGTGCAATGTTACAATTGCAAAGAGAAGGGACACTATGCCAGTGACTGCCCAGAAAAGAAGAAGAACCAAGGAAATAAACAAGAAGAATTGATACCCAAGGAAAAGAAAGATATTAGCCAAGTGTGGTGCAACAACTGCAAAGAGCTAGGACATTATGCCAGAAACTGTCCAGAAATGATGAAACACAAGATAAACAAGCCTATGAGGGATCTCAGCCTTGTCACATGTTTCAAATGCAAGGAGCTAGGCCACTATGCAAACTTCTGTCCAGGAAAGTTACATCAAGATCCCAAGCAAGCCAAGATGTAATTTAGTTGGAAAAATTTTAAGGGTGGTAGTACCCTAGTTTTTTTGAGCCTACTTGTAACCCTAGCCTCCCCAAATCTCGGGACGAGATTTATTTTAAGGGTGGTAGCCTGTCACATCCCAAGATTTTCCAAATCTTGTAATGTGAAAAATAAATGAATAAAATAAAACTTTGTTGATTTTCAGGGTGAGAAGAAACTTTTTGATTCCAATTAGAAACCTTCAAACCTTTTTGATCAAACAAATCCTAAAGGGATTTGAAAAGTTAAACAATTAATAAAGAAATATTTGCAATAAGTGGAACTACTATTTTTGGATCTTTAAATAAAAGATTTGGTTTTCAAAAGAAAAGGTAGATTTATAAATAAGGATTATTTTATGGAGCCAAAATAAACCTTGGTCAAGCTTTTGAAATAAAACATTTTGTTTTGATAAAAATAGTAAAGGTTTATTTAAATAAAATAATAAGGATTTAATATCCCATTTTATTTAAGTAAATGCTTTTCCCATTTTAAATAAGCACCAAAACTTATTTATTTATTTTAAATAAGTTTTCCAAGTATTTTATATTCTCAAATAAAACCTACTAAAGTGTTTTTGGTTTTATTTTAGATTTCAAAATAAAGATTTTAATAAAACAAATCCTATTTGATTTAATAACTAAGGTCCATTTTATTTAATTATTAATGGACCCTAAAATAAGAACTTGTTATTTTGTTTTAAACAAGTTTTCCAAAGTATCTTTTAGTTTCAAATAAAACCTACTGATTTGGTTTTGAAAATATTTAGATTTCAAATGGAGATTTTATTAAATAAATCAAACCCTATTTGATTAAATAACTATGGTCCATTTTATTTAATTAATGAATGGATCCTAAAAAGATTAAAAATATTATTTTATTTTTGGACTTTGGTTATGTTGTTAAACAGAACCAAATTCAATTACAAGTGTGGTGATTGTTTGATTTGAATTGGAGTGTTTGAATTGTTTGTTTGAATTTCAAAACAGAAAAAGATTTGGAAAAAGAAAAAGATTCAGAACTGGAAAAAAATATGAATCTGGTCGACCCAACCCAGCAGCCCACTAGGCCCAGCAGCCCATTTCCCCCTCGCCCCCGAAACGTTTTCCTCACTCGCGAAACAACCCACGCAGTCGCAGACAGCCAGACCCCACCTTTTCCCTCTCTCTCACGCTGCCAAGCGGACCCCACCGCCAGCTCACCTGTCTTCAACCGCGCGACCAGTTCCTCCTCCCCCTCTCTTCCGTTTCTGCGTTGAATTCGCGAGCTTAATTCTCGATTAATGGCGCAATAATCCCGCCCTGCGACCACGCACGATAAAGCGTCCCCCTCCTCTCTCATTCCCCTCTGTCTCCTCCCCCAAGTGCACCCCCAGGCTGTCGAATTTCGCTCAACACCACCCTCTGCTCCGACGAGGTCCGGTGCCAATTCCGGCGACCCAGCGCCGCCCCTTGCCTCATCGACCACGCACACATACTCCACACATCCTGGCGCATCTCCCCGTGTCACTGGTTCGCCCGCGAGTGCCCTGTAGCCTCGGCTTCGTCGACACCGAGCGTGCGCCGCCGTCTGCCATTACTCCGTCGAGCACCCCAGGTGAACTCCGACCGCCCTAAGCTCTCTCGGTGATGCACACATCTTCCCCAGATCATCCTGCGTCTAACCATGCCTCCACTTTGTCTTAGCACAGTCCTAAGCGACGCCAGCAACGACGCCTGAGCACAACCGACGCCGCTGCACACTCCGGCGAGAGATTGCCGCCGTACCTAAGCGCCCCTTGCCAAGCCGACCATGCGTTGAGCATCTCCTCGACCTCGCGAGCACGGTGAGCCACCCCACTCCTCCTCTAGCTCCCTGTATCACCGGAACCATCGCGAGCAGAGCCGCGCCGCCAGTCGCCGCCGCGCAGCGCCGCCAGTTACTGGTCAAGCGACTATGCGTCGTTGGATTGTCATCCAGTGGCTGAGATTAGATTAGGTCGAAGGGGTATGCGATGATCAGAGCCGCACATATCACTTTTAATCCTGCGGTCTGTGTCTGTAGATCCGCACGAAACTTTTTTGACCAATAGGAATGCACCACGTGGCCTATAGTTGATTTAAAAGACAGAAAACTTTCTATTAGATGTCCATTTTGTAAATTGCACAAATTTTGATCCACACGTCCAAAAATTGCAAACTTTATATCAATGGAATCATTGGAACAAGACCTAGCCAACCATGCCATTTGTTTAGTAAAAATCTTTTGGAAAATGTTTGTTTTTGCAGAAACATTTGTATGCTTGTTTAGGTTATAAAAATTGTTCTAAAATGTTTTTGGGGATAAAATCTTTGGAAAATTGTGTGATTTGAACCTACTGACCATAGGAAACACTTTGTGGTTTCAAAAATGTATTTGGTGAAACAAAATAATGATTCTTTGATTTAAAACCATTTCTAATCAAATAAAAATATAGTTTATTTATTAAAAATGGTTTTGGAAGAAAACCTTTGGGAAATGTTTTGTTTTAAACTCTCTGACCCCAAACACCAAGTTTTATGGTTTAAAAACATATTTGGTGAACCCTATAGGTTAATGCCTTAGTAAAAAAATATTTCTACACCACATAAAATGATACTTTGTTTTGAAAATGGTTTATAAAGTGAAACCTTTTGCAAATGACTTTGCCACTTTACAAAATGACCATTAGGTGCTTTCAAATGTTTATGACCCATTAGGAACCACTTTTCCAAATAAAACAATCCTTGGCATGCTTGCATGCATTATCTTGTTTATATATGATTTTATGTGATGTTTTGCTTGATTGGTAGATTGAGATTGTGCCTTGCTTGATTGATTTGTAGTGACTTGAAGTGTGTGAACATTGCAAAGATCAAGGAGTGAACTTATACCCTCTACAAAAAAGGCAAGTGATGCTTCATACTTTTGTCCCACTACTTTCACTATGCATTAGTAATTTTCTAAGTAAAAACTTGCATGGAATTTTTGCTAAGTATAAACCTTGCTATAGGAAAACCTAGTAGATGAAACCTTAGTAGAAATCTTCCTAAGTCAAGATACCTACTACTATCAAGCTTAGCTTAGCTAATAGAAAACAAGGGTGGAATATATATCCATACTATGGAAAATTTCTAAGTCTGAGGACTTGTGTTTTGTTTAATAAAACAACTAAGTTAATGAATCACTTGGGTGGAATGGTAATTGCTTGGTGGATTTTGGTTGAGTGGTTCAGAAGGCCCATGTCTATGGTTGACCTTGTGTATCTCACTTGTGGATGGCCACCCAGGAACAAATAGATTTGAGATTTCAAATGTTGAGAAGCTTCAAGTGCAACCACTTGGCATTATGGGCTCTGCCTAGATCATATATGTTGCAAGAACTTAGCCATATGGACAGTTGGTGGTAGAGTTTGATAGGTTGGAACGCGTCCATTTTGGTCTAAGGGAAGGCTTCTGAAAGATCTTGTCTTGGGAAACCAAGTCTTATGGGGAAAGTGCACCACCTCTGCAGAGTGTAAAATCTAAGTACTTAGCCATGTCCCTGGTAAAGGACAATTTGAGCATCAAGACATGGAAGCAATCAAGAATCTCATCATTCAAATTTCAAAGTTAAAAACTTGTGGTTGAACAAAGGTTAAAGGATCTTCAATCTTTGATTGAGAGAAATGATTTTGTCAAGCAAAAACTTAGTGTTTTCAAATGTTAAGGAAAAATCTATTTTGAGCAATGCAAGCCTCAACTACACTTAGCCAAATGCATATAGATGATAGACTCCACCATACTACCATAGTATCACTTGCCAATACAATTCAAATGTATTGACCCTTGTGGCTGTAACTTGTATGTTGCAGGTTTGATTGATGTTAGTAAATTTTGATGATTAGGATTACAAAGTCTACAACCAACATGTCTGCCTGTGGCACTTTGAAGATGAAGGACCCCATGCTTATAGATATTCTGCTGCAATGTAATGTAATAGCCAAATGAGCTATGTAAGATGTAATAAAATTATGTTATTCCTGGTTATAAAGTTGTATTATGGCCTTTGTTTCTTGTTATTACATCTTAACTGTGGATGCTAGCTAATGATCCAGGGACTAGCATTGTAAACACAGGGGACTCTACCTTATTTAAAGGTTGGGACCCTTAAATTTAACCACAAGTATGTATTAGTCCAAGTAAGGTCGGTACATTAGCACAGGTTCACCCACACAACACTTACAACACCAAAGAAGGGTACTCAGCTATTTGAAGCGAAAGCACTTGACAGAATTCCCATGTGTCCTCGAGAATGTTTGGTCCTTTTAAGTATTTCCACCGGCTTGTCCTTTGCTAAGAAAGGATTGGGCCACTTGTTGTAGTTGTTCGTTGTCTTTATTACTTGCACTTTGTTTCTTTGCTTTATCAGAAAACCCCTAAAAATCTGTTTGCTAAGTATTTACAGAGATTTCCTGCTCCATACCACTAGTCAACAACTTCTGATCCTCGTTGGGATCGACACTCCTATTTATCGAAAGTACTACGATACACCCCCTATACTTGTGGGTCATCAAGACTATTTTCTGGCGCCGTTGCCGGGTAGTGAAGCGCTATTGAAGAGTGGACTGGTAAAGGAAACTTCTACTATGAGTATTGCTTTTTATTTCTGTTTGTTAATTTGTTTCCAATATGGATAACCCACTTGGTTTTCTGTTTGGGAAAACTACTACCACTGTTAGGGTAGTAGATGAATCACCGCCTGTTGAGATAGATCCTTTTAAGATACCTATGAGTATTGTTGATCGTGTTATGGATAATTATTATTTAGGGGATGGAACTGTCCATCCTGGTGATTACTTGCTTTTTATCCATGAATTATGCGGGTTGTTTAAGTGTGCAGGTATCACAATTGAACATGTGAAGAAGAAGTTACTCTCAATATCCTTGAAAGGGAGAGCTGAAGAATGGTATAAGCTGCTGAAGAATGGACAATCCATGGAATGGGAGGAAATAGTGCCTCTCTTTTATTCTAAATTCTATCCTCCCAGTGAAATTCAGAAGGATAGGAATCTGATATATAACTTTTGTCCTTGTGAGGGAGAGAGTACAGCTCAAGCTTGGGGGAGATTGAAGTTACTAATGCTTAAATTTCCTATTCATGAACTCCCTAACAATATTATTATCAATAACTTTTATGCCAGGCTTTCTCTTCATGATAAAGATTTACTAGATGCTTCTTGTGCTGGATCATTCACAATTATGAAGGGAGAAGCTAAAAGGGATCTCCTAGACCGTATTCAAGAGAACACTAAAGCTTGGGAGAATGATAAAGGAAGAAAGTCAGGTATAAATTATGATTATGAATGCATACAATCTTTTATGGGATGATATTAGTACTGAGTATGGTCTTGATTCTCAAAGTATTGTCAATTGTTTTAAGGCATTTGCCTATTACATAGAAATTCCTAAAAAGAAGTGGAATAAGTACCATGCACCATATAAATATGTTGTTAGTCATGTTCCTGTTAGAAGCACTGAAGTTTGTACTATTGATCATATTTTGCCTGAACCTCATGTTGACAAAATAACTTTCCCAACTAAGGTAAAGGAGTATTCTATGATGATTAGTGCAAATAACGAAGGTGTTGGAATTATGCCCTAGAGGCAATAATAAAGATGTTACTATTATAATTCTTGTTCATGATAAAGTTTATATTCCATGCTAGAATTGTATTAAGCGGGAACTTTAATACTTGTGTGGTTTATGAACAACACCGTGTCCCTAGTATGCCTCTATGGACTAGCTCATTGATTAATGATGGTTAAGGTTTCCTAACCATAGACATGGGTTGTCGATTAATAATGAGATCATATCATTGGGAGAATGATATGATGGACATACCCAAACTAAGCGAAGCAATTAGATCGTGTCATCGTGTTCATCTTTGCGAAGCTTTTCTTATGTCAAATATTGTATTCCTTAGACCATGAGATAATACAACTCCCTGGTATCGGAAGAAATCTTTGAGGTCATCAAACGTCATCCTATGAGAGGGTGATCATAAAGGTGTCTCTCAGGTGATCGGAAAGTACCTGTTGGGTTGTATGTATCGAGATGGGATTTGTCCCTCCCAAGTCGGAGAGATATACTTTGGGCCCACTCGGTAATCGATATCAACACCGCTTGCAAGCATGTGGTTAAGGAGTTAATCACAAAGTGATATCGGGTTACGGAACGAGTAAAGTACTTGCTGTGAACGAGATTGAACTAGGTATGACGGTACCGACGATCAAATCTCGGGCAAGTAAAATATCGCGCGACGAAGGGAATATATATATGGGATAGATTGAATCCTGGCATCGTGGTTCATCTGATATGATCATCGATGAATGTGTGGGAGTCAATATGGGTTTCCAGACCCCGCTGTTGATTATTGATATAAGATCATGTCTGCATATTCTCGAACCCGAAGGGTCACACACTTAACGTGTCTCGACGCTAGGACAGATTGGATAATTGGTTTATGAGTTTTTGTTCGGAGTCTCGGATGGGATCCGGGACATCACGAGAGGTTCCGGAATGGTCCGGAGAATAAGATTCATATAAGGCAATGCAGTTTTTGGAGTTCGGAATTGTTTCGGGTTAATCGGTATTGTATCAGAAGCTTCTAGAACCTTCCGGAGGGGGACCAACGTGGCTCCACATGCCGGGAGGGGGCATGGGCCTATGAGGGAGTGCCCTGGCCGCATTGGTCCAGGGGCACAAGGCCCCATAGGGCCCATCCGGCCAAACCTAGGGGAGCTTCTAGAAGGGAGGGGGAAACTTGCCCCCCACTCCTCCCTCCTTGGCCGCCGGCCTAGGGCTTGGGGGAGGGTCTAGGGCTGGCCTCCCACCCCTCTATATAAAGAGGGCTGGGGGCGCACCCCCCTCCTACACCTCCTCCTCAAGCCCTAGCTGCCCTGCTGCCCTCCTCTCTCTCTCTCCCTCCCGACCGCACGTAGGCGAAGCCCTGCTGCAGAAACTCCGTAGAATTTTTTGATTTACTATGCTGCGAAACCCTTCATTGGTATCAGAGCTATATCTATGCATAGATGTGTTTCACGAGTAGAACGCAACATGGTTGTTGCGGGTGTTGATGTTTTCTGTTGCAAGCCTCTTGTTTGTGTTCTTCTTATGACGCGGGATAGTGAGATCGAAGCGGTCCAGGCCAACTTTACGCAACGTCGTTCGCGAGACCGGCTCCGCACTTGACGTGTGGCTTGTTCCACACATGCGGCTGGTGGATGCCAGTTTCTCTCACTATAGTTGTCATGGGATTTACACCGGAGTTTGGCAACCATAATATCACCGTTGTGGCTTTCCGTAGGTAAGAATCGTTCTTAGCTTGCTACTCCCATGAGCCACGTAAAACATGCAACAACAAAGTAGAGGTGTCTAACTTGTTTTTGCATGGAGTGTTTTCTGTGATATGGTATGGCCCAAGATGTGATGTGTATATTGTATGCGATGATCATGTTTTGTAATGTTTCACGACTTGCATGTCGATGAGTACACAACCGGCAGGAGCCATATGGTTGTCTTTATAATTGTGTATGACCTATGTGTCAACTTCTTATACGCCATGTAATAGTTTCACTTTATCGCTAAGTAGTTAGCAATAGTTGTAGTTGCTATTCGTGATGGAGGCAATCATGGTGGAGTGATGGAGATCATGCCGGCACGCACAAGATGGAGATCATTGCGCGAAGATTGTCTATACCATGTCACATAAAGTTATATGCATGTGATGTTTATCCTTTTTATGTATCTTATTATGCTTAGATCGCGACGGTAGCATTATAAGATGATTCCTCACTTAAAGATTAAGATAAAAATGTGTTCTCCCCATGTATGCACCGTCGCGAAAGTTTGTCGTGTCCAAGCATCACGTGATGATCGGGTGCTATAGACTCTACGTTCACATACAACGGGTGCAAGCCAGTTTTGCACACGCGGAAATACTTGGGTTTGACTTGACGAGCCTAGCATGTACAGACATGGCCTCGGAACACATGAACCGAAAGGTTAAGCATGAGTCATATGAATGATATGATCGACACTTTGTTGTCCACCATTGAAACCACATCTCTTCTCGTGAAGATCGGATTAGGTGTGGTGGATTTGGATCATGTTCACTAAACAACTTGAGGGATGTTGAATTTAGTGGGAGTTCATCTAGTAATTTGATTAAAAGTTGAACTAGTTATCATGAACATAGTCTAATTTGTACTTGCAAACATTGTATATCAAATGGCCAAGTCCAACTTCAACTTCAACGTTTTTGCTGAGAAGGAAAAGCTTAGAAACAATGGGTCAAACTTCACCAATTGGTTCCGCAATCTGAGAATCATTCTCTTTGGCGGTCAAAAGGACTATGTCCTTGAGAATGCGCTAGGTGATGCCCCTGCTGTTGATGCGCCGGCTGATGAGAAAGTTGTCTATCAGTCGCGCAAAGATGATTATGGTGTGATTAAGAGCACCATGTTGTTTGCTATGGAATCGGGCCTTCAAAATCGTTTTGAAGACTATCCCGGGACCTTTGAGATTCTTGAGGAGCTGAAAACTATGTTTCAGACTCAGGCCCGTTCTGAGAGATATGAGATCTCTGAGAAATTCTTTAACTGCAAGATGGAGGAAGGGAGTTCCGTTAGTGAGCACGCCATAAAGATGTCGGGCTACACTCAACGCCTTGAGCAACTGGACTGCAAGATTCCAGAGGAGCTCAAGATTGACAGGGTTCTGCAATCACTCCCTCCCAGCTACAAAAGTTTTGTAGTGAGTCACAATCAGATTGGTTCCACTGATAAGATCACCGAGCTCTTCGCAAAGCCCCCCACCTTCAAGAAAGGTAAGGGTGCAAAGAAGCCCTTCAAGAAAGGCGGCGGTAAGCGCGTTGCCCCTGCTGAGAAGAAGCTCAAGTCTGGACCTAAGCCGGACACTGAGTGCTTCTATTGCAAGGACAAGGGTCACTGGAAGCGCAACTGTCTGAAGTACTTAGCGGACAAGAAGGCTGGCACCATCAAAGGTATATTTGATATACATGTTATTGATGTTTTCCTTACTAGCCCTCGTTGTAGTGCCTGGGTATTTGATACTGGTTCAGCTGCTAATATTTGTAACTCGAAACAAGAGCTACGGAATAGACGGCGGCTTGCGAGGGATGAGGTGATGATGCGCGTTGGCAACAAATCAAGAGTTGATGTGATGGCCGTCGGCACGCACTCCTTATTTTTACCTTCGGGATTAGTTTTAAACCTTAATAAGTGTTATTATGTGCCTGCGTTGAGCATGAACATTATTTCTGGATCGTGTTTATTGCAAGACGGTTATTCATTTAAATCGGAGAATAATGGTTGTTCTATTTATATGAGTAACATCTTTTATGGTCATGCACCTTCTGTGAATGGTTTATTTCTTCTGAATCTCGAAAGGGATGAAACGCACATCCATAACATTGAGGCTAAGAGATGCAAAGTAGATAGTGATAATACTACTTATTTGTGGCACTGTCGTCTAGGTCATATTGGTGTAAAGTGCATGAAGAAACTCCATTCAGATGGACTTTTGGAGTCTCTTGATTTTGAATCATTTGACACATGCGAACCATGCCTCATGGGCAAGATGATCAAAACCCCATTCTCCGGAATGATGGAGCGAGCAACGGACTTGTTGGAAATCATACATACCGATGTATGTGGACCGATGAGTGTTTCGATGCGCGGTGGATATCGCTATTTTCTCACTTTTACCGATGACTTAAGTAGATATGGGTATATCTATTTAATGAAACATAAATCTAAAACATTTGAAAAGTTCAAGGAATTTCAGAATGAAGTGGAGAACCATTGTAACAGAAAGATTAAGTTTCTACGATCCGATCGTGGAGGTGAATATTTGAGTTATGATTTTCTCACGCATCTTAAAGCAAGCGGAATCGTTTCGCAACTCACGCCACCCGGAACACCACAACGCAATGGTGTGTCTGAACGCCGGAATCGAACCCTATTAGATATGGTCCGATCAATGATGTCTCTTACTGATTTGCCGTTATCATTTTGGGGTTATGCATTAGAAACCGCTGCATTCACTTTAAATAGGGCACCATCTAAATCCGTTGAGACGACACCATATGAACTGTGGTTTGGTGCTAAACCTAAGTTGTCGTTTCTTAAAGTTTGGGGATGCGAAGCTTACGTCAAGAAGTTGATGCCGGACAAGCTCGAACCCAAAGCGGAGAAATGCGTCTTCATAGGATACCCTAAGGAAACTATTGGGTATACCTTCTATCACAGAACTGAAGGCAAAGTGTTTGTCGCAAAGAACGGTTCCTTTCTTGAGAAGGAGTTTCTCTCGAAAGAAGTGAGTGGGAGGAAAGTAGAGCTAGACGAGGTTGTTGAACCTTATCTTGAATTGGAGAGTAGCGCAGCACCTGAAATTGTTCTAGTGCCGCCTGCACCAACAATAGAGGAAGCTAATGACAAGGATCATGAAGCTTCGGACGATGCTGCTACTGAACGTCGCAGGTCGACAAGGTCGCGTGCCCCTCCTGAGTGGTACGGCAACCCTGTCTTGTTGGTAGAAGACAATGAACCTACGAACTATGAGGAAGTGATTATGAGCCCAGACTCCGAGAAATGGCTAGAGGCCATAAATCCGAATTGGGATCCATGAGCGAAAACCAAGTATGGACTTTGGTGGACCCTCCTAGCGACCGAAAGGCCATTGAGTGCAAATGGATTTTCAAGAAGAAAACGGACGTGGATGGTAATGTTACCGTCTATAAAGCACGGCTTGTCGCGAAAGGTTTTCGACAAGTTCAAGGTGTTGACTACGATGAGACTTTCTCTCCCGTAGCGATGTTTAAGTCCATTCGGATTTTATTAGCAATTGTTGCGTTTCATGATTATGAAATTTGGCAGATGGATGTCAAGACTGCGTTCCTCAATGGCAACATTGATGAAGAGTTGTATATGATGCAACCCGAAGGTTTTGTCGATCCTAAGGATGATGATAAAGTGTGCAAACTTCAGCGTTCCATTTATGGACTGAAGCAAGCATCTCAGAGTTGGAACCTTCGTTTTGATCAAGTGATCAAGAGCTTTGGATTTGTTCCAAATTGCTACGAAGCTTGTATCTACAAGAAAGTGAGTGGGAGCTCAGTGACATTTCTGGTACTATATGTGGATGACATATTGATTATTGGAAATGACATTAACATGCTTAACGATGTGAAGAGATATTTGAACAAGTGTTTTTCAATGAAAGACCTAGGTGAAGCTGCTTATATATTGGGCATCAAAATCTATAGAGATAGACAAAGGCGCCTAATAGCTTTAAGCCAGAGTACATACCTAGACAAAGTTTTGAAAAGGTTCAGAATGGATAAGGCAGAGAAAGGTTCAGTGCCTATGTTGTCAGGTAAGATATTGAGCAAGGCTTAGTGTCCAGCTACGGTAAATGATAGAGAAGCTATGAGCAAAGTGCCTTATGCCTCGGCCATAGGTTCTATCATGTATGCCATGCTGTGTACTAGACCGGATGTGTCCAATGCTCTTAGTTTGACGAGCAGATACCAAAGTGATCCAGGAGTGGAACACTGGACAACCGTGAAGAACATCCTAAAGTACCTAAATAGGACTAAAGAAATGTTCTTAGTCTATGGAGGTGATGAACAGCTCGTCGTAAAAGGTTACGTCGATGCTAGTTTCGACACCGACAAGGATGATTCTAAATCTCAGACAGGATACGTTTATATTTTGAATGGAGGAGCTGTGAGCTGGAGAAGCTGCAAGCAAAGCGTGATCGCGGGATCTACAGTAGAAGCAGAATACATGGCTGCTGCAGAAGCGTCAAGTGAAGGAGTTTGGATCAGGAACTTCATCACTGAGCTTGGCGTGGTTCCAAGTGCATTGGACCCACTGGAGATATTGTGTGACAACACTGTCGCCATAGCACTCGCTAAGGAACCAAGATATCATCCAAAGACCAAGCATATCAACCGCAAGTTTCATATAATCCAAGATTATATAGAAGATGGAGATCTGAAGATTAGCAAAGTACATACAGATCTGAATGTCGTAGATCCATTGACTAAACCTCTTCCACGTGTAAAACATGATCAGCACCTTAGTGCCATGGGTGTGAGATTGTTGCCAAATGTAAACTAGATTATTGAATCTAGTGCAAGTGGGAGACTGTTGGAATTATGCCCTAGAGGCAATAATAAAGATGTTATTATTATAATTCTTGTTCATGATAAAGTTTATATTCCATGCTAGAATTGTATTAAGCGGGAACTTTAATACTTGTGTGGTTTATGAACAACACTGTGTCCCTAGTATGCCTCTATGGACTAGCTCATTGATTAATGATGGTTAAGGTTTCCTAACCATAGACATGGGTTGTCGATTAATAATGAGATCATATCATTGGGAGAATGATATGATGGACAGACCCAAACTAAGCGAAGCAATTAGATCGTGTCATTGTGTTCATCTTTGCGAAGCTTTTCTTATGTCAAATGTTGTATTCCTTAGACCATGAGATAATACAACTCCCTGGTATCGGAAGAAAGCTTTGACATCATCAAACGTAATCCTATGAGAGGGTGATCATAAAGGTGTCTATCAGGTGATCGGAAAGTATCTGTTGTGTTGTATGTATCGAGATGGGATTTGTCCCTCCCAAGTCGGAGAGATATACTTCGGGCCCACTCGGTAATCGATATCAACACCGCTTGCAAGCATGTGGTTAAGGAGTTAATCACAACGTGATATTGGATTACGGAACGAGTAAATTACTTGCTGTGAACGAGATTGAACTAGGTATGACGGTACCGACGATCAAATCTCGGGCAAGTAAAATATCACACGACGAAGGGAATATATATATGGGATTGATTGAACCCTGGAATCGTGGTTCATCCGATATGATCATAGATGAATGTTTGGGAGTCAATATGGGTTTCCAGACCCCGCTGTTGATTATTGATATAAGATCATGTCTGCATATTCTCGAACCCGAAGGGTCACACACTTAACGTGTCTCGATGCTAGGATAGATTGGATAATTGGTTTATGAGTTTTTGTTCGGAGTCTCGGATGGGATCCGGGACATCACGAGAGGTTCCGGAGAATAAGATTCATATAAGGCAATGCAGTTTTTGGAGTTCGGAATTGTTTCGGGTTAATCGGTATTGTATCAGAAGCTTCTAGAACCTTCCGGAGGGGGACCAACGTGGCCCCACCTGCCGGGAGGGGGCATGGGCCTATGAGGGAGTGCCCTGGCCGCATTGGGCCAGGGGCACAAGGCCCCATAGGGCCCAGCCGGCCAAACCTAGGGGAAACCCTAGGGGAGCTTCTAGAAGGGAGGGGGAAACTTGCCCCCCACTCCTCCCTCCTTGGCCGTCGGCCTAGGGCTTGGGGGAGGGGCTAGGTCTGGCTGCCCACCCCTCTATATAAAGTGGGCTGGGGGCGTGCCCCCCTCCTACACCTCCTCCTCAAGCCCTAGCCGCCCTGCTGCCCTCCTCTCTCTCTCCCTCCCGACTGCACGTAGGCGAAACCCTGTTGCAGAAACTCTCCACCACTTGCACCGCGCCGTCACGTTGTAGATCCAATCCGTCTCTCCACCATACTTGCTGGACCGAGGAAGGAGGAGACGTCGAGGTGCCGCACGTGAGCATCTCTCGGAGGCATCGCCACTTGTGGTGTTAGATCGGATCGGATCACGAGGAGGAGAAGCGAGTACGACTACATCACCCACGTTCCGTTGTGCGAATCTTCAAGGGTATGAAGATCTCATCTATTCCCCCTCGTTGTTTGCATCTCCTAGATTAGATCTTGGCTTCCCCGTTCGCATCCGTAGAATCTTGTCACTAGAAATATAGAGGATGAGCACATTGTCTTCTGTGAAGACGCTTCTAATATTATTTCTCATCCTCATAAATCTAGAAAAGCTAGTGTCCTTGTGCTTTCTGTTAAAATTGTGATCATTGCTACTATGGTTTATGTGATATTGGTGCTAGTTCTAGTGCTATTCCTTACGAGCTTTACAGGGAAATTATGCATGAAATTGGTCCTTGTGAGCTTGAGGACATTGATGTGGTTATTCACCTTGCTAATCAGGAAACCATTTGCCCTATTGGCATTGTAAGAGATGTGGAGGTTCTTTGCGGTAAGATTAAGTATCCTGCTGATTTTATAGTACTTAATTCAACAGCTAACAAAACTTGTCCTATCATTTTTCGTAGACCTTTCTTGAACACTTGTGGAGCTATTATAGATTGTAAAAAGGAGAAAGTTTTAACTAAGTTTGATGGAGATTCTTATGAGTTTAACTTTTCCAAATTTGCTAAAGCTCCTTGTGAAAATAGCTTGCCTAATAAAGATTCCAGGATGGAACAACTTTCTTCTATTGATCCGATTTCTGACCTTGGACCTCTTTTTGGTGATTGTAAGTATGCTCATTCTGATTACAAAGTTGTTGACAGTGACAGTTATATTGTCAACTTTATTCAAGGTGCTACTGAATGTTATTATGAGAGAGGGAAACATGGTTTTATGCATCTCAATAATGTTAAGTTTCCCCGTTTTATGTTGAAAGCTTTGAAGTTGCATTTGTTTTGTCTTCCTATGCTAGTGGCTTTTTGTTTTAACAATTTGTTTTCTCATGATACTCCTATGCATAGGAAGTGGGTTAGACTCAAACGTGTTAGTTATTTGCTTCTTGATGCTCTCTTTCACTTTAGATATTTATGTCCTATGTGAGCATCTTTGAAACTATCAAGCCTAACTTAAAGGCATTAAAGAAAAGTACTTCTTAAGAGATAACCCAATAGTTTTGTCGAGTCTTGGAAGTTATTACCTCGATAGTGAAAGAGAGCACTACTTTGGATGGAGGTGTATTTTTCTGTGCTTGTTCTCCAAGTTGTTACCCAACTTTCATTAGTTTTGCACTTTTTGATTTGAGCAACAGAAGGTTTTCGAAAAAATCAATCTTTACCTGCTGGTCTGTTTTGACAAATTTCTGCCATCATTTGCATTTGCCTCTTATATTTATTCCCTTCCAGATTCTTTTGGTTTTTTTTTGGAAAGGAGTTGCTACAGTAGCTTTTGTTTTGATGGATTTCAGTTAAATTGTGAACCTAAAGGTTTATTGCTTTTGCTTACACTAATATTGCCATTGAGGTTTGTGTATGCCTTGTGAGAAAAGAAATTTCCAGGAGAAGGAGAAAAGGAATCTGCAGAGTTCGTCTTTGAATAGGTAAAAGTGGTGAAAACAGAAGGTTCGTGAAAACCCTATATTTTTATATTTTTGATGTTTTTATTACATACGGAAGGTTACGAAACGAAACAGAGGAGGAAACGGAGGCCAGTGTAGCCACACCCACCCCACGCGCGGGCCCCAGCTGGCCGCGCCTGGAGGGGGAGCTCCGTCTCCGCCTCGGTTTCGCACCAGTACCTTCCTTATGCATTGAAGCTTTGTAATATATATAACCCCACAGGTCCCCCGAGTTTCGTGTATCGTGTTCTCGTCTTGTTTTTGCTTTGATCTATTTATGTCAGGCAGATTCTCAGTTTTGGAGTCACAATGTCTTCCTATGGATCACCCATGGAGAATTACTCCGCGGATGTCATCAACCCATACATGTATGAGTTAAGGATTCATCCCAAGGAGTTGATTCTCAAGGATGGGGAGGTGCAGATGAGAAGGCAGTCTGGAAGACAGGATGGAAGCATTGGATCAGGAAGTTTTCAGGTACAAGAAGATGGTAGAACGTGAAGTGGACGTCATTCATAAGATAAGTTCAGAACTCATCGCCAAGCACGAGGAGGAGGTTGCTGATCTCCGAGATGAAATCTTCTCGCTCCGTCAGACCACCAACCAACTACAAGAACATCTCTATGACATACAAAATCAAAATTGTGAGTATGAGGCTAGATTTAATCGCATAAGCTCTGCTGCTAGTTTCAGGATTGCGGAGACCAGGACGTCCTTTTTGGATGGGGAACCTTTGCCTTGGAGTTTGATGATGACAAGAGAACACCACCACCGAAGGAGTAATTTGTCATCAGGTTTGGCATCCCCTTGGCTTGTTCCAAGCTTGGGGCAGTGTCGCGGTATCACATCATTATCTTTTACCTTTTAACTTTTTAGTAGATTCATGTCTTTGGTAGAGAAGTTATCTTATAGGTTGGTTTGCATTGTGGAAGTATATCTCCTTTAGTTTCTATGTATCCCTTGGCGTGAGTGCCATTATGGAATATTAATGAGAAGTTTCATCTTTTACTTTTTGCACTCTTATTTTAGTTTGCAATCTCTATTATATGATTGATCTTGTTGACCGTGGTATCACTTTGGGAGCATCAAGTAGATCTAAATTGGTTTTGGCAAACCGAGCTCTGGTCAGCAGCAACACTTTTTGAGATTTGAAAGGAAAAGAGAAAAAGCTTACAGGTATTTTGTATCATTTATTTTCTTTCTTGATTGGCTCATAAGCTTAGTATTCTTTATTTAAGATCTTTTGTGTCTTCAAGGAAGATTGCATGTTTGGCTTTATCACTTGTAGGTTTGCTTGTTTGTTTAACTCTTTTGCTTGCTACCCAGCCTTGCTAGCCAAAAACCTGTTTTGAGAAGGCTTACTTATCATGGTTCCAACCCCCTTGAACCAAAGCTGTGCCATTTGTGTCCACCATATCTACCTATTAGCATTATTGCTATTCCAAGAAAATTCTCAAGCTTCATCTATATTTCAAATTAAAAATTATTTTGGTATGTGAAAACTAGTTAGTAAAGCTCTCACGAACTTGATGGCATGCCTTATTTTCTTGCCCTAATAGACTTGAACCATTGTGTCATCGAAGTTGTATATGCTGGCATCTATACGTTGGGATTAGCAGAACCATGCTGTCACGGGGAACACTTTCAACACTTATGGATACATATCCAGTTGATATCATGCTCTTTTGTTTGCGGATGTCGTCGGTGTGAAATAAAAGGGGAGCTTATAAGTCCATGGAGTTATGTATCTGTGTTAGAGAAACGCCTTGGGCCGCTAGCCCAATCCATGCCTAATCATGGTGGAAACTTGTAGCATCACCATAGTGAGCAATCTGTGAAGCATCCTCAATAAAAACTATGCAAATAACAAATAAAAAGATCGCTGAGATGCTCATTGTCTGTTTGCCTTGTCATTTTGATTATGGGATAACTCATGTATCATGTGTAAGGGGTACCCCGTTGGCGGTTCTTTATGATACATATATACTTACAGTGACAAGAACTTACCGGTAACTAAGGTTGAGTAGCATGAGGAGCGGCCCTCTTACTCAAGGGACATGAGATTGCCAACTTATATTTCGTCAAGCATATACTCCATCCTTGTTCACTTTAACCTTAATCACTTCAAGATGCTTATGATAGGGGCAATGAGGGCTCAAATCTAGTAAGTACCATAATCTTTTGAAAGCCCTTTATGAACTTGAAATCCCTGCTTCCCTCTATGAAGGGACCTTTCTCCTATTTTCTAAGTTGAGTCAGTAAAGCTTTTTCCTCTGTATCTCCAACAAGCATTTGAGTTGTTGTGTTTCAAGCATTCATATGATGATTTATTCAATCATGTTCTTTATCTTCCTTGTTTGCACAAGACTCTTATCTATTGAGTATTACTTTGAAAGCCTTCATTGTGAAAAACCTTTTATGTTTGAGCAAAGAGTACTCCTGTTGTAAAACTTCTTCAAAATTTTTTTTATGAAACTGTTTGCCAGTTGTTCTCTGACCAGGAACAAAGTTTGCCAATTCCAATTATGATTTATCTGTATGCATCTCTATTGTGACTCCTCTACTTATTGCAAGCTAAGTTATATAATGGTGAGTTGCCTTCTTCTGTGAGTTGTGTAATGGTGAGTTGCCTTCTTCTGTGAGTTGTGTAATGGTAAGTGTGATGCTTCTTGTTTGTATTGTTTTATCGACACTTCACTCCATAAACCCGTGGACATGTTTACTGAGCTCAGTTTTTGCTTGGGGACAAGCAAAGGTCTAAGCTTGGGGGGAGTTGATACGTCCAATTTGCATCACCATTTTATATCAGAATTTGCCTCTATTCATTGATATATTTCTTATTAAGAGGTGTTACTTATGTCTTTTCATCTATTTTTGCATGTTGGATGATTCTTGGAGGATGAACTGCCGGAGTCAGGATTTTGATGGAAAAAGAGGTGTTTTGATGCAATTTCGCGAAGATCAGAAAATACCAGAAAATCATGGAAAATAATATTTTCCTAGAATACGAAGGAAGCTATAAGGGGAGGCGGAGTTGGGCCACAGGGGGCCCACACACCCCCTAGGCGCGGGCCACCTAGGCCACGCCTAGGGTGGGTGTGGCCCACCTGGTCGGCCTTCGACTCCGCCCTCTCGCCTATATATTCCTCTTGGAACCCTAAAACATAGGGGAGCGACCACAGAAAGATTTTGCCGCCTCTGCGGGGCGGAAAACACCAAGAGAGAAAGAGCTCTCCCGCAGACAAATTTCTGCCGGAGAAATTCCTTCTCGGAGAGGGGAGATCGTCGCCATCAACACGGTCATCAAGCTAGACTTCATCGGGATCAT
Source organism: Avena sativa (assembly GCA_916181665.1). Taxonomy (NCBI): domain Eukaryota; kingdom Viridiplantae; phylum Streptophyta; class Magnoliopsida; order Poales; family Poaceae; genus Avena; species Avena sativa. Next base: position 404,153,320 of record OV702283.1, on the reverse strand, counting down.
CATCATCCACACCATCATCTCCACCAGCACCATCATCACCACTCTATCCAGTTGTAACAATCGTGTTGAATACTTGCATAGTTCTTAGGGGAAACTCTCCCTGTGTTGATTACTATTGTAGTTGATGCTTGTGAGTGGAACCATTGGATTATTTTTTTTGTTCATATTGTTATCCATCACCATATAATCTTTGATATTTATCCATATGATGTCTTTGTTGTGGATATACCAAATGGGTATACCTACGACATAGTCTCATACCGGCAAGCTCGGGTGGTCCACAGTTGGTGGTTAGGCCTATGGCATAACCGGGCGGCCCAGTTGTTGATAGGCAAGACAGAGGTCCAGCAGGGATAAAGAAAGGTGACATGCCACCGCCTTAGATGGAAGCCAGAGCCTTGGAGACACGAAGACTAGTTAGTGTTAGTCTAGGACTCTGTAACCGTATTCGGCTGGGACTCTCCTTGTAACCCTAGGTCCTGGCTTCCTTATAAGCCGGCCTACGGGAGCCTTTAGGGCAGACACAATCTCATAGACAAGTGCATAGCACTACTCGCACACAGCGAACCCCACAATCATGTAACTCGGCGTATTGCAATTATAGTGATTTATAGCAGGAGTAAAATCTCGCCACCGTCGTGAGATCTGAACCTGGGTAAACTGTGTCAAGCCGTCCCGAACGCTCTCCGTCTCCCCCCACGTCTCTAAACTCTCCGTTGGGATACCCCTATGGTGTACGTGTCGACAAAACCACGACAGTTGGCGCCCACTGTGGGGCAAGAGGCGCTTATAGCACGGATCCAGGCGGGATCTTTCGCCATCTTTGAAGATGGAAAAAACGCATCTCTCCCCGGCGCTCCGGCTTCGTCATCGCTCTTGAGAGTATGAGGATGATTTATCATCTGTCCTATCGAGTGTATGGCCAAGTCGGCGGTGTCATGGGATCTACTTCATCATCCACTTCAACTCCGACCAAGAACGCTAGAGAAATTCCGGCTGTAAATCTCGGGGGCTTAAGCGGTTTCAAGGCGGAGATTTTTTCTTACAAGCAGTGCTGAACCCGCCGCGACCAAGTCTGTTGGCGGGTAACTCTCAGGCTGTGCGGGGAAACTTGCTTCTGTGGTGTCTGTTGCGCAAGACAGTGGCTGAGTTGGGTTTGATCTTTGATCCTCAAGTCGGAACCGTCAAACGAGACCGCGATTGAGATGAGTTTGATCTTTTGATCCTTAGATCGTGCTTGAGAAAGACAATCAGGACACCGCGGGAAGCATTAATTTGTCGGTTCTAGCAGTTCATATCATAAAATCAGCTAGTTTACTGGTACAACTTCAAGAGGAGCCATGCATGTATTTTGGGTCATCGAGGCGGTCGCTAGATGATGATCAAATATGCAAGGCACCTGAAGGAGCAGCACGTGCAAACCGTACGGTGTGAAAGTGAAGAAGTTCTAATCCAACAAGGAATCAAATCCCCACCACATCAATTTCCAAGAAAAACGTACGATCTGGAGAAATCTGACAGGGAACGTACTTTTTGTCAAGCTTGAGTCCGCATGTAGTTATTGTCGGATTCAATTTTGTCTCCATCTTGGTGTTGCGCTTGTCCTAGGTAGCACACCTGATGGAACAACGGAGGCTGTTTTGTGTATACGGGGCGGCAGTCTGGCTTTGTTTCCTTCGTGATGACACGTTCACGGTCAGCTTCCTTGTCAGTATAGATTTTCCCATCACCATCGGCTTTGTTGCTACCGCGGACAGTTTTTTCTGTGTCGTAGACTATTTCGCGATCAGATTCGTCTTCGCCGCGAACAACACTGACTTCGCTTAAACAGATATGTAATTATTTATATTTAATATTTTTAATTATTTATGATCATGAGATTAAGATTGGTTCACTCATATCCCGAGTCTTTTACCGTTTTCGTTTTGGTCATACCTTTTTCACGATTTGCCTTGCGCTTGTGAGTATAAATTTTTTACTGGCTTGCCGTTTTAAGGCCCCGGTACCATGCAAAAAACCTGCCTTCGGGCGTTAGCTTAAGTTTTCTGGATACATATTTTTTGTTGTTTTTATGTGAATTCCAGAGTAGTGACTTCTCAGCACTCAAAGCCGGTGTTTTGGCTTTGGGTTCTGGACGGTGGCATGCATCATCACCCAAGGACATGGTTTTGTGCTGCGAGTCTTTCATCTCACGAAAGGTCAATCATAAAAACAAGAATAATGGATAAGCCAACACTTGCTTAAACAAAATTTTACATAAACTGTTCAAATTACTTGAGTTTTTTTCCTCCTAAACAGTTTTATGTTATTCAACTTCTACATTGTTTTAGCTTTAAAGCATCTGTTTAAAGGCCATCTTTGTTCCGCCTTACATTTGTTTGTTGGACACGATTAAAGGAATAATTTAATACATTTGTATTTTTTATGTCTATGTTTCAGGTACATGACGCTTGGACATTGCCGCGTTCCTCGGATTAAGGTGTTTTTGAGCCGGCTTTGTGCTAAACTCGACGCCTCGAGGGCTGCAATTGCAATTGTTGACCAAGACTTGAGCCGCCTTTGAGAATGTCACATCGACGCTTGGGGGCTTGACATCTCTAATTTAAGAGCTTTGTCCCGCCTTGCATCCAAGCCAGAACAAACATCGGGGGCTACAGTACGTTGATTTCCAAGATATGGTTTAGTTCTCTTTGAGCATCAAGCCGGAAAATTCAAGTGAATTCCACCTTGACGCTCGGGGGCTACACCAATATTGAATTTTTGTGAAGTTCTCTTTGGAGCACCAAGCCGAAATAATTTTCTCCTTGACGCTCGGAGGCTACACTATTGACATTTTTACTAAAGCTACTCTGAGAGCACCAAGACGATTTTCCTTTGGAACTCCGACTTGGCGCTCAGGGGCTATAATCGTTTGATGTACAATTATGCATGTTCTTTTGAGCATTAAGCCGCCTTCGACAAAGCTGACTCAATGCTCTGGGGCTACATATGGTTATGTCAAGAAACTTTCAAGACGGTGAAGAATCCGGCTAGTGAAACCCGGAGGCTCAACATCAACTTTGCCTTCACGGGAGTTTCCTGGGTTACACGGCTCGATGGCTTAAACGTCCGTGATATGAGAGGCTCTAAGACCATAATTCGGCAAGCTCTTATGTCTGTGACTTTGCTGGCTCTAAGTCGGCAGTTTGGCAGCCTTTACGATCATGGCCCGGTAGCCGTGATTTTTTCCGGCTTACATACCATCCTGCATGGATGATGATATTAAAGACGTTCCTAGAGCTTGGCAGAATAACTAATGATTTGTTAGAGATTTCTTTGACTTGTATTCGTCTGTTGAAGCATAAAAGCAACTCTCTGGCTAGGCTTAGTCGGATGACAATATGATATGGGAGATCTCCAAGATTCTTCGCTAAGCACGCCTACAAATTGAAGATGATGTGATACTTACGCTCAAAGCTAGACGGAGGAACGCGAGGATCTTGACGAACTCCGGGGGCTACTATTGTGGATATACCAAATGGGTATACCTATGGCATAGTCTCATACCGGCAAGCCCGGGTGGTCCACAATTGGTGTTAAGTCCTATGGCATAACCGGGCGGCCCAGTTGTTGATAGGAAAGACGGAGGTCCAGCAGGGATAAAGGAAGGCGACGTGCCACCGCCTTAGATGGAAGCCGGAGCCTTGGAGGACACGAAGACTAGTTAGTGTTAGTCTAGGACTATGTAACCGTATTAAGTTGGGACTCTCCTTATAACCCTAGGTCATGGCGTCCTTATAAGCCTGCCTATGGGAGCCTTTAGGGCAGACACAATCTCATAGACAAGTGCATAGCACTACTCACACACAGCAAACCCCACAATCCTATAACTCGGCGTATTGCCATTATAGTGATTTATAGCAGGAGTAGGATCTTGCCACCGTCATGAGATCTTAACCTAGGTAAACTGTGTGAAGCCGTCCCGGACACTCTCCGTCTCCCCCCACGTCTCTAAACTTGCCGTCGGGATACCCCTATGGCGCACATGTCGACAAAACCACGACAGTCTTGTGAGTACTTCGTTTAGTTCTTGAGGACATGGGAGAAGTCATGTTGTTAGTAGTGGATTTGTGTTGAGATATTATTCAATGGTTTAGTATTTAAGTTATGGTGCTATTCTTCTAGTGGTGTCATGTGAACGTCGACTACATGATACTTCACCATTTATGGGCCTAGAAAAATGCATTGTGTATTTGGCTACTAATTGTGGGGTTGTCGGAGTGACAGAAACCTGAACCCCCGTTAGTACACCATTGCACAAGGGAGCGTAGGATCTTAGAGTTTAATGTTGTGGTTAGGTTTATATCTTAATTACTTTCCTATAGTTGCGGATGCTTGTAGGGGGTTTAACCACAAGTATGTATTAGTCCAAGTAAGGTCGGTACATTAGCACAGGTTCACCCACACAACACTTACAACACCAAAGGGTACTCAGCTATTTGAAGCGAAAGCACTTGACAGAATTCCCATGTGTCCTCAAGAACGTTTGGTCCTTATAAATATTTCCACCGGCTTGTCCTTTGCTAAGAAAGGATTGGGCCACTTGCTGCAGTTGTTCGTTGTCTTTATTACTTGCACTTTGTTTCTTTGCTTTGTCAGAAAACCCCTAAAAATCCATTTGCTAAGTATTTACAGAGATTTCCTGCTCCATACCACTAGTCAACACCTTCTGCTCCTCGTTGGGATCGACACTCCTATTTATAGAAAGTACTACGATACACCCCCTATACTTGTGGGTCATCAATTTGGTATCAAGGTTATCTAGGAGCTGAAAGGATTGTTTAAGAAACCGTAATGTGTGGAAGATATTGTGATATCTGAAACAATTTTTTGGTTGTAATGTGATAGAGTATAATACATGTTCTCATATTGTATGAGAATTTGCATAGGTTGGATATGATAGGTGTCCTAATACTTCTAAAAGGTTTTGGGAACTAATATTATACTCGCGATTCGCCTTTATAAGCTATAGTAGCTTGATCATGAAAGTTGTCATGATAAGGATAAATAAAAGATGTAGGTAAGATGTTTATATACATTAAAGGATTACTAAAGAATGGATTTTTGAAAGAACGTCAAGCATTTGATGATGGTGATCCACTTCAAAGTGCAAGTCTAAAGTTATTAGTATTTGACTATACACACTTTAGACTAAGTGTCATATGTATGACGCCACTATTGATGTTGATAGATTCTTATAAAAGGAAAGTAACTTCTGAAAGTGAATCTATAAATTATTTGGCAAAAAAAAGGCTGGAAATGTCCAACTTAGGTATATAAATGATATACATGTTATGGTTGTATTATTTGTTTGTTAAACAATGTGGTTCTTGGGTATTGGATACAAATTTGTTGGTATAAAGTGTCATACAGAATAACACAATTCATCAACTACAATGGCCTAAGTAACTAGCAAGAGAATATGTGATGATGTTCATCGAAAACAAATAAAGTGTTGTTGTGTTTCTCTTTGACATTAAATCTTGCCTTCAAGATTTGTTTTAATAATTGTTATTCTAATCAGGTATTATGAGAACAAAGGTTGTTCAAATAATTGTCTTATTCCATAGAATATGGATGATTTACAAGTCTAGTTGGAGAAATCACGTCCATAAAAACTAATGCTAAAATGTCGCAAGAGACATCAACGTTTAAATTATATTGGAAAGAAAAACATGAAGAAACTCCATGTTGATGGAATTTTTGAGTCTTTTGATTTTGATCAAATGACGCTTGTGAGACTTTTCTGGAGATAATTGAAACTTCGTTCAAAGGCCAAAGAAGAACAAACGACTAACTTATTAGACTTTGTACATGTTGATGTATATAGTCCATTATGTGCAGTCGTGAGTGATTAATTTCAACTTCATCTGCTTTCTTCAGAAATTTGAGTGAATATATGTGTATATTTACTTAATAAGGAAGAAGTGTGAAATATTTTAAAATGATCAAAGACTTTCAAGATAAAGTGGAAAATCATTGTAACAAGAAAATAAAGAATTTATGGTTGGATTATAAAGGAAGATATTTGAGTTACAAGTTTAGCAAAACACCTAAGATTTGAGGAATCGTTCCATGGATTTGCATTTTCTGGAACACCATAGGAGTATGGAGTGTTCGAGATATGTAACAAAACCTTGTTTTACATGGTAAGATCAAAGGTTTCATTTATAAATCTGCCATTATATTTTTAAAGATTAAAGCTTTAGAGACTACCGCTTTTACACTGAAAAGAGCGCCAGCATGATCCGCTGAAATGACACCATATGAGTTATGGTTTGGGATAAAATTTGAGTTGTCTTTTTCTTAAATTTTGGTATGCTAGGCATAAGTAAAATGTTTACAACCAAAGTCAGATAAGCATGTCTTTGTAGGTTATCCCAAAGATTTTATTGGGTATTCCACCATAACACCGAGCACAAAAGAGTTTGTCACTTGGAACGTCAAGTTTCTTAAGAAGGATTTTTTCGCAAAAGTTAAGTGGGAGGACAATAGAAATTTGATTAGGCTGATGAACCTAATCAACATGTGCTAAGTAGCGCAGCGCCGGAAAGTGTCCCGAAGGCGTCCACTGATACGTCGTAAACGTATCTATAATTTTTGATGTTCCATGCTTGTTTAGTATCTAGTTTGCTTTGCTTTGTCTATACTTTGAGGTGTTTTATATGTTTTCTGGTACTAACCTATTAACAAGATGCCAAAGTGCCAGTTGCCTGTTTTCTTCTGTTTTTGGTTCTAGAAAAGGCAGAAAATCAATATTCTCGGAATTGGACGGGACACAAGCGAAAGTCAATATTTTACCGTGGAGAACACAGAGCAAGAATACGAGACGAAGGACAGCCACCAGGGGGCCACACCCCCTGGCCACGTGGCTAGGCTGGGCCCACGCTGGGGGGTGCGGCCACCCTGGGTGCCCCTGCCTCGCCTCTTCGCCTATAAGAAGCCCCCGATACCAAAACCCTGAGTACCCGATCAATCTTCCAAGAAACAGTCTGTAGCCGCCACCATCGTCCCTAGATCGGGGGGATCTGAAGCTCTTCCCAGCACCCTGCCAGAGGGGATATCATCCCGGAGGCCTTCTTCATCATCATGCCAGCCTTCGGTATGAAGCGTGAGTAGTTCCACCTTGGACTACGGGTCCAGGTATGTGGCATCCCGCAAAACCACTACTAGAAAATCGCGTTGTTTTTGTGCATTGCATCATCATGACCGCATGCTCATGTCATCATGCCACACTGCATTTGAGCATCGTCATCATCTTGCATGTGCTTGTATAAAACTACTTTCAGAAAAACCTAGTTTTGTTTTCTAAACGCCCCGACTTGTTTTCAAAATGCAAACCCGGGTCACCGGATTATTTTGTTTTGTCCGTTGTCAGTTTGCAAAAACGCTGGTTGAAATAAATAAATAAATTAATTATTTTAGGGGGCAGTCGAACGGGCCGAACCGACCCGAACAACCACCCCCAGGGAATTATAATCGGTCCATCCCTTAATCCTTTTTACACCCAACCTATCCTACCCACACCCCCTCCACCTCATCCCAACCAACCCCCTCCTGACACCTCACCCTCTCTCCCCCTCTACCCAATCCTAAACTGCCACCTCAGCAGCCCCTCTCTCCTCTCACCCCCACTCCCCTCCACCTCACACAGAACACCACACAAACCCACCCACACCGACACCACCCAACCCACCTGGCCCCGCCCCTGGGCCCCACCCACGCACGCCAACCCGCACCCCCGGTCCACCCCTGCCGCGTGCCCCACCTGCCGCCCCCTCGTCCGGTTCCTCGCCCCTCGCAGGCTCGCCCGCCTCCGGCCACCCTCGCCGGCGCCGCCCGCAGCTCCCGCCTCCGCCGCCCCCCAGGCTCCGCCGCCTCCTGCAGCCCGCCTTCGCCGCGCCTGCTTCCGCCCGCCAGAGCGCTGCCGCTCCCTTCCCCGGCCGCATCCGCTGTGCCTCGCCCCGGCCTCCCTGCCTCCAAGCTCGCCTGCGCCCGCCGCCTTCAGTGCCGGCCCCGGCCGCGCCGTCGCGCCTCATCCCTCCTCCTCGCCGCGCCGCCCGCGGCCTCCGCCTCGCCGCCCCCCGGCGCCCTCTCTCTCTTCCGCCGTGAGCTCCTCCCCCTCAAGCTTCGCTGCGCCGGCCTTCCCGCTGCCCCGGCCTCGCCCCGAGCCTGCACAGCGCCGCCGCGGCGGCCAGCCTCGCCTCTGCCCGCTTCGCGTCGCCGCGCCGCCCGGGTTTTCCGTCTGCAACCGTCGCGGCCTCTCTGCCCTGCAGCGCGCTGTTCCGTCTCCGCTTCGCGCCGTCGCCATGCTCGTCTCGTGCCTCTGCAAAGTGCCGCCGCCGGCCATCTTTCCTTGCCTCCAGCGCTTGGCCACCCTGTGTAGCTCCTGGACCCTCTAATCGTTTTTCCCAGTGCAGGAACGCCATCCTTGCATCAGCGCCAATCGACCACACCGGATCCGAAGACCTGTGACCACCAAGTTCGACCTTAACTTGACAAGTTCTTCGCGCGGGCGCTCACCAATCAGACCGGCTCGAGGCTGATGTGGTCAACGAATGAACAAGGCGTGACTCAAAGAATACCGACGCTAATCCAAGATCGACAACGACACTCGTAACCGGAACCCGGAGGCGAAGGCGAAGCCCCCTCATGATCTGCCCCACGAGTCCGATGATCGGAGCCCCGAAGACCGATCCCGGCGCGCCGAACCCCGTCGGACGCCAAGACCCTCGGAATCGCCAAGTTCTCCTTCTCGGAACAGAAGACCGAACCCGACGCAGAACGCCAAGATCTTCGACCGAACGCCAAGACCGATCTGGTTCGAGGACCCGACAAGAGCCTCGCAACGACAAGACCAACAACATGGCCCGACCACCGCGAATGCGCCAAGCTCTACGCCGTCAACCGAGAACGATCCCGGAGTCCGAACCTCGTTCCGTCGAACCTGGACCCTAAGGCCGAACCCCCCGGAACCCCAAGACCGTCGAGACCCCTCAATGTGTGACCCTTATCCGAACCCTTATTTTTATAAATGCTAAACATAAACCCTGTTGCATATTAATCATTCATCTTGCATGCATATTGTGTGGTTTGGGGGCCCTATGCCGATTCATCTGATAATTAAATATGGGGCCCATATGCGGACAAATCTAGCCTTATATTGGCCTCATTTAAATTTGTGTAGCGAACCCGGTGCTATCTTTTGCCCTGCTAATACAACATTTAAATTGCGGGGTATCTAAATAACATGAACCATTTAATTAAATGTCGGGACCCTGGTTCCGCTTAATATGACCTAATTGCATCGCATCTTTGCCATGCCATACATCATACATGCATCATGCCGATCTTCTGCCGTTGAATTAAATAGTGCATCCGGTGTTTATTCTAGTGATTTGCTTCTTCGCGGATAAGGCCGTTGAGTTGATGTGAGCTTCGCCCCGATCTTCGGTTGAACCTTCGACAATGTTTTCAGGCGAGCATCTCCCCCTTTCTACCTATCTTACTTTTATAGTATTTATTCCCTCCTGTTGATCTTTGCTATCTGTGTTGCGATGCTCTAGTTTTCGTTCCCGTGATATCCCTTGCAGCCATATATAGCCTTGGACACATCCTATTACCTGTTGTTTGGTAGATAGTTGGACCCACGCGTCGTAGTCGCTTGCTCAAGTGTTGTTGCGTGTCGTCAAGTACCATAGTTGTTGGAGAAGTGCCGCATGTTTATTGTTGAAGATGTTCATGGATTTACTTATCGTTCACTTTAATTACTGTTTAACAACTAAAATTGAATTAAGCAGAGGCATCGGTGGGTGATAGGTAAGATTTGGTTTCCGACCGCCCACTTGTGTCCCGTAGGACCCCGAGTTCTTGACACCTGTTCCGAGATCGAGCGCGCTAACCACAGGTGGGGAGATATGGGCCCCCCATTGATTATTACCTGATTTCAAAGTATTGTACTGGGGGCCACAAACTAGTTTGGGGTTTTATTTACTATCCTGTACTTATGCCATGTTTACCGCTTTATTTACGATTGTGTGAGGAGCACGCTGTACTGTTTTGGAAGCGGAGTGTTTTCGCTGTATCGACAATCCCCGTTTGGGGATTTGCTGTCGTTTACAGCCACTGTCGCAAACCCTAAGTCCGTCTCGGAGACCGGCCGACTTCGTTGCGGGTGTCGACTTGGTGGGGTGGCCCCCATGTACTTGCTTTGGGTCTGGGAACGTCGTGACTTAGGCCCCGCCGACATACCGATGGGTGTATGTTAACTGATCTGGCAAAAAGGGTCGAAGTGCCTGTGGATACTTTGGTGCACCCCTGCAGGGTTAAATCTTTTCGAGAAGCCTTGTCCGCGGTTATGGACGACTTGGAGCACAGTGCTTGATCATAGACAACTATAACTAAAGTTTATTGTTATAAATTGACTTGTAACCGATATGACTAGTAATCAGCTTCACTACAACGGAATGGCTAAGTAAAAGTACCAACAACTGCTGGGTTTTGGGGTTATCTCATGCTAATTGTATCTGACTAGTAAGTGTTGCCACTATAACGGAATGGTTAACTAAAAGTACCCACTGCTTACTTTATCAGGATGATTATCTAAACCTGACTAGTAAAGTGCCGCAACTATAACTGAATAAGTAAAACTGCCAACTGTGTGAGTTCCTCGGTTGACTTCCTCGTTTGGTCTCAAAGGGGAAACGCCAGGATGGGTTTGTTTGATGATAGTATCAGGTTGGATCCGAATAGGTCTTCCTCACCCCTCTCTGATAGCCGCCAGTAGTATCGAGTCTCTATAGGTTGTTTAGTGCTTGCTGCCGCTGCCGCTTCAGTCCACCATACCTATGTAGGCGAGGACCGCCGAATTCTAGCCTCGCCGTGTACTGGCCTCAGTACTGACGCTCCTATTTTTCCTTTGCCCTTTGTCGGCACCCCTTTTGTTTAAGCAGGTTTTGAGGTCGACGTCGTTAGCAGGGTTACCCTTCCGGCTTGGCCTGGGCAGGGTTATGGACGCCATCGGTTATTCTTCAGGGCTCTTAGCCCCATTTGCATCTTGTCCGTAGTCGGACGCTCCATCGTTTTCGAGGTGATTTGGATCTTTGTACCGTATATTTGTATTCTTGACTCATGGAGTCGTGTTGTATATATATCTGTTATGTGGGTCCCATCGAGGACTGTTGTGTAATGTTATTACTTCGTTTTCCACCCGCACGAAAGTGCCTGGTGGGCACCTTTGAATCGTTTCTATGCGGGTTTGGCGGGTTTCGCTGAAACTTGCATAGGTCCGATTCTGAGGGTGTTACAGAGTGGTATCAGAGCTCAGCAGTTGCGATACCCCACAAGTCCAGCCTGTAGGATAACCTAGCTAACGGCCGAAGTAGAGTGTCAAAACTATTTTTGAAAATCGGTTGGATAGTTCTGAATAGGTCTGATTTTACTCCTTACCCCTCTGCTATTCTCCTCTTATCTCTACGTGTTTTGAATCCTCTCCCGTCTCTTTCTTCGAGTCCAGGAATTCTCGTGGTTGGGTTTCCGTCGTACCTTCAGGGTTTCGCTTCCTTCTTTGATAACGGTGTTCTACCATCCAGTGTTCAAGTTGCCTGAGGAATCCTTCGTTTGTGGTACCATTCTTTGTTCCTTGTTTGTGTCTTCCGGTGTTTTCCGACGCGACGACATCCTCTATGCCAGATCTGATGCAGAGTCTGCATCACTCCTTTGTTTCCGAACCTCGCTTGTCGAGATCTTCAGTCTGAATCCTGAGGGTTGGTTGCATCACCTATCTGTTCGTGTACAGAGTAATGCTTTGAGTGCGGGATGGAGTCGCGACCATACAACTACTATTATCATTTGCTCTGTATATTGCATGGTGGATCGATGCAATCTTACTCCTTCCACGATAGCTAGGGGTGGCTTAATTTGTGATACCTCTACCTTCGACCTTTTGTTCCCGGAGTGTTCTCTCGACGATCACGGATAACGGCCCTTTGTTGGTGGTGTCGCCGATCTCAAGATGAAGCAGGAACCCTTGTTAGTGGTGTCGCAAGGATCTACACAAAGCGAGAAGACGCAGACCGCCAATCTTCCTTCCGGTACCATGAGGCGGATCTCGAGGGCGAGATCCCTTGTTAGTGGTGTCGAATTGTGGCATCCCGCAAAACCACTACTAGAAAATCGCGTTGTTTTTGTGCATTGCATCATCATGACCGCATGCTCATGTCATCATGCCACATTGCATTTGAGCATCGTCATCATCTTGCATGTGCTTGTATAAAACTACTTTCAGAAAAACCTAGTTTTGTTTTCTAAACGCCCCGACTTGTTTTCAAAATGCAAACCCGGGTCACCGGATTATTTTGTTTTGTCCGTTGTCAGTTTGCAAAAACGCTGGTTGAAATAAATAAATTAATTAATTATTTTAGGGGGCAGTCGAACGGGCCGAACCGACCCGAACAACCACCCCCAGGGAATTATAATCGGTCCATCCCTTAATCCTTTTTACACCCAACCTATCCTACCCACACCCCCTCCACCTCATCCCAACCAACCCCCTCCTGACACCTCACCCTCTCTCCCCCTCTACCCAATCCTAAACTGCCACCTCAGCAGCCCCTCTCTCCTCTCACCCCCACTCCCCTCCACCTCACACAGAACACCACACAAACCCACCCACACCGACACCACCCAACCCACCTGGCCCCGCCCCTGGGCCCCACCCACGCACGCCAACCCGCATCCCCGGTCCACCCCTGCCGCGTGCCCCACCTGCCGCCCCCTCGTCCGGTTCCTCGCCCCTCGCAGGCTCGCCCGCCTCCGGCCACCCTCGCCGGCGCCGCCCGCAGCTCCCGCCTCCGCTGCCCCCCAGGCTCCGCCGCCCCCTGCAGCCCGCCTTCGCCGCGCCTGCTTCCGCCCGCCAGAGCGCTGCCGCTCCCTTCCCCGGCCGCATCCGCTGCGCCTCGCCCCGGCCTCCCTGCCTCCAAGCTCGCCTGCGCCCGCCGCCTTCAGTGCCGGCCCCGGCCGCGCCGTCGCGCCTCATCCCTCCTCCTCGCCGCGCCGCCCGCGGCCTCTGCCTCGCCGCCCCCCGGCGCCCTCTCTCTCTTCCGCCGTGAGCTCCTCCCCCTCAAGCTTCGCTGCGCCGGCCTTCCCGCTGCCCCGGCCTCGCCCCGAGCCTGCACAGCGCCGCCGCGGCGGCCAGCCTCGCCTCTGCCCGCTTCGCGTCGCCGCGCCGCCCGGGTTTTCCGTCTGCAACCGTCGCGGCCTCTCTGCCCTGCAGCGCGCTGTTCCGTCTCCGCTTCGCGCCGTCGCCATGCTCGTCTCGTGCCTCTGCAAAGTGCCGCCGCCGGCCATCTTTCCTTGCCTCCAGCGCTTGGCCACCCTGTGTAGCTCCTGGACCCTCTAATCGTTTTTCCCAGTGCAGGAACGCCATCCTTGCATCAGCGCCAATCGACCACACCGGATCCGAAGACCTGTGACCACCAATTTCGACCTTAACTTGACAAGTTCTTCGCGCGGGCGCTCACCAATCAGACCGGCTCGAGGCTGATGTGGTCAACGAATGAACAAGGCGTGACTCAAAGAATACCGACGCTAATCCAAGATCGACAACGACACTCGTAACCGGAACCCGGAGGCGAAGGCGAAGCCCCCTCATGATCTGCCCCACGAGTCCGATGATCGGAGCCCCGAAGACCGATCCCGGCGCGCCGAACCCCGTCGGACGCCAAGACCCTCGGAATCGCCAAGTTCTCCTTCTCGGAACAGAAGACCGAACCCGACGCAGAACGCCAAGATCTTCGACCGAACGCCAAGACCGATCTGGTTCGAGGACCCGACAAGAGCCTCGCAACGACAAGACCAACAACATGGCCCGACCACCGCGAATGCGCCAAGCTCTACGCCGTCAACCGAGAACGATCCCGGAGTCCGAACCTCGTTCCGTCGAACCTGGACCCTGAGGCCGAACCCCCCGGAACCCCAAGACCGTCGAGACCCCTCAATGTGTGACCCTTATCCGAACCCTTATTTTTATAAATGCTAAACATAAACCCTGTTGCATATTAATCATTCATCTTGCATGCATATTGTGTGGTTTGGGGGCCCTATGCCGATTCATCTGATAATTAAATATGGGGCCCATATGCGGACAAATCTAGCCTTATATTGGCCTCATTTAAATTTGTGTAGCGAACCCGGTGCTATCTTTTGCCCTGCTAATACAACATTTAAATTGCGGGGTATCTAAATAACATGAACCATTTAATTAAATGTCGGGACCCTGGTTCCGCTTAATATGACCTAATTGCATCGCATCTTTGCCATGCCATACATCATACATGCATCATGCCGATCTTCTGCCGTTGAATTAAATAGTGCATCCGGTGTTTATTCTAGTGATTTGCTTCTTCGCGGATAAGGCCGTTGAGTTGATGTGAGCTTCGCCCCGATCTTCGGTTAAACCTTCGACAATGTTTTCAGGCGAGCATCTCCCCCTTTCTACCTATCTTACTTTTATAGTATTTATTCCCTCCTGTTGATCTTTGCTATCTGTGTTGCGATGCTCTAGTTTTCGTTCCCGTGATATCCCTTGCAGCCATATATAGCCTTGAACACATCCTATTACCTGTTGTTTGGTAGATAGTTGGACCCACGCGTCGTAGTCGCTTGCTCAAGTGTTGTTGCGTGTCGTCAAGTACCATAGTTGTTGGAGAAGTGCCGCATGTTTATTGTTGAAGATGTTCATGGCTTTACTTATCGTTCACTTTAATTACTGTTTAACAACTAAAATTGAATTAAGCAGAGGCATTGGTGGGTGATAGGTAAGATTTGGTTTCCGACCGCCCACTTGTGTCCCGTAGGACCCCGAGTTCTTGACACCTGTTCCGAGATCGAGCGCGCTAACCATAGGTGGGGAGATATGGGCCCCCCATTGATTATTACCTGATTTCAAAGTATTGTACTGGGGGCCACAAACTAGTTTGGGGTTTTATTTACTATCCTGTACTTATGCCATGTTTACCGCTTTATTTACGATTGTGTGAGGAGCACGCTGTACTGTTTTGGAAGCGGAGTGTTTTTGCTGTATCGACAGTCCCCGTTTAGGGATTTGCTGTCGTTTACAGCCACTGTCGCAAACCCTAAGTCCGTCTCGGAGACCGGCCGACTTCGTTGCGGGTGTCGACTTGGTGGGGTGGCCCCCATGTACTTGCTTTGGGTCTGGGAACGTCGTGACTTAGGCCCCGCCGACATACCGATGGGTGTATGTTAACTGATCTGGCAAAAAGGGTCGAAGTGCCTGTGGATACTTTGGTGCACCCCTGCAGGGTTAAATCTTTTCGAGAAGCCGTGTCCGCGGTTATGGACGACTTGGAGCACAGTGCTTGATCATAGACAACTATAACTAAAGTTTATTGTTATAAATTGACTTGTAACCGATATGACTAGTAATCAGCTTCACTACAACGGAATGGCTAAGTAAAAGTACCAACAACTGCTGGGTTTTGGGGTTATCTCATGCTAATTGTATCTGACTAGTAAGTGTTGCCACTATAACGGAATGTTTAACTAAAAGTACCCACTGCTTACTTTATCAGGATGATTATCAAAACCTGACTAGTAAAGTGCTGCAACTATAACTGAATAAGTAAAACTGCCAACTGTGTGAGTTCCTCGGTTGACTTCCTCGTTTGGTCTCGAGGGGGAAACGCCAGGATGGGTTTGTTTGATGATAGTATCAGGTTGGATCCGAATAGGTCTTCCTCACCCCTCTCTGATTGCCGCCAGTAGTATCGAGTCTCTATAGGTTGTTTAGTGCTTGCTGCCGCTGCCGCTTCAGTCCACCATACCTATGTAGGCGAGGACCGCCGAATTCTAGCCTCGCCGTGTACTGGCCTCAGTACTGACGCTCCTCTTTTTCCTTTGCCCTTTGTCGGCACCCCTTTTGTTTAAGCAGGTTTTGAGGTCGACGTCGTTAGCAGGGTTACCCTTCCGGCTTGGCCTGGGCAGGGTTATGGACGCCATCGGTTATTCTTCAGGGCTCTTAGCCCCATTTGCATCTTGTCCGTAGTCGGACGCTCCATCGTTTTCGAGGTGATTTGGATCTTTGTACCGTATATTTGTATTCTTGACTCATGGAGTCGTGTTGTATATATATCTGTTCTGTGGGTCCCATCGAGGACTGTTGTGTAATGTTAATACTTCGTTTCCCACCCGCACGAAAGTGCCTGGTGGGCACCTTTGAATCGTTTCTATGCGGGTTTGGCGGGTTTCGCTGAAACTTGCATAGGTCCGATTTTGAGGGTGTTACAATGTAGTAGCTAGATGGTTGTCTCTCCTCCTTTGTGCTACCATGTTTAGATCTTATGAGCTCTATTCATGATCAAGATCATCTATTTGTAATCATGCATGTTGTGTTTGCGGGGATCCGATGGATATTGAGATTACTATGTCAGATTGATAAACAGTTTTGTCTTATTGATTATCATGTCTGTGTTGTTTGTGATCTTGCATGCTCTCCGTTTCTAGTACTATCTTGGCCAAGTAGATACTAGTGACTCTAAGAGGGAGTATTTATGCTCGATAGTGGGTTCATGCCTCTATTTAATCTAAGGGAAGTGACATAAATCTCTAACGATGTAGATGTGTTGTAACACCCTTGCCTGATAAGGCTGAGTTCATGTGTTTAGTGCTAATCCCTGGATCGGTTCACTGGCACACACAGTACAAAATAATACCAAATATAACTGTGCATCATAAATACAACGAATATGATCCAAAATTTACATTATTTATTCAAGTACACAGCGGAAAACGAATACAAGGTAGATCTCCATCCTTCAAATGTGCCACAGGCGAACAAATGTTGAGTGGAGTCTCGCGACCTATGAACGATCACTCGGATACGATATAACCTGCAACATGAAACGTTGCAGCCACGAATGGTCAATACATTGAATGTATGGCAAGTAGGCTAAAGTGGTTAACAACATATCTATCAACTACATGCTTATTTGGCCAAGTGGAGTTCAGGCTCATTTGCATAAAGCAACAGTTTTATCCTAACATTTGTAACAAAGTAGTTTTCCAATACGATAAATAGGACACTCTGGTTCACTCCCAGGTGCTCCTACCCAATTATGTTCACCCAACAAGTTTTAAATAATTAAGAAATGAGGATGAGTGAGAAATATCATAGCATCAGTATCAGGTCGCTCAAATTGTCCATAACCGGGGACACGGCTAATCGATTAGTTTATACACCCTGCAGGGGTTAGTACACTTTACCCATGTGACTTGGCCAGCCCAGCTCGTACCACCACTCTCATATTGGGTGATGATAGGGAGAAGTCCAAGAAGGAACCGTTCGGGAAGTAGCTCCCCAAACCCGACACGCACCGGTCCAACCTACACTATTCTACATCTCTGGATACGTGGGTTCGAGTTACCACAACCTACTGAGTCCAACCAACCGCCCATTTCATTATTGGCACATGGTTGCACATGAAAGCTACCAAACAAACAAGCCAATCCTTTCTCAGTGTCCTGGGTGCCTTTTCGCAATGATACCACCAAAAATTATCAATCCCATCACACCCAGGAGATTCATTTATTAAGTTGTTTTAGTTTTTGCAAACCAACACATTTAGAAACAACTTCAGCGATGTAACCCAGCCCTCGTTCATCATAGCATGGCTAAGCACATCTACCAACGGTGGCTCATAAACAAGGAATGCTAGGGAATAATATGGGACATAGCATAGCATATACACATCAATTCCTACATATGCAATTCTACAAAAACATCTACAATGCATAGGAAAACAGTAGGACATTTATGACCAAGATAGCACCACTTGCCTTTGATGTAGATGTAGTCGATTAGATAATCCTCACAATTATAATGGCCTCTTTCGTAATAACCACAATACTTGCAATCATAGTAGTTGCAATCACAGTAGTTGCACTCCTCGCAATCTAACATTTGAAGCAAACACAACAAACGCCATTCAAAACATTGCAAACATACAACAGTGCAACATTACAAGAAAACAATGATGAACAGATGCATGCATGACGATTTAATGAGTCACAATGGTTGCATTTAGTGTTCTGAACATAATTAGATTACATGATGCATGTGGAAAGTCATTTAATGCACTAAAGTTTTTATTACTAAAGTTGTATCGATTAATATGGTGTATACCACTTTAATTGAATTAATATGTTTATGTCGTATTAAATTGTGAACTAGATGCTACTGGATAGAGGTAATGCAATTTAGAGACAGTAGCAATTTGAATCACCTAAAGAGGAGTTATAGATATTTTCTTATGATTAAAACACTATTTCAATGGGTTTAAATATTTCTGTATGAATTTCTATTTTAACAGTACCAAATAATTTGTCATGCAATTTCTCTGTATAGATATTGTCAATACAAAACCTTTGCACTTGGATTCACCCTAACCGGAGTTATAGATCTTTTTTGTATGATTTAAATAGTGTTTAATGGGTTTTAAATGATTCATTTAGTTTCTGTTGTCTAAAAATCAAACTAAAATTATATATGTAATCTCCACGGAATTGTGATTCCAGGGACATATTATTTGTAAATTTCTGAATAGTATTTATTTTCTTATGAATTCATTACTCTAAATAAGCCATTAATCTATTTATTTAAGTGCTGCGAAACCTTACAGTATTTAACTGAACCATTTGTATATTGATGATCTACATGGAACCATCTTTCCATCGGTATATTATTTATATTTTTGTGATATGCAAATAATTTACTATGAATTTAATGATTTATAAAGCCATTAAAACGAATTAAACCACTACGGGGTAATAATCCGCAAAGGCTGTATCCAACCAGATATTATTAATGTACATTACAGTAGCTTCAATTTGATATATTGTTCATATTTTCCGGAGTTACAGATAATTTTCTATGAATTTATTAACCTAAAAGACCATTAAAACTAATTAAATTGCTGCAGTAACCACATACAGTAAAAGTTGGATCTATTCTGATAAGATGATTCTATGTAAAATTATCTTCAATTTGATATATTATACGCAATTTTTGGATGTTGTATGAATTTCTAATGAATTTTACAAGTTAGATCTATAATGTGCAATTTTAGATTCGAACGGAATATTCCAGAGAATATTCCGCTGACTGGACATGTTGACTTTGCATGCTGACTGGGACTAGATGCTGACCTGACGTTGACAAGTGGCGAGATCCGGTTGGCTTGTACCCCTTCGAGGAATCGATCTAATCCTGGCCGTTGGGATGAGATCCAGTGGTTAGGAGAGGAGATTGACCTGATTTTGACTCAGAATAGACAAGAAACAGATCTGTGTTAGAGAGACAAATCCGTAGGTCAAATTGAAAAACTTAGAACATGAAAGTTGTGGGGAATCATTAGTCCTACCTTCTCACCAAAGGAATTTGGATTTGAAGAAACGAGCACGAGTACATCTTGGATTTACACCGTCCGATCCGAAATATTGCGGTGCAAAATTCTCCAGCTGTGGTGGATGAAAAGAGGTGAGGTTTGTCGGAATTGAAAGATTTCGACGAGTTCTACAACTTTCGTTTTTTGACCGAAGGCAAACGACGAAGTCTAGATGGGTTAAAAAGCGAAATAAATTCGGGCGTATGTAGATTCAGGATTTCGAGAAGAGAAACTCGTACAGCTGTGGCTCCACGAGTTTATATGGAGGTTGGACGGTGGAAGATAGGTTTTGGAGTAGGGAATAAGTAGAAACAAACGGAAGTCGATTCGTAGTTATAGATAAAAAGTTATAAGAGTTTGAATAGAGATAGGTTTGACAAAACAGATTTTGCACGCTTTTTAAAGCAAGACTGGGATCACGTACGCGCGTGCCTGGGCACCGGTCGGCTGGCTGGGCCGGTCCGGTCCTTGCTGTGCCGCCGGCTGGCTCGGCCGGCCCGTTTGTTTTTTTTCTTTTTCTATTTATTTGTTTCCCTCATATCTTTTACATACGAACTCCAAATGACATGATTCTTGTTTCTAAATTTTTCTAAAATCGAATAGATCATTGTAAGATCATATTTGTAATATTTTTACTAGTTTGCAAGTAGTGGGTTTATAAATCCTTGTATATTCCATTTTATTTATATCTTTATTTGTTTGTATTTATGCCATAACTTTTTCATAATAGCTCCAAATGAGCTCAATTTTGTTTCTAAAATTTTGTAATATTAATTGGATCTTTTTAGGTTATAATTATCAATAATTTATGCCTTAGCAACAGTGGGTTTTATAAAGTCAATTTAATTACCTTTAGGAACATTTGGGCGAATCAACTATAGGATTTAGATACCAGGATTTGGATTCAGTTTGTGAGAACTTTGCATGGATGTAATGAAATGCTTATGAATGCTTCATGATTTTCATTTTGAAATCTTGCACACCAATTCTACAATACATAATCAATCCATGCCCTTTTTCCTATATGGCTACTTAGGTCATAACAAAAGAATATAATATTTTGAATTCAAGGTTGAGAGGATTTTCTATTCAAAAGTTTCTTCTCTTTGAGAATTTTCAACATAGTCAAACAATCAATCAAACTTATTTATTTATTTCACATTCCAAAATTAGGAGAATTTTGGGATGTGACATGTGTTGTTGCTACTAGGGAGAAAACAACGGTCTCTTGTTCACAGAACAAGTGAATTGTTTACCTTACACACTTTTCTTAAAGCAGTTATCCGTTGCTTGCAACTTAATACTGGAGGGGGTTCGGATGATAACCTGAAGGTGGATTACTAGTCATAGATGCAATTGGATGGCGGTTCATGTCTACGCACTTCTATTCTTGTAGATAGTTGTTGGGCCTCCAAGTGCAGAGGTTTGTAGAACAGCAGCAAGTTCCCCTTAAGTGGATTACCCAAGGTTTATCGAACTCAGGGAGGAAGTGGTTAAATTTATCCCTCTCAAGCAACCCTGCAATCAAGATACAAGAAGTCTCTTGTGTCCTCAACACACCTAATACACTTGTCAAGTGTATATGTGCACTAGTTCGGCGAAGAGATAGTGAAATACAAGTGGTAACTGTGCCAGAAAATAGCTTGACGGTGAGGTAAAGAGTAAAGGCAAAAAGATGGAAGCAAGCAAACATGCAACAGATCTAGATGCAAATGGTGTTTCAATGCTTAGAAACTAGGCCTAGAGATCATACTTTCACTAGTGAACACTCTGTCATATAAATATATTCCCTTCATGATACTACCCTGATCTACTCTCCGGTTGGACACTCTAATCCATGGTAGGGATATAACAGCACACCTCAAAGTCCGCCTTTCCCAATCTAGATAACCCCACACTATCACCTTGAGCGCTAGATGGTTCCAACAAACACCACAATTTCATAGAGAAATCCATCTCCAAATATAACTCATAACAAATATATATGAACTTTACCATAAGTGCCACACACGGTGTGCACGCTATCACTTTCACACATGTGGGAAAAGGCATAGATCTATTAAAGCACGATGAATATTTATGTAGACTCTAGCCTAAGTGCCACCATGGCGTGCACGTTGTCACTTTCACACACATGGGGAGAGCAGAGATCTATTGAAGCACTTGAGTAACAGAGTAGATCTACTTTATTACAAATCTCATGACCACAACAAGATCATGCATAAAGAGCGAGATGAACACATAGCTACAGGTAGATCCCTTAGCCTCGAGGAAGAACTACTCCCTCCTCATCATGGGAATCAGCAACGGTGATGGAGATGGTGGTGGAGATCGATGGAGATGGCTCCGGGGGCACTTCCCTGTCCCGGCAGGGTGCGGGAACAAAGACTTTCTGTCCCCCGAATCTCCCCTTCGGTGGTGGCGGTGCTGTGAAACTTTTTCTAGAAGTATGATGGATGATTTAGGGTTTTCTCCCCGGGGGCTTCTTATAGGTGCATAAGGCAAGGTCGGTGGAGTGCTAGGGGGCCCACATCCCCTGTAGGCGCCACTAGGGCTTGCTCGCGCCTGGGGGTGCGGCCACCCTGGTGCCCTACTCCGTCTCTGCTTCGTGGTTCCGTGTTGCTCTGGGAAATAATGACTTTGGCTTTTGTCTCGTCCAATTCCGAGAATATTGATTTTCTGCCTTTTCTGGAACCAAAAATAGAAGAAAACAGACAACTGGCACTGTGGCATCTTGTTAATAGGTTAGTACAGAAAAACATCTAAAACACCTCAAAGCGCAGACAAAGCAAATCAAAGTAGATACTAAACAAGCATGGAACATCAAAAATTATAGATACATTTTCGACGTATCAAGCATCCCCAAGCTTAACTCCTGCTCGTCCTCGAGTAGGTAAGTGATAAAAATAATAATTTTTGAGGTGACATACCCCATCAAAACAAAGATCAAACCATTTGCAAGCACTGAAAGCTGGGATCAAAGAACTCTAAACATGAGCATGAAAGATGGAGTTCTAACAGTAAGACAAAGTAACTATGCATGCAACATGAAAGGTTATAAACAAAGATCATGAATAACAATGCATTGAAAGACTTTTGTTTGTTTCACATATAGAAAACATAACATAGTGGCATTCAGCTTGTCCCTCATGGAGTAGGAAATAGATGCATAGGACACCTTCAAAGTTCATAAGAGTGACTAGATACAAATAGCACAAGAACAATTAATATCAATAATATGCATCAATCAATAAGTTTTGGGACACTACACACAAAATGGCAACTATGCTCTCTTAATGGTGCCTAAAGGTAGAAGGTGGAGACTCAAATAACGGTGGAAGAAAAGCCCTTTATAAAGGGAAGCAGGGATTTCAAGTTTCAAAAAGAGCTTCCAAAAATTATGGTACTTGTTAGCTTTCAGCCCTCATTGCCCCTATCATAAGCATCTTGAAGTGATTAAGGTTAAAGTGAACAAACTATGGAGTATATGCTTGACAAGGTATAAGTTGGCAATCTCATGTCCCTTGAATATGAGGGTCGCACCGCATGCTACTCAACTTTAGTCACCTGTAAGTTCTTGGCATAGTAAGTACATGTGTATCATAGAGAACCGCCAACGGGGTACCCCTTGCACATGGTACAGGAGCTATCCCATAACCAAAATGACAAGGCAAGCAGACAATGATCATCTCAGCGATCTTTTTATTTTCTATTTGCATAGGTTTTTATTGAGGATGCTTCATAGATTACTCATTATGGTGATGCTGCAAGTTTCCACCATGATTACGCATGGCTTAGGCTAGCGGCCCAGGCGTTTCTCTAACACAAAATACATAACTCCATGGACTTACAAGCTCCCTTTTTATTTCACACCGGCGACATCCATAGACAAAAGAGCATGCTATCAATTGTGTACAGAGTACAAGTGCAATGTTGAAAACGTTCCCCATGACAGGACGGTTCTGCTAATTCCAACGTATAAGTGCAAACATATACAACATAGATGACACAATGGTTCAACTTTATTAGGGGCAAGGAATATAAAGTGTGGCATCAAGTTTGTGAGGGCTTTAATCACTAAGTTTTCACATAAAAAAATACTTTTTAATTGGAAGATAGATAAAAACAATAATATACTTGGAATGGTGTAACACACCATGCATAGGAATTTATAGTGGACACTTTGGAATAACTTGGTTTCTTGGGAGTTGGAAGCATGAGTAGATCTTACTCATACAAGTGGAGGCTAGCAAAGGACTGGGAGCAACCAACTAAGAGAGCATAATGGCCATAATCATGCAGAGCGACAAAACATTACTAATCAAAGCATAGAGTGGTACTACAAGTCAAGGACTAAATGATCATAGAGGCTATGGTGACTTGTTCATAGTCATAACATGGTGTGAGTATGTGCCAAGTCAACCCAAACAAAGCTTCAAAGGAGAATACCACAATATTATGCTTTTGTATGCTAAAACAACGCATGATTCCTTCAAGGCACATTAAGCAATCATAATTGTTTGGAACAATTCATGCTACAAAAATAATCACTAATCATAAGGTCAAAACAACATCTAGCATGACATGATAAAGTCTAAGCCACAGTCAAAACAAGCTCCATTTGTACCACTATAAGCATAAAACTTCCTACTCTTTTCCAATACCAATCAACTTATTAGAAACAACTCACAAAGATAATAATCAATAAAGATCAGTGAGCATGTCTCACAAATCCACAAAGAAGAACTAAAAAGTTCTAAGATAAAAGCACAAGAAAACTAAGGCTAAACACAGTGCTAGCAAAGGAGAACACTCACAAAACAATAAGAATGAAAACTAGAGTGTTCTAGGCAATGAAAATAGAGTGTGTCTCTCTCCAAAAGAAGTGTGTTGGGATCCAACCAACTTATTCAAGCAAACTAAGCAAACAAAAACAAAAAACAAAAACTAAGACCCTCCAAGAACAACACAATAGTGCATGAAGCAATAAAAATAAAGTGTCTAGAAAGACCTGAGATTTTTATTGATAAAGAAGGGGATGCCTTGGGCATCCCCAAGCTTTGACGCTTGTACCTCTTGAATGTTTCTTGTGGTGACACGGGGTGGCATCCCCAAGCTTGAGCGTTTGTCCATTCTTCATCTCATTACATCATTCTCTCTCTACACCTGAAAATTTTCCTTCATACAAAACTTCACACAATCTTCATTAGCAACATTACTGTATTCAAAAGATAATAGACCTTTGGGTTTAGCTTTAGAACAGAAAAACTTTCACTAAAAACACAAGCTACTGTAGCAATTCCCTCAACAAGCTCAATTTCCGAAAAAGAACCCAAAAAGGAATCAATAAGAAGCAAATGCAAATAATGGCAGAAATCTGTCAAAACAGACCAGCAGGTAGAAACCGATTTTTTCGAAGACCTTCTGTTGCTCAAATCAAAAAGTGTTTAACTAACGAAAGTTAGCTAACATACTGGGGGATTTTTCGTAAATTTTCAGATCAATCAGACTTACAGAGACTCCTCACGAATTTTTACGGTGAAGCAAAAAATCTGTTTCGGGACAGCAACTCCCCAAATCTTACTTCCCTCTCATTAGAGGTCATTCTTGGGACAAAAGGCAAACAAAAAGGATAAGGATAGGTCATTACTAAAGTAATAACTTCCAAGATGCAAGAAACTCTTGGGTTATCTCCCAACAAGTACTTTTCTTTAACGCCTTTAAGTCAGGCTTGATAGTTTGAGAAGATGCTCACATAAGGAATATGAATTGAAGTAAAAGAGAGCATCAAGAAGCAAATTCAAAACACATTTAAGTCTAAACCCACTTCCTATGCATAGGAATCTTGTAAAGAAACAAGTCATCAAAGCACAAAGCAACAAGCATAGGAAAGAAAAACAAGTGCAACTTCAAGACTTTCAACATAAAGAGGGGAAACTTGTTGAGATACATAAGACCATGTTTCCCTCTCTCATAATAACTTTTAGTAGCAACATGAATAAAATTAACAATATATATATCACATAAAACATTCTTATCATGAGCCACATGCATAAAATGATTATTTCTCTCCACATAAGCATAGTCATTCTTATTAATCATAGTGGGAGCAAATTCAACAAAATAGCTATCATTATTATTCTCATCTCCATAATCATCAAATATAGGAGGCATATTGTAATCACAATTGATTTCCCCCTCAATAGTAGGTGGACTGAAAATATCATATTCATCATTGTAATCATCATAAATTGGAGGTTTGGTATCATCATAAGCAATAGGATAGCTATCTTCTGAAGCTGGGGCACTAAAAAGATCATTTTCATCAAAACAAGCTTCCCCAAGCTTAGACTTTTCCATAGAATTAGCAATAATAGTGTCCAAATAATTCATACTAATGACATTGCTATTAGCATGCAAATAAAGCTCCATAGGTTTTTTAATTTTCTCTTCAAACACTTCATGTCCTAACTCAAGATAGATACTATAAAGCTCTCTAATTTTGTTGTTGTTTTCCATTAAGCCTAACTAGTGAAAATAAGAAACAAAAAGGCAAAATTGCAGAATCTACATGAAATAACTTCGATCACTCACACCGGAGGATGTGAGTACCTTTTACCTTACCTCCCCGGCAACAGCGCCAGAAAAGAGCTTAATGTCTACGTACTTCTATTCTTGTAGACAGTTGTTGGGCCTCCAAGTGCAGAGGTTTGTAGAACAGCAGTAAGTTTCCCTTAAGTGGATTACCCAAGGTTTATCGAACTCAGGGAGGAAGTGGTCAAAGGTATCCCTCTCAAGCAACCCTGCAATCAAGATACAAGAAGTCTCTTGTGTCCCCAACACACCTAATACACTTGTCAGGTGTATAGGTGCACTAGTTCGGCGAAGAGATAGTGAAATACAAGTGGTAACGGTGCCAGAAAATAGCTTGACAGTGAGCAAAAAGATGGAAGCAAGCAAACATGCAACAGATCTAGATGCAAACGGTGTTTCAATGCTTAGAAACAAGGCCTAGGGATCATAATTTCACTCGTGAACACTCTGTCATATAAATATATTCTCTTCATGATACTACCCTGAACTACTCTCCGGTTGGACACTCTAATCCATGGTAGGGCTATAATAGCACACCTCAAAGTCCGCCTTTCCCAATCTAGATAACCCCACACTGTCACCTTGAGCGCTAGATGGTTCCAACAAACACCACAATTTCATAGAGAAATCCAACTCCAAATATAACTCATAACAAATATATATGAACTCTAGTTTAAGTGCCACACACGGTGTGCATGCTGTCACTTTCACACACGTGGGGAAAAGTATAGATCTATTAAAGCACGATGAGTATTTATGTAGACTCTAGCCTAAGTGCCACCATGGCGTGCACGCTGTCACTTTCACACACATGGGGAGAACAGAGATCTATTGAAGCACTTGAGTAACATAGTAGATCTACTTGATTACAAAGCTCATGACCACAACAAGATCATGCATAGAGAGAGAGAGATGAACACATAGCTACCGGTAGAGCCCTTAGCCTCGAGGAAGAACTACTCCCTCCTCATCATGGGAATCAACAATGGTGATGGAGATGGTGGTGGAGATTGATGGAGATGGCTCCGTGGGAACTTCCCCGTCCCGGCAGGGTGCCGGAACAGAGACTTTCTGTCCCCCGAATCTCCCCTTCGGTGGCGGCGGCGCTGCGGAACTTTTTCTGGAAGTATGATGGATGATTTAGGGTTTTCTCTCCGGGGGATTCTTATAGGCGGAGGAGGCAAGGTCGGTGGAGGGCCAAGGGGCCCACACCCCTGTAGGCGCCACCAGGGCTTGCCCGCGCCTCGGGGTGCGGCCACTCTGGTGCCCTACTCCGTCTCTGCTTCTTGGTTTCGTGTTGCTCCAGGAAAATAATGACTTTGGCTTTTGTCCCCTCCAATTCCGAGAATATTGATTTTCTGCCTTTTCTGGAACCAAAAACAGAAGAAAACAGGCAACTGGCACTATGGCATATTGTTACTAGGTTAGTCCAAAAAACCATTGAAAAACACATCGAAGTGTAGACAAAGCAAAGTAGATACTAAACAAGCATGCAACATCAAAAATTATAGATACGTTTCCGACGTATCAGCGGTCTATGTATCTTTTTATATTGCCTAATCAAATCTCATAGGATCATGAATGTCTATTATTGCATTATTATGCCTTGCTCTGTCCTGTTAATTGCCCTGCTGTAATTTGTTTACCCAGCATGCCATGTTTGTTTATATTAAGGAGAACACCTCTAGTGAACTATGGACCCCGGTCCAATCTTTACCATTGATACATCTTCTACTGTTACTGTTTACTTTCTGCAAACCACCATTACCTTCCACACCATACAGTAATCCTTTGTTTTCAGTAAACCGGTGAGATTGACAACCTCATTGTTCGTTGGGGCAAAATCTTGAGTTTGTGTTGTGCAGGTTTCTGAGTTGCTAGCAACACCTTTGAGTCGTTTCCTTTCTCCTACGGGTTCGATAACCTTGGTTTCTTACTGAGGGAAAAAATTGTTGTTGTGCTCATCATACCTTCCTCTTGGGGTCTCCCAACAAAGCTCAACAATCAGCTGAGCCATCGTCAAGCTTTTTCTGGCGCCGTTGCCAGGGAGGCTAAGGACGGCTTCACAAGGGGAGTCATTCACAACCTTTATCTTTACTTTGTTTTTGTTTTCCTTAGTTACTGTTGCTTGGTTTTGTTTGCCTCTTTTTATCAAAAACTCCAAAAAAATAGTTTAGTTTGGTTTGCCTTTTCTTATCAAAAACAGAAAAAAAATTAGTTCCTGCTCTAGTTGCTGCTATTGTTGGCTTGCTCCACTTTTGCCAAAATGAACTCTGTTGAGAACAACAAGTTGTGTGACTTCACTAGAACAAACAACAATGATTTCCCAAGTACACCTATTGCTCCACAAGCTCCAGATGCTACCTTTTATGAAATTAAGCCTGCTTTGTTGAATCTTGTGATGAAAGAGCAATTTTCTGGTGTTAGTTCTGATGATGCTGCTGCACACCTCAATAACTTTGTTGAACTTTATGAGATGCAAAAATATGAGGATGTAGATGGAGATATTATTAAGCTCAAGTTGTTTCCTTTCTCCTTGAGAGGAAAAGTTAAAGAATGGTTGCTATCCTTGCCTAGAAATAGTATTGATTCTTGGATTAAGTGAAAAGATGCTTTTATTGGAAAATACTATCCTCCTGCTAAGATTATATGTATGAGAAGTGAAATAATTAAATTTAAGCAACTTGATAATGAACATGTTGCTCAAGCTTGGGAAAGAATGAAATCTTTGGTTAAGAATTCTCCCACTCATGGACTTACTACTTGGATGATTATCCAGACTTGTTATGCAGGTTTAAACTTCTCTCCAATAAACCTATTGGATTCAGCTGCTGGAGGTACCTTTATGACCATTACCTTGGGGGATGCAACAAAGCTCCTTCATAATATGATGGTTAACTATTCTGAATGGCACACTAAGAGAACTCCACATGGTAAGAAGGGAAGACCTTTTCTTAGAACTATTGGTGCCATCATTGATATGAAAGAAGGCACCATTAAATATAAATTTCCATTCAAGAAAGGTATTGAACACTTCCCTATGAGGAGAGAGAAGTTGATTTTTTCTCCTCCTTTGAAAGCAAGGTTTGATGTTAATGCTTCTTCATTTGAAAATACTTGATTTTGCTTCTTGTGCCTAACTTAAAGGCGTTAAAGAAAAGTACTTATTAGGAGATAACCCAAAAGTTTTCTTGAATCTTGGAAGTTATTACCTCTATAATGGCCTCTCCTTATTTTTTTTATTTGCTTTTTGTGCCAAGAATAACCTCTAATGAGAGGGAAGTAAGATTTGGGGAGTTGCTGTCCCGAAATAGATTTTTGTGCTCCACCGTAAAAATTCATGTAAAATATCTGTAAGTCCGATTGAGATGTAATTTTCTGAATAAATCCCGCAGGTTGTTAGATAACTTTCGTTAGTTCAACACTTTTTTATTTGAGCAACAGAAGGTCTTCCAAAAAATTGGTTTCTACCTGCTGGTCTGTTTTGACAGATTTCTGCCATTATTTGCATTTGCTTCTTATTGATTCCTTTTTGGGTTCTGTCACATCCCAAAATTTTCCAAATTTTGAAATGTGAAAATTAAATAAACAAAATAAACAATTGATGAAATTTAGGTTGAAAAGAAACTTTTTGTTTCTAAATGGAAACATTAAAACCCATCTTGAACAAACCTTGAATGAAATGGGAATCCAACAAATTTCAATCAAGTGAAATGCATTCATCAATGAATGAATCTTGAAATTTAAACACTTGGAAAAGTTAAACCAAAACCCTAAACCCTAATGGAATAAATCATTTCCAAGATCTCTCTAAGACTATGGATTTGTTCCATATAAAAATTTGTCAACAAACATTTATAAATGATCAAGAATGATAAATAAAAATATTATAAAACCATAGAAATTGGTTTCATTTAGTTTGGAGCCATGGATAAAATCTTATGAATTTAATAAGATAAAGAAATTAAATTTCAAAGCTAATAAAGCCCTATCTAAAATCCATACCAAATTGTGAGCAAAATAATCGTAATAAGATTTAAAAGGATAAAAAAATATTAAATAAAATCCTACAAATTGGAATCACCAATTTTGGAACTATAAATAAAAAGATATGGATTTTATAAGATAAAGAAAGAAAGAAAGAAATAAGGAATATTTAAAAGCCAAATTAAATCTTGGCCAAATCCATAAACAAATAAAATAAAAGATTATTGAATAATAAATAAGAGTAAAAGATTATTTAAATAAAATCATAAGGATTGAATATTATCCAGTTTTATTTAAATAAAGACAAATTGCCTAAAACTAAATAAATAATAAATCCCAATAAAATTATTTAGAAGACAATTTAAACCTTAAGTTAAATCCATAAGCAAATGGAATAAAGATAATCCAATTAAAATAAAAGTATAAAGAATATTCAAATAAAAATTATATGGCATTAACCAAATTCTATTCCATTTGAATAAAGACAAAATCCCTAATAGAAATGATTCATGAAATCATGGGAAAATAATAAATTGGAATTTTCCCAAAGTGGATTAAAAAGTTATCTAATTGACTTAAAAGGAATAAAAGAATTATTAGAATAAAATTTATATGGAATTAAAACCATATTGGATTTTATTTGAATAAAGACAAATGCTCAATTTAAATGAATATTAAATTATATTAAAATGTTTTAGTAATTCAAAGTGAATTATTTAACACACTTTTGAATAAATAAAACCTATTGAAAAAGGTTTGGTGAAAATTAGAATTTAAATATGAGTTTGAAAATATAATTAAAATCTTATTTGAATAAAGGCAAGTACCTATTATAAATAAATAATAAACCATAAATGAATAAAAGAATTATTCCAAAAATGGTCTTGAAAATATAGGTTTAAACAGTATAGAAGCTTACTGAAAGTTTGGGAAAAGTTTGAATTCAAACAAGTATTTGAATCAATTGAATAAATTCAAAACAGAATAATCAGAAAAGAAAAAGAAAAAGAAACAAAATAAAAAAAGGAAAGAACCAGCCCAGCCCAACCTGGCCCAACTAAGCCCAGCGAGCCCACCGCCCACTCTCTCCCCCGAACCATTTTTCACTCGCAAACAAACCCGCGCAGACACTGACCAGAGGATCCCACTTGCACCTTCTCTCACTCGCTGATGCATGGGCCACTGCCACGCAGGCATCGTCGTCCCCGCGAGACCATGCCCTGATTTCCTCCCGGCCGTTTCTGCCATTAACTCCCCGGCGTAAATTCGTAGTAATGGCTCAGTGATTATCGCTCGCGACCACGCTCGATTTAGCGCCTGTCTCTCCTTCCCATTTCCCCTCACTCGCCCCTCCCTCTCTGCCTCCAGGCCGTTCCAATTTGAGCTGAAACCACCTCTGCCTCCGACGAGCTCAACGGCGAATTCCGGCCATCCCTCACCACCCTTGCCTCCTAGTTTCCATGAGGACACTCCCCATCTCCCCACGCATCTCCCAGTACCACCCACTCGCTCGCGCAGTCTCCGAAACGTCGGCAAGCACAACACCTGAACGCCGCCGTCGTCTGCCACTTCTCCGGCGAAGCCCCTTGGTAAAACCTGGCCTCCCCTCTCCCTCTCTTTCACACGCGTGTACTCGCCACGATCTTGCGCATCTGACTGCATCTTTTATTTGCCCTGGCATGCACCGTAGCGTCGCCTCCGTCTTCAACAGAGAGCACCCGAGCCAGTTAGCAACTCCGGCGAGGAATCCACGAAGACTCCGTGAGCCCCTGCCCCTGCAACGACCATATGGAGCTTCAGCATGCCACGGCGAGTTCGGTAATGATCTCCTCCCTATCCCGCGCTTACTAGTATCGCCGGTACGCCACCGCCAGAGCGCTCCGCTGCTCGCCACCATCGCAGCGCCGCCCATCTGTGGTCGCCACCGTTTGAGCCGTTCGATTTATATCTGATGGATGCGATAGATTCACTTAACGAAGGGATATGAGATCATCAGAGCCGCATGATGCACTTTAGATCCAACGCGTTGTGTTAGCCGATCCAGACGAAATGGTATCAGCCAGTAGAAACATGACGCGTGGCCTGTCTTTCGATTTAAAAACAGAAACTATCCTATTAGATGTTTGAATTTGTAAATTCCATAACTTTTGATTCACACGTCCAAATTTTGCAAATTTTATATCAATGGAATCAGCAAGAAGAACCATTTGCAACCATGCCCTTTGTTTAGTGATTTGCTTCTGTAAAATTGGTTGTTTTGCAGAAACATGTGTAGGCATATTTTGAGTATAAAACTTATTCTAAAAATGTTTTTAGGGTAAAATCTTTTTTAAATGGTTTGTTTTGAACCTACTGACCATAAAAACCAACTTGTAGATTTAAAAGTATATTTTGTGATGCTAAGGAATAAATCTTTGAATAAAAGCATTCCTGGTTAAATAAAAATATTGATTATTGTTTAAAAATGCTTTTTGAGTAAAACACTTTGAAAATGGTTTGATTTAAACTCTCTGACCCTAAACACCAAGTTTTGTGATTTAAAAATATATTTGGTGGACCCTATAAAATTATTACTTTGTTTAAAGACATTTCTAACAAAATAAAATATTGCTTTGATTTAAAAATGGTTTTAAGTGAAACCTTTTGTAAATGGAATTGATTTAAAACACTTTTGACCAAAAAACACTAACATTTGTGTTTAAAAATATATTTTTCAAACACTAGAAATTATTACTTTGATTTAAATCATTTCTAGCAAAACAAAGATGATTAAAATGGCCATTTTCACTAACTTGATTTTAAATGGTTATTGCCACTTTTATAAATGACCAATAGGTGTTTTAAAATGTTTATAGCCTATTATAAACCATCTTTCCAAATAAAACAATCTTTTGCATGCTTGCATGCATTGTCTTGTTTTCTTTATTTTATGTGGTGAATTGTTTGAATACTAGATTGAATTTGTGCCTTGATTGAATTGTAGTGAAATTTGAAGAGTGTGACTATTGCAAGATCAAGGAGTGAACTTATATTCTCTACCAAAAATGCAAGTGGTGCTTCATACTTTTGTCCCATTATTTTCACTATGCATTAGTGATATTTCTAAGTAGGGCTTGCATGGAATTTTCTATGTGTTAACTATGCCATGGGAAATCCTAGTAGATGAAACCTTAGTAGAATTTTCCCTAAGTTAAGATTCCTACTACTATCATGCTTAGCCTAGCTAGTAGAAAACAAGGGTGGATTATATTCATGCTATGAAATATTTCTAAGTCTATGACTTGTGTTTTGTTTAATAAAACAACTATGTGAATGAATCACCTGGGTGGAATGGTGTGAATGGGTTATGTTGAGTGGTTACACAGGGCCCCATATCTATGGCCTACCCTAGTGTATCTCACTTGTGGAATGCCACCCAGGAACAAAGAGATCTGAGATGTCAAATGTTGAGAAGCTTCAAGTGCAGCCACTTGGCATTTTGGGCTCTGCCTGGATCACATAGGTTGCAATAACTTATCCAAATGGACAGTTGGTGGTAGGGGTGATAGGTTTTGAGCGCGTCCATTTTGGTCTAAGGGAAGGCTTCTGAAAGATCTTGTCTCGATGCATGTAGAGTCTTGTGGGGGAAAGTGCACCACCTCTCGAGAGAGTAAAATCTAAGTACTTAGTCGTGTCCCCGGCAATGGACAATTTGAGCATTAAGACATGGAAACTATCAAGAATCTCCTCATCCCAATTTCTAAGTTAAAAACTTGTGGTTGAACAAGGGTTAAGGTTCACCAATGTCTATTGGTGGTTCCTTGGGTGATTTTGACAAACAAAAACTTAGTGTTTTCAAATGATAAGGAAAATCTATTTTGAGCAAAGCAAGCCTAAGCTCCACTTATCCAAATGCATATAGATGATATATACCACTATTCTACCATAGTATCACGTGCCAATACAATTCAAATGTATTGACCCTTGTGGCTGTAACTTATTATGATGCAGGTTTGTTTGATGTTAGTGAAGTGTGTTGATTAGGATTACCAGTCTACAACCAACATGACTGCCTATGGCACTTTGAAGATGAAGGCCTCCATGCTATATAGTTATTTCTGCTGCATTGTAATGAGATAGCCAAATGAGCTATGTAAGATGTAATGAATTATTTTATTCCTGGTTATAAAGTTGTACTATGACCTTTGTTTCTTGATATTACATCTTAAACTGTGGATGCTAGCTATTGATCCAGGGACTAGCATTGTAAACACAGGGATCTCTACCTTATTAAAGGTTGGGACCTCTACAGGTTCTTTTTGGGAAATTGAGCTTTTTGAGGGAATTGCTACAGTAGCTTGTGTTTCTAGTGAAATTTTTTCTATTTTAAAACAAAACCCCAAGGTTCTAATATCTTTTGAATACACTAATGTTGCTAATGAAGATTGTGTGAAGTTTTGTATGAAGTAAAATTTGCAGGTGTAGAGAAATAATGATGTAATGAGATGAAGAATGGAAAAATCTCAAGCTTGGGGATGCCACCCCGTGTCACCCTAAGAAATATTCAAGAGGTACAAGTGTCAAAGCTTGGGGATGCCCAAGGCATCCCCTTCTTCATCAATAAAAATCTCAGGTCTTTCTAGACACTTCGTTTTTATTGTTTCATGCACAAGTTGTGTTGTTCTTGGAGCGTCTTAGTTTCGTTTTTAGTTTTTGGTTTGCTTAGTTTGCTTGAATAAAGTAGTTTGGACCCCGTTTTCGTTGTGTTGTTGCAAATAAGTTGATTGGTGTTGGAAAGGAGTAGAATGTTCTTGCTTGAATAGTACAAGAGAAGCTTGCTTTGACTATGGCTTAGACTTTATCATGTCATGATAGGTGTTGTTTTGACCTTATGCATAGTGATTATTGTTGTAGCATGACTTGTTCCAAACAATTGGGATTGCTTAATGTGCCTTGAAGGAATCATGCGTTGTTTTAGCATACAAAAGCATAGTATTGTGGTATTCTCCTTTGATGCTTTGTTTGGGTTGACTTGGAACATGCTAACACCATGTTATGACTATGAACAAGTCACCATAGCCTCTATGATTATTTAGTTTTTGACTTGTGGTACCACTTTATGCTTTGATTAGTAATGTTTTGTCGCTCTGCATGATTATGGCCATTATTTCTCTCTTAGTTGGTCGCTCCTAGTCTTTTGCTAGCCTCCACTTGTATTGAGTAATCTCTACTCATGCATCCAACTCCCAAGAAACCAAGTTATTCCAAAGTGTCTACTATAAATTCCTATGCACGGTGTGTTACACCATTCCAAGTATATTCTTATTTTCATCTACCTTCCAATTAAAAGTCTATTTGTTGTGTGAAAACTTAGTGATTAAAGCTCTCACAAACTTGATGGCACATTGAAAGGATACGGATGTCGCCTAGAGGGGGGGTGAATAGGCGATTAAAACTTTTCCTAGAGTGGCTCAACAAAGGCGGAATAAAACTAGCATTTTACTTTGTCAAGCACAACCTAGAACAACTAGGGTTCACCTATGTGCACCAACAACTTATGCTAAGAAATACAAGCAACAAAGTGATACCAAGATATAGATTACTTCAAGCACGAAGGCTATCACAATGTAAAGTGCATAAGTAAAAGCTCGGGTATAGAGATAACCGAGGCACGCGGGGACGACGATATTTTACCGAGTTCCTCCCAACATGGAGTACGTCTCGTTTGGAGAGGGGGTGGTATCAAACCACCAACGCCACAAAAGGCCTCCCTTATTCTCCGATGAATCTCACCCCCAATGGGATCGATTCACGCTTCCACTATCGGTGCACTTGTCGGTGGCAACCGGAACCTCTCACAAGGTTGGGGCACTTCTCCACAACTTGGAGGCTCCCAACAAACGCCACAAAAGGCCTCAACAAATGCCACCAAGGCCACAATGCCACCAAGGCCACAAAACCGTCTAGGGTTCCAAGAACCCAAGAGGGACAAGCTCCAATGAGCAACTCAAACCAAATCCTCCGAGGAGAACTCAAACCGATGCACCGAATGCAAATGACAAGAACACCACAAAGGTGATCGAATCCCTCACTCTCAAGTTCCAACAAAGCTACTAAATCTATTGGGGGAGCAAGAGAGGAGGAATCAAAGAGAGACACAAAATCCCCTAAAATCTAGATCCCCAAAGATACACTCACAAAGAGATGAATCGGTTATGTCAAAACGTGGGTCTAGATCTCCTCTCTATTCCACTCAAATATGGGCAAGAATCATCGGAGGGAAAAGATTAGGCAAGCTTCAAGATCTAGAGCAATTGTGGACAAAGTTTAGCCTAATATATAAGAGAGGAGCTGACTAAACTGAAAACGAACAAGGGGCTTAAATAATGGACTCAGAAAAACTAGCCGTTTGGGCATTTTTCAGAACGGACCGGTACCGCACGTGCCAGGAAAAAGAGAATCAGCAGCGAAGCACATGAGGGCGATTAGGAGCAACAGCAGCACATCAAGCAAGCGGCATGCGGGTGGGGCCAAGCAGGCAAGTGCGCAGCTGGGCAGCACGCACGCAGCACAGCAGCTAGGCAGCAGCGGAGCATGCACGCGGTCAATCGAGCGGCAGCAACGCACGCACGCGCGCGCAGCAAGCGCAGCAGCAGCAGGGCGGGGCCAGGGGCGAGCGCGCGCGCGCAGCAGCGCGGGCCAATCACGCGAGGCTTGCGGCGCAGTGGCGGGATCGCGCGCACGCGAGTCAACGCGGCGGGCGGGGCCCAGCATGCGAGCGGGAGCGAGCGGGCGGGATCTGGCGGCGATGGAAACGAGGATGGCGCTGCAGGAGAAGCTGGGTTGGGGATTTCTGGACAAATAAACTAGGCCGGCCGCTAATACCGGCCCACCCAGGCGGTACTACCGGGCCGGTCTGGTAGGACCGGAAATTGGTACTGAACCAGACCGAAGTGGGCTGCGCACGCCAGGCACGAGCAGTACTGCCGCTCGGCCCAGTTTTTCTTTTTCAATTAAAACGGCAAATATTCAAACGGTCATAACTTTTAAATGGTAGCTCCGATTGACCCGATTCCAATTGCGTTGGATAGAGGACGACAAGTGGTACCCTATAAAAAGTGGAAATATTGGTTATCATCAAGTGAGAATGTATCAAGTAATATAATGTGAGATACCTCACTTGGTGAGAAACCGAAAAGCCACATAAATTAAAATCGCAACAAGATACAAACGGAAGATCCAATTTTGATGAACAAGAGCTTGTTATGGAGATTACCACAAGCTCTATATCCTCACATGGATAAGACCAAATAACAACCAAATACGATGATGCAAGTATGCAAAGGTTTGAGCTCTCTCCGAAGGATGTGACCGAATTACTCATCCGAGAGCCCCTCTTGATAGTACGGTTATCTATCCTAAACCCGGTCTCATACACACAACGTGAGACCGGCAAAAGGAAAAACCTATCAAGATTATACCTTTGCCTTGAGCAATCCACTTGAGCTCGATGTAGACGGTCTTGCCCTTCTCAAGATGGAACGCCTTTCTTAATTCCTCATTATCGACCTCGCATATTGAGCTTGCACAACATATCTTTTTTGCATTTCATCGATCTTGAAGCCAACACATGCTCCAAGCGATGCCAATAGACAAATCCTACAAGTATAACTTAATACACACATTAGTCCATAAAGATTGTCATTAATTACCAAAACCACACATAGGGGGCCCAACATGTTCTTTCACACACTTTATTTTCTTGCCCCTAAATAAACTTGAACCATTGTGTCATCTATGTTGTATATGCTTGCACTTATACGTTGGAATTAGCAGAACCATGCTGTCATGGGGAACGCTTTCAACATTGCACTTTGTACATCGTACAAAGTTGATATCATGCTCTTTTGTTTATGGATGTCGTCGGTGTGAAATAAAAGGGGGGCTTGTGAGTCCATGGAGTTATGTATGTGTGTTAGAGAAACGCATGGGCCACTAGCCTAAGCCATGCCTAATCATGGTGGAAACTTGCACCATCACCATAGTGAGCAATCTATGAAGCTTTCTTCTTATAAAGAAAGAGAGACACATTGAAAAGAGGAAAGAGAGAAAAAAGGACCATTTTCCCATGGTAAATAAGAAGATTGCTGATATGCTCATTGTCTGCTTGCCTTGTCATTTTGATTATGGGATAGCTCATGTATCATGTGCAAGGGGTACCCCGTTGGCAGTTCTCTATGATACACATGTACTTACTATGACAAGAACTTACAGGTGACTAAAGTTGAGTAGCATGAGAAGCGGCCCTCGTACTCAAGGGACATGAGATTGCCAACTTATACTTTGTCAAGCATATACTCCATAGTTTGTTCACTTTAATCTTAATCACTTCAATATGCTTATGATAGGGGCAATGAGAGCTGAAAGCTAACAAGTACCATAATTTTTGGAAGCTCTTTTTGAGACTTGAAATCCCTGCTTCCCTTTTGTGAAGGGCCTTTCTTTCACCATTATATTGAGTCTCCATCTTCTATCCTTAGGCACCAATTAAGAGAGCATAGTTTCCATTCTTAGTTCTATGTGCATTGTCCCAAAACTTATTTATTGATTCATATTGTTGATATTGCTTGTTCTTGAACTATTTGTATCTAGTCACTCTTATGAACTTTGAAAGTGTCCTATGCATCTATTTTCTACTCCATGAGGGACAAGTTGAATTCCACTATGCTATGTTTTCTATATGTGAAACAAACAAACGTCTTTTAATGCATTGTTATTCATGATCTTTGTTTGTAGCCTTTCATGATGCATGCATAGTTACTTTGTCCTATTGTTAGAACTCCATCTTTCATGCTCATGTTTAGAGTTCTTTGATCCTAGCTTTCAATGCTTGCAAATGGTTTGATCTTGATTTTGATGGTGCATGTCACCTCAAAAATTATTCTTTTTATCACTTACCTACTCGAGGACGAGCAGGAGTTAAGCTTGGGGATGCTTGATACGTCATAAACGTATCTATAATTTTTGATGTTCCATGCTTGTTCAGTATCTACTTTGCTTTGCTTTGTCTACACTTTGAGGTGTTTTTATATGTTTTCTAGTACTAACCTATTAACAAGACGCCATAGTGCCAGTTGCCTATTTTCTTCTATTTTTGGTTCAGAAAAGGCAAAAAATCAATATTATTGGAATTGGACGGGACAAAAGCCAAAGTCAATATTTTACCGTGGGGAACACGGAGCCAGAATACAAGACGGAGGAGAGCCACCAGGGGGCACCCTGGGTGCCCTCCTGCCTTGCATCTTCGCCTATAAGAAGCCCCCGATACCAAAACCCTAAGGACCCGATCAATCTTCCACAAAACAGTCTGTAGCTGCCGCCACCATCATCCCTAGATCAGGGGGGATCTGAAGCTCTTCCCGGCACCCTACCGGAGGGGATATCATCCCGGAGGCCTTCTTCATCATCATGCCAGCCTTCGGTATGAAGCGTGAGTACTTCCACCTTGGACTACGGGTCCATGTAGTAGCTAGATGGTCGTCTCTCCTCCTTTATGCTACCATGTTTAGATCTTGTGAGCTCCGTTCATGATCAAGATCATCTAATAATCATGCATGTTGTGTTTGCAGGGATCCGATGGATATTGAGATTACTATGTTAGATTGATTAATGGTTTTGTCTTATTGATTCTATCATGTATGTGTTGTTTGTGATCTTGCATGCTCTTCGTTTCTAGTAGCTATCTTGGCCAAGTAGATGCTAGTGACTCCAAGAGGGAGTATTTATGCTCGATAGTGGGTTCATGCCTCTATTTAATCTAAGGGAAGTGACAGAAATCCCTAAGGTTGTAGATGTGTTGTTGCTACTAGGGAGAAAACAACGGTCTCTTGTTCAAGAACAAGTGGATTGTTTACCTTACACACTTTGCTTACAGCAGTTATCCGTTGCTTGCAACTTAATACTAGAGGGGGTTCGGATGATAACCTGAAGGTGGATTAGTAGTCATAGATGCAGTTGGATGGCGGTCTATGTATCTTGTTGTATTGCCCAATCAAATCTCATAGGATCATGATTGTCTAGTATTGCATTATTATGACTTGCTTTGTCCTGTCAATTGCCCTACTGTAATTTGTTTACCTAGCATGCCATGTTTGTTTATCTTAAGGAGAACACCTCTAGTGAACTATGGACCCCGGTCCAATCTTTACCATTGATACATGTTCCATTGTTACTATTTACTTTATGCAAACCACCATTACCTTCCACACCATACAGTTAATCCTTTGTTTTCAATAAACCGGTGAGATTGACAACCTCACTGTTCGTTGGGGCAAAGTCTTGAGTTTGTGTTGTACAGGTTTCCAAGTTGCTAGCAACACCTTTGAGTCATTTCCTTCCTCCTACTGGTTCGATAACCTTGGTTTCTTACTGAGGGAAAACTTGCTACTGAGCTCATCATACCTTCCTCTTGGGGTCTCCCAACGAAGCTCAACAATCAGCTCAGCCATCGTTAGCCACAACGCTCATGGTTCTCTTGGTTACAAAGGTTTTAATCTTAGAGATTTGAGTTTCTATTAAACCGAGTAATTCGGGTGACAATCAAATAGTAAGATTTGAAGAACAAGTCATTATTGTTTTGACAATGATGCACTGAATACATGCAAATAAGTGATGATGGTCCCTGACTCCATCAAATGACTAGAATTCATAAAGAATACATGATAGTTTCCATACACAAAAATCAAGTTTTTTAAACTTGGAAGACCCTCCGGAAAGGTGTAAGTCCTATCGGTCGTATTTTGATCTATAAAGAAACATACATGGAAGTTTCACATCTATGAAATAGTCGATATGTGGGAAAAGATTTTACGACAATGTTCAAGGAGTTGACTATGACAAGATTTTATCTTTCATAGTGATATTTAGTCTGAATGGATTATTGCAGTAACCACTACATATAATTTTGCTATATGGTAGTTGAATAAACAAAACAAAGTTCTAATAGAATGGTTACCTAGGACATGTCCATGACACGTTCCAAAGGGTTTTTTAATTCAAAGGATGGTAAAGGGGCATGCAACCTTCAATGGTTGAAGTAAGCATAGTGGAATTGGAATCTTCACCATGATGAAACTGTTAAAAGAGTTTAATTTCATCGGAGACGATGAAGATGCTTGCATTTGTAAGAAATTAAGTGGGAGTGCTGAGACATATTTCTAATACATTATGTGAAACACATTTTATTGACTAGAAATGATGTATTTTTATTGACACGTGTTAAGAATTTCATTAAAATTTGATTTCGATGAAAGACTTAGACAAAACCCAAATATTAGGCATCAATGTCTATATGGATAGATTGAGGTTCTAATATGGTTGTGCTAGACGTGCATATATGAGATATTGAATGAGTTTAATATGGAAGCAACAAGAAAGGTTCTTGCCGCATGGAAAATATTGAATCAAGATTAAAGTGTTTTGACACTTGGTGAAGTGAAACAAGATTCAGGTGTTTTGTCACTTGGTGAGTGAAATCACATGAATGGTTTGATCAATCATACCATGATATGTACACATCCAGATATGTCCTAGGCTCTAAATGTTATGAGCATATACCAGGTGACTCATAAGATGATCATTGGACGATAGTAAGGATATTCTTATGATCTTTGGAGGAACTAAGAATATGTTATTTATTTAGAGGTGACAAATAGACAGATAGTTCACTGTAAAGTGTTACACTGATACTAGTTTTTTCATAAGATACAAATTAAGTTTATCTCAATTTAAACTATGGGTGGCACAATGTAATGGAAAGGATATTCCATGATGGATTTGGATGAGTTCCAAAGTTAAGACATTGTGAT
Organism: Avena sativa; assembly: GCA_916181665.1. Classification (NCBI taxonomy): domain Eukaryota; kingdom Viridiplantae; phylum Streptophyta; class Magnoliopsida; order Poales; family Poaceae; genus Avena; species Avena sativa. The sequence continues at coordinate 404,111,394 of OV702283.1, read as the reverse complement.
GAATACTACAACAAAAGGCTAAGTATATGACTGCTATTGTAGCAGCAAAAAGAGGGCATTTATGTCAAGTAGTTTGTTACCAAACTAGGTGTCGTTCACAGCGGGATAACACTATGAAGATATATTGTACGACAATAGTATTGACATGATTTAACCCCAAGGAATTAAAGGTCTCACCAAAGGACTAAATTTATACAATGCCATCTCATTAGAGAATGAGTGATGCGTAGAAACACAAAGACATGCAAATACACACGGACCTAAAACTATCAGATCTAGAGACTATGTTTTCCACTAGCAAACGCGTATATATACAACACTAGAAAGCCATAGGTGTTGAATGCGCAAGTTTTTCAAACTAGATTACTGACTCTAGTGCAAGTGGAAGACTGAAGGTAATATGCCCGAGAGGCAATAATAAAGTGGTTATTATCTTATTCCTTCTTTATGATAAATGTTTATTTCTCATGCTATGATTGTGTTAATTGGAAACATTAATACATGTGTGTTTAATAAACAAATAAGAGTTCCTAGTTATGCCTCTCATATAAACTAGCTTGTTGGTTAACAAGATGCATGATCAAGGTTTCCTGACCATGGACATTGGATGTTGTTAATAACAAGGTCACAACATTGGTGGAATGATATGATGAACATTCATCCAAACTATAGTAATACGATCAAAGTCATTATGTTTAAATTACTATAACATCATTACTAAGTAACTTTAGTCCTTAGACCATAAGATCATGGTAATTGCTAACACCGGAAAAGTGCTTTGATAACATCAAACGTCACACCATAACAGGGTGACTATAAAGGTGGGTTTGGGTACTCTAAAAGTGTTATGTTGAGGCATATGGATCAAGAGTGGGATTTGTCCATCCCGATGATAGAGAGATATATTCTGGGACCTCTCGGTGATATCTTATATAGCTTGAAAGCAAGTGATGGGGATCCCTAGAATGTTATATCACGGGAATGAGAAAAGAGTACATGTCGGTAACGAGATCAAACTAGGTATGGGGATACCGATGATCGAATCTCAGACATGTAAAATATTGCGATACAAAGGGATTTAGTTACAGCGTTAAAGGTTCACCTGATCACAAGAAGTCATCGTTGAATGTGTGGGAGTCAGTACGAATCTCCAGGTCCCGCTGCTGATTATTCATCAGAGAGGGGTCTCGGTCATGTATGCATTATTCGTGAACCATAGGGTGACACAATTAAGGGATACTGACACCATTTAGAGCAAATAAAATGCCATAGAAAGAATATTAAAGCACTAGAATTATTTCAATGGACACCGGAATTGTTTCAAATGAAATTGCTGAAATTGGTTCTGCATGTCAAATTGAAATGTAGCAAGGGGTTTTATGTGAATGTTTGTTAATTAATGTAATTAACAAAATTCTGAATAAAGTAAATAAAAGTGTTTTATTTAAAGAGAAGATGCATTTAATTTAGTGGACATTAAATGTAAAGTGAGTGGAGTTGAAATTGTTGTGAGTGGGATTAGCGCAAGATCCACCCACATGAATGAGGGAGAAGTGGGGCACCCACCATGGCCGGCGGACATGCCCCTTGGGCAGCCCCTCTCCCCTATAAAAGGAGCTCTATGACTCTTCTCCACTCACACCTCCTCGCGAAGGATATCTCTCCCCCTCTAGAATATTCCCCATGGTCTCGGCTTAGCGAGATACATGTTCCCGGTGGCTTTTTCTAGAAGGATTTGCTGCTTCTGCTGCTTCACTGGAACGAGGACTCGGAGGTTGTCTGGGTAACGGACGTGTGTGCAATCATGCATGCATAACTGTTTTGCGGTGCTGGACTTGTTGGTGCTGGACCTGCTGGACTTCATTACAATCTTGAGATCGGCAAGTGAACGACTACATCATCCACGAAAACCAATCTCGTAACGTGATGACCCAAAAGTATAGGGGATCGCAACAGTCTTCGAGTGTAGTATAACCCAATTTATTGATTCGACACAAGGGGATCCAAAAATATTTATAAGCCTTAACAACTGAGTTTTAAATTCAGCTGCACCTGGAAATAGTCTTGCTCACAGTAGTTTATCAGTAGCAAGGGTTTTGTAGTAGCAATAACAAAGTAACAACAGCAGTAAAATAAAGGCAGTAGTAACAATACTAGCAAACAACAAGATTTGAGTGCGGTAGGCTTAGGGATGGATGGACGGGCGTTACATGGACAAGACTATTCATAATATCAAGATCTAGGGCAATTGCAGATAAACAAGGTAAATAATCCAAGTACTAAATAATCATAAGCATATGTTCCATATATAGTCATATGTGCTCGCAATGAGAACTTGCACAACATCTTCTGTCCTGCCAGCCCGTTGTAGCGGGGCCTCAAGAGAATCTACTGGCAATTAAGGTACTCCTTTTAATAGAGTACCAGAGCAAAGCATTAACACTCCGTTAACACACGGGATCATCATATCACAACCATCCTCTCCGGTTATCCCAATTTCTGTCACTTCGGGGCCTCGGATTTTGGACAATAATATGTGTAAACAACTTTCAAATAAGATCACAAACAATACTATCATCATGAATCAATAACATGTTCAGATCTGAGATCATGGCACTCGGACCCGAGTGACAAGCATTAAGCATAACAAGTTGCAACAATGTCAAAAAGCACTAACAAAGATACTAGACACCATGCCCTAACAATCGGATGCAATTACATGATATATCTCATCCAATCCCTACCATCCCCATAGCCTACTGCGGGGGATTACTCACTCATGGATGGGGGAAATATGGATGGTTGATGGAGAGGCGTTGGTGATGATGATGGCGATGATCTCCTCCAATTCCCCGTCCCGACAGGGTGCCAGAACAACGTTTCTGATTCCGAATCGCGGTTTCTGGTGGTGGTAGCACAGCGGAACTCCCTCTATAAAAACGTCGAACTCCCCTCTGATTTTAGGTCAGAGGGCTTATGTAGGCGAAATGGAGAGGTCGAGGGGGTGCCCGAGGTGGCCACACCACCCCCTGGCGCGGCCCGGCCTAGCCCACGCCACCAGGTGGTGTGGTCCCCTCGTGGACCTTCTCCGTCTCGTCTTCTGGCTCCGTTAGTCTTCTGGTAAAATAGGAGTTTTGTGATATTTTCTGGGATTTTTCCTGAAAGTTGAGTTCCTGCACAAAAACTAGACACTAAAGTAATTCTGCTGAAAACAGCGCCAGTCCGTGTTAGTTGTATCCAAATCACACAAATTATAGGATAAACAATAGCAAAAGTGTTCGGAAAAGTAGATACATTTTGGACGTATCATAACGCTTTGTCGGTCTTCGAGGGTAAGTTTTCTATGGATGTATATCCATCCGTTGCAAGTATCTAGATAGATAGATCTTGATGCTCAGTTGTTTATATCGTAGGAAATTTTTTGTTTTCTATGTTGCGAACCCAACAAGTTTGGGCTTGTGTTGTTCAATTCAGCTCCTCCCTGTATGGTTGGACTGATCAAAAGTGAATGTAAACCAAAACTATTTATTTAATTTAATACAAGCCAAGTTCAAAAAAGAAATTTGAATATCAAAATCATATCCAAGCCAACTTCTACGATAACTTCTCTAATAAAGCATTTTAAGGAGTATAATTCCTAATTAATACAAGGGGAAATTAAGTGAATGATATATTCTATTCCAAGCTAGGTCGTATTGATCTAGAGAGCAAGTCCATACTATGTTTCCATGCATAAGGATTGACACATATCTACCAAAACCATCGGAGGAATAAACCTATGGTTACAAAACAATATCTATTATTGCCACCCTAGAATTCAAGTGTTGAGATAATTCACACCTCACACTCTTGTGAAGCAAATATATTCTTCTAACACTAAACCCTAGTATCATGTTGATAAGAATATTAACACAAGTATCTAGGCGAAATAAACCTAAACCTTTCCCACTCATTAATAGTACCAAAGAAGACAAATATTTGTCTTGGATAAAACACATACATGTAATTCATGGTTTTCATCATAAGTAGACCATGAATTCTTATTTGCAGCAGTCGTCTCCAACGCAGTTTTTCTACCAGTACATGGGTGTCCCCATCTTATCCGAGGGTATGCGATGCTCCAAGGTTGGTGTAACGAATTTTATAGTTTCATCATGTACACGGTACAAATTCGCACCTCTATAGGAACCGAAGTGGACATGGTACATCTTGATACTGCCCACTTCCCAGCGCCCCACCCTTCCCGCCTCACGTCTCTCTTTCCTCTATCTCATCTCCCTGACATGCTCCCATTTCTGTCGAAGACAGCGGTGTTCCCAGGCCTAAAGACAACGATCTCTTTCCCTTCGACAGATACAAGGTCGCTCGAGCCGGATTCATGCATCTCGGCCGCCACAGGCTCGCCCCCATCCATTGTTGTCACGGGCGAGCCTGACATGTGGGCGCAGCCATCCCCATACATGGTGTCTTCTACATCGCTGGCGGGGCCGTGGTATCCGGTGACGTCACGAGGCCGCTGGGTCCGTGGATCTCACCTTATGGAGATGGCACGACGGCGCCAGCCCGTTCGAGGGGATGGTGTTGTACTTTGTTTCTTTTTTTCTACATATGGATACGATGGATACTCGGTGTTCCTTTCCATGAATTATTTTTTCCTTCATGAAACGGGCCTGAGAGGAAACTAATCCCATAGATTTAGCTGTTCCTCCTTAATATGGTTACAGATGTTGTATGATTTTCTGATCTTCTCCAAAAAAAATGCCGGTCCATGGAAACTGATCACATGGATTTAGGTGTTTGTCCTTAATATCTGATCATAATCCTATAGATTTAGGTGTTGGTGCTTATAATTGTATTTTCTTGGGTTTTTTCCTTATGCATGATTCACGAATTTTAATTGTGTTTTCCTTGGTTTGATTTCCTTCCTTTCCCCATAGTAATTTATCATTGTTACACTTCTGTCTATTTCTTTTTTCTCCTAAAGGCTGTAGTGACAAGAACAACAATCTTTTGTTTAATTAGTTTGTTCTCGCATGGTTCATACAGAGCACAACCTAATTTGTTGATGAGAGACTCAGAGAAGGATCTCAGAATGAACACACAGTTCTTTACATGTGATTTTTACTATGTGCATTGAATAAGTTGGAGGTTGTTTTTTTTCAGAAAGTTGGCACCAATCTTATAACATAATGGACTAGTGGACCATCCCAGATAAGACGTGGATGTCCACATATATGTAGTATTAGATTTTCGCAGCCGTCTCATGGCTACATATGATTAAAGTTTATATGGACGAGAGGTATTCAAATAACTACGATTTATACTAAACTTTTATACTTTTCAGAAATTATTTTTGCATTGCATATATTAATGAGTATAATTTATATTATTTATTCAGCATAATTAACCACATATAAATATTTTTCTAAATGTTATTTGTACTATTTATTACACAATTGTGATGTTTCAAATAAACTTGTGTTGCGCTAAACTTAAATGTATTTTAGAACAAGTCTTTCCTCTTGAATTGTGATTTTAACAATTAGTAGCACTACGTAGTGTATAGATATTTATGGTAAAGCTACATGAAGTGCATAACCTAACAAATATATTGAAAGAATTTCAAGTAGTATATATGTATTGAAACTTCTAGGGTATAGGTTGAATGGTTGACATGAATTTTTTCTATTTTTCATGGTCAAATATGTATTCCAAGTTACATCAGTTTAGTATTAAGTTTGGGACATGTGGAAGTTATGTACTCCCTCCATTTACTAATGTAAGACCTTCTAACTTTTTTAGAAGTGCATGTATCTAGACATATTTTATTGTTTATGTTCATCAATTTTAGTCCGAATATAGTCTAATTTTGAAATATATAAAAGATCTTACATTAGTGAACGAAGGAGTACTTAGTATTTGAAGGGTTTTGTGGCAGAAAACAAAAAAATCCTACGACCAGAACACACCTAGCCTAGATCTATCTATGTAGATGTATAGTAACGAGAGGAATCCGATGTTCATACCTTTCAAGACCGGACGCATCATTATGTTTCCGCACAAACATTGTTGATGTATCCAAAATCATAGCCAACCTCGACGTCGTGAAGGCTTCAAGCAACTAACACCACAAGTGGCGGTGCCTCCGAAGTTCTACACACGTCCGATGTAGAGACGTCCCCCGGGCTCAGGTCCAGCTAAGTAGTGGAATAAGATATGGACCAGATCCGATAGCACGACAGCATGCGTATGGTGGAGAAACATCAATCCCCATATGCAGTTCCAATCCTCAGAACAACATGTCAGGGAGAGAGAATAGGAAAAAGGAAACACCCTCCCTTCAAGTCCCGGATGGGGATAAACAAGCGAGGAGGTGGAGGAGGCAACCAGAGGTGGGGATTGGGCCCCACCTCACGCTCCTAGCCCACCTAGGGCCGGACGGCGGCGGTGAAGCCCTCCCGCCCCGCGCGTCTTAGCCCACCTAGGGCCAGCGGCCCCTCTTGGGCCCTTTTCTGTTGGGGAAAATCCAAGTATGTATTTTGCCCTTTTTATTTTGTATTAAATAATTGTATTTAACAATTAATTAAATTAATTGAATATTAAATACCTATTATCCATTTTATTCGAAACTCCTTTTGAACTTATTCTGAACACTTCGGTATCTCAGCGGAACGATTTCGGTTCTCTCTTCTTTCTATTTCTCCTCTGGTCAGATTAACCCTAAGCGTCTCTATCCTTAAGCATGACATACTTACAGTTCGGGAATGCCTAGACATGATTGAGATGTTCTCATATCAATTAGCAACAACGGTGTCTCAAAACTCTTGATGGCCCCCGTGCATTCCACAAATGAATTGATCGCTTGAACCTAAACATCGAGTCTCATTCCCTTTTCCCTGTGATACCTGGTTTATCCAAGATCCGATCTCTGGTATCAGTATACCTAGTTTGACCTTGTTACCTACAAACACATTTACTCGTTCCCATGATATTACATCCCTAAGACTTAGTCACATTATTGCAAGCTCATTGATGTAATCTCACATAGTGGGCTTCCATCACTCGGATAGGAAAATCGCGATCTTGATGCACACTCCCCTACATATACCTCTGGAATACCCAACATACACCATTATGGCCACCCTGTTATGGTCCGATGGTTGATGCAGTCTAAGCAGTCGCGGGGTAATGATTTAACATGATATCACGGTCAAAGGATTGAGTTACTACACTTTAGTAGATATCGCAATGCTGAACTTTGTGACTGGATCACATTGCAATACTACAGCCGGGTGTGTGTCCGTCACATCATTTATCCAATGATTGGACCTTATTGTCGGTTGTCATAAATGTTTGTGATCGGGAAACCTCGATCATCGGCTGAGCAACGAGCTAGTCTTGCTAGATGATACTAGGGACTCTGTTTTGTTTATATATCGCACGTGTATTAATATTTCCGATTAATACAGTTATAGAATAATACAAAACTATTATAAACACATGAGATATATCAATAAAAACAATTGTATTATTGGCCTCTATCGCATATCTCATTCAATATTGAAATTGCATCACGTATAGTAATCAAATGTGAGGACGTCCCAACCTTAAACTTGTTATAGGTTTTGGGAGAGTGTTGAATTTTTCTATGGCACGACCAAATAGAGATTAACTTCGAGGAAGGTTTCTTTGAAGCATGCGATCCACACGCACGGGGATCTCCCACGCTGATAAATGTTGTGCATGGAGTGCCTCTTGCACATGAGGTTGTCTTGTTTGATGTTTTTTATTCTTGAATTTCTTATGATTTTCTCAGTTTATATGGATTTTATTGTGTACATATATACGAGTACATGATACCCGGAAAGTTGGCTTGTACTGCCCGAGATGGTAGGGAGTTAATTGAAGAACTGGGAGCTGCTATTCTAACCCAGATGATGGAGAAAGCTAGCTTATTCTGCCAACGGATAAGCGAGCGGATTAGAAAACCAACTCTGTTGGAGAGTGGATAGCATTGATGCTATAAGACTCTTTGATCAACAAACTTCCTGGCTCTGGTCTGGTTGATCCTTCCCTGGGCACTGTCAAATAAGAACCAAAGTCCCTAGACGCAAAGAGAGTTGTGGGCACAGGAACATGGACAACGCTGGAGATGGACTTCGACCTTGGAATCATTCCAGCCGGTGTTTGATGCACCCAGGGCTTTGTAAAGTGTCGGTTTCCAGTTTCCCCCTATCGTTTTATTCTATGTTTTGGTGTTTGGAACCTGTAGTCTAGTTTCTTTTTCTTCTCGTGGTTTGGGTAGTTGTTAGAGATTTTGTGCTAAGGCTTTGATCTAGAAAGATGGAACGCTTTGTGAATGTATCCAATGACATTGTGCTACCTTTGTTTCGTTATTCATAATGGAACCGGGAGGAGGGACTGACATGGGTATGCCCTATGGGTGCCTGATGTTAGCCTACCCGGTACCAGCCTGGCAGAGGCCCACACAATCATCCACTCCGGATGGCGAAGCCCGGGAAGGATTTGGGTGACCTAGGCCCATGAAGGATGCGACTTTTTTGAGAACACGGCCAGCTATAGATAGAATTTCAAAGGTTCAAACCCTAACTTGTAACCGACTCGACCTAACCCCGAGACCTGGTCTACCCATATAAAGGCCAGGAGGGCACGACCCACAACCCTAGCATACACCACGCTAGATCCAATCTGCGCACCCCTGTAACCTTTGGTTCCGCCATCAATCAAGAACAGAGAAGTAGGAATAGGGTTTTCCCTCTGGGGCCTGAACCTGGGTAAACCTCCTACATCAATCTACGAATCCTTCGGGGGCCTGAACCTGGGTTTTCCCTCCGGTGGCCTGAAACTGATCACCCCTGTAACCTTCGGTTCCGCCATCAATCAAGAATAGATAAGTTGGTTTGTACTGCCGGAGCAATGTCTAGGGAAGTACACATTACACCCAATGAGAAACACATAGGTACGAAGAAAGTACACACCTAGTAACTCGAGAAATGCATGGGTACTAGTATAGAAAGTACACATAAGTGTGAGAATTACAACCCACGTAAAAATATATTTGCCAAAAAAATAAAAATAAAACACTCAAACCTATTAGCATGAGATGTGGTTTTGAAAATGTCCACGTGACTAATACAACGGTTTTTAATTAGAGCAAATGGTTTTTAGGATACTTAATTTGAACATTAGTCCCAAGAAAATGCACCACTTACGCATCCATCTGGCTTCAGGAGAGAAAATTGCGCCAAACCTCTCTCCTTACGACATGTGTGAAGCATGTCACATTTCACATGTCATGGGGAAGGAGAGTACACCTAACCTTTGCAGCTAATAACACTTTCCTAACAATTACCATTTGTATATGATGTTTCTAGATCTATATTTGGATATGAAATTTTGTTCCATATTAATTTGTAAGTTGTGTTTATGTCCTATTTTTTTATTCAGAATTTCTGAACACGTGGAAATGTGTGAACCAGAGCCATTGGTACCCTCTACTTTATTTTCGCATGGCAGCCCATCATTCAAGGCCCAAAAGGCCGAAAGCCCTAGAACTGCAAGAGATCATATCTTGTTGCGTGCGTGGTGTCTGGTTAGCTGGCCGGCGCCAACACGAGCCCACGTTCTCCTCTCCTCTATGGCTCTATATATCAGAGTCTCACATTGGTGTGTCCGCGGAACACCATGCTTTCACCAAGAAACAAGGAAGGTCTCAGCATCTTCCAATTCATGGGGAGATGATGAGGATGGAGACGCTGAGATTCTTTAACGTTGTCTAGTCTGGATTGTTCATTTTTTTTCTATCAGACGTACACAAAACCATCTGCAAAAACCAGTCAAAAAAATGCCATGGGAGTGTTTTGCCTGGTTTTCCAAACTTGAGGGGGTTATGTACCCGGTTTTGAACTTAGGGGGTGGTATGTTCAAATCTTGAAAGTTGTGTGTGTAGGTGGGGTTGTAGGGGAGGGAGGGGGGTTCTTTAGTATACGCATGGAGAGATTCGTCGCTATGGTCGCCGGTAGCCACGTCCTGACACGCTCTCCTTCCCAATCGGTGTGTGGGAGATTCTCCGTAGGTGAACTTGTTACTGGAGAGTGGATTATCTGATCGCGTTGCTGAAAATTCAAGTAGTGTAGTTTTTCTGTTGATTCTTCAATGGTTTCGTTGGACGAGACGGGATAGGTTGAAGCTTAGAATCTCAAATTTGTTCTCTCGCTGATTATGTTGCAATACTATATGTCACTTGATCTGCCGGGTTTGTTTTTTGCGACGAGATCTGTTGAACACAACCTACTTAACTCTGCTGACATCAAATAGTTCGAGCTCTTGGACTTAAGCCTAACTCATGGGTGATTATACTCGGTCCATTAAGTTTCTTCCACAATTAGTACTCATGCTCCCATTTTTTAGAGCTTCGACCGCTGCACGGCAACGAATCGTCGTGCTTGCTGCTGTGTGTTGTTGTTGTGTCGCTGTTCCACCATCACATAGCCACATGTACTTGCACCTTGCCGTTACTAGAGCAAATGAATAAGCACACATGGAGCGATGCTATAATGTTTATTGATTAATAATGTACACTTTTATAGAAGTCTAGTACTAGTTCACTGTTTGAAATTTGAGAATAAACTATAATGAAATTTGGGTGCTCTGTTCTTACAATTTCCTTCTTGGTAGATATTTACATATGATTCTCCACGGTACATTAACTTTGGTAATTTTTTGGCAAATAGGACAATTCACACTTAATTTGAAAGAAGCTACTACTTAACAAGCTACACCATGCATAATAAATGGAATGCACAAACTTACCATGCGCAAGACCAAATAAAATAGCAAGAGAAGTATAGAGTAGAGACACATGTGCACAATACTGAGTTACGTGGAGAAACTTCCTCAAGGCGACGAAGGTGACATTCTGGGAGATTTAGAATACCGACAATAGTCACCTAAGCAAACCAGTCCATAAGATAAATGTGATTATTTTGGGCGATTGACGTCGAGCTCCTGTGGCTGCGCATGCTCCGGCGGTCACCGGATTTGGGCGGCCTGATCTGGTTCGTCGGTCTTCGCTGGCGACGTGGTTGGTGGCGCCCTTGGCGTGGTGTTGGCGCGGTCGCTGCACCGAGGGTGTGCTGGTCAGCGGAGCTGCAGACCGGATTGTTCCAGTGGCATGAGGTGGTGGTCGAGGAGCTCCAAGTGAAAGCTTGCCCAGTTCTTTTCTGGCCAGCGGCGGAGGCACCTACGGGCGCCGCTTTCTCATTGGAGGCGCCGTTGTGGAGTCTTCCTCGACCTCTCAATCTCGGAGCAAGTTCTTATGGTGAAAGCCTAGGCCCAGTCGGGTCGGGCGATGGCGTCGTCCCCGCGCCGCTTCCCTCCTTTGGGGCGTCGTCTTGAAGATATTGCTCCCAATCTGCGACTCCTGTGGGCTGGACGCACACGACATTGCGGTCGGCAGATGCTCGATAAGTGATGGGAGGTTTACGCGTGGTGGCTTGCGTGGAAACGACAACACTGATGAGCGATGGTTTGGTCGCAACAATGACTTTTCTAGTCGGCTCATGTCCCGACGTGTTCAATGGATCTTCATGTTAGTCTTCCCTTGTTGTGAAGTCGGAGCTGCAGATGCTTTTCCTACGGTGACGATGACCAGAGTGGGGTGGTCTAGTCGTGGTGATCTTCATCAGCGCGAGTCTTGCATATCTCCTCTTCGGAGCCTAAGGATGGCAATGGGGCAGGTTTAAGTGGGTAGACCAAAACCATATGAAATCCAGATCCATCAGCCTCACTCTAGCCCGCCCATTAAGGTATCCATGGGCCTATATATTGCCCCAAATTCAAACCCAGTGGATACTCGGATATCCATGGATATCCATGGTTTTACAACAAGCATAGTATAACATCATTTTCGTAGTGGCTCTGCCGGAACAGAAGGGCCAAACATGACTAGGGGTGTGGTTGTGCATAGTGCCTCGTGCAAATCGTGTTAGGGTTAGCAAGTAAGAGTTAGGTGGGCCTTTCGTTCTGGGGAAGGGGAGATAAGGCCTTTAAATGAGTCTGACACATCTAATGTGAAAAACAAACTATGCCCCTAAGATGTGGGCCCCACGTGTCATGGATATCCATTTGATATCCACAGGGCAAAACCTCTACTTATGCTCACCCAATGATTTAGGGGGTATCCACCTCACAAAGTCTTGGATGTAATTAGCCTTCCATACCTTTGCCACCGGGTCAGATATCCTTGGATAAAATTGACATCCTTATCGGATCACATTATCAAAATCAAAGCTGACAGACTTGCTACGAGAAGAGCCAACTGTTTGGCATGGACCGATGTGGGATTCACGAGGCCGCTACGACGAGGTCTTCTCTAGCCGTCCTTCAAGGTAATCAGAGTCATTGGATCGTGTAGCAGTGATGACGACGACATCGTGGGAAATCGACGGGGACCCTTTATACCCACAAGTATAGGGGGTGTATCGTAGTACTTTCGATAAATAGGAGTGTCGATCCCAACGAGGAGCAAAAGGTGTTGTCTAGTGGTTTGGATCAGGAATTCTCTGTAAATACTTAGCAAACAAATTTTTAGGTTTTTTTGATAATGCAAAGAAATAAAGTGCAAGTAAATAAAGACAACAATAATAATTGCCGCGAGTGGCCCAATCCTTTCTTAGCAAAGGACAAGCCGGTTGTGTTACTTATGAGGACCAAACATTCTCGAGGACACATGGGAATACTGTCAAGTGCTTTTGTTTCATATAGTTGATTAATCTTCTTTGGTTGGATAAGTGTTGTGTGGGTGAACCTATACTAATGTACCAACCTTACTTGGACTAATACATACTTGTGATTAAACCCCTTCCAAGCATCCGCAATTACAAGAAAGTAATTAAGATAAAAACCTAACCACATCATTAAACTCTGAGATCCTACACTCCCTTGTGCAAAGGTTTCCTAACGGGGGTTCAGGTTTCTGTCATTCCGGCAACCCCATAATTAGTAGCCAAATACACAATGCATTCCCCAAGGCCCATAAATGGTGAAGTATCATGTAGCCAACGTTCACATGACACCACTAGAAGAATAGCACCACAACTTAAATATCAAACCATTGAATATTACTTTTCCATAATTCCACTACTAACAACATGACTTCTCCCATGTCCTCAAGAACTAAACGAACTACTCACGAGACATCATATGGATCAAGAACAGATATGATATAATGATGAATAACAATCTGAACATAGACAATAATTCAATGGTTCCACTCAATAGCATCAACTAAAAAAGTAATCAACACTAGGAAAGTTTCCCCTAAGAACTATGCAAGATTCAACCAAATTGTTACAGCGGGATGGAGTGGTGATGGTGGAGATGGTGTTGAGGATGATGATGATCCCGATGAAGTCTAGCTTGATGACGGTGTTTATGGCGATGATCTCCCCTCTCCGGGAAGGAATTTCCCCGGCAAAAATTTGCCTACCAGAGAGCTCTTTCTCTCTCTGTAGTTTTTGCCCTGCAAAGGCGGCATAATCTTTTTGTGATCGCTCCCCCAAGTATTAGGGTTTCAGGAGGAAGTTATAGGCGAAAGGGCGACGCAGGAGGTGGGCCAGGGTGGCCACACCACCTAGTGGCGTGGCCCAGGGGGCGCGCCTGGGGGTGGTGTGGCCCCCCTGTGGCCCATCTCTGCCTCCTCTTTTGGCTTCCTTCGTCTTCTGGAAAAATAGGATTTTCCATATATTTTCTGGAATTTTCTGATCTTCGCGAATATTGCATCTGGACACCGCTTTTTCCATCAGAATCCTAACTCCGGTAGTTCATTCTCCAAAAGTCATCCAACATGCAAAAATAGATGAAACAACATAAGTATCACCTCTTGATATGAAATATATCAATGAATAGTAGCAAATTATGATATAGAATAGTGATGCAAAATGGACGTATCAACTCCCCCAAGCTTAGACCTCGCTTGTCCCCAAGCGAAAACTGAGCTCAGTAAACATGACCACATGTTTATGGAGTGAAGTGTCGATAAAAAGAATACAGATAAGAAGCATCACACTTACCAAAACACATATCATAATAGAAAGCAACTCACCATTATATAACTTAACTTGCAACGAGCATGGGATTCACAATACAGATGCATAAAGACAAATCATAATTGGTAATGGCAAACTTTGTTCTTGGTCAGAGAACAGTTGACAAATCATACTTAGTTTTGAAGCAAAGCTTTTGTAATGAAGTTTATAACATGAGTCCTTTTGCTCAAACATAAAAGGCTTTTCACAACGATAGCTTTTAAAGTAATATTCACTCAGATAAGATCAATGTGCAAAACAAGGAAGATAAGGAACATGATTGAATAAATCATCATATGAATGATTGAATCACAACAACTTAAATGCTTGCTGGAGATAGAAAGGAATAGGTTTACTAACTCAACTAAGAAGTAAAAGATAGGCCCCTTCGCAGAGGGAAGCAGGGATTTAAAGTTTCATAAAGAGCTTCCAAAAGATTATGGTACTTACTAGCTTTGAGCTCTCATTTACCCTATCATAAGCATCTTGAAGTGATTAAGGTTAAAGTGAACAAATGTGGAGTATATGCTTGACAAATCATAAGTTGGCAATCTCATGTCCCTTGAGTACGAGGGCCGTTCCTCATGCTACTCAACTTTAGTTACTGGTAAGTTCTTGTCATTGTAAGTACATGTGTATCATAGAGAACCGCCAACGGGGTACCCCTTCCCCCATGACACAGGAGATATCACATATCAAAATGACAAGGCAACAGACAGTGAGCATCTCGGCGATCCTTTATTTACCATGAGAATGGTGCATATTTTTTCTCTTCTTTTTTTATATTTTTTCTAAGGATGCTTCATAGATTGCTCACTATGGTGATACTGCAAATTTCCACCATGATTAGGCATGGATTATGCTAGCGGCCCAGGCGTTTCTCTAACACATATACATAACTCCATGGACTTACAAGATCCCTTTCATTTCACATCGCCGACATCCGTAAACAAAAGAGCAATGATATCAACTGGGTAGATATTTACATGTGTTGAAAGCATTACCCGTGATAGCACGGTTCTGCTAATTCCCAACTTATAAGTGCAAGCATATACAACATAGATGACACAATGGTTCAAGTTTATTAAGGGCGGGAAAATAAGGTGTGCCATCAAGTTCGTGAGAGATTTACTAACTATTTTTCACATAACAAATTTTTTTAATTTGAAAGGTAGATGAAACTCGAGAATTTACTTGGAATAGAAATGATGCTAATAGGTAGATATGGTGGACACAAATGGCTTAGGTTTAAGTTCAAGGATTGGATGCACAAGAAGCATTCCGTCTCAATACAGGTTTTTTGGCTAGCAAGGCTGGGTAGCAAGCATAAGAGTTGAAGGAAACAAGCAAACATAGAAGTGATAGAAATAAACATGCAATCTTCCTTGAAAACACAAAAGATCTTAACTAAAGAATACTAAGCTTATGAGCCAATCAAGAAAGAAAGAAAATGATTAAAATACATGTAAGTGATTTTCTCTTTTCCTTTCAAACCTCAAAAAGTGTTGCTACTGACCAGTGCTCGGTTTGCCAAAACCAATTTAGATTTACTTGATGCTCCCAAAGTGATACCAATACTAATCAACAAGATCAACCATATAACAGAAGTTGCAAACTAAAATAAGATGTGCAAAAAGTAAAAGATGAAACTTCTCATTAATAATCCATAACGGCACTCACACCAAGGGATACATAGATAACCAACTAGAGGAGAGATACTTCCACAATGCAAACTATCCCATATGATAACTTCTCTATTCATGATATGACTCTACTAAAAAGGTAATAAAATGAAAGATAATGATGTGATACCGCGGCACTCCCCGAAGATTGGAACAAACCAAGGGGATGCCAAAACCTGATGACGAATTACTCCTTCGGTGGTGGTGGTGTTCCCTTGTCATCATCAGACTTCCAAGGTAAAGGCTCCCCATCCACAAAGGATGTCTTGGTTTCCAATATCCTGAAACTAGCAACATAACTTATGCGTTTAAACATAGCCTCATACTCACAGTTTTGATTTTGCACGTCGTAGAGTTGTGCTTGTAATTGGTTGGTGGCTGATGGAGCGAGAGGATATCATCTCGAAGCTTGGCAGTCTCCTTCTTGTGCTCCGCGATGAGTTCTGAACTTATCTTGTGGATGACGTCCACTTCATGTTCTGCCATCTTCTTGTACCTAAAAACTTCTATCTCCAATGCTTCCATCCTATCCTCCAGAATGCCTTCTCCTTTAGGGCCCTGAACCTCCTTTATCTGTACCTTCCCGTCCTTGAGTAACAACTCCTTGGGGTCAATCTTCAACTCATACATGTATGGGTTAATGACATTTTAAGACATAATGTGGCTCCAAAACTGAGGAAGACAATGTGGCTCCTTTAGGAATCCTCCAGGGTGATCCAGAGGAAGACAATGTGGCTCCAAAACTGAGAATCTGCCTGACAGAAATAGATCAAAAGAAAAATACGACAAGAACACAATATACGGACCTCGGGGGGTCTGGGTGATTATATATTATGAACTTTTACGACATAAGGAAGGTACTGGGCAAAAATAGGACGGAGACGGGTTCCGGGGTGGTCACACCACCTGGTGGCGCGGCCAGGTGAGGCCCGCGCCACTAGGTGGTGTGGGCCACCCGGGCTCCATTTCCTTCCCTGTTTCGACTCATTATGTTTCGTATGTAATAAAAACTGCAAAAATATTGATAGAAATTTTTTTATGAACCTTTTATTTCCAGCACTTTACCTATTCGAAACCGGACTCTGCAGGTTCCTGAGTTTGGTCTCTAATAAATTCTTCCGGAGTCACCATTTGAATAATATCAACATCTTCATTATAAGAATCTCTAGAAATATAATGTTTGAGCCTTTGACCATTCACCACTTGTGTAGTGTTTTCTCTCAAAGAATAAATTTTATAGCTCCTGAACGATACACCTCCTCAATAACAAAAGGTCCTTCCCACTTTGAGAGTAGTTTTCCTGCAAAAGAAATCTAAGACGAGACTTATACAATAGAACTTTCTCACCAACATGAAACTCTCTCTTAAGAATCCTCCTAGCATGCCATCTTTTAAATTTTTCTTTAAAGAGTCTAGCATTTTCATAAGATTCACTTCTCCACTCATCTAAAGAACTCAAGTCAAGCAATCTTTTCTTACCAACAAGTTTAAAATCTCTATTCAGTTCTTTCACTGCCCAATAAGCTTTGTGTTCTAAATCTAAAGGCAAGTGACAAGCCTTACCATAAACCATTTTGTAAGGAGACATTCCCATAGGGATTCTATAAGCAGTTCTATAAGCCCATAGAGAATCATTCAACTTTTTAGCCCAATTTTTTCTAGATCTATTAACAGTCTTTTGCAATATAGATTTAATTTATCTATTTGAAAGTTCTACCTACCCACTGGTTTGAGGATGATAAGCTCAAGCAATTCTATGATTAACATCATATTTAGCAAGGGTCTTCCTAAAACCACCATGAATAAAATGAGAACCTCCATCAGTCATAAGATATCTAGGTACACCAAACCTAGGAAAAATAACATCTTTAAGCATTTTTAAAGAGGTTTTACCATTAGCACTTTTTGTAGGTATGGCTTCAAAACACTTAGTAACATAATCAACAACAACAACAAGAATATGAGTATACCCTTTCGAAGGAGGAAAAGGACCCATAAATTCGAATCCCCAACAATCAAATGGTTCAATAACAAGAGAATAATTCATAAACATTTCATTGCGTCTAGAAATGTTACCAACTCTTTGACATTCATCACATGATAAAATAAACTTTCTTGCATCTCTAAAAATAGTAGGCCAATAAAAACCTTAAATCACATGATACGCCTAATTTGCATCACCTTTCTATATCATAATTTACCTCTATTCATTAATATATGTCTTATTATGAGGTATTACTTATGACTTTTCATCCGTTTATGCATGTTGGATGATTCTTGGAGGATGGACTGCCGGAGTCTGGATTCTGATGGAAAAGAAGGCGTTTCGGTGCAATTTTGCAAAGATCAGAAAAATACCAGAAAAATATGGGAAAATATTATTTTCCAGAAAAATGAGGAAGCCAGAAGGAGGAGCGAAGAGGGGCCGCAGGGGTCCCACACCCCCTAGGCGCGAGCCCACCCTAGGCCGCGCCTAGGGCAGGTGTGGCCCACCTGCCCGGCTCCCGACTCTGCCCCTTCGCCTATATCTTCCCTACGAAACCCTAAGGCCAGGGGAGTGACCATGGATAGATTTCCGCCGCCTCTAGGGGCGGAAAACACCGAGAGAGAAAGATCTATCCGACAGACAGATTTATGTCGGGGGAATTCCTTCCTGGAGAGGGGAGACCGTCGCCATCAATACCATCATCAAGCTAGGCTTCGTCAGGATCATTATCATCACCATCCACACCATCATCTCCACCAGCACCATCATCATCACTCCGTCCCGCTGTAACAATTGTGTTGGATATTGCTTTAGTTCTTAGGGGAAACTTTCCCGATGTTGATTACTATTGTAGTTGATGCTTGTGAGTGGAACCATTGGATTATTGTTTATGTTCAGATTGTTATCCATTATCATATCATCTTTGATCTAGATCCATATGATGTCTTGTGAGTTGTTCGTTTAGTTCTTGAGGACATGGGAGAAGTCATGTTGTTAGTAGTGGATTTGTGTTGAGTTATTATTCAATGGTTTAGTATTTAAGTTGTGGTGCTATTCTTCTAGTGTTGTCATGTGAACGTCGACTACATGATACTTCACCATTTATGGGCCTAGGGGAATGCATTGTGTATTTGGATACTAATTGTGGGGTTGCCGTAGTGACAGAAACCTGAACCCCCATTAGGACACCTTTGCACAAGGGAGCATAGGATCCCAGAGTTTAAGGATGTGGTTAGATTTATATCTTAATTACTTTCCTGTAGTTACGGATGTTTGCATGGGGTTTAATCACAAGTATGTATTAGTACAAGTAAGGTCGGTATGTTAGCACAGGTTCATCCACACAACACTTACAACACTACAGAAGAGTACTCAGCTATATGAAGCGAAAGCACTTGACAAACTTCCCATGTGTCCTCGAGAATGTTTGGTCTTTATAAGTATTTCCGCCGGCTTTTCCTTTGCTAAGAAAGGATTGGGCCACTTGTTGCGTTTGCTTGTTGTCTTTATTACTTTCTCCTTGTTTTATTGCCTTATCAGAAAACCACTAAAATCCGTTTGCTAAGTATTTACAGAGAGTTCCTGCTCCATACCACTGTTCAGCACCTTCTTCTCCTCGTTGGGATCGACACTCCTATTTATCAAAAGTACTACGATACACCCCCTATACTTGTGGGTCATCAAGACTATTTTCTGGCGTCGTTGCTGGGGAGTGAAGCGCTATTGAAGAGTGGAACTGGTAAAGGAAACTTCTACTGTGAGTATTTCTTTTGTTACTACTTGTTATTTTGTTTCCAATATGGATAACCCACTTGGTTTTCCGTTTGGGAAAACTACTACCAGTGCTAGGGTAGTAAATGAACCACCACCTGTTGAGATAGATCCTTTTAAGATACCTACAAGTATTGTTAATCGTGTTATGGATAATTATTATTTAGGGGATGCAACTGTCTATCCTGGTGATCACTTGCTTTTTATCCATGAATTATGCGGGTTGTTTAAGTGTGCATGTATCACAACTGAATAGGTGAAGAAGAAGTTACTCTCCATATCGTTGAAAGGGAGAGCTGAAGAATGGTATAAGTTGCTCAAGAATGGACAATCCATGGAATGGGAGGAGATGGCATCTCTATTTTACTCTAAATTTTATCCTCCCAGTGAGATTCATAAGGATAGAAATCTTATATATAAATTTTGGCCTCTTCATGGAGAGAGTACAGCTCAAGCTTGGGGGAGATTGAAGTTACTAATGCTTAAATGTCCTATTCATGAATTTCCTAACAAAATTATTCTCAATAATTTTTATGCTTGGATTTCTCTTCATGATAAAGATTTACTAGATGCTTCTTGTGCTGGATCATTCACACGTATGAAGGAAGAAGCTAAATGGGATCTCCTAGACCGTATTCAAGATAACCATGAAACTTGGGAGAATGACAAAGGAAGAAAGTCGGGTATAAACTATGATTATGAATGCATTAAATCTTTTATGGGAACTGATGACTTCTGTGATATTAGCAATGAGTTTGGTCATGATTCCCAAAGTATTTCCAACTATTTTAAGGCCTTTGCCTCTTACATAGAAATTCCCAAAAAGAAGTGGAATAAGTACCATGCTCTGTATAAAGATGTTGTTAGTCATGTTCCTGTTAGAAGTACTCAAGTTTGTACTACTAATCATATTGTGCCTGAACCTCATGTTGAGAAAATGCCTTTCCCAACTAAGGTAAAGGAGTATTCTATGATTATTATTGCAAATAATAAAGGTACAATGAAAACTATAGAACCTGATGAGCAATTGAATAATGAACCTGTGGTAGCTATTGTGAAAGACACTGTCACTAGAAATATAGAGGATGAGCACATTGTCTTCTGTGAAGACGCTTTTAATATTATCTCTCATCCTAGTAAGGCTAGAAAAGCTAGTGTTCCTATGCTTTCTGTTAAAATTGGTGACCATTGCTACTATGGTTTATGTGATATTGGTGCTAGTTCTAGTGCTATTCCTTATGAGCTTTATAGGGAAATTATGCATGAAATTGGTCCTTGTGAGCTTGAGGACATTGATGTGGTTATTCACCTTGCTAATAAGGAAACCATTTGCCCCATTGGCATTGTAAGAGATGTGGAGGTTCTTTGTGGTAAGATTAAGTATCCTGCTGATTTTTTAGTGCTTAATTCAGCAGCTAGCAAAACTTGTCCTATCATTTTTGGTAGACCTTTCTTGAATACTTGTGGAGCTATTATTGATTGTAAGAAGGAAAACGTTTTAACTAAGTTTGATGGAGATTCTTATGAGTTTAACTTTTCCAAATTTGCTAAAGCTCCTTGTGAAAATAGCTTGCCTAATAAAGATTTCAGGATGGAACAACTTGCTTCTATTGATCCGGTTTATGACCTTGGACCTCTTTTTGATAACTGTAAGTATGCTTATTCTGATGATAAAGTTGTTTCTAGTGACAGTTATATTTTCAACTTTATTCAAAGTGTTATTGAAATTTATTATGAGAGAGGGAAACATGGTTTTATGCATCTCAATAATGTTAAGTTTCCCTGTTTTATGTTGAAAACTTTGAAGTTGCATCTGTTTTGTCTTCCTATGCTAGTGGCTTTTTGTTTCAACAATTCGTTTTCTCATGATAACCCCATGCATAGGAAGTGGGTTAGACTCAAATGTGTTGGTTATTTGCTTCTTGATGCTCTCTTTCACTTCAAATATTTATCTCCTTTGTGAGCATCTTTGGAAGTTTCAAGCCTAACTTAAAGGCATTAAAGAAAAGTACTTGTTCGGAGATAAACCAAGAGTTTTGAGTCTTGGAAGTTATTACTTCAGTAATAACCACTCCTTATCCTTTTTGTTTTGGTTTTTGTGTCAAGTCCAACTACTTTTATGAAGTAGAGGAGTTGTGAAAAGTGGTTATCCTGGGACAGATTTTTGTTCTGTATTGTAAACATTCGTGAGGAAGCTCAGTACGTCGGATAGAGCTGCATTTTTATGATCTTGTTCTCCAAGTTGTTACGCAACGTTCATCAATTGTGCACTTTTTTATTTGAGCAACAGAAGGTTTTCGAAAAAATCAATCTTTACCTGCTGGTCTGTTTTGACAGATTTCTGCCATCATTTTGCATTTGCCTCTTGAAGAAGCTTTTGTGTTGATGGGTTTTCAGTAGAAGTGTGTACCCAAAGGTTATTGTTTTTGCTTACACTAATGTTGTCATTGAGTTTGTGCAAGGGTTTTGTATGAAGGAAATTTTCAGGAGAAGGAGAAAAGGAGTCTGAAGAGTTCGTCTTTGAATAGGTAAAAGTGGTGAAAACTGAAGGTTCGTGAAAATCCAATATTTTTATATTTTTGATGTTTTTAATACATACGGGAAGTTACGAGACGGAACTGAAGAGGAACAGAGTCCGGGGTGGACAGACCCACCCAGGCGCGGGCCTAGCCTGGCCACGCCTGAGGGGGGTGTGCCACCCTCGAACTCCGTCTCCACCTCGTTTCCGTGTCAGTACCTTCCTTATGCCTTGAAACTTTGTAATATATACCCCCCCGGATCCCCGAGCTTCGTGCATCGTGTTCTCGTCGTTTTTTCGTTTCGATCTGTTTCTGTCAGGAAAATTCTCAGATTTGGAGCCTCAATGTCTTCCTCTGGATCACCCACGGAGGATTCCTTTACGGACGTCCTCAACCCGTACAAGTATGAGTGGAGGATTCATCCCAAGGAGTTGATTCTCAAAGAGGGGAATGTACAGATGAAACAAGTTCAAGGCCCTAAAGGAGAAGGCAGTCTGGAAGACAGGATGGAAGCATTGGAGCAGGAAGTTTTCAGGTACAAGAAGATGGCAGAACGCGAAGTGGATGTTATTCACAAGATAAGTTCAGAACTCATCACCAAGCACGAGGGAGAAGTTTCTGAGCTCCGAGAAGAGATCTTCTCACTATGTCAGACCACCAACCAATTGCAAGCACAACTCCATGACATACAGAACCAAAACTGTGAGTATGAGGCTAGTTTGATCGTATAAGCTCTGCTGCTAGTTTAGGGATTGCGGAGACAAGAACATACTTTTTGGATGGGGAACCATTACCTTGGAAGTTTTATGATGACAAGAGAATACCACCGCCACCAAAGGAGTAATTCACCATCAGGTTTGGCATCCCCTTGGCTTGTTCCAAGCTTGGGGGAGTGTCGCGGTAACACCACCATTATCTTTTATCTTTTACCTTTTTAGTGGATTCATATCTTTGGTAGAGAAGTTATATTATAGTTTGGTTTGCATGTGGAAGTATCTCTCCTTTAGTTGATTATCTTTGTATCCCTTTGTGTGAGTGCCTTTATTGGAGTATGAGAAGTCTCATCTTTTACTTTTTGCACTTCTTATTTTAGTTTGCAATCTCTATTATATGACGGATCTTGTTGATCAGTATTGGCATCACTTTGGGATCATCAAGTGGATCTAAATTGGTTTTGGCAAACCAAGTTCTGGTCAGTAGCAATACTTTTTTATGTTTGAAAGAAAAGGGAAAGAGCTTACATGTATTTTGTATCATTTGTTTTCTTTCTTGTGGGCTCATGAGCTTAGTATTCTTCATTTAAGATTCTTTTGTGTCTTCAAGTAAGATTGCATGTTTGGCTTTATTACTTGTATGTTTGCTTGTTTCTTTCAACTCTCTTGCTTGCTACCCAGCCTTGCTAGCCAAAAACCTGTTTTGAGAAGGTATACTTCTCATGTTTCCAAATCCTTTGAACCAAACCTATGCCATTTGTGTCCACTATATCTACCTAGTAGCATTTTTGCTATTCCAAGCAAATTCTCAAGCTTCATCTATCTTTTGAATTAAAAAGTATTTTGTTATGTGAAAACTAGTTAGTAAAGCTCTCACGAACTTGATGGCACACCTTATTTTCCTTGCCCCTAATAGACTTGAACCATTGTGCCATCGAAGTTGTATATGCTTGCACCTATACGTTAGAATTAGCAGAACTATGTTGTCACGGGGAACGTTTTAGACATTGCACCTGTACTTTGTACTCAGTTGATATCATGCTATTTTGTCTATGGATGTCAACGGTGTGAAATAAAGAGGGAACTTTTAAGTCCATGGAGTTTGTATTTTGTGTTAGAGAAACGCCTGGGCCGCTAGCCTAAGCCCTGCCTAATCATGGTGGAAACTTGCAGCATCACCATAGTGAGCTATCTATGAAGCATCCTCAATAAAAAGCTATGCACATAGTAAATAAAAAGATCGCGGAGATGCTCATTGTCAGCTTGCCTTGTCATTTTGGTTATGGGATAGCTCCTGTACCATGTGCAAGGGGTATCCCGTTGGCGGTTCTCTATGATACGCATGTACTTACAATGACAAGAACTTACCGGTGACCAAAGTTGAGTAGCATGAGGAGTGGCCCTCATATTCAAGGGACATGAGATTGACAACTTATATTTCGTCAAGCATATACTCCATCTTTGTGCACTTTAACCTTAATCATCTCAAGATGCCTATGATAGGGTCAATGAGGGCTCAAAGCTAGTAAGTACCATAATCTTTTGGAAGCTCTTTATGACTTGTAATCCCTTCTTCTCTCTATAAAGGGACCTTTCTCCCATTTCCAAGTTGAGTCAGTAAAGCCTACTTCCTCTCTATCTCCAGCAAGCATTTGAGTTGTTGTGTTTCAAGCATTCATATGGTGATTTATTCAATCATTTTGTTTATCTTCATTGTTTGCACAAAACTCTTATATATTGAGTATTACTTTGAAAGACTTCACTTGTGAAAGACCATTTTGAGCAAAGAGTGCTCCTATTTTGAAAACTTCTACAAAGCTTTATTTATGAAACTGTTGCCAGCTGTTCCGTGACCAGGAACAAAGTTTGCCAATTCCAATTATGATTTATCTTTATGCTTCTCTATTGTGACTGCTGTACTTGGTTGCAAGCTAAGTTATATACTGGTGAGTTGCTTTCTTATATGAGTTGTGCAATGGTAAGTGTGATGCTTCTTGTTCGTATTCTTCTATCGACACTAAACTCCATAAACCTGTGGACATGCTTACTAAGCTCAGTTTTCGCTTGGGGACAAGCGAAGGTCTAAGCTTGGGGGAGTCGATACGCCCAATTTGCATCACCTTTCTATATCATAATTTACCTCTATTCATTGATATATGTCTTATTATGAGGTATTACTTATGACTTTTCATCTGTTTATGCATGTTGGATGATTCTTGGAGGATGGACTGCCGGAGTCTGGATTCTGATGGAAAAGAAGGCGTTTGGGTGCAATTTTGCAAAGATCAGAAAAATACCAGAAAAATATGGGAAAATATTATTTTTCTATAAGAATGAGGAAGCCAGAAGGAGGAGTGAAGAGGGGCCGCAGGGGGCCCACACCCCCTAGGCGCGGTCCCACCCTGGGCCGCGCCTAGGGCAGGTGTGGCCCACCTGCCCGGCTCTCGGCTCTGCCCCTTCGCCTATATCTTCCCTATGAAATCCTAAGGCCAGGGGAGCGACCACAGATAGATTTCTGCCGCCTCTAGGGGCGGAAAACACTGAGAGAGAAAGATCTCTCAGGCAGACAGATTTATGCCAGGGGAATTCCTTCCCGGAGAGGGGAGACCGTTGCCATCAACACTGTCATCAAGCTAGGCTTCATTGGGATCATCATCATCATCCACACCATCATCTCCACCAGCACCATCATCATCACTCCGTCCCGCTGTAACAATTGTGTTGGATATTGCTTTAGTTCTTAGGGGAAACTTTCCCGGTGTTGATTACTATTGTAGTTGATGCTTGTGAGTGGAACCATTGGATTATTGTTTATGCTCAGATTGTTATCCATTATCATATCATCTTTGATCTCGATCCATATGATGTCTTGTGAGTAGTTCGTTTAGTTCTTAAGGACATGGGAGAAGTCATGTTGTTAGTAGTGGATTTGTGTTGAGTTATTATTCAATGGTTTAGTATTTAAGTTGTGGTGCTATTCTTCTAGTGGTGTCATGTGAACGTAGACTACATGATACTTCACCATTTATGGGCCAAGGGGAATGCATTGTGTATTTGGCTACTAATTGTGGGGTTGCCAGAGTGACAGAAACTTGAACCCCTGTTAGGACACCTTTGCACAAGGGCGCGTAGGATCCCAGAGTTTAAGGCTGTGGTTAGATTTATATCTTAATTACTTTCCTGTAGTTACGGATGCTTGCAGGGGGTTTAATCACAAGTATGTATTAGTCTAAGTAAGGTCGGTATGTTAGCATAGGTTCACCCACACAACACTTACAACACTAGAGAAGAGTACTCAGCCATATGAAGCGAAAGCACTTGACAGAATTCCCATGTGTCCTCGAGAACGTTTGGTCTTTATAAGTATTTCCACCGGCTTGTCCTTTGCTAAGAAAGGATTGGGCCACTTGCTACGTTTTTTTGTTGTCTTTATTACTTGCTCCTTGTTTTATTGCCTTATCAGAAAACCACTAAAAATCTGTTTGCTAAGTATTTACAGAGAGTTCCTACTCCATACCACTGTTCAGCACCTTCTGCTCCTCGTTGGGATCTATACTCCTATTTATCGAAAGTACTACGATACATCATCAAGGATCAAAAGAAATGTTTTCCAAACAAGATAAATTATCAGCAACAGGATTTTCAGTACCTTTTCTATCTACAACATGTAGACCGAACTCTTGTAAAAGCAACACCCATCTAATAAGCCTACACTTAGAATCTTTCTTTGTCATAAGGTACTTAATAGCAGCATGATCAGTATGAATTGTAACCTTTGATACAACACTATAGGGTCTAAACTTATCACAAGCAAAGATCACAGCTAAGAACTCTTTTTCAGTAGTAGCATAATTCTTTTTAGCAACATCAAGAGTCTTACTAGCATAATGGATAACATTCAGTTTTTTATCTATTCTTTGCCCAAGAACAGCAACTACAGCAAAATCACTAGCATCACACATAATTTCAAATGGTAGATTCCAATTAGGTGGTTGGACAATAGGAGTAGTAGTTAAAGATTTATTTGGAGTTTCAAAAGCTTCCTTACAATCATCATAAAAACAAAAGGTACATCTTTTTGGAGAAGATTAGTAAGGGGTTTTGAAATTTTGGAGAAATCTTTAATAAACCTTCTATAGAAACCAGCATGACCAAGGATACTACGAATACCTTTAACATCCCTAGGACAGGGCATTTTCTCAAATGCTTCAACTTTGGCTCTGTCAACTTCAATGCCTCTTTCAGAAATTTTATGTCCAAGAACAATTCCTTCATTAAACATGAAGTGAAATTTCTCCCAATTAAGAACAAGATTAGTTTCTTCACATCTCTTCAAAACTTTATCAAGGTTGTGCAAACAATTATCAAAGGAGGTTCCATAGACGGAAAAATCATCCATGAATACTTCCACAATTTCTTCACGAAACCCATGAAAGATAGCAGACATACATCTCTGAAAAGTAGTAGGAGTATTACATAAACCAAAAGTCATACGCCTATAACCATAAGTTCCATAAGGAGACGTAAACATAGTTTTCTCTTGGTCTTGCGCTTTAACAACAATTTGAGAAAACCTAGAGTAACCATCAAGAAAACAAAAGTGAGTCTTCTTGGACAACCTTTCTAGCATTTGATCAATAAAAGGCAGAGGATAATGATCTTTATTAGTGACTTTATTCACTTTTATAAAATCAATGCACATCCTATAACCAACTACTACTCTTTGAGGTATAAGCTCATTATTTTCATTCGGCACAACAGTAATTCCTCCTTTCTTGGGGACACAATGAACATGACTAACCCAGTTACTATCAGCAATAGGAAAAATAATACCAGCATCAAGAAGTTTTAATACCTCATTTCTTACCACTTCCTTCATCTTAGGATTTAGACGGCGTTGATGTTCAACAACTGGCTTTGCATCAGGTTCTATATTAATAGCATGCTGACATATAGTACGAGAAATCCCTTTTAAATCATCAAGAGTATAACCCATAGCTCCTCGATGTTTCTTCAATACTTCTAATAATCTTTCCTCTTCCTTTCCTGGAAGTTTAGAACTAATAATAACAGGATATATTTTCTTATCATCTAGATAAGAATATTTAAGATCATCAGGCATAGGTTTTAAATCGAAGACATGATCCCCTTTAGGTGGTAGTGTGGTACCCAAATCTTCCACATGTAGGTTATGCTTAAGCATCTCAGGTTGACGAATAAAAATATCATCAATCTCATTTATTTCTTCCATGAAGACCTCACTCTCATGATCTTCCATATATTGCTGCAAAGCATTGTTAGGAGCAAGATAAATAGAATAAGGTTGTTCAACTCTGAAATCCTCATTGGGAAATTCATTTTCATAAGGAGTTTTAGCAAATTTGGAAAAGTTAAACTCATAAGATTCTCCATCAAACTTAATTAAAATTTTGTCCTTCTTAAAATCTATAATAGCTCCACAAGTGTTCAAGAAAGGTCTACCAAAAATGACAGGACAAGTTTTACTAGCTTCGTTACCAAGCACTAGAAAATTAGCAGGATACTTAATCTTACCACAAAGAACTTCCACATCTCTTACAATACCAATCGGACAGACGGTCTCTCTATTATCAAGGTGAATAACCACATCAATGTCTTCAAGTTCACAAGAACCAATTTCATGCATAATTTCTCTGTAAAGCTCATAAGGAATATCACTTGAACTTGCACCAATATCACATAAACCATAATAGCAATTATCACCAATTCTAACAGAAATCACAGGGACACTAGCTTTCCTAACTTTACTAGAATGAGAGACAATATTAGAAGCATCTTCACAAAATATAATGTTCCCATCTTCTACATTTTTAGTGACAAGGTCTTTCACAATGGCTACTACAGGTTTAATATTTATTTGTTCATCAAGTTCTACCGCTTTCTTTGTACTTTTTCTAACCACATTAGCTATAATAGAATGTTCCCTTACCTTAGAAGGAAAAGGTATTTTCTCAATATAAGGTTTAGGCAAAATATGATCAACAGTATAAACTTCAGTATTTCTAGCAGGAACATGATTAACAACATCTTCGTACGGTGCATGGGACTCGTTCCACTCCTTTTGGGAATTTCAATATAAGAGGCAAAGGCCTTAAAAAAATTGGCAAGAAATTGAGAATCAAGACCATACTCAGTACTAATATCATGAAAGTCATTAGTTCCCATAAAAGATTTAATACATTTATAATCATAATTTATACCTGACTTTCTTCCTTTGTCATTCTCCCATGCTTTAGTATTTTCTTGAATACGGTCTAGAAGATCCCATTTTGCTTCTTCTTTCATACGTATGAATGATCCAGCACAAGAAGCATCTAATAAATCTTTATCATGAAGAGAAAGCCTTGCATAAAAGTTATTGATAATAATATTATTAGGGAGCTCAT
Organism: Avena sativa; assembly: GCA_916181665.1. Lineage (NCBI taxonomy): Eukaryota > Viridiplantae > Streptophyta > Magnoliopsida > Poales > Poaceae > Avena > Avena sativa. The sequence goes on along the minus strand of OV702283.1, from coordinate 404,082,190 downwards.
GAATAGGACATTTAAGCATTAGTAACTTCAATCTCCCCCAAGCTTGGGATATACTCTCTCCATCACGAGGCCAAAAGTTATATATTTGATTCCTATCCTTATGAATCTCACTGGGAGGATAAAATTTAGAATAAAAGATAGGTACAAATTCCTCCCAATTCATAGATTTACCATTCTTCAGCAGCTTATACAATTCTTCGGCTCTTCCTTTCAATGATATAGAGAGTAAATTTTTCTTAACTTGTTCCGTTGTGATACCTGCACACTTAAACAACCCGCATAATTCATGAATAAAAAACAAGTGATCACCAGGATGGACAGTTCCATCCCCAAAATAATAGTTATCCATAACACGATCAACAATTTTTGTAGGTATCTTAAAAGGATCTATCTCACCAGGTGGTGGTTCATCTACTACCCTAGCAGTGGTAGTAGCTTTCCCAAATAGGAAACCAAGTGGGTTATCCATGTTGAAAACAAAGTAACAAATAAAAATAAAAGCAATACTCATAGTAGAAGTTTCCTTTACCAGTTCCACTCTTCAATACCGCTTCACTCCGCGGCAACGGCGCCAGAAAATAGTCTTGATAACCCACAAGTATAGGGGGTGTATCGTAGTACTTTCGATAAATAGGAGTGTCGATCCCAACGAGGAGCAGAAGGTGTTGACTAGTGGTTTGGATCAGGAATTCTCTATAAATACTTAGCAAACGAATTTTTTGGGTTTTTTGATAATGCAAAGAAATAAAGTGCAAGTAAATAAAGACAATAATAATAATTGCAGCGAGTGGCCCAATCCTTTCTTAGCAAAGTACAATCCGGCTGTGTTACTTATGAGGACCAAACGTTCTCGAGGACACATGGAAATACTGTCAAGTGCTTTTGCTTCATATAGTTGATTAATCTTCTTTGGTTGAATAAGTGTTGTGTGGGTGAAACTATGCTAATGTACTGACCTTACTTGGACTAATACATACTTGTGATTAAACCCCTAGCAAGCATCCGCAACTATAAGAAAGTAATTAAGATAAAAACCTAACCACGACATTAAACTCTGAGATCCTACACTCCCTTGTGCAAAGGTTTCCTAACGGCGGTTCAGGTTTCTGTCACTTCGGCAACCCCACAATTAGTAGCCAAATACACAATGCATTCCCCTAAGCCCATAAATGGTGAAGTATCATGTAGTCGACGTTCACATGACACCACTAGAAGAATAGCACCACAACTTAAATATCAAACCATTGAATATTACTTCAACACAATTCCGCTACTAACAACATGACTTCTCCCATATCCTCAAGAACTAAACGAACTACTCACGAGACATCATATGGATCAAGATCAAAGATGATATAATGATGAATAACAATCTGAACATAGACAATAATTCAATGGTTCTACTCAATAGCATCAACTACAAAAGTAATCAATACCGGGAAAGTTTCCCCTAAGAACTATGCAACATTCAACCCAATTGTAACAGCGGGATGGAGTGGTGATGATGGTGCTGGTGGAGATGGTGGTGAGGATGATGATGATGATGATGATGATCCCGATGAAGTCTAGCTTGATGACGGTGTTGATGGCGACGATATCCCCTCTCCGGAAAGGAATTTCCCCGGCAGAAATCTGCCTGCCGGAGAACTCTTTCTCTCTCTGTATTTTCCGCCCCGTAGAGGCTGCGGAATCTTTCTGTGATCGCTCCCCCGAGTATTAGGGTTTCGGGAGGAAGTTATAGGCGAAAGGACGATGCAAGAGGTGGTCTAGGGTGACCACACCACCTGGTGGCGTGGCCTAGGGGGCCCGCGCCTGGGGGTGGTGTGGCCCCCCTGTGGCCCATCTCTGCCTCCCTTTCTGGCTTCCTTCGTCTTCTGGAAAAATAGGATTTTCCATATATTTTCTGAAATTTTTTGATCTTCACGAATATGGCATCTGGACACCGTTTTTTTATCAGAATCCTGACTCCGGCAGTTAATCCTCCAAAAGTCATCCAACATGCAAAAATAGATGAAACAACATAAGTATCACCTCTTGATATGAAATACATATCAATGAATAGCAGGAAATTATGATATAGAATAGTGATACAAAATAGACGTATCGACCCTCTCTTGGTGGTGTGTGTAGTATGTCTTGGTAGCTAGGTTGGCCGTGTATGCCTTCAAGACGGCCATGTTTCATGATGGTCTGTGAGGGTGTCTGTATCGGTTTTAGGCTGATTTTACACTAATTAACCGGTTGATTCTCTACTTTTTTAATGAAATAGGGCAATAGTTTCCATTTTGTTTTAAAAAATATTCTTGGAGAATCCAAAACCGATGGGAGAAGAAATAAACCAGTAGCAAGATGGCTCAATCAACTACACATAGAAACACATTTGCCATGAGCCCATAACATCACGTCAATTGATGTTTTGCGTCCATCTTGCATACTTGCATACCAGGGTATACATAGTTGACAATGACCGTTCAAAAAAAACATAGTTGACAATGAGATAAGTCAATACAAGGATCCTGCTTACTAATTCCGACAATATTGAGACAATGAGAGACACACTTTACCCAGATTCAGTCTCCCAATACGGCTAGATAAATGTGTCCAAAGTCTAAACCCTAGAACAGTTATCTGGATAAATATGGAGAATGTGGCCAAAGTCTAAACACTAGAACAATTAGAGTTGTTCTTTCTAAATCTACTATTTTCTTTGTTGGCGACGGTTGCTGCTCTTCCGTGACGGTCCTTTGGCATCTTAGCACAATGACTTCTTATTTGTCTACTACAACAAGTCTTAATACAATAAATTTTCTTCGGCTCCAACGAGGGATGTATGAGGACGGCAGCGCGCCTTCAGCTCATTCAAGTATTTGTGGCTATAGTTAGGTTATCCAAGGACATGTTTATAATTTTATTACTTTTGGGTTTCCTTGTACCGATGTTAATGAGTATGAATAGATCAGAGGACATTTCGCATAAAGAAGAGTTTATTGGCTTTATAGTTGCTATGTTATGATAGTAGCCAATTCAAGATCATCTCAAACTAAGGAAACATATCGTATAATTCTGGTGTCCCAAAATTCCAAGGAATTTCTTTTTATCTAGGAACTTCCTTCTTAGCTCATCTCCAGCCATAGTGCCCCCTCCCCTCAGGCCAAATTTCGGTGCAAAATTGAGCCTTTTGGGAGAAGCGCTGGCGGTACTTCTTGGCCTGGGGGCTAGCAATTTTCTAGTTGTGTCCCTGATGTCCAGCTCGGCGAAACAGAACAGATTCGAACGAAATTCATAAATTAAGACGAAATACATAGATAGGAGGCAAGTTCATACAAGATTCGACGAAACTTAAATTAAAACATAAATTTAAACTAAATCCTACTTCATATCGAGGCGGCGGTAGAAGGCGTGTAGTCGCCGTCTTCGTCATCGCTTGGCAGGTCGTCAGCCGACAGGCCGCGGCAGCTCCCCTGGCCTGGGTCACCGAAGCGCCTCCGCGGAGGAGCATTTCTCGGTCAGACTCGTCATTGTTGTCGAGGACGACGACGTCGTGGTTGAACCGGGTTGCTCGGCAGCACGCCACGCGATCCAGGAGCCATTGCCGGCGCTCGGCCTCAGCCCTCGACCATGCGAGCGTGTCCTGCGGCGACATGGGCAGGACATCTTAGAGGGACACCCTGCAAAGCCATCCTCTAGCTCAGCATGTCATCGGGGTCCTCAAGCGCATCCACCTTCAGCCCGCTCTGGACGTACTCGCGCGGCGGTGGCTAGTGCTTTGTTTTCTTCGTCGACGACCCGTCGGAGTCCTATTACTTCTTCATCTTGACGAGGCAGATGCTGCCGCGTGGGGGAGACGGTGCGCGTGGCGCTTGTTGATGCCAATGCCATCGGAGAGCCCTCGTGTGCGAGGTCGCGAGTGATGCAACGACTCCTCGGGATTTTCCTTAACGGGGGTGAGCTGGGCCGCAAAGAGAGGCGAGGGAATCGTCGGGGTAGACCGCAATGAGCGAGACGCTAAGGCCGAAAAGGAAGAAGACAGCGTGCCATACGCAACAAAGAAGGAGCAGGAGGAAAGGAGCGCAGATACGGCGCAAGGAAGAAGACCAAGTGCGCAATGGAGGGGAAAAGTGAGCAGTAAAATTCTCTGGTACAACATATAAAGAAACATAGGTAAATCATAGCCCTTAGATTCGGACGAAGAAGAGAGAAAATATAGAGGATGATGACACATGGCAAGCATAGCTGAAGGAAGAAAATCGTGGGCAGTAATTATCGAAGTAAATCCGGTGAAAACCTGTAGCGCCTCAATATTCGCGCAAAGTGAATTCATGCGATCAAACTCTCTGCTGACGCGCCGCTCACGCGTCATCATTACTTTAACAAGGGCCCATCACTAAAACGTCCCATCAGGTCTTATTCTTCAAAATTGTGACACACCATCTTCGTCGGCACTCACGTCATGTGTGGATAAAAGCGAAGAAATATTTCGGTGAATACAAGAAAAATCCCAACGTGTACATTTCTCGATAATGGACTTTGAGCCTATGTTTGGGTACAACATCTAAATATAGCCTCGGGGGCTACTTCCATCGGGAGCACTGGTCGCGCACCCGAAGAAATTTAAAGTTTTAGGATTAATCAAAGGCCTGAGTTGAGTATCTCCTTGGATGAAACTGATACATGGTTGCATCACCATTTTATATCATAATTTGTCTCTATTTTTTGATATATTTCTTATTAAGAGGTGTTACTTATGTCTTTTTATCTGTTTTTGCATGTTGGATGATTCTTGGAGGATGAACTGCCGGAGTCAGAATTCTGATGAAAAAAGAGGTGTTTTGATGCAATTTCACGAAGATCAGAAAAATACCAGAAAAACAACGGAAAATCATATTTTCCTAGAAGATGAAGAAAGCCAGAAGGGGAGGTGGAGATGGGCCATAGGGGTCCCACGGCCCCTAGGCACGGGCCACCCCTAGGCCGCGCCTACAAGGGGTGTGCCCACATGGCCCACCTCTGGCTCCGCCCTCTCGCCTATATCTTCTCCTCGAAACCCTAAAACACGGGGAGCAACCACAGAAAGATTCCGCCGCCTCTGCGGGGCGGAAAACACCGAGAGAGAAAGAGCTCTTCGGCAGATAGATTTCTGCTGGGGAATTCCTTCTCGGAGAAGGGAGATTGTCACCATCAACACCATCATCAAGCTAGACTTCATCGGGATCATCGTCATCATCCACACCATCATCTCCACGAGCACCATCATCACCACTCCATCCCGCTGTAACAATTGTGTTGAATACTTGCATAGTTCTTAGGGGAAACTTTCCCGGTTATGATTACTATTGTAGTTGATGCTTGTGAGTGAAACCATTAGATTATTGTTTATGTTCAGATTGTTATCCATCACCGTATCATCTTTGATCTTGACCCATATGATGCCTTGTGAGTAGTTCGTTTAGTTCTTGAGGACACGGGAGAAGTCATGTTGTTAGTAGTGGATTTGTGTTGAGATATTATTCAATGGTTTAGTATTTAAGTTGTGGTTCTATTCTTCTAGTGGTGTCATGTGAACATCGGCTACATGATACTTCACCATTTATGAGCCTAGGGGAATGCATTGTGTATTTGGCTACTAATTGTGGGGTTGCCGGAGTGACAGAAACCTGAACCCCCGTTAGGACACCATTGCACAAGGGAGCATAGGATCTCAGAGTTTAAGGTTGTGGTTAGGTGTATATCTTAATTACTTTCCTGCAGATGTGGATGCTTGCAGGGGGTTTAATCACAAGTATGTATTAGTCCAAGTAAGGTCAGTACATTAGCACAGGTTCACCCACACAACACTTACAACACCAAAGAATACTACTCAGCTATTTGAAGCGAAAGCACTTGACAGAATTCCCATGCGTCCTCGAGAACGTTTGGTCCTTATAAGTATTTCCACTGGATTTTCCTTTGCTAAGAAAGGATTGGGCCACTTGCTGCAGTTGTTCGTTGTCTTTATTACTTGCACTTTGTTGCTTTGCTTTATCATAAAACCCCTAAAAATCCGTTTGCTAAGTATTTACAGATTTCCTGCTCCATACCACTAGTCAACACCTTCTGCTCCTCATTGGGATCGCCACTCCTATTTATCGAAAGTACTATGATACACCCCCTATACTTGTGGGTCATCAAGACTATTTTCTGGCGCCGTTGCCGAGGAGTGAAGCGCTATTGAAGAGTGAAACTGGTAAAGGAAACTTCTGCTGTGAGTATTGCTTTCTATTTTTGTTTGTTACTTTGTTTCCAATATGGATAACCCACTTGGTTTTCTATTTGATAAATTACTACCACTGTTAGGTTAGTAGATGAACCACCACCTATTGAGATAGATCCTTTTAAGATACCTACAAGTATTGTTGATCGTGTTATGGATAATTATTATTTAGGGGATGGAACTGTCCACCCTGGTGATCATTTGCTTTTTATCCATGAATTATGCGGATTGTTTAAGTGTGCAGGTATCACAACTGAACAGGTGAAGAAGAAGTTACTCTCTATATCCTTGAAAGGGAGAGCTAAAGAATGGTATAAGCTGCTTAACAATGGGCAATCCATGGAATGGGAGGAAATAGTACCTCTCTTTTATTCTAAATTTTATCCTCCCAGTGAAATTCACAATGATAGGAATCTGATATATAACTTTTGGCCTCGTGATGGAGAGAGTATAGCTCAAGCTTGGGGGAGAATGAAGTTACTAATGCTTAAACTGTCCTATTCATGAACTCCCTAACAATATTATTATCAATAACTTTTATTATAGGCTTCTTCTTCATGATAAAGATTTACTAGATTCTTCTTGTGCTGGATCAGTCACAACGTATGAAGGAAGAAGCTAAATGGAATCTCCTAGACCACATTCAAGAGAACACTGAAGCTTGGGAGAATGACAAAGGAAGAAAGTCAGGTATAAATTATGATTATGAATGCATAAAATCTTTTATGGGAACTGATGACTTCCGTGATATTAGTACTGAGTATGGTCTTGATTCCCACATTCTTGCAAAATGTTTTAAGGATTTTCCTCTTATATTGAAATTCCCCAAAAGGAGTGGGACAAGTACCATGCCCCTTATAAAGATATTGTTACCCATGTTCCTGCTAGCATAGAAGTTTGTACTGTTGATCCTATGTTGCCTGAACCTTATGTGGAGAAAATCCCTTTTCCTGCTAAGGTAAAGGAACATTCTATCATAGCTAATGTGGTTAGCAAAAGTACAAAGAAAACTGTGGAACCCGATGAGCAAATAAATATTAAACCTGTGGTAGCTATTGTGAAAGATCTTGTCACTGAAAATATAGAGGGTGAGAACATTGTCTTCTGTGAAGACGCTTCTAATATTGTCTCCCATCCTAGAAAATCTAGAAAAGCTAGTGTCCCTATGCTTTCTGTTAGAATTGGTGATCATTGCTATTATGGTTTATGTGATTTTGGTGCTAGTTTTAGTGCTATTCCTTATGAGATTTACAGGGAAACTATGAATGAAATTGGTCCTTATGAGCTTGAGGACATTGATGTGGTTATTCACCTTGATAATAGAGAGACAGTCTGTCCCATTGGCATTGTAAGAAATGTGGAGGTTCTTTGTGGTAAGATTAAATATCCTGTAGATTTTCTAGTACTTGGTTCTAAAGCTAGTAAAACCTATCCTATTATCTTTGGTAGACCCTTCTTGAATACTTGTGGGGCTATCATAGATTGTAGGAAGGAAAAAGTTTTGAATAAGTTTGATGGAGAGTCTTATGAGTTTAATTTTTCCAAATTTGCTAAAACTCCTTATGAAAATGAACTGCCTAATGAGGATTTCAGGGTTGAACAACTTTCTACTATTTCACTTGCTTCTAACAATGCCTTGCAGAAGTTTATGGAAGATCATGTGTAACATCACAAAAATATTGAACAATGATTATCAAATTCCAATCATTCAAATTTAGGGTTAACAAAAACTTTTGTTAATCAACATCATATGAATGCATGTGTGTATGTGATGATTGTCTGAATGCATGAATGGACTTGTGTGATTGTTCTAAATAACAAGGAATGGTTTAAAGATGAAAACAACATCATCTAAAACATTTCCAAGCAGAAACAAATCAAGAGAAAATCAAAAACAAACAAAACAAGCAAATGGTCATTTTTGCCAATCTTGCTCACTAGGCCACTTTGAGTGTTTCTAGTCCAAGATTTCAAACAGAAACAATTCCATTTATTTTCACCCCTTGCTAGACCAAGTAAAAGTGAACCCAAGCCCACCTTTCACACTACTAGGAAAATGTCTATAGGTAATCAGCACATCCATCGCTCACATGGTTGAAGTGCCCCACGGCTAAAACAGGCGTGGCTCACCTGTAGGCAGTGCCCTACTACTAACTAGAACAACCGTGGCGCACATGGTCAAACTTATAGAAACATTTGGAAAATTGATTCAAATGAAAATTCAAAATTGAATCTTTAACATATGTGAAGATCACCCATTCTCAAAACCCAACCAAACCAATTCACCTTGACCTTTCCAACTAACCAGAGACTACCTAGTATGTGACTAGTGCACCCACCAAGTTTGAACCAAAATTTCAAATTCAAATCTCTTTCGGCCATTTCATCAAACACCTTGCAAACATAAAACAAACAAACATCAAACACTATTGTGAGCAGTGATTTGGCCTAACTATTTCCTCTCTAGATCACAACAGACATTTAGTAGATCATCTAGCTTAGTTATCAACCTCTAGCACCATTGTGAACTTTCCATTGCCATTAATGGTGACCATGACGAGCCTAACCTTGCCACCCCATGGTCGACAGAAAGCTAGGAGCAGCACCAAGCCTAGCCACCATGTCTGGGACATTGACCATCGTCCACCGCCACCCCCTGTCCAACGCCAACGATCGACAAGCCACTGGACCACTCTAGAAACGTCGCGGCCTATGCCTCTGCGCCATGCCAAGAGCGCGCTAGAGCGCCGCACTCGACACGCGCCCACAGACCGCGCGCCGCCCTCTCCGTGTGCAAGCGTGATCACCACCATCCCAGGAGACTGCCAGACAACCCCGTTCGCCACCGCGCGACCCGTAGCCGTGGTGCGCCATTAATTTGCCCGTCGGACCCGCCCAAAGCACCTCAGCGTTCCGACCATCTCCCACCGCCCCATGCCTCAAGACCACACCATTGAGCTTTGCCAAGGAGCACATCACCGTCCCCTACCGTCGCCCATGCCATTAGCCCACTGTGACGACGACCACGACGAGCTCCACCCACGCCCTTCGGTCCCCTTCTGGCACTATAAATAGAGGCCACCCCCGCTCGATTTCTTCACACCAACACACTCCCCTCTCTCTCAGAACCACCCCCACTCATTCCCGGAGCTTTGTCGGAATTTTTCCAGAGTCTGCCGCGGAGGAGGAGAAGAGGAGCCACCGATTGGAGCCGCCCCAGGAGAAGCCACCGGTACAAGGAGGTTCGCCATCGTCGACTTTGTCGTTCGCCCCTGTCGCCGACCCTCGCTTGAGCCCCGGTGAGCCCCTGTAGACCCTCACTGGCCGCGCTAGGGTTCTGTCTCGCCGGAGTTTCCCGACGGAGACGATAGGTCACAGCCATTCGATTAGAGTTTGATCGTGCGGCCTAGATCACCCCGTACCGGTTCGCACCCCCTTGTCTTGCTGACTTGTGGGGACACCCACTTAAACCCACCCACGCGTGTTGTGCGCCGTGGACCGGCCCACTTACATTCCCGCGTGACCCGGTAGTTTGAATTTAGGTTTATTCTTTTAGTTTCAAACTCAGTTCTGTACCTAGATTAAAAAATCAACCCAGGTCGATTCACTGAACCAAAATGCATGAAACCAATTTTTCTAGAAAGGTATTGTAATTCTTAATCCAAGCCTGTTTGATTCAATCCATTTGGAATTGTAGATCACCTATAGTAAAAATAACAAGGCAGAAGCTTTTCTGCATTCAAATTTTTTTCAAAATTCAACCACAGAAGCTTTTGAGTTGATTCCAACTCTAAAAAATCATGTTTAACAAGACCTTTCTGAATATATAAAAATATCTAGGTTTACTTGCAGAAAGAATGGACAAGCAATGAAAGAATGCCTCATAGGCATTTGTAGTCACTTTATTTAATTAAAATAAAAAGGTTAAACCTTGTTAAATTGTGACACCACTTTAAATCACATTCCCATGTACCGAAATATGTGGTGATGACATGTGTCAACATGATCCCATGTTTTAGTTGGAGAATATTAAATCTTAAATAGTTTTTCAATGAGTAGAAAATACTTTTCTAAAATAAAAGAAATAAAACTATTGCCTTAATGATTGTAATGTTGAGATGATGCTAGATCATCTATTGTAAACCTTTGTGTGCTAAATAGAATAGTTAAAAATTGTTTGGTGATTGTGTACCTCGTATTTATTTATAGACGCTAGTACCGAACAAGGATACGAGGAGGAAGGAGAATACTACGAGGAAGAAGACAAGGAGAACGTCAACCACTGCTCTGCACAAGGCAAGCTTATACTAATATCTTAGCAAGCCTATACTTGCAACTTTGCAAGCTAACAATTGCAACTGTGAAAACTATATGATCTATGCACTGAATTAGGCATGCCTTGGTTATACCCCTTGATGACACATAATCCTAGTTTTACTTGCAAGCTTAGTATTTTATTTCTTTATCAAAGCTTTCTATTGAAGTTTACATAGTGACTTGTAGAGCTTAGAAAGATTATTTAAAGGTAGCATAAAGAGCATAAAACTTGGCCTAAGTTAGATAATCTTGATTTCATCCTGAGGCATGATAATCACTCACACTTGATTACCACCCCTTCTTAGTGTTCACCCCCACTTATAGATGCTAGTGCTAAGCATAAAACTTGATCACTTTAGATGGGAATAGCTGGTAAAAATGGTTATGAAAACCTTAGAATGATGATTCATTTTACTGAAATGTTTTGACATGTGTTCTTGAACACCAGATGATTTTTATGATGAAAATGTTAAGGCATGAGCCTTAGCCCTTTATAAAACCGATGGTTGTCTGGATGCGACACCATTCCAATTTTACCGTACAACCACAATACCCGAAATTTGGGTAGGGCTTGACTGGAAATTTATATACCTTAGTATGTGTTCTCTTACAGCCAAGGTTTGAGCTGAGGCTACTTTGTGAAGATTGTCCTCCTGTGCAGTTCCCAAGATGACGGTTGGTCATGGTTGGGAGGCCAAACTCACAGGAGAGATGCCTATACTAGGGCGTGTAATTGAAAGGTTAGGATTGATTATCCGCATAATGAGTATGGTGAATTCAGGATTGTTCCTGACGGATGTATCGAATGTTTTGGTGAAAGTGTACCACCTCTACAGAGTGTCAAACTATTCGAATATCCGCGTCCGCGGTTATGGACAGTTGGAGTGGCCATACTGTTCCGTCGTCAGATATTTTAAAAATGATTCATGACTTTGACTTGACCACAACAGGATTGTGATATGAAATTCAAGTTCCCACTTAGGTGTTCTAAAATTTTCAACTAGCTTTATTTGCTTCTGAACTCAGTAGAGATAAATCTGGATTTTTGCAAAACAACCTAGAGCTTAGTATTTCCTACCCAAAACCACTTCACTTGTTAGTATTAGTTTGTGAGTACTTAAAGAGTACTCATGGCTTTGTCCCTGGCTATTCCCGTGGCCAGACTATGAAGAGGACTATCAGGAGGACGGACAGCAGGAAGTTTACGACAACTAGGATCATCTCCCATCGTCAGCATTGCCTGTGACCATGAAGATGGAGTCTCGCCTACGCTACCGTTATTATTACGTTATTCCGCTGCTTGTTTTGTACTAAGACTGGATCATGAGATCTTTATTTGTGTAAGACCTTATGTATGGTTTGTAATGGATGATGTACCGTGATATCCAATTTGTTATGTCTTGCAAAAATGGTAATCCTGGGATTGCGATGTATGGCATAACAGACATCTGGGATTAAAAATCCAGGTGTTGACAAGTTGGTATCAGAGCCATCCTGACCATAGGAGACCCTAGTTTAGAATGGATGTTTGAATCAAAAACTTAGTTTCAAAAACCAAGGAAGTGAGTATTTATGAAAACCTATTCTCATTCTTACCACTTAGACTCTTTCATGAAAATTCATGCTCCTTAAAAATTCTTGCAAACTTACTTAAAATTTGACACACTTGATCACTCTACTAACTTACTCATCCTATATTATTATAGATGGACGTGAAGTATAGCAAGTTTTATCATTTGGGGAATGGACGAGACCTCATATTTGAGCGTGACTTGGACCAGCTGTCGAAAATGCTGGAGCGTCCGCACCCCGAGTTCTTCGGAGCTCAGCTCAATGATCAGGAAGGAGAGGAGTTGCAATGGCTGGTTGTTGCAAGTCTCTGAGGAAAGATTGAAGCCCCCACCTCAGAGGGAATTCAGTTCACCTTGAGAGAGAACAACTGGCTCGATGGACTTGCCAGGGCCATGTAGGAAGCTCTTGCCCGTCTGTGTGGGCAGAGTATCAATCAGATCAAGGGTACCCGCTTTGAGTTCTATCCAAGGCGTGATTTTACGGGATAGCCACTGGAGGCCCCGTACCATCATGAGCTGAAGACTCAATTGGACCACCTCAGCTTCATGATGTATGACCGTCAGAAGGAATTAGACAATGCCCGCTCCTACGCCAACCACAAGTATGCCATTGCCACCAAGAAGGATCAGACCATTGCCATGCTAGTGAAGGATCGCCAGTCTCATTGCTGTCAGCTCGACAAGAAAGAGCGCATCATTGCCCGTCTTCGCCACAGGATCACAGAGTTGGAGGAGACCGTCCACGAGAGGTATATGCAGCTGGAGGAGAGGGAGAATGCAGAGGGAGACCTTCATGGATACCCCTACTCCTATCTCAGTGACGATGATGACTTTCTGGAGGATCAGGCCATGGGATTCTTCACCGATGAGGATGACTTCGCCTTCATTGATGATGATGAGGAGGAGGAGGAGGACATTGACTCCAAGGAGGAGTAGCACTTGAGCACTAGCGTTAGTGAGTGTATTCGGTCCCACTGTATCGTAGTTTCACATAATGGTTCTTAAAACCATATGTTTTCCTTGTTGTGGTGTGTGTTTGTATCGTGTGCTATGAATGAATGAATGAAAAGTGATGGCTTGCACAACTTATGTGAGCCTGTTGGGAACCCCAAGAGCAAGATATGAAGCAGTACAACAGCAAGTTTTCCCTCAGTAAGAAACCGAGGTTATTGAATCAGTAGGAGGAAGGAAACGTCACACAGGTGTTGCTAGCAACACGGAGACCTGCACAACACAAACTCAAGACTTTTCCCCAATGAATCAGTGAGGTTGTCAAGCTCACCGGTTTGCTGTAACAAATGATTAAACGTATGGTGTGAAAGGTAATGGTTTGTAGTAAGTAAACAAGTAACAGTGGAAGATGTATCAATGGTAAAGATTGGACCGGGGTCCATAGTTCACTAGAGGTTCTCTCCTTAGATAAACAACATGGCATGAAGGGTAAACAAATTACAGCAGGGCAATTGACAGGAACTGAGCAAGGCATAACAATGCAATTACTAGTCAGAAAGATCCTATGAGGTTCGATTGGGCAATACAACAATATACATAGACCGCCATCCAACTACATCTATGACTAGAAGTCCACCTTCAGGTTATCAACCGAACCCCCTCCAGTATTAAGTTGCAAGCAACAGGCAACTGCTTTAAGAAAAGTGTGTAAGGTAAACATTCCACATGTTCCATGAACAAGAGACCGTTGTTTTCTCCCTAGTGGCAACATCACATCTACAACCGAATAGATTTTTGTCACTTCCCTTGGAAACTAGAGGCATGAACCCACTATCAAGCATAGGGCTGGAATTATAACTCGAAACTCGCGAGCTAAATGAGTAACTCGTGACACAGCTCGACTCGGCTCGAACTCGGTGTCTAACGAGTCGAGCCAAGTTTTTGATTTGAGCTTGTTTGTTCACCCAAGCTAAATGAGCTACTCGCGAGCTACTCATTTAGCTTGTTAAACTCGTTCAAATATATATTTTGAAAATTTTCATAGACAAGTGTCACACTATGAATGTTTCTTAAACCTGTAATGGTGTAGAGCTACTATATTTTTTATTGATCTTCCTTCGTATTATTATGGAATTACTATTATTGTTCTAGTTTCAAATTAGTAATTATTTTACTAATTTTTCTTACATGTGCTCATATTCATAACTTATAACAATCTAAATGAGTTGCTCGCGAGCTACTCATGAGTTTACCGAGTCAAGCCGAGTTTCAAATATGAGCTCGTTCTGTAAACGAGCCAAGTCGAGCTAACTCGTTAGTTGAACGAGATTTAGCGAGTCGAGCTGAGTTGGCTCGGCTCGGCTCGAATTCCAGCCCTAATCGAGCATAAATACCCCCTCTTGGAGTCACTAGCAACTACTTGGCCAAGATACCTACTAAAAACGGAGAGCATGCAAGATCACAAACAACACAGACATGATAGAATCATAAAGATAAAACCATTAATCAAACCAACATAATAATCTCAATATCCATCAGATCCACACAAACACAACATGAATGATTACAAATAGATTAGATCTTGATCATGAACGGAGCTCACAAGATCTATACATGAAAGCACAAAGGAGTAGATACAACCATCTAGCTACTACATGGACCCATAGTCCAAGGTGGAACTACTCATGCATCATAATGGAGAGAAGGCTTCCGGGATGATCTCCCCTCCGGCAGGGTGCCGGGAAGAACTTCAGATCCCCCCAATCCAGGGATGATGCTGGCGGTGACTACAGACGGTTTCATGGATATTTGATTGGGTGCCTAGGGTTTCTACATCGGGGGCTTCTTATAGGCGAAGGGGGAGGCCGAGGAGGCGGCCAGGGTAGCCAAACCCTAGCCAGGCGCGGGGCTGGGCCCACCCGCGCCTGGGGTGGTCTGGCCCCCCTGGCTGGCCCCTCCAGCTCCCCTCTGGACTTCTTGTTCCCCACAGAAAGTAATTGACTTTGACGTTTGTCCCGTCCAATTCCGAGAGTATTTCTTTACTAACTTTTCTGAAACCAAAAGAGCAGAAAACAGGCATCTGGCACTGTTGCAACTTGTTAGTAGGTTAATACCAGAAAACATGTAAAAAGCACCTCAAAGTGTGGACAAGTAAAGGAAAGTAGATACTAAACAAGCATGGAGCATCAAAAATTATAGATACGTTTCCAACGTATCAACACCCCCAACCTTAACTCCCGCTCGTCCTCGAGTAGGTAAGTGATAAACAGAATAATTTTTGAGGTGACATGCACCCTCACAATAAATATCCAACCATTTGCAAGCATTGAAAGCTGTGATCAAAGAACTCTAAACATGTGCATGAAAGATGGAGTTCTCAAAATAGGACATAGTAACTATGCATGCAACATGACAATCTACAAACAAAGATCATAAATAACATGCATTAAAAACGTTTGTTTGTTTCACATGAAGAAAACATGGCATAGCGGCAATCATCTTGTCCCTCATAGAGTAGCAAATAGATGCATAGGACACCTGCAAAGTTCACAAGGGTGACTAGAAACAAATAGCACAAGAACAAGTAATATCACAATATGCATCAATTAATAAGCTTTAGAACACTGCACACAAAATGACAACTATGCTCTCTTAATGGTGCCTAAAGGTAGAAGGTGGAGACTCAATAATGGTGGAAGAAAGGCCTTTTTGTAAGGGAGGCAGGAATTACAAGTTTCAAAAAGAGCTTCCAAAAATTATGGTACTTGTTAGCTTTCAGCCCTCATTTCCCCTATCATAAGTATCTTGAAGTGGTTAAGGTTAAAGTGGCAAAGCTGGAGTATATGCTTGACGAAGTATAAGTTGGCAATATCAAGTCCCTTGAATACGAGGGCCACACCTCATGCATACTCAACTTTGGGTCCAGGTAAGTTCTTGGCACTGTAAGTATTTGCATATCATTGAGAACCGCCAATGGGGTACCCCTTGCACATGGTACAGGAGCTTTCCCATAACCAAAATGATAAGGCAAGCAGACAATGAGCATATTAGCAATCTTTTTATTTACCATATGCATAGCTTTTTATTAAGGATGCTTCATAGATAGCTCATTATGGTGATTCTGCAAGTTTCCACCATGATTAGGCATGGCTTAGGCTAGCGGACCAGGCGTTTCTCTAACACAGGATACAAACTCCATGGACTTACAAGTTCCCTCTTTATTTCACACCGGTGACATCCATAGACAAAAGAACATGATATCAACTGAGTACAACAAGGTACAAGTGCAATGTTGAAAACGTTCCCCGTGATAACACGGTTCTGCTAATTCCAACTTATAAGTGCAAGCATATACAACAAAGTTGTCATAATGGTTCAAGTTTATTAGGGGCAAAGAATAAAGTGTGCCATCAAGTTCTTGAGGTCTTTAATCACTAAGTTTTCACATAACAAAATAGTTTTTAATTGGAAGATAGTTGAAAACAAGAATATACTTGGAATGGTGTAACACACCCTGCATAGAAGTTTATAGTGGACACTTTGGAAAAACTTGGTTTCTTGGGAGTTGGAGGCATGAGTAGAACTTACTCATACAAGTGGAGACTAGAAAAAGGCTGGGAGCAACCAACTAAGAGAGCAATAATGGCCAAAAACATGTAGTGCAACAAAGCATACTAATCAAAGCAAAGAGTGGTACTACAAGTCAAGGACTAAATGATCATAGAGGCTAATGGTGACTTGTGAGAGTCATAACATGGTGTGATCATGTGCCAAGTTAACCCAAGCAAAGCATCAAAGGAGAATACCACAATACTATGCTTTTGCATGCTAAAACAACGCATAATTTCTTCAAGGCACACTAAGAAATCCCAATTGTTTGGAACAAGACATGCTACAGAAATAATCACTAAGCATAAGGTCAAAACAACACCTAGCATGTCATGCTAAAGTCTAAGTCACAGTCAATGCAATCTCCTCTTGCACTTCAAGCAAGAACTTACTACTCCTTTCCAACACCAAGCAAACTTATTTGCAAAACAACACAGCGAGAACGGGGGTCCAAACTACTTAAGCAAACAAAACAAACTAGGCAAAGCAAATGAAAACTAAGACGCTCAAAGAACAACACAACTATGCATGAAACAATAAAAACGAAGTGTCTAGACATACCTGAGCTTTTTTTATTAATGAAGAAGGGGGGTGCCTTGGGCATCCCCAAGCTTTAAAGCTTGTACCTCTTGGATATTTCTTGGGGTGAAACCATGGTGGCATCCCCAAGCTTAAGCTTTTGTCCATTCTTCATCTCATTGCATCATTCTCTCTCTACACCTGAAATTTTTCCTTCATACAAAACTTCACACAATCTTCATTAGCAACATTAGTGTATTCAAAAGATATTAGACCTTTGGCAAAGCTTTGGAACATCAAGTCTTTTCACTAAAAACACAAGCTACTGTAGTAACTCCTTCAAAAAGCTCAATTCACCTAAAGAGAACTAAAAAAGGAATCAATAAGAAGCAAATGCAACTAATGGCAGAAATCTGTCAAAACAGACCAGCAGGTAGAAACCGATTTTTTCGAACATCTTCTGTTGCTCAAATCAAACTTTGTTGAACTAACGGAAGTTAGCTAACATACTGGGGGATTTATTCGTAAATATTTAGCTCAATCCGAGTTACAGAACCTCCTCACGAATTGTTTTGGTGGAGGACAGAAATCTGTTTCGGGACAGCAACTCCCCAAATCTTACTTCCCTCTCATTAGAGGTCATTCTTGGCACAAAAAGCAAACAAAAAGGATAAGGAGAGGTCATTAATGAAGTAATAACTTCCAAGACTTAAGAAAACTCTTGGCTTATCTTCCAACAAGTACTTTTCTTTAACGCCTTTAAGTTAGGCACAAGAAGCAAGAAGAATCAAGTATTTTCAAATGAAGAAGCATTAACATCAAACCTTTGCTTTCAAAGGGGGAGCAAAGAGAAACTTATCTCTTCTCATTGGGAAGTGTTCAATACCTTTCTTGAATGGAAAATGATATTTAATGGTGCCTTCTTTCATATCAATGATGGCACCAACTGTTCTAAGAAAAGGTCTTCCCAAAGTAATAGGACAAGAAGCATTGTATTCAACATCCAAAACATAGAAATCAAAAGGGGCATAAGCATTATTAACTATAATGAGAACATTATTAATACTTCCCATGAGTTTCTTCTTAGCATTATCATTGAGTGGGACATCTAAATAACAATCTTCCAGAGGTGGCAAATCAAGCATTTCACAAATCTTCCTAGGCATAATAGAGACACTAGAACCAAGATCACATGAAGCTTTGAGATCAAAGTCATTCACTTGCATATTAATAATGGGTTCCCAACTATCTTCTATTTTCCTAGGAAGCTTTGTGTTTTAGCTTCTCTTCCTTAATCTTAACAAGAGCATCTGTAATGTGTTTGGTAAAGGCAACATGCATATCACTAGCATCAGGACTTCTAGCAAGCTTTTGCGAGAACATAATCACTTCAGAAATATTGCAACCATCAATATCAAAGTCAAACTTGGCATCACTAGTAGTAGGCTCAATAGGCTTAGGCATAGTAGGAGGAGGAATAGGGACTACTTGTGGTTTAGTGGTGATGGTGCACACACTATTGTTTCTATCAATTTCAGCTTCCATTTCCCACTTAGCATGAAGTTGAGCTAACAACCTAACATTTTCATCAATAGTAACTTGTATGGCATGAGAACCAGCAAAGGTGTTTTCCATGGTTTCAGGTTTAGCAGCCATTTTATTAATCAAGGAAGACTGAGCTTCAGACATAGAGGATATATTTTTCTCAACAGTTAAAAGATTTTCCTCTATAGTCTTATTGAAAGTGGTTTGCTTGCTAATTAAGTCTTTTAGAATGACTTCAAGTTTAGAGGGGGCACTTCTAGCATTATTGTAAGAGCTTCCATAGGAATTGCCATTATTAGGAGGATACGGCCTATAATTGTTGTTACTACCAAAATTATCCCTATAGGCATTGCTGTTGAAATTGTTGTTTCTAATGAAGTTCACATCAACTTGCTCTTCTTGAGCAACCAAAGAGGCTAAGGGAACACTATTAGTATCTAGAGGAGCTTTCCCATTAACAAGCATAGCCATAATAACATCAATCTTTTCACTCAAAGAGGAAGTTTCCTCAACAGAATTTACCTTCTTACCATGTGGAGCTCTCTCAACATGCCATTCGGAGTAGTTAACCATCATATTATCAAGGAGCCTTGTTGCAGCACCCAAAGTGAGGCCCATAAAGGTACCTCCAGCAGCTGAATCCAACATATTTCTTGAGGAGAAGTTCAAACCTGCATAAAAAGTCTGGATAACCATCCAAGCAGTGAGTCCATGAGTAGGGCAATTTTTAACCAAGTACTTCATTCTTTCCCAAGATGGAGCAACATGTTCACTATCAAGTTGTTTAAATTTCATAATATCACTTCTCATAGATATAATCTTAGCAGGAGGATAGTACTTTCCAATAAAAGCATCTTTGCACTTAGTCCAAGAATCAATACTATTTTTAGGCAAATAAAGCAACCATTCTTTAGCTTTTCCCCTCAAGGAGAAAGGAAAAAGCTCGAGCTTAATAATATCTCCATCTACATCCTTATATTTTTGCATCTCACAAAGTTCAACAAAGCTATTGAGATGGGCGGTAGGATCATTAGAACCAGCACCAGAAAATTGCTCTCGCATCACAAGATTCAACAAAGCAGGCTTAATTTCATAAAAGGTAGCATCAGGAGCAGGTGGAGCAATAGGAGTGCTTAGCAAATCATTGTTGTTGGTGCTAGTGAAGTCACACAACTTGGTGTTTTTAGCAGAGTTCATTTTGGCAAAGGTGGGCAAGCCAAAAACAGCAGCAGCAGCTAGAGCAGGAACTAATTTTTTTGGGTTTTTGAATAAAGCAAGCAAACTAAACTAGACTATTTTTTTTTGAAAGAAGCAAACAAAACCAAACAAAAGAAACAAAGCAAACAAAAAACAAAGTAAAGAGAAAGGAAGTGAAGGACTCCCCTAGTGAAGACGTCCTTGGCCTTCCCGGCAACGGCGCCAAAAAGAGCTTGATGGCTTGCACAACTTATGTGAGCATGTTGGGAACCCCAAGAGCAAGGTATGAAGCAGTACAACATCAAGTTTTCCCTCAGTAAGAAAATGAGTTTATCGAACCAGTAGGAGGAAGGAAACGTCACACAGGTGTTGCTAGCAACACGGAGACCTGCACAACACAAACTCAAGACTTTGCCCCAACGAATCAGTGAGGTTGTCAAGCTCACCGGTTTGCTGTAACAAAGGATTAAACGTATGGTGTGGAAGGTAATGGTTTGCATTAAGTAAACAAGTAATAGTGGAAGATGTATCAATGGTAAATATTGGACCGGGGTCCATAGTTCACTAGAGGTGCTCTCCTTAGATAAACAACATGGCATGAAGGGTAAACAAATTACAGTAGGGCAATTGACAGGAACTGAGCAAGGCATAACAATGCAATTACTAGTCAGAAAGATCCTATGAGATTCGATTGGGCAATACAACAATATACATAGACCGCCATCCAACTGCATCTATGACTAGAAGTCCACCTTTAGGTTATCAACCGAACCCCCTCCAGTATTAAGTTGCAAGCAACAGACAACTACTTTAAGCAGAGTGTGTAAGGTAAACAGTCCACATGTTCCATGAACAACAGACCGTTGTTTTATCCCTAGTGGCAATAGCACATCTACAACCGAAGAGATTTCTGTCACTTCCCTTGGAAACTAGAGGCATGAACCCACTATCGAGCATAAATACCCCCTCTTGGAGTCACTAGCAACTACTTGGCCAAGATAGCTACTAACAATGGAGAGCATGCAAGATCACAAACAACATAGACATGATAGAATCATAAACACAAAACCATTAATCAAACCAACATAATAATCTCAATATCCATATCGGATCCCCGCAAACACAACATGCATGATTACAAATAGATTGGATCTTTATTATGAATGGAGCTAACAAGATCTATACATGAAAGCACAAAGGAGAATATACAACCATCTAGCTACTACATGGACCCATAGTCCAAGTTGGAACTACTCATGCATCATACCGGAGAGAAGGTGTAACATCCCAATTTCAGCAACCCTAATTAATTGTCCAAAAGGTAAAAATCAGGGGGAACAAAAACTTTTTCCTTGCATTATGTGTTGACCTGTTTGCTTGTGCTCAAGCAATTGCTTGTATATTAGGTAATATCACTGTTCAAAAAATAGGCCGAATCAGCGATTAATAGGCCGATTAATCGCTACTAGGGACCTGACCGTGTCGATTACCACTAATCCTTTGTGTTAATCGTTTAGACCGATTAATAGGTCCGACACTC
The DNA here is from genome assembly GCA_916181665.1 of Avena sativa. Classification (NCBI taxonomy): domain Eukaryota; kingdom Viridiplantae; phylum Streptophyta; class Magnoliopsida; order Poales; family Poaceae; genus Avena; species Avena sativa. The sequence continues at coordinate 404,060,691 of OV702283.1, read as the reverse complement.
CGATTACCAGGTATGTTCCCGATTAATCACTACACTTGGTCAAAAAAGTTGCAAAATTATCAACACATATCGTCCATCTATCCACTAGCCCGCCCCAATGAAGTAGGTTTTGTGAAGCTCCCGTTCGATCCCTGCCTCCAGGAGCTTGATTTCAGCCATCACCAACTAGTTCCTTGTCGTTGTTGACCAGCTCCTCGTAGTTGCCGATCAGACCTCAGATACAAGAGCTCGAGCGCCTTAAGGATCTCACCCGGGAGCTTAAATATGATGATTCATACGTGTTTTAGGTGCTAATTTTTGTAGGCTGCACCGATTAATAGTCGACCGATTAAATCAGTTAATCGTCTGAATTCCGATTAATCGCTACTCCCAAGCCAACCGAGCAGCTAACGATTACCGATTTCCTTAACATTGGGTAATATACTCCTCATCTCAACACTAGCTTACAAAAACTATTTTACAAAAGAGAGGTCTTGGCTCATCTTTTATATTGTCAAATGTTCTGGCATTCTAAAAACCTGAGCCAAGATGACTTTGACACAACCCAATACTTTACTAGCTTATATTGCCAAAACTATGGAGACATACATATACCCTCCTTATGTTTTCAAGACAGAACCTTCAACTACTCTTATCCCTAGGTTTTCCAAAACCTTATTAAAACCTTTTCATCTCAATCTTGGTAGAGATACCAAGATGGTACTTATCTTGTTTCAAAGCTAAACCCCTTATCAACATACCCACCCTTACCTCAAGCTAGGCTTGATGGTAACCCTAGTAGTAGTTAGATAAGTTAAGATGAATTGCCATGATCAGCTGGTTGATGAATTGCCTTGATCTGCTGTCTGATGAATTGCCATGATCTGCTGATTGCCTTGTTTGTTTAGGAACTATAATGAGCTAATCTAGTAGCTCATCCCTTAGGACTCAATCCATGCTTGTGATCATAAATCTCAAAGCAGGCATCCAAGTCTGGATCTATCCTAAGCCACTCAAGTGATCACCTCACCTCATGCTTATCTCAATACACGGATAATCTCTCCTGAGGTTGCCCAACTAATCAGAGACCCAAGCTAAACTTGAATCCCATCTACTTGGTTATTATATTAAACTCAACCACTGTATGGATAGGATAAACCCTTTCATCCTCTCAAAATCATCTACACTTGTACTCTAGTCTAAAAACCCTAAATCTTCCAAAAAATGGCTAAGTCTAGATTTCTTATCTGGATACCATCTTTGGATCCCTACCTTTTCCAACATATGTGCATTCTTGAGAATGTACTTGAATCATGTTGTAGTACATCTTTAGTACTACCAAAGCCCACTCTTTGCCCTTGGCTAAGCCAATTGAATTCGCACTCATCCATGATGGTTTTGTAGTCAAGATAATAATCTTCTCTGCGAATCTTATCCTCTTGCCTACTTTGGCAGAAGCTCACATCAATATGCCACCTCCCCTTGACCAACTCTTTGCATGGTTAGGACCTACTAACCATGGCATATCAATCCCCACATCACTTGTTTCCCTTTGGAGCCTTCTGCTTCTTAAACCCACATGGTTTAGGAGGCTACCTGATGTATCTGTTATGGCAACCTTATTTTCAACAAAGTTTGCCATATCTCCTAGACCACCTCAAATCCAACCAAGCCCAAATCTTGCTTCCATGCTCATCTATATGAAATGGTATATCCATCCATATACCCCTTACGCGAAGGTGAGCTCTGAGCTCCCTAATCCAACCTTGTTTAGGTGGTATCAAATTAACTAAACCCTAGATCCTTCCCTTATCTAGTTTCCATTCTTTTCACCACTTTTATTAAAAACCAAGGTGAACCTTGGTGCCTACATCAAGTTGACATCATCTAACTTGTATATAAGAATCCCCAAATAATTCCCACAATTTTTGGATTATTAAACTATTTTATTTCCTTCTCTTGCAAATTCCTCAAAACCCTTGTCTTTAAATACACGTTTGCTTTTCTCCAAATCACCTTGCCAAATCAAGGCACCTTTGATCCCTACTTATCATATCCTACCTTCCCAAAACAAAAATAAATATTTTTGAGTTTCTTAATTATTTCCTCTAGCCATTTCTCATAATTGGCAAAAACAAGAAATAATTCTCCAAAAATACTTTTCCACTTAAATAAACCCCAATAAAATTCTCCAATGTGTTTTATGGTATTTAGGACCATATCACATCAAAACCAAGCTTTTCCAATATAAAAATATCATCTAAGCTTCCATAATATAATTCTGCACTTTTTGAAGAAGTGCATTTAAATAGGATTATAATCATTAGAAATTTCCATTTAAGTCATGGAGAGATTATTTGACCTACTTCACATACCAGTACCATTTCCACACTTTGCCCAATGCATTTTATGCCACTTCCTTCACAACCCAAGATTTGATCAAATTTGGCAAATTTGCCAAATCTTGTTTTGAACCAAATCCAATTAGCACCAAACCTTGTCAAACACTACACCCCACCACCCCTCACTCCTCTGCGCGACCAGCACTGTAGCTTGACCCCACTACCCCTCTTGTACTTTGTGCTTGTACATGGAAGATACAATGGTCAAGTCCCTGCAAGCCATTTTAAACTCTTGCAGCAGTCCCCTCTCACCTCTGTCCCCTAGCATGACCCCAGTACCCCACACCTATATCTCCATCGCCCTGTCCTCCAATGGCAAGGCCATGGGCCAACCCTAGCCTCCCCATGTACTTAGTCCATGCTAGACCACCTCCTCTCTAGTTAAATAGGCCAGGAGCCTCCCACCTCGCATCTTCTCTCTCATTTCTCCCCTTACCCCCAGAGAGCACCCCCAAAGCTCCCCCTCTCCCTTCTTCCCCTCCCAACTAGCAAACCAAAGAAGGCATGGAGCTCTTGGCCATTGACTAGCTCGAGCTCAAGGTCGCCCCTTCCTCTCCTCCTCTCCCCTTGCATGCAATATCTTCGAGATCTAGACTCTCTGACCTACTCCCCCATGCTCATCCATCTGTTGCAGGAGCCCCGGAAGTGGCCACGGCCGTGCATGCCCGAGGGCAACCTACCCCAGCTCAGCACTCACTCCCAAGATCCTACGCCGGTAAGCATACCTCCCCCGACCTTCCTAGGATCCCCGAAACCCCGCTGACCCCTCCCCTCTTACATGCAGACGCCCAGGAGAGCTCCCCGTCGAGCTCCGAGTCATCTCCTCTGCGGGAGACACGAGACTCCCCATATCCGCACCAAACGGCAGCATGCCTCCCCTCGGCGCACTCCCCTCGGTGAACCGCACCACCTCCTCCGCTCCCCGTCGCCTCTCCCTGCCTCCCCGGTTAGCCCTCAACCTCCCTAGCTCGACCTAGGGTTTCTATTCTGTTCTGAGCCACCGGAGGAAGAAGACGAGGTGAGAGCAATCGATTCCTTCCCAGATCCAACGGCCACTACCTCTGGATACCCCTTCGTCTCCCAGGGAGGCTGACATGTAGGCCCCACCTGTCGGCCTCGAGCAGCTCCTCTGTGCGTGTCCCCCGCTAGCAAACTAGGACCAACCCTCTCCCGCGGCCCATTAGCCAGCAGAACCGGCCCGACCACACCTTTCCCTTTTATAATTTCTCCAGATCTAGAAAGTAGCAGTTCAGTTTAAATCAAAATGAAAATGAAGAACCCTTTAAAATATTCAGATCCCATTTCTCCTTGATACCTGTATGTCTTTAAAAATATGCAGACCAATATTTGCACCAAAACAACATATAGATTAAATATGATAAATCATCTCCCCAGATCTGTCCAGAACAATAATTAAACCCTCCAGAGCATTTGCCATCACCAAATGGAGTAATTCCAGAGCGTTTGCCATTCCCACATGCCCCTTAGTCACTTGCTTCCTATTTTAGCAATTGCAAAAATAACAAAACAGAGCCCTTTTGGACTTTAGGAATTTCCCTAGGACAAACCAAATGAGGTTTGAACCTAAACCCAACCCTCAGAGATCACCCATAACCATATCTCCCTAAATCCAGTAGCTCGTAATTTTATGAGTCTCTGATAAAATTTAGTGAAATAAATCCTTCTGTGCATGGTTTATTCACTAACAAATTCACCACAGTAACTTTGTAACTCCAAAAAGGTTGATTCAAATTTCTACAGAAAGGTACTCTCAGTACCTACCCTGAGTCCTTAGAATCAACTAAAAATATTATGTAAATTAAATATGATGAAAAAGACAAATCTTTTCCAGTACTGCCTTTGGGAATTTCTCAAGGGAAATCTGATAATTGTTTTGAGGAGAATCCAACTCCTCTGGTTTCAGTCCATCAAATCCTACCTAATCACCCAAGGAAATAATTTTTGGGACTCCAGAAATGTTCTAGTGAATTATTTCCTTAAACTAGAGTTTTATCCACTATAAAATCCATTATAAATCAAAGGAAATTGATAAAATAGTGAAACCACTTTTGTTGGCTTCATTTTATCAATACCTATCTGATGGTATCATTTTCATACAATGGTATCATACATATTAAGCCCTTGGTCAAAACCCTCCCTTAGATAGTTCTTAGACTATAATTAAAAAGGGATCCTTTTTCCCTAATGCCTCCAAAACTTCTCCCAATCTAACCACATCAAACCTCCCACATCCTACTGCCTCATATCATGTATTCATCCTTAGCTTGTTGTATGGTTTGTTGTTGTATGCTTGTATTGATTGGTGTATTGTTTGATTGCATGTATACTTGATAACGGCGATAGTTGCAATTGTGTGACGCCGAGAAGAAGGAAGGATCGGGATATTATTTTATTATTATTACTAGTTTTCTGGTACTCTAACGCCGCCAAGGGACTTCCAGCTGGTCACAGGCAAGCCACCATTCCTAAACTTCCGCATTTACCTATCTCTGTTTATCAACTATTTTAATATCTCGTTTATAAATTGCATGATCACAGACATGGTTGTTTTCAAATAAAAGGACGTGAGTAACTTGGATCCTCCAAGTTATGAATGAGTGTCCATTGGACACCTACCCTATTTACACCTATCTTTACCCCTTAGAACGAGGCTAAGATGATTATCATCTTCCCTCTTGGAAACCCACGGATTTTCCAATGATAAAACTATTTTGGGTTTTTACCCTACTACAAAGTTTCCAAAATAAAACCCTCGGAAAGAGGCATCGTTTCGAGTGGAGTTTTCACTAAAGGAGATATGAGGAGGATAAAGAGAAAGTAGAATAAGGAAAGGGGTACTCAAGTATTTTGCCGGAACAATTTTATCAGTGCAACCACATTACCCTGGGTGGGACTCAGGGCTAGCTCGTAGTTTGTCCTCCTTAGTATGGGCTACACCATAACGCGTAGAAAGGGGTTAGAGTCCCCGGAAGCCGGTTCCTTTCCACTTAGGGGGTCGTCGTGCCCGGATAGGTTCCATTCAACTCCACGGAGTCGGCTGAAACTATGGAGCTCCCGCGGACGGTACCAGGTTAAGGCAGTATGGATGGGAGTGGATAAAGGATGCGCAGGAAGGGAGATTCGGACTTGGGAAGTCAGGTACCCCTCCCGGAGGAACTAAGCAACCATAGGGAAAGTACCTATACTAGGGACAACAAATGAAAGGTTAGGTTCGATTATCCAGACCCCCGTCTACAGTATGTAGAGGGTCGTGGTTGTATCCCGGCGGATGTATTGATTCCTGTGGTAAAGTGCACAAACTCTGCAGAGTCTAATCTATTCGAATAGCCGTGTCCATGGTCAAGGACGGTTGGAAAGGTGATTAACTCCATCTTTGTTCACTTTAACCTTAATTACCTCAATATGCTAATGATAGGGGCAATGAGGGCTCAAAGCTAGTAAGTACCATAATCTTTTGGAAGCTCTTTATGAACTTGAAATCCCTGTTTCCCTCTATGAAGGGCCTTTCTTCTACTTCTAAGTTGAGTCATTAAACCTTTTCCTCTCTATCTCCAGCAAGCATTTGAGTTGTTGTGTTTCAAGCATTCATATGATGATTTATTCAATCATGTTCTTTATCTTCCTTGTTTGCACAAGACTCTTATCTATTGAGTATTACTTTGGAAGCCATCATTGTGAAAAATCTTTTATGTTTGAGCAAAGAGTACTTTTGTTGTGAAGACTTCTACAAAAGCTTTTTGCGAAATTGTTTGCCAGCTGTTCTCTGACCAAGAACAAAGTTTTCCAATTCCAATTATGATTTATCTTTATGCATCTCTATTATGACTCCTATACTTGTTGCAAGCTAAGTTATATAATGGTGAGTTGTTTTCTTCTATGAGTTGTGTAATGGTAAGTGTGATGCTTCTTGTCCATATTATTTTATCGACACTTCACTCCATAAACCTGTGGGCATGTTTACTGAGCTCAGTTTTCGCTTGGGGACAAGCGAAGGTCTAAGCTTGTGTAACACCCTCAGAATCGGACCTATGCAAGTTTTAGCGAAACCCGCCAAACCCGCATAGAAACGATTCAAAGGTGCCCACCAGGCACTTTCGTGCGGGTGGAAAACGAAGTAATAACATTACACAACAGTCCTCGATGGGACCCACAGAACAGATATATACACAACACGACTCCATGAGTCAAGAATACAGATATAATTTACAAAGATCCAAATCACCTTGAAAATGATAGAGCGTCCGACTACGGACAAGATGCAAATGGGGCTAAGAGCCCTGAAGAATAACCAATGGCGTCCATAACCCTGCCCAGGCCAAGCCGGAAGGGTAACCCTGCTAACGACGTCGATCTCAAAACCTGCTTAAACAAAAGGGGTGTCGACAAAGGGCAAAGGAAAAAGAGGAGCGTCAGTACTGAGGCCAGTACACAGCGAGACTAGAATTCGGCGGTCCTCGCCTACATAGGTATGGTGGACTGAAGAGGCAGCGGCATCATGCACTAGACAACCTATAGAGACTCGATACAACTGTCGGTTATGAGAGAGGGATAAGAATGACCTACTCGGATCCAACCTGAAGCTAACATCAAGCAAAACCCATCCTGGCGTTTCCCCCTCGAGACCAAACGAGGAAGTCAACCGAGGGACTCACACAGTTGGCAGTTTTATTTATTCAGTTATCGTTACAGCAATTACTAGTCAAGTATAGATAATCATCTTGATAAAGTAAGCAGTGGGCCATGTTAGTTAACCATTCCGTTGAAGTTGCAGCACTTACTAGTCAGATACAAATAGCATGAGATAACCCAAAACCCAGCAATTGTTGGTACTTTTATTTAGCCATTCCGTTATAGTTGCAGTACTTACTAGTCAGGTACAATGGTCGCAAGCGACAACTCAAACAAGCAATTGTTGGCAGTTTTATTTAGCCATTCCATTATAGTGAAACTGATTACTAGTCATTATAAAGTCAAATTTATAGCACTACTTTAGTTATAGTTGTCTATGATCGAGATACTGTGCTCCAAGTCGTCCATAACCGCGGACACGGCTTTCAGAAAGTTTTAACCCGGCCGGGGTGCACAAATAGCAACACACACACGATCGACCTCGGAAAAACCAAATCAAAACCCAACGAGGCTTTCACGACAAAGCAATCACAGGATTCAGAAATATTTCAGGGGGCCACCCCTTGGAGTACACCCGCAACGAAGTAAGCTAGCTCCGAGACGGACCCGAGGTTTGGGTGGACGGCTGTGAACGACTGGGAACCCAAAACTGGGCTTGTCGACACCGCGAAAACGTGTCCCGATCCTAAACAGTACAGTGTGCTCCTCGCACAATCGTAAACAAAGCAGTAAAGCATGGCATAAGTACAGGATCGTAAATAAAACCTCAAACTAGTTTGTGGCCCCAAGAAATAAGACTGAATCAAGCTCTGGCTAAGGGGGGCCCATAATTCCCCGTATGTGGATAGCGCGATAAATCAAGGAACAGGTATCAAGTACTCGGGGTCCTACGGGACACAAGTGGGCGTTCGGAAACCAAATATTATCTATCACCCACCGATGCCTCTGCTTACTTACTTCAATTTTAGTTGTTAAACAGGAATTAAAGTGAACGATAAGTAAAACCATGATCATCTCCAACAATTAACTTGCGGCAATACTCCAACAACTGTGGTACTTGACGACACGCAACAGCACTTGAGCGAGCGACTACGACACGCAGGTCCAACTATCTACCAATCAACCGGTAATAGGATGTGTCCAAGGCAATATAAGGCTGCAAGGGATATCACGGGTACGGAAACTAGAGCAACGCAACACAGATAGCAATAGATCAACAGGAGGGAAGTAAATACTATAAAAGTAAGATAGGTAGAAAGGGGGGAGATGCTCGCCTGAAAAACATTGCCGAAGGTTCATAATCGAAGAACTTGTCGAAGCTCACAACATCTCATCGTCCTATCCGGGAAGAAGCAAAACACTAAAGAAACAAGCGATGCAACAATTACAACTAATGCGAAAGAATCGGCATGATCATGATATGATGCATGACATGGCAAAGATGCGATGCGATTAGGCAATATTAAGCGAAACCGGGGTCCCGACAAGTATTAAGTGCTTCAAGTTATTTAACTACCCCGCAATTTAAATGTTGTTTGAACATGGCCAAAGATAGTACCGGTTCGATGCACAAATTTAAATGAGGCCAATATAAGGCTAGATTTGCCTGCATATGGGCCCCATATTTAATTATGAGGTGAATCGGCATAAGGCCCCCAAACCACATGATAAGATTCATGCGAGTATGACAATTTTATATGCAACAATTAATATCATTTTAATATAGGGTTCGAGAAAAGGGGTCACACATTAGGGGGTCTCGACAAACTTGGGGTTCCGGGGGTTCGGGGTTCGACAGGGTCCAGGGTTCGACGAAAAACGTTCTCGGATAACAGAGGGAGGTCTTGTCGCATCCGGGAAGCAGGACTTGGTTCGGTGTCGGGGGCGCATCGGATTCTTCCGGGTCGGTGTCGTCCTTGTCGCATCCGTGGTCTTTGGGTCCGCATAGACGGTCATGGCGTTCGGGATGAAGTACTTGTCGCACCGGGGTCTTGGTTCGAAGAGCTTGGCACGCCCGGGTTCGGTCTCCGGATCCGGGAAGAAGGCCTTCGTATCCTCGGGTCCGTGAAGGAGTACTTGGCGTCCGGCGGTAGATCTTGTTGGTTTCACTCCGAAGGGCTTGCTGTTCTGCAGCGGAGATCATGGTTCATCGGGGTTCGGGTCTTCGGGGTTCATGAGGTGAACTTGGCGTCCGAGAAGAAGCACTTGTCGCATCTGCGGTCTTCGGGTTCAGGTAGAAGAGCTCGTCGTCTGGGGATTCTCTGGGTCCGTGTTGACGACCTTGGGGTTCCGACTTTGGTTGTTGGCCGTGAACTTGTTCCGTGAAGGTACGGTCTCCGGTTCCGGGAGGTAGATCTTGAGGTACCGGCGGGTTCGGTCTCGACGAACTTGGCGTTCCGGCATCTCCGAGGGTTCGATGGGATCTGTCTTCGGGGTTTGAATTTTGGGTCCGGCTTCGAGGCATTGGATCCGAGGGTCCTGGCATCGAGAGGTAGATCTTGTAGAACCGACGTCACCGCCTCTAGTACGAGCCTTCGGTGTACCATGTTGTAGCTCTATGGCTCCGAGTTCCTTGATCCGCGAAGGCTAGGTAGCGCGCACGACGATTCCAGCGGACACGGGGAAAGACGGCGGGCTCAGGGCCGCAGCGGAGGAAGAGGGCCCGCAGGGGGAGAGGAGATGCAGCGGCGGCCGGCGGGCAGGGGTCCGGTGGCGGGCGCGGGGCCGGCGAGGTGAGGTGAGGGAGGCCGACGAGGTGGCGACCGGCGGCGGGGAACCTCGCTGCCGGGGAGGGGCGGTGGAGCTTCGCGACGGAGGCCGGAGGTCGCAGGCGGAGGCGCGCAGGACGGCGGAAGAGGAGCACCCGCGGGGCGCTGGGGGGGTCGCCGGGGACGGAGGCGGACGGTAGAGAGCGGCCCGCGCGGCGGCGGTGCTGGGGGCGAGGCGGCGACGCGGTCGGAGGCTCGGGGTCGGGTGGCGCCGGCGGCGCAGCACCGCGCGGAGGAGGGAGCCGCGAGGAAGGGGAGGGGCGAACGGCGGTCGGAGAGGGGCGAGCGAGGTCGGCGACGCGGCGGGGCTCGGGCGGCGCTTGAGGCGGTCGAGGAGGGACGGGGGCGGCCGGGCCGGAGGAAGGGAGAACGTGGGGTGGAGCAGAGGGTCGGGGGAAGAGAGGGACTGCGGGGGAGAGAGGAGAGAGTGGGGGGCACGCGGGGCCAGGGGTGGGGCCGGGTGCGGGGTCCACACGCGGGTTGGGGCTGCTGGGGGAGGGGAGCGGTCTGGCGGTGGGCCTGGGTGCGTGTCGGTGTGTGCGTGTGATGCGTGTGTGGGTTCTGTGGTGTGTGCTGTGTGGTGTGTGTTGTGTGGGTGGTGGGGAGAGGGTAGGTCTAGGTGGCAGCATGTGAGTGGTGAGGGTTTTGGGGAGGGTGAGGTGGCGACATAGGATAGGCTGGGGTGAGGTGGCCAGAGGGGTGGGTAGACTAGGACGGGTAGCTTAGGTATTTTAGGCGGACCGATTGTTTGGACTGGGGGTGGTCGTTCGGGTCGAATCGGCCCGTTCGACTGCCCCACTAAAAACAATTAACATTTTATTTATTTCAAACATGGCTTTTGCAAACCGATAGCAGTCAAAACAAAATAATCCGGTGACCCGGGTTTGGCGTTTGAATAAAGACGGTGCGTTTAGAAAACAAATTAGGTTTTCCCGAAAATAGTTTTATGCAAGCAAATGCAAGATGATGACGATGCTCAAATGCAATGTGGCATGATGACATGAGCATGCGGTCATGATGATGCAATGCACAAAAACAACGCGATTTTCTAGTAGTGGTTTTGCGGGATGCAACAGCTTGGGGGAGTTGCTATGTCTAATTTGCATCACCATTCTATATCATAATGTGCCTCTATTCTTTGATATATTTCTTATTAAGAGGTGTTACTTATGTCTTTTCATCTGTTTTTGCATGTTGGATGATTCTTGGAGGATGAACTGCCGGAGTTAGGATTCTGATGGAAAAAGAGGTGTTTTTATGCAATTTTGCGAAGATCAGAAAACACCAGAAAAACTACGAAAAATCTTATTTTCCTAGAAGACGAAGAAATCCAGAATGGGAGGCGGAGATGGGCCACAGGGGCCCCACACCCCCAAGGCGCGAGCCACCCCTAGGCCGCACCTACAGGGGGTGTGGCCCACCTCTGGCTCCACCCTCTCGCCTATATCTTCTCCTCGAAACCCTAAAACACGGGGAGTGACCACAGAAAGATTTCGCCGCCTTTGCGGGGCGTAAAACACCAAGAGAGAAAGAGATCTCCGGCAGACAGATTTCTGCCGGGGAAATTCCTTCCCAGAGAGGGGAGATTGTCACCATCAACACCATCATCAAGCTAGACTTCATCGGGATCATCATCATCCACACCATCATCTCCACCAGCATCATCATCACCACTCTATCCCGTTGTAACAATTGTGTTGAATACTTCCATAGTTCTTAGGGGAAACTTTACCGGTGTTGATTACTATTGTAGTTGATGCTTGTGAGTGGAACCATTGGATTATTGTTTATGTTCAGATTGTTATCCATCACCATATCATCTTTGATCTTTATCCATATGATGTCTTGTGAGTAGTTCGTTTAGTTCTTGAGGACATGGGAGAAGTCATGTTGTTAGTAGTGGATTTGTGTTGAGACATTATTCAATGGTTTAGTATTTAAGTTGTGGTGCTATTCTTCTAGTGGTGTCATGTGAACGTCGACTACATGATACTTCACCATTTATGGGCCTAGGGGAATGCATTGTGTATTTGGATACTAATTGTGGAGTTGCCGGAGTGACAGAAACCTGAACCCCCGTTAGGACACCATTGCACAAGGGAGCGTAGGATCTCAGAGTTTAAGGTTGTGGTTAGGTTTATATCTTAATTGCTTTCCTGTAGTTACAGATGCTGGCAAGGGGTTTAATCACAAGTATGTATTAGTCCAAGTAAGGTCGGTACATTGGCACTGGTTCACCCACACAACACTTGCAACACCAAACAAGACTACTCAGCTATTTGAAGCGAAAGCACTTGACAGAATTCCCATGTGTCCTCGAGAACGTTTGGTCCTTATAAGTATTTCCACCGTCTTGTCCTTTGCTAAGAAAGGATTGGGCCACTTGCTGCAGTTGTTCGTTGTATTTATTACTTGCACTTTGTTTCTTTGCTTTATCAGAAAACCCCTAAAAATCCGTTTGCTAAGTATTTATAGAGATTTCCTGCTCCATACCACTAGTCAACACCTTCTGCTCCTTGTTGGGATCGTCGAAAATACTACGATACACCCCCTATACTTGTAGGTCATCAATACTCTGAGCCTATGCTCTTATACAGGCCCCCGAACATAGCCCCAGAGGCTACTCCCATCAGGAGCGCTTGTCGCGCACCCGATAGGAAATTAAGGTTTCTTTGCAACGTCTACATTAAGGGTTGATACATACAAGTTTTGAGTATATACTTGAATTCAAGCATCCAGATGTAGCTTCGGGGGCTACTCTTATTGGGAGCGCTGATCGCGCATCTGACAGAAAAAACATAATCCTCCAACAAAGTTGACAAATTTTAAACCTATGAGCATTACATAACTATATCCTCAAATGGTTACTTCCATTGGGAGCATTCACATCACACCTGATAAAAATTAAAATGAGCTAACAACTTCAGCAATTCCAATAGCCAAACAAGAGAGTCAATAAAAATCTAAAAATCATCACACTGCGTTCGTCGCGAAAACAAGTCTAAATGCTGTGTCCATGACATGAAGATAAGACCACAAGATCTTTCCTGTGAGGCCTGGTAACTGCACACGAATACGCTCTGACAGTATTGTTTCGTATCCATGATACGATGAAAAATTCTGACGGACGTGTTGGGTACCCAAAACAAAACACTAGAATTTAGTACTTAATAAGACCTCCGTCACCCGAGCTGAGTTACGCCAACATATACCAGGTTCGAGTCCAGGAACTTGAGATTGAAGTAGGTTCACGATGTTTTTTTCCAAGAGCAATTATCTGGTTTCCGATCCGTTGGATGCACCAGACTCGTTATACCAAAATCCTCATGATAAAATACTTGAAAACATAAAACATTTGCCTAAAAGAATCTTCGGGTTATAGCTGAAAATGTCTTTGAAAGAAACTCAACCTAAATCTACGATCCGTATGGAGTCTCGGAGACTACTCACACATCTATGACTTATCGGGTTCCCCTGATTTGTTACCCTAGGCGCGTTATAGATATGTCTCATGAGTCCCACACAAGATAAAGAGTATGAAGTATCCGACGGACAGAAGCTTGAGTTGGCGATTAAGACAAAAGTATGAAGTAGTTCTAGTGTTGTAATAATAATTTGTAACCTATCCGTATACGGCTCCAAGACATGGCCTCTCATAAAGGCTGGGAGGAGCCGACGAAAGAGTCAACTTAGTTTTCCAGCAATCAGCAATCCGCCGAGAGCTAGAACACATCCAGTGAACGACTTTGTAATCGTGTTCTCCACCATAATCAGACTACATCGACTCTCTTGTTTGTCTGATCATCCAACGAAATCAATAACGCTTTATTTTTCACGAAACCTTAAGTCCATAACCATGGGCATGACCAAGGTTACCCCTCGTCGGGCTCCTTGCAAAATACTTTAAAATTCTTATAATGTGATACAATTCAAAATGCATGGAAAAGTAAACTATGGTAGTATTCAATTATTCCTGAAAATTAATATTTAGGCATTTGTAAAGAAAGCACAAAATATGAAATGCATTTGTATATTACTATTACTATCCACAAAAATCATGCATTTGATCATTTTAAAACATCATTCAAATTCCACCAGTTTACACCACTGAATTCATTACACCAATCATATAATTTGAACAAGGTCAATTACATAATTCAGTTGACTATGACAACGATTTACACAGATGAATGGAAATTCAAAATGAAAAGGAGTCATGATTCCATTGGATGAATCTTTCCGCGGACATGTTTCATAGCTTTCAACTGAGTAGTAGACCCACCACGACTTATGGATACGCCTTCCTTAGTAGGTTATCCAAATCCATGATAAAAAAAGATCCCAATACCATGAAAGATAATTTTCCTAGATTCTGGGCTCGCTTAGTAAAAGGTCATAAAAGATAAATTGCCGCTTTCACATGTCAATCAATGATTTCTTCTTTACGGGAGCCGTCTCATGTCTAAATATGCTTAAAGTTTATCTGGACGAGAGGTATTCAAATAATTACAATTTATACTAAACTTTTATACTTTTTAGAAATCATTTTACATTGCATATTATTAACAAGTATAATTTTTATTATTTATTTAGCATAATTAACCACAGATAAATATTTTGCTAAATGTTATTTGTACTATTTATTACACAATTGTGATGTTTCAAATAAATTTGCATTGCGCTAAACTTAAATGTATTTTTGAACAAGTCTTTTCTCTTGAATTGTAATTTTAACAATTGGTAGTACTACATAGTGTATAGATATTTTTGGTAAAGTTACATGAAGTGTGCAACCTAACAAATATATTGAAAGAATTTCAACTAGTAAATGTATAAATACATTTACTGAAACTTCTAGGGTATAAATTGAATGGTTGACATGAATTTTTTCTGTTTTTCATTATCAAATGTGTATTCCAAGTTACAATAGGTTTAGTACTAAGTTTGCGACATGTGAAAGATATGTACTCCCTACTTTTACTAATGTAAGACCCTCTAACTTTTTCTGAAAGTGTATGTATCTAGATATATTTTATTGTTTAGGTTCGTCTATATTAGTCCCAATCTAGTCTAATTTAAAATATCTTACATTAGTAAACGGAAGAGCACTTAGTATTGAAATTGCATCACTTTATAGTAATCAACTGTGAGGACGTCCTAACATTAAACATGTTATAGGTTTTGGGAGAGTGTTGAATTTTTCCATGGCACAATCAAATGGAAAGTAACTTCGGGGAAGCTTGCTTCTCGAAATAGGCATACGCCCAGCTATATAAATATAGCAACCATCTAAGACCGTTGCTGGGCCAGACAGCACAACGCCCAAAAGAGAAAAAAAACACATAAACCAAAGAAGAACAAGAAAAGAAAATAAAGCCAAAAACAGTGGCTTGACGAAAATGAGGAGGGTCCGCAACTGTTGTGCCCTCCAGCTAAGTACCACCACATGCCTAGCACTCTGAAGCGTCGCACACCAAGCAGCACCTCCAGGAAGGAAAGCGACGATGACGACGCTGCTGCCCGAACAGGTCCTAGGGTTTCCCCCGGTATGCTCCAGGAGGTGGAAAAGAGGTACACCCGACGCCCTTCAGGAAGGTCGATGGCACCCGCAGGCGTCACCACATTGGTGTCAAGAAGACAAGGATTTCTCCCGACCCCTCAAAAAAACCACACCCCCGGACGCTACATAGTGCTCCACCATGCTCGTCGCCCGCCAACGCATGCCACCACGGTCTTGCATCCGCCCCCGCCGTCGCACCAAGACACACGAAGTAGGGCCGATAGAGCAGGAAGGAGGAAGCATCGGTAGGGGTTGTTGGCCGCAGTGCGCGGGAGGGAACTACCTCCACCACCAGAGGCGGTAGCAGACCGGATACAGCTGCAGGACAAACCAGGCCCTCCTGACCTGGCCGAGCCCAGTAGGGCCCGTGAAGCCCCGCCGCCGCACTGCAGCAAGGGCACTGTCGTCCAAGCCAACCCCACGCTAGCCCCTACTTCGCCGTCCACCACGGGATAACCTGCCACCGTCGATCCCAGCCGCCAAGTAGCAGCACCACCACCATCGCGCTCATCCGAACGAACCGGACCATCGCCGGTCTGAGAAGCACCACATGGGCCTGCAAGAGCACGGAGGGACGAGCAAGGTCAGCACAGCCTCTCCGTAACCGCCCACGGGTCCCTGAGCAAGATTATCGGGCAGCCGCCAGATCTAGGCCCGCCCAGCCCAGATCCAGTTCATCGGCCGCACGCAGCGAGGGAAGGAGCCAGCCACCCGCCTGGTGACCAGGGCCCTGTAGGGTACCCGCGAGGCCCAGATCCCGGCCCAACCTGGCCCAGATCTGGCCCTGCAGGGCCACCGCCGGGAGCACCTCACTCCACTCCGACGCCCATCCTGAAGGGGCCAACCCGCCGCCACGCCGCTGCGGAGGGGACCGGTCCGCTGCTGCGCCGGCCATCCGTCCCTGCCGGACCATGAGGAGCACCGCCGTCGAAGGAGAGCCCCGCGTCTCTGCCACCGCCGCCGGGAGAAGAGGACCCGCCGCCGCCGGCACCGCCCGGGCTTCGCCCGGCGGCGCAAGCCGACGGCGGCGGGAGGAGGGAGGGTGGAGAAGGGCGCTGCGGCTGGCCGGAGTCAGGGAGCTCGCCCCGTCGCCCGCGGGGGCGAGCGAGACGAGCGGTTCTTTTTCCTCGCTCCCCCTGTCAACTGTTGGACCCCCATACCGAGGAAGCTTGCTTTGAAGCATGCGAGCGACACTCCCACGCTAATACATGTTCTGCGTGGACTGCCTCTTGCACATGAGGTTGGTTTCTTTGATGTTTTTGTTGTTGTTGGATTTATTATGATTTTATCAGTTTATATTGGATGTTATTGTGTACATATACAAGAGTACATGATATACGTTGTCCTTCCTGCATGTACTCCCGAAAAGTTGGCTTGTACTGCCCGAGGTAATGGTGAGTTGAGCTCACTGAAGAACTGGGATCTGCTCTTCAAACCCCAAATAAATGGAGAAGGCTGGCTTACTCTGCCAATGGATAAGCGAGCTGATTAGAAAACCGACTCTGTTGGAAAGTGGCTAGCTCTGACGCCAGAAGACTCCTTGATCAACAAACTTCCTAGCCCTGGTCTGATTGATCCCCCTCCCCCGAGCGTTGTCGAAGAAGAACCAAAGTCCTGGCGCAAAGAGAGTTGCGGGCGCGGGAACATGGACAATCCCTACTTTAACGCTGGAGATGGACTTCGACATATGAATCATTCCAGCCATTGTTTGATGCACCATGGATTTGTAAAGTGTCGGTTTCCAGTTTCCCTCTATCGTTTTAGTCTTTGTTTTGGCGTTTGGAACCTGTAGTCTAGTTTCTTTTTCTACTCGTTGTTTGGGTAGTTGTTAGAGCTTTTGTGCTCAGGCTTTGGGCCTGCTGGCAAAAAGATGGAACGCTTTGTGAATGTATCGAGTGACATTGTGCTACCTTCATTTCTTTATTCATAAATGGAACCGGGAGGGGGATCCCTCCCGTTGCTCTAAAAAATTGGCTTGTATTGCTCGAGCAATGTCTAGGGAAGTACAGATTACACCCAATGAGAAACCCATAGCTACAAAACATGTACACACCTAGTAACTCAGAGAAATACATGGATACTAGTATATAAAGTACACATAAGTGTGAGAATTACAACCCACATAAAAATTTATTTGCCAAAACAATAAAAAACACTCAGACCTATTAACATGAGATGTGGTTTTGAAAATGTCGACGTGACTAATACAACGGTTTTTAATATGAGATGAATGGTTCTTAGGATACTTAATTTGCATCCGAGTCCCAATAAAATGCACCACCTACACATCCATCCCGCTTCATGAGAAAAAATTGCACTAAAACCCTCTCCCCTTACGACATGTGTGGAGCATGTCACGTCTTACAACTAGTAACACGTTCCTAATAATTACCATTTGTCTATTATGTTTCTAGATCTATATTTGGATATAAAATTTGTTCCATATTAATTTGTAAGTTTTGTTTATGTCCTATTTTTTCAGAATTTTTAAATATGTAGAAATAAACGGGGACTTTTGGTACCCTCTACTTCATTCTTGCAAGGCAGTCCACCATGCAAGGGCCAAAATGCCGAAAGCCCTACAACTACAAGAGAACATATCGTGTTGCGTGTGTGGCGTTCGGTTTACCTGGCTAGCACCGACACGATCCTATGTTCTTTCTCTTCTCTCATCCAGCAGAGTATGGCTCTATACATCCGAGTCTGAAGTCTCGCATCGGCGTGGCCACGGAACAACCACGTCTTCACCAAGCAACAAGGAAAGTCTCATCATTTCCAATTCTATTGGCAAGTTTGCATCAAGAGAGACTGCCGCCATACGGCCGCCGCACACTTCAGCCCCAGCGCCAACGGCCGATTCAGTAGCAGCGCCACCGCCACACCCACTGGGGATCCAGCGGTGGAGCCCGGGCCCGGGCAACCAGGGTCACGGCCTAGGACGCAACAATTTGCCCAACCTATTAACTATATAGTTTTTTGATTTGGCCTGGGCTGCATATCCATGTTCTATGGCCCAATTATGCCTAATATAGGCTTATAAGCCTGAAACAAGCAGCAATCCAACACAGAAAACGAGCGACGCATGACCGCAGAACGTGAACCCTTTTTTCCCTGGCTCCTTCCCCTCAGCCGTGGCAGGAATATGCACGCCGCCAAGCCATTTCGTCATCCCCAGATAGTCGCCCCCCAGCCCACACGCATGGCGGATTGCCGGACCCATCGCCTCAGCTGCTTTGCTGACTGGCCTCCTCCGCCTTCTTACGGTCGTGCACCCCTCCGCGTGAGCGCGACCATCGGCAGGCGCTGCTTGAGCGGTACCCCTTCGCTTATAATCTCACACGGTTTTCGGTTGAATTGATTTGTGGTTGTTCTGTCTAGAACTGAAACGATTCGTTGATTTATGATATTTTTCTTACCAATTAATATCAACTTCTCAACCGAATAAATTGAAGTAAATATCCAAAATATACTTGCATTGGAGACTGCGTTTGTATCTGCTTTTGCTCATACTAAATCAATGAAAAAACAATATCCCGGAGTTTCGTGAAAAAATGAGTTGTATTTACATGTTCATCAATAAATTCTTATCAATATATTTTTGTGTTATCATCTGGAAAAAAATTGCGCCTAATTTTTGGCATGGGGCTTGCTCCAATCCTCACACCACCACTGCGGGGACAACAACCACCTCCATGGAGAACTGCACGAGGGTCGTGGCGACATGCGCGCGGTAGGGTGTCTACGAGGGGTATGGCGGCGCAGGGCGGGTGGATGGCGGCAGGGAGGGAAGTTAGCTTCGACTAGACGTTGACCACACGACACATGTTTCTTTCCGATCAGGATGTGGGAGTCATTTGTGAAAAAAAATGAACTAGGGTATAAGGGCATCTCTAATCAATCCTCGATCAGTTAGAAGAGTAAACGGAGGAGTAAACTTTAGAGGAGTAAATATACTTATCTAAAGGAGGTCGGCGCCAAACCGAACCCCTAAACTTTAGAGGAGTTTGTAGAAATCAAACTATCAATGGCCAAACATTCGGTATAGTTCACGTACAATCAAATAAAATGTTTACGAATGAATAAATATTAAGTTTACAAACCAAATAAATTCAAAGCCAAACACATGGCAGGGTTCAAATTCAACAAATCATCAGAATAGTTCAAAACCAACTAGGTAGCACCATGGAGGCCATCTCGACGTCATCGTCGTCCAAGATGTACTCCCTCAACCTCTTCATCTACACGACGACGGCGCCGGTCAAATTTGAAATCCAAAACAAACAAATTCGGCTAAAAAACCTCACCTTGCTATTTGGTCGAACACCTCACGGGCGGAGGAGGTGACGATGTTGGCTGGGCGGTCGTCGGGTAGGGCATAGGAGGCGTCGAGGGCGACAGTGCCTGCCTTCTGTAGCCTTCCCAGCCTCTGACGGCTCGAAGTTGCGGCGAATCGACGGCGACGAAGCCCGATTTGCTCGGCGACCGGCGAAAATGATCTCGCCCCGTCGATTCCGACGACGGCGAGAGGCGGCGAGCGAGGGAGAGGTAGGCCGAAGGGCGGCGGAGGGACCGGGGTGGGGACGGCGGGATATGGGGGGTCGCCGGCGGGAATGGGTGCGGCGGATCGGGAGGCGGGAGGTTTTCTCGGAAGTGGCCTCGGAGGAGTAAATTTAGGAGTCGGCCGCCGCTTTTACTCCTCCGATGAGTATAATTTTACTCCTCTAACCGTTTAGAAGTTCGGTTTAATGTCGCCGCTGCGTATTTTTATTTTTCTAACCGATTTTAGGGGATCGAGATGGCCTAACTTGCCGGTTCATTTTTTGCACACCCTTAGTGGGAGATTCTCTACGTGAACTTGTTACTGCAGACTAGAGAGTGGATTATCTGATGGCGTTGCTGAAAACTCAAGTAGAGTAGTTTTTTTTGCTTGATTCTTCAATGGTGTCGTTGGACGCGACAGGATAGGTTGAGGCTTAGATCCTCAAATTTGTTCTCTTCTCCCGGCCCGCTGATCATATTGCAATATATGCCACTTGATCTGACGGATTTTGTTTTTGCGACGAGATCTGTGGAACGCGTACTACTTAACTCTGCTGATATCAATAGTTCGAGCTCTTGGACTTAAGCCTAACTAGCAAAAAGACCCGTGTGTTGCACCGGCACGTTAAATAATAAATAGCTCATATGAAAATAAAATAAATAAAAACATGTGTTCTCTATCTTTCCTAATAATCTGTTTTTCCTATAGTATCAGTGAGTTCTCTTGGAAAGACCACTCGCCTAGTCGGGCAGTAGAATCCAATTCTGTGAGACTCTAATTCTTGTTTAACTCTTAGTTCCACAAACGAAAAAGTCCAAAACAAATCTTAAATGTATTGGCAATTAAGAATTCAAGATGATAATCACTTTGTATTCACGCTTTGTGCTATCTTCAGTCGATCAGATCAAGTGCTAAATGTGCTATCTAGACAACCTTGTACTGTACTCCCTCCGTCTTAAAATATAAGATATTTTATCATAGTGAAACAAATGTATCTAGACTACTTTTGATATATAGGTTTATTCATGTTTAAAATGAATCTACACACTAAAACTAGTCTAGATACATTTTCTTTGCAAACCTAAAACATCTTATATTTTAAAACGAAGTGAGTACATAGGAAATCAATCGATCAAGATAGTATAGTTCGCTACTTCGCTTTGCACATACGGGCAGCGGGAGGAATATACATTGATTTGCCCAGGATGTAGGTGAAGCGCGTGGCATTGCTAGTCCGTCCCGTGCAATGATTGTCTAATATAGCAATGACATACTAGTAGAATGACTTGTAAGAAAAGGTGTATTGCGGGAGACCAAGTTAACAACACAGGATGACGTGCCATGGTTGGAGCGGCAAAGCGGAGCAGACGGTGGCAGTGTGCCTGACATCGAAGCATGTCCTAGACGTGCGGAAGTTGGCCGGGCTATTGCAGCGTGCCATGGTTAGCGCGCCTGGACGTGCCACGTGTGGAAGCTGTCCAGGATCTTGCGACGTCCATGGTTGTACATGTGGGTAACCCGTCTCGTGGCAAGGACGTCCGTGGAGCTCTCTGAAGGGTGGCGCTTCACTGTCCGCCACGACTTCGTTCTCCGGTTCGACCCCCTCCACTGCACCACAACAGCGGGGGCCCAACTCAAAATCGATCGAACCCGACGAGTACACCTACAAACAACATCCACGTACCACTACCACGACAACACGGCAAGCCACCCCCATCTCTGTTCCAAAATAGCCCAAGAAAATCACCGTATGGACGCTCGTGCATTTCCACGAACACTTCTCACGCATGTTGAAACAACCGTACCTCCGGTCGCCTCCTACCATGGCCGAGCTTCCCTAACTCGCGGGCGATGCCGCTCGAGCTCCCCACCGCCTGGACCACGTCCCCCGAGCACGGCGTGGTGCACGGCCTCGCGACATCCTCCCATGGCCTCCTGCTATGGTCGTGCTTCCCCATCTCGTAGGCGAAAGGCTCGCGCTCCTCTGACGCTTGGACCACATCCCTCGAGAAAAGCTTGGCCAACACCTCTCCCTGGTCGGTGGCAAGCCTGGCCGGGCAGTGGAGCGGCGCCGCCGGCGGTCGGCCGACGCTGACCCTGCCGACCGCATCCGAGGGACCGGGTCCAGGAGGTCGTGTGTGTGAGGGAAAGGAGATTCCTTGTATGGGGTTGCCTTCCTTCTTAGAGCAACTCTAGCACATACTTAAAAAAATTGCTCAAAACCGTATTTTTTCAGAGACTTTACGGTTTCAGCTCGGTTCCGTGCGGCGTGCATCTACCGCAAAGCGGTGGCGGTCCGTAAAAATTGTACGGTGGCCCGAGAAAAGCCTAGGCCGTGCGATATATTTACGGTAGCTGCGGAGCAAACCGAGGCCAAACTCTATCCCCTCGGCCTCCCTTTCGCTATCTCCGCCGCCGGCGGCGAACCTCCAGCCATCAGATCAGCCCGCTCCACCGCACAATCCGCGCCGCCGTCGCCGCCATTCCCTCCGCCGCGTCGCCATGAACCCCGTCCCCCCTCCCTCGCCCACGTGCTACGGCTCCCGTGGCCAGCGGCTGAAGTCGCGAGCGGAGCTTGAGAAGATCCGCTCCATCGCTGCCAAGAAGTGCGCGGCGAAGCGGTACACGAAGCACATGGCTCCCATGCCTCCCTCGCTCGCGTCGTATGCCGACTACGGCTCCTCCGGTGCGGGGAGAAGCCGTGGCCGCCGCGCTCCATCGTCGGCGTCCTCCTCGTCCTACGGCAGCCAGAAGAGCTACTACCGCGACTATATGGCGGACGAGCACACCGAGTCGTCTGATGAGAGCGACGGCGACCAGATCATCGCGCATGACTTCATCGAGAACGACGAAGATGAGGCGCGCATCACCGCGCGCCTCGTCCGGCGCTCGGAGCTGCAGCGCTGCCGCGAGATCAGCGACGAGCAGCGCGAGATCGACGAGGCCCTCCTCGTCATCGAGCGCCAGAAGGCGGAGGAGGCGGCGGTGGAGCGGCTCCGGCGCAAGCAGGCAGCGGAGGCGGAGGGGGTCATCGTCGTCGACTCCGACGACGACGAGGAGTGAGCAGCTCTGGCGCAAGATTGACGCCGCTTCGAGGCCCCGTTTGGGGCCAAATTTTGCATCTGCATTGCACGCTTCGGTCGTTTGTTAGTCTTATTATGTAAATTATGTTGTTTATGATGTTTAACTGAATCTGAAACTATGAATGTGGCGTTGTTCTTCTCTGAATTTTCCCGTGAATGTTTTTTTCCGCGAAGTTTTAAATGTTCAGTTTCAATCTGCGGTGTCTGCTCTGCGAGACGAACTGAACTTCGGCAAATCGCAAGTTCAGTCACTGAACTACGGGTTTTTCAGTTCGCGGTTTTCAGTATCTGCTAGAGTTGCTCTTACCACCTTGGATACACCTTGCCGGGCCGGCGCTTGTTTTCTGGAGCGGGATTCCATTGCGAGAAAAGAGAGAGATGATTGGCCACCTACTTTTGAGGTGCGTCCTTGCACGTGAGGTAATGGCAACTTGCCTGAGCTGGTGGGACAAAACCCCACTGGATGCCGAACCAGGACTCCAAATTGGTGGGTTGGCTACAAAGCAAGCGGGACGGCAAAGGCCGAGAGCGTGACCTTTGGACTGGGATAGCTCTCGTCTGCTGGACGCTATGCCGACACAGTAACGACATAGTTTTCGAGGGGGCCAATCCGTCCTCAGTGGCGGTCATCTGCAAGATCTCCAAGGAGGCGGACCTGTGGAGGGCAGCAGGATTGTTCCGTGACTGCTTAGGACAGGTAGATAGGTGGAGATGCCGCGAGTAGTCCGATAGGGTGTGTGTTGTGTTCTTGTGATCTGCGCTTGTGGCACCTGTGCAACCGCGTGTTGTGCTTGCCTCTTGGCCTTTTCCTTCTATAAAAAGGATACGTCTCCCAGGACGTATCCTTGAAAAAGAAAAAAGAGAGATTCAGGTTCGAGGGGATCGATCGGTCTGTGGACAAAAAATTAAAAGAATCGAACCGTATGTGGCAATTTGCTGTATTATGTAAACGAGTGGGAGGGCAAAACGGTCCAAAAAAAGGCTGATTGACAGAAGCGTTGCTGTTTTTATTGAGCGGGATTCCATTGCGAGAAAAGAGAGAGATTCAGGTTCGAGGGGATCGATCGGTCTGTGGACAAAAAATTAAAAGGATCAAACCGGTATGTGGCAATTTGCTGTATTATGTAAACGAGTGGGAGGACAAAACGATCTAAGAAAAAAGACTGGTTGACTAAAGTCTCGTTGCTGCTTCTATTATTAAATATAGATATAGAGTAACTCATGGGTAATTATACTCGGTTCATTAAGTTTTATTCACAGGAGTACTCATGTTCCACATTTTTTAGAGCTTCGACCGCTGCACAACAACGCGTCATCGGGCTTGCTGGTGTGTGTTGTTGTTGTCACTGTTCCACCATCACGTAGCCACATGTACCTGCACTTTGCCCTTACTAGAGCAAATGAATAAGCCAGCACATATTTGGTGAAAGCACACACATGGAGGGATGCTATAATGTTTATCGATTATTAATGTATACTTTTATAGAAGTCTAGTTCACTGTTTGAAATTTGAGAATAAACTATAATGAAACTTGGGTGCTCTGTTCTTACAATTTCCTTCTTGGTAGATATTTATATGATTCTCCACGGTGGATTGGATTAACTTCTGTAAATTTTGGGCAAATAGGACAACTCACACTTAATTCGAAAGAAGCTAACTCCATGCATAATAAATGAAATGCACAAACTTACCATACGCAAGACCAAATAAAATAGCAAGAGAAGTAGAGAGTAGAGACATATGTGCACAATACAAACCGAGTTACGCGGAGAAACTTCCTCAAGGTGACGAAGGTGACATTCGGAGAGGTTTAGAACTCTGACAATAGTCACCTAACAAACCAGTCCATAAAATAAATGTGATTATCCTCGGCAGTAGCAAGATGGCTCAATCAACTATACAAAAAACTGCAGAGGGTGGGGTTATCCCCCCTTTTTGAAAAAAAAAACTACACATACAAACACATTTTCCATGAGACCATGACATCACGTCAAACAAGTATAAGTCAATACAAGGATCATGCCTACTAGTTCCGACAAGATATAGACAATGAGGACACGGTTTACCCATATTCGGTCCCCCGATACGGCTAGATAACCCCTACATCATGTCTTATAATGATTAACTAGATAACTACGAGGAATATGGCCAAAGTCTAAACCCTAAAATAGCTAACTGGATAATTATGACGAATGTGGCCAAAGTCTAAACACTAAAACAACTAGACCTTCAAAGATGTTTCTTAGATTTATGTTGCTATGTTATCATACTAGCATCTAAGGGCATCTCTAGCCAATCCCTTAATTAAAAGCTATAGAGGAGTGAAAAATGAGTTTAGGAGGCTAAATTGGACCTAGTCAATCTCCTAAAATTTTTACTCTTCGCGTCGACCGGCTACTAAATATAATTGACCGTGGCTTCTCCAGAAAAAACTCTACCCCACACCACACCGAAACCTCCCCCCGCCTACGCTGCATCATCGCCTCCAACGACCACCATTAGCCTCCGTTGCCACCCCCATAGCCTTTTCCTCCCTCCCGCCTCACTCCTCCTTGCTCTCCGGTTGCCACCATAACCAAAATGGCCCGAATCGAGCCACTGTGTCGATCTTGTCACCAAAAAACCCAAGCGATGACCTTCTCTGAGCCTCTTTGTCGACTTCCGGCCGTCTCACAGCTCGGTCGACACTTTTTGATCTGTCACAGATGCCACACGACCTTGGGTCCCCACCACCGCCGACCTCTGTCGTTCAATCCATCATTGTTGAGTATGGCATGTCCATAGAGGATGATGAGCCGGAAGTATGTAATATGGAGGAGGATGATCTGGTCTCCGCACATGTTGTCATCATTGTAGGAGCGCCCGAACTAGCGGCTAATAACCTATACCACGTTTTCTTGACGGGTTCAAACCGGATCGGATAATAGCTAGGTGTGGATTCAAATACGAATATACTACACTGTGGATTCGGAATGGAAACTGAGAGGAATCGGGACATAAACAAAATAAATCAGATCGGTTCATGAATAAGTAGAGTGGCAAGCCGGACAATCTATGAGTGTTCTGTTAAACTTGTTTTGGTTGTTGGTGTGGATGCAATAACACAAACACAAGCCTAAGGTAACATTGATCCGTGCTTCAACATCCTAGTATCATAACAAATTTGGACTTCATATCTCAGCTCTCCCTTCCCTTCTCTAGTTTGAGAGTCGACCATCGACTCCGAGCTCTCTCTCGACTCTTCTATGGCGGCACTGCTGCCTAGGGAGGGGAAAAGAGAGATGTTCGACCTGTACACATTAGGGCTAGGTTTCTCTATATGCCAGAGTGGGGCTTTATTCCATAGGTGGGGGCGAGGTTGCTGATCTTAGCAGCAAGATCTTGAGCCATGTAGGGTACTTCTTCTTCCTGAGGTTCCTATGGTTGGAGTTGAGGATGACGGAGAGGTACATCGTCTTCCTCAATAAAGTCGTGTGTACTTGCCCTTTGATCTGGAGAGTTCCTCTCTTGTTGATTCTTCCGCTGGTCGGCCGTGGAGGCGAGGGGGAGGAGAAGATCTGCGTGGAGTGTAGGGGTTCGTAGCATGGAAAACAAAATTTTCTATCGCATACAAACAAACAAGCCAATATCTATCAACTAGATTGTAGCAACGAGTCGATGGAATAACTTACCCTCGAAGATTCCAAAGTGTTTAACGAGAGCAGATTCTCATGGGTGATGTAGTCGTACTCTTCCCGATCTCAAGATCGTGTAGACGATCCTTCCGGCGCTGCGTTCCGGCAGCGCTCCCGCAGTCGGTCACACGTTCGGTACTCGACGAAGACCTTCCTCTCCCTTGTTCCAGCAGGCAGCGGAGGTTGTAGCACTCTCCTCGTCATTCCGGCAGCACAACGGCGTGGTACCGGAAGTAGAGGGGAGATCCCGCAGGGCTTCGCCTTAAGCCGGAGCGAGTATGGTGGAGTATGAGAGAGGGCTATTAGTGGTCTAGGGATTAGACACACCAATTAGAAGGCTCTAAACCGAAGGCTAGGGCAATTAGAAGCTCTAAACCAAAACGGCTCTAAACCGGAGATTAGAGGATAGGAACTTGTGTGTCTAGAGGAGGAGGCCCTGCCCCTCCTCTTATAGGTGGGAGGCGCGGCCAAGGGGAGGGGAGTCCCTCCCCAAGTCGGCCTTGGGTGGCGCGTCGGCTTGGAGAGGAGGGACTCCTCCCCCAAGTCGGTTTTGCCTCCTCTTGCTTGTTTCACACAGTTTCCTGTTTTAGCCGTTTGACTTTCAAACCGGACATTTGACTTTTCTATTTTAGGATTCAATTTAATCCTTTATTTGGAACAGCAAGAACACTTAGTACATGATGCAATCATTCCAATATGTAATGACACATTCATGTACCCCTCCCCCCCCCCCCCCGGAGTGCCGGACATTCCGGAACCTTCTAGAACATTGCCGATGAAAACACCGGAATCATTTCCGAACTCCGAAACGGGACTTTCCTTATATGAATCTTATTCTCCGGACCATTCCGGATCACCTCGTGATATCCCGGATCCCATCCGAGACTCCGAACAACATTCGGTCTCTTTCTCATAATACCATAACTACTCAAACAACGTCGAATCCTTAAGTGTGTCTCCCTACGGTTCGTGAATTATGCAGACATGATCGAGACACTTCTCCGAACAATAACCAATAGAGGAATCTGGAAATTCATATGGCTCCCACATATTTCTACGATTACTTTGCGATCGAATGAACCACTTACATACGATACCAATTTCCCTTTGTCTCACGATAGTTTACTTATCCGTGGTTATGATCGTCGGTATCTCTGCATACCTAGTTCAACCTCGTTACTGATAAGTACTCTTTTCTCGTTCCCGTGATATGTGATCCCTTGTGAGCCAGTCACATGCTTGCAAGCTAATTGGATGACATTTCACCGAGAGGGCCCAGAGTATATCTATCCGTCATATGGATGGACAAATCCCACTCTTGATCCATGTGTCTCAACCAATACTTTCCGAACACTCAATGCCACCTTTATAGCCACCCAGTTACGGTGTGGTGTTTGATGTCATCAAAGCATCCATCCGGTAAAGGTGATATGCATGATCTCATGGTCGAAGGAATTAGGTTACTATGTATCAGAAAGCATATAGCAATTGAACTATTGAAATGACTTGATCTTTATGCTACGCTTATCTATAGGAGTATGTCCACCATATCATTATCCTAATGATATGATCTTGTTGTTGATAACATCTCAATCTTCATGATAGGGAAACCACAATCATTTATCAACCAACAAGCTAGTGAAGTATAGAGGCTATACTAGGGACTTCAAATTAAGTTTACAAATCACACAAGTATTAATGTTTCCTTGTTAATACTATTATAGCATGAATGTAAACATTTATCATAAACACAAAGATATAATAATAACTACATTTATTATTGCCTCTAGGGCATATCTCCAACAGTCTCCCACTTGCACTAGAGTCATCTAATCTAGATTACATGGTAATATACCGAACACCCATGGCAGTTTGGTGTTGGTCATGTTTTGCCCTCGGGAGAGGTTTAGTCAACGGATCCGCCACATTCAGATCTGTGTGTACTTTGCAAATCTTTATATCCCCATCCTGGATATGTTCTCGAATAGCGTGAAAATGTAGCTTGATATGCTTCAGCTTCTTGTGTGACCTTGGTTCTTGCGCATTGGCTATGGCGCCCATGTTATCACAGTAGATAGACATTGGGCCCAGCGCACTAGGAACCACACCCAGCTCTGTAATGAACTCTTTCATCCATATCGCTTCTTGTGAAGCCTCCGAAGCAGCCATGTATTCCGATTCAGTTGAAGATCTCGCCACAACGCTTTGCTTTGCACTCCTCCAGCTAACTGCTGCACCATTCAAAATAAATACGTATCCGGATTGTGATTTAGAATCATCCGGATCGGTGTTCCAACTAGCATCGGTGTAACCATTAACAACGAGTTGTTCATCACCTCCATAAGAAAGAACCATATCCTTAGTTCTTCTCAAGTACTTAAGGATGTTTTTGACCGCTGTCCAATGATCCACTCCTGGATCACTTTGATATCTGCTAGTTAAACTAACAGCATATGCAATGTCGGGTCTAGTACATAGCATGGCATACATTAGAGAACCTATGGCTGAGGCATAGGGAGTCTTACTCATCCTTTCTCTATCTTCTTCCATTCCAAACCTCTTTAGAACTTTGTCCAAATATGTACTCTCTGACAATGATATTCGGCGTTTCTATCTATCTCTATAAATCTTTATGCCTAATATGTAAGCTGCTTCGCCAAGATCCTTCATTGAAAAACTATTATTCAAATATTCTTTGACACTATTAAGAAGGTCTACATCATTCCCAATCAACAATATGTCATCCACATATAGTATTAAGAATGCTACAGAGCTCCCACTCACTTTCTTGTAAATACAAGCTTCTCCATAAGTTTGTATCAAACCAAAACCTTTGATTACCTTATCAAAACGTTGATTCCAACTTCGGGATGCTTGCTTCAATCCATAAATGGACCGTTGAAGTTTGCATACCTTGTTAGCATCTTTAGGATCGACAAAACCTTTGGGTTGCATCATATACAACTCTTCATCAATATCTCCATTGAGGAATGCTGTTTTGACATCCATCTGCCATATCTCATAATCATAATATGCAGCAATTGCTAACATAATCCTCACAGCCTTTAGCTTCGCTACCGGTGAGAAAGTCTCATCGTAGTCAACTCCTTGAATTTGTCGAAACCCTTTTGCGACAAGTCGAGCTTTATAGACAGTAACATTACCATCAGCATCTGTTTTCTTCTTGAAAATCCATTTGTTCTCGACAGCCTTCCGGCCATCCGGTAAGTCCACCAAAGTCCATACTTGGTTTTCGTACATGGATCCAATCTCGGATTTCATGGCTTCTTGCCATTTATTGGAATCTGGGCTCATCATCGCTTCCTCATATGTCTCGGGGTCATCGGTGTTATCCACCAACATGACACTCATAACGGGATCATACCAATCTGGAGTGGTACGAGTTCTCGTTGACCTCCGAGGCTCTGTAGCAACTTCAACCGAAGTTTCATGATCATCATCATTAGCTTCCTCTCTTATTGGTGCAGGCACCACAGGAACTTCTTTCGGTGCTGCGCTACTCGCAATTTCGAGAGAAGGTTCGACAACCTCGTCGAGTTCTACTTTCCTTCCAGTCACTTCTTTCGAGAGAAATTCCTTCTCTAGAAAGGATCCATTCTTGGCAACAAAGATTTTGCCTTCGGATCTATGATAGAAGGTATACCCAATAGTTTCCTTCGGGTATCCTATGAAGACGCATTTTTCCGCTTTGGGTTCAAGCTTGTCCGGCTGTAACTTCTTTACATAGGCTTCGCATCCCCAAACTTTAAGGAACGACAATTTAGGTTTCTTCCCAAACCATAATTCATATGGTGTCGTTTCAACGGATTTAGATGGTTCCCTATTTAAAGTGAATGCGGTTGTTTCTAATGCATAACCCCAAAATGATAGCGGTAAATCTGTAAGTGGCATCATAGAACGAACCATATCTAAGAGAGTTCGATTACGACGTTCGGACACACCATTACGCTGTGGTGTTCCCGGCGGTGTCAATTGTGAAAGTATTCCGCATTTCTTCAAATGCTCGCCAAACTCGTAACTTAGATATTCACCTCCACGATCAGAACGTAGAAATTTAATCTTCTTGTTACGTTGATTCTCTACCTCACTTTGAAACTCCTTAAACTTCTCGAAAGTTTCGGACTTATGTTTCATGAAATAGATATACCCATATCTACTCAAGTCATCCGTGAAGGTAAGAACATAACGATAACCACCGCGCGATGCTACACTTATTGGACCACACACATCGGTATGTATGATTTCCAATAAGTCCGTAGCTCGCTCCATCATACCAGAAAATGGAGTCTTAGTCATTTTTCCCATCAGACATGCTTCGCATCTTTCAAGTGATTCAAAATCAAGTGATTCAAGAAGTCCATCGGAATGGAGTTTCTTCATACGCTTCACTCCAATGTGACCAAGACGACAGTGCCACATATAGGTCGAATTATCGCTTGATTTCAAACGTTTAGCCTCAATGTTGTTGATATGTGTATTTCCACTATCGAGATTCAATAAGAATAGACCATCTATCAAAGGTGCATGTGCATAAAACATATTACTCATATAAATCGAACAACCATTATTCTCTGACTTAAACAAGTAACCGTCTCGCAATAAACAAGATCCCGATATAATGTTCATGCTCAACGCAGGCACCAAATAACAATTATTTAAGTATAAAACTAATCCCGATGGTAGATGAAGGGGTAGCGTGCCGACCGCGATCACATCAACCTTTGATCCGTTTCCCACGCGCATCGTCACCTCGTTCTTCGCTAGCTTCCGTTTATTCTGCAGCACCTGTTTCGAGTTACAAATATGAGCAACCGAACCAGTATCAAATACCCAGGCACTACTACGAGTACTAGTGAGATACACATCAATAACATGTATATCAGATATACCTTTCTTCTTGATGTTGCCGTTCTTCAAATCCGCCAAGTACTTTGGGCAATTCCGCTTCCAGTGACCTTCTCCCTTGCAGTAAAAGCACTCAGTATCAGGCTTAGGTCCAGCCTTGGTCTTCTTCGCCGGCGTGGTAACTTTCTTACCACCCTTCTTGAAGTGTCCCTTTTGCTTAGACTTGCCTTTCTTGAATTTGGTGGTCTTATTGACCAACAACACTTGGTGCTCTTTCTTGATCTCCACTTCTGCAGATTTCAACATGGCAAAGAGTTCTGGCAACGTCTTGTTCATGTTCTGCATGTTGTAGTTCATCACAAAGTTCTTGTAACTTGGTGGTAGTGATTGGAGGACACGGTAAATCCCCAAAGCATTAGGAATCACAATACCCAAGCTTTGAAGTTTGTTTGCGTGCCCAGACATCTTAAGCACATGCTCACTGACGGAGCTGCCCTCTTCCATCTTGCAGTTAAAGAACTTTTCAGAAGCCTCATAGCTTTCAATTGCCGCATGAGTCTCAAAAATCAATTTGAGATCCTCGACAATATCATATGGGTCTGAATCCTCAAACCTTTTCTGAAGCTCCGATTCCAAACCATACAAGATAGCACACTGAACTATGGAGTACTGATTCTTCCGAGCGAGGTAAACATTCTTTACTTCATCGGGAGCATCATCTGCAGGTGGGTCATCCAGCGGTGCATCCAGCACATAGGTCAAATTACCAGCTGTGAGGACAATCCTCAAATTGCGGAACCAATCCGCGAAGTTGCTTCCATTGTTTTTCAACTTTTCTTTCTCTAGGAACGCATTAAAAATGATGGTAGGGGCTGCCATTGATCTACAACATATTTGCAATAGTTTAGACTAAGTTTATGACAAATTGAGTTCAAATTAATTAATGAAATTAAACTAGGTGAACTCCCACTCAAAACAACATCCCTCACATTGTTTTAGTGATCACACGAACCAAATCCACCATATCAACACCGATCATCACGAGAGTTGACATAGTTTCAATGGCGAACAATCGACATGTTCATCATATCTACTATATGATTCATGATTTACCTTTCGGTGATCCGTGTTCCGAGACCATGTCTGTACATGCTAGGCTCGTCAAGATCAAACCTTAGTTTCCGCATGAGCAAATCTGACTTGCTCACGTTGTATACACTTGCAGAATCTAACACACCCGATCATCACGTGGTGCTTCTAAACAACAAGCTTTAGCAACGGTGCTAACTAAGGGTGAACACTTTATGACTTGAAATTCATGTGCATGAGGGATCATCTTATAATGCTACCGTCGTCTACTAAGCAATACAAGATGCATAAAGGATTAACATCACATGCAATTCATAATATGTGATATGATATGGCCTTTCTTCTTTGTGCTTCCGATCTCCATCTTCAAGCACGAACATGATCTCCATCATCACCGGCATTGCATCAAGGTCAATGACGCTTCTCCATGGTTGTCGTCCACCGGCTTCAACTATTACAACTACTTTGAATAGACACGCGGGTCTTAACATAAATTAAAGACAACCATATGGCTCCTGCCGGTTGCCAACTTACAATAAGGAACATTGCATACATCAAATATAATCACAATCATGGCCATATCACATCACTGCACACCCCTGCAAAACAAAGTTAGACGCCTCTACTTTCTTTGCATATTTTACGTGGTTTGGGGCTTTCAATAAGTGTCGTTCTAACTTACGAACAAGAACCACAACATTGATACTAGCATTGTTGATCACCCGTTGTAAATTGGATCTTAACTATGCTAGGAGAAACAGGCACCCGCAAAGCCACTTATGCAATACAAGTTGCATGTCAATCGTGGAGCAAGTCTCATGAACGATGTCATGTAAGGTTATCCCGGGCCGCTTCATCCCAACATACCGCAAGATGCAAAGTACACAAGAAGCAATCGACAATAAAAGCATCAACGCCCACAATGACCATTGTGTTCTACTCGTGCAACAGATCTACATATAGACACGGCTCTGATACCACTGTAGGGGTTCGTAGCATGGAAAACAAAATTTTCTATCGCATACAAACAAACAAGCCAAGATCTATCTACTAGATTGTAGCAACGAGTCGATGGAATAACTTACCCTCGAAGATTCCAAAGTGTTTAACGAGAGCAGATTCTCGTGGGTGATGTA
The DNA here is from genome assembly GCA_916181665.1 of Avena sativa. Lineage (NCBI taxonomy): Eukaryota > Viridiplantae > Streptophyta > Magnoliopsida > Poales > Poaceae > Avena > Avena sativa. Next base: position 404,026,943 of record OV702283.1, on the reverse strand, counting down.
GTCGTACTCTTCCCGATCTCAAGACCGTGTAGACGATCCTTCCGGCGCTGCGTTCCGGCAGCGCTCCCGCAGTCGGTCACACGTTCGGTACTCGACGAAGACCTTCCTCTCCCTTGTTCCAGCAGGCAGCGGAGGTTGTAGCACTCTCCTCGTGATTCCGGCAGCACAACGGCGTGGTACCGGAAGTAGAGGGGAGATCCCGCAGGGCTTCGCCTTAAGCCGGAGCGAGTATGGTGGAGTATGAGAGAGGGCTATTAGTGGTCTAGGGATTAGACACACCAATTAGAAGGCTCTAAACCGAAGGCTAGGGCAATTAGAAGCTCTAAACCAAAACGGCTCTAAACCGGAGATTAGAGGATAGGAACTTGTGTGTCTAGAGGAGGAGGCTCTGCCCCTCCTCTTATAGGTGGGAGGCGCGGCCAAGGGGAGGGGAGTCCCTCCCCAAGTCGGCCTTGGGTGGCGCGCCGGCTTGGAGAGGAGGGACTCCTCCCCCAAGTCGGTTTTGCCTCCTCTTGCTTGTTTCCCACAGTTTCCTGTTTTAGCCGTTTGACTTTCAAACTGGCCATTTGACTTTTCTGTTTTAGGATTCAATTTAATCCTTTATTTGGAACAGCAAGAACACTTAGTACATGATGCAATCATTCCAATATGTAATGACACATTCATGTACCCCTCCCCCCCCCCCGGAGTGCCGGACATTCCGGAACCTTCTAGAACATTCCCGATGAAAACACTGGAATCATTTCCGAACTCCGAAACGGGACTTTTCTTATATGAATCTTATTCTCCGGACCATTCCGGATCACCTCGTGATATCCCGGATCCCATCCGAGACTCCGAACAACATTCGGTCTCTTTCTCATAATACCATAACTACTCAAACAACGTCGAATCCTTAAGTGTGTCTCCCTACGGTTCGTGAATTATGCAGACATGACCGAGACACTTCTCCGAACAATAACCAATAGAGGAATCTGGAAATTCATATGGCTCCCACATATTTCTACGATTACTTTGCGATCGAATGAACCACTTACATACGATACCAATTTCCCTTTGTCTCACGATAGTTTACTTATCCGAGGTTATGATCGTCGGTATCTCTGCATACCTAGTTCAACCTCGTTACTGATAAGTACTCTTTTCTCGTTCCCGTGATATGTGATCCCTTGTGAGCCAGTCACATGCTTGCAAGCTAATTGGATGACATTTCACCGAGAGGGCCCAGAGTATATCTATCCGTCATATGGATGGACAAATCCCACTCTTGATCCATGTGTCTCAACCAATACTTTCCGAACACTCAATGCCACCTTTATAGCCACCCAGTTACGGTGTGGTGTTTGATGTCATCAAAGCATCCATCCGGTAAAGGTGATATGCATAATCTCATGGTCGAAGGAATTAGGTTACTATGTATCAGAAAGCATATAGCAATTGAACTATTGAAATGACTTGATCTTTATGCTACGCTTATCTATAGGAGTATGTCCACCATATCATTCTCCTAATGATATGATCTTGTTGTTGATAACATCTCAATGTTCATGATAGGGAAACCACAATCATTTATCAACCAACAAGCTAGTGAAGTATAGAGGCTATACTAGGGACTTCAAATTAAGTTTACAAATCACACAAGTATTAATGTTTCCTTGTTAATACTATTATAGCATGAATGTAAACATTTATCATAAACACAAAGATATAATAATAACTACATTTATTATTGCCTCTAGGGCATATCTCCAACATGGAGGTTTTTGGATATTGGGCTGCAGGGGTTTTCTGTCCTGGTGCTTCGGCGCGGTGCCGGACAGTCATTGATGAAGCTCGCTGTTGTGCTCCCATGGTGGAAGCCGGCGGTGGTTGCTTCTCAGGCGAGCTCCCTTCGCCTCAATGAGCGTCTTCAGGTTTGCAGCTTCGGTCTTCTTGTTGTCTTCCTCTTCTCGGCCGGCCTTGGTGGCGAGGGAGTAGGGAGAAGCGGCTACCTGACCGTGGCTGTCAGATGCTGTGCTTCGAAAGCTTCTGCTCACGGAGTTCATCAGCAGAGTACCAAGTGTGTTGGCGTTGCCCATCTCGCCTCTGCTTCTCATGGTCGAATGGCGACCCTCTAAGACCACACTGATGTGGTTCTTCTTCCTCTCGGCCTTGGGCTGATTAGGAGGATCTTCATCGACCTCAAAGCGGGATCCATGGTCGACGTCTTACCAAGTGGCTTGTTCCCGGTGATGGCGGCAGCACCGCCTTGGCAGGTCGCAAGTTTGCGGTGGAGAAGGCCAGGGCCTCGATTGCTTTTTCAGTTTTTTCTCTAAGGTCCTTTGTGTAAAAGTTATAGCCTTATCCATTTTTCCCCTATCCCTTAGGGGTCTGCGTGTAATTTTGTACCCACCACTTTGAAGTTTGAATGGAGCTTTCAGGGCCTTCGGGCCTTTTCTTGTGAAAAAAAAATTGGACTCCATATTCGGTGTAGTGACTATGTAAGCGAGATGATATTTAAGTTTGATCTAGTCCACTCACTAGCTACTAGTTGTGCTCTATTAGCTTCAACGTTTCAGATGAAAATCGGATTATTCATTTTAAAACCATAGAATAATTCTAGTAACATAATATTTGGACATAGATATCAGCTGCTATTTGACATGCCATATCCCGTACTTAAGAGTGTGCAAAAAGTGAAACCGGCCAAACCAGTCAAACCGGCTAGTTGCACTCTAGTTCAATTTTCTTCACAAATAAAATCTAAACCCAAAAATTAGTACTCCCTCCGATCCATATTACTTGTCATTGAAATGGATGTATCTAGCACTAAAACATGTCTAGATATATCTATTTTAATGACAAGTAATATGGGTCGGAGGGAGTACTATAAAAATTTAAACTATCCTAAACCGGCTAAACCAGTCGAACCAGTTTTGCACAGGCTTACCCTACTATATCCCGGTGTCAAGTTCGGATTCGGATATTCTTCCCATCAAACCGGACATGTAGTCCCTGAGGTTGTGAAACGAATTCGGTGCGGCTATCCGTTTACATCCCTGTACAACTGTACAAGTCGGGTTGCGTGCGTGCCGTCCGGTTACCTGGCCGGCGCCGACACCGACACGAGCCCACGTTCACCCCCTCTATATATCTGAGTCTCCCGTCAGTGTGGCCGTGGACCAACCACGCCTTCACCTAGCAACAAGGAAGTTCCCTGCATTTTCGAATCCCATCGGCAGAGAGGATTTTGGCAAGTTCGGTTGAGAGAGATTTGGGTTTCGGGCATGGATAGGTTCGCCGCTATGGTCGCCGGCCGCCGCGCCGCTTCCGCTCCGAAGGCCGCCGACGAGGGGAAGAAGGTTGGGGAGGAAGGGGACGAGAAGTACCTGCGGATCCAGCTGGAGGAGATCGTCATCGTCAAGGACGACGCCTACGACGCGCTCGCCGCCGCCACCGCCGCCGCGCACTCCCGCGCCGGCGCCAACGGCCAGTTCAGCGGCATCGCCACCGCCACCGCCACCGCCACCGCCACGCCCACTGGGGCCGCATCCACCTACATGGAGAACTGCGCGAGGGCCGCGGCGGCGGCGCGCGGTGCGGTGTCGACGAGGGTACCGGCGGCGCAGGGCGCGTGGACGACGGCGGCGAGGGGCGTTGGCTTCGACTAGACGTCCACCACCGCCATGACGCGCTCCTACACCGATCCTTCCCGATCGGTGTGTGGGGGATTAATCTCCATACGTGAACTTGTTCCTATCTACTAGCATCGAAGATCGTGTCGGTGAGCTCTTAGCGTAGGTTTATTTTTGCTTGATTGTTCGAGGGTGTCGTTGGAGAAGAGGGGATCGGTCCAAGTTTGGATCCTCAAATCGATTGTCTCGCTGTTCATGTTGCAATGTATGCCACTTTGATCCGAGGGATTTGGTTTTTGCGGCGAGATCTGTTGACCGCGTTTCTGCCTAATTTTGCCTGCATCAAATAGTTCGAGGCCTTGTTATTAAACTTATTATCACCATGGAATCAAGCGTAGAATCTAGTATCATTAACTGAACGGCGATAGAGAGATTCTGCTTGGTTAGTTCGATCATGGAGTATATGTTTGCCACTAATTTACGGCATGGAGTATTCGAGGTCACGTTCCGCATTTTTCGCTTTTCTGCGAGAGCTTCGACCGCTGCGCAGCATAACGCGTCGCTTTGCTTGCTGGTGTGTTGTTGTTGTTGTGAAGTCCTTGTTCCACCATCCATCCCCTGTACCTACGCCGTGCAGCTGCTAGAGCAAATGAATATCCAGCACATGTTTGGTGAAAGCGCACATGGAACTATGCTTACGTATAACGCTTATCAATTATTAATGTCCACTTTTCTGCTAGTAGTCTAATTTAAACGATTGAAATTTTGAGATAAAACTATAATGATGAAACCTGGGAGACTCTGTAGTAGATCTTCTTGGAATTTACCAAGGATTTTCACAATGCACGAACTTAGGTCTGTAAAGTTTGTGGCAAATAGGCCAGTTCACACACTACACATACGACTAGAACATACTTACATACCATTGCATAGTAAAACAAGGTACACATGATTGTGTCAATGCACAACTTATGTCGTTCTTGTATACTCCCTCTGTTTAGAAATAAATGTATCTAGACGCTAAAAAAACGTCTAAATACATTTAATTTATAAAGCTAAAACGTCTTATATTTCTGATGAAGAAAGTAATGTAGATTGTGGCTAAAGGTTAAACCCTAGAGTGGCTAGAGATTTGAACATATAGAGGAGCTGGTTAAAATTGGTAACTACTCAACCTTGAAGTTTTTGTCAAGTCAGGATAACTTCTCCGTGAGAAAAATATCCAACCCTAAAAATTATTCAACTAACAATACCGCAAATCCAATATTAGTTCATTCTTAGTTGAGCAAATATCATCTAGCGTGTATAAATTCGCTCCTGGAGATGTCTCGTCTATCTAATAACATATAGCCAAGGGAGGAATTTTTTCATGTTGGCCAATATTTTTCTTAATTTAGCGAATATCTAAGAACAACGTATAACCAAGTGAGAAATTCTTTCTTGTTGGTAAACGTTTTTTCAGTTGAGATAATTTCTAAGAACAACCAATCTTTCAAGCAGCTGGATAAACCCAAGGAAGTGTAGAATTGACTTACGACTCATCAAACTTTGAAGTTTATTCAACCATGTTTAAGCATGTGGCAATACGATCAAAGAAAGTGTATCTAACACATCGCCAAACAAGGTTAGGAACTCCATACTGTGCATGATCAAGACCATTTAGAGGAAACCAAGGTGCAAGAGGGCCTAAAGGCGCTCAGGCAGGCCAAGGAGTCTCTGATAGCGTTGTAGGGCGAGCGCAACCACCTTGCGCGGAATCCAAGGAGTCATTTGTGCTCATTCCGGCGTGTTCTTGAGCTCCTTTTTGTTTCATGCAGAAACCTGTCGGGCCTAGGGCGTTGAAGGACTATGAATTGTGTTCGTAGCGGCCTTGGAGCCTCTCGTTCGGGTGTTTTGGCCGTACATGGATTTCCATGCCCTTCTAAAAGGACACGGATGTTGCCTAGGAGGGATGAATATGCGATTTAAACAAATTACGACTTTCTCTCTAATAAATGCGCTAAATTTATCAATCACAAAACCTAAATATGCTAGGCTGTGCGCCGACAACTTATACTAAACAAGACAAGCAACAATGTGATAGATAACTTCAAGCATCAAGGCTATCACAAAGTAAAGTGCATAACTAAAGGCTCGGGTATAGAAATAACTAAGACACGTGTAGACGACGATGTATCCCAAGTTCACACCCTTTGCGGATGCTACTCTCTGTTGGAGCGGTGTGGAGGCACAATGCTATCCAAACACCACAATGCTATCCAAACACCACAATGGCTCATTGTATCTCCTCGAGCCCTCCCATCGAAAGGGAAGTCCTCTATCCATTATGGGACCCTTAAGAGCGGTCATCGAGCTAGTTTAAGCTTGGGACAATTTCCACAACTCAAGTGGAAGCTCCCAAGTAATCACCATTAAGGCCTCAAGCTTGATCTCGACAACTTAATTGGAGGACCCAAGAAATCCACCAAGCCACTAAGTTGTCTAGGGTTCCAAGAACCCAAGAGGAACAAGCTCCGGGAGTAACATGCTCTGATTTCCAAGAACCCAAGAGTAACAAGATTCTCAACTTTCACCAACCAAATCCTTTTTTTAGAACTCAAACTGATCTACCAAATGCAATGGCGGTAACACAAGTTCTCAAGTCCTTTTGTCCCAAATTCCACCAAAAAAACAAAAGATAAGAAAGGAAGAACACAAGATGAGAACACCAAATTTCTCCAACATCTATATCCAACGATTTTCTTTACTAAGAAGAGATATGGTTTGGTAGAATTGTAGATCTACATCTCCTCTCTCTTTCCCTCAAAAAGGTGCAAGAATCGTTGGAGGGATAGGATGATAGGGCAAGATCTTCAAAGTCAACAATGGAGGTGAGAGAATGGACGAATCAACCTCTAAATGAGGAAGAATGGTACTTATGTAGGCTCGCCATGAAATATGGTTGTTAAAGGAATTTTACCTCAAAATTTTCGGTGCCCTAGGGGGCAGAATTTCCACACACACCCAAAAATCCTGGCCTAAATTTTTGGTCCTTATACAATGGGTTACACCACTTGGTCCTTAGCGGAATTTTGAGGGGGCAAAAGTCAACAGAAATAGCAAAACATAAATGGTCATAACTTTTGCTTTCGAACTCCGATTTTGATGAACTTAGGCTTGTTTTGAAGAGGACAAAAAGCTCTAGAAGGTCAGGTAGAGAAACATAATAGTACTACAAGGGAGTATATAACAAAAATATGAGGGATTTGACCTCTTTATAAAATAAAAACCGGTAAACCTCCAAAATAATAAAAACTCAATAAGTTTTTCATGTGAAATCCGGTTTTGATGAACTTGAGATTGTCTTGAAGATAAAGACAAGCTCTAAAACCTCATAGAGATAAAATTTAATTAACCACCAATGAAATATGATGCCAATGATGCAAATATTTTATCTCTCCACGAACGATGGGGTTAAGATACTCACTCGAGATCCCCTCTTGATAGTATTACTATTTATCCTATAACCTAGTCTCCCAACATGAGACCGATAAAAGATAAAACCTATCAAGATCATACATTTTTCTTTTGCATTCCACTTGAGCTTGATGATGAAAATCTTGTCATTCTCAAGTTGGAACAACTTTCTTGATTGAGCAAAGACTTGTGAATTTCTCGCCCATCCTCCTATGGGAGAGGCTCTTCTTTTGGCATGTTTTCACATATCCATGATCACCATAAGGACGGCAAGCTTCAAGCACATGACCTTCTCGAGATGGCTCATATTGAACTTGCACTTCATTTGTGTTGACCCACTTGAATCCACTCTTTGCACTTTGTCTTGATCTACCTTGTATCTTCTTCTTTCAACCTTTAATACAACCCATGGTTCAAGTAATGAGTATGGGCAATTCCTCCAAGTGTAACTAAAGGCAAATATTAGTTCATAGAGATTATAATTAATTACCAAAACCATACATGGGGCACACATGCTCTTTCACCTTCCACTGAGAGAGAGGTCTCCCATATTGGTGAAGAAGGTCGGGAGTATTAGTAGCAAAACCTAGATTGTGCCTCATTCATCTATTTTATAGCAAAGGAGACAAATAAAAAAGGACAAGCGAGATATACCCACATTATTAGTGTTAGTCAATGGCCTAGATAAACTCAAATATAATGAATTTGTAAATATAGCAACAACATGGTGTTCTAAAGAGAGTTTAGAAGCATTGAGTATCTATGGTTATAATGCGCTTTACTACTCCGCTTATCTTTGTGTGATAGGGATATATAGCAACAAGGGGCCGAGTCTAAGAACTAAAGTGTAGTCTAATTCTTAGCCTCCCTAGACAGCCCAAGTTCAAATCTCACCTTCTCCTATATATGAGTAGTGTTTAGTTCCTCCTAGACACTCTTTCATATTTTTTTAATTCTTAGCCTCCCTATGATGAGGACCACTTACTAGGTTTTTCTACTAATGCCTTTTCCCATTTATTACTCCCTCCATCTCAAAATAAATATCTCAGCTTTTTTAGAATTTGGATGAATCTAGACACTATTTATGAAGGGAATATGCCCGAGAGGCAATAATAAAGTGGTTATTATCGTATTCCTTATTTATGATAAATGTTTATTTTGCATGCTATAATTGTATTAATATGGAAACGTTAATACATGTGTGTTTAATAAACAAAAAGGAAGTTCCTAGTTATGCCTCTATTATAAACTAGCTCGCTGATTAACAAGATGATCAAAGGTTTTCTGATCATGGACATTGGATGTTGTTAATAACGAGGTCACAACATTGTTAGAATGGTATGATGAACATTCATCGAAGTATAGCATTACGATCAAGGTCATTATGTTTATATTGCTATAACATCATACGAAATAATCTTAGTCCTTAGACCATGAGATCATGTCAATCACTAACAGCGGAAGAGTATCTTGATAACATCAAACGTCACACCGTAACAGGGTGACTATAAAGATGGGTTCAGCGCTAAGAAAGTGTTATGTTGAGGCTCATGGATCAAGAGTGGAATTTGTCCATCCCGATGACGGAGAGATATACTCTAGGCCCTCTCGGTGATATCACATTAATTAGCTTGCAAGCAAGTGATTTGATCACTAGAATGTTATATCACGGGAACGAGAAAAGAGTACATGTCGGTAACGAGATCAAACTAGGTATGGAGATACCGATGATCGAATCTCGGACATGTAATATATCGCGAGACAAAGGGATTGAGTTACATGCGTATAAGGTTCACACGATCACAAAAGTCATCGTTGAATATGTGGGAGTCAGTACGGATCTCTAGGTCCCGCTGTTGGTTATTGATCGGAGAGGGGTCTCGATCATGTTAACATTATTTGCAAACCGTAGGATGACACACTTAAGGGATACCGATACCATTTGGAGCAAATAATATGCTAGAGAAAGAAAAACGAAAGCGCAGGAATTTATCACTAGACACCGAAACTGTTTCGGTTGAAATTGCTGAAACTGGTTCTGCATGTGAAATTGAATACTAGCAAGGGGTTTTATGTGAATGTTTGTTAATTAAAGTAATTAACAAAATTCTGAATAAATAAATAAAAGAGTTTTATTTAAATAATAGCTTGTATTAATTTTGGTGGAAAATTAATGCATGTGAGTGGAATTGTGAGTGGAGATGTTTTTATGTGAGTGGAGCTTCCATCACATGAATGAGGGAGAGGTGGGGGCACCCTCCTTGGTCGGCGGCCATGCCCCCTTGGGCTTCCCCCCTCCCCTATAAAAGGACCCCCTCCTCTCACTTGTCACACACACCTCCTCGCGAAGGATCTCTCTCCCCCTTTAGAATTTCCCCATGGTCTTGGATCAGCGAGATACATGTTCCCGGTGGCTTTTTCTAGAAGGATTTGTTGCTTCCGCTGCTTCGCTGGAGCGAGGGCGCGGAGGTTGTCGGGTACCCGGACATGTGTGCGATCACGGATGCACCACTGCTTTGCGGTGCTGGACGTGATGGTGCTGGACCGGCTGGACCAGATGGACTTCATCACGATCTTGAGATCGGCAACCGTTGACTACATCATCCACGAGTACAACCTCGTTAACGCTATACGATCTTCGAGGGTATGTATTGTATGGATGTATATCCACTCGTTGCTTGTATCTAGTAGATAGATCTTGGTGCTTTGTTCCCTTCGTAGAATTTTTTTTGTTTTCTATGCTGCGAACCCTTTAGTGGTATCAGAGCTGGATCTATGCGTAGATACTTTGCACAGGTAGTACACATATGAGTATGTGGGCGGTGATGATCATTTTATTGCTTCTTAGTTGTACTTTGGATATTGGTGGCATAGTGGGATGAAGCGGCCCGGACAAACTTTACATGTCCTCGCACATGAGACATGTTCCACGCTTGACATGCAACTAGTTTTGCATAAGTGGTTAGCGGGTGTCTGTCTCTCCTACTATAGTCAATATCTAATTTGCAACGAGTTGTCAACAATTTGGTTATTCTCGTTGTGGTTCATGTTTGTAGGTAAGAACGCTTCTATCTTTGAAAGCCCTAAGCCACGTAAAACTTGCAATGGATAAATTAGAGGCGTCTAGTTTAGATTGTTGCTGGGTTAGTGTCTGAAGGGAATATGCCCTGAGAGGCAATAATAAAGTGTTTATTATGTGTATTCCAAGTATATGATAGATGTTTATTTTGCATGCTATAATTGTATTAATACGGAAACGTTAATACATGTGTGTTTAATAAACAAACAGAAAGTTCCTAGTTATGCCTCTCTCATAAACTAGCTCGTTGATTAACAAGATGATCAAGGTTTCCTGATCATGGACATTGGATGTTGTTAATAACGGGATCACAACATTAGTGTAATGGTGTGATGAACATTCATCCGAAGTATAGCATTACGATCAAAGTCATTGAGTTTATATTGCTATAACAACTTACGAAGTGATCCTAATCCTTAGACCATGAGATCATGTCAATCACTAACACCGGAAGAGTTTCTTGATAACATCAAACGTCACACCGTAACAGGGTGATTATAAAGATGGATTCAGAACTAATAAAGTGTTATGTTGAGGCTCATGGATCGAGAGTGGAATTTGTTCATCCCGATGACGAATAGGTATACTCTGGGCCCTCTCGGTGATATCACATTGATTAGCTTGCAAGCAAGTGATTTGATCACTAGAATGTTATATCACAGGAACGAGAAAAGAGTGCATGTCGGTAACGAGATCAAACTAGGTATGGAGATACCGATGATCGAATCTCGGACATGTAATATATCGTGAAACAAAGGGATTAAGATACTAGCGTAAAAGGTTCCGACGATCACAAGAAAGTCATCGTTGAATGTGTGGGAGTCAGTATGGGTCTCCAGATCCCGCTTCTGATTATTGATCCGAGAGGGGTCTCGATCATGTCCGCATTATTCACGAACCGTAGGGTGACACACTTAAGAGACACCGACATCCAATTGGAGCAAATGTTTCATGCCGAAAGAATGAACAAGCGCAGGAATTTATTTCACTAGATACCGAAACAGGTTTTCGGGTGAAATTGCATAAAGTGGTTATGCATGTGAAATAGAATTCTAGCAAGGGGTTATTTGTGAATGTTTGTCATTAAAGTAATTGACAAAATTCTGAATAAAATAAAAGAGTTTTATTTAATGAGAGTTTGCATTAAATTTGGTGGAAATTTAATGGGAATTTGAGTGGACTTTTGAGTGGAGGGATTTTAAAGGGCATTTTGTGAGTGGAGTGTCCACCCACATGAATGAAGGAGGGGAGGGGGCAGCCCCCATGGCCGGCGGCCACCCCCTTGGGTGCCCCCCCTCCTCCTATAAAAGTAGCCCCCCTCCTCACTTGTCTCTCACACCTCCTCGTGAAGGATCTCTCTCCCCCTCTAGAATTTATTCCCATGGTCTCGGACTAGCGAGATACATGTTCCCGGTGGCTATTCGGCAAGAAAGATTTGTGCTTCCGCTGCATCGCTGGAGCGAGGAGGCGGAGGTTGCTCGGTGCCTCGAACGTGTGTGCGAGCACGGATGCGCTGCTGATTTGCGGCGCTAGGACTTCCTCTCGATCTTGAGATCGGCAAGAGATCGTCTACATCAACCACGAGTTGAACTCGTTAAGCTTTGTCGGTCTTCAAGGGTATGTTCTCTACGGATATACATCCGCCCGTTGTTTGTATCTAGTAGATAGATCTTGGTATATAGTTCACATCGTAGGAAAATTTTTGTTTTCTATGCTGCGAACCCTACAGTGGTATCAGAGCCGGATCTATGCGTAGATACTTTACACGGGTAGTACACATATGAGTATGTGGGCGATGATGATCATGTTTTTGCTCCTTTTTTGTAATTTTGGATATTGGTGGCATAGTGGGATGAAGCGGCCCGGGCAAACTTTACATGTCCTCGCACATGAGACCTGTTCCACGCTTGACATGCAACTAGTTTGCATAAGTGGCTAGCGGGTGTCTGTCTCTCCTACTATAGTCAATATCTATTTTGCAAGCGAGTTGTCAACAATTTGATTATCCTTGTTGTGGTTCATGTTCGTAGGTAAGAACGGTTCTATCTCGAAAGCCCTAAGCCACGTAAAACTTGCAATGGATAAATTAGAGGCGTCTAGTTTAGATTGTTGCTGGGCTAGTGTTATGATATGGTAGTGTTGTAAGTAGAAGTATGAGATGATACTCTTACAACACACATAGCGTGTAAAATCCATAGACCTTGGATTTACACATATAGGTATGATAGTGATCATACCACGATGCACATGATAGAGATCATCTGCGGGAACCATATAATTTCACTAATAAACATATGATGTTTGATAGCATCTTATATTGCTTGTTTAGCGCTTTGTTATCATAATAAGATGATCCCTCATTTAAATATCAAGATAAGAATGTGTTCTTCCTTTAGTATGCATCGATTATGTTTTCGTCGCTCCAAGACATCACGTGATGATCGGGTGTTCTTGGATCCACGACCATATTTCGGGTGTAAAACAGTTACACACGCGAATACTAAGGTTCTAACTTGGCGAGCCTAGCATGTACAGACATGGCCTCGGAACACGGACCGAAAGGTTAAGCATGCGTCATATAGTTGATATGATGCCCATTTGATGCTCGCCTTTGAAGCTATACCGACTCACGTGATGATCGGACTTGGTGTAGTGGATTTGGTTCATGTAATCACCAAAAAGGCACGAGGGATGTCGTTTTTGAGTGGGAGTTCATTCGTAATATAGATTAGTTGAACTCAATCTATCATACACTTAGTCTAAACTTTACAAATTCTGTTGTAGATGGCACCACCTGCTTTTAATTTCAATGTGTTCATGGAGAAAGAGAAACTAGCAACGAACGGTAGCAACTTTACCGAATGGGCCATGAATTTGAGGATTCTCCTCTCTGCTGCACAAAAGCAATATGTGCTAGAAGCGCCGTTAGGCCCCCCACCCTTAGATGATGCCCCTGACGAGGAGAAGAATGTCTATCAGACTCGTCAGGAGGACCACAACTTAGTTCATTGCGGCATATTGTATGGGCTAGATCCGGAAGTTCGAAAGCGTTTCGAAAGCGGCAATGCATTTGATACAATGGGTGAGTTGAAAATGATTTTCGACACACATGCTGCTGTAGAGAGCTACAACGCTTCAGAAAAGTTCTTTAGCTGCATGATGGAAGAGCACAGCTCCGTTAGTGAGCATGTACTCAAGATGTCGGGTTACGCCGATAAGCTTGTGTCCTTGGGAATATCGATTCCCATTGACTTAGGCATCCATCGTGTTCTGCAGTCTCTGCCACCTAGCTATAAGAGCTTCGTGATGAACTATAATATGCAAGGCATGAAGAAGTCTCTCCCCGAGCTTCTGTCAATGCTTAAAACTGCAGAAGTGGAGATCAAAAAGGAACATCAAGTGTTGATGATCAATAGGAACACTGGTTTCAAGAAAGACAAGAAGGGAAAACGGAAGGGAAGTAAGGGCGGCAAACCTGTTGCCGCGCCTGAAAAGAAACCCCGAGTTGGACCTAAGTCTGATTCCGAGTGCTACTATTGTAAGGGGACTGGCCACTGGAAGCGCAACTACCCCAAGTATCTGGCAGACAAGAAGGCCGGCAAGGCAAACAAAGGTATATATGATATACATGTTATTGATGTGTACTTGACTAGTGCTCGCAGTAGCACCTGGGTATTTGATACTGGTTCAGTTGCTAATATTTGTAACTCGAATCAGGGGCTGCGGAACAAGCGACCGCTAGCAAGGGGTGAGGTCAAGATGCGTGTCGGCAATGGATCAAGCGTTGATGTGATCACCGTCGGAACGCTGCCTCTCCACTTACCGTCGGGATTAGTTATAAACTTGAATAAATGTTATCTGGTGCCTGCACTGAGCATGAACATTGTATCTGGATCGTGTTTGATGCGAAGTGGTTATTCATTTAAATCCGAGAACAATGGTTGTTCCATTTATATGAATGAAATCTTTTATGGTCATGCACCGATGATGAATGGTTTATTTCTATTAGATCTCGATGATAATGTTACACATATTCATAATGTTGATGCTAAAAGGATTAAACTTAATGATGATATATCCGCATATATGTGGCACTGCCGTCTAGGTCATATTGGCGTTAAACGCATGAAGAAGCTCCATTCGGATGGACTTTTGGGATCACTTGATTATGAATCATTTGATACATGTGAGCCATGCCTTATGGGCAAGATGACTAGAACGCCGTTTTCCGGTTCAATGGAACGGGCGACAGATTTATTAGAAATCATACATTTTGATGTATGTGGTCCAATGAGTGTGTCGGCGCGAGGTGGATATCGTTATTTTGTTACTTTCACGGATGATTTGAGTAGATACGGTTATATCTACTTGATGAAACACAAGTCTGAAACCTTTGAAAAGTTCAAAGAATTTCAGAATGAAGTGGAAAATCATTGTAATAGAAAGATCAAATTTCTACGGTCCGACCGTGGAGGTGAGTATCTAAGTTACGAGTTTAGCACTCACATGAAAGAGTGTGGAATTGTTTCACAACTCACACCTGCCGGAACACCACAGCGAAATGGTGTGTCGGAACGTCGTAATCGTACTTTATTAGATATGGTTCGATCTATGATGTCTCTGACGGACTTGCCGTTGTCATTTTGGGGTTATGCACTAGAAACTGCTGCATTCACTTTAAATCGGGCACCATCTAAATCCGTTGAAAAGACACCGTATGAATTGTGGTTTGGAAACAAACCTAAGCTGTCATTTCTTAAAGTTTGGGGATGCGATGTTTATGTGAAGAAACTTCAACCGGATAAACTCGAACCCAAAGCGGAAAAATGCGTCTTCATAGGATACCCTAAAGAAACTATTGGGTATTCCTTCTATCATAGATCCGAGGGCAAGGTTTTTGTTGCCAAGAAAGGATCCTTTCTAGACAAAGAGTTTCTCGCGAAAGGTGTGAGTAGTCGGAAGGTAGAACTCGAAGAGGTTGTGGAACCTTCTCTTCTAAGTATGGCGAGTAGCGCAGCGCCGGAAGTTGTTCCGGAGTTGGCTCCACCTATTGAAGAGGGAACTAATGATAATGATCATGAAACTCCGAAGGAGAGTACTACCGAACCTCGCAGGTCAAACAGGACGCGTGCAGCTCCCGAGCTGTACGGAAATCCTATCATGAATTTCATGGTTGATGAAAATGATGACCCTGCGACGTATGAAGAAGCGATGATGAGCCCGGATTCCAACAAATGGTTAGAAGCCATGAAATCCGAGATGGAATCCATGTATGAAAATCAAGTTTGGAACTTGGTGGAATTACCTCACGACCGAAATGCCGTGGAGAACAAATGGATTTTCAAAAGGAAAACTGATGCTGATGGTAATGTGACCGTCTATAAAGCTCGAATTGTCGCAAAGGGGTTTCGACAAATTCAAGGAGTTGACTACGATGAGACTTTCTCTCCCGTAGCGATGCTAAAGTCAGTTAGGATTATGTTAGCAATTGCTGCATATTTCGATTATGAGATATGGCAGATGGATGTCAAAACCGCGTTTCTCAATGGTAATATTGAAGAAGAGTTGTATATGATACAACCAAAGGGTTTTGTCAATCCTAAGGATGCTAACAAGGTGTGCAAGCTTCAGTGACCCATCTATGGATTGAAGCAAGCATCACGAAGTTGGAATATCCGCTTTGATGAGGTGATCAAAGAGTTTGGATTTGTCCAAACTTATGGAGAAGCTTGTATTTACAAGAAAGTGAGTGGGAGCAATGTGGCATTTCTGATATTATATGTGGATGACATATTATTGATCGGAAATGATATAGATCTTTTAAACAGTGTTAAAAGTTATCTAAACAACAAATTTTCAATGAAGGACCTAGGTGAAGCGTCATACATATTAGGCATAAAGATCTATAGAGATAGATCTAGGCGCCTAATAGGGCTATCGCAAAGTACATACGTTGATAAGATTTTAAAGAAGTTTAAAATGGACGGAAGTAAGAAGGGGTTCTTACCTATGTTGCAAGGCAAGACATTGAGTAAGACTCAAAGTCCGGCTTCGGCGGAAGAAAGAGAGATAATGGACAAAGTCCCCTATGCTTCAGCCATAGGCTCTATAATGTACGCCATGCTATGTACAAGACCGGATGTGGCACATGTTATTAGTTTGACTAGTAGGAACCAATCGGATCCAGGTTCGGAACACTGGATAGCGGTCAAGAATATCCGTAAGTACTTACGAAGAACTAAGGATATGTTTCTTGTATACGGAGGTGAAGAAGAGCTCGTCGCTAAGTGTTATGTCGACGCTAGCTTTGACACCGATCCGGATGACTCTAAGTCTCAATCCGGATACGTATTTCTCATGAATGGCAGAGCGGTTAGTTGGAGGAGCTCCAAACAACCTGTGGTAGCGGGATCAACAACGGAGGCCGAATATGTTGCTGCTTCAGAAGCGGCTCAGGAAGCAGTTTCGATGAAGGAGTTCATATCCGAACTAGGAGTGGTGGCAAACGCGTTGGACCCAATGGTGATCTATTGTGACAACAATGGTGCCATTGCCAATGCCAAAGAGCCAAGGTCTCACAAGCATTCCAAGCATATTAAGCGCCGGTTTCACTCCATCCGCGAGCATGTCAAGGATGGAGATATAAAGATTTGTAAAGTACATACGGATCTCAATGTAGCAGATCCGTTGACTAAAACTCTCCCTAGAGCAAAACATGATCAACACCAGAACTCAATGGGTGTTGGATTTATCACTATGTAACTAGATTATTGTCTCTAGTGCAAGTGGGAGACTGAATGGAATATGCCCTGAGACGCAATAATAAAGTGTTTATTATGTGTATTCCAAGTATATGATAGATGTTTATTTTGCATGCTATAATTGTATTAATACGGAAACGTTAATACATGTGTGTTTAATAAATAAACAGAAAGTTCCTAGTTATGCCTCTCTCATAAACTAGCTCGTTGATTAACAAGATGATCAAGGTTTCCTGATCATGGACATTGGATGTTGTTAATAACGGGATCACAACATTAGTGTAATGGTGTGATGAACATTCATCCGAAGTATAGCATTACGATCAAAGTCATTGAGTTTATATTGCTATAACAACTTACGAAGTGATCCTAATCCTTAGACCATGAGATCATGTCAATCACTAACACCGGAAGAGTTTTGTGGCATCCCGCAAAAACCACTACTAGAAAATCGCGTTGAATTTGTGCATTGCATCGTCATCATCATGTGTTGTTTGTCTAAAACTATTTTCGCAAAGCCCGTTTTGTTTTCTAAAATGCACCATCTTTATTCAAAACCAAAACCGGGTCTCCGGAATATTTTGTTTGTCGTCTATCGAATTGCAGGAGCCATGTTTAAAACAAATAATAGTTACAATTATTTTTAGTAGGGGCAGTCGAACGGGCCGACCCGACCCGAACGACCACCCCATGTTCAAATCGGTCCACCCCAACAAATCCTACAGCTACCCAGAAAACCTACCCACCCCTATCTCCACCTCACTCCCCCCAATCAACTCTTGCCACCTCACCTCTCCTCTTCCCCCCACCACTCAGATTCTGCCACTTGGCTCTCCTCTCTCCCCTTCCCCTTGGTCAACTCCCAGCCTTCCCCTGGCCCCAGCACACCCTCCCCTGCACGCACGCACCACCCGCCCACGCCGGCAGCCCCTGGCCCCACCCCCACCTGCCCTGCGGGCCCTCTCTCTCTCCCTTCTCTCTCTCTCCCCCGCGTCCTCTTTCTTCTTCCCCCGCGCGGCACGCGGCCCTCTCTCCCCTGGCGCCTCCCTCCCCAGCGCGCCCCTGCGACCCCGCTCCGGCCACCCTCCACCTCGCCGTCGCCTCTCCCCGGCGCTCCACCAGCCGCCGACCGCCTCCCCCACCGCTCTCGCCCTCCCCTATCCGCGCCCCGCCCCGTCCGCCGCCGCTGCGCCCTTCTCCGCCTCCCTCCCCTCCGGCTACCTCCGCCGCCAGGGCTCGCGGGCGCTCGCCTCCCCCTGCAGCACGGCCGCCCGCGCGCTCCGGCCAGGCGCCGCCGCCCGCCTCCGGCAGAGCCCGCCCAGCCCCGCCGCTCCCCACCTCCTCGCCACCCGACGCGGGCCTCTCCCTCGCCCACCAACCGCGCTGCTCCGGCCCGCGTCCCCGGCCTTCTCCCGCGCGCCGCCAGGGCCTCCTCGCCGCGTCTGCCTCCCTCCAGCGCCTCCCGTGGTCTTTAGCCCCCGCAAGTTTCGCCTCCTGAGTTGGAAGATCTGCCTGTCGTCCGACATCGAGGACAACGCGACGGCGCCTGAGAAGAGGGACCGGCCGGATCTGATGTATGTGCGCCTGGTGTAGGCGTTCTCTCGGCTGGAGCAGGACCATGTCATGCTGCCGCTCGTGTCGGTGTATGTCGCATACTCCCGGCGGTGGGCTGGTGCTGCTCTGTCCTCAGGTTCTTCAATCGCCCGCTCAACTGGTTCCGAGTGCTGGGTTGTTGGGTGTGGAGACAACAAGACCGTCAGGGGACGACATGAACTTTTCCTCAGACACCAAGATCTGCGCGGACCGCAAGACCGTTCCCCGAAGCCGAAGATAGATCCCGATCCCGGAGTCCGAGAATGAACCCGTCGAACCGTGGACCCCGAGACCAACCCCGAACCCCGGAACCCAAGATCTGCCGAACTCTAAATGTGTGACCCTTTTTCCTCGATACCCTATTTTTATAAATGATATCAACTTGTTGCATTAAATCATTCTTCTCGCATGCATATCTGTGGTTTGGGGCCTTATGCCGTTTCACCTCTAATTAAATATGGGGCCCATATGCAGGCAAATCTAGTCTTATATTGGCCTCATTTAAATTTGTGCATCGAACCGTTGTCATATCTTGTCTTGTTAAAACAACATTTAAAATGCGGGGTATCTAAACTACTTGAACCATCTAATTAAATGTCGGGACCCCGGTTCCGCTTAATATGACCTAATTGCATCGCACCTTTGCCATGTCATGCATCATACATGCATCATGCCGATCTTCTGCCGTTGTATTAAATATTGCATCCGGTGTTTATTCTAGTGTTTTGCTTCTTCGCGGATAAGGCCGATGAGTTGATGTGAGCTTCGCCCCGATCTTCGGATAAACCTTCGGCAAAGTTTTCAGGCGAGCACCTCCCCCTTTCTACCTATCTTACTTTTCTAGTATTTATTCCCTCCTGTTGATCTTTGCTATCTGTGTTGCGATGCTCTAGTTTTTGTTCCCGTGATAACCCTTGCAGCCATATATAGCCTTGGACACATCCTATTACCTGTTGTTTGGTAGATAGTTGGACCCGCGTGTCGTAGTCGCTTGCTCAAGTGTTTTGCTTGTCGTCAAGTACCACAATTGTTGGGGAATTGCCACATGTTGATGTTGAAGATGATCATGGTTTTAATTATTGTTTCACTTTAATTCATGTTTAACAACTAAAATTGAATTAAGTAGAGGCATCGGTGGGTGATAGGTGAGATTTGGTTTCCGACTGCCCACTTGTGTCCCGTAGGACCCCGAGTTCTTGACACCTGTTCCGAGATCGAGCGCGCTAACCACATGTGGGGAGATATGGGCCCCCCATCGATTTAGTACCTGATTTCAAAGTATTGTACTGGGGGCCACAAACTAGTTTGAGGTTTTATTTACGATCATGTACTTATGCCATGTTTACTGCTTTATTACGATTGTGCGAGGTACTGCACACTGTACTATTTTGGAAGCGGAATGTTTTCGCGGTATCGACAGTCCCCGTTTGGGGATTTGCTGTCGTTTACAGCCATTGTCGCAAACCCTGAGTCCATCTCGGAGACCGGCCGACTTTGTTGCGGGTGTACTTAGTGGGGTGGCCCCCCGTGCTTGCTTTGGGTCTGGGAAACGTCATGACTTAGGCCCCGCCGACATACCGATGGGTGTATGTTAACTGATCTGGCAAAAAGGGTCGAGGTGCGTGTGGATACTTTGGTGCACCCCTGCAGGGTTTAATCTTTTCGAGAAGCCGTGTCCGCGGTTATGGACGACTTGGAGCACAGTGCTTGATCATAGACAACTATAACTAAAGTTTATTGTTATAAATTGACTTGTAACCGATATGACTAGTAACCAGCTTCACTATAACGGAATGGCTAAGTAAAAGTACCAACAACTGCTGGGTTTTGGGGTTAACTCATGCTAATTGTATCTGACTAGTAAGTGTTGCCACTATAACGGAATGGTTAACTAAAAGTGCCCACTGCTTACTTTATCAGGATGATTATCTAAACCTGACTAGTAAAGAGCCGCAACTATAACTGAATAAGTAAAACTGCCAACTGTGTGAGTTCCTCGGTTGCCTTCCTCGTTTGTTCTCGAGGGGGAATACCAGGATGGGATTGTTTGGTGTTAGTATCAGGCTGGTTCCGAATAGGACTTCCTTACCCCTCTTTGATAGTCGCCAGTTGTATCGAGTCTCTATAGGTTATTTAGTGCATGCTGCCGCTGCCACTCAGTCCACCATACCTTTGTAGGTGAGGACCGCCGAATTCTAGCATCGCCGTGTACTGGCCTCAGTACTGACGCTCCTTCTTTTTCCTTTGCCCTTTGTCGGCACCCCTTTTTTTTTAAGCAGGTTTGAGATCGACGCCGTTAGCAGGGTTACCCTTCCGGCTTGGCCTGGGCAGGGTTATGGACGCCATTGGTTGTTCTTCAGGGCTCTTAGCCTCATTTGCATCTTGTCCGTAGTCGGACGCTGTATCATTTTCAAGGTGATTTGGATCTTTGCACCGTATATTTTTATTCTTGACTCTTTGAGTCGCTGTTGTATATATCTGTTCTGTGGGTCCCATCGAGGACTGTTGTGTAATGTTATTACTTCGTTTTCCACCCGCACGAAAGTGCCTGGTGGGCACCTTCGAATCGTTTCTATGCGGGTTTGGCGGGTTTCGCTAAAACTTGCATAGGGCCGATTCTGAGGGTGTTACAGAGTGGTATCAGAGCTCAGCAGTTGCGATACCCCACAAGTCCAGCCTGTAGGATAACCTAGCTAACGGCCGAAGTAGAGTGTCAAAACTATTTTTGCAAAATCGGTTGGATAGTTCTGATTAGGTCTGATTTTACTCCTTACCCCTCTGCTGTTCTCCTCTTCCTCTACGTGTTTTGAATCCGCTCTCGTCTCTTTCTTCGAGTCCAGGAATTCTCGTGGTTGGGTTTCCGTCGTACCTTCAGGGTTTCGCTTCCTCCTTTGGTAACGGTGATGCTACGTCCGGTGTTCATGCTGCCCGAGGAATCCATCTTCTGTGGTACCATTCTTTGCTCCTTGTTTGTGCCTTCCGGTGTTTTCCGACGCGACGACATCCTCTACGCCAGATCCGATGCAGAGTCTGCATCACTCCTTTGTTTCCGAACCTTGTTTGTCGAGATCTTCAGTCTGAATCCTGAGAGTTGGTTGCATAATCTGTCTATTCGTGTACATAGTAATGCTTTGAGTGCGGGATGGAGTCGCGACCATACCACTACTCTTATCATTCGCTTATGTACATTGAATGGTGGATCGATGCAATTTTACTCCTTCCACGGAAGCTAGAGGTGGCTTAATTTGCTGATACCTCTACCTTCGACCTTTTTGTTTCCGGAGTGCTCTCTCGACGATCACGGACAACGACCTCTTGTTAGTGGTGTCGCGAAGATCTACACGAAGTGAGAAGATGCAGATCGCCGACCTTCCTTCCGGTACCATGAGGCGGATCTCGAGGGCGAGATCCATTGTTAGTGGTGTCGAACTGTGGCATCCCGCAAAAACCACTACTAGAAAATCGCGTTGAATTTGTGCATTGCATCGTCATCATCATGTGTTGTTTGTCTAAAACTATTTTCGCAAAGCCCGTTTTGTTTTCTAAAACGCCCCATCTTTATTCAAAACCAAAACCGGGTCTCCGGAATATTTTGTTTGTCGTCTATCGAATTGCAGGAGCCATGTTTAAAACAAATAATAGTTACAATTATTTTTAGTAGGGGCAGTCGAACGGGCCGACCCGACCCGAACGACCACCCCATGTTCAAATCGGTCCACCCCAACAAATCCTACAGCTACCCAGAAAACCTACCCACCCCTATCTCCACCTCACTCCCCCCAATCAACTCTTGCCACCTCACCTCTCCTCTTCCCCCCACCACTCAGATTCTGCCACTTGGCTCTCCTCTCTCCCCTTCCCCTTGGTCAACTCCCAGCCTTCCCCTGGCCCCAGCACACCCTCCCCTGCACGCACGCACCACCCGCCCACGCCGGCAGCCCCTGGCCCCACCCCCATCTGCCCTGCGGGCCCTCTCTCTCTCCCTTCTCTCTCTCTCCCCCGCGTCCTCTTTCTTCTTCCCCCGCGCGGCACGCGGCCCTCTCTCCCCTGGCGCCTCCCTCCCCAGCGCGCCCCTGCGGCCCCGCTCCGGCCACCCTCCACCTCGCCGTCGCCTCTCCCCGGCGCTCCACCAGCCGCCGACCGCCTCCCCCACCGCTCTCGCCCTCCCCTCTCCGCGCCCCGCCCCGTCCGCCGCCGCTGCGCCCTTCTCCGCCTCCCTCCCCTCCGGCTACCTCCGCCGCCAGGGCTCGCGGGCGCTCGCCTCCCCCTGCAGCACGGCCGCCCGCGCGCTCCGGCCAGGCGCCGCCGCCCGCCTCCGGCAGAGCCCGCCCAGCCCCGCCGCTCCCCACCTCCTCGCCACCCGACGCGGGCCTCTCCCTCGTCCACCAACCGCGCTGCTCCGGCCCGCGTCCCCGGCCTTCTCCCGCGCGCCGCCAGGGCCTCCTCGCCGCGTCTGCCTCCCTCCAGCGCCTCCCGTGGTCTTTAGCCCCCGCAAGTTTCGCCTCCTGAGTTGGAAGATCTGCCTGTCGTCCGACATCGAGGACAACGCGACGGCGCCTGAGAAGAGGGACCGGCCGGATCTGATGTATGTGCGCCTGGTGTAGGCGTTCTCTCGGCTGGAGCAGGACCATGTCATGCTTGCGCTCGTGTCGGTGTATGTCGCATACTCCCGGCGGTGGGCTGGTGCTGCTCTGTCCTCAGGTTCTTCAATCGCCCGCTCAACTGGTTCCGAGTGCTGGGTTGTTGGGTGTGGAGACAACAAGACCGTCAGGGGACGACATGAACTTTTCCTCGGACACCAAGATCTGCGCGGACCGCAAGACCGTTCCCCGAAGCCGAAGATAGATCCCGATCCCGGAGTCCGAGAACGAACCCGTCAAACCGTGGACCCCGAGACCAACCTTGAACCCCGGAACCCAAGATCTGCCGAACTCTAAATGTGTGACCCTTTTTCCTCGATACCCTATTTTTATAAATGATATCAACTTGTTGCATTAAATCATTCTTCTCGCATGCATATCTGTGGTTTGGGGCCTTATGCCGATTCACCTCTAATTAAATATGGGGCCCATATGCAGGCAAATCTAGTCTTATATTGGCCTCATTTAAATTTGTGCATCGAACCGTTGTCATATCTTGTCTTGTTAAAACAACATTTAAAATGCGGGGTATCTAAACTACTTGAACCATCTAATTAAATGTCGGGACCCCGGTTCCGCTTAATATGACCTAATTGCATCGCACCTTTGCCATGTCATGCATCATACATGCATCATGCCGATCTTCTGCCGTTGTATTAAATATTGCATCCGGTGTTTATTCTAGTGTTTTGCTTATTCGCGGATAAGGCCGATGAGTTGATGTGAGCTTCGCCCCGATCTTCGGATAAACCTTCGGCAAAGTTTTCAGGCGAGCACCTCCCCCTTTCTACCTATCTTACTTTTCTAGTATTTATTCCCTCCTGTTGATCTTTGCTATCTGTGTTGCGATGCTCTAGTTTTCGTACCCGTGATAACCCTTGCAGCCATATATAGCCTTGGACACATCCTATTACCTGTTGTTTGGTAGATAGTTGGACCCGCGTGTCGTAGTCGCTTGCTCAAGTGTTTTGCTTGTCGTCAAGTACCACAATTGTTGGGGAATTGCCACATGTTGATGTTGAAGATGATCATGGTTTTAATTATTGTTTCACTTTAATTCATGTTTAACAACTAAAATTGAATTAAGTAGAGGCATCGGTGGGTGATAGGTGAGATTTGGTTTCCGACCGCCCACTTGTGTCCCGTAGGACCCCGAGTTCTTGACACCTGTTCCGAGATCGAGCGCGCTAACCACATGTGGGGAGATATGGGCCCCCCATCGATTTAGTACCTGATTTCTAAGTATTGTACTGGGGGCCACAAACTAGTTTGAGGTTTTATTTACGATCCTGTACTTATGCCATGTTTACTGCTTTATTACGATTGTGCGAGGTACTGCACACTGTACTGTTTTGGAAGCGGAATGTTTTCGCGGTATCGACAGTCCCCGTTTGGGGATTTGCTGTCGTTTACAGCCATTGTCGCAAACCCTGAGTCCGTCTCGGAGATCGGCCGACTTCGTTGCGGGTGTACTTAGTGGGGTGGCCCCCCGTGCTTGCTTTGGGTCTGGGAAACGTCATGACTTAGGCCCCGCCGACATACCGATGGGTGTATGTTAACTGATCTGGCAAAAAGGGTCGAGGTGCGTGTGGATACTTTGGTGCACCCCTGCAGGGTTTAATCTTTTCGAGAAGCCATGTCCGCGGTTATGGACGACTTGGAGCACAGTGCTTGATCATAGACAACTATAACTAAAGTTTATTGTTATAAATTGACTTGTAACCGATATGACTAGTAACCAGCTTCACTATAACGGAATGGCTAAGTAAAAGTACCAACAACTGCTGGGTTTTGGGGTTAACTCATGCTAATTGTATCTGACTAGTAAGTGTTGCCACTATAACGGAATGGTTAACTAAAAGTGCCCACTGCTTACTTTATCAGGATGATTATCTAAACCTGACTAGTAAAGAGCCGCAACTATAACTGAATAAGTAAAACTGCCAACTGTGTGAGTTCCTCGGTTGCCTTCCTCGTTTGTTCTCGAGGGGGAATACCAGGATGGGATTGTTTGGTGTTAGTATCAGGCTGGTTCCGAATAGGACTTCCTTACCCCTCTTTGATAGTCGCCAGTTGTATCGAGTCTCTATAGGTTGTTTAGTGCATGCTGCCGCTGCCGCTCAGTCCACCAAACCTTTGTAGGCGAGGACCGCCGAATTCTAGCCTCGCCGTGTACTGGCCTCAGTACTGACGCTCCTTCTTTTTCCTTTGCCCTTTGTCGGCACCCCTTTTTTTAAGCAGGTTTGAGATCGACGCCGTTAGCAGGGTTACCCTTCCGGCTTGGCCTGGGCAGGGTTATGGACGCCATTGGTTGTTCTTCAGGGCTCTTAGCCCCATTTGCATCTTGTCCGTAGTCGGACGCTGTATCATTTTCAAGGTGATTTGGATCTTTCCACCGTATATTTGTATTCTTGACTCTTTGAGTCGCTGTTGTATATATCTGTTCTGTGGGTCCCATCGAGGATTGTTGTGTAATGTTATTACTTCGTTTTCCACCCGCACGAAAGTGCCTGGTGGGCACCTTCGAATCGTTTCTATGCGGGTTTGGCGGGTTTCGCTAAAACTTGCATAGGGCCGATTCTGAGGGTGTTACAAGTTTCTTGATAACATCAAACGTCACACCGTAACAGGGTGATTATAAAGATGGATTCAGAACTAATAAAGTGTTATGTTGAGGCTCATGGATCGAGAGTGGAATTTGTTCATCCCGATGACGGATAGATATACTCTGGGCCCTCTCGGTGATATCACATTGATTAGCTTGCAAGCAAGTGATTTGATCACTAGAATGTTATATCACAGGAACGAGAAAAGAGTGCATGACGGTAACGAGATCAAACTAGGTATGGAGATACCGATGATCGAATCTCGGACATGTAATATATCGTGAAACAAAGGGATTAAGATACTAGCGTAAAAGGTTCCGACAATCACAAGAAAGTCATCGTTGAATGTGTGGGAGTCAGTATGGGTCTCCAGATCCCGCTTCTGATTATTGATCTGAGAGGGGTCTCGATCATGTCCGCATTATTCACGAACCGTAGGGTGACACACTTAAGAGACACCGACATCCAATTGGAGCAAATGTTTCATGCCGAAAGAATGAACAAGCGCAGGAATTTATTTCACTAGATACCGAAACAGGTTTTCGGGTGAAATTGCATAAAGTGGTTATGCATGTGAAATAGAATTCTAGCAAGGGGTTATTTGTGAATGTTTTTCATTAAAGTAATTGACAAAATTCTGAATAAAATAAAAGAGTTTTATTTAATGAGAGTTTGCATTAAATTTGGTGGAAATTTAATGGGAATTTGAGTGGACTTTTGAGTGGAGGGATTTTAAAGGGCATTTTGTGAGTGGAGTGTCCACCCACATGAATGAAGGAGGGGAGGGGGCAGCCCCCATGGCCGGCGGCCACCCCCTTGGGTGCCCCCCCTCCTCCTATAAAAGGAGCCCCCCTCCTCACTTGTCTCTCACACCTCCTCGTGAAGGATCTCTCTCCCCATCTAGAATTTATTCCCATGGTCTCGGACTAGCGAGATACATGTTCCCGGTGGCTATTCAGCAAGAAAGAGTTGTGCTTCCGCTGCATCGCTGGAGCGAGGAGGCGGAGGTTGCTCGGTGCCTCGAACGTGTGTGCGAGCACGGATGCGCTGCTGATTTGCGGCGCTAGGACTTCCTCTCGATCTTGAGATCGGCAAGAGATCGTCTACATCAACCACGAGTTGAACTCGTTAAGCTTTGTCGGTCTTCAAGGGTATGTTCTCTACGGATATACATCCGCCCGTTGTTTGTATCTAGTAGATAGATCTTGGTATATAGTTCACATCGTAGGAAAATTTTTGTTTTCTATGTTGCGAACCCTACAGTGTCATGATATGGTGATGTTATAAGTAGAAGTATAAGTCGATACTCCTACAACACAAATAACGTGTAAGTTCCATAGACCTTGGCCTTACACATAGAGGTATGATTGCGATCATACCATGATGCACATGATGGAGATCAAGTGCAAGTACCACATCATTTCACTTATTAACATGTGATGTTTGTTGCATCTTATATTGCTAATTTGGCGTTTTATTAGCATAATAATATGATCCCTCATTTAAATATCAAGATAAAAATGTGTTCTTCCTTAAGTATGCACCGATTATGTTTCGTCGCTCGAAGACATCACGTGATGATCAGGTGTTCTTGGATCCACGATCATACACTACTAGGAAAATGGCTATAGGTAATCAGCACATCCGTGGCTCACATGGTTGAAGTGCCCCACGGCTAAAACAGGCGTGACTCACCTATGGGCAGTGCCCTACTAGTAACTAGGACAACAGTGGCGCACGTGACCATAGTGCGCCACAGATATGTGTGGGCCAGGGCCCTGTTGGCCGCACGCCAGACATCCGTAGCGCACGTAGGGTAGGTGCGCTACGGTTGTTAGTGTCAACCGTGGCGCACATGGAGGGGGTGCGCTACGCCTAAGCGCATGCCCCTCTCTGCTGTGAAACGGCCAAACACATCCGTGGCGCACTACGGCATGTGCGCCACGGATGTTACTAATCCTTGTGGCGCACTGGGGCCGTGGCGATTTTTTTTGGCAGCTCCACTTTATGTGCACATGTGTGACCATCCACCACCCCACACTTCACTTTCCCCTTCTTCTTCCTCCTTAGATCTAGTCGGGATCTTCTCCTTCCCACCTCAATTTCTCCACTCATTCACCATTTTTAGCATGTAGAACTTGTTGGAGATATGCCCTAGAGGCAATAATAAATGTAGTTATTATTATATCTTTGTGTTTATGATAAATGTTTACATTCATGCTATAATAGTATTAACAAGGAAACATTAATACTTGTGTGATTTGTAAACTTAATTTGAAGTCCCTAGTATAGCCTCTATACTTCACTAGCTTGTTGGTTGATAAATGATTGTGGTTTCCCTATCATGAACATTGAGATGTTATCAACAACAAGATCATATCATTAGGAGAATGATATGGTGGACATACTCCTATAGATAAGCGTAGCATAAAGATCAAGTCATTTCAATAGTTCAATTGCTATATGCTTTCTGATACATAGTAACCTAATTCCTTCGACCATGAGATCATGCATATCACCTTTACCGGATGGATGCTTTGATGACATCAAACACCACACCGTAACTGGGTGGCTATAAAGGTGGCATTGAGTGTTCGGAAAGTATTGGTTGAGACACATGGATCAAGAGTGGGATTTGTCCATCCATATGACGGATAGATATTCTCTGGGCCCTCTCGGTGAAATGTCATCCAATTAGCTTGCAAGCATGTGACTGGCTCACAAGGGATCACATATCACGGGAACGAGAAAAGAGTACTTATCAGTAACGAGGTTGAACTAGGTATGCAGAGATACCGACGATCATAACCTCGGATAAGTAACATATCGTGAGACAAAGGGAAATTGGTATCGTATGTAAGTGGTTCATTCGATCGCAAAGTAATCGTAGAAATATGTGGGAGCCATATGAATTTCCAGATTCCTCTATTGGTTATTGTTCGGAGAAGTGTCTCGATCATGTCCGCATAATTCACGAACCGTAGGGAGACACACTTAAGGATTCGACGTTGTTTTGAGTAGTTATGGTATTATGAGAAAGAGACCGAATGTTGTTCGGAGTCTCGGATGGGATCCAGGATATCACGAGGTGATCTGGAATGGTCCGTAGAATAAGATTCATATAAGGAAAGTCCCGTTTCGGAGTTCGGAAATGATTCCGGTGAATGTTCTAGAAGGTTCCCGAATGTCCGGCACTCCGAGAGGGGGGAGGGGTACATGAATGTGTCATTGCATATTGGAATGATTGCATCATGTACTAAGTGTTCTTGCTGTTCCAAATAAAGGATTAAATTGAATCCTAAAACAGAAAAGTCAAATGTCCAGTTTGAAAGTCAAACGGCTAAAACAAGAAACTGTGGGAAACAAGCAAGAGGAGGCAAAAACCGACTTGGGGGAGGAGTCCCTCCTCTCCAAGCCGGTGGCCCACCTAGGCCTAGTTGGGGAGGGACTCCCCTCCCTCCCCTGGCGCGCCGGCCCCTCCACGCATAAAAGGAGGGGCAGGGCCTCCTCCTCTAGACACACAAGTTTCTACCTCTAATCTCCGGTTTAGAGCCGTTTTGGTTTAGAGCTTCTAATTGCTTTAGCCTGCGGTTTAGAGCCTTCTAATTGGTGTGTCTAATCTCTAGACCACTAATAGCCCTCTCTCATAATCCACCATACTCGCTCTGGCTTAAGGCGAAGCCCTGCGGGATTTCCCCTCTACTTCCGGTACCACGCCGTTGTGCTGCCGGAATCGCGAGGAAAGTGCTACAACCTCCGCTGCCTGCTGGAACAAGGGAGAGGAAGGTCTTCGTCGAGTACCGAACGTGTGACCGACTGCGGGAGCGCTGCCGGAACGCAGCGCCGGAAGGATCGTCTACACGATCTTGAGATCGGGAAGAGTACGACTACATCACCCACGAGAATCCGCTCTCGTTAAACACTTTGGAATCTTCGAGGGTAAGTTATTCCATCGACTCGTTGCTACAATCTAGTAGATAGATCTTGGCTTGTTTATTTGTATGCGATAGAAAATTTTTGTTTTCCTTGCTACGAACCCCTACAGTGGTATCAGAGCCGTGTCTATATGTAGATCTGTTGCACGAGTAGAACACAATGGTCATTGTGGGCGTTGATGCTTTTATTGTCGATTACTTCTTGTGTACTTTGCATCTTGCGGTATGTTGGGATGAAGCGGCCCGGGCTAACCTTACATGACATCGTTCATGAGACTTGCTCCACGCTTGACATGCAACTTGTATTGCATAAGTGGCTTTGCGGGTGCCTGTTTGTCCTAGCATAGTTAAGATCCAATTTACAACGGGTGATCAACAATGCTAGTATCAATGTTGTGGTTCTTCTTCGTAAGTTATATCGACACTTATTGAAAGCCCCAAACCACGTAAAATATGCAAAGAAAGTAGAGGCGTCTAACTTTGTTTTGCAGGGGTGTGCAGTGATGTGATATGGCCATGATTGTGATTATATTTGATGTATGCAATGTTCCTTATTGTAAGTTGGCAACCGGCAGGAGCCATATGGTTGTCTTTAATTTATGTTAAGACCCGCGTGTCTATTCAAAGTAGTTGTAATAGTTGAAGCCGGTGGACGACAACCATGGAGAAGCGTCATTGACCTTGATGCAATGCCGGTGATGATGGAGATCATGTTCGTGCTTGAAGATGGAGATCGGAAGCACAAAGAAGAAAGGCCATATCATATCACATATATATTGAATTGCATGTGATGTTAATCCTTTATGCATCTTGTATTGCTTAGTAGACGACAGTAGCATTATAAGATGATCCCTCATGCACATCAATTTCAAGTCATAAAGTGTTCACCCTTAGTTAGCACCGTTGCTAAAGCTTGTTGTTTCGAAGCACCACGTGATGATCGGGTGTGTTAGATTCTGCAAGTGTATACAACGTGAGCAAGCCAGATTTGCTCATGCGGAAACTAAGGTTTGATCTTGACGAGCCTAGCATGTACAGACATGGTCTCGGAACACGGATCACCGAAAGGTAAAGCATGAATCATATAGTAGATATGATGAACATGTCGATTGTTCGCCATTGAAACTATGTCAACTCTCGTGATGATCGGTGTTGATATGGTGGATTTGGTTCGTGTGATCACTAAAACAATGTGAGGGATATTGTTTTGAGTGGGAGTTCACCTAGTTTAATTTCATTATTAATTTGAACTCAATTTGTCATAAACTTAGTCTAAACTATTGCAAATATGTTGTAGATCAATGGCAGCCCCTACCATCAATTTTAATGCGTTCCTAGAGAAAGAAAAGTTGAAAAACAATGGAAGCAACTTCGCGGATTGGTTCCGCAATTTGAGGATTGTCCTCACAGCTGGTAATTTGACCTATGTGCTGGACGCACCGCTGAGTGACCCACCTGCAGATGATGCTCCCGATGAAGTAAAGAATGTTTACCTCGCTCGGAAGAATCAGTACTCCATAGTTCAGTGTGCTATCTTGTATGGTTTGGAATCGGAGCTTCAGAAAAGGTTTGAGGATTCAGACCCATATGATATTGTCGAGGATCTCAAATTTATTTTTGAGACTCATGCGGCAATTGAAAGTTATGAGGCTTCTGAAAAGTTCTTTAACTGCAAGATGGAAGAGGGCAGCTCCGTCAGTGAGCATGTGCTTAAGATGTCTGGGCACGCAAACAAACTTCAAAGCTTGGGTATTGTGATTCCTAATTCTTTGGGGATTTATCGTGTCCTCCAATCACTACCACCAAGTTACAAGAACTTTGTAATGAACTACAACATGCAGAACATGAACAAGAAGTTGCCAGAACTCTTTGCCATGTTGAAATCTGCAGAAGTGGAGATTAAGAAAGAGCACCAAGTGTTGTTGGTCAATAAGACCACCAAATTCAAGAAAGGCAAGTCTAAGCAAAAGGGACACTTCAAGAAGGGTGGTAAGAAAGTTACCACGCCGGTGAAGAAGACCAAGGCTGGACCTAAGCCTGATACTGAGTGCTTTTACTGCAAGGGAGAAGGTCACTGGAAGCGGAATTGCCCAAAGTACTTGGCGGATTTGAAGAACGGCAACATCAAGAAGAAAGGTATATCTGATATACATGTTATTGATGTGTATCTCACTAGTACTCGTAGTAGTGCCTGGGTATTTGATACTGGTTCGGTTGCTCATATTTGTAACTCGAAACAGGTGCTGCAGAATAAACGGAAGCTAGCGAAGAACGAGGTGACGATGCGCGTGGGAAACGGATCAAAGGTTGATGTGATCGCGGTCGGCACGCTACCCCTTCATCTACCATCGGGATTAGTTTTATACTTAAATAATTGTTATTTGGTGCCTGCGTTGAGCATGAACATTATATCAGGATCTTGTTTATTGCGAGACGGTTACTTATTTAAGTCCGAGAATAATGGTTGTTCGATTTATATGAGTAATATGTTTTACGCACATGCACCTTTGATAGATGGTCTATTCTTATTGAATCTGGATAGTGGAAATACACATATCAACAACATTGAGGCTAAACGTTTGAAATCAAGCGATAATTCGACCTATATGTGGCACTGTCGTCTTGGTCACATTGGAGTGAAGCGTATGAAGAAACTCCATTCCGATGGACTTCTTGAATCACTTGATTTTGAATCACTTGAAAGATGCGAAGCATGTCTGATGGGAAAAATGACTAAGACTCCATTTTCTGGTATGATGGAGCGAGCTACGGACTTATTGGAAATCATACATACCGATGTGTGTGGTCCAATGAGTGTAGCATCGCGCGGTGGTTATCGTTATGTTCTTACCTTCACGGATGACTTGAGTAGATATGGGTATATCTATTTCATGAAACATAAGTCCGAAACTTTCGAGAAGTTTAAGGAGTTTCAAAGTGAGGTAGAGAATCAACGTAACAAGAAGATTAAATTTCTACGTTCTGATCGTGGAGGTGAATATCTAAGTTACGAGTTTGGCGAGCATTTGAAGAAATGCGGAATACTTTCACAATTGACACCGCCGGGAACACCACAGCGTAATGGTGTGTCCGAACGTCGTAATCGAACTCTCTTAGATATGGTTCGTTCTATGATGTCACTTACAGATTTACCGCTATCATTTTGGGGTTATGCATTAGAAACAGCCGCATTCACTTTAAATAGGGCACCATCTAAATCCGTTGAAACGACACCGTATGAATTATGGTTTGGGAAGAAACCTAAATTGTTGTTCCTTAAAGTTTGGGGATGCGAAGCCTATGTAAAGAAGTTACAGCCGGACAAGCTTGAACCCAAAGCGGAAAAATGCGTCTTCATAGGATACCCGAAGGAAACTATTGGGTATACCTTCTATCATAGATCCGAAGGCAAAATCTTCGTTGCCAAGAATGGATCCTTTCTAGAGAAGGAATTTCTCTCGAAAGAAGTGACTGGAAGGAAAGTAGAACTCGACGAGGTTGTCGAACCTTCTCTCGAAATTGCGAGTAGCGCAGCACCGGAAGAAGTTCCTGTGGTGCCTGCACCAATTAGAGAGGGAGCTAATGATGGTGATCATGAAACTTCGGTTGAAGTTGCTACAGAGCCTCGGAGGTCAACGAGAACTCGTACCACTCCAGATTGGTATGATCCCGTTATGAGTGTCATGTTGGTGGACAACACCGATGACCCCGAGACATATGAGGAAGCGATGATGAGCCCAGATTCCAATAAATGGCAAGAAGCCATGAAATCCGAGATTGGATCCATGTACGAAAACCAAGTATGGACTTTGGTGGACTTACCGGATGGCCGAAAGGCTGTCGAGAACAAATGGATTTTTAAGAAGAAAACAGATGCTGATGGTAATGTTACTGTCTATAAAGCTCGACTTGTCGCAAAAGGGTTTCGACAAATTCAAGGAGTTGACTACGATGAGACTTTCTCACCGGTAGCGAAGCTAAAGTCTGTGAGGATTATGTTAGCAATCGCTGCATATTATGATTATGAGATATGGCAGATGGATGTCAAAACAGCATTCCTTAATGGAGATATTGATGAAGAGTTGTATATGATGCAACCCAAAGGTTTTGTCGATCCTAAAGATGCTAACAAGGTATGCAAACTTCAACGGTCCATCTATGGATTGAAGCAAGCATCCCGAAGTTGGAATCAACGTTTTGATAAGGTAATCAAAAGTTTTGGTTTTATACAAACTTATGGAGAAGCTTGTATTTACAAGAAAGTGAGTGGGAGCTCTGTAGCATTCTTAATACTATATGTGGATGACATATTGTTGATTGGGAATGATGTAGACCTTCTTAATAGTGTCAAAGAATATTTGAATAATAGTTTTTCAATGAAGGATCTTGGCGAAGCAGCTTACATATTAGGCATAAAGATGTATAGAGATAGATCGAAACGCCAAATATCATTGTCACAGAGTACATATTTGGACAAAGTTCTAAAGAGGTTTGGAATGGAAGAAAGCAAGAAAGGGTTCTTGCCCATGTTGCCCAATACGACCTTGAGTAAAACTCAAAGTCCGACATCGGCAGAAGATAGAGAAAGGATGAGTAAGACTCCCTATGCATCAGCCATAGGATCTCTAATGTATGCCATGCTATGTACTAGACCCGACATCGCATATGCTGTTAGTCTAACTAGCAGATATCAAAGTGATCCAGGAGTGGATCATTGGACAGCGGTCAAAAACATTCTTAAGTACTTGAGAAGAACTAAGGATATGGTTCTTTCTTATGGAGGTGATGAACAGCTCGTTGTTAATGGTTACACCGATGCTAGTTGGAACACCGATCCGGATGATTCTAAATCACAATCTGGATACGTATTTATTTTGAATGGTGCAGCAGTTAGCTGGAGGAGTGCAAAGCAAAGTGTTGTGGCGAGATCTTCAACTGAATCGGAATACATGGCTGCTTCAGAGGCTTCTCAAGAAGCGATATGGATGAAAGAGTTCATTACAGAGCTGGGTGTGGTTCCTAGTGCGCTGGACCCAATGTCTATCTACTGTGATAACATGGGCGCCATAGCCAATGCGCAAGAACCAAGGTCACACAAGAAGCTGAAGCATATCAAGCTACGTTTTCACGCTATTCGAGAACATATCCAGGATGGGGATATAAAGATTTGCAAAGTACACACATATCTGAATGTGGCGGATCCGTTGACTAAACCTCTCCCGAGGGCAAAACATGACCAACACCAAACTGCCATGGGTGTTCGGTATATTACCATGTAATCTAGATTAGATGACTCTAGTGCAAGTGGGAGACTGTTGGAGATATGCCCTAGAGGCAATAATAAATGTAGTTATTATTATATCTTTGTGTTTATGATAAATGTTTACATTCATGCTATAATAGTATTAACAAGGAAACATTAATACTTGTGTGATTTGTAAACTTAATTTGAAGTCCCTAGTATAGCCTCTATACTTCACTAGCTTGTTGGTTGATAAATGATTGTGGTTTCCCTATCATGAACATTGAGATGTTATCAACAACAAGATCATATCATTAGGAGAATGATATGGTGGACATACTCCTATAGATAAGCGTAGCATAAAGATCAAGTCATTTCAATAGTTCAATTGCTATATGCTTTCTGATACATAGTAACCTAATTCCTTCGACCATGAGATCATGCATATCACCTTTACCGGATGGATGCTTTGATGACATCAAACACCACACCGTAACTGGGTGGCTATAAAGGTGGCATTGAGTGTTCGGAAAGTATTGGTTGAGACACATGGATCAAGAGTGGGATTTGTCCATCCATATGACGGATAGATATTCTCTGGGCCCTCTCGGTGAAATGTCATCCAATTAGCTTGCAAGCATGTGACTGGCTCACAAGGGATCACATATCACGGGAACGAGAAAAGAGTACTTATCAGTAACGAGGTTGAACTAGGTATGCAGAGATACCGACGATCATAACCTCGGATAAGTAACATATCGTGAGACAAAGGGAAATTGGTATCGTATGTAAGTGGTTCATTCGATCGCAAAGTAATCGTAGAAATATGTGGGAGCCATATGAATTTCCAGATTCCTCTATTGGTTATTGTTCGGAGAAGTGTCTCGATCATGTCCGCATAATTCACGAACCGTAGGGAGACACACTTAAGGATTCGACGTTGTTTTGAGTAGTTATGGTATTATGAGAAAGAGACCGAATGTTGTTCGGAGTCTCGGATGGGATCCAGGATATCACGAGGTGATCTGGAATGGTCCGTAGAATAAGATTCATATAAGGAAAGTCCCGTTTCGGAGTTCGGAAATGATTCCGGTGAATGTTCTAGAAGGTTCCCGAATGTCCGGCACTCCGAGAGGGGGGAGGGGTACATGAATGTGTCATTGCATATTGGAATGATTGCATCATGTACTAAGTGTTCTTGCTGTTCCAAATAAAGGATTAAATTGAATCCTAAAATAGAAAAGTCAAATGTCCAGTTTGAAAGTCAAACGGCTAAAACAAGAAATTGTGGGAAACAAGCAAGAGGAGGCAAAAACCGACTTGGGGGAGGAGTCCCTCCTCTCCAAGCCGGTGGCCCACCTAGGCCGAGTTGGGGAGGGACTCCCCTCCCTCCCCTGGCGCGCCGGCCCCTCCACCCATAAAAGGAGGGGCAGGGCCTCCTCCTCTAGACACACAAGTTTCTACCTCTAATCTCCGGTTTAGAGCCGTTTTGGTTTAGAGCTTCTAATTGCTTTAGCCTGCGGTTTAGAGCCTTCTAATTGGTGTGTCTAATCTCTAGACCACTAATAGCCCTCTCTCATAATCCACCATACTCGCTCCGGCTTAAGGCGAAGCCCTGCGGGATTTCCCCTCTACTTCCGGTACCACACCGTTGTGCTGCCGGAATCGCGAGGAGAGTGATACAACCTCCGCTGCCTGCTGGAACAAGGGAGAGGAAGGTCTTCGTCGAGTACCGAACGTGTGACCGACTGCGGGAGCGCTGCCGGAACGCAGCGCCGGAAGGATCGTCTACACGATCTTGAGATCGGGAAGAGTACGACTACATCACCCACGAGAATCCGCTCTCGTTAAACACTTTGGAATCTTCGAGGGTAAGTTATTCCATCGACTCGTTGCTACAATCTAGTAGATAGATCTTGGCTTGTTTGTTTGTATGCGATAGAAAATTTTTGTTTTCCATGCTACGAACCCCTACAGAACTTGCCTTGGATGTTACATAAGTAATAGAGGAAGGTCTCTGGTCTCTCATCTCCTTCTCCGGTCTCGCGCGCACCTCTCCTTTCCATCTTTCTCGCGATTGGTCTCTCATCTCGGTAAGTTGTCCATGTAAGGATGTGTTCATGTGTATATGGATGATATGCTCATATGTATGTAGATGATATGTTCATGTGTGTATGGATAATGATATGTTCATGTGTGTATGGATCGGTCTCTCTCTCTCTTGTGTTTGTATGTGAACAAGTTGCCATTTGTTTTGCCAAAATGTTGATTTATTTCCATTTTGGCAAGACTTTGGCATTTCGCAAAGGTCCTAATTTTAGGATAGGTCATGCCGAAATTTTCTATCGACCATTGCATGCATGCATTGATTATGTGGTTCTAATAGACTTCTAATTGTACCGTGTACACCGTGCAGGCAAAAATGATGCTCATAATGAGCGAAGACATTATGGCTAGATTTTTGAAATGTGCGACGGCCGACATGATACGAATAGCAAGACGGAGATAAGATGTCCGTGCAGAAGATGCAAACTCAACTGGGTGATCGACCCAGATTCCGGGAATCTGCAGGCGCACCTACTCCGCCATGGTTTCATGGATGGATACACTCGTTGGATAAGCGATGACGAAGACGATGGAGACGGTGAAGGTGGGCAACATGACGATGATCATCATCACGGCGAGAACGGGCGAGATGATGAAGAGTCTCCTGGAGATGGTGAAGGTGCGGAAGCATACCGGGATGATGATGATCTAGATGCCGGAGGAGGAGACAACGATGGAACAACGTCGGGCTGGGTACGGGACCCTTATGTGCAAGAGCTGCTTCTCAAGCAGACGAGTAACGCCAGGGCTGCCGCTAGAGAGAAAGCCAAGCTTGCGCAACTTGAGAAAGACGCGGTTACTCCATTGTATGAAGGATGCAGGCCCGATGATACCCGGTTGAATGTAATGCTCAAGGCTATGGAGATGAAGGCAAAACACAAATTGAGTGACGCAAGATTCGACGATATGATGGCATTCTGGCATGATCGTCTCCCGGAGGGGAACACATGTCCAACTAGTACCGAGGATGCCAAGAAAATCGTCTGTCCTCTCGATCTACTGCACGTTAGATATCACGTATGCATCAAAGATTGCATCATTTATCGGGGCGAGGACGCGGAGAAAACCACATGTCCGGTGTGCGGCGTGAGTCGATACAAGAAAGGGAAGAAAGCACCTCGAAAAGTGGTATGGTACTTTCCTATCACTCCTCATCTGCAGCGCTATTTAGCGGACCCTAAGGAAGCGAAGCTCATGCGATGGCATGCGGAAAGGAAGAAGACAGGAGATGATGAACCCGAAAAGGATGAGCTGCTGACGCACCCTTCAGATGCTAGCCAGTGGAAAGCATTGGACCTCGAATTCCCAGAATTCGGTGGAGATTCGAGGAACATCAGGCTTGGTGCGAGCACCGATGGACTCAATCCGTTCGGTAGCCAGAGCAGCACGCACAACACTTGGCCCGTGTTTGTATGGATGTACAACCTCCAGCCATGGTTGTGCATGAAGAAGAAGTACATACAAATGAGTATGCTAATTCAAGGGCCGAAACAACCTGGTACCGACATCAATCTGTATCTCGGGCTGTTGAAAGAGGAGCTAGCCACGTTATGGGAATATGGAGCCAATACTTACGACGCCGTCGCACAAGATTATTTCACTATGAGAGCCGCGTTGGTCACTACGGTGCAAGACTATCCAGGTTGCGGGTATATCTCGGGGCAGGTTATCCAAGGATTCTGCGCATGCGTTAGGTGCATGGATAACACAAGCTATCTCCAACTAGAGAAAGATCCAGGGTCATCGAAAACCGTGTTCATGGCGCACCGGAGGTGGCTCGGCAAGAATGATCCATGGAGAAAACGTGGAGACTTGTTCGATGGCAAATCCAAGACCCGAGGAATCCCAGAGCATAGGAGCAGCGAAGAAGTGGAAGAGTTGCTGAAAAACTGGAAAGAATGTCCTAAGCCTGGAAATAAGCGAAAGAGGAAGCAACAAGACAAGCCGCTGATGAAGGTATGGAAAACAAGGTCTGTTTTCTGGGAGTTGTCATACTGGAAGTTTCTCCGCACGCCTCATAGCCTCGACATCATGCATATCACGAAAAATGTGTGCGAGAGTCTGGTCGCCACCATAATCAACATGCCAGATAGGACGAAAGATGGTCCAAAAGCAAGGCATGACCTGATATGCTTGGGTATCCGGAAGGAGCTTCACGGAGGATGCACTACTCCTGATGATCAGGAAGATGACGATGATCATGAGTCGGAGACGACACAAGGTCGTCGGAAGGGTAAAAAGTTCAAGAAGAACGAATATTACTACCCTCCTTCTTGCTTCACTCTAAGCCAAGATGAGATCAAACAGTTTTTCAAGTGCCTTCTAGGAGTCAAATTTCCTTACGGCTACGCGGGCAAGATAAGCAGATACCTAGCCGAGGCAAAGCAGAGGTTCAGTGGCATGAAGTCTCATGACTGTGCCGTGCTAATGACGCAGGTACTTCCGGTCGCACTAAGAGGGATAATGGACGAGCATGTCCGTGAAACGTTATTCGGCCTCTGCAAGTTTTTCGACGTCATCTCTAGGAAGTCGATTGGCGTGAATCAGCTCAGGAGGCTACAGGAGGAGATCGTGGTGATACTATGCGAGCTTGAGGTCTACTTCCCACCCGTATCCTTCGACATTATGGTGCATCTGTTGGTCCATGTCGTGGAGGACATCGTACAACTCGGGCCGATGTTCCTCCGCGGCATGATGGCGTTCGAAAGGATGAACGGACACATCAAAGGATACGTTCGCAACAGGTCCCGTCCAGATGGAAGCATAGCCAAGGGCTTTCTGGCCAAAGAGTGCATCTCTTTCTGCACGAATTATCTAGACATCGAGAACCCTGTCGGTCTTCCCGTCAACAGGCACCTTGGCAAGCTCGACGGATCTGGTCACCGAGAGGGTCGTCACATACTGCATGCAGACTTCGATTTTCGATGCGTAGACTTTGATCGAGCAAACCTCGTCGCGCTACAGCATTTAGAACTGGTCGATCCTTGGGTACAGAAGCACAAAAGGTTAATCGAGAAGAAGTACAGTGACCGAGGCATACAGAGGACGCAGGGAGAAATAATCAAAGAGCACAACTCAGATTTCACGCGTTGGTTTAGGCAGACGCTCCTTGATAATCTCCCGCGATCGCATTCTTCTGACACGGAAAAGATCATATTCACCTTGTCGCAGGGACCGATGCAAAACCTGGTGACCTATCAGGCGTATGATATCAACGGCTACACATTCTACACGGAGGAAAAGGATAACAAGTGTGATTATCAGAACTCAGGCGTAACGTCGAAATTCTACA
Organism: Avena sativa; assembly: GCA_916181665.1. NCBI lineage: Eukaryota > Viridiplantae > Streptophyta > Magnoliopsida > Poales > Poaceae > Avena > Avena sativa. Next base: position 403,986,619 of record OV702283.1, on the reverse strand, counting down.
CCGATGACAACGTGAAGGAAAGATTCTACGGAAGAATCGAGGAGATCTGGGAGCTCGACTACTATGGAGAAAAGGTGCCGATGTTCCGTGTCAGATGGGCAAAGAGCGTCGAAAGAGAAGACCGGTATTTCACAACCATGGTTATACCCGAAGCAGCCAAATCCAAGGCCGCCGGTGCAAACGTGGCCGCGAAAAATGAACCGTGGGTACTGGCTACCAAAGTGGACCAATGTTTTTCCATTACCGACCCGACAAAGCCTAGCCGTGTTGTCGTGAGGAGAGGAAAAAGAAACATCATCGGAATGGATGGAGTCGCCAACGAGCAAGACTTCGACCAGTACGACGATCCAAATATTGAAGATGGCGACGACTACGATGCAGCAACATACATCACAAGAAGAAAAAGGACAACCCTACCCAAAAAAGGTAGCCCGTTCGAAATAAGAAACATTAAAGTGTCGGGGCTAAATTATTCAACCGCGACAAAGAAGGGAAAATATATTGTAAAACGCTAGCTCAAAAAATATTGTAAAACACGTGGTCGAAAAAGATTGTAATATTCATGGACAAATTATTATGAAATTTAGTTATACTTTGAATCATATTTGTACCGCTTTTATGACATATATTATCACTTTTGGGCATTTTTGGAATATTTAAAAGTATTTTAAAATCAAAACAAAACTTGTATGGCATATATCACCACTTTTGGGCATTTTTTGGAACATTTAAAAGTATTTTTGAAATAAAACAAAAAAGCTGGGCACCAGGATTCGAACCTAGGTGCTCACAAGTTTAGAATAGAGCTAAGGGCGGAACCAGTGGGATAGGCTAGTGTAGTTGTTAGAGAGTGGGGCTGCAGTTTTCTTATACAGTCGTTAGAAGCCGATAGGCGTAGCGCACTAGACCAGAGTGCGCTACAGATATCCGTAGCGCACTATGCCCAAGTGCGCTACGCCTAAGTGGCTTTATCCACACGTGCGTTCGACCCCCCCTCTCTCATCCCCATCTCTCCATCTCAGCTCGAGCACGATCCGCCGCCGCTCTCGATCCGCCGCCTCGCCATCTCTACCAGCAGCCGCCGCGTCTGAGGAGGAGGAGGCCTGCCCGCGTCCGAGGAGGAGGAGGTCCGCCCGTGTCCGAGGAGGAGGAGGCCCGCGCGCCGTCGTCGTCCGCCCGTCGTCGTCCGCCCATCGTCCGCCCGTCGTCGTCAGCCCGCCATCGTCGTCCTTGTCTCAGAGGTGAGCGTCGCCCCTCCCCTCTCTCCCTCTCTCTCCCTCTCTCCCTCTCTCTCCCTCTCTCCCCTCTCTCTGCAGGCCATGGTTAGGACATTTGATACTTATCATTTGAGGCTGCAAACGAGTTCAACTTCTTCTTTCCTTTCCCTGTTGTACCTTTGTACTGTCTTTGGTTTTCCTAGTCTGTCAATTTTGTTGATTTTCACACAAAGGGGGTCTCTAATGTGATGTAGATGCCCATACCATGATCCTCGCACATCACGTCAGCATCTTGGATGATAAAGCCCCAACCTCCATTGGTTAGTCCCAGGAAAGAAGGCCCCATCCATGTTGATTTTCAAAGTACCTCCAATTGGACGACACCATTTAGTCTCTTCCTAGATCGGCATGTCAAAAATAATAGCTCATTTTTAGTGCAAAGAAACCTCAGTAGCTTACTTTTTGTTACTACCCAGAAAGTACCTGAGTGTAACTATAAAGCCAAAAGATTGCTAACCTTTGTAGGTAGTTCAGATGCTACTTCAGTTCATCTATTTGCATGCCAAAAGATTGCTAACCTGTTGCTTATTTTCTAGGTTCTCTTTTTGTTGTAGTTTCACAAACCACAATGTTCTCTAGAATCATATAGTCACAAACCATAATGACTAGTGTCACAAACCACAATGGTCTCTAGAATCATGTAGTCAAGCTATTTGAAATGTTATCATTATCACCAAGAGTCCAAGACTGAACTGAAGTATGTTGCTTGCTAGTACTAGTAGTATTTCTTAACCTTGATGTACTGTAATACGGTTCGACATTTCAAATTCCTAGCTAGATTGGCGCCTGGTGAATCCACTGTTTTCTCCCACTGTTTTGCCCATGCAAACTCTCCCACTGTTTTGCCCAAAAAACAGTTTCTGGACATCTGATGCCCAAGTCTTAGCCATTTTATTCTTTGAAGTTTGGTAGCAGTAGGTGTTGCTTCTGTGGTTTGGTCCTTATGGAAAACTAGGAATGCAGCTTGCTTTAACAATTTGTTTCCTTATGATCCTACTAGTGTTATAGCTCAATCTGCTTGCTGTCTCTTTCTTCTGTGGTTTGGTCCTTATGGAAAACCAGGAATGGAACTTGTTCTTTTTGAATAGTCTATATGTGTTGGTTTGCTTGCTGTTACTTGGTCATTCGCTTGCTGTCACTTGCTGTAATGATCTTCTAGTATAGAAATCCTTGGTCCTTAGTCTGAAGTAGTAAAAATGACAAAAAGGATTGTTGTATTCTCATTTCCTTGCTGTCACTTGGTCATTTGTTGTCATTTGTTCACAGAACTGAAATAGTACAAATGACAGCATATGCTTGTTGTGTTGTGCTTGCTCTGCTTGCTGTTGTCCTTGTTGTGCGTGCTCTTCTTCTTAGTCTGGAACATCCACATATTATATGTCCACCCTACTTGTGCTACTACTACTTCTATGCTCCTTGAGTTGCTACTACTTCTATTATCTGTGTTGCTACTACTATATGTTCCTTATATCCATCCTAGTGTTGCTCTGGCTACTACTATCTGTGGTGCTACTGTGCTTCTACTACTATCTGTGCTGGGACAACAGCACCTTGAAATTGTGCTTGTGCTTGTATGAAGCACTTTACTATGTCGTGTATGCAGGTTCTTGTATGAAACGAGTCACGATTTTTTCCGGAATGTTGATTAACTTCCGTTTCGGTAGAAATCGGGCACTCCTAGTTTAAGAAAATTAGCAAAGGTCATGCCGGATTTTCCGTGCATTTAACCAATTTTTTTTTAGTGCAAAGATGTGTGACAACGATGAGGCTGGATGTTCTAAGCGCATCAGCGCTGAAGGAGAACTCAGACCTCCGAATAAACAATTGGCATTCTGGGAGGCGGCCCAGCGTCTAGAAGACAATGAAGAATACCATCCTTCGGAGAGCGAGGATGATGAGATGGAAGACGCGGAGGAAGAAGCCGAAGGAACGGCGGGTGATGAAACCACTGATGGCGGCGAGGGAACAGGGAGTGGTAGCAATCCTCCTAAGAAGAAGAAGCCGAAGGACCAGCGCCTGAACACGGTCGGCACCGTCAGGGAGGAAATTACCGAAGTGAGCCCATCAGGGGTTCCTTTGGAGCCTGCCCTTGTCGTCAAAGGGTACAGTGGGCAAGTGGCGGAGATCACCCGGACAACCATCTCGATCAACACCGAGAATCTCTGGCATAAAGATAATGGCCACTCGCGCACACTCCTCTTCGAGAAGCTGCACGCAAGATACAAGTTCCCTGCTAAGTATCAGAACACAAATTATCATGGGAACGAAGTAAACAAATCTGCCCTCACAAAGATGAGCACCGCCCTGGCCAGCTGGAGAACCCGGATAAAGAAGAAGATCTATAAAGAAGGCAAAAGTCTCGAGGAGATCCAGAAGATTGACCCGCGGATCACCGAAGATCAGTTCCGGGAGTTCAAGGAGAGGTGTGAATCCGAAAGAGCCCTGGCCAATAGTAATCGGGGAAAGGTGCTGCAGGCGATGAATATAGGTCATCACCATCTCGGATCTGGTGGATACAGAACCGCGGAGGCCAAATGGAATAAGGACGACGAAGAGTATAGATCCAAGGGGATAGAAAACCCCTTTGCGAAATTCGAACCCGGGCAGGTTCGAAACTTCATCAGGGCCCATTACCATGTGGACCCCAAAACCAAACAACTCACCGCGGATCCTACGGTGAAGGAATTCGAGGAAATTGTGGTAAGTATAATCTAACTACCGCGGATCAACTCGATTGCAATCTAATCGATGATCTAAACGATTCACTGTTACTTCTTCTGCAGGAGGAGGAAATTGTTGCTAGTCATGGATCCCAGGGTTCCTCATCCCAGGGGTCTTCGGCGGCCACCCGGTGGGATAACCCTTTTAACAGGGTGATGAACCGGGGCTAGAAAATAGAGCCGGTTACGAAGAAGCCGTCGTCGGCTGGCCGTCTGGCCGGCCTCGGGGGTAAGAATTGGGTGGATCATTTTGGTCCACCGCCAAGGACGCATGTGGCGCCGTCGGGAAGGAGCGAGGAGGAAAACCGCGAGGTTCAAGAACTTAAGGAACGAGTGGCACGGATCCCGCAGATCGTCCAAGACAACCTGGCAATCACCCTCACGTCCTTCCCGCCTACCTTGGTGGAGTCAATAGCGAACTGGAGTGTGGGTGGTCGGGTAGGGCCATGCCCGATTCCAAGCATGGTCAGCATCCACTCGAACAACGCGGCGCCGTCAAATCAGGCGAACTACGTGTTCGTGACTCCGCCCGCTAGCACCGCGGCGCCGCAAGTGTTGGTGACTCCCCCTGCCATCACCGCGGCGCCGGAGTACATGTTGGTGCCCCCTGCCATCGTCGTGGTGGCACCGGAGCTCCAAGCACCCGTCGGTAGGGAGAATACACCGGCGGCCAGCACCGTGCCATCAAGCAGTCCTTCCGTCTCTTGCACGCCCGTCACGGTAAAAAAATTGCTTTACCGCCTTTCACGCCATCTATTACTCTTATGGCATCTCTGACGACGCCATACATGTTTTCCGCAGACGGATGTTCCTTGCATTCTCTTATGCTACGTGAACAATGAGCTGAGGGATGTTGCCAAGGGTACCATCGTTCAACCCTTGCAGCGCACGTTCCACTCAAGGACGATGCCAGATAGCGTGCACAGGGTTAAAATTAGTCGGGTGCTAAGGGGCTGCGACGGCCCGGAACCTCCCATTCAACCCCCAGGAGTGGATGAAGAAGAGTCGGCTGTCCTCGGAACTTGCTTCGGCTTATTCTTGCTATGGCCAAAGAGCATGATCCATTTGGGGATGGCGGGGGCCATCACGCCACAGACAACAACACCGCCTGTCGTGCCAGCGACAAGCGGTGGCAAGGCCCCCTTACCGCCCTTGCCGTCACCTCCACGCGGTGGGTCGGATGATCATGTTGATGATATGCACATGGCGCAGGATCCGGCCGAGGACGACGAAGACTGGAATGATCACTTCTTCAACACTTAGTTTAGCAACGAAGACCTAGCTGGTGGCCCCACAGAGAAAGCCACTATCACCAAGCGTCTGTTTGGTTCTCAGGAGACGCCTCCAGCTTGCGCCTGTACAGATCCAGCTGATACAACCAACCGGCCCTTTATTATAAGCCCTGACACACTACATAGGGCGGCCGGTGCTCAGATTGCGGTGCTTGCCCGCTCTCCAAAAGGAAAAAAGGGCAGGAAAAGAAAATCTAGCAGCTCGAGCCAGCCGGTGGCGTCAACAACTGCGAAACCGATCAGGTTTCGGGACGGGCCACCAAGACCCGAGGGTATTATGTGGAGGATTCATGTGGCGGGTGAGCCCATGCTACCTAAGAATTTGCGGAAGCTCGCCAGTTCGGAACTACAGAGTGTGCATGACGGCGTGCTGACGATAAAGAGACGCCTTCTATCGGAGAAAGATCCCTCGCACCCGGTATTCGTGGTTAAGGTGCCACCAGGCTTGGGCTTCGTCGACAATGCCCCTGCGGATCTGTTCTTCCTGCGGTTCGACGACATATTCAATATGTTCCACCTATACCCGCTGCACTATACCATGGTCCGTCTGTTTTCTCTCAGCCTGGCCATGCAGATCATTAGAGAGAACACACCGGGCATCGCTATAGTGGACCCCTATTACATGCGTGACGGCTGCTTGGGTTCCCCCGCCGAACGACGTATCGTGGCCTCGTACCTAAAAAGAATCCTCGTGGCGAACAAGACAAAGGAATACATTCTCGTGCCTTACTTTCCCGAGTAAGTCGTTATTCACTCGCCACCGTCGATTGGCTTTATTAGATTATCATCATTATTTTTCCAACACATTCCATTTGAATTTTTTGCGCAGATATGAACACTGCACGCTCATCTCCTTATCGCCGAAGCATTCCCACGCCACGTATTTCGACTCGGGGAGTCTAGAAAAGAAGAAAAACTACGACAAGATCAAGGAAGTTCTGGATGATGCTCTCACTGGCTTTGCCTCGACGGAAGGCACCACCTTCGTGCGTATGAAGGTCAAGTTCGGCAGGCACGTCTTCAACCACGTAATGGAGTTCCCCTGCGTGAAGCAGCCGGAAAACAGTAAGAAGGAAGCCTACTATGCACTCCATCACATGAGGGCGTTCCTACTTGACTAGCAGAATTCTACGTTGCCAGATCATCTCAAACAGTGGGCCGAAGCAAAGGCCAAGATCACTGATTCAGATATTAGACAAGAGATGTATCGCATCCAGCAGCAGTTTGGGGCAATCATCTTTCGTGATGTCATTACTTCGGGGGGGATCTTCTACGGAGGAAATATCCCGAATAACCGTGACATAGAAGATCGCCTAGAGATGCAGGGTGACTATAGGAAGTTCATGACGAGACAAGGCGTCCTCCCGTTCCCTAAGCCGAGCCAGAAGGCTTGATGTTGGCCTAGTTGTAGTTACAAACTATAGATGACCTTTGTGTGTGTGGACAAGTGTACATGCTACTATACTTATCTTATTAGGTTTATGAATCATCGCTTACTTCTTTTGCTTATTATTATTATATATAAATCAATGCTTGGTTTTTTTGCTTACTCTTTGGTCCTTTGCTCACTTTGGTCCTTTTTTTCCTTACTCTTTTTTCGAGAATAATGCCGATGATTGAAATGTCGTGGCACACTATATATGTGAATGTGCTACGATGGGATTGTGAGCCTTGTGATATGCACAAGTCCAGGTCTTGTGCATCCTACTTGGCTCACGGTTCCATCGTAGCATATTCCTGTGTCTAACGACCTATGTATATATATGAGGCATTCTATTCGAGTTATTTTTGTCTTTTTCGAGAATAATGCCGATGATTGAAATGTCGTGGCACAATATATATGTGATTGTGCTACGACGGGATAGTTAGCCTTGTGATATGCACAAGTCCAGGAATTGTGCATCCTACTTGGCTAACCGTTCCGTCGTAGCATATTCCTGTGTCCAACGACCTAGCTAGTTATATATGAGGCATTCTTTTCGAGCTACTTTGGTCTTTTTCAAGAATAATGCCGATGATTGAAATGGCGTGGCATAATATATATGTGAATGTGCTACGATGGGACTGTAAGCCTTGTGTTATGCACAAGTCTAGATGTTGTGCATCCTACTTGGCTTACGGTTCCATCATAGCATATTCCTGTGTCCAACGACCTATGTATATATGTATGAGGCATTCTTTTTTATTTACTTTGGTCTTTTTTGAGAATAATGCCGATGATTGAAATGTCTTGGCACAATATATATGTGAATGTGCTACGACGGGATTGTAAGCCTTGTGATATGCATAAGTCCAGGTCTTGTGCATAGCTACTTGGCTCACAGTTTCATCATAGCATATTCCTGTGTCCAACGACCTATGTATATATATATGAGGCATTCTTTTCGAGTTACTTTGGTCTTTTTCGAGAATAATGCCGATGATTGAAATGTCGTGGCACACTATATGTTAATGTGCTGCTATGGGATTGTTCGCCTTGTGCTATGCACAGGTCCAGGTGTTGTGCATCCTACTTGGCGAACAGTTCCATCGTAGCATATTCCTATGTCGAACAACCTAGTTATATATGAGGCATGCTTTTTGAGTTTGGTCTTTTTGATTTAGTACTTTCTATAAGTGTATCTTCATATGAGACTTTAATTATATATGTTTTTCTTCAATCATCGGTTAATTATTATTGTCAACTTATAGATGACGTGGTACGTCGTGTACAAGGGACGGGTTCCCGGAGTCTACGATGATTGGGAAGACTGCCGGAGATAGGTGCACCGTTTCAGTGGCAATAGCTACAAAGGGTACAACACTATCGTGGAGGCGGAAGCTAGATACACGCGCTATCTAGCGGGAGTTAGGACAAGGAACCGGATGAAGACCTACACCTTCGTCGCGACGGTGATCATGCTTATCTTCTTTGGTTGTTTATCCCGCGTTTGCGTCTAGCTAGTTTAGATGTCTAGGCGAGCTTCCGAGCTCTAACTTGTTCGATCGACACATGTATTCGCATGTCACCAACTACTTTGTAACTTGATCGAAACAATGTAACTTATACTATATATTCATGTATGAGACTTATCTATATGTATTTGTTTCAATCTTGTTTTTCAAATTGTGTATTTATATATATAATTGTATATCTTGTATCTGTGTGTGTATATCTTCCTGTAATATTGTATATAATCTGTATTGTATATAATATGGCTCTGAAATTAAAAAAAAACAAAAAAAAACACCTGTGGCGCACATGACCTAGCTTTTGTGGCGCACTACGTCTAAAGCGCACCTCAGCAGCTTAGTGGCGCACTGGGACGTGCGCCACAGAAGATCAAACGCGTAGCGCACCAGCCCACATAGCCGTGGCGCACTAGCAGGTGCGCTACGCCTATCTCGACACAACTGTGGCGCACTGGGCAGTGCGCCACGGCTAGGAGTTAGCCGCAGCGCGAGGCTAGTGACGCACGGCTAGTGCGCCACAGATGATGATTCCATGTGCGCCACAGACGGCCGTTTTCCTAGTAGTGATATTTCGGGTGTAAGATAGTTACACAAGCGAATACTAACGTTCTTAGTTGGCGAGCCTAGCATGTACATACATGGCCTCAGAACACGGACCGAAAGGTTAAGCATGAGTCATATGAAAGATATGATGCCCATTTGATGCTCGCCTTTGAAGCTACACCGACTCACGTGATGATCAGACTTGGTGTAGTGGATTTGGTTCATGTAGTCACCAAAATACACGAGGGATGTCGTTTTTGAGTGGGAGTTCATTTCTAATTTGGATTAGTAGAACTCAATTTATCATAAATTAAATCAAAGTGAATTTGCATAAATTGTTGTAGTCATTGGCATTCATTCACCACTTTATGCTTAGTTATAATTGAGATAACAGAACTATAGAATTCTGGATATTTACTTTACGAACTGGTATCGTATTGTGTTGACTGTCAATCTAAATTTTAAAGTCCTATTGCAAACTTTCAGCAAACTCTGTTTACTCCATGAAATTTAATAATTGATATTAAATCGAGAGTAACAATTCCAGTGTTAGTATCTTAAGTATCATGTTTGCCTTCATGATTCTTGATTGTTTTAATATCAAGTTTATCTAGGAGCTGAAATAATTGTTTCAGAAACCATCATATGTGACAAATATAACGACTTCTGAAACAATATTTTGGTTGCAATATGATAGAATATAATGTATGTTCTCATATTGGATGAGAATTTGCAAAGGTTGGAGATGCTAGACATCCTAATCATTCAAAAGGGTTTTGGAAAGTAACGTTATACTCACAATTCGTCTTTATAAGCTACATTAGCTTGATCATGAAAGTCGTCATGATAAGGATGAATAGAATATGTATGGAAAGTGTTTACTATACTAAAAAGATTACTAAAGAATGGATTTTAAAAGAATGTTGATCATTTGATGATGGTGATCTACTTCAAAGTGCAAGTCCAAAGGTATTAGTATTTGAATATACACGCTTTGGACTACGTGTCATGTAGATGGAGCCACTGTTGATGTTGATAGATTCTTTTAAAAAGGAAAAGGAAATGCTGAAAGAGAATCTATAAAATATATTTGGCAGAAAAGAAAAGACTAGAAATATCCAGTTTAGGTATATAGATGATATACATGTTATGGTTGTATTCTTCGTTTGTTAAACAATGTGGTTCTTGGGTATTGGATACCGAATTGGTTGGTATGAAATTTCATACAGAACGACGCAATTCATGAACTACAATGGCCTAAGTAACTAGCAAGAGAATATGTGATGATGTTCATCAAAAACAAACAAACCGTTGTTTGTATTTGTCGTTGACATCAAAGCTTGCCTTCAAGATTTGTTTTAATAATAGTTATTTAAATTAGGTATTATGAGAACAAAGATTGTTCAAATAATTATAGTATTCCATATAAGATGGATGATTTACAAATCTAGTTGGAGAAATCACATCCATAAAAACTGGTGCTAAAATGTGGCAAGACAAATGTTTGGAAATTCACTTACGAAGTGACATCACTGTTTAAATTATATTGGAAAGAAAACATGAAGAATCTCCATATTCATGGATTTTTGGAGTCTTTGATTTGATCAAGTGACGCTTGTGAGACTTTCCTCGGGATAATTAAAACTTCCTTCAAAGGCCAAAGAAGAACGAACGACTAAAATATTGGAATTTATACATGTCGATGTACTTCCATTATGTGTAGTCGTAAGCGATGGATTTCAACTTCATATGCTTTCTCCAGAAATTTGAGTGAATATTCACTTAATGAGAAAGAAGTATGAAATATTTGAAAATGTTCAAAGACTTTCAAGATGAAGTGGAAAATCATTGTAACAAGAAAATAAATGATTTATGATTTTATCATAAAGGGATTTATTTGAGTTGCAAGTGTAACAAGATAATAAATGATTTATGATTTCATCATAAAGGGATTTATTTGAGTTGCAAGTTTAGCAACTCACCAAGATTTACATCTCCCAAAACACCATAGGAATATGGAATGTTTGAGATTTGTAATGAAACCTTGTTTGATATGGTTGGATCAAAGGTGTTATTTATAAAACTGCAATTATGTTTTAAAAGATTAAAGCTTTAGAGACTACCGCTTTTGCATTGAAAAGGGCTCCATCTTGATCCGTTGAAATGAAACCATGGAAGTTATGGTTTGGGGTAAAACCTAAATTGTCATTTCTTAAATTTTGGTATGCTAAGCATAAGTAAGATGTTTAAAACCATAGTCGGATGAGCATGTCTTTGTAGGTTATTTCGAATAACCATTGGGTATTCCTCCATAACGCCAAGGACAAAAGGGTTTGTCTCTTGAAATGTGAAGTTTCTTGAAAAAGAAAATTTTCACAATAAGTTAAGTGGGAGGACAATAGAACTTTGATAAGGTTAACGAACCTTAGCTATATGTGCTGAGTTGCGCAGCGCCGGAAAACGTTCTGAGGGCAGCCACAATGCTCATGGCTCATGTGCCTCAAAGGTTGCGGTCATGGAGGTCTAAGTTCCTATTGAACCAAGTAGGTCGGTTAAACAATCAAATGCTAAGATTTGAGAGTAAATCATTGTTGTTTGACAATGATGAACCGACTACATACAAAGAAGTGATGATGGGCCCTGACTCCGTCAAATGGCTTGAAGCCATAAAATCCGTAATAGTTCCATACATGAGAAATCGAGTTTTGAACTTGGAAGACCCTCCAAAAAGGTGTAAAAACCTATTGGTCGTATTTGGATCTATAAAGAAACAGACATAGATGTTTCACATCTATGAAATAGTCGACATGCCGTAAAGTATTTTATGACAATGTTCAAGGAGTTGACTATGAAAAGATTGGATCTTTCATAGCGATATTTAGTTTGGACGGATTAATGTAGTAACCACTATATATAATTTGGTATACGGTAGATGAATACACAAAACAAAGTTCTTCTAATAGAATTGTTACCTAGGACGTGTGCATGACACGGTCCAAAGGGTTTTGTTAATTCAAAGGATGCAAAAAAGGCATGCAAACTTCAATAGTTGAAGTAAGCATTGCGGAGTTGGAATCTTCACTGTGATGAAACTGTTAAAGAAGTTCAATTTCAATAGGAGACGATGAAGATGCTTGCATTTGCGAGAAATTAAGTGGGAGTGCTGAGACATATTTCTAATACATTATGTGGTGGACATCTTGTTGATTAGAAATGATGTATCTTTTATTGACAAAGGTTAAGAATTTCATTTTGATGAAAGACTTAGGCAAAACCCGAATATTTAGCATGAATGTCTGTAGTGGATAGACTGTGACGCTAATTGTAACATCCCTAAAATCATGATTTCAAAGTTTGCATATCATTCATGCATGCATATAGATTTTAGATCAATTTCAAACTCATTTCAGAAAAACAGAAGCACATAGTACTATGATTTTATGTGAGCAAACTTAAATAAAATGGCCATCCCCATTTGAGAGTTTGAATGATTTGTAAACCTAGCTTGTTTGTATTCCTTATAGAAAGGATTGAGTGTGGTTTTGGACCAAGTTTTACCAATTGGGAATAGTTTCAAAACCCCTTTTTCAAACTTTTGCAAATTAGATGCAAGCCTCTGATATTTTGTTCTCCAAGTTTGACCAAGCCCTTGCAAAGTAACCACATGGGTTATGACCTATTTTTGAGACCATTACACCACTGCAAAACCTCAAGAAGATTTGAATTCAAATGGAACTTGAATTCATTTGAAAACCAATTCAGAAAACCGAAACAGAAAAAGAAAAGGAGTAAAACAAAAGAAAAGGGCCAGGCGCCACCAATCTGGACCAACATCAGAACAGGCCCAGCTAGCCCACCCGGGCCATTCCTCTCTCTCTCGCACACGCCAGCGCACCCAGACAGTCGCTGACGACCAGACCCCACCTCCCCTTTGCGCGTTTCGCTGACGAGCGGGCCCTCTCCACGTCGCCCTCGTCTTCCCCAAATCGCGCCCGCAGACCACGTCGCCGCTGCAGTGAAGCCGGTAATGGCGCGGCGTAATTAGCCTTGATGCCGCAGGCGTTTCCTGTCGCGCTTGGGCCTATTTAAACCCCTCTGCCCCGCGAGCATTTTCCCCCACTCTCCTCGCTCACTCCGCCACCAGGCTGCGCGCATTTACCTTCGAAGCCCCGCAGTACCGACGACTCCGGCGACCGATTCCGGTGAGCCTCGACCGCCCCCCTCTCTCTGGTTCAAACGACGATGCTCAGCATGATCTCGTGCACCTGCTGACACCTTTCTTTTGCCTGCTCGTGACCCAGGTCGTCGTTTCCATTCACGACCGCAACCACCTACGCCGCCGTTTGACTCCGGCGACCAATTGAGGTAAAACCCGAGCGCCCCTTGTCCCCTCTTTCATACGAGATTGTTCGCCTGCGTCTTGTGCACCCCCTGACCCCTCTGGTTCGTGCTAGGGCGACGCCAAACCTCGCCAGTGACCTCATCTGCAAGCAACAGACGCCGCCGCAACTCCGACGAGCCCCTGAGACCGTGCCAGCGCGCCCCTTCGCAAATCAACGCCACGTTGAGCTTCAACACGCCACCGCGGTTCTGGTAAGACCCTCCCCCCTCTCGCGCGCGACCTAGAAAGCCAGCGCCGCCACTGTCAGACACGCCGCCGCCAGTCGCCGTCGCTAGCGCCGCTCGTGTTTGGTCAGAACGATTAGGAGCATTAGATGCAGATCCTGCGGCTGAGATTAGAACGTGAGCGAAGAGGTAAGCACGCATCTGAGCCGCCAGATCTTACTTAGATCCTACGGCCCGCAGAGCTCGATCCGGCCGAACCGGTACACGCCAATAGAAACATGACGCGTGGCTAGGGTTAGATTCAAAAACAGAATTCAAATCAGATTTAGATCCAAATTTAAAATGGCTATAACTTTTGATTCCCACGTGATTTTTGCAAACTTTATACCGTTGGAATCAGGGAGACAAGCCCTTTCTGAATCTGCAATGTGTTTAGTGAAATGTTTCTGTTAAAATGACGTTTTATGCAGAAACTTGTTTAGGACCATTTTGAGTATAGGATTTGTTTAGTAAATTGTTTTAGTGCTAAATAAGTTTTGTTAGCAAGTTTTTGACTTGGTTATGTTTCTGTATCATGCACTTGCTTGGTGGAGTTTTCAAAAATCATCACTTAGCATTTTCTTGCATGCATGCATTCATATTTTTGTTTGTATATGAATTGTGTGTAATTTTGTGCTACAAATTTTTGTGTAGATTTTGCTAGTGACTGTGATTGTGAAGAGTGCTACTCTCCCCATTACCAAGGCAAGTGGTACTTCATGAATATTTCCATCCCTATATTTTGTACAAGCATTAGAAATATTTTGCTAAGTCTTGCATGTTGTTATTATTTTGCCAAATGCTATGTTGGGAAATCCTAAGTAGTTGTAGAATTGTAGAATTGCTAGGGAATTTCCTAAGTTAAGTTACTATGCCATGCTTAGCCTAGCTAGTAGCAAACAAGGGTTGGTAAAGTATATACATGCTATGATGAAAATATTTCTAAGTCTTTGGACTTAAGTTTTTCTTAATAAAACAACTAAGTCAATGAACCTCCTGGGTGGAATGGGACTTGATTGGTGGTTTTTGGTTGAGTGGTTACACAAGGCCCATGGACATGGTTTACCTTGTGTATCACACTTGTGGTATGCCACCCAGGCACAAAGGGATTTTAGAGGCCAAGTGTTGAGAAGCTTATAGTGTAACCACTTGGCAATATGGGCTCTGCCTTGATCATATAGGTTGCTAGAACTTAGTCATTTGGACAGTTGGTGGTAGTGGGATGATAGGTTGGAACGCGTCCACTTGGCTAAGGGAAGACTTCTGAAAGGTCCTGTCTTGGGAAACCAAGTCTGGTGGGGAAAGTGCACAACCTCTGCAGATGGAAAATCTAAGTACTTAGCCAAGTCCATGGCAATGGACAATTTGAGCATCAAGACATGGAAGCTATCAAGAATCTCATCACTCCAACTTCTAAGTAAAACTTGTGGGTGAACAAGGGCAAAGGACCCCAATGTATATTGGTGGTTTCTTGGGAAATGTTTTTGACAAAGAAAAACTTAGTGATTTCAACTTATAGGAAAAACCTATTTTGAGCAAAGCAAGCCAAGCTACACTTAGCCAAAATGCATATAGTAATATAGTCCACTTAAAATTTACTAAGGTATCACTTGCCAATACTATTCCAAAGTATTGACCCACTGTGGCTGTAACTTGTGATGTTGCAGGTTACTCCGATGATGATTAGGAGTCATGAGTCTACACTCAACATGCTTGCCTGTGGCACATGAAGATGAAGACTTATGTTTATTTACTTATTCCAAAACTCTTGTATTAGGCCTGTGGCCTTGAGTTGTAAAAGACTATGTTTTATCTTTGGAATGGATGTAATAAATGACCTTTGTATCTTCATCTTAAACTGTGGATGCTAGCAATGATCCAGGGACTAGCATTGCAATCACAGGGATCCTTTTCCTTTACAAAGGAGGGATCTTACAGATGGTATCAGAGCACTGTGTTGCCTGTAGGATTATGACCCTAGGATTGGAAACCACTAAGGAAAAAATTTCAACTACTTCTACACTTGTCTATTCTTCTCGTAAACTTTTCTAATCTTCTCATTCTCATCTCTATTTGTAGATGAACTCCATCAACGAAGCCGTGAAGAAAGGACCACTCATGACCATGACCTTGGAGTGTGAAACTGAGTTTCCCAAAATTCTCAAGGACCTCATGGTGGCAATGGAAATACATGGTGCAGCTGTGTACAAAGGCTTTCCAGTGATGGATGAAGGAATTGAATACTGGTGGGTGCAACTTCACTTGTACAAAAGCAAGGAAGACAACCACAAGGGAAGAGGATTCTGCATGTATACCAACACTATGGTGCACACCACATTCTTTGAGTCAGCAAGAGAAGCAGCTTGGAGGACTATCAAAGAACTTAGTGCTAGAGTCAAGTGCAGAATGCTCAACCTCCAAAAAGACTTAGAGAAAGAGAAGGAACATACCCAAGAGTTGGAAGCCACCAACCAAACCTTAAGGGGAGATATTATAGAATTAGTGATGGAATCATGTGAACAAGATAGGCTGATTGCTTCTAGGAACATTGTGTTAGCCAACAGATCCAGTGAGATAGGATTGTAAACGCACTTCGTTAGTTGGACCACCACCTATCACCTTATTTTCCAAATGATACCTTAAATAAGTTTGGACCTTGGTTGATGTAATGGATTCATTTATGCATGACTTGTGTGATTTTGTGTTCCAAGGATATGTATGAAATGTTTGTCTTGTTTTATCTTAAATTGTGTTGTCCTAACTTTTCTATCTTATAAATAGATGCCTATTACCATCAGCACTGTTGAGGAGTTCCAGGTTACCCGCTTTGGTCCTCGTATCGTTGAGCTTACCACTTTGCTCGATCTCCCTCTTCCCACCATCATGGTGCATCCACTCACCAAGTTCGAGAGGAAGGACCTCTGGGGCTTCAAGGTGAACCAGCCCGGACGCCAGGCAGAGCCTACTACGGAGGCCATCGTCTTCAAGCTTATGCACGATGATAGGGAGAGAGGCATGGAGGTAGTCATGCAGGACCTGATAGGACGTCTGTTAGGCCGCCACTCCCGACAGGTTAGAGGCACCCACTTCCACGTCTTCGGAAGACGTGATGAGGATGGAGAGTCCATCGACTTCGAGGACGACTCGAGGGACGCAGCAGAGCCGATACATATCTATCTCCAGGACTTAGAGTCTCTCATTAGGCACATGGACACGGACAGGACCAATGTCATGCTCAGTATTGACGAGCTCCAGGTGCAGCTTCGCGAGAAGGACAAGCTTTTCGCACAGCAGGACGAGATAGTCAAGGAAATGGAGGCGAAGTTCGAGACCCAGGACCGGAAGTTCAAGAGTCAGCAGAAACGCGTCCAGGATAGGAACAAGAAGATCTGGGACATGACTGAAGAACTGAAGTCCAAGGACTTCGAGCTTGAGCAGCAGCAGATGGTGATTGAGAGGCTTCGTTCTCAGAAGAGGGCTCTCAAGGCAAAGATTGAGTCCTTGACCACTACTATTGAGGAGAACAAGACCGCGATGGAGAACGCAGGTCTTACCTTTGTCGAGGAGGAGATTGATGCTGATGAGTAGACTTGACTACTCGTTTATCTTTTATTATCGTACTTGTTATTTGTGAACTTGTTATTGGACCATCCGACATGTGGATGGCTGGCCACTTGTGTGTTTTACTTTGTGAACTTGTTATCTGGTTGTTGAACTTTTATCTTCTGTTGCATGCTTGTGTTTGCTTATGTGATGTAATGTGCATGAAAACATCTATGGGTATCTCATTCTTATCTCTATTTGAACAAACCACAGATGCCTCCCCGTCGCGCAAACCCCAACCCCAACAACAACAACATAACGCCAGAAATGCAGCAAATGATGAATGCTCAAACACAGCTCATGCAGATGATGACAACATTCATCCAGAACCAGAATAATAACAACAACAACAACAACAACCACAATAACAATAACAATAACAACAACAACAACAACCCTCCGGGCTTTGATATGCTCACCAGATTTCTGCGTTTGAGGCCAGCTAAGTTCTCAGGGACGACTGATCCCATGGTGGACAATGATTGGCTACGTTCTGTAAACAAGGATTTAGTGACCGTGGGCTGCACGAACGCTGAAAAGGTCAGATTTGCAGCACATCTGCTAGAAGGGCCAGCCGCCACTTGGTGGGACAACTTCCAAATCACCACTCCTATAAATGAGGTGACTTGGGCTATCTTTGAGGATGGCTTTCGCACTGCTCATATCTCATCAGGAATAATGAGCCTAAAAAAGAAAGAGTTCCACAATCTGAAGCAGCGCCACCGCAGCGTGGCTGAATACATTGAAGAGTTCAACAATCTGGCGCGTTATGCACCGGATGAGGTTGACACAGATGCCAAAAGAAAGGAAATTTTTTGGAAGGCTTGAATGATGAGCTGAATCTGCAACTGGCTGTGGCATATGTTCCCACTTATCAGTCGCTCTGTGACAAGGCTGCTATATTGGAGAACAAAATGAAGCAAGTCGAGAGTAGGAAGAGGAAACACTCCGACAAGCACAGCTCGGGATCGTCTCACAAACGATCTCACTATGATGACAGTGGAAGCTCAGGATCCCATAAGCATGGGAAATTCAACAAGCACCACAACCACAACCGTCATGACAACAAGCATCACCGCAGTCATGACAATGACAAGTACAAGAACCACAAGAGTGGACATAAGAGCCACCACAGTGGAAATGGTAGTGGAAGTGGAAGTCAGCCTGCTAAAAGGGACATCAGTCAGGTTGAATGCTTCAAATGCAAGAAGATGGGACACTATGCAAATGAGTGCCCCGAAAAGAAAGTTGAAGGACCTGTCAAGCCCAATCCTTTCCAGAAAGGTCAAGTGAACCACATTAATGTGGAGGAGGTCTATGAGGAGCCTGACGCTGTTGACGGTAAGTTCAGACTCAATTCCATTCCAGCATTTGTACTCTTTGATACTGGTGCATCTCATTCATTCATATCAAGAGCATTTCTTGAAAGAAATGAACTACCGGTAGAAACTATTGGGTGTCCTATAAAAGTAAGTTCTCCTGGTGGAGAAATGATAGTGAATTCAGGATGCCATGACCTAGTCATAGAATTTGGGAAGTATAAGTTTCCCGTTAACTTGATAATATTAAACTCCCAAGGTTTGGATGTCATTCTGGGAATGGACTGGATGACTAAGTACAAAGGAGTGATAGATTGTGCCAGCCATACTGTCTCACTCACAACTCCGGAAAATAAAAGGATCAGATTCAAGACCAGCTTTGGAGCAAAGAGGAGTATGCTTAATTCTCTTAAGGGGGTTAGCATGGACAGTGTGCCAATTGTGTGTGAGTATCCGGATGTGTTCCCGAAAGAATTACCAGGAATTCCACCAGATAGAGATGTGGAGTTTCTGATAGATTTGGTACCAGGATCTGGACCAATAGCAAAGAGACCATACAAAATGTCAGTTGATGAACTGAAGGAGCTCAAGAGCAACTAGGAGAACAGTTGCAGAAAGGATTTATTCAACCAAGTTCTTCATCTTGGGGAGCCCCAGTCTTGTTTGTGGAGAAGAAGGATAGAAGTCAAAGGTTATGCATAGATTACCATTCACTCAACGAGGTAACTATCAAGAACAAATATCCTTTGCCAAGAATCAATGACTTGTTTGATCAGCTAGAAGGAGCATGTGTGTTCTCAAAGATTGATCTCAGATCAGGCTATTTTCAACTTAAGATAAGAGAACAAGACATACCTAAAACAACATTCACCACAAGGTATGGATTGTATGAGTATACCGTAATGCCTTTTGGCTTAACCAATGCTCCAGCATACTTCATGAATATGATGAACAAAGTGTTCATGGAATTCCTCGACAAGTTTGTTGTCGTTTTCATCGATGACATCTTAGTTTACTCCAAGAGCAAGGAAGAGCATGAAGGACATTTGCGTGTGATACTTGAGAAGTTGAGAGAGCATAAACTTTATGCCAAATTCAGTAAGTGTGAGTTCTAGTTAGAAGAAGTTGGTTTTCTTGGTCATGTTATGACAAAGGATGGTGTAGCAGTTGATCCTGCTAAGGTTTCAGCTGTGACGGAATGGGAATCTCCCAAGAATGTAAAAGAAGTTTGCAGTTTCCTTGGCTTAGCAGGTTACTACAGAAGGTTCATCGAGAATTTCTCTAAAGTAGCTAATCCCATGACTGAATTGTTAAAGAAAGACAAGAAGTTTGCTTGGTCTGAAGGTTGTGAAGTCAGCTTTCAAGAATTGAAGAAGAGACTTGTGACAGCACCAGTTCTATGTCTGCCAGATTTGGAAAAGGATTTCCAAGTATATTGTGATGCGTCTCATCAAGGTTTGGGTGTTGTACTTATGCAAGACGGTAAAGTTGTGGCCTATGCCTCGAGACAACTCAAAACTCATGAAGTAAACTATCCTACCCATGATTTAGAGTTAGCCTCTGTCGTCCATGCACTCAAAACATGGAGACATTACCTTTTGGGAAAGCGTTGTGAAGTGTTCACCGATCACAAGAGTTTGAAGTATATCTTCACCCAAAAAAAATCAATATGAGACAAAGAAGATGGTTAGAGCTTATCAAGGATTACGACTTAAGTTTGCAATACCACCCCGGTAAAGCAAATGTTGTAGCAGATGCTCTAAGTCGTAAGGTGTTTGTGAATGGCCTTACCAAAGGAGAATTGCCAGATGATTTGTGTACTCAATTCAAAGAACTCAGATTGGAGATTGTGCCTGAAGGACATCTCATGTCTTTAGATGTTCAACCCACTTTGTTGGACAAGATTCGAGAAGCTCAAAAGACTGATAAGGAAATTGAAGAGATTAAGGAAAATATTGGCCAAGGTAAAGCTAAAAATTTTCATGAAGATGAACAGGGTACTTTATGGCATGGGAAACGTATCTGTGTTCCACAAGACCCAGAGTTGCGGAAACTGATTTTGCAGGAAGCACACAACTCTCCATATTCTATTCACCCGGGTAACACCAAAATGTACATGGACATGAAAGAAAGATTTTGGTGGAACAATCTCAAGAGAGACATCGCCGAACATATTGCTTTGTGTGATGTGTGTAGTAGAGTAAAAGCGGAGCATCAAAAACTAGCAGGTTTGCTTCAACCACTACCTATTCCTGATTGGAAATGGGACAAAATTGGTATGGATTTCATTACCGGATTACCAAGGACCAGATCAGGATATGATTCCATATGGGTAGTAGTGGATCGCCTAACTAAAGTGGCTCATTTCATACCCGTGAAGACAACCTATACAAGTGCCAAGTTATCCAAAATCTACATGAATAGAATTGTATGTCTTCATGGTGTGCCTAAGAGTATTGTGTCTGATAGGGGAACCCAATTCACTTCCCATTTTTGGAGACAACTACATGAGTCATTGGGAACGAGGTTGGAATTCAGCACTGCTTTTCATCCTCAAACCGATGGACAAACAGAAAGGACTAATCAAATTCTTGAAGACATGTTGAGGGCATGTGCCCTAGACTATGGAGCAAGTTGGGATGAAAGTCTGCCTTACGCAGGATTTTCTTATAACAACAGCTATCAAGCCAGCATTGAAATGGCACCACTTGAGTTTCTCTATGGAAGAAAGTGTACCACACCATTGTTATGTAATGGCGTGGGAGAAAGAAGTTTATTCGGGCCAGATCTTATCAAAGAAGCCGAAGAGAAAGTCAAGTTGGTTAAGGACAGTTTGAAGATAGCACAGTCTCGAGAGAAAAGCTACGCAGATCCTAAGCGTAGAGAAGTCACCTACGAAGTTGGAGATAGAGCCTATCTTAGAGTATCACCACTTCGTCGAGTGAAAAGATTTGGAGTGAAAGGAAAGTTGGCACCAAGATACGTTGGGCCATTCAAGATTCTGAGTCGCAAAGGAGAAGTTGCTTATGAAATAGAGCTACCAGAATCTCTGTCAGCAGTTCATAATGTGTTTCATGTGAGTCAACTTAAGAAATGTCACCCAGAAATGGAAGAAACTTCTTTGAAGGATACTATACCTTTGGAAGAGGTTCAACTAGAAAGTGACCTCACATATGAGGAGAAGCCTATTAAGATTCTTGAGACTGCAGAAAGAGTCACAAGGACAAAGACTATCAAGTTTTGCAAAGTACAATGGAATCATCATACCGAAGAGGAAGCAACATGGGAAAGAGAAGATGATCTTCGGAAAGACCACCCTCACCTGTTTGCTAGCCAATCCGAATCTCGAGGGCGAGATTCACCTTAAAGGGGTTAGATTTGTAACATCCCTAAAATCATGATTTCAAAGTTTGCATATCATTCATGCATGCATATAGATTTGAGATCAATTTCAAACTCATTTCAGAAAAACAGAAGCACATAGTACTATGATTTTATGTGAGCAAAGTTAAATCAAATGGCCATCCCCATTTGAGAGTTTGAATGATTTTTAAACCTAGCTTGTTTGTCTTCCTTATAGAAAGGATTGAGTGTGGTTTTGGACCAAGTTTTACCAATTGGGAATAGTTTCAAAAACCCTTTTTCAAACTTTTGCAAATCAGATGCAAGCCTCTGATATTTTGTTCTCCAAGTTTGACCAAGCCCTTGCAAAGTAACCACATGGGTTATGACCTATTTTTTAGACCATTACACCACTACAAAACCTCAAGAAAATTTGAATTCAAATGGAACTTGAATTCATTTGAAAACCAATTCAGAAAATCGAAACAGAAAAAGAAAAGGAGTAAAACAAAAGAAAAGGGCCAGGCGCCACCAATCTGGCCCAGCATCAGAACAGGCCCAGCTAGCCCACCCAGGCCATTCCTCTCTCTCTCGCACACGCCAGCGCACCCAGACAGTCGCTGACGACCAGACCCCACCTCCCCTTCGCGCGTTTCGCTGACGAGCGGGCCCTCTCCACGTCGCCCTCGTCTTCCCCAAATCGCGCCCGCAGACCACGTCGCCGCTGCAGTGAAGCCGGTAATGGCGCGGCGTAATTATCCTTGATGCCGCAGGCGTTTCCTGTCGCGCTTGGGCCTATTTAAACCCCTCTGCCCCGCGAGCATTTTCCCCCACTCTCCTCGCTCACTCCGCCACCAGGCTGCGCGCATTTACCTTCGAAGCCCCGCAGTACCGACGACTCCGGCGACCGATTCCGGTGAGCCTCGACCGCCCCCCTATCTTTGGTTCAAACGACGATGCTCAGCATGATCTCGTGCACCTGCTGACACCTTTCTTTTGCCTGCTCGTGACCCAGGTCGTCGTTTCCATTCACGACCGCAACCACCTACGCCGCCGTTTGACTCCGGCGACCAATTGAGGTAAAACCCGAGCGCCCCTTGTCCCCTCTTTCATACGAGATTGTTCGCCTACGTCTTGTGCACCCCCTGACCCCTCTGGTTCGTGCTAGGGCGACGCCAAACCTCGCCAGTGACCTCATCTGCAAGCAACAGACGCCGCCGCAACTCCGACGAGCCCCTGAGACCGTACCAGCGCGCCCCTTCGCAAATCAACGCCACGTTGAGCTTCAGCACGCCACCGCGGTTCTGGTAAGACCCTCCCCCCTCTCGCGCGCGACCTAGAATGCCAGCGCCGCCACTGTCAGACACGCCGCCGCCAGTCGCCGCTGCTAGCGCCGCTCGTGTTTGGTCAGAACGATTAGGAGCGTTAGATGCAGATCCTGTGGCTGAGATTAGAACGTGAGCGAAGAGGTAAGCGCGCATCTGAGCCGCCAGATCTTACTTATATCCTACGGCCCGCAGAGCTCGATCTGGCCGAACCGGTACGCGCCAATAGAAACATGACGCGTGGCTAGGGTTAGATTCAAAAACAGAATTCAAATCAGATTTAGATCCAAATTTCAAATGGCTATAACTTTTGATTCCCACGTTAGATTTTTTCAAACTTTATACCGTTGGAATCAGGGAGACAAGCCCTTTCTGAATCTGCAATGTGTTTAGTGAAATGTTTCTGTTAAAATGACTTTTTATGCAGAAACTTGTTTAGGACCATTTTGAGTATAGGATTTGTTTAGTAAATTGTTTTAGTGCTAAATAAGTTTTGTTAGCAAGTTTTTGACTTGGTTATGTTTCTGTATCATGCACTTGCTTGGTGGAGTTTTCAAAAATCACCACTTAGCATTTTCTTGCATGCATGCATTCATATTTTTGTTTGTATATGAATTGTGTGTAATTTTGTGCTACAAATTTTTGTGTAGATTTTGCTAGTGACTGTGATTGTGAAGAGTGCTACTCTCCCCATTACCAAGGCAAGTGGTACTTCATGAATATTTCCATCCCTATATTTTGTACAAGCATTAGAAATATTTTGCTAAGTCTTGCATGTTGTTATTATTTTGCCAAATGCTATGTTGGGAAATCCTAAGTAGTTGTAGAATTGTAGAATTGCTAGGGAATTTCCTAAGTTAAGTTACTATGCCATGCTTAGCCTAGCTAGTAGCAAACAAGGGTTGGTAAAGTATATACATGCTATGATGAAAATATTTCTAAGTCTTTGGACTTAAGTTTTTCTTAATAAAACAACTAAGTCAATGAACCTCCTGGGTGGGATGGGACTTGATTGGTGGTTTTTGGTTGAGTGGTTACACAAGGCCCATGGACATGGTTTACCTTGTGTATCACACTTGTGGTATGCCACCCAGGCACAAAGGGATTTTAGAGGCCAAGTGTTGAGAAGCTTATAGTGCAACCACTTGGCAATATGGGCTCTGCCTTGATCATATAGGTTGCTAGAACTTAGTCATTTGGACAGTTGGTGGTAGTGGGATGATAGGTTGGAACGCGTCCACTTGGCTAAGGGAAGGCTTCTGAAAGGTCCTGTCTTGGGAAACCAAGTCTGGTGGGGAAAGTGCACAACCTCTACAGATGGAAAATCTAAGTACTTAGCCAAGTCCATGGCAATGGACAATTTGAGCATCAAGACATGGAAGCTATCAAGAATCTCATCACTCCAACTTCTAAGTAAAACTTGTGGGTGAACAAGGGCAAAGGACCCCAATGTCTATTGGTGGTTTCTTGGGAAATGTTTTTGACAAAGAAAAACTTAGTGATTTCAACTTATAGGAAAAACCTATTTTGAGCAAAGCAAGCCAAGCTACACTTAGCCAAAATGCATATAGTAATATAGTCCACTTAAAATTTACTAAGGTATCACTTGCCAATACTATTCCAAAGTATTGACCCACTGTGGCTGTAACTTGTGATGTTGCAGGTTACTCCGATGATGATTAGGAGTCATGAGTCTACACTCAACATGCTTGCATGTGGCACATGAAGATGAAGACTTATGTTTATTTACTTATTCCAAAACTCTTGTATTAGGCCTGTGGCCTTGAGTTGTAAAAGACTATGTTTTATCTCTGGAATGGATGTAATAAATGACCTTTGTATCTGTGTACTTCATCTTAAACTGTGGATGCTAGCAATGATCCAGGGACTAGCATTGCAATCATAGGGATCCTTTTCCTTTACAAAGGAGGGATCTTACACTAATATGGTTGTGCCAAACATACATATATGAGATATTGAAGGAGTTCAATATAGAAAAGACAAGAAACGGTTCTTGTCGCATGGAAAGGAATTGAATCAAGATTCAAGTGTATCAACACTTGATAAGTGAAACAAGATTCAAGTGCTTTGACACTTGATGAGTTAAATCACAAGGATGTTTTGATCAATCATACCATGATATGTACACATCCATATATGTCCTATGCTCTAAGTGTTATGAGCATATACCAGAATGAATCATAAAATGATCATTGGATGATAGAAAGGATATTCTTATGATCTTTTTGAAGAACTAAGAATATATTTGTGTAGAGGTGACAAACAATTACAAATAGTTCATTGTAAAGCATTACATTGATACTAGTTTTATCACAAGATACAAATTAAGTTTATCTCCATTTAAACTATGGGTGGCACAATGTAATGGAAAGGAGATTCCATGATGGATTTGGATGAATTCCAAAGTTAAGAAATTGTGACGGATACTACAACAAAAGGCTAAGTATATGACTCCTATAGTAGCAGCAAAGGAGGGAATCTGTGTCAAGTAGTTTGTTATCAAACTAAGGTGTGGTTCGGAATGGGCTAACACTAAAGATATATTATATAACAATAGTATCGACATGATTTAACCCCAAGGAACTAAAAGGTCTCACCAAAAGACCAAATTTATACAATGCCATCTCATTGGAGAATGAGTGATGCGTGAAGACGCAAAGGCATGCAAATACACACGGACTTGAAAGCGTCAGATCCGTAGATTATGTTAACCACTTGCAATCGCATATATGGAACACCGGAAAGCCATAGGTGTTCAATACGCAAAGTTTTCAAACTAGATTATTGTCTCTAGTGCAAGTGGGAGACTGAAGGGAATATGCCTGAGAGTCAATAATAAAGTGGTTATTATCGTATTCCATGTTTATGATAAATGTTTATTTTGAATGCTATAATTGTATTAATACGGAAATATTAATACATGTGTGTTTAATAAACAAAAAGGAAGTTCCTAGTTATGCCTCTCTTATAAACTAGCTCGTTGATTAACAAGATGACAAAGGTTTCTTGATCATGGACATTGGATGTTGTTAATAACGAGGTCACAACATTATTGGAATGATGTGATGAACATTCATCCAAAGTATAGCATTACGATCAAGGTCATTGTGTTTATATTGCTATAACATCATACGGAATAATCTTAGTCCTTAGACCATGAGATCATGTCAATCACTAACACCAGAAGAGTATCTTGATAACATCAAACGTCACACCGTAACAGGGTGACTATAAAGATGGGTTCAGTGCTACGAAAGTGTTATGTTGAGGCTCATGGATCAAGAGTGGAATTTGTCCATCCCGGTGACGGAGAGATATACTCTGGGCCCTCTCGGTGATATCACATTAATTATCTTGCAAGCAAGTGATTTGATCACTAGAGTGTTATATCACGGGAATGAGAAAAGAGTACATGTCAGTAACGAGATCAAACTAGGTATGGAGATACTGATGATCAAATCTTGGACATGTAATATATCGCGAGACAAAGGGATTGAGTTATATGCGTATAAGGTTCACACGATCACAGAAGTCATCGTTGAATATGTGGGAGTCAGTACGGATCTCCAGGTCCCGCTGCTGATTATTGATCGAAGAGGGGTCTCGATCATGTCTACATTATTAGTGAACCATAGGGTGACACACTTAAGGGATACCGACACCATTTGGAGCAAATAATATGCTAGAGAAAGAAAAAGGAAAACGCATGAATTTATTTCACTAGACACCGAAACTATTTCGGTTGAAATTGCTGAAACTGATTCTGTATGTGAAATTGAATACTATCAAGGGGTTTTGTGTAAATGTTTGTTAATTAAAGTAGTTAACAAAATAAATAAATAAATAAAAGAGTTTTATTTAAATGAGATCTTGCATTAATTTTGGTGGAAAATTAATGCATATGAGTGGAATTGTGAGTGGAGATGTTTTTATGTAAGTGGAGCTTCCACCACATGAATGAGGGAGAGGTGGGGGCACCCTCCTTGGACGGCGGCCATGCCCCCTTGGGCTGCCCCCTCCCTATAAAAGGACCCCCTCCTCTCACTTGTCACACACACCTCCTCGCGAAGGATCTCTCTCCCCCTTTAGAATTTCCCCATGGTCTCGGATCAGCGAGATACATGTTCCCGGTGGATTTTTCTGGAAGGATTTGTTGCTTCCGCTGCTTCGCTGAAGCGAGGGCGCGGAGGTTGTCGGGGTACCCGGATGTGTGTGTGATCACGGATGCACCACTACTTTGCGGTGTTGGATGTGATGGTGCTGGACCGGCTGGACCGGCTGGACTTCATCACGATCTTGAGATCGGCAAGCGTTCGACTACATCATCCATGAGTACAACCTCGTTAACGTTATACGGTCTTCGAGGGTATGTATTCTATGGATGTATATCCACCCGTTGCTTGTATCTAGTAGATAGATCTTGGTGCTTTTTTTCCTTCGTAGGAAAATTTTTGTGTTCTATGCTGCGAACCCTTCAATTTAATATATAGATTCACCCATTTTTGAAAAATCTGAAAGAACATGTGGGACCCCATGTATGGTTTTGGTAATTAATGACAATATCTATGGACTAATGCTTGTATCAAGTTGTACTTGTAGGAATTGTCCATAGGCAATGCTTGAACCATATGTTGGCTTCAAGGTTTGGAGAAGAAGAAAGTGAAGAGGATCAGGTGGTGACCAAGGTGTTCAAAGAGTAATCCACAGATTGGTCATGTGAGAGTTGAGCCTTTTGCAAGGGTGTCTTGAAGAAGAAGACAGAGTTCATCATATGTATCTTCAAGACATAATCCAAATGGTGTTAAAAGTAATGTTGTGCAAGCTAAAGATGTGCCATATCTAGAAGATATCATGATTGAAGCTTGCCATCCTCAGTGATCATGGATCGATGAAGACAAGGTCAAAGTAAAGGTTTCCCATGTCGTATGGGGGAGCAACTTGCAAGTCTTCATCAAGAGAGTGCGTGCAAGAGCAATCAAGAAAGGTGTTCCATCTTGAGAAGGACAAGATCGTATACATCAAGATAAAGTGGAAAATGCGCAAGGCAAAGGTATGATCTTGATTGGGTTTCTTTCTTACCGGTCTCGTGGTGTTAGTTGGGGAGACCGGTTTATAGGATAGACAACCGTACTATCAAGAGGGGCTCTCAAGTGAGTAACTCGATCATATCTTTCAGAGAGAGCTCAAACCTTTGCATACTTAGCATCATCCTTTCTTGGTTATTATTTGGATCTTATCCATGTGAGGTTTTAGAGCTTGTGGTAATATTCATAACAAGCTCTAGTTCATCAAAAACAGATTTCCCTTTTATATCATATTGCATTTTTGATCTTTGAGGTTTTCCAGTTTCTCAACAAGAGAGGTATCTCACATTATAATACATGAAATGTTCTCTCTCGGTGGTATCCAATATTGGTTTCGGGTAATGTTTCTTTAGCAAATCCCCCGCTAATCTGAGCGAGCTTTCAAATATTTGTCCCACATTCATTCGGGAGGGTACTCCTAAGGGATTAAAGACCATATCAACAGGTGTTCCATCTTGCAAATAGGGCATATCTTGCCTAGGCAAAATTTTGGAAATGATCCCCTTATTCCCATGTCTTCCGGCTACTTTATCCCCAACTTTGATTTCACGTTTTAAATCTTTACCATTGATACATCTTCCACTATTACTTGTTTACTTGTTGCAAACCGGTGAGCTTGACAACCTCACTGATTCGTTGGGACAGAGTCTTGAGTTTGTGTTGTGCAGGTCTCCACGTTGATACTGTGCCTAATTCCGAAGTTAGTTCGATACATGTGACCGGCAATGAGAAAAATAAATGCAATAGCTAAATGGTGGTGAGCAATATCGGTCAGCCACAAACTTTGTGTTTGTGGATGGAATCCCCCAAGAAGAGTTAGAATGGCAGTTCCCGCTCCTTGAGCGGTACCAAATAAATGATTACTCGAATCAGGGTTTTGGGCATAAATATTCCACTGACCCGTTAAAAGGGTTGTTCTCTTTCCAACAAAATTGGTTTCGGGTCAATCGGAGTTTCCAAACTCTAGATATCGCCATTTGAAGTTTGCCTCTTTTTTGGTCTAGACCGGAGTCTCTGGTGTGCGTGGACCGGAGTCTCCGGTGTGGTCCGGAGTGTCCCTTGGAGTCCCCGGAGGAGCCTCTAGAATTCGGCCTGGGATAGTCTGATGGGTGGTCCGGAGACTGACCGGAGTCTCCGGTCCATGCCTCTGACCGGAGTCTCCGGTGTGGCTGGACCGGAGTCTCCGGTCCACTTGGTTCACAGAGGCGCTGGGACAGTCTGATAGGTGGTCCCGAGGCTGGTCCGGAGGTTGGCCGGAATCTCCGGTGTAGACCGGAGTCTCCGGTCTGCACACCAGAGTCTTCGGTCTGACTTTTCCCCAACGGGCAGAAAACGGTCAGAAATCTGTGGGCCTATAAAAAGGGGCCCTTCTTCCCCAATATTGTGACTCGAGTTTCACGGGCTTTCTCCTCCATTCTTGACCCTCTTGAGCTTGCTCCCCCTTCAATCCCTCCCTTGATTCTTGCATATACTTTAGGGATTTGAAAGAGGAGATCTAGATCTACAATCCCACCAATCCATCTCTCCTCTAAGTGAGGGGAACATCTTGGGATCTAAATCTTGGAGTCTTTTGTGGATTTCCTTCATTGTTCTTCCTCTATTATTCCCCCACAAGCTTTTGTATCTTTGGTGGAATTTGGGAGAGAAGGATTTGAGCACTACTTGTGTTCTTGCCATTGCATTTGGTGCATAGATTTGAGTTCTCGGTGAGGATTCGATTGAGTGAAAGGTGAGAAGCCTTTTACTCTTGGTTTCTTGGAACCCTAGACGGTTTGGTGGTTTTGCAGGTTCTTGGATTACTTGGGGCCTCCAATTAAGTTGTGGAGCTTTCCCCAAGCTTGTTTGTTGGGAGCCTCCAATTGAGTTGTGGAGAAGTGCCCCAACCTTGTGAGAGGTTCCGGATTGCCACCGACAAGTGCACCGATAGTGGAAGCGTGGATCGATCCCGTTGGGTGAGATTCATAGGAGAATAAGGGAGGCCTTTGTGGCGTTGGTGGTTTGATACCACCCCCTCTCCAAACGAGACGTACTCCATGTTGGGAGGAATTCGGTAAAATATCATCATCCCCGCGTGCATCGGTTATCTTGTTGGAGATATGCCCTAGAGGCAATAATAAATATAGTTATTATTATATCTTTATGTTTATGATAAATGTTTACATTCATGCTATAATAGTATTAACAAGGAAACCATTAATACTTGTGTGATTTGTAAACTTAATTTGAAGTCCCTAGTATAGCCTCTATACTTCACTAGCTTGTTGGTTGATTAATGATTGTGGTTTCCCTATCATGAACATTGAGATGTTATCAACAACAAGATCATATCGTTAGGAGAATGATATGGTGGACATACTCCTATAGACAAGCGTAGCATAAAGATCAAGTCATTTCAATAGTTCAATTGCTATATGCTTTCTGATACATAGTAACCTGATTCCTTCGACCATGAGATCATGCATATCACCTTTACCGGATGGATGCTTTGATGACATCAAACACCACACCGTAACTGGGTGGTTATAAAGGTGGCATTGAGTGTTTGGAAAGTATTGGTTGAGACACATGGATCAAGAGTGGGATTTGTCCATCCACATGACGGATAGATATACTCTGGGCCCTCTCGGTGGAATGTCATCCAATTATCTTGCAAGCATGTGACTTGGTCACAAGGGATCACATATCACGGGAACGAGAAAAGAGTACTTATCAGTAACGAGGTTGAACTAGGTATGCGGAGATACCGACGATCATAGCCTCGGATAAGTAACATATCGTGAGACAAAAGGAAACTGGTATCGTATGTAAGTGGTTCATTCGATCGCAAAGTAATCGTAGAAATATGTGGGAGCCATATGAATTTCCAGATTCCTCTATTGGTTATTGTTCGGAGAAGTGTCTCGATCATGTCCGCATAATTCACGAACCGTAGGGAGACACACTTAAGGATTCGACGTTGTTTTGAGTAGTTATGGTATTATGAGAAAGAGACCGAATGTTGTTCGGAGTCTCGGATGGGATCCGGGATATCACGAGGTGATCCGGAATGGTCCGGAGAATAAGATTCATATAAGGAAAGTCCCATTTCGGAGTTGCGGAATGATTCCGGTGTTTTCATCGGGAATGTTCTAGAAGGTTCCGGATTGTCCGGCACTCCGGGGGGGAAGGGTACATGAATGTGTCATTTCATATTGGAATGATTGCATCATGTACTAAGTGTTCTTGCTGTCCCAAATAAAGGATTAAATTGAATCCTAAAACAGAAAAGTCAAATGTCCAGTTTGAAAGTCAAACGGCTAAAACAAGAAACTGTGGGAAACAAGAAAGAGGAGTTGGGAACCGACTTGAGGGAGGAGTCTCCTCCCCAAGCCGGCGCGCCACCCAAGGCCGACTTGGGGAGGGACTCCCCTCCCCTGGCCGCGCCTCCCCATCTATAAAAGGAGGGGCAGGGCTCCCCTCCTAGACACACAAGTTTCCACCTCAAAATCTCCGGTTTAGAGCCGTTTTGGTTTAGAGCTTCTAATTGCTTTAGCCAGCGGTTTAGAGCCTTCTAATTGGTTTAGAGCCTTCTAATTGGTGTGTCTAATTACTAGACCACTAATAGCCTCTCTCATAAGCTCCACCATACTCGCACCGGCTTAAGGCGAAGCCCTGCGGGATTTCCCCTCTACTTCCGGTACCACGCCGTTGTGCTGCCGGAATCGTGAGGAGAGTGCTACAACCTCCGCTGCCTGCTGGAACAAGGGAGAGGAAGGTCTTCGTCGAGTACCGAACGTGTGACCAACTGCGGGAGCGCTGCCGGAACGTGGCGCCGGAAGGATCGTCTACGCGATCTTGAGATCGGAAAGAGTACGACTACATCACCCACGAGAATCCGCTCTCGTTAAACGCTTTGGAATCTTCGAGGGTAAGTTATACCATCGACTCGTTGCTACAATCTAGTAGATAGATCTTGGCTTGTTTGTTTGTATGCGATAGAAAATTTTTGTTTTCCATGCTACGAACCCCTACAGTGGTATCAGAGCCGTGTCTATATGTAGATCTGTTGCACGAGTAGAACACAATGGTCATTGTGGGCGTTGATGCTTTTATTGTCGATTACTTCTTGTGTACTTTGCATCTTGCGGTATGTTGGGATGAAGCGGTGTAACACCCTCAGAATCGGACCTATGCAAGTTTGAGCAAAATTCGCCAAACCCGCATAGAAACGATTCAAAGGTGCCCACCAGGCACTTTCGTGCGGGTGGAAAACGAAGTAATAACATTACACAACAGTCCTCGATGGGACCCACAGAACAGATATATAACAGCGACTCAAGAGTCAAGAATACAGATATAATATACAAAGATCCAAATCACCTTGAAAACGATAGAGCGTCCAGCTACGGACAAGATGCAAATGGGGCTAAGAGCCCTGAAGAATAACCAATGGCGTCCATAACCCTGCCCAGGCCAAGCCGGAAGGGTAACCCTGCTAACGACGTCGATCTCAAAACCTGCTTAAACAAAAGGGGTGCCGACAAAGGGCAAAGGAAAAAGAGGAGCGTCAGTACTGAGGCCAGTACACGGCGAGACTAGAATTCGGCGGTCCTCGCCTACATAGGTATGGTGGACTGAGCGGCAGCGGCAGTATGCACTAGACAACCTATAGAGACTCGATACAACTGTCGGATTTAAGAGAGGGGTAAGAATGACCTACTCGGATCCAACCTGAAGCTATCACCAAACAAACCCATCCTGGCGTTTCCCCCTCGCGTCCAAACGAGGAAGTCAACCGAGGAACTCACACAGTTGGCATTTTTATTCAGTTATCGTTGCAGTAATTACTAGTCAGGTATAGATAATCATCCTGATAAAGTAAGCAGTGGGCACTTTTAGTTAACCATTCCGTGATAGTTGCAACAATTACTAATCAGGAACATATAGCATGAGATAAACCCAAAACCCAGCAGTTGTTGGTACTTTTATTCAGCCATTCCGTTGTAGTTGCAATACTTACTAGTCAGGTACAATGGTCGCAAGCGACACTCCAAACAAGCAATTGTGGGCAGTATTAATTAGCCATTCCATTATAGTGAAGCTGATTACTAGTCATTATAAAGTCAAATTTATAGCAGTAAACTTTAGTTATGCTTGTCTATGGTCGAGATACTGTGCTCCAAGTCGTCCATAACCGCGGACACGGCTTTCAGAAAGTTTTACCCGGCCGGGGTGCACCAATAGCAACACACACTCGATCAACCTCGGAAAAACCAAATCAAAACCCAACGAGGCTTTCACGACAAAGCAATCACAGGATTCAGAAATATTTCAGGGGGCCACCCCTTGTAGTACACCCGCAACGAAGTAAGCTAGCTCCGAGACGGACCCAAGGTTTGTGGGGCCGGCGGTAAACGACAGCAGGTCCCCAAACGGGGACTGTCGATACCACGTAAACGGGTCACAATTCCTAAACAGTACAGTGTGCTCCTCGCACAATCGTAAATAAAGCAGTAGCATGGCATAAGTACAGGATCGTAAATAAAACCTCAAACTAGTTTGTGGCCCCAAGAAATAAGACGGAATCAAGCTCTGGCTAAGGGGGGTCCCATATACCTCCCGGATGTGGATAGCGCGATAAATCAAGGAACAGGTACCAAGTACTCGGGGTCCTACGGGACACAAGTGGGCGTTCGGAACCCAAATATTTTCTATCACCCACCGATGCCTCTGCTTATTTCAATTTTAGTTGTTAAACAGGAATTAAAGTGAACGATAAGTAAAACTAGAATCATCTCCAACATCAACATGCGGCAATACGTCAACAACTGTGGCACTTGACGACACACAACAGCACTTGAGCAAGCGACTACGACGCGCAAGTCCAACTATCTACCAAACAATAGGTAATAGGATGTGTCCGAGGCAATATAGGGCTGCAGGGGATATCACTGGTACGGAAAACTAGAGCATCGCAACACAGATAGCAATAGATCAACAGGAGGGAAGTAAATACTATAAAAGTAAGATAGGTAGAAAGGGGGAGATGCTCGCCTGGAACATCGTCGAAGGTTCAACCGAAGATCGGGGCGAAGCTCACATCAACTCAACGGCCTTATCCGCGAAGAGGCAAAACACTAGAAGAAACACCGGATGCACTATTTAATACAACGGCAGAAGATCGGCATGATGCATGAATGATGCATGGCATGGCAAGGTGCGATGCAATTAGGTCATATTAAGCGGAACCGGGGTCCCGACAATTACTTAGATGGTTTGAGTTATTTAGCTACCCCGCAATTTACATGTTGTTATAACAAGGCAAGATAAGATACCGGTTCGCTACACAAGTTTAAATGAGACCAATATGAGACTAGATTTGCCCGCATGTGGGCCCCATGTTTAATTATTAGGTGAATCGGCATAAGGCCCCCAAACCACATGATATGCATGCGAGATGAATGATTTGATGTGCAACAATTGTATTATATTAAGAAATTAGGGTTTCGGGAAGAGATTCACACATTGAGGGGTCTCGACGGACTTGGGGTTCCGGGGTTCGGGGTTCGGGGTCGGTCTCGGGGTCCAGGGTTCGACGGTTCGGGCTCGGCGGGATCGTCCTCGAATTTCGGGGTAGATCTTGTCGAGTTCACTGCAACGGCCTTGTGGTTCCGATGACGACCTAGGCGGTTTATCTTGGAGAAGCTCTTGTGGTTTCGCGAGGAAGTACTTGGTATGGCGTCGGGCTTCGGACTCGCCCTGGTTGCTGTCGTTCTTGTCGTGGCGAAGCTCTTGTCGGGGTAAAGCACTTGTTGTACCGGGGCGTTCTTGGCGATCTTCGGGTTCGGGGTCTCGGCACCCGGGTGAAGGACTCACGTGCGACGTCGTCGGCATCGGTACGGAAGGGCCTTGTCGTCCCGTAGCACAGATCTTGAAGGTCCCTGAACTCGGCGAACTTGGCGTACTTCCGGTTCGGGTCCAGGCGCCTCGGATCGGTCTTGTGGATAGAGCATCGGGTCCGGGAAGATCTTGTCGGGATAACCAATCTCTCCATACTGACGACCCAGCCAGACACCTTCAGGAACTAGCACCAAACGGGGGTCGCGCGCACGGGGAGCTGGCACCGAGGCAGGCCGGGCACAGGCGGCGGCAAGGACGGCCTCTTGCAGACGAGCTCGACGGACGCTACACCGGCTAAGGGGCCCCGCGCGAGCAGCGGCAGACTCCGGGGCGAGGGCGGCCTGCCTGGCGAGCTCTGCTTGGCGATGGAGGGACGGTCCGCGAGCGGCGGCGACGACTGCGACCGGCAAGGCGCGACGGGGCCGGTGGCGAGCGCGAGGCCGGGCACAGAGCAGGACGGCGGAGGAGCTGCGGAGCACCGCGGGGCCGCTCCGGCGCGCTGCGGACGCGGGCAGAGAGACGGCCGCGCCGGCAGGCAGAGGAACGCGCCAAGCGGAGGAGGAGGGGCCCGCTGCTGCGGCCGGAGCGCGGCCACGGCCAGGGCGGCGTCGGGCGCGGAGAAGACGGCCGGGGGCGGGGCTCGGACCGGCGGCGAGGGGAGCTGCTGGACGGAGGAGTCGCGGGCGCGGGGGAGGCGGTTGGCGCGGAGGCGGCTCGACGCGGAGGAGGGCGCGGGAGGAGGACCACGCGGCGGCGCTTGGGGTCGGGGACGGCCGGCGGTGGCGAGGGAGACAGGCTGGTCCCGCGTGGGGCCGGGGGTCCGCGGGTGGGGATCCGGTGTGGAGGGAGGTAGCGTGTGTGGTGTAAAGCATGTGTGGAGTGGGTTGCTGTGGGCTGTGTGGGAGAGAGGGGAGTAGGTGGCAGGCTATGATTGGTTAGGGGAGAGAGGTTAGCTGAGGTGGCGCATGGCTATTGGCCCGGGTGATGTGGCTGCAAGGGGTGGGTAGGAATTTGGGTAGCTACAGGATTAAGAGGGGCAGACTAGTTGGACCGATTTAAAACAGGGGTGGTCGTTCGGTCTACTCGGCCCGTTCGACTGCCCCACTAAAACAATTAATTAAATATTTATTTTCAAACAGCGCTTTTGCAATCCGACAGCGGACAAAACAAAATATTCCGGGGACCCGGTTTTCGGTGTTTGAATAAGATGGGGCGTTTTAGCAAAACAAAACGGGCTTGCGAAAATAGTTTTGACAAACAATGCATGATGATGACGATGCAATGCACAAATTCAACGCGATTTTCTAGTAGTGGTTTTGCGGGATGCCACAATTCGACACCACTAACAATGGATCTCGCCCTCGAGATCCGCCTCGTGGTACCGGAAGGAAGGTCGGCGATCTGCGTCTTCTCGCTTCGTGTAGATCCTCGCGACACCACTAACAAGGATGCTTTGTTCGTCTTGGAAACGGCGACACCACCAACAAGGGTTCGTTGTCCGTGATCGTCGAGAGAACACTCCGGGAACAACAGGTCGAAGGTAGAGGTATCGACAAATAAAGCCACCCCTAACTTCCGTGGACGGAGTAAAACTGCTGGATCCACTGCTTCGACGTACAAGAGCGAATGATAAGAGTAGTGGTATGGTAGCTACTCCATCCCGCACTCAAACCATTACCCTGCACACGAATAGGCGGATCATGCAACCAACTCTCGGAATCAGACTGAAGATCTCGACAAACGAGGTTCGGAACAAAGGCGTGATGCAGACTCTGCATCGGATCTGGCGTAGAGGATGTCGTCACGTCGGAAACACCGGAAGGCACAAACAAGGAATAAAGAATGGTGCCACAGCAGACGGACTCCTCAAGCAGCATGAACACCGGATGGTAGAGCACCGTTATCAAAGAAGAAGCGAAACCCTGAAGGTACGACGGAAAACCCAACCACGAGAAGTCCTGAACTCGAAGAAAGAGAAGAGAGCGGATTCAAAACACGTAGAGGTAAGAGGAGAACAGCAGAGGGGTAAGGAGTAAAATCAGACCTAATCAGAACTATCCAACCGATTTGGCAAATAGTTTTGACACTCTACTTCAGCCGTTAGCTAGGTTATCCTACAGGCTGGACTTGTGGGGTATCGTAACTGCTGAGCTCTGATACCACTCTGTAACACCCTCAGAATCGGACCTATGCAAGTTTGAGCAAAATTCGCCAAACCCGCATAGAAACGATTCAAAGGTGCCCACCAGGCACTTTCGTGCGGGTGGAAAACGAAGTAATAACATTACACAACAGTCCTCGATGGGACCCACAGAACAGATATATAACAGCGACTCAAGAGTCAAGAATACAGATATAATATACAAAGATCCAAATCACCTTGAAAACGATAGAGCGTCCAGCTACGGACAAGATGCAAATGGGGCTAAGAGCCCTGAAGAATAACCAATGGCGTCCATAACCCTGCCCAGGCCAAGCCGGAAGGGTAACCCTGCTAACGACGTCGATCTCAAAACCTGCTTAAACAAAAGGGGTGCCGACAAAGGGCAAAGGAAAAAGAGGAGCGTCAGTACTGAGGCCAGTACACGGCGAGACTAGAATTCGGCGGTCCTCGCCTACATAGGTATGGTGGACTGAGCGGCAGCGGCAGTATGCACTAGACAACCTATAGAGACTCGATACAACTGTCGGATTTAAGAGAGGGGTAAGAATGACCTACTCGGATCCAACCTGAAGCTATCACCAAACAAACCCATCCTGGCGTTTCCCCCTCGCGTCCAAACGAGGAAGTCAACCGAGGAACTCACACAGTTGGCATTTTTATTCAGTTATCGTTGCAGTAATTACTAGTCAGGTATAGATAATCATCCTGATAAAGTAAGCAGTGGGCACTTTTAGTTAACCATTCCGTGATAGTTGCAACAATTACTAATCAGGAACATATAGCATGAGATAAACCCAAAACCCAGCAGTTGTTGGTACTTTTATTCAGCCATTCCGTTGTAGTTGCAATACTTACTAGTCAGGTACAATGGTCGCAAGCGACACTCCAAACAAGCAATTGTGGGCAGTATTAATTAGCCATTCCATTATAGTGAAGCTGATTACTAGTCATTATAAAGTCAAATTTATAGCAGTAAACTTTAGTTATGCTTGTCTATGGTCGAGATACTGTGCTCCAAGTCGTCCATAACCGCGGACACGGCTTTCAGAAAGTTTTACCCGGCCGGGGTGCACCAATAGCAACACACACTCGATCAACCTCGGAAAAACCAAATCAAAACCCAACGAGGCTTTCACGACAAAGCAATCACAGGATTCAGAAATATTTCAGGGGGCCACCCCTTGTAGTACACCCGCAACGAAGTAAGCTAGCTCCGAGACGGACCCAAGGTTTGTGGGGCCGGCGGTAAACGACAGCAGGTCCCCAAACGGGGACTGTCGATACCACGTAAACGGGTCACAATTCCTAAACAGTACAGTGTGCTCCTCGCACAATCGTAAATAAAGCAGTAGCATGGCATAAGTACAGGATCGTAAATAAAACCTCAAACTAGTTTGTGGCCCCAAGAAATA
The DNA here is from genome assembly GCA_916181665.1 of Avena sativa. Taxonomy (NCBI): domain Eukaryota; kingdom Viridiplantae; phylum Streptophyta; class Magnoliopsida; order Poales; family Poaceae; genus Avena; species Avena sativa. Next base: position 403,948,081 of record OV702283.1, on the reverse strand, counting down.
AGACGGAATCAAGCTCTGGCTAAGGGGGGTCCCATATACCTCCCGGATGTGGATAGCGCGATAAATCAAGGAACAGGTACCAAGTACTCGGGGTCCTACGGGACACAAGTGGGCGTTCGGAACCCAAATATTTTCTATCACCCACCGATGCCTCTGCTTATTTCAATTTTAGTTGTTAAACAGGAATTAAAGTGAACGATAAGTAAAACTAGAATCATCTCCAACATCAACATGCGGCAATACGTCAACAACTGTGGCACTTGACGACACACAACAGCACTTGAGCAAGCGACTACGACGCGCAAGTCCAACTATCTACCAAACAATAGGTAATAGGATGTGTCCGAGGCAATATAGGGCTGCAGGGGATATCACTGGTACGGAAAACTAGAGCATCGCAACACAGATAGCAATAGATCAACAGGAGGGAAGTAAATACTATAAAAGTAAGATAGGTAGAAAGGGGGAGATGCTCGCCTGGAACATCGTCGAAGGTTCAACCGAAGATCGGGGCGAAGCTCACATCAACTCAACGGCCTTATCCGCGAAGAGGCAAAACACTAGAAGAAACACCGGATGCACTATTTAATACAACGGCAGAAGATCGGCATGATGCATGAATGATGCATGGCATGGCAAGGTGCGATGCAATTAGGTCATATTAAGCGGAACCGGGGTCCCGACAATTACTTAGATGGTTTGAGTTATTTAGCTACCCCGCAATTTACATGTTGTTATAACAAGGCAAGATAAGATACCGGTTCGCTACACAAGTTTAAATGAGACCAATATGAGACTAGATTTGCCCGCATGTGGGCCCCATGTTTAATTATTAGGTGAATCGGAATAAGGCCCCCAAACCACATGATATGCATGCGAGATGAATGATTTGATGTGCAACAATTGTATTATATTAAGAAATTAGGGTTTCGGGAAGAGATTCACACATTGAGGGGTCTCGACGGACTTGGGGTTCCGGGGTTCGGGGTTCGGGGTCGGTCTCGGGGTCCAGGGTTCGACGGTTCGGGCTCGGCGGGATCGTCCTCGAATTTCGGGGTAGATCTTGTCGAGTTCACTGCAACGGCCTTGTGGTTCCGATGACGACCTAGGCGGTTTATCTTGGAGAAGCTCTTGTGGTTTCGCGAGGAAGTACTTGGTATGGCGTCGGGCTTCGGACTCGCCCTGGTTGCTGTCGTTCTTGTCGTGGCGAAGCTCTTGTCGGGGTAAAGCACTTGTTGTACCGGGGCGTTCTTGGCGATCTTCGGGTTCGGGGTCTCGGCACCCGGGTGAAGGACTCACGTGCGACGTCGTCGGCATCGGTACGGAAGGGCCTTGTCGTCCCGTAGCACAGATCTTGAAGGTCCCTGAACTCGGCGAACTTGGCGTACTTCCGGTTCGGGTCCAGGCGCCTCGGATCGGTCTTGTGGATAGAGCATCGGGTCCGGGAAGATCTTGTCGGGATAACCAATCTCTCCATACTGACGACCCAGCCAGACACCTTCAGGAACTAGCACCAAACGGGGGTCGCGCGCACGGGGAGCTGGCACCGAGGCAGGCCGGGCACAGGCGGCGGCAAGGACGGCCTCTTGCAGACGAGCTCGACGGACGCTACACCGGCTAAGGGGCCCCGCGCGAGCAGCGGCAGACTCCGGGGCGAGGGCGGCCTGCCTGGCGAGCTCTGCTTGGCGATGGAGGGACGGTCCGCGAGCGGCGGCGACGACTGCGACCGGCAAGGCGCGACGGGGCCGGTGGCGAGCGCGAGGCCGGGCACAGAGCAGGACGGCGGAGGAGCTGCGGAGCACCGCGGGGCCGCTCCGGCGCGCTGCGGACGCGGGCAGAGAGACGGCCGCGCCGGCAGGCAGAGGAACGCGCCAAGCGGAGGAGGAGGGGCCCGCTGCTGCGGCCGGAGCGCGGCCACGGCCAGGGCGGCGTCGGGCGCGGAGAAGACGGCCGGGGGCGGGGCTCGGACCGGCGGCGAGGGGAGCTGCTGGACGGAGGAGTCGCGGGCGCGGGGGAGGCGGTTGGCGCGGAGGCGGCTCGACGCGGAGGAGGGCGCGGGAGGAGGACCACGCGGCGGCGCTTGGGGTCGGGGACGGCCGGCGGTGGCGAGGGAGACAGGCTGGTCCCGCGTGGGGCCGGGGGTCCGCGGGTGGGGATCCGGTGTGGAGGGAGGTAGCGTGTGTGGTGTAAAGCATGTGTGGAGTGGGTTGCTGTGGGCTGTGTGGGAGAGAGGGGAGTAGGTGGCAGGCTATGATTGGTTAGGGGAGAGAGGTTAGCTGAGGTGGCGCATGGCTATTGGCCCGGGTGATGTGGCTGCAAGGGGTGGGTAGGAATTTGGGTAGCTACAGGATTAAGAGGGGCAGACTAGTTGGACCGATTTAAAACAGGGGTGGTCGTTCGGTCTACTCGGCCCGTTCGACTGCCCCACTAAAACAATTAATTAAATATTTATTTTCAAACAGCGCTTTTGCAATCCGACAGCGGACAAAACAAAATATTCCGGGGACCCGGTTTTCGGTGTTTGAATAAGATGGGGCGTTTTAGCAAAACAAAACGGGCTTGCGAAAATAGTTTTGACAAACAATGCATGATGATGACGATGCAATGCACAAATTCAACGCGATTTTCTAGTAGTGGTTTTGCGGGATGCCACAAGCGGCCCGGGCTAACCTTACATGACATCGTTCATGAGACTTGCTCCACGCTTGACATGCAACTTGTATTGCATAAGTGGCTTTGCGGGTGCCTGTTTCTCCTAGCATAGTTAAGATCCAATTTACAACGGGTGATCAACAATGCTAGTATCAATGTTGTGGTTCTTGTTCGTAAGTTAGAACGACACTTATTGAAAGCCCCAAACCACGTAAAATATGCAAAGAAAGTAGAGGCGTCTAACTTTGTTTTGCAGGGGTGTGCAGTGATGTGATATGGCCATGATTGTGATTATATTTGATGTATGCAATGTTCCTTATTGTAAGTCGGCAACCGGCAGGAGCCATATGGTTGTCTTTAATTTATGTTAAGACCCGCGTGTCTATTCAAAGTAGTTGTAATAGTTGAAGCCGGTGGACGACAACCATGGAGAAGCGTCATTGACCTTGATGCAATGCCGGTGATGATGGAGATCATGTTCGTGCTTGAAGATGGAGATCGGAAGCACAAAGAAGAAAGGCCATATCATATCACATATATATTGAATTGCATGTGATGTTAATCCTTTATGCATCTTGTATTGCTTAGTAGACGACGGTAGCATTATAAGATGATCCCTCATGCACATCAATTTCAAATCATAAAGTGTTCACCCTTAGTTAGCACCGTTGCTAAAGCTTGTTGTTTCGAAGCACCACGTGATGATCGGGTGTGTTAGATTCTGCAAGTGTATACAACGTGAGCAAGCCAGATTTGCTCATGCAGAAACTAAGGTTTGATCTTGACGAGCCTAGCATGTACAGACATGGTCTCGGAACACGGATCAGCGAAAGGTAAAGCATGAATCATATAGTAGATGTGATGAACATGTCGATTGTTCGCCATTGAAACTATGTCAACTCTCGTGATGATCGGTGTTGATATGGTGGATTTGGTTCGTGTGATCACTAAAACAATGTGAGGGATATTGTTTTGAGTGGGAGTTCACCTAGTTTAATTTTATTATTAATTTGAACTCAATTTGTCATAAACTTAGTCTAAACTATTGCAAATATGTTGTAGATCAATGGCAGCCCCTACCATCAATTTTAATGCGTTCCTAGAGAAAGAAAAGTTGAAAAAAACAATGGAAGCAACTTCGCGGATTGGTTCCGCAATTTGAGGATTGTCCTCACAGCTGGTAATTTGACCTATGTGCTGGATGCACCGCTGGGTGACCCACCTGCAGTTGATGCTCCCGATGAAGTAAAGAATGTTTACCTCGCTCGGAAGAATCAGTACTCCATAGTTCAGTGTGCTATCTTGTATGGTTTGGAATCGGAGCTTCAGAAAAGGTTTGAGGATTCAGACCCATATGATATTGTCGAGGATCTCAAATTGATTTTTGAGACTCATGCGGCAATTGAAAGTTATGAAGCTTCTGAAAAGTTCTTTAACTGCAAGATGGAAGAGGGCAGCTCCGTCAGTGAGCACGTGCTTAAGATGTCTGGGCACGCAAACAAACTTCAAAGCTTGGGTATTGTGATTCCTAATGCTTTGGGGATTTACCGTGTCCTCCAATCACTACCACCAAGTTACAAGAACTTTGTGATGAACTACAACATGCAGAACATGAACAAGACGTTGCCAGAACTCTTTGCCATGTTAAAATCTGCAGAAGTGGAGATCAAGAAAGAGCACCAAGTGTTGTTGGTCAATAAGACCACCAAATTCAAGAAAGGCAAGTCTAAGCAAAAGGGACACTTCAAGAAGGGTGGTAAGAAAGCTACCACGCCGACGAAGAAGACCAGGGCTGGACCTAAGCCTGATACTGAGTGCTTTTACTGCAAGGGAGTAGGTCACTGGAAGCGGAATTGCCCAAAGTACTTGGCGGATTTGAAGAACGGCAACATCAAGAAGAAAGGTATATCTGATATACATGTTATTGATGTGTATCTCACTAGTACTCGTAGTAGTGCCTGGGTATTTGATACTGGTTCGGTTGCTCATATTTGTAACTCGAAACAGGTGCTGCAGAATAAACGGAAGCTAGCGAAGAACGAGGTGACGATGCGCGTGGGAAACGGATCAAAGGTTGATGTGATCGCGGTCGGCACGCTACCCCTTCATCTACCATCGGGATTAGTTTTATACTTAAATAATTGTTATTTGGTGCCTGCGTTGAGCATGAACATTATATCAGGATCTTGTTTATTGCGAGACGGTTACTTGTTTAAATCCGAGAATAATGGTTGTTCTATTTATATGAGTAATATGTTTTATGCACATGCACCTTTGATAGATGGTCTATTCTTATTGAATCTCGATAGTGGAAATACACATATCAACAACATTGAGGCTAAACGTTTGAAATCAAGAGATAATTCGACCTATATGTGGCACTGTCGTCTTGGTCACATCGGAGTGAAACGTATGAAGAAACTCCATTCCGATGGACTTCTTGAATCACTTGATTTTGAATCACTTGAAAGATGCGAAGCATGTCTGATGGGTAAAATGACTAAGACTCCATTTTCTGGTATGATGGAGCGAGCTACGGACTTATTGGAAATCATACATACCGATGTGTGTGGTCCAATGAGTGTAGCATCGCGCGGTGGTTATCGTTATGTTCTTACCTTCACGGATGACTTGAGTAGATATGGGTATATCTATTTCATGAAACATAAGTCCGAAACTTTCGAGAAGTTTAAGGAATTTCAAAGTGAGGTAGAGAATCAACGTAACAAGAAGATTAAATTTCTACGTTCTGATCGTGGAGGTGAATATCTAAGTTACGAGTTTGGCGAGCATTTGAAGAAATGCGGAATACTTTCACAATTGACACCGCCGGGAACACCACAGCGTAATGGTGTGTCCGAACGTCGTAATCGAACTCTCTTAGATATGGTTCGTTCTATGATGTCACTTACAGATTTACCGCTATCATTTTGGGGTTATGCATTAGAAACAGCCGCATTCACTTTAAATAGGGCACCGTCTAAATCCGTTGAAACGACACTGTATGAATTATGGTTTGGGAAGAAACCTAAATTGTCGTTCCTTAAAGTTTGGGGATGCGAAGCCTATGTAAAGAAGTTACAGCCGGACAAGCTTGAACCCAAAGCGGAAAAATGCGTCTTCATAGGATACCCGAAGGAAACTATTGGGTATACCTTCTATCATAGATCCGAAGGCAAAACATTCGTTGCCAAGAATGGATCCTTTCTAGAGAAGGAATTTCTCTCGAAAGAAGTGACTGGAAGGAAAGTAGAACTCGACGAGGTTGTCGAACCTTCTCTCGAAATTGCGAGTAGCGCAGCACCGGAAGAAGTTCCTGTGGTGCCTGCACCAATAAGAGAGGAAGCTAATGATGGTGATCATGAAACTTCGGTTGAAGTTACTACAGAACCTCGGAGGTCAACGAGAACTCGTACCACTCCAGATTGGTATGATTCCGTTATGAGTGTCATGTTGGTGGACAACACCGATGACCCCGAGACATATGAGGAAGCAATGATGAGCCCAGATTCCAATAAATGGCAAGAAGCCATGAAATCCGAGATTGGATCCATGTACGAAAACCAAGTATGGACTTTGGTGGACTTACCGGATGGCCGGAAGGCTGTCGAGAACAAATGGATTTTCAAGAAGAAAACAGATGCTGATGCTGATGGTAATGTTACTGTCTATAAAGCTCGACTTGTCGCAAAAGGGTTTCGACAAATTCAAGGAGTTGACTACGATGAGACTTTCTCACCGGTAGCGAAGCTAAAGTCTGTGAGGATTATGTTAGCAATCGCTGCATATTATGATTATGAGATATGGCAGATGGATGTCAAAACAGCATTCCTCAATGGAGACATTGATGAAGAGTTGTATATGATGCAACCCAAAGGTTTTGTCGATCCTAAAGATGCTAACAAGGTATGCAAACTTCAACGGTCCATCTATGGATTGAAGCAAGCATCCCGAAGTTGGAATCAACGTTTTGATAAGGTAATCAAAAGTTTTGGTTTTATACAAACTTATGGAGAAGCTTGTATTTACAAGAAAGTGAGTGGGAGTTCTGTAGCATTCTTAATACTGTATGTGGATGACATATTGTTGATTGGGAATGATGTAGACCTTCTTAATAGTGTCAAGGAATATTTGAATAATAGTTTTTCAATGAAGGATCTTGGCGAAGCAGCTTACATATTAGGCATAAAGATTTATAGAGATAGATCGAAACGCCAAATATCATTGTCACAGAGTACATATTTGGACAAAGTTCTAAAGAGGTTTGGAATGGAAGAAAGCAAGAAAGGGTTCTTGCCCATGTTGCCCAATACGACCTTGAGTAAAACTCAAAGTCCGACATCGGCAGAAGATAGAGAAAGGATGAGTAAGACTCCCTATGCCTCAGCCATAGGATCTCTAATGTATGCCATGCTATGTACTAGACCCGACATCGCATATGCTGTTAGTTTAACTAGCAGATATCAAAGTGATCCAGGAGTGGATCATTGGACAGCGGTCAAAAACATCCTTAAGTACTTGAGAAGAACTAAGGATATGGTTCTTTCTTATGGAGGTGATGAACAGCTCGTTGTTAATGGTTACACCGATGCTAGTTGGAACACCGATCCAGATGATTCTAAATCACAATCCGGATACGTATTTATTTTGAATGGTGCAGCAGTTAGCTGGAGGAGTGCAAAGCAAAGCGTTGTGGCGAGATCTTCAACTGAATCGGAATACATGGCTGCTTCGGAGGCTTCACAAGAAGCGATATGGATGAAAGAGTTCATTACAGAACTGGGTGTGGTTCCTAGTGCGCTGGACCCAATGTCTATCTACTGTGATAACATGGGCGCCATAGCCAATGCGCAAGAACCAAGGTCGCACAAGAAGCTGAAGCATATCAAGCTACGTTTTCACGCTATTCGAGAACATATCCAGGATGGGGATATAAAGATTTGCAAAGTACACACAGATCTGAATGTGGCGGATCCGTTGACTAAACCTCTCCCGAGGGCAAAACATGACCAACACCAAACTGCCATGGGTGTTCGGTATATTACCATGTAATCTAGATTAGATGACTCTAGTGCAAGTGGGAGACTGTTGGAGATATGCCCTAGAGGCAATAATAAATATAGTTATTATTATATCTTTATGTTTATGATAAATGTTTACATTCATGCTATAATAGTATTAACAAGGAAACCATTAATACTTGTGTGATTTGTAAACTTAATTTGAAGCCCTAGTATAGCCTCTATACTTCACTAGCTTGTTGGTTGATTAATGATTGTGGTTTCCCTATCATGAACATTGAGATGTTATCAACAACAAGATCATATCGTTAGGAGAATGATATGGTGGACATACTCTTATAGACAAGCGTAGCATAAAGATCAAGTCATTTCAATAGTTCAATTGCTATATGCTTTCTGATACATAGTAACCTGATTCCTTCGACCATGAGATCATGCATATCACCTTTACCGGATGGATGCTTTGATGACATCAAACACCACACCGTAACTGGGTGGTTATAAAGGTGGCATTGAGTGTTTGGAAAGTATTGGTTGAGACACATGGATCAAGAGTGGGATTTGTCCATCCACATGACGGATAGATATACTCTGGGCCCTCTCGGTGGAATGTCATCCAATTAGCTTGCAAGCATGTGACTTGGTCACAAGGGATCACATATCACGGGAACGAGAAAAGAGTACTTATCAGTAACGAGGTTGAACTAGGTATGCGGAGATACCGACGATCATAGCCTCGGATAAGTAACATATCGTGAGACAAAAGGAAACTGGTATCGTATGTAAGTGGTTCATTCGATCGCAAAGTAATCGTAGAAATATGTGGGAGCCATATGAATTTCCAGATTCCTCTATTGGTTATTGTTCGGAGAAGTGTCTCGATCATGTCCGCATAATTCACGAACCGTAGGGAGACACACTTAAGGATTCGACGTTGTTTTGAGTAGTTATGGTATTATGAGAAAGAGACCGAATGTTGTTCGGAGTCTCGGATGGGATCCGGGATATCACGAGGTGATCCGGAATGGTCCGGAGAATAAGATTCATATAAGGAAAGTCCCATTTCGGAGTTGCGGAATGATTCCGGTGTTTTCATCGGGAATGTTCTAGAAGGTTCCGGATTGTCCGGCACTCCGGGGGGGAAGGGTACATGAATGTGTCATTTCATATTGGAATGATTGCATCATGTACTAAGTGTTCTTGCTGTCCCAAATAAAGGATTAAATTGAATCCTAAAACAGAAAAGTCAAATGTCCAGTTTGAAAGTCAAACGGCTAAAACAAGAAACTGTGGGAAACAAGAAAGAGGAGTTGGGAACCGACTTGAGGGAGGAGTCTCCTCCCCAAGCCGGCGCGCCACCCAAGGCCGACTTGGGGAGGGACTCCCCTCCCCTGGCCGCGCCTCCCCATCTATAAAAGGAGGGGCAGGGCTCCCCTCCTAGACACACAAGTTTCCACCTCAAAATCTCCGGTTTAGAGCCGTTTTGGTTTAGAGCTTCTAATTGCTTTAGCCAGCGGTTTAGAGCCTTCTAATTGGTTTAGAGACTTCTAATTGGTGTGTCTAATTACTAGACCACTAATAGCCTCTCTCTCATAAGCTCCACCATACTCGCACCGGCTTAAGGCGAAGCCCTGCGGGATTTCCCCTCTACTTCCGGTACCACGCCGTTGTGCTGCCGGAATCGCGAGGAGAGTGCTACAACCTCCGCTGCCTGCTGGAACAAGGGAGAGGAAGGTCTTCGTCGAGTACCGAACGTGTGACCGACTGCGGGAGCGCTGCCGGAACGTGGCGCCGGAAGGATCATCTACGCGATCTTGAGATCGGAAAGAGTACGACTACATCACCCACGAGAATCCGCTCTCGTTAAACGCTTTGGAATCTTCGAGGGTAAGTTATACCATCGACTCGTTGCTACAATCTAGTAGATAGATCTTGGCTTGTTTGTTTGTATGCGATAGAAATTTTTTGTTTTCCATGCTACGAACCCCTACATATCTTTATACCCGAGCTCTTTACTTATGCACTTTACCTTGTGATAGCCTTCGTGCTTGAAGCAATCTATATCTTGTTATCACATTGTTCCTTGTATTACTTAGAATAAGTTTTCGGCGAACATAGGTGAACCCTAGTTGTTCTAGGTTGTGCTTGACAAAGTAAACGCTAGTTTATTTCTGCCTTTGTCGACCACTCTCGGAAAAGTTTTAACGCCTATTCACCCCCTCTAGGCGACATTTGTATCCTTTCAAAATCCAAGCATCTATTTTGAGACGGAGGGGTGGATTTTTCTTAGCGTTTTATTTACAACAATTTGATCGGGGTCTAGAGCCCTAATAGTTTCTTAGCACCGAGTTCTTCATCATGTTGTGTCACGAAGGTATCGGGATGTGTTTTGTCCCATCTCCTAGCTAATTTCTCAATCTTATAGATTTGGGCTTTCCTTTTCTTGGCATCTTGAGTTAGGATCTCCACTTGAAACACTAGAGTTCTAAACTAAATTATAAAAACAAAAATTGCTAGTCAATGCCATTTTCATGAAGCAAAAAAATAGACTAATGTTATAAAAACAACAAATCACGAAAAATTTTAGTCTCTGCAATAGATAGGAAGACTTGTCTCCCTATGCGGCACATGGGGCATGTTGAACACATGTTGCGGGTTTTGGTGGGATTTTTATGTGTAATCTTACAAGATTGAAATTTCAAAAGTAACTTTTGAGCTTATTTGTTCCAACCACCAACAATATTCACCTTTGTGTTCTTCTCTTCTATATATATTTGAAATTCGATTTGATGTTCATATGCTTTGTCATTTTTTACATGAAGCATACTTCTACACTATTTCTTGAGCATCTCATGTTGGTAGTGTGTACTGTCCAAAAATTTGGATAGAACACACCTGACCTAGATGGTACACACTCCAATAGGGTAAATTTTTTAATTAGTTGAACATAGAAATGATATGTTGCTCGATTAAGACATTTATAATATCCACAAGTAAAATTTTCTCCCTCCTTCCAAAATGGACCAACTATTTAGAAAAAAAATCTGCATCTACAATATTAGATGAACATATTGAGAAAATATGAAAAACTATCCATATTGATTTAGTATTGTAGATGTGTATATCTTTATATAAAATTGGTCAAACATAGAAAACAATGATTTTTATTATTCTCATACGCCTTACCTTTGGACGAAGGGTATTTCTAATTTTTTTATTTTTTGCTGGTTAATTTTTTGTATTTCTAATGTACTTGTTGGGGATATGCTATATGGGTATCCTCATAGCATGTCTCCTATCTGACTAACCCGGGTGGCCCATAGTCGGCAGCATGGCCTGCTGGGCGGCCCAGTTAGGTGGATCCAGAAGGGAGGCCCATGCCGGATAAAGGAAGGCTACGGTGGAGTCACCAGCGTACCCGGAGCCTTGGAGTGTAAGATACACAAGACTAGTAATAGACGGTGTAGAACTCTGTAACCTGTCCGGCTAGGACTTTTCCCTGTAACCCTAGGACCTGGCGACTATATAAGTCGGGCCTATGAGAGCCTTTAGGGCACAACATAGTATCGTTTTACATACACCTCGCACAGTGAACCTAATCTCTGTAACTCGGCGTATTGCCATTATAGTGATTTATAGCAGGAGTAGGATTCCGCCACCATTGTGGGATCTGAACCTGGGTAAGCTGTGTTACCTCGTACCCGTCAACCGTCCGCCTTACCCCACGTCTCTAAACACGCACTGTGAGGACCCCTCCATGGTGTACTCGTCAGCAATACCACGACAGTTGGCGCCCACCGTGGGGCAAGAGGCGCTTCAGGCTCTTCAGCGGGCTAGGACCAAGATCTTCGCGGGAATCAGCGAAACCGTAGCCGTCGATCGCGTTCTCTTCTCCGGCAATGTTCCGATCGTCCCTCCCGACGAGTTCTGGATCCCGGCGAAGACGAACCCTACGCGGTGTCCGATCGTTCCTATCGGAGACATCCACCTTTTCATCGGCAAAACCGACTCGGGCACTAGTTCCCTGGGAGTCGGAGGAGCATCAAGACCCGCACGGACCGCCTACGGGCAGGATACGTTCGCGGAAGGATCAATGTCGGATCTCTCCTCGGAGTTTGCCGGCAAAGATCGGAAAAATTCAAGACCCACCCAAACCGCCCCTGTGCAGGATATAAAGGTGGAAGATCACTGCAAATCCGCCGGCTTCGCCCGTGCGTCTGGACAGCAGAGATCCAAGTTCGTCGGCGTGGTTACTATCTTCGATCTGGCACGCTGCGTTCAGAGAGAGGGTGAAAACCCCCGCGACTACCTCGCCAGGTGGCTCCGTATACGGGCCGACCTGGCCAATTACCCCAATGATGATGCGATCTATCACTTTGTGGAAGGACTGGACCACGACACGCTTCTCCGACATTCTCTAAGATGGCAACAGGCGTCAGGACACCTCACCTTCGAAGGCATGGTGAACACCGTCAACAACTACGCGGAGGCTGAAGCGACAGCTCAAACAGCGCTTGCGCTCATTGACGGAGCACCTCCAATTCAGCCACCACCACCGCCTCCGGCCGCCATCGTCGCAGCAGCGCCACCATCTCCAGTCACCGTCGAGGCCGTTGCACCTCCACCTCCCGTCATCGAGGAAGTCCTGGCACCCTCCGACTCTGTCATTGACGCGCTTTATGCTGATTTTAGTGCAGATTCCAAGGAGATAGACTTCAGTCCAGAGGAGCTAGACTCCGCCATGCAGGAGATGGAGGAGGAGTACTCGCGCGACGAGCAAGCTAATAACACCGTCACGTCTCGAGGCGTGTTCGTCACCATCAGGACAGCGATGGATGAAGACCAGCCCGGGCAAGCTCCGCCTACGGCGCTGGATAAGGGGAAGGGGCCACTTATTGTTGCTGACGATGATCACGCAAGAGTCATGCCTCCTCCGCCTAATCCAGTGTAGCATCCGCAGGAACTCGGCACCGGTCCGAGCAACAACAACACCGCAAACTTGCCGCCTCCAGCATCTACGTCGGCGGCAGCCCATGTTACTCCAGCTGATAGAGTGATGTACGGCAACCTCCTCGTTGAGCCACTAACTGTTGATCATATCCGGAACGTGACTCGGCTTGACGAGAAGCGCCAGCAACTGCTGGAGGAAGCGCAAGCCATCGCGGAGCAAGGCGCTAAACTAGACCGAGATCTGGTCAACGCGCAGAAGTCCATAGAAAAAGCTAGAGCAATGGAGGCCGAGTACAAGACTCTGCTCCAGCAGCAGAAGGCTAAGATGGCTCCGGCTCGCGTCATCAATGATCCTGGTGTACGGCGCAACCTAGGATGGGCTCCCTCGAAGCCGGCACAAGCCAAGCCATACATTGACAGTGAAGGCAAGCAGGTGATGCCCACCCCACTCCTTAACCTCGCCGTCGCCAAGACCCTTCTGGAGCAGGATAGATCGCCTGAGGCAGTGGAACAGGTCTATGACCTAGTGTCCAAGGCGGTAAAGCAGCAGGAAAAGGCCACCTCTCAGAGGCTTGAGTCTGACCCAGCGCTCTGCCGATCTAGCCAGTACAAACCACCAAGGGACAGATCTCCTCAGGATGTCGTATCGCGGACGAGTTCATCAGAACAAAGACGGAGGGATGCGCGCAACAGGAAGGATGCTATCCCCATATCCTCCGACCACGGAGAAAGAGCCCAACCTCGCCGCCCATCGCCACCGCCCCGATCCCCCCGACGTCAGGAAGACTACAAGGCTCACCATCGTACGGATATGCCCCTACCAAAGCAGTGCGGCATCGTCATCCGCGACAACACGGAGCAGACCCGTCATGACGGAAAGCAAAACGAAGGACATAAGAGCAGGTCGCGCCATGACCCTCCGCGTCCGACGAGTAACTGCGACAAGCGTGAAGCGTCGCAGGAGGGTAACAGCAAGAAAGCTAACCCACCGCCACCTCCGCCTCCGTCGCCGCCAAGCAGTTACCATGGCGGAGGAGGTCCGCGTCGTTCACGCAGCCCATACCCTGTTGACAAAAAGAAGAAAAACCCGGAGCCGTACGATGCACGTTCGCGGATCGATAAGATCCACGAGGCCCGGGAAGGACCATACCTGGGACCACGTTGCTTTGGACCTGCAATACGGTCCGCAACTTACCCCAAAGGATTCCGGATTGACAAGACCATCAAGCCCTATGACGGCACCGCCAAGCCTGCCACATGGTTGCAGGACTACGGCAACGCGGTGGAGATTGCCGGAGGCAACCCCAACATCGCCGTCAAGTACCTCCCGTTAATGTTGGCGGGCACGACCCGTCAATGGATCGACGACTTGCCGGAGAAATCTATCTACAACTAGCTGGACATGCAAGAAGCGTTCACCAAGAACTTTGAGGGTACATACAAGCGTCCCTGCACGGTGGGTGATCTACAGCGATGCGTGCAAGAGAAAGACGAGACATCTCGCGCCTACCTCTCCCGCTGGCTGGATATGAAGAATTCCTGCGCAGGAGTGCACGACCAGACCGCCATGGCCGCCTTCATCGATGGGTTGGAAAGAGGCACGTTACTCCGACATAAGCTGAAGCGCCTGTAGGACAATCATCAGCTTGACTTGAATCAGATGATTCAGTTAGCTAGTGAGTTCGCAGCTACCGACGACGACGCTCGTGGCTCTTTGCCGGCAACGGCCGTTCCAACTCAAGCTCGGAGGAACAGCAGTACAAAGCGGAAAACCGCTCCAGAAGAAAAGCAATCTACCGACATGGTCGCCATGACTTTTGCAGGACGAGGAGAAGGCGGACAACGTGGCCGAGGAAGAGGAGCAGGCCGTGGGCAGCAGCGAGGAAGTGAAACCAACTCGGCGCCGCTCCGCGTTCCCCAAACCTACGAAGAGTACCGCGATATGTCGTGCCTCGTACACCTTGGCGCCAACGACAAGGCCACCCATACCAATCGACACTGCAAGTTCGTCAACGACCTCAAGGAAGACCCGGAGTCCGGCTATAAGCGAAGTCGGAAGAACAGACCGCGAGGCAAGGGCAAGGGGAAGAAGAAGGAGGAGGAGTCCAAGGATTCAAGTGACATGGACGAGGACGTTGACCCCAAGCACGCCGCCAAGAGCGACGACAAGGGCAAGAACCCCTTCGCAAAGAAGGCCCCAGTCTACCACACTTTCCTTGGCACCCCCACCGTCCGACAACAAAAGACCTCTCTAAGGATCCTGATGGCTACTCTCCCCCCTGTTCCCCAATACCTGCGCTAGTCGGAGGTTCCAATCACTTGGGACAGGACGGACCACCCAGACCTTGTGCCCACGGAGGACCAGTACGCCATGGTCATCAACCCATTGATTGACGGCGTGGAGTTCACCAAGTGCATGGTGGATAGTGGAAGCAACATCAACATCATGTACCTGGATACACTGCAGAAAATGAACTTGATGGAGGCAAACCTAAGGCGGACTAACACCGTGTTCCATGGCGTAGTTCCTGGATGGGAGGCTCGGTCCCTTGGGTGCATTACACTTCAGGTAGCCTTTGGCGACGTTAATAATTACCGCCAAGAGCGCATGACCTTTGAGGTGGTCCCCTTCAAGAGCGTGTACCACGTCATATTCGGCCGCGACATATTCCACACGTTCATGGCCAAGCCATGCTTCGTCTACAACAAGCTCAAGATACCCGGACCAAACGGTGTCATCACCGTATCTGGAAGCTTTACCAAGGCAAGGGACTGCGAGATCAATGAAGCAGCCGTTGCAGAAGCTGTCCTCTACAGTGAAGAATTCAAGGAGATCCAGAGCAAGGTCAATGACTCAAAGATGCCCGCGTCGAAGAAGCAGATCTCCGACTCCGCTCCTGCATTCAAGGCTGCCATCGAGACCAAGCCGGTGGAACTTGTGGTAGGCGATGCCTCCAAGACCGTCGCCATTGGGACGAACCTGGATCCCAAATAGGAAAGCGCGCTCGTCGAGTTCCTCCGTGAGAATAGGTACATCTTTGCCTGGCAACCTGCCGACATGAAAGGTGTACCTAGGGAACTTGCTGAGCACAGCTTAAACATATATCCAAAATGTAAACCAGTGAAACAACCTCTACGACGCTTCGGAGATGAGAAGAGACGCGCCATTGGCAAAGAGATAGCTAGGTTACTTAAGGCTGGTTTTATCCGAGAAGTCCTCCACACCCGATGGGTGGCCAATCCTGTACTTGTCCCCCAAAAGGGAACTACTGAATTAAGAATGTGAGTTGATTACACCGGCTTGAACAAAGCGTGTCCCAAAGATCCATTTGTTTTTCCTCGCATTGACCAAGTCATTGACTTGACGGCTGGCTCGGAGCTTTTGTGTTTTCTCGATGCATACTCAGGATACCACCAAATCAAAATGAGGAAGTCAGACCAATTGGCCACTTCGTTCACTACCCCTTACGGCACGTTTTGCTATGTCACGATGCCCTTTGGGCTGAAAAACGCAGGTGCTACCTACCAGCGGACAATGCAACGTTGCCTTCACGACCAAATTGGTCGGAACGTTCACGCCTATGTGGATGATATTGCGGTGATGTCTAAAAATTCAAATGACTTAATATCCGACTTAAAAGAAACCTTTGACAATCTCCGGAAATACAACATGATGCTCAACCCTAAGAAGTGCGTCTTCGGGGTTCTAGCCGGCAAATTGTTGGGCTTCATCGTTTCCCAACGCGGAATCAAGGTCAACCCGAAGAAAATCAAGGCCATCTTAAACATAAACCGTCCGACATGCCTAAAGGACATCCAACGACTAACAGGTTGTGTTGCAGCAGTTAGCCGGTTCGTCAGCCAACTTGGAGAGAAGGCTCTGCCGCTGTACAAGTTGCTGAAGAAGGCGGACAAATTCACATGGACGGACGAAGCAGATGCAGCATTGAAGCATCTCAAGGAGATTCTTTCCTCAGCGCCCATCCTTGCAGCACCCGAGCCTGGCGAGCCCCTGTTAATTTACATGGCGGCAACCAACCGGGTTATCAGCATCGTCGTCGTGGTAGAGCGGAAGGAACCAAGCTATGAGCATGGAGTGCAACGACCAGTTTACTATGTAAGCGAGGTCTTGACGGAGTCCAAGCAGCGTTACCCGCACTACCAAAAGATAGCTTATGGAGTATTCCTCGCCGCGGAAGCTGAGGCATTACTTTCAGGAGCACCCAATCACAGTAGTGAGCAAGACTCCACTGCCCGACATTATCAACAACAGCGACGCTACAGGAAGGGTCGCGAAGTGGGGCATTGAACTTGCCGCCTTCGAGATCACCTACAAAAGACGCGACGCTATCAAGTCACAAGCCTTGGCGGATTTAATTGCAGATTGGACGGAAATGCCGGATGCCACTCCTTTGCCGGCACCAGAGTACTGGGTGATGCACTTTGACGGATCAAAGCTGCTCAACGGCTCGGGGGCTAGTGTATTGCTGCAGTCACCAAAAGGAGACAAGCTACACTACGTTCTACAGATCCACTTCGAGGCTACAAACAACATGGCCGAGTATGAAGCACTCATTCACGGACTGCGTGTAGCCAAGGATATTGGCATCAAGCGCATAGTTTGCCGTGGAGATTCCGACTTGGTTGCCCGGCAGGTGGCTGGCACCTGGAATGCGCGGAACCCTATGATGGCGGCATATCGAGACGAAGTGGACGAGATAGCCAAGAGCTTCTTGGGCTACGAAGTCAAGTATGTGCCTAGGGAGCAAAACGAGGCGGCTGATCTATTGTCTAAACTTGGATCAGGGCGCAAGCAAATTTCACCAGGAGTTTTCCTAGAGCATCTAAAAGCACACCATCCATGAAGGGCGCCGACATCGACAACCCGGATAGAGCCGATTCTTTCATCAACATGGTGACAAAGATCCCTCCGGCTTGGACAAAACCGTTCATGGAATATCTCGAACACGGAACTTTGCCCGACGACGAGGTCGAAAGACGGCAAATAGTACGGCGAGCAAAGGGTTATACCATAATCAATGGGCAACTCTACAAAAGGAGCACTACTGGTGTATACCTAAAGTGTGTTTCCCAGCTAGAAGGTATGGAAATCCTACGCGAAATCCATCTCGGAGATTGCGGGCATCACGCCGCTCCTCGATCGTTGGTCGCGAAAGCCTTCCGGCAAGGATTCTACTGGCTGACCGCGAAGGCAGACGCTGACAAGCTGGTTGAGACGTGCACAGGATGCCAGTATTATGCCCGACAACCACATGTTCCTGCTGAAGAATTGCGAACCATACCAATAACTTGGCCGTTTGCAGTCTGGGGGCTAGACATGGTGGGGCCGTTACAAACGGCACCGTGTGGATTTCCGCATCTTCTTGTAGCAGTTGACAAATTCACCAAATGGATAGAAGCTAAACCCATTAGAAAGCTTGATGGGGCAACTGCCTTTAGATTTGTCCGGGATCTAGTGGTGAGATTTGGTCTCCCACATAGCATCATCACCGACAATGGAAGCAACTTGTCACTCGGAGAAGTGGAGGCCTATTGCTGGGACAAAGGCATCCGACTTGACCTTGCATCTGTGGCACACCCACAATCCAATGGTCAAGTTGAGCGGGCCAATGGATTAATTCTGCAGGGAATCAAGCCACGTCTTGAGGCACCGCTACATAGAGCAGCTGGAGCCTGGGCGGAAGAGTTGCCATCTGTGCTGTGGATTTTACGAACTACACCCAACAGATCCACTGGCTACACTCCCTATTTCATGGTATATGGAGCAGAAGCCATCCTACCTTTCTACATCCTCCACGATGCACCAAGAGTTGCCGCCTACGACGAAGATGATGCTGAAGAATCCAGACGCCTAGATGTGGACCTTCTCGAGGAGGAGCGCGTTTTGGCATGCCAAAGATCCGCCATCTACCAGCAGAAGCTACGCAGCTACCATAGTCGCCGCGTCCGGCATCGCTCGTTCAAAGAGGGGGATTCGGTGCTCCGACTTAAGTAGAAGAAGTCACACAAATTATCCCCGCCATGGGAAGGACCGTTCATCATAAGCAAGGCGCTGCTCAATGGGTCTTACTACCTTGTCGACAATCGTGAACTCAAGTATAGGCCCAATGAGGATCATAAGCGTAAGCGACGTGACCCGGATGATGACTACCCGGAGCTTGATCGGCCATGGAGCATAGCACAGCTACGTCCTTTCTACACTTAACATTTTTTATCTAATCGTGTACCTCTTATATGGTCAATGAAATAAAGCTCTTTGGTTCACTCATATTGGTGAGTCTTCTACCTCCTTTAGTGTTCATTTTTGGATCATATAAACCTTTATGCACAAGCTTTGCGATTGCACTTGTGAAAATTCCGCCTACGGGCGTTAGCTTAAGTTTTCTGGTCTACACGTTCTTTGTTGTTTTTATGTGGATTCTGGAGTAGTGACTTTCGGCACTCATTGTCGGCGATTTTGTGCTAAGGTTTTTGACGGTGCCATTGGGTATCATCACCTAAGCGCATGGTTCCGACAACGAGTCTTCCGACTCACGAAAATTCAAGCATAAGAACCAAAGTAATAGATAAGCCAGCACTTGCTTAAAAAATATATACATGCTGGGCATTAATTCTTAAGTAGCAGGATACGACAAACATTGTTTTCCGCCTTAAGATTACATCACCAAGTTTTTTCAATGCACACTCCAGAGGTGAAACAAAAATTACAAAGTGTTTTTCACTCCTTGGGTGCAGGGGACTTGGAGGCCGCATCATCACCAGCCGGAGATTCACCCTCAACTTCGCCACTGTGAGGAGACTCGAAGGATTCAGGGTCGGTGTTGTCAAGAAAGTTTCTGGGCACGAAGACGTCGACGTCCACCAACTCGGCAAGCCTGGTGTCATAACCCGTGAGTGATGACAGGATGGCTTCGTGATCGATCTCCTTGTCGTCATCATCCACGTCGGGGATACCAGATGTCACCGTGTCGATGTCGGCACCTTCATAGTGTGCCTTCACCATGGACAACGCCATCCTTGCGCCAGCCCGTGCACATGAAGCTTTCCAGCTTGCGACACGCTCGGGGGCTCGGCGCAGAATCTTCGAGTACTTCACCATGGAGTCCGAGGCCTTGATATAAATTTGGAGGGGCTGGGTGATCTCCTTGGCTTGGGTGATGGCGGTGTTGATGAAGTTGCCGGCAAGAATCATGCATTTCTTGTCCGAAGGAGGCGAGCGGGTTAAACCCAGGGGCGCTGAAAATTCCGACAACGATTGCATGAGTTCAAAAATTCTAAGTACCCAGACTACATAGCTACAAGGCGGAGGACACTTACTGAAGATGTTGGCCTTGGCCTGCCAGACGACGTCCGCCAAGGATTCCTTCTCTTGTTGGAGGAGCTTAAACGCCTCGCTATGGCGAAGGTTTTGCTCATCGGCGGCTTGCTTTTGATCCTTTAGGATCGCAAGCTCCTCCTTCAAGTGATTGATCTCGGCGGAGGCGGAGTCCTGCAGGGCTTTCATGGAATCCTCGTGCATTTTCAGCATTTCTTCCCTCTCCTTCTTAAGGATCTTGTTCTCGCTGTCCAGCTGCTGGATGTGCTTGGACTGCTCGACAATATCCTTAGCCTTGGCGACATGCTCTGCAAGTCGGAGAAAACAAAGTACACAGTGAGTACTCGAAGAAGGAAGGCACAAAAGTAAGACGGAAATGCGCAAAAAGAAAACAAACTCTTGTTTTTGATGATCTGTTCCTTCAAGATGGCGGTTTTACCCTTTTTAGCTTCAAGGTCCGCGCGCATCTTCTGGTACTTATCATTGGCCATGCCCCTCCGAGCATTCTCGTTCTGTGGAAACAAATGCAAAGTCAAGTCGTTGTTCAGTCTACTTGGAGCCCCTAGTCGGAGATTTTCCATCTAGGTGCTCGCGGGCTACAACGAGAGTTTTTAACTTAGCAATATGCTTAGCTTTTCTTTAAGCATCTAGTCGGAGTTAATTCAGTTCTCAACTAGAAGCTTGGGGGCTACAGTATAAAGTTTGAACTCGGAAAATGATTAGCTTTTCTTTAAGTATCTAGTCGGAACTAATTCAGTTACAACTAGAGGCTTGGGGGCTACAACACTTAAAATTATGAACACTGTGTATGCTACTCTTAAAGCATCTAGTCGGAATAATTCATTCCATCTAAATGCTTGGGGGCTACAGTGAGAGTTTTTTCTAACTTAGTCACTCTTAGAGCATATAGATGCAAAGCCAATGGTTTTCCGTCTACATCCTCGAGGGCTATAGTGGGATACTCATATGAAATGCAAAAGGTAAAGTAAAACTTACAAGTGCGATGATCTTGAGGTTTGTAGCACTCTCGGCCAGCAGCTTGCCAAAGGAAACGCTATTGCTTTGCAAGATGTCTGCCTGACGGAGTAGCTCCTCAAGACCGCACGTCGGAGATGACGGCACTCCTCCAGGAACCATAGTTGTGCTACCCGACGTAAGCACCGGGAAGATAATCTTCGGCAATTCTAAGGGTTTCTGGGGAGTAGAGGCGCCGCCTTCGGCAGAAGTACCAGCACCCACCACCGCCTTGCCGCTACCGATGGCATCCTTAGCCGGAGCTTCAGCCATTTGAAGAGCAGCGCTCTCCTGCGTTGCCTGCTCGCCGACAACTGCGAGTTCGGTAGAGGCGCCAGAATCCACTTCCATGGCGGAATGGCCTGGTGCCTCCTAGGCTTGGGAGCTTGTCGGAGCGGAGGAGGGCTTGACGGCAGGGGTAGCAGGGGCAATGGCAGGGGAAGAGTCGCGATGCAGCATATCTTTGATATTTCTAGAAGCCCCAAGAGTCTTGGAGGACTTCTTGAGGCTGGTTGTGGCTTTCTTCCTAAAACGTGCAGAATGCATAAGTACTGGAATAAGACAGATAAACAAGACAATGTCGGAGAATAAGAAGCTTACACTACGGGGGGCGCTTTGGCAAACATCCCGGTGGCTTTCTTCTTTTCCGCCTCCAGGGCGGCAGTACTCTTTTTGGAGGCTCCACCCTCCGTCTTCTTTTTCTTGCCTCCGTCGGCAGCGTCAGAGGTGGAGCTCTTCCGCTTTCGCGCCAACGGGACATCATCGTCGGACACGACCGTGACTTCCTTCATCTTGGGATCGTAGATTTGGGCGGCCAGGTTGTCCTCCTCTAGATCGCTAAGCTGTTAAGTGAGAAATCATTGCGTTAGACAAGATGGTATTAGCAAGACGGAAAAAATGGAGCAATGTCATACACGGAAAATAAATGTCTACCTTTGGGCACTTTCCGTCTACGAACATGTCGTAGGTGAGGGTGAAGCCACGCTTCTTGTCCTTCACCTTGACGATGTCCTTGAGGCGAAACTTGATGGAGTCACTCGAGAAGTTGTCCTCGGAGATCCGGAGGGTATCCCTTCGGTCGCCGGTGTACTCGTGCATAAGCTTCGTACGGTGCTGCAGAGGTTGGATCCACCTGATGAACCAGCACATGGCTAGGTCCAAGCCGGTTAGACCCGTCTCTACAAACCACTCTATCCGCCTTATTGCGCGAGAAGCGTTGAGGTCGGAGGGAAGGGAGGCATGGGACCGCCATGCGGGGACTTCGGCGGCGGCTCCGTCCACAAAGTTCGGGTACGTTACTTCTCGGCCCGACAAAGGAATGTCGGGGCCATAGAAGTACGTCCGCTGCCAATTTTTGCATGACTCGTGGCCGACGATGTCGGGGAACCGCCGGCCAGGACGGATCTTGAAGCTTATGGTGCCGCAGTTTCTAAGCTCTTCCTTGCTGTGTCCGGCTTCACGTTGACGGTGAAGAAGTACACGAACAGATCTAACCTAGGCCTAATCCCTAGGTAACCCTCACAAAGTGCCGCGAAGTTGCTAAGCACTAGGATACTATTGGGGGAGAGGTTGTGGGGTTGGACCTTGAAGTGATTCAAGACGGACAGGAAGAAGTGGGAGATGGGCAGAGAAACGCCGCGTACCAATTGCGCCTTGAGGTATACTTTCTCTCCGGCTTGGGGAGAGGGGGTCACCTCGCCGGTCGGTGCCGCCCGCCAGGCGAGCCCCTCCGTCGCAGGGAGGTAACCCTCAGCGACCATCTCTTGGAGGTCGTGGCCAGTGATGTCCGAGCCGCGCCAGTCGCCTTTGTGCGAGTCTGGCTCCTCTTCCAGGGGCTCCAGCGCCGCCAGGTTATGGTCGCCGCCGGTGGTTTCTATCACCGCCGATGCGGGGATGACCAGGCCTTCTGGGGGCACGACGACAGAGCTCACCGTCTTCGCCGCGGCTTCGCTCGACGCCGCCATTGACGGGGATGAGCTGCTGCTGGCCATGGAGGAAGGGAAGAACGTGACTGGTGTAGGCAAGAGGCTAGGGTTTCTCGAGGTTCGCGCGGAGAGCTCGACGAGGCGCGCGGCTGGAGGAAGAAGACGATGACACAGGAGAATGTGGTGAAAAAGTGGCAAGTGTCCCACGGTCGCAAATTATCTTACTCTGCGTCAAGATTCGTGCAGCTAATCGGACGGTTGCCGCGTAGACGACGTGTTCGTGAACGTGCGCGGTAATTTCGCCACGCCTCCAACCGTCGCCGCGAACGGTTCGTATCGCTCGCGCGGGAAAATCGGATATGATTACGTTCTCTGCATGTGTGAGTTACGAGGCGTCGCTGACCTACAGCCTACGTCGTCATAACTGACATGGTAGATGAGCCGTCCCATCGAAGATTCCGGCATAGACGGATTTAATCCGACAACAGGAGTGTACGATGGAAGATTCAGCATTTCTCCGACTTACTCATAGAAGACTGAGAAAACCTTTGCAGGGTTCTTTGGGAGGACTACAAGATATTGCTTGACGATTTGCCGACATCCATCTATACGAAGCATTCCACGGGAAGAGGCAAGACGGCACAAGATCTCGGAGTTCTCCGGGGGCTACTGTTGGGGATATGCTATATGAGTATCCTTATAGCATGTCTCCTATCCGACTAACCCGGGTGGCCCATAGTCGGTAGCATGGCCTATGGCCTGCTGGTCGGCCCAGTTAGGTGGATCCAGAAGGGAGGCCCATGCCGGATAAAGGAAGGCTACGATGAAGTCACCAGCGTACCCGGAGCCTTGGAGTGCAAGATACACAAGACTAGTAATAGACGGTGTAGAACTCTGTAACCTGTCCGGCTAGCACTTTTCCCTGTAACCCTAGGACCTTGCGACTATATAAGTCGGGCCTATGGGAGCCTTTAGGGCATAACATAGTATCGTTTTACATACACCTCGCACAGTGAACCTAATCTCTGTAACTCGACGTATTGCCATTATAGTGATTTATAGAAGGAGTAAGATTCCGCCACCGTTGTGGGATCTGAACCTGGATAAGCTGTGTTACCTCGTACCCGTCAACCGTCCGCCTTATCCCACGTCTCTAAACACGCACTGTGAGGACTCTTCCACGGCGTACTCGTCGGCAATACCACGACAGTACTCCCTCCATTTTAAAAAATATAATGTTTTAGCTTTATGAATCGAACGTATCTCGAACGTATACACTAAAAGACGTCTAGATACATTAATTTTATAAAGCTAAAATGTCTTATTTTTTAAAAGGAGATAGTAAAATGCTTTGAAGAACTTAGTTAGCCAAAATATATTACTCCCTCCAATCAATATTACTTGACTTGGATTTTTCAAAATTTAAATGAATCTATATACAAAATAGTGTCTAGATTCAATCAAACCTAGATAAAATTGAGTCAAGTAATATGGGGCGATGGAAGTACTACACTAGATTATGGAGAAAGTACTCCCTCCGTTTTAAAATAGTCCATCCATCTAGTTTGTTTAAATTTGAATGTATCTATATACTAAATAGTGTCTAAATATATTCAAGTTTAGACAATTAAGATATCCTTTTTAGGACGGATGGAGTATAAAATGTTTTTGTATCTAGACTACTTTTAATATATAGGTTCACTCGTGTTAGATGAATCTATACACTAAAATAAGTCTAGATATATTTTATTCAAGAACCTAAAACGTCTTATATTTTAAAACGGAGTTATGGTATAATTAATTTTATTGGAATAGTTACATCTCGCACGAATAAGTCACGAGCAATGGGGCCCGGTTGTCAGCGCTTTACCCTTCGGGTCCACGAACCTCTGACTGTAGCTATTCCAAGCGTGCACCCAACAGTAGCACAGTCGTACGAGATCTCCCAAATTTCTCAGCTCCAGCGGAAAACCCAACTCCCACTCCCTCCGCCCCCCTCGCATCCCTGTCGGAATCCCGCATCCGGAGCTCGCCGCCCTCGCCATGGCGCAAGGCACCGCGCCCCCCGCGGCCGGCGGAGGCGGCGGAGGTTTTTTCTCCACCCCGGCGGCGGTCGCCACGACCCCTCCGGGCACCCCCCGCGCGTCGGCGGCGCCGCCACCGCCGCCGCCGGCCCCCTCCGGACACTACGCGGTAGAGCTCTACTTCGATCCCGCGCTGGAGAACCAGGTGCTCAAGGCGTGGAACGCCCTCGCGCGGCGGCAGCTCAGCAGCCGCCTCATCGACACCGCGTCCCGCCCGCACCTCCCGCTGCTCCACCTCCCCGCCGCCGCGCTCCCCGACCCGCTCCGCCTCGCGCCCGCCCTCCGTGCGCTCGCCTCCCGCATCGACCCGCTCCCTCTTGCGCTCTCCTCGCTCGCATCGCCCCCGTCGTCCCTTGACGCGGGGGTCCTTTTCCTATCGCCCACGCCATCGGCCGCGCTGCTGGGCCTCCACGCGCAGCTCTGCGAGCTGCTGCGCAAGGACGCCGGCCTCGAGGTGCCCGAAGGGTTCCGCCCCGACAACTGGGTACCTCGGTGCGCCGTCGCCGTCGATGTGCCACGCGGCCGTATGGCCGAGGCCTTTTGCGTGCTCCGTGAGCTTAAGCTGCTCCCCGTCTCCGGGTACGGGATGGACATCGCACTGGTCGAGGTCGCACCGACCGTCAGGGAGGTTGTGTCCTACCCGCTGGGCGGTAGCGGCGGCGTTGGAGCCGACTAAAAGGTGAGCTTACGCTCTTCCCTATCTTTACCTTGATTAGTCTTGGATCTGGGTGTAAGATTTGGGTTGTTGACTGGGTGATCTGCTTTTCACTAAAAATTTGAAGTCTTGATTGTGAATTATCACAAGAGGTGGATAGGATATAGTGTTGTATTCGAGTGGACTAATCATGCATATTAATAGAGTTACTCCTTTACCATAAACACATTAAAAGATAATAGACAAGTTTGTTGGGTTCCACAGTTCCACTACTCAAATATCATCATTAGATATACAAATCAATGGTTTAGATGTTGGTAATACAATTTTAAATGGAGTAGGCCACATAATCTAGTTGCAAACTTGCAATGACCTAAAGTATTCAGTTTAAGCATTCTGTTAGGAAATTGCTAATACTCCTATTTGGTTTCACTACTCAAAAGTACGAATTTGCAGCTAGTTAATATTTGGAGTATGGAGTAAGGTTAGTTAAAGTGGGTGGATCAAAATTTATATGGAAATATGAAGCGCTTAAGTTGAGACTGTTGGGCTGTAATCCAAACATGCCTTTTGTTGAGTTATATATCAAACCACAATTCTTCCTCTTTTACTATAATAAACTTTTGGTTGTCTAATTCAGTGAAAATTTATCCTCCATTTCAAAAAAAAGTAAAAATATCTATGGAAAATTTACACTGTGATGAACTTAGCTTTGGTTCCTTCTCCCCAGGAAAAGGAGATCCGACAGTTTTTTCTGTGAAAGGAGCTCAGCTCCCAGTTTCATTAAAGAAACCAGTGAAACACATTGTTTTAGAGGTCTGTAAACCTAAAGACATGCAACAACCTCATGTCGAGTGCCAAACCAACACGCCAGAACAAAACCTAAGATTGCCAGCACTTAATTACAGTGCATAAACCATACACGCTACTTTTAGAAGCAAAAAACATGCAACTTCATCACCTATTCTCCAGCCTCGAGTCACTGGACCTCTTCGTGGAAACGAATGAAGTGATGACTACAATAATGAATCATATGCTAAGATCTGTACATATACTTTCTTCTCATATATAGAGAAAATCTTTGGGGGAGCCCCCCCATGGTTTGAGATAAAAAAATCGCGAAGTAGTTACTTAATTCTCTCAAAACAAATCAAACATATGATCTTTTGGTAGCAAAATGCCACCCATAACTCTTATTTTTGCACTAAAATCATGACATTGCTCCCTTAAAGCGAATTTCTGCGAGTCGCTCCCTTTTCCTTCTGTTTGCTGATGGCAACTAGAACTGCAGTTTATTCAGTGATAGGGACAGACTAGCAGATCTTGGAGATATAGTCTGTGATTTGCCAGCTAGCAATCTAAAATTCAGCCACTCTGTTTGGCCATCTCAACCTAGGATTGTGTATATTTTTGGCTAAAACTATTAGCCAGTTTCTCAATTTGCTGTCAAGTTAGATAGCAGTTGCAAATTTGCATTAATACTTGGAGCATCAGCGTGCATGTCTAACGTAGGAAAGGGTAACCGGAACCAGATTTAGCTTTTCCTAATGCAGGACCGAGATGCATTCCTAAATTTGAAGATCAATCTTTACTTGTTTCACTGATCCTTTTATATACTTGCCGCAGCCACTTGCATTTTAACACAAGCAGCAACCCTGCCCAGCCTCATGATGATATGCAAAGTCAATTTGGCTACTCCAGAGCTAAAGCGTCCAATTATATCGGTCAGCTAACAAAGGAGTGGCAGTAATGGTCCCAGTAACAATATGACTTCGACTTACGGTGTGTGTGAAAAAAGTGGTTTACCAGTGTCACAACCAAGTAGGTGTGAATTAAGAGTGGGGGGAAAAGGTTTCTGTATTAAAATGTGGTTTAGATGATCTTGTTGTTTTCTCTACTTACTAAATTTTCAAACCGTTTAGAAAATGTTAGGTTTTGTTGAAAATCATCTTTGGCTAACTAGGATAGGGTGAGAACATGATATCTTTGGTTTTGAAATTTCAGTTCATTAGGTGTCTTGTTTCGTAAGATGGTCCGAGTCTATTCTACTCCCTCCGTTTCAAAATATAAGATGTTTTAGTTTTATGAAGCTAATGTATGTAGACTTTTTTTAGTATATAGGAAGTGAACCTAAACACTAAAGTGGTCTAGATTCGTTAGCTTTACAAAGCTAAAACATCTTATATTTTGAAACAGAGGGAGTATTAATTATGACACTCCAAAAGTCTATGATTTGGAAGCTGGTGATCTAAAACTCCGCCACTGTGTTTGGCCATCTCAACCTAGGAATGTGTGATATTATAAGCTAGAACTATTAGCCAGTTCCGCAATTTGCTGTTAGGTTAGATAGCAGTTGCAAGTTTGCATTAATACTTGGAGCATTAGCATATGCATGTCTGACTTGCATGTGCAGGTGCACGGTAATCAAGCAACTAACATGATTACTTATTACATTTTTGTGTTACAATTTTAATAAAACAGGGGTGCTGAGCACCTAGCCTGGACAGGCTTTAGAGATCGCACCAGGATTCTAGTTTACCAGGCCATTACCAAAAAATACTGTACAAGTTGTCTATATTACCTATTCAATGTATTTCGTGGTTGCTGAAGCTAGATATCAGTGACATGTTTACATATTGATCAGAGAATGCTACTTGTAATTTCTGGTAAAAAATATTTTAATTTGAAGGTATATTCAGGATTCAGCAGTCAACATGTATGTCGCTAGCAAACCTAACCCATGATCATTTTCAGGTGTTGTTGTAATTTGTACAATGTGAAGAACATCCTGCATGGAACAATCATATTTAACAAGGGCATCATATGATACTATTGGCATTTCCTTGCCCAATTCGCGCGGATCATGAGAAACCTGGTCAGAAAGAAGCGTAGATGACCATACTGTATAATACTGTATACAGTATTGTCTGATTATTTCTTTAATCTTTTGGTTGATAATATTCCCCGCCTCAGCTGTAGAGACTTGACAAACTGAAACTGCTACCGATCTTCAAGTTCATTGTAATGCATCGTGGATTATTGTGTGCCTCGGGTTGAAACTACTTGTGCTGTCTCTGTGTCCAGACTTGTCAACATTATACGTTGTTTGGTAAGTAACTGAAATGCCACTGATGGCATGATCTGTATAACAATTTTGGGGTGGGCTGCAATGCTAATCCTGGTTTTATCGTTGGTATGAGATACTACCATGTTCTGTACACGAGGCTAGAGGTTAGAGCAAATTACATTTATGTTTTCTGATAATCTAATTTTGGGAGCTTAAATCTTGTAGTTGGAGAGGGTTAACTGCAACCTCTTTTTTTTTAAAAAAAACGAGTTGACTGCAACCTTTGAAATTGCTTCTCCGGTGTATTACAACTGTTCATCACAAGTAGGAGTACTACCTTTCAGCTACTATATCCCTTCCTAGGTAAAAATGGCAATGCTGACGATTTCAGTCTCTTTCTTGTAAACTATGTTAAACATTGCTATTCCATGCCGGAAGTGTGCTTGGTCCCCCCCCCCCCCCCCCCCCCTAAACTTAAGTTTTATGGGCCATTTTATTTCTTTGACCCGTCGAAACCCATATCGAGGCCACATATATCTCCGTATATGTGTACTTGGTCGAACTGAGTATAATCCATGTCCTGGACGGCTAATCCCACCTCTTATTATCGCGATCTACGTCTTTGCATGTCATATTTAATTTTTTTTGTTGTTGCTGTTATATAACTTACGATTTTCGTTTCTGCAGGCACATAAGTATTCGTGTACAGGGAGTATACGTCTAAGAGGACCATATGGACTTCGGGTGAGTTCGTACGGTCCTGAAAACAATTGGTATGAGTTTTTGTTTGTCAAAGTTTGAAAAGAAGGAGGGAGGAGAGGGGGGGGGGGGGGGGGGGGGACCGAAGCAAAAGTGTCCATGCCGTATATTCTTGGCTTCTCGCACGTTTATTCTAATAAGGAAATCGTCTGGATCAGACACCTTCAGGTCAGTTAGTAGGATTTGGGAACATCCTGAAGGTTAACCTGCAGAACGAACCAAGAACCTCTCTGCCCATTTGGTGTGATGACTTCCTGGAGTAGTTTTGGTGCGATGAAACTGACGCGTTTATTCTTTTCTTTTTTTTGAAACTTCGCTTGCCTTGCATTCAATACGAAGAAGAGGGATGAACATACTAGGCACGGAAACAGACCTCCACAGGAACACGAAGTTCATCGTAATGCACTGTCGGTTATGGTGTGCCTTGAGTCGAAACTACTTCTGCCTAGGAGTATGTTCTTTCTGTCTCCAGATTTGCTAACATTATATACGCACATTACGGGGCTATATAAAGGATCTTAAATGTGGTTGATGCCTTGATCTGTATAGTAACAACTTTGGGGTAGGCTGCAATGCTGATACTGTATTAGTTTATCGTTGGTACTATACGATACCATACTGTATACACAAGGCTGGAGCAGATTGCATCATGTTCTCTGGTCATTTGATTTTGGGCACCAAAATCTGGTGGTTCGAGAGGCGCTGGAATGAAAATGCGGTGCGCCAAACTACGACCTGAGACAACTGTTTTTCCTATGTGTGTTATTCGTTGTTCCTGTCGAGCTAGTAATTGTTGCTTACAACTAAACTGTACAGTACAGTATTCCCTCCTTCAGAAATATAAGACGTTTTAATTTTGTGAATTAAATGTTATACACTAAAAGACGTCTAGATACATTTATTTTATAAAACTAAAATATCTTATATTTCTGAAAGGAGGGAGTACATGACAAGAAATTCTTTCACCTATTTTATCCCTCACTAGTTGGCAGCTGGCAGTAGTGATGTTTGATGATACCTGTCAGGAATGAAAAAATGGTGGAACACGATCCGCATTTGACGGCAATTCAGCAGTCTGCGGCGGCACGTATCCATGTTCCCCGCGGAGCGTCAATACACACCCAACAAAAGACCAACTTCAAACATCTAAGAGGGGACAAAAACTTCAAGCACTCTCGCAAAAAGAAAAAAAATGACTTTCAAGTGCCAAACTAACGGTATTGTTTTGCGAGCAAGGATTTTCTTTAGGATGAAAACCTAATATCTATAATCGGATGAAGACGGCGCTTGTGCACTGTTCCTTTATTGGAGACATCACTTTTAGAGAAGCCGGACTTCTGGTGGTGCTAGTACTACTATTTTTATAAGGAATAGATCGTTGTAGCGGGGCTTTTTTTTTTTTATAATTTCTCCCTTTTTGGTTGTATGTATCCGTAATGCCATTAGGACAATATGTTATTGTAGAGACTGAGTGTAATTAGTATCTTCGTTGATATTAATATATGTTTATTTAAAAAAAAAACTAACAAAGTCTAGCACTGGCCAACGCAGCCAGAACACCAAGGAGGATGTGGTGTGTCGATCTCCTAGATCATCGACTTCAAAATCAGTGCGCTAGTAACGGTTGTGTCAAGTTTAGTGTGGTTAACGTTTCTCATGTTTCTTTTCTATGCTCGTGAATTTTTTCCTCGCACAACAATTGTGTCGTCTTCTCTCCGGCAGTGTTGGGAGACCAGCTATTTTAGCGGAGCGGGTTACCATTTGTTTTGTGTTTGTGTGGTTGTCGCCTTTCGTGGCCTTTGCCTCGTCGTCGACGAAGGAGTTGTCATGGTCACGTCGTTGTCAGGTTTGCAGTGGGCTTAACCCTGTGGTGAGAGTGGGCATGACTCTCTGGTGTTGGCTTTGCCCTTTGTGGTATGGTTTTAGCCCGATTTTTTTGCTATTTGACACCTTCTTAATGAATGGATAAGGCAAAGATTTTGCTTAAAAAAAACTTTCTCGCGACGGTATGGTATGGAGACAACTAAATGGTTAGATAACTTACTATGCAAAGGTTGTGTCTCGATCACTAAGAGCTTGTTTGGAAGCCATCATTTCGTGTCAAAATCATGAAATTCAATCGAGATTCTATACAAAACATGTTCAGTTGTCACGAAATTGGAATGGTTATGGAAATGCCAAGAAGTAGTTAAGTGAAATTCAATTGAGAATCCGTATACAACGTGTTTGACTGTCACAGAATTGGAATCGTCGTTTCAAATTCTAGAAAATAGGTATGTCATATTAAGTCAATTCTTGTTCTCAACCTAGTCATTTTCTAAAAATCATTTCATTTCATAATACGTTGCAAAAGTTAAACATTATTTTTAGATTGAAATTTCAAATTGAACAAATAAAATGATAGCAACAATATCATTTCATTTCAAACAAGCCCTAAGTGATTATGGGTTCTCACCCACTTGGTGGACGATTCAAATGGTGCGCTATTCCGAACCTTTGAGTTAGTTCAACTTGTGCATGGTTGGCCTTATGCCGTTTTTTAATCGGAGCCGGAGGTCTCCAGGAATATTAGGATGCGAAAGATTAAGTTAGGGCATATACAATTGTCTTATCTTACAAATGCCACGTAGGATGATTTCTAAGTTGGAGGAGAGAGAAACTAAAAAAATACATTGGTCTTCTCTTAGCCAAGAGATTATCTTTTAGCAACGATATGTCTCACTATATATTTAGGGATATATGTCATTAGAGATAAGATTAAAAAGACCCATTATACATAATATTTTGTTGTCATATCAAAATTATGTAGCATGCATAAGATAAGATTATCTTATATCAACCAATGTACATGTCCTTAGGTTTCATTTCATTTGACAAAAATGAAATAAAATCACATTATTGTCATTATTTATTTGCCCAATCTGAAATTTCAATCTGAGAATCATGTTTGGAAGACACACGAAATTATGAAATAAAATAATTTTTAGACAAATGACCGCATTAGTACAAGAATTGACCTAACATATCATACATATTTGCTGGAATTTCGAATTGAAATGATGGTATCAGTTCCGTGACAACCAAACACGTTTTATACGGAAGCTCGATTGAATTCAAAATGCCAACTCTCTAGAATTTTTAATTGAAATGACGGATACAATCCCGGGATAACCAAACAAATCTATCATGAAATTGTCAAATAAATTCTACGTTTTTGACCCTAAACGATGGAAGCAACCCATAGTCTACGACTTAGTAGGCTTTTGATGTAACTTTCAGTTTTTGTTGTTCATGGGTTTTTGAGTTTGTTCGATCTCATACAATATGGTTATTTTGTCGATTATTAAAATCGGATCGTTTTCTACAAAGTAACAAGTCAAGAAATCCAACTGTTTCGGTATAAAATCCCCCAAACATATTCCAAACATGAAGAGTAATTAGTGGCAACAAGAACTATGGTGGAGTATCATGTGGAGGAGGAGCGGAGGAGGAGGCCTTCTTCCTCCATCGCTTGACAATCTGCAGCAGGATCTCGTTCCAGGTGTCGACGGGACCCGGGAGGCACCAGTGCACGCAGTCGTTCGGCACCCGCTCCCTCTTCCTGCCGCCGCCGTCGCCGGCAAACGGGGACGCATGGAAGTACGGGCCCGGGTGTCCGTCCGCGCGCATGTCCGCTAGCCTCGTCACCTCGAGCGCCTCCACCGTCACGGCCGACCTGCGCGACCTGGCCGCCGCCGCAGCCACGGTGGCTTCCTCCGCTCCGGTCCGCCACATCTCTTTGTGCATGTACGACATCTCGTTCTCCCCCCGCGCGTACGGCTCCGTGCGCGTGCACGCGTCCGGGCTGTCCCACTCCCCGACGAAGTGCGCCGGCGAGAACGTCGTCAGCACGGCCAGCTTCTCCCGGCCGGCGCTGGACCTGGAGCGGGCGATGACCTCGCGGAGCGCGTTCTTGACGGCGAGGCGGAAGACGCCGAAGAAGCCCGTCTCCGTGCGGTTGGGCTCCGGGCAGTGGTGGCACCCGATCACCGCGCCGCCGCGGTCGTAGTACATCGCCGGCTGCAGGAACCACTGCCCGAAGGAGAGCACCACCACGTCCATGCCCGGGACCTCCGCCGCGCACCGCTCGTCGGGCTGGTCGAAGTGGATCCTGTTGTGGTCGAGCCCGCCCGGCGACGCCGACTTCTCCGTGCCGTTCACCAGGAACGGCGACCAGAACACCGACACTGTCGCGTCGTGCGATTTAAACGCCCAGCGCCGGAACTTGCGCTCCTCGCCGCCGTCCTGGACCAGCTCGGCAGGGAACTCCGAGCCGAGGAGGCACACCAGCGACTCGCACTGGTTGCGCGCGAGCGAGTCGCCGACGAACGCCACGTGCCGGCCGCGCGCCAGCTCCAGGAACTCCGCGGGCGCGAACGGCGGGAGCGCGCACCCGCGCGGCTGCCACCGCCAGTGCTGGTACCCCGTGTCCGGCCGCCCGTTCACGACGCAGTTCTGCCCGTCCTTGATCGTCGCGCCGCAGCTCGTCCCGTTGTACCGCGGCCCCGCCGCGTTCGGCACCCATTCCCCGTCCGAGTAGTCGCACCGCGTTTCCGGCGCCGGGGACGCCTTCCGCCCCTGCTGCTTTCTTGCCGCCGCCAGTGCAGCAGTCCTCGCCCCCTGCTGCTTCTCATCTGCAAACCAAGAACAGCGTCAAAAATAAAATCGAGAATATAAAGAAACAAGGTCAAATAATGCACGCGGGGCGACGGATTCTCGAGCCTTTGAGGTGGTTATCGTTGGGCAGCGAGGTGGCAGTGGAGGAGAGGCCGGCGATGGGAGGAGGGGAGAGGAGATAGAAGAGGAGGACGAGGGGGACAATGGCGTAGAGCGACAAGGTGAGGATCTTCTTGGTGAGGCGAGGAAGGCTCTGGTGGAGAGGAGAGGAAGCGCCCATGGCAGCTGACACACCGGTTTGCATTGAATCACGAATCGCTTGAGGCATCTCCCGATGGTTCACAGAGCGATTGACGCGGCAAATGAATACTAAATCAAATCTGGCAGCGCAAAACTGAGCAAATCCGGACAATTATTCACAGTCTCCGAGTAATATTCACAAGATCCAAGTCTTCCGTGTTTTGAGCCCCATTCTTCTCAGCAACCGACAGTTCGACCTATTTGAGTTTCTCCCGCATAAAGAAAGCTTAGGGCACGACTGGATCAGCCGATCAGGTGCTAGGAACATATATTTGAGTTTAGACATTCATTTTCCAAGTCAGTTGCACACGAGCGGTGAAACCGAAGGAGACCGTGCATGCACGGCACCGATGCACGCATGTGCTTGTGCTTCGCTATGCATCGGACCAGTTTGCTCAATACTAAGTTACAATAGTTATATGGACATTATTAAGTTACTAAAAAACGTGTAACTTAGCTGTTCATATGCAACTTTGTCATTTTTGCCTAAGCTGTATAGTTTCGAGTTTCGGTACGCTAAGATTTACGAACATGCCAAGTTGGTTAAGAAATTAGATGCCTGGGTGGGAATTTCTGTGTCTTCTAGGGGGAAGAAAATTCTGATTGATTCCTCCTTGTCTACTATCCTTTACTATCCTATGTCTATGTTTCTCCTTAAAAAAAATTTCATTGAAAGAAAGAATAAACACTTTAAGAGATTCTTCTCGCAAAAACAGAAAGATAAGAAAAGCTACTATATGGTGAGATGGGATAAAGTTTGTAGATCAAAGAATAGAGGTGGCTTGGGCATTAAAGATTTGAGGAGGCAAAATATTAGCTTCTTGGTGAAAATTACAAACGCAGGATGACCTGTGGCAAAGAATTGTCAAGGCTAAGATATCTTAGAAACAAATCTATTACTTCCGTGGTTCCTAGGTTTCATGATTCCCCTTGCTGGAAATCCTTGCTTCATGTAAAAGATGTGTATTTGGCTGAGAGGGGTCTTGTCCTTAAGAATGGTGATTTAATGAGGTTTTGGAAAGATCCTTGGGGTCCGAAAGGACCTTTGTGTGATCAGTTTCCTAATATTTTCAATATCTGTCATCTGATTGTACTGTTAAATATGTGGTGGATCATGGTTTTTCTCTGTCTTTTATAAGGAGCCATGGGGCTCTCAGAGAGCAATGGAACTTTGTCTTGAGAAAATCTAACAGTACTCATCTGGTGACTGAATAGGGTTTCCCCGCGCCGGACCGGGCCGATCCCGAGCCTCTCCGGCGGCTTTGCCGGCCGGAGATGACGGAGGAGAGGCGTCGGAAGTAGTTTAGGGTTGGTTTTGGGCTTTATGCCCGTAGTTTGGAGCGAGATTCGGATCCTGGCCAGATCTAGATCTTAGGGTTCCGCCGCCGCCGGTTTCCTCCTCTGGTCGGAGTTGCTTGTGGTGGTTCGAGCCGCCGTCTCCGCTAATAAGGATGGGTGGTCCTCCGCCGCTGAGGTTCCACGGCCCTTTTCTTCCGTGCCTGGCCGACCGAGGTGGCGAGGAGGTGCGGTGTTCTGGGCAGTGAGCGGTGTCTTCGTCTCTGCTTTCCGGCCGTGGTGGCGAGGAGGAGAGATGGAGACTATGCTTCTTCTTCAGCGGTGCGAGGACGGTTCGTCGGCTTCTCTGGCTAGGGTGCCTTGGCGGCGTTTCGTCTGCTTCAGGGAGCCATGGCGGCTCTTTTGCAGGCGACGGTGTCTGCGGCGTCCTTGGGTGGAGAAGTCCTCTGGAGCTTCTCTCCGGCGTCTCCCTGGCGACGGGTCTCGCCATCTCGCCGGACTCAATGGCAGTAGGGTTGCCGCTCCTCTGCTGCTCTGCTCCTCTAGTCGATTGCTTCCTGTGGCAAGGATGCTCGCCGGCGCCGGAGATTCGTCGATCTGGAGGAGGATGAGGAAGAAGGACTTGATTGCTTTTTCAAGTTTCTTTTAGGGTCCTCAATGCAATTTCCTAGGCCTCTGTGTAATTTTTATTTTTTCTGGCCTTTTTGTACTCCAGGGACTATTATGCAGCAATATATGTCAGGTGCTTTGCATCCGTTCAACGTTCAAAAATAAAATGAAATCTGGTGGCTGAATCTGATGTGGTGGAGTGGACTCTTATTAGAAATAGAATCTTTTCCACCAAATCTGTGTATGACTATTTGGAGAGAAACCTCAAAAATCCAGATTTTTATGTCAGTTTCTTAGAAATGCTATCCCTACTAGAGATAATATGCGTCGGAGGAATTGGCCTGGGAATCCTGTATGTTCCTTCTGCAATTAGGTGGAAACTATGAATCATTTTTTCTTCTCTTGTTCCACTGCGAAGGTTGTTTGGGGAATGTTTGGTAGGTTATTTGATACCTCAACTTGCCGAAAAAATTACCGGTAGGCTCTCTGTTGGTTCTACCGTTTTCTTTCTGGAGGGAAAAAGTTTTATTTGGTGGGGATTGCTGCTGTGTGCTGGGCAATTTGGATTGTCAGGAATAAAGTTACCTTTGAAAGGTACATTCTCTAGTCTCCTGTTAAGGTTGTTTTTATAGTTTGCTCGTTTTTATTATACTGGGCAGGTTTGTAGATATGAGATGATAAGGACCTGATGGTGAACAATACCAAGAAGATGATGAAGCTTGATGCTGAGGTGGAGAGAGGTACCAGGGTCAGGACAGAAGGTCTGCTAAAGATCGACAACTAAAGGTTTTCCTGGTGAAAGTGAAAAGCTGGTTTCGGTGTTGTGATTCTTGGTGATGATGGAGGATGTTTCTTCTTGATCGTTGAGTTCTCTAGTGCCCCAACTCGCTTCCCTCTCTTTCCCTTCTCCTTCTTTTGTAGTGGACTTTGTAGTTTCGTTGAGCAATTAATGGAAAGGGGTTAGCCCGGTTTAAAAAAAAGATTTACGAACATGCATACTTGCTGCCTCTATGTGAAACATTTTTTTTTTGACATTATTTTATTTCCTCCATCCGAAAATAAGTTACTTCGATTCATAGAGATTCACACATATCTAGATGCATTTTAGTGTATAGATATATGTCAATCTAGTCAAATGCACGTCACTTATCTATACTCCTATATAGTAGACGAATATCCTATCATATGGACCGTTGGATCATCCCAATCAGAGGGCTCACATTAGTTGGTTTTAAGTGGAGAACCTTGTGGTCATATCCATGCCGTTCGATAGTCCAATCTAACAGTCCACATAGCAGGGATTCGTGCCTCCCCTGTCTCTGTGCTACCGCTCTATTTGACCTGTACAGGTGCTGATTCTGTCGGGCTCTCCAGAATTTTCTAGCTACATCACGTAACAGAGAGCACATGCAACATTATATTAGCAACCCACATGGCAACTTTTTCTTCAACTAGCGACCAGGCCACATGATGGAGACAAAAAGGTACAAAGGCAGAGACAATTAATAGATTTGAAAGGTTGCTAATGAGAAACGGGAAATAAAACATCGTTTGCCATTACCTCTATTTTCTCCTACAAATATTAAATCGAGATTTTTGTTAGCTTTACAAGTGATTAATATGTGTGAAATCTGAGCAATCAAACTCACCTCCTCTTAGTTAAAATAGTTCTTTGATCATGTTTTGAATACGAGAAGTAAGTACTATCAATGAACAAGCTGCAAATTTGTGCTATTACCGTGTTTTGGATACGAGAAGTAAGTTGTTGACGTTTCTCATTTTTTTATAATAGAATGATATTTACACACTCATCGTAGTAGAAACCGTGATGCTTAATATTTCATATTAACGTACTTTACTTTCACAAGAAACTCCGTGCGATTATCAATTTAGCATGCTGTTTAGGCCAGCCTTAAGAGAAAGTACTCGCCTTATTATATACATTGGTTTTAAAAAAATATATTGGTTTAAAAAGGAGTACCACTAAGTATCACACATTTGTCTCACCGTGCCAAGTACCAATTTTGAATCAGACTCGAAGTATGAATTCTAACCAATGATCATCTAAATCTAATGGTTAAGAGCAAAGGGATTCAACGAAGAGGGACCTGAGCTGCTTTCACTTTTTTCTAGAAACATTTTGTCGCATGGCAGCCTTACGTATTTTTCAGCTCAAGCAAAACTGCAGATAGCCTACCAATAAGAAGAAAGAAAAAATAACTTAATAATTAGATGGGTGCAGGTTTGGTAAATTTTGTTATCTTACAACAGATGATTTTTTCCTTGTTTATTATAATTCCTATTTATTACTAATAATGGGATTATCCAAGCGTTTTGGTATCCTTTATGTTCATTTTTCTTAACATTTTGCTTTTTACAAGATGCTCACTCCATGACTTTTTTTCTTGTGCAAAGTCGTTTTGAAATATTAATACGTGCATTGCACGTGTATACATACTAGTTTCTAGATAGAGGAAGTATATGTTCTTCAATTTTTGAAAGTAGGAAGGATCATGAGTACCCCTACCCATTGGGTATTTTCGACCACACCCACCACATACATGTTTGGTTCTTAGGGCATCTCTAACCGAAGCACAAAAACTGATTAAATGAGTAAAATGTTGTTTTACTCCTCTAGCCGGTACCTAATCGAAGACCTTTACACTTTAACGGAGTAAAAAAATTAGGAGTCACATTGGTCGACTTATATTTTTACTCCTTCATCGCTCGGATGAGCAAAAGATTCCTCCCCTCCACGCGTTCACACTCACCTCCTCCTCGGCCTCTCCTCCACCTCCGTCGATCACCCTCTCTGATTGCCGCCACCCTAGCCACCACCATAACCCAAGATGGCGGGATCTTCTCGCCAACCATCCCCGGCGCACATTCCCAGCGCTTGTCGCCACCGCAGCCCCCCGGCGCAGCCCTGCGTTGCTCCCGCTCCCTGCCACCATTCCTCTCCTCGATTGGCACCACCCAAGTGTCGTCGACAACCCCGACGGTCCACCAGCA
Source organism: Avena sativa (assembly GCA_916181665.1). NCBI lineage: Eukaryota > Viridiplantae > Streptophyta > Magnoliopsida > Poales > Poaceae > Avena > Avena sativa. Next base: position 403,908,745 of record OV702283.1, on the reverse strand, counting down.
CCCTCGACCTGCCGGTGCTGCCGACGCGATCTACCGCGGCGTGCGGCAGTGGTCATGGGCTCGTGGAAGGCCAAAATCACCGACCACAACACCCACCAGAAGGTGTGGATCGGGAGCTTCTATAGTCACCGAAGCAGGCAACATTTGTGTACGATATGAAGAACGTCGAGCTCCATGGCTCTGACTGCGGTGAGCTGAACTTCGCGTTATTTGATGGACCGGTGTCGACCTCGGAAACGGAAGATCTCTGACTCGTCTCCGAACGCGAGCGGCGGGAGGACCAAGAGGCCCGCGAGACCCTGAGCTCATCGAGGAGGAGTGACAGCGGCTGGAGGCATTCGCCGAGGCAAAGTGGAAGGCGAACGCGGCGAGGAGGAAGAAAGAGGAGGACGTCAGCGATGCAGGCCGTCGGCAGCTCCGACGCCGTCAGGATAATGGAGGAGGTCGTCAGTGATGGCACAGGATCATCGACGACGCCAACGGTCATCGATCTCAACGACTCCTCCTCCTTCGGGTGGGATGAGGATTACGTTAGGTTTAGATCAAACCCGGTCGAATTTAGTTAAATTCGACAGACTTTTGGGTGTAATATATACAAATTAATTCGGTTCGAATCGACTAAAATTCGATCAAATTTAATCGATTTTTGTGGTGATCATATGATTTCTGCCTCTAAGCCTTGTACTTCGATTAGAAACCGCTTTCGGTTAGAGGAGTACTTTTACTTTTCTAAGTTTTATCCAAAGGTTTACTCCTCTAAACTTTTGTACTTCGGTTAGAGATGTTCACGGAGTAACTCTCGGTGCTACTATTTAATTGTCGCAAGATCATTGATCTATTTTCATGGTCATAAGTAGCACATGAGGGATGCTGCTTTGACCAAGTTTTCTGTTAACGCAGAAAGGAAAAGGGTTTCCGGTTGTCCTTTTCTCTAACTCATCAATCCTCTGTTGGAGTGTTGGGTTTGCCAAAAAAGAAAGTGATATGTTGCCGGTTATTATCTTGTTGGATATGGTAGTGTTTGGATCTAAGACAGCATCCGAAATCTGCACACATCTTTTTTTACATGGTTTATTCTAGCATTTTACACATTTTAGAATGTTAATTCTCCAAATGTACTTGGTAAAAGGAAAATAACCATTTTATGATAAAATGCTCGACTCTTTTGTTTGCGGGTAAAATATGCTTGACTCTTACCGCACACTTCATTTACTTATATGTTATACTTTGTCTTTGTGGTCAAACTTATAGTAGCCTTTACTTACGATGTCAAAATTTCATACATTTTTATGGTATAGTCTATTACACATTTTTAAATGTAAATATTGCTAAGGTACAATGTAAAAAGAAAATAGCATTTTCAACCAGAGGAAATTACCTTGGGTCAAACATTTTTTTTTTGGAAAAGAGCATATATTGATATCAAAAGATATCAATTACACCCAGCCTCTGCAACAATGCATTGACTAGCGGCCATACGGATACACACAGCTAAAAAAAAAAAGAAAAATTATAAAAAAGAAAAGTCCCGCTACAACGATTCATTCGTTGAAACAACAGTACTACCACCACCAAGACAGCATCAGAAGTTCAGCTTCTCCAAAAGCGACGTCACCAAGAAGGGAACAATGCACAACAACGTCATCGTTCAATCATAGATCTTAGGTTTTCACTCTGAAAAAAATCCACGCTCTCAAAATAATATCATCAACAAAGCAATTGCCAGACACAACCAATTAAGGCCAGACTCTGAGTTTTCATCCTAAAAGATAGGACTGTGAACTTCTCCTGTACGGTCGCACCTACTTGCACTTTAAAAATATAAAATATTTTAGGTTAGTGAAGCTAATATATCTAGATACCTTTTAGTGTATAGATTCAACACTAAAAATTAAATAGATACATTTACTTTTAAATTATCTTATATATTTTTAAACGGAAGGAGTACGCATGTAGAAAAAGTAAAAGAGAACTTTTGAAGCGGCCCACTAGTATTATTTTGGGAAAGCAATGGCAGCTATCCTATGGGGAAACGGAACAGTGGAGGGGCCATTGCTGGAGCCATTTTCCTTCAAAATTCAAAGCCCATACAAAGAACACGGGTCCATGGACCCACCTGTCATCCTCGCAGCACTTCCCCTCTCTCTCTTCATTTCGACCGGATTCACAAACCCCCCGTCCCTACCGCGAGCTCCTCCGAATCCACCGGCCGGCGGCGACTCCCTCCTCCTCCTTCGGCGACCCGAACCTCCTCGGTAAGCCCCCGCATCCCTCTACTGCTGCATCCATTTACTGCTTGCTAGCACGCGTTCATTCTACTCGCGAATCCGCTCCTACTACAGCCTCACCGATGCAATCCGCCGCGAGATCGCTCGCCGCGCCACTCCGCCTGCCGCCGCGCAGAGTGCTTTCCTCCCCCTTCTCCCGCCTCGCCGCCGCGTCGCCCCAGGATCCGTGCCCCGATCCAGGCCCAGGCCCGGGCCCAAGCCCTGGCGTCGACCCGGGGCTCGTGAGCACTCTCAGCCGCGTGCTCAGCGACTTCCGCGGCCCGCTCCACGACCTCCCCGCCGCGCTCCGCGGCTTCGCGCCGCGCCTCACCCCCGACGCGGCGGCCGCGGTGCTGCGCCGGTGCCGCCACCTCCCCGTGCCATCGCTCCGGTTCTTCCTCTTCGCCGCCGCGCTGCCTGGGTTCTCCCACGTGCCGGATTCGCTCCTCATCCTCGCGAATTCGCTCGCTAGCGCACGGCTCTTCCCGTTGCTGCGTTCGCTCCTGTCTGACCTCCCGCCGGCTGCGCTCTCGCGAGGCCTGTTCCCGCGGCTGTTCCGTGCTTACTCACGCGCGCTTCTCCCGGATGACGCAATCCGGGCCTTCTCCTCCATGGCTGGCTTTGGGTTCCACCCGTCCCTCGCTGATTTTCACTCGCTGCTCTTTGCCTTGTCACATAATGGCCTCGTAGAGCACGCCGAGCTCTTCTTCAGAGAATCGGCAACACATTTCGATGTCTCAGCGAAAACCTACACCATCTTGATCGCCGGGTGGGCAGTTGTGGAAAAGCCAGCAAACGCGCAAAAGCTATTTGATGAAATGGTTGAGAGAGATGTTGAGCCTGATGTACCTGCCTACAATGCATTGATTGATGCCTTATGCTGAGGAGATGATATTGTGCATGCACAGGAACATCTGAAAGATATGCAACAAAGCCGTGGGCTTGTTCCGGATGCTGCCACTTATGGTCCATTCATTCGTGCTGCCTGTGCATCAAAGGATGCTCGAGCTGCTCTTCGTGTGCTAGATAGGATGCGCACACATGACCTCACACCAAATGTCTTCACATATAATGCTATAATTCGTTTATTGTGTGAGTTGGGAGAGATTGAGGAGGCTTACAATATCCTCGGTGAGATCATCACGCGAGGTGAAAGGCCTGATGTTTGGAGCTACAACACTCTCCTTAATGCACACTGTAAGAAGAACGAAGTGAACAAGGCCTTGAGGCTTATTGCTAGAATGGATAAAGGCTTGTGTGCGCCAGATCGTCATTCTTATAACATGTTGCTAAAAATGTTGATTGGTATAGGAAGGATTGATAAGGCAGTTGAGGTTTGGGATGGGATGGAAAAACGTGGTTTTCACCCAGGTGCAGCAACTTATGCTGTCATGATCCATGGGCTATCTTGCAAGAAGGGAAAATTAGAGGAGGCCTGCAGCTATTTTGTGATTATGGTGGATGAAGGTATCCCACCTTACCAGGCCACATGTGAGGTTTTGAGAGATAGGCTGACAAGGCATGGCCTGCGAGACCAACTTGAGGTCCTCACTGATAGGATGCGGCGGAGCACTTCCTGCATGATACAGGAAATGGCAAGTATCATGCGCAGTAGTAAGAGGGCAGATGAAACTAGGAGCGCGAGCATTGAACAAGAACCCACTGGGCATGATTTTGATGAGAGTGAATGGAGGAGGAAATGGAAACTAGCAGACTGAACAGTTATGCTATATGGCTTGTCTACAAAGCCCTCTACCATGTGATGTTTTCTTGTTTGTCTCCCTACTGTACAACTTATAAGGTAGTAAAAAATTTCAGTCTAGCTCATATGGAAGTTCTACCTGTACAATAGACTTAGCGCAGTGGCCAATTAATGAAATTAAGGGCAGGCTGCTTGATTCCTGGCCAAGCAATTGGCGATGGAGTATTTTTTAGTCTGCCTATGTTTCATTGTCACCATTTCGTCTTTTATGTACTTCTCCTTGACCATTAGGATGCTATGAATAAGTTCCAACATTACCACTGTTTCCCATTTGCTCATGTGAACTATTATTCCACTCTATGATTCTTATTATTTTCTCAAGTACATCTACCTCTTACCTTTTCATACAACCATATGTACGGCTGTCAAAATACATTAAGTAGTTCTGTATTTTCAGTAGTATGCCTTTATTGGTATGAAATGTAATTACCATGCTGATAGTATTTAAAACTGAGATACATCTGACCCATTATTATGTGTTAATACCCTGATACATCAATCATTTAGTTTCACTTACATGTAGTTCTCCTGTATAGTACATTGCTGTCAACCCATTCACTGGATTTGTTCTTGCAGGCAAATATGGATTCAGAGCCCTCATCACAGAACCCAACAGACATGACAGCATTTGTAAGTTACTGATCTTGTATACTTACATGCATCATAACATTGTAGGCATACATCATTCACTTTAATGATATTTATCTTTTTTCTGGTACAATAATCGGTTGAAGATAAGACCTAAAGTTTCATCAATGTGTTTGTACTCACTTTATTCGTCGAATTGGGGTGTTTGTGTATTTTAGCAGTACTGTATTCAGTTTCTGTTTGAACTAATAAGCTGAAAAAGTGAAAAACATTGCCATAGCATCAACTTAGTAGATGGTGAGGTTAACAGTCAAATTATCCAGTTAATCAACTGGTGAAGAATTCCTATTTTACTTTGAGGACCAGAAGTGTATCCCTTTGTTTAACAGAAATAAATTGTTTTACTCACAGTTTTTGTCTTTCTGTTTCAGGTGCAAAACCTCCTTGGTCAGATGGTCAGTGCCTCTGGTTATCTTTTTTGGTTAACATCTACACTTCAGTATTTACAAAAACTTAACACTTGTTAACATGATGTTGGATTTCAGCAAACCAGGTTTGAGTCTATGTCCCAGAACATCGTGTCAAAGAATATCCTTGCCTACAGAATATCATTATTTTCTTCTGTTACCATCATTTTCTTCATTACCACATTGGTTCATCATCTTACGACATTGCACAGTTAAGTTAACTAGGGATACCGTTATGTGTTTGTTTACCTGATCATGATGTGAGATTATTTTGATGCTTTATGCATTTATGATGCTGATATATGTAGAAAACTATTCTACAATGCTATGTGTTCCTTTTTATTTTATTTTTGGGAAAATTTTAACATTCAACAACCTTTTGATATAAAAAAAGAGCCAAGTATGCATGCATATATGATATATCAGTATATCACACACCATTAACCGATAACCAAAACATACTGTTGTGTTGAGAAATCTGTGCTGCTGTTACAGTGCCCATGAGCAAACTAGAAGTACTTACTGCTGTCCTTAATGCATATATACTCAGTTTGCTTTTTTCCTTTAGTTTTGAATTTTCTTCTTAAGAGCACAACCGTTCTGATTGCTCAGCCGTACCTTCATGCATATATACTCCAGTTGACAATGTACCAACATTCTTGCATTAAAAAAAGATTCTTGTTACACCAGTGCAAGGCTGCTGACACAATTTTCACAAGCATATTCTAGTTTTGAAGTACCTATATCTTTCATATTGAAATCAGAAAGAGCTCTTTGCATCATGCATTTCTTTTAATAATTATACACAATTCATCTCAGTTTGAATCTATCAAATTTGCGCCAACTTGATTGCTCCATGGGTTTTGCATACCTCTGGGCTACCATCCTCTGTTTTCTTTAACCACATAGCACTAGATGAAATGGGAAGCAAGATCGACGAGCTGGAGCAGAGCGTCAACGATCTCAAGGCTGAGATGGGCGCCACCGAGGCACCTGCCAAGAAGCCTGAGGAGGCAAAGCCTGCTGACTCCGCGTAACTTGGCCACAGGCCAGAGACTGGATAGTAAAGACTACAATTTCAGCACTTATGTGTGTATCTGATGGTTTCCATGGACCATATGTCTTGTATGAATGAGTGTACTACTGTAGACATCTATTGCTGCGGCTGGAGCTTCAGTTCTGCAGAGCCTGGAGATTTGCGTCAGTTGATAGGTTGTTTTCCTATTATCATTCTCCTACTGTGAGCTGTTGCTGCCTTAAGACGATGTGTTGACCTGTATGCAATTTTATCACACTTGCTCCTGTTGGAGGAGAGTTATACTGTACTGCCTGTTGGCAATCAGCATCTTAATTTGGTATTCCATTATTTTTTTCAGAAAACGTATTCCAGGAATTGAATACGTTGGTTTCCGGACAGAATATGGAATGTCCTCCGATGGCCAGGAAAATATGACAAATCTATCCGTTTGACTGCTTCACGGTTTTTGCTCAAATGTTCTTGTAGAAATTTCGCATAGCACCGAAGGTATGCATCACAGTTTCCGAGCGGCATGGGCATCGCGTGCTCTGCACAAGCCAAGATGAACCAGGCGACCTCCCGGTGTACTACCGGCGACCACGACCAACCCCAAAGGCCAAGACGCCGCCAGTACGCCACCAGCCAGGAGGCAAAAGACGAACCAGGGCAACCAGCCAGAGACCGACACGCGGGCCCCACTCGCCACCTCCGCTTCGCCGCCTCCACCAACCCGCCTCCTTCAAAAAATATATTCGCGAGACGAGAGACCACCCTCGACGTCCAACCTCGCCGCCTCCGCCCAACGAATCGGCCAACCCGGCGACATCCTCCACGCGCCGCCGCCGCTATATAATACCCAGCCCCCCGCACCTCCGCTTCCCCTGACCTCCCCAGATGGCCCACCAGCTCCTCCTCCCCTCCAAGCCCCTCCTGCCCGCCGCGGCGGCCGCCACCCCGCGCCGGGCCGCCCGCCGCCCCGTCGTCTCCGTCCGCGCGGCGGTGTCCTCATCGGTCGGGGCGGAGGCCGTGCGGTCGATCCGCGCGCGGCAGATCGTGGACAGCCGCGGGAACCCCACCGTCGAGGTCGACCTCGTCGCCGGCGACGGAAGCCTCCACCGCTCCGCCGTGCCCAGCGGGGCCTCCACGGGGATCTACGAGGCCCTCGAGCTCCGCGACGGGGACAAGTCCGTATACGGGGGGAAGGGCGTGCTCACCGCCGTCCGCAACATCAACGACATCATCGCCCCCAAGCTCGTCGGCGTCGATGTAAGGTGAGACCACCCTGGATTATTTTTTTTTTCCAAAATCTCAATCCAGTATCAGAAAATGTTCGATCCGATCATCCCAGCGCTAGTGTGTATTGGTGGGGAACGTGGTGCTGCGCCCTTGCTGTAGATTCATGATCCAACTGCCAACGCTATAGTACCAGGGATTTTGGTGAGTTGACACGTTTGGCTATTGGATGCACAAATTTTCTTCCCGCAATGATAACTTTTGATTTCGAGCAAAAGAAAATGTGTTCAAATTGATGCATTGATTGTTTTTTACATGTTTACTTCAAAATTGGGTTACTCATTAGTGCTTAATAATACTGATTAGGTAATGGAAGAGAAGCCTACGGTTTAATTTTGTAGGAGTTATGAGCCTTGTACTCATTCCTTGTGAACTTGAAATATGTGAATATTGTTTGTATTTGTTGCTGATCTTCTTATTCCCGGTAATAAGAGTATTCAGTTAAGGTTGAATCATCTACTGTTTCTATTGATCATATAGTACCTTGCTAAGTTATATAGTTTTAGTCCACTACTTGCCCTTTTTTTAACAAGAACGGTAGGGGATGAGATGGCCCTACTGAATATTCATGTTAAGTCCCAGCAAAAGAAAAAGAGAGTGTATGCTAAGATCAAAATTAGCATAAAAGGGAACTAACCTGTGCAGAAATACTGTGGTCAAAACGAAAAAATTAACAGCTGAGAAAATTTCTGGACAAACAAAATGGATAGAATATAAATTCCTAATACTAAGAGGCGCAAGCATTGATTACTTCTTAAAATAAAATATTGTTGTCCTGAAAACTAGTCATCTCTTTGCAACCAGTTGATTATCTTGTCTGTCATTTTATTTGAAGCTCTCTCTTTTATAGTTGATATCCAATAGTGATGTTGTCGTTTGCTAAGCATATCATTTGGTTGGTTTGTAGATTTGTACTGACTTAGCTTTGCTTGCTGAAGTTTTCGCTCCGGAACACTTCTACCTGAATATGAAATAGTATTTTCTAACTATTGCAATATATGTTGTTTTTGTTTTGTCCATACTGACGATAAGTCTGCAAGATTAATTAAGCTCCTGGTCAAGCAAACTATAGATGCTTTTCTGATTGTGGGGGTAGGCTCTGCGTGATGATGCAGGGATTGAAGTTGACTAAGCTCTTGCTCAAGCAAACTCACAGTATACTTGTATGGGATTGGCTTATTTCTAGCAGTATGAATTTGTATGGGATTGGCTTATTTCTAGCTCGAGCAATCCCACAGTATACTTCTCTAATGGATAACATGATAGTGTCTTGGTTAGAATTATTATTGGCCTTCTGGCGGTACAGTATGTGGAGCATGCCCTAGCCGAAGCGGCATGTAAGAACTGCATCAGGGGCATTGTGTGCATATTATGAAATTACTAACATCCAATATAAGCGTTGAACACTTTTTTTTTTTGGATATCCCCACCACTATGGTTGGCTTAATTCCCCATATTAGTCGGATTGGGGATTAAATCACATGGATTATTAGGAATTGGTGTTACCGTGGAGGGAACCATTCAATTATGCTACCACCAAAGGAAACAGCCCTGTTTCCATTTCTAGGATTTCAAGGGGATTTGCAAGTAGAGTAAAATGCGCTATTGCCTTTGTTAGTTTGGACCCAGATAACTGTTTGATATTTGGAGGTGCTGTTAACTTCCTGCTACCATTTGTTGCTCTGTGCCTGGAATTTAGTTGTGATGCAGAGTTTGTTTATGATTTTGCCAGGAACCAGAATGATGTTGATGCGATCATGCTTGAAATCGATGGAACCCCAAACAAATCACAATTGGGTGCCAATGCTATTCTTGGAGTCTCTTTAAGTGTATGCAGGGCTGGTGCTAGTGCAAAGGGAGTTCCTCTGTATAAACATATTCAGGAGCTGTCAGGCACCAAGGAGCTTGTCATGCCTGTCCCAGCTTTCAATGTAATAAACGGTGGCAGTCATGCCGGTAACAACCTGGCCATGCAGGAATTCATGCTTTTACCTATCGGGGCAACATCGTTTGCTGAGGCTCTTCGTATGGGCAGTGAAGGTACTTTATTGTGTTCTTATCACTTACATTGGTTTACCTCTTAGTGTGTTTCATCTTGCTTGAGACTAATCAGTTGTCACCATTATTCAGTAACCATAGACACTTCTAGACTTCTGTTCTTTTTGTTTTGGTCGTTCCATCTTTGATCCTCACTGAGGGTATGTTGTCTCATGTGCTTCACTTTTCCACGATACAGTTTACCATGTTCTTAAGGGCATCATTAAGGCAAAGTATGGTCAAGATGCCTGCAATGTTGGAGACGAGGGGGGCTTTGCTCCTAATGTTCAAGACAACAGGGAGGGCCTTGTTTTGCTTATGGATGCCATTGAGAAGGCAGGCTACACAGGAAAGGTCTGTTTCCACTTGTTTGACTGGCCACATGTTTGATTTCTCTTCTTTTGTTTCTGTTTGTAAAACTGAGAAATACTATGGTGCAGATTAAAATTGGAATGGATGTTGCGGCTTCAGAATTTCTTATGAAGGATGGAAGCTATGATCTGAACTTCAAGAACCAGCCTAACAATGGAGCTCATGTTCTATCGGCCCCGCGTCTCTGTGACCTGTACAAAGAATTCGTCAAGGAGTTCCCTATTGTATCAATCGAGGATCCTTTTGATCAAGATGACTGGAGCTCCTGGACTTCGTTGCAATCCTCAGTTGATATCCAAATTGTTGGGGATGATTTGCTTGTCACAAACCCGAAACGCATAGTAGAGGCTATTGACAAGAAGGCCTGCAATGCTCTGCTGCTAAAGGTACATATTTCCTGTCTTATTTCTAGCATATGCCCCTTCTCTATTTCAGTGGACAAATGGTACTCATTCTTGCATCGTACTTCGTCTGTTCACTAATATAACATGTTTTGGAAAACTAAGTTAGTTTGCCAAAACATCTTATAATTGTTACATAACTAGCTGATGACAATGATTTGGGAGGTCAGCGACCACCAAATTCTTACTCCCCTTCCTAGTACTGAACACCATTAGTAAGCGAAGATAAATGTATTGCTGCCCAACAGAACATCATTCATTCAATTTCGTTTGACTTCCAGGTTAATCAGATCGGTACCATCACGGAATCAATTCAAGCTGCTCTTGATTCAAAAGCTGCTGGTTGGGGCGTGATGGTCAGCCACAGGAGCGGTGAAACTGAAGATAATTTCATTGCGGATCTAGCGGTTGGTCTAGCGAGCGGGCAGGTAAGGGCCACCAGAAAATTGTAACCGTGGTACTGTAGTTCTTCTGAGTGAGTGTTCAGTAGGTGACCTCTCATTAATTCGTTTATTTCAGATCAAGACAGGAGCTCCATGCAGAAGCGAGCGATTGGCCAAGTACAATCAGGTAAAGATGCTGCTTTATATCTGCTCGGCGTTAAAGTTTTCACTGTAGCAAGTGTCCTCCTGATTATGCTCCCAGTTGTAATATTACTTTGATATGGTCTTTTTCTTGTTGTTTCCTCCCTAAATATGCGCTTTTCGTTTACCTACAGCTTGTGCGGATTGAAGAGGAGCTAGGCAACGTGCGGTACGCTGGGGAAGCGTTCAGGTCTCCATGATAAGCCTGAATTTACAGTCTACTGGTACTAGAGCCGTCACAATTTCTACAGCGGCGTCAGTGGTGTGCACATCTGTCCTGATTAGAAAATAATAAGGTACTGGGCAGTGTATCAATTCGTGATATCTCCCTGTACCCCGGTGCATCCCAATTTTTGCAGCCTGATTTCATCTGCATCTGTACCTTGAGCTAGTACGATACATTTTCTTTGACGAATAACATGAATGATGATTAATTACTTTTGGATAAGGTTGAAACATGTAGGATACTTTTGGCGAGCGCAGTACCCTCTGTCTACTTGACGACATGAGTTAAAACATTTTGTTTCGCGGGAACATGAATCGCAAGCGGTGGTGCGATGTAGTGGTAGGAGGGAGCAGTCATGGTGTACCGCTGTAGAAGCAGCAGCTAGCTGTGTGTTAGGGACGCGAACTTGAAGAGGCCGACGTAGGGCGTGTCGACGGAGCCGATCCAGAGCGAGCCGTTCCGCTGCACGACCTCGCTCACCGTGGCGTCGCCGAACCCGCGCAGCGCCGTGGCCACCGTGCCGTTCCTCCTGCCGGCCGGGACGACGACCCTGACGGCGCTCATGGAGTCGGCCGTGGTGCCGCTGTCGGCCCAGTCCTTGTCCCGGTTCATGCCCACCCAGTACCCGCCCCGGCCGCCGCCGTCGGGGCGCACGTTGTCCGGGTACCCCGGCAGCTCGGCCAGCACCTCCGTCTCCCCCGCGGCCGGCCCGCGCAGCCAGTGCCGGAGCAGCCTGCACGACGACGTCTCGGCCACCACGAGGTGCGTCCGGTCGGCGCTGACCGCCACGCCGTTGGGGAAGGCCAGGCCCGACCTGAGCACCGTCACGTTCCCCGTCCGCGGGTCGTACCGCATCAGCCGCCCCGTCGCGTCGCCGCTCAGCACCACCAGCAAGTAGTCACTGCAGTAGCACAGTACAGAGAGATCAACAACATCAGCCACAGTGTAGAACGACAAGAGAACAAGACGCCAGTTCTGACCAGTTATCAATGCGTGTGTGTCAATTCATTTCATAGGAGAGTACAGCAGCGATGTTCTAGCTTGCTTCAGACAGGGCCTTCATTGTGCTGAGTAGGTTGGTCAGTAGGCGGCGGGACTGGCAGGAGTATTTACGTTGCTGCTGCTGTTGTAGTAGGAGTAAGTCTGATTGTGGGGGCGTGAGCTGAGGTTGATCGGCTCAGGACTGATGTAATTAGCCCTATCGCTTTCGTACGATTCAATTCAAGGCAGTATGGTATGGCCTAGCTTAATAAATTGCATTTTTTTTGCTGTCTTTGTTACTCCTACGAGCGAGCGTACGGGGAGATAACGACTTTTGCCAAAATAGTGTTTGTGTGCGTGGCTATGAATAGTGGCTAGAGACCGTGTTGCTTCGACCAGATTGGCAACTACTACTACTCCTTGAATATGCTTGTGATCTTAAATTGGGGATAGCTAGCTAGGAATTAATGCCCACTATATGCTTCCGGTCTTTTTATGGAGTACAAGATTCTTCCAAGTGTGACGAACGTAAGTTTCTAAAAAGAAGACCAGCAGGAGAGAACCAAAGAACAACAAGTATACATACTTGCTCTTTTTTTTTTTGAACGGGACTTGGTCATTTTCTTGGTTACCCGTTCCAAGTTATACGCAAGGAGAACCAAGCTCGTTTATTGAACAGATCAGTGTGCATAAACACCGGTCACATGCTCGTTTATTACTACTGGCGAGGTAGTAATAAATCTCTCTCTCTCTCTCTCTCTCTCTCTCTCTCGTTACCGCACGACACGTACGTACCTCCGCTGGTAGGCGGCGCTGCTGTCCGTGAAGTAGACGTCGCCGGTCTCCTGGTCGACGTCCACCCCGTTGAGGAAGTTGAAGGGCACGCCGGCGGCCTCCGTCGCTACCACCTTGGCCAGCCCGCCGCGCCGCCCCACCCTCATCAGGCCCAGGTAGGCGTCGGCGATGTACATGTCGCCGGTCCTGTGGTGGAACTGCAGGCCCAGCGGCCTCCCGCACGCGCTCTCCGGCTCCACCAGCCTCTTCTTGTCCTTACACTCCGCCACCGTCCTACACGAACATTTTCGGTTAGCTCACCGTCCGCCAAGTTTGTTCGTTGCATAGTCGATGGATGGATCGGACGCTCACTTGTGCTTGTAGTTGTGGGCGAACTCGGTCCAGCCGGGGCGGCGGCCGGCACTCCAGCGGAGGACGCGGCCGTTGGAGACGCCGGTGTAGGGTCCGACGCCGCGGTGGTCGAAGGCGAGGCTCTCCGGGCCGAACACCGGCCGGGCCAGCCGTACCGGCACGACCTTCGGGCCGGCGTAGATGGACATCATCTCCCGGGTGGCGGCCGCCATGGGAGGCGGCCACAACAGGAGGATCAAGGCGAGGGAGGGGAAGAAGGACGTGGCGAGCAATGTGGCAGAGCAACGGCAGCAACGCCTGGTGTCCGCCATCGCCATGTCCATTAAACTTGGGAAGCAGCGGCGGCGCCGTGTGGCTTTTTATAGAAGTTGCAGGGGTTAGCTCCAGCCTCCAAGTAGGCATGGTAATTGGCAATCGACCAACTAGTAGCTAGATGTGGCGAGCTGTTCGGGAGTCATAACTACTCGATCGTGGTTTAAGTGTAGCTACACGCGCGCAGAGCCTCTTGGCTAGTGCTCGGGAGAAAGGACTGGGGACAAGCACACGAATCTCAAGCATGCATCAACGGTCTCACCATGGGAGAAAACTTCTTTGCTGTGTGCGCAAAATACATGGCAAAGGGTCCCGAAACATGGCAAAGTTTTGCCACGTATTCCCTCTGTTTTAAAATATAAGATGTTTTAGATTTGTGAAAAAATGTATCTAGACTTGTTTTAGTATATAGATTCACACCAAACTTAAGTGAACCTATATACTAAAAAAAGTCTAAATACATTTGCTTCACAAAACTAAAACATCTTATAATTTTGAACAGAGGAAGTATAAGTATACGGCGAAAACTATCGGCAACATTGGCGACGACAAAGATTCTTTGCCGTGTGTTTTCTAAAAAGACACGAGAAAACTTTTGTTGTGTCTTACGCGTAGACATGATAAAGTAAAATGAGATGACTGTTTTTGTAAAGATGACGATGTTTATTCTTTGTTTTTGTAAAGATGATGATGTTTATTCTTTGCGTCTTGTCGGAAAGTACACGTTAAAGTGGCTGCCTTTTCAAAAAAAAAAACAATTTTGTTTCAAACTTTTTGAATATTTTTGACTCGTTAATCTTATATAGGATATTTTTAACCCTAAATATGCTTAATATTGGATTAAATTATACTCATGGTCAACTTCCCCTTTGAGCTTTCGAGAAAGAAATCATACCTTATAGATAATACTTTCATACACCACTGTTCAAAAAATAGGCTGAATTAGTGATTAATAGGCCGATTAATCTCTACTAGAGATTTGACTGTGTCGATTACCACTAATTGTTTGTGTTAATCGTTTAGCTCGATTAATAGCTCTGACACTCCGATTACTAGGAATGTTTCCGATTAACTACTATACTTGGTCAAAAAAGTTGCAAAATTATCAACACTTATCGCCCATCCATCCGCTAGCCCTCCCTAATGAAGTAGGTTTTTCGACGCTCCCGCTCAATCCCTGCCTCTAGGAGCTCGATTTTTGCCATCACCGGCCAGTTCCTTGTCGTTGTTGACCGGTTTCTCGTAGTTGTCGATCAGACCTTAGATACAAGAGCTCGAGCGCCTTAAGGATCTCATCCAGGAGCTCGAGGCTGCCTTTAATAGGATAGGTGGTTGAGGTGCAAGAGGATTCATATGTGTTTTAGGTGCTACTTTTTGTAGATTGCACCGATTAATAGCCGACCGATTAAATCAGTTAATCGTCCGAATTTCGACTAGTCGTTACTCCCAAGACAACCGAGCAGTTAACGATTACAGATTTCCTTACCATTGCTTTGATACCAATCTTATTAACTCTTGGACCATGATGTCATACATATCAGTTTTGGATTTCAAAAAATTATTTAATTAGACAACAATGAATAAGTAATAATAATCATGAATCCAAATAAAAAATAAAATCATTTATTTTTTCCCTTTTCTATTTAATATGAAATAATTCATATATTTAAATCTTTAAATCAGAATTGGACAAATAAAATGTCTAAATCAGTCAGAAAAATGAGAGAAATACAAATATAACATCCATATAATCTTGTGAACCTAAAAATGATCAATGAACCTAAAAATAATTGATGAACCATGTCACATTGTTTCGATCGTTTTTGAATTTTTTGTGCTCGAAAAATAGAAAATGGCTTTTGGAGCGACGAAAAAGAAAACTTCCTCCTACAACATTGTTTATTATCTCATGATGCACATTTATGCACAATATGGACACATTATCACAACTATGCCCTGATTCTAGCCATAACATTGGTCATTTGACCCGAAAGCCAGGAAACCTTAGATGAGATAGGTCATTTTGTGAAGGTTTTTTAAGACATAATCAATATACCAAGTTTTATATTTTTCCTTCCAACTACTGTAGGGGTTCGTAGCATGGAAAACAAAAAGTTTCTATCGCATACAAACAAACAAGCCAAGATCTATCTACTAGATTGTAGCAACGAGTCGATGGTATAACTTACCCTCGAAGATTCCAAAGCGTTTAACGAGAGCGGATTCTCGTGGGTGATGTAGTCGTACTCTTTCCGATCTCAAGATCGTGTAGACGATCCTTCCGGCGCCACGTTCCGGCAGCGCTCCCGCAGTCGGTCACACGTTCGGTACTCGACGAAGACCTTCCTCTCCCTTGTTCCAGCAGGCAGCGGAGGTTGTAGCACTCTCCTCGCGATTCCGGCAGCACAACGGCGTGGTACCGGAAGTAGAGGGGAAATCCCGCAGGGCTTCGCCTTAAGCCGGTGCGAGTATGGTGGAGCTTATGAGAGAGGCTATTAGTGGTCTAGTAATTAGACACACCAATTAGAAGGCTCTAAACCAATTAGAAGGCTCTAAACCGCTGGCTAAAGCAATTAGAAGCTCTAAACCAAAACGGCTCTAAACCGGAGGTAGAAGATAGGAACTTGTGTGTTCTAGGAGGGGAGCCCTGCCCCTCCTTTTATGGGTGGGGAGGCGCGGCCAGGGGAGGGGAGTCCCTCCCCAAGTCGGCCTTGGGTGGTGCGCCGGCTTGGGGAGGAGACTCCTCCCTCAAGTCGGTTCCCAACTCCTCTTTCTTGTTTCCCACAGTTTCTTGTTTTAGCCGTTTGACTTTCAAACTGGACATTTGACTTTTCTGTTTTAGGATTCAAATTAATCCTTTATTTGGGACAGCAAGAACACTTAGTACATGATGCAATCATTCAATGACACACTCATGTACCCTCCCCCCCCGGAGTGCCGAACAATCCGGAACCTTCTAGAACATTTCCGATGAAAACACCGGAATCATTCCCGAACTCCGAAACGGGACTTTCCTTATATGAATCTTATTCTCCGGACCATTCCGGATCACCTCGTGATATCCCGGATCCCATCCGAGACTCCGAACAACATTCGGTCTCTTTCTCATAATACCATAACTACTCAAACAACGTCGAATCCTTAAGTGTGTCTCCCTACGGTTCGTGAATTATGCGGACATGATCGAGACACTTCTCTGAACAATAACCAATAGAGGAATCTGGAAATTCATATGGCTCCCACATATTTCTATGATTACTTTGCGATCGAATGAACCACTTACATACGATACCAATTTCCCTTTGTCTCACGATATGTTACTTATCCGAGGTTATGATCGTCGGTATCTCTGCATACCTAGTTCAACCTCGTTAATGACAAGTACTCTTTTCTCGTTCCCGTGATATGTGATCCCTTGTGACAAAGTCACATGCTTGCAAGCTAATTGGATGACATTCCACCGAGAGGGCCCAGAGTATATCTATCCGTCATGTGGATGGACAAATCCCACTCTTGATCCATGTGTTTCAACCAATACTTTCCGAACACTTAATGCCACCTTTATAGCCACCCAGTTACGGTGTGGTGTTTGACGTCATCAAAGCATCCATCCGGTAAAGGTGATATGCATGATCTCATGGTCGAAGGAATTAGGTTACTATGTATCAGAAAGCATATAGCAATTGAACTATTGAAATGACTTTATCTTTATGCTACGCTTATCAATAGGAGTATGTCCACCATATCATTCTCCTAACGATATGATCTTGTTGTTGATAACATCTCAATGTTCATGATATGGAAACCACAATCATTTAATCAACCAACAAGCTAGTGAAGTATAGAGGCTATACTAGGGACTTCAAATTAAGTTTACAATTCACACAAGTATTAATGTTTCCTTGTTAATACTATTATAGCATGAATATAAACATTTATCATAAACACAAAGATATAATAATAACTATATTTATTATTGCCTCTAGGGCATATCTCCAACAGTCTCCCACTTGCACTAGAGTCATCTAATCTAGATTACATGGTAATATACCGAACACCCATGGCATTTTGGTGTTGGTCATGTTTTGCCCTCGGGAGAGGTTTAGTCAACGGATCCGCCACATTCAGATCTGTGTGTACTTTGCAAATCTTTATATCCCCATCCTGGATATGTTCTCGAATAGCATGAAAACGCAGCTTGATATGCTTCAGCTTCTTGTGTGACCTTGGTTCTTGCGCATTGGCTATGGCGCCCATGTTATCACAGTAGATAGACATTGGGTCCAGCGCACTTGGAACCACACCCAGCTCTGTAATGAACTCTTTCATCCATATCGCTTCTTGTGAAGCCTCTGAAGCAGCCATGTATTCCGATTCAGTTGAAGATCTCGCCACAACGCTTTGCTTTGCACTCCTCCAGCTAACTGCTGCACCATTCAAAATAAATACGAATCCAGATTGTGATTTAGAATCATCCGGATCGGTGTTCCAACTAGCATCGGTGTAACCATTAACAACGAGCTGTTCATCACCTCCATAAGAAAGAACCATATCCTTAGTTCTTCTCAAGTACTTAAGGATGTTTTTGACCGCTGTCCAATGATCCACTCCTGGATCACTTTGATATCTGCTAGTTAGACTAACAGCATATGCGATGTCGGGTCTAGTACATAGCATGGCATACATTAGAGATCCTATGGCTGAGGCATAGGGAGTCTTACTCATCCTTTCTCTATCTTCTGCCGATGTTGAACTTTGAGTTTTACTCAAGGTCGTATTGGGCAACATGGGCAAGAACCCTTTCTTGCTTTCTTCCATTCCAAACTTCTTTAGAACTTTGTCCAAATATGTACTCTGTGACAATGATATTTGGTGTTTCGATCTATCTCTATAAATCTTTATGCCTAATATGTAAGCTGCTTCGCCAAGATCCTTCATTGAAAAACTATTATTCAAATATTCCTTGACACTATTAAGAAGGTCTACATCATTCCCAATCAACAATATGTCATCCACATACAGTATTAAGAATGCTACAGAGCTCCCACTCACTTTCTTGTAAATACAAGCTTCTCCATAAGTTTGTATAAAACCAAAACTTTTGATTTCCTTATCAAAACGTTGATTCCAACTTCGGGATGCCTGCTTCAATCCATAGATGGACCGTTGAAGTTTGCATACCTTGTTAGCATCTTTAGGATCGACAAAACCTTTGGGTTGCATCATATACAACTCTTCATCAATGTCTCCATTGAGGAATGCTGTTTTGACATCCATCTGACATATCTCATAATCATAATATGCAGCGATTGCTAACATAATCCTCACAGACTTTAGCTTCGCTACCGGTGAGAAAGTCTCATCGTAGTCAACTCCTTGAATTTGTCGAAACCCTTTTGCGACAAGTCGAGCTTTATAGACAGTAACATTACCATCAGCATCTGTTTTCTTCTTGAAGATCCATTTGTTCTCGACAGCCTTCCGGCCATCCGATAAGTCCACCAAAGTCCATACTTGGTTTTCGTACATGGATCCAATCTCGGATTTCATGGCTTCTTGCCATTTATTGGAATCTGGGCTCATCATCGCTTCCTCATATGTCTCGGGGTCATCGGTGTTGTCCACCAACATGACACTCATAACGGAATCATACCAATCTGGAGTGATACGAGTTCTCGTTGACCTCCGAGGCTCTGTAGTAACTTCAACCGAAGTTTCATGATCACCATCATTAGCTCCCTCTCTAATTGGTGCAGGCACCACAGGAACTTCTTCCGGTGCTGCGCTACTCGCAATTTCGAGAGAAGGTTCGACAACCTCGTCGAGTTCTACTTTCCTTCCAGTCACTTCTTTCGAGAGAAATTCCTTCTCTAGAAAGGATCCATTCTTGGCAACGAAGATTTTGCCTTCGGATCTATGATAGAAGGTATACCCAATAGTTTACTTCGGGTATCCTATGAAGACGCATTTTTCCGCTTTGGGTTCAAGCTTGTCCGGCTGTAACTTCTTTACATAGGCTTCGCATCCCCAAACTTTAAGGAACGACAATTTAGGTTTCTTCCCAAACCATAATTCATACGGTGTCGTTTCAACGGATTTAGATGGTGCCCTATTTAAAGTGAATGCGGCTGTTTCTAATGCATAACCCCAAAATGATAGCGGTAAATCTGTAAGTGACATCATAGAAAGAACCATATCTAAGAGAGTTCGATTACGACGTTCGGACACACCATTACGCTGTGGTGTTCCCGGCGGTGTCAATTGTGAAAGTATTCCGCATTTCTTCAAATGCTCGCCAAACTCGTAACTTAGATATTCACCTCCACGATCAGAACGTAGAAATTTAATCTTCTTGTTACGTTGATTCTCTACCTCACTTTGAAACTCCTTAAACTTCTCGAAAGTTTCGGACTTATGTTTCATGAAATAGATATACCCATATCTACTCAAGTCATCCGTGAAGGTAAGAACATAACGATAACCACCGCGCGATGCTACACTCATTGGACCACACACATCGGTATGTATGATTTCCAATAAGTCCGTAGCTCGCTCCATCATACCAGAAAATGGAGTCTTAGTCATTTTACCCATCAGACATGCTTCGCATCTTTCAAGTGATTCAAAATCAAGTGATTCAAGAAGTCCATCGGAATGGAGTTTCTTCATACGCTTCACTCCAATGTGACCAAGACGACAGTGCCACATATAGGTCGAATTATCGCTTGATTTCAAACGTTTAGCTTCAATATTGTTGATATGTGTATTTCCACTATCGAGATTCAATAAGAATAGACCATCTATCAAAGGCGCATGTGCGTAAAACATATTACTCATATAAATCGAACAACCATTATTCTCTGATTTAAACAAGTAACCGTCTCGCAATAAACAAGATCCTGATATAATGTTCATGCTTAACGCAGGCACTAAATAACAATTATTTAAGTATAAAACTAATCCCGATGGTAGATGAAGAGGTAGCGTGCCGACCGCGATCACATCAACCTTTGATCCGTTTCCCACGCGCATCGTCACCTCGTTCTTCGCTAGCTTCCGTTTATTCTGCAGCACCTGTTTCGAGTTACAAATATGAGCAACCGAACCAGTATCAAATACCCAGGCACTACTACGAATACTAGTGAGATACACATCAATAACATGTATATCAGATATACCTTTCTTCTTGATGTTGCCGTTCTTCAAATCCGCCAAGTACTTTGGGCAATTCCGCTTCCAGTGACCTTCTCCCTTGCAATAAAAGCACTCAGTTTCAGGCTTTGGTCCAGCCTTGGTTTTCTTCGTCGGCGTGGCAACTTTCTTACCACCCTTCTTGAAGTGTCCCTTTTGCTTAGACTTGCCTTTCTTGAATTTGGTGGTCTTATTGACCATCAACACTTGGTGCTCTTTCTTGATCTCCACTTCTGCAGATTTTAACATAGCAAATAGTTCTGGCAACTCTTTGTTCATGTTCTGCATGTTGTAGTTCATCACAAAGTTCCTGTAACTTGGTGGCAATGACTGGAGGACGCGGTAAACCCCCAAAGCATTAGGAATCACTATACCCAAGCTTTGAAGTTTGTTTGCGTGCCCAGACATCTTAAGCACATGCTCACTGACGGAGCTGCCCTCTTCCATCTTGCAGTTAAAGAACTTTTCAGAAGCCTCATAGCTTTCAATTGCCGCATGAGTCTCAAAAATCAATTTGAGATCCTCGACAATATCATATGGGTCTGACTCTTCAAACCTTTTCTGAAGCTCCGATTCTAAACCATACAAGATAGCACACTGAACTATGGAGTACTGATTCTTCCGAGCGAGGTAAACATTCTTTACTTCATCGGGAGCATCAGCTGCAGGTGGGTCACCCAGCGGTGCATCCAGCACATAGGTCAAATTACCAGCTGTGAGGACAATCCTCAAATTGCGGAACCAATCCGCGAAGTTGCTTCCATTGTTTTTCAACTTTTCTTTCTCTAGGAACGCATTAAAATTGATGGTAGGGGCTGCCATTGATCTACAACATATTTGCAATAGTTTAGACTAAGTTTATGACAAATTGAGTTCAAATTAATTAAATTAAACTAGGTGAACTCCCACTCAAAACAACATCCCTCACATTGTTTTAGTGATCACACGAACCAAATCCACTACATCAACACCGGTCATCACGAGAGTTGATATAGTTTCAATGGCGAACAATCATCATGTTCATCATATCTACTATATGATTCATGCTTTACCTTTCGGTAATCCGTGTTCCTGAGACCATGTCTGTACATGCTAGGCTCGTCAAGATCAAACCTTAGCCACCGCATAAGCAAATCTGGCTTGCTTACGTTGTATACACTTGCGGAATCTAACACACCCAATCATCACGTGGTGCTTCGAAACAACAAGCTTTAGCAACGGTGCTAACTAAGGGCGAACACTTTATGATTTGAAATTCATGTGCATGAGGGATCATCTTATAATGCTACCGTCGTCTACTAAGCAATACAAGATGCATAAAGGATTAACATCACATGCAATTCATAATATGTGATATGATATGGCCTTTCTTCTTTGTGCTTCCGATCTCCATCTTCAAACACGAACATGATCTCCATCATCTCCGGCATTGCATCAAGGTCAATGACGCTTCACCATGGTTGTCGTCCACCGGCTTCAACTATTACAACTACTTTGAATAGACACACGGGTCTTAACATAAATTAAAGACAACCATATGGCTCCTGCCGGTTGCCAACTTACAATAAGGAACATTGCATACATCAAATATAATCACAATCATGGCCATATCACATCACTGCACACCCCTGCAAAACAAAGTTAGACGCCTCTACTTTCTTTGCATATTTTACGTGGTTTGGGGCTTTCAATAAGTGTCGTTCTAACTTACGAACAAGAACCACAACATTGATACTAGCATTGTTGATTACCCGTTGTAAATTGGATCTTAACTATGCTAGGAGAAACAGGCACCCGCAAAGCCACTTATGCAATACAAGTTGCATGTCAAGCGTGGAGCAAGTCTCATGAACGATGTCATGTAAGGTTAGCCCGGGCCGCTTCATCCCAACATACCGCAAGATGCAAAGTACACAAAAAGCAATCTACAATAAAAGCATCAACGCCCACAATGACCATTGTGTTCTACTCGTGCAACAGATCTACATATAGACACGGCTCTGATACCACTGTAGGGGTTCGTAGCATGGAAAACAAAAAAATTCTATCGCATACAAACAAACAAGCCAAGATCTATCTACTAGATTGTAGCAACGAGTCGATGGTATAACTTACCCTCGAAGATTCCAAAGCGTTTAACGAGAGCGGATTCTCGTGGGTGATGTAGTCGTACTCTTTCCGATCTCAAGATCGTGTAGACGATCCTTCCGGCGCCACGTTCCGGCAGCGCTCCCGCAGTCGGTCACACGTTCGGTACTCGACGAAGACCTTCCTCTCCCTTGTTCCAGCAGGCAGCGGAGGTTGTAGCACTCTCCTCGCGATTCCGGCAGCACAACGGCGTGGTACCGGAAGTAGAGGGGAAATCCCACAGGGCTTCGCCTTAAGCCGGTGCGAGTATGGTGGAGCTTATGAGAGAGGCTATTAGTGGTCTAGTAATTAGACACACCAATTAGAAGGCTCTAAACCAATTAGAAGGCTCTAAACCGCTGGCTAAAGCAATTAGAAGCTCTAAACCAAAACGGCTCTAAACCGGAGGTAGAAGATAGGAACTTGTGTGTTCTAGGAGGGGAGCCCTGCCCCTCCTTTTATGGGTGGGGAGGCGCGGCCAGGGGAGGGGAGTCCCTCCCCAAGTCGGCCTTGGGTGGTGCGCCGGCTTGGGGAGGAGACTCCTCCCTCAAGTCGGTTCCCAACTCCTCTTTCTTGTTTCCCACAGTTTCTTATTTTAGCCGTTTGACTTTCAAACTGGACATTTGACTTTTCTGTTTTAGGATTCAAATTAATCCTTTATTTGGGACAGCAAGAACACTTAGTACATGATGCAATCATTCAATGACACACTCATGTACCCTTCCCCCCCGGAGTGCCGGACAATCCGGAACCTTCTAGAACATTCCCGATGAAAACACCGGAATCATTCCCGAACTCCGAAACGGGACTTTCCTTATATGAATCTTATTCTCCGGACCATTCCGGATCACCTCGTGATATCCCGGATCCCATCCGAGACTCCGAACAACATTCGGTCTCTTTCTCATAATACCATAACTACTCAAACAACGTCGAATCCTTAAGTGTGTCTCCCTACGGTTCGTGAATTATGCGGACATGATCGAGACACTTCTCTGAACAATAACCAATAGAGGAATCTGGAAATTCATATGGCTCCCACATATTTCTACGATTACTTTGCGATCGAATGAACCACTTACATACGATACCAATTTCCCTTTGTCTCACGATATGTTACTTATCCGAGGTTATGATCGTCGGTATCTCTGCATACCTAGTTCAACCTCGTTAATGACAGGTACTCTTTTCTCGTTCCCGTGATATGTGATCCCTTGTGACCAAGTCACATGCTTGCAAGCTAATTGGATGACATTCCACCGAGAGGGTCCAGAGTATATCTATCCGTCATGTGGATGGACAAATCCCACTCTTGATCCATGTGTTTCAACCAATACTTTCCGAACACTTAATGCCACCTTTATAGCCACCCAGTTACGGTGTGGTGTTTGACGTCATCAAAGCATCCATCCGGTAAAGGTGATATGCATGATCTCATGGTCGAAGGAATTAGGTTACTATGTATCAGAAAGCATATAGCAATTGAACTATTGAAATGACTTGATCTTTATGCTACGCTTATCAATAGGAGTATGTCCACCATATCATTCTCCTAACGATATGATCTTGTTGTTGATAACATCTCAATGTTCATGATATGGAAACTACAATCATTTAATCAACCAACAAGCTAGTGAAGTATAGAGGCTATACTAGGGACTTCAAATTAAGTTTACAATTCACACAAGTATTAATGTTTCCTTGTTAATACTATTATAGCATGAATATAAACATTTATCATAAACACAAAGATATAATAATAACTATATTTATTATTGCCTCTAGGGCATATCTCCAACAACTACGTCACATAATATGAGACAATGCGAAGTTTTCGAATTGTTTCGATCTTTTTTGAATTTTTTATGCCCGTTTTAAACTATCGTCGAACTTTGTCGAACAGCGGCATGACAATTCTTAGCTCGGAGCCGAGACTCGCTCAACTTGCATTGGATCTCTGATTAAATAGAATATTGTGAATCTAAAAATAAGTTTTTGTAATAAATCATGAGCGTCAGATCAGATCATGTACCTGTAGTTCATATCTGACCCACTTCCTGCCGATTCGGCAGAAATTTATTTTTTTCATCAGGGGTGTGCGGAAAGGTTTGAGATCCCCTGTTGGGACATTTTCTAGGTAAGGTGGTTTAGTATTCTTAAAAAATAGGATGGTATCATTTTAAATTATTCATTTGGTGGTTGCTTAACAACTCCTTTTTTTGCGCTTAGAAAATGGAAAATGGCCTTTTGGTGCGATGAAAAGGAAAACTTCCTCCTGCAACATTGTTCGACATCCCATGGTGGACATGCATGCACAAAATACATTATCACAAACTATGCCTTGATTCTACCCATAACATTGGTCATTTGACCCGAAAGCTAGGAAATCTCGAATGAGATAGGTCATTTTGTGAAGGGTTTTTTGAGACATAATTAATATACCAAGTTTGTTATTTTTTGTTCCAACTTCCAACTATGTCACATAATATGACACAAGGCGAAGGTTTCACATTGTTTCGATCGTTTTTGAAAAATTTATGCCCG
This sequence comes from Avena sativa, assembly GCA_916181665.1. Classification (NCBI taxonomy): domain Eukaryota; kingdom Viridiplantae; phylum Streptophyta; class Magnoliopsida; order Poales; family Poaceae; genus Avena; species Avena sativa. The sequence continues at coordinate 403,883,429 of OV702283.1, read as the reverse complement.
TTTTAAACTATGGTCAAAACGGCGAGCATGAAGATTCTTATTCAACATAAATATCTAATATTTAAGTGTAGATAGATATATTTTTCTACAAATTTTAATATATTATTTGTATTTTTCTAGATCATAATAATTTTTTATAATTTCCCTAAGATTAATGTGATAAAAGGAAAAAAAGAAAAAAAAGGACTTTGTGTGTATACTGCAGAATACACACGACAAAGCCATCATTGTCGTGTGGCTAACGGCGAGGGCACACGGCAACGAAGCCACCATCAACTCCTTCCCGTCAAGTGGACATGTGTAGCACCCCGGGTAAATCCACTACTAGAAAATTGCATGTTATTTTATTTATGCATCATCATGACATCATGCATATTTCTACACTAAACTATTTCTCTAAAAGCCTCTATTTGTTTTATAAATATCCCCGTCTTTTATTTCAAATCAAACCCTCGGTCCGCCTGGATCTTTTATTTGCCTAAACTATTTTATCAAAAGGATATTTAAAATTAAATAAAATAAATAAAACCTAATTTTGTGGAGGAGGCAGTCCAGTCGGCCAGGCCCAAAAGCCCAACCAACCGGACCACCTACAACCCCACTAGTCAAAAACCGTGACCGGCTAACCCTCAACTACCTACCCCAAACCCTAATCCTACCCCTCCAACCACATCCCTCCTCCCCGCCGCCGCCACTCACCACCAGCGCGGCAACCCGCAACACAACACAGCACACACACACATGCCCCGGTCGTACCACACAGCCACGCAACCACCCACCATCGCGTGAGACCGACGCCACCCCAATCCACTCCAGCGCGAGGCCACCCTCCTGTTGCAACCCCTTTGTGAAACTGGCCCCACCACGATAGCGACCCCCCACCTCTCGCTCGTCTCCCTCGACGCGCCTGACCCCCGCTTGCCTCCTCCTGTAGGGTAGCGCCGCCGCCTGGTGCTCAAGCACGCGAGCTCGACCCCCCCTCCAGCGGACGCCTCCTCCCCGTCTTGGTAACCCGTCCCCAACCCCGTCGTCCTCATCTCCTGCTGCCGCCATGCGCCCGCCTCCTCGCCTCGTCTTCGGCCGTTCTCTTCCCGACGCCGTCTCTGGCCAACCACCTCGCTGCCAAGCCCTGCTCGCCTCCCCGCGGCCTCGCGAGTTCCGTGGCCGCCCACTCGAGCCCTCTTCCGCGCTGTCGCCCGCCGGGGCCGCCAGCTTCCGCTTCGGCTCTTCTCTCGCCGGCTGCATGGTGCCCCGCCGCCAGGAGCTCTGCGAGCCGCCGCCGCCCCCTCCTGCGCAGTCCCCCGTTTCCCGGCTTCCGCCTCCCCATCTGCGAAGGCCTCCGCCTCCAGGGGTCCTACCGCTGTGGCCTACCCCTTTTCCCCTCCTCCAGCGGCCGAGCACGCCTCACCCTGCCGTGGGCCATCCTCCGTGGCGCCTCCTCGCCTATGTCGCATCCTGCCTCCGTCCTCGCCTCTTCCCATCGGTGGTAGTTTGTATCTACAGTGAGTCCTCTGTCCTCATCTGCGGGCACGTGAGTTGTTTTTGTGCCTATGTTGTTCGGGTGCTGATGCAAGTTCTGTCCGTGTTCTTTTCGAACATAAGATCTGTTGGTTGCAGTGATCGTATTCGCGAGGGACCGAGACTGAAGTCGGCAGACCATCAAAACCAACATAAGACCGCCACCGACAATTGAATTCAGAACTCAATGAACGCTGTCATGGATCCAAGGATCGCACCCTCTGTATTCGTACCATAAGATCGTCAACATGGAACAACAAGACCGATGAATCAGCGCAAGATCTACTCATCGGAGCCTCGGATCTGAAGCCTCGAACCTGTCGAACCCTCGGAACCCCCAAGATCGCCGAACCCATGTGTGACCCCTATCCGAGACATTCATATTTTTATAATATATGACTTTGTCGCCTGTTGCATATAAATTTATCATATTGCATACTTTTTGTGTGGTTTGGGGGCCTTATGCCGATTCACCTCATAATTAAACATGGAGGCTATATGTGGGCTTTTCTAGTCTTAAATTGGCCCTATTTAAATTTGTGTAGCGAATCGATGCCATGTTTTTCCTTGTTAAGACAACATTTAAATTGCAGGGTATCTAAACAACATGAACCACCTAATTAATTGTCGGTACCCCGGTTCCGCTTAATATGGCCTAATGCATCGCATCCTTTCCATGTCATACATCATACATGCATCATGCCCGATCTTCTGCCGTTGTATTAAATAGTGCATCCGGTGATTCTTTTAGTGCTTTGATTCTTCACGGATTAGGACGATGAGTTGATGCGAGTGTCGACCTGATTCCCAATGAAACTTCGGCAATGTTTTCAGGCGAGCATTCTCCCCCTTTCTACCTATTTTATCTTTATAGTATTTATTCCTTCATGTTGATCTATTGCTAGCTGTGTTGCGATGCTCTAGTTTTCGTACCCATGATATCCCTTGCAGCCTGATATTGCCTTGGACACATCCTATTACCTGTTATTTGGTAGATAGTCGGGCTTGCGAGTCGTAGTTGCTTGCGCAGGTGATGTGTCGCGTCGTCGATCTTTCACACTTGTTGGAGTAATGCCGCATGTTTAATGTTGGAGATGATCATGGCTTTAATTACCGTTTAATAACTAAAATTGAAGTAGGTAAATAATGCAGAGGCACAGGTGGGCAATAGATGTTATTTGGTTTTTAACCGTACACTTGTGTCCCGTAGGACCCCGAGTACTTGATACCTGTTCTTTGAATATTCGCACTATCCGCATGTGGGACCATGAATCCCCCTAGCCAGATCTTGAGTCATATTTATTTCTTGGGGCCACAAAGTAGTTTGGGGCTTTATTACTATCCTGTACTTATGCCATGCTTTACTGCTTTATTTACGATTGCGCGTGGAGCGCCTGTACTGTTTAGGAACAAATGTGGAATGTTTTCGCGGTATCGACAAGCCCAGTCATACTTTCGGGTTCCCGGTCGTTTACAGCCATTGGCACAAACCTCTGGGTCCGTGTCGGCCGGCCAACTTCGTCGCGGGTAGCTTGGTGGGGTGGCCCCCTGAAATTTATATGAATCTTGCAATTGCTCTATCGTGATGCCTCGTTGGGTTTTTATTGGTTTTTCTCGAGGTTGATCGTGCGTGTGTTGCTATTTGTGCCCCCCTGCAGGGTAAAAGTTTCTGAAAGCCGTGTTCGCGGTTATGGACGACTTGGAGCACAGTATCTCGATCATAGACAACTATAACTAAAGTAGTGCTATAAATTTGACTTTATAATGACTAGTAATCAGCTTCACTATAATGGAATGGCTAAATAAAAGTGCCAACAATTGCTGGTTTGGGTTGTTGCATGTTACCATTGTATCTGACTAGTAAGTATTGCAACTACAACGGAATGGCTAAATAAAAATACCAACAACTGCTGGGTTTTGGGATGCCTCATGCTATATGTATCTGACTAGTAAGTACTACAACTACAACGGAATGGTTAATTAAAACTGCCTACTGCTTATTATATCAGGATGACTATCTATACCTGACTAGTAATTGCTGCAACGGTAACTGAATAAATAAAACTGCCAACTGTGTGAGTTCCTCGGTTGACTTCCTCGTTTGGTCTCGAGGGGGAAACACCAGGATGGGTATGTTTGGTGGTAGCATCAGGTTGGTTCTGAATAGGTCTTTCTTATCCCTCTCTGATAGCCGACAGTTATATCGAGTCTCTATAGGTTGTTTAGTGCATGCTGCGCTGCCGCTTCAGTCCACCATACCTATGTAGGCGAGGACCGCCGAATTCTAGTCTCGCCGTGTACTGGCCTCAGTACTGATCGCTCTCTCTTTTTCCTTTGCCCTTTGTCGGCACCCCTTTTGTTTAAGCAGGTTTTGAGATCGACGTCGTTAGCAGGGTTACCCTTCCGGCTTGGCCTGGGCAGGGTTATGGACGCCATTGGTTATTCTTCAGGGCTCTTAGCTCAATTTGCATCTTGTCCGTACTCGGACGCTGTATCGTTTTCAAGGTGATTTGGATCTTTGTACTGTATATCTGTATTCTTGACTCATGGAGTCGTTGTCGTATATATCTGTTCTGTGGGTTCCATCGTGGACTATTGTGTAATGGTATTACTTTGTTTTCCATCCGCACAAAAGTGCCTGGTGGGCACCTTTGAATCGTTTCTATGCGGGTTTGGCGGGAATCGCTGAAACTTGCATAGGATCGATTCTGAGGGTGTTACAACATGTGTGGTCGCAGGTCCCATCTCATTGTCGTGACGATACCTATGCCGTGTGCCGCCGTTGACTTTGCCAAGTGTTTTCTTTGCTAGTTTCTTTATAGGTATTTACCATATATATATTTTTATCATGTTTATTTTCAAAATATTGTGTTCGTGCATTTTACCGTGTGGTTGCTGAAACACACGCGGCAGTGTTTGCCTTTGCCATGTTTCTAGATAATAGGCACACGGTAAAGGAAAATGATAGGACTCCCCCGGGGGATGCGATCCCCCGGTTCCTCCTCCCGTGCGGTGACAACGGTGGGCTGGGGCCCACCCACATCCTTTACCAGGGAACGTACGTCTCTCCTTGATCTGTATTTTCTCTCTCTGCCTCCAACCTCTCTCTCAGATCTCATCGCGTTGACTTCCCCGGGTGGCTCCTCCGCTGAGCTTTTTCGCGATGCCCTCCTCCACCGAGCTCCTCCGCGACGCCCTCCTTCACCGCCCTCACATGGTGCTCTTGGGCAGGGCGTCGCCGCGCGCCATCCTCCACCCCATCCTGCTCGCCTCCACGCCCACGAGGCCTTGCTGCTGCTGCCAAGGGGGAGTGAGGTCAAGGTGGCCTGCCTCCATGGCGGTCGAGGCCTACGCTGGCGTCCTCTCCGGCGGTACGTGTTGCAGGTTGCCTTCAATGGTCACTGATAGCGCTACATATGACTAGCAGAGTTGCTACTTAATCGAAGTTTGCTACGTACGTAATCAAAGTTTGCTACATGGGGTCGTGAGCGGTGCTATGTGCAGCAGCGGTGGTGCTACAAGTGGTGTCGTGTTTTGCTACATGCGGCCGACGGTGGTGCTAAAATAGTATAAATAGTTTGCTACGAGATCTCTGGCGAGGTCTCCAGCGAAGTTAAATTTGCTATAATAGGACATTTTTTTTGCTACACCTGTTTAGTGGTTTTGCTACAATAGCGCAAATTTGTTGCTACATGGTCTCCGATGAGGTCTAACGGCGAAAACCTCCTACGAGTCTCCGGCGAGATCGGATATGCTACATTAGCACAAATTTTTTGCTACCACCGTTTTGCGTTTTTGCTGCAATAGCGTAACGTTTTTGCTACACGGTCTCCGGTGAGGTCTACCAGCGAAAGCCTCCGGTGAGGTCGGGTTTGCTACATTAGCTCCACTTTTTTGCTACATGGTCGCCGGCGAGGTCTCTGGCAAAATCTCCGGCGAGGTCCAGTTTGTTTTTTTATTTTCTAGACTGAACCGTTTTTTGCTACAATGTAGCAAAAACGGGGCAAATATAGCAAAAACGGGGCAAATATAGCAAAAGCGGATTTTGAATCCAAAAGGCGGACACGTGGTTGGCTAGAGACCCGGAGATAAAAACCACATATCCCCGAAGAACGCGTAGGACTGTCCCACGGTAAAACCGAGGTTACACGGCAGAGGTTTTTTCCGGCAGTGAAGATGCATCAGCAGTGTGCCGCACATGTACATGTACATTAGCAGCTGATTAAACTTGCCGGCACCGAATACATGTACATCAGCAGCTGATTAGACTTGCCGGCACACTGCTGATTAGACTTTTTTTTGCAGGGACACTGCTGATTAGACTTGCCAGCACCGAGTACTGCACCGAGTGCTAGCGATACATACGTACATGTTGACACGTAATGCACGTGGTACAGATTGTTTGTCTAGATAGAGATATGAGTCGTTGTAATAATTTAAAGGATCGATCAAAGATAAGATCGATCGATCTCTTCCTATTCCCTTCTTCTAGCGTGTGCGCTGTAACCCTTTCGCGCTATATTAACATGAGGACGTTGACATCGTTCAACTCAAAATCAATAGCTATCATTATATTATATTTTTTTCGGGAGCATGCCAAAACACGTGTCTTATCTCTATAAAAGAAAACAAACTCAAATTACAAGAAAACCAAGATCAGTCAAGTGCAAAAAGTTCGATTGGCTAAACACGCACATGCAAACACACACACTCCACAATCTCCACTTAAGCCTACTCTCTGGCTCTAACATGTCCTTCCTCCAACTCTCACCATTTTCCAAAGACTGGAACTCCTCTTTGGTTCTACGTATTTGTGAGCTATTGTATGATCTGTGTGCTTTGTACCGTCCTCCTTTATCGCCGTGTCAAAGCCCTTTGCAGGCATTAAATCATGAGCCAGAAATTGACGGGGAAGAATTATCTCCTATGGCAACACTACAGGACGCGCGCTACGGCTAAAATGCCCTCGGCGTAGCATCCTCGGCAAAGGACTCCTTCGGCGGAGCACATAGAGGCCGTCGGCGTATGCTACGCAGAGGGCAAGGTTGTCGGCATAGCTTGTCGACATGTTGCAAAAACATTTTTTATATAAAAAAATAATTTTTATTTTATTTTTTCTCAATTTTTAAATCTTTGAATTGTTTGACTCGTTAATCTCTCACTTTGAACATTTTTAACAATAACTACACTTAATATTAAATTAAATTGCAGTCTTGGTCGAACTTCCCGGCCGGTCACCCATCCTAATACTACTCCACCTCCAGCACGCTTAACTTCCCCGTTCCTTCAAAATTTGTTTCCGCAAAGTAATTTATACATTGTTGTCAATACTATGATATCAATCCTATTACCCTTATATCAACATGTCACATGTTTGTATTTTTTGAAATTACAAACAATTATTTAAGTAAACATTAATGAATAAGTAAAAATATTATTGAATTTAAATAAAAATATAATAATTTTACTTTTTTGTATTTTTCTATTTAATATGGAATTATTAATATCTTTAAATCTGTAAATCGGAATTTAACAAATAATATGTCTAAATTGATCAAAAAATGAGAGAAATCCAAATATTATATCCATATCAACTAATCACAAACCCTCCGTTTTTTAATTATCTATTTGGTGGTTACTTTAGAAAATTCCCTTTTTGCGCTCGGATAATGAAAAATGGCTTTTTGGTGCGATGAAAAGGAAAACTTGCATTGGATCTTTGATAAAATAACATACTATGAACCTAAAGATGATTTTTGTAAAAAAAACATGAGCATCGGATCATGTACCTGTAGTTCATATCTGAACCACTTCCTGCCGATTCGACAGGAATTTGTCTTTTTCACCAGAGGTGGACGGAAAGGTTTCGGATCCCCCTTTTTGGGACATTGTCCATATAAGGTGGTATAAATTTTTGTAAAATGTGATGGTAGCATTTTGAATGAGCCATTTTGGTGGTTGCTTCACAAAACCGTCCGTTTTCTATGCTCGGAAAATGGAAAATGGCTTTTTGGTGCGACGAAAAGGAAAACTTCCTCCTGCAACATTGTTTTTCATCCTATGATGCACATATATGCACAATATGAGCACATTATCACAAACTATGCCTTGTTCTAGCCATAACATTGATCATTTGACCCGAAAGCGAAGAAACCTCGAATGAGATAGGTCATTTTGTGAAGGTTTATTTGAGACATAATCAATATACCAAGTTTGATATTTTTCCTTCTAACTATGTCACATAATATAACACCACGCGAAGGTTTCGCATTGTTTCGATCGTTTTTGAATTTTTTATGCCCGTTTTAAACTATATATAATGTTTTATGTTTTACTTAATTTTTATTTACAAATGTGTAATATTTGAGTGTAGATAGATATGTCTTATTTTTCTGCAAATTTTGATATATTATTTGTATTTTTCCGAATTAGAATGATTTAGTTATGATTTTTCAAAGTTTAATGAGATAAAATAAAAAATAGCTACGCCGAGGGCAGCCGTCGGCGTAGTATAGAATATGCCGAAGGCAATTCTTCACCGACGGCTGCTTGGCGGGGCTGACCTAGACGATGGCTACGCCGACAGCCCCGACGTTTGGCCGTCGACGTAGCTTCTCGTTGCTGTAGTGCAATCACAAGTTCTTCTGCCGATCCGTGCAGCTCGGATGACAATCTACCTCGACAAGAAGACAGACCCGTCCGCCGTTGAGAAGGATGTTACAGCCTACAGGAGAGGGTTGCAATTGGAAAAAAAAAACCGTGATCCTGGTGCGCACACATCAGCAGCCAATTAAAAAAAGACCATGCTCTTAGTGCAGCGCACATGTACGTGTACACGGCGCAGTCTTTGGAGTGTGCGTGCTACGGCTGTAGAGAGCGTCGAGTCCGGCACAGCATGCACGTGACTCATAAAATGGAGGTACGTGATGTGAGATGCGCAGCGCAGGTAGCTATAGCGTAGCGTGTGTGAATCTGTGATGTTTGTGCACTAGTGCATAGTGTGCGGCACGTGTAGCGTGTACTTGTGTACGTTCAAAAATGGGCTGAAATTAAATACTCCTTCCAAGTCATATTAATTATCTTAACTTTATCTACTTGTATCTTAAAATAAATATCACAAGTTTGTTAAAACTAAGATGAATCTATATATTAAATAATGTCTATATTTATCTAAATTTTGATAAATAACATCTATTTTGAAATGGAGGAAGTAGATTCCTAAGTACTCCCCCGGTTCTAAAATAATCCATAGTGCATAGCGTGCGGCACGTGTAGCGTGTACTTGTGTACGTCCAAAAATGGGTTCAAATTAATAACTCGAAGTGGAATTCGTTTCACGACTTGCTACGGTGACTCGGTTGAGTTTGAAGCAAGGATAAAACTTTATTGTACAATGTTGATATCTTAAAAAGTGCCAAGTAGGATAAATGCTAAGGCGGAGGAAAGAAAACTTCGGAAAAAAGTTTGACTTGAGTTTCTTAAGAGTGGATCTTTTAATGACAATCTCTTGTTACATATGTTACTAATTTAAGTAATTATTTTATAGTGCAAAATAAGATATATGTGGTATCATGCAAAGTCTTATTTATTGTAATGTTTATTTTATTTTAAAATATATGTGATATTACGATAACATAGCTAACTACCACAAGCATCTCTTTTATCATTTAATTATATGTCATGTCATCTAAATGGTTAGTTGGCAATACATATAGAACTATGTTACTATTCAAATTATTTTTACTATGACTATCCTAACTGTTGCGAGGTTTATATTGAGGAAAAAGACTAAAACGAAAACCACATAGGAGGAGGCTAAAATTCTCTATCCCGAAGAGGGAACAAAACGTACTCTGGCGATCGATCGCGAGCGTACCCAAACATAACGTGAGTGATTGTAAATGCGGCTACCTAGCGAAACCTCCTGTCGGCCAGTCATTCACTCAGCATCGCCATACGTGTCACCGCGCTACCGGAAAAGTGACCGCCACGCCTCGCGCTGTACTACTCAATTTTGCTGTTTGTTCCTGTCCCCCCGGCCAGCCATAAATCCCGACCGTCCAATTGCGCAGCAGCCAGCAGGGATCATGTGGGCGCGCCGCATACACGTGTCGGCTCTGCAGGTGCGACGCGGGCGTTAAATTCTCCAGCTACGTTGGAACAACCGTGATCATTGTGCAAGTGAGATGCACAAGCCGCGAGCACAGCACAGTGGTGTATCGGGAATCTGCATGCGCCATGCTACGGCGGAGTACGGTAGCACGTTGAGGATAGCTGCTCCGTAGAATCGACTAGATCTACTTCCTCCGTTTCAAAATTGAGATGTTCTAGCTTTCTCTAACACATACATCTAGGTGCCTTTTAGTGTGCTCTAAATTTATATTTGAAGGACATAAAGATGTCCAAAATTTGATACTACATACATTTTTAACAAAAATCTATGATATCTTATACTCCGTGGCAAATACATTTTAGAAGGAGTATAAGAGCATCTTCAGCCGCGAGCCTCAAAGACGTGTTCGGTCCGGTGCACTCGCCTCGTCCCCGAGCATAGGTTCCTTTTGAATGCGTCAGCGCGCCATGTGGGCTAGCCCTAGCAACGACCTATCCGTGACTTTTTGTTGTTTTCCTCCCTTTCTTTCCCTCCAATTATCCCGACGCGCCAATTTTCCTCCCAGACCATCTCCTCGCAGCGCCGTTCTTTCTTGCCGCCGCGGCATGTTCCTCCTCGTTCCATCTTCCATAGCGCCGACGTCATGCCGCTGAAGGGCTTGAAAGAGAAGGCGCCACAGGTACCCAAAGCGGCAGGCCTCAACAAGGCCCCCGACGGCACTTTCAAGCAGCCACACAAGAAGCCGGCGCCGAAGGAGAAGCCGTAGGGAATGGGCGAGGAGAAGTGGAAGGAGATCTGCGTGCGGTGGAAGTTCGCGACGGACGAACGCAATTTGCGACGCCACAGGGAGAGGAAGAAGACGGAGGCTGCTGCTCTCATGATGCTCAGTCAACAAGTCGCCGTGGAGAGCGGCAGCCAGGGAAGCACAACAGGTCGCGCGCCGCACCGCGCGACTCCTACCCCCTGCATCGACATTTGCCGCCACACCCAAGGGCTGGGTCGCCATCACAGCTGGCCTACTTCCATAAAAGCTCCGAGACACCACTCTCCAGGATGAGGTTCTCCCGCAACCACCGTGATACCGAGCATGGCAGATACGACGGCTTCAACCCCAACGAGGTGTTCGCCCCAAGCACAAACGACCATCGTCTAGAGGACATTGACCTTAATGTTGCCTACGATGCCTCGCTGGCGTCTCAGCAGGTACGACGCCGAGCCGCTACTAGTCAATTCATCGGTCGCAACTTGTTCAGCAACGACGACCTGGACGCCAACTTGTTCAACGACGAAATGCGCGCTCTCACTCTCTCTTTTCCTTTGGTCGAATAGGTGTTCGATGTAATGCTGCCTGACAATGACGCTTTCTTAGGCCTATCGAGCGGCGTGCTGGAGACATGATCTGGACAAACCCGCTGTGGCCTTTGAGGGCCGGCCTGTCAGCAATAGGAAAGCCAAGGCGCTCCTTGCTGCGGCGTCGGCTTCAGAGCAGGCGCAATCAGCGATCGACAAGTGCCTCGTCGAGGTGTGTCAAGCAAAAAAACACGTCCGTAAGGCGCCAACGCCGATGCCTACGAGGACCGAAGCGCCTTAGGTACGGGCAGCGGGGATATCGACGGCGGCGACACCGGCGTCGAGTAGTACCACATTTCATTTCCTTAGTCTGTAATATGAACCCGGACTTGGCGTTTGTTTTGGTGGGCCTTATTTTTTGCTAAAACAATTTAAAAAAATGCTATAGGGAATTCCTATAGGGAGTGCATGCGGCTGAGGTGCGACGTGCCCCAAAGACTTTTGTTTGTGCCGGTGCTCCCCGAACGTGTCCGTGCTGCCGCCGGACGCCGTTTAGGTAGCGCAGCTAGGGATGCTCTAAGACATTTCAGATTTATTTTTTAGAGGTTGGTGGTAAATCAGGAACTTTTGAAACTGTGGGAGTAGGTGCAAGGTCCGTGGTAAATCAGGAGCCGTTGTACGACGCGATAGTAGATCCTGTAAACAAGAACCTGGCTGTGTCAGGATATGTCCTCTGCCACAGGCAATACGGCATTGATTCATGAGTACTCCTGGTTATGACATCGATCGAGTTTAGGTGAGCGTTTTTTACATGATCGCATCCTGGTTAAACCGAGAGTTGGAGGTAGACGAAGCGTGTAAGCGTTCAGTCTTTTGTCTCGGGGGATGTGTTTATCCGGGAATTTAACTTTGGATGTTCGAATTTCAACAACCCACTGTACACTATGCATATGAAATCTTTTGTAGTACTACTACTGTAGAAAGTTTCGGGGTGTATATCTGTACACCCATGACCCAATTTAGATATCCGTTCATGGATGCGCTACTCTAGTCCAGGGCAACACATGATAAGCCCGGGAAACGGGTTTTAAACTTAAAACCCATGCATCCGAGCCGGGCAGGCACATCATCATGAGACTGATGATCGGACGGCGGGCAGGACACCACGTCCTAGCAGGCGTCATTAATTAAGGACTAACCTCACACGCTCTCCCTGAGATTAGAAATCCCCAACTTAAAACCCACACAAACCATACGGAAACACACGACTGGTTATTGGGTTGTTACACCAGCTAGCCTTTTTTTTTGAACAATTATATATTAGACATGCAAGCCGTCTCATTAAAACCTTTCAGTTCCCTTAGGTACCATGGTAAGAAAAAAGAGTGCGTCAGGAACTTGCAGCCACTTAAACAAGAGTTACATCGTTTATGATACTAGAAAGTAAAAAGCTAGGGGGCCCATCGTCCCAAATACAATCTGAATGATTTAAAAAACTATGCCTAGCTAGCTCATGTGCAACTCCGTTCGCTTCCCTTTGACACTTCTCAAAAATTATTTCTCTAAATTCTGAAGAAAGAACTCTACAGTCATCGAATATTGCTGCTGATGAAGTTGCAGAAAACCCTCCAGCTTCAATGGTTTCAATCACCAAAGCATTGTCGGCTTGGATAATAAATTTATTTCCACCAAGGTGTTGAGCTAGGCTCAACCCCTTCCTCAGGCATATGCTTCAGCCATCATCGCATCAGTGACAAAATGAAGCTCCTTGCAACTTGCCTCAATAAATTTACCCGTGGAATCTCTTGCAATAACTCCCATGGCTCCCTTACCTAGATCCTCATCATATGCAGTGTCTACATTTATTTTTAGAACTCCTTCAGGTGGGCACTTCCATGTCTCCGTTTTTCTTTCTTCAGGCTTCTTTTTAGCTCTCCAATAATTTGTAGCAAGCACACCAATGGACATGGCACTTCTATGTGGGCGCTGAATATTTCCACCATGTGTAAATTGTCTCCTTTCCCACCAAATATACCACGCTCCCGTTAGAATAATTTAAGAATATCCAATGTTTCCTAGCGCCAGGCACTCACCAGGATTTATGATCATGTACTCTAAGATAGCTGAACCCGACCGATCCACTTGAAAACTTTCAGAGATGAATTCCACATACCAAGATTTGTCCAAACTTGCTTAGCTCTAGGGCAACTAAACAACGTATATAAGATATCTTCACACCCTACGTTGCACATAGGACATAAGCTGCTGTTCCCAATGTGCCGATTTGCTAGAACCCCTCGACAGGGTAGAAGGCCATGTAATACTCGCCATCCAAAGATCTTTAACTTAGCTAGAATATTCAAGTGCCAAAGTTTTCTCCACACTTTGTTTCCATCCGAACCTCCCAATCTCATCACACCAGCTAGACTCCTTTGTAGTACAACTGGAGTAGTTAGCTGCTCGCGGACCCGTGGTTCTGAACACGGAAAAGCAGGCCACACTAGCTGTAGTACGTACGTACGTACCAGCTGGGTGTACCAATATAGCGGTGTATCGCCATGGTTGTATCTGTAGAGGTGTTAGACGCTTGACGTTTGGTACGGTCGGTGCAAAGACAACACACTGATCCGTGCATCTAGGGATGAAAATAGAGCGAAAATAGACGGATCTGAGTGGTGGCACATTTGTTTTCATATTTTTTTGCGAAAGTGGAAATAAATATAGAAACCCCAGAAACAAAAACAGAAACAGATTTTATCAGAAACAGATATGAACTGAATACGGTGCAGACGTGGAACAATACAAATTTTACCAGGAACCAATAGAACTATGAAATCATGCATCAAATCTCAAGCATTCAAGAAAACCAACAAAGTTGTTTCCTGAGTATAGCACGGTGCTAGGTTTACAATGAAATAATGAAAATATCAAATCATGGAAGCCTACTCGAATGCGCGAAGGGATTACATGGTCGCCGGTTCGAGGATCAACAGCTTTGCAAATTTGGTTTGACAAGGTCATGTAATGGTTCTATTATATTTGTCCATGCACATCAATCCTAAAACAGAATACACGGAAATGGAAATTCCGTTTCTGCGTCTGTTTCGCCGAAAAAAGCTGTTCCATTTTTGTTTCCGTTTCCGTCAACCCAATTCCATTTCTATTTTTGTTTTGCAAAATTCTGTTTCTATTTTCGTATTTTCACTCTATTTCTGTTTTTCCGTGGAAAATTCGAAAACTTCCGCTCCACTTTCATCCCTAAATGCACATACCGTCTCTCTTTCTTGTGCGGTGGAGTCGAATAGAGTCGTGGCAAAAATCACAGATTTGACCTAATTAACGAATGATCTCACGAATTGACCTACTTTTTTGAAGATATTCCGTTCTGACCTGTTTTCATGGTGCTTTACCAGAGGGCGCCATGGTCAGTAGCACGGCGCTCCCGGCAAAAGCGCCATGCATCCATGGCACCCTTGCCAAAAATGCCATGGTCCCGTTCGACGTGGCAGCCATTGTGGCCCACGCAGGCCCGTTTTAATGTTTAGCGCTTTCCGCGGGGGCGCCATGCTACTAGGCACGACGCTTTTGCGAAAAGCGCCTTGATACTTAACCCTATATAACGGTGCGGGCGCCCTCCCAGCGCCATACCTCTTCGTCCCGAGCGCTCCTCTCTCTCTCTCTCTCTCTCTCTCTCTCTCGCCCCAAGCTCTTCCCCTACTCGAATCCCTTCAAATCGGTTGCTTTTATCCATGGATTTGGACTTCCCCTTGCTTCAAGAGGTAATCTCCCCCGAACCCCTTGGTTTTGTCCAAATAGATTTGTGCAATTTGGTTCTAGTTTGGCAAAGAATCTAGAACCCTAACTTGTCAACATCCGGATTTTTAATCCCAGATGCCTGTTATGCCATACATCGCAATCCCAGGATTACCATTTTTGCGAGACATAACAGAATTGGATACCACAGTACATCATACAATACAAACCATACATAAGGTCTTACACAAATAAGGATCTCATGATCTAGTTCTTAATACAATTCAAGCAGCGTAAATACGTAATAATAACGGTAGCGTAGGCGAAGCTCCATCTTCGGGGTCACAGGCAATGCTGACGATGAGAGATGATCCTAGTTGTCGTAACCTTCCTGGGGTCCATCCTCCTGGTACTCCTCTTCATAGTATGGCCATGGGAATAGCCAGGGACAAAGCCATGAGTACTCTTTAAGTACTTGCAAACTAATACTAACAAGTGAAGGGGGTTTTTGTAGTAGGACACTAAGCTCTAGGGTTGTTTTGCAAAAAGCCAGATTTACCTCTACTAAGTTCAGAAGTAAGAAAAGCTAGTTTAAATTTTATAACACCTAAGTGGGAACTTGTATTTCATATCACAACTCTGTTGTGGTCAAGTCAAAGTCTCCATTCATTTCATAAGTTATTTTGAAAACATCTGACGGGGGAAAAGTATGGCCACTCCAACTGTCCATAACCGCGGACGCGACTATTCGAATAGTTTGACACTCTGCAGAGATTGTACACTTTCACCACAACATTCGATACATCCGGCAGGAACAAATCCTGAATTCACCATACTCAGTATGAGGATAATCAATCCTAACCTTTCAATTACACGCCCTAGTATAAGCACCTCTCCCGTGAGTTTGGCCTCCCAACCATGACCAACTGTCATCTTGGGTACTGCACAGGTGGACAATCTTCACAAGATAGCCTCAGCTCAGACCTTGGCCGTGAGGGAACTAATACTAAAGTATATAAGTTTCCAGTCAAGCCCTATCCAATTCTCGGATATTGTGGTTGTACGGTAAAATTGAAATGGTATCGCATCCAGACAACCATCAGTTTTATAAAGGGCTAAGGCTCATGCCTCAACATTTTCATCACCATAAATCATCTGGTGTTTGGAAACACATGTCCAAAACATTTCAATAGGACGATCCATCATTCCAAGGTTTTCATAACCATTTTTCCACCAAGTATTCTCATCTAAGTTGATCAAGTTTTATGCTTAGCACTAGCATCTACAAGTGGGGGTAAGTACTAATGAGGGGTGGTAAACTAGTGGAGTTTAACTAAGTTCAATCTCATGCCTTAGGATGACATAAATACTATCTAGCTTAGGCCAAATTTTATGTTCTTTATGCAATCTTCAATTATCTTTCTAGTATCTAAAATTCACTTAAGTAAACTCTAGGTAATAGCTTTGATAAAGAAATAAAGTATGAAGCTTGTAGGTAAAACTAGGATTGGTTTATCAAGTGGTTATGATCATATATGCTTAAGGCATATAGTTGGCATGGTAACAAGCAAGTATTTGCTTGCATAGGTATAGTATCTTGCAAGTGTTAGCTTGCACATTCAACTAGTAGTAGTAGGCTTGCCTTGTGCAGAGCAGTGGTTGAAGTTCTCCTCGGCTTCTTCTTCGTAGTATCCTCCTTCCTCCTCGTATCCTTGGTCGGTACTAGCGTCTATGAATAAATACAAGGTACACAATCACCACACAATACTTAACTACTTTCAATCATCACACAAAAGGGTCCTATAGATGATCTAGCATCATCACTAACATTACAAGATTAAAGCTTGGTTTAATTTCTTTTATTTTTAGAAAAGTAATTTCTACTCATTGAAAAACTACTTAAGATTTAATATTCTCCAAACCAAACATGGGATCATGTTGACACATGTCATCACCACATATTTTAGTCCATGGGAATGTGATTTAAAGTGGTGTCACAATTTAATAAGGTTTAACCTTTTATTCTACTTAAATAAAGTGGCTAGAAATGCCTATGTGGCATTCTTTTATTACTTGAACAATATTTCTGTAATTAAACCCAAATATTTTTATATATTCTGAAAGGTATGATCAAATGTGATTTTTGAGAGTTGGAATCAACTCAAAAGCTATTATAGTTTAAATTTGAAAAATGTTTGAATGTAGAAAAGGTTCTTCCTTGTTATTTTTACCAAGGTTGATCTATAGATTCAAATGATTTGAATCCAACAGGCTTGGATTTAGCATTTCAATATCTTTCTAACAAAATTGGTTTCATCCAATTTGGTGCACTGAATCGAGCTGGGTTGATTTTTGAAACTAGGTACAGAACTGTGTTTGAATTAAAATGGAAAAAGTTAAATTCAAACGACTAGGCTGAGCGGGAAACGATACTGGGCCGGCCTGCTAAGCACATCGCTTACGCGGGCTGGTTAAGTTGCTGTCCCCACGCGTCAGTGAGAAAGGGGGGTGCGAAGCGGTACGGGGCAACGTGGTGCGTTGGATTAGAAGTAAGATCAACGACTGAGGGTCGTCGTCGACGATGAACTAGTCACCGGCGAGCTCGAAACCTAGCGGCGCAGTGGGGGTCGTGGGAGGCTCACCGGGGCTCAGGCAAGGGTCGGCGAGGCGGGCGAACGACGAAGTCGACGACGGCGAACCTCCTGGTACCGGCATCTTCTCCTGGGGTGGACGAAATTGACGGCGCCCTTCTTCTCCAGAGGCGGCCTGCTCCGGCCAAATTCCGGTGATGCGCTGCTCGCCTTGCTCCAGCTACAGGTTGGAACGATCAGTGAGGATAGGGGAGTAGAATGGTGTGAAGAGTTTGAGCGGGGGAGGCCTCTATTTATAGTCTCGACGACGAGACCAAACGAAATGGGCAGGCGACGGTGGCGACATGGCTATGGGCTGCTATAGGCATGGCCGGCGGTGGCGATCGATCGGTGGTCTCCTGGCAATGCTCTATGGCTTTACTGCGCGTGTAGGGGCGGTGGCAAACGGTCGGGAACGCACGATGCTCTGCGAGGCAGAGGCGGCGAACTCGACGGCGAGCGGTGGCTATGGGGCATGGAGCGGCGAACAGGGATGTCTGGCGGTCTCCTGGGATGGTGGTGATCGTGTATGCACGCGGCGAGGGCGGCGCGCGGTCTGTGGGCGTGTGTCGAGGGTGGCGCTCTGGCGCATGCTCGGCATGGTTGCTGGCAAGCTTTTCATGGTCTGTGCGTGTGGTCTAGGGGCTGGCAAGGTTCGAGCGCTGGACAGGGGGTGGCGGTGGACGGTGGGCTGTGTCCTAGATATGCTGTTTAGGCTTGGTGCTTGCTCTGGCTAGCTAGGCATGGTCGGCTGGCAAGGGGGTGCTCGGGTTGGCATGGCATGGGGAAAAGGGTAGGGGATAGGGTTTGTCCAAGCACTTGTTGGCATTGAGGAAGACAAGGGTGATCAATGGAACATTGCTTAGCCAAATTACTGCTCAAAACAGTGAAGTTAGGCCAGTCCTCCAAGTGTTTGATGAAATGGCCGCAAGAATTCAAGTTTTGAATTTTGAAAATATTTTTGGTGGGTGTGCTAGGTAGGTGCTGGTGAGTCTGCAGATGCTTGGGTTTTGAAAGATGAGCTTGTTTGAGTGGTTTTTGAAAAAGTGGGATCTTCCCATATGATAAAGATTTAATTTTAAACTGTCCTTTAAACTATGCATTTGAATGTCTTTGGATGATCACAAAGTGGACCTTGATACTTTTTTATGAGTACTATCAAGGGGTGCAAATATCCAAACAAGTTTCTGTTAAGTTCTGAAAGTTAGAGACAGCCAAAGTAGGCATAGGAGTTAAATTGGTCAAAATGACCATTCACTCATTTTGTTTGTTTTGATTTATTTGTCTTTGGGAAAAGTGTGGGGATTGTTTAGATGATGTTTATTTCACCTAAGAATCATTTTAAAAGCAAAGAAACACATAAACAAGGCAATTCAAAAGAATTCAAAATGGGATGCATACACACATGAATGCTTTCTCATTTTATTTTAGAAAAGTTTTTGTTAACCCTAAATTTGATGATTAGAGTTTGATGATTCTATTTTAATATTTTTGGGATTTTACATAACCCTAACCCTAGCTATATCTTGGCTTTGGAGTGAAATCTAGGCTTGATGGTGTTGCTTCTAGTTATTAGATTTGTAGCTTATGGCTAGGATTTGTATGTTAGAATTAGCAAAGTGGCATGGCTTGTTTTAGTTGGTAGCTACGGTTGGTGGTGGTAATATAGTTGTCTTTGATGCGTAATGGTTGTTGTCATTGTTTTTTTAGATGGCAAGAATCGTTAATGTTCATAATGTGGACAAGGCCTCATTCTTGAAAGGCAATACCGAGTGTGACCCGGAGGAGGTAGTTATGGTGTTTGGAAAAAGTCCTACATATGCCGAGGTTGTGGCAAGAGTGAGGAATAATTTGAAATGGATGGACCCTAGTGATGTGTATGAGTTGGTTGGAAGGTATAACGCCGGGTTTGGCCATCATAATAGATTGAAGATAATGCCTATCAACTCCGAGTTGAATTGGAGTGCATATAAGGAGATGGTGGCGGAATCTAAAGATAAGTCGCTCGAGATATTTGCCACAATAAAGTTTGCGGCTCGGTTGCACATTGACTTGAACTGGCATGCTTCCATGAGCCCGGCTCGAGGTGAGCCACATGTGTATGACACAACAATGAGCCAGCCTGCATTGAGCCCGGTCCGTGTAGAGCCAACCTATGATGACACAACAACGAGTCAACCTTCCATGAGCCCTGTTTGCAATGACAACTATGAAGCACCTCAAATGGAGGATGATGACTTTGAGGGTGATGAGGTTGAGTATGGGCTTCGTGACAATGAAGTAGGAGATGTGGAGGCCAATTGCGATGAGGATGACATGGACCATGATCTCCCTTATTTGAGGTGTCATGCATCGGACTCCGAGGATGAAGGACCGGATAAAGATGTGGATGATGATGGTCTAATGGTTAAATTCGCCGAAGCTCACAAAAAAGTAGTAGGTCGGGATCATCGACCTTCATTGTTCCGTGATGTTAGCCTTGCGGATGAGCCCCAAGTTGACGGTGGAAATAGTCGAGTGCTCGAGGCACGAGCACCTTCTAAAAAGGACTTGAAGCCAAAAAAAGTATGGGATAAGTCCCGGGGTTAAGTTTGATAGCTTGTTGGAATTTCAGATGTGGATCAAGGACTACGCGGTGAAGTACCACCGACCGTACAAGGTGGCTCACTCGGACACTAAGGTGCGTTACACAGTCAAGTGTGAGAAGCAAGGATGTCCATGGGTTGTTCGCGTACGACCATTGAGGGGCGGGCCACAATGGACCATTGTAAGTTGTCAGTCTATTCATATGTGCGATGAAAAGTTTATCAAGGATGGCAAAATTGTCAAGGATGACCATCGGCAGCTGACCTTCGATTTCATCGCATATAGAGTTGCAAATAACATAAGGTCTCTCCCACCATATACTATTAAGGGTGTCATAGATTTGGTTAAAGAAATATTCGGTTATAAAGTGAAGTATGGTAAGGCGTGGAAGGCCAAACAAGCCGCATTTAAGATGTTGTATGGTGATTGTGAAGAAGCATGCAACCTCCTCCCTAGGTTGTTGGGAGCAATGGCTACAAGGAACCCATGAATGTATTATGTGGTGGAGCCTCTTGGGTTAGTGACTAGGTTGTACAATGGTGCCACTGTCCGAGTATTTGGCCGTGCATTTTGGACATCTGGACCATGCATCAGGGGATTCAAGCATTGTCGTCCTGTTATGTCCGTGGATGGCACATTTTTGATCGGCAACTTCAAGGGCACACTGTTAACTGCCATATGCCACGACGCAAACAACTGGGTTTTACCTTTGGCTTTTTCCTTGGTTTCGGTGGAGAACAACGACAATTGGGAGTGGTTTTTCCATATATTGAGGACCAAGGTTATAGAACCTGGTAGAGAGGTTTGCATCATCTCGGATCGCCATCAAGGAATACTCAACACAGTCGAGAAGGACATTCTCGGGTGTGATCGTATCCACCATCGATGGTGCATGAGGCATTTCCTGTCCAACTTCTATAGAGCATGTGGCAACAAGGAACGTGCCGACGATCTAGAAGATTGTTGTCTTGCCTTCACCGCTCGGCATTTTTAAAAATTATATGATAGATTGTATTGTCTCACAGATGATGGTGGCAAAGAGTTTCTCAGAAGGCACCTTAATGAACGGACAAAGTGGGCAAGGGCTTATGATTATGGCGGCAAGAGATACGGTGATTCCACCAGCAACATGGCAGAATGCTTCAACAAAGTATTTAAAGGTGTACGTCAATTGCCTGTGACTGCTATAGTGGAGTACACATTTCAGAAGTTGAATGAATACTTTCTAAAGTATAGTGATGAAACGGATAAGCAAATCGCTGGGGATAACAAGAAAAAAAGAAGTATGAGTACCCACCATTGGTTGATAATTGGCTGGAATATCAATCAAAGAAAGGGGATACACAAACGGTTGAATGTTTCGACAACCAAGAACTGATTTACCAAGTGAATGAGCATGGAGGTAGCACAAGGGGAGGTGTGAAACATGGGGGACTGTCCTATAAGGTGTGGCTATGCAATGGTTATTGCTCCTGCGAGAGCCGACATTGTACCATCTCGCTTGCTCACACGTGATGAAGGCGGCATCTGAACGAATGGTGGGTCTTAATCATCCGGATACGGTTAGGTTGGACGAGCATTCCATCCAAGCGGTGAAGAACACATGGGCGGGTAGATTTCAGCCTTACCTTGACCAATCTCAATGGCCAGAATATCATGGCGCTTTTTACGAAGGTTCCATGCTACCATGGCGCTTTGGGCCAGCTCTGGCGCGCTGGGACACAGTGCGTGCGCGCGAGCGAAGAAATGAAGCCAGAAAATCGGCTAAGTCACGAGTTTGGCGCCCCCGCAAAAAACGCCATGCTAGGAAGCATGGCATCTTTTTCCGAAGGTGCCATGCTACCATGGCGCTTTGGGCCAGCTCTGGCGCGCTTGGACATAGACGAAGCTCGGCGGCGGCGAAAAATGCAACCAAAAAATTGACTAAGTCACGAGCATAGCGCCCCCGCCGAAATGTCATGCTAGGAAGCATGGCGCTTTTTCCGAAGGCGCCATGCTACCATGGCGCTTTGGCAGGGGCCGCTATGCTAGGTTGCATGGAGCTATGCTGAAAAATGCCATGCTTTTGAACACATCCAGTTTTTAACAGATCAAACACATCAACAGATCAAGTTTTTAAAAGATCAAACACATCAACAGATCAAGTTTTTAACAGATCAACATACCAACAAGTTGAAACAAGTTCAAAATGATGACAAGTTTAAACTAAAAGTTGAAATAAGTTCAAAATGACCACAAGCACTAGTTCAAGCTACGAGGTCACTTTCTCCCTTTCCTCCTTTTTGCCACCCGATCCTCGTTCACCTTGCTACGTCCCTCGTGCCTCCTACTCCTCGGAGGTGGATCGTAGTCTTCATCCTCGTTGCTAGGAGCATTGCGTGTAAGGTTCCTTTCCTTGGCCAACATTTTCTTCTTCTCCCATTCACTTGGCGTGTAAGGTCCCCTCGGTTGCCTCGTCTTTAGGTTGAAACGCCGCGACCGTTGACTAGATTGCGGGGCATCATGTAATTGAGACATGCCTATCTCATCTTGTCCCTCTTCCTCATCCTCGTCCACATTCTCGAGTCCCTCCTACATTCGACATTCAATAGTGAGCGCATTCCCGCAATTTCCATGGCAACAAAAAAATAACAAAGTTAAAAATTGATTATCTCGTCATCATCCTCATCCTCATACTCGCCCTCTTCATCCTGGTCGACCTCAAGGCTAGAAGACCTAACTAGTGATGCGTCCTCGACGGTGCGGCAACCAAGCAGAACACCTAATCCACGGCCCCAATGCTTGGTACGCTACGACATTGATGAATAGAAATTTAAGCACAGACGAAAGTACTATAGCAATTTGAACGGTATGAACACATACCTCCACGAACTCTCGAAGGGCTGACTCGGACTCCTTTCCTGGAGGATGTTTTAGTGCTTCAGTGGCATCATCCACATGTTTCAAGATCTCCTCGCGCTAGCAAAAGGACAAAGTAGTCAATATTTTGTTGCTATACTTGCACATCACAGTCTGCCAGTAAAATACTTACCACAAAGCGGATAACCCCCGCTGAATTTGCGCCCCTCCCACCTCAAAAAAGTCTGTTGTACTCTAGCTGGCTTAGATCGTCAAAAGCAGGAAAAGTCCTCCACTATGTCATGAGATGCAAACGAAGGCGACTGCGGGTACAAACGAGACACATTCCCAAGCCACACAAGATACCGATTGAACGGTGCAGCATCATGCGGCGCCACAGGATGAGAGACCGCATTCGGGTTTTCAATCTCCTCAATCCTTGCATAGAACTTCTGAATATACTTGTGATGATATGCAGCCCAATCTTTTTCCCTCTTCTGCTTGATTTTGTCCAATCTAAAACCAAATTCATTGACTTACTACTATCATGTGAAACCCAAGAAAATTAGCTAGTTAGGGTATAAGGATCACTCACCCGTGAAGAACTATGCTAGTGTCCTTGTATGGCGGCGGGGTCTCATGAAATAAGCCAAATTGCCTCATCACCCGTTGTGGAAGGTCGAACTCAACAACGTAGACACAAATCAACGGGGCACGAATCCTCCAGAGATGTGCTTCCTGCATACATTTGCGGTTCAAGTCCGCCTGGAACCAAACACCCGTACCCACATTCCCTCTAGTTCCGTATGGCTCCCATTCCACCTGAGCGAGGAACACAATATTAGCATGTGGACTAAAAGTATATATGTTGGAAAAGATGAGTTCTTGAGACCAATCAAATTATTACCTTCTCTGGGGTTAGCAAGTCGATTTGGTTAGTGTAACGCAAGTAGCATTCCTCGGATTCACCGTGGAATACTTCGGTATTATCCCACAAGTACGCCCATGTTGGAGCGCGGAGACGGCTATTGCCATGATCATCCCACAGTTTTTCCTTCATCGGAATGGGTCGACCAACTGGTATGCGCAACCAGGACCATATGGTCAGTAGCACCATAGGTCCACTAATACTTGCTCCTTTTCCAGTTCTATAACACGCCTCGTCCGGCTGCACATACAACAAGCATACATAAGTATCCGATCGATCAAGCATATGTACTACTACCATGAAATATATATGGTTTATTACCTGTCGATACAAGTAAGCAAGTGCCGCCGAACCCCAGCTGTGCATATAGCCCCATTCCGCAAATAGAGTGAGCCACATGAATGAAGCGTTCCTTCCCGTGCCATCTGAGAAAAGTGTCCTAATTATGGCATACCATAAGTATGCACGGGCATACATCTGGATCACCTCCTCATCGGCGTCCTCGGGGCACTTGCTGAAATTTTCTTGTATCCATTTGTAAGTAGCACTGGCAGACATCTTCTCTTGCGTTGGCGCCTTACCAATTAAGACAATCATCACTTCACACCACTTACCCGAATCTGAGCTTATACACACGAGCTGTCCTTTGATGGGAAGCGCAAAAATCATGAAGACGTCCTACAGAGTGACCGCCATCTCACCACAAGGGAGGTGAAAACTATGTGTCTCCGGTCTCCATCTATCAACAAGCGTTGTGATCAAACAAGGGTTCATATGCGGCGTCAAACGCGAGACAAGTTGGATGAAAGGGAGAAGTCCAGTCCGCTCAACCTATGGAGTGTACCGCTCATCATATGGCATCTTCTTGCTATGCACCTCCTTGGACCTTAGGTGCAACCACTTGAAGACATGCTTATTCTCCGCGATGTACCGCCCACGATGCCGTTGATCATAATGCCCATTAAAAATAGATTGTCCTTCCATCCTACAAGTGGTTGCAAAAAAAACAAGTGAATACACCATCCACCACAATATGCATATATGAATACATATATGAGTACATTCATGAATACACCATTCATTCCATATCAACAATAGCCCAACAATTGCCATATATGCCAACAATAGCCCAACAATATATGCCAAGAATAGCCCAACAATATATTATCCTATAAGCCATATATGCCAACAATAGCCCAACAATAATCCATATATTAATACATTCATTCCATATCAGCTACACAAATCACAATATGAACACACCATTCAACTAAGCTACTAACCCTAACTAAGCATTTCATATCATCTACACACCATTCCATATCTTTGTATTCATATGCCCATATATACATGTCAAATATATACTACTAACCCTAACTAAGCAATTTCAATGATTTACTAACTAACTTTAATAAACTATCATTCTACCACACTTATGAATACAAAGAAATTCGACATTATACCATATACATGCCTCATTGCCAAAGAACTAGGGTTAAGAGGAAGAGGACCATGTGATGATTTCAACCAATACAACAAGGAGAATCGAAGGAGAATACCTCAAGTGGGGGGAGAAGAAGAAATTCCACCAGAAAATCGCTTTAGATTCGACCGATTTAGCATGTGGATTTGAGGGGAGCTTGGAGGGGAGCCGCCGCCGCCATGTCTCTGTTCTTGCGGGGTGTGGGGGGTATGGCGCTGGGTGACATGGATATGCCCTACGGGTACCCGATGTTAGTATACCTGTTCCAGCCCGACGGAAGGCCCACTCGACGACCTGCCAGGGTCCATGACGCCTATGACGGTTCGGCTGATATGAAGTCCATGTGGACACGGGCTCTCAAGCGTACAAGACAAGAAAACCTCAACACTAGAGTTTGAATACAACTTGTAACCTACTCGAATCGGTACCTGAGACCTAGCCTCCCCATATATAAAGGCTAGGAAGGGCCAGCGAGGAGGGCACCCCCGATAGACTAGACAACAACAGATCTACAGATCTAGCACTTCATACCATAGCATACACACCTCCACGCTAGATTACATTTGCGCACCCCTGTAACCTTCGGTTCCGCCATAATCCAGAGCAGACAAGCAGGAGTAGGATTTTTCCTCCGGGGACTTGAATCTGGGTAAACCTCGTGTCCCCGTGTTGCTTGTTTGCTAAAGTTCCGCGATCTTCAGCATCCCCATCTTCTCCAAAACCCAAGATCATAACAATGGGCATTGACGAGATTAAACCTCGTCAATTGGCGCCGTCTGTGGAAACTGGGGACGCTGATCGTGCGGTCGCGACGGTTCCATCCACCGCGATCTATGATTCGTCGGCATCGGAGAGATAGATCTACTTCGGCTCCCATAAGTCATCATCCAGACGGGATCCATCGACATCTTCAGCCGCGGCCGTCGTCACTGGCACCGCCGTGATCCACTTCGTCCTCACCACGGATGCACGAACTCAAAAATCTTTTACAATGCCAGATGAGATCAGCCGCATAAAGTTACTGGCTCTCTTGTACGAGCGCACAGTACCAGATATCAAGGGGATTGATCGATTCCAACACAACCATGTAGCACGAGCGCGCCCTTGCAGCAGATCAAAGTCCAGACAGTGCGAGCGCGCGCGTGGTGTGCCTGAATCTATTTTTCTATTTGGTGGTGATCAATCCGATCGTAACTAGTGATCCAACCTAGCAGCAGATCAAGTCCCAAGGCACAGATAAATAAAAAGAGTATATCCATGCCGATCTAGCAGCAGATCAGGTCCCAGGGCACAAATAAATTAGACCATGGAAAAATAAGGAAGCAGTCGATTAAGTTGACAGGACAAGCATACAAAAGGTCAACCTAATTTTCCAAGCAGTTGTTCAGCTAGCAGCGTGGGAAATTAATCTTTCAAGAAATTACAAGAAATTAGTACAAAATAGATACAAGCGCAACGGGGAAGACGCGAAGACGAGCCCGCCCTGAAAAAGTCAGGCAGATTCAGCCGCACATACGGCCATGTCGACCCTGTCCGCTGCACAACTCCCGACAGCTACGTTGACTACTAGACAGTCGTGTCGGGTACACATCGCTGTATCAACTTTGTCCAACAAATATTTGACGGCTTCGCCGTGCGATCCGCTGTAGTCTTCGACTCCGGTCATCCTCTATGATCTTCGGCTCCAACGACTCGGGGGCTCCCTCCGCTTTGGTGACCAGCCGCGGTCTTCGGTTCCGATGTGTGGCCTTCGGCTGCGGTGACCCGCTGCGTTATTCGAATGTAGTGACCCGCTACATTGTTCGGATGAGACGATCCAGTGTGATCTTCGATTGCGACAATCTTCGGATACGGAGCTCTCTGCCGCCATCGATCCTAGGAACCCATCGCTGCTATGACCATGGTCCGCCGCGTCGACTACGTCCGCCGCGTGACCCGGTATCGCAACAACTTCGCCACGACAACCAACAAAGCTAAGTTTTCCCTCTACTTAGAGTTTTTTTCCTTCTTAACTCGCACTCGAAACACTCGGGGCTGCGCCCTCTTCGAGTAACCTAATGTGTCATCGGCTCCACGCACTCGAGCACCTCGAACGCGACAGCCCGAGTAGCTGATTCTGCCTGATCGTCGAATCCTTAAACTCCGAGTGCCTCGGCAAGGTACTGAGACTAAGGGTAATCAAGCTAACAAAAAGGCCTAGCATACAGTGCAAAAGTGTTGACTCGATCGGCACCCGAATTTTACTTTACAAGCCGAAAGGCAAATATTCTTTACAAGATACAAGTACTTCACAATTCTTTATGTTTTCTGCAGCTTACAAGGACGTCGACTGCGCCAAGCTATTCAATCGGATCCTCCAACAGGAGTCGACGAAACAACTAGCTACGCCATAAACTCAAGACCCGAGTCGAATCCCTCCTCGGATGATTGCATCTCTTGATGCTACAAAGACGCGACGTTGGTCATGCACCCGACAGAATCAACTGCGTCGACTTCATTCGCAACGTCGAGTCCTTCCGGCTAAAACTTCACACGACTCCGCTACGTCAACTCCTGGATGATTATGCGTGAGATGCTGACTCGATGCACTTCCGAGTTAGTGGTTCTCCTCGCATGAGTCTCCACTCGAGTCTGCGACTCCATTAGACACTTGGGGGCTACTCCTATCAGGAGCGCTGGTCGCGCACCCGATGTACTTCCGGGTCAGCGGTACGCCCACGAGATTTCCTACTACAACTGCACGATACAAGACTCGAGTCTCTGCCCGAGTCTACGACTCCGCCAGACACTCGGGGGCTACTCCAAACTAGAGCGCTGGTCGCGCACACATAAGATCTTCGAGTCCTATGCCGAGTCTACGACTCCACTACGGACTCGGGGGCTACTCCCATAGGGAGGATTGATTCAAGCATCCGAAAAAATTGTGTCCTACGGACCTGAAGCTAACAACAACTGAGTTAAAGTCTCTGCTCGAGTCTACGACTCGAACAGACACTCGGGGGCTACTCCTATAGGGAGCGCTGTCGCGCACCATATAGTCCATTGTGTTGACTACGCCCACGATGTCGATTCCTTTACAACAACCGAACAAATGCAGCTGACTCGATGAACTTTCGGGTGAAGTGCTTCACACTCGACACAACTTTCGACTCCGACATCCAAATGCAAGGTTCAAGACAACTAAGTCTCCACCCGAATCTACGTTTGAGATGGACACTCGGGGGCTACTAATATGGATATGCCCTACGGGTACCCGATGTTAGTATACCTGGTACAGCCAGACGGAAGGCCCACTCGACGACCTGCCAGGGTCCATAACGCCTATGACGGTTCGACTGATATGAAGCCCATGTGGACACGGACTCTCAAGCGTACAAGACAAGAAAACCTCAAGACTAGAGTTTGAATACAACTTGTAACCTACTTGAATCGGTACCTGAGACCTAGCCTCCCCATATATAAAGGCTAGGAGGGGCCAACGAGAAGGGCATCCCCGATAGACTAGACAACAACAGATCTACAGATCCAGCACTTCATACCATAGCATACACACCTCCACGCCAGATTACATCTGCGCACCCCTGTAACCTTCGGTTTCGCCGTAATCCAGAACAGACAAGCAGGAGTAGGGTTTTCCCTCCGGGGACCTGAACCTGGGTAAACCTCGTGTCCCCGTGTTGCTTGTTTGCTAACCGTTCCGCGATCTCCAGCATCTCCATCTTCTCTAAAACTCAAGCTCATAACAATGGACATTGATGAAATTAAACCTCGTCACTGGGAATATGTCTCTGTTCTAGGGTTAAGGATTTTTTGCATGGAGTCGTCAGGTTATGAGTGGTGGACCCAGATTGGTCAGATTCGCGGTTAAGTCCCGCCAATCACCGGGAGGATCGGAGTAGGAGTATGTCAGGATCGCCAAACATGACGTACGTTTGACGTGTTAACGCAGCTATTGCTATGGATAGGCCAGGATCGATGATTCTAGAGGACCAACTGCTTTATTCAAGTACACCGGCCGGGAGGAGTAGCATGCAATATATCAAAGCCATGGTTGCTAACTGAGCAAAATTAAGAGGCGCAGGAAATACTAATACGAGGAGGAGGGTGGAAAAAAACCTGTTGCTGGGTGTTTATAAACTGAACATAGATGCAGCGTTTAACCCAGGTTCAGGGAGAGGAGCGACCGGGGCAATTATAAGAGACTCTGGAGGTAATTTCATAGCCGCATGCTAGCTGTGATTATACTGATCACGTACGCAATCGGCGCGGCAGAGACTCTGGAGGTAATTTCATGGCCTTACTGATCAGTTTGGAGCTCGATCTCTGTCGGTGGAGTCAGATTCAATGGAGGGGTCCATAACCCATCAGAGTATACAAGGGCTGGAGCGCGCGGTGATTATTGATGATTTGCCGACAAGTACTGCTAATGCTGCTGCTTGGCATGGCGACGATCCAACGCTGCCCGCGAGAAGCAAACGAAGCCGCGCATTCGGTTGCTCGCCATGGTGTTGTTTAGGGTGGTGTTCGGGGGTTTTGGTTCCATGATATGATACTCCCCCTTTTCTGATCCTTGTTATTGTAAATGACCGTGTTATAATTCAATAATAAAGTCATCTAAAGTTTTAAAGAAAAAGTCCCGCCAGTCACCGGCCTAGCTCGGATGACAGTTCCCGCTGTGTGTGGTGGTGTACAATGCACATGCCCAATCCAAAAAACAAAACAAAAAAGTCCAGGTGTAATGGCGCGCACGTATGGCCATCACCGGCCACGACCACTCCACGCGCGCCGGCCACCGCCGGTCGAGCCACGCGCGCGCCATGCTCCGCGGAGATCTCAGATCGAGGCGTGGACCATGCTACCTCCAAATCTAATCGATCAACCAGGAATGAAAATTAGTCCTCATCAAGCGGACTGCGCGGACCCAAGAACACCGAGATACATGCATCGTTGCTCACGCCGTAGCATGTGGAAATGGTCACACGCATGGACCGATCTCACCTGCTGGATCCAATATATATAAAGAAGACGAGCCTTTCGTTTCGCTTTATAAATAAAACCATTATTAGGTTTTGGCGTTAACGATACCTTGGCCTCGGTACGTTTTCGTGTTTATATAGTTTGACACAAGCCGGTTGTTACAAAATTCAGATAAAGTCCAATTGGAGTACTACTCCATATTGGTTACAATGATAATAAAGAGAAAACTCCTAATATAATTCTAACAGCCCCCTTAATCGCAACCTTGTGAAAGGTTGAGATTACGTTTAAATTCATCAAGTTCCTTGACAGGTAGCGCCTTAGTGAAACCATCTGCAATTTGATCCTTGCTAGAAATGAATCTGATGTCAAGAAGTTTATTAGCTACCCTCTCTCTAACAAAGTGAAAATCAATTTCAATATGCTTGGTCCTTGCATGAAACACAGGATTTGCAAATAAGTATGTAGCTCCTAAATTGTCACACCACAAACATGGTTTCTCTTTTAGTAACACACCTAATTCACCAAGAAGAGCCTCAACCCATATTAACTCAGCTGTTGCATTGGCAAGTGATTTGTATTCAGCTTCGGTACTGGATCTAGACACTGTAGCTTGTTTTCTAGCACTCCAAGATATTAGATTTGGTCCCAAAAACACAGCAAAACCTCCTGTAGATCTTCTATCATCAAGACAACCTGCCCAGTCTGCATCAGAGAAAGCACTAAGCAAGCTTGAAGAAGACTTCTGAAAAATAAGTCCAACCTTCAGTGTACCCTGAATATATCTCAATATCCTTTTAGCATCTGTCCAATGAGAAGTTGTTGGGGCATGTAAGAACTGACAAACCTTATTAACCGAGAAGGAAATATCAAGTCGTGACAGTTTCAAGTATTATAATGCACCCACTATACTTCTATATTCAGTAATATCCTCGGAGCCAAGAGGAGTACCCTCATTAAGGGACAGTTTTTCAGTGGACGAAAGAGGTGTAGGACATGTTGTGCAATTCTTCATGCCAACTCTTGCAATCAAATCAGTAGCATACTTTTACTGTGTGAGCAGTAGACCATTATTTACTTTCTTTACCTCAATGCCTAAGAAGAAGTGAAGATCTCCCAGATCCTTGAGAGCAAAATCATCCTTTAGATCACTTAACAGAACAGAGATTGCCTGATTAGATGAACTTGTAACAATTATATCATCAACATATATTAGAACAAATATCATAATGCCGGCCTTTTTGTAGAGAAAAAGTGAAGTATCTGCTATAGAAGGAACAAAACCAAGTGATTGCAATTTTGTGCTTAGTCTGGAATACCATGCCCGAGGGGCTTGTTTGAGACCATAAAGGGCCTTTTCAAGTTTGCAGATATAGTGTGGAGTTTGAGGATCTTCAAAACCTGGAGGCTGTTTCATATACACATCCTCTTCCAGAACGCCATGAATAAACGCGTTCTTGACATCTAG
The DNA here is from genome assembly GCA_916181665.1 of Avena sativa. Classification (NCBI taxonomy): domain Eukaryota; kingdom Viridiplantae; phylum Streptophyta; class Magnoliopsida; order Poales; family Poaceae; genus Avena; species Avena sativa. Next base: position 403,851,845 of record OV702283.1, on the reverse strand, counting down.
CTGCCGTAAACTCTAGCCACGAGAGACAGCAGCTGAGAGAACCAGTCTAATAGTAGCTGCCTTCACAACAGGACTGAAGGTATCTTCATAATCTATGCCATATCTTTGGTTGAAGCCTTTTGCAACCAAACGTGTCTTGAATCTGTCAACTGTACCATCAGCATTTCTTTTCACTCGGTACACCCATTTACAATCAATAAGATTCTTTGTAGAATGTGGAGGAACAAGACGCCAAGTCTTGTTCTCTAAGAGAGCATTATATTCTTCAGTCATAGCTTGGCACCATTGATCACTTTTAAGAGCTTCTGAAAGAGTAGACGGTTCTCCTGTAGAGGTAAACAGACCATAGCGAATAGTACCATCAGTATACTGTTTAGGCTGTCTTATACCTCTTTGTAACCGAGGCGAGGTCCAAGTTGTACTGGTGTCACATTACCACCTGCTTCATGATCAGATTGATTTGATTCATTAGTATTAGTGCCACTACCACTTTGATTATTGCTCTCTCTGGCGTCATCATCTCCTGTTCCACTAGCATGCATGTGAACAGAGCCCTGGTCGCTGTCAGCTGCATGCGGTGAAGAGTGGCTGGGGCTATCGGCTGCATGCGATGAAGACCTGGCGCCATGCAGCGGGGACTAGGAATCAGAGGGCGATGAAGACCTGGCGCCATGCAGCGGGGACAGCTCAAGGCGGGAGGGCGCCTCATTGGTTGCATGCAGGGAATCGGCTTCAGAGTCTGCAAGCGCGTGATCCGAGGCAGACGAGGAATCAACCTCGATGTCTGAACCAGCATCAGTTGTAGCACTGTTTTGGCCAGCATTTTGTACTATTTCTTGTTGGACTGGAGTTTGATCTGCAAGTGTATCAATATCTAAAGAAACATGATCATGATTAGTAACATTTGGCACAACATGCAAATTCATATGATCATCAATGTGTGTCTCCCCATTATTATCAGGCAAAAGGAGGATGTCATTTTTTAAATGAGAACCAGCATTAGGATTCAAGGTAGAAAACGGAAACACATTCTCATCAAATACCACATCCCTGGAGATATAGACACGACCTGTTTTGGGATCTAGACACTTGACGCCTTTGTGACAAGGACTATAGCCCAAGAATACACATTGTGTGGAACGAAAAGCTAGTTTTCTATTGTTGTATGGACTAAGATTAGGCCAACAGGCACAACCAAACACTCTAAGTGATTCATAGTTGGGTGATGTGTGAAGAAGACGCTCAACAGGGGTTTCTGAATTTATAATTTTGCTAGGAAGTAGGTTTATAAGAAAAGTGGCTGTGAGAAAAGCTTCATCCCAGAATTTAAGTGGCATAGATGCATTGGAAAGTAAGGCGAGACCTACTTGAAAAATATGACGATGTTTGCGTTCAGCTGAACCATTTTGTTGATGAGCATGAGGACAAGAGACATGATGGGTGATGCCAACTTTTTTAAATAAACTATGGAGTTTTTCATATTCACCACCCCAATCAGTCTGCATAGTGATAATTTTCTTATCAAATTTCCTTTCAACAAGTTGTTGAAAATTAAGAAAAACTTGATAAACCTCAGATCTTTTCTTAAGCAAATAAATCCAAGTAAATTTACTATAATCATCAATAAAGCTTACATAGTATGAACGTTTTCCAACAGAGGTAGGTGCTGAACCCCATACATCAGAGAAAACTTGTTCTAAGGGAGTAGTAGAAACACTAGTGGACACATGATATGGTAACTGTTGACTCTTAGCTAATTGACACGAATCACAAATATATGGATTTATTTCAGGGGTATGAGAAATATGATGTTTCCTAAGGATTAGCTGCACCACAAAGGAGGATGGATGTCCTAGGCGGCGATGCCATGTAGAAGACGACGACTTTATTATAATGAAGGATTTCTTGGATGACCCTTGGGATAGAGGCATTAGAGGATAGAGACCATCATGACATGGCCCCTCAAACAGAGTTCTCCTTGTGGCCTGATCCTTAATCAAGAAAAATGAGGGTGAAATTCAAGAAATACATTATTATCAAGTGTAAGCTTATGGACAGAAAGAAGATTCTTTGAAGCATCTGGAACATGGAGGATGTCTCTAAGATGTAAAGAATTGTGGGGAGTGTGCAACATTGAATGACCAATATGAGAAATTGGCATACCGTTGCCATTGGCTGTATGAACTTGATCACGTCCTGTGTACTTCTCATGGACAGAAAGCTTGCTCATATCATTGGCAACATGACTAGTAGCACCAGTGTCAGAGTACCAATTTGTATCAACTCCATAGTAAGCCATATTTGCATTAGCACCCTTGTCGCTAGCACGATCACCCCCATGGACTCCATCATCATCACGGCGATCTCGATTAGACTGAAACCTCCACCAATAGTCATTTGCAGGATGGCCATGAATCTTACAAATTTGGCATGTGACATTAACATATGGAGTGGGCGCACGACCACGACGATGCCCATCATCCCGCCCATCATCACGCCGACGCCCAGCATCATCATCACGCCGGCGCGGGCGATCATCATACCGACGATCATGGTCGCCACTAGGGCGACGATCATCAAAGCGATCACGATGATCGTCATAGCGATCTCGACGACCATGATCATCCTGGCGATCTTAGTAGCGATCACCATCATAGCGGTCTTGTTGTCCATAGTCTTCCCGGTGGGGTCGGTCATCATGACGAGAAGGAGGAGGACAATCGGCAGTGCGACGTGCCATGTGAGCAGAGGACACAAACATGGCACCGCCATCTCCAGCATTGTGCAACTGATCAAAATCTTTAAACTGGTTCACCAGATCAGACAGGGTGGTGTTAGGATTGGCATTGACAGCTACCTTCAGTGTGTTGTATGAATCCTCAAGACCATGCAGAATCGACCAGATCAACTCATCATCATCTAGTGGTTTACCAGCAGCAGCAAGTTCAGATGCAATCGCCTTCATCTTTTCATAATATTTTTCAGCAGAGAGGTCACCCTTATTTGTATCATTGAGGGAAGATCTCAACTGTTGAGCCCGAGAACGAGATGGGGTAGTGGTGAGGGCCTCAATCGCCTTCCATACCTCTGCAGAGGTGTCAAGCCCAATGACATGCGATAACAGTTCGGGGGACAAGGAATTCAAGAGGTAGCGCAGAACCTGTTGATCACGGGTGATCCAAGCAGAATAGTCAGGGTTTTCGATCTTGATCTGTTTACCGGTGCTGTCGGCAACTTCAATCTCTTCAGCAGGAGCATCCTAGAGGCCCTTCGCAAGATTTAGGACCCGAGCTCCTCGTAGGGCAGGAACGACAAGAGCTTTCCAACAAGTGGATTGTCGCGGGTGATAAGTTGGGCTGGTGGCGCTCCGAGACCTGCGGCCAGCGCAGTAACTGAGGACGTTGTCGAGGTAGACATGGCGGCGGCAAGAAATTGCGGCGGTGGCAGGGTTTGTGTGAGGGTTTTGTTTGTGGGCGGCGGCGAAGCAAAGACCTCGCGGCGGCAGGGCTTTGGTTTTTAGTGTTGTAGTTTTTGCGGCAGCGTCGGAGACCGAGGCGATGGAAGAATCACGGAGGCAGCATAGAAGATCTACAGCTGCGGCGGTGACGTGGGTTTCGGCAGCAAAGTCAGGGAAGAGCCTGCTCTGATACCATATTAGGTTTTGGTGTTAACGGTACCTTGGCCTCGGTATGTTTTCATGTTTATATAGTTTGGCACAAGACGGTTGTTACAAGATTCAGATAAAATCTAATTGGAGTACTACTCCATATTGGTTACAATGATAATAAGGATAAAACTCCTGATATAATTCTAAAAACCACAACAGCCGAACCAATATGAGATGCTGAGGAGAACCTCTTATAAAGCCGATCAAAGATAAAGAAAAGTAACCACACAAAAACCAAAACCTTCCACCGAAGACATTGAAACGTCACTGAGTGGTATCGGGGCTCCATGACAACGCCCCCGAAAGGGTATCGACAGAAAGCGTTGCCACCGTCGAGACGGTGAGATCTGGGGTTTTCACCTAGAGCCATAGCGTGGGGAGGATAGCAACAACAATGCTCCGAAGAGGGTTGCGACACCAGCGGGCATCGCCGCCGTTGGCGCTGAGCTTTGATGACTCCTTGATGGCGCCAGAGAACTTGGTGCTTGATGTGGAGTCTATTGGAAACCCTAAGAGCAAGGTGTGAAGCAGCACATCAACAAGTCTTCCCTCAGTAAAAACCAAGGTTATCGAACCAGTAGGAGGAAGGAAACGTCACACAGGTGTTGCTAGCAACGCGGAGATCTGCACAACACAAACTCAAGACTTTGCCCCAACGAATCGGTGAGGTTGTCAAGCTCACCGGTTTGCTATAATAAAGGATTAAACCTATGGTGTGGAAGGTAATGGTTTGCAACAAATAAACAAGTAACAATGGAGGATGTATCAATGGTAAAGATTGGACCAGGGTCCATAGTTCACTAGAGGTGCTCTCCTTAGATAAACAACATGGCATGAAGGGTAAACAAATTACAGAAGGACAATTGACAGGAACTGAGCAAGGCATAACAATGCAATTACTAGTCAGAAATATCCTATGAGATTCGATTGGGCAATACAACAAGATACATAGACCGTCATCCAACTGCATCTATGACTATAAGTCCACCTTCAGGTTATCATCCGAACCCCCTCCAGTATTAAGTTGCAAGCAACAGACAACTGTTTTAAGCAAAGTGTGTAAGGTAAACAGTCCACATGTTCCATGAACAAGAGACCGTTGTTTTCTCCCTAGTAGAAATAGCACATCTACAACCGAAGAGATTTTTGTCACTTCCCGTGGAAACTAGAGGCATGAACCCACCATCGAGCATAAATACCCCCTCTTGGAGTCACTAGCAACTACTTGGCCAAGATAGCTACTAACAACGGAGTGCATGCAAGATCACAAACAACACAGATATGATAAAATCATAAATAAAAAACCATTAATCAAACCAACATAATAATCTCAATATCCATCGGATCCCCGCAAACACAACATGCATGATTACAAATAGATTAGATCTTGATCATGAACGGAGCTCACAAGATTTATACATGAAAGCACAAAGGAGGAGATACAACCATCTAGCTACTACATGGACCCATAGTCCAAGGTGAAAATACTCACGCATCATACCGGAGAGAAGGCCTCCGGGATAATCTACTCTCCGGTAGGGTGCCGAGAAGAACTTCAGATCCCCCCGATCTAGGGACGATGGTGGCTGCGGCTACAGAAGGTTTCATGGAGATTTGATTGGGTGCCTAGGGTTTCTGCATCGGGGGCTTCTTATAGGCGAAGGGGGAGGCTGAGGAGGCGACCAGGGGCCCCACACCCTGCCTAGGCACGGGGCAGGGCCCACCCGCGCCTAGGGGTGTGTGGCTGCGCTGGCACGCCTCTCCGTCTCCCCTATGGACTTCTTGTTCCCCACGGAAAGTTATTGACTTTGTCGTTTGTCCCGTCCAATTCCGAGAATATTTCCTTACTAGCTTTTCTGAAACCAAAAACAGCAAAAAACAGGCAACTGGCACTGTGGCAACTTGTTAATAGGTTAGTACCAGAAAACATGTAAAAAGCACCTCAAAGTGTAGACAAGCAAAGCAAAGTAGATACTAAACAAGCATGGAGCATCAAAAATTATAGATACGTTTTCGACGTATCAACATCCCCAAGCTTAACTCCTGCTCGTCCTCGAGTAGGTAAGTGATAAAAGAATAATTTTTGAGGTGACATGCACCCTCAAAATAAAGATCCAACCATTTACAAGCATTGAAAGGTGGGATCAAAGAACTCTAAACATGTGCATAAAATATGGAGTTTTAACAATAGGACATAGTAACTATGCATGCAACATAACAAGCTACAAAAAAAGATCATGAATAACATGCATTGAAAAACGTTTGTTTGTTTCACATATAGAAAACATAGCATAGTGGCAATCAGCTTGTGTCGTGGTATTGCCGACGAGTATGCCATGGAGGGGTCCTCACAGTGCGTGTTTAGAGACGTGGGGTAAGACGGACGGTTGACGGGTACGAGGTAACATAGCTTACCCAGGTTTAGATCCCACAACGGTGGCGGAATCCTACTCCTGCTATAAATCACTATAATGGCAATACGCCGAGTTACAGAGATAGGTTCGCTGTGCGAGGTGACTAGAGAGTCTAAGTTATCGTGTCCTAAAGGCTCCCATAGGCCCGACTTATATAGTCGCCAGGTCCTAGGGTTACAGGGAAAAGTCCTAGCCGGACAGGTTACAGAGTTCTACACCGTCTATTACTAGTCTTGTGTATCTTGCACTCCAAGGCTCCGGGTACGCTGGTGACTCCACCGTAGCCTTCCTTTATCCAGCATGGGCCTCCCTTATGGATCCACCTAACTGGGCCACCCAGCAGGCCACAGGCCATGCTACCGACTATGGGCCACCCGGGTTAGTCGGATAAGAGACATGCTATGAGGATACTCATATAGCATATCCCCAACAGTAGCCCCCGGAGAACTCCGAGATCTTGCGCCGTCTTGCCTCTTCTTATGGAATGCTCCGTCTAGATGGATGTCGGCAAATCGTCAAGCAACATCTTGTAGTCCTCCCAAAGAACCCTGCAAAGGTTTCTCCATCTTCTATGAGTAAGTCGGAGAAATGCTGAATCTTCCATCATACGTTCCCGTTGTCGGATTAAATCCGTCCATGCCGGAATCTTCGATGGGACGGCTCATCTACCATGTCAGTTATGGCGACGTAGGCTGTGGGTCAGCGACGCCTCGTAACTCACACATGCAGAGAACGTAATCATATCCGATTTTCCCGCGCGAGCAATACGAACCGTTGGCGGCGATGGTTGGAGACGTGGCGAAATTACCGCGCACGTTCACGAACACGTCGTCTATGCGGCAACCGTCCGATTAGCTGCACGAATCTTGACGCAGAGTAAGATAAATAGTAACCATGGGACACCTGCCACTTTTTCACCCCATTCTCTCGCGTCATCGTCTTCTTCCTCCAGCCGCACGCCTCCTCGAGCTCTCCGCAGAAAACCTCGAGAAACCCTAGCCTCTCTCTCTACACCAGTCGCGTTCTCTCCCTCCTCCATGGCTAGCAGCAGCTCATCCCCGTCAATGGCGGTGTCGAGCGAAGCCATGGCGAAGCCGGCGAGCTCCATTGTCGTGCCCCTAGAGGGCCTGGTCATCCCCGCATCAGCGGTGATTGAAACCACCAGCGGCGACCACAATCTGGCGGCGCTGGAGCCCCTGGAAGAGGAGCCATACTTGCACAAAGGCGACTGGCGCGGCTCGGACATCACCGGCCGCGACATCCAAGAGATGGTTGCTGAGGGTTACCTCCCCGCGACGGAGGGGCTCGCCTGGCGGGCGGCGCCGGCCGGCGAGGTGACCCCTTCTCCCCAAGCCGGAGAGAAAGTGTACCTCAAGACGCAATTGGTACGCGGCGTTTCTCTGCCCATCTCTCACTTTTTTCTGTCCGTCTTGAATCACTTCAAGGTCCAACCCCATAACCTCTCCCCCAAATAGTATCTTAGTGCTTAGCAACTTCGCGGCACTTTGTGAGGGTTACCTAGGGATTAGGCCTAGGTTAGACTTGTTTGTGTACTTCTTCACCGTCAAACGTGAAGCCGGACACAGTAGGGAGGAGCTTAGGAACTGCGGCACCATAAGCTTCAAGATCCGTCCTGGCCGGCGGTTCCCCAACATCGTTGGCCACGAGTCGTGTAAAAATTGGCTGCGGACGTACTTCTATGGCCCCGACATTCCTTTGGCGGGCCGAGAAGTAACGTACCCGGACTTCCTGGATGGAGCCGCCGCTGAAGTCTCCACATGGCGGTCCCATGCCTCCCTTCCCTCTGACCTCGACGCTTCTCGCGCAATAAGGCGGATCGAGTGTTTCGTAGAGACGGGTCTAACCGGCTTGGACCTAGCCATGTGCTGGTTCATCAGGCGGATCCAACCTCTGCAGCACCGCACGAAGTATATGCACGAGTACACCGGCGACCGAAGGGATACCCTCCGGATCTCCAAGGACAACTTCTCGAGCGACTCCGTCAAGTTCCGCCTTAAGGACATCGTCAAGGTGAAGGATAAGAAGCGTGGCTTCACCCTCACCTACGACATGTTCGTAGACGGAAAGTGCCCAAAGGTAGATATTTATTTTCCGTGTATGACATTTCTCCAGTTTTTCCGTCTTGCCAATACCATCTTGTCTAACACGATGATTTCTCACTTAACAGCTATGCGATCTAGAGGAGGGCAACCTGGCTGCCCAAATCTACGATCCCAAGATGAAGGAAGTCACGGTCGTGTCCGACGATGATGCCCCATTGGCGCGAAAGCGGAAGAGCTCCACCTCTGACGCTGCCGACGGAGGCAAGAAAAAGAAGACGGAGGGTGGAGCCTCCAAAAAGAGTACTGCCACCCTGGAGGCAGAAAAGAAGAAAGCCACCGGGATGTTTGCCAAAGCGCCCCCTAGTGTAAGCTTCTTATTCTTCGACATTGTCTTATTTTATCTGTCTTATTCCTGTACTTATGCATTTTGCACGTTTCAGAGAAAGCCACAACCAGCCTTAAGAAGTCCTCCAAGACTCTTGGGGCTTCTAGAAATATCAAAGATATGCTGCATCGCGACTCCTCTCCCACCATCGCCCCTACCACTCCTGCCGTCAAGCCCTCCTCTGCTCCGACAAGCTCCCAAGTCCAGGAGGCACCAGGCCCTTCCGCCATGGAAGTGGACTCTGGCGCCTCTACCGAACTAGCTGTTGTCGGCGACGCAGGAGAGTGCTGCTCTTCAAATGGCTGAAGCTCCGGCTAAGGATGCCATCGGTAGCGACAAGGTTGTGGTGGGAGCTGGTACTTCTGCCGAAGGCGGCGCCTCTGCTCCCTAGAAACCCTTCGAGTTCCCGGAGATTGTTTACCCGACGCTCATGCCGAGTAACACATCTATGGTTCCTGGAGGAGTGTCGTCATCTCCGACGTGCGGTCTTGAGGAGCTACTCTGACAAGCAGACATCTTGCAAGGAAACAGCATTGCCTTTGGCAAGCTGCTGGCCGAGAGCGCTACAAGCCTCAAGATCATCGCACTTGTAAGTTTTATTTTACCTTTTGCATTTTGTACGAGTATCCCACTGTAGCCCCCGAGGATGTAGACGGAAAACCATGGGTTTTGCATCTATATGCTCTAAGAGTGACTAAGTTAGAAAGAACTCGCATTGTAGCCCCCCAAGCATTTAGATGGAAGAAATTATCCCGACTAGATGCTTTAAGAGTAGCACAAGCAGTGTTCATGATTTTCAATGCCGTAGCCCCCCAAGCCTCTAGTTGTAACTGAATTAGTTCCGACTAGATGCTTAAAGAAAAGCTAAGCATTTTCCGAGCAAAAAACTTTATACTGTAGCCCCCAAGCCTCTAATCGAGAACTGAATGAGCTCCGACTAGATGCTTAAAGAAAAGCTTAGCATATTGATAGGTTTAAAAACTCTCGTTGTATCCCCCGAGCATCTACGTGGAAAATTTACGACTAGAAGCTCCAAGCAGACTAAACAACGACTTGACTTTGTATTTGTTTCCACAGAACGAGAATGCTCGGAGGGGCATGGCCAATGACAAGTACCAGAAGATGCGCGCAGATCTTAAAGCCGAAAAGGGTAAAACTGCCATCTTGAAGGAACAGATCATCAAAAACAAGAGTCTGTTTTCTTTTTGCGCATTTCCGTCTTACTTTTGTGCCCATAATCTCCGAGTACTTAATGTGTACTTTGTTTTCTCCAACTTGCAGAGCATGTCGCCAAGGCCAAGGATATTGTCGAGCAGTCCAAGCACATCCAGCAGCTGGACAGCGAGAACAAATCCTTAAGGAGAGGGAAGAAATGCTGAAGATGCACGAGGATTCCATGAAAGCCCTGCAGGACTCCGCCTCCGCGGAGATCAATCGCTTGAAGGAGGAGCTTGCGATCCTAAAGGATCAGAAGCAAGCTGCCGATGAGCAAAACCTTCGCCATAGCGAGGCGTTTAAGCTCATCCAACAAGAGAAGGAATCCTTGGCGGACGTCGTCTGGCAGGCTAAGGCCAGCATCTTCAGTAAGTGTCCTCCGCCTTGTAGTTCTGTAGTCTGGATACTTAGAATTTATTGAACTCATGCAATTCTTGTCGGAATTTTCAGAGCCTATGGGTTTAACCCGCTCGCCTCCTTCGGACAAGGAATGCATGATTCTTGCCGGCAACTTCATCAACACCGCCATCGCCCAAGCCAAGGAGATTTCCAAGCCCCTCCAGATTTATATCAAGGCCTCGCACTCCGTGGTGAAGTACTCGGAGATTTTGCGCCGAGCCCCCGAGCGTGTCGCGAGCTAGAAATCCTCATGCGCACGGGCTGGCGCAAGGATGGCGTTGTCTATGGTGAAGGCACACTATGAAAATGCCAACATCGACACGATGACATCTGGCATCCCCGACGTGGATGATGACGGCAAGGAGATCGATCACGAAGCCATCCTGTCATCACTCGCGGGTTATGACACCAGGGTTGCCGAGTTGGTAGATGTTGCCGTCTTCGTGCCCAGGAACTTTCTCGACAACGCCAACCCGGATTCCTCCGAGTCTCACCACAGCTCTGACGCTGAAGGTGATTCTCCGACTGGTGATGATGCGGCCTCCAAGTCCCTTGCACCCAAAGAGTGAAAAACACTTTGTAATTTCCGCTTCACCTCTGGAGTGTGCGCGGGAAAAAACTTTGTTGATGTAATCTTTAAGGCGGAAAACAATGGTTATCGTATCCTGCTACTTAAGAATTAAGTTTCAGCATGTATATTTTTTAAGCAAGTGCTGGCTTATCCATTACTCTGGTTCTTATTCTTGAATTTTCGTGAGTCGGAAGACTGGTTGTCGGAACCATGCGCTTAGGTGATGATGCCCAATGGCACCGTCAATAACCTGAGCACAAAATCGCCGACAATAAGTGCCGAAAGTCACTACTCCAGAATCCACATAAAAACAACAAAGAATGTGTAGACCAGAAAACTTAAGCTAACGCCCGTAGGCGGAATTTTCACAAGTGCAATCGCAAGGCTTCTGCATAAAGGTTTATATGATACAAAAGTGAACACTAAAGGAGGTAAAAGACTCAGCAATATGACTGAACCAAAGAGCTTTATTTCATTGATCATATAAGAGGTACACGATTAGATAAAACGTGCTAAGTGTAGAAAGGACGTAGCTGTGCTATGTTCCATGGCCGATTAAGCTCCGGGCAGTCATCATCCGGGTCACGTCGCTTACGCTTATGATCCTCGTTGGGTCTATCCTTGAGTTCACGATTGTCGACAAGGTAGTAAGACCCATTGAGCAGCGCCTTGCTTATGATGAACGATCCTTCCCATGGCGGGGATAGTTTGTGTGACTTCTTCTGCTTAAGTCGGAGCACTAAATCCCCCTCTTTAAACGAGCGATGCCGAAGGCGGCGACTATGGTAGCTGCGCAGCTTCTGCTGGTAGATGGCGGATCTTTGGCATGCCAAAACGCGCTCCTCCACGAGAAGGTCCACATCTAGGCGTCTGGATTCTTCAACATCATCTTCATCGTAGGCGGCAACTCTTGGTGCATCGTGGAGGATGTCGGAAGGTAGGATGGCTTCTGATCCATATACCATGAAGTAAGGGGTGTAGCCGGTGGATCTGTTGGGTGTAGTTCGTAAACTCCACAGCACAGATGGCAATTCTTCCGCCCAGGCTCCAGCTGCTATATGTAGCGGTGCCTCAAGACGTGGCTTGATTCCCTACAGAATTAATCCATTGGCTCGCTCAACTTGACCATTGGATTGTGGGTGTGCCACAGATGCAAGGTCAAGTCGGATGCCTTTGTCCCAGCAATAGGCCTCCACTTCTCCGAGTGACAAGTTGCTTCCGTTGTTGGTGATGATGCTATGTGGGAGAACAAATCTGACCACTAGATCCCGGACAAACCTGAGGGCAGTTGCCCCATCAAGCTTTCTAATGGGTTTAGCTTCTATCCATTTGGTGAATTTGTCAACTACTACAAGCAGATGCATAAATCCACACGGTGCCGTTTATAACGGCCCCACATGTCTAGCCCCCAGACTGCAAACGGCCGAGTTATTGGTATTGTTCGCAATTCTTCAGCAGGAACATGTGGTTGTCGGGCATAATACTGGCATCCTGTGCATGTCTCAACCAGCTTGTCGGCGTCCGCCTTCGCGGTCAGCCAGTAGAATCCTTGCCGGAAGGCTTTCGCGACCAATGATCGAGGAGCGGCGTGATGCCCGCAATCTCCGAGATGGATTTCGCGTAGGATTTCCATACCTTCTAGATGGGAAACACACTTTAGGTATACACCAGTAGTGCTCCTCTTGTAGAGTTGCCCATTGATTATGGTATAACCCTTTGCTCGTCGTACTATTTGCCGTCTTTCGACCTCGTCGTCGGGCAAAGTTCCGTGTTCGAGATATTCCATGAACGGTTTTGTCCAAGCCGGAGGGATCTTTGTCACCATGTTGACGAAAGAGTTAGCTCTATCCGGGTTGTCGATGTCGGCGCCCTTCACGGATGGTGTGCGTAGATGCTCTAGGAAAACTCATGGCGGAATTCTCTTGCACCCTGATCCAAGTTTAGACAGTAGATCAGCCGCCTCGTTTTGCTCCCTAGGCACATACTTGACTTCGTAGCCCAAGAAGCTTTTGGATATCTCGTCCACTTCGTCGCGATATGCCGCCATCATAGGGTTCCGCGCATTCCAGGTGCCAACCACCTGCTAGACAACCAAGTCGGAATCTCCACAGCAAACTATGCGCTTGATGCCAATATCCTTGGCTACACGCAGTCCGTGAATGAGTGCTTCATACTCCGCAATGTTGTTTGTAGCCTCGAAGTGGATCTGCAGAACGTAGTGCAGTTTGTCTCCTTTTGGTGACTGTAGTAGTACACCAGCCCCCGAGCCGTTGAGCAACTTTGATCCGTCAAAGTGCATCACCCAATACTCTGGTTCTGGCAGTGGAGTAGCATCCGGAATCTCCGTCCAATCTGCAATAAAATCCGCCAAGGCTTGTGACTTGATAGCGTCGCGTCTCTTGTAGGTGATCTCGAAGGCGGCAAGCTCAATGCCCCACTTAGCGACTCTTCCTGTAGCGTCGCTGTTGTTGATAATGTCGGACAGTGGAGTCTTGCTCACTACTGTGATTGGGTGCTCCTGAAAGTAATGCCTTAGCTTCCGAGAAGCAAGGAATACTCCATAAGCTATTTTTTGGTAGTGCGGGTAACGCTGCTTGGACTCCGTCAAGACCTCGCTTACATAGTAAATTGGTCGTTGAACTCCGTGCTCGTAGCCTGGTTCCTTCCGCTCTACCACGACGACGATGCTAATAACCCGGTTGGTTGTCGCCATGTAAATTAACAGGGGCTCCCCAGGCTCGGGTGCTGCAAGGATAGGCGCTGAGGAAAGAATCTCCTTGAGCTGCTTCAATGCTGCATCTGCTTCGTCCCTCCATGTGAATTTGTCCGCCTTCTTCAGCAACTTGTATAGCGGCAGAGCCTTCTCTCCAAGTCGGCTGACGAACCGACTAACTGCTGCAACATAACCTGTTAGTCGTTGGATGTCCTTTAGGCATGTCGGACGGTTTATGTTTAAGATGGCCTTGATTTTCTCCGGGTTGACCTCGATTCCGCGCTGGGAAACGATGAAGCCCAACAGTTTGCCGGCTGGAACCCCGAAGACGCACTTCTTAGGGTTAAGCATCATGTTGTATTTCCGGAGATTATCAAAGGTTTCTTTTAAGTCGGAGATTACCGTGATATCGTCCACATAGGCATGGACGTTCCGACCAATTTGGTCGTGAAGGCAACGTTGCATTGTCCGCTGGTAGGTAGCACCTGCGTTTTTCAGCCCAAAGGGCATCGTGACATAGCAAAACGTGCCGTATGGGGTAGTGAACGAAGTGGCCAATTGGTCCGACTTCCTCATCTTGATCTGGTGGTATCCTGAGTATGCATCGAGAAAACACAAAAGTTCCGAGCCAGCCGTCGAGTCAATGACTTGGTCAATGCGAGGCAAAGCAAACGGATCTTTGGGACACGCTTTGTTCAAGCCGGTGTAATCAACGCACATTCTTAATTCAGTAGTTCCCTTTTTGGGGACTAGTACAGGATTGGCCACCCATCGGGTGTGAAGGACTTCTTGGATAAAACCAGCCTTAAGTAACCTAGCTATCTCTTTTCCAATGGTGCGTCTCTTCTCACCTCCGAAGCGTCGTAGAGGTTGTTTCACTGGTTTACATTTTGGATCTATGTTTAAGCTGTGCTCGGCAAGTTCCCTAGGTACACCTTTCATGTCAGCAGGTTTCCAGGCAAATATGTCCCTATTGTCACGGAGGAACTCGATGAGCGTGCTTTCCTATTTGGGATCCAGGTCCGTCCCAATGGCAACGGTCTTGGAGGCATCGCCTACCACAAGTTCCACCGGCTTGGTCTCGATGGCGGCCTTGAACGCAGGAGCGGAGTCGGAGATCTGTTTATTCGACGCGGGCATCTCTGAGTCATTGACCTTGCTCTGGATCTCTTTGAATTCTTCGCTGTAGAGGACAGCTTCTGCAACGGCTGCTTCATTGATCTCGCAGTCCCTTGCCTTGGTAAAGCTTCCGGATACGGTGATGACACCGTTTGGTCCAGGTATATTGAGTTTGTTGTAGACGAAGCATGGCTTGGCCATGAACGTGTGGAATATGTCGCGGCCGAATATGACGTGGTACACGCTCTTGAAGGGGACCACCTCAAAGGTCATGCGCTCTTGGCGGTAATTATTGACATCGCCAAAGGCTACCTGAAGTGTGATGCACCCAAGGGACCGAGCTTCCCGGCCAGGAACTATGCCATGGAACACGGTGTTGGTCCGCCTTAGGTTTTCCTCCGTCAAGTTCATCTTCTGCAGTGTATCCAGGTACATGATGTTGATGTTGCTTCCACTATCCACCATGCACTTGGTGAACTCCACGCCGTCAATCAATGGGTTGATGACCATGGCGTACTGGTTTTCCGTGGGCACAAGGTCTGGGTGGTCCGTCCTGTCCCAAGTGATTGGAACCTCCAACCAGCGCAGGTGTTGGGGAACTGGGGGGAGAGTGGCCATCAGGATCCTTAGAGAGGTATTCTGTTGTCGGACGGTGGGGGTGCCAAGGAAAGTGTGGTAGACTGGGGCCTTCCTTGCGAAGGGGTTCTTTCCCTTGTCGTCGCTCTTGGCGGCGTGCTTGGGGTCAACGTCCTCGTCCATGTCACTTGAATCCTTGGACTCCTCCTCCTTCTTCTTCCCCTTGCCCTTGCCTCGCGGTCTATTCTTCCGACTTCGCTTGTAGCCGGACTCCGGATCTTCCTTGAGGTCGTTGACGAACTTGCAGTGTCGATTGGTGTGGGTGGCCTTGCCGTTGACATCGAGGTGTACGAGGCATGGCATATCGCGGTACTCCTCGTACGTTTGGGGAACACGGAGCGGCGCCGAGTTGGTTTCACTTCCTCGCTGCTGCCCGCGGCCTGCTCCCCTTCCTCGGCCACGTTGTCCGCCTTATCCTCGTCCTGCAAAAGTCATGGCGACCATGTCGGTAGATTGCTTTTCTTCTGGAGCGGTTTTCCGCTTTGTACTGCTGTTCCTCCGAGCTTGGGTTGGAACGGCCATTGCCGGTAAAGAGCCACGAGCATCGTCGTCGGCAGTTGCGAACTCACTGGCTAACTGAATCATCTGATTCAAGTCAAGCTGATGATTGTCCTGTAAGCGCTTTAGCTTATGTCGGAGCAACGTGCCCCTTTCCAACCCATCGATGAAGGCGGTCATGGCGGTCTGGGCGTGCACTCCTACGCAGGAATTCTTATATCCAGCCAGCAGGAGAGGTAGGTGCGAGATGTCTCGTCTTTCTCTTGCATGCACTGATGTAGATCGCCCACAGTGCAGGGACGCTTGTATGTACCCTCAAAGTTCTTGGTGAATGCTTCTTGCATGTCCAGCCAGTTGTAGATAGATCTCTCCGGCAAGTCGTCGATCCATTGTCGGGCCGTGCCCGCCAACATTAACGGGAGGTACTTGACGGCGACGTTGGGGTTGCCTCCGGCAATCTCCACCGCGTTGTCGTAGTCCTGCAACCATGTGGCAGGCTTGGCGGTGCCGTCATAGGGCTTGATGGTCTTGTCAATCCGGAAACCTTTGGGGTAAGTTGCGGACCGTATTGCAGGTCCAAAGCAACGTGGTCCCAGGTATGGTCCTTCTCGGGCCTCGTGGATCTTATCGATCCGTGAACGTGCATCATACGGCTCCGGGTTCTTCTTCTTGTTGTCAACAGGGGATGGGCTGCGTGAATGACGCGGGCCTCTTCCGCCATGGTGACTGCTTGGCGGCGACGGAGGCGGAGGTGGCGGTGGGTTAGCCTTCTTGCTGTTACCCTCCTGCGATGCCTCGTGCCTGTCACGGTTGCTTGTCGGACGCGGAGGGTCGTGGTGTGACCTGCTCTTGTGTCCTTGGTGGCGTTCTTCATCATGACGGGTCTGTGCCGCGTTTTTGCGGATGACGATGCCGCACTGTTTTGGAGGGGGCATATACGTATGATGGTGATCCTTGTAATCTTCTTGACGTCGGGGGGATCTGGGCGGTGGCGATGGGCGGCGAGGTCGGGCTTTTTCTCCGTGGTCGGAGTATATGGGGATAGCATCCTTCCTGTTGCGCGCATCCCTCCATCTTCGTTCTGATGAACCCGTCTGTGATCCGACATCCTGAGGAGATCTATCCCTTGGCGGTTTGTACTGGCTAGATCGGCAGAGCGCTGGGTCATACTCAAGCCTCTGGGAGGTGGCCTTTTCCTGCTTCTTTACCGCCTTGGACACTAGGTCATAGACCTGTTCTACTGCCTTAGGCGATCTATCCTGCTCCAGAAGGGTCTTGGAGACGGCGAGTTAAGGAGTGGGGTGGGCATCACCTGTTTGCCTTCACTATCAATGTATGGCTTGGCCTGTGCCGGCTTCGAGGGAGCCCATCCTAGGTTGCGCCGTACACCAGGATCGTTGATGACGCGAGCCTGAGCCTTCTTAGCCTTCTGCTGCTGTAGCAGAGTCATGTACTCGGCCTCCATTGCTCTAGCTTTTTCTATGGACTTCTGCGCGTTGACCAGGTCTCGATCTAGTTTAGCGCCTTGCTCCGCAATGGCTTGCGCTTCCTCCAGCAGCTGCTGGCGCTTCTCGTCAAGCTGAGACACGTTCCGGATATGATCAACAGTTAGTGGCTCAACGAGGAGATTGTCGTACATCACTCTATCAGCTGGAGTAACATGGGCTGCTGCCGACGTGGATGCCAGAGGCGGCAAGTTTGCGGTGTTGTTATTGCTCGGACCGATGCCGAGTTCCTGCGGCTGCTGCACTGGGTTAGGCGGAGGAGGCATGACTTTTTCGCGATCATCGTCAGCAGCAATAAGTGTCCCCTTCCCCTTATCCAGCGCCATAGGCGGAGCTTGCCCGGGCTGGTCTTCATCCATCGTTGTCCCAATGGTGACGAACACCCCTCGATACATGACGGTGTTATTAGCTTGTTCGTCGCGCGAGTACTCCTCCTCCATATCCTGCATAGCGGAGTCTAGCTCTTCTGGACTGAAGTCTATTTCCTCTGAATCTGCATTGAAATCAGCATAAAGCGCGTCGATGACAGAGTCGGAGGGTGCCAGGACTTCCTCGATGACGGGCGGTGGAGGTGAAACGGCCTCGACGATGACTGGAGGTGGTGGTGCTGCTACGACGATGGCGGCTGGAGGCGGTGTTGGTGGTGGCTGAATCGGAGGGGATCCGTCAATGAGCGCAAGAGCTGTCTGAGCTGCCGCTTCAGCCTCCGCATAGTTGTTGACGGTGTTCACCATGCCTTCGAAGGTAAGGCGTCCTGACGCCTGTTGCCGTCTTAGAGAATGTCGGAGGAGCGTGCCATGGTCCAGTCCTTCCACAAAGTGATAGATAGCATCATCATTGGGGTAGTGGGCAGATCGGCTCGTATACGGAGCCACCTGGCCAGGTAATCGTGGGGGGTTTTCTCCCTCTCTCTGAACACAGCGCGCCAGATCGAAGATGGTAACCACGCCGACGAACTTGGATCTCTGCTTTCCAGACGCACGGACAAAGCCGACGGATTTGCAGTGATCTTCCACCTTTATATCCTGCACAGGGGCGGTTTGGGTGGGTCTTGAATTTTTCCGATCTTTGCCGGCAAACTCCAAGGAGAGATCCGACATCCATCCTTCCGCGTACATATCCTGCCCGTAGGCGGTCCGCGCGGGTCTTGACGCTCCTCCGACTCCCAGGGAACTAGTGCCCGAGTCGGTTTCGCCGATGAAGAGGTGGATGTCTCCGATAGGAACGATTGAACACCGCGTAGGGTTCGTCTTCGCCGGGATACAGAATTCGTCGGGGGGGACGATCGGAACGTTGCCGGAGAAGAGAACGCGACCAATGGCTACGGTTTCACCGATTCCCGCGAAGATCTTGGTCCTCGCCCGCTGAAGAGCCTGAAGCGCCTCTTGCCCCACAGTGGGCGCCAACTGTCGTGGTATTGCCGACAAGTACGCCATGGAGGGGTCCTCACAGTGCGTGTTTAGAGACGTGGGGTAAAGCGGACGGTTGACGGGTACGAGGTAACACAGCTTACCCAGGTTCAGATCCCACAACGGTGGCGGAATCCTACTCCTGCTATAAATCACTATAATGGCAATACGCCGAGTTACAGAGATAGGTTCGCTGTGCGAGGTGACTAGAGAGTCTAAGTTATCGTGTCCTAAAGGCTCCCATAGGCCCGACTTATATAGTCGCCAAGTCCTAGGGTTACAGGGAAAAGTCCTAGCCGGACAGGTTACAGAGTTCTACACCGTCTATTACTAGTCTTGTGTATCTTGCACTCCAAGGCTCCGGGTACGCTGGTGACTCCACCGTATCCTTCCTTTATCCGGCATGGGCCTCCCTTCTGGATCCACCTAACTGGGCCGCCCAGCAGGCCACAGGCCATGCTACCGACTATGGGCCACCCGGGTTAGTCGGATAAGAGACATGCTATGAGGATACCCATATAGCATATCCCCAACAGCTTGTCCCTCATATAGTAGCAATGTAGATGCATAGGACACCTTCAAAGTTCACAGGGGTGACTAGAAACAAATATCACAAGAACAAGTAAAATCACAATATGCATCAATCAATAAGCTTTGGAACACTGCACACAGAATGACAACTATGCTCTCTTAATGGTGCCTAAAGGTAGAAGGTGGAGACTCAATAATGGTGGAAGAAAGGCCTTTTTGTAAAGGAAGTAGGGATTACAAGTTTCAAAAAGAGCTTCCAAAAATTATGGTACTTGTTAGCTTTCATCCCTTATTGCCCCTATCATAAGAATCTTGAAATGATTAAGGTTAAAGTGACAAACATGGAGTATATGCTTGACGAAGTATAAGTAGGCAATGTCAAGTCCCTTGAATACGAGGGCCACACCTCATGCATACTCAACTTCAGTCACATGTAAGTTCTTGTCATTGTAAGTATTTGCATATCATTGAGAACCGCCAACGGGGTACCCCTTGCACATGGTACAAGAGCTTTCCCATAACCAAAATGACAAGGCAAGTAGACAATGAGCATCTCAGCGATCTTTTTATTTACTATATGCATAGCTTTTTATTGAGGATGCTTCATAGATAGCTCAGTATGGTGATGCTACAAGTTTCCACCATGATTAGGCATAGCTTAGGCTAGCGGCCCAGGCGTTTCTCTAACACAGGATACAAACTCCATAGATTTACAAGTTCCCTCTTTATTTCACACCGGTGACATCCATAGACAAAAGAGCATGATATCAACTAAGTATAAAGTACAAGTGCAATGTTGAAAACGTTCCCCGTGACAGCACGGTTCTGTTAATTCCAACGTATAAGTGCAAGCATAAAGAACAAAAATGTCACAATGGTTCAAGTTTATTAGGGCAAAGAATATAAAGTGTGCCATCAAGTTCGTGAGGGTTTTAATCACTAAGTTTTCACATAACAAAATAGTTTTTAGTTAGAAGATAGTTGAAAACAAGAATATACTTTGAATGGTGTAACACACCATGCATAGGAGTTTATAGTGGACACTTTGGAATAACTTGGTTTCTTGGGAGTTGGAAGCATGAGTAGACCTTACTCATACAAGTGGAGGCTAGCAAAAGACTAGGAGCAACCAACTAAGAGAGCATAATGGCCATAATCATGCAGAGCAACAAAGCATTACTAATCAAAGCATAGAGTGGTACTACAAGTCAAGGACTAAATGATCATAGAGGCTATGGTGACTTGTGAGAGTCATAACATGGTGTGAGCATGTGCCAAGTCAACCCAAGCAAAGCATCAAAGGAGAATATCACAATACTATGCTTTTGCATGCTAACACAACGCATAATTTCTTCAAGGCACACTAAGCAATCCCAATTGTTTGGAACAAGACATGCTACAACAATAATCACTAAGCATAAGGTCAAAACAACACCTAGCATGTCATGCTAAAGTCTAAGTCACAGTCAATGCAAGATCCTCTTGCACTTCAAGCAAGAACTTACTACTCCTTTCCAACGCCAAGCAACTTATTTGCAAAACAACAAAGCAAGAACGGGGCTACAAACTACTTTATTCAAGCAAACTAAACAACCTAGGCAAAGCAAACGAAAACTAAGACGCTCCAAGAACAACACAACTGTGCATGAAACAATAAAAACAAAGTGTCTAGACAGACCTAAGATTTTTATTGATGAAGAAGGGGATGCCTTGGGCATCCCCAAGCTTTGACGCTTGTACCTTTTGTATATTTCTTGGGTGACACCATGGTGGCATCCCCAAGATTTATATTTTTTCCATTCTTCATCTCATTGCATCATTCTCTCTCTACACCTGAAATTTTTCCTTCATACAAAACTTCACACAATCTTCATTAGAAATATTATTCAAAAGATATTAGACCACTGGAAAAGCTTTGGAACAGCAAGTCTTTTCACTAAAAACACAAGCTACTATAGCAACTCCTTCAAAAATCTCAATTTCCCAAAAGAGAACTAAAAAAGGAATCAATAAGAAGCAAATGCAAATATTGGCAGAAATCTGTCAAAACAAACCATCAGGTAGAAACCGATTTTGTCGAACATCTTCTATTGCTCAAATAAAAAAGTGTTGAACTAACAAAAGTTAGCTAACATACTGGGGGATTTATTCGTTAATTTTGAGCTCAATCCGAGTTACAGAGACTCCTCACGATTTTTTTTGGTGGAGGACATAAATCTGTTTCGGGATAGCAACTCCCCAAATCTTACTTCCCTCTCATTAGAGGTCATTCTTGGCACAAAAAGCAAACAAAAAGAATAAGGAGAGGTTATTACTGAAGTAATAACTTCCAAGACTCAAGAAAACTCTTGGGTTATCTCCCAACAAGTACTTTTCTTTAACGCCTTTAAGTTATGCACAAGAAGCAAGAAGAATCAAGTATTTTCAAATGAAGAAGCAACCTTCTTGTTCTTTCCTTTCTTACCTTTATTATTTTCTTTAGGGAAGATATGATTACTTACTGGAGAAGAAAAATGCATGATGCCTTTTCCCACATCTATCACTGCTCCAAGGTGTTTCAGTAGAGATCTTCCAAGTGTGATCTGTCCATTGCCTACTCATTCAATAACAAGATAATCAGTAGTCACCATTTTCCCTGAAATTTTTGTAAACACACCTTTATCTATTCCAATGGGTAATATAGTGGCATTGTTGGTAAGAGAGATTTCCTCTCCTCCTTCAGTAAGCCTCCAAAGACTCAAGAAATCATAAATATCTTTAGGCATGAGACAAAATTCAGACATGATATCACAGCGAGCATCAAAAAGTGTAGTGTTTATTGAGACTTTGATTGTGGGAAACCACTTTGAAGCCTCAGAATTTATGGGAACATAATCATGGTAAGCCCCACGCGTGTGATAACAACTATTTATAGCAACAATACCGGTCTCAAGAGTGTTCAAGCTTGCAAGAATATTTGTGAAAGAGGAATCAGACTTGCCAGGTGTAGCGTAAATCATGATTAATTTCTTTATGGCATCAAAAGCTTCATCCTCGGTACATACTAAATTTTTTTTCAGCCACAACATCCAAAGCATATCTATAACGAAGAGCAATACCGCGGTAGAAACTACCAATAACTAAGCTAAGGCTTACCTTAGGCTCGGTTTCCCTCTAGAAAGCAGAGATTCTAGACCAAGATTTTTTAAATCTTTCTTAACTTTTTTGCTTAAAAGTGGAGATTTCTACCATAGGGGAAATAAAGGTTGGTCCAAACCAGACATGGTAGCAACTAGAGCAGGAACTATTTTTTTTTTGGGTTTTTTGAAAAGAGGCAAGCAACACCAAGCAAAAGAAACAAAGCAAACTAAAAACAAAGTAAAGAGAAATGAAGTGGAGGACTCCCCTTATGAAGACGTCCTTAGCCTCCCCGGCAACGACGCCAGAAAACTTGTTGATGACTCCTTGATGGCGCCAGAGAACTTGGTGCTTGATGTGGAGTCTGTTGGGAACCCCAAGAGCAATGTGTGAAGCAGCACAGCAGCAAGTCTTCCCTCAGTAAGAAACCGAGGTTATCGAACCAGTAGGAGGAAGGAAACGTCACATAGGTGTTGCTAGCAACGCGGAGACCTGCACAACACAAATTCAAGACTTTGCCCCAACGAATCAGTGAGGTTGTCAAGCTCACCGGTTTGCTGTAACAAAGGATTAAACCTATGTGTTGAAGGTAATGGTTCGCAGCAAGTAAACAATTAACAGTGGAGGATGTATCAATGGTAAAGATTGGACCAGGGTCCATAGTTCACTAGAGGTGCTCTCCTTAGATAAACAACATGGCATGAAGGGTAAACAAATTACAGCAGGGCAATTGACAGGAACTGAGCAAGGCATAACAATGCGATTACTAGTCAGAAATATCCTATGAGATTCGATTGGGCAATACAACGAGATACATAGTCTGCCATCCAACTGCATCTATGACTAGAAGTCCACCTTCAGGTTATCATCTGAACCCCCTCTAGTATTAAGTTGCAAGCAACAGACAACTTCTTTAAGCAAAGTGTGTAAGGTAAACAATCCACATATTCCATGAACAAGAGACCATCATTTTCTCCCTAGTAGCAACAGCACATCTACAACCGAAGAGATTTCTGTCACTTCCCTTGGAAACTAGAGGCATGAACCCACTATCGAGCATAAATACCCCCTCTTGGAGTCACTAGCAACTACTTGGCTAAGATAGCTACTAACAACGGAGAGCATGCAAGATCACAAACAACATAGACATGATAGAATCATAAAGACAAAACCATTAATCAAACCAACATAATAATCTCAATATCCATCGGATCCCCGCAAACACAACATGCATGATTACAAATAGATTAGATCTTGATCATGAACGTAGCTCACAAGATCTATACATGAAAGCACAAAGGAGGAGATACAACCATCTAGCTACTACATGGACCCATAGTCCAAGGTGGAACTACTCACGCATCATACTGGAGAGAAGGCCTACGGGATGATTTCCCCTCTGGCGGGGTGCCGGGAAGAACTTCAGATCCCCCCAATCTAGGGACGATGGTGGCGGCGGCTATAGATGGTTTCTTGGAGATTTGATCGGGTGCTTAGGGTTTCTGCATCGGGGGCTTCTTATAGGCGACGGGGGAGGCCGAGGAGGCGACCAGGGGCCCCACACCTTGCCTAGGAGTGGGGAAGGGCCCACCCGCGCCTAGGGGGGTGTGGCTGCCCTTGCCCTGTCATGCCTCTCCGTCTCCCCTCTGGACTTCTTGTTCCCCACGGAAAGTTATTGACTTTGACGTTTGTCCCGTCCAATTCCAAAAATATTTCCTTACTAGCTTTTCTGAAACCAAAAACAGCAGAAAACAGGCAACTGGCACTATGACAACTTGTTAATAGTTTAGTACCAGAAAACATGTAAAAAGCACCTCAAAGTGTAGACAAGAAAAGCAAAGTAGATACTAAACAATCATGGAGCATCAAAAATTATAGATACGTTTCTGACGTATCAAGCTTTCACCCGGAAAAATTCTTGCACCGCTCCCGAGAACTCAAACGCCCACTGTCCCCTAATTAGGCCTCCGAAATGCGATCTCGGAGCCACCAAAGCCGAAGAGCCATCCAAGGAGTCCACCTTCTAGTTCCGGGGCCGCCACCCTGGCATCCACGCACTTGAGCCCAAGGCCAGACCAACATCACACTAAAAAGCTGGAGGATTGGACAATGTAGGGCAGCACAACTGCAAGCAACCATCAGGCCACACAATGGCCTAGGTAGGTGATCCTCCCTCCACCACCTGAGGTGTTCGTCGTTTGGATGCAGTAGCAGGGCCGAATAGGTCTAGATCAGGCCCAATCGCCTGGCAGGACCCGACTCGGTACTATAAGCCCCACCGCCGTGCTCCTACACCCAGGCCGTCGTCGCCATCCACCTACAGCTCCGTGTCGAACCATCCCTCGCCACCACCGCCTGAACCCTCCATCCTCTGTTACCTGCAGCCATTAGCGGTGTCGTTGCCGCCTCACTCCCTGTGGGTTGGCCCATGGCCGCACCCGCGCAAAGGACTACCCCAGCCACAACACTTAGGGACAAGCAACGCAGTAACCGCCACCGCGCCGCAGCCAGTCAAGCCCATCTATCGCGGCATACAAGACCTAGCAAGTGGTATTCACCACCGTGATAGGCCCGACGGACAGTACGAGTGGTCGGCACGATCCAGCACACGACAACACAAGGTTCGAACACGGCAGCCATGGCACCTCTAGGCTACCTAACCTCTAGATGGCATTGCCCAGCGGTCACCAGATCATGGCACCTCTAGATGGCATTGACCAGCGGTCACCAGATCAGGGCCCTCCTGGCCCGGATCTGGCCCCCAGCCTCGCAGGGCTAGAGCCTAAGACATGGCGGTTGAGGCCCTACAGGCCCACATCAGGCCCTCACTGGCCTAGGTCTAGCCCGCTTGCCTGATCACTGACGTGCACAGCGCTGCCGCCACCCCGTGCCTCGTCGCGCCTACCACCGCCCATCACCGCATCTAGACCGATGTCGCCTCGACTGCCCACCGCAGGCTTGGACCCCATGTCCCTAGTGCACCCCCACCGACCAGGATCCCCCGCGCCTCCCTTCCATCTCATGGGTAGAATCGGGCCAGCTGCTGCAGGCACCGCACAAGCTTTGCCTGGCGGCGGTGGATAGGATGAAGGGGAGAAGGAGAACTGGGGCGGTGCGCCTGGGATTCGCCCCATCTCTCGCGGAGCGGATGGGGACGAAGGCGTTTTTCTTTTTCTCAGTCATATGCACAAAACTACAAGAGAGCTTTTCTTGTTCTTTTGCACGGTGGAAGCTATGTATATTCTTGTCAAGAAAGTACAATTCTGTGGTTGCCATGCATAGTACATAAACCTGAAACGGAAATTAGAGGCCCGCTGAACAATACCATGGCATTGCCTGGTTAGTTGCCGTGAAAATAGGCACGATGGCCTTGTGTTAGTACAACTGGCCTGTCGATGTAGAGAGTCGGATTCAGTCACAGCGCACTTCCTTCAAAAGGAGTAGCCCACATTATTTCCATCCTTAAGGTACACACTTCACCAACTTAGGTAAACATTACAATGTTATTACTATTTGCTGTTGTAATAAATTTCTATTGCAACACTAAAACCGTTGCCATGTCCTAGGCTATTACCATGTTGTTCGTTGCAACTGGTTGCAACGGCTGATAAACAAAAATATTACGTTCAGTAATCAGTAGATTATCACAATAACAAATATTTGTTGCAATACTTTCTAAGAACACACACTTTACTCGAAACAGGCTCTACACCCATTTCAGATGCAATATCTTCAACAACAATCACCCAGAATCCAGCCTTTAATTATTGTAAGTGTCAAAGTATTTTTACATATACCTTCTATTTGATCTAAGTTATTAGACACCATGCACATGGATACCGATGGCATGTTCTTGATGATTGTATTCGTAGCTAATAAAATTCCATCCATGTACAAAGTATTAACTCAAAGCTATCAATCACTTAAAGTAATTTATTTTGCATCACTCCTATCATTTGGTTTAGTCTTTGTCAAAAAAAATCCTTTCGTTCAGTATCACTACATTCACTTATCTTGCAGATATAATGTGAAAAGTGCAAAGAAAGCCTTTTATTTCCATGACATATATAGTGATGGTCGCCTCCACAGTGTCTTGCAGATGAGACAACGTGACCTCTGCATTGTTGTGCTTTCTCGGCACTACCACTGGTCTAGCATGGCCAATGTTACAAAGTCATCAATATTGTTGTACAAAGCCTTGTCTTCAGGTGGTGTTCCCCTGCCCTTGACTTTGAGATCGATCTCAAAATTAAAGCACAGGTCCTAGAGTAGAACTGTGTGGCTAGTGTTGGAGATATTCCCTAGAGGCAATAATAAATGTAGTTATTATAATATCTTTGTGTTTATGATAAATGTTTACATTCACGCTATAACAGTATTAACTAGAACATTAATACTTGTGTGATTTGTAAACTAAATTAGAGTCCCTAGTAAAAGCCTCTTTATAATACTAGCTTGTTGATTAATAGATGATCATGGTTTCTTGATCATGAACATTTGAGATGTTGTTAATAACAAGGTCATATCATTAGGAGAATGATATGATGGACATACTCCTATAGATAAGCGTAGCATAAAGATCAAGTCATTTCAATAGTTCAGTTGCTATAAGCTTTCTGATACATAGTAACCTAATTCCTTCGACCATCACCATCACCGGAAGGATGCTTTGATGACATCAAACACCACACCGTAACTGGGTGGCTATAAAGGTGGCATTGAGTGTTCGGAAAGTATGGGTTGATACACATGGATCAAGAGTGGGATTTGTCCATCCATATGACAGATAGATATACTCTGGGCCCTCTCAGTGGAATGTCATCCAATTATCTTGCAAGCATGTGACTGGCTCACAAGCGATCACATATCACGGGAACGAGAAAAGAGTACTTATCAGTAACGAGGTTGAACTAGGTATGCAGAGATACCGACAATCAAAACCTCGGATAAGTAAACTATCGTGAGACAAAGGGAAATTGGTATCGTATGTAAGTGGTTCATTCGATCGCAAAGTAATCGTAGAAATATGTGGGAGCCATATGAATTTACAGATTCCTCTATTGGTTATTGATCGGAGAAGTGTCTCGATCATGTCCGCATAATTCACGAACCGTAGGGAGACACACTTAAGGATTCGATGTTGTTGAGTAGTTATGGAATGATGAGTAAGAGACCGAATGTTGTTCGGAGTCTCGAATGGGATCCAGGATATCACGAGGAGATCCGAAATGGTCCGGAGAATAATATTCATATAAGGAAAGTCATGTTTCGGAGTTGGGGAATGATTCCGGTGTTTTCATCGGGAATGTTCTAGAAGGTTCCGGAAGGTCCGGTACTCCGGAGGGGAAGGGTACATGAATGTGTCATGACAATGTGGAATGGTTGCATCATGTACTAGGTATCATGGCTGGGAAAAATAAAGGGAGAAATCAAATCCTAATTTGAAAAGTCAAACACCAATTTGAAAAGTCAAACAACAAGTTTGCTTGGTGAAGGGAGAGTAGGAAACCTACTTGGGGAGGAAGTCCTCCTCCCTCCACCCGCCGGCCAAGGAGGACAAGTTGGGGGAGGACTCCCTCCTCCCAACCGGCGCCCTCCCACCTATAAAATAAGGGGCAGGGGTGGCCCTCTAGCCTACACCTCTCACGCCCCGAAACCCTAACCCTAAGCCGCCGGCGCCACCACCCCTGCTGCTGCCTCCGCCTAGGGCACCACCAACTCGCCGAGTTGGGGTGATCCCAAACCCCAGCCGCCGGCTACACTCTCCCCTTGGTGCCTTCTAAACCCTAGATCGCCAAGGCCTCTCTCATAGTCCACCATACTCGCTCCGGCTTAAGGCGAAGCCCTGCGAGATCTTCCCTCTACTTCCGGTACCACGCCGTCGTGCTGCCGGAATCACGAGGAGAGTGCTACAACCTCCGCTGCCTGCTGGAACAAGGGAGAGGAAGGTCTTCATCGAGTACCAAATGTGTGACCGACTGCGGAAGCGCTGCCGGAACACATCGCCGGAAGGATCGTCTACGCGATCTTGAGATCGATAAGAGTACGACTACATCACCCACGAGAATCTTCTCTCGTTAACCGCTTTGGAATCTTTGCGGTAGAAATTTTTGTTTTCCATGATACGAACCCCTACAGTGGTATCAGAGCCGTGTCTATATGTAGATCTGTTGCACGAGTAGAACACAATGGTCATTGTGGGCGATGGTGCTTTTGTTATCAATTGCTTCTTGTGTACTTTGCATCTTGCGGTATGATGGGATGAAGCGGCCCGGGCTAACCTTACATGACATCGTTCATGAGACTTGCTCCACGCTCAACATGCAACTTGTATTGCATAAGTGGCTTTGCGGGTGTCTGTCTCTCCCATTATAGTATAGATCCAATTTACAACGGGCACTTGATAGTTCAAACATCAACGTTGTGGTTCTTGTTCGTAAGTTAGATCGACACTTATTGAAAGCCCCAAACCACGTAAAATATGCAAAGAAAATTAGAGGCGTCTAACTTTGTTTTGCAGGGGTGTGTTGTGATGTGATATGGCCATGATTGTGATTATATTTGATGTATTCCTTATTGTAAGTTGGCAACCGGAAGGAGCCATATGGTTGTCTTTAATTTCTGTTAAGACCCGCGTGTCTATTCAAAGTAGTTGTAATTGTTGGAGCTGGTGGACGACAACCATGAAACGACGCCATTGACCTTGACGCTATGCCGGTGATGATGGAGATCATGTTCATGCTTGAAGATGGAGATCGGAAGCACAAGAAGAAAGGCCATATCATATCACATATTATGAATTGCATGTGATGTTAATCCTGTATGCATCTTGTATTTCTTAGTTAATGACGGTAGCATTATAAGATGATCCCTCATGCACATAAATTTCAAGTTTTAAAGTGTTCATCCTTAGTAAGCACTATTGCTAAAGCTTGTTGTTTCGAAGCACCACGTGATGATCGGGTGTGTTAGATTCTGCAAGTGTATACAACGTGAGCAAGCCAGATTTGCTCATGCGGAAGCTAAGGTTTGATCTTGACGAGCCTAGCATGTACAGACATGGTCTCGGTACACGGATCACCGAAAGGTAAAGCATGAATCATATAGTAGATATGATGAACATGTCAATTGTTCGCCATTGAAGCTACATCAACTCTCGTGATGATTGGTTTTGATGTGGTGGTTTTGGTTCGTGTGATCACTAAAACAATGTGAGAGATATTGTTTTGAGTGGGAGTTCACCTAGATTAATTTAACTATTAATTAGAACTCAATTTGTCATAAACTTAGTCTAAACTATTGCAAATATGTTGTAGATCAATGGCGGCCCCTACCATCAATTTTAATGCGTTCCTAGAGAAAGAAAAGTTGAAAAACAATGGAAGCAACTTCGCGGATTGGTTCCGCAATTTGAGGATTGTCCTCAATGCTGGTAATTTGACCTATGTGCTGGATGCACCGCTGGGTAACCCGCCTGCAGCTGATGCTACCGATGAAGTAAAGAACGTTTACCTCACTCTAAAGAATCAGTACTCCATAGTTCAGTGTGCTATCTTGTATGGTTTGGAATCGGAGCTTCAGAAAAGGTTTGAGAACCATGACCCACATGATATTGTCCGTGAACTCAAAATGATATTTGAGGCTCATGCGGCAGTCGAGAGTTATGAGGCTTCTGAAAAGTTCTTTAACTGCAAGATGGAAGAGGGCAGCTCCGTCAGTGAGCACGTGCTTAAGATGTCTGGGCACGCAAACAAACTCCAAAGTTTGGGTATAGTGATTCCTAATGCTTTGGGGATTTACCATGTCCTCCAATCATTGCCACCAAGTTACAAGAACTTTGTGATGAACTACAATATGCAAAACATGAACAAGACGTTGCCAGAACTCTTCTCCATGTTGAAATCTGCAGAAGTGGAGATCAAGAAAGAGCATCAAGTGTTGTTGGTCAATAAGACCACCAAATTCAAGAAAGGCAAGTCTAAGCAAAAGGGAAACTTCAAGAAGGGTGGTAAGAAAGTTACCACACCGGCGAAGAAGACCAAGGCTGGACCTAAGCCTGATACTGAGTGCTTTTACTGCAAGGGAGAGGGTCACTGGAAGCGCAATTGCCCAAAGTACTTGGAGGATTTGAAGAACGGCAACATCAAGAAGAAAGGTATATCTGATATACATGTTATTGATGTGTATCTCACTAGTACTCGTAGTAGTGCCTGGGTATTTGATACTGGTTCGGTTGCTCATATTTGTAACTCGAAAAAGGTGCTGCAGAATAAACGGAAGCTAGCGAAGAACGAGGTGACGATGCGCGTTGGAAATGGATCAAAGGTTGATGTGATCGCAGTCGGCACGCTACCTCTTCATCTACCATCGGGATTAGTTTTATAATTGTTATTTGGTGCCTGCGTTGAGCATGAACATTATATCGGGATCATGTTTATTGCGAGACGGTTACTTGTTTAAGTCCGAGAATAATGGTTGTTCGATTTATATGAGTAATATGTTTTATGCACATGCACCTTTGATAGATGGTCTATTCTTATTGAATCTCGATTGTAGTAATACACACATAAATAACATTGAAGCTAAACGTTTGAAATTGAGCGATAACTCGACCTATATGTGGCACTGTCGTCTTGGTCATATTGGAGTGAAGCATATGAAGAAACTCCATTCCGATGGACTTCTTGAATCACTTAATTTTGAATCACTTGAAAGATGTGAAGCATGTCTGATGGGTAAAATGACTAAGACTCCATTTTCTGGTATGATGGAGCGAGCTACGGACTTATTGGAAATCATACATACCGATGTGTGTGGCCCAATGAGTGCAGCATCGCGCAGTGGTTATCATTATGTTCTTACCTTCACGGATGAATTGAGTAGATATGGGTATATCTATTTCATGAAACATAAGTCCGAAACTTTCGAGAAGTTTAAGGAATTTCAAAGTGAGGTGGAGACTCAACGTAACAAGAAAATTAAATTTCTACGTTCTGATCGTGGAGGTGAATATCTAAGTTACGAGTTTGGTGAGCATTTAAAGAAATGCGGAATACTTTCACAATTGACACCGCCGGGAACACCATAGCGTAATGGTGTGTCCGAACGTCGTAATCGAACTCTCTTAGATATGGTTCGTTCTATGATGTCACTTACAGATTTACCGCTATCGTTTTGGGGTTATGCATTAGAAATAGCCGCATTCACTTTAAATAGGGCACCATCTAAATCCGTTGAAACGACACCGTATGAATTATGGTTTGGGAAGAAACCTAGATTGTCGTTCCTTAAATTTTGGGTTGCGAAGCCTATGTAAAGAAGTTACAATCGGACAAGCTTGAACCCAAAGCAGAAAAATGCGTCTTCATAGGATACCCGAAGGAAACTATTGGGTATACCTTCTATCATAGATCCGAGGGCAAAATATTCGTTGCCAAGAATGGATCCTTTCTAGAGAAGGAATTTCTCTCGAAAGAAGTGACTGGAAGGAAAGTAGAACTCGACGAGGTTGTTGAACCTTCTCTCGAACTTGCGATTAGCGCAGCACCGGAAGTAGTTCCTGTGGCGCCTAGACCAATAAGAGAGGAAGCTAATGATGATGATCATGAAACTTCGGTTGAAGTTGCTATAGAACCTCGCAGGTCAACGAGAACTCGTACCACTCCTGATTGGTATGATCCCGTTATGAGTGTCATGTTGGTGGACAACACCGATGACCCTGCGACGTATGTGGAAGCGATGATGAGCCCAGATTCCAATAAATGGCAAGATGCCATGAAATCCGAGATTGGATCCATGTAAGAAAACCAAGTATGGACTTTGGTGGACTTACTAGATGGACGGAAGGCTGTCGAGAACAAATGGATTTTCAAGAAGAAAACAAATGCTGATGGTAATGTTACTGTCTATAAAGCTCAACTTGTCGCTAAAGGGTTTCGACAAATTCAAGGAGTTGACTACGATGAGACTTTCTCACCAGTAGCGAAGCTAAAGTCTATGAGGATTATGTTAGCAATCGCTGCATATTATGATTATGAGATATGGCAGATGGATGTCAAAACAGTGTTCCTCAATGGAGACATTGATGAAGAGTTGTATATGATGCAACCCAAAGGTTTTGTCGATCCTAAAGATGCTAACAAGGTATGCAAACTTCAACGGTCCATATATGGGTTGAAGCAAGCATCCCGAAGTTGGAATCAACGTTTTGATAAGGTAATTAAAAGTTTTGGTTTTATACAAACTTATGGAGAAGCTTGTATTTACAAGAAAGTGAGTGGGAGCTCTGTAGCATTCTTAATACTATATGTAGATGACATATTGTTGATTGCGAATGATGTAGACCTTCTTAATAGTGTCAAAGAATATTTGAATAATAGTTTTTCAATGAAAGATCTTGGCGAAGCAGCTTACATATTAGGCATAAAGATTTATAGAGATAGATCGAGACGCCTAATATCATTGTCACAAAGTACATATTTGGACAAAGTTCTAAAGAGGTTTGGAATGGAAGATAGAAAGAAAGGGTTCTTGCCCATGTTGCCCAATACGACGTTGAGTAAAACTCAAAGTCCAGCAACGACAGAAGATAGAGAAAGGATGAGTAAGACTCCCTATGCCTCAGCCATAGGATCTCTAATGTATGCCATGTTATGTACTAGACCCGACATTGCATATGCTGTTAGTTTAACTAGAAGATATCAAAGTGATCCAGGAGTGGATCATTGGACAGCGGTCAAAAACATCCTTAAGTACTTGAGAAGAACTAAGGATATGGTTCTTTCTTATGGAGGTGACGAACAACTCGTTGTTAATGGTTACACCGATGCTAGTTGGAACACTGATCCGGATGATTCTAAATCTCAATCTGGATACGTATTTACTTTGAATGGTGCATCAGTTAGCTGGAGGAGTGCAAAGCAAAGCGTTGTGGCGAGATCTTCAACTGAATCGGAATACATAGCTGCTTCAGTTGCTTCACAAGAAGCGATATGGATGAAGGAGTTCATTACAGAGCTTGGTGTGGTTCCAAGTGCGCTGGACCCAATGTCTATCTACTGTGATAACATGGCCGCCATAGCCAATGCACAAGAACCAAGGTCACACAAGAATATGAAGCACATCAAGCTGCATTTTCACGCTATTCGAGAACATGTCCAAGATGGAGACATAAAGATTTGCAAAGTACACACAGATCTGAATGTGGCGGATCCATTGACTAAACCTCTCCCGAGGGCAAAACATGACCAACACCAAACTGCCATGGGTGTTCGGTATATTACCATGTAATCTAGATTAGTTGACTCTAGTGCAAGTGGGAGACTGTTGGAGATATGCCCTAGAGGCAATAATAAATGTAGTTATTATTATATCTTTGTGTTTATGATAAATGTTTATATTCATGCTATAACAGTATTAACCAGAAACATTAATACTTGTGTGATTTGTAAACTAAATTAGAGTCCCTAGTAAAAGCCTCTTTATAATACTAGCTTGTTGATGATCATGGTTTCTTGATCATGAACATTTGAGATGTTGTTAATAACAAGGTCATATCATTAGGAGAATGATATGATGGACATACTCCTATAGATAAGCGTAGCATAAAGATCAAGTCATTTCAATAGTTCAGTTGCTATAAGCTTTCCGATACATAGTAACCTAATTCCTTCGACCATGAGATCATGCTTATCACCATCACCGGAAGGATGCTTTGATGACATCAAACACCACACCGTAACTAGGTGGCTATAAAGGTGGCATTGAGTGTTCGGAAAGTATGGGTTGAGACACATGGATCAAGAGTGGCATTTGTCCATCCATATGACAGATAGATATACTCTGGGCCCTCTCGGTGGAATGTCATCCAATTAGCTTGCAAGCATGTGACTGGCTCACAAGGGATCACATATCACGGGAACGAGAAAATAGTACTTATTGGTAACGAGGTTGAACTAGGTATGAAGAGATACCGACGATCAAAACCTCGGATAAGTAAACTATCGTGAGAAAAAGGGAAATTGGTATCGTATGTAAGTGGTTCATTCGATCGCAAAGTAATCATAGAAATATGTGGGAGCCATATGAATTTCCAGATTCCTCTATTGGTTATTGATCGGAGAAGTGTCTCGATCATGTCCGCATAATTCACGAACCGTAGGGAGACACACTTAAGGATTCGATGTTGTTGAGTAGTTATGGAATGATAAGTAAGAGACCGAATGTTGTTCGGAGTCTCGGATGGGATCCGGGATATCACGAGGAGATCCGGAATGGTCCGGAGAATAAGATTCATATAAGAAAAGTCCTGTTTCGGAGTTGGGGAATGATTCCGGTGTTTTCATAGGGAATGTTCTAGAAGGTTCCGGAAGGTCCGGTACTCCGGAGGGGAAGGGTACATGAATGTGTCATGACAATGTGGAATGGTTGCATCATGTACTAGGTATCATGGCTGGGCAAAATAAAGGGAGAAATCAAATCCTAATTTGAAAAGTCAAACGCCAATTTGAAAAGTCAAACGGCAAGTTTGCTTGGTGGAGGGAGAGTAGGAAACCTACTTGGGGAGGAAGTCCTCCTCCCTCCACCCGCCAGCCAAGGAGTCCGAGTTGGGGGAGGACTCCCTCCTCCCAACCTGCGCCCTCCCACTTATAAAAGAAGGGGCAGGGGTGCCCCTCTAGCCTACACCTCTCACGCCCCGAAACCCTAACCCTAAGCCGCCGGCGCCACCACCCCTGCTGCTGCCGCTGCCGCCTAGGGCACCACCAACTCGCCGAGTTGGGGTGATCCCAAATCCTAGCCGCCGGCTACACTCTCCCCTTGGTTCCTTATAAACCCTAGATCACCAAGGCATCTCTCATAGTCCACCATACTCGCTCCGGCTTAAGGCGAAGCCCTGCGAGATCTTCCCTCTACTTCCGGCACCACGCTGTCGTGCTGCCGGAATCACGAGGAGAGTGCTACAACCTCTGCTGCCTGCTGGAACAAGGGAGAGGAAGGTCTTCATCGAGTACCGAATGTGTGACCGACTGCGGAAGCGCTGCCGGAACGCAGCGCGTGAAGGATCATCTACGCGATATTGAGATCGGCAAGAGTACGACTACATCATCCACGAGAATCTGCTCTCGTTAACCACGTTAGAATCTTGGAGGGTGAGTTCCTCTATCGACTCGTTGCTACAATCTAGTAGATAGATCTTGGCTTGTTTGCTTGCATGCGGTAGAAATTTTTTGTTTTCCATGCTACGAACCCCTACAGCTAGGACATGTAAGTTCCAAGAGTGAGTTTTGTACACATGGTGCATACATACACATGAGAATGGTCAGCTCCTCAATATGTTTTATTGAAACCGTGTGAACACATTGTTAAAAGAGAGCAGTTGTATACTGATGAAACTCATTGCAAAGGAGAACACTGGACAAGATAATGGAGGCACGACTGGAAAAGTTGGAGTATATCATTGTTTCTTTGCACATTTGTCATTTTCTTCCTTTATCATCACCGACTAAACCCTAACCTACCCATTGCCAAGGTTATGTTTGTTGTTTCATCTATACACATAACAAATTGGTAGCCCTAATACTATAATAGATCATATACACAGAAGCAATTATAGTGGGAAATACAATTGTATTAGAAAAGAGCACAGTAGTATTTGTACCGAGATGAAATAAAATTGAATCAATTCGGTCGCTGTTTGTGGACATAAAACCTGTATGTTCACATTAGCTCGTCAGAAAGGACATACAAATTGTATGTCTAAATATTCATGCTACAAAAAAAAAGATGTGAACCGATTATTTATTTTCCAAACTTCCTAAATGTTAGAGACAAAGTTTCGTGGCCAGCATAAAGCCCAATTTAATCAGATCAATAAACCTACATTTTGACCAAATCTAGTAAACACGAACCAGATCACGAAACAGATCCACATGATTATATTCAAATAAAGGTTTGTATGATGAATCTCACCATCTTCTACAAGACTGCCAACATCTGTCTAGAGGTGAATCCATTGTTTGCATGGAGTTTGGATACAGAAGATATCAAGATGGAACACGGTCACCGGAGAGCCGGCTTGTGGAAAACATCATCATGCTCTACCTTTCGCAATGAAATTTCCTTGGACTTGATAGCTTGGTTAGCCTGTTCCAGCAATGAAACAAGAGCGCATGCTAAGGAAATACTTTTCAAGGTTTTTTTTCTGATATTGCAAGAAACTTGACTCTCTCTCATATTAGAGATGAACCTATCTTTAGAAGGCTTATCATAAACATATATTTAGAGACCTTGATTGAGATTTACTCAATAAGATAGCTAAAGCTTGACAATATCCATTTCTGAAATATTAGAAAAGGAATCCATCCATAAGAAAATGGAGTTAGAGTAAAAGGCTCTTATCTTACCTTTGCTATGATTTCTACAGATGCTAAAGAAGTTTCCTCCCTGGACTGTTTAACCAACCGCTGCTCGGATGTCATTGGTGCTAGCAAGACCTCGGACTTATTACTGCATGCGTCATTCTACCATTTTCATAGAAATCCATCTACAGCTTGAGGTATAGTAATGCATTGTAGGTGACATAATAGGTTCCCCCAATATAAAAGAATCAAGAAACTGAATTGTCAGAAATGAAGACATATCGCATCTACAATATAATTGCCAGCTTGCTCTCTTTGCCACAAATTAGTACAACTGTACAAGTAATGATTAGATTAATATTTCTCTCTAAACCAGTCAAAGAAAATGAAGCGTAACACCTAACATCAGTGTGGTTTTATCTTTTGTGAAGCTCTTTTAACAGATACCGCTGTATTTGTTGTGCTACCGATACTCTCGGACAGGGATCATGCTTGACACCAATATACAAAGATTGATTAAAAACTTATAATTTCAATGGCATCTAATCATAAATTTAGAATTCCATAGAGTAGCATTCCCATTGATATGTAAGACGCCTGTTCCTCAACAATTACTAAGCCACTACTCCGAGATTATATACTATACAGAGAAGAAATAATTTCAAACAAATAGATAGCATACCTCTAAAACCAAATGAATGCAGGGAGCTCAAGACTCCTCGTCGATCTTGGATGCAACATGCAATGGCGTGTGAGTGGGAGTCCAGGCCAAGGCTCATCGCAGTCGTCGGCACAGCGGTTCAGATAAGTAGCTTCGGTAGAGGAGTCTGAGAGGGCGGAGGGGCGACCCTCGACCCTCCCCAAATGCCGGAAAGGTAGGGTTGTAGCCCTCTTGCAGGAGCCGGCGCTGGACCACGGGGGAGGAGAGGGCGGTCGGTTGTTCTGTGTGCAGGGGATCTAGAGAGGGGCGCCGGTGGGCGGAACATCCAGAGAGGGTCAGTTGTGGCGTTGGAATGCTAGGATCCACTTGACCTCTGCCGCTTCTAGTTTGGTTGTGTCGTTGCCTTACGTTTAGGGCATGGCGAGGGGAGGTGCAGGGCCCGTGCGTAGTGTCTGCAGGAGAGATTGTCACCGGCCACGAGGAAGAGAGAGATGTGCGGGGGTTGCCGGTGCTGCCGAGGGAGATGCGGTCAGGGTGAGATGGGAGCGGGGAGGAATCAACGAGGGGCAGAGCAAAGGGGCATCACGTGTGGAAGGAGGGGTGAAACTAGGCATGGCACCCGCCGGGTTCGGGTCCGGGTCCGGCCCCGCATACCCGCACCCGCCCCATTTCCCTGCCCCGCCCCATTTCCCCGCCCCCGAGTACTGTTGGAGATATGCCCTAGAGGCAATAATAAATATAGTTATTATTATATCTTTGTGTTTATGATAAATGTTTACATTCATGCTATAATAGTATTAACAAGGAAACATTAATACTTGTGTGATTTGTAAACTTAATTTGAAGTCCCTAGTATAGCCTCTATACTTCACTAGCTTGTTGGTTGATTAATGATTGTGGTTTCCCTATCATGAACATTGAGATGTTATCAACAACAAGATCATATCGTTAGGAGAATGATATGGTGGACATACTCCTATAGATAAGCATAGCATAAAGATCAAGTCATTTCAATAGTTCAATTGCTATATGCTTTCTGATACATAGTAACCTAATTCCTTCGACCATGAGATCATGCATATCACCTTTACCGGATGGATGCTTTGATGACATCAAACACCACACCGTAACTGGGTGGCTATAAAGGTGGCATTGAGTGTTCGGAAAATATTGGTTGAGACACATGGATCAAGAGTGGGATTTGTCCATCCATATGACGGATAGATATTCTCTGGGCCCTCTCGGTGAAATGTCATCCAATTAGCTTGCAAGCATGTGACTGGCTCACAAGGGATCACATATCACGGGAACGAGAAAAGAGTACTTATCAGTAACGAGGTTGAACTAGGTATGCAGAGATACCGACGATCATAACCTCGGATAAGTAACATATCGTGAGACAAAGGGAAATTGGTATCATATGTAAGTGGTTCATTCGATCGCAAAGTAATCGTAGAAATATGTGGGAGCCATATGAATTTCCAGATTCCTCTATTGGTTATTGTTCGGAGAAGTGTCTCCATCATGTCCGCATAATTCACGAACCGTAGGGAGACACACTTAAGGATTCGACGTTGTTTTGAGTAGTTATGGTATTATGAGAAAGAGACCGAATGTTGTTCGGAGTCTCGGATGGGATCCGGGATATCACGAGGTGATCCGGAATGGTCCGGAGAATAAGATTCATATAAGGAAAGTCCCGTTTCGGAGTTCGGAAATGATTCCGGTGTTTTCATCGGGAATGTTCTAGAAGGTTCCGGAATGTCCGGCACTCCGGGAGGGGGGAGGGGTACATGAATGTGTCATTACATATTGGAATGATTGCATCATGTACTAAGTGTTCTTACTGTTCCAAATAAAGGATTAAATTGAATCCTAAAACAGAAAAGTCAAATGGCCAGTTTGAAAGTCAAACGGCTAAAAGAGGAAACTGTGGGAAACAAGCAAGAGGTGGTTGGAACCGACTTGGGGGAGGAGTCTCCTCTCCAAGCCGGCGCGCCAACCAAGGCCGACTTGGGGAGGGACTCCCCTCCCCTTGGCCGCACCTCCCACCTATAAGAGGAGGGGCAGGGCCTCCTCCTCTAGACACACAAGTTCCTATCCTCTAATCTCCGGTTTAGAGCCGTTTTGGTTTAGAGCTTCTAATTGCCCTAGCCTTCGGTTTAGAGCCTTCTAATTGGTGTGTCTAATCCCTAGACCACTAATAGCCCTCTCTCATACTCCACCATACTCGCTCCGGCTTAAGGCGAAGCCCTGCGGGATCTCCCCTCTACTTCCGGTACCACGTCGTTGTGCTGTCGGAATCGCGAGGAGAGTGCTACAACCTCCGCTGCCTGCTGGAACAAGGGAGAGGAAGGTCTTCGTCGAGTACCGAACGTGTGACCGACTGCGGGAGCGCTGCCGGAACGCAGCACCGGAAGGATCGTCTACGCGATCTCGAGATCGGGAAGAGTACGACTACATCACCCACGAGAATCCGCTCTCGTTAAACGCTTTGGAATCTTCGAGGGTAAGTTATTCCATCGACTCGTTGCTACAATCTAGTAGATAGATCTTGGCTTGTTTGTTTGTATGCGATAGAATTTTTTTGTTTTCCATGCTACGAAACCCTAAGTGGTATCAGAGCCGTGTCTATATGTAGATATGTTGCACGAGTAGAACACAATGGTCATTGTGGGCGTTGATGCTTTTATTGTCGATTGCTTCTTGTGTACTTTGCATCTTGCGGTATGTTGGGATGAAGCGGCCCGGGCTAACCTTACATGACATCGTTCATGAGACTTGCTCCACACTTGACATGCAACTTGTATTGCATAAGTGGCTTTGCGGGTGCCTGTTTCTCCTAGCATAGTTAAGATCCAATTTACAACGGGTGATTAACAATACTAGTATCAATGTTGTGGTCCATGTTCGTAAGTTAGAACGACACTTATTGAAAGCCCCAAACCACGTAAAATATGCAAAGAAAGTAGAGGCGTCTAACTTTGTTTTGCAGGGGTGTGCAGTGATGTGATATGGCCATGATTGTGATTATATTTGATGTATGCAATGATCCTTATTGTAAGTTGGCAACCGGCAGGAGCCATATGGTTGTCTTTAATTTATGTTAAGACCCGCGTGTCTATTCAAAGTAGTTGTAATAGTTGAAGCCGGTGGACGACAACCATGGAGAAGCGTCATTGACCTTGATGCTATGCCGGTGATGATGGAGATCATGTTCGTGGTTGAAGATAGAGATCGGAAGCACAAAGAAGAAAAGGCCATATCATATCACATATATATTGAATTGCATGTGATGTTAATCCTTTATGCATCTTGTATTGCTTAGTAGACGACGGTAGCATTATAAGATGATCCCTCATGCACATCAATTTCAAGTCATAAAGTGTTCACCCTTAGTTAGCACCGTTGCTAAAGCTTGTTGTTTCGAAGCACCACGTGATGATCGGGTGTGTTAGATTCTACAAGTGTATACAACGTGAGCAAGCCAGATTTGCTCATGCGGAAACTAAGGTTTGATCTTGACGAGCCTAGCATGTACAGACATGGTCTCGGAACACGGATCACCAAAAGGTAAAGCATGAATCATATAGTAGATATGATGAACATGACGATTGTTCGCCATTGAAACTATATCAACTCTCGTGATGATCGGTGTTGATATGGTGAATTTGGTTCGTGTGATCACTAAAACAATGTGAGGGATGTTGTTTTGAGTGGGAGTTCACCTAGTTTAATTACATTAATTAATTTGAACTCAATTTGTCATAAACTTAGTCTAAACTATTGCAAATATGTTGTAGATCAATGGCAGCCCCTACCATCAATTTTAATGCGTTCCTAGAGAAAGAAAAGTTGAAAAACAATGGAAGCAACTTCGCGGATTGGTTCCGCAATTTGAGGATTGTCCTCACAGCTGGTAATTTGACCTATGTGCTAGATGCACCGCTGGGTGACCCACCTGCAGATGATGCTCCCGATGAAGTAAAGAATGTTTACCTCGCTCGGAAGAATCAGTACTCCATAGTTCAGTGTGCTATCTTGTATGGTTTGGAATCGGAGCTTCAGAAAAGGTTTGAGGATTCAGACCCATATGATATTGTCGAGGATCTCAAATTAATTTTTGAGACTCATGCGGCAACTGAAAGCTATGAGGCTTCTGAAAAGTTCTTTAACTGCAAGATGGAAGAGGGCAGCTCCGTCAGTGAGCATGTGCTTAAGATGTCTGGGCACGCAAACAAACTTCAAAGCTTGGGTATTGTGATTCCTAATGCTTTGGGGATTTACCGTGTCCTCCAATCACTACCACCAAGTTACAAGAACTTTGTGATGAACTACAACATGCAGAACATGAACAAGACGTTGCCAGAACTCTTTGCCATGTTGAAATCTGCAGAAGTGGAGATCAAGAAAGAGCACCAAGTGTTGTTGGTCAATAAGACCACCAAATTCAAGAAAGGCAAGTCTAAGCAAAAGGGACACTTCAAGAAGGGTGGTAAGAAAGTTACCACGCCGGCGAAGAAGACCAAGGCTGGACCTAAGCCTGATACTGAGTGCTTTTACTGAAAGGGAGAAGGTCACTGGAAGCGGAATGGCCCAAAGTACTTGGCGGATTTGAAGAACGGCAACATCAAGAAGAAAGGTATATCTGATATACATGTTATTGATGTGTATCTCACTAGTACTCGTAGTAGTGCCTGGGTATTTGATACTGGTTCAGTTGCTCATATTTGTAACTCGAAACAGGTGCTGCAGAATAAACGGAAGCTAGCAAAGAACGAGGTGACGATGCGCGTGGGAAAAGGATCAAAGGTTGATGTGATCGCGGTCGGCACGCTACCCCTTCATCTACCATCGAGATTAGTTTTATACTTAAATAATTGTTATTTGGTGCCTGCGTTGAGCATGAACATTATATCGGGATCTTGTTTATTGCGAGACGGTTACTTGTTTAAGTCATAGAATAATGGTTGTTCGATTTATATGCGTAATATGTTTTATGCACATGCACCTTTGATAGATGGTCTATTCTTATTGAATCTCGATAGTGGAAATACACATATCAACAACATTGAGGCTAAACGTTTGAAATCAAGCGATAATTCGACCTATATGTGGCACTGTCGTCTTGGTCACATTGGAGTGAAACGTATGAAGAAACTCCATTCCGATGGACTTCTTGAATCACTTGATTTTGAATCATTTGAAAGATGCGAAGCATGTCTGATGGGAAAAATGACTAAGACTCCATTTTCTGGTATGATGCAGCGAGCTACGGACTTATTGGAAATCATACATACCGATGTGTGTGGTCCAATGAGTGTAGCATCGCGCGGTGGTTATCGTTATGTTCTTACCTTCACGGATGACTTGAGTAGATATGGGTATATCTATTTCATGAAACATAAATCCGAAACTTTCGAGAAGTTTAAGGAGTTTCAAAGTGAGGTAGAGAATCAACGTAACAAGAAGATTAAATTTCTACGTTCTGATCGTGGAGGTGAATATCTAAGTTACGAGTTTGGCGAGCATTTGAAGAAATGCGGAATACTTTCACAATTGACACCGCCGGGAACACCACAGCGTAATGGTGTGTCCGAACGTCGTAATCGAACTCTCTTAGATATGGTTCGTTCTATGATGTCACTTACAGATTTACCGCTATCATTTTGGGGTTATGCATTAGAAACAGCCGCATTCACTTTAAATAGGGCACCATCTAAATCCGTTGAAACGACACCGTATGAATTATGGTTTGGGAAGAAACCTAAATTGTCGTTCCTTAAAGTTTGGGGATGCGAAGCCTATGTAAAGAAGTTACAGACGGACAAGCTTGAACCCAAAGCGGAAAAATGCGTCTTCATAGGATACTCGAAGGAAACTATTGGGTATACCTTCTATCATAGATCCGAAGGCAAAATCTTCGTTGCCAAGAATGGATCCTTTCTAGAGAAGGAATTTCTCTCGAAAGAAGTGACTGGAAGGAAAGTAGAACTCGACGAGGTTGTCGAACCATCTCTCGAAATTGCGAGTAGCGCAGCACCGGAAGAAGTTCCCGTGGTGCCTGCACCAATTAGAGAGGAAGCTAATGATGGTGATCATGAAACTTCGGTTGAAGTTGCTACAGAGCCTCGGAGGTCAACGAGAACTCGTACCACTCCAGATTGGTATGATCCCGT
This sequence comes from Avena sativa, assembly GCA_916181665.1. Lineage (NCBI taxonomy): Eukaryota > Viridiplantae > Streptophyta > Magnoliopsida > Poales > Poaceae > Avena > Avena sativa. Next base: position 403,808,406 of record OV702283.1, on the reverse strand, counting down.
TATGAGTGTCATGTTGGTGGATAACACCGATGACCCCGAGACATATGAGGAAGCGATGATGAGCCCAGATTCCAATAAATGGCAAGAAGCCATGAAATCCGAGATTGGATCCATGTACGAAAACCAAGTATGGACTTTGGTGGACTTACCGGATGGCCGGAAGGCTGTCGAGAACAAATGGATTTTCAAGAAGAAAACAGATGCTGATGGTAATGTTACTGTCTATAAAGCTCGACTTGTCGCAAAAGGGTTTTCGACAAATTCAAGGAGTTGACTACGATGAGACTTTCTCACCGGTAGCGAAGCTAAAGTCTGTGAGGATTATGTTAGCAATCGCTGCATATTATGATTATGAGATATGGCAGATGGATGTCAAAACAGCATTCCTCAATGGAGATATTGATGAAGAGTTGTATATGATGCAACCCAAAGGTTTTGTCGATCCTAAAGATGCTAACAAGGTATGCAAACTTCAACGGTCCATTTATGGATTGAAGCAAGCATCCTGAAGTTGGAATCAACGTTTTGATAAGGTAATCAAAAGTTTTGGTTTTATACAAACTTATGGAGAAGCTTGTATTTACAAGAAAGTGAGTGGGAGCTCTGTAGCATTCTTAATACTATATGTGGATGACATATTGTTGATTGGGAATGATGTAGACCTTCTTAATAGTGTCAAAGAATATTTGAATAATAGTTTTTCAATGAAGGATCTTGGCGAAGCAGCTTACATATTAGGCATAAAGATTTATAGAGATAGATCGAAACGCCAAATATCATTGTCACAGAGTACATATTTGGACAAAGTTCTAAAGAGGTTTGGAATGGAAGAAAGCAAGAAAGGGTTCTTGCCCATGTTGCCCAATACGACCTTGAGTAAAACTCAAAGTCCGACATCGGCAGAAGATAGAGAAAGGATGAGTAAGACGCCCTATGCATTAGCCATAGGATCTCTAATGTATGCCATGCTATGTACTAGACCCGACATTGCATATGCTGTTAGTTTAACTAGCAGATATCAAAGTGATCCAGGAGTGGATCATTGGACAGCGGTCAAAAACATCCTTAAGTACTTGAGAAGAACTAAGGATATGGTTCTTTCTTATGGAGGTGATGAACAACTCGTTGTTAATGGTTACACCGATGCTAGTTGGAACACCGATCCGGATGATTCTAAATCACAATCCGGATACGTATTTATTTCGAATGGTGCAGCATTTAGCTAGAGGAGTGCAAAGCAAAACGTTGTGGCGAGATCTTCAACTGAATCGGAATATATGGCTGCTTCGGAGGCTTCACAAGAAGCGATATGGATGAAAGAGTTCATAACAGAGCTGGGTGTGGTTCCTAGTGCGCTGGACCCAATGTCTATCTACTGTGATAACATGGGTGCCATAGCCAATGCGCAAGAACCAAGGTCACACAAGAAGCTGAAGCATATCAAGCTACGTTTTCACGCTATTCGAGAACATATCCAGGATGGGGATATAAAGATTTGCAAAGTACACACAGATCTGAATGTGGCGGATCCGTTGACTAAACCTCTCCCGAGGGCAAAACATGACCAACACCAAACTGCCATGGGTGTTTGGTATATTACCATGTAATCTAGATAAGATGACTCTAGTGCAAGTGGGAGACTGTTGGAGATATGCCCTAGAGGCAATAATAAATATAGTTATTATTATATCTTTGTGTTTATGATAAATGTTTACATTCATGCTATAATAGTATTAACAAGGAAACATTAATACTTGTGTGATTTGTAAACTTAATTTGAAGTCCCTAGTATAGCCTCTATACTTCACTAGCTTGTTGGTTGATTAATGATTGTGGTTTCCCTATCATGAACATTGAGATGTTATCAACAACAAGATCATATCGTTAGGAGAATGATATGGTGGACATACTCCTATAGATAAGCATAGCATAAAGATCAAGTCATTTCAATAGTTCAATTGCTATATGCTTTCTGATACATAGTAACCTAATTCCTTCGACCATGAGATCATGCATATCACCTTTACCGGATGGATGCTTTGATGACATCAAACACCACACCGTAACTGGGTGGCTATAAAGGTGGCATTGAGTGTTCGGAAAATATTGGTTGAGACACATGGATCAAGAGTGGGATTTGTCCATCCATATGACGGATAGATATTCTCTGGGCCCTCTCGGTGAAATGTCATCCAATTAGCTTGCAAGCATGTGACTGGCTCACAAGGGATCACATATCACGGGAACGAGAAAAGAGTACTTATCAGTAACGAGGTTGAACTAGGTATGCAGAGATACCGACGATCATAACCTCGGATAAGTAACATATCGTGAGACAAAGGGAAATTGGTATCATATGTAAGTGGTTCATTCGATCGCAAAGTAATCGTAGAAATATGTGGGAGCCATATGAATTTCCAGATTCCTCTATTGGTTATTGTTCGGAGAAGTGTCTCCATCATGTCCGCATAATTCACGAACCGTAGGGAGACACACTTAAGGATTCGACGTTGTTTTGAGTAGTTATGGTATTATGAGAAAGAGACCGAATGTTGTTCGGAGTCTCGGATGGGATCCGGGATATCACGAGGTGATCCGGAATGGTCCGGAGAATAAGATTCATATAAGGAAAGTCCCGTTTCGGAGTTCGGAAATGATTCCGGTGTTTTCATCGGGAATGTTCTAGAAGGTTCCGGAATGTCCGGCACTCCGGGAGGGGGGAGGGGTACATGAATGTGTCATTACATATTGGAATGATTGCATCATGTACTAAGTGTTCTTACTGTTCCAAATAAAGGATTAAATTGAATCCTAAAACAGAAAAGTCAAATGGCCAGTTTGAAAGTCAAACGGCTAAAAGAGGAAACTGTGGGAAACAAGCAAGAGGTGGTTGGAACCGACTTGGGGGAGGAGTCTCCTCTCCAAGCCGGCGCGCCAACCAAGGCCGACTTGGGGAGGGACTCCCCTCCCCTTGGCCGCACCTCCCACCTATAAGAGGAGGGGCAGGGCCTCCTCCTCTAGACACACAAGTTCCTATCCTCTAATCTCCGGTTTAGAGCCGTTTTGGTTTAGAGCTTCTAATTGCCCTAGCCTTCGGTTTAGAGCCTTCTAATTGGTGTGTCTAATCCCTAGACCACTAATAGCCCTCTCTCATACTCCACCATACTCGCTCCGGCTTAAGGCAAAGCCCTGCGGGATCTCCCCTCTACTTGCGGTACCACGCCGTTGTGCTGCCGGAATCGCGAGGAGAGTGCTACAACCTCCGCTGCCTGCTGGAACAAGGGAGAGAAAGGTCTTCGTCGAGTACCGAACATGTGACCGACTGCGGGAGCGCTGCCGGAACGCAGCGCCGGAAGGATCGTCTACGCGATCTCGAGATCGGGAAGAGTACGACTACATCACCCACGAGAATCCGCTCTCGTTAAACGCTTTGGAATCTTCGAGGGTAAGTTATTCCATCGACTCGTTGCTACAATCTAGTAGATAGATCTTGGCTTGTTTGTTTGTATGCGATAGAAAATTTTTGTTTTCCATGCTACGAAACCCTACAAGTACAACAACGGGTACAAATCCCCACCAGACCCGCCACCCGCCGGGTACCCGGGATCCGATGGGGACCCGTGAAGATGACCAGCGGCGGGATCTGGGGCTTCAGCGGCGTCGGCGCTAGGGCCTGTGAGGCGTCAACGCTAGGGCCTACGAGGTGGCTATGAGGGCATACACGCCGGCAATGCTAGGGCATGTGCAACGGCGCTCCCCTCGACCACGAGCGGCGATGACGCACCCCTCGACCACGAGCGGCGAGCGGTGACGACGCACTCCTGCGAGGCGGAGGAGGTGGGGGTCTGCGCGATAGCGGACGGGCGGAGTTGGGCCGCGACTGTGCAAGCGCTCGTGAGGACGAGGGTTGGGACTTGGAAATCAGGATCGAGGACTGGAGGGTGGAGGCGCTCGGGTCGGGAGTGAAAGGAGGGAGGTGGTTGGTGGGAGGACTAGAAAGGGGAAATGAAGGCAACAGGGACCTTAGTGAAAAAGACTGACATCGGGGTGGTGGCTGCAAGATTGCCAGTACTTATCTCGTACGCAGATACACGGGTCTGCGGGTACGGGTTTGGCACCCCCATACCCACCCCTACCAGACCCGACGGGTCTAGGTTTTTACCGTTAAGCGTCCCCGTGGGTTTTTTCCTTACCAAACCCTCCCCGTTTAGGGCGGGTACCCGTCGGATATGCGGGTATTAGGTACCCATTGCCATCCGGAGGTGAAACGGGGAAAGGCGTGATAGAAGCGACGAAACACGATGACGTAGTGCGACCAGGCAGAAAACGGAACACCTAAATTCTGTTTAGATAGTAGATATTTAACTCCTTGATGAATGAATAATGTACGTACGTGGCTCAGACTGTGTGCTGATTAAGGATCGAGTATGTCTTTCGTGGCCCAAATTCTGGATAAATAGGCTTTAGATGGGACATTGAATTAGCTGGGCCATCATGTTCAACTGAATGCGGGCCGGTGGTTCATGTAAGCAATTCCTATTTGCCGCTCAACCGGAGCGAGCGTCATGGTTAGCAACAGCCGGCAGCAACATGAAATTCTGTTCACTGCACAATGCTACACCATGTTCAAATCTACTTCCTCCGTTTGATAATATAAAATATTTTAATTTTATAAAAAGAATATCTAAACGTCTTTTAGTGTATAAGTTTGGATTGATTAAGAGTGAATCTATACTCTAAAATAGGTTTACATACACTTTTTTCATAAAGCTAAAACATCTTATATTATAAAACAGAGAGAGTAGTAAGATGGTCCCCGTGGAACAATAGTGACCACGAGAAACCAAGAAATCCACACAACCCTATATTTATGTAAAGTTAACTAAAGACCCTAAGTGTATTGTGTGATTAACAACACTGACTTCGTTGCACATTACATTTCCACACAACTTTATTTTATGGCAACTTTTACAGTACTTTTACTATTTTTTAAATATGACTAGTATAATTTGATCCAATGGTTGAGAGAGATTTGGCCCAGCAGGCCCAACTACCAATTGTTCGGGAAAAAGCCTAACACACGTTGACTAGCTAGAGTACCAGAAAACAAATTTCATCATCCCTACACGACGCAGCACAGCTTCTAGGCCGCCGTCACGTCCCGCAGTCGCGCCGCTGCCCCCCGGACTCGCGCCACGGCCTCCCCATCTGATTCCATCGACGCTGGACCCCGTCTCCACGACCGGTTCCACACCCATCCGGCAGTGCCGTCGCCGGTGCCGACCCGCACGACGCCCTCGCCGCGGTTGTGTTCGCATCAGGTGAGTTAGTCCGGGAGTCCCTAGTTCATTCGTGGAGTTGAAATTGGAGCCCAAATTTAGTAAAGTAGCAACGATAGTTTAGTGCTCTATTCCGTGCGCTATGAAATCGTGGAGTCCAATTTAATAGGAAGGCTAATGCCATCTGTTGATGTTGCATCAAAGTAGCACAGAATTAAGCAACCGAATGCTATGTACTGTTGCACCATTGAATTGTGTATAAGCACAATCTAGTGCCATACTATGATGTTTGCGTATAAAACAATTGTTTTATACTGTAGTATGCTACTTTGATGTTTACTTGCAACCGGTTTGGTTTAAAGAAAATGTCACGGAAATGGATCAGGTAGGAAGGGACTTAAATATTTCTGAAACTGTATTTGTGCTCTCACTGCCTTTCAAAGGCACAAAGGTTTCAGCTGTAACAGCAGATTCTTGTTTAGGAGAATGCGCATAAGATTTCATACTGAATTGCTATTTCTTTCTCAAAACCTGATCTTGCAAATTACAGCTGCTTGTTTTGTCCCATATTGAATTATAAAATAAGCATGATTCAGGCTCCAATTCATGTCAAATTTTGTTATCTAAATTTTTGAAGACAGAATTAGCAATGTATCAGGAGGAATTGGCACATGTATCAAGAGGATAGCTACAATATTGTTCGATCTAGGGTTTATTGCTTCGTGCGGGAATTTAGCACAATGAACCACAATGCAAGTGTTCTAGTCAGTTTTATAGCCTTTCTAGATATTTTTTGAAACAACTACTCCACAATATCGATATTAGTTACTGTATCTTATTGAGTGAGTAATATTAGATAATTTTTGGTCTGCAAAAATTATGTTGGTAAGTTTGAGAACGGAACTCTGGAAATTGATAGTTCGCCCATCAGGTTCTTACTTGATACTAGCAGGAACTACTAGCTGAATTCCTATGTCATGAGATGCTAATTTACAATAAGTGGAGGCTGTAAAGATCCAGACTCTTAAGCTGTAGGCTCTAAGGTGAACTCCTCTACAGCTAGTCTAATCATATGACAGTATCAAGATGCTGGATTTAACCGAAGCAAAATAAACCATTCATATGTTCTCTAGAAAATTCAATACGAGAGAGAGAGAGAGAGAGAGAGAGAGAGAGAGAGAGAGAGAGAGTAGTCTGATAGGTACTTGGGCCTATATAATTGCACTGTTGTTCATATTTCAGTTGACCATTGCTTTCTTTTATTTTTTGAAATAGAAATCTGCCTATGATAATCTCCACTTATGGATTGCATCTTCGCTGGGAATAGATACAATTCTTTCACCTGAAAATAACACTGTAGGATTTTTACTTGCCAAGTGTTTATGCTGATCCTTTTCTTTTGCAGATTTTTGCTGTTCTGTGGCATACATGTTTCCTCATCCTGCGAACTGCAAGTCTGCAGCGCGAAGACAAGAAGATTTTCATTAGATGTCAACTTATATGAGATTTGATCAATTTGTCTAGTTGAATGTAATTATCCATTTACCAACTGGCAAACCACTAGATGAAGTGTATTGAGGTATCAAGATTGGCTCTAATAAGCTCAGGAGGTATTGTGTTCCTCAAAAGTACAGCACAAAATTAGTTTAACGCATGGTCTTGGCTCTTTACAAGTGTGATGTCCTGCTCCTCCCCGAAGACAATATATATACAGCTGCCAAAGATGGATACGGTCAAATGAAAAGTGGAACACAGCATCTGTGGCACTTCTAGTTTATTTATGTAGTATAGACTGTTTAATGAAATATTCAGTGGCGACAATGTAAAATATTCAGTAAAAGCTTCTCACTTGTATAATCCATTTGCCTTTTACTGTTTGGTACCACCTGAAGTAGATGTTTCTTGCATTAAGCACTAACTGAGTATCAGAAAAAGATAAAAAGAAGTGATCACTGTTTATCGAAAACCAACTATAGCAAAAACATCGGCAGCTGTAAGCCTGTAACAATCATTTTGCTCAACAAAATAGCTTGGACATGGTGTATTCATTTTTTTTCAAACACTACTTATGGTGGTGTTTGTCAGTTGTCACATATTAGAACGACACGGAAAAGGAATGGCAGAGCCCTTGGTATTCAGATTATTTTTTGTACACTGATATGAGGATGCCCCTGCTAATTAAATCATTCAAACTATTCAATCGAGGTGGGACACGGGAGAGGCGAAGCAATTACTGCACCGCTGCGGCGCTGCCTCAGCTGGTTTTCACGATTTTGGGCCGGGAAGAACTTTCGGCCGGGGCCCAACTACAGCCTGTCTAATCTGGGTGCAGATTTGGTCACTAGTATAAATTGTACTAGTCTTTTTTTTGACACTAGTATAAATTGTTAAGGACCTTTAGATACACAAAAATAGAGGTGTACATATAACAACGCGTCTATGCCCTGGATCGTCTCGAGTGCCTAGCTATATGTGGTGAAAATTATATTTGATAAAAAATTACTTGTCTAAACATACATTTTAGAGTGATTTATTTTGAACGACATACCTCTTTTTGAACACTCATAGTAGGTGAGTGTTTGCTTGTAGATGCATGCATGAAAAATGTATGGTTAGTGGTATCTATTAAAAACTACCACGGGTGTTATTGTTTTCTAAGGCAAAGGGATGTATTGTTTATGCACACACCAGTAGACAAATTCATATTCATGGTCATGCAAACACATAGACCAATGGTAGACGTGAGCAAGCAATAGTTTGTCGACACTCTTATACTATTATTGATGCAATGTATCGTGTGTCAGCTACGGAGGGGGCAGCTATCCTGGTACTATTAGGTAAAGAGAGTCTTGCTTACTTCAGCGACTTGCTATCAAGTAACACTAGACGCCAATATAGAAAAGACACGTGGCAGGTAGTAGTTTGTCCACACTCTTTATCTCACCGCTCTTTTCGTTGAGGTATTATCAGCGTTGAGGTTTATTACCGGGAGGTTAATCATGCATCATTGTGTGGGGCAAAACTAAACAAGATTGGCATACATCTCAATGATAATGATCAGACGGTAGAAATAAGGAGGGCATCTATCCCCCTTGGCAGCAAACTATTAACCTAGCTTGAAATGTTCATGGGTTCATAAAACATACATTTATGAATTTATTAAATTGTTCATAGGGTTCAAAAAAGGTATGTCTATGGGTTTGAAAAAATGTTCTTAGATGAAAAAGGTATTTTTTCACCTATGAACATATGTTTCACTTGGGTTTAAAATATTTATATACATTTCTGAAATTATTAAAATATTCATAAGGCTCGAAAATAGTATCTTTACATGTTTGATAAAATATTCATGGACTCAAAAATGTTTATCACTTAGAAAATTCACAAATTCAAAATTATGTTCATGGGGTTCAAAATGGTTGAAGGGTTAGAAAAGTTATGTTCACGGACTAATAAAAATGGGTGTGGGCGTTAAAATGTTTTTTCAATTATTAAACTGGCTTTATAAAGTAAATAAAAACTTCTCGTGCTTGTCTCCCCGTTAAATTTTCTTTTACTACTATCTTTCATGTGGCCTCTAGGAATAGATTAATTGAAAAAAGTTTAAAAGGACAAAAGATTTTATCAGTGAATGTGCTATGGGAGTGTGTAGCTTTACATAAACTTCTCTACGAAATTCTGTAAGTCGATAAGATAGAGTGAAAATCACGATACATTTCAACCATCATGTTCTTCTTTTTTTAAGATAAACACTCGCTTTATTAATTCAAAACACCAAGAGTACAATCAGACTGGAGGTTTAAGAAAATCCGGACAATCATCTATCCAATCTACTCCTATCATGTTATCACAAGCATATCAAGCACACTCATGAGCAATTGAGTTTGCAGATCGACCAACAAAACACAAATCAAAAGACTCAAAAGAAGGAACTAACTATGCCACTTCACCGAGAATGGGAGCAATGAGGGGTCTTTGAGTCCTCCTCCCCCTCCACAGCCGCACCAGTTCATCACAGTCAGATTCACATAATATTCTTGTAAAAGTCTGCTGCTTAGCAAAACTGACAGCATCTCGAAAGGCTAAAGCTTTGATGGAGAGTGGATTGACTATACCCTGGTATATCTTACACCATGCCCCTTTGAATCCATGCTCATCCCTCGCCACTCCACCGCCTCCAGCCACCCCTTGATCAATGCGAACAACACCATCTGAATTCAATTTGAACACACCCGGATCAGGGCCATGCCAAGTACATGGCGGTCGAACAGACTTCTCCTTTATGTGCTTCTTGTTCTCTAAATAGCCAATTGTTTCAGCTATACTTTCCATAGTCTTGCTAGGATCATAACCCTTGTCATCATGGGTCCATCGATTTCTCGAATCCCATATGGCTGACATAACAGAGATCAAATTTTCCCTTTCCTTCTGGCTAAACATGGATTCACAAAGGATATCCATCATCCATGTCTCAGGGTGTAGTCTTGGTAATTTCAAATGTAGGATGTCTCGAGTCGTAGTCCAAAACTGAGTCGCATGCCCGCAGTCCATCAATGCATGAAATAACGTCTCTGGAGCTGATTTACATACCGAGCAAGTGTTATCCACTCTGACATGTCGCATGGTGAGATTCGCATAATCAGGAAGAATGTCTTTGAGAACTCACCACCAAAAAACTCGCACTCTTGGTAAAACATCCAACTTCCATAATCTCTTCCACTTAACATCATCTCTCATTTTTTAGTGACCCGCTACATTATTGTTTGTCTCCTCCAGTCGGTCTCTCTGTGCCATAATTGCATGATAAGCAGACCGAACTGAGTACACTCCACTTTTCTCATGATGCCATCCAGTCTTCACCAACACTCCGACGAAGTGGAATCTGTAAAATTAAATCCGCATCAGGTGCCTTGAAAATAGAACGAACCATCTCTGTACACCACTGGTGTAGAGCTGGATCAATTAACTCACACACCATCTCTTTGTCCGTAGCAATCAGCCCGCCCATCGGGCAACGGGCACGCAAACCAGGTAACCACCTGTCCTACCAGATCGATACTGTACTCCAAAGCCTGTCGTCCCGCAAGAATCGTCTCCATGTCTTTGATGCAGTACTCGGTGCGGAAATAGTCATAAAATTTTCATTAAGATAATACCTACTACGGAGAACTTGAGCACACAAGGAATTTGGATGTGTAAGTAGCCTCCATCCTTGCTTCCCCAATAACGCCAGATTGAACACTTCCAAGCCACGAAAGCCTAAGCCTCCACAACTCTTGGGCTTTGTCATTCTTCTTGGCTAACCAATGCAAAGCCTTCTTGTCCAAAGATCCACTCCACCAGAATCTTGCGATGAGGGAAATAATCTTCTGCAAAGTTCCTTTTGATAGCTGGAAACAACTCATACTGAAAGTCGGTATTGCAAGCAAAACCGTCTTAATCATCACTTCCTTTCCAGCATATGACATCAATTTACCCCATCCTGTGATCTTGCTCCTTATATATAATCAAAATCTTCACTAGTGAGATTACCAATGGTTGTAGGCATTCCAAGATATTTCTCAATGAAAGCTTCAACCAGAATGTACAGCTCCTGTTTAACCAATGTTCTTGTCGCCTCTAAAATTCCAGAACTAAAAAATATGGAACTTTTCTCCCTATTCACCATTTTTCCCGATACTTCATTATACATTTGTAAAATAGTATAATCGAGCTGCACCTTGGACTGATGCATCAATGAAAATGAGGCTATCATCAACGAAAAGCAAATGAGTGATCTTCGGTGCTCTATGGCATACTTTGATTCCTCGATCAACAAAACCCCCGTGTAATTATTCAAAAGAGCTATCAGTCCTTCTGCACACATCAAAAATAGGTACGGTGAAACTGAATTTCCTTGACGAATTCCCCTTATAGGAAAAAAATGTGGTAACAGATCCCCATTCACTTTGACTGAGAATCTCACCAAAGAGACACACTTCATAACCAACTTAACAATATGATCCGAAAAGCCCATCTTGTACATCATGGCCTCAATAAAGGGTCACTCCACCCTATCGTATGCCTTCATCATATCTAACTTAACTGCGCAAACATCCTTCTTTGCTTTCTTCCTTCTTCGCATAGTGTGAACACACTCAAACACTACAAGCACATTGTCGGTAATTAAACGCCCCGAAACAAAAGCACTTTGTTCCTGACTAATAGTTTCCTCTAAAATCGGCCTCAATCTCAGTGATATCGTCTTTGTACATAATTTATAAAGCACTGTACACAGAGACATAGGTCGATATTGCTTAATCGATTTGGGGTGTCTCACCTTGGGTATTAATACAATAGTTGTATCATTAAGGTCATCATGCAGCTCGCCCCCATTCAGAAACTCCAAAATAGCAGGAACAACCACTTGTTTAACGAGCTCCCAGTGACGCTGGAAAACCCGGCTGTAAATCCGTCAACCCAGGGGCCTTTGAGGGATGCATCTAGAACAAGGCATGCTTCACATCCTCCTTTGTAAAGGGTTTATCCATCTATGCCCTCATGTCTTCCGTGACACGTTCCTGCATAAAGTGCAACAAGGGATCCATGTTCGGTACACCCTAGGAAGTGTACAGTTGCTAGTAAAACCCATGTACCTCCTCATGTATTTGTTTCTCATCTCCACACACCGATCCATCCCTCCAAACCACCTTGTCCACTATTTTCTGCCCACAATTTCTGAACCGTTTCATCATATTCCGAGTGGGTTCGCCAGACGTTCTCATACCAAAAACAATGGCTCTTTTTGTTGATGCAGGTTTGATCCTTCCACTTTAAGTGAATTGAAAGTGCACAATGATCTGACTCCACCATACCCACATGTTGAGCTTTTGATACCGAGAAATTTTCAAACAGGGCATCATTGCCCTGTCCTCGATCAAGTCTTGCCTTCACATTGGTAGGATATGGTTGCCTATTATCCCATGTGTATGGCACACCATTCTAGCCCAAGTCGCTTAAACCGTAGTGTTCCACGCATTCGTGGAAAGCACACATCTGAGATTCAGAGCGTTTAGAAGCACTGGATTGCTCACTTGCAAACATCGTAACTAGGGATAATCTAAAGCATGTGCTAAATGCCTCATCAATGTCCAACTAACATGTCTATTCTCCTTCTTTGGTTCATCACTGATGTCTACGCACGCTTCTATTCTTGTAGACAGTGTTGGACCTCCAAGTGTTGAGTTTTGTAGAACAGCAGCAAGTTTCCCTTAAATGGATCACCCAAGGTTTATCAAATTCAAGGAGGAAGAGGTCAAAGATATACCTCTCAAGCAACCCTGCAATTAAGATACAAGAAGTCTCTTGTGTCCCCAACACACCCAATACACTTGTCAGGTGTATAGGTGCACTATTCGGCGAAGAGATAGTGAAATACAAGTAATATGGATGATTATACGTGGTAATTGTAATCTGAAATAAAAGTGGTTGTAAGCAAACATGTAGCAGAACCGGTTGTAAACGGTGTTTTAATGCTTAGAAACAAGTACTAGGGATCATACTTTCACTAGTGGACACTCTCAACAATGATAACATAATTGAACACATAAATATCTTCTCTTCACTATGCTACCCTGAACAACTCTCCGGTTGGATAACGAACACCAATTCACCGCGTAGGGCTATAAAAGCACACCTTAAAGTTCGCATTACCCATCTAGGTAACCCCACACTGTCACCTTGAGCGCTAGATGGTTCCAGACAAACACCACAATTTCATAGAGACATCCAACTCAAATTATAACTCATGGTAAGTACTTCTGTAATCTTTAGCCTAAGAGCCACACACAGTGCGCACACTGTCACCTTCACACACATGGGACAATATGTCTCCGGAGGTCACATTAATAAAAGCACTTGAGTAGCATAATAGACAAAGAGTAGCATCTACTTATTCAACTAGATTAAAAAGCTCAAGATCACAATAAGTTCACACCATGGAGAGAGAGATGAACACATAGATACCGGTAGAGCCCTTAGTCTCGGGGGAGAACTACTCCCTCCTCATTATGGGAGTCAGCAACGGTGATGGATATGGCGGTGGAGTCGATGGAGATGGCTCCGGGGGCAATTCCCCGTCCTGGCAGGGTGCCAAAACAGAGACTTCTGCCCCCCGAATCTCGTCTTCGGTGGCGGCGGCACTGTGGAACTTTTCGTGGAATTCTGATATGGTATTTAGGGTTTTCATCTCGGGGGCAATATCTAGGCGGAAGGGCGAGGTCGGTGGATGCCCGAGGGGGGCACACCATAGCCAGGCGCGACCCAGGTTGGGCCCACGCGACCCCTGGTGTGGCTGCCTCACGACGCTTCTTCGTCTCTCCTTCGGACTTCGTGTCGTGTCAGGAAAAATAGGAACTTAGGATTTTGTTTCGTCCAATTCCAAGAATATTTCTTTACTAGTTTTTATGAAACCAAAAATAGCAGAAAACAGGAAACTGGCTCTGTGGCACTTGTTAATATGTTAGTTCCAGAAAATTCATAAAAATGCCACAAAGTGTAGACAAAACATAAGATAGTTGGTGCAAAATAAGCATGGAGCATCAAAAATTATAGATACGTTTGCAACGTATCAGCATCCCCAAGCTTAACTCATGCTCGTCCTCGAGTAGGTAACTGACAAAAGAATAATTTTTGAGGTGACATGCACCATCACAATCTTGATCAAGGTATTGCAAAACATTGATAGCTGGAATCAAAGTACTCTAAACATAGGCATGAAAGATATATTTCTAACAATAATACATAGCAACTATGTTGCAAAATGAAAGGCAACACAAACAAAAGATCATGAATAATGCTTGGAAAGACATTTGTTTGTTTCACATATAGAAAACATAGAAAGAGTGGTATTCAGCTTTTCCTTCATGGAATAGCAAAACATAAATGCATAGGACACCTTCAAAGTTCATAAGGGTGACTAGATACAAATAATTTAAGAACAAGCAATACCATAATTATGAATCAATCAACAAGTTTTGGGACAATGCACATTGAACTTAGAATGTCAACTATGCTCTCTTAGATGGTGCATAAAGATAGAAGATGGAGACTCAACAAAAAGTAAAAGAAAGGCCCTTCGTAGAGGGAAGTAGGGATTAAATGGTTTTATAAGGTTAAAGTGAGGGCAAATATGAGTTATATGCTTGACAAATCACAAATTGAAAATCTCATACCCCTTGAGTACGAGTATCAAGACCTCATGCTACTCAACTTTGGTCCCAGGCAAATTCTTGTCATTGTAAGTATATGTGTATCATAGAGAACCGCCAACGAGGTACCCCTTGCCCCATGACACAGGAGCTATCCCATATAAAAAGACAAGGCAACAGACAGTGGGAATCTCAGCGATCTTTTTAGTTGCTATTTTCATAGTTTTTTATTGAGGATGCTTCATAGAATGCCACTGTGGTTTTGTTGCAAGTTTCCACCATGATTAGGCATGGCTTAGGCTAGCCGCCCAGGCGTTTCTCTAACACATATACAAACTTCCATGGACCTGCAAGTTCCCATCTTATTTCACACCGACGAAATCCATACACAAAAGAACATGATATCAACTAAATAGAATAAGTGCAATGTTGAAAGCATGCCCCATGACAACATGGTTTTGCTAACTCCCAACTTATAATTTGTAAGCATATAAGCATAATAAGATAGCCACAATGGTTCATGTTTATTAAGTGTAAGAAATAAAATGTGCCTTCAAGTTCGTGAGATCTTTAATCACTAATTTTCACATAACAAAAATTTAATTTAGAAGACATATAAAAACATGAATATACTTGGAATGGTGTAACACACCATGCATATGAATTTATAGTGGAATCTTTGGAATAACTTGGTTTCTTGGGAGTTGGATGCACGAGTTAAGCTCATACTCAGTACATGTGGAGGCTAGCAAAAGACTGGGAGCGACCAACTAAGAGAGCAATAATGGCCATAATCATGGGAGCGACAAAACATTATTAATCAAAGCATAAAGTGATATCAAAAGTCAAAAACTAAATGATCATAGAGGCTAAGGTAACTGGTTCATAGTCATAACATGGTGTAAGCATGTGCCAAGTCAACCCAAATAAAGCATCAAAGGAGAATACCACAATATTATGCTTTTGTATGCTAAAACAACACATGATTCTTTCATGGCACATTAAGCAATCTAAATTGTTTGAAACAAGTCATGCTACAACAATAATCACTAAGCATATGGTCAAAGAAACATCTAACATGACATGATAAAGTCTAAGTCACAGTAAAAACAAGCTTCTTTTTGTACCACCATGAACATGCATTCTACTCTTTTCCAACACCAATCAACTTATTTGAAATAACTCACAAAGATAATAATCAATAAAGACCAGAGAGCTTGTATCACCTAACTACAAAGAAGAACTAGAAATTTCTAAGCAAAAAGAAGAAGAAAACAAAAGCTAAACGCAATGCTAGCAAAAGAGAACATTCACAGACCATTAAAAGTGAAAACTAGAGTGTTCTAAGCAATGAAGAACGGGGCGTGACTTCTCCAAAAGAAGTGTGCTGGGATCCAACCAACTTATTGCAACAAACAAAACAAAACAAAACAAAACAAAAAACAAAAACAAAGATGCTCCAAGAACAACACATAGTGCATAAAGCAATAAAAATGTAGTATCTTGAAATAAGACCTGAGATTTTTATTGATGAAGAAGGGGATGCCTTGGGAATCCCCAAGCTTTGACGCTTGTACCTCTTGAATATTTCTTGGGGTGACAAGGGCATCCCCAATCTTTAGCTTTTGTCCATCCTTCATCTCATCACATCATTATCCTTTCCCTACACTTGGAAACTTCCTTCATACAAAACTTCACAGAATTCTCATTAGCAACATTAGCGTATGCAAGGTAGTAGATCCACTTTTGGTTCAGTTTCAACTCAAGTACAACATCCATCAAAACATTAGCTACTGTAGCAACTTTTGGGTGCTGCAACAAAGCTCCTTAATAATCTGATGGTTAATTATTCTGAATGACACACTGAGAGAGCTCCACATGGTAAGAAGGTAAATTCTGTTGAAGAAACCTCCTCCTCGAGTGATAAAATTGATATTATCATGTCTATGATTGTTAATGGAAAAGCTCATATTGATCCAAATAATGTTTCTTTAGCCTCTTTGGTTTCTCAATAAGAGCAAGTTGATGTGAACTTCATAATAAATAACAATTTCAACAACAATGCCTATAGGAAATTTTTTGGTAACGGTAATTATAGGCCTTATCCTCCCAATAATGGTAATGCTTATGGAAATTCCAACAACAACAATAGAAGTGCTCCTTCTGAACTTGAAGTCATGCTTAAAGACTTTATTAGTAAACAAACTACTTTCAACAAGACTGTGGAGGAAAAGCTTTTGAATGTTGAGAAAAATATTTCATGTTTGTCTGAAGCACAATCCTCTTTGATTAATAAAATGGCTGCTAAACGTGAAACCGTGGAAAATACCTTTGCTGATACCCATGCCATACAAGTTACTATTGATGAAAATGTTAGACTGTTAGCTAAATTGCATGCTAAGTGGGAAAGAGAGGATGAAATTGCTAGAAACAATAGTATTTATACTATTACCACCACCAATATTGATGCCAGTAAACTACAAGAAGTTCCTATTCCTTCTACAACAATGCCTAAACCCAATAAGAATGCTAAAAATTTTCGAACTATGGGAAACAATAAGTCTACTACCTGTGATGCTAAGTTTGATTTTGATCTTGATGGCTACAATATTTCTGAAGTGATTATGTTCCTAGAAAATCTTGCTAGAATTCCTAATGCTAGTGCTATGAATATGGCTTTTACAAAACACATTACATATGCTCTCATTAAAATTAAGGAAGAAAAATTGAAACACAAAGCTTCTATTCCTAGGAAAGTAGAAGATAGTTGGGAACCCATCATCAATATGCAAGTGAATGACTTCGATATCAAAGCTCTATATGACCTTGGTTCTAGTGTCTCTATTATTCCTAGAAAGATTTATGAAATGCTTGATTTGCCACCTTTGGAAGATTGCTATTTAGATGTCCCACTTGATGATAATTCTAAGAAGAAACTCATGGGGAGTATTAATGATGTTCTTATTATGGTTAACAATGCCTATGTCCCTGTTGATTTCTATGTTTGGGATGTTGAATGCAATGCTTCTTGTCCTATTACTTTGGGAAGACCTTTTCTTAGAACTGTTGGTGCCATCATTGATATGAAAGAAGGCACCATTAAACATCAATTATCATTCAAGGAAGGTATAGAATGTTGGGCCATGCAGAGATAAAACAAAACTTTTTCCTCTAATGTGGTGATCCCAAGATCTAGCTTGAGGTAGAAGGCCACGAGGTTTACCACTAGACGCGCAGTTGCGGATTACTGATGAAGCGCGTCAGTTGATGCAGTGCAGTCCTCACGATCCGATCGTCCAGGTGCTGATCGCACAACACCTCTGCTGGTATCCACACGTACAAGGAGGAGCGCCGGCGGCGAACTGCTAGGTTCGTTACGGTGGCAGGACTGCTGTGTAGCTAGGGTTTCCAACACATGGAATGACCTAACCGAACAACGATTAACCTTTCTGGGTTACGGTGCTCCACTTTATATAGGGAGTGAACGTGGGCTCTGCTCGCGCGACCCATTCACTAAAGCCCATATAAACCTAGTCACCGTGAGTCCAACTCACTAACTCAGTCCTAATCCGGTTTAGGTCCAACCCAACCAGATTACAGGTTCAGATCCAATTCGAACATGCTCCCGCTCTTAAGTGTGTAACCCCGCAGGCTCATGGCTACTTGGACACGATTAGAGTCCGACTCTCAATCGATCAGTCGGTAGTGGCTCCTAGAAGAACGTGCCGACTCCCAAGTACCAAAGAGTCATGACGACTTGCCTTTCCAATGCGACTTACGTCCGAGTCCCTTTTGCCTCACGATATACCTTGTCAGACTATAGGCGAATATATGTCATCCCTTAAATAGTCCGACTCTCTTCTCGATCCGAGATAAGTGATTCACCCGACTAACTCTTAGTCGATTGCCTCGGTTAACACTTAACCGAGTCGTGCATGGCCATGCTTTCCGAATCGTATCTCACGAGAGGGCCCAGAGAATATCTCTCCGAGTGGAGGGGCAAAATCCCATCTTGGTTATTCACATCACACAGCTTGATTCTCAGTCGACCCAAACTCTGCCTTTATAATTGCCCAGTTACAGATCAACGTTTGACAGAACCTAAGTCGGTGATCCTCAACTCGGACTATGCAATAACCTCAGGTCTAAGGATTACATTGATTGAGATATACAAATGACAACTTGTTCGTTGTACCTCAATGTGGGTCAATCCGACTCGCTAAACTCTTTAGTCGAATCTGTGTAAGTTGGAATAGCATCTCCATGCCCATGACAAGTGGAACCGAGTCATCAAGCCAACTTTCACATTGGTCTAAGTTGTGTGTCCAGCACAACCTCAATGACCAAGGATATTTAGTACAAACAACATGAATGCATAGTTCCACAACCGAATCACATATTCAATGATACACATCAGATGTTTATACAAGGACTACTTAATATATTTATGAATACAATGGGAAATATCATCATGCATGATTGCCTCTAGGGCATATTCCCAACATAGAACACTTCCCTATAAGGAGAGAGAAGTTAACTTTTGCTCCTCCTTTTAAAGTAAAATTTGATGTTAATGCTTCTTCATTTGAAAATACTTGATTCTTGCTTCTTGTGCCTAACTTAAAGACATTAAAGAAAAATACTTCTTGGGAGATAACCCAATAGTTTTATTGAGTCTTGGAAGTTATTAATTCTTTAATAACCTCTCCTTATTCTTTTTGTTTGATTTTTGTGCCAAGGATAACCTCTAATGAGAGAGAAGTAAGATTTGGGGAAGTTGCTGTCCCGAAACAGATTTTTGTGCTTCACTGTAAAAATTCGTGAAAAATCTCTGTATGTCGGATTGAGCTGTAATTTTCTGAGTAAATGCCCCAGGTTGTTATATAACTTTCGTTAGTTCAACACTGTTTGATTTGAGCAACATAAGGTCTTCAAAAAAAATAGGTTTTTACCTTCTGGTCTGTTTTGACAGATTTCTGTCATTATTTGCATTTGCCTCTTTATCGGTTTATTTTTGAGTTCTTCTTGATCACTTGAGATTTTTAAAGGAATTTCTATAGTAGCTTGTGTTTTCAATGAAAATTTTGCTTCGTTGAAACTAAACCCAAAGGTTTATTATCTTGAATGCACTAATGTTTCTAGTGAAGATTGTGTGAAGTTTTGTATGAAGGAAATTTTCAAGTGTAGGGGAAGAATGATGTGATGAGATGAAGAATGGACAAAACCTCAGGCTTGGGGATTCCACCCCGTGTCACCCCAAGAAATATTCAAGAGGTACAAGCGTCAAAGCTTGGGGATGCCCAAGGCATCCCCTTCTTCATCAATAAAATCTAAGATCTCTTTCTAGACACTTCGTTTTTATAGTTTCATGCACTGTTGTGTTGTTCTTGGAGCGTCTTAGTTTTAGTTTTTGGTTTTCTTTTGTTTAGTTTGTTTGAATAAAGTATTTGGACCCCCACTTTCGCTGTGTTGTTTCAAATAAGTTTATTGGTGTTGGAAAAGAGTAGAAAGTTTCATGCTTATAGTGGTACAAAAGGGAGTTTGCTTTGACTGTGGCTTAGATTTTATCATGTCATGCTAGATGTTTTTTGACCTTATGATTAGTGATTATTGATGTAACATGACTTTTTCCAAACAATTGAGATTTCTTAATATTCCTTGAAAGAATCATGCGTTGTTTTAGCATACAAAAGCATAATATTGTGGTATTCTCCTTTGATGCTTTGTTTGGGTTGACTTGGCATATGCTCACACCATGTTATGACTATGAACCAATCACCTTAGCCTCTATGATTATTTAGTTTTTGACTTGTGATACCACTTTATGCTTTGATTGATAATGTTTTGTCGCTCTGCATGATTATGGACATTATTGCTCTCTTAGTTGGTCGCTCCTAGTCTTTTGGTAGCCTCCACTTGTATTGAGTAAGCTTTACTAATGCATCCAACTCCCAATAAACCAATTTATTTGATGTCTACGCACTTCTATTCTTGTAGACAGTTGTTGAGCCTCCAAGTGCAAAGGTTTGTAGAACAACATCAAGTTTCCCTTAAGTGGATTACTCAAAGTTTATCGAACTCAGGGAGGAAGTGGTCAAAGGTATTCCCTCTCAAGAAACCCTGCAATCAAGATACAAGAAGTCTCTTGTGTCCCCAACACACCCAATATAGGTGCACTAGTTCGGCGAAGAGATAGTGAAATACAAGTGGTAACGGTGCCAGAAAAGAGCTTGACGGTGAGGTAAAGACTAAAGGCAACAAGAAGGAAACAGGCAAACATGCAACAGATCTAGATGCAAAAGGTGTTTCTATGTTTAGAAACAAGGCTTAGGGATCATACTTTCAGTAGTGAACACTCTCTCATATAAATATCCTCTCTTCATGATACTACTCTTAACTACTCTCCGGTTGGACACTCTAATCCATGGTAGGGCTATAATAGCACACCTCAAAGTCCGCCTTCCCCAATCTAGATAACCCCACACTGTCACCTTGAGCGCTAGATGGTTCCAACAAACACCACAATTTCATAGAGACATCCAACTCCAAATATAACTCATAACAAATATTCAATCTAGCCAAAGTGCCACACACGGTCTGCCCGCTGTCACTTTCACACACGTGGGGAAAAGCATAGATCTATTAAAGCACAAAGAGTATCTATGTAGACTCAAACCTAAGTTCCACCATGGAATGCACGTTGTCACTTTCACACACATGGGGAGAGCAGAGATCTAATGAAGCACTTGAGTATCAAGGTAGATCTACTTGATTACAAAGCTCATGACCAGAAGATCATGCATAGATAGAGATGAACACATAGCTACCGGTAGATCCCTTAGCCTCGAGGGAGAACTACTCCCTTCTCATCATGGGAATCAGCAACGGTGATGGAGATGGTGGTGGAGATCGATGGAGATTGCTCTGGGGGCACTTCCCCGTCCCAGCAGGGTGCCGGAACAAAGACTTTCTGTCCCCCCGAATCTTCTTCGGTGGCGGCGACGCTACGGAGGTTTTCGTGGATTTCTTCTGGATGATTTAGGGCTTTTGGGTCGGAGGCTTCTTATAGGCGAAGGAGGCAAGGTCGGTGGAGGTCCAGGGGCCCCACACCCCTATGGGCGCCTCTAGGGCTTGCCCACACCTAGGGGATGCGTCCACCCTGTGGCCCCCTCTGGCTCTGCTTCGTGGTTCCGTTTTGCTCCGAGAAAAATAATGACTTTGGATTTTGTCCCGTCCAATTCCAAGAATATTGATTTTCTGCCTTTCTGGAACCAAAAACAGAAGAAAACAGGCAACTGGCACTGTGGCAACTTGTTAATAGGTTAGTTCCAGAAAAGATATAAAAACATCTCAAAGAAATACAAGCAAAGCAAAGTAGATACTAAACAAGCATGGAACGTCAAAAATTATAGATACGTTTCTGACGTATCATTATTCCAAAGAGTCCACTATAAATTCCTATGCATTGTGTGTTACACCATTTTAAGTACATTCTTGTTTTATCTATCTTCCAAATTAAACTTGTTATGTAAAAATTAGTGATTAAATCTCTCACAAACTTGATGGCACACTTTATTTTTCTTGCCCCTAATAAACTTGAACCATTGTGTCATCTATGTTATATATGCTTGCACTTATAAGTTGGGAATTAGCAGAACCGTGCTGTCACGGGGAACGCTTTCAACACCTATAAATATCTACCCAGTTGATATCATGCTCTTTTGTTTATGGATGCCGGCGGTGTGAAATAAAAGGGAAGCATGTAAGTTCATGGAGTTATGTATGTGTGTTAGAGAAACGCCTGGGCCACTAGCCTAAGCCATACCTAATCATGGTGGAAACTTGCAGCATCACCATAGTGAGCAATCCATGAAGCATCCTTAGAAAAAATATAGAAAAAAAGAGAGAGAAAAATAGAAAAAAATGCACCATGTTCATGGTAAATAAAAGGATTGTCGAGATGCTCACTGTCTGTTGCCTTGTCATTTTGATATGGGATAGCTCATGTGTCATGGGAAAGGGGTACCCCGTTGGCAGTTCTCTATGATACACATATACTTACAATGACAAGAACTTGCTTGTGACTAAAGTTGAATAGCATGAGGAACGACCTTCGTACTCAAGGGACATGATATTGCCAACTTATGATTTGTCAAGCATATACTCCATACTTTGTTCACTTTAACCTTAGTCACTTAAAGATGCTTATGATAGGGGCAATGAGAGCTGAAAGCTAATAAGTACCATTATTTTTGGAAGCTCTTTATGAAACTTGAAATCCCTGCTTCCCTGTGAAGGGCCTTTCTTCCTACTTTTATATCGAGTCTCCACCTTCTATCTTTATGCACCAACTAGGAGAGCATAGTTGTCATTCTTAGTTCTATGTGCATTGACCCAAAACTTATTGATTGATTCATAATGTGATATTGCTTGTTCTTAAACTATTTGTATATAGTCACCCTTATGAACTTTGAAGGTGTCCTATGCATTTATGTTTTGCTACTCCATAAGGGACAAGCTTAATGCCACTATGCTATGTTTTCTATATGTGAAACAAACAAACGTCTTTCAATGCATAGTTATTCATGATCTTTGTTTGTATCCTTTCATGTTGCAACATAGTTGCTATGTCTTATTGTTAAAACTTCATCTTTCATGCTCATGTTTAGAGTACTTTGGTCCCAGCTTTCAATGCTTTGCAAATGGTTTGATAAAGATTGTGATGGTGCATGTCACCTCGAAAATTATTCTTTTTATCACTTACCTACTCAAGGACGAGCAGGAGTTAAGCTTGGGGATGCTTGATACGTCGTAAACGTATTTATAATTTTTGATGTTCCATGCTTGTTTAGTATCAACTTTTCTATGCTTTGTCTACACTTTGAGGTATTTTTATACATTTTTTGGGACTAACCTACTAACAAGATGTCGCAGTGCAAGTTGCCTATTTTCTTCTATTTTTGGTTTCAGAAAATCTAGTAAGGAAATATTCTTGGAATTGGACGGGACAAAATCCAAATTCAATATTTTACCGTAAAGAACATAGAGACCAAAGGGCAACCGAAGGAGGGCCACGAGGCCGACACACCCTAGGGTGGCGCGACCCCCCTAGGACGCGCCGCCACCTGGTGTGGGCGCCTCGGGTGCCCCTACCTCGCCTCTTCGCCTATAAAAGCCCCCCGATGCCAAAACCCTAAGCACCCGATCAGATCTCCACAAAACAGTCTGTAGCCGCCGCCACCATCGTCCCTAGATCAGGGAGGGGGGATCTTAAGCTCTTCCCGGCACCCTGTCAGAGGGGAGAGATCATTCGGAGGCCTTCTTCATCACCATGCCAGCCTCCGGTATGATGTGTGAGTAGTTCACCCTTGGACTATGGGTCCATAAAGTAGATAGATGGTTGTTTCTCCTCCTTTGTGCTATCATGTTTAGATCTTGTGAGATCCTTTCATGATCAAGATCATCTATTTGTAATCATACATGTTCTGTTTGCAGGGATATAATGGATATTGAGATACTATGTCAGATTGATTATTGATTCTATCATGTCTTAATGATTATTGATTCTATCATGTCTGTGTTGTTTGTGATCTTGCATGCTCTCCGTTGCTAGTAGCTATCTTGGCCAAGTAGATGCTAGTGACTCCAAGAGGGAGTATTTATGCTCGATAGTAGATTCATGCCTCTAGTAATCTGGGGAAGTGACAGGAATCTCTAAGATTGTACATGTGCTGTTGCTACTAGGGAGAAAACAATAATCTTTTGTTCGTGGAACAATTGTATTGTTTACTTTACACACATTGCTTAATGCAATTATCTGTTGCTTGCAACTTAATACTGGAGGGGGTTCGAATGATAACCTGAAGGTGGATTATTAGTCATAGATGCAGTTGGATGGCGGTCTATGTATATTGTTGTAATGCCCAATCAAATCTCATAGGAATCATGAATGTCTAGTATTTGTATTGTTATTCCTTGCTCAGTCCTGTCAATTGCCCCGCTGTAATTTGTTCACCCAACATTTATTTTATCTTAAGGAGAACACCTCTAGTGAATTGTGGACTCCGGTCCAATCTTTACCATTGATACATCATCTACTGTTACCGTTTACTTTCTACCAGCAACCATTACCTTCCACACTATACGTTTAATCATTTGTTTTCCGCAAACCAGTAAGATTGACGACCTCACTGTAAGTTGGAGCAAAGTCATAACTTTGTGTTGTGCAGTATTCCAAGTTGCTAGCAACACCTTGGAATTGTTTCCTTGCTCCTACTGGTTCAATAACCTTGGTTTCATAACTGAGGGAAGACTTGCTGCTGTGCTCATCACACCTTGCCCTTGGGGTCTCCCAATGAAGCTCTGCAATTGAATGAGCCACGTCAATTCCCGTTTCTCGCATGACGCGGGAAAAAATCCCGTTTGAAGAGTCGGGCTGCATGGAATTGTTGTATCACACGGTTTTTAAAACGGGCCAAAACTTAGCCCGTTGGGAACGCTGATTTTGGGTGTTTTCACGGGGACACACCGCTGGGTGCAAATTATTCTCCCCGCATGCAACCCAGGCATGTGAATATTTCTCTCTAAACGTGGTCACCTTAATCCACTTTGATCTATAAAACCATGCATCGATTCGGGATAAGTTGTACATGAAAAAGATGCGAATCGACGTTGCGAATCCATCCCGATGATCGGTTCCTAGTTTCATTAACCTTTTATGGGTCTATTTAATGTTCATGTTTATATGTTTTGTGTATGAATTTTACCAAATTCTTTGTACACGGGAAACCGTTTGAAATTTCCTTTGGGGTGTAGCTTTGCCTCACCGAATCAGACAACTTTCATGCTGCAAGTTTTTCGTTTTGACATTCATAACTATGTAGATTTAAACTATCATATTATATGTACATACACGTAGATCTACTCGTATAGCAATATCAAAAAAGAAAACTTACAACATCAAATTCATGTAAAATGATAAACTAAATCTTCCCTCCAAAGGAAATTTAAAATGATCAACTGTGTGTGACAAATTTGACAAAATTCGTTCAAAAAACTCTAAAAAGGTAAAACGGCATAGCGTTTTAAACACTCAACGATTTTTTTACCGCAATGGATTCATAACATCGAGGAGAATTTTTCATGTATAGCTTATCTCGAATGGAGGCATAGTAAGATAAATTAGAGAGGATTAATACCAAGTATGTTAGATTAGAGGATACCTTTATTGCCTACTGTGTGCAGCGAGAAACCAAACTTTGTGCCATTTTGTGGGAAAACGAGAATACGAGGAACCAAACAAGAGCTCAAAGTTGGCCCAAGTGAAATCTCTCCCCATACAGCATCCAGCGGGACAAAAGGCCACTAGTGGAAAACATGTCTTCGGTTCGATCTGCACAAAGCCATCAGTCTCGGCCTGTCACGAACCACGACTAGTGCTAGTACTAGTACCAGGCCATGAGGCCTCCAACGGCTAGAATTGGTCGTAGACACTAGTCCCAGGCCAGACCAGAGCTCTAGTCCTAGTCCGTAATACGGCCCGTGACTAATAACCTGGAGCGGGCCAGCTGCCCTTTTCGTGGACTATTAGTCTCGAGTCGTATCACGGCCCGAGACTAGTTGTCCACCAGTATATATACATCTTCGTGTCCACCTGCCCTAACCATATGGTGGCCATTTTACTCAAAGAAGCAAGTCGAGTTCATGCCATTTTTTTCTCAAGATTTAGTTTGCAACCCATAAATCCAAAGTTTTATAAGGTTAGAACTTCATTCTTTCATCTCTTATTGCTACTTTAGCTCTATAATGCTCTAGAAGTATAGAGATATGGATCAATGCATGCATGCTCTAGAAGTAGAAGGATTTTGATATGTGTAACAAATTTTGATTAGTCACATAGTTACTGAAAATTGAAATGTGTAATTTTAGAGTTTCAGAGCTTAGAATGGAATGAGTTTTTCACTGATAGAACAATAATAAAAAAGTCCACATTTATCATGTTAATTGTTTTCTCCAATTCACAAATTGGTGCATGTAAAATTTTCAAAATTCAAAATTAATGCTCTAGAAGCTCTCATTATAACTTGTAATAATTTTATAATTTTGTGTAATGGTTTTTGATATACTTTTACTATAATGCAGATGGTCCAAGAATGGATGTACGGTACTGACCGACGCTCTGGCGAGTTCATTAATGGCGTGCATGAATTCATCTCTATTACTGATACAAACAAGCGCAATGGTTTTGTATTCTGTCCATGTAGTGGATGTAGGAATCAGAAGGATTACTCTGACTCAAAAACCCTTCACAGCCACCTGTTTAAGTCCGGCTTCATGCCCAGTTATAATTGTTGGACCAAGCACGGAGAGAGAGGGGTTATAATGGAAGAAAATGAAGAAAGGAGGAGGATGACAACTATCATGGTTTCCCTGAGTACGGAGATACTTCCATGGGGGATGCTGAAGGGGAGGATGAAGAAGAGACACATGATGAACCCGCTGATGATCTTGGTCGGACCATTGTTGATGCACGAAGAGACTGTGAAAATGAAAAGGAGAGGGAGAAGTTTAATCACATGTTAGAGGATCACAAAAAGTTGTTGTACCCAAATTGCGAAAATGGTCTGAAAAATCTGGGCAGCACACTAGAATTGCTGTGATGGAAGGCTGAGTGTGCTATACCTGACCCCTCATTTGAAAAGTTGCTGAAAATGATGAAGAATATGCTTCCAAAAGATAACGTATTGCCGCTAGTACGTACGAAGCAAAGAAGGTTGCCCTCTAGGTTTAGAGGTTCAGAAGATACATGCATGCCCTAATGACTGCATCCTCTACCGCGGTGAGGAGTGCGAGAATTTGGATGCATGCCCGGTATGCACTTCACTTCGGTATAAGATCAGACGAGATGACATTGGTGACGTTGAAGGCGAGCCCCCCGGAAGAGGGTTCCTGCCAAGGTGATATGGTATGCTCCTATAATACCACAGTTGAAACGCTTATTCAGAAACAAAGAGCACGCCAAGTTGTTGCGATGGCATAAATAGGAACGTAATTCAGACGGGATGTTGAGACACCCCACTGATGGGTCTCAATGGAGAAAAATCGATAGAAATTACCCGGACAGTACAGATGACGCAAGGAGTTTAAGGTTTGGTCTAAGTACAGATGGCATGAATCATTTTGGGGAGCAGAGCTCCAGTCACAGCACCTAGCCCATGACTCTATGCATCTATAACCTTCCTCCTTGGTTGTGCATGAAGCGGAAGTTCATTATGATGCCAGTGTTGATCCAAGGTCCTAAGCAACTCGAAAACAACATTGATGTGTACCTAAGGCCATTAGTTGAAGAACTTTTACAGTTGTGGCACGAACCCCACATACGCGTGTGGGATGAGCACAAGCAGCAAGAATTTGACCTCCGAGCATTGCTTTTCGTAACAATCAATGATTGGCCTGCTCTTAGTAACCTTTCAGGACAGTCAAACAAGGGATATGATGCATGCACACACTGTTTAGATGAGACTGAAAGTATATATTTGGAACATTGTAAGAAGAATGTGTACAATGAGCATCGTCGATTTATTTTGGCCAAGCATCCCTTAAGAAAGAAAGGCAAGCATTTCAACGGCCTGTCATGTCACCAGACGAAGCCTAAGGAGCGTACTAGTGCTGATATATTTGATATGGTCAAATATTTGGATCAAATAGTAACCTTTGGAAAGGGTCCTGGCGGAAAATCTGTTTCGAAGGACGCTGACGGACACGCACCCATGTGGAAGAAGAAATCTATATTTTGGGAGCTACCATATATTGGAAATTCTTAGAGGTCCGCTCTGCAATCGATGTGATGCATGTGACGAAGAATATTTGCGTGAACCTGCTAGGCTTCTTGGGCGTGTATGGGAACACAAAAGATACACCGGAAGCACGAAATGACCATCAATGTATGAAAGACCCATATGGCCTGCATCCAGAATGGTTTCAAGGTCATGACGACTACGCTCTTACCAAACAAGAGAAGGAAATATTTTTTGAATGGCTGAGCAGTATTAAGGTCCCTTCTGGCTTCTCGTCGAATATAAAGGGAATAATAAATATGGCAGAAAAAAGTTCCAAAACCTAAAGTCTCATGACTGCCACGTGATTATGACGCAAATGCTTCCGATTGCATTGAGGGGGCTTCTACCGGATAATCTTTGAGTACCCATTTTGAAGCTATGTGCATTCCTCAATGCAATCTCTCAGAAGATAATCAATCCTGAAGATCTACCACGGTTACATAATGATGTGGTCCAATGTCTTGTCAGTTTTGAGTTGGTATTCCCACCATCCTTCTTCAATATTATGACGCACCTACTGGTTCACCTAGTCGAAGATATTTCCATTCTCGGTCCTGTATTTCTACACAATATGTTTCCCTTTGAGAGGTTCATGGGAATCTTAGAGAAATATGTTCGTAACCGTGCTAGGCCAGAAGGAAGCATCTCCAAGGGCTATGGAACAGAGGAGGTCATTGAGTTTTGTGTTGACTTCATTCCTGACCTTAGGCCGATTGGTCTTCCTCAATCGCGGTATGAGGGGAGACTAAGTGGAAAGGGTACTCTAGGAAGGAAATCAATAATATGTAGGGACGGACATTCTTACACAGAAGCACATTACACAGTTCTACAGAATTCTATCTTGGCAGCCCCGTATATCGAGGAACACAAGAAAATTTTATGCTCGAACAACCCTGGAAAGCATGTATCTTGGATTAGAGATGAACACATGAAGAGTTTTGGTGGTTGGTTGCAACATCTCATAAAAAACCACACTCTTGGAGATTAGCTATAATTATTGTCCAGGTCACCATCTTCGACTATATCAACTTTCCAAGGGTACGAGATAAATGGGTATACATTTTACACGATCGCCCAAGATAAAAAGAGCACCAACCAAAATAGTTGTGTCCGCTTTGATGCAATAGACAACAATGGGTCAAACACCACATATTATGGTTACATACAAGAGATATGGGAACTTAACTATGGACCTACTTTTAAGGTCCCCTTGTTTAGATGCAAATGAGTCAAGCTGACAGGAGGAGGGGTTGAGGTAGACAAGAAGTACGGAATGACATCGTCGGATCTCAACAATCTTGGGTACTTATACGAACCATTCGTCCTAGCCAACGATGTGGCTCAGGTTTTCTATGTGAAGGACATGTATACCAAACCTAGAAAAATAAAAAATAAGCAAAATAATACATCAGACGATGAGCCAAAGCGCCACATTGTGGGAGTGGAGGACAAGACAGACATGTCAGAAGATTGTGATAAGTTTCATGAAATTCCTCCCTTCACAGTGAAGGATGACCCAAGCATCATGTTAATGAATGAAGATTCTCCATGGATACGGCGGAATCAAAAAGGGACACACACGAAGAAATGATGTGTAATAATGTAATATTATATGAATGAAGATGCTCAATGTGCTCATTTTTATGTATTAAATACGGTTATGAATGAAGATGATCCATGACTGCATATAGTGTTGTCTGCAAACCATCTTGAGTGTGTTAGTCCCGTTTGTGGCTGGACCGGGACTAAAGGGGGCCTTTAGTCCCGATTCGTACTTACCATTAAGATCTAATCTCCAAACCCGCGTGGTCACATATTAGGGAGTGCTTCTATGACCAGTTTCATGGAGATGTCGGAGGACTAGGCTCCGGCGGCATCTCCCTAAAACTGGCCGTAGTGGTGTCCCTGCTGTCGCACACCATCTTGCGGCTTGTAACTTCTCTAACTAGATCAATAAGCCTCAGAGCTAACTAATTTCACATATTAGGGAGTGCCTCTATGGCCAGCTTGTTGGAGATGCCGGAGGACTGGGCTTCCGCGACATCTCCCTCAAGCTGGCTGTAGTGGTGTCCCTGCTCTTGCAAACCATCGATCTTGGAGATGCCTCAAACTGGCTGGAGGACTAGACTCACAAGGATGCCTATTTATAGTACAAGCAGGTCAACATAGTGTCGACACTCACGACATAATGTCGACACTCACTCGTGCTTTGTCCCAGTTGGTGTCTCCAACCAGGACTAAAGGTTCATCTTTAGTCCCGGTTGGCGACACCATCCGGGACAAGGTACAAGCCACATGACATAATGTCGACACTCACCCCTATCATTAGTGCTGCCTGGCCCAGTATGCCGCAATCCCTTCAGTCGCGGTTGGTTTCTCCAATCGGGACTAAAGATGAACCCTCTATTTATAGGCATTTCTCTCTATTTATAGGCATTTCCCTCTATTTATAGGCATTTCCCTCTATTTATAGGCCTTTTCCTCTATTTATAGGCTGCCTGATCCAGCCTGGCCGCCCTTTGATCACCTGAGCGAACTCACAAGAATACAACAACATCTTCATATTTAGTCCCAGGACTAGGTAATACTCAAAACATTTATTAATATTAAAAACAGGGACAAACCAGGACTAGCTAACACTCAGGACTAAAGCCGCCCCCTTTAGTCATAATCATGCCTAGTCCTATAGTACGCAGCTTCAGGGTCTTCTTCGTCATCGTCATCGTCACCTGCCACTCCGGGGATCCTCAGCCCAGCCATGGCATATACCGGGGGCACCTGCCACACCGGCCTCGGATTCACGACGGGCGGGGGCGGGGTCTCCTGGAAGACGATGCCTCTACCGCCGGGCGGGGGAGGGGCCTTCTTGTGGCTCTATGGCGGGTGGACTTGTGGGAACCGCAGACGAGGATGGTCTCCCCCGGCGATGTAGCGCATCACGCTGATGATAGTATGGTTCGCCCACCACAGACGGCGGCCGGCTTCGTTGTGGTTTGATACGCCCAATTTGCATCACCATTCTATATCATAATTTACCTCTATTCATTGATATTTGTCTTATTATGAGGTATTACTTATGGCTTTTCATCTGTTTATGCATGTTGGATGATTCCTGGAGGATGGACTGCCGAAGTCTGGATTCTGATGGAAAAGAAGGCGTTTCGGTGCAATTTCGCGAAGATCAGAAAAATACCAGAAAAATATGGAAACATATTAATTTACCAGAGGACGAAGGAAGCCAGAAGGAGGAGCGAAGGGGGCCGCAGGGGGCCCACACCCAGCTAGGCGTGGGCCCACCTGAGGCCGCTCCTAGGGCAGGTGTGGCCCACCTGCCCGGCCTCCGACTCTCCCCCTTCTCCTATAACTTCCCTACGGGACCCTAACATCAGGGGGCGACCACAGATAGATTCCGCCGTCTATGGGGGCGAAAAACACCGAGAGAGAAAGATCTCTCTGGCAGACAGATTTCTGCCGGGGGAATTCCTTCCCGGAGAGGGGATACCGTCGCCATCAACACCATCATCGAGCTAGGCTTCATCGGGATCAACATCATCATCATCCACATCATCATCTCCACCAGCACCATCATCACAACTCCGTCTCGCTGTAACAATTTTTTTGGATATTGCTTTAGTTCTTAGGGGAAACTTTCCCGGTGTTAATTACTATTGTAGTTGATGCTTGTGAGTGGAACCATTGGATTATTATTTATGTTCAGATTGTTATCCATTACCATATCATCTTTGATCTTGATCCATATGATGTCTTGTGAGTAGTTCTTTGTGTTCTTGAGGACATGGGAGAAGTCATGTTGTTAGTAGTGAATCTGCGATGAGTTATTATTCAATGGTTTAGTATTTAAGTTGTGGTGCTATTCTTCTAGTGGTGTCATGTGAACATCGACTACATGACACTTCACCATTTATGGGCCCAGGGGGATGCATTGTGTATTTGGCTAGTAATCGCGGGGTTGCCGAAGTGACAGAAACCTGAACCCCCGTTAGGACACCTTTGAACAAGGGAGTGTAGGATCTCAGAGTTTAAGGCTGTGGTTAGATTTATATCTTAATTACTTTCCTATAGTTACGGATGTTTGTAGGGGGTTTAATCACAAGTATGTATTAGTCCTAGGAAGGGCGGTATGTTAGCATAGATTCACCTACACAACACTTACAAACACCAGAGAAGAGTACTCAGCTATTTGAAGTGAAAGCACTTGACAGAATTCCCATGTGTCCTCGAGAACGTTTGGTCCTTATAAGTATTTCCACCGGCTTGTCCTTTGCTAAGAAGGATTGGGCCACTTGCTCCATTTGTTCGTTACTTCTGTTACCTTCTCTTTGTTTTGTTTCCTTGTCAGGAAACCACTAAAAATCCGTTTGCTAAGTATTCACAGGGATTTCCTGCTCCATACCACTGTTCAACACCTTCTGCTCCTCGTTGGGATCGACACTCCTATTTATCGAAAGTACTACGATACACCCCCTATACTTGTGGGTCCTTATGGTTCACTCGGGCGGGCCATCACCCTCGTACCTAGCGAGCTCCCTTTCCCGCCAGTTAGCGAAGAAGGCATTCTAGGTGTCGTAGTTGTCAGGATTCCACTAGGGATCCAACCGCTGCTCCGGTGTGAGCTCGTGGTAGAAGTGGTTCATGATGGCCGCCTGGCGTGCTGAACCTTGAGGGACAGGAGGGAAAGGAACCCCTCCAGCGCTCAGCATCCAGCCGGCAGGAGGCCGGTAGCCCGGCGGACAAGGGTAGCTGGAGGCGCACAGCGCCTCGGTCTCCTCGAGGGTCAGAATGGCCCAGTAGGCGTTGTCCATTGTTGTGAGAGAGGAAGGTCTGGATGTGTGGATAGCCATGGAACGATCGCCCTAGATATAGAGGGAAAGAGCGGGAAAACTTGGCGGGAAGCGGTGGGAAATGACGACAAATATGTTTAGTCCCGGTTAGTGACTACAACCGGGACTAAAAGCTCTGGTAAAAGGGAAAGAGCGGGAAAACTTGGCGGGAAGCAGTGGCAAATGGTGGGAAATATCTTTAGTCCCGGTTATTGACTACAATCGGGACTAAATGGATATTATTTGGATTTTTACAATAGGAGATATGATTTTCCAAAGTTTTATATTTGATTTGAATTTAAAAAAGAAAATCTACAAATGACATAATTTATAAATGATTCAAATAGATGTATGGATATTATATTAAGATTCTTTATATTTTTCTAATAATAATAGACATATTATTTTTTTTTGGATTTTTACAATAAGAGATATGATTTTCCAAAGTTTTATATTTGATTTGAATTAAAAAAAGAAAATTTACAAATGACATAATTTATAAATGATGCAAACAGATGTATGGATATTATATTAAGATTCTTTATATTTTTCTGATAATAATAGACATATTATTTGTTTTATTTGGATTTTTACAATAAGAGATATGATTTTCCAAAGTTTTATATTTGATTTGAATTAAAAAAAGAAAATTTAGAAATGACATAATTTATAAATGATGCAAACAGATGTATGGATATTATATTAAGATTCTTTATATTTTTCTGATAATAATAGACATATTATTTGTTTTATTTGGATTTTTATAATACGAGATATGATTTTCCAAAGTTTTATATTTGATTTGAATTAAAAAAGAAAATTTACAAATGACATAATTTATAAATGATGCAAACAGATGTATGGATAATTTTTTAAGATTCTTTATATTTTTCTGATAATAATAGACATATTATTTGTTTCATTTGGATTTTTATAATAGGATATATTATTTTCCAAAGTTTTATACTTGATTGGAATTAAATAAAATAAAATTTACAAAAAATACACTAGTCACGGGTCGTGGCTAGGCCCGGGACTAGAGGGTGCCTGCGCGCGCGAAAACGAAGCGGCCGAAAAAACACACTAGTCTCGGGCCGTTGGTTAACCCGTGACTAGAGGGTGGGTCTTTAGTCCCGGGTTAAGCCACGGCCCGGGACTAGAGACCCTCTAGTCGCGAGCGGTGGCTTAGCCCAGGACTAAAGGTTCGTCCCTTTTCCGCGCGCCACCGTCCACGCCCAGCACTTGCATTTCTCAATGAAGACGAAGCAGATGCAGAGACGAAAACGCAGGGGAGGTGCTGCCCGGCCGCCGATTTTTGTTTTAGTTATTAAGGTTATTGTTTTACCACAAATAAAATAATATTAGGATTATTAATTAGGGTTATTAGGGTTATTGTTTTTTTTTCTGTTTTATTTATTAGGGTTATTGTTTTAGTTATTAGGGTTATTGTTTTTTTGTTTTAGTTATTAGGGTTATTGTTTTACCACGAATAATATTAGGATTATTAATTAGGGTTATTAGGGTTATTGTTTTTGTTTTGTTTTAGTTATTAGGGTTATTGTTTTACCACAAATAATATTAGGATTATTAATTAGGGTTATTTGGGTTATTGTTTTTGTTTTGTTTTAGTTATTAGGGTTATTTTTTTGTTTTAGTTATTAGGGTTATTGTTTTAGTTATTAGGGTTATTTGGGTTATTAGGGTAGTATATTATTAATATTATTAGTATATACTATTAAAAAAATTCTAACTTGTTTAACTCTCTTTCTGTTATTGTTAAGTCATGGATCCATCCGATGATCCTGGTCGCATTGGTGAAGGTCTTCTTCAGGGCATGATAAGAGGTGAAATTCCTTTATTACTACCGGTGAAGATATTTTGCTCGAGGAAGAGATTTCCTCATATCTGAATACATCCGGTGATGGA
The DNA here is from genome assembly GCA_916181665.1 of Avena sativa. Taxonomy (NCBI): domain Eukaryota; kingdom Viridiplantae; phylum Streptophyta; class Magnoliopsida; order Poales; family Poaceae; genus Avena; species Avena sativa. The sequence continues at coordinate 403,773,334 of OV702283.1, read as the reverse complement.
CTAGAGGAAAACCCTGATGTACCAAGGGGAAGACCGGATGGACGAAGGGCAACCAAATAACAACAACAATGATGGCCCCTCGACAGGATCCGGCGAGGTATATATATGAAGCCTTGTGTGTTGGAGATATGCCCAAGAGGCAATAATAAAGTGGTTATTATGATATCTTCATGCTTATGATAAATGTTTACATACCATGCTATAATTGTATTAACCGGAAACATTGATACTTGTGTGATTTGTAAACATAAAAGAGTCCCTAGCAAAGCCTCTTGTTAAACTAGCTTGTTGGTTAATATATGGTCATGGTTTCCTGATCATGAACATAGAGATGTTATTAACAACAAGGTCATATCATTAGGAGAATGATGTGATGGACATACTCCTATAGTTAAGCGTAGCATAAAGGTCAAGTCATTTAATATAGTTCACTTGCTATAAGCTTTCTGATACATAGTAACCTAATTCCTTCGACCATGAGATCATGCTAAACACCATCACCGGAAGGATGCTTTGATGACATCAAACACCACACCGTAACTGGGTGGCTATAAAGGTGGCATTGAGTGTTCGGAAAGTATGTGTTGAGGCACATGGATCAAGATTGGGATTTGTCCATCCATATGACGGATAGATATACTCTGGGCCCTCTCGGTGGAATGTCATCCAATTAGCTTGCAAGCATGTGACTGGATCACAAGGGATCACATATCACGGGAATGAGAAAAGAGTACTTATTGGTAACGAGGTTGAACTAGGTATGCAGAGATACCGACGATCAAACCTCGGATAAGTAAAGTATCGTGAGACAAAGGGAAATTGGTATCATATGTAAATGGTTCATTCGATCACAAAGTAATCATAGAAATATGTGGGAGCCATATGAATTTCCAGATTCCTCTATTGGTTATTGATCGGCGAAGAGTCTCGATCATGTCTGCATAATTCACGAACCATAGGGAGACACACTTAAGGATTCGATGTTGTTTAGTAGATATGGAATCTGAGTAAAGAGACCGAATGTTGTTCGGAGTCTCATATAGGATCCGAGATATCACGAGGAGATCCGGAATGGTCCGGAGAATAAGATTCATATAAGGAAAGTCCAATTTCAGAGTTCGGGAATGATTCCGGTGTTTTCACCGGAATGTTCTACAAGGGTCTAGAAGGTTCACTTATCCGGAAGGGGAAGGATACATGGATGTGTCATGACAAAGTTTAATGGTTGCATTATGTCCTAGGTCACTTGGCTGGACACTTGGATGAGAGAAATCAAACTCTAATTTGAAAGTCAAAAAGGCAGTTTGAAAAAGTCAAATCCCAACATGGTTTCCGAGTTAGGGAGGGTTTCCACCTGGGTTGGGAACACCCTTGGACGCCCCCACCTATATAAGGAGGGGTAGGGATGCACCCCTAGGTATCCCCCTTGCCCTAGGCGCCCAAGAAACCCTAGGTTGGCCGCTGCCCCCCCTCTAGTTGCGACCAATCTAGATCTCCTCTAAATCGCTACCGACTAGCTAAACTCTAGTTGCTAGCTACCTCTAAACCTCGGCCCTCTAAACCCTAGATCACAGGGGCTCCCTCTACTCTACCATACTTGCTCCGGCTTAGTCGAAGCCCTGCGGGATCTCCCCTCTACTTCCGACACCATGCCGTCGTGCTGCCAGAATCGCGAGGAGAGAGCTACAACCTCCACTGCCTGCTGGAACAAGGGAGAGGAAAGTCTTCATCGAGTACCATACGTGCGACCCAATGCGGGAGAGCTGCCGGAACGCGGCGCCGGAAGGATCTGTAGGGGTTCGTAGCATGGAAAACAAAAAATTTCTATCGCATACAAACAAACAAGCCAAGATCTATCTACTAGATTGTAGCAACGAGTCGATGGAATAACTTACCCTCGAAGATTCCAAAGCGTTTAACGAGAGCGGATTCTTGTGGGTGATGTAGTCGTACTCTTCCCGATCTCAAGATCGTGTAGACGATCCTTCCGGCGCTGCGTTCCGGCAGCGCTCCCGCAGTCGGTCACACGTTCGGTACTCGACGAAGACCTTCATCTCCCTTGTTCCAGCAGGCAGCGGAGGTTGTAGCACTCTCCTCGCGATTCCGGCAGCACAACGGCGTGGTACCGGAAGTAGAGGGGAGATCCCGCAGGGCTTCGCCTTAAGCCGGAGCGAGTATGGTGGATTATGAGAGAGGGCTATTAGTGGTCTAGAGATTAGACACACCAATTAGAAGGCTCTAAACCGCAGGCTAAAGCAATTAGAAGCTCTAAACCAAACGGCTCTAAACCTGAGATTAGAGGTGTAAACTTGTGTGTCTCAAGGAGGAGCCCTGCCCCTCCTTTTATGGGTGGAGGGGCCTTGGCGCGCCAGGGGAGGGAGGGAGTCCCTCCCCAACTCGGCCTAGGGCTGGGCGCCGGCCTGGAGGAGTTGGACTCCTCCTCCAAGTTGGTTCCAACTCCTCTTGCTTGTTTCCCACAGTTTCCTGTTTTAGCCGTTTGACTTTCAAACTGGCAATTTGACTTTCATGTTTTTGGAACAGCAAGAACACTTAGTACATGATGCAATCATTCAATGACACACTCATGTACCCTCCCCCCCCGGAGTGCCGGACAATCCGGAACCTTCTAGAACATTCCCGATGAAAACACCGGAATCATTCCCGAACTCCGAAACGGGACTTTCCTTATATGAATCTTATTCTCCGGACCATTCCGGATCACCTCGTGATATCCCGGATCCCATCCGAGACTCCTAACAACATTCGGTCTCTTTCTCATAATACCATAACTACTCAAAACAACGTCGAATCCTTAAGTGTGTCTCCCTGCGGTTCGTGAATTATGCGGACATGATCGAGACACTTCTCCGAACAATAACCAATAGAGGAATCTGGAAATTCATATGGCTCCCACATATTTCTACGATTACTTTGCGATCGAATGAACCACTTACATACGATACCAATTTCCCTTTGTCTCACGATATGTTACTTATCCGAGGTTATGATCGTCGGTATCTCTGCATACCTAGTTCAACCTCGTTACTGATAAGTACTCTTTTCTCGTTCCCGTGATATGTGATTCCTTGTGACCAAGTCACATGCTTGCAAGCCAATTGGATGACATTCCACCGAGAGGGCCCAGAGTATATCTATCCGTCATGTGGATGGACAAATCCCACTCTTGATCCATGTGTCTCAACCAATACTTTCCGAACACTCAATGCCACCTTTATAGCCACCCAGTTACGGTGTGGTGTTTGATGTCATCAAAGCATCCATCCGGTAAAGGTGATATGCATGATCTCATGGTCTAAGGAATTAGGTTACTATGTATCAGAAAGCATATAGCAATTGAACTATTGAAATGACTTGATCTTTATGCTACGCTTATCTATAGGAGTATGTCCACCATATCATTCTCCTAACGATATGATCTTGTTGTTGATAACATCTCAATGTTCATGATAGGGAAACCACAATCATTTATCAACCAACAAGCTAGTGAGGTATAGAGGCTATACTAGGGACTTCAAATTAAGTTTACAAATCACACAAGTATTAATGTTTCCCTGTTAATACTATTATAGCATGAATGTAAACATTTATCATAAACACAAAGATATAATAATAACTATATTTATTATTGCCTCTAGGGCATATCTCCAACAGTCTCCCACTTGCACTAGAGTCATCTAATCTAGATTACATGGTAATATACCGAACACCCATGGCAGTTTGGTGTTGGTCATGTTTTGCCCTCGGGAGAGGTTTAGTCAACGGATCCGCCACATTCAGATCTGTGTGTACTTTGCAAATCTTTATATCCCCATCCTGGATATGTTCTCGAATAGCGTGAAAACGTAGCTTGATATGCTTCAGCTTCTTGTGTGACCTTGGTTCTTGCGCATTGGCTATGGCGCCCATGTTATCACAGTAGATAGACATTGGGTCCAGCGCACTAGGAACCACACCCAGCTCTGTAATGAACTCTTCATCCATATCGCTTCTTGTGAAGCCTCCGAAGCAGCCATGTATTCCGATTCAGTTGAAGATCTCGCCACAACGCTTTGCTTTGCACTCCTCCAGCTAACTGCTGCACCATTCAAAATACACACGTATCCAGATTGTGATTTAGAATCATCCGGATCGGTGTTCCAACTAGCATCGGTGTAACCATTAACAACGAGCTGTTCATCACCTCCATAAGAAAGAACCATATCCTTAGTTCTTCTCAAGTACTTAAGGATGTTTTTGACCGCTGTCCAATGATCCACTCCTGGATCACTTTGATATCTGCTAGTTAGACTAACAGCATATGCGATGTCGGGTCTAGTACATAGCATGGCATACATTAGAGATCCTATGGCTGATGCATAGGGAGTCTTACTCATCCTTTCTCTATCTTCTGCCGATGTCGGACTTTGAGTTTTACTCAAGGTCGTATTGGGCAACATGGGCAAGAACCCTTTCTTGCTTTCTTCCATTCCAAACCTCTTTAGAATTTTGTCCAAATATGTACTTTGTGACAATGATATTAGGCGTCTCGATCTATCTCTATAAATCTTTATGCCTAATATGTAAGCTGCTTCGCCAAGATCCTTCATTGAAAAACTATTATTCAAATATTCCTTGACACTATTAAGAAGGTCTACATCATTCCCAATCAACAATATGTCATCCACATATAGTATTAAGAATGCTACAGAGCTCCCACTCACTTTCTTATAAATACAAGCTTCTCCATAAGTTTGTATAAAACCAAAACTTTTGATTACCTTATCAAAACGTTGATTCCAACTTCGGGATGCTTGCTTCAATCCATAGATGGACCGTTGAAGTTTGCATACCTTGTTAGCATCTTTAGGATCGACAAAACCTTTGGGTTGCATCATATACAACTCTTCATCAATATCTCCATTGAGGAATGCTGTTTTGACATCCATCTGCCATATCTCATAATCATAATATGCAGCGATTGCTAACATAATCCTCACAGACTTTAGCTTCGCTACTGGTGAGAAAGTCTCATCGTAGTCAACTCCTTGAATTTGTCGAAACCCTTTTGCGACAAGTCGAGCTTTATAGACAGTAACATTACCATCAGCATCTGTTTTCTTCTTGAAAATCCATTTGTTCTCGACAGCCTTTCGGCCATCCGGTAAGTCCACCAAAGTCCATACTTGGTTTTCGTACATGGATCCAATCTCGGATTTCATGGCTTCTTGCCATTTATTGGAATCTGGGCTCATCATCGCTTCCTCATATGTCTCGGGGTCATCGGTGTTGTCCACCAACATGACACTCATAACGGGATCATACCAATCTGGAGTGGTACGATTTCTCGTTGATCTCCGAGGCTCTGTAGCAACTTCAACCGAAGTTTCATGATCACCATCATTAGCTCCCTCTCTAATTGGTGCAGGCACCACAGGAACTTCTTCCGGTGCTGCGCTACTCGCAATTTCGAGAGAAGGTTCGACAACCTCGTCGAGTTCTACTTTCCTTCCAGTCACTTCTTTCGAGAGAAATTCCTTCTCTAGAAAGGATCCATTCTTGGCAACGAAGATTTTGCCTTCGGATCTATGATAGAAGGTATACCCAATAGTTTCCTTCGGGTATCCTATGAAGACGCATTTTTCCGCTTTGGGTTCAAGCTTGTCCGGCTGTAACTTCTTTACATAGGCTTCGCATCCCCAAACTTTAAGGAACGACAATTTATGTTTCTTCCCAAACCATAATTCATACGGTGTCGTTTCAACGGATTTAGATGGTGCCCTATTTAAAGTGAATGCGGCTGTTTCTAATGCATAACCCCAAAATGATAGCGGTAAATCTGTAAGTGACATCATAGAACGAATCATATCTAAGAGAGTTCGATTACGACGTTCGGACACACCATTACGCTGTGGTGTTCCCGGCGGTGTCAATTGTGAAAGTATTCCGCACTTCTTTAAATGCTCGCCAAACTCGTAACTTAGATATTCACCTCCACGATCAGAACGTAGAAACTTAATCTTCTTGTTACGTTGATTCTCTACCTCACTTTGAAACTCCTTAAACTTCTCGAAAGTTTCGGACTTATGTTTCATGAAATAGATATACCCATATCTACTCAAATCATCCGTGAAGGTAAGAACATAACGATAACCACCGCGCGATGCTACACTCATTGGACCACACACATCGGTATGTATAATTTCCAATAAGTCCGTAGCTCGCTCCATCATACCAGAAAATGGAGTCTTAGTCATTTTTCCCATCAGACATGCTTCGCATCTTTCAAGTGATTCAAAATCAAGTGATTCAAGAAGTCCATCGGAATGGAGTTTCTTCATACGCTTCACTCCAATGTGACCAAGATGACAGTGCCACATATAGGTCGAATTATCGCTTGATTTCAAACGTTTAGCCTCAATGTTGTTGATATGTGTATTTCCACTATCGAGATTCAATAAGAATAGACCATCTATCAAAGGTGCATGTGCATAAAACATATTACTCATATAAATCGAACAACCATTATTCTCTGATTTAAACAAGTAACCGTCTCGCAATAAACAAGATCCTGATATAATGTTCATGCTCAACACAGGCACTAAATAACAATTATTTAAGTATAAAACTAATCCCGATGGTAGATGAAGGGGTAGCGTGCCGACCGCGATCACATCAACCTTTGATCCGTTTCCCACGCGCATCGTCACCTCGTTCTTCGCTAGCTTCCGTTTATTCTGCAGCACCTGTTTCGAGTTACAAATATGAGCAACCGAACCAGTATCAAATACCCAGGCACTACTACGAGTACTAGTGAGATACACATCAATAACATGTATATCAGATATACCTTTCTTCTTGATGTTGCCGTTCTTCAAATCCGCCAAGTACTTTGGGCAATTCCGCTTCCAGTGACCTTCTCCCTTGCAGTAAAAGCACTCAGTATCAGGCTTAGGTCCAGCCTTGGTCTTCTTCGCCGGCGTGGTAACTTTCTTACCACCCTTCTTGAAGTGTCCCTTTTGCTTAGACTTGCCTTTCTTGAATTTGGTGGTCTTATTGACCAACAACACTTGGTGCTCTTTCTTAATCTCCACTTCTGCAGATTTCAACATGGCAAAGAGTTCTGGCAACGTCTTGTTCATGTTCTGCATGTTGTAGTTCATCACAAAGTTCTTGTAACTTGGTGGTAGTGATTGGAGGACACGGTAAATCCCCAAAGCATTAGGAATCACAATACCCAAGCTTTGAAGTTTGTTTGCGTGCCCAGACATCTTAAGCACATGCTCACTGACGGAGCTGCCCTCTTCCATCTTGCAGTTAAAGAACTTTTCAGAAGCTTCATAACTTTCAATTGCCGCATGAGTCTCAAAAATCAAGTTGAGATCCTCGACAATATCATATGGGTCTGAATCCTCAAACCTTTTCTGAAGCTCCGATTCCAAACCATACAAGATAGCACACTGAACTATGGAGTACTGATTCTTCCGAGCGAGGTAAACATTCTTTACTTCATCGGGAGCATCATCTGCAGGTGGGTCACCCAGCGGTGCATCCAGCACATAGGTCAAATTACCAGCTGTGAGGATAATCCTCAAATTGCGGAACCAATCCGCGAAGTTTCTTCCATTGTTTTTCAACTTTTCTTTCTCTAGGAACGCATTAAAATTGATGGTAGGGGCTGCCATGGATCTACAACATATTTGCAATAGTTTAGACTAAGTTTATGACAAATTGAGTTCAAATTAATAATGAAATTAAACTAGGTGAACTCCCACTCAAAACAATATCCCTCACATTGTTTTAGTGATCACACGAACCAAATCCACCACATCAAAATCGATCATCACGAGAGTTGATGTAGCTTCAATGGCGAAAAATCGACATGTTCATCATATCTACTATATGATTCATGCTTTACCTTTCGGTGATCCGTGTTCCGAGACCATGTATGTACATGCCAGGCTCGTCAAGATCAAACCTTAGCTTCCGCATGAGAAAATCTGGCTTGATCACGTTGTATACACTTGCAGGATCTAACACACCCGATCATCACGTGGTGCTTCGAAACAACAAGCTTTAGCAACGGTGCTTACTAAGGATGAACACTTTAGAACTTGAAATTCATGTGCATGAGGGATCATCTTATAATGCTACCGTCGTCTACTAAGCAATACAAGATGCATAAAGGATTAACATCACATGCAATTCAATATATATGTGATATGATATGGCCTTTCTTCTTTGTGCTTCCGATCTCCATCTTCAAGCACGAACATGATCCCCATCATCATCGGCATTGCATCAAGGTCAATGACGCTTATCCATGGTTGTCGTCCACCGGCTTCAACTATTACAACTACTTTGAATAGACACGTGGGTCTTAACATAAATTAAAGACAACCATATGGCTCCTGCCGGTTGCCAACTTACAATAAGGAACATTGCATACATCAAATATAATCACAATTATGGCCATATCACATCACTGCACACCCCTGCAAAACAAAGTTAGACGCCTCTACTTTCTTTGCATATTTTACGTGGTTTGGGGCTTTCAATAAGTGTCGTTCTAACTTACGAACAAGAACCACAACATTGATACTAGCATTGTTGATCACCCGTTGTAAATTGGATCTTAACTATGCTAGGAGAAACAGGCACCCGCAAAGCCACTTATGCAATACAAGTTGCATGTCAAGCGTGGAGCAAGTCTCATGAACGATGTCATGTAAGGTTAGCCCGGGCCGCTTCATCCCAACATACCGCAAGATGCAAAGTACACAAGAAGTAATCGACAATAAAAGCATCAACGCCCACAATGACCATTGTGTTCTACTCATGCAACAGATCTACATATAGACACGGCTCTGATACCACTGTAGGGGTTCGTAGCATGGAAAACAAAATTTTTATATCGCATACAAACAAACAAGCCAAGATCTATCTACTAGTTGTAGCAACGAGTCGATGGAATAACTTACCCTCGAAGATTCCAAAGCGTTTAACGAGAGCGGATTCTCGTGGGTGATGTAGTCGTACTCTTCCTGATCTCAAGATCGTGTAGACGATCCTTCCGGCGCTGCGTTCCGGCAGCGCTCCCGCAGTCGGTCACACGTTCGGTACTCGACGAAGACCTTCCTCTCCCTTGTTCCAGCAGGCAGCGGAGGTTGTAGCACTCTCCTCGCGATTCCGGCAGCACAACGGCGTGGTACCGGAAGTAGAGGGGAGATCCCGCAGGGCTTCGCCTTAAGCCGGAGCGAGTATGGTGGATTATGAGAGAGGGATATTAGTGGTCTAGAGATTAGACACACCAATTAGAAGGCTCTAAACCGCAGGCTAAAGCAATTAGAAGCTCTAAACCAAACGGCTCTAAACCTGAGATTAGAGGTGTAAACTTGTGTGTCTCAAGTAGGAGCCCTGCCCCTCCTTTTATGGGTGGAGGGGCCTTGGCGCGCCAGGGGAGGGAGGGAGTCCCTCCCCAACTCGGCCTAGGGCTGGGCGCCGGCCTGGAGGAGTTGGACTCCTCCTCCAAGTTGGTTCCAACTCCTCTTGCTTGTTTCCCACAGTTTCCTGTTTCTCACGGTTTCCTGTTTTAGCCGTTTGACTTTCAAACTGGCAATTTGACTTTAATGTTTTTGGAACAGCAAGAACACTTAGTACATGATGCAATCATTCAATGACACACTCATGTACCCTCCCCCCCGGAGTGCCGGACAATCCGGAACCTTCTAGAACATTCCCGATGAAAACACCGGAATCATTCCCGAACTCCGAAACGGGACTTTCCTTATATGAATCTTATTCTCTGGACCATTCCGGATCACCTCGTGATATCCCGGATCCCATCCGAGACTCCGAACAACATTCGGTCTCTTTCTCATAATACCATAACTACTCAAAACAACGTCGAATCCTTAAGTGTGTCTCCCTACGGTTCGTGAATTATGCGGACATGATCGAGACACTTCTCCGAACAATAACCAATAGAGGAATCTGGAAATTAATATGGCTCCCACATATTTCTATGATTACTTTGCGATCGAATGAACCACTTACATACGATACCAATTTCCCTTTGTCTCACGATATGTTACTTATCCGAGGTTATGATCGTCGGTATCTCTGCATACATAGTTCAACCTCGTTACTGATAAGTACTCTTTTCTCGTTCCCGTGATATGTGATCCCTTGTGACCAAGTCACATGCTTGCAAGCCAATTGGATGACATTCCACCGAGAGGGCCCAGAGTATATCTATCCGTCATGTGGATGGACAAATCCCACTCTTGATCCATGTGTCTCAACCAATACTTTCCGAACACTCAATGCCACCTTTATAGCCACCCAGTTACGGTGTGGTGTTTGATGTCATCAAAGCATCCATCCGGTAAAGGTGATATGCATGATCTCATGGTCGAAGGAATTAGATTACTATGTATCAGAAAGCATATAGCAATTGAACTATTGAAATGACTTGATCTTTATGCTACGCTTATCTATAGGAGTATGTCCACCATATCATTCTCCTAACGATATGATCTTGTTGTTGATAACATCTCAATGTTCATGATAGGGAAACCACAATCATTTATCAACCAACAAGCTAGTGAGGTATAGAGGCTATACTAGGGACTTCAAATTAAGTTTACAAATCACACAAGTATTAATGTTTCCCTGTTAATACTATTATAGCATGAATGTAAACATTTATCATAAACACAAAGATATAATAATAACTATATTTATTATTGCCTCTAGGGCATATCTCCAACAGGATCGTATACGCGATCTTGAGATCGGCAAGTGAATGACTACATCACCCACGAGAATCTGCTCTCGTTAACCGCTTTGGATCTTCGAGGGTTAGTACTCTATCAACTTGTTGCACCGATCTAGTAGATAGATCTTGGCTTGATCATGGATTAGATCTTGATTGTGTGTTCATGCGGTAGATTTTTTTTTGTTTTCCATGCTACGAACCCCTACAGTGGTATCAGAGTCGTGTCTATATGTAGATTTGTTGCACGAGTAGAACACAATGGTCATTGTGGGCGGTGGTGATTTTATTATCAATTGCTTATTGTGTACTTTGCATCTTGCGGTATGGTGGGATGAAGCGGCCCGGGCTAACCTTACATGACATCGTTCATGACACTTGCTCCACGCTCGACATGCAACTTGTATTGCATAAGTGGCTTTGCGAGTGTATGTCTCTCCCATCATAGTAAAGATTCAATTTACAACGGGCACTTGTTCAAGCATCAACGTTGTGGTTCTTGTTCGTAAGTTAGAACGACACTTACTGAAAGCCCCAAACCATGTAAAACATGCAAAGAAAATTAGAGGCGTCTAACTTTGTTTTGCAGGGGTGTGCTGTGATGTGATATGGCCGTGATTGTGATTATATATGATGTATGTGTTGGAGATATGCCCTAGAGGCAATAATAAATGTAGTTATTATTATATCTTTGTGTTTATGATAAATGTTTACGTTCATGCTATAACAGTATTAACAAGGAAACATTAATAGTTGTGTGATTTGTAAACTAAATTAGAGTCCCTAGTAAAGCCTCTTTATAATACTAGCTTGTTGGTTAATAAATTATTGTGGTTTCCCTATCATGAACATTGAGATGTTATTAACAACAAGATCATATCGTTAGGAGAATGATATGATGGACATACTCCTATAGATAAGCGTAGCATAAAGATCAAGTCATTTCAATAGTTCAGTTGCTATAAGCTTTCCGATACATAGTAACCTAATTCCTTCGACCATGAGATCATGCTTATCACCATCACCGGAAGGATGCTTTGATGACATCAAACACCACACCGTAACTGGGTGGCTATAAAGGTGGCATTGAGTGTTCGGAAAGTGTTGGTTGAGACACATGGATTAGGAGTGGGATTTGTCCATCCATATGACGGATAGATATACTCTAGGCCCTCTCAGTGGAATGTCATCCAATTGGCTTGCAAGCATGTGACTGGCTCACAAGGGATCACATATCACGGGAACGAGAAAAGAGTACTTATCAGTAACGAGGTTGAACTAGGTATGCAGAGATACCGACGATCAAAACCTCGGATAAGTAAACTATCGTGAGACAAAGGGAAATTGGTATCGTATGTAAGTGGTTCATTCGATCGCAAAGTAATCGTAGAAATATGTGGGAACCATATGAATTTCCATATTCCTATATTGGTTATTGTTTGGAGAAGTGTCTCGATCATGTCCGCATAATTCACGAACCGTAGGGAGACACACTTAAGGATTCGATGTTGTTGAGTAGTTATGGAATGATGAGTAAGAGACCTAATGTTGTTCGGAGTCTCGGGTGGGATCCGGGATATCACGAGGAGATCCGGAATGGTCCGGAGAATAAGATTCATATAAGGAAAGTCCTGTTTAGGGGTTGGAGAATGGTTCCGGTGTTTTCATCGGGAATGTTCTAGAAGGTTCCGGAAGGTCCAGCACTCCGGAGGGGAAGGGTACATGAATGTGTCATATCAAGTTGGAATGGTTGCATCATGTACTAGGTGTCATCGATGAGCAAAATAAAGGGATAAATCAAATCCTAGTTTGAAAAGTCAAACGCCAATTTGAAAAGTCAAACGGCAAGTTTGCTTGGTGGAGGGAGAGTAGGAAACCTACTTGGGGAGGAAGTCCCTCTCCCTCCACCACCGGCCTTGGAAGCCGAGTTGGGGAGGGACTCCCCTCCCCTTGGCCGCACCCTCCCACCTATATAAGGAAGGGCAGGGTTGCCCCTCCAAGACTACACCTTGCCCTCTCCAAACCCTAGCCCTAAGCCGCCAGCGCCACCACCTCCTACTGCTGCCGCCGCCTAGGGCAAACCCTAGCCGCCGACTTGGGATTCCCCAAGCCCCAGCCGCCGGCCTAGCCCTCTCTCCTTGGTGTGTCTAAATCCTAGATCACCGAGGCCTCTCTCATAGTCCACCATACTCGCTCCGGCTTAAGGCGAAGCCCAGCGAGATCTCCCCTCTACTTCCGGTACCACGCCGTCGTGCTGCGGGAATCGCGAGGAGAGTGCTACAACCTCCGCTGCCTGCTGGAACAAGGGAGAGGAAGGTCTTCATCGAGTACCGAACGTGTGACCGACTGCGGGAGCGCTGCCGGAACGCAGCGCCGGAAGGATCGTCTACACGATCTTGATATCGGCAAGAGTACGACTACATCACCCACGAGAATCCGCTCTCGTTAAACACTTTGGAATCTTCGAGGGTGAGTTATTCCATCGACTCGTTGCTACAATCTAGTAGATAGATCTTGGCTTGTTTGTTTGTATGCGGTAGAAATTTTTTGTTTTCATGCTACGAACCCCTACAGTGGTATCAGAGCCGTGTCTATATGTAGATCTGTTGCACGAGTAGAACACAATGGTCATTATGGGCGGTGGTGCTTTTATTATCAATTGCTTCTTGTGTACTTTGCATCTTGCGGTATGATGGGATGAAGCGGCCCGGGCTAACCTTACATGACATCGTTCATGAGACTTCCTCCACGCTCAACATGCAACTTGTATTGCATAAGTGGCTTTGCAGGTGTCTGTCTCTCCCATTATAGTATAGATCCAATTTACAACGGGCACTTGATAGTTCAAACATCAACGTTGTGGTTCTTGTTCGTAAGTTAGATCGACACTTATTGAAAGCCCCAAACCACGTAAAATATGCAAAGAAATTAGAGGCGTCTAACTTTGTTTTGCAGGGGTGTGCTGTGATGTGATATGGCCATGATTGTGATTATATTTGATGTATGCAATGTTCCTTATTGTAAGTTGGCAACCGACAGGAGCCATATGGTTGTCTTTAATTTATGTTAAGACCCACGTGTCTATTCAAAGTAGTTGTAATAGTTGAAGCCGGTGGACGACAACCATGGAGCAGCGTCATTGACCTTGATGCAATGCCAGTGATGATGGATATCATGTTCGTGCTTGAAGATGGAGATCGGAAGCACAAAGAAGAAAGGCCATATCATATCACATATTATGAATTGCATGTGATGTTAATCCTTTATGCATCTTGTATTGCTCAGTTAACGACGGTAGCATTATAAGATGATCCCTCATGCACATGAATTTCAAGTTCTAAAGTGTTCATCCTTAGTAAGCACCGTTGCTAAAGCTTGTTGTTTCGAAGCACCACGTGATGATCGGGTGTGTTAGATCCTGCAAGTGTATACAACATGATCAAGCCAGATTTGCTCATGCGGAAGCTAAGGTTTGATCTTGACGAGCCTGGCATGTACATACATGGTCTCGGAACACGGATCACCGAAAGGTAAAGCATAAATCATATAGTAGATATGATGAACATGTCGATTTTTCGCCATTGAAGCTACATCAACTCTCGTGATGATCGATTTTGATGTGGTGGATTTGGTTCGTGTGATCACTAAAACAATGTGAGGGATTTTGTTTTGAGTGGGAGTTCACCTAGATTAATTTAACTATTAATTAGAACTCAATTTGTCATAAACTTAGTCTAAACTATTGCAAATATGTTGTAGATCAATGGCGGCCCCTACCATCAATTTTAATGCGTTCCTAGAGAAAGAAAAGTTGAAAAACAGTGGAAGCAACTTCGCGGATTGGTTCCGCAATTTGAGGATTGTCCTCAATGCTGGTAATTTGACCTATGTGCTGGATGCACCGCTGGGTGACCCGCCTGCAGCTACTGCTACCGAAGAAGTAAAGAATGTTTACCTCGCTCGGAAGACTCAGTACTCCACAGTTCAGTGTGCTATCTTGTATGGTTTGGAATCGGAGCTTCAGAAAAGGTTTGAGAATTCAGACCCACATGATATTGTCTGTGAACTCAAACTGATATTTGAGACTCACGCGGCAGTTGAGAGCTATGAGGCTTCTGAAAAGTTCTTTAACTGCAAGATGGAAGAGGGCAGCTCCGCCAGTGAGCATGTGATTAAGATGTCTGGGCACGCAAACAAACTCCAAAGCTTGGGTATAGTGATTCCTAATGCTTTGGGGATTTACCGTGTCCTCCAATCACTGCCACCAAGTTACAAGAACTTTGTGATGAACTACAATATGCAAAGCATGATTAAGCAGTTGCCAGAACTCTTCTCCATGTTAAAATCTGCAGAAGTGGAGATCAAGAAAGAGCACCAAGTGTTGATGGTCAATAAGACCACCAAATTCAAGAAAGACAAGTCTAAGCAAAAGGGACACTTCAAGAAGGGTGGTAAGAAAGTTACCGCACCGATGAAGAAGACCAAGGCTGGACCTAAGCCTGATACTGAGTGCTTTTACTGCAAGGGAGAAGGTCACTGGAAGCGGAATTGCCCAAAGTACTTTGCGGATTTGAATAACAGCAACATCAAGAAGAAAGGTATATCCGATATACATGTTATTGATGTATATCTCACTAGTACTCGTAGTAGTGCCTGGGTATTTGATACTAGTTCGGTTGCTCATATTTGTAACTCGAAATAGGTGCTGCAGAATAAACGGAAGCTAGCGAAGAACGAGGTGATGATGCGCGTGGGAAATGGATCAAAGGTTGATGTGATCGCGGTCGGCACGCTACCTCTTCATCTACCATCGGGATTAGTTTTATACTTAAATAATTGTTATTTGGTGCCTGCGTTAAGCATGAACATTATATCGGGATCTTGTTTATTGCGAGACGGTTACTTGTTTAAGTCCGAGAATAATGGTTGTTCGATTTATATGAGTAATATGTTTTATGCACATGCACCTTTGATAGATGGTCTATTCTTATTGAATCTCGATAGTGGAAATACACATATTAATAACATTGAAGCTAAACGTTTAAAATCAAGCGATAACTCGACCTATATGTGGCACTGTCGTCTTCGTCACATTGGAGTGAAGCGTATGAAGAAACTCCATTCCGATGGACTTCTTGAATCACTTGATTTCGAATCACTTGAAAGATGCGAAGCATGTCTGATGGGTAAAATGACTAAAACTCCATTTTCTGGTATGATGGAGCGAGCTACAGACTTATTGGAAATCATACATACCGATGTGTGTGGTCCGATGAGTGTAGCATCGCGCGGTGGTTATCGTTATGTTCTTACCTTCACAGATGACTTGAGTACATATGGGTATATCTATTTCATGAAACATAAGTCCAAAACTTTCGAGAAGTTTAAGGAATTTCAAAGTGAGGTTGAAAATCAATGTAACAAGAAGATTAAATTTCTACGTTCTGATTGTGGAGGTGAATATCTAAGTTACGAGTTTGGCGAGCATTTGAAGAAATGCGGAATACTTTCACAATTGACACCGCCGGGAACACCACAACGTAATGGTGTGTCCAAACATCGTAATCGAACTCTCTTGGATATGGTTAGTTCTATGATGTCACTTACAGATTTACCGCTATCATTTTGGGGCTATGCATTAGAAACAGCCGCATTCACTTTAAATAGGGCACCATATAAATCCGTTGAAACGACACCGTATGAATTATGGTTTGGGAAGAAACCTAAATTGTCGTTCCTTAAAGTTTGGGGTTGCGAAGCCTATGTAAAGAAGTTACAGCCGGACAAGCTTGAACCCAAAGCGGAAAAATGTGTCTTCATAGGATACCCAAAGGAAACTATTGGGTATACCTTCTATCATAGATCCGAAGGCAAAATCTTCGTTGCCAAGAATGGATCCTTTCTAGAGAAGGAATTTCTCTCGAAAGAAGTGACTGGAAGGAAAGTAGAACTCGATGAGGTTGTAGAACCATCTCTCAAACTTGCGAGTAGCGCAACACCGGAAGAAGTTCCTATGGTGCCTGCACCAATAAGAGAGGAAGCTAATGATGATGATCATGAAACTTCGGTTGTAGTTGCTACAGAGCCTCGCAGGTCAACGAGAACTCGTACCACCCCTGATTGGTATGATCCCGTGATGAGTGTCATGTTGGTGGACAACACCGATGACCCTGCGACATATGAGGAAGCGATGATGAGCCCAGATTCCAATAAATAGCAAGAAGCCATAAAAACCGAGATTGGATCCATGTACAAAAACCAACTTTGGTGGACTTACCGGATGGCCGGAAGGCTGTCGAGAACAAATGGATTTTCAAGAAGAAAACAGATGCTGATGGTAATGTTATTGTCTATAAAGCTCGACTTGTCGCAAAAGGGTTTCGACAAATTCAAGGTGTTGACTACGATGAGACTTTCTCACCAGTAGCAAAGCTAAAGTCCGTGAGGATTTTGTTAGCAATCGCTGCATATTATGATTATGAGATATGGCAGATGGATGTCAAAACAGCGTTCCTCAATGGAGACATTGATGAAGAGTTGTATATGATGCAACCCAAAGGTTTTGTCTATCCTAAAGATGCTAACAAGGTATGCAAACTTCAACGGTCCATATATGGATTGAAGCAAGCATCCCGAAGTTGGAATCAACGTTTTGATAAGGTGATCAGAAGTTTTGGTTTTATACAAACTTATGGAGAAGCTTGTATTTACAAGAAAGTGAGTGGGAGATCTGTAGCATTCTTAATACTATATGTAGATGACATATTGTTGATTGGGAATGATGCAGACCTTCTTAATAGTGTCAAGGAATATTTGAATAATAGTTTTTCAATGAAAGATCTTGGCGAAGCAGCTTACATATTAGGCATAAAGATTTATAGAGATAGATCGAGATGCCTAATATCATTGTCACAAAGTACATATTTGGACAAAGTTCTAAAGAGGTTTGGAATGGAAGATAGCAAGAAAGGGTTCTTGCCCATGTTGCCCAATACGACCTTGAGTAAAACTCAAAGTCCAGCAACGGCAGAAGATAGAGAGAGGATGAGTAAGACTCCCTATGCCTCAGCCATAGGATCTCTAATGTATGTTATGCTATGTACTAGACCCGACATTGCATATGCGGTTAGTTTAACTAGCAGATATCAAAGTGATCCAGGAGTGGATCATTGGACAGCGATCAAAAACATCCTTAAGTACTTGAGAAGAACTAAGGATATGGTTCTTTCTTATGGAGGTGATGAACAACTCGTTGTTAATGGTTACACCGATGCTAGTTGGAACACCGATCCGGATGATTCTAAATCTCGATCTGGATACGTATTTACTTTGAATGGTGCAGCAGTTAGCTGGAGGAGTGCAAAGCAAAGCGTTGTGGCGAGATCTTCAACTGAATCGGAATACATAGCTGCTTCGGAGGCTTCACAAGAAGCGATATGGATGAAGGAGTTCATTACAGAGCTCGGTGTGGTTCCAAGTGCGCTGGACCCAATGTCTATCTACTGTGATAACATGGGCGCCATAGCCAATGCGCAAGAACCAAGGTCACACAAGAAGCTGAAGCACATCAAGCTACATTTTCACGCTATTCGAGAACATGTCCAAGATGGTGACATAAAGATTTGCAAAGTACACACAGATCTGAATGTGGCGGATCCGTTGACTAAACCTCTCCCGAGGCCAAAACATGACCAACACCAAACTGCCATGGGTGTTCGGTATATTACCATGTAATCTAGATTAGTTGACTCTAGTGCAGGTGGTAGACTGTTGGAGATATGCCCTAGAGGCAATAATAAATGTAGTTATTATTATATCTTTGTGTTTATGATAAATGTTTACATTCATGCTATAACAGTATTAACAAGGAAACATTAATACTTGTGTGATTTGTAAACTAAATTAGAGTCCCTAGTAAAGCCTCTTTATAATACTAGCTTGTTGGTTAATAAATAATTGTGGTTTCCCTATCATGAACATTGAGATGTTATTAACAACAAGATCATATCGTTAGGAGAATGATATGATGGACATACTCCTATAGATAAGCGTAGCATAAAGATCAAGTCATTTTAATAGTTTAATTGCTATATGCTTTCTGATACATAGTAACCTAATTCCTTCGACCATGAGATCATGCTTATCACCATCACCGGAAGGATGCTTTGATGACATCAAACACCACACCGTAACTGGGTGGCTATAAAGGTGGCATTGAGTGTTCGGAAAGTGTTGGTTGAGACACATGGATCAAGAGTGGGATTTGTCCATCCATATGACGGATAGATATACTCTGGGCCCTCTCAGTGGAATGTCATCCAATTGGCTTGCAAGCATGTGACTGGCTCACAAGGGATCACATATCACGGGAATGAGAAAAGAGTACTTATCAGTAACGACGTTGAACTAGGTATGCAGAGATACCGACGATCAAAACCTCGGATAAGTAAACTATCGTGAGACAAAGGGAAATTGGTATCGTATGTAACTGGTTCATTCGATCGCAAAGTAATCGTATAAATATGTGGGAACCATATGAATTTCCAGATTCCTCTATTGCTTATTGTTCGGAGAAGTGTCTCGATCATGTCCGCATAATTCACGAACCGTAGGGAGACACACTTAAGGATTCGATGTTGTTGAGTAGTTATGGAAAGATGAGTAAGAGACTGAATGTTGTTCGGAGTCTCAGGTGGGATCCGGGATATCACGAGGAGATCCGGAATGGTCCGGAGAATAAGATTCATATAAGGAAAGTCCTGTTTCGGGGTTGGAGAATGGTTCCGGTGTTTTCATCGGGAATGTTCTAGAAGGTTCCGGAAGGTCCGGCACTCTGGAGGGGAAGGGTACATGAATGTGTTATAACAAGTTGGAATGGTTGCATCATGTACTAGGTGTCATCGCTGAGCAAAATAAAGGGATAAATCAAATCCTAGTTTGAAAAGTCAAACGCCAATTTGAAAAGTCAAACGGCAAGTTTGCTTGGTGGAGGGAGAGTAGGAAACCTACTTGGGGAGGAAGTCCCTCTCCCTCCACCGCCGGCCTTGGAAGCCGAGTTGGGGAGGGACTCCCCTCCCCTTGGCCGTGCCCTCCCACCTATATAAGGAGGGGCAGGGCTGCCCCTCCAAGACTACACCTTGCCCTCTCCAAACCCTAGCCCTAAGCCGCCGACGCCACCACCTCCTGCTGCTGCCGCCGCCTAGGGAAAACCCTAGCCTCCGACTTGGGCTTACCCGAGCCCTAGCCGCCGGCCTAGCCCTCTCTCCTTGGTGTGTCTAAACCCCAGATCACCGAGGCCTCTCTCATAGTCCACCATACTCGCTCCGGCTTAAGGCGAAGCCCTGCGAGATCTCCCCTCTACTTCCGGTACCACGCCGTCGTGCTGCCAGAATCGCGAGGAGAGTGCTACAACCTCCGCTTCTTGCTGGAACAAGGGAGAGGAAGGTCTTCATCGAGTACCGAACGTGTGACCGACTGCGGGAGCGCTGCCGGAACGCAGCGCCGGAAGGATCGTCTACGCGATCTTAAGATCGACAAGAGTACGACTACATCACCCACGAGAATCCGCTCTCGTCAAACACTTTGGAATCTTCGAGGGTGAGTTATTCCATCGACTCGTTGCTACAATCTAGTATATAGATATTGGCTTGTTTGTTTGTATGCGGTAGAATTTTTTTGTTTTCCATGCTACGAACCCCTACAGTATGCAATGTTCCTTATTGTAAGTCGACAACCGGCAGGAGCCATATGGTTGTCTTTTAATTTCATCTAGACCTACGTGTCTATTATTCAAAGTAGTTGTAATAGTTGATGCTGGTGGATGACAACCATGGAGCGGCGCCATTGACCTTGACGCCACGCCGGTGATGATGGAGATCATGTTCGTGCTTGAAGATGGAGATCGGAAGCACAAGACATGGTCTCGGAAGACGGAATACCGAAAGGTAAAGCATGAGTCATATAGATGATATGATGAACATGATGATTGTTCACCTTTGAAACTATATCATGTCACGTGATGATCGGACTTGGTGTAGTGAATTTGGTTCGTGTGATCACTAAAACAATGTGAGGGATATTATTTTGAGTGGGAGTTCAATAGCAATATGATTAAAAGTTGAACACTATTTATCATAAATTAAATCAAAGTAAATTTGCATAGTTGTTGTAGTCATTGGCATCCGTTTACCACCTTGCGCTTAGTTATAATTGAGATAATAGAACTATAGAATTCTGGTAAGTTACTTTACGAATTGGTATCATATTGTTTTGAAGTGTTAATCTAAAGTTTAAAAGTCCTATTGCAAACTTTCAGTAACTTTAGGTTACTCCGTGAAGTTTAATAATTGGTATTAAATCAAGAGTGACAATTCTAGTGTTAGTATATAAGTATCATGTTTGTCTCCATGATTCTTGATATTTAAAAGATTGTTTTAATATCAAGGTTATCTAGGATCTGAAAGAGTTGTTCTAGAAACCATGATGTGTGGAAGATATTGCGATATCTGAAATGATGTTTTGGTTGCAACATGAGAGAGTATAATATGGCAAAGTTTATGTTCTCATATTTTATGAGAATTTGAAAAAGGTTGGAGACGCTTGTCGTCCTAATCCTCCAAAAGGTTTTGGAGAGCAACATTATACTTGCGATTCACCGTTATAAGCTAAAAGTAGCTTGATCATGAATAGTTCTGTGATAAGGGTGAATATTTGATAAAATGTTTACTACACTAAAATATTACTAAAGAATGGAATTTGAAAGAACACCAAGTATTTGATGATGGTGATCTACTTCGAAGTGCAAGTCCAAAGACATTGGTATTTAACTATACATGCTTTGGACTATGTGTCATGTGTATGGTTCCTCTATTGATGTTGATAGATTCTTTCGAACAAAAAAGGAAATACTGAAAGAGAATCTCAGAAATATATGGCAGAAAAGAAAAGACTAGAATTGTTCAGCTTAGGTATATAGAGGATATACATGTTATGGCTATATTCTTTGCTTATTAAACAATGTGGTTCTTAAGTATTGGATACTGAATTTGTTGGTGTGAATCATCATACAAAACAACACAATTCATGAACTACAATAGCCTAAGTAACTAGCAAAAGAATATGTGATGATGTTCATCGAGAACAAATAAAGGGTTGTTGTGTTGCTCATTAACATCAAAGCTTGCCTTCAAGATTTGTTTTATCAGGTATTATGAGAACAAAAGGGTTGTTCAAATAATTTCCGTAATCCATAAAAGATGGATGATTTACAAATCTCGTTGGATAAATCACATCCATAAAAATATTGCTAAAAATGTCGAAAGACAATTGATAAGAAATATCACTTAGGAAGTGACATCGCCGTTTAAATTATATTGGAAAGAAAACATGAAGAAACTCCATGTGGATGGAATTTTGGAGTTTTTTGGTTTTTGATCAAATGACGCTTGTGAAATTTTCCTAGAGATAATTAAAACTCCGCTCATAGGCCAAAGGGAACAATTGACTAGATTATTGGAACTTGTACATATTGTTGTATGAAGTCCATTATGTGTAGTCAAGAGCGATAGATTTCAACTTCATATGCTTTCTCCGAAAATTTTAGTGAATATATGAATATTTACTTAATAAGGATGAAGTGTGAAACATTTGAAAAGTTTAAAGACTTTCAAGATGAAGTGCAAAATCAATGTAACAAGAAAATAAAGAATTTATGATAGGATCATAAAGGAAGATATTTGAGTTATAAAGTTTAGCATAACACCTAAGATTTGAGGAATCGTTCCATGGATTTGCGTTTCCCGAAACACCATATGAGTATGGAATAATCGAGATATGCAGTGAAACCTTGTTTGACATGGTAAGATCAAAGGTGTAATTGATAAAACTGCCATTATATTTTAAAGATTAAAGCTTTAGAGACTACCGTTTTTCCACTGAAAAGAGCTCCATCATAATCTGTTGAAATGACACCATATAAAGTTATGGTTTGGGATAAAACCGAAGTTGTCCTTTCTTAAACATTGGTATGCTATGCATAAGAAAGATGTTTGCAACCAAAATCGGATGAACATATCTTTGTATGTTATTTTGAATAATTGTTGAGTATTCCTCCATAACACCAAAGACAAAAATGTTTGTCGCTTAGAACGTCAAGTTTCTTTGAGAAAGGAATTTTCCGTGAAAAGTTAAGTGGGAGGACAATAGAACTTTGATAAGGTTAAAAGAACCTTAGATATATGTGCAAAGTTGCACAGCGCTGAAAAGTGTTCCGGAGGCAGCAACAATGCTCATGGCTCACATGCCTCAAAGGTTGAGGTCACGGAGGTCTAAGTTCCTATTGAAACAAGTATATTGAGTAACCAATCAAATACCAAGATTTGGGAGTTAAATCATTATTTGACAATAATGATCCGACTACATTGAAAGAAGCGATGATGGGCCCTGACTCCGTCAAATGGTTTGAAGCCATAAAATCCGTGTTCCATATACGAGAGATCAAGCTTTGAACTTGAAAGACCCTCTGAAAAGGTGCAAGACCTTACAGTCGTATTTGGATCTATAAAGAAATAGACATGGATGTTTCACATCTATGAAATTATCAACATGTCGGGAAAGAGTTCACGACAATGTTCAAAGAGTTGACTATGACAAGATCTGATCTTTCATTAAGCGATATTTAGTCTAGACGGATTAATGTAGCAACCAGTCCATATAATTTTGTTATGTGGTAGTTGAATAAACAAAACAAGTTCTTCTAATAGAATGGTTACCTAGGACGTGTGCATGACACGGTCCAAAGGGTTTTGTTAATTCAAAGGATGCTAAAAGCATATAAAAACTTCAATGGTTGAAGTAAGCATCGCGGAGTTGGAATCTTCACTATGATGAAACTATTAAAAGAGTTTAATTTCATCGAAGACGATGAAGATGTTTGCATTTGAAAGAAATTAAGTGGGAGAGCTAAGACATGTTTCTAATACATTATGTGGAAGACATATTGTTGATTGGAAATGATGTATATTTTTATTGACACAGGTTAAGAATTTCATCTCGATGAAAGGCTTATGCAGAACCCGAATATTTGGCATCAATGTCTATATGGATAAATTGAAACGCTAATATGGTTGTGCCAGAAGTACATAGATGAGATATTGAATGAGTTCAATATAGAAACTACAAGAAAGGTTCTTGTTGCACATGAAGGATTGAATAAAGATTCAAGTATTTTTGATACTTGATATATAAAATCACAAAGAGTACTTTATCAATCATGCTGTGATGTGTACAAATCCAGATATGTCCTATGATCTAAATGTTATAAGCGTATACCAGAATGATTCATAAGATGATTATTGGACGATAGTAAAGATATTCTTATGATCTTTTAGAAGAACTAAGAATATATTATTTTGTAGAAGTGACAAATAGATGGTTAGTTCATTGTAAAAGTATTACATTGATACTAGTTTTGTCACAAAGTACAAATTAAGTTTATCTCTATCTAAACTAAGGGTGGCACAATATGATGGAAAGTAAGTTCCATAATGGATTTGGATGAGTTCCAAAGTTAAGACATTATGACAGATACTACAACAAAAGGCTAAGTATATGACTACTATAATAGCAGCAAAAGTGGTCATTTGTGTCAAGTAGTTTGTTATCAAACTAGGTGTGGTTCACAAAGGGATAGTACTATGAAGATATATTGTACGACAATATTATCAACATGTTTTAACCCCAAGGAACTAAAGGTCTCACCAAAGGACCAAATTTATACAAAGCCATCTCATTAGAGAATGAGTGATGCATAGAGACGCAAAGACATGCAATTACACACGGACCTGAAAGTGTCGGATCCGGAGATCAGTTGACCACTAGCAATCGTGTAAATACAACACCGGAAAGCCATAGGTGTTGAATGCACAAAGGTTTGAAACTAGATTATTGACTCTAGTGCAAGTGGGAGACTGTTGGAGATATGCCCAAGAGGCAATAATAAAGTGGCTATTATTATATCTTCATGCTTATGATAAATTTTTACATACATGCTATAATTGTATTAACCGGAAACATTAATACTTGTGTGATTTGTAAACATAAAAGAGTCCCTAGTAAAGCCTCTTGTTAAACTAGCTTGTTGGTTAATATATGATCATGGTTTCCTGATCATGAACATAGAGATGTTATTAACAACCGGGTCATATCATTAGGAGAATGATGTGATGGACATACTCCTATAGTTAAGCGTAGCATAAAGATCAAGTCATTTAATATAGTTCACTTTCTATAAGCTTTCTGATACATAGTAACCTAATTCCTTCGACCATGAGATCATGCTAATCACCATCACCGGAAGGATGCTTTGATGACATCAAAAACCACACCGTAACTGGGTAGCTATAAAGGTGGCATTGAGTGTTCGAAAAGTATGTGTTGAGGCACATAGATCAAGATTGGGATTTGTCCTTCCATATGACGGATAGATATACTCTGGGCCCTCTTGGTGGAATGCCATCCAATTAGCTTGCAAGCATGTGATTGGCTCACAAGGGATCACATATCACGGGAACGATAAAAGAGTAGTTATTGGTAACGAGGTTGAACTAGGTATGCAGAGATACCGACAATCAAACCTCGGATAAGTAAAGTATCATGAGACAACGG
The DNA here is from genome assembly GCA_916181665.1 of Avena sativa. Lineage (NCBI taxonomy): Eukaryota > Viridiplantae > Streptophyta > Magnoliopsida > Poales > Poaceae > Avena > Avena sativa. Next base: position 403,747,896 of record OV702283.1, on the reverse strand, counting down.
GAAATTGGTACCGTATGTAAATGGTTCATTCGATCACAAAGTAATCATAGAAATATGTGGGAGCCATATGAATTTCCAGATTCCTCTATTGGTTATTGATCAGAGAAGAGTCTCGATCATGTTTGCATAATTCACGAACCGTAGGGAGACAAACTTAAGGATTCGATGTTGTTTAGTAGATATGGAATGTGAGTAAAGAGACCAAATGTTGTTCGGAGTCTCAGATGGGATCCGGGATATCACGAGGAGATCCGGAATGGTCCAGATAATAAGATTCATATAAGGAAAGTCCAATTTCAGAGTTCGGGAATGATTCCGGTGTTTTCACCGGAATGTTCTAGAAGGGTCTAGAAGGTTCACCGATCCGGAAGGGGAAGGGTACATGGATGTGTCATGACAAAGTGTAATGGTTACATTATGTCCTAGGTCACTTGGATGGACACTTGTATGAGAGAAATCAAACTCTAATTTGAAAGTCAAAAAGGCAGTTTGAAAAGGTCAAATCCCAACATGGTTTCCGAGTTAGGGAGGGTTTCCACCTGGGTTGGGAACACCCTTGGACGCCCCCCACCTATATAAGGAGGGGTAGGGATGCACCCCAAGGTATCCCCCTTGCCCTAGGCGCCTAAGAAACCCTAGGTTGGCCGCCACCCCCCTCTCTAGTTGCGACCAATCTAGATCTCCTCTAAACCGCTACCGACTAGCTAAACTCTAGTTGCTAGCTACCTCTAAACCTCGGCCCTCTAAACCCTAGATCACCGGGGCTCCTTCTACTCCACCATACTCGCTCCGGCTTAGGCGAAGCCCTGCGGGATCTCCCCTCTACTTTCGACACCACGCCGTCGTGCTGCTGGAATCGCGAGGAGAGAGCCACAACCTCCGCTGCCTGCTGGAACAAGGGAGAGGAAGGTCTGCATCGAGTACCGTACGTGTGACCGACTGCAGGAGTGCTGCCAGAACGCGGCGCCAGAAGGATTGTCTACGCGATCTTGAGATCGGCAAGTGAACGACTACATCACCCACGAGAATCTGCTCTCGTTAACCGCTTTGGATCTTTGAGGGTTAGTACTCTATCAACTTGTTGCACCGATCTAGTAGATAGATCTTGGCTTGATTATAGATTAGATCTTGATTGTGTGTTCATGCGGTAGAATTTTTTTGTTTTCCATGCTACGAACCCCTACATCGTGTTACCTCTATTCATTAATTGATCTAGATATATTAACATATATATATATTAATCACTCTCTCTTCTTCTTTTAGCCCACCGGATCGAAGCAATCGACATCTCGAACGAAACGAGGGCCAAACAAAAAATTGGATGGTAATCAAAGGTTTACCATTGAAGAAATAGATGATGATGATGATGATGATGATGGTGAACCGATTGCTCTAGAAAAGCACCGGAGGATGTTTACAAATCAATGTGGGGTGCTTGTTAGGGACAACCTGCCGACACCATCTAAGAATGGAATAAGTCAAAGAAACCCGGTGAAGAATCCAACAGTTATGTCACCGATGATGCCAAAGATGACCTTTGGCAGAAGCTCATAGCGCATTTCATACTACCTCCAGAGTATGAAGAATTTGAGGCAGATGGTATTACCCCAAGGCTGGGTGGGCTTGAAAATAGAGCGAAATTCAAGGAGTGGGCTCTGAGCAAGATGTCCTAACTGTACCGTAACCACAAGAAAAGTTTATACGCGAAATATGTCGCGAAAAAGAAAACTCCAGACTTCAAAGGAGAAAACGAGAAGTTGAGAGAATAGTGGCCCGATTTTGTATAGTACAAGCAATCTGATAAGGCAAAGGCAAAGTCGGCAAAGAATGTGTTAAATGACGCCAAAAAGAAATACCATCATAAAATAGGGACAAGTGGCTACAAGAGTGCCGTCCCTAAGTGGGAAACTATGGAGAAGGACATGAGGGCTAGAGGCGTCACTCCTGGTATAGATGGATGGCCCAAGAGGTCAAAGCACTAGTGGTACAGGCACGGGGGATCGATCTCCGCCTCCGTGCAATACTACTACCTCGTCGAAGAAACGGAAGGTCGACGCTCCCCCGCGCCCCACATCTAAGAAAGGTCAAACGGCGAAGATAGTCGACATCCCGCCGGCTCTTCCAAAGATACCTTATGACAAGACCGATGAGGAAACTAACGTGGATGTGGCTGCCCAAGTTAAGGCGCATTCTGCACCCAAAAATCCTGAGCCAAAGCCAGTATATGATGAAAAAACCAAAAAGTGGGCTAAGTCCTTTCTTGAGCAACCATCCCAGATATCGATGAATCTGGAATCAGACTATGACCGGAAGATTATTAAGCAAGCAAAGAAGGAAAAAAGCACAAGTGCAAAAAGCGGGAAGAAAGTTGCCCAGCTTGGAGCACAAAAGAATCAATCGGTCTTCCCGCTCAAAGTCATTTCAGACCTCGACAAGGCCTTCAGAGTTGAAATGGATATGGACATGCAAATAATGGACCCCAGAGCCCGTACTAATGCTGCACTAATGGGAATCACTGTATCGGAGGCCAAAGCACTTGCTACCAAAGCAAATATGTCTCTTGGTCAATATTTAGGCTATGAAGATACGCCATTGGGTCAGATAGTAGGAAGTATGTCCAAGGGGAGCCTCTAGTCAGTAATGAGGAGCTCGCGCGTCTATCCACACATATGCGAAATCTTCACGAATGGTACATGTCGCAAACAGAAAAAAAAGCATCAGAAAGATTGGTTTCTGGTGGACGTGATAAAGGAGCATCACTTCAAAACATACTCGATACAGGTTCAAATGACCGAACTGTTTCAGTTATACAACCAGCGTGCCCTCGACAAATCTATCATTGGTTGCTACTGTCTGTAAGTGATTTATTTCTATAATTAAGTTTGTAGCTCAGGTCGTTTATTGCATTTAATATATTATTCTAACTATATATCCTTTTGTATGATATTATATTCTGCAGAATGAAGATGCTTGAATGCAAAAGAGCTAGAAGATATGACGTTGTGTTTATTGACTCATATATCATTAATGAATATACGTTAAAGAATCACTCCAAGAACGTGGAGGAAGACCTGTGCAGGTTCTTAACCGAGAATAATTTTGTTAAGAAAATACTATTTCCTTACAACTTCAAGTGAGTGTTTCTATATTGTACATATTTTATTTTTGCTTACTCGATGAGCTATGCATGTATTCTTATGTAAACGTCCGCAGATTTCACTGGATCTTGCTAAACATTCAAGTTGACAAGTCCCTAGTTGAAGTCCACGACTCATTAAGTTGGGACCAAGAGCAGTGGAGCGACATAAAAGCAATGCTCCATAAGTAATTTTAATCATTATCGCATTATATCGGCCTCTTTCGTTCATTTCCTGATATCAAGTAACTAATAACACCTTTGTTCATTTTCTTTGTCGAGCAGGTGTTGGACACGGTTCAGACAGAAAATATCAGGTCCATTCAAAGAGGAGCTAACTTATAAAATGGTGAAGAGTTTACAACAGCCACTAGGAACTCATTTATGTGGATACTACGTCTGCGAGTATATCCACGAGTTGATCAGTGAGCGGAAAGTTGACTCACATTATATTTATGGTTTGCGGGAGAAACTAGAGCCATACCAGAGCGTACGAGCAATTCAAGAGGAGCTGGCGGGATTTATGATGAAGGATGTCCTTGATATACATGAAGAGCATTATGCGGATGACGAGGAACTCTATATGACTTAGTGATCTCCATGTAGTTGATATGATATATATATCCTCAATGACCATGTAATTTCAAAAATATTTCTTTCTTTTGATATGATTGATTATATGTATGCTTGCAAGGGATCGATTAATTATATACATGCATCAACGTGTACGGTGTATGTAGTAGCGTAGAATATGTGTACTGAAATATATGTTTGAAATTATAGTGAAACACAAAACAAAAAGTGGCAAAAAAAGGAAACATACAATCTCTGTCGTGGCAGAGAAACACACGAATTCTCTGCCGCGGCAGGAAACCTTATAGTCCCGGATGGTGTTACGACCCGGGACTAGAGGGTTTCCGCCCTCCCTCCCCCCCCCCGGCTCGCTGAAACAGCCACGTGGTTGTTATCAGTCGTGGGCCGTAGCGAGCCGGGACTAGAGAGGGGGGCCTCTAGTCTCGTTTTGGCAGTCCCAGGCCCAAAACCGGGACTAGAGCCCGTTACGACCCGGGACTAGAGACTCGTTTTCTACCAGTGGGCAACCCTGAATGTGCTATGGGAGTGTATATCTTTACATAAACTTATCTACGAAATTCTATAAGTCCATAAGATAGAGTGACAATCATGATACATTTCAACCATCATGTTCTTTGTGGCTAGATTTTTTTATAGCAATTGTTATACCGTGCAGGGAAAATATTTCATGTTTATAAGATACGTTCATCTATCTCATGAAAATTGGTTGCGATATGTACCTTTTAAAAAACATAGAATGTAAAACTATTGTTTCTTATGAAAATATCAAAAACTCAAATAATATCAGTTGGTAAAAATAAATTTGCATCTAACTCGCAAATATTATTCCTATAGGTAAAAATATGTTTGTATAGAATATTTATAGGTTCAAAAAAATGCTAGACTTGTAAAAAATATTTATATTCTTAGGTTGAATATGATAGTCTAGTTTTATGTTAATGTTCTATTGTTGGACAAAACAAATAAAAATATTCAAGTAAAATTATTGCTTTTGCTAGTATGCTTTATATATGTGCCAGCCAAAGAACTCCAGCCTATTGTTAAAAAACATGAATCTTCCGAAGTAGAAAACTTACCGCCGTTGTTCTGAATCTACTAATATGAGAACATTGATCGTCGTGTGTGGCTTTGTCAAGTTACCAAACATGCACACAGCATCGCCTAGTGCTTAATATAATGTCAATTTCAAGTCCTTTCCGTAAATTAACCTAGGGTGGTGGTCTCAAGATCCCAACTTCTCGCTCTCCAAGATTTTGGTATCATGTAGAGTCTTTGCAGGATGATCCCACTTCGGCACTAGTGCACACATAGGCCTCTAACACCGGTTCGGACCAGCCTCTAACAGCGGTTGTAGAACCGCTGTTGGCGGTTCGGTGTTAGAGCCCCCTCCTTTAACAGTGGTTCGTATAAGAACCGCTGTTAAAGGGTGGCGCACGTGGGGCTGTCGCAGTGCTCAGGCCTCCCCTTTAACACTGGTTCGTAACACAAACCGGTGTTAAATGTTCTCTGCCGCGGCAGGAAAAAAACATAAATCTCTGCCGCAGCAGGAAAACGGCATAAATCTCTGCCGCCGCCGTCCCGTTCTGGGCGTATTTCTGCAGCGCGGCAGGGACGGGGAGGGGGGAGGGGGAATCGATCGAGAGAGGTATACACATACATCGTCGGCACATACGAGTACATAAATAATTAAGCAACTATTATTATACACAAACATCGTCATTGTGGTATTCTCCGTAAACGTTGAAGCATCAAGTACAAGGCAAACACGTTCAAGCATATATACAATATAACATCTTCGTACACGTTCATTTTGGTGGATATCAGTTCTCCGCCAGGCGTGACGACCTCATCAAGTATGAACCCCGCCAATTCCTCTTGAATGGCTCGTATGCTGTCAAATGGTAGGAGTTGGTCCCGCACCCGTTCGATCTAAATATATATAAAGAATGTGGTCAATATATATATATATAAGAATAAAACTCAACACAATTGATGGTAATAAAATAATACTGTGTACTTTGTTTACTTACTCTAAGTTGTTCTAGTGCGGCTTGGCCCGTCGCACATATCATGTCGCGAATAAACTCGCAAACATAGTATCCACACAAGTAATTGCCGGGTCCCTGATGCACGCACTTTACGAGAATAGAGAGTTCAATCAAAATAATAATCAATAAAGCATGATATAATAGAATTGGAAGCAGAATCAAAGAGATACGCGGACCTAGCTAGCTAGTATTACTTACATTTTGGTCTACAAATTTTAGTTCTTCTGACCATTCACCCACGACCCTGCCCGTGAACCTTTTCCAAACCCTGTCCGGCAAAGAAAATGGATAAAGGAGTAATTAATTACTTGTTGTCACGAAAGTTGCCGATCTAGTGCGATAATATGATTGAAATTACCTCTGGAACATCTCTTTAAAGTCTGCTCATAGCTCTTGGTATTTTCGTAACGAGTCCATGACAAGGACTTTTCCTGAGTTAGGTTGAATGACTAGCAGAATAAAGTGGAACCTGCGCAAGCATAACTCATCATCAGTTACACTTAACATCAAGTAAGCCGAAACAGAATGTGTACAAGAGAGGGTAACAGTACTCACGAGAAGTTGTAAGGCAATAGTATTTCCCTTTTGGTTTGTTGTCTCAGTAAAGACCTTAGCAAGAAATCTTCTGTTTGCCCGGGTCTGTGTTTTACCACTTCTTCATGAACTCTATTTGGATCAACGAACCCAATATCAAAAGGGCCTCCTTTCATGCATTCCATAACCTTTTTCCTGCATAATAGTACATACATATATGGTGAGCATATATATACATGCAATTAATGAATTGAATGAGATGAGATAGAAATTACAGAAATAGTACTTACACACAATAAAGGCTGATGGCAGCTTTGTCGAGTTCCTTCTGATTGAATATAAAATGCAAGTCTTGAATGTTGAAGGCAATCTTGTCGTCTCCGCACAAGAAAATATCATCTCTTATATGCGTCGTGATCCATTCTTCCTTTCTCTTCTTGCAGAAATCAAGGTACCACTTGTGCAATCTTCGCATCTTTGTTGGTACATTCTTGAGCTCCTCTTTCTTGACGAGGTTCTTCCCATACTTCCATGGCTATATTGGGTTGACATCGCCTTTGGGCAAGTTGTCTCCCATGATGTTCAAGTATGCAATGTAAGTCATCCCCATCTCATTGGCCTTTCTTTGTAGATCTGCCTCGTAATCATTTACAGGAGGAGCTATCCGTGTTCGAACACTTGGAGCGGGGCGCATGATTGGTTTTCCTGCTCTCCGAGCATGAGAACTGTTTTCTGGGGTGCCGCACGACTGCTACTTTCAGTCTCCCTCCGTCTTGCATCCCCCTTCATAATCTAGCGCTCGTAGTCCAGCACAAGTGGGGTTTCAGGTTTCAAAAGATTATTGTAAAACTTATCCACCACCACCGGAACTAGTTTCTCCTTTGGCTCGGCCCGTCTAGGTGCAAAGAATTTCTTGACCTCTTCTTCCGAGATCCTATTAGTCTCCTCGTTGCTGCGATTCCACGGTAATACCGACAATGGCTTGGCGGAAGGCTGCGGGATGTAGTTTCTTGAACTCTTTGGCATACGGTTTCCTGCGGATTTCTTCGTGGCAGTGCTAGTGATGCTCTTCGTGGCAGTGCTCTTCTGCTTACGCTGAGGAGTTGGCTGAAGCGCCGGAGATGGTTGACGCGAAGGAGATGGCTGACGCGCAGGAGATGGCTGGCGTGCCGAAGATGGCTAACGCGTAGGAGATGGCTGGCGCACCGGATATGGCTGCCGCGCAGGAGATGGATGAAGCGCCGGAGACGACAGGGGAGTATTCTGATGACTTGGAGATGGCTGAGGCGGCTCAGACTGCTGACGCTGCGGAGACGGCGGGGGTGCCAGTGGCCTCCAATTTGGAAGCACGATGTGTTCCTTCTTCCAAAGAATGGTTGTTTTCACTGCAAATTTGAGTTGAGTTTCCCCTTCACCTGTAGCATGGTCAAGTTGTAATTCCTCATATTCCTTGACAACCTCATCCACCTCGACAATAACATAGCCATTAGGAATCGGTCGGCAGTGGTAAGTTCCACCAGCTACAGGAGGTAAGGCATAGCCGACCGCCACCTTAATGGATAAGCCCATTAATCTCACATGCAGCTCAGCGTGTTCGCTCTCCGTGATTTCATCCACGGGGTATCAAGGACCCGCCATTTCAAGCGTGGGCTGCACGTTCTCCGTGGAAGCCACGCTGCTTTCCGCGCAGAGTCTAGGTCGCCGGCAGCTTCCAATGCAGGCTCTTCGTACCGCTGAGATGGGCCGGTAGCTTGCTGACTCTTTTGTGCATTCATTTGCGCCTACAGCGCCACAAGTGCATGTTCTATCTGTGTCATCCAGTCTGTATGCTCTTTTTCTTTTCTGCCGCGCCATCTGTAAGAGTCGAACCACTCGGCAAACCCATCCTTCCACGTCATACCCCATGTGCCCCGTGCAAGTCCAGGGTGTTCTTTTTTACCGATGGCGCGTGTCAGCTGGTCATTCTCTCTGTCGAGATGGAAGGTCCTGGCGGCTATTTCCTCGTATGCCGTGATGAGTTCAGTGACAGGTTTGGCAAGGAGGGTTGGGAAGATGCACAATCCCGTTTCTGGGTCCAACCTTGCCCCGATTCCGTAGAACCAAGTCTTTGCATGTAGGTCCCACCCATGTGTCTGGGGTGTAATCCCTCTATCGCGTAGAGCCTTCTCAGCTTCCTCCCACTTAGGCCTTTGAGATATGTAGCCACCTGACCCCGTCCTCTGGTGATATTCCTTCTTCTGGGCATTTAGCGTATTGGTTTCTAACCTCTTTGTAGCTATAGCACCTTCCTTGTACGCCACAAATTCGGGACAGTGAGATCTTATCTTCGCATAATATGCGTCTTCGAAATCTTGAGTCTCGCGAGCTTTGACAAATTTGTTCAATTTTGTCTTCCAGTTGCGGAAAGCGTCAGCCATGTTCTTTAGAGTCCACTCTTTGACCTTTTCCTTTATAACCGGTTTATTTTTATCCTCCTCTGGCGGTAGGGTGAAATTTACCAACAACGAATTCCAAAGCGTTTCTTTGGATCTTTAATCGACAAAGGTACCGTCGCCCTTCTTTGGTTTATTCCAATATTCAATTATGATTGGGATTTGGTCCCTAACAAGAACTCCAGCCTGACGTATAAATTTTTCTGCGGCCTTCTTGGGCTCCATCAGCCTGCCATCAACACGGACTGCTTCGATCGTGAACTTTGCACGATCTTTCAACCGATGGCTCGCGCCTCTCTTGTTCTTTTTCGTAGAAGAAGATTGTTGCTGACTGGTCGATCCGGAGGGCTAAAAGAAGAAAGAAGCGTTAATTAATACATGTACATATATATACAAATCAATCGGTGCAATCAGCACAGGCTGAATCCATGCATATATATATATATATATATATATATATATATATATATATATATATATATATATATATACCTCGACGGACTTTGTAATCACTAAAGTGCGTTCACCGGAGTCGTCATCTTCTCCATGACTACTTGAGCTGTCATCATGTCCCTCTAAGTTCAGATATTGTGAGGTGTCCTCGTGGATCATGTTCTCCATTATTTCTTCCTCTTCAAGGTTTCTACTGAGTGGATCCATAGTTCCTAAAACAATAATATTATCTAGAGTAAGATAGTAAACATTCAAGTGGACTTGGATTCATACACAAATATACATATTATTCATACAAAAATACACAAATATTATCTAGAGTAAGAGAGCGACCTAGGGCGCGCGAGCAAGCCCGTTCGACTCAGCGCGATGCGGCCTACCTAAAACGGGCGGCGCCGCTACCTAGGGCTCACCGTGGGTCTACCAGAGAGGTCCGCGAGGCCGAGCGGGGTCGCAAACGACGACGATGGCGACGGTGGTGGTCATCGGGCTCGGAGAAGAAGCGGTGCTAGGGGGTCGATTGCGGATGCCCCACGTCGATTCCTTGGACGCGGAAGAAGAGCACGACGAGACGGTGGGCGCGACGGCAACGGCGGCGTTGGTGGGCACGCCCTAACATTATGATTATGATTATTCTCTAAACTTAATTATGATTATGACACAAAATATCCTATGATTATGATTATTCTCTAAACTTAATTATGATTATGACACAAAATACCTAACATTAAAGTCCTAACAAAATATTCTCTAAACTTAATTATGATTATGATTATGACACAAAATATCCTAACAAAATATTATAACAATTTTTTCTAAAAAATCCTAACGCATATATATATATATGCTAATTCATAAAACAAAAATCCTAAAACAAAATTGCTAAAACAAAATTGCTAACACAAAATTGCTAAACAAAAATCCTAAAACAAAATTACTAAACAAAAATCCTAAAACAAAATCCTAAACCAAAAATCCTAAAACAAAAATCCTATAGGCGCGGATCACCTAGGGCACAGCGGCCGACGACGGCGAGGCGGCGCGGACGACGAGGAGGCGCGGCCGACGACGGGGGCGCGCACGGTGTGGACGGCAAGGCAGGGCAGTGGACATCGAGGAGCGCGGCGGCGGACGGCGCGGGCACGATGGAGGACAGTGCGGGCGCGGTGGCGGACGGCGCTGGCGCGGCGACGGACGGCGACGGCGCGGTCGAGCAGCCTGCCGGCGTCGTCATTGTTTTCCGCGCGCTCCTCTGCTCGATCGATCCCAAAATTTGCTAAGTGTCTGGCTAGGGAAGAGGAAGAATGCGCGTGCTATTATAACCCCCCCCCTTTAACACCGGTTCCAGCCACGAACCAGTGTTAAAAGGGGGATTCGTTTTGCGCCGCGCATCCCCCCTTTAACACCGGTTTATGGCTGGAACCGGTGTTAAAGGGGGGTGCGCGCGTGAAACGAAATAAATGCCCCCCTTTAACACCGGTTCATGGCTGGAACCGATGTTAAAGGGGGGCATTTATTTCGTACATTAAAGGGGTGGGGGCTTTTTTAATTCAAAAAATAGGATAGAATTAAGAAAATTCATATCTTTTTCATTGTAACTCAGAAAAATATGAATAATATATCATAATTTTGAGAAAAATAAGATCTATTCATTCATATAAAAAAAATTATAGTTACTGTAGATGAAAATTTTCAAAATGATTAAAACACTTACATATAAATTTTGATTATTCAATTAAGACAAAATTAAAATAGTCAAACCCTAAAACTTTGAACTTAAGAAATATTAAGCATCTGAAAAGGAATATAACCATATTTTATGATAGAAAATCATATTTTATTTTGTATTAACATTTTTGAATTGTTTGGATATTTAAAGTTAGCATCTTTTGTACACTTTGGAATCTGACAAAACTTTCAACATGAAAATTGTTTGTATTTGAATAATTAATCCTAAAACATTTTTTGTTTTTTAAAAATAAAATTCTAACTATTCAAACTAGTAACATATGGGAAAGGGCGGGCAGAATGCGCGGGAGGAAAAGGGAGGGAAGAAAATTTTATTACGATGGAACTGGAATTAAAGTACATAACACAACTAACAAAGCACGACTGAAAATTAAGATACATAGAAGAACTGAAAATTAAGATACATCCAGATTAAGTCACAATCGGCCGAACTTGTTTTTAAATGTTGGAGTGATTCAGTCATTCTCCTGCATACACCTGTAATACTCGCCACTATAGTCGTCGTACTCGCCGTGTCCATCGTCGTTGTCGTCGTCGGGGTCGCCATAGTTGAACCTTGAAGGCTGAGTACGCGTGGGCTGGACTTGAGGGTAGCGTAGACGGGGGTTAGAGTTAGCGGCGGTGTCGTAGGCCATGACGCTCTGGAGAGTCCGACCGCGCCACCACAGCCGACGGCTGGCCTCGTTGAAGTTCGGAGGAGGTGGGCCGTCCTCCTCGTGCCTGGCGAGCGCCCTCTCACGCCGATCCCCGAAGAAGGCTTCCCAAGTCGGGAAATAGTCGGGATGCCATCTGGGATTCCTCCGCTGCCAAGCATCTACTAATCTAACTAGCGAACCAATATGTCTATCATTTTAGGGTTCTTACCTTGTCTTGACTCTTCACCGAGTGAAAGTAATACACTACTACTTTTGGTTCGAGTGATACACTACGGCATGTTACAAACATTAAGGCACCTAGACTTGAAAAAAGGAATCAATGGGGAACGTCCAATAGAAGTCCCGACCGTGCTCATATCCTAGCCCGAATCTCTCATCAGCAGAAGGGAGTTCCACTGGGGAGAATATTCGTTGCAAGTTCTTGCCCAATCCCTTGCCTTTCTGATATGGGCTGTTCAGCATAAATCTTGCTACCATCTTCGAAGCTTCAGACATCTTTGGGCATAGTGGAACCCTCAGAAATAGAATTAGCCCTTAAGAATATTAACTTACAGGCGGGCCTACTTAACTGACTACGGTACTCTATCTAGACGACTCCTGAATAGCTTACCTATGCTCCCTAACTAGCTAGATTTGTGCGTACAAGGGTAAAGAAGCGAGCAAGGCTACCTTGGACCTGGAAATCCTATACATTCTCTTATATACTGAAAAGTACGAACTGACTTAAAGCACGAACATGAAGGAAAGGCTGAATTCGAAACATCTTGAATCAGATTCTCTCTTCTCAGAGAGCTTGAGAGTGAAATGAGTGGGCCGTCCAAAGAAGACCACTATGGAAGTGAAAGGGGAGGGCAGTCGATGATCACCTAGCGCTATCAATTAACGTAGGGAACGTACGCTACTACGAATGGTTCTACACATGCCGTAACAAAGCTAAAGGAAGCCGATCAATCGAGTAGGAACCTACACCGTGGCCGTTTTTCGAAAGAATCGAAGCCGAGGACTCTACTACCCGGAACTCAATACGATTCAACCAAAGCCTAGAAATCGTCATTTAACTCCAAGTAAAACCTATTTTGAAATGTAGTAATATAGCTCATAATTGATTGTTTTATTTCATTTAGGAATGCTTCATTTGAGGTGAGGATTTTCCATTCAGATTTTACGGATATCATTTGACCTTATTGATTGATATCCAACTTATCATGACCTTGCTTTTAGAGATACAACTTCTACAGATAAGATAACTCCGGCGTGAGCTCAAAGTAGTAGTGGTCCATGATGGCCATCCGACGCGCCACACCTAGAGGGATAGGAGGAACCGGCACGCCTCCAGCGCTCAGCATCCAGCCGACGAGGACGCAGTAGCCCGGCGGGCAGGGGTAGTTCGAGGCACAAAGCGCCTCCGCCTCCCTGGGGGTTAGTGGTACGGTGGAAGCCATGGGAAAGAGTGATGAGGTTGCAGATATGAGTCTAGAGATGTGCAATGACAATGGAGGCCAACCCTACATATATATATAGTGAGAAATGGCAGGAAGATAACTGGAGGGAAGAACTGGCGGAAAAAACTAGCGGGAAGAAATGGCGGGAAGAAAAATGGCGGGAAGAAAAATGGTGAGAAGAAATAGCGGAAAGAAAAATGGCTCATTTAATACATATAGTGTTAACAGAAGAAATATGACATTGATTTCCATTTTGAGATACATATGTGTGCCAAAAATGGCTTAATTAATACATATAGTCAATCTTATGATCGCGTCGGCCGAAACCATGGAGTATCAGCACCGTTTAACAGGATGGTTGGGTCGGGCGAAATTTTATCAAACTTATTATAATATTCTGACATGTCTGTCTTGTCCTCCACTCCCACGATGTTTCTTTTCCCTGAAAAGACTATGTGACGCTTTGGCTCATCGTGTGATGTATCTGTTTGCTTATTTTTTATTTTTTCGGTTTGGTAGACATGTCCTTCACATAGAAAACCCGAGCCACATCATTGGCTAAGACGAATGGTTCGTCTAAGTTCTTGTCTACCTTCATAAGATTGTTGAGATTCACTGTTGTCATTCCATACTTCTTGTCTACCTCAACCCCTCCTCCTGTTAGCTTGACCCATTTACACCGAAACAAGGGGACCTTAAAATTAGGTCCATAGTCAAGTTCCCATATCTCCTCTATGAACCCATAATACGTGGTCTTTTGCCCATTGCCTTCTACTGCATTGAAGCGGACACCATTGTTTTGGTTGGTGCTCTTTTTATCTTGGCCTATCGTGTAAAATGTATTCCCATTTATCTCGTATTTTTGGAAAGTACATACAGTCGAAGATGGTGTCCTGGCCAACAAGTACAACTGATCTCCAACAGTGGTATTATTCGTGAGAAGTCTTTACAGCCAGCCGCCAAAACTCGCCATGTGTTCACTTATAATCCATTCATCAGACTTCCCGGGTGTTTGAGGCGTATAAAATTCTTGTGTTCATTGATATATGAGGCAACCAAGATAGATCTTTGTAAAACCATGTAGTGTGCTTGATTGAGAGAATGCCCGTCCCTACATATCATTTCTTTACATCCTAGGGTGTCTTTTCCACGCAGTTTCCCCTCATGTCGTGATTCTGGAACACCAATCGCCTTAAGGTCGGGAATAAAATCAACACAGAACTCAATGACCTCCTCTGTTACATAGCCCTTGGAGATGCTTCCTTCTAGCCTAGCACGGTTATGAACATATTTCTTTAAGACTCCCATGTACCTCTCAAAGGGGAACATATTGTGTAGAAATACAGGACCGAGAATGGAAATCTCTTCTACTAGGTGAACAAGGAGATGCGTCATAATATTGAAGAAGGATGGTGGAAACACCAACTCAAAGCTGACAAGACATTGGGCCACATCTGTCTGTAAGCCTGGTAGGCTTTCTGGATCGATTACCTTCTGAGATATTGCATTGAGGAATGCACAGGTAGAAGCCCCCTCAATGCAATCGGAAGCAATTGCGTCATGATCACATGGCAGTCATGAGACTTCAGGTTTTGGAATTTTTTCTGCCATATTTATTATTTCCTTTATATTCGACAAGAAGCCAGACGGGACCTTGATACTGCTCAGGCATTCAAAAAAGATATCCTTCTCTGCTTTGGTAAGAGCGTAGCTGGCAGGAGTTAAGTCGCATCGTTTACCCTTCTTGTTCTTAGGATGCATAGGCTCTTCAGGGTCTTTCATACGTTGCTAGTCCTGTCGTGCTTCCGATGTATCTTTTGTCTTCCCATACACTCCTAGGAAGCCTAGCAGGTTCACGCAAACATTCTTCATCACGTGCATCCCGTCGATTGAAGAGCGAACCTCGGTAGGTCCCAAAATATAGATTGCTTCTTCCACATGAGCGTGTGCCCGGCATCGTCATTCGGAACAGATAGACTGCCAGTACCTTTTCCAAAGATTACTTCTAGGTCCTTGACCATACCAAATACCTCCTCACCGGTACGGAGGACAGGCTTCCTCCGGGGTTCTGCCAGACGTTTGAAATGCTTGACTTTCTTTTTTATGGGATGCAGGTTCGGAAGAAATCGACGATAACCTAGGTACACAACCTTCTTATATTTATCCAAATATACACTTTCAGTCTCATCTAAACAGTGTATGCATGCATTGTATCCCTTGTTTGTCTGCCCTAAAATGTTACTAAGAGCAGACCAATCATTGATGGTTACGAAAAGCAACGCTCGTAGGTCAAATGGCTCCCCTTTGTGCTCATCCCACATACGTACACCTGGTTTGGCCCACAGCTGTAAAAGTTTTTCAACTAATGGCCTTAGGTACATAACAATGTCGTTGCCGGGTTGCCTCGGGCCTTGGATGAGCACTGGCATCATAATTAACTTCCTCTTTATGCACAACCAAGGAGGATGGTTATAGATACATAGAGTCACAGACCAGGTGCTATGACTGTAGCTCTACTCACCAAAAGGATTCATGCCATCTGTACTTAGACCAAACCTTAAGTTCCTTGCGTCACGTGCGAAGTCCGGGTACTCTCGCTCGACTTTTCTCCACTGTGACCCATCAGCGGGGTGTCTCAACATCGCGTCTTTCTTACGGTCTTCCATGTGCCATCGCAACAACTTGGCATGCTCTTTATTTCTAAAGAGACGTTTTAATTGTGGTATTATAGGAGCATACCACATAAACTTGGCAGGAACCTTCTTCCTAGGGGCCTCGCCCTCAACATCGCCAGGATCGTCTCGTCTGATCTTATACCGCAGTGCAGTGCATACCGGGCATGCATCCAAATTCTCGTACTTCTCACCACGGTAGAGGATGCAGTCATTAATGCAGGCATGTATCTTCTATACGTCTAATCCTAGAGGGAAGACAACCTTCTTTGCTTGGTATGTACTGTCGGGCAATTCATTATTTGTTGGAAGCAGATTCTTCATTTTTACCAACAACTTTGAAAATGCGTTGTCAGTCACACCGTTCTCTGCCTTTCATTGCAGCAAATGTAGTGTGGTACCTAGCTTTTCGTGGCCATCTTCGCAAGTTGGGTACAATAATGTTTTGTGATCCTTTAACATCTGCTCCAGCTTCTCCTTCTCCTTTTCAGTTTCACATTCTTCTGCATCAGTAATGGCCCGACCAAGATCGTCATCAGCGGGCCCATCTGCTGCCTCTTGATCTTCATTATCTACCCCCGTTGCAGTATCATCGTATTCAGGATACATATTATGATAGTTGTCATCATCCTCTTCTTCTTCGTTGTCTTCCATCACAGCCCCATTTTCTCCATGCTTGGTCCAACAATTATAGCTGGGCATGAAACCGGATCGAAGCAGGTGGGCGTGACTGGTTCTGGTATTTGAGTAGTCTTTCTTGTTCTGACAGTGAACACACGGACAACACATAAAACCATTGTGACCATGGTTTGCATTAGCCACAACGATGAAATTTTGGAGGCCCATAATGTATTCGGAAGTGCGTCGGTCACCGTACATCCATTGCCGGTTCATCTGCATTAATATATAGTATATCAAAAATTAATAGGGAGATGACCATTTATATAGTACATCAATGACACATGAAAGGATAAAGTTACCGACCTCGACCGAGAAGGAAAGAGCAACGAGAAAACTTATTTCGAACTCTCGGGCATTTCACCGAATACCTCTTGTGCATAGGAAAAAAACACAAACTAGCACACCTCTCACCCTCTTGCTATGCTCCAAAATGAGAGAGTGAAAAAATAAGAGAGAGGGGTGTGGGCTGCGGTGTGTTATATAGGCGCACCCCCCTTTAACACCGGTTCGAGCCACGAACCGGTGTTAAAGGGGCCACTGGTGCAGGGCCTTTAACACCGGTTCATAGCTCGAACCGGTGTTAAAGGGTGTGCTATTTTTTGCTCTATGGACCACGCTGGTACGGGCACCCCCTTTAACACCGGTTCGTAGAAGAACCGGTGTTAAAGCCCATTTCCGACCTCAACCAAAGGCCTTGTTTCCACTAGTGTCAGGATCGTCTAATTAAATCCTACAAGTGTAGACAATCGCATACACTAGAAAGTATAATATCTACACTGAATTATTGTTTCCCGAACAAATGACCGATGTAATATACTAAAAGAGATTTTGGCATTTTGAGAGTACATTTTAGCAACTGATTCATAGAATGCCAAAATCAACCTTTTCTTGCACGATATAAGTACAAGTTGGGTAAGTAATTTTTTCAATTTTCTGAAAATAATTTGAGATGACCCAAATCTCATCAAAATGCTATTCTATGTAATTGTACTCTTCAGTTTATAAGACCCTTGTAATGTAGTACAATAAAATCCGTCCCTGGGGCAGCGTGGATCAACCTTGGATGGGGCGAGGTGGCACGTGGGTGCGGCTGCGGGCGGCGAGGCAGCACTGCCCATCTGCGGCCGGCGGGGTATGGGTCTGCTATGCCAGGGCGACCCAGATCGGGCCCTTTTGGGCCTAGATCTGGGTAGGGCTGGCTGGCTGGTCCTTCTCTGCTCTGCAAAATCGCGGTGGGTAGGCTAGATGGGATCCGCGATAACCGTGGCCGGCCTGTTGCAGTGTGGCCGCAGACTTTACAGGTCCGTTAGGGCTCGGCCGGACCGCCATGAGACTGGTGTGTCTCCGCGGAGGCTTTACGGGTCCGCTGGGCCCAGACGGACCTGTGGAGGACTACTGTGTCTGTGGCTGCGTCCGGTCGACTACCGCCTCCGGTGGTGGAGGCTTGTGAGACCCTGGCACATGGCTTAATTGGATTGATAGGAAACCCATACCAACAAGTTGCAACTTGTTTTTAGAAGCTCATCTAAAAAAACTCTAAGGTTAAGTGTGCTTGGCCTAGAGCAATCCTAGGATGGATGACCGACCGGGAAGTGGTACCGGGTGCGCACGAGTGAGGACAAAGTGCGCATAAAAGACTAGTGTTGGTCTGGGGGTTAGTCTAGAGATCCTATTAAGCTGCCAAAAGTGACAGTCGCTGGTCCAGAGAGGCCAAGGTGTTACAAGGTTGTTCCCTCCCGCGCGACCATGGTACCGCGGGACCTGCTTCATTTCTTCATGTGCCGCGATGTTGCAGACCTCGAAACGGCTTGCTCGGTGAGACGATGATGACGAAGTCGGGACCAGAGTGGCGCATGCTTTTGGGCGACAAGTTTTGGTGGTGGCGAGGCCTCGCTCTCGTGGGTCTCCTGTGCAATGGCTCGTCCGGGGGGTAGTGGATAGGGTCCTCGGGAGAAATCCTTGTCAGCTCGACCGACACCGACGCGATGCCACATGTGGGTGGCATCTTCCTTCCTGGAGGGCATCGTGGCTTCCCTTCATCCATTCCCCTCTGTGTGCCGAGGAAACCCTAGGGCCAGTCTCTGGTCCGGGCAGCAGCGGTCGCTTTTCCTCTTGAGGGTGCTGCTTGGTGCTTGAAGAGTCGGGGCTAGGAGCGTGGTGGGCATTCTTCAGAGGGCGCAGCGGCTGCGATCTTCCTCGTCTAGTTGATCCGTCTCCGCCTCCGCCTCCATTTCTTTCTTTTTGTTTTTCCTTGTGTTTGTTCGGCGTGTGTGTGCTGCTACCCCAGTATCGTATATCGTGTTATGTCTTTGTCTTTGGACGTTGTGTTTTCTAATCCAGCAACGATCTCACCTGTATATTTTATTTATAAAGTGAGACCAAAACCTATTTCAAGGAGAGTCGATTGCACTTAACATTGATACCTAAAGGTAATTAGACCCATGTATGCGGCCTCTTGCATGCCCATTTATTGCATGTGCAGCGACCAGCAGCCAACTGATTCATCCAGGCGTTTTCTTTGACCTGATCTTAATGACACGCCTCCATATTAAATTCTGCTACCGGTACTCCACTTTACTACGGTCTCCGGACCCCGGTCTACATCACTGTCGCATTTCGTCCTAAATGATCCTTAATCAAACTTTCACCACTTGTGGTCTACACACTCACTGTCGCTCTTATTTGTCCTAATGATCCCTTAATCAAACTTTCAGCCATTTTTAACTTTTAAAAACGAATTTGCTAGTTTTAGACGCACAAGAACTTCCTATTCCGGTCATACTCCCTATGTTTGGGATTATAGGTCACGCACGGTTAACTAGATTGCCAATTTGATCAACAAAATATAAATAGAATACCATAAAAATTATACCATTAGAAACTTTAGATATTATATTTTTAATGATATAATTTTTATGCTATATAACTTATATTTTATTAGCAAATTAATGACCTAAGTATGCGCGCAGGACCTGTAATCCCAAACAGAGGGAGTATTAGTTAGCTTATCTAAGTACACACCTGTTAGATTATCTAGTTTTCTTAAAAACACTATATCTCCAACAGCACGCGTTTGCACGCGAGCGGCGAAAACAAACGCTCCAGCAGCCGTTATAAACTAGCGCGCGGTAAAAAAATCAGCGCACGGCAATTTGTACTATTACACGCCGTATATCTGGTGCTCGCAGCGCATGAAAAAACTCGGTGACGCGCGCGAACACTCAATTGCCATTTCACCTTCCTAAAAAATCCAGGCGTGTCCAGCGACCTCCCTTTCCCCACATACTCTGGCGCCGTAGACTCCGACTGCACACCAACGCCGCTCCCCGTGAACCCCTTCCGCCGCTGCGACACTCCGGGTGCCACCGCCAACGCACCATCGCATGAAATGTAGGGTTTACAGCATAGAAAACAAAAAAATTCCTCCGACGAAAACAACTATGTACAAAGATCTATTTACTAGATACAAACAACGGGCGGATGTATATCCGTAGAGAACATACCCTTGAAGACCCGACAAAGCTTAACGAGTAAAACTCGTGGTTGATGTAGACGTCTCATGCCGATCTCAAGATCGAGAGGAAGTCCTAGCGCCGCAAATCAGCAGCGCATCCGTGCTCGCACACACGTACGAGGCACCGAGCAACCTCCGCCTCCTCACTCCAGCGATGCAGCGGAAGCACAACTCTTTCTTGCCGAATAGCCACCAGGAACATGTATCTCGCTAGTCCGAGACCATGGGGGATAAATACTAGAGGGGGAGAGATCCTTCACGAGGTGTGAGTGAGAAGTGAGGAGGAGGGACCTTTTATAAGAGAGGGGGGACCCCAAGGGGGTGTCCGGCGCATGGGGCTTCCCCCTTACCCCCCCCCCCCCCTCATTCATGTGGGTGGACACTCCACTCACAAAAATCCTTTCAATTCCCTCCACTCAAAATCCCACTTAAATTCCCATTAAATTTCCACCAAATTTAATGCAAACTCTCATTAAATAAAACTCCTTTTATTTATTCAGAATATTGTCAATTACTTTAATGACAAACATTCACATATAACCCCTTGCTAGTATTTCATTTCACATGCAAAAACACTTTCTGCATTTTCACTCGAAAACCTGTTTCGGTATCTAGTGAAATAAATTTCTACGCTTGTTATTCTTTCCGGCATTAAACTTTTGCTCCAATTGGATATCGGTGTCTCTTAAGTGTGCCACCCTACGGTTCGCGAATAATGCGGACATGATCGAGACCCTTCTCCGATCAATGATCAGAAGCGGGATCTGGAGACCATACTGACTCCCACACATTCAACGATGACTTTCTTGTGATCGTCGGAACCTTTTACGCTAGTATCTTAATTCCTTTGTTTCGTGATATATTACATGTCCGAGATTCGATCATCGGTATGTCCATACCTAGTTTGATCTTGTTACTGACATGCACTCTTTTCTCGTTCCCGTGATACAACATTCTAGTGATCAAAACACTTGCTTGCAAGCTAATCAATGTGATATCACCGAGAGGGCCTAGAGCATATCTATCCGTCATCGGGATGAACAAATTCCACTCTCGATCCATGGGCCTCAACATAACACTTTAGTAGTTCCGATCCCGTCTTTATAATCACCCAGTTATGGTGTGACGTTTGATGTTATCAAGAAACTCTTCTGGTGTTAGTGATTGGCATGATCTCATGGTCTAAGGATTAGGATCACTTCGTAAGTTGTTATAGCAATATAAACTCAATGACTTTGATTGTAATGCTATACTTTGGATGAATGTTCATCACATCATTACACTAATGTTGTGACCTCGTTATTAACAACATCCAATGTCTATGATCAGGAAACTTTGATCATCTTGTTAATTAATGAGCTAGTTTATGAGAGCGGCATAATTAGGAACTTTTTGTTTGTTTATTAAACACACATGTATTAATGTTTCCGTATTAATACAATTATAGCATGCAAAATAAACATCTATCACATACTTGGAATACACATAATAAACATTTTATTATTGTCTCTCGGGGCATATCCCCTTCGTGAAATCGGTCCTCCATGCTGCTCTGGGATCTGCCGCCTGTCCGCAAGCACATGCGCCAGTACGCGAGCACCTCTGCCGCTCCGTGAACACCTCCGACGGCTAGGCGCACGCGCGGTGTTTGACAAATCGTGCGCAAGGTATGTATCCACCACCGTCATCGCCCTTCTTTTTTAGATATAATTTGTTCGTAGTTTAAACAGTAGTTTGATTTTACATGTTTGTAGATGAGCTCTTCTATGATTCATCCGACAAAGAATTTGACATCAAAGAAGAGAAAAAATTAGTCATACTATTGGCTTTGCACGCGAACAAAAGGCCGAAGCATGGTGGTCCCATTTTTTGTCGACAAAAAATATGGAGGGAATAGATTGAAGGCCACGATAAGTTGATGTGGAGCTATTTTATGGACAATCCTATATACCCCGTGCAAGTGAGGAGGAAAAAAGAGAGGGTGGCACGTTCATTGCCTCGTATCATTCCATTCGGTGCGGTGAGGTGCCTGATGATCTTCAAATTAATCTCATCGAGAAGTGGTCAAAATGGAACACACAACAAAATAATTAGTGTCTTGTATGTTGGTTGTATCGTTGATGAACAATTTGTTATATTGGCGATGAACAATTTGTGTTGTTAGTTGGACTATTTAGTGATGAATTATTTTGCATATTTGATCTTATTGGATGATATATTTGTGTGGATTTGGTGCTTGTGTTGTGTGTGGCCTGCAAAAAAACAGTGCCTCGTGAATCGCTAGGATCCACGCGTAAAATACAATGCCTGGTGAGGCATCATCCATTTGCGCGCGTAAAAACAAGATAGAGCGTGTTCTAAGAAATTTTACGTCCCCAAAATATAGGCCTAAAATATAGGGCGCATGTTGAAGATGCACTAAATCACAAAGTTATTTGAGTCCAGCCAATCCAAATTGGCGCATCTCCACTCGGGCCCAGGAGGCTATTTCCAAAGCGAAATTTTCATCCGGATTGCGAAAAATGGCTAGTCGCGTTTTCAGAACGCCGATTTGATCTGAATTTGGCCCATCCGGCATTCCCAGCCTGATCTTAGGGTGTTGGGAACCATTTGGGAACGCCTGACGTAGCAAAATCGGCGAAAAAACAGCTCCTCTTGTGGCCTCGCCCTATCAGCGATTGGACGCGAGTCGTCGTCATCCCTTCGCCTCTGCTCCCACAATGGACCGCACGCAATGACTGTCCGTCTCGTTGACCACGCGTCGCCTCAATGGCTTGCCACCGCCGGCCCGCTTTCCCGCCGTATTGTGTTTTTGCCCGCCCACGCTGCTACACACATCCCGCATTCGCTGCCCCTTCCGGCTATAAAAGACGATGCCCTCGCTGGTTCAAAGCCCACACTCTCAAGCCTCCCTATTCCCCCAGCCACGAACTCCACCTCCGGCGACAAGAAGAAGCTCTCAGCGAAAGCAATGACGGAGAGGTATCCAGGCGACCCCGCGGCGGTGAACGGCTTTGGCCGGTGTACCCTCCAGCCGTGGGAGGCCCGAATGATGCATGACGCCGGCTACACGGCGCCGCCTGACTTCCGGTGCCCGCCAACTGGGAGCTCAGCGCCGGCGGCGTGCCGGCGCCGCCGGTGCCTCGGGACGACAAGATGGTCAAGGAGATCCAGGCCGCCATCACGGCGATGGAGGATCCAGAGCTCGCCGAAGACACCGGTAACCTAGTTTACTGGGAGCAATTCTTCGCCGAGCGCTAGAACCGGCAGCTCGCCGCCCACGACGGCCCGCCCGGCACGCCGCCGAAGCGCAACAACGCGGAGGCGCCATCGCTGGTGGAGTGCGCCGGGACGAACGCTCGCCGCGGTCATGGATCAAATCGCCGCTGGCAACCGCCGAGGCTGGGCTTCCCACATCACTCGCCGCCGTCCATGGCGAGGCGTGGTGCGGCGGCGAACTAGCTGCCCAAGAGGATGGGCAGCCTCAGTTCCTCGTTCTCCACCGCCTCGGCCTCGCGCTCGTCTGGCTCTGTGCCGGCATAGTCGCTGCGAGCCGGCGGCGGGGCATTGTGGCACGTGAAATGGGAGGCCGATACGCCGATGCGCTCGTCGCTGAGGACGCGCTCACATGGCCTCGTCATTAACGAAGGTCGCGCGCCATCGCCGCCGACCGGCCGACTTCGCCTGCTCGGTCCGAAGCCAGAGCCAGCGG
Source organism: Avena sativa (assembly GCA_916181665.1). Classification (NCBI taxonomy): domain Eukaryota; kingdom Viridiplantae; phylum Streptophyta; class Magnoliopsida; order Poales; family Poaceae; genus Avena; species Avena sativa. Next base: position 403,724,273 of record OV702283.1, on the reverse strand, counting down.
ACTGGGCGGTCCCCATCGACGAGGACTCCTTCACCATCAAGATCATGATGGAGCGCTCCCTCAACGACGTGTTGTCGATGCCGGAGCCAGACGCCTGCGCCTGGTCCAAGGCCGACTAAGAGCACGAGGAGGCCAACCGTGTTCGACGCCACCAGGAGGATGCCGAGCGCGAGGCCGCCCATAGGTCTTGCCGCGAGCTCGCCTACCAGTGTGCGCCGCTCATCGTCCTTGACTACGACGATGCCGGTCCCTCGTCCCAGCCGTGGTGGTACCGCGACACCGGCTAGGGCAGCTCGTGCCCCCACTCCCCCCCCCCCAGCCGCCGAGCGACGACGACGATGGCAAGGCGGACCCCGACTACATGGTCTTCTATCGTAACTTCGGCATGTGAGCGGCGTTCGGCGGCATCAGCATCGGCTAGATCCAGTAGTATTTCCAAGTTTTTTAGTCTTTTTTATCCTAATGAGTTCAATTAAAATTTGGCTAAACCCAAAAATTCGGCCTGAAAACGCGAGTGAAAAACTGGCCGTTCATAAGTTAGATCCATACAATCGCTATTTAACGCGGGATTTCGGCTTAGAAAAGTCAAACAAGTGGAGGTGCTCTTATATGTGAAAACTAGCCAGCCCAGGTTGGTGCATTTAGGCCAGAAACGACGGAGTCATTTGAGTCCACACACACCAATTGGCGTTTCTAGTGTCCCAAATAATTAAGCTAGCCCACGTGATGAGACTAACTAAGAGTTACTAGTATAATTAGTTGGAAGTTTTCTCCAAAAGATAAGAGAAACGCCATTTAAGACAGAGAGCTCATCTTGGACAAACAAGGAGTCAGACGAAATTAATTGCACAAACATCCACACGCGCCAAACAACTACGTACACATCCACGAAGTTTTTAACGCACGTGCTGATACCCATTCCACCCACATGTTGATATGATGCGCCATCCCTCTCCAAGCCTACCACAGACATGCGTATAGTACATGTACGCCACGCACCACGTACACACAGTACGTAACGTTAGTGCATGCGGTACACTGCAATCACAAGCTTGTACGTACTCCAAAAGTGTCTTGCACGATCAATATCGATCGACGAATGACGGCCGGCGAAGATGTACGAGCAGTCGGCACAGCTTAGCGCGGGCCGAGCTCGGCGGCATAGGGCGTGTCGACCGATCCCACCCAGAGCGTGCCGTTGCGCTCGCCGACTTCGCTCACCGTCGCGAAGCTGAGCCCCTCCAGCGCCTCCACCACGGCGCCACCGCCGGGCCCAACCCTCACGGCCAGCGTAGGCACGGCGTCAACCCCGGCGTCGTCGGCGCCGTGGCTCAGCGCCACCCAGTACCCGCCGCGGCCGTCGGAGCGCACGTTGTCCGGGTACCCCGGCAGCTCCGCGAACGTCTCGTTCTCGCCGGCCCTGGCGCCGCGCACCCAGTACCGGCGCAGCTCGCACAGCGCCGTGTGCGACACCACGACGCTCGACCCGTCCGCGGCCACCGCCACGCCGTTCGGGTAGGAGAGGCTGTCGTGGAGCACGGCGACGCGGCGCGTCCGGGGGTCGTACCGCAGCAGCCGCCCCGTCTCGTCGCCCAGGGCCACCACCAGCAGGTACTGGCTGCAATGACCAGAGAGACGCGATTCACCACACATGTTAGCCGTAGACTCTGAAACACTTGACGGAGTACTATGTTGAAATTAAATTAGTTCCTCCGTCCCCTACTTTTAGCATTTTTCAAAAACCCATGTGTATAGATGTGTTTTAGTGTATAGATTTATTTATTTTAGAGTGTATCCAGTGCATTTTTAAATTTCTAAAAGGTCTTACCTCAGTGGACGGATGGAGTAGTTGAAATGAAGCATTAACTTCCATTACTTGTGGTCTTTCATTGTACTCTCTTTATTTTATAATATAAGATGTTTTAGATTTGTTAAAATAGTATATCTAGACCACTTTTAGTGCGTAAGCTAGATACACTTTTTTTATAAAGCTAAAACATCTTATATTTTAAAACAAAGGGAGTAGTATGCGTGGAGTATGAGTATGTTTCTATATTTGCGGTGTCAGTTGGGCTGCTAGTTGTCTGGGCTCTGGATGCTGGATCATTGACCTCTGAAATTAATAGTTTGATAGAGATATTATATAGTTGCGGGACTGAATGCGCCTGTCAACTACTATTACTTCAGGCGAATGGACCGGCAAGTATTGTTGGTACAAGGGCCCGTCACATATTTAGTAGTACTACACTAAAATAATGGACTGGAGTACTATAGGTGATTACAAAACTATTAATTTCATACTGTATATGAGATTAATGACTTTCATATATGTTACGTCCCTGGTAGTAGTATAATCTCTGCTCCATTTCTCATGTCTTGATCTCCGTCTAACAGTGTCATCTCACGGCTATGCATGTCTAGCAAAAAATAACTAATGCAAAGCTGAATGAGAAATTATCACTCTTTATTTTCTCCAGTTGAGTGTACAAGTTAATTATCAAGTCGGACTGTCGGAGAAAGAATTGTTAACATACCTTTGGTATTTAGACAAATTTATCAAAATTATAAACGGAAAATCAGGCACATACCAGCCCTAGCTAGAAATATGTATAGTGTCCTCTCTACCTGAAAATAAGTGACTTAGGTTTGTTTAAAGTCATACTATGTTTCTTGACCCATTTTAATTTATAGATATATGTGAATTTACGTAAATCCGAGTAACTTACTGAGGGAGTACTAGAACTATGCATATATCGATCGAGTGGCATGACGACGCTGTGCCGGTTTCAGTTACCTCCTTCGGTAGAAGGTGCTGCTATCGGTGAAGTAGACGTGGCCAGTCTTCTGGTCGACGTCCAGCCCGTTGAGGAAGTTGAAGGGCACGCCGCCGGCCTCCGTCGCCACCACCTCCGCCATCCCGCCGCGCGCCGGCACCCTCAGCAGCCCCAGGTACGCGTCGGCGACGTACAGGTCGCCGGTCTTGTGGTCGAACTGCAGGCCCAGCGGCCGCCCGCACACGCTCTCCGGCACCATCAGCTTCTTCCTCGCCGCGCACATCCCCACGCTCCTGCACACACCATGGTACACGATCGAGTGCGTAAAAGTTATAGCCTCTACGCGCATGTATGTACAATTGTACAGTGGATGCTCAGTGCGAGAGATGGATGGGTGCTTGCTTGTGTCTGGAGTTGTAGGCGAACACGGTCCAGCCGAGGCGGCGGCCGCGCCACCGGAGTACGCGGCCGTCCGAGACGCCGGCGTAGGGCCCGCCGCCGCGGCGGTCGAAGGCGAGGCTCTCCGGGCCGGACACCGGCGACGGCAGCGGCATCACGGAGAGGCCGCGGTGATCCATGGACCTGATCTTAATGGCAGGCGCCGGCCCTGGCGCCGCGGAGGATGCCGCTGCCAGGAGAGGCAGAGCGAGAAGCGCTATAAGAAAGGAAGCTGCGTGCGAGGGCCGACACGAGTACGCCATGGCACGAGTCGTTTCGTCGTCTCTGTGCATGCACCGGCAGGGTCGAGCTAGCTACCTGCAGGCTGCAGCTAGGCAGCGTGTCTAGCTTACCCCGCGACCTGAGCAGTGCGTTAATGGTGGAATGGACAGTGTCTCAAACGGTATAGGTGCATTTATAGAGACTAAGCGATACCCCTCACTCCATTGCACATGGTATAGATAATTTTGAATGCAGCAGATAGTCATTTGAAAAAAAAGTAAACTGGACAGTGTCAGTGTGTCATCTATGTCTGTATCTTGACATTATGTGGGATGTGTGTGTGTGGGTGTGGGGTGGGGGTTGGAGAAGAGGGCCAGAGCACCTCCATTCTGGGTGTTCTCAGTTTAGATCTAAATTCGGAGCTAAATTTTGTCGGATGGACGTAACTTTGGTTTGGAAATGACTGAATTTCCAGTCGCGTTCTCAGATTTGTTTACATTTTTTTGAAATTCGACCAACTTTATCTAAATTTATTAAATTACGTACTAGATTTGGCGATTGCATTGGCGAGTAGGTACATAGTTTTTCAAATTCGGCAATATAGTCGAATTCGACTAGCAGTAGACTAAAACACATAAATACGCGGGGAATACTGCTCTAGAACATGCTGAGACGGTGGTAGACCGTTGTGTAGTCACCTCATCATCGCCGCTCCGCGGCTTCTGGCTCGATAGCTTAGAGCTGCTGCAACCTTGCTCGGCATCGCCGCTACACCACTGCTGAGACGAGGGCCCTGCCCCTACCCCACCCTCGTCTTCGTCATTGTTATTGAGGATGACATTGACGCCCTGATAGGCGCGCTATCGGCGAGTGGCGCACTCGGCCCTCCGCCCTCGTGGTATGCTAGCCAGCGCACCCGACAGTCGCGGAAGTACTGGTCCAAGTACGCCTCATTCTCGGGGTGTTGCCTCATCGGGGTCCATGTCGGCGATGGCGATCTAGATCTCGTCGACCCTTTCATGTCCTTCCGGCACCGGTGGCACGGGTACGCTGCCCGCGTTGAGCTTCCAGGTCGGCGGTCACCGGAAATCCGCCGGTGCCAGGTAGCCTGCCTCGTGGAGAAGTCGCGCCTCACACGGCTGCAGCGAACGCCGGCCGAAGCCGTTCGCTGCCGCGGGGTTACCGGGGTACCTCTTCTCCATCGCTTCCATCGAGCTTCTCTTCGCATGGAACTTGGTGGATTGGAGAGGAAATGGAGGAGCGAAAATGGGAGCTTCGAAAATGGAGAGGCTGCCGACTTTTATTGCCATTTGGGGAAAGAACGACGAGGGCGGGATGCGTGTAGCGGCGAGGACGGAAAATGGGAAAAGGCGGGAAAATGGGTGGGCGGTGGCGTGCCATTACGCCACCGCGTGGGCGATTGGACATTCGGTCATTGCCCGCTGGTCCGACGTGGGAGCCGAGACGAAGCGATGAGGATGAATCACCTTTACTCCGTGAGAACTGTTTTCGTCATATTCTTCTTAACTAATGGATACTAATAGCACTTAATATTATAGACTGCCTTAGCTCGATCAATCGAGAGTTCTCTTAGCTCTCAACTTGATCTACTCATTTGAATAGCTTTTTCATGCCTAACTATAATGCCCAGTAACCACTTTAAAAATAAATTACCACAAGCCCAGTTACAAGCTTACATGGAAAAATTAAATAAAAAAATCAAAATTGCACATCTATGTGTAATTCCATATGAAAAACAGGGCAACACAAAACCACGACAATCCACCAGGAGACATCACGTGATACACAAATACAACAATCCATGCAATTTTTCTCGTTTAAAACCAATTACCATAAATATTCACATACGATTGGACAACACAAAAATTGACCAATCAGCTAAGATAATTTTTCAGAAAATAAGCATAGGAAGTAAAAAACTCTTACAAAAACCAAACAAAAAGAAAAATAAAACTCCCTCCGATCTAAATTAATTGGCACAGATTCATTAAAGAATTTAACCAACATTTTGTCTAAATATACATTAATTACTTTTGATCAAAGAAAAACAATACAATATGGAAACTTGTCATTTTCCAGTTTAGCAGCCCGTTAAAGAATCCAAAATACGAGAAGCCCAGATAACAATAAAAAAAGCCCACACGTCCGCCTGGACCATATACAACGAAGTCAGAAACCATCGAAGGAACTTCATGATGATCAATCATCAGATGGACCTAAACAGATCCATTTTTTCCTATCGATCTGGCCCTATGTTATTTCTCTACTAAACGAGAGTTAGCAAAAGCGTATTATTGTTAATGTAGCTCAAAATGGTTTTGAGCCTTCTTTTGGACTGTAGGAATTCTTTAATGATGAAATGGGAAAAACACATGGTTGATAGTTTGATACCTGTACTGTGGGTTTCTACATGATTTCAAAACATATGAGTATTAGGGGTGGGCATTCGGTTTTTTCGGTTATTCGGTTCGGTTTTTCGGTTTTTTCTATAATTTGGTTTCTACAAAATAGGCACCAAAATTATTTCGGTTTTCTAATTAATTAATAGTACGGTTAGTGGACAATTCGGTTCGGTGTTCGGTTTTTAACCAAACTTCTGGAAATAACAACATTGTGCCATAATTTATGTAGATCCATACGAGCTAAACCACTCATCGGCGCACCGGAAGCAACCTCTAGGTCGGCGAGTACCTGAAGCAATATATGGCTAGCTGATGTCTTGAACGCATGTGTAGAAAAAGAACATAATAAGCATGATATCTATCTTGCTCGTTCAAAAAAATGATGTCTATCTTCCAAGCCGTATACATTCAACAAATTGTATGTGTTGAGAGTTTAGCTAAAATACATGATTATATCCCAAATAGGAAAACAATTGAAAGGTTTCCATCAAAATTTATAGACACAATTGACAGTTAAACCATGAACATGTACGTGCATGTGGTTGGAGACATACGTACATGCATGAGCTGTTAAACCACGAACATGTACATGCATGTGGCTGAAGACATACGTACATGCATGGGCTGTGTGGCAGCTTTTGCATGCATGTATTTTTGTTGTATGAGCTGGTATCTACGTACAGTAATGGACGCCTCAGACAGAATCACAAATATATTTAGCTCTGTCACGTATATTTTTCGGTTTATACGGTTATTTCGGTTAACAGAGAGTCAAAACCGAATTAATATTTATAAATTTGGTTAATCATATTTACTAACCGAAATTAGTTTCGGCTAATTCGGGTTTGGTGTATTCGGTTTCGGTTCCGGTTAATTTGGTTTCAGTGTTTGGTTTCGGGTTTTTATGCCCACCCCTAAGTATTATAGTACCCCTTTCATCCTAAAAAGGATATCGCGGATTTGTTTAGATTTGCATATATCTATATAGTAAAACGCGTCTAAATACATGTGAATCTAAATAAATTTGCGACATCTAATGCAAAACAATCGAAAATTGGAATGGGAGGCAACATTAATAATGTTGCTTTTGTGATTCATTGGAAACAATAAAATATTATTTCTCTCGTGTTCCTTTGCTCGCATTGTTTGGCGTATGGTTTATTGGACTTATAATATCCCTCCTCCACTAAATATCACCAACATGTTTGGAAATTGGATGAATTGGGTAGATAAGGAAAATAAGGCTAGAATACGCATGTGCATATCAGCTTTATGTTCGATAATTTGGAATTGTCAAAATGATATTATTTTTAATAGATCAACAGGTGCCATTTTTGTAGATTGTTCCTTGGCTACGCATTGGATCCAGATTTGGCTACACCTACTCCTAATGGATCAACGAGATTCTATGGTTTTTGGTGTTGGAATTATGCCCTAGAGGCAATAATAAAGATGTTATTATTATAATTCTTGTTCATGATAAAGTTTATATTTCATGCTAGAATTGTATTAAGCGGAAACTTTAATACTTGTGTGGTTTGTGAACAACACCGTGTCCCTAGTACGCCTCTATGGACTAGCTCATTGATCAATGATGGTTAAGGTTTCCTAACCATAGACATGAGTTGTCAATTGATAATGAGATCATGTCATTAGAAGAATGATATGATGGACAGACCCAAACTAAGCGAAGCAATTAGATCGTGTCATCGTGTTCGTCTTTGCGAAGCTTTTCTTATGTCAAATATTGTATTCCTTAGACCATGAGATAATACAACTCCCTGGTATCGGAAGAAAGCTTTGAGGTCATCAAACGTCATCCTATGAGAGGGTGATCATAAAGGTGTCTCTCAGGTGATCGGAAAGTATCTGTTGGGTTGTATGTATCGAGATGGGATTTGTCCCTCCCAAGTCGGAGAGATATACTTCGGGCCCACTCGGTAATCAACATCAACACCGCTTGCAAGCATGTGGTTAAGGAGTTAATCACAAAGTGATATCGGATTACGGAACGAGTAAAGTACTTGCTGTGAACGAGATTGAACTAGGTGTGACGGTACCGACGATCAAATCTCGGGCAAGTAAAATATCGCGAGACGAAGGGAATATATATATGGGATTGATTGAATCCTGGCATCGTGGTTCATCCGATATGATCATCGATGAATGTGTGGGAGTCAATATGGGTTTCCAGACCCCTCTGTTGATTATTGATAGAAGATCATGTCTGCATATTCTCGAACCCGCAGGGTCACACACTTAACGTGTCTCGATGCTAGGATAGATTAGATAATTGGTTTATGAGTTTTTGTTCGGAGTCTCGGATGGGATCCGGGACATCACGAGAGGTTCCTGAGTGGTCCGGAGAATAAGATTCATATAAGGCAGTGCAGTTTTTGGAGTTCGGAATTGTTCCGGGTTAATCGGTATTGTACCGGAAGCTTCTAGAACCTTCCGGAAGGGGACCAACGTGGCCCCACCTTCCGGTACGGGGCATGGGCCTATGAGGGAGTTCCCTGGCCGCATTGGGCCAGGGGCACAAGGCCCCATAGGGCCCAGCCGGCCAAAGAGAGTTTAAACTCTAGATAGACCTTCTAGAAGGGGGGTTTCCTTGCCCCCCACTCTTCCTCCTTGGGGCCGCCGGTTTGGGCTTGGGGGAGGGGCTAGGGCTGCGCCCCCCCCTCTATATAAAGAGGGGTGGGGGCGCACCAACCCCCCACACCTTCCCCTCCAACCCTAGCCGCCCTGCTGCCCTCCTCTCTCCCTCTCGACTGCTTGTAGGCGAAGCCCTGCTGCAGAAATTCTCCACCAATTACACCGCGCCGTCGCGTTGTAGATCCAACCCATCTATCCACCATACTTGCTGGACCAAGGAAGGAGGAGACGTCGAGGTGCTGCACGTGTGCATCTCACGGAGGCATCGCCACTTGTGGTGCTAGATCGGATCGGATCGCGAGGAGGAGAAGCGAGTACGACTACATCACCCACGTTCCGACGAACGTTCCGCTGTGCGAATCTTCAAGGGTATGAAGATCTAATCCAATATATCTCGTTGTTTGCATCTCCTAGATTAGATCTTGGCTTTCCCTATGTTCGCATCCGTAGAAAATTTTGATTTACTATGCAGCGAAACCCTTCAGTGGTATCAGAGCTAGATCTATGCGTAGATGTGTTTCACCAGTAGAACGCAACATGGTTGTTGCGGGCGTTGATGTTTTCTGTTGCAAGCCTCTTGTTTGTGTTCTTCTTATGACGCGGGATAGTGAGATTGAAGCGGTCCAGGCCAACCTTACGCGACGTCGTTAGCGAGACCGGCTCCGCACTTGACGTGTGGCTTGTTCCACACATGCGGCTGGTGGATGTCAGTTTCTCTCACTATAGTTGTCATGGGATTAACACCGGAGTTCGGCAACCATAATATCACCGTTGTGGCTTTCCGTAGGTAAGAATATTTCTTAGCATCTACTCCCATAAGCCACGTAAAACATGCAACAACAAAGTAGAGGCGTCTAACTTGTTTTTGCAGGGAGTGTTTTCTGTGATATGGTATGGCCCAAGATGTGATGTGTATAATGTATGCGATGATCATGTTTTGTAATGTTTCACGACTTGCATGTCGATGAGTACACAACCGGCAGGAGCCATATGGTTGTCTTTATAATTGTGTATGACCTGTGTGTCAACTTCTTATACGCCATGTAATAGTTTCACTTTATCGCTAAGTAGTTAGCAATAGTTGTAGTTGCTATTCGTGGTGGAGGCAATCACGGTGGAGTGATGGAGATCATGCCGGAGCGCACAAGATGGAGATCATTGCGCGAAGATTGGCTATACCATGTCACATTAAAGTTATATGCATGTGATGTTTATCCTTTTATGTATCTTATTATGCTTAGATCGCGACGGTAGCATTATAAGATGATTCCTCACTTAAAGATCAAGATAAAAACTGTGTTCTCCCCAAGTATACACCGTTGCGAAAGTTCGTCGTGTCCAAGCATCACGTGATGATCGGGTGCTATAGACTCTACGCTCACATACAACGGGTGCAAGCCAGTTTTGCACACGCGGAAACACTTGGGTCTAACTTGACGAGCCTAGCATGTACAGACATGGCCTCGGAACACAAGAACCGAAAGGTTAAGCATGAGTCATATGAATGATATGATCGACACTTTGTTGTCCACCATTGAAACCACATCTCTTCTCGTGAAGATCGGATTAGGTGTGGTGAATTTGGATCGTGTTCACTAAACAACTTGAGGGATGTTGAATTTAGTGGGAGTTCATCTAGTAATTTGATTAAGTTGAACTATTTATCATGAACATAGTCTAAGTTGTACTTGCAAATACTGTAGATCACATGGCCAAGTCCAACTTCAACTTCAACGTTTTTGCTGAGAAGGAAAAGCTTAGAAACAATGGGTCTAACTTCACCAATTGGTTCCGCAATCTAAGAATCATTCTCTCTGGCGGTCAAAAGGACTATGTCCTTGAGAAAGCGCTAGGTGACGCCCCTGCTATAGATGCGTCGGCTGATGAAAAGGCTGTTTATCAGTCGCGCAAGGATGATTACGATTTGATTAAGATCGCCATTTTGTATGCTATGGAATCGGATCTTCAAAATCGTTTTGAGGAGTTCGCCGGGCCCTTTGAGATTCTCGAGGAGCTGAAAAACATGTTTCAGACTCAAGCCCGTTCTGAGAGATATGAGATCTCTAAGAAATTCTTTAACTACAAGATGGAGGAAGGGAGTTCCGTTAGTGAGCACTCCATTGAGATGACGGGCTACACTCAACGCCTTGAGCAATTGGACTGCAAGATTCCAGAGGAGCTCAAGATTGACACTCCTAGCTACAAAAGTTTTGTAGTTGATCACAATCAGATTGGTTCCACTGATATGATCACTGAGCTCTTTGCTAAGATGAAAGTAGCGGAGGTGAACATCAAAAGGAATAATCATGTGTTGATGGTCAACAAGCCCCCCACCTTCAAGAAAGGTAAGGGTGCAAGGAAGCCCTTCAAGAAAGGCAGCGGCAAGCGCGTTGCCCCTGCTGAGAAGAAGCTCAAGTCTGGTCCTAAACCGGACACTGAGTGCTTCTATTGCAAGGACAAGGGTCACTGGAAGCGCAACTGTCCGAAGTACTTAGCGGACAAGAAGGCTGGCACCATCAAAGGTATATTTGATATACATGTTATTGATGTTTTCCTTACTAGCCCTCGTTGTAGTGCCTGGGTATTTGATACCGATTCAGTTGCTAATATTTGTAACTCGAAACAGGAGCTACGGAATAGACGGCGGCTTGCGAGGGATGAGGTGACGATGCGCGTTGGCAATGGATCAAGAGTTGATGTGATGGCCGTCGGCACGCTCTCCTTAGTTTTACCTTCGGGGTTAGTTTTAAACCTTAATAAATGTTATTATGTGCCTGCGTTGAGCATGAACATTATTTCTAGATCTTGTTTATTGCAAGACGGTTATTCATTTAAATCGGAGAATAATGGTTGTTCTATTTATATGAGTAACATCTTTTATGGTCATGCACCTCTTATGAAAGATTTATTTCTTCTAAATCTCGAAAGGGATGAAACACACATACATAACATTGAGGCTAAGAGATGCAAAGTAGATAGTGATAATACTACTTATTTGTGGCACTGTCGTCTAGGTCATATTGGTGTAAAGCGCATGAAGAAACTCTATTCTGATGGACTTTTGGAGTCTCTTGATTTTGAATCATTTGACACATGCGAACCATGCCTCATGGGCAAGATGATCAAAACCCCGTTCTCCGGTATAATGGAGCGAGCAACGGACTTGTTGGAAATCATACATACCGATGTATGCGGACCGATGAGTGTTTCGACGCGCGGTGGATATCGCTATTTTCTCACTTTTACCGATGACTTAAGTAGATATGGGTATATCTATTTAATGAAACATAAATCTGAAACGTTTGAAAAGTTCAAAGAATTTCAGAATGAAGTGGAGAACCCTCGTAACAGAAAGATTAAGTTTCTACGATCCGATCGTGGAGGTGAATATTTGAGTTATGATTTTCTCACGCATCTTAAAGCAAGTGGAATCGTTTCACAACTCACGCCACCCGGAACACCACAGCGCAATGGTGTGTCTGAACGCCGGAACCGAACCCTATTAGATATGGTCCGATCGATGATGTCTCTTACTGATTTGCCGTTATCATTTTGGGGTTATGCATTAGAAACCGCTGCATTCACTTTAAATAGGGCACCATCTAAATCCGTTGAGACGACACCGTATGAACTGTGGTTTGGTGCTAAACCTAAGTTGTCGTTTCTTAAAGTTTGGGGATGCGAAGCTTACGTCAAGAAGTTGATGCCGGACAAGCTCGAACCCAAAGCGGAGAAATGCGTCTTCATAGGATACCCTAAGGAAACTATTGGGTATACCTTCTATCACAGAACCGAAGGCAAAGTGTTTGTCGCCAAAGAACGGTTCCTTTCTTGAGAAGGAGTTTCTCTCGAAAGAAGTGAGTGGGAGGAAAGTAGAGCTAGACGAGGTTATTGAACCTTCACTTGAATTGGAGAGTAGCGCAGCACCTGAAATTGTTCCAGTGCCGCCTGCACCAACAATAGAGGAAGCTAATGACAAGGATCATGAAGCTTCGGACGATGCTGCTACTGAACGTCGCAGGTTGACAAGGTCGCGTGCCCCTCCTGAGTGGTACGGCAACCCTGTCTTGACTGTCTTGTTAGTAGAAGACAGTGAACCTACGAACTATGAGGAAGCGATGATGAGCCCAGACTCTGAGAAATGGCTAGAAGCCATGAAATCCGAATTGGGATCCATGAGCGAAAACCAAGTATGGACTTTGGTGGACCCTCCTAGCGACCGAAAGGCCGTTGAGTGCAAATGGATTTTCAAGAAGAAAACGGACGCGGATGGTAATGTTACCGTCTATAAAGCACGGCTTGTCGCGAAAGTTTTTCGACAAGTTCAAGATGTTGACTACGATGAGACTTTCTCTCCCGTAGCGATGTTTAAGTCCATTCGGATTTTATTAGCAATTGTTGCGTTTCATGATTATGAAATATGGCAGATGGATGTCAAGACTGCTTTCATCAATGGCAACATTGATGAAGAGTTGTATATGATGCAACCCGAAGGTTTTGTCGATCCTAAGGATGCTAGTAAAGTATGCAAACTTCAGCGTTCCATTTATGGACTGAAGCAAGCATCTCGGAGTTGGAACCTTCGTTTTGATCAAGTGATCAAGAGCTTTGGATTTGTTCCAAATTGCTACGAAGCTTGTATTTACAAGAAAGTGAGTGGGAGCTCGGTGACGTTTCTGGTACTATATGTGGATGACATATTGATTATTGGAAATGACATCAACATGCTTAACGATGTGAAGAGTTATTTGAATAAGTGTTTTTCAATGAAAGACCTAGGTGAAGCTGCTTATATATTGGGCATCAAGATCTATAGAGATAGACAAAGACGCCCGATAGCTTTAAGCCAGAGTACGTACCTAGACAAAGTTCTGAAAAAGTTCAGAATGGATAAGGCAAAGAAAGGTTCAGTGCCTATGTTGTCAGGTAAGATATTGAGCAAGTCTCAGTGTCCAGCTACGGTAAATGATAGGGAAGCTATGAGCAAAGTGCCTTATGCCTCGGCCATTGGTTCTATCATGTATGCCATGCTGTGTACTAGACCGGATGTGTCCAATGCTCTTAGTTTGACGAGCAGATATCAAAGTGATCCAGGAGTGGAACCCTGGACAGCCGTGAAGAACATCCTGAAGTACCTAAATAGGACTAAAGAAATGTTCTTAGTCTATGGGGGTGATGAACAGCTCGTCGTAAAAGGTTACGTCGACGCTAGTTTTGACACCGACAAGGATGATTCTAAATCTCAGACAGGATACGTGTATATTTTGAATGGAGGAGCTGTGAGCTGGAGAAGCTACAAGCAAAGCGTGATCGCGGGATCTACAGTAGAATCGGAATACATGGCTGCTGCAGAAGCATCAAGTGAAGGAGTTTGGATCAGAAACTTTATCACTGAGCTTGGCGTGGTTTCAAGTGCATTGGACCCACTGGAGATATTGTGTGACAACACTGGCGCCATAGCACTCGCTAAGGAACCAAGATATCATCCAAAGACCAAGCATATCAACCGCAAGTTTCATATAATCCGAGATTATATAGCAGATGGAGATCTGAAGATTAGCAAAGTACATACAGATCTGAATGACGCAGATCCATTGACTAAACCTCTTCCACGTGCAAAACATGATCAGCACCTCAGGGCCATGGGTGTGATATTGTTGCCAGATGTAAACTAGATTATTGACTCTAGTGCAAGTGGGAGACTGTTGGAATTATGCCCTAGAGGCAATAATAAAGATGTTATTATTATAATTCTTGTTCATGATAAAGTTTATATTCCATGCTAGAATTGTATTAAGCGGAAACTTTAATACTTGTGTGGTTTGTGAACAACACCGTGTCCCTAGTACGCCTTTATGGACTAGCTCATTGATCAATGATGGTTAAGGTTTCCTAACCATAGACATGAGTTGTCAATTGATAATGAGATCATGTCATTAAAAGAATGATATGATGGACAGACCCAAACTAAGCGAAGCAATTAGATCGTGTCATCGTGTTCGTCTTTGCGAAGCTTTTCTTATGTCAAATATTGTATTCCTTAGACATGAGATAATACAACTCCCTGGTATCGGAAGAAAGCTTTGAGGTCATCAAACGTCATCCTATGAGAGGGTGATCATAAAGGTGTCTCTCAGGTGATCGGAAAGTATCTGTTGGGTTGTATGTATCGAGATGGGATTTGTCCCTCCCAAGTCGGAGAGATATACTTCGGGCCCACTCGGTAATCGATATCAATACCGCTTGCAATCATGTGGTTAAGGAGTTAATCACAAAGTGATATCGGATTACGAAACGAGTAAAGTACTTGCTGTGAACGAGATTGAACTAGGTGTGACGGTACCGACGATCAAATCTCGGGCAAGTAAAATATCGCGAGACGAAGGGAATATATATGGGATTGATTGAATCCTGGCATCGTGGTTCATCCGATATGATCATCGATGAATGTGTGGGAGTCTTTCCAGACCCCTCTGTTGATTATTGATAGAAGATCATGTCTGCATATTCTCGAACCCGCAGGGTCACACACTTAACGTGTCTCGACGCTAGGATATATTGGATAATTGGTTTATGAGTTTTTGTTCGGAGTCTCGGATGGGATCCGGGACATCACGAGAGGTTCCGGAGTGGTCCGGAGAATAAGATTCATATAAGGCAGTGCAGTTTTTGGAGTTCGGAATTGTTCCGGGTTAATCGGTATTGTACCGGAAGCTTCTAGAACCTTCCGGAAGGGGACCAACGTGGCCCCACATTCCGGGAGGGGGCATGGGCCTATGAGGGAGTGCCCTGGCCGCATTGGGCCAGGGGCACAAGGCCCCATAGGGCCCAGCCGGCCAAAGAGAGTTTAAACTCTAGATAGACCTTCTAGAAGGGGGGTTTCCTTGCCCCCCACTCTTCCTCCTTGGGGCCGCCGGTTTGGGCTTGGGGGAGGGGCTAGGGCTGCACCCCCCCTCTATATAAAGGAGGGTGGGGGCGCACCAACCCCCCACACCTTCCCCTCCAACCCTAGCCGCCCTGCTGCCCTCCTCTCTCCCTCTCGACTGCTTGTAGGCGAAGCCCTGCTGCAGAAATTCTCCACCAATTGCACCGCGCCGTCGCGTTGTAGATCCAACCCATCTCTCCACCATACTTGCTGGACCAAGGAAGGAGGAGACGTCGAGGTGCTGCACGTGTGCATCTCACGGAGGCATCGCCACTTGTGGTGCTAGATCGGATCGAATCGCGAGGAGGAGAAACGAGTACGGCTACATCACCCACGTTCCGACGAACGTTCCGCTGTGCGAATCTTCAAGGGTATGAAGATCTAATCCAATATCTCTCGTTGTTTGCATCTCCTAGATTAGATCTTGGCTTTCCCTCTGTTTGCATCCGTAGAAAATTTTGATTTACTATGCAGTGAAACCCTTCATTTGGATCAACCGGCTGCTCACGGTCGCTTGGAATTTCTACACTCAGGTTGGATAGTTGCACACTAGGAGACTCCATGATTGCTAGTGGTTGTGATCTTGCTATCTTTCTGTTGTTGATTTTTGTATCAACTTTATGTGGTCGGTGATGTAATAGTTTAAACTATGAATACCAAAACACTAGAATAAATTGTTGTGTGCAACACTTGATGCAGAGGCCGCCGAGGCTTCGCTCCCCATTTTGAAAAAAAAAGGAAAAGATAAAAAAATCTAATTCAGAACAGAGGGATTATATGTCTTTGGATGATGCATATGAACAAACACAAGAATTTTGAGGATCGAAGAGAGATAGTGAGAGTAGTGAGGAATAACTTGAAAGTGCATTGGACTTAAACAGAGAAATTAAAATGAGGGTAAGCTCATGCTGGGAGACATGGAAATGAGAATTTGATAACCTAGGCCTATGATCCAAAGGGGCTTGATACAGAAAAATCCTCGGTATCCAAATCCTACAATATGAAGAGACCCTTAAACTGGACATGCTTTCGTGATGATGCACTTTGCATGTTTGTTGCCATTCGTGACAAGTTACCTTTTGCACTGAAAACGACAGTGCCCAAACCGCGGCTACTAATAATACAAGCTCGGCACGTATTTGTATAGTAAAAGGAGCCAAGAATTTCAGCTGAAAGCGAGTGTTAAACAACATATCACGTGTGTAACATTTGTATTTCGTGTAGTACAAGTTGTAACCTGATTCAGTTGGAATTTTCCCGTTGGCTTATCTTGTATAGCTGTTGTGAGGATCAAGGAAAATCCTACGAATTAATCTGTAACCAATCTGTAATTCTCGAGTCTTCCGTGCTCCTATATAACACGTACGCGACTCGAGGCCAAGGGTACGCTTCAGAATAGTTTTATTATATGGTATCAGAGCGATCCTCCTCCTAGATCGCATCTGATGGCCGCCTCTAGCTCCACCTCGCCTCTCTCTCCTTCCCTCGCCAATGGTGTTCCTGAAAAACTCACGAGAGGTAATTTTATGTTGTGGAAGGTGCATATCCTTCCTCCAATCCGTGGAGCACAACTGACGGGGTACCTTGATGGTACTGCAAAGGAGCCGAAGAAGACGATCATCGTCGCTGACAAGGACGGCAAGGAGCTGATCGTCCCCAACCGCGACTTCACCGACTGGATGGCACATGACCAGGCCGTCCTCGGCTTCCTCTCCAACTCCCTATCCCCAGAGGTGCTGGGGCAGGTCGCCTCGCACATCAGCGCCGCTCCCATGTGGGCGGCCATTGAGGCGATGTTCGTGGCCCAATCACGGTCGCGGATTCTTCAGCTGCGGTTTGCTCTCTCCAACACCAAAAAGGGCAAGCGCACCGCTGCAGCGTACTTCGCCAAGATGGTGCACCTTGGTGACGAGATGGCAGCGGCTGGAAAGGTACTTGAACAAGATGAGATGGGTTCTTACATCCTCGCAGGGCTCGATATGGAGTACAACTCCCTTGTGGTGGCAATGGCTACACGTGTGGAACCGGTGACGCTGAGTGAGCTCTACTCTCAGCTTCTGAGCTTCGAGACACGCCTCAATCTTCTCCAGGATGAGGACTCCACCGGGTTCAATGCCTCTGCAAACGCCGCTAACCGTGGATGTCGTGGTGGCTTCGGCCGTGGAGGTCGGGGCGGTGACCGTGGCCGCGGTAACTACTTCAACAACAACCGTGGCCGCGGCAACTACTTCAACAACAATCAAGGCCGCCAAGGTGGCGGCAATGGTGGTGCAAATGGTGGAAACAAGCCACAAGTTCAGTGCCAACTCTGCAAGAAGCTTGGCCACAAGGTGCTTCGCTGCTAGAAGCGTTTTGATGCCACTTACACTGGCGAGAATGAGAGGAGTGCTGGAATGGTGATAAATTCCTATGGTGTCGATACCAACTGGTATACCAATACCGGGGCGACGGATCTCACATCACGGGGGAGCTGGAGAAACTCACCACCCGTGATAAGTACAACGGCCACGACCAAGTGCACACGGCAAGCGGTTCAGGTATGAATATTGATCATATTGGTCGTGCATCTATTAACACTACTACCCGTGAGCTCCATCTTAATAATATTCTTCATGTCCCTAAAGCCACCAAAAGTTTAATTTCCCTTTCCAAACTTGCTTCCGATAATGATGCTTTTGTCGAATTTCATCCTCGTGTTTTCTTCGTTAAGGATCGGGCCACGAAGAGAACTCTTCTTCAAGGTAGATGTCATCGCGGCCTCTACCATATGCCTCGTGGGTCATCTTTCGGGAAGCAAGCTTTTGGTGTCACTAAACCATCCTCGGCAAGGTGGCATGATCGCCTAGGGCATCCCTCCAATGTCATCGTCCAAGTTCTCAATAAAAATAAACTTGAGTTTTCCAGTGAGTCCAATAAAGAGTAAGTTTGTGATTCGTGTCAAAGGGAAAAGAGTCATCAATTGCCCTATCCTATGCATTTTCCTTTGGAACTAGTTTATTCGGATGTGTGGGGGCCTGTCCCAGATTCTGTTGGACGTAAGAAATATTATGTGAGTTTTATCGATGATTATAGTAAATTTGTGTGGATTTATCTTTTTAAGGATAAGTCTGAAGTATTTTAGAAATTCCATGATTTCCAACATCTTGTTGAACCCCAATTTTCTCGTAAAATTCTTGCCGTGCAAACCGATTGGGAAGGTGAATATCAAAAATTTGTATATTTGTATATTTGTTGAACCCGTTCTTTTTTTTTGCGATTGGATATGGATATGGCTGCTGAAAGTCAACGCTCGTGAGCCAGCAAAATCCGGCCAATTCCTCCTAGAACAGGGCACCGCCGGTGATCTGAGCACTGGGACAAGCTAGATCGGGGCAGCGCGAACCTATTCTAGGGGAAATCGAGGCCAGGACGGCGGCCGATATGGGCCTGTGGGCGATCAGCAGCTCAAGCAGAATCGAGGCCGAGCGAGGTCAGCTGGTGGCGGGGCGGCGGGATCGAGGTGACGGGGCTGAATCGAGCGAGGCCGGGTGGGTGGCGTCGAGACCGGGCAGGTGGCGTCGAAATCGGGAGCTCGAGTAGCTCGGGCCCCGTCCTCGCTCGGGCAGGTGAGTGGTGGCGGCTGGATCGATCGAAGACGGGACGAGATCGACGGGCGACGCTCGGGCAGGAAGATCCCAGGCGAGCGGCTGCGGCCGATTCAGGCGGAAACAATCCAAGAAAAACAAAACTCACGGAGTTGCTACATGCGGGAGGAGAAGGGGCTAAACCTAAGCTCCGATACCATGTTAGGAATAGGCAACTTGTATTCCTCAGGGGCCAAAGGCAACAATATATAGTACATGTACATGTGATAATATGCAGGAAAACCCCCTAACAAGTGGGGAAATACAACATACAAATATACATCTAACAGGTCCAAGTGCACACGGCAAGCGGTTCAGGTATGGCTGTTTAAGCACCACGGGTGAGCCTGCTACTCTCTCAGGATTACTAGTAATTCTGATTGAAAACTTGCTATGGATGCTGAAATACATGCTTTAGCCAAAAATCAGACGTGCTTGTTCCGGCTCATCATGGCACTAATGTAATTGATTGCAAGTGGCTTTATAAAATTAAACGACGTGCAGATGCACTATCTGCACTATTGATCATTATAAGGCCCATCTTACTGCAAAGGGATTTAAGCAGCGTTATGGTCTTGATTATGAGAACACTTTTATTTCAGTCATTAAGGCTGCTACTATTCTTCTTGTTTTGTCTATTGCAGTCTCTCAGGGTTGGTCTTTGCGGCAATTGGATATGCAGAACACATTTCTTCATGGTGTTCTCAAGAAGGATGTATATATGAGGCAACCACCTGGATATGAGGATTCTTATAAACCTGGGTATATCTGTAAATTTGATAAAATCTTTATGGTTTGAAACAAGCGCCATGGCCATGGTATTCGCGTCTTAGTGACAAATTACGTACTCTTGGTTTTGTTCCATTCAAGACTGATACATCTCTCTTCTTCTTTCACAAAGAGAAGGTGACTGTTTTTATTTTGGTCTTTTTTTGGAAAAGAGTATATATTAATATTATAAGGATACCAATTACACCCATCCTCTGCAACAACACAAAACCCTAGCGGACCTACGGATGCACACAGCTTAGAAAAAATAAAGAAGAATTATAAAAAAGAAAAGTCTCGCTACAGAGAACTAATCCTCAAAGCAACCATACTGACACCATCAGAACAACACCAGTAGTCTCCCACTCTAATAACAACACCTTCAAGAAGGAAACAGTGCCCAAGCGCCGTTGTTGCCCGATCAAATATCATAGGTTTTCACCCTGTAGAAAGTCTTTGCTCACAAAACAATTCCTTCAACAAGGTCATTGCCAGGCACAACCAGTTAAGGTCAGACCTTGGATTTTCACCCTGCAAGATAAGACTGGGAACTCCCATGTGTGTCTTCTCGCACCAACAGTCGCTGCAACGAGTCCCAGATCACACAGCCAGATCTCCATCGCCACAAGAACAAAAATCACCATCGCTACCCTCATATTTCCGCTTTCCTGACATTCTCCGCATCTGACTTCACCATGGCTCTAAGAATGACACTTGGTGGGAACAAACAACAGAGCTTCGCAACGCTCCCGCTGAAACCAAACTGCCAGAAAAACAAGGTGCGCACGACCGAATACCTTCCGATCCAGCAATCTCCAGGCATGATACGCCCATGGGAGTTCGCCGGTAGAACCTTCCGGAACCCGCCTCTCCAGACCAGATCAACGAGGGCAGATATCAAGCAGATCTTCGTCTTCGTGCGAAATAAACCAAAGGACCACCACCATTATTAGATCTGACACAGTGATCCCCACACCGCCGGCCGGTTCCAGAGAACGGATCGAGCAGGCAATTAGGGAAAGAGAGACGATCTAGGTCCTGAAACCCATCTCCGGACCTCCTCCACCAGATCGCCCCACTCCGCCGCCCTGGAGGAACGAACAAGTAGCAGGGGAGATGGGCGACCGTTGCGTGCCAGCACCTGCAGACGCGTTGCTGTGCCACCTCTCCGCACCGCCGCTGCCATCCCCGCCAGGGCTCGCCGCCACGCGCCACCACCCTCACAACCCCTGAGACGATCCGCCTCCGCGCGAAGGGGCCCACCGGGGAAGCACCTCCCTCGCCCGCCGCCTTCGACGGCCAGGCGCGGCCGCCACCGCCGGCGGCGGCAGCGGCCGAGGGAGAGGAGATCGCGGCGCCGCCTTTTCCTAGGGACCGGCGCCTCCGGAGCCGCCCCGCGCGAGGCGACCCGGGAGTCAGATCCGTTTCCGCCTTTATTTTGGTCTATGTTGATGATATTATTGTTGCTAGTTCACCCACGGATGCCACCACAACTCTTCTTCAAGCCTTGCAACCCGACTTTGCTTTGAAAGGTTTGGGTGATTTGCATTTTTTCTTGGCATTGAAGTCACTAAAATTCCTAATGGTATTCTTTCATCTCAAAGCAAATAGACCTCTGATATTCTTCAGCATGTTGGCATGCAGTTGTGTAAGGCCTCGCCTACTCCCTTGTCAGCTTCAGAAAAGCTCTCCAAGGAGGGGGAATTGTTAGGCTCAGATGATGCTACCCAGTACAGGAGTATTGTGGGGCACTTCAGTATCTTATCTCACACGGTCTGACATTGTCTTTTCTGTTAACAATATTTGTCAATATTTGCATGCACCTACTGAATTCCATTGGACAGATGTTAAAAGAATTTTGAGATATTTAAAAGGAACTTCGGGACTTGGGCTGAGAATTAGTAAGTCATCATCTACCCTTGTGAGTGCTTTTTCTGATGTAGACTGGGCTGGGTGTTCAGATGATCAAAGATCAACAGGTGGTTTTGCAGTGTTTTTGGCTCCAGTCTTGTGTCATGGAGTGCACGTAAGCAAGCCACAGTCTCTCGGTCTAGTACAGAAGCTGAGTATAAAGCATTAGCCAATGCAACCACAAGTCATGTGGGTTCAGACTCTGTTGGATGAGTTGGGTGTTTCTCATTCTCCTGCTGCATGCTTGTGGTGTGATAATATTGGTGTCACCTACTTATCATCCAATCCCGTGTTTTATGCAAGGACTAAACATATTGAGGTAGATTATCATTTTGTTCGTGAACAAGTGGCACAGAAATTATTGGACATTCTGTTTGTTCCCTCGGGAGATCAAGTTGCTGATGGGTTCACAAAGGCTCTCTCGGTTCGACAACTAGAAGCGTTCAAGTACAATCTTAACTTAGATAAGTTATGATTGAGGGGAATGTTAAACAACATATCACGTGTAACGTTTGTATTTCGTGTAGTACAAGTCGTAGCCTGATTCAGTTGGGATTTCCCCGTTGCCTTATCTTGTATAGCTGCCGTGAGGATCAAGGGAAATCATATGAATCAATCTGTAATTCTCGAGCCTTCCGTGCTCCTATATAACACTGTACGCGACCCGAGGCCAACCCTTCAGACTAGTTTTATTATAGCGAGTACAAAACTCCCTGCATCTCTGCACATCTCAGGTTCCAGTTCCAAGCTAGTAATTTAGTGCACTTCCTTCTTGATGCTTGCCCAGTGATCTCCCGGCCGAGATGCATGTGGTGCGTCTCCTGTACTTGTGTGCTAGCTGGCAATTTAAATAAAAATAACCCAAAAACCGAACAAATTCAAATAATAATTTTTTTGGCAAACTATTTCATAGCCGGTAGTCCTTTTATGTAACTTTCACCCGCGCGGCGCTGCACACAAGGCTGCGGCTCCACCTCGGACGGTGATGTACACCTGCCACGCTAGCGAGCACCAGCGGCGTGGCACTGTAGGTACCATTGCCGCGCCACTTTGGCCGGCTCTGCAGGCCCCAGCCTCGCAAGTGTGGCGTCAATCGGACTGGCGCCACACGCACTCCTGCCGCGCCATCGCGCATGGCGCCGCATAGCCACAACCACTTAGTCGCGTAGGGTCTGCCCGGCACGCCCCTCTTCTTCCTTTTCCTCTCCACTCACGTACAGAGCACATGGCGGCGGCGGCTGGTCTTCTCCCCCTCCTCTAATCCTTCCCCATGGCTCAGATCTAAAAAAAAATCTCCATGGATCTTATTGTTGACCACATCCCCCAGGTATTCCTCTCCAATTTGTCCAAGAAATCTCTCTATTTTGCTCTAATTTTGATAGTTTAGGGAAACCCTAGTTCAACCCAAAATCAAGAAATATAATTGATTTGTTGATTACTTAGAGGGAGAATAGATAATGTGATAGTATGTTTAGGTCTAGGATGAGATTCTAGTATGATTGAGGTTGGAAAAAATTGTAGAAATATAAATTTCTATGGAGCAATGGCATGTTTGTATAGTAATCCTTCATATACATGTTAGTTCTAATTTGTTGGTGTAGTAAACCTTCATACTAGAGTTTGTTGATATAGTAATCCTTCATATACTTGGTAGGAATTTCCCATGTACTTGTTAGTTTTAAAATTTTGGTCATAACTATTGGAACCTTGGTCACATAGACATGCCTACATAGGAACTAAGGTTTATAAAATTAACTCACAAAGAGTTGCCCATATAGAAAGAATGATTTATAAATTTTGCTCACATAGATGCTCACATATGTAGTTGTACTTTCTTTTTTTAATTATCTAGGATGTCAGAATCGAAAGAAACCCGTACACCACCCCATGTACAAATCGGGTTTGTCGAAGGCATGTCGCTTCTTGAGCCGGCGTATGATAAGCGTCACCGTGGCTACATGATCGCCGAGGCGGTCAAGGTAAGAAAAATAACCCCCTCCCCCCAATTCATGATATGTTGCTCAAGTTTAATGGATATGTTATAATCGATGTTGTATGTATGTAGCCTCTTGTTCTCCTATGACTGAGGTATCACATGTATTTCCAAAAGATGATGCCATACGATGATCGGTACACAGTGCACATCAGAGCGCTAGGACTGCTCCCATTCATCCATATGGTCAACCGTGGTACACGCACATAAACCTTGTTGCCATCACCGTGCTTGTCGACCGGTGGAGGACGGAGACACATAGTTTTGGGTGAGCTTGGGCAAGGGGAGGTGTCCCAGTTGGTTCCTCGCTGAAGCTTCTTCTCGCCCGAGATGGGAGAGAGAGGCATGAAATTAGGGTTGGTGATGCAAGACTTGCCTCTCGCCTGAGCTAGACAATAGATGGCACGAATCATGGAATTAGGGGATGGTGATGGAGCGGGTAGCGGGGGGACAGCATTGCCGATGGCCAATGCGACGGCGACACATCAAGCAGTAGCTAGCAGCACGGATCCGATGGTGCTTGGGTGGTCGTTGGTGTGGGAGAAAGATGAGGAAAGGTTGGGGTCGGTGTTGGGACCCACAAGGGAGGGCGTGTCCGCATGTAAAGGAAAACGATAGTCGTGAGTGTGACCCGAACGATGCCATCCCCGGATGATCCCTATCATTCCCCTTGGAGAAAAAATTAACATGATGTGGTTTTTATATCGTTATGTCTATTTTTTGCGTCTTTCCTGCGTCGACGCTTTTAATTTCTTTTTTTGTGATTATGGTCTTATAGAAACTCAGGTTTCATAACATCTTAATTCCTGCAAATTTCATATTTCTACGGTTTGAGATCCCATGTTCTAAAGGGGCCTTAGGCTGGTTATAGTGGTAGTATCATACTACTAGTATCATGCATATGATACTAGTATGATACTATCTTCATAGTGCATGGTATCATATGGTAGTATCATACTAGTACTATATTCAATAATTTGTAAAATCTCAATACAAAATTATGTACAAGATTTATTTGTATGAGAATTTTCTAGTTTTACGTGCTATGATTCGGTACCTGCCTATGATACTTTAACCATCTCTTTCTTCATTAATTGTTATGCCACATCAGATTTTTGTCAACATGGCATACATGATACTAGTTATGATACTTTCATTAGGACTAGCTTTAAGAGTAGCAACATACGTAATTTGGTGGTGGAAATGAAAGGCAAACGCGGCTGATTTATTGAAGCCGATTGCCTGTGACACGATTCTCTAGTTGCAGATTTATTGAAGCCGCCACTTCGTTTATTTGTTCATTGGCTCTTCACTTTGGCCTGAGTATTCATGTAAGGACTATGTATTCAGTATTGATATGTTGTAATAATGATATGATTGTAGTATTCATCTCGTGAATGGACATACTAGCAAATGCTTGGAAATAGTATAGTGGTTGTACATAGCCTCTGGATCCTACAAAGTCTAGGTCGTCACATGTTTGGAGAGTGTAGAAAATTTGGAGGATAGGATTCCCATAAAAAAAATAGTACAGTTTGGATCAAAGGGATATTAATCCTAAATTCCTTTGAAATCATATGGAATAGGCTATTCCATAGGGGCCGTATCAGGCCCGTGGGATCAAATCTCCCGATCATACGTGTCTTTGTGGCGACATGTGTCCTCCAAAATTCCGTTGCTACATATGTCTTGCTTTTACTATATTTGGTCAAATTATAGCAAAAAATTGGTTCATCAAAAACAGAGCAAAAAGACAGCCCTTTCCGAAGACTTTGTCGAAGACCTCGTAGCAAAAAAAATATTATTATAGGAAAAAAGTAAAACGGTTGTACCATAGTTTTTTTTACGAAATTGTAGAAAAATAAATAGTCGTAGCAAAAAAAAGTTATGAGTATGTAGCAAAAATGACATTGTTCGAAGCAAAATTTCCTAAAAATTTATGAGTATGTAGCGGGAGCAGATTCTCGTGGGTGATGTAGTCGTACAATTGCCGACCTCAAGATCGCGTAGACGATCCTTGCGTTCCGGCAGCGTTTCCGCAGTCGGTCGCACGTTCGGTACTCGATGAATACCTTCCTCTCCCTTGTTCCAGCAGGCAGCAGAGGTTGTAGTTCTCTCCTCGTGATTCCGGCAGCACGACGGCGTGGTGTCAAAAGTAGAGGGAAAATCCTGCAGGGCTTCGCATAAGCAGGAGCAGGTTATGGTGGATCTAGGGTTTCCAGCGATCTAGGGTTTAGAGGGCCGGAGAGGAGGAGGTGGGGGCGGTGGCGGCTTGGTGGGGAGGGCTGGTTGTGTGGCCTTGGGGCACCCCTCCCCTCTATTTATGAGAGGGAGGGAAGCTTGGGAGAGGGGAGTTTGAATCCTTCCCCAACTCCCTCTTCTTGTTGGCTTGTGGTGGAGGGAAAGAAGGATTCTTTCCTTCCTCCACTAGGATACATTGTTTCAGTTTGAATTTTCAAACTTGCCTTTTGACATTTAATTTGGAGCTTGATTTCTTTCTTGCTAATGCCCAACCAAGTGATCAAGGACATGATTCAATCATTCCACTTATCCATGACACATTCATGTACCCTTCCCCTTTCGGTCCGGTGAACCTTCTAGACCCTTCTAGAACCTCTCCAATGAAATCATCGGAATCATTCCCGAACTCCGGAATTGGACTTTCCTTATATGAATCTTATTCCCCGGACCATTCCGAATCTCCTCGTGATATCCCGGATCCCATCCGAGACTCCGAACAACATTCGGTCTCCCTACTTACATTCCATATCTACTAAACAACATTGAATCCTTAAGTGTGTCTCTCAATGATTCGTGAATTATGCGGACATGACCGAGACACTTCTCCGATCAATAACCAATAGAGGAATCTGGAAATTCATATGGCTCCCACATATTTCCGTGATTACTTTGCGATCGAATGAACCACTTACATACGATACCAATTTCCCTTTATCTCGCGATAGATTACTTATCCGAGGTTTGATCGTCGGTATCTCTGCATACCTAGTTCAACCTCGTTACCGATAAGTACTCTTTTCTCGTTCCAGTGATATGTGATCCCTTGTGAGACAGTCACATGCTTGCAAGCTAATTGGATGACATTCCACCGAGAGGGCCCAGAGAATATCTATCTGTCATATGGATGGACAAATTCCACTCTTGATCCATGTGCCTCAGCACATACTTTCTGAACACTCAATGCCACCTTTATAGCCACCCAGTTACGGTGTGGTGTTTGATGTCATCAAAGCATCCTTCTAGTGATGGTGATTAGCATGATCTCATGGTCGAAGGAATTAGGTTACTATGTATCAAAAAGCTTATAGCAAACGAACTATTGAAATGACTTGATCTTTATGCTACGCTTATCTATAGGAGTATGTCCATCACACCATTCTCCTAATGATATGATCTTGTTGTTAATAACATCTCAATGTTCATGATTGGGAAACCACGATCATCTATCAACCAACAAGCTAGTATTACAAAGAGGCTTTACTAGGGACTCTAATTTAGTTTACAAATCACACAGGTATTAATGTTTCCGGTTAGTATTATTATAGCAAGAATGTAAAATTTATCATAAACGCAAAGATATAATAATAACCACTTTTATTATTGCCTCTAGGGCATATCTCCAATAGTCTCCCACTTGGACTATGATACGTCGGAAACATATCTATAATTTTTGACGTTTCATGCTTGTTAGTATCTACTTTGCTTTGCTTTGTCTACACTTTGAGGTTCTTTTTACATGTTTTCTGGTACTAACATATTAACAAGTTTTCACAGTGCCAGTTGCCTATTTTCTGCTGTTTTTGGTTTCAGAAAAGCTAGTAAAGAAATATTCTCGGAATTGGACGGGACAAACGTCAAAGTCAATTACTTTCCGTGGGGAACAAGAAGTCCAGAGGGGAGACGAGGAGGCGAGCTAGAGAGGCCACACCCCCCTAGGCGCGGCCAGGGGTGGTCCTGTGCCTAGGCAGGGTGTGGGACCCCTAGCCACCGCCTCTGCCTCCCCCTTCGCCTATAAGAATCCCCCGATGCAGAAACCCTAAGCACCCGATAAAATATCCACGAAACCATCTGTAGCCGCCACTACCATCGTCCCTAGATCGGGGGAATCTGAAGTTCTTCCCGGCACCCTGCCGGAGGGGAGATCATCCTGGAGGCCTTCTCTCGGGGATGATGCGTGAGTAGTTCCACCTTGGACTATGGGTCCATGTAGTAGCTAGATGGTTGTATCTCCTCCTTTGTTCTTTCATGTATAGATCTTGTGAGCTCCGTTCATGATGAAGATCTAATCTATTTGTAATCATGCATGTTGTGTTTGTGGGGATCTGATAGATATTGAGATTATTATGTTGGTTTGATTAATGGTTTTGTCTTTATGATTCTATTATGTCTGTGTTGTTTGTGATCTTGCATGCTCTCCGTTGTTAGTAGCTATCTCGGCCAAGTAGTTGCTAGTGACTCCAAGAGGGGGTATTTATGCTCGATAGTGGGTTCATGTCTCTAGTTTCCAAGGGAAGTGACAGAAATCTCTTTGGTTGTAGATGTGTTGTTGCCAATAGAGAAAACAACGATCTCTTGTTCATGGAACATGTGGGCTATTTAACTTACACACTTTGCTTAAAGCAGTTGTCTGTTGCTTGCAACTTAATACTGGAGGGGGTTCGGATGATAACCTGAAGGTGTACTTCTAGTCATAGATGCAGTTGGATGATGGTCTATGTATCTTGTTGTATTTCCCAATCGAATCTCATAGGATCTTTCTGACTAGTAATTGCATTGTTATGCCTTGCTCAGTTCCTGTCAATTGCCCTACTGTAATTTGTTTACCCTTCATGCCATGTTGTTTATCTAAGGAGAGCACCTCTAGTGAACTATGGACCCCGGTCCAATCTTTACCATTGATACATCCTCCACTGTTACTTGTTTACTTGCTGCAAACCATTACCTTCCACACCATACGTTTAATCCTCTGTTATAGCAAACCAGTGAGCTTGACAACCTCACTGATTCGTTGGGGAAAAGTCTTGAGTTTGTGTTGTGCAGGTCTCCGCGTTGCTTGAAACACCTGTGTGAAGTTTCCTTCCTCCTACTGGTTCGATAACCTCGGTTTCTTAACTGAGGGAAAACTTGCTGCTGTGCTGCTTCACACCTTGCTCTTGGGGTTTCCCGACGAAGCGCTCCCACTTGGACTAGCACTGCATCAAGCTTTTTCTGGCGCCGTTGCCGGGGAGGCTAAGTATGTCTTCACAAGGGGAGTCCTCCACTTCCTTTCTCTTTACTTTGTTTTTAGTTTGCTTTGTTTCCTTTGTTTGGTTTTGTTTGCCTCTTTCCAAAAAACCCAAAAAAAAATAGTTCCTACTCTAGTTGCTACCATGTCTGGTTTTGGACCAACCTTTATTTACCCTATGGTAGAAATCTCCGCTTTTAAGCAAAAAAGTGAAGAAAGTTTTAAAGAAGCTTGGTCTAGAATCTCTGCTTTTCAGAGGGAAACTGAGCCTAAGGTGAGCCTTAGCTTGGTTATTGATAGTTTCTACCGCGGTATTGCTCTTCGTTATAGATATGCTTTGGATGCTGTGGCTGAGAAAGATTTTTTGCTATGTACTAAGGATGAAGCTTTTGATGCCATACAGAAATTAATCATGATTTATAGTACACCTGGCAAGTCTGATTCCTCTTTCATAAATATTTTTGCTAGGTTGAACACTCTTGAGACCGGTATTGCCGCTATGAATAGTTTGTATCACACGCTTAGGGATTACCATGATTATGTTCCCATAAACTCTGAGCCTTCAAAGTGGTTCCGCACAATCAAAGTCTCAATAAACACTACACTTTTTGATGCTCGATGTGATATCATGTCTGAATTTTGCCTCATGCCTAAAGATATTTATGATTCCTTGAGTCTTTGGGGGCTTACTGAAGGAGGAGAGGAAATCTCTCTTACCAACAATGCCACTATATTACCCATTGGAATAGCTGAAGGTGTGTTTACAAAAATCTTAGGGAAAATGGTGACTACAGATTATCTTGTTATTGAATGTGTAGGCAAGGGACATATCACACTTGGAAGGTCTCTACTGAAACACCTTGTGGCAGTGATAGATGTGGGAGAAGGCATCATGCATTTTGCTCCTCCGGTAAGCAATCATATCTTCCCTAAAGAAAATAAGAAAGGTACAAAAGGAAAGAACAAGAAGGTTGCTTCCTCATTTAAAAATACTTGATTCTTCTTGCTTCTTGTGCCTAACTTAAAGGCGTTAAAGAAAAGTAGTTGTTGGGAGATAACCCAAGAGTTTCCTTGAGTCTTGGAAGTTATTACTTCAGTAATGACCTCTCCTTATCCTTTTTGTTTGCTTTTTGTGCCAAGAATGACCTCTAATGAGAGGGAAGTAAGATTTGGGGAGTTGCTGTCCCGAAACAGATTTCTGTCCTCCACCAAAAAATTCATGAGGAGTCTATGTAACTCGGATTGAGCTCAAAATTTACGAATAAATCCCCCAGTATGTTAGATAACTTTAGTTAGTTCAACGCTTTTTGGTTTGAGCAACAGAAGATGTTTGAAAAAATCGGTTTCTGTCTGCTGGTCTGTTTTGACAGATTTTTGCCATTATTCGCATTTGCTTCTTATTGATTCCTTTTTGTGTTCTCTTTTGGGGAATTGAGATTTTTAAAGGAGTTAATACAGTAGCTTGTGCTTTTATTGAAAAGTCTTGCTGTTCCAAAGCTTTTCCAGAGGTCTAATATCTTTTGAATACACTAATGTTGCTAATGAAGATTGTGTGAAGTTTTGTATGAAGGAAAAATTTCAGGTGTAGAGAGAGAATGATGTAATGAGATAAAGAATGGACAAAAGCTCAATATTGGGTATGCCACCATGGTGTCACCCCAAGAAATATCTAAGAGTTACAAGCGTCAAAGCTTCGGGATGCCCAAGGCATCCCCTTCTTCATCAATAAAAAGCTCAAGTCTGTCTAGACACTTCGTTTTTATTGTTTCATGCACAGTTATGTTGTTCTTGGAGCGTCTTAGTTTTCGTTTGCTTTGCTTAGGTTGTTTAGTTTGCTTGAATAAAGTAGTTTGGACCCCCATTCTTGCTGTGTGTTTTGCAAATACGTTGTTTGGTGTTGGAAAGGAGTAGTAAGTTCTTGCTTGAAGTGCAAGAGGAGCTTGAATTGACTGTGACTTAGACTTTAGCATGACATGCTAGGTTTTGTTTTGACCTTATTCTTAGTTATTATTGTTGTAGCATGTCTTGTTCCAAACAATTGGGATTGCTTAGTGTGCCTTGAAGAAATTATGCGTTGTTTTAGCATGCAAAAGCATAGTATTGTGGAATTCTCCTTTGATGCTTTGCTTGGGTTGACTTGGCACATGCTCACACCATGTTATGACTATGACAATTCACCATTAGCCTCTATGATCATTTAGTCTTTGGCTTGTAGTACCACTCTATGCTTTGATTAGTAATGCTTTGTTGCTCTGCATGATTATGGCCATTATGCTCTCTTAGTTGGTTGCTCTCAGTCTTTTGCTAGCCTCCACTTGTATGAGTAAGCTCTACTCATGCTTCCAACTTCCAAGAAACCAAGTTTTTCCAAAGTGTCCACTATAAACTCCTATGCATGGTGTGTTACACCATTCCAAGTATATTCTTGTTTTCAACTATCTTCCAATAAAAAACTATTTTGTTATGTGAAAACTTAGTGATTAAAGCCCTCACAAACTTGATGGCACACTTTATATTATTTGCCCCTAATAAACTTGAACCATTGTGGTGCTATGTTGTATATGCTTGCACTTATACGTTGGAATTAGCAGAACCGTGATGTCATGGGGAACGTTTCCAACATTGCACTTGTACTTTGTACTCAGTTGATATCATGCTCTTTTGTTTATGGATGTCACCGGTGTGAAATAAAAAGGGAACTTGTAAGTCCATGGAGTTTGTATTCTGTGTTAGAGAAACGCCTGGGCCGCTAGACTAAGCCATGCCTAATCATGGTGGAAACTTGCAGCATCACCATAGTGAGATATCTATGAAGCATCCTCAATAAAAAGCTATGCACATAGTAAATAAAAAGATTGCTGAGATGCTCATTGTTTGCTTGCCTTGTCATTTTGGTTATGGCAAAGCACATGCCATGTGCAAGGGGTACCCTTTGGCGGTTCTCAATGATATGCAAATACTTACAATGACAAGAACTTACATGTGACTGAAGTTGAGTAGCATGAGGTGTGGCCCTCGTATTCAAGGGACTTGAGATTGCCAACTTATACTTCGTCAAGCATATACTCCCTAGTTTGTTCACTTTAACCTTAATCACTTCAAGATGCTTATGATAGGGGCAATGAGGGCTGAAAGCTAATAATTACCATAATTTTTGGAAGCTCTTTTTGAAACTTGAAATCCCTGCTTCCTTTACAAAAAGGCCTTTCTTCCACCACTACTGAGTCTCCACCTTCTACCTTTAGGCACCATTAAGAGAGAATAGTTGTCATTCTGTGTGAAGTGTTCCAAAGCTTATTGATTGATGCATATTGTGACATTACTTGTTCTTGTGCTACTTGTTTCTAGTCACCCTTGTGAACTTTGAAGGTGTCCTATGCATCTATATTGCTACTCTATGAGGGACAAGCTGATTGCCATTATGCTATGTTTTCTGTATGTGAAACAAACAAACGTTTTTCAATGCATGTTATTCATGATCTCTGTTTGTAGCCTTTATGTTGCATACATAGTTACTATGTCCTATTGTAAGAACTCCATCTTTCATGCACATGTTTAGAGTTCTCTGATTCCAACTTTCAATGCTTGCAAATGGTTGGATCTTTATTATGAGGGTGCATGTCACCTCAAAAATTATTCTTTTATCACTTACCTACTCGAGGACGAGCAGGAGTTAAGCTTGGGGATGCTTGATACGTCGGGAACTTATCTATAATTTTTTATGTTCCATGCTTGTTAGTATCTACTTTGCTTTGCTTTGTCTACACTTTGAGGTGCTTTTTACATGTTTTCTGGTACTAACCTATTAACAAGTTGCCACAGTGCCAGTTGTCTGTTTTATGCTGTTTTTGGTTTCACAAAAGCTAGTAAGGAAATATTCTCAGAATTGGACGGGGCAAACGTCGAAGTCAATAACTTTCCGTGGGGAACAAGAAGTCCAGAGGGGAGACGGAGAGGCGAGCCAGAGGGGCCACACCCCCCTAGGCATGGCCAGGGGTGGGCCCGCGCCTAGGCAGGGTGTGGGACCCCTGGCCACCGCCTCTGCCTCCCCCTTTGCCTATAAGAAGCCCCCGATGCAGAAACCCTAAGCACCCGATCAAATATCCACGAAACCATCTGTAGCCGCCGCCACCATCGTCCCTAGATCGAGGGGATCTTAAGTTCTTCCCGGCACCCTGCCGGAGGGGAGATCATCCCGGAGGCCTTCTCTCCGGTATGATGCATGAGTAGTTCCACCTTGGACTATGGGTCCATGTAGTAACTAGATGGTTGTATCTCCTCCTTTGTGCTTTCATGTATAGATCTTGTGAGCTATCTTCATGATCAAGATCTAATCTATTTGTAATCATGCATGTTGTGTTTGTGGGGATCCGATGGATATTGAGATTATTATGTTGGTTTTATTAATGGTTTTGTCTTTATGATTCTATCATGTCTATGTTGTTTGTGATCTTGCATGCTCTCCGTTGTTAGTAGCTATCTTGTCCAAGTAGTTGCTAGTGACTCCAAGAGGGGGTATTTATGCTCGATAGTGGGTTCATGCCTCTAGTTTCCAAGGCAAGTGACAAAAATCTCTTCGGTTGTAGATGTGTTGTTGCCACTAGGGAGAAAACAACGGTCTCTTGTTCATGGAACATGTGGAAAGTTTACCTTACACACTTTGCTTAAAGCAGTTGTCTGTTGCTTGCAACTTAATACTAGAGGGGGTTCAGATGATAACTTGAAGGTGGACTTCTAGTCATAGATGTAGTTGGATGGCGGTCTATGTATCTTTTTGTATTGCCCAATCAAATCTCATAGGATCTTTCTGACTAGTAATTGCATTGTTATGCCTTGCTCAGTTCCTATCAATTACCCTGCTATAATTTGTTTACCCTTCATGCCATGTTGTTTATCTAAGGAGAGCACCTCTAGTGAATTATGGACCCCGGTCCAATCTTTACCATTGATACATCCTCCACTGTTACTTGTTTACTTGTTGCAAACCATTACCTTCCACACCATACGTTTAATCCTCTGTTATAGCAAACCGGTGAGCTTGACAACCTCACTGATTCGTTGGGGAAAAGTCTTGAGTTTGTGTTGTGCAGGTCTCCGCGTTGCTTGAAACACCTGTGTTGAGTTTCCTTCCTCCTACTGGTTCGATAACCTCAGTTTATTAACTGAGGGAAGACTTGCTGCTGTGCTGCTTCACACCTTGCTCTTGGGGTTTCCCGACGAAGTGCTCCCACTTGGACTGGCGCTGCATCACACTAGAGTCAACTAATCTAGATTACATGGTAATATACCGAACACCCATGGTGGTTTGATGCTGGTCATGTTTTGCCTTCGGGAGAGGTTTAGTCAACGGATCCGCCACATTTAGATCTGTGTGTACTTTGCAAATCTTTATGTCACCATCTTGGACATGCTCTTGAATAGCGTGAAAATGCAGCTTGATATGCTTTAGCTTCTTGTGTGACCTTGGTTCTTGCGCATTGGCTATGGCGCCCATGTTATCACAATAGATAGACATTGGGTCCAGTGCACTAGGAACCACACCGAGCTCTGTAATGAACTCCTTCATCCATATCGCTTCTTGTGAAGCCTTCGAAGTAGCTATGTATTCCGATTCAGTTGAAGATCTCGCCACAACGCTTTGCTTTGCACTCCTCCGGCTAACAGTTGCACCATTCAAAATAAATATGTATCCAGATTGAGATTTAGAATCATCCGGATCGGTGTTCCAAATAGCATCGGTGTAACCATTAACAACGAGTTGTTCATCACCTCCATATGAAAGAACCATATCCTTAGTTCTTCTCAAGTACTTAAGGATGTTTTTAACCACTATCCAATGATCCACTCCTGGATCACTTTGATATCTGCTAGTCAAACTAACAACATATTCAATGTCAGGTCTAGTACATAGCATGGCATACATGATAGATCCTATGGCTGAGGCATAGGGAGTTGTGGCGCCCCGCAAAACCACTACTAGAAAATCGCGTTGTTTCTGTGCATTGCATCATCATGACCGCATGCTCATGTCATCATGCCACATTGCATTTGAGCATCGTCATCATCATGCATTTGTCTATCTAAAACTATTTCCGAAAAGCCATATTTTGTTTTCTAAATATCCCCTTTTCTATTTCAAAAGTCAAACCCCGGTTCGTTCGGATCTTTATTTGTCTAAACATATTTGCAACTGTTTTGTTCTAAACAAAATAAAATAAATATAGTATAATAAAAATCTATTTTATCCTCGGGGGAGGCAGCCACCGGCCAGGCCCAAAAGGCCCAACCGGCAGCCACCTACCACCCCTCTAACCCTAATCTGACCTAACCCTAGCCCCTCACCCCACTCCCTCCACCCCGCCGCCGCCAACCACCGCACAAACCCCTACCTGGTCGACATACACGCACACTCGCACCAACCCACGCACACACACCTAATCGCCCCACCTCGGTCCACCCTGCCAGCTACACACACATACCAGGATCCTACCACACACACTCACGCACGCAGGCGCGCAGCACGCAACACACACGCTCGCCACGCCTGTCGGCCCCACCCCGACCCCACTTCCCACGCACGCGACCAGCCCGGGATCCCCGCCCCTCGCTCGCTTCTTCCCCGATGTTCCCCACCTCGCGCCGCCTCCCCCACGATCCCAAACCAACTGCCGCCGCCAGAGCTCCCTCCCCGCTTCCCGGCGCCGCCCCGACTGGCACATCTCCTCCGCGTCACCGCCGCCCTACCTCGCGGCTCTGGCCTCCCCCACCGCGTCGCCCCGAGGTCGCCCCTTCTCCGGCTCTGCCTCACCAGCGGTGCCGCCCAGGACCCCGCCGCTGTGTCGTCTCCCTCGCCAACCGCCGCGTCGCCCCCTCGCCATCAGCCTCGTCCGTGTCCGCCCCTGCACGCGCTCGCCTCGCGGCTGTCCTCCCCACGCCACCGGACCCCACCTCGCGAGCTCCGGCCTCCTGAAGCCTCCCCCTCAGCCACGCATCCCGAGCCACCGCGGCCGCCCTATTCTCGTCACCTCCGCTTCTCTCCGCGTCAGCCTCGCCTTTCCGTCCCGGAGCCCGTCGCCTACGCCTCCCCTCGACCCTGCAGCGCTGCCGCTTGTGTGCTTGTTGTAGGCCGCCTTTGGCGCCCTTCTCCGACCGCGTCGCCGGCACCGTATCCTTCAAGCGAGCATGCCCGTGTCCACCCCAGCGGTGCTCATGGTGTCCTCGTGTAATATTCCATGCCACTTTGTTTCTGCTTTGGTACATGCTTGCCGGCCGTTGTTGTCTGATGGTGGTGTTAGGCTGTACCTATTGGATGTGTCAACCGCGCGGTTGAGGCCGTATCATCCACAGCTTCTATCTGTGTGATCCAAGGAACCCATGGTCTTCTCTCGGGACACCAAGTACTCCTATATGGTGCCGCACGCCAAGTCCTCCGTCACCGGTTAGGTGGTAACCAAGATCGTCCACAGGGATCTGGCGCCCGAGACCAACTCGCTAAAATGCTTTGTATCGACATGATCTTCCTCGGGCCTTCGACATGGAATCGCCCAGATCCACCGGCGCCAAACCCAAGACCGACATCGTCAACCGAGAACTCTGACAAGGACGCCAAGCTCGTCGAGATCCCGAACGCCAAGAACCTCTACACGGAATTGCAATACCCCGAGTTCTCCTTCTTAGACGGCAAGTTCCTCGTCACGGACCCAAAGACCCTCAAGCCCTGACATGGATTCGAAGACCGAACCCGACACGCCAAGTACTTCCCTCGGACGCCAAAACCCGAACCTGAAGAACGCCAAGATCGCCACGAGGACGACAAGTTCTTCTTCCCGAACGCCAAGACCGATCCGATACGAGGACCCGACAAGATCTTCGCAACGACAAGATCGACACCGACTAGGGCGAGTCCGATGCGCCCCCGACGCCACACCAAGTCCTCCTTCCCGGAACGCCAAGCTCTTCATCTTATATCCGACCTTCGAAGACCGATCCCGTCGAACCCTGAACCCTGAGACAGAACCCCGAACCCCCGGAACCAAGATCACCGACCCCCTAATGTGTGATTCCCTTCCCGAGCCCTATTTTATAATAATATCTAAACTTGTTGCATATTAAATTGTTCATGCATGCATACTTGTCAGTGGTTTGGGGGCATTATGCCGATTCACCTCATAATTAAATATGGAGTGTTTATGCGGGATATACTTGTATTATACCGCCTCCATTTAAATTTTGTGTAGCGAACCGGTGCTATGTTTGGCCAGGTTAAGACAACATTTAAAATTGCGGGGTATCTAAATAACATGAACCTATTAATTAAATGTCGGGACCCCGGTTCCGTTTAATATTGCCTAAATGCATCGCACCTTTGCCATGTCATACATCATACATGCATCATGCCCGATCTTTTGCCGTAGTATTAAATAGTGCATCCGGTGTTTATTCTAGTGTTTTGCTTCTTCGCAGATAAGGCCGTTGAGTTGATGTGAGCTTCGCCCCGACCTTCGGATGAACCTTCGGCAATGTTTTCAGGCGAGCATCTCCCTCTTTCTACCTATCTTACTTTTATAGTATTTATTCCCTCCTGTTGATCTATTGCTATCTGTGTTGCGTTGCTCTAGTTTCCGTACCCGTGATTTCCTTGCAGCCTTATATTGCCTTGGACACATCCTATTACCTGTTGTTTGGTAGATAGCTGGACTTGCGCGTCATAGTCGCTTGCTCGAGTGCTGTTGCGTGTCGTCGAGTACCACAGTTGTTGGAGTATTGCCGCATGTTTATTGTTGGAGATGATCATAACTTTAATTATTGTTTAATAACTAAAATTGAAGTAGGTAAATGCAGAGGCACAGGTGGGCAATAGATGTTATTTGGTTGTTAACCGTCCACTTGTGTCCCGTAGGACCCCGAGTACTTGATACATGTTCCTTGAATATTCGCGCTATCCACATCCGGGAGGATTATGGGACCCCCCCCTGAGCCAGAGCTTGATTCATTCTTATTTCTTGGGGCCACAAACTAGTTTGAGGTTTTATTTACTATCCTGTACTTATGCCATGCTTTACTGCTTTATTTAAATTGTGCGATGTACTGCACCTGTACTGTTTAGGATCGGGACACGATTTCGCGGTATCGACAAGCCCAGTCACACTTTCGGGTTCCCAGTCGTTTACAGCCGTCCACCCAAACCTTGAGTCCGTTTCGGAGTCAGCTAACTTCGTTGCGGGTAGATTAATGGGGTGGCCCCCTGAAATATTTCTGAATCTGGTGATTGCTTTGTCGTGAAGGCCTCGTTGGGTTTTGATTTGGTTTTTCCGAGGTTGATCGAGTGTGTGTTGCTATTTGTGCACCCCTGCAGGGTAAAACTTTCTGAAAGCCGTGTCCGCGGTTATGGACGACTTGGAGCACAGTATCTCGATCATAGACAACTATAACTAAAGTAGTGCTATAAATTTGACTTTATAATGACTAGTAATCAGCTTCACTATAATGGAATGGCTAAATAAAATTGCCAACAAATGCTTGTTTGGGTTGTCGCTTGCTACCATTGTACCTGACTAGTAAGTATTGCAACTATAACGGAATGGCTAAATAAAAGTACCAACAACTGTTGGGTTTTGGGATATCTCATGCTAATTGTATCTGACTAGTAAGTGTTGCAACTACAACGGAATGGTTAACTAAAAGTGCCCACTGCTTATTATATCAGGATGATTATTTACACCTGACTAGTAATTGCTGCAACGATAACTGAATAAATAAAACTGCCAACTGTGTGAGTTTCTCGGTTGACTTCCTCGTCTGGTCTCGAGGGGGAAATACCAGGATGGGTTTGTTTGGTGTTAGAATCAGGTTGGATCCGAATAGATCTTTCTCGTCCCTGTCGGATAGCCGCCAGTTTTATCGAGTCTCTATAGGTTGTTTAGTGCATGCCGCACTGCCGCTTCAGTCCACCATACCTATGTAGGCGAGGACCGCCGAATTCTAGCCTCGCCGTGTACTGGCCTCAGTACTGACCGCTCTCTCTTTTTCCTTTGCCCTTTGTCGGCACCCCTTTTGTTTAAGCAGGTTTTGAGATCGACGTCGTTAGCAGGGTTACCCTTCCGGCTTGGCCTGGGCAGGGTTATGGACGCCATTGGTTATTCTTCAGGGCTCTTAGCCCCCTTTGCATCTTGTCCGTAGTCGGACGCTCTATCGTTTAAAGGTGATTTGGATCTTTGTTCTGTATATCTGTATTCTTGACTCATGGAGTCGTGTTGAATATATATCTGTTCTGTGGGTCCCATCAAGGACTGTTGTGTAATGTTATTACTTCGTTTTCCACCTGCACGCAAGTGCATGGTGGGCACCTTTGAATCGTTTCTATGCGGGTTTGGCGGGAAGCGTTGAAACTTGCATAGTGCCGATTCTGAGGGTGTTACAGGAGTCTTACTCATCCTTTCTCTATCTTCTGCCATAACAGGGCTTTGAGTTTTACTCAAGGTCGTATTGGGCAACATGGGCAAGAACCCTTTCTTGCTATCTTCTATTCCAAACCTCTTTGGAACTTTGTCCAAATATGTACTCTGTGACAATGATATTAGGCGTCTCGATCTATCTCTATAAATCTTTATGCCTAATATGTAAGCTACTTCACCAAGCCCAAGATCTTTCATTGAAAAACTATTATTCAAATAATCCTTGACACTATTAAGAAGGTCTACATCATTCCCAATCAACAATATGTCATCCACATATAGTACTAGGAATGCTACAAAGCTCCCACTCAC
Organism: Avena sativa; assembly: GCA_916181665.1. Taxonomy (NCBI): domain Eukaryota; kingdom Viridiplantae; phylum Streptophyta; class Magnoliopsida; order Poales; family Poaceae; genus Avena; species Avena sativa. Next base: position 403,684,530 of record OV702283.1, on the reverse strand, counting down.
TTTCTTGTAAATACAAGCTTCTCCATAAGTTTGTATAAAACCAAAACTTTTGATTACCTTATCAAAACGTTGATTCCAACTTCGGGATTCTTGCTTCAATCCATAAATGGACCGTTGAAGTTTGCATACCTTGTTAGCATCTTTAGGATCAACAAAACATTTGGGTTGTACCATATACAACTCTTCATCAATGTCTCCATTGAGGAACGCCGTTTTGACATCCATCTGCCATATCTCATAATCATAATATGCAGCGATTGCTAACAAAATCCTCACAGACTTTAGGTTTGCTACCGGTGATAAAGTCTCATCGTAGTCAACTCCTTGAATTTGTCGGAACCCTTTCCTGACAAGTCGAGCTTTATAGTCAGTAACATTACCATCAACATCTGTTTTCTTCTTGAAAATCCATTTGTTCTCGACAGCCTTCCGGCCATCCGGTAAGTCCACCAAAGTCCATAATTGGTTTTTGTACATGGATCCAATCTCAGATTTCATGGCTTCTTGCCATTTATGGGAATCTGGGCTCATCATCGCTTCCTCATATGTTGCAGGGTCATCGGTGTTGTCCACCAACATGACACTCATAACGGGATCATACCAATCAGGAGTGGTACGAGTTCTCGTTGACCTGCGAGGTTCCGTAGTAACTTCAACCGAAGTTTCATGATCAACATCATTAGCTTCCTCACTTATTGGTCTAGGCGCCACATGAACTACTTCCGGTGTTGCGCTACTCTCAAGTTCGAGAGAAGGTTCAACAACCTCGTCGAGTTCTACTTTGCTTCCAGTCACTTCTTTCGAGACAAACTCCTTCTCTAGAAAGGATCCATTATTGGCAATAAAGATTTTTCCCTTGATGACCCACAAGTATAGGGGGTGTTTCGCAGTACTTTCGATAAATAGGAGTGTCGATCCCAACGAGGAGCAGAAGGTGCTGAACAGTGGTATGGAGCAGGAAATCCCTGTGAATAATTAGCAAACGGATTTTTAGTGGTTTTATCACAAGGCAACAAAACAAAGAGCAAGTAACAAAGGTAACGAACAAACGGAGCAAGTGGCCCAATCCTTTCTTAGCAAAGGACAAGCCGGTGGAAATACTTATAAGGACCAAACGTTCTCGTGGACACATGGGCATTCTGTCAAGTGCTTTCACTTCAAATAGCTGAGTACTCTTCTTTGGTGTTCGTAAGTGTTGTGTGGGTGAACCTGTGCTAACATACCGCCCTTCCTAGGACTAATACATACTTGTGATTAAACCCTCTGCAAACATCCGTAACTACAGGAAAGTAATTAAGATATAAATCTAACCACGACCGTAAACTCTGAGATCCTACGCTTGTTGGAATTATGCCCTAGAGGCAATACTAAAGATGTTATTATTATAATTCTTGTTCATGATAATGTTTATATTCCATGCTAGAATTGTATTAAGCGGAAACTTTAATACTTGTGTGGTTTGTGAACAACACCGTGTCCCTAGTACGCCTCTATGGACTAGCTCATTGATTAATGATGGTTAATGTTTCCTAACCATAGACATGAGTTGTCAATTGATAATGAGATCATATCATTGGGAGAATGATATGATGGACAGACCCAAACTAAGTGAAGCAATTAGATCGTGTCATCGTGTTCGTCTTTGCGAAGCTTTTCTTATGTCAAATATTGTATTCCTTAGACCATGAGATAATACAACTCCCTGGTATCGGAAGAAAGCTTTGAGGTCATCAAACGTCATCCTATGAGAGGGTGATCATAAAGGTGTCTCTCAGGTGATCGGAAAGTATCTGTTGGGTTGTATGTATCGAGATGGGATTTGTCCCTCCCAAGTCGGAGAGATATACTTCGGGCCCACTCGGTAATCGATATCAACACCGCTTGCAAGCATGTGGTTAAGGAGTTAATCACAAAGTGATATCGGATTACGGAACGAGTAAAGTACTTGCTGTGAACGAGATTGAACTAGGTATGACGGTACCGACGATCAAATCTCGGGCAAGTAAAATATCGCGAGACGAAGGGAATATATATATGGGATTTATTGAATCCTGGCATTGTGGTTCATCCAATATGATCATCGATGAATGTGTGGGAGTCAATATGGGTGCCTAGACCCCGCTGTTGATTATTGATAGAAGATCGTGTCTGCATATTCTCGAACCCGCAGGGTCACACACTTAACGTGTCTCGACGCTAGGATAGATTGGATAATTGGTTTATGAGTTTTTGTTCGGAGTCTCGGATGGGATCCGGGACATCACAAGAGGTTCCGGAGTGGTCCGGAGAATAAGATTCATATAAGGCAGTGTAGTTTTTGGAGTTTGGAATTGTTCCGGGTTAATCGGTATTGTACCGGAAGCTTCTAGAACCTTCCGGAAGGGGGCCAACGTGGCCACACCTTCCGGGAGGGGGCATGAGCCTATTAGGGAGTGCCCTGGCCGCATTGGGCCAGGGGCACAAGGCCCCATAGGGCCCAGCCAGCCAAGAGAGGTTTAAACTCGAGATAGACCTTCTAGAAGGGGGGGTTTCCTTGCCCCCCACTCCTTATCCTCTGGGGCCGCCGGTTTGGGCTTGGGGGAGGGGCTAGGGCTGCGCGCCCCCTCTATATAAAAAGGGGTGGGGGCGCACCAACCCCCCACACCTTCCCCTCCAACCCTAGCTGCCCTGCTGCCCTCCTCTCTCCCTCCCGACTGTTTGTAGGCGAAGCCTTGCTGCAGAAATTCTCCACCATATACACCACGCCGTCGCGTTGTAGATCCAATCCGTCTCTCCACCATACTTGCTGGACCTAGGAAGGAGGATACGTCGAGGTGCTGCACGTGTGCATCTCACGGAGGCACCGCCACTTGTGGTGCTAGATCGGATCGGATCGCGAGGAGGAGAAGCGAGTACGACTACATCACCCATGTTCCGACGAACGTTCCGCTGTGCGAATCTTCAAGGGTATGAAGATCTAATCCAATCTCTCTTGTTGTTTGCATCTCCTAGATTAGATCTTGGCTTTCCCTCTGTTCGCATCCATAGAAAATTTTGATTTACTATGCCGCGAAACCCTTTAGTGGTATCAGAGCTAGATCTATGCGTAGATGTGTTTCACGAGTAGAACGCAACATGGTTGTTGCGGGCGTTGATGTTTTCTGTTGCAAGCCTCTTGTTTGTGTTCTTCTTATGACGCGGGATAGTGAGATTGAAGCGGTCCAGGCCAACCTTACGCGACGTCGTTCGCGAGACCGGCTCCGCACTTGACGTGTGGCTTGTTCCACACATGCGGCTGGTGGATGCCAGTTTATCTCACTATAGTTGTCATGGGATTAACACCGGAGTTTGGCAACCATAATATCACCGTTGTGGCTTTCCGAAGGTAAGAATCGTTCTTAGCATCTACTCCCATAAGCCACGTAAAACATGCAACAACAAATTAGAGGCGTCTAACTTGTTTTTGCAGGGAGTGTTTTCTGTGATATGGTATGGCCCAAGATGTGATGTGTATAATGTATGCGATGATCATGTTTTGTAATGTTTCACGACTTGCATGTCGATAAGTACACAACCGGCAGGAGCCATATGGTTGTCTTTATAATTGTGTATGACCTGTGTGTCAACTTCTTATGCGCCATGTAATAGTTTCACTTTATCGCTAAGTAGTTAGCAATAGTTGTAGTTACTATTCGTGGTGGAGGCAATCATGGTGGAGTGATGGAGATCATGCCGGAACGCACAAGATGGAGATCATTGCGCGAAGATTGGCTATACCATGTCACATTAAAGTTATATGCATGTGATGTTTATCCTTTTATGTATCTTATTATGCTTAGATCGCGACGGTAGCATTATAAGATGATTCCTCACTTAAAGATCAAGATAAAAACTGTGTTCTCCCCAAGTATGCACCGTTGCGAAAGTTCGTCGTATCCAAGCATCACGTGATGATCGGGTGCTGAGACTCTACGCTCACATACAACGGGTGCAATCCAGTTTTGCACACGCGGAAATACTTGGGTCTAACTTGACGAGCCTAGCATGTACAGACATGGCCTCGGAACACATGAACCGAAAGGTTAAGCATGAGTCATATGAATGATATGATCGACACTTCGTTGTCCACCATTGAAACCACATCTCTTCTCGTGAAGATCGGATTAGGTGTGGTGAATTTGGATCGTGTTCACTAAACAACTTGAGGGATGTTGTGGGAGTTCATCTAGTAATTTGATTAAAGTTGAACTAGTTATCATGAACATAGTCTAATTTGTACTTGCAAATACTGTAGATCAAATGGCTAAGTCCAACTTCAACTTCAACGTTTTTGCTGAGAAGGAAAATCTTAGAAACAATGGGTCTAACTTCACCAATTGGTTCCGCAATCTAAGAATCATTCTTTCTGGTGGTCAAAAGGACTATGTCCTTGGGAAAGCGTTAGGTGACCCCCCTGCTGCAACTGCGACGGCTGATGAGAAAGCTGTCTATCAGTCGCGCAAAGATGATTATGGTGTGATTAAGAGCACCATGTTGTTTGCTATGGAACCGGAACTTCAAAATCGTTTTGAAGACTATCCCGGGCCCTTTGAGATTCTCGAAGAGATGAAAACCATGTTTCAGACTCAGGCCCGTTCTGAGAGATATGAGATCTCTGAGAAGTTCTTTAACTGCAAGATGGAGGAAGGGAGTTCCGTTAGTGAGCACGCCATTAAGATGATGGGCTACACTCAAAGCCTTGAGCAACTGGAATGCACGATTCCAGAGGAGCTCAAGATTGACAGGGTTCTGCAATCACTCCCTCCCAGCTACAAAAGTTTTGTAGTGACTCACAATCAGATTGGTTCCACTGATACGATCACCGAGCTCTTCGCAAAGCTGAAGGCCGCGGAAGTGGACATCAAAAAGGATAATCATGTGTTGATGGTCAACAAGCCCACCTTTAAGAAAGGTAAGGGAGCAAAGAAGCCCTTCAAGAAGGGCGGCGGCAAGCGCAATGCCCCTGCTGAGAAGAAGCTCAGGTCTGGTCCCAAGCCGGACACTAAGTGCTTCTATTGCAAGGACAAGGGTCACTGGAAGCGCAACTGTCCGAAGTACTTAGCGGGCAAGAAGGCTGGCACCATCAAAGGTATATTTGATATACATGTTATTGATGTTTTCCTTACTAGCCCTTGTTGTAGTGCCTGGGTATTTGATACTGGTTCAGTTGCTAATATTTGTAACTCGAAACAGGAGCTACGGAATAGACGGCGGCTTGCGAGGGATGAGGTGACGATGCGCGTTGGCAACGGATCAAGAGTTGATGTGATGGCCGTCGGCACGCTCTCCTTAGTTTTACCTTCGGGATTAGTTTTAAACCTTAATAAATGTTATTATGTGCCTGCGTTGAGCATGAACATTATTTCTGGATCGTGTTTATTGCAAGACAGTTATTCATTTAACTCGGAGAATAATGGTTGTTCTATTTATATGAGTAACATCTTTTATGGTCATGCACCTCTTGTGAATGGTTTATTTCTTCTAAATCTCGAAAGGGATGAAACACACATCCATAACATTGAGGCTAAGAGATGCAAAGTAGATAGTGATAATACTACTTATTTGTGGCACTGTCGTCTAGGTCATATTGGTGTAAAGCGCATGAAGAAACTCCATTCTGATGGACTTTTGGAGTCTCTTGATTTTGAATCATTTGACACATGCGAACCATGCCTCATGGGCAAGATGATCAAAACCCCGTTCTCCGGTATGATGGAGCGAGCAACGGACTTGTTGGAAATCATACATACCGATGTATGCGGACCGATGAGTGTTTCGACGCGCGGTGGATATCGCTATTTTCTCACTTTTACCGATGACTTAAGTAGATATGGGTATATCTATTTAATGAAACATAAATCTAAAACGTTTGAAAAGTTCAAAGAATTTCAGAATGAAGTGGAGAACCATCGTAACAGAAAGATTAAGTTTCTACGATCCGATCGTGGAGGTGAATATTTGAGTTATGATTTTCTCACGCATCTTAAAACAAGTGGAATCGTTTCACAACTCACGCCACCCGGAACACCACAACGCAATGGTGTGTCTGAACGCCGGAATCGAACCTTATTAGATATGGTCCGATCTATGATGTCTCTTACTGATTTGCCGTTATCATTTTGGGGTGATGCATTAGAAACCGCTGCATTCACTTTAAATAGGGCACCATCTAAATCCGTTGAGACGACACCGTATGAACTATGGTTTGGTGCTAAACCTAAGTTATTGTTTCTTAAAGTTTGGGGATGCGAAGCTTACGTCAAGAAGTTGATGCCGGACAAGCTCGAACCCAAAGCGGAGAAATGCGTCTTCATAGGATACCCTAAGGAAACTATTGGGTATACCTTCTATCACAGAACCGAAGGCAAAGTGTTTGTCGCGAAGAACGGTTCCTTTCTTGAGAAGGAGTTTCTCTCGAAAGAAGTGAGTGGGAGGAAAGTAGAGCTAGACGAGGTTATTGAACCTTCTCTTGAATTGGAGAGTAGCGCAGCACCTGAAATTGTTCCAGTGCCGCCTGCACCAACAATAGAGGAAGCTAATGACAAGGATCATGAAGCTTTGGACAATGCTGCTACTGAACGTCGCAGGTCGAAAAGGTCGCGTGCCCCTCCTGAGTGGTACGGCAACCCTGTCTTTACTGTCTTGTTGGTAGAAGACAGTGAACCTACGAACTACGAGGAAGCGATGATGAGCCCAGACTCTGAGAAATGGCTAGAAGCCATGAAATCCGAATTGGGATCCATGAGCGAAAACCAAGTATGGACTTTGGTGGACCCTCCTAGCGACCGAAAGGCCGTTGAGTGCAAATGGATCTTAAAGAAGAAAACGGACACGGATGGTAATGTTACCGTCTATAAAGCACGGCTTGTCGCGAAAGGTTTTCGACAAGTTCAAGGTGTTGACTACGATGAGACTTTCTCTCCCGTAGCGATGTTTAAGTCCATTTGGATTTTATTAGCAATTGTTGCGTTTCATGATTATGAAATATGGCAGATGGATGTCAAAACTGCGTTCCTCAATGGCAACATTGATGAAGAGTTGTATATGATGCAACCCGAAGGTTTTGTCGATCCTAAGGATGCTGATAAAGTATGCAAACTTCAGCGTTCCATTTATAGACTGAAGCAAGCATCTCGGAGTTGGAACCTTCGTTTTGATCAAGTGATCAAGAGCTTTGGATTTGTTCCAAATTGCTACGAAGCTTGTATCTACAAGAAAGTGAGTGGGTGCTCGGTGATGTTTCTGGTACTATATGTGGATGACATATTGATTATTGGAAATGACATCAACATGCTTAATGATGTGAAGAGTTATTTGAACAAGTGTTTTTCAATGAAAGACCTAGGTGAAGATGCTTATATATTGGGCATCAAAATCTATAGAGATAGACAAAGACGCCTGATAGCTTTAAGCCAGAGTACATACCTAGACAAAGTTCTGAAAAGGTTCAGAATGGATAAGGCAAAGAAAGGTTCAGTGCCTATGTTGTCAGGTAAGATATTGAGCAAGGCTCAGTGTCCAGCTACGGTAAATGATAGGGAAGCTATGAGCAAAGTGCCTTATGCCTCGGCCATAGGTTCTATCATGTATGCCATGCTGTGTACTAGACCGGATGTGTCCAATGCTCTTAGTTTGACGAGCAGGTATCAAAGTGATCCAGGAGTGGAACACTGGACAGCCGTGAAGAACATCCTAAAGTACCTAAATCGGACTAAAGAAATGTTCTTAGTCTATGGGGGTGATGAACAGCTCGTCGTAAAAGGTTACGTCGACGCTAGTTTCGACACCGACAAGGATGATTCTAAATCTCAGACAGGATACGTGTATATTTTGAATGGAGGAGCTGTGAGCTGGAGAAGCTGCAAGCAAAGCGTGATCGCGGGATCTACAGTAGAAGCGGAATACATGGCGGCTGCAGAAGCGTCAAGTGAAGGAGTTTGGATCAGGAACTTCATCACTGAGCTTGGCGTGGTTCCAAGTGCATTGGACCCACTGGAGATATTGTGTGACAACACTGGCGCCATAGCACTCGCTAAGGAACCAAGATATCATCCAAAGACCAAGCATATCAACCGCAAGTTTCATATAATCCGAGATTATATAGCAGATGGAGATCTGAATATTAGCAAAGTACATACAGATCTGAATGTCGCATATCCATTGACTAAACCTCTTCCACGTGTAAAACATGATCAGCACCTCAGTGCCATGGGTGTGAGATTGTTGCCAAATGTAAACTAGATTATTGACTCTAGTGCAAGTGGGAGACTATTGGAATTATGCCCTAGAGGCAATAATAAAGATGTTATTATTATAATTCTTGTTCATGATAATGTTTATATTCCATGCTAGAATTGTATTAAGCGGAAACTTTAATACTTGTGTGGTTTGTGAACAACGCCGTGTCCCTAGTACGCCTCTATGGACTAGCTCATTGATTAATGATGGTTAAGGTTTCCTAACCATAGACATGAGTTGTCAATTGATAATGAGATCATATCATTGGGAGAATGATATGATGGACAGACCCAAACTAAGCGAAGCAATTAGATCGTGTCATCGTGTTCGTCTTTGCGAAGCTTTTCTTATGTCAAATATTGTATTCCTTAGACCATGAGATAATACAACTCCCTGGTATCGGAAGAAAGCTTTGAGGTCATCAAACGTCATCCTATGAGAGGGTGATCATAAAGGTGTCTCTCAGGTGATCAGAAAGTATCTGTTGGGTTGTATGTATCGAGATGGGATTTGTCCCTCCCAAGTCGGAGAGATATACTTCGGGCCCACTCGGTAATCGATATCAACACCTCTTGCAAGCATGTGGTTAAGGAGTTAATCACAAAGTGATATCGGATTACGGAACGAGTAAAGTACTTGTTGTGAACGAGATTGAACTAGGTATGACGGTACCGACGATCAAATCTCGGGCAAGTAAAATATCGCGAGACGAAGGGAATATATATATATATATATATATGGGATTGATTGAATCCTGGCATCGTGGTTCATCCGATATGATCATCGATGAATGTGTGGGACTCAATATGGGTGCCCAGACCCCACTGTTGATTATTGATAGAAGATCATGTCTGCATATTCTCGAACCCGCAGGGTCACACACTTAACGTGTCTCGACGCTAGGATAGATTGGATAATTGGTTTATGAGTTTTTGTTCGGAGTCTCGGATGGGATCCGGGACATCATGAGAGGTTCCGGAGTGGTCCGGAGAATAAGATTCATATAAGGCAGTGCAGTTTTTGGAGTTTGGAATTGTTCCGGGTTAATCGGTATTGTACCGGAAGCTTCTAGAACCTTCCGGAAGGGGGCCAACGTGGACACACCTTCCGGGAGGGGGCATGGGCCTATGAGGGAGTGCCCTGGCCGCATTGGTCCAGGGGCACAAGGCCCCATAGGGCCTAGCCGGCCAAGAGAGGTTTAAACTCGAGATAGACCTTCTAGAAGGGGGGGTTTCCTTGCCCCCCACTCCTTATCCTCTGGGGCCGCCGGTTTGGGCTTGGGGGAGGGGCTAGGGCTGCGCCCCCCTCTATATAAAGAGGGGTGGGGGCGCACCAACCCCCCACACCTCCCCCTCCAACCCTAGCCGCCCTGCTGCCCTCCTCTCTCCCTCCCAACTGTTTGTAGGCGAAGCCCTGCTGCAGAAATTCTCCACCATATACACCACGCCGTCGCGTTGTAGATCCAATCCGTCTCTCCACCATACTTGCTGGACCGAGGAAGGAGGAGACGTCAAGGTGCTGCATCTCACGGAGGCACCGCCACTTGTGGTGCTAGATCGGATCGGATCGCGAGGAGGAGAAGCGAGTACGACTACATCACCCACGTTCCGACGAACGTTCCGCTATGCGAATCTTCAAGGGTATGAAGATCTAATCCAATCTCTCTCGTTGTTTGCATCTCCTAGATTAGATCATGGCTTTCCCTCTGTTCGCATCTGTAGAAAATTTTGATTTACTATGCCGCGAAACCCTTCAACGCTCCCTTGTGCAAAGGTGTCCTAACGGGGGTTCAGGTTTCTGTCACTCCGGCAACCCCACAATTAGTATCCAAATACACAATGCATCCCCCTAGGCCCATAAATGGTGAAGTGTCATGTAGTCGATGTTCACATGACCCCACTAGAAGAATAGCACCATAACTTAAATACTAAACCATTGAATAATAACTCAACACAGATTCACTACTAACAACATGACTTCTCCCATGTCCTCAAGAACACAACGAACTACTCACAAGACATCATATGGATCAAGATCAAAGATGATATGATAATGGGTAACAATCTAAACATAAATAATAATCCAATGGTTCCACTCACAAGCATCAACTACAATATTAATTAACACCGGGAAAGTTTCCCCTAAGAACTAAAGCAATATCCAACACAAATGTTACAGCGAGACGGAGTGGTGATGATGGTGCTGGTGGAGATGATGGTGTGGATGATGATGATGATCCCGATGAATCCTAGCTTGATGATGGTGTTGATGGCGACGGGCTCCCCTCTCTGGGAAGGAATTCCCCCGGCAGAAATCTGTCTGCCAGAGAGGTCTTTCTCTCTCGGTGTTTTCCGCCCCCTAGAGGCGGCGGAAATATATCTGTGGTCACCCCCCGAGGCTTAGGGTTCCTAAGGGAAGATATAGGCGAAGGGGGAGAGTCGGAGGCCGGGCAGGTGGGTCACACCTGCCCTAGGCGCAACCCAGGGTGGGCCCGCGCCTAGGGGGTGTGTGGGCCCCCTGAGCCCCCCCTTCGCTCCTCCTTCTGGCTTCCTTCGTCATTTGGTAAAATAATATGTTTCCATATTTTTCTGGTATTTTTCTAATCTTTGCGAAATTGCACCTAAACACCTTCTTTTCCATCAGAATCCAGACTCCGGCAGTTCATCCTCCAAGAATCATCCAACATGCATAAACAGATGAAAAGCCATAAGTAATACCCCATAATAAGACAAATATCAATAAATAGAGTTAAATTATGATATAGAATGGTGATGCAAATTGGGCGTATCAACTCCCCCAAGCTTAGACTTTGCTTGTCCCCAAGCGAAAACTGAGCTCAGTAAACATGTCCACATGTTTATGGAGTGAAGTGTCGATAAAATAATACGAACAAGAAGCATCATACTTACCATTGCACAACTCATAGAAGAAAGCAACTCACCATTATATAACTTAGCTTGCAACCAAGTACAGCAGTCACAATAGATATGCATAAAGATAAATCATAATTGTAATTGGCAAACTTGTTCTTGGTCAGAGAACATCTGGCAAACAGTTTCACAAAAAGCTTTTTGTAGAAATTTCAAAATAGGAGCACTCTTTGCTCAAAAAGGTTTTTCACAAGTGAAGGCTTTCAAAGTAATACTCAATAGATAAGAGTTTTGTGCAAACAAGGAGGATAAAGAACATGATTGAATAAATCACCATATGAATGCTTGAAACACAACAACTCAAATGCTTGCTGGAGATAGAGAGGAAGTAGGTTTACTGACTCAACTTGGAAGTGGGAGAAAGATCCCTTCTTAGAGGGTAGCAGGGATTACAAGTCATAAAGATCTTCCAAAAGATTATGGTACTTACTAGGTTTGATCCCTCATTGTCATTATTATAGGCATCTTGAGATGATTAAGGTTAAAGTGAACAAAGATGGAGTATATGCTTGACGAAATATAAGTTGGCAATCTCATGTCCCTTAAATATGAGGGCCACTCCTCATGCTACTCAACTTTGGTCACAGGTAAGTCCTTGTCATTGTAAGTATTTGCATATCACTAAGAACCGCCAATGGGGTACCCCTTGCACATGGTACAGGAGCTTTCCCATAACCAAAATGACAAGGCAAGCAGACAATGAGCATCTCAGCGATGTTTTTATTTACCATGTGCACAAATTTTTATTGAGGATGCTTCATAGATGACTCACTATGGTGATGCTGCAAGTTTCCACCATGATTAGGCATGGCTTAGGCCAGCGGCCTAGGCGTTTCTCTAACACAGAATACAGACTCCATGGACTTACAAGTTCCCTCTTTATTTCACACAGTTGACATCCATAGACAAAAGAGCATGATATCAACTGTGTACAGAGTACAAGTGCAATGTTGAAAACGTTCCCCGTGACAGCACGGTTCTGCTAATTCCAACGTATAGATGCAAGCATATACAACTTCGATGTTCACAATGGTTTAAGTGTATTAGGGGCAGGAAAATAAGGTGTGACATCAAGTTCGTGAGAGCTTTACTAACTAGTTTTCACATAACAAAATACTTTTTAATTCGAAAGGTAGATGAAGCTTGAGAATTTGCTAGGAATAGCAATATCTACTAGGTAGATATGGTGGACACAAGTGGCAAAAGTTTTTGGTTCAAAGGGATTTGGAAACAGGAGAAGTATTCCTTCTCAAAACAGGTTTTTGGCTAGCAAGGCTGGGTAGCAAGCAAGAGAGTTGAAAGAGACAAGAAAACATACAAGTAATAAAGCCAAACATGCAATATTCCTTGAAGACACAAAAGATCTTAAATAAAGAATATTAAGCTTATGAGCCAATAAGAAAGAAAACAAATGATACCAAATACATGTAAGCTTTTTCTTTCTCTTTTCTTTCAAACCTCAAAAATTGTTGCTACTGACCAGAACTCGGTTTGTCAAAACCAATTTAGATCCACTTGATGCTCCCAAGGTGGTGACAATACTGATCAACAGGATCCATCATATAATAGAGATTGCAGACTAAAATAAGAAGTGCAAAAAGTAAAAGATGAGACTTCTCATTAATATTCAATAAAGACACTCACACCAAGGGATGCATAGATAATAAACTAAAGGAGAGATACTTCCACGTGCAAACCAAAATATAAGATAACTTCTCTACCACGGATATGAATCCACTAAAAAGGTAAGAGATAAAAGATAATGGTGGTGATACCGCGTCACTCCCCCAAGCTTGGAACAAGCCAAGGGGATGCCAAACCTGATGACGAATTACTCCTTTGGTGGTGGTGGTGTTCTCTTGATACGCTCTTCAATAAGTTTCTTCAAGTCCTCCATATCTAAGGACAGGGTACGAATTAACTCCGAATTATGCTCAATGCAGCTCACGATCAACTCGGACCGAGGATCCCAATCCTTGTTATTCTTTCTCCATTCTTCCATATTAGAGCATTTCTTCCCTACACGGTTAGAACAAGGCATACTAGGAGGAAGTGTGCGTGGAGGAAGGATATGACGCGGAGTTCTCCCTCCTGTATACATCCATGCTGTCCTCTTAAGCTTGGTAGGTCGTGCCACCAAACCAATGCTTGCGATGGTAGCGCGAGTGTCCGGTTGCTTGTCCTCCTCCATGTCACCTTCATACCCTACTAAAATCTCCTCCTCCTTGGGGACTTGAGGTTCTTCTTCCTTGGGATTCTTGCCTTTGTCGTTGGTGGAGGCCATGATGCTCTAAACTTGAGAAGATTTCCTAACAGAAACAGATTAAAATGAAAACACGACGAGAACATGATGCACTAACCTCGAGGGATCCGGGGGGTTGTATATTACAAAGTTTCAGGGCATAAGGAAGGTACTGACACGAAAACGAGGTGGACACGGAGTTCGAGGGGGAAACACCCCCCTCAGGCGCGACCAGGCTGGGCCAGCGCCTGGGGTGGGTTTGTCCACCCCGGGCTCCATTTCCTCTTCAGTTTCGTCTCGTAACTTCCCTTATGTATTAACAACATCAAAAATATAAAAAGATTGGAGTTTCACGAACCTTCTATTTTCACCACTTTTACCTATTCAAAGACGAACTCTGTAGATTCCTTTTCCCCTTCTCCTGATAATTTCCTTCATACAAAACCCTTGCACAAACTCAATGACAACATTAGTGTAAGTAAAAACAATAAACCTTTGGGTACACACTTCAACTGAAAACCCATCAACACAGAAGCTTCTTTAAGAGGCAAATGCAAATGATGCCAGAAATCTGTCAAAACAGACCAGCAGGTAAAGATTGAATTTTTAGAAAACCTTCTGTTGCTCAAATCAAAAAGTAAAGAACTAATGAAAGTTGGGTAACAACATGGAGAACAATCTCAGAAAAATTCAGCTCCATCCAAAGTATTGAACTCCCTCGCGATTTTTTACAATACAGCACAAAAATCTGTCCTAGGACAGTCACTTTTCACAACTCTTCTACTTCACAAAAGTAGTTGAACTTGACACAAAAACCAAAACAAAAAGGAAAATGAGAGGTTATTACTGAGGTAATAACTTCCAAGACTCGACAAAAATCTTGGGTTATCTCCCAACAAGTACTTTTCTTTAATGCCTTTAAGTTAGGCTGAAAACTTTCAAAGATGCTCACATAGGATATATATATATCTGAAGTGAAAGAGAGCATCAAGAAGCAAATAACCAACACATTTGAGTCTAACCCACTTCCTATGCATGGGGGTATCATGAGAAAACGAATTGTTGAAACAAAAAGCCACAAGCATAGGAAGGCAAAACAAGTGCAACTTTAAAGCTTTCAACATAAAACGGGGAAACTTAACATTATTGAGATGCATAAAACCATGTTTCCCTCTCTCATAATAACTTTCAGTATCACTTAGAATAAAGTTGACAATATAACTATCACTAGAAATAACTTTATCAGCAGAATAAGCATACTTACAGTCATCAAAAGGAGGTCGAAGGTCATAGACTAGATCAATAGAAGCAAGTTGTTCCATCCTGAAATCTTTATTAGGCAAGCTATTTTCACAAGGAGCTTTAGCAAATTTAGAAAAGTTAAACTCATAAGAATCTCCATCGAACTTAGTTAAAACTTTTTCCTTCTTACAATCAATAATAGCTCCACAAGTGTTCAAGAAAGGTCTACCAAAAATGATAGGACAAGTTTTGCTAGCTGCTGAATTAAGCACTAGAAAATTAGCAGGATATTTAATCTTACCGCAGAGAACCTCCACATCTCTTACAATGCCAGTGGGGCAAATGGTTTCCTTGTTAGCAAGGTGAATAACCACATCAATGTACTCAAGCTCACAAGGGCCAATTTCATGCATAATTTCCCTGTAAATCTCATTTTTTTTAACAGGATAAGGGTCCGAAGACCCCAGAAGCTTCATTCAACTCGGTGGGAACAAATTACAGCAAAACCCCTAAGAGCTAGGTATTTTGCAGATAAGGTCGTGCCTTTTATAAATAAGACCCTAGGGATAAAAAATTCTAAGCAATCAGATCCCTGGTCTTCTCCACCGCCGACGAACAACCTCCCGACGCTTGTGCCGCCGCTGCTACCGGGGAACCAGCCACTTGGAGCAGCAACCATCATGAATCCAGCGCCGTGGTCGAGGAAAATCGTCCCATAAGGCCTGTGGCCAGGAAGATTGAGCAAGGCCAATTCATGGCCATGGAGGGCCGCCATACGTCCATTAGAGGAAGAGGCAAGACGGTCGCCGTCGTCGCATAAAGTCCTCTGCTTGTAAACTCCAGAAATCAAAGCTTCACCTAATCCTTCTCCCCGACCAGCTCCGAGCAGCTCACCGCCTAGATCCCACTCCCCCTCGCCGCCATGGCCGGCCAGGAGGGAGATCCACTTAGAAGCTTCACGGATTCGTCGGGGCTCGCGATTATTGGAGGAGCTTGAACCCGGGAAAGCCAACAACTTCCACCATGGGAACCACCAGAGCATGCCCGTTGACGCCCTCGCTGCAGCTCGTGCAACTACCAGCGAGGAGAGGCTCCAGAGAGCGGCTTTATTATCGGAGATCTCTAGCTTCGTCTTCTCCGACGACGGGCGCCCCCACCGGAGCACCAGTAACCAGGGCAGACTCGCCAGCACGCATCGAAGCCAGCCGAAGAGCTTCGAAACTCTACTCCAAAACTGCACAAAGGCAAAGCAAACCCTAACTACTAACCTATATACCTCAGAACCTCCCCTTAGCCTCTCACCGGTGGCAGCTCCGCCGGGAGAGGCCTCGTTTTGGGACGGACTGCAAGGGACGACCCTCAAGCAAGCAGGAGAGAGACGAGAGCCTTTTGTAAATCTCATAAGGAACAACGCTAAAACTAGCACCAATATCACATAAACCATAATAGCAATGATCACCAATTTTAACAGAAAGCACAGGAATACTAGCTTTTCTAGCCTTACTAGGATGAGAGATAATATTATAAGCATCTTCACAGAAGACAATATGCTCATCCTCTATATTTCTAGTGGTAGTGTCTTTCACAATAGCTACCACAGGTTCATCACTCAAATGCTTACCAGACTCCATAGTTTCCTTTGTACCTTTGTTATTTGCACTAATAATCATAGAATACTCCTTTACCTTAGCTGGGAAAGGCATTTTCTCAACATGAGGTTCAGGCACAATATGGTTAGTAGTACAAACTTGAGTACTTCTAACTGGAACATGATTAACAGCATCTTTATAAGGAGCATGGTACTTATTCCACTTCTTCTTGGGAATTTCTATGTAAGAGGCAAAGGCCTTAAAACAGTTGGCAATACTTTGGGAATCAAGACCAAAGTCATTGCTAATATCACGGAAGTCATCAGTTCCTATAAAAGATTTAATGCATTCATAATCATAGTTTATAACTAACTTTCTTCCTTTAGCATTCTCCCAAGCCTCAGTGTTATCTTGAATACGGTCCAAGAGATCCCATTTAGCTTCTTCCTTCATACGTGTGAATGATCCAGCACAAGAAGCATCTAGTAAATCTTTATCATGAAGAGAAAGCCTAGCATAAAAGTTATCGAGAATAATATTGTTAGGGAGTTCATGAATAGGACATTTGAGCATTAGTAACTTCAACCTCCCCCAAGCTTGAACTATACTTTCTCCATCAGGAGGCCAAAAGTTATATATAAGATTTCTATCCTTATGGATCTCACTGGGAGGATAAAATTTAGAGTAAAAGAGAGATGCCATCTCCTCCCATTCCATGGATTGTCCATTCTTTAGCAACTTATACCATTCTTCAGCTCTCCCTTTCAAGGATATGGAGAGTAACTTCTTCTTCACCTGTTCAGTTGTGATACCTGCACACTTAAACAACCCGCATAATTCATGGATAAAAAACAAGTAATCACCGGGATGGACAGTTCCATCCCCTAAATAATAATTATCCATACCACGATCAACAATACTTGTAGGTATCTTAAAAGGATCTATCTCAACAGGTGGTGGTTCATATACTACCCTAGCAGTGGTAGTAGTTTTCCCAAACAGAAAACCAAGTGGGTTATCCATATTGGAAACAAAGTAACAAGCAGTAACAAAATCAATACTCACAGTAAAAGTTCCCCTTACCAGTTCCACTCTTCAATAGCACTTCACTCCCCGGCAACGGCGCCAGAAAATAGTCTTGATGACCCACAAGTATAGGGGGTGTATCGCAGTACCTTCGATAAATAGGAGTGTCGATCCCAACGAGGAGCAGAAGGTGTTGAATAGTGGTATGGAGCAGGAAATCCCTGTGAATACTTAGCAAACGGATTTTTAGTGGTTTTCTGACAAGGCAACAAATCAAAGAGCAAGTAAAAAAGGTAACAAACAAACGGAGCAAGTGGCCCAATCCTTTCTTAGCAAAGCACAAGCCGGTGGAAATACTTATAAGGACCAAACGTTCTCGAAGACACATGGGAATTCTGTTAAGTGCTTTCACTTCAAATAGCTGAGTACTCTTCTTTGGTGTTCGTAAGTGTTGTGTGGGTGAACCTGTGCTAACATACCGCCCTTCATACGACTAATACATACTTGTGATTAAACCCCCTGCAAACATCTGTAACTACAGGAAAGTAATTAATATATAAATCTAACCATAGCCTTAAACTCTGAGATCCTACGCTCCCTTGTGCAAAGGTGTCCTAACGGGGGTTCAGGTTTCTGTCACTTCGGCAACCCCACAATTAGTAGCCAAATACACAATGCATCCCCCTATGCCCATAAATGGTGAAGTGTCATGTAGTCGACGTTCACATGACACCACTAGAAGAATAGCACCACAACTTAAATACTAAACCATTGAATAATAACTCATCACAGATTCACTACTAACAACATGACTTCTCCCATGTCCCCAAGAACACAATGAACTACTCACAAGACATCATATGGATCAAGATCAAAGATGATATGATAATGGGTAACAATCTGAACATAAACAATAATCCAATGGTTCCACTCGCAAGCATCAACAACAGTAGTAATTAACACCGGGAAAGTTTCCCTAAGAACTAAAGCAATATCCAACACAACTGTTACAGCAATACGGAGTGGTGATCATGGTGCTGGTGGAGATGATGGTGTGGATGATGATGATCCCGATGAAGCCTAGCTTGATGATGGTGTTGATGGCGACAGGCTCCCCTCTCCGTGAAGGAATTCCCCCGGCAGAAATATGTCTGTTAGAGAGATCTTTCTCTCTCGGTGTTTTCCGCCCCCAGAGGCGGCGGAAATCTATCTGTGGTCGCCCCCGAGTCTTAGGGTTCCGAAGGGAAGATATAGGCGACGGGGGAGAGTCGGAGGCCGGGCAGGTGGGCCACACCTGCCCTAGGCGCGGCCTAGGGTGGGCCCGCGCCTAGGGGGCGTGGTACCCTTGAGCCCCCCCTTCGCTCCTCCTTCTGGCTTCCTTCGCCATCTGGTAAAATAATATGTTTCCATATTTTTCTAGTATTTTTCTGATCTTTGCGAAATTGCACCTAAACGCCTTCTTTTCCATCAGAATCCAGACTCCGGCAGTTCATCCTCCAAGAATCATCCAACATGCATAAACAGATGAAAAGCCATAAGTAATACCCCATAATAAGACAAATATCAATTAATAGAGGTAAATTATGATATAGAATGGTGATGCAAATTGGGCGTATCAGCCCTCAGATCTATGATAGAAGGTATACCCATTAGTTTCCTTCGGGTATCCTATGAAGACGCATTTTTCCGCTTTGGGTTCAAGCTTGTCCGGCTGTAACTTCTTTACATAAGCTTCGCAACCCTAAACTTTAAGGAACGACGATTTAGGTTTCTTCCCAAACCATAATTCATACGGTGTCGTTTCAACGTATTTAGATGGTGACCTATTTAAAGTGAATGCGGCCGTTTCTAATGCATAACACCAAAACGATAGCGGTAAATTTGTAAGTGACATCATAGAACGAACCATATCTAAGAGAGTTCGATTACGATGTTCGGACACACCATTATGTTGTGGTGTTCCTGGCGGTGTCAATTGTGAAAGCATTCCGCATTTCTTCAAATGCTCGCCAAACTCGTAACTAAGATATTCACCTCCATGATTAGATCGTGGAAACTTAATCTTCTTGTTACGTTGATTCTCTACTTTACTTTGAAATTCCTTAAACTTCTCAAAAGTTTTGGACTTATGTTTCATGAAATAGATATACCCATATCTACTCAAGTCATCCGTGAAAGTAAGAACATAACGATAACCACCGCGCGATGCTACACTCATTGGGCCACACACATCAGTATGTATGATTTCCAATAAGTCCATAGCTCGCTCCATCATACCAGAAAATGGAGTCTTAGTCATTTTACCCAACAGACATGCTTCCCATCTTTCAAGTGATTCGAAATCAAGTGATTCAAGAAGTCCATCAGAATGGATTTTCTTCATACGCTTCACTCCAATGTGACCAAGACGACAGTGCCACATATAGATCGAGTTATCGCTCAATTTCAAACGTTTAGCTTCAATGTTATTAATATGTGTATTACTACAATCGAGATTCAATAATAATAATAGACCATCTATCAAAGGTGCATGTGCATAAAACATATTACTCATATAAATCGAACAACCATTATTCTCGAACTTAAAAAAGTAACCGTCTCGCAATAACATGATCTGTATATAATGTTCATGCTCAACGCAGGCACCAAATAACAATTATTTAAGTATAAAACTAATCTCGATGGTAGATGAAGAGGTAGCGTGCTGACCGCGATCACATCAATCTTTGATCCATTTCCAACACGCATCGTCACCTCGTTCTTCGCTAGTTTCCGTCTATTCTGCAGCACCTGGTTCGAGTTACAAATATGAGCAGCTGAACCAGTATCAAATACCCATGCACTACTACGACTACTAGTGAGATACACATCAATAACATGTATATCGGATATACCTTTCTTATTGATGTTGTCGTTCTTCAAATCCGCCAAGTACTTGGGGCAATTCTGCTTCTAGTGACCTTCTCCCTTGTAGTAAAAGCACTCAGTATCAGGCTTAGGCCCAGCCTTGGTCTTCTTCGCCGGTGCGGTAACTTTCTTACCGCATTCTTGAAGTTTCCCTTTTTCTTAGACTTGCCTTGCTTCTTGAATTTGGTGGTCTTATTGACCATCAACACTTGGTGCTCTTTCTTGATCTCCACTTCTGCAGACTTTAACATGGAGAAGAGTTCTAGCAACGACTTGTCCATGTTTTGCATATTGTAGTTCATCACAAAGTTCTTATAACTTGGTGGTAGTGATTGAAGGACACGGTGAATCCCCAAAGCATTAGGAATCACTATACCCAAGCTTTGAAGCTTGCTTGCGTGCCCAGACATCTTAAGCACATGCTCACTGACGGAGCTGCCCTCTTCCATCTTGCAGTTAAAGAACTTTTCAGAAGCCTCATAACTATCAACTGCCACGTGAGCCTCAA
Organism: Avena sativa; assembly: GCA_916181665.1. Lineage (NCBI taxonomy): Eukaryota > Viridiplantae > Streptophyta > Magnoliopsida > Poales > Poaceae > Avena > Avena sativa. The sequence goes on along the minus strand of OV702283.1, from coordinate 403,663,830 downwards.
ATATCATTTTGAGTTCACGGACAATATCATGTGGGTCATGGTTCTCAAAACTTTTCTGAAGCTCCGATTCCAAACCATACAAGATAGCACACTGAACTGTGGAGTACTGATTCTTCCGAGTGAGGAAAACATTCTTCACCTCATCGGTAGCATCAGCTGCAGGTGGGTCACCTAGCGGTGCATCCATCACATAGGTCAAATTACCAGCATTGAGGACAGTCCTCAAGTTGCGGATCCAATCCGCGAAGTTGCTTCCATTGTTTTTCAACTTTTCTTTCTCTAGAAACGCATTAAAATTGATGGTAAGGGCCGCCATTGATCTACAACATATTTGCAATAGTTTAGACTAATTTTATGACAAATTGAGTTATAATTAATAGTTAAATTAATCTAGGTAAACTCCTACTCAAAACAATATCCCTCACATTGTTTTAGTGATCACACGAACCAAATCCACCACATCAAAACCGATCATCACGAGAGATGATGTAGCTTCAATGGCGAACAATCAACATGTTCATCATATCTACTATATGACTCATGATTTACCTTTCGGTGATCCGTGTTCCAAGACCATGTCTGTAAATGCTAGGCTCATCAATATCAAACCTTAGCTTCCGCATGAGCAAATCTGGCTTACTCCCGTTGTATACACTCGCAGAATCTAACACACCCGATCATCACGTGGTGCTTCGAAACAACGAGCTTTAGCAACAGTGCCTACTAAGGATGAACACTTTATAACTTGATATTTTGTGAGAGGGATCATGTTATAATGCTACCGTTGCGAACTAAACAATACAAGATGCATAAAAGGATTAACATCACATGCAATTCATAATATGTGATATGATATGGCATTTCTTCTTGTGCTTCCGATCTCCATATTCAAGCACGAACATGATCTCCATCATCACCGGCATTGCGTCAAGGTCAATGGTGTCGCTCAATGGTTGTCGTCCACCAGCATCAACTATTACAACTACTTTGAATAATAGACACGCAAGTCTAGACGAAATTAAAAGACAACCATATGGATCCTGTCAGTTGCCGAGTTACAATAAGGAACATTGCATATATCATATATAATCATAATCATGGCCATATCACATCACAACACGCCCCTGCAAAACAAAGTTAGACGCCTCTAATTTTCTTTGCATGTTTTACGTGGTTTGGGGATTTTAATAAGTGTCATTCTAACTTACCAATAAGAACCATAACGTTGATACTAGTATTGTCAATCACCCGTTGTAAATTGAATCTTAACTATGTTGGGAGAAACAGGCACCCGCAAAGCCACTTATGCAATACGAGTTGCATGTAAAGCGTGGAGCAAGTCTCATGAACGATGTCATGAAAGGTTAGCCCGGACCGCTTCATCCCACGATCCCGCAAGATGCAAAGTACACAAGAAGCAATCGATAACAAAAGCATCAACGCCCATAATGACCATTGTGTTCTACTCGTGCAACAGATCTACATATAGACACAGCTCTGATACCACTATGGGGGTTCGTAGCATGGAAAACAAAAAAAATCTACCGCATGCACACAAACAAGCCAAGATCTATCTACTAGATTGTAGCAACGAGTCGATTGGAGTACTCACCCTCGAAGATTCCAAAGCGGTTAATGAGAGCAGATTCTTATGGGTGATGTAGTCATACACTTGTCGATCTCAAGATCGCGTAGACGATCCTTCCGGCGCTGCGTTTCGGCAGCGCTTCCGCAGTCGGTCACACATTCGTTACTCAATGAAGACCTTCCTCTCCCTTGTTCCAGCAGGCAGCGGAGGTTGTAGTTCTCCCCTCGTGATTCCGGCAGCATGACGGCGTGGTGTCGGAAGTAGAGGGAAAATCCTGCAGGGCTTCGCCTAAGCCGGATGAGGTTATGGTGGATCTAGGGTTTCGGAGATCTAGGGTTTAGAGGGCCGGAGAGGAGGAGGTGGAGTCGGCGGCTAGGGCGACGGCGACGATCTGGCGGCGGCGGCGCTGGGGCCGGTGGCGATTGCGCGGCGGCTTGGTGGGGAGGGATGGTCGTGTGGCCTTGGGGCACCCCCTCCCCTCTATTTATGAGAGGGAGGACAGCTTGGGAGAGGGGAGTTTGAATCCTTCCCCAACTCCCTCTCCTTGTTATCTTGCGATGGAGGGAAAGAAGGATTCTTTCCTTCCTCCACCAGGATACATTGTCCTAGTTTGACTTTTCAAACTTGCCTTTTGACTTTCAATTTGAAGCTTGATTTATTTTTTGATAATGCCCAACCAAGTGACCTAGGACATGATTCAATCATTCCACTTATCCATGACACATTCATGTACCCTTCCCCTTCCGGTCTGATGAACCTTCTATACCCTTATAGAACCTCTCCGATGAAATCATCGGAATCATTCCCGTATTCCGGAATTAGACTTTCCTTATATGAATCTTATTCTCCAGACCATTCCGGATCTCCTCGAGATATCCTGGATCCCATCCTAGACTTCGAACAACATTCGGTCTCCCTACTTACATTCCATATCTACTAAACAACATCGAATCCTTAAGTGTGTCTCCCTACGGTTCGTGAATTATGAGGACATGACCGAGACACTTCTCCGATCAATAACCAATAGAGGAATCTATAAATTCATATGGCTTCCACATATTTCTATGATTACTTTGTGATCGAATGAACCACTTACATACGATACCAATTTCCCTTTGTCTCGCGATAGTTTACTTATTCGAGGTTTGATCGTCGGTATCTCTGCATACCTAGTTCAACCTCGTTACCGATAAGTACTCTCTTCTCGTTCCCGTGATATGTGATCCCTTATGAGCCAGTCACATGCTTGCAAGCTAATTGGATGACATTCCACCGAGAGGGCCCAGAGTATATATATTCGTCATATGGATGGACAAATCCCACTCTTGATCCATGTGCCTCAACACATACTTTCCGAACACTCAATGCCACCTTTATAGCCACCCAGTTACGGTGTGGTGTTTGATGTCATCAAAGCATCCTTCCAGTGATGGTGATTAGCATAATCTCACGGTCGAAGGAATTAGGTTACTATGTATCAAAAAGCTTATAGCAAACGAACTATTGAAATGACTTGATCTTTATGCTACGCTTATCTATAGGAGTATGTCCATCACACCATTCTTCTAATGATATGATATTAGTATTACAAAGAGGCTTTACCAGGGACTTTAATTTAGTTTACAAATCACACTCACACAAGTATTAATGTTTCCGGTTAGTACTATTATAGAATGAATGTAAACATGTATCATAAACACAAAGATATAATAATAACCATTTTATTATTGCCTCTAGGGCATATCTCCAACACGTAGCACCACTGGTGGCCTTCGGTAGCAATTGCGGCGAGGACTTTGGGTGAGCTTGGGAAAGGGGAGGTGTCCTAGCTGGTTCCTCGCCGGAGGTTGGAGAGAGAGGCATGAAATCAGGGTTGGGAATGCAAGACTTGCCTCACGCCTGAGCTAGACAATAGATGACACGAATCATGGAATTAGGGTATGGGGATGGAGCGGGCGGCAGCATAACTGGCAGCCAGTGCGATGACGACACATCAAGCGGTTAGCTGGCAACACAGATCTGGTGGTGCGTGGTGGTCGCTGGTGTGGGAGGAAGATGAGGAAAGGTTGGGATCAGTGTGTTGGTCCCCACAAGGGAGGGCGTGTCCGTGCGTAAAGGAAAACGATAGTCGCGAGTTTGACCTCGACGATGCCATACCCGGATGATCCCTGTCATTACCCATAAGAATATTAGAGAAAAATTAACATGATGTGGTTTTTATATCGTTGTGTCTATTTTTTGCGTCTTTCCTGCGTCGACGCTTTTAATTTTTCTGTGATTATGGTCTTATAGAAACTCAGGTTTCATAACATCTTAATTACTGCAGTTTTTATATTTCTACGGTTTGAGATCCCATGTTCTAAAGGGGCCTTAGCAGCAACATGCATAATTTGGTGGTGGTAATGAAATGCAACCGATTGCATGTGACAGAATTCTCTAGTCGATTGCCTGTGGCAGATTTATTGAAGCCGCCACTTCGTTTATTCGTTATTCCGCTCTTCACTTTGGCCTATGAGCATTCATGTAAGGCCTGTAACAATGGGAGTCTCTTAGCGGTGTATCTTAGGCAAAATGCTGATGTGGCATGTCATTTAAGTAAGAGAGAGAGGGTTGTTGTATCTTAGCTCCTTGCACGAAACCATAGGCAAAACTAATGGCTAGCCCCAATCCCATGTCTACATGTCACCAAATTCATGTAATCTCTGAAGTACCTCTCCTCCCGTACGTACCTCTCCCGCGTCGCTCCTGCGAGCGACCGGGGGGAACCCTACCGTCGCCGCCGGGTCGTCCCCCTTTCGCTCCTCCCGCCTCGCCGCCGCCGGGACGCACCGGCGGCAAAGCCGCTCGGCGTCGGTGGCGGTAGGGCTCCTCTTCTCCCCCTGATTCGCCAGATCTAGGCGCGGGCCAAGATCGACGACCGGCGGCGGCGCGCGTGCGTGGTGTTGGAGATATGCCCAAGAGGCAATAATAAAGTGGTTATTATCATATCTTCATACTTATGATAAATTTTTACATACCATGCTATAATTGTATTAACCGGAAACATTAATACTTGTGTGATTTGTAAACATAAAAGAGTCCCTAGTAAAGCCTCTTGTTAAACTAGCTTGTTGGTTAATATATGATCATGGTTTCCTGATCATGAACATAGAGATGTTATTAACAACAGGGTCATATCATTAGGAGAATGATGTGATGGACATACTCCTATAGTTAAGCGTAGAATAAAGATCAAGTCATTTAATATAGTTCATTTGCTATAAGCTTTCTGATACATAGTAACCTAATTCCTTCGACCATGAGATCATGTTAATCACCATCACCGGAAGGATGCTTTGATGACATCAAACACCACACAGTAACTGGGTGGCTATAAAGGTGGCATTGAGTGTTCGGAAAGTATGGGTTGGGGCACATGGATCAAGAGTGGGATTTGTCCATCCATATGACGGATAGATATACTCTGGGCCCTCTCGGTGGAATGTCATCCAATTAGCTTGCAAGCTGTGACTGGCTCACAAGGGATCACATATCATGGGAACGAGAAAAGAGTACTTATCAGTAACGAGGTTGAACTAGGTATGCAGAGATACCGACGATCAAAACCTCAGATAAGTAAACTATCGTGAGACAAAGGGAAATTGGTATCGTATGTAAGTGGTTCATTCGATCGCAAAGTAATCGTAGAAATATGTGGGAGCCATATGAAGTTCCAGATTCCTCTGTTGGTTATTGTTCGGAGAAGTGTCTCGATCATGTCCGCATAATTCACGAACCGTAGGGAGACAGACTTAAGGATTCGATGTTGTTGAGTAGTTATGGAATGATGAGTAAGAGACTGAATGTTGTTTGGAGTCTCGGATGGGATCCGGGATATCACGAGGAGATCCGGAATGGTCTGGAGAATAAGATTCATATAAGGAAAGTCCTGTTTTGGAGTTGGGGAATGATTCCGGTGTTTTCATCGGAAATGTTCTAGAAGGTTCCGGAAGGTCCGGCACTCCGGAGGGGAAGGGTCCATGAATGTGTCATGACAATGTGGAATGGTTGCATCATGTACTAAAGTATCATGGCTGGGCAAAATAAAGGGAGAAATCAAATCCTATTTTGAAAAGTCAAACGCCAATTTGAAAAGTCAAACGGCAAGTTTGCTTGGTGGAGGGAGAGTAGGAAACCTACTTGGGGAGGAAGTCCTCCTCCCTCCACCCGCCGGCCAAGGAGGCCGACTTGGGGGAGGACTCCCTCCTCCCAAGTCGTGCCCTCCCACCTATATAAGGAGGGGCAGGGCTGCCCCTCTAGCCTACACCTCTCACACCCCGAAACCCTAAGCCGCCGGCATCACCACCCCTGCTGCTGCCGCCGCCGCCTAGGGCACCACCAACTCGCCGAGTTGGGGTGATCCCAAACCCTAGCCACCGGCTACACCCCTCCCCTTGGTGCTTCTAAACCCTAGATCAAACCCTAGATCGCCAAGGTATCTATCTTGCTCCACCATACTCGCTCCGGCTTAAGGCGAAGCCCTGCGAGATCTCTCCTCTACTTCCGGTACCACGCCGTCGTGCTGCCGGAATCACGAGGAGAGTACTACAACCTCCGCTGCCTGCTGGAACAAGGGAGAGGAAGGTCTTCATCGAGTACCGAACGTGTGACCGACTGCGGAAGCGCTGCCGGAACGCAGCGCCGGAAGGATCGTCTACACGATCTTGAGATCGGCAAGTGTACGACTACATCACCCACGAGAATCTGCTCTCGTTAACCGCTTTGGTTCTTCGAGGGTTAGTATTCTATTGACTCGTTGCTACAATCTAGTAGATAGATCTTGGCTTGATCATATATTAGATCTTGATTGTGTGTTCATGCGGTAGAAATTTTTTGTTTTCCATGCTACGAACCCCTACACGTGGGGCGCGGCGGCGTCCGGCTAGGCGGCGCGACTCGGCGCGATGGCGTCACCCTGCTATGGCGAGGAGGGCTGCGTGGAGTGGTGGTTTCACGCTCGGGGCCGGCGGCTGCTGGACCGGGGCGGCAAGGGCCATGGGCGGCGTTGACCGGGATCTGGGGGAAGCGGTGGACATGGTGCTGCAGGATGGAGGCGATGGCGCGCCCTTAGTGGCGGTGCTAAGCCTACGTGCTCATCGGCACCGATGGTCGGCCTGCTCGATCCGTTCTCCGAAAACCGGTCGACAGTGTGGGGATTGCAGTGTCGGATCTAATAAAGGAGGTGGTCCTTTGGTTTCTTTCGCACGAAGACGAAGATCTGCTTGATGTCTGCCCTCGTTGATCTGGTCTAGAGAGGCGGGTTCCGGAAGGCTTCGCCGGCGAACTCCCATGGGTGTATCATGCCTAGAGATTGCTGGATCGGAAGGTATCCGGTCGTGCGCACCTTGTTCTTCTGGCCGTTTGGTTTCAGCGGGAGCGTTGCGAAGCTCTGTTGTTTGTTCCCACCAAGTGCCATTCCTAGAGCCATGGTGAAGTCAGATGCGGAGAATGTTAGGAAAGCGGAAATATGAGGGTAACGATGGTGATTTTTGTTCTTGTGGCAACGAAGAACTGGCTGCGTGATCTGGGACTCGTTGCAGCGACTGTTGGTGCGAGAAGACAACACAGGGGGAGTTCCCAGTCTTACCTTGCAGGGTGAAAATCCCAGGTCTGGCCTTAACTGGTTGTGTCTGGCAATGACCTTGTTGAAGGTATTGTTTTGTGAGCGAGGACTTTTTCCAGGGTGAAACCTATGATCTTTGATCGGGCAACGACAGCGCTTAAGCATTATTTCCTTATTGAAGGCGTTGTTATTGGAGTGGAGGACTACTGGTGTTGTTCTGATGGTGTCAGTGTCGTTGCTTTGAGGATTAGTTCTCTATAGCGGGACTTTCTTTTTTAATTCTTCTTTCTTTTTTTCTAGGCTGTGTGCATCCGTAGAGCCGCTAGGGCATGCATTGTTGCAGAGGCTGAGTGTAATTGGTATCCCAGTGATATTAATATATACTCTTTTCAAAAAAAAATGTCACCAAATTCATTAAATGTAGAAACAATTCTTAAAAAATATTTTAAAGGTTGTATCTTAATTATTTATTATGTCTATGATAACGTGCTAAGATACGGTGCATTGTGAAAGGCTTAAGAACTATGTATTTAGTATTGATATGTTGTAATAATTATATGATTGTAGTATTCATCTTGTGAATGTGTGTACTAGCAAATCTTTGGGAATAGTAGAGTGGTTGTACCCTCTGGATCTTACAAAGTCTAGGTCGTCACATGTTTGGAGCAAAAGTAAAGTGTAGGAAATTTGGAGGATAGGATTCCCATAGAAAAAAATTAATGAAACCTTTTGGATCAAAGGGATATTAATTCTAAATTCCTTTGAAATCATATGGAATAGGCTATTCCGTACGGGATAAAATCTCCCGATCATATGTGTCCTTGTGGTGACATGTATCCTGCAAAATTCTGTTGCTACATATTCTCGTTTTTGCTATATTTGGTTATATTGTAGCAAAAAATGATTCATAAAAGCAAGGCAAAAAGGCAGCCCTTGCCGAAGACTTCGTCGAAGACCACGTAGCAAAAAAAAATATTATTATAGGAAAAAAAAGTAAAACGGTTGTACCATAGAATTTATTTTACGAAATTGTAGAGAAATAGCAGAATAGTAGCAGAAAAGTTATGAGTATGTAGCAAAATTGACATTGTTCAAAGCAAAATTTCCTAAAACATGTTGGAGACAACCACGGCAAAACAATTATGCTACCGTAGCACCACTGGTGGCCTTCGGTGGAACTTGCGGCGCCGACTTTGGGTGAGCTTGGGCAAGGGGAGGTGTCCTAGCTGGTTCCTCGCCGGAGGTTGGAGAGAGAGGCATGAAATCAGGGTTGGGGATACAGGACTTGCCTCGCGCCTGAGCTAGACAATAGATGACACGAATCATGGAATTGGGGAATGGGGATGGAGCAGGTGGCCGGGACGACAGCGTCACCGACGGCTAGTGCGACGACGACACATCAAGCGGTTAGCTGGCAGCACGGATCCGGTGGTGCGTGGTGGTCACTGGTGTGGGAGAAAGATGAGAAAAGGTCAGGGTCGGTGTGTTGGGCCCCACAAGGGAGGGCGTGTCCGCGTGTGAAGGAAAACGATAGTCGCGAGTGTGACCCCGACGATCCCTATCATTCCCCTTGGAACCTTGGAAAAAAATTACCATGAGGTGGTTTTTATATCATTTTGTCTATTTTTTACGACTTTCCTTCTTTTAATTTTTTTCTATGATTGTGGTCTTATAAAAAATCAGGTTTTGTAACATTTTAATTCTTGCAGTTTTTATATTTCTACGGTTTAAGATCCCATGTTCTAAAGGGGCCTTAGCAGCAACATGCATAATTTGGTGGTGGAAATGAAACACAAGCGCGGCTGATATATTATGGGTTTATATCAAGTAGAAAGGCTGCAGTTTTCGATTGGGCGTCCTGTCCTTTTCGGTTCATGCCCGCGGCCATTCATTCGCCTGCCATTGGCTTTCCCTGGTCACTCACACGGATTCGGTTTTCTATGAAAGCGAAGTTCGAAAACGACGGCCGATTACCAATGGGCGCGCCTTGATCAAATGGTACTAGTTGAACAATATCTTTGTGAATGAGCAATTTTTTTTTTCATCTGTGTTTCTCCTTCGTATTCCTAAAAGTCAGCCTCATTTTCTAGCAAAAAAAAAATGTCAGCCTGATTAGCGCGCAGTTTACTAAAGAAAACAAATCGCCGCAAGAAGATGTCTCGATCATTCATTCATTCGTTCATGGATGGAGTAATGGGTATATTTTTCAAGCTAGCAGGCGGTGCCCCACGCTAAAAAGCAAAAAAAGTGCCCCATGCCTGCTCCGGCGGTCGCCGTCGGCATGATTGCGACTCCTAAACACGGAGAGCGACAGGCCCGAAACGTCCCGGCCCACGGCGGGCCCACGCCGTCCACCCACTCCTCTCCTCTCAACGGCCCCCGGCACCGGACGCCTCGAGATTCGCGCGGCTGCGCGGATCCAGCCGCTGACGTCCCGTCGGGTCGACACGCAGGAGACGGCGCCAGCCAGCACAGCATCGTCATCGTCATCGTCATATACACACACATCCATCCCCCCCTTCCTCCGCCCGTCCAGAAATTAAACAACGACGAAAGCAACCGACGAAGACCGGGCCGGGCGGCGGAGAAGACAGCCAAGTCGACGCCATCTCCGTCGCCGCCCTCGTCGTCTTCGGCGGCCCTCCTCCGCCTCCAGATCCTAGAGGTAACTCTCCGACCGCCTCCCGTTAATCTCCGTGCTTCCTGATGGGATTCGTAGGGCGGTGGTTCGTCGATTTGACTGACTGATGGTTCCGTCGGTTCGGCCGGTAGGTTTGGTGCCACCTCTCGGTCGACGCCTCGCCGCCACCCGCCATGTGACGTGAGTTCCGTCCCTGGGACCGTATTGAAATCGCCGGTGGTTCCGGGCCTTCTGTTGGCAGGTGGACGAGAGGTCCCGGGGGCGACTTCCTGGAAGCCGCAATGCAAGCTCCGCGCCGCGTCTTGTGGGTGAGTCCTGTTTTTCTGGATTTGTTCGTCTCCTGTTTCGTGCTGCTGAAATTGGGCGTTTGTTTTGTTGGATTTCAAGAGCTAGGCGGAAGTTGTTGACCCCGCGTTGGCTGGATCATGAAGGTATGAGAAGAACCTGATTGGGTTTTGCAGATTGTTGTAATAATTGCTGCGTTCCTAGTGCTGATGATATTTCTGTGATTGTTCCATGGAAATGCAATAACCAACCAGGGCAGCTCGACGTCGCTCTAGCCTGGTCAGCTGTGGTCTCCAGTGAGTGAGCATGTCCTCGCCGCCTAGTGAGGCTTTGATGGGAGGGAAGAAGAAAGCGAGGGCGCTGGAGGAGGAGGATGCTCGGCTGCTCTGCAGCGATGCGCTCACCGAGGTCTTCAACAGGCTGCCTGCCCGCACGCTTGCGTCCTGCAGGATGGTCTGCAAGTCCTGGATGTCCTTGCTCTCGGATCTGCATTTCGTTCACGAGCACCTGAACCGGGGCCAGCAGAAGTTGCTGCTCTTTGCAAATGATAGGGTGAATGATAGGTCTCTTGCAACCGTGCTCGCCGATGCCAATGGGTACATGTACCAGCTGTCTAGGCCCTCGGCTTCTCGGAGCCTCTTCGTGCACAACTCTTGCAATGGACTGCTCTGCCTGGGTGACAGTAGAGGAGCCGTGGAGCTGCTCAACCCGACGACCGGTGAATCTCTTTTGCTGCCAACGCCAGAGTACACTGCAGGAAGCAGCCAGTTCTCGTCGTCCAATTGGCACAGCTTGGGGTTCTGCGCGTCAACTAAGGAACACAAAGTTGCACATTTTTATCCAGGGGATCTTGGTTCTCTCAAGGCGTGCTGTGAGATATTCACAATTGGAGGTAGAGCCTGGAGACAAATCGGGAGTCTCGATGGGACACCCATGGATAGAGGCATGCATGTCAATGGAACCGTGTATTATCTGACAAAGATTCGTTATGTTGCTTCATCTCGTATCAATTGTTTGAATCTTGAAAGCGAGAAGTTTGACGTCCTTATGCTTCCTCCACGCAAGACCTATGGAAGGCACTGTTCTTTGTCTGAACTTCAGAGAAGGCTATGCTTGTTAGTTGTGGATGGCACGCTTGAAGGTCTACCTCGTACAATGGACATATTGATGCTCGACAGCAATGATAAGCGGAGCTGGACTCACAGATACCACATATCCTTGCCTTTGTTGATGCAATCGTGTTACTTCACTCCGAAACATGCAGTCTCCCATGATGGGAAAATTTGGGTACAGTTATTTGCTCGGAGCCTCTACTGTTATGATCCAAATTCAAATTCTGAAGAGCTGGAGATTGCCTGCCCAGAGTCCGAGTTTCCTTTCAGCACTCATACCTTCGTGGAAAGCATAGTTCCTCTCCGCCAACATTACTTCATCAAATAGATAAAGTGATGTTGTTCTCCTCTTCCATCTTCAGAATGGTTTTTAGCTTATAGAGTTACTGCATCTTTGTTGTTTTCTTCTCTTTTCATGAACTAAGCTGTTGAGTGTCTTAATTGGCCTATTTTATCGATATTTGTAATTAGTCACTCTTTGGAATATAGGAAATGCAAACCTGAAACGTTCATAAGCACTCATATACTTGTCTGGATGCTAATTGTTGCATTATTTCGCAACTTCATAATTGTTTCTATATGTAAGCACGACCTGAATATTTCTGACAAATTGAGTTGAAAAGTCATGCACCCATTCAGATGTTTGCTGCAATATGCTTACCTTTGGAATTCATGCTTGTGCCAGTATTTATGCATTTGACTGCTTTTGTTAAGAGTAACAAAATCCTGTTCAGAGAAACAGACTTAGTGGAACAAAGAAAAATAAATAAATCGATGAAATTTAACTCCAAGTATATTATCTGAAGACTTTATAAAGAAATGCCATTTTCTGATTGCAATTTTGTTTATGATGCGAGACAAGCTATTATGAAAATGTAGGATTGTTTAGATCAGTTCTGCTAGTTAGTCCACCTTATTGAGCCAACTGGTGTGTCTTCCCTTCCAGAAGTTACTTGCCCCGGGTATTGTCAGCTTATTATTTTGAATATTAATGGGTAACTAGACATCATTGCGGAGGAGGTAACTTCAAATTTTGCCATGCTCCCCTGTCTGATTAAATCTGGGTATGCGGAGCTCGGCAGTTTAGTAATGAGGCTGTTAATATGGTCTGTCATTCTAGCCACTTCGAAGTTAATGTATCAACTGCAGGGAAGCATACATAAATACGATGCAGTAATATTTTCATCCCGAGGTAATTCAGTATTTTGCGCTCATAATATTACATGATTCTGAACCCGTTAAATCTGATTCAGTTATGCTGCTGTTTGGCATTGCTACTCCCAAGCGGCCTACTAAAAGCATGTATCCCGTCAGGCGTCAGCACATTGTAGGTTCTACTGTCCGTAAATTCTGTATATGTTCATTCCAGCAGATTCACCATAATATTAACCAATTAGTGTCTGATTATGTTAACAGAAGTACTTGATCTCATGAACGTAGACAGATAATTTTACTATTTGTTCATTCCAACAGCACGTGCTACGCCTAGAACTTCAAATCATATAGCGTATTACTCGAATATAAAAGTTCCTCCTCTGGAGTATATATCTTTTTCGGCTAGAAAAAAATGCGACCCTAAAGGATACTTGCAACCCGGACATATATATTAGAACATCCCTCCTTGGCGAAACACCCCAAATTCGCTATGATAGGAGTCGAATCCAGGTTGTGTCAAAACAACCCTCGTGTTCTTTTGGAGTACCTCTGTTTCGTGAAAAAAAAAGCCTATAATTTTTTTCCAAAATTAAACTTTGTAAAGTTTGACGAGCTTGATGAAAAATAACTATACACATACTATGTCGAATCAATATCATTAGATATCTAATAAAGTATACTTATATAGATATCCAAATTTAGACAAATTTTGGACATCTATGGTGAGACGGAGGGAGTATTATGCATGCATAGTATTACAGTTATAGATATTTTCTTCTATAGATCTGGTCAAGTTTTGCATGGTTTGACTTTAAAAAAATTATAAACCTTTTTGAAGAACGGAGGCAGTACACATTTTCATCTTTTTTCGGAAGTTGATACAAATTGCTAAACTGCATCTGATGACTGATATCTTTCAACTCAAATGCCATTCTTTTACTGTCGTGACAAAGTGTGGGGTCGCCTTCTTAGTTGCAAAGCATCTTATATGATGTACACATACACTCGTACACAGGAGTAGTCATGGCAATCACACTTGACGCTTTGAAAGCCGACTCTCTGAAAGTTCCAACATTTACATTCACTTACTATTACATAAATATTTATGTTCACCTTTTGCACATAACCACAAGTATTAGGGAAATGATTTGCATGATGCCCAATTTCTGGTATTTATCTACTCTGGTAATTCCTTAGTTTCAAAATTCTTAGCATTTGTATCAGTTAAACTTATGTAAAATTGACCAAAGTAATAAAAAAGGTAATCAATAGAAACGAAAAAGTGTTAACACATGCACTGGTGGAAAACATGCCTATAGTCCCGGGCCGCAACGGGCTCTAGTCCCGGTTTTGGGCCCGGGACTGCAAAAACGGGACTAGCCCCCCCCCCCCCTAGTCCCGGCTCGCAACGGTCCGCGACTGATAACAACCACGTGGCTGTTTCAGCGCCGCGGGGGGCGGAAACCCTCTAGTCCCGGGCTGTAACACCACCCAGGACTAAAAGGTTTCCTGCCGCGGCAGAGAAACACCACATTTCTCTGCCGCGGCAGAGATTATGTATTTCCTTTTTTTTGTCATTTCGTTCTTTTTTCGTTTTGTGTTTCACTATAACAAACATATATTTCAGTATACATATTATACGCTACTACATACACACTACATGTCGATGCATTTATATAATTAATCGATCCCTTGCAAGCATACATATAATAAATCATATCAAAAGGAAGAAATGTTTTGAAATTACATGATCATTGATGAATATATATATCATATAAGCTACATGGAGATGACTAAGGCAAATCGAGTTCCACGTTATCCGCATAATGCTCTCCATGTACATCAAGGACTTCCTTCATCATAAATCCCGCCAGCTCCTCTTGAATTGCTCTTATGCGTTGGTCTGGCTCTAGTTTCTCCCGCAAATCATAAATATAATGTGAGTCAACTTTCCGCTCACTGGTTAACTCGCGGATGTACTCGCAGACGTAGTATCCACATAAATGAGTTCCCGGTGGCTGCTGTAAACTCTTCACCATTTTATAAGTTAGCTCCTCTTTGAATGAACCTGATATTTTTTGTCTGAACCATGTCCAACACCTGCTCGGCAAAGAAAATGAACAAAGGAGTTATTAGTTACTTGATATCAGGAAATGAATAAAAGAGGACGATATAATGCGATATGATTGAAATTACTTATGGAGCATTGCTTTCATGTCGCTCCACTGCTCGTGGTCCCAACTTAATGAGTCATGGACTTTAACTAGGGAGTTGTCAACTTGAATGTTTAGCAAGATCCAGTGAAATCTACGGACATTTACATAAGCATACATGCATAGCTCATCCAATAAGCAAAAATAAAATGTGTACAAGATATAAACACTCACTTAAAGTTGTAAGAAAATAGTATTTTCTTAACAAAATTATGCTCGGTTAAGAACCTGCACAGGTCTTCCTTCACATCTTTGGGGTGATTCTTTAACGTATATTCATTAATGATATATGGGTCAATGAACCCAACGTCGTATCTTCTAGCTCTTTTGCATTCAAGCATCTTCATTCTGCGGAATATAATATCATCATACAAAAGGATATATAGTTAGGATAAGATATTAAATGCAATGAACGAGCTAAAGCTACAAACTTAATTATAGAAATAAATAACTTACATACAGTAGCAACCAATGATAGATTTGTCGAGGGCGCGCTGGTTGTATAACTGAAACAGTTCGGTCATTTGAACCTGTATCGAGTATGGTTTGAAGTGATGCTCCTTTCTAACGTCCACCGGAAACCAATCTTTATGATGCTTTTTTCTACTTGCGACATGTACCATTCATGCAGATTTCACATATGTGTGGATAGACGCTCGAGCTCCTCATTACTGACTAGAGGCTCCCCTTGGACATACTGCCGTACTATCTAATCCACTGGCGTATCTTCATAGCCTAAATATTGACCAAGAGACATATTTGCTTCGTTAGCAAGTGCTTTGGCCTCCGATACAGTGATTCCCATAAGTGCAGCATTATTACGGGCTCTAGGGTCCATTATTTGCATGTCCATATCCATTTCAGCTCTGAAGGCCTTGTCGAGGTCTGAAATGACATTGAGCGGGGCGACCGATTGATTCTTCTGTGCTCCGAGCTGGGCAACTTGCTTCCCGCTTTTTGCACTTGTGATTTTTTTCTTCTGTGCTTGCTTAATAATCTCCCGGTCATAGTCTGATTCCAGATTCATCGATATCTGGGATGGTTGCTCAAGAAAGGACTTAGCCCACTTTTTGGTTTTTTCGTTATATACCGGCTTTGGCTCAGGCTTTTTGGGTGGAAAATGCGCCTTAACTTGGGGCAGCCACATCCGCGTTAGTTTCCTCATCGGTCTTGTCATAAGGTCTCTTTGGAAGAGCCGGCGGGATATCGACTATCTTCGGCGTTTGACCTTTCTTCGATGTGGGGCACGAGGGACTGTCGAACTTCCGTTTCTTCGACGAGGTAGTAGTATTGCACGGAGGCGGAGATCGTGTTGATGTACTCCTGCTGCGGCGATCGTCAGCGGGGCGGGGTGGACTTGGAGGTTGGCGATAATCGGGTTGGGGTGGACTTGGAGGTTGGCGATAATCGGGTTGGGGTGGACTTGGAGGTTGACGATATTCGATGCGGGGTGGATTTGGATTCCTTGGAGTCAGTGGCCTTGGCGCCGAGCCTGGAAACTTGATGTACTTCTTATTCCATAGAATGATGTTGCGCTTGACATCTCCTAGTTTCGTAAGGCCTTCAGGCGTAGCGATTTCAATCTCTAGGTCCGCAAAATCCTCCACTATGTCATCCACCGTGACACGAGCATAGCCTGGTGGAATCGGAAGTGAATGGTGGAGTGCTCCAGGTAGACAAGGTAAAGCATTGCCGATCGCCACCTTGAAGGACAGGTTGTTCATTGGCTGATGTAGCTCACATTGTGCCATCTCTCTGACATCATCCACGGGGTAGTGAGGAGCCGGTGCATCATCCAGCAGTGCTTGATCATCAGCACGGACCTCCGTGGAAGCCACGCTGCTTCTCCGTTGGCTAATATCCAATGCAGGATCATCAGACCGCGGGTGAGTTGACGACGGCGGCCTTTGGATAATTTCATGCATGAGGTTCTTCAAATCAGCTAGGTCCTGCTCTACCCTAGAGATCCGGTCTGCCTCCCGGTCCTTCTTTCTCTGGCGGTTTCTGTAACTGGCATCGTACTGAGGAAACCCTTTCTTCCACGAGACACCGGCGCCTTTGCCTCGTGTTCGTCCTCCCTTTTCAGGATTCCCTAGGGCGCGTGTCAGCTCTTCGTTCTCTTTCTCGGGACGGAACAATCCCAATTGAGCATCGTTCATTGCTTGAATAAGGTCTTGGGAGGGTTTTAGAATTTTATCATGAAATAATGTCTTCCCTGTTTCTGGGTCCAAGGATCCCCCGTGCCCGTACCACCAGTGCTTTGACCTCTCGGGCCATCCATCTGTACAAGGAGTGACGCCTCTAGCCCTCATATCCTTCTCCATAGTTTCCCACTTAGGGATGGCACTCTTGTAGCCACCTGTCCCCATTTTATGATGGTATTTCTTGTTGGCAGCATTTAACATGTTCTTTGCCGACTTTGCCTTTGCTTTATCAGATTGCTTGTACTGTACAAAATCGGGCCACTGTTCTCTCAACTTCTCGTTTACTCCTTTGAAGTCTGGAGTTTTCTTTTTCGCGACATATTTCGCGTATAAACTTTTCTTGTGGTTCCGGTACAGTTCAACCATCTTGCTTAGTGCCCACTCCTTGACTTTCGCTCTATTTTCAAGCCCACCCGGCCTTGGGGTAATACCATCTACCTCAAATTCCTCATACTCTGGAGGTAGTATGAAATGGGCTATGAGCTTCTGCCAAAGGTCATCTTTGGCATCATCGGTGACATAGCTGTTGGATTCTTCACCGGCTTCCTTTGACTTATTCCATTCTTGGATGGTGATTGGCAGGTTGTCCCTAACAAGCACCCCGCATTGATTTATAAACATCTCCCGGTGCTTCTCTTGAGCAATCGGTTCACCATCATCATCTATTTCTTCGATGGTGAACCTCTGATTACCATCCAACTTTTTGTTTGGCCCTCGTTTCGTTCGAGCTGTCGATTGCTTCGATCCGGTGGGCTAAAAGAAGAAGAGAGAGTGATTAATATATATATCTAGATCAGTTAATGAATAGAGGTAACACGAGACTTTATACATATATATATATATGTACCTCGTCGGATCCTGTCGAGGGGCCATCTGACATGGTTATACCCTACGGGTACGTGACTTTAGCATACCTGGTCCAGCCCAAGGAAGGCCCACAGCAGATATAAACTGGCCCATGAAGATTTTCGGGTGGCCAAGGCCCATGACGCCTTCGGATCCTTGGAGAGCAAGACTAGCGGAGATAGGAAATTCAAAGGGGTAAAACCCTAGAACTTGTAACCGACTAGGACTATGCCCGGGACCTTCCTAAGTCTATATAAGGGCCAGGAGGGCACGTCCTAGATATCTCGACTCATACTCTCGCACATGCATCCACGCCAGATCGAATCTGCGCACCCTGTAACCTTCGGTTCCGCCGTAATCAAGAGCAGACAAGCAGGAGTAGGGTTTTCCCTCCGGGGGCCTGAACCTGGGTAAATCTCGTGTCCCCTGGTTGCTTGTCTGTTAACCGTGCCACGATCTCTAGCATCCCCATCTTCTCCAAAACCCAAGTCCATAACAATGGGCATTGACGAGATTAAACCTCGTCAATTGGCGCCGTCTGTGGGAATTGGGGCTGCTGATTGTGCGGTCGTGACGGTTCCGACCCGATCGATCTACAACTCCGCGACGACGGAGAATCACCTCCTCTTCGGCGTTTTCGACTTCACCGCCCACTCGCCGGCCACCATGAAGGATTTCGATCCCATAGGCGACGGACTCGAGATTTTGTTCGGGAGTTTCTGCTTCTAGGTGGGAAAAACTGGCACCCTCCGCCTCCCTGAGCGGGTGCCCGTGCCGTCAATCAGGCCCGCCTCGTGGGCTCCACACCCTGTGCTACGCACGTCACCATCAACAGATGAGTTTTACGACAGCAGCAGCTGTAACTCCGATCTATGTGATCCACCTTCGGATGAAGGGACCTACGGTTTCGGATCCGAAAGCTGCGGCAGCTGCCGACCAATCTGCAAGCGCTATCTATGCGCCGCAGTCATCCAAACCGATGAGGAAACACCTAACCCGCCGCCCAACCGAAATGGCGAAAACGGCGAAAACAGAAGAAGCCAGTCCCCCCCACCCAACAGGGAAAACAACGGCCACGTCATCCAACTTAGCAAAGAAGGATGGGTCCAGGCGCGCCGTGCAGTCGCAGGCGACATCGTCTTACCTACAGACGCCTCACGTGACCTACTGATGGCATACCACTACCTCCTCATCGAGGAACACAAGAAACAAGTCAAGATGCAGGAGACGCTAGACAAGCGCAAGCAAGCAGCCTCCGAGTCCAGCGCGCGACGAGCTGCGCTCTCCGCCATGGCACCCGGCTCTAGCACAAACGGAAACCAGGGAAAAAAGCACCGCTCACGGGTGGAAAACATGGATCCCAAGGAGCGGCGTGATGTGTCCCGAGCTCTCCACACATCGTTCATGGATATGGATGCCGACGGCAACATCATCCCGAAGACGCCACAAGCTGCGATCATGGCAGCCACTGCGTATCTCGCGGCTCACCCACCACCGGAGGGGGAGCCGAAAAGGGCCATGCATGGGTCCGCACTCACCGGACTAGGACTATTCGGAGCTGCGCTCCACGAAGACGCTCCTGCGGAGCCAAAGAAGAAAGCTCCAGCAAGGCGCGACCGGAGCCCCACACCCTCATCCGAAGAGGAAGAGGAGCACGATCTTCCTCGAAGGAAGAAGAGCTCACACCGTCACAAACGCGACTACGACGCCAGAGACAAGCTTACACAGCGCAAGATCGACAAAGCACGCGCCAAACGCGCATGCTCGTCTGAATCTGAGATGGATGAAGACGAAGGAGAACTCTGCGGGGCCCGATGCTTCAGCAGATCTGTTCGGCGAACACAGATGCCACGCAACTTCAAGTTTCCTTCAGATACTCCGAAATTCAACGGCATGCAAGATCCAAAATCCTGGCTCAGTGACCATCTGTCATCCGTCAAGCTTCACGGAGGCAACAAAGAAACCGCCATGCAATGCCTTCAGCTGCAGCTGACAGGCGCGGCGCGAGTCTGGCTCAGCAGCCTATCATCAGGATCCATCCGAAGCTGGGAGGAGCTTGCTTACAGCTTCATCCGAAATTTCAAAGGCACCAGCAAGAGGCCCGCCTCAATCGAGGAATTGCGAGCCTGCACTCAGAGAACGGGTGAATCTATTCGCTCGTACATACTACGCTGGTCTACAACCAAGAACTCCGCAGCACACATCTTCGAAGAGAGGGCCATTGATGTCTTCAGGGACGGCGTCAAGCGCTAAGACTTCAAGGAGGAACTTGGGCGTGTAAAGCCCAAGACACTCGACCACCTCATGGAAATCGCCAATAGTTGGGCAGACGGCGAAGATTGCATCCAGCGACCGCAATCAGATGAAGAGGACGACTACGGCCGAAGACATGAACGCCGCAGCAAGAGGAGATCGCGCGTTTACGAGGACCGCGATGGACCCGACATGGTCGCGGCCGGCTACGCCGACCGCCGTAACGACAATAGCCGCAACAGCGGAGGATACCGCGGCGGAAACTTCCGCGACAACGGACGCGCAGTCGTGGCAACGCCGCGACCGCGACAACGGACCCTCAGCATTCGACAAACTTTCGGGTCCATGCACCATCCACTTCTACATCGACAAACAGGATGGCAAAAAGAAAGCCAGCCACATGCTCAAGGACTGCCGCGAGTTCCAGAAACTCAGCGAAGGCATGGTGCAGATGAGGCAACAAGCTCCAATTCCTGCGTTCGGAAACGCACCTGCGCCAGGTGAAATAGCACACGGAGCTCCTCCACCGCCGCCTATTGGAGGCCCAAATCAACCAGTCGCACCAGCGGAAAACAATGCCGGGGTCGGATACCCCCCACCAAAGGGAGCACTAAATATGATCCAGAAAGGACGCCCCATAAACAGGGTGCAGAAGAAAATCACCCGACAAATCAACTTGGTCGTGGCAACTTCGCCTGCAATCCCTGAGTACCTCAGCGGATCGGAGTCCTGCATCACATTCACTCGCGCGGATCACCCTTGCCAGATCCCTCGCTCAGGTCATGCTGCCCTGGTGCTGGAGGCGCAGATCGGAGGCTTCGAGATGAGTCGCGTCTTCATGGACGGCGGCAGCGGCATCAACCTAATGTTCGCAAGCACTCTAGCGGCTATGCGGATCCCGCAATGCAGCCTGGAACAATCAGACACAACGTTCCACAGCATTGTCCCAGGGAAGGGCATATTCCCCCGGGCAAAATAGGGCTCGACGTCATCTTCGGGAAGCCGGACAACTTTCTGCAGGAGCGCCTAGAATTCGAAGTGGTGGACTGGCCGTCGCAATACCACGCCATCCTGGGGCGTGTAGCATTCGCAAGATTCCTGGCCGTCCCACACTATGCATACCTATTACTCAAGATGCCAGGACCAAGGGGCGTCATCACAGTCCACGGGAGCTTCACCCGATCGGACCAATGCGACAGGGATTTCAACAAAATCTCCCAGTCTTTCGGCATGCAAGACGTGCTTGTAAGGCTCCGCGAGGTGACGAACAATGGGCTACCCCCAGTCACAAGGCAGAACGCACCTGACATGTCCTTCGACTCCACCGTCAACACCAAGAAAGTGCAGGTCCATCCGACGGATGCCTCCAAGACGGCGCTGATCGCCAATGACCTCAGTGCCACATAGGAAGGCGCGCTCGTCGAATTCCTTCGTGAGCCCTGGGAAATCTTTGCCTGGTGTCCTGCGGACATGCCAGGAGTTCCCAGGGAATTCGCAGAGCACGCACTCAACGTCTTTCCAGACACCAAGCCAGTCAAGCAGTCCATCCGAAGATTGTCGGAGCCACGGGCCGAAGCTATTGGCAAAGAAATCAACAGATTACTCGCAGCATACTTCATCCGGGAAATCAAGGAAAGCGAGTGGCTGGCAAACACGGTGATGGTCCCGAAGAAGGACACGGACATCCTGCGGATGTGCGTAGACTTCACGTCACTAAACAAACACTGCCCAAAGGACCACTTCCCTCTTCCTCGGATCGATCAGATCATCGATTCGACTGCAGGTTGTGAGAAACTCTCCTTCCTCGACGCCTACTCAGGCTATAACCAGATTCGACTCAAGGTCGAAGATCAAGAGAAAACGACGTTCATCACACCGTTCGGAGTATTCTGCTACAACACAATGCCCTTCGGGCTAAAGAACGCGGGTGCCACGTACCAGCGATGCATGCAGGCCTGCCTTAAGGACCAGATCGGTCGCAACGTCCAAGTCTATGTCGACGACATAGTAATAAAAACCAAGGAGGCAAGGACACTTATCGACGATCTCCGCGAGACGTTCGACAACCTTGATCGCTACAGGATCAAGCTCAACCCAGAAAAGTGCGCCTTCGGCGTCCCCTCGGGTCAGCTGCTCGGGTATTTCATCTCTCAACGAGGGATTGAGGCGAACCCGAAGAAAATCAGAGCCATCATGACAATGGAGAAGCCGAAAAACCTCAAGGGAGTCCAGCAGCTCGCAGGACGAGTAGCGGCACTAAGCAGGTTCATCAGCCGTATGGGCGAGAAGGCCCTACCATTCTACCAACTGCTGCGTAAAGCAGACAAGTTCGAGTGGACACCGGAAGCCAACGACGCATTCGAAAGCCTCAAGCGGCTCCTCTCCACCTCGCCCGTTTTGGTCACGCCAAAGGAGCGCGAACCCCTGCTGTTGTACATAGCAGCCACACACCAGGTGGTCAGCACCGTACTCGTGGTCGAACGACCCGAAGAAGGCAAGACCCATGGGGTCCAGCGCCCAATTTACTACCTGAGCGAGGTACTGACACCAACAAAGCAGAGGTACCCTCACTACCAGAAGCTAGCCTACGGCGTGTTCATGACGGCTCGCCGGTTGAGCCATTACTTCCAGGAGCACCAAGTGATGGTCGTCAACGAGGCACCCCTGAACAGCATCCTGAATAATCTAGAGGCAACAGGACGGGTTGCCCTGTGGGGCATCGAACTATCACCCTTGGACATCGTCTACGAGAAGCGACACACAATCAAATCTCAAGTCCTCCCGGACTTCCTGGTACATTGGATGGAGCTGCAGCTACCAGATACCCCAGACATGTCGCAGTCTTGGACAATGCATTTCGACGGCTCAAAGCGCGAAGCCGGAGCAGGGGCAGGGGTCATACTGACCTCCCCGCAAGGTGACAAGATGAAGTACGTTCTTCGGATGAAATTCAGAGCCTCCAACAACAAAGCCGAATACGAAGACCTCATCCATGGCATGAGGATGGCAAAAATATGCGGCGCAATGCGCCTGGTCATCTACGGTGACTCCAACCTCGTCGTCCAGCAGACGATGAATGAGTGTGACGCACACGCCGAAAACATGATCGCGTACCGCACGCTCTACAACGCACTCGAAGGAGAATTCGATGGCTGCGAAGTTCGGCACGTTGGAAGAGAGAGCAACGAGGAAGCCATAGACTCGCCAACATCGGCTCCACTTCGCAAAGGTGCCACCAGGTGTGTTCCTCGAAAAAATCTGCGTGCCATCCATCAAGCGGAAATTCCCCAAAGAAGCAGAACACTCGGGGGCTACGCTACCCGAAGGACAAGAAGGACCTGAGAAACTGGACACAGAGGTCGCTATGGTCAGCCTGATGCAGGTCATGGCAGTCGAAGAAACCTGGACACGCCCATACCTCCAGTTCCTGATAAACGGAGAATTGCCCGACAGCCCGACAGATGCCCGGCGCATATCTCGTCGGTCAAAAGCCTTCACCATCATCAACGGCGAACTGTACAAACGCAGCATCACGGGTGTACTACAACGGTGCGTCACCATCGACGACGGCAAAGCCATACTCCAAGACATTCACGAGGGAATCTGCGGCCACCACGCAGGCAGCCGCTCCCTTGTCGCCAAAGCCCTGCGAGCAGGATTCTACTGGCCAACGGCCATGAGCGACGCGAAGGACATTGTCCGAAGATGCAACGGGTGCCAACAGTTCGCCGACAAACCGCACGCACCTGGGTCCGAACTTAGACCCATACCCATAGCTTGGCCTTTTGCTCAATGGGGCCTCGACATGATCGGCAAACTGCCAAAATCCTCGAAAGGGGGACACGTCTTCCTCCTGGTCGCAGTTGACAAATTCACCAAGTTGATAGAGGCCATGCCAGTCACCAACCAGAAGGGCACAACCGCCGTCAAATTCTTCGAATCCATTGTCGACAGGTTCGGCGTACCGCACAACATCATCACCGACAACGGATCGAACTTCATCTCCGAAGAATTCCAGGACTTCTGCGAAGGCCTCGGGATCAACATCACGTATGCCTCAGTGGCACACCCGCAAACAAACGGGCAAGTGGAAAAGGCCAACGGCCTCATCGGCGCCGGCATTAAGAAGCGCCTCATGAGCTCACTGGAGCAAAACGCTGGAAACTGGACGAAAGAGCTACCATCCGTCCTATGGAGCTTACGGACTACGCCAAACAGCTCCACCGGCTACACACCATTCTTCATGGTGCACGGAGCTGAGGCCGTGCTACCAGCCAAAGTGTGCCACCAGGCTCCACGAGTCGTCGCTTACAGCGAAGCCGAATCCATGGCTGCACTCGAAGACGCAGTCGACACACTCGACGAAGCGCGGGATATAGCAGCAGCTCGATCAGCGGTGTACCAGCAGAGTCTCCGCAACTATCACAGCCGCCGGCTGCGCCCAAGGTCCTTCGTCGAAGGAGACCTCGTCTTACGACTCAAGCAAAAGCGACCGAACAAATTTGAGTCACCATGGGAAGGACCCTACGTCATCATCGAAGTCATCCCAGGTGGCGTCTATTGCCTCAAACACGTGGAGTCTGGAGTCGCATACTCCAACCCATGGAACATCTCGCACCTGCGACGATTCTACCCGTAGAAACCTACCCCCCCCTTTTACTTTCAATAAGGCTTTCAGCCAAGGCTACTCAGCCGAACCATGTACCTCCTCCATTACGATATAAGTAAAGCTAAGTGTCTCGCCCCCAAACTTCGGTTGACTCTTTTTCTGCAACTTTACTACATGCTACAAACGCACTCGGGGGCTCCCCCCACCTCACGATTTCATCGACTGAGGACCAAACGTGTACACCTGAGTAGCTGACCACGTCAGGCAAACGAAAAGGACACGTACTCAATCAGAGCACTGCGTGCTCACAAACAAGAAAACCTTTACAACAAAGGGCACAAACACGCCCAGCCGAAATATACAAATTTTACATCTATCTGTTTATTTTTAGGTCCTACCTATTCTGAAGAATAACCTGAGCACGCTGCTCAAACAAATCTACAATCTGTTCGGCATACTGCCTTACATCCGCGTAATGCGGATGCATGTTCCACTCACCACCATCCGGTCGAAGAGGCGGCCCAGCTGCCACAACAGCCAAATCTATGTCAGGGCGGTGCACCCTCACAAGAGATAAAGCAGCTTTCACTCCTACGACGAGCTGCTGCCGCACCAGCTCCTTGACATTGCTGGCACTCCAAAACTTCGACAGAAGACCTGCAAGGGTCGCCGGCATGGCATCCAAAGGAAACATGACGTGCATCACCGAGGAAAGTGATGTCTGCACCTGGCAGAGCACCCGCGAAACTTGATAGACACGATCCTGCACCGTCGCCAGAACCACGGCGCGATCGCGATCCATCCAGAAGAAGCCGCCGGCCTCCATGTCCTGCTGAGTCAAGCAATTGACCCGAACAACGACACGCTCTTTTTCTTCCCTCGGAGCAAGATTCGCACCTGCGACAATCGCACAAGACAAGAATAAGGCCAGCAGGTTCACCCGACGAACTAAGCTACAACCCGAAACAAGGATCAACTTACATTGCAGCTGCTCGGATAACCGACCGAGCTCCGCCATCAAGTACTCCTCTCTGGCTGCACCACGATCCGCCTTGGACGTCCAAACGTCGGCGCGGCCACGCAACCCGAGCAATTCCCTCTCCAAACTGCGCACGCGATCTCGAAGGAAAGCGAGCTGCGAGGAATCATCCAACAATGGTCGCACGGGCTTTGCGGATGAAGTGTCAGCTGGGTCAGCACCCGAAGGAACCTATAGCAGCAGAAAAAAGAAGGCACCCAGACATTCAGCCAAGGATTGAGCACAACTCGGAGGAATTCATTAAATATATAAGGCCACTACGTGGCACAAGGACGGTACTACAAAAGATATTTACAACAAAAGTAGACTACACACTACCCTACGTCTACTATGCCTAAGGTGCAGGACACTGAGTCGCCTCGGAGCCAGACTGCCTAGCTTTGGCCTCGCCCTGCTGCCGCAGTGCGTACTCAGACAGCAAGTCAATGAGCTTGGGCCCATATCGTCTGCAGCGAGCGAAGTAGGCAGCGAAGGCTACCTCGGATCCATCCGCGGTCGTCGGCATCTGAGAGGTGATCTGGGGCAAGTCCAGCTCCGCTCCAGCCGCCAAGGCCATCGCCAGCCCGACGGACGTGCCGATGCCTTTCTGCTTGCGCTTGTACGCCGCAGGCGCTTCGGCTGACAGAGCCTCTGCGAGGGCATCCACATCTTCAAGGGCTGCGCCCTTCGGGAAGAGCTCCTGGTAGAAGCGACCAAGGACCTCTTTCGCCTTGTCAAGGGAGTTGACGACGGTGCCGCAGCGGTCTTCGACCGCCATAGTGGCATCATCTAGAGCACTGCCGTGCTCCAGAGCATCGCGGTCGAACTCGATGCCTGCGGCATCTGAGACAAAAATGAAGAAAAGCATGAAGAAAGGCAGCATCGAAGAAGACTCGTAGAAACAGAAACAAGTGAAAAAATCAGCACTCACCCGAAATAGCCTTGGCAACAGCCATGAGCTTCGCCGCCACCCCTCTTTCATGAGCAGCCGCAACGGTGGCCAGCTGCTCCTCACGATATGCGGCCTCCTGCTGCAGACGCTCCTTCGCTTCGGCTGCCTTCGCCAGCTCTAGCTCAAGGCGCTCTTTCGCGCCGACGGCGGCTTCGGCTTTCTGCTCCGATTGGCCAAGGCTCTTTTTAAGAGCGTCAACCTCACGGAGAGATTCGTTATGCTCCTCTGCATTTAAGACAAGCAAGTGTCAAAGAACAGGACCAGATAAACAAGAGAGGTATTAAAAGGCAGACAGATACCTTGAAGCTGCCGAAGTTTCGCCTCCAGCGCCAGGCGCTCCCCCACCAGCCGCTTGGCCTCCTGTACAAAAGGCTGCAGAAAAAGGAAACAACAGTAAGAAAAGGACTTGGGGGCTACGCCCAACACAAAGGAGCAAAAACAACATCAGCACACGAAGACACTCGGGGGCTTCCCCCATGACCTGAAGAAAACTTACATGTTCCGACGGCGACCCCGAAGCCCCGCCTGCGAAATTCTGAGGCGCAACCACCAGCGCCTCCCGCACAGGAGGATCTGGAGCGGCGCCACCCGAAGTCGCCACCGTCTGAGGAGGAGGCAACGCAATGTTCGACTCCCCCATCATCTCCCGTGCACCATCACTAGAGTCGTGGGAGGATTGTCTGCATACGAACCAATCAACACAGGTGCAAAAATCATGAAGGGAAAAGGACAACGGTACAACAAAGAAAACTTACGAGCCCAATGCGCTCAGGTCGAACATAGGAGAAGCCCTTCAGGCTCTCTTCTCCTCTTTCTTCTCTTCCTTCTTCTCCTCCTTCTTTTCTTCCTTCTTCCGCTTTGCTGGCGGGTGCGGCGCAACAGCCCGCACAGGAATGACAGGAAGGGGAGAGGAAGAACCTCCATGGCCACCACTATGACGCTCAAGGCCCAGAGGATTTCTGGGAGTCGGAGGAGTCGAGGCATCCGAAGACTCGCTGGAGCTCCGTGATCGCTTGCGCGTATGGTCCTCACTTGACTCGTCAGCATCCTCCGCCGGAGATCGCGCCGACGGAAGCTCGGACACGGAATCAACCACTTCATTATCCAGGGCATTCGGATACCTTTCGGGTAATGGTGGTACCATCCCCGGCACCTTGAAGCTCTACAAAATCAGAAGGAACTTTGTTAGCAAACAAAAAAAACAAATACACAGCCGACAAAAATAAAGGGGAGCACTACGTGCACAAATCTACACCTTCGGCACGACCAACGTCGAAGAAAAGGGAGGAGTCAGCGACTTCCCCGGGATTTCTTCGTCGGCCTTGAACTTCAACAGCGCGCGAAGAGCCTTGTCAAGATCCCCTCGGAGATTTTCTCACTCGAAACCCTCGTCGGATCACGGCGCCCAGAATAAAGAAACATCGGGTGCGCCCTCGCTTGGAGAGGCTGCACCCGACGCTCAAGAAACGTCCGGATGATGTCCACACCGTTCACCTCCTTCTCAGGAATCAGTTGGAGATCCTCCACCCGACGGTACAGGGGCCTCTATCTCCGCCACCTCACCGTCTAAGATTTGGTTTTTCCAAGACCTTTTCTTCTCAATCTTTTGGGAGGGGTCAAAGGGAACAAGACCAAAATCTTGCCCGGGCAAAACGGAGTCGCGGATGTAAAACCATCGCCTCCGCCAGTACTGGACAGATTCGGACATGGAAAAGGAAAAGAATTGCAGATTGGGACTGAGAGAGATGATGAAACCCCCAATAGGGTACACACCATCCGAACCAGATTGCCTCTTCACGGAATAGAGCTTCCGGAAGAGGCCAAAGTGCGGCTCAATGCCAAGCCAGCACTCGCAAAAAGTGATAAAACAAGCAATATGGAGAAGAGAATTGGGAGACAGATGATGCAGCTGAACCCCATAGAAGAAGAGCAGTCCACGAAGGAAGTCATGGACTAGATACGAAAACCCACGCAATACGAAGGCGACAAACATAACCCGGTACCCAGATGGGGGACAGGGGATTACCTCATTGCCGGGGAGTTTAACGGCCTCCCTGTCCTCCGGGATCAAGCCCCGCTCGCGCAGCTTGCGGAGATCGCTCTCCCGCGTCTCTGATCGCCGCCAGCCACCATCGGTGACGCGAGCAGCGGCGGTGCCCTTCTTGCCTCCGGCGGCGCTGGTCCCAACCGCAGACGAGGACTTCTTTGTTTTCCCCATGGCGCTACGGCGGTGGTGGCGATGCCAACGCGGAAAGAACGAAGGAAATGTGGAAGGAAAGCTCAGCGCGCAGCAAGAATCGCTCAAGAACAAGGAGGCAGTGAACAGATGAACTGGTGCGGTGAAAAACAAATCACGATTTCACCAAGGATTATAACAGCGAAGACGACGCACGCTGGCCGTCAATCGAGAAGACCTAACGCCAACGGTAGATCTGGCCGTACACGTGTCAGTATCACAACGAACCGTCGTTACCACGCCGTCCACTACGCGCGGAAATCGAGGAGACGCCGTAATCATCTCCACGCCGCGCGTGACCGATCAATTCAAAGTCAGCAAGTGGGACCCACGCTTCGTCCAGTCAAGTCATCTCTGGCGTAGCAGACGCTTGAGGTCATCAATCGTAAGCACTGACGTCATCAAAAGCTATACTAGCACCACTTCGGCTCCACAGCTAAGAGTACTCACTCGAATCTTCGATTCGACTAAATACTCGGGGGCTACTCCTATCAGGAGCGCTGGCCGCGCACCCGACAGACAAATCAGGACAAATTACTTCTCTGAGTTCTACGTCGAGTCTACGACTCCACTACGGATTCGGGGGATACTCCCATAGGGAGGATGGATTTAAGCATCCGAAAATTTTCGAGTCCTGCGGACTTAACGACAGAAACAATGCTTGAACTAAAGTCTCCGTTCGAGTCTACGACTCGAACAGACACTTGGGGGCTACTCCCATAGGGAGCGCTGGTCGCGCACCCTATGAAATCTTCGACTGCGATCCTCCGGATGAGCATGCAATTTTTTTTGGCAACTTTGCCCCAACAAAACGTCCGAGTGAGCGACAATCTTCTAGGCCACCCGAAACACCTCCGTGGTGATAAATGTTCAGATGCTGCGTCTGCGACGCAAAGATAAGACCTACAGATATCATCTGATGGCCTGGCAACGCACCTGACTGCGCTCTGCTAGTACGAATCCGTACCAACAGGTACGATGAAAAATCCCGACGGACGCGTTGGGTACACCAATTAAAATCACTGGAATTCCACTCCTGTAAGTCCTCCGCGGCCTGAGTCGAATTACGCCAGAAGATCGTGTCGTTTCGTCCTAAGACAGTTAACTGACCCTGATCCGTCGGGTGAGTCAGGCACACGCATCAATAATCCCTACACACATATACTATTAATATATAGCTGCACCCGAAGGATGGAAGAGTCCTCAGCCGAATCTACGATTCGACTGATCACTCGGGGGCTACTGACATGGTTATACCCTACGGGTACGTGACTTTAGCATACCTGGTCCAGCCCAAGGAAGGCCCACAGCAGATATACACTGGCCCATGAAGATTTTCGGGTGGCCAAGGCCCATGACGCCTTCGGATCCTTGGAGAGCAAGACTAGCGGAGATAGGAAATTCAAAGGGATATAACCCTAGAACTTGTAACCGACTAGGACTATGCCCGGGACCTGCCTAAGTCTATATAAGGGTCAGGAGGGCACGTCCTAGATCTATCGACTCATACTCTCGCACACGCATCCACGCCAGATCGAATCTGCGCACCCTGTAACCTTCGGTTCCACCGTAATCAAGAGCAGACAAGCAGGAGTAGGGTTTTCCCTCCGGGGGCCTGAACCTGGGTAAATTTCGTGTCCCCTGGTTGCTTGTCTGTTAACCGTGCCACGATCTCCAGCATCCCCATCTTCTCCAAAACCCAAGTCCATAACAATGGGCATTGACGAGATTAAACCTCGTCACCATCATTATTGTTGTTATTTGTTTGCCCTTCATCCATCTGGTCTTCCCCATGGTACATTAGGTTTTCCTCTAGTCCATCACCGGATGGATTTAGATATGAGGATATCTCTTCCTCGAGCAAAATATCTTCGGCGCCGGTAGTAATATTAAGAGGAATTTCACCGCTTATCATGCCCTGAAGAAAACCTTCACCGATGCGACCAGGATCTTCGGATGGATCCATGACTTAATTATCTATAACAAAAAGAGAGTTAAACAGGTTAGAAAAAACAATAATCCTAATAACTAAAACGATATAATCCTAATTATAATAATCCTAATATTATTTGTGCTAAAACAATAATCATAATAACTAAAACAAAAAAATAACCCTAATCCTAATCCTAATTCTAATCTTAATAAATAAAACAAAAAATCACTAAAACAATAATACTAATCCTAATTCTAATATTTTAATTAAAACAATAATCCTAATACTAAAAAAAACTAATATAAAAAACTATAGAAAAAACTATAACATTTCCTAATATTAATTATGGTAAAACCTAATATTATTTGTGGTAAAACAATAATCCTAGTAATAATTGTGTTAAAACAATATAATCATAGCTAATAACTAAAACAAAAAAAATAACCCTAGCTAATTATAATTAAATCAATAATTAAAAAAATAACCCTAGCTAATTATAATTAAAATAACCCTAGCTAACAATATAATCCTAATCCTAGCTAATTATAATTAAAACAATAATTAAAAAAATAATATAAAACAGATTTGTATTTAAAAAATACAAAGAGAAAAGGAAAAATAGAAAAAGAAAAAAATTTGGAAAAGAAAAACAGTAGCCCGACCCCAACCAGGCCGGCCCATCTCTCCCCTCTTCCTTTCCTGTTGCTTGCATGCGTAGCCAGCAGCCCAACATGGCCCACCAGCCTCGGCACAATACCTCGTCGGCCGTCCTTCCCGCTGTCGTCCTCTTGCCAAGCTGCTCGGTGTGGCGACGCCCTCGTCGGCCGTCCGTCGCCGATCCGCGCTGCCGCCGCCCTAGAGAGCACGCCTCTCCCTTTCCCCTATCCTCTCATTCCCCCAGGCTCGCTCCCTCTCTCTTTTCCTTTCCCTGGCCGAACCCTAACCGTCGCAGAGGCGTCGTCGTTGTCGACGTTCCCGGCCACCCCGAGCGACACCTGCGGAGCGGCGGCGGCACGATGGAGCGGCACGTCCTGGAGAACCATCTCACCTGCGGAGCGGCGGCGGCACGACGGATCACGTACGCACGGCGGAGCGGCGACGGAATCGGACAACACCTCCCCTGCTTTCGTCTTCGTCTGTGATTCGTCTTCGACGAGAAATGCGAAGTATTGGGGCAGCACCTCCCCTGGCGCCAGAATATAAAGGGACAAACCTTTAGTCCCGGGCTAAGCCACCGCCCGCGAATAAAGGGTCTTTAGTCGCGGGCCGTGGCTTAACCCGCGACTAAAGACCCCCCTTTAGTCGCGGGTTAAGCCACGGCCCAGGACTAAAGGGTTTTTTCGGCCGCTTCGTTTTTGCGCGCGCAGGCACCCTTTAGTCCCGGGTCCAGCCACGACCCGCGACTAATTTTTTTTCTAAATTTTCTTTTTTTAATTCAAAACTAATATAAAAACTTTGGAAAATCATATCTTTTATTGTAATAATCCAAATAAAACAAATAATATGTCTATTATTATCAGAAAAATATAAAGAATCTTAATATAATATCCATTTATCTGTTTGCATCATTTATAAATTATTTCATTTGTAAATTTTCTTTTTTTAATTCAAAACTAATATAAAAACTTTGGAAAATCATATCTTTTATTGTAATAATCCAAATAAAACAAATAATATGTCTATTATTATCAGAAAAATATAAAGAATCTTAATATAATATCCATTTATCTGTTTGCATCATTTATAAATTATTTCATTTGTAAATTTTCTTTTTTAATTCAAAACTAATATAAAAACTTTGGAAAATCATATCTTTTATTGTAATAAACCAAATAATAAAAATAATATGTATATTATTATCAAAAAATATAAAGAATCTTAATATAATATCCATTTATCTGTTTGCATCATTTATAAATTATTTCATTTGTAAATTTTCTTTTTTTAATTCAAAACTAATATAAAAACTTTGGAAAATCATATCTTTTATTGTAATAATCCAAATAACACAGATAATATGTCTATTATTATTAGAGAAATATAAAGAATCTTAATATAATATCCATCGATCTGTTTGCATCATTTATAAATTATTTTATTTTAAATTTTCTTTTTTAATTCAAAACTAATATAAAAACTTTGGAAAATCATATCTTTTATTGTAATAATCCAAATAACACAAATAATATGTCTATTATTATCAGAAAAATATAAAGAATCTTAATATAATATCCATTTAGTCCCGATTATAGTCACAAACCGGGACTAAAGATATTTTCCGCCATTTCCCACCGCTTCCCGCCAAGTTTTCCCGCCCTTTCCTTTCTACGAGTTAGTCCCGGATGTAGTCACTAACCGGGACTAAAGATATTTCCCGCCATTTCCCAAAGATTCACGCCAAGTATTCCCGTCCTTTCCCTCTATATTTAGGGCGATCACGCCATGGCTATCAACACATCCACACCTTCCTCTCTTAGAACAATGGACAGCGCCTACTGGGCCATTCTGACCCTCGAGGAGACCGAGGCGCTGTGTGCCTCCAACTACCCTTGTCCGCCGGGCTACCGGTCGCCCGCCGGCTAGATGCTGAGCCTTGGAGGGGTTCCTGTCCCTCCTGTCCCTCAAGGTTCCGCACGCCAGGCGGCCATCACAAACCACTTCTACCACGAGCTCATGCCGGAGCAGCGGATGGATCCCCAGTGGGATCCCAACAACTACGACACCTGGAATTCCTTCTTCGCTAATAGGCGGGAAAGGGAGCTCACCAGGTACGAGGGTGATGGCCTGCCACCGGTGAACCACAACGAAGCCGGCCGTCGTCTGTGGTGGGCGAACCGTACTATCATCAGAGTGATGCGCTACATCGACGGGGGAGACCATCCTCGCCTGCGGTGCCCACGAGTCCACCCGCCATAGAGCCACAAAAAGGCCCCACACCGGCTCGGCGGTAGCGGCATCATCTTCCAGGAGACCCCTCCCCCGCCCGTCGTGAATCCTAGGCTGGAATGGCCCCTGGTATATGCCATGGATGGGCTGAGGATCCCCGGAGTGGCAGGTGACGATGACGATGATGATGACGATGACGAAGAAGACCCTGAAGCTGCGTACTATAGGACTAGGCATGATTATGACTAAAGGGAGCGACTTTAGTCCTGAGTGTTAGCTAGTCCCGGTTTGTCCCGGTTTTTAATATTAATAAATGTCTTGAGTGTTACCTAATAAATAGAGGGAAATGCCTATATAAAGAGAGGGTTCATCTTTAGTCCCGGTTGGAGAAACCAACCGCGACTGAAGGGATTGCGGCAGACTGGGCTAGGCAACACTAATAATAGGGGTGAGTGTCGACATTATGTCGTGCGACTTGTACCTTGTCCCGGATGGTGTCACCAACCGGGACTAAAGATGAACCTTTAGTCCCGGTTGGAGACACCAATCGGGACTAAACATGAGTCAGCACTAATAATAGGGGTGAGTGTCGACATTATGTCGTGAGTGTCGACATTATGTCGTGAGTGTCGACATTATGCCGAGCTGCTTGTACTATAAATAGGCATCCTTGTGAGTCCAGTCCTCCAGCCAGTTTGAGGCATTTCCAAGATGGTTTTCGAGAGCAGGGACACCACTACGGCCAGTTTCAGGGAGATGCCGACGGAGCCCAGTCCTCCGGCATCTCCGAGAAACTGGTCATAGAGGCACTCCCTAATATGTGAAATTAGTTAGCTCCCAGGCGTATTGATCTAGTTAGAGAAGTTACAAGCTGCAAGGTGGTTTTTGAGAACAGGGACACCACTATGGCCAGTTTCAGGGAGATGCCGACGGAGCCCAGTCCTCCGGCATCTCCGAGAAACTGGTCATAGAGGCACTCCCTAATATGTGACATCACGCGTTTGGAGATCAGATCTTAATGGTAAGTATGAATCGGTACTAAAGGCCCTCTTTTAGTCCCGGTCCAGCCACAAAACGGGACTAACACACTCAAGATTGTTTGTAGACAACACTATAAAAATGGACACATGCATGGAGCATCTTCACTCATAAAATACAATTATTACATATCATTTCTTCGCGTGTGTTCCTTTCTGATCCCGTCGTATCCATGGAGCATCTTCATTCATTAACATGATGCTTGGGTCATCCTTCACCGCGAAGGGAGGAATTTCATGAAACTTATCACAATCTTCTGACATGTCTGTCTTGTCCTCCATTCCCACGATGTTTCTTTTTCCTGAAAGAACTATGTGGCGCTTTGGCTCATCGTTTGATGTATTCTTTTTCTTATTTTTTCTTTTTCTAGGTTTGGTAGACATGTCCTTCACATAGAAAACCTGAGCCACATCATTGGCTAGGACGAATGGTTCGTCTAAGTACCCAAGATTGTTGAGATCCAACGATGTCATTCCGTATTTCTTGTCTACCTCAACCCCTCCTCCTGTCAGCTTGACTCATTTGCACCAAAACAAGGGGACCTTAAAAGTAGGTCCATAGTCAAGTTCCCATATCTCCTCTATGTAACCATAATATGTGGTCTTTGACCCATTGTTGTCTTTTGCGTCAAAGCGGACACCACTGTTTTGGTTGGTGCTCTTTTTATCTTGGGCTATCATGTAAAATGTATACCCATTTATCTCGTACCCTTGGAAAGTCGATATAGTCGAAGATGGTGACCTAGACAACAAGTATAGCTAATCTCCAAGAGTGTTGTTTTCGATGAGATGTTGCAACCAACCGCCAAAAATCTTCATGTGTTCATCGCTAATCCAAGAGTCATGCTTTCCAGGGTTGTTGGAGCATAAGATTTTCTTGTGTTCCTCGATATATGGGGCTGCCAAGAGAGAAAATTGTAGAACGGTGTAATGTGCTTCGGTGTAAGAATGTCCGTCCCTACATATTATTGATTTCCTTCCTAGAGTACCCTTTCCACTCAGGCTCCCCTCATACCGCGATTGAGGAAGACCAATCGGCTTAAGGTCAGGAACAAAGTCAACACAAAATTCAATGACCTCCTCTGTTCCATAGCCCTTGGAGATGCTTCCTTCTGGCCTAGCAATGTTATGAACATATTTCTTTAAGATTCCCATGAACCTATCAAAGGGAAACATATTGTGTAGAAATACAGGACCGAGAATGGAAATCTCTTCGACTAGGTGAACCAGCAGGTGCGTCATAATATTGAAGAAGGATGGTGGGAACACCAACTCAAAACTGACAAGACATTGGACCACATCATTCTGTAACCGTGGTAGATCTTCAGGATTGATTATCTTCTGAGAGATTGCATTGAGAAATGCACATAGCTTCACAATGGGTACTCGAACATTATCTGGTAGAAGCCCCCTCAATGCAATCGGAAGCATTTGCGTCATAATCACGTGGCAGTCATGAGACTTTAGGTTTTGGAACTTTTTTCTGCCATATTTATTATCCCCTTTATATTCGACGAGAAGCCAGACGGGACCTTAATACTGCTTAGGCATTCAAAAAATATTTCCTTCTCTTGTTTCGTAAGAGCGTAGCTGGAATGACCTTGAAACCATTCTGGATGCAGGCCATCTGGGTCTTTCATACGTTGATGGTCCTTTCGTGCTTCCGGTGTATCTTTTGTCTTCCCATACACGCCCAAGAAGCCTAGCAGGTTCACGCAAAGATTCTTCGTCACATGCATCACATCGATTGCAGAGCGGACCTCTAAGAATTTCCAATATGGTAGCTCCCAAAATATAGATTTCTTCTTCCACATGGGTGCGTGTCCTTCAGAGTCTTTCGGAACAGATTTTCCTCCAGGACCCTTTCCAAAGGTTACCAGTTGATCCAAATCTTTGACCATATCAAATATATCAGCACCAGTACGCTCCTTAGGCTTCGTCTGGTGACATGCCAGACCGTTGAAATGCTTGCCTTTCTTTCTTAAGGGATGCTTAGCCAAAAGAAATCGACGATGCTCATTGTATACATTATTCTTACAATGTTCCAAATATATACTTTCAGTCTCATCTAAACAGTGTGTGCATGCATTGTATCCCTTGTTTGACTGTCCTGAAAGGTTAATAAGAGCAGGCCAATCATTGATTGTTACGAAAAGCAATGCTCGGAGGTTAAATTATTCCTGCTTGTGCTCATCTCACACGCGTATCCCGGGTTCGTGCCACAACTGTAAAAGGTCTTCCACTAATGGCCTTAGGTACACATCAATGTCGTTGCCGGGTTGCTTCGGACCTTGGATCAACACTGGCATCATAATGAACTTCCGCTTCATGCACAACCAAGGAGGAAGGTTATAGATGCATAGAGTCACGGGCTAGGTGCTGTGACTGGAGCTCTGCTCCCCAAAGGGACTCATGCCATCTGTACTTAGACCAAACCTTAAACTCCTTGCGTCATGTGCAAAGTCCGGGTACTTTCTATCGATTTTTCTCCATTGCGACCCATCAGCGGGGTGTCTCAACATCCCATCTGACTTACGTTCCTCTTTATGCCATCGCAACAACTTGGCGTGCTCTTTGTTTCTGAATAAGCGTTTCAACCGTGGCATTATAGGAGCATACCACATCACCTTCGCAGGAACCCTCTTCCGGGGGGGCTCGCCCTCACCGTCAGCAGGGTCATCTCGTTTAATCGTATACCGAAGTGAAGTGCATACCGGGCATGCATCTAAATTCTCATACTCCTCACCGCGGTAGAGGATGCAGTCATTAGGGCATGCATGTATCTTCTGAACCTCTAAACCTAGAGGGCAGACAACCTTCTTTGCTTCGTACGTACTGGCGGGCAATACGTTATCTTTTGGAAGCATATTCTTCATCATTTTTAGCAACTTTTCAAATGAGGAGTCAGGTATAGCACACTCAGCCTTCCATCGCAGCAATTCCAGTGTGCTTCCTAGCTTTTTCAGACCATTTTCGCAATTTGGGTACAACAACTTTTTGTGATCCTCTAGCATGTGATTGAACTTCTCCCTATCCTTTTTGAGTTTGACAATCTCTTCGTGCATCGGCAATGGTCCGACCAAGATCATCAGCGGGTTCATCATGTGTCTCTTCTTCATCCTCCCCTTCAGCATCCCCCATGGAAGTATCTCCGTACTCAGGGAAACCATGATAGTTGTCATCCTCCTCCTCTTCTTCATTGTCTTCCATTATAACCCCTCTCTCTCCGTGCTTGGTCCAACAATTATAACTGGGCATGAAGCCGGACTTCAATAGGTGGCTGTGAAGGGTTTTTGAGTCAGAGTAATCCTTCTGATTCCTACATCCATTACATGGACATAATACAAAACCATTGTGCTTGTTTGCATCAACAACACGGATGAATTCATGCACGCCATTAATGAACTCGCCAGAGCGTCGATCAGTACCGTACATCCATTCCCGGACCATCTGCATTATAGTAAAAGTATATCAAAAACCATTACACAGCATGATAAAATTATTACAAGTTATATTGAGAGCTTCTAGAGCATTAATTTTGAATTTTGAAAAATTTACATGCACCAATTTGTGAATTGGAGAAAACAATCAACATGATAAATGTGGAGTTTTTTTATTATTGTTCTATCAGTGAAAACCTCATTTCATTCTAAGCTCTGAAACTCTAAAATTACACATTTCAATTTTCAGTAACTATGTGCCTAATCAAAATTTGTTACACATATATATCAAAATCCTTCTAGCTACTTCTAGAGCATGCATGCATTTGATCCATATCTCTATACTTCTAGAGCATTATAGAGCTAAAGTAGCAATAAGAGATGAAAGAATGAAGTTCTAACCTTTTAAAGCTTTGGATTTAGGTGTTGCAAACTAAATCTTGACAAATATTTGAGAAAAAATGGCATGAACTCTCTTGCTTCTTTGAGAAAAATGGCCACCATATGCTTTAGGGCGCAGCTGGCCAGAAAGCTGTATATATACTGATGAACAACTAGTCCCGGGCCGTGATACGACCCGGGACTAATAGTCCCCGAAAAGAGCTGTTGGCCCGCTCCAGCTTATTAGTCCCGGGCCGTATTACGGACCGGGACTAGAGCTCTGGTCCGGCCAGGGACTAGTGTCTTTGGACATTTCTAGCCGTTGGAGGCCTCACGGCCCGGGACTAGTGTCTTTGGCCATTTCTAGCCGTTGGAGGCCTCACGGCCTGGGACTAGTGCTAGCACTAGTCGCGGTTCGTGACGGGCCGGGACTGATGACGTTGTTCAGATCGAACCGAAGGCCTGTTTTCCAGTAGTGATGTAATGTCAAATTACTTTAGATAGATTCGCAAAAAAAGAGTTTAGGTTTATGGTCCATCTGTTCTAAAAACAATGTGTATATCAACTGCATTATCTCTCTCATCGATGAGGAAATGAAATATCAACTTACAACAACAAACAAAGGTCTGGAACTTATTCCCCCACATAAAGCTCATATCCTAGTGCCCGCGGCATGGTTAAATACAAGCAAAACAAAAGTCTCAACACAAACTTCACATCAATATACTGCTAAATTAGAGGTTTAACTTCCCCTTCTCCTTCTTTGACTCCACCAAATAAACGGTAATACCAAAAACAGCGAAGACACCGAGTACCACCCTCTCGCGTTTCTTGTCCCTGCAAGTCAAACGAAACCATACTTAGAATAACCACAAAAAATACATATGCGCATACACAAACGAATTGCTTGCTTACGCCAACTCATTCTCTATTTTCTTCTGTAGTATAGCTTCCAGTTTTTCACCTGTAGCACGCTGGGTACGAGAACACGTAGCTAAGTCCGCCTCAATGCTGTCGAGGCAGTTCTCGATGCGTTGAAGAGCGCAGGAGTGCTGCAGAAAAATGAAATTATTGTACAAGTGATATCATTGTGCATAAAAGAATAGAAAAAAAGAAAAATATTACTACAGATGTGTTTTTCCCAGTAGTATAATATAATCCTCTGATTTGGTCCATCCTAAATTAGTAATCAGAACGGTTAAAACTAAGTTAGTACTTTTGCTTCGGTGTCTCCCTCTCCTCCAAAATTACGAAACTGATGTCACAAGAGTTGCCAGGATCGGCCGATACCTTTTTAGTTCAGAGCGGAATAAGGGGTATCGGTCATCCTGCTCGTCGTTGTGTTTTCAGTTTTCTGATTTTGGAAGAGAAGGGACATTGAAGCAAGCAAAAAGTCTAATCTTGTTAGCCGTCAGGCACTCCAAACTGGCTGAAGCTGTGGGCTACAATAAATGGCCCCTAAACGGCATCCGCAATTCCCGTTTATTCAAGTGGGTAGTTTATTTTTTTAGGAAACTCAAATAACACTTTTGCTTCGGTGTCCTCCTTCTTTTTTAAACTTTAATAACAAAAACTCGACATTCGTTTCGAAGACCGTACGAACCCACCAAAACTCCGTATGGTCTTATTAGACATATACTCACTATATATGTATACTCACATGCCTGCGGAATGCGGAAATCGGAAGGTATATAACAGTAGCAACAAAATTTCAAAATTTGACATACATAGACGTAGATCGTGATAATGGAAGGTGGGATCAGCCGGTGAGAACGTGAAATATACCCAGCTCGACCGAGTATACTCATACGGAGATAAACATAGCCTAGATATGTGTTTTGACCGTCAAAAGAAAACTGCCCCATGCAAATTTAAATTTAAGAGGGGAACATCGAAGCACACCTTAAAACTGCATTGAATTAAAATACAGATAAACGGGATTAAACAGGATAAAATGACGTGCCCCTTACATCTCAGCTACAAGCAGAGTCGAGGGACGCCTATTTGGATTCTTACAGCTACAAAAAGACAATATCATGTGCTTTGCTTGCATCTTACTACATGCATAATGTACGTCTTTAATCCCAAAAAATATACAGTTATCTGGATTTACCTTATCGACGCCATGCGAGCTGAAGAGGCGCGGATTATCCAGGGCCGGCTGCCGCCAAAAGGGCCCCTGCGGAAGGGATCGCCGGAGCACGCGGCCGGCGGACCTGAGCAGCAAAGAAGCCATCAGACTGAGTCGATGTTGTTGCCTCAGCTGGTTTCCCCGGCCAAGCAAGTCTAAATCGAACTTATCGAACACGAGGGGCACGAACCGACGCAACGTGAGATCTAGAGAGAGAGACGGTGTGTCCGAATCGGTAGGGGAAGCTAGAGTTTCCAAATCCTGTACGTTAGGAAATCATCTTTGATCCGATTAGATAGAATATAGTATAAAAGTGAAATTTAGAAGATCCGATCAACTCCGCGCTGCATGCTTTGCTTCCTCGCCTAGCACTTGTTTTACCAGATACATGCCCCAGCCCTTCCGTTCGGAGAACCACAGTCAGTGAATATTCAACCTGAAAGTCGGAATCGCAATGCCTCGGCCCTCCTCGTATATTTATAGACAATTACAAATACACAATACAAGTATAGAAGACGTATTTAGCTAGGTGCCTTGGAGTAGACTCCAAGTTGATCGGCCTCCGTCTCCTTCTCTAACACGCCCCCGTAGTCTGAACCTGGGAGAGCATCGACGTGAAGACTGGATCGGAATTCCCTAAACAGAATGGTGGGCAGACCTTTGGTGAAGATGTCAACGTATGTGATGTAGAGGGCACATGTAACACACGAATAGCGCCTAGAGCCACCTTTTTCCGAACAAAATGAATATCCAGCTCAATGTGTTTAGTACGGCGATGATGAACGGATTTGCCGACAGGTAAACGGCGCTGACATTGTCACAATACACAATGGTGGCTGTCTCAATAGGATGATGAGCTAATGCAAGAGTTGCCGAACCCAGCAGGATTCCGCAACTGCCGTAGCAACAACGCGGTATTCGGCCTCAGCACTAGAACGAGAGACCGTCGTCTGGCGGCGAGACGACCAGCTTATCAAATTATCTCCAAGATACATGCAAAACCCTAACGTAGAGCGTCTAGTATCCGGACACCCGGCCCAATCAGCATCCGAGTAGGCAACGAGGGAGTGGGAGGTGGAACGGTTCAAGGTGAGACCATGGTGGAGAGTGCCCTTAAGG
The DNA here is from genome assembly GCA_916181665.1 of Avena sativa. Classification (NCBI taxonomy): domain Eukaryota; kingdom Viridiplantae; phylum Streptophyta; class Magnoliopsida; order Poales; family Poaceae; genus Avena; species Avena sativa. The sequence goes on along the minus strand of OV702283.1, from coordinate 403,622,189 downwards.
TAGCGGAGAATTCATTTGATGAGAAAGAGGTGAGGCTCACGAGGATCATGCATATGTAGACAGACTTGTTGGACGGCATAGGAGATGTCAGGACAGGTTAGAGTGGCATACTGAAGAGCTCCAGCAAGGCTACGGTATATAGACGGCTCCGAAACAGAGGGGCCGATTGTGGAGGAGAGTTTGGCTTTGGTATCGATAGGTGTGGTAACAGGGTGGCAATCGCTCATGCTGGCACGAGAGAGAATATCCAGAATGTACTGGTGTTGAGAGAGATGGATGCTGGTGGGGGAACGAGTGACGAAGATACCGAGAAAATGATGAAGCGGACCGAGGTCCTTCATAGCGAATTCATGATTGAGAGAAGAGGTAAAATGGGTGAGAAGGGATAGAGTGGATGTTGTGAGGATTATATCATCGACATATAGAAGGAGGTATGCGGTGTCAGGACCTCGACGAAGGATAAATAGAGAGGCATCATATTTGGATTCAACAAAACCGACAGTGCGAGCAAACGAAGAGAAGCGTTGAAATCAAGCACGAGGGGCTTGTTTGAGGCCATAAAGGGATTTGAGAAGTCGGCGGAAATAGGTAGGATGTTGAGGATCGATAAATCCGGAGGGTTGCTGACTATAGACCACCTCATCGAGATGACCGTGGAGAAAGGCATTCTTTACGTCCATTTGATGAATGGGCCAAGCGTGGGAGAGGGCAAGAGAGAGAACGATGCAAATGGTAGCGGGTTTAACTACAGGGCTGAAGGTTTCATCAAAGTCGACGTCGGGCTATTGCGAAAAACCGTGAACCACCCAACGGGATTTGTGACGAGCAAGAGAACCATCAGAGTTATATTTGTGGCGAAAAATCCATTTTCCGCGCACGATGTTGGCACCGGGGGGAGGAGGGACAAGAGTCCAAGTTTGGTTAAGGGCGAGCGCGTTGTATTCTTCCTGCATGGCCTGCCGCCAGTTAGGATCTCGAAGAGCTAAGAAATAGGTAGAGGGAAGTGGGAAGGAAACAATGGCGGAGAGATTGAGCCTCTCTTTGGGATCAAGAAGGCGACCTGTCGTGGATCGAGTGCGATGGACAGGAGGTGGTACGCGTGGAGGCTGATGTGGTGGGGAGGTGGGTGGTGTGATAGGTATAGGCTCGGGAGGTGTGGCTGCCGTGGCAGGGGAAGGGCGCGCGGCAGGTGAGGATGCTGCCGTGGCAGGCTGCCGGGTGGGCGCGACAGGGAAAATGCTGCCGCGGCAGGCGGAATCTCTGTCGCGGCAGGGGATGCTGCCGGGCGAGGAGAGGGTACTAGGATTAGAGGGGGGTCGATAGGGTTGAAGAGGTCAGGTATTGGGGGTGGTGATGGGTGAGCTGGTGTATCGAGAGCATAGGGAAAGGTGTGTTCGTCGAAGATGACGTGACGAGAGATGAGAATGCAACGGGTAGCGAGGTCGAGACACCGATATCCTTTATGACGTGAGGGGTAGCCTAAAAATACACATCTAGTCGAGCAAGGAGATAGTTTGTTGGGCATGGTGGAGGTGATGTTTGGGTAGCAAAGACAATCAAAGACGCGAAGAGTGTTATAGGGAGGGGTGAGGCCGAAGAGTAATTCATAGGGGGTGGTGAGTGTTTTGGCATTGATGGGACGCATGCTTATGAGGAAGGTAGCAGTGTGGAGAGCTTCGGCCCATAGAGAGGGAGGCATGGATGCTTGGAAGAGTAGGGTACGAATGACATTGTTAGTGGTGCGAATGGCTCGTTCGGCTTTACCGCTTTGTTGAGATGTGTGTGAACAGGAGAAACGAAAGAGGGTGCCATGTTGAGTGAAGAAAGAATGGACTTGTTTGTTGTCGAATTCGCGGCCATTATCACATTGGATAGCTAGAATATGGAGGTTAAATTGGGTGCGAGCATAGGCATGAAAGGCAGTGAAGGTAACAAAAACATCGGATTTCTTGCGAAGGGGAAACATCCAAAAGTAATGTGTATAATCATCCACGATAATAAGATAATAACCAAAACCAGAGGTGCTAGGGATAGGCGATGTCCACAAATCGCAGTGTAACAATTGAAAGGGTTTAACACTAACTGACTCCGAGGGATAAAAGGGCAGCCTGATGTGGCGACCCAACTGACACACATGACATAAGGTGGATGACACTTTATTTGGTGGAATTTCCTGAGGTTGGTGGAGACTCTTCATGGTGTGGTGGCCGGGATGTCCAAGGCGGCGGTGCCAAAGCTCGAAGGATGAGGTGGTGAGGAGAGCTTGAGCTTCTGGTGGGCGAAGGGAGTAGAGTGGTCCAGAACTATTGCATCGAAGAATCACGGTCTTGGTGATAAGATCCTTTATAGAGAAACCGAAAGGGTCAAATTCAATAGAGCAAAGATTATCGATAGTGAATTGACGAACATAAATAATGTTTTTGATAATATGAAGAACAACCAGAATGTTACGAGGATGGATGTGTTTAGGATGAAGGGGCAGTGTGTAAGAGCCTATGTGGGTAACAGGAAGAGATGCACCGTTTCCAACTATGATTTTATGTGAAGAAGAAGGTTGAAGAGAGGAGAGTATACCATGATCAGATGCCATGTGGGACAAGGCGCCTGAATCCATAAACCACTCTTTGTTGCCAGGGAGGTGCATGTGCTAAAGAGCTGTAAGAAGAGCTGGGTCAAGCTGCTGCTGGTGGTGCTGAGGGGAAACCATCGGACCATTGTTCCAGGTCTGCGTCATGAGAGGAGGCTGCTGTCCGGTGGCGGTGTAGGCCTGGTGACCAGGGCGGGGTCCCAGAATGCCGGTCGTGGGCGCGCGCCAGCACGTCTGCCACTGTGTAGGCTGAAACTGCTGTTGCTGCGTGGCCCAAGTTGGGAGCCCGGTCCACGGATTGAACATCGACGGGGAGCTGCTATCGCGGCCACGGCCACCACCGCGGCCACGGCGACCTCCGTAGCCCCCACCATGGCCAAAGTTGATGAAGAGTCCCGATTGGTAGGGCGAAGGGGAACGTGGATCGGTGCTGCTTGAGCCACCGCCACGTCCAGCTGGGGAAGCATGCTCGCTGCTAGCGTGCGGATTGATGCTGTTGCCGCTAGCCCAGAGCGCGGAGGCGTCCGCGTTCTTTGCGGCGGTCTTCTTCCGGGCCTCCTCAAGAACAAGGGCAGAACGTGTTTGAAGAAAGGTGGGGAACGGCACCTGGTACGGGAGAAACGACCGAAGGTGGCTGAACCGCTCATTGAGGCCACGGAGGACCGTGAGGACGAGGGTTTCGTCAGAGACGGGCTGGCCGACGTCAGCGAGAGCGTCGGCAAAGGACTTGAGTTTGGAGCAGTAGTCGTGGACGCTCATGTATCCTTGCGGGGTGTTGCGGATCTCCGCGTCGATGGCGAGAGCGCGGCTTTTCTTGTTGTCGTGGAAGAGGCTGGCGAGCGCGTCCCAGATATGTCGTGCCGTGGAACCAGGGGCCATGATGATGCCGAGGAGCTCGGAGGAGATCGAGCCGTAGATCCAGGAGAGGACGGTGTAATCGTCCCGCGCCTAATCAGATGTGGGCGACGTGTCCGATGGCGTGGTGTCGGCGGTGCTAACGACGTGGTTGGTGAGGCCGTAGCGCCCGAGCGCGACGAGGAAGAGTTCCCACCACTTGGCGTAGTTGGATGCCTATAGATCAAGGATGACAGGGACATGACTTTTGATGGAGGCGATGTAGGAGGGAGTGGGGGTAGGGTTTGGGGTGGGTATGGTGGCAGCGTTGTCGACGCTTTTGCCCATCTCGGCGGCGCGGCGGTTGAGTTCTTCTAGGCGAGTCTGTAGGAGGGACTCGCTTTCCTTGAGCTCTTGTTCGAGCTTCTTGAGTTCGTCGGCAGACGACATGGTGGTGGTGGCGGCTGAGGAGAGGGAGGAGGGCTAGGGTTTTGGAGGTTTTAGGGTTTTAGGAGGGACAGAGGATCGGCTGGTGCTCTGATACCATGAAAGTCGGATTGAATCCGGGCTGCGTAATCGCAATGCCTCGTCCCTCCTCGTATATTTATAGACAATTACGAATACACAATACAAGTATAGAAGACGTATTTAGCTAGGTGCCTTGGAGTAGACTCCAAGTTGATCGGCCTCTGTTTCCTTCTCTAACACAACCAAGTCGGATTACAATGTTCAATTCTTTGGAACAACTCTAACTTGCTTGAACAAGATGGTTCAGAAGGCTTGGGCCACCCTAAAAGCTATTTGTTGCTTGGTTGTCAATCTAAAAATAGACTATGGCGGTGGACCGTTTGGAGAAAAGAGGATGGCATAATTGTGTCATTTTTGTCCTTTATGCAAGCAAACTCAAGAAACGATGGCTTATCTCTTCTCCCATACTAAAAGGGTTTGGAATTTGATCAAAGGTTAGCTTGGCCTAGCAACTACCCGAACGCGTGAGTGGACGACTAATATCAATATCAAGGAGTGGTGGGCGATGATGACTACAAAGGCCACGGAAAATCGCAATGCAATGGATTTGCTCTTAACTAGTTGGACTATTTGAAAAGAAAGAGACGTGAGAGTATTCAGCAACAAAGCCATGCCTCCATCCATCCTTTTCCAAAACATCAAGGATGAGGCGAAGCTGTGGATCACCGCGGGAGTTAAACTTTTGAGCGCCATAAAGCTAGGAGAGTAATTCGCGGTGTATATTTATGTAACCTTTGAACTTCGTTTCCATCATGTCAGGACTCTTCTCCTTATTTAATGAATTGGGAAAACCTCCGTTTATCCACGGTTCAAAAAATTGAGTTTATAATATTTCATGGAACAAATGGTAACTTGCAACAGGATGGTTAGATTTTCTATTGATCTATTGATAATCATAGACAATAAAAATTCCTATAAAGATATATTGATAATCATCAACAACAGTATAAAGATTCCTATAAATAATAAAAATTATAAATAGGTCCATGGACCACCTAGCGACAACTACAACCACTAGCACAAGCCGAAGACACGCTGCCGACCTCGCCCCTATATCACCAGAGCCAGGAAACTTGTCGCCTTAGATATTGTTTTAGTAGGCGAAACTCGTCGTGCTAAGGCCCAAAGGACCAGCGCGATAGAGCAGTCACCAACTCTAATGATGACAATGGTGTATCAAAAGAGACTAGCTCAAAAATCACACCAAAGAACATGAAAAACGACCAGATCTAAAGAGATTCACCGGACATACGACTCCACACACACCCTTCGATGGCGCTAGACGCACCACCAGAGCGTGGATAGGGCGAAGAGAATCTTATTCTGACTTTATGATGTAGTCATGGTCTCATCATCCCAAAAAATACACGAAAATGGTCTAAACAAAGAATAGAAATCCCTCGCCGACGAGGGGGTGTGATCTGCCACAACTCCAAGGCCCCAAGGCCACAGAGGCAGGGTGACCGACGATGTTGCCAGCAAGAGAAAACAGAACCCTAGATGGGTTTCTACTGCTGCAGAGATCACCTCGTGAGTCTTGTAAAATAAATTTAAATATTGTGCTATGCACATATCTCATCCCCAAAATACTTGTTTTTGTCTTCTATCAAATAGTCGCTGTAAATGCTTTTCTACTAAACTAGATTTATATGTGAGTCATTTTTGCTATCTTAGTTTACATATTACACAATATGTCCTCATCCTCCTGTTTCTGCGACCTTGTGTATCTCTTTTTGGCATTGCACAAAACATTTCTTGTTACATATTTCGTATGTACCTTCTCCTTTTCAAACTTGCTCACACGTACATGTGAGTGAAGGGTTTCGCAGCATAGTAAATCAAAAAAATTCTACGGATGCGAACGGGAAAGCCAAGATCTAATCTAGGAGATGCAAACAACGAGGGAGGATAGATGAGATCTTCATACCCTTGAAGATTCGCACAGCGGAACGTTCAACGGAACGTGGTTGATGTAGTCGTACTAGCTTCTCCTCCTCGTGATCCGATCCGATCCAACACCGCAAGTGGCAATGCCTCCGAGAGATGCACACGTACGGCACCTCGACGTCTCCTCCTTCCTCGGTCCAGCAAGTGAGGTGGAGAGATAGATTGGATCTACAACACGACGGCGTGGTGCAAAGGTGGAGAGTTTCTGCGGCAGGGCTTCGCCTACGCGCAGTCGAGAGAGAGAGAGAGAGAGAGAGAGAGAGAGAGAGAGAGAGAGAGAGAGAGAGAGAGAGAGAGAGAGAGAGAGAGAGGAGGGCAGCAGGTAGGCGGCTAGGGTTGTGGAGGGGTCGAGGAGGGCTGCGCCCCTGCCCTCTATATATAGGGGGCTGGCCGGCCCCCTTGGCCCCTCCTCCAAGACCTAGGGCGGCGGCCCCAAGGGTTGGAGTGGGGGGCAAGTTTTCCCCCTCCTTCTAGAAGGTTTCCCTAGGGTTTCCCCTAGGGCTTGGCCGGATGGGCCTATGGGGCCCTGTGCCCCTTGCCCAATGCGGCCAGGGCACTCCCTCGTAGGCCCACGCCCCCTCCCGACAAGTGGGGCCACGTTGGTCCCACTCCGGAAGGTTCTAGAAGCTTTCGGTAAAATACCGAACAATCTGAAACAATTCCGAAATCCAAAAACTGCTTTCCTTTATATGAATCTTATTCTCCAAACCATTCCGGAACCTCTCGTGACGTCCTGGATCTCATCCGAGACTCCGAACAAAAACTCATAAACCAATTATCCATTCTATCCTAGCGTCGAGACACGTTAAGTGTGTGACCCTACGGGTTCGAGAATATGTAGACATGATCTTCTATCAATAGTCAATAGCAGGGTCTGGAAACCCATATTGACTCCCACACATTCATCAATGATCATATCGGATGAACCACGATGCCAGGATTCAATTAATCCCATATATATATTCCCTTCGTCACGCGATATTTTACTTGCCCGAGATTCGATCGTCGGTATCGGCATACCTAGTTCAATCTCGTTCGCAGCAAGTACTTTACTCGTTCCGTAATCCGATATCACTTTGTGATTAACTCCTTAACCACGTGCTTGCAAGCAGTGTTGATATCGATTACCGAGTGGGCCCGAAGTATATCTCTCCGACTTGGGAGGGACAAATCCCATCTCGATACATACAACCCAACAAGTACTTTCCGATCACCTGAGAGACACCTTTATGATCACCCTCTCGTAGGATGACGTTTGATGACCTCAAAGCTTTCTTCCGATACCAGGGAGTTGCATTATCTCATGGTCTAAGGAATACAATATTTGACATAAGAAAAAGCTTCACAAAGATGAACACGATGACACGATCTAATTGCTCTGCTTGATTTGGGTTTGTCCATCATATCATTCTCCCAATGATATGATCTCATTATTAATCGAAAACTCATGTCTATGGTTAGGAAACCTTAACCGTCATTAATCAATGAGCTAGTCCATAGAGGCGTACTAGGGACACGGTGTTGTTCATAAACCACACAAGTATCAAAGTTTCCGCTTAATACAATTCTAGCATGGAATATAAACTTTATCATGAACAAGAATTATAATAATAACATCTTTATTATTGCCTCTAGGGCATAATTCCAACAGTCTCCCACTTGCACTAGAGTCAATAATCTATTTTACATCTGGCAACAATCTAACACCCATGGCACTAAGGTGTTGATCATGTTTTGCTCGTGGAAGAGGTTTAGTCAACGGATCTGCGACATTCAGATCCGTATGTACTTTGCTAATCTTCAGATCTCCATCTATTATATAATTTCGAATTATATGAAACTTGTGGTTGATATGATTGGTCTTTGGATGACATGTTGGTTCCTTAGCCAGTGCTATGGCGCCAGTGTTGTTACACAATATCTCCAGTGGGTCCAAGGCACTTGGAACCACACCAAGCTCAGTGATGAAGTTCCTGATCCAAACTCCTTCACTTGACGCTTCTGCAGCAGCCATGTATTGTGCTTCTACTATAGATCCCGAGATCATGCTTTGCTTGCAGCTTCTCCAGCTCACAGCTCCTCCATTCAAAATATAAACGTATCCTGTCCGAGATTTAGAATCATCGTTGTTGGTGTCGAAACTAGCATCGACGTAACCTTTTACGACGAGTTGTTCATCACCTCCATAGACTAAGAACATTTCTTTAGTCATATTTAAATACTTTAGGATGTTCTTCACGGCTGTCCAGTGTTCCACTCCTGGATCACTTTGGTATCTGCTCATCAAACTAAGAGCATTGGACACATCCGGTCTACTACATAGCATGGCATACATGATAGATCCTAAGGCCGAGGCATAAGGCACTTTGCTCATAGCTTCTCTATCGTTTACCGTAGTTGGACACTGAGCCCTGCTCAATATCTTACCTGACAACATAGGCACTGAACCTTTCTTTGCCTTATCCATTCTGAACCTTTTCAGAACTTTGTCTAGGTATGTACTTTGGCTTAAAGCTATCAGGCGTCTTTGTCTATCTCTATAGATTTTGATGCCCAATATATAAGCAGCTTCCCCTAGGTCTTTCATTGAAAAACATTTGTTCAAATAACTCTTCACATCGTTAAGCATGTCAATGTCATTTCCGATAATCAATATGTCATCCACATATAGTACCAAAAATGTCACTGAGCTCCCACTCACTTTCTTGTAGATACAAACTTCGTAGCAATTTGTAACAAATCCAAAGCTCTTGATCACTTGATCAAAACGAAGGTTCCAACTCCGAGATGCTTGCTTCAGTCCATAAATGGAACGCTGAAGTTTGCACACCTTATCAGCATCCTTAGGATCGACAAAACCTTCGGGTTGCATCATATACAACTCTTCATCAATGTTGCCATTGAGGAACGCAGTCTTGACATCCATCTGCCATATTTCATAATCATGAAATGAAACAATTGCGAATAAAATCCGAATGGACTTAAACATCGCTACGGGAGAGAAAGTCTCATCGTAGTCAACACCTTGAACTTGTCAAAAACCTTTTGCGACAAGCCGTGCTTTATAGACAGTAACATTACCATCCGCGTCCATTTTCTTCTTGAAAATCCATTTGCACTCAACGACCTTTCGGTCGCTAGGAGGGTCCACCAAAGTCCATACTTGGTTTTCGCTCATGGATCCCAATTCGGATTTCATGGCCTCTAGCCATTTCTCAGAGTCTGAGCTCATCATTGCTTCCTCATAGTTCACAGGTTCACTGTTGTCTACTAACAAGACAGTTAAGACAGTGTTGCCGTACCACCAGGAGGGGCACGGGACCTTGTCGACCTGCGATGTTCAGTAGTAGCATCGTCTGAAGCTTCATGATCCTTGTCATTAGCTTCTATTGTTGGTGCAGACGGCACTGGAACAATTTCAGGTGCTGCGCTACTCTCCAACTCAAGAGAAGGTTCAATAACCTCGTCTAGCTCTACTTTCCTCCCACTCACTTCTTTTGAGAGAAACTCCTTCTCAAGAAAGGATCCGTTCTTTGCGGCAAACACTTTGCCTTCGGATCTATGGTAGAAGGTATACCCAATCATTTCCTTAGGGTATCCTATGAAGACGCATTTCTCCGCCTTGGGTTCGAGCTTGTTCGGTATCAACTTCTTGACGTAAGCCTCGCATCCCCAAACTTTAAGAAACGACAACTTAGGTTTAGCACCAAACCACGGTTCATATGGTATCGTCTCAACAGATTTAGATGGTGCCCTATTTAAAGTGAATGCAGTGGTTTCTAATGCATAACCCCAAAATGATAACGGCAAATCTGTAAGAGACATCATCGATCGCACCATATCCAATAAAGTTCGATTCCGGCGTTCAGACACACCATTGCGCTGTGGTGTTCCGGGTGGCTTGAGTTGCGAAACGATTCTGCTTGCTTTAAGATGCGTGAGAAAATCATAACTCAAATATTCACCTCCACGATCGGATCGTAGAAATTTAATTTTCCTGTTACGATGGTTTTCCACTTCGTTCTGAAATTCTTTGAATTTTTCAAATGTTTCAGATTTATGTTTCATTAAATAGATATACCCATATCTACTTAAGTCATTAGTAAAAGTGAGAAAATAGCGATAACCACCACGCGTCGAAACACTCATTGGTCTGCATACATCGGTATGTATGATTTCCAACAAGTCCGTTGCTCGCTCCATTATTCCGGAGAACGGGGTTTTGATCATCTTGCCCATGAGGCATGGTTCGCATGTGTCAAATGATTCAAAATTAAGAGACTCCAAAAGTCCATCAGAATGGAGTTTCTTCATGCGTTTTACACCAATATGACCTAGACGACAGTGCCACAAATAAGTCGTATTATCACTATCTACCTTGCATCTCTTAGCCTCAATGTTATGGATGTGTGTTCCATTACTTTCGAGATTCAGAAGAAATAAACCATTCATAGCAGGTGCATGACCATAAAAGATGTTACTCATATAAATAGAACAACCATTATTCTCCGATTTAAATGAATAACCGTCTTGCAATAAACACGATCCAGATATGATGTTCATGCTCAACGCAGGCACATAATAACATTTATTGAGGTTTAAAACTAATCCCGAAGGTAAAACTAAGGAGAGCGTGACGACGGCCATCACATCAACTCTTGATCCGTTGCCAACGCGCATCGTCACCTCATCCCTCGCTAGCCACCGTCTATTCCGTAGCTCTTGTTTCGAGTTACAAATATTAGCAACTTAACCAGTATCAAATACCCAGGCACTACAATGAGGGCTAGTAAGGAAAACATCAATAACATGTATATCAAATATACCTTTGATGGTGCCAGCCTTCTTGTCCGCTAAGTACTTCGGATAGTTGCGCTTCCAGTGACCCTTGTCCTTGCAATAGAAGCACTCAGTGTCCGGCTTAGGTCCAGACTTGAGCTTCTTCTCTGCAGGGGCAACGCGCTTGCCGCTGCCCTTCTTGAAGGGTTTCTTTGCGCCCTTACCTTTCTTAAAGCTGGGGGGCTTGTTGACCATCAACACATGATTATCTTTCTTGATGTCCACCTCCGCAGCTTTCAGCTTAGCGAAGAGCTCAGTGATCGTATCGGTGGAACCAATCTGATTATGAGTAACTACAAAACCTTTGTAGCTAGGAGGGAGTGATTGCAGAACTCTGTCAATCTTGAGCTCCTCTAGAATCTTGCAGTCCAGTTGCTCAAGGCGTTGAGTGTAGCCCGACATCTTAATGGCGTGCTCACTAACGGATTTCCCTTCCTCCATCTTGCAGTTAAAGAATTTCTCAGAGATCTCATATCTCTCAGAACGGGCCTGAGTCTGAAACATAGTTTTCCGTTCCTCAAGAATCTCAAAGGGCCCGGGAAACTCCTCAAAACAATTTTGAAGGTCCGATTCCATAGCAAACAACATGGTGCTCTTAATCACACCATAATCATCTTTGTGCGACTGATAAACGGCTTTCTCATCAGCCGGCGCATCTACAGTAGGGGCGTCACCTAGCGCTTTCTCAAGGACATAGTCCATTTGTCCGCCAGAGAGAATGATTCTCAGATTGCGGAACCAGTTAGTGAAGTTAGACCCATTGTTCTTAAGCTTTTCTTTCTCAGCAAAAACGTTCAATTTGAAGTTGGACTTAGTCATTTGATCTACAAAATTTGCAAGTACAATTTAGACTATGTTCATGATAACTAGTTCAACTTAATCAAATTACTAGATGAACTCCCACTAAATTCAACATCCCTCAAGTTGTTTAGTGAACATGATCCAAATTCACCACACCTAATCCGATCTTCACGAGAAGAGATGTGGTTTCAATGGTGGACAACAAAGTGTCGATCATATCATTCATATGACTCATGCTTAACCTTTCAGTTCGTGTGTTCCGAGGCCATGTCTGTACATTCTAGGCTCGTCAAGTAAAACCCAAGTATTTCCGCGTGTGCAAAACTGGCTTGCACCCGTTGTATGTGAACGTAGAGTTTATAGCACCCGATCATCACGTGATGCTTGAACACGACAAACTTTCGCAACGATGCATACATGGGGAGAACACAGTTTTATCTTGATCTTTAAGTGAGGAATCATCTTATAATGCTACCGTCGCGATCTAAGCGTAATAAGATACATAAAAGGATAAACATCACATGTTGGAATTATGCTCTAGAGGCAATAATAAAGATGTTATTATTATAATTCTTGTTCATGATAAAGTTTATATTCCATGCTAGAATTGTATTAAGCGGAAACATTAATACTTGTGTGGTTTGTGAACAACACCGTGTCTCTGGTACGCCTCTAAGGACTAGCTCATTGATCAATGATGGTTAAGGTTTCCTAACCATAGACATGAGTTGTCAATTGATAATGAGATCATTTCATTGGAGAATGATATGATGGACAGACCCAAACTAAGCGAAGCAATTAGATCGTATCATCGTGTTCATCTTTGCGAAGCTTTTCCTATGTCAAATATTGTATTCCTTAGACCATGAGATAATACAACTCCCTGGTATCGGAAGAAAGCTTTGAGGTCATCAAACGTCATCCTATGAGAGGGTGATCATAAAGGTGTCTCTCAGGTGATCGGAAAGTATCTGTTGGGTTGTATGTATCGAGATGGGATTTGTCCCTCCCAAGTCGGAGAGATATACTTCGGGCCCACTCGGTAATCGATATCAACACCGCTTGCAAGCATGTGGTTAAGGAGTTAATCACAAAGTGATATCGGATTACGGAACGAGTAAAGTACTTGCTGTGAACGAGATTGAACTAGGTATGACGGTACCGACGATCGAATCTCGGGCAAGTAAAATATCGCGAGACGAAGGGAATATATATATGGGATTGATTGAATCCTGGCATCGTGGTTCATCCGATATGATCATCGATGAATGTGTGGGAGTCAATATGGGTGCCCAGACCCCGCTGTTGATTATTGATAGAAGATCATGTCTGCATATTCTCGAACCCGCAGGGTCACACACTTAACGTGTCTCGACGCTAGGATAGATTGGATAATTGGTTTATGAATTTTTGTTCGGAGTCTCGGATGGGATCCGGGACATCACGAGAGGTTCCGGAATGGTCCGTAGAATAAGATTCATATAAGGCAGTGCAGTTTTTGGAGTTCGGAATTGTTCCGGGTTAATCGGTATTGTACCGGAAGCTTCTAGAACCTTCCGGAAGGGGACCAACGTGGCCCCACCTTCCGGGAGGGGGCATGGGCCTATGAGGGAGTGTCCTGGCCGCTTTGGGCCAGGGGCACAAGGCCCCATAGGGCCCAGCCGATCCTAGAGAGTTTAAATCGTTTAAACTAGAGATAGGGTTTCTAGAAGAGGGGAGAGTCCATGCCCCCCACTCCTTATCCTTTGGGCTTGGGGGAGGGGCTAGGGCTGCGCCCCCCCTCTATATAAAGAGGGGTGGGGGCGCACCAACCCCCTACACCTCTCCTCCAAACCCTAGCCGCCTTGCTAGCTTTCCTCTCTCCCTTCCGACTGTTTGTAGGCGAAGCCCTGCTGCAGAAATTCTCCACCATATACACCACGCCGTCGTGTTGTAGATCCAATCTATCTCTCCACCATACTTGCTGGTCCGAGGAAGGAGGAGACGTCGAGGTGCTGCACGTGTGCATCTCACGGAGGCACCGCCACTTGTGGTGCTAGATCGGATCGGATCGCGAGGAGGAGAAGCGAGTACGACTACATCACCCACGTTCCGACGAACGTTCCGCTGTGCGAATCTTCAAGGGTATGAAGATCTAATCTAATCTCTCTCGTTGATTGCATATCCTAGATTAGATCTTGGCTTTCCCTCTGTTCGCATCCGTAGAAAATTTGGATTTACTATGCCGCGAAACCCTTTCATCACATGCATATAATTTTATGTGACATGGTATAGCCAATCTCCGCGCAATGATCTCCATCTTGTGCGAGCCAGCATGATCTCCATCACTCCACCATGATTGCCTCCACCACGAATAGCAACTATAACTATTGCTAACTACTTAGCGATAAAGTAAAGGTATTACATGGCGTATAAGAAGTTGACACACAGATCATACATAATTATAAAGACAACCACATGGCTCCTGCCGGTTGTGTACTCATCGACATGCAAGTCGTGAAACATTACAAAACATGATCACGCATACAACATACACATCACATCTTGGGCCATACCATATCACAGAAACACTCCCTGCAAAAACAAGTTAGACGCCTCTACTTTGTTGTTGCATGTTTTACGTGGCTTATGGGAGTAACAAGCTAAGAACGATTCTTACCTACGGAAAGCCACAACGGTGATATTATGGTTGCCAACATCCGGTGTAAATCCCATGACAACTATAGTGAGAGAAACTGGAATCCACCAGCCGCATGTGTGGAACAAGCCACACGTCAAGTGCGGAGCCGGTCTCGCGAGCGAGGTCGCGTAAAGTTGGCCTGGACCGCTTCGATCTCGCTATCCCGTGTCATAGAAGTACACAAACAAGAGGCTTGCAACAGAAAACATCAACGCCCGCAACAAGCATGTTGCGTTCTACTCGTGAAACACATCTACGCATAGATCTAGCTCTGATACCACTGAAGGGTTTCGTAGCATAGTAAATCAAAAAAATCTACGGATGCGAACGGGAAAGCCAAGATCTAATCTAGGAGATGCAAACAACGAGGGGGGATAGATGAGATCTTCATACCCTTGAAGATTCGCACAACGGAACGTTCAACGGAACGTGGTTGATGTAGTCGTACTAGCTTCTCCTCCTCGCGATTCGATCCGATCCAACACCGCAAGTGGCGATGCCTCCGAGAGATGCACACGTACGGCACCTCGACGTCTCCTCCTTCCTCGGTCCAGCAAGTGGGTGGAGAGATAGATTGGATCTATAACACGAAGGTGTGGTGCAAAGGTGGAGAGTTTCTGCGGCAGGGCTTCGCCTACGCGCAGTCGGGAGAGAGAGAGAGAGAGAGAGAGAGAGAGAGAGAGAGAGAGAGAGAGAGAGAGAGAGAGAGAGAGAGAGAGAGAGAGAGAGAGAGAGAGAGAGAGAGAGAGAGAGAGAGAGAGAGAGAGAGAGGAGGAGGAGGAGGGCAGCAGGTAGGCGGCTAGGGTTATGGAGGGGTCGAGGAGGGCTGCGCCCCTGCCCTCTATATATAGGGGGCTGGCCGGCCCCCTTGGCCCCTCCTCCAAGCCCTAGGGCAGCGGCCCCAAGGGTTGGAGTGGGGGGCAAGTTTTCCCCCTCCTTCTAGAAGGTTTCCTTAGGGTTTCCCCTAGGGCTTGGCCGGCTGGGCCTATGGGGCCTTGTGCCCCTGTACCAATGCGGCCAGGGCACTCCCTCGTAGGCCCACGCCCCCTCCCGACAAGTGGGGCCACGTTGGTCCCATTCCAGAAGGTTCTAGAAGCTTCCGGTACAATACCGAACAATCCGAAACAATTCCGAAATCCAAAAACTGCTTTCCCTTATATGAATCTTATTCTCCTGACCATTCCGGAACCTCTCGTGACGTCCTGGATCTCATCCGAGACTCCAAACAAAAACTCATAAACCAATTATCCATTCTATCCTAGCGTCGAGACACGTTAAGTGTGTGACCCTACGGGTTCGAGAATATGCAGACATGATCTTCTATCAATAATCAATAGTGGGGTCTGGAAACCCATATTGACTCCCACACATTCATCGATGATCATATCGGATGAACCACGATGCCAGGATTCAATTAATCCCATATATATATTCCCTTCGTCACGCGATATTTTACTTGCCCGAGATTTGATCGTCGGTATCGGCATACCTAGTTCAATCTCGTTCATAGCAAGTACTTTACTCGTTCCGTAATCCGATATCACTTTGTGATTAACTCCTTAACCACGTGCTTGCAAGCGGTGTTGATATCGATTACCGAGTGGGCCTGAAGTATATCTCTCCGACTTGGGAGGGACAAATCCCATCTCGATACATACAACCCAACAAGTACTTTCCGATCACCTGAGAGACACCTTTATGATCACCCTCTCATAGGATGACGTTTGATGACATCAAAGCTTTCTTCCGATACCAGGGAGTTGCATTATCTCATGGTCTAAGGAATACAATATTTGACATAAGAAAAAGCTTCACAATGATGAACACGATGACACGATCTAATTGCTTTGCTTGATTTGGGTCTGTCCATCATATCATTCTCCCAATGATATGATCTCATTATTAATCGACAACTCATGTCTATGGTTAGGAAACCTTAACCATCATTAATCAATGAGCTAGTCCATAGAGGCGTACTAGGGACACGGTGTTGTTCATAAACCACACAAGTATCAAAGTTTTCACTTAATACAATTCTAGCATGGAATATAAACTTTATCATGAACAAGAATTATAATAATAACATCTTTATTATTGCCTCTAGGGCATAATTCCAACAGTGAGCAGCTCCGAAAAAGAAAAGGCACATAAGTGATCCGTGTGATGACAGCAGAAAAGGAGAATGTCGTGTTTTTGGCTTATGTAAACTTCTCCGAACAATGTTCCACATAGAAAATTTGCCTACCAAATGACTAGATATAAGACGGAGATAAATATTTGGGGGCAAAGTAAGTGCACAGAAAAATATTTGTATTCATGTTTCTATGATATGAAAACTTGTAAGAGAACATTAGCATTGAAATAACTATTCAATTTCTGATCCAGAAGTTTCTAGAATTTTGCTTACCCAATCATACGGTACAAACCATAATTAAGATATCTGTTAGGCCGTGTGATTTGGAAACCTCCACCAATATATTTAGGTATAATAAATAGAAGCGGACACAGACATATAAACAAGAAAAAACATGCATGTACACTATATCGTTCATCATACTATCAAAACTTAACTTAGGAAGGTGTGGTATTTTGTCATTATTTTTGTTTCTTACATTTAAGGTGGCTTGTTTCAATATATAATTAAGGAGAAATGTCGGACATGAAGAAACTAACAAAAAATTGTATTTTTATATTTAGCACAACAGAATATAATTTTCCAATGATATAGAATGTAACTATATAATGAAAAAATAGTTAATGTTTAGTGTTATTAACTATGCTAGCGGAGTATACCAATTATATCATCAACATTATTGTATGATAACTTATAAATTAAGAATTATAATTTTGTTTATTCTAACTCACCTCGGGTCAAATATTTATTGGACGACCCTGAAGGAGTATAGGATGTGTTCTTAAGGTTTTGTACTCACGTTCTATGCAAATTAGAGTGCTATAAGAAGTAATAAAAAATTAGCCCTCATGGCATGAAACTAAAAAAAATCACATAACCCTGCCACAACCTCTGAGAAGAAGACAACTAAGAAAACCCAAAAAAATCACATAACCCTGCCACAATCTCTGCGCCAACATTACTTCATCAAATAGATACAGTGATGCTGTTGTTCTCCCCTTCCATCTTCAGGATGGTTCTGTTATTATTCTTCTCTTTTCATAAACTAAGCTATTGAGTGCCTTAATTGGGCCTATTTTATCGATATTTGTAATTAGTCACTCTTTGGAGTATAGGAAATGCAAACCTGAAACGTTCATAAGCACTCATATGCTTGTCTGGATGCTAATTGTTGCATTATTTCGCAACTTTATAATTGTTTTTCTATGTAAGCACGACCTGAATATTTCTGACCAATTGGGTTGAAAAGTCATGCACCCATTAAGATGTTTGCTGCAATATGCTTACCCTTGGAATTCATGCTTGTGCCAGTATTTATGTATCTGACTGCTTTTGTTAACAGTAGCAAAATCCTGTTCAGAGAAACAGACTTAGTGGAACAAGAAAAATAAATAAATCGATGAAATTTAACTCCAAGTATATTATCTGAAGACTTTATACAGCAATGCTATTTTCTGATTGCAATTATGTTTATGATGGCGAGACAAGCTTTCATGAAAATGTAGGATTGTTTGGATCAGTTCTGCTAGTTCAGTCCACCTTATTGAGCTCCAGCCAACTCGTGTGTTTTCCCTTCCAAAAGTTACTTGCCCGAGAATTTTCAGCTTATTATTTTGAATATTGATGGGTAACTAGATATCATTGCGGAGGAGGTAACTTCAAATTTGCCATGCTCCCCTGTCTGATTGAATCGGGGTATGCGGAGCTCAGCAGTTTGTATATGAGACCGTTAATATGGTCTGTCATTCTAAGCCATTTCGAAGATAATGTATCAACTGCAGGGAAGCATACATAAATACGATCCAGTCCTATTTTCGTCGCGAGGTGATTCAGTATTTTGTGCTCATAATATTACATAATTCTGAACCAGCTAAATCTGATTCAGTTATGCTGCTGTTTGGCATTGCTACTCCCAAGCGGCTACTAAAAGCATGTATCCCGTCAGGCGTCAGCACATTGTAGGTTCTATTGTCCGTAAATTCTGCATATGTTCATTCCAGCAGATTCACTAATTAGTGTCTAATTATCTGGAAAAAAAAGCGTATAAATTTTGTCCAAAGCTAAACTTTGTAATGTTTGACTAGGTTGATGGAAAAAACTATAAAGGCATACGGTGTCAAGTCAATATCATTGGATATGTCATAAATATATACTCCCTCCATCCCAAAATAGATGTCTCAAATTTGTCAAAATTTTGATGAATCTAGACACTATTTAGTATATAGATTCATCCAAAATTTGAAAAAGCTAAGACATCTATTCTTGGATGGAGGGAGTACTTATATTATACATGTATAGTATTACAGTTATAGATTTTTTTTCTATAGACCTGGTCAAGTTTTACATAGTTTGACTTTGAGAAAAAAATTATAAACCTTTTTGAAGAACGGAGGCAGCACACATTTTCATCTTTTTTGGGAAGTTGATACGTATTGCTAACTGATGACTGGCATCTTTCAACTCAAATGCCATTGTTTTACTGTCGTGACAAAGTGTGCGGTCGCCTTCTTAGTTGCAAAGCATCTTATATGATGTACACATCCACTCATACACAGGAGTGGTCCTGGCAATCGTACTAGACGCTCTGAAAACCGCCTCTCTGAAAATTCCAACATTTCATTCACTTACTATTGCATAAATATTTGTGTTCACCTTTTGCACATAACCACAAGTATTAGGGAAATGACTTGCATTGCGCCCACTTTCTGGTATTTATCTACTTTCGTAATTCCTTAGTTTCAAAATTCTTAGCATTTGTATAAGTTAAATTTATGTAAAATTGACCAAAGTAATAAAAAAGGAAAAAAGCGCTAACACATGTAATGTCAAATTACTTTAGATAGATTCGCAAGAAAAAAGAGTTTAGGTTTATGGTCCATCTGTTCTAAAAACAATGTGTATAAATGTAATCAAAAGTCAACGCCTTCCAAGTTGACCAATTTTATAGAAACGGTGGTAGTAATGAAATAGATTTCACCGTATAGTGTATTTTATTTACATAAATAATGTTAACATGTCATCTTAAAGACAATGTAAATATCCTAAATTGTGAGTATTTTTTGCTCCTTTAAGAATAAAATCACTTCCATCTCTCTGTTTTAAGTTACTAGAAAACCACTTCCATCTCTCTATGAGAAGGGTAGTTTTGTCATCTCAACTGCATTTTCTCTCTCATCGATGAGGAAATGAAATATCAACTTACAACAACAAACAAAGGTCTGGAACTTATTCCCCCACATAAAGCTCATATCCCACTGCCCGCGGCATGGTTAAATACAAGCAAAACAAAAGTCTCAACACAAACTTCACATCAATATACTGCTAAATTAAAGGTTTAACTTCCCCTTCTCCTTCTTTGACTCCACCAAATAAACGGTAATACCAAGAACAGCGAAGACACCGAGTACCACCCTCTCACGTTTCTTGTCCCTGCAAGTCAAATCGAAAGCATACTTAGAATAACCACAAAAAATACATATGCGCATATACATATATCTAGTACAAACGAATTGCTTGCTTACCCAACTCATTCTCTATTTTCTTCTGTAGTATAGCTTCCAGTTTTTCACCTGTAGCACGCTGGGTACGAGAACACGTAGCTAAGTCCGCCTCAATGCTATCGAGGCAGTTCTCGATGCGTTGAAGAGCGCAAGAGTGCTGTAGAGAAAATGAAATTATTGTACAAGTGATATCATTGTGCATAAAAGAATAGAAAAAAAAGAAAAATATTACGTACTACATATGTGTTTTTCCCAGTAGTATAATATAATCCTCTGATTTGGTCCATCCTAAGTTAGTAATCAGAATGGTTAAAACTAAGTTAGTACTTTTGTTTCGGTGTCTCCCTCTCCTCCAAAATTACGATACTGATGTCACAAGAGTTGCCAGGATTAGCCGATACCTTTTCAGTTCAGAGCGGAATAAGGGGTATCGGTCATCCCGCTCGTCGTTGTGTTTTCAGTTTTCTGATTTTAGAAGAGAAGGGACATTGAAGCAAGCAAAAAATTCTAATCTTGTGTGTCGTCAGGCACTTCAAACTGTCTGAAGCTGTGGGCTACAATAAATGGCCCCTAAACGCGTCCACAATTTCCGTTTATTTAAATGGGTAGTTTATTTTCTTAGAAAATTCAAATACCATTTTTGCTTCAGTGTCCTCCTTCCTTTTCAAACTTTAACAACAAAAACTCGACATTTGTTTCGAAGACTGTACGAACCCACCAAAACCCCGTATGGTCATATTAGACATATACTCACCATATATGTATACATGTCTACGGGAGGCGAAAATCAAGAGGTATATAGCGATAACAACAAAATTTCAAAATTTGACGTACACAGACGTAGATCGTGATAATGGGAGGTGGGATCAGCCGGCGAGAACGTGAAATATGTCCGGCTCGACCGAATATACTTATACAGAGATAAGCATAGTCTAGATATGTGCAGCGGCGAAGGAGCCCATAGGGCGGGGTATGACGTCCGCCCGACCTAAAACTTTGCATGGAGCGACCTACACTTCTCTTGGCAAATGCTTGTGTTATAGCCTATTACTAGGTTAGTGGGAAATCTATACTATAGTAATTTATGACTGGAGCCTGCGACTACTAGTCTATGTATGACCTTGAAAACTACCAATCCACCGTGTGATCTGGCCGGTCACTTAGCAAATTAAACTTTGGTACTCCTTCAGTTCATATTAAAGGTTTTAACTTTGCCTAAATACGAATACATCTTGTCTAAGTATTTACTTGGATATGTATAAATCTAGATAAAGTTGAAACTATTAATATAGACCCGAGGGAGTACACACATTGTAATTGTTGTTATAATCTAGCATAAGATATTCTCACTCATTGTTACATGTTGCGTGGTGATTTTTCATTTTTATATATATTATTTCAAGATCTTTTGTTGGATAATATAATAAAGAACGGGGTTTCATCCTTCATTTCAAAAAATAATTAGGTATCTTATTTGTATGTTTGATAACTCTAGCATTTTGTCGTCATCTTTGGTATAAACTTTTGAATTCTCCCTACCAAACTTTTGAATCGTCCTCCACCACTGGATATGTGTTTTGACGGTCAAACAAAAACTGTTCCATACAAATTTAAATTTGAGAGGGAAACACCAAAGCACACCTCAAAACTGTATTGAACTGAAGTACAGATAAACGGGATTAAATGACGTGCCCCTTACATCTCAGCTACGAGCAGAATCGAGGGACGCCTATTTGGATCTTACTGCATGCATGATGTACTCCCTCTGTTTCAAAATATAAGATATTTTAGATTTGTGAATAAAATATATCTAGACTTTTTTAGTAGTAGGTTCATTTCAATCTTGACTGAACCTATATACTAAATAAATCTAGATACATATATATACTAAAAAAGTCTAGATACATTTTATTCACAGAGCTAAAACATCTTATATTTTAAAACGAAGGGAGTACGTTTTTAATCCCAAAAAATATATACAGTTATCTGGATTTACCTTATCGACGCCATGTGAGCTGAAGAGGCACGGATTATCCAGGGCCGGCTGCCGCCAAAAGGGCCCCTGCGGAAGGGATCGCCGGAGCACGCGGCCGGCGGACCTGAGCAGCAAAGAAGCCATCTAACTGAATCGAGTGTTGTTGCCTCAGCTGGTTGCCCCGGCCAAGCCCGCAAGTCGCAATCGAACTTATCGAACACGAGGGGCACGAACCGACGCGACGTGAGATCTAGAGAGAGAGGCGGTGTAGGGCTGGACATAAAACTCGAAACTCGACGAGTTTAACGAGCACTCGTTTGCTCGGCTCGTTCGAGATCGACTCGTTTTCTTAACGATTCGAGCTAAGCTGCAGTTTTTGCTCGATATCCTTAATGAGCTAAATGATCGAGTTAACGATGTTCGTGAGCTACTCGTTAAGCTCGGTAACAACCAAGGTATGGCCTATCAAGCTTCATGCACTAGCTAACCCAACCAAAAGTCCGAACTGATGGAAAGGGCTGGTGCAATCCACTTATACACTTCAACACCCCCTCTCACGTGTGACGGGGAGAAGTCAGCACGTGCAACCGGAAGAGAGCGACGACGCGCGAAATTCACGTATGACTCAAGAGGCCTATACGTGGACATAGAGGGATCAACAACAATTTTAGGATAAATTGCGAAAGCCAGGACTCGAACTCGAGACCTTAGGCTTTGATACCATGTCAAGCTTCATGCACTAGCCAACGCAATCAAAAGTCCGAACTGATGGAAAGGGCTAGTGCAATCCACTTATACACTTCAACATGGCCCACTTATGTTGCTACATGTCTAATCCGATAGCCCATCTAAGACAAACAACTGGCCCATTGAGGAATACCCCATCTCCACCTTCTCGATCTAGATCTGCTGACCACGGCACCGACCGAGCCCTGCCGGCTGGAGTCCTTCTCGTTCGTTCCAGGCCTCCCTACTCACACCAATTCACGTGGATAAGCGTAAGATGCCATCCAAGCACTACTATCGATAATTATTTGTCATATTTTAATACAGGTATATATGTGGTTATAATTGTTGTTTTTAATTATCGATATACCTTTGTTTATACATTTTCTTAACGAGCAGCTCGTGAGCGCTCGATAACATCTAACGAACTGAGCCAAGCTTTACTTTTTGCTCGTTATCCTTAATGAGTTTAATAATCTGAGAATTAACGAGCGTGAGCCTTAACAAGCCGAGCCTTAACGAGTCGAGTTGCTCGATAGTGTGTCCGAATCGGTAGGAGGTGGGAGCTAGAGTTTCCAAGTCCTGTACGTTAGGAAATCATCTTTGATCCGATTAGGTAGAATATATAAAAGTGAAATTTAGAAGATCCGATCAACTCCGCGCTGCATGCTTTGCTTCCTCGCCTAGCACTAGTTTTACCAGATACATGCCCCGGCCCTTCCGTTCTGAGAACTACAGTCACAGAATATTCAACCAAGTGGGATTACAATGCTCAATTCTTTAGAACAACTCTAACTTGCATGAACAAGATGGTTCAGAAGGCTTGGGCCACCCTAAAAGCTATTTTTTGCTTGGTTGGCAATCTAAAATAGACTATAGACGGTAAAGATGCAAGTGGGTCATTATTAGGATACCCTTTACCCTCTTTAGTTCAAAAAAATGAACTAACCTTTTTAAAATGATGATGTCATTATAAAAGTTAGTTCATTTTGTTGAACTAAAGAGGGTAGAGGGTACCCTAACATTAACCCACTTGCATCACTAATAGACGGTGGACCGCTTGGAGAAGAGAGGGTGTCATAATTGTGTCATTTGTCCTTTATGCAAGCAAACTCAAGAAACTATGGCTCATCTCTTCTCCTATACTAAAATGGTTTGGAATTTGATCAAAGGTTAGCTTGGCCCTACCCGAACACGTGAGTGAACTGACTAATATCAATATCAAAGAGTGGTAGGCGATGATGACTACAGAGGCCATGTCAAATCACAATGCAGTGGATTCGCTCTTCATGTTAACTAGCTGGACTATTTGAAAAGAGAGAGATACCAGAGTGTTCAACAAAAAATCCGCGCCTCCACCCATTCTTTTTCAAAACATCAAGGATGAGGTGAAGCTATGGGTCACCGTGGAAGCTAAACTTTTTGAGCGTCATAATGCTAGGAGAGTAATTCGCTCTGTATATTTTTGTAACTTTTGAACTTTGTTTTCATCATGTTAGGACTCTTCTTCTTATTTAATGAAGGAATTTCTATTTTTATGTCTCTGGTTACTTACTAGTACACCTGATATGTTCAGCACTATATCAAATATTGTAGCTTTTAGAAATAAATAATAGTTCTATTTATATTGTGACTAATAAATAATAATAAAAAATTTAGTTAATAATAAATGATAGTATGTTCAATGCATATCTGATAGTCGGTGCAGTCATAAGTTTGCACAATTCGGTGTTCTGACTTTCTACACCTTATTACGTGTCCTGGCCAGTAAAGCGTCGACACCCCAAGACGGAGAGGCGCAAAGTCGTCGTCTGCTGGTGGACCCGTGAGAGCATCGAACCGACGAAACAAGCAACAGTTGACACCCCACCCTCGCCATCGCAGTCGCCGGTGGGTAGAACGCGCGCCCGGGGTTCGCCGGCGGCGAGGAGGAGGATGGGCTGCTCCATATCGGGGCTCAACGCCCTCTACAACGCGGCGACCGGCGGCGGCGACGTGTGGATCAACGAGCGCCGCTTCCGCGTCCTCCGCCAGATCGGCGAGGGCGGCTTCGCCTTCGTCTACCTCGTCAAGGAGCACGAAGCCTCCTCCGGCGCGGCGCGCCGCAGGCACCCCTCCCACGTCTCAGGTCCCCGTCCCCCACCCACCTCCTGGCGTTCTCTCGCCTCCCTGCCTCCCGTCCTGCGTCTTGCAAGCTATGCGCGTTCGTTTTGAATCCGTGAATTCCTTTCCATTTCTCGAGCTGACAAATTCATATTCGTACTTCCCTGTGCAAAATCGTGTAAATTCCGCTACTAATGTTGTCATGGGATGGGTTTAAGTTCTGAAATCACACCGCCTGCTGTACAGAACTGAAGTTTTTGTTTTCATTCTTGCGTGGAACTGGAAATTTTACGAGGTTCTTAAGATTCTGATGCTTCCATGCTAATGTTGGCTCAGATGACGGGACGTATGCCATGAAGAAGGTGCTGATACAGAGCAAGGAGCAACTGGATCTGGTGAAGGAGGAGATCCGCGTTTCGTCCTTGTTCAAACATCCCAATCTACTGCCACTTCTTGACCATGCCATAATAGCAGTCAAGGTAACATGTTTTGCACCGTCTTCCGTGCCCTGTGATGCTGCAATAGAAGATTGAATTCTCAACTCTCTGCAAGATTTAAGAAAATCATGTTGAAGCTATAGGCAAGTTAGTTGAGCTCGATAAATACTGTAAAAATTGAGATATATGTCTGACCATCCGAGGTATATTTTTTTTGTGAGTACTAGAGGTGTGTCCCCTCCCATTCCAAATTAATTGGTGTCTTGTTTTTTTCCTAATTCAAACCTCTTTAAGTTTGACCAAGTCTATTATAGAAAAATATATCAACATTTACAATACCAATTCAGTTTATTAGATTCATCATTAATTTTTTTTGTAATATATCTATTTGATGCTGTAGATTGTAGCACATTTTTTTATAAACTTGGCCAAACTTACAAAAGTTTGACTTTGGACAAAGATAGAACTTAATGAGGGAGTAGCAACTAAAATAAACTGACCAGTGTGTTAGCCTGCCATAACATCTTATAGAAGCATGATGTTAATTATTTGTCCATCATCATACCTTTGAAGGTACATTTCATGTTGAGATAACTTATATGATACATATAGAGTACACAGGGAGATTGGAGCCATGAAGCCTACTTACTCTTCCCAGTCCATTTGGATGGTACTCTGTTCGACTATGCTCAAGTCATGCATTCTAGGAAGGAATTCTATTCAGTAGTCGATATTTTGCGAATATTCCAACAGGTTAGTTTTGTTACAGGACAATAGTATCAGTATACTGTTTCTTAATGCTGTTATGTTGATATTTGAAACTTTCTTGAGTTTATTATTTTCAGTGAATTTTTACCATTTGTCAAGTTTTATTTTCAGTATTCACCAATTTATTATCATGTTATGTTCCACGATTTTCAGTACTACTAATTAATTTCTCTTTTATTACTCAAATTTTGCCTTACATAATTGTACTGCATTCTCTGCAAACAGTAGAGTATAATCACAAGTGACGACACACTTTATTTTGTACTCCTATCATGATGCTGATGATTGAAAATATGCATTACAAACTGTGTTGAAGTAAAAATAGTTCTAGACTACCCCTCGCATGTCATTGCATAGTTAACCGTTGCTTGCATCACCCTTTGTTCTACCAACAGATCTGTGAAGGACTGAAGCACATGCACAGTTTTGATCCAGCATATGCCCATAATGATGTCAAGCCTGGCAATGTTCTTATAACCCGTCGAAGAGGACAAGCACCTCTTGCAACTTTGATGGACTTTGGAAGTTCACGGCCCGCAGAAAATAAAATCCGTTCCCGTTCGGAAGCATTACGTTTGCAGGTTTGTCTTAGCTCCACGGCCTTTTCATGAAAAGATCTTTTTGACAGTGTATTGGTTTTTGGTCTATGTATATCCTTAAGGATGTTTGGCCATTGTCCCCTAACAACAGTATATTTTATTCACTTTTCAGATCTTTAGTTAATTTATTAGGGATGCTTTTCTGTTTCTAGTGTTATTTTTATGTTCCATGATTGTGAACGACTTCCTTTAACAATATTTCTTTTAGCGTAAGTAACTCATCTAAATAACTGATTGTTACTTTTGAATATGCAAGTTATTAAATGGTACTAGCACTTTTAAAGCAGTGACAGTCTAAACATTATTATTGTAAACCTTGCTTTGATGCAGGAATGGGCGGCTGAGCATTGCTCTGCTCCTTTTCGCGCACCTGAATTGTGGGACTGCCCAAGCCATGCTGATATCGATGAGAGGACAGACATCTGGTCGTTAGGATGCACCCTTTATGCCATCATGTAAGCCCCCCCCCCCCCCCCCCCCCACCTAATGCATGTTGTGTCAGTAAATTTAGTACGCTTGTATCAGGTTCATCTCTTGTTGATTTGTGTGTTAGTATGATCCTGAATTACTTTTCTGGTGTGCCATCGCTCCAAGTCAGCTGCTTCGGTTATTCCAGCTTAGTGGCAGCCCTAGAACTTAGTAGTCCTGCTGCCAGAAATTAATTGACGCAGATTTGTCACGCGTTTTAGTGTATAGATACATGCAAATCTAGAAAAATCTGTGTCAATTAATTTGGACAGAGGGAATACAATAAATGGTTATGCCATCAACTTTTAAGAAAAAAATAATTAACAATGAAATTAACTAGCAATCATGCCTCGTGCATTAGAATTTTTTACTGCTTAAAGATAACTCAATTTTGTAGAAGCTTTCAGCAAACATATTTTCTAAAGTTCCTCCAGATGCAATCAAACTATCTTGGTGTTAGATAACTCGTGAGTGAAGTCAACATATCAACTGTGGCGGTAGCATGTAATTCTGCAAGAAATCACTGATGTTCACATTTCACTCTTGGCAGGTATGGTGTTTCTCCCTTTGAGTATGCTCTTGGTGAATCTGGAGGAAGCTTGCAGCTGGCAATTATGAATGCGCAATTGAAGTGGCCAGGGATACCAAGCCCTTACCCTGATGCACTTCACAAGTTTGTTACTTGGATGCTTCAGCCACAACCTGCAATGCGCCCTCACATCAATGACGTACTTCTCCATGTTAACAAGCTTGTGGAAAAATTCTCAACTTAAAGCCAGAGTGCATATTATGTTTAGTTTTCTCTTCTTTATACAACTGCAAGGAGAACATGTTAAGCATTAATTCTAATTCGTGCAAGAGGCCTGTCTTTGAAGTAGGCTCAGTGTCGAATTCGTCCCTCACAAGTTATGTTACTCACTTGCCTTGTACAAAATGTTCAGTCAATACCATAATACCTCTGTCAATGTCTTTGATTTCTTACTTCCCGCAGGCTCTTATATTGTTTTTTGTTCATCTACATAAGCACCCCCTAAATTCCAAATCAATTGAAGTTGTAGCTATGTTCTAAGTAAAACCAAGCCTATAGAAAAATACATCAACATCTGAAACACCATATTAGATTTATCATAAAATATGATTTTGTATTATATATATTTGATGTTGTAGGTATCAGCAGATTTTCTATAGAAGATTGACTTAGGACAACTGATAGTTAATTTGAAACGAAGAGAGTAAGATGCTTAACATTGACGACAGTGACGGTGGTAAAACAGAGTTATGCGGACGCAAGAGTAAACAATGTTACAGATTTCTTTGGAACACTTGTTCAGAATACCCACTACAATGCAAGATACACCAAACTGTCAACTGAGTTGCCAAAACATATTACACGACAATGTCAATGTATCATGAATCAACTAATCCTTACTAGAATGAACAGAACTTATTATGTTCTCTCTTTATACAAATGACTAAATGAGGATCTAAGGGAACAAAAAAATACAAATCAACTTTGTATATGACAGCACAAGCAGCTGCAGTACCAACTCGCAAATCACGGCTGCGATGTTTGACACGGAGAATGATCTTATCTAATGAAATCAGTGCCTAGGATGATGCACGTTCCTGTAGGGAGTACATTATACAGTTCTTCTGTTAAGCATCCAACAACCTGCAGATTAATCTTCATGATCATCTTCGCCTTCAGAATCTGTTTGCAACAGGTAGATAGGAAATCAATATGCTGCTCAAAAGAAAGTAGAACCAACACAGAGAAAATGGGGAAGAGAATCACTGACCGGATCGAACATCG
This sequence comes from Avena sativa, assembly GCA_916181665.1. Classification (NCBI taxonomy): domain Eukaryota; kingdom Viridiplantae; phylum Streptophyta; class Magnoliopsida; order Poales; family Poaceae; genus Avena; species Avena sativa. The sequence continues at coordinate 403,593,450 of OV702283.1, read as the reverse complement.
TCACCAACACGTCCTCTGGATTGGATTTGTTTGACTAGCATCCGGTAAATCAGTACCCACCAATATATGTGAAGCACTAGAAGTGAGAACAGGAGACTGTTGAAAAGATAATAGTATACCGAGCTGTAAAATTCCTTTTTCTCCTTCTCCAGGATCACAGCTACTTCGTAGCTGAAAACGACATGAGATCATCAAATCAATCAACAGAATGTGCTGCAAATTCTAGTGGCATAATGATGCTTGCTAAAAAGTCAACTGGCATCAGACACCAGAGCAACCTACAAGCTGAGATAGATCTTTACCTTGTGCTTCTTAGGATCCAGAAAGGGAATATTATTAGCCGGAGTAGGATCCATGAAGCCACAAAAAGCAGAAATGCCACAACAGCTAGCCCCTCACAACTACTATACTTGGCCATCTTTCCAATCTCTAGGAATATATCACTTGCATCATGGACAGCTAAAATGACCGAGCCAGCACGAGATAATCTGTTCAGAAATAGCAATAACATCAAGACTTGGCCATACTGTGTATCATTATGGTAAAGAAAAGCAATTACACTCATCTACATACCTGCAAATATATGACATAACAACCAGAACAACAGTTGCCACATGATGAGACATCGAGACTCCAAAGTCTTTGCGTCTTGTTTCCCAGAAAAGAAGAGCAAAGATGGAATATGTGTAAAATCCGGCGGCATACATGTATACGGCCTTAAGCTTCAGTCTGGGAGAAAGAAAAACACAATGTAAGGTGTCTTGGGTAAAAGCCATTTTGCAACAGATGAAAGATATGGTTTCTCTCACTTACTTCATCTTTTGATCGGGCCAGAGCTGCTCGCCAGGCCCTACCCAGAAGTATCTGGTATTTGTAAACCATGGCTCGTTGTATGTTACAGATAATGAAAGCACTTCTGCCGAAAGAAAATAAACAAATTTCCATGCTGACTCCTTAAATTTATCGATTCTCTTTCTCCTTTCTTCTGTTTCGGAAAGCTTGTCATATCCCTTTCCAAATATAAGCCTCCTTGCTAATCCCTGCAAACAAAGTGAGATGAAAGGACTATAATATATGCTGTAAGTATTGGAATAGCACAAACACTACATAGCAACCATGGCAGTCATTATTGCACCATTCTTGCAAATAGTTTGCTCAGTGCCTCACTGTACAGCTGTAATGTGACATCATAGCAAACATAACACACTAGCAAGCTTGAGTAACAAGACAAGTGATGGCTCAAAACTGGTCTGTTCTGGCTTACTTCAGTTCCTCTCTTTTTACAGTATAGATACTAAACAATGCATGCAGATAGTGCTTGGATTCCCGGAAACTTACTTTTTATGTGCCTATCACAAATGGAAATTGATGCTGGCTGAAGAAATTCATAAACTTCTAATGACATTTTGTATTAGTTTCTTAGTGTAGGATCACCTCTAGCAATATAGACTCATAACCATCGGAAGGCTAGTCACTATCATTACTCTTCATACAATAAACTAGTAAGTGTTCGACATGAGTTACTGCATGTAATATAACAGTGGATAGGTGCAATCATGCAATGGTACTGCAACCAAGTTAGATTAAAATTTTCGAACTACTATCTCAGTAGCAATAGTTAAAACCATGTGAATGGACCCAGTGATCTACTAGCGTTCAGAGAGGGTTCTGAAGTTTTTTTTAAAATCTTATTGAATGGACTTGAAACATCATCAAACCAGCGCCCTTTCAAGATATTATCACTATGCAATTTGCATTTGAAGCAATCTGTCAAGACTCAGAGTCTGAGCTTAGATATAGGGGAACAGCAGTGAATCTAAGTCAAGATAAATTCAATATCAGCGCTGCAGCTAAATAAGAGAAGGTGCTCTTTGCTTCCAGTACAATAGTACACGTTCTAGATTTTTCTAGATAAACTTGGATAATGGCATGTCCTGCCTCACAACACATTCACTAGCAATACAGCACCAAATTTTGCCCACATCATTTTAAGAAATAACAATATCAGTAACTGAAACAGAAGCCAGAGAACCACCATCTTGTTAAGATGCTTAAAACTATCATCTCTTTAAGATGCTTAAAAGTACCACCTTGAACAATAGACGAAACAAGTGGCATCTAAAAACGTGTGATTTGATTATGTTAAACGGAGTCACGTGACCACGGCTATTATATCTAACCAAATTCAGCACAATCTCAATGAAAATGCAGTACATTGTTACCGTGCTGTAGTTTGTAGCTTCCACTACTTTTCCATCTATTGAGAATTTCACACATAGTTTGAAGATGCATAGTTACAGATACTCGCATCAGTCTAAAAAACTGACATGTCAGATTCATGGTTACAGAAACTGTTATCCGCATCGATTCTTTTGATGGGGTAATCTAGTTCAATCTTAACTTATCCATGAACAAGACCAGGACTACCAAAAGATACTGACAGCAAGGAACTCAAGGGGAACGCTTATCCAGCATCTAACTGCAGCTTAGCACGGCGATTCCGGATCCAGTTAACAGTTAAACCGAAGAGGCAAGCAGCCAGACAATTTACCTCAAAGACGAATCGGTCAAGAAGGAAGCGCAAGGCGGGGAAGAAGGCGACGAGGATGGGGAGCACGACGTAGTCGCCGTACGCCGGATAGGACTCCGCCTCCCAGTCCACCTGTGACGAAGACGAGAAGGATCCCGTGAAGAGCTCCACGAGCGCCGCCATTGCAGGCAGAGGCAGGAGATCCAAATCCAACAAGTCCCGGCTTGTTCTTGGATCCAAGACTCCAAGAAGGGCACGGAATGGACTTGTCAACCGATCCAAGAAACCTAGGAGCGCTTTCTAGCTAAGGAGAAGGATAAGCAGAGACGGGCAGCGGGAGGGCGACAAGGAGGGATTTGGGGTTGCTGGAGCTGAGCAAGAACTATACTATATCTTCTTTTGTGGTGGGGATTACTAGGAAGGGGCAGCGGATGAACTGGCTGGCGCCCTTTTCTGTATGGGAGAAGACGAATTATGAGAGAATCCACTGGGGTTGGGTAGAAAGATTAGATCTGAACGTCAGCTTTATATTTTACTAGCGGCATCAGTTTCCAAGCAACCACGCGACGAGATCTCCCGTGCTGCGGAAGGGAAAAAAAGGGGAATAAATCCCCTTTGTCTCCTAGTACTGGTTTTGCGCTTGGCCAGTCTCCACGTGAGCGGGTATGTAGGTATAGCAAGATTAACCGTGACAAAAAAATTGTAAAAATAAGATGTAGGGTCCTTTTTAAGAGATTCTTAATACTCCTCTTACTTGTCACAGATTTTTCTACTACATATGATATATCTAGATATGTGAATTTCGATAAATTTGCAACATCTAATCCGGAACAGAGGGAGAAGTAGTTAGTACATACAGTTTGTCAAGTCGCAGAATTCTAGCCAAAATTCGATGATAAGCTCATTATTTTTGCAACTAAAGGTGACATTATTTGTTATACATAGATTTTGAACTTTGATCCACTTTTATTCGTACCATTGATACTCTTATCTCAATAACTACCTTGTACTTTGGATTTAGTCAAAGTCAAACTTTATAAACTTTGACTAAGTATATAAGGAAAAATATCAACATTTAAATATATAATAAACATAATTAGACTTACCATAAAATACATTTTTATATTATATGCAGTTGATATCATAGATGTTAGTATTCGGTTGAATATGTTTGGTCTTTGACAAAACCCAAAATGCAGGTTAATTCCTGATAGACGAAGTATATAAATGAAGTGAATAGTTGTACAAGGTAGACACAAACCAACTTTTTACCTTTTATAGAAAACTCTAAAAGAAATGTATAAACCATCAAAGATTCAAAGTCCATGCGCTCTTTCTTCTATGGTAAAATCTCATGCTTCTCCACAAACATGTGAATACCAACTAGGGTTTGCACACGATGGAAAGATAACTGGTTTACATTAGCCGAAGAGCAATCAAGTGATGGACAACAGCCCTACCTTGTTGATGTTGCTGGTTGGAAAAAATCACCAAATTCGAGGGTAGAGCAAGCATGATCATTGTTGTAAATACTATGTACTGCAAGAAGAAGACGAAAGTGAACTATAGAGTCATGCCTTTAAGGAGTTGTGGGACTTTAGTCTTCTGAAACCAACATAAATCTATACCAATATAAAAAGACGCTGAGGATGGTCCCAAAAAAAATTGGTCGCCTAATACTAGATCCAATGGACCAAAACTTACCCTAATTCTTGACTAAAACACATTCTCTCTCGTGCGCGTGCGCAGTGGCGACTGTGTTGTCGCCTTACCCTCGCCACTCCGGCCGGCGCGCCTCCACTTAATCTACTCGTCTCACTCCGCTCTATATCATTCTACAGCACAAATTTTCCTCTAACGCCCTCTCCTGGCAGCTCGTAAGACTAACCCTAACTAGGGTTTTGATGTGCGGCACCCTACTGCTCCCGTACAACTCTGATTTCTCCCGCCGTTGAGCTGGTGTTGGTGCGCGCATCCTATGCTACTCCTACTATTGGCATGGCTGGCGTGGATTGAGATGCCCTTCGGGGTACTCCCCGTGCCGCCGTCGCTGCCGTGTTCATCCTCTCCTTACTCTTCACGGTCAGTGGTGAGCTGGGGTCCCACTTTTCTAAGGTAACTTATCCCTCTCCTATCTTTTCTACAACAATCTCTACTGCTGGATTGATTTGGAATTCTTCCCCAATTTTTCCAAGGTTTCCATCTATCAATGTACGGTAGTGGCATTCTAGGGTTCTAGGTAGGTTCTGGATGCTTCTAGATAGTTCTATTGGGTTTCTAGTGGCTAGTATGATCTCAATTCCTAAACTTGGCTTACTGTTATTTCTACTTAATAATGTACTTGTCGTTTCTTCGGTAAACATCATGTTAAGTGTCTAGAGTTTGTTGTTAGCTGTCTAATTGGTTCTTCCTAGTGCTTAATTGTACTGATCATTACAATTACATGATCAATACAGTTAGGCTTTCCCTGCTAACTACTTTTGTTAGTTATAAGTTTAGTTTTTCTGTCAGTAGTATATTGTTTAGTTATTCATGTTCTATTGTTTTATACTATATCATATTGTCAGTCAATCAAACATGTGTATTTAGGTTTAAGCATTTCTTTGATTTGTTTAGTTCAGATTTTTATCTGCAAGTGCTTAGTTAAGTGTGTTTCCTTTTCTCTTATGTAGGTTTACTGATACTTAAAGAATGCTTAGCTTGTATCTACCTTTTATTCCTTAGGACGATCCTTGGACCATGTCTAGGGAAGTAAGGTTAGATATAGGGTTTGTGTTCTTAGTTAGTGGCTACTGTTTATCTTCTATCTCTATCTTTACTAATTGGTTGTGCTCATGGTCAAGGCTTGGCAGTGTGGTGTTCCTCATCAATGAGGATGCACATGGTTGCTTGACCATTGTTAGTGCAACTAAGGTCTCCCTCTCTCTCCTATTGTTGGATCCTAGTGATCCATAGCTACTGTGCTCTAGGGATAGTAATTAGCTATAACCTTTGTATATTCCTAAGCTTGATTGGTGAAGATCTCTAGATGCTCCTCCTCCTTCTTCCTCCTGTTCTGGAAGTGTTCTTCTAGTTCTTGCTCTATTCCTTGCTTCCTTTCTCTCTCAATCCCTCTCTAACTAGTGAGTGTGTGTTTCTAGTCTAAGCTCGAAAGGTGAGTTATGAGCTCTAGGGTGTGATACTCCTAGTTATTTAGTGTTCCCTTGTGAATGAGGTGATGACACCTAATACATGCATTTAGGTGATTCACCTGCTTGGGTAAGAGTGAAACTGTCTTTGTGTCTTAACTTATATGCAGGTGTTGGAGATACGCCCTAGAGGCAAATACTAAAGATATTTTTATTTTCATATCTCAAATGTTAATAATAAGTTTTATGCCATGTTATAACTGTATTAAGTGGAAACATTAGTACACGTGTGGTATGCAAACAAAACAAGTCCCTAGTAACCTCTAGTTAACTAGCTTCAATTCATTAGCTAACTGATGATCAAGGTTTCCTGATCATGGACATTTATGTCAATTGACAATGAGGTCATGTTATTGAGTGAATGATGTGGGACACACACCCAGCTTAAGTATTGCAATGAGATCTAGTCACAAAGTTCAATGTTGTGATAACTAAGAAAATATAGTAACCCGATCCTTTGACCGTGAGATCATATCTAATCAATATCTCTGGAGGGGGCTTTGACTACATCAACCGTCACACTATCACAGGGTGATCATAAAGGTGTCGCTTAGGCATACCGAAGGAATAGGTTCAGGCGTATGCATCAAGATCGGGATTTGTCCATCTGCGTGACTGAAAGATACTCTGGGATCACTCGGTGAGATTACATCTATGAAGCTTGCAAGCATGTATCTAGGTCACGATAAATGTAATATCATGTGAACAAGTAAATTTGTTTGTTGGTAACAAGATCGAACTAGGTATAGAGATACCAAATATCATATCTTGGATAAACCAGGTATCATGTAGCAAAGGGAATGAGACTCGACGTTTAAGGTTTAAGTGATAAAGTTAATTCGTGGAATACATAGGGACCATCATGGTTTTCCAGATCCCGCTATTGGTCTTTGATCGGAGCGGTGTATTGATCATGTGTGCGCATTCCCAAACTATAGGGTGGCACACATAAGGGTATACGATGCTTACGTTTTGATTCGATACCGTTGGAGAAAATAGTGGGAACTCTGAAATTGTTCTAGAGAGATATCAGAAAGGTTATGGAGTCGATGAAATGTTTGGAGACTAAATAATATGTTTCAATATTTAATTAGATGAATGGAATATTAAAATATTAAATAAATACATGCCCTACCCCTAATGGGCTCAATGTGGCAGCCCATTAGGGGTGCTCCACACCCCCAAGTGACTGACAGCCCAAGAGGAGGGAGGCACGCGACATGGGAGGAGGGGTGGCGGCTGCCTCTAGGGTAGGCCCCACCTCAGTTGGGGGTGCCCTAGATGGCACCTTTCCTCCCTTGGCCTATATAAAGGAGGGGAGCCCCCTCCCCACATTCATCCCATTGGCTTTTCCTTCTCTCCCCCTCATGTATGGTTTCATAATATTGGAACGAGCATAAGGGGTTTGAGATATCCACCATACGCATGTCATTGTGCTGCTAGATGTTCGGTCTGGATCTTTCTTCTTCCACTACTTTGCTATACCAGAGCCCTAGAGATGTCGTCTACTTCAGACGCATGTAGAACTTAAGAGGTGCTGCCAACTGTAGCACTCGTTGCTTGTACGTCTGCACACCCTTGAGGTCGCCATTGCCGTATGACTACATCATCAACGTTCATTGGAACATAAAAATTTTCGGTCTTCAAGGGTATTAACACCGAATCCCTCCATTACCTTACATATGTATAGAAGATCTCGGCGATATCATTCTCGTTGTTAGGACAATTTTTGTCATCTTATATGGACCCTATAGCAGGTGGAATCAGTTTTTTGGTGGTTAATACCATGTTGGTTTTAACTCTTATGTGGTTAACAAATTTGGCATATGGGTTCTATTATCTTATGTGCAGATTCGGTGACTCTACGCATGCCTAATTAGGCATGTCGGTTTCATTCTTGTCCTATCCTGGTCTTAGACATTGACAAGTGGTAATTTGTTTAATATTTTTATTTTTTAGGTTGATTTGATCCGAGAGTCCTAGAAATTCCGTTTGGCTGGATCTAACTAATATTTGTTATTCTACATTTTGATTGGTTTAGATTTTAATTTTAGATTATTAGTTGTTTTGATTTCCAGGTACAATTGAGTTCATATTGAGTTGTGGTTTAATCCTACGTTATTTTGGATGGTTATGTAGAGAATATGTTGTTCTATATTTGGATTTTATTACTTGTTAGTTTAGTTTATTTCAATTTTTTTGGATTTGATCCATTCTTCAAAGAATCCATGGATTGAGGAATTATTTTGGTTATACTACTTTTGTTTGATCTAGGAACTTTCCTATTGGTTTACCTTTTCTACTTGAGTAAGATGGAATCTTGACTACTGTCTTGGTATATGATCTTGGGATCATTCCCATGAGTTTTTTCTGATTGTTGTTCACCATAGTGAGTAGTGGATCATGTCTGGGTTACTCCTAATCTTTGATTTCTAATACTATCTTTCTTTGATTGAGTTTTTGGGATTTGCTACCCCAAGATGCTAAGGTCCAGGACTTATTATGAATTCTAAACTAAAATGGATTCACTCTTGTGAATCCAATATTTTAACACTAACACACTTCTTGTCTGTGATGTCTATGGCTTGCAGGTTTGAAGGTGATCAAGTGTTAGCAAAGGGATAAAAATATTAGATAGGTTTTAGGTAGTTTCTCATTCGTTAGTAGTTTGTACTAGGGTGTTAACTTCATCTTGTAATCTTGACAATGTACTGATCTTGTACAACATGATTTGAATAAAGTTGGTTTTCTTGATCAAATGATCCTTTTAGTTTGAATTTTGTCATATTAAATGATATGTTGTTTGTTTTTTGCTTTTGAGATGATTATATTGATGTGTTGGTTTGAATTTGAATTCAAGTTTGACTCAGGACAAACCTCAATTTTGAATTCCTTCAAACTTTTCAAACCTTTATTCAAACTTTGTTTAATTCCTAGTGACCATTTGGTTCTATAACCTCACTAGAGCCAAATTTGAATGAAAGCATTTGAAATTTTCAAACTAAGTCACAATTCTAAATGCATGTTATGCAACTATGCAATTCACACAAATGCCCTTTTCCTAATTGATTTTCCTTGGGTTGTCACAAGGATGGTCGACGAGCAGTTATTGTAGGGTTCGCAGCATAGAAAACAAAAAAATTCCTACGATGGGAACAACTATGTACCAAGATCTATCTACTAGATACAAACAACGGGCGGATGTACATCCGTAGAGAACATACCCTTGAAGACCGACAAAGCTTAACGAGTCCAAACTCGTGGTTGATGTAGACGATCTCTTGCCGATCTCAAGATCGAGAGAAAGTCCTAGCGCCGCAAAACAACAGCGCATCCGTGCTCGCACAGATGTTCGAGGCACCGAGCAACCTCCGCCTCCTTGCTCCAGCGATGCAGCGGAATCACAACTCTTTCTTGCCGAATAGCCACCGGGAACATGTATCTCGCTAGTCCGAGACCATGGGGGATAAATTCTAGAGGGGGAGAGAGATCCTTCACGAGGAGGTGTGAGTGAGAAGTGAGAGGAGGGGATCCTTATATAGGGGAGGGGGGCAGCCCAAGGGGGCATGGCCGCCGGCCATGGAGGGTGCCCCCACCTCTCCCTCATTCATGTGGGTGGACACTCCACTCACAAAATGGCCCTTCAATTTTCTCCACTCAAAAACCCACTCAAATTCCCATTAAATTTCCACCAAATTTAATGCAAACTCTCATTAAATAAAACTCCTTTTATTTATTCAGAATTTTGTCAATTACTTTAATGACAAACATTCACATATAACCCCTTGCTAGTATTTCATTTCACATGCAGAAACACTTTCTGCAATTTCACCCAAAAACCCGTTTCGGTATCTAGTGAAATAAATTCCTGCGCTTGTTATTCTTTTCGGCATGAAACTTTTGCTCCAAATGGATGTCGGTGTCTCTTAAGTGTGTCACCCTACGGTTCGAGAATAATGCGGACATGATCGATACCCCTCTCAGATCAATAATTAGAAGCGGGATCTGGAGACCCATACTGACTCCCACACATTCAACGATGACTTTCTTGTGATCGTCGGAACCTTTTACGCTAGTATCTTAATCCTTTTGTTTCGCGATATATTACATGTCCGAGATTCGATCATCGGTATCTCCATACCTAGTTTGATCTCTTTACTGACATGCACTCTTTTCTCGTTCCCGTGATATAACATTCTAGTGATCAAATCACTTGCTTGCAAGCTAACCAATGTGATATCACCGAGAGGGCCCAGAGTATATCTATACGTCATCGGGATGAACAAATTCCACTCTCGATCCATGGGCCTCAACATAACACTTTATTAGTTCTGAATCCATCTTTATAATCACCCTGTTATGGTGTGACGTTTGATGTTATCAAGAAACTCTTCCGGTGTTAGTGATTGACATGATCTCATGGTCTAAGGATTAGGATCACTTCGTAAGTTGTTATAGCAATATAAACTCAATGACTTTGATCGTAATTCTATACTTCAGATGAATGTTCATCACATCATTACACTAATGTTGTGATCCCGTTATTAACAACATCCAATGTCCATGATCAGGAAACCTTGATCATCTTGTTAATCAACGAGCTAGTTTATGAGAGAGGCATAACTAGGAACTTCCTTTTTGTTTATTAGACACACATGTATTAACGTTTCCGTATTAATACAATTATAGAATGTAAAATAAACATTTATCATAAATAAGGAATACGATAATAACCACTTTATTATTGCCTCTCGGGCATATTCCCTTCAGTCTCCCACTTGCACTAGAGACAATAATCTAGTTTGAAAACTTTGTGTATTGAACACATATGGCTTTCTGGTGTTCCATATATGCAACTGCAAGTGGTTAACATAATCTACGGATCTGACGCTTTCAGGTCCGTGTGTATTTGCATGTCTTTGCGTCTTCACACATCACTCATTCTCCAATGAGATGGCATTGTATAAATTTGGTCTTTTGGTGAGACCTTTAGTTCCTTGGGGTTAAAACACGTCGATACTATTGTCGTACAATATATCTTTAGTGTTAGCCCGTTGCGAACCACACCTTAGTTTGATAACAAAATACTTGACACAAATGCCCTCCTTTGCTGCTACTATAGCAGTCATATACTTAGCCTTTTTGTTGTAGTATTCGTCACAATGTCTTAACTATGGATTTCATCCAAATCCATCATAGAATCTTCTTTCCATTACATTGTGCTACCCATAGTTTAAATTGAGATAGACTTAATTTGTATCTTGTGACAAACCTAGTATCAATGTAACGCTTTACAATGAACTATTTGTAATTGTTTGTCACCTCTACACAAATATATTCTTAGTTCTTTCAAAAAAATCACAAGAATATCCTCACTATCGTCAAATGATCATTTTATGATTCATTCTGGTATATGCTCATAAATCTTAGAGCATAGGACATATCTGGATGTGTACATATCATGGTATGATTGATCAAAACATTCTCATGATTTCACTCATCAAGTGTCAAAGCACTTGAATATTGTTTCACTTATCAAGTGTTGATACACTTGAATCTTGATTCAATTCCTTTCCATGCAACAAGAACTGTTTCTTGTCGTTTCTATATTAAACTCCTTCAATATCTCATATATGTACGTTTGGCACAACCATATTGGCGTCACAGTCTATCCACTATAGACATTCACGCTAAATATTCGGGTTTTGCCTAAGTATTTCATCGAAATGAAATTCTTAACCTTTGTCAATAAAATATACATCATTTCTAATCAACAAGATGTCATCCACATAATGTATTAGAAATATGTCTCAGCGCTCCCACTTAATTTCTTGCAAATGCAAGCATCTTCATCGTCTCCTAATGAAAACCTCATTTTTCATCATGGTGAAGATTCCAACTCCGCGATGCTTTTTCAACCATTGAAGTTTGCATGCCCTTTTAGCATCCTTTGAATTTAACAAAACCCTTTGGACCGTGTCATGTACACGTCCTAGGTAACCATTCTATTAGAAGAATTTTGTTTTGTTTATTCATCTATCATATACCAAATTATATGTAGTGGTTGCTACTTTAATCCGTCCAGACTAAATATCGCTATGAAAGATCAAATCTTGTCATAGTCAACTCCTTGAACATTGTCATAAAATACTTTACCGATATGTCGACTATTTCATAGATGTAAAACATCCATGTCTGTTTCTTTATAGATCCAAATACGACCGATAGGTTTTTACACCTTTCCGGAGGGTCTTCCAAGTTCAAAACTTGATTTCTCGTGTATGGAACTATCACGGATTTTATGGATTCAAGCCATTTGATGGAGTCAGGGCCCATCATCGCTTCTTTGTAGTCGGTTCATCATTGTCAAACAATAATGATTTACTCTCAAATCTCAATCATTTGATTGTTTATCCGACTTTCTTGGTTCAATAGGAACTTTAGACCTCCGTGACCGCAACCTTTGAGGCACATAAGTTATGAGCATTATGGCAGCCTCCAGAACTATTTCCGGCGTTACGCAAGTCAGCACATTTATCTAAGGTTCGTTAACCTTATCAAAGTTCTATTGTCCTCCCACTTAACATTTATGAAAAAATCCTTCTTCAAGAAACTTCATGTTTCAAGTGACAAACCCTTTTGCCTTGGTGTTATGGAGGAATAACCAATTGTTATTTGAAATAACCTACAAAGACATGCTCATCCGACTTCGGTTGTAAACATCTTACTTATGTTTAGCATACCAAAATTTAAGAAATGACAACTTGGGTTTTACCCCAAACCATAACTTCCATGGTGTCATTTCAACGGATCAAGATGGAGCTCTTTTCAGTGTAAAAGCGGAAGTCTCTAAAGCTTTAATATTTTAAAACATAATGGCAGTTTTATCAATAACACCTTTGATCCAACCATGTCAAACAAGGTTTCATTACAAATCTCAAACACTCCATATTCCTATGGTGTTTCGTGAGATGTAAATCTAGGTGTTTTGCTAAACTTGTAACTCAAATAAATCCCTTTTATGATAAAATCATAATTCATTTATTTTTCTTGTTACACTTGTAACTCAAATAAATCCCATATGATAAAATCATAAACCATTTATTTTCTTGTTACAATGATTTTCCACTTCATCTTGAAAGTCTTTGAACATTTTCAAATATTTCATACTTCTTTCTCATTAAGTGAACATTCACTCAAATTTCCGGAGAAAGCATATGAAGATGAAATCCGTCGCTTACGACTATACATAATGGACTACATACATCGATATGTATAAATTCTAATATTTTAGTCATTCGTTCTTCTTTGGCCTTTGAACGAAGTTTTAATTATCCCGAGGAAAGTCTCACAAGCGTCACTTGATCAAATCAAATACTCCAAAAATCCATGAATATGGAGATTCTTCATGTTTTCTTTCCAATATAATTTAAACGGCGATGTCACTTTGTAAGTGATCTTTCAATCATTTGTCTTGCGACATTTTAGCATTAGGTTTTATGGATGTGATTTATCCAACTAGATTTGTAAATCATCCATCTTATATGGAATACGGTAATTATTTGAACAACCTTTGTTCTCATAATACCTGATTCAAATAAAAATTATTAAAACAAATCTTGAAGTCAAGCTTTGATGTCAACGAGAAATACAAACAACGGTTTGTTTGTTTTCTATGAACATCATCACATATTCTCTTGCTAGTTACTTAGGCAATTGTGGTTCATGAATTGCGTTGTTCTGTATGAAATTTCATACCAACCAATTCGGTATCCAATACCCAAGAACCACATTGTTTAACAAGCAAAGAATACAACCATAACATGTATATCATATATATACCTAAATTGGATATTTCCGATCTTTTCTTTTCTGCCAAATATATTTTATAGATTCTCTTTCAGCATTTCCTTTTACTTTTTAAAAGAATCTATCAACATCAAAAGTGGCGCCATATACATGACACATAGTCCAAAGCGTGTATATTCAAATAATAATACCTTTGGACTTGCACTTTGAAGTAGATCACTATCATCAAATGATCGGTATTCTTTCAAAATCCATTCTTTAGTAATCTTTTAGTATAGTAAACACTTAACATACATCTTATATTCATCCTTATCATGACGACTTTCATGATCAAGCTACTGTAGCTTATAAAGGCGAATCGTGAGTATAACATTACTTTCCAAAACCCTTTTGGATGATTAGGATGTCTAGCATCTCCAACCTTCGTAAATTCTCATCCAATATGAGAACATATATTATACTCTATCATTTTGCAACCAAAACATTGTTTCAGATATCGTTATATCTGCCACACATGATGGTTTCTGAAACAATTCTTTCAGCTCCTAGATAAACTTGATATTAAAACAATCAAGAATCATGGAGGCAAAACATGATACTTAAGATACTAACACTGGAATTGTTACTCTCGATTTAATACCAACTATTAAATTTCACGGAGTAAATAGAGTTTGCTGAAAGTTTGCAATAGGACTTTAAACTTTAGATTGACACTCAACACAATACGATACCAGTTCGTAAAGTATATATCCAGAATTCTATAGTTCTATTATCTCAAATACAACTATGCATAAGGTGGTGAACGAATGCCAATGACTACGACAAATTATGCAAATTCACTTTGATTTAATTTATGATAAATTGAGTTCTACTAATCCAAATTAGAAATGAACTCCCACTCAAAAACGACATCCCTCGTGTCTTTTTGGTGATTACATGAACCAAATCCACTACACCAAGTCCGATCATCACGTGAGTCGGTGTAGCTTCAAAGGCGAGCATCCATATGGTCATCATATCAAAACATATGACTCATGCTTAACCTTTCGGTCCGTGTTCCGAGGCCATGTATGTACATGCTAGGCTCGCCAAGTAAGAACCTTAGTATTTGCGTGTGTAACTGTCTTACACCCGAGATATGCTCGTGGATTCAAGTACACCCGATCATCACGTGATGTATTGAAGCGACGAAACATTGTCAGTGCATACTTAAGGAAGAACACATTCTTATCTTGAGATCTAAATGAGGGATCATATTATTATGCTAATAAAACGCCAAACAAGCAATATAAGATGAAATAAACATCACATGTTAATAAGTGAAATGATATGGTTCCCGCACTTGATCTCTATCATGTGCATCGTGGTATGATCTCTATCATACCTCTATGTGTAAGGCCAAGGTCTATGGAACCTACACGTTATGTATGTTGTAAGAGTATCATCTTATACTTCTACTTACAACATCACCATATCATAACACTAGCCCAGCAACAATCTAAACTAGACGCCTCTAATTTATCCATTGCAAGTTTTACGTGGCTTAGGGCTTTCGAAGATAGAACCGTTCTTACCTACGAACATGAACCACAACAAGGATAACCAAATTATTGACAACTTGTTGCAAATTAGATATTGACTATAGTAGGAGAGACAGACACCCGCTAGCCACTTATGCAAAACTAGTTGCATGTCAAGCATGGAACAGGTCTCATATGCGAGGACATGTAAAGTTTGTCCGGGCCGCTTCATCCCACTATGCCACCAATATCCAAAGTACAAATAAGAAGCAATAAAATAATCATCATCGCCCACATATACTCATATGTGTACTACCCGTGCAAAGTATCTACGTATAGATCCGGCTCTGATACCACTGTAGGGTTCACAGCATAGAAAACAAAAATTTTCCTACGATGGGAACAACTATGTACCAAGATCTATCTACTAGATACAAACAATGGGCAAATGTACATCCGTAGAGAACATACCCTTGAAGACCGACAAAGCTTAACGAGTCCAAACTCGTGGTTGATGTAGACGATCTCTTGCCGATCTCAAGATCGAGAGGAAGTCCTAGCGCCGCAAAATAGCAGCGCATCCGTTCTCGCACACACGTTCGAGGCACCGAGCAACCTCCGCCTCCTCGCTCCAGCGATGCAGTGGAAGCACAACTCTTTATTGCGGAATAGCCACCGGGAACATGTATCTCGCTAGTCCGAGACCATGGGGGATAAATTCTAGAGGGGGAGAGATATCCTTCACGAGGAGGTGTGAGTGAGAAGTGAGAGGAGGGGCTCCTTATATAGGGGAGGGGGGCAGCCCAAGGGGGCATGTACGCCGGCCATGGAGGGTGCCCCTACCTCTCCCTCATTCATGTGGGTGTACACTCCACTCACAGAATGGCCCTTCAATTTTCTCCACTCAAAAACCCACTCAAATTCCCATTAAATTTCCACCAAATTTAATGCAAACTCTCATTAAATAAAACTCTTTTTATTTATTCATAATTTTGTCAATTACTTTAATGACAAACATTCACATATAACCCCTTGCTAGTATTTCATTTCACATGCAGAAACACTTTCTGCAATTTCACCCAAAATCAAGTTTCGGTATCTAGTGAAATAAATTACTGCGCTTGTTATTCTTTTCGGCATGAAACTTTTGCTCCAAATGGATGTCGGTGTCTCTTAAGTGTGTCACCCTACGGTTCGCGAATAATGCGGACATGATCGAGACCCCTCTCAGATCAATAATCAGAAGCGGGATCTGGAGACCCATACTGACTCCCACACATTCAACGATGACTTTCTTGTGATCGTCGGAACCTTTTACGCTATTATCTTAATCCTTTTGTTTCGCGATATATTACATGTCCGAGATTCGATCATCGGTATCTCCATACCTAGTTTGATCTCGTAACTGACATGCACTCTTTTATCGTTCCCGTGATATAACATTCTAGTGATCAAATCACTTGCTTGCAAGTTAACCAATGTGATATCACCGAGAGGGCCCAGAGTATATCTATCCGTCATCGGGATGAACAAATTCCACTCTCGATCCATGGGCCTCAACATAACACTTTATTAGTTCTGAATCCATCTTTATAATCATCCTGTTACGGTGTGACGTTTGATGTTATCAAGAAACTCTTTCGGTGTTAGTGATTGACATGATCTCATGGTCTAAGGATTAGGATCACTTCGTAAGTTGTTATAGCAATATAAACTCATTGACTTTGATCGTAATGCTATACTTCGGATGAATGTTCATCACATCATTACACTAATGTTGTGATCCCGTTATTAACAACATCCAATGTCCATGATCAGGAAACCTTGATCATCTTGTTAATCAACGAGCTAGTTTATGAGAGAGGCATAACTAGGAACTTCCTTTTTTGTTTATTAAACACACATGTATTAACATTTCCGTATTAATAAAATTATAGCATGTAAAATAAACATTTATCATAAATAAGGAATACGATAATAACCACTTTATTATTGCCTCTCGAGCATATTCCCTTCAGTTATTAGCCATCTTCGTAAGCCCATAGAGAAGCAGGCATCCTCCTGAGCGAATGGTGATAGTGGGAGGCGACTGGCCACGATGAGGACAGAGAGGGCGCGCATTCCTTAAAGTCCCCTATACCTGCTCTAGTCCATCGTTGAGCCTCATCGCCGATCTCTTTGGGTATATCACTGTCGGAGGTAGCTTTGACTGCTGCGACCTAGCCAAGGGAGTTGATTGTTGGAGACTACAAGGAGAGAATAAGATGAAAGGTTATGCGGGAGAGGATTAGGAGAGGAGGTAGATCAAGAAAAGAAATGTAGGTCATTGCGCAGGGGTTCGGCGAGTATTTGTTTAGGCTAACCTAATTTACAAACAATTCTATTATTACACATGTGACCAATAATATTGAAAATGGTTGTATTAATTTAACTATTATGGATGTGTTGTGATTCACACGCGGTTGTTCTAGACAGGCTTCATCAGCCACACCATAAAATATGTTTTCGCAATTCTTAGGACCAATAATTAGCACACTTACGGTTGAAAATCGAGTTACTTTTGAAAAATCGTTCAACCTCAAAAAGAAATTAGCAACAAACCGAGGCAAATGGTCATCTCTCGGTATTGGCCATCGCACTAGTTATAGGTTGAAAATTATTGGGGTGCAATTTTTGCATGTACTTTTTGTACGAATATCATTAACCAAAAATCTATTTTTGTCACCAATAAAATAAAAAATCAGTTTTTGTGGCAAAAAGTTAGAAACTCTAGCTGGCAGTATTGTCATGCCAATATGAAGCCATCACTAGTAGAAAACAGGGCTTCAGTTCGATCCCGATTCTAGCTCTAGTCCCGGTTTGTTTTGGGCCGGGACTAGTGTGAGCACTAGTCTCGGCTCCAATGGCTATGAGCCCGGGGAAGCCCTAGTCCCGGGTCGTGTCGGACCTCTAGTACCGGTTCATGATACGGCCCGGGGCTAGTGGGCTCGCGCCAGCTAGCCCCACGTGCGGGAGCATGTAGTCTCGGTTGGTATTACGAACCGGGACTAGAGGTCAATCACTAGTCCCGGTTCGTAATACCAATCAAGATTGTTGGTTTCTCTATATAATTCGGCTTTTTTTGTGCCTGAGCTCATGGCCATTTTTCCTCCAAGCAAGCGGAGTTCATGCCCATTTATTCTCCAAGATTTGTCAAGATTTGGTGGCAACCCCTAAACCCAAGGTTTGAAAATGTTAGCAACTTTATCCTTTCATCTCTCAATGTTAGTTTAGCTCAATTCTCTATAAATAGAGAGGAATTTCATGCTCTAGAAGTATAGAGAATTTTATGGTTTTAGGCAAATTTTTATTAGTCAAAAAGTTACCGAAAATTTAAATGTGTAATTTTAAAGTTTTAGAGATCATAATAGAATGAGGTTTTCACTACTAGATCGATAATTAAAAACTCCACATTTTCATGTTAATTGTTTTGTCCAATTCAAAAATTGGTGCGTGTAAAATTTTCAAAATTCAAATTTAATGCTCTAGAAGCTCACATTATTACTTATATTAATGCAGATGGTCCTGAAATGGATGTATGGTACTGACCGAAGCTCTCTGGCGTGTTCATTAATGGGGTGCATGAATTCCTCTATGCGGCTGATAACAAGCGGAATGGTTTTGTATTTTGTCCTTGTAGTGTGTGTAAGAATTAGAAGGATTACTCTGACTCAAAAATCCTTCACAGCCACTTGTTGAAGTCCAGTTTCATGCCCAACTATAATTGTTGGACCAAGCATAGAGAGAGAAGGGGTTATAATGGAAGACAATGAAGAAGAATAGGATGATGCTAACTATCGTGGGTTTCCTGAATACGGTGATACTTGCAGGGGAAGCTGAAGGGGAGGCTGAGGCACATGATGAGCCTGTTGATGATCTTGGTCAGACCATTTCTGATGCATGGAGAGACCGCGAAAATGAAAAGGAGAGGGAGAAGTTCGATCACATGTTAGAGGATCATAAAAAGTCACTGTACCCAAATTGCAAAAATTGTCTGAAAAAGCTGAGTAGCACAATGGAATTGCTGCGATGGAAGATAGAGTGTGGTCTATCTGACTCCGGATTTGAAAAGTTGCTGAAAATGATGAATAATATACTTTCAAAGGATAATGTATTGCCCGCCAGTACGTATGAATCAAAGAATTTTGTATACCCTCTAGGTTTAGAGATTCAGAAGATACATGCACGCCCTAATGAATGCATCCTATACCGTGGTGAGGAGTACAAGAATTTGGATGCATGTCCGGTATGCACTACATTGCGGTATAGGATCAGACGAGATGACCTTGGTGATGTTGAGGGTGAGGCCCCCGGGAGAGGGTTCCTGCCTAGGTGATGTGGTATTCTCCTATAATACCATAGTTGGAATTTTTGTTCAGAAACAAAGAGCATGTCAAGTTGTTACGATGGCACAAATAGGAACGTAAGTCGGACGGGGTGTTGAGACACCCCGCTGATAGGTCGCAGTGGAGAAAAATCGATAGAAAGTACCCAGAATTTGCAGATGACACAAGGAACTTAAGGTTTGGTCTAAGTATAGATGGCATGAATACTTTTGGAGAGCAGAGCTCCAGTCATAGCACGTGGCCCGTGAATCTATGTATCTATAACCTTCCTCCTTGGTTGTGCATGAAGCGGAAATTAATTATGATGTCAGTACTGATCCAAGGCCTAAATCAACCCCGACAACGACATTGATGTGTACCTAAGGCCATTAGTTGAAGAAATTTTACTGTTGTGGCACAAACCTGGTGTACATGTGTGGGATGAGCACAAGAAGGAAGAATTTGACCTTCGACCGTTGTTTTCCGTAACAATCAATGATTGGCCAACTCTTAGTAACCTTTCAAGACAGACAATCAAGGGATACAATTCGTGCACACACTGTTTAGATGAGACTGAAATTATATATTTGGAACATTGTAAGAAGAATGTGTACACGGGGAATCGTAGATTTCTTTTGTCCAAGCATCCCTTAAGAAAGAAAGGCAAGTATTTCAACGGCCAGTCATGTCACCAGCCGAAGCCTAAGGAACATATTGGTGCCGATGAATTTGATATGGTCAAGGATTTGGATCAAATAGTAAACTTTGGAAAGGGTCCTGGCGGACAATCTATTTCAAAGGACGCTTACGGACACGCACCCATGTGGAAGAACAAATCTATATTTTGGGAGCTACCCTATTGGAAATTTCTAGAGGTCCGCTATACAATCGATGTGATGCATATGACGAAGAATCTTTTCGTGAACCTGGTAGAATTCTTGGGTGTGTATGGGAAGACAAAAGATACACCGAAAGCACGGCAGGACCAGCAACATATGAAAGACCTAGAAGTCCTGCATCCAGAATGGTTTTAAGGTCCTGCCAGCTATGCTCCTACCAAACAAGAGAAGGAAATATTTTTTGAATGCCTGAGAAGTATCAAGGCCCCGTCTGGCTTCTCGTCGAATATAAAGGTAATAATAAATATGGCAGAGAAAAATTTCCAAAACCTAAAATCTCATGACTGTCACATGATTATGACACAATTGCTTATGATTGCATTGAGGGGACTTCTACCAGATTATGTTCGAGTACCCATTGTGAATCTATGTGCATTACTCAATGCAATATATCAGAAGGTATTCAATCCTGAAGATCTACCATGGTTACAGAATGATGTGGTCCAATGTCTTGTTAGTTTCGAGTTGGTGTTCCCACCATCCTTCTTCAATATTATGACACACCTCCTGGTTCACCTAGTCGAAGAGATTTCCATTCTCCGTCCTGTATTTCTACACAGTATGTCACCCTTTGAGAGGTTCATTGGAGTCTTAAAGAAATATGTTCGTAACCGTGCTAGGCCAGAAGGAAGCATCTCCAAGGGCTATGGAATAGTGGATTTCATTAAGTTTTGTGTTGACTTTGTTCATGACCTTAAGCCGACTGGTCTTCCTCAATCGCGACATGAGGGGAGACTGAGTGGAAACGTCACTCTAGGAAGGAAATCAATAATATGTAGGGATGTGCATTCTTACACTGAAGCACATTACACAGTTCTATAGAATTCCACCTTGGGTCTCCATATAATGAGGAACACAAGAAAATTGTATGCTCCAACGACCCTGGAAAGCATGACGACTAGATTATAAATGAACACATGAAGACTTTTGGCGGTTGGTTGCAACATCTCATCAAAAACAACACTCTTGGAGATCAGCTTTACTTATTTTCCAGGTCACCATCTTCGACTATATCTACTTTCCAAGGGTACGGGATACATGGGAATTTATTTTACATGATCGTCTAAGATAAAAATAGCACCAACCAAAACAGTGGTGTCCGCTTTGATGTAACAAACAACAATGGGTCAAAGACCACATATTATGGTTGCATAGAGGATATATGGGAACTTGACTATGGACCTACTTTTAAAGTCCCCTTGTTTCAGTGCAAATGGGTCAAGCTGATAGGAAGCACGGTAAAGGTAGACGAGCAGTACGGAATGAAAACAATGGATCTCAACAATCTTGCGTAATTAGACGAACCATTTTGTCCTAGCCAATGATGTGGCTCGGGTTTTCTATGTGAAGGACATGTCTACCAAACCGAGAAAAGGAAAAAATAAGCAAAAGAATACATCAGACAATGAGCCAAAGCACCACATAGTTCTTTCAGGGGAAAAACATTGTGGGAGTGGAGGACAAGACAGATATGTCAAAAGATTATGATAAGTTTCATAAAATTCCGCCCTTCACAGTAAACACTGATCCAACAACCCTATTAATTAATGAAGATGCTCCATGGTTACGGCGCAATCAGCAAGGGACACATGCGAAGAAATGATGTGTAGTAATGTATTAAAAAATTCATGTAACCGTGTTCTAAAAACTCAGAAGAAAACTTTTATGTAATGTATTGTTCCCGAGCATTCTGAATAGTTCCCAAGACAATCTCTTCATTTAACTGATTTGCTAATATCGATATGAAAACTAATACATCTTGCTCAATCAAACTGGACGTCGACTCCCGGTTCCCGAGCCACGGGGAACACCCAAAGATAAAGAACCATCACAGGAGCATAGCTCGGGCGAGATCCCTGGAGAAACTGTCAGGTATCAAAGAACCTGACATCTAACGCATACATATAGCGAAGGGCGTGCTCATCCTCCTCCCTGACACGACGATGTACCACCTCCTCAGGGGACGGATCCCTCTATACTGATAGTGGACCACGCGACGACCACCAAATAAGCTCTGGGTCGATGACGAGACCTAGATTTCT
This sequence comes from Avena sativa, assembly GCA_916181665.1. Taxonomy (NCBI): domain Eukaryota; kingdom Viridiplantae; phylum Streptophyta; class Magnoliopsida; order Poales; family Poaceae; genus Avena; species Avena sativa. The sequence goes on along the minus strand of OV702283.1, from coordinate 403,571,098 downwards.
CACCAAGCGACGCATCCCGAAAGGTAGCACCTCCCAGTGCCAGCTCGGTGGAGCCCAGTCCTCCATCATTGCCGCTGAGTCAGTAAGAAGGATGCAGGATCAGCATGCTAAAGTAGGCGGCGGGCGCGTGTGGTCGATGACAAGGCGACATGGCGGTGGAGCACACGCGCGGTAGGTGATGAGGCGACGGGAAAGGTGTGGATGTGTGGATGGCCATGGCGGTCAGCCTAGATATAGAGGGAAAGGGCAGAAAAACATGGCAGGAAGCGGAGGGAAATGACAGGAAAGCGGAGGGAAAGGGCGGGAAAACATGGTGGGAAGCGGAGGAAAAGGGCGGTAAAACATGGCGGGAAATATCTTTAGTCCCGGACTTAAGGGGTTGCTGCAGGCTGGGGCCAGCGCGAGCATGTTTAGTCTCGGATGGTGTCTCCAATGGGACTAAAGATGAACCTTTATTCCCGGTTGAAGACACCAACCGGGACTTAAGGGGTTGCGGTAGGCTAGGGCCATCGCAAGAATGTTTAGTCCCGGATGGTGTCTCCAACCGGGACTAAAGATGAACCTTTAGTCTCGATTAGATACATCAACCGGGACTAAACATGGGTGGCGACAGTATTTCGGTGGGTGGCAGCACTATGCCAGTGAGTGGCATGATGACTGCAAGTGCACAGATCAATTGTAGCTAGTTTCGAAGTAAAGATATCGAACCCACAAAGAGCTATTGGTAAAGGTCTTTATGCCCCTTGTCACTATCTACCAAAGGATACTTATAAAATGCCTTTGATATCAAGTAAAAGGGTGTTTGAAAGGTTTTTGATTGTTTGCAAAAAAGTAATTAAAACGAGTAAAATAAAGCAAGTAATAAAGTTGTGTGAAAGCATGGTTGAATTCATTAGGGCTAAAGCATTATCGGGGATGTAGGATACATCACTAGCATGATAGTATTATTAATTAAGATAATATACTTCTTGTGTCATGAGATGTGTGGAGAGAGCTCCATAATAAGATGTTCACTACAAAGCTCGTAGGAAGCCACTTTGTTGAGCTAAGAGTGAGGTCACCTCTCAATAACCACTACTATGTCTGAGAGAAATCACCCATACAAACCACTGCAATTAAGGGTTTCCTCGTGGATATCGTAATTAGCTTAGGGAGTCCCTCTTTATTCTCCTTTGACTGTGTAGGTTACGAGCCGACGCCAATCTATTACGAAGCTATTCCGGGCACGATCCCAAGACACGTCTAAAGGATTTCTCCCTCCCTTTAGTCCCAAGGGAAAATTATATCTGGCCGATGTAGGGTTCACAACATAGAAAACAAAAAATTTCCTACGATGGGAACAACTATGTACCAATATCTATCTACTAGATACAAGAAACAGGTGGATATACATCCATAGAGAACATACCCTTATAGACCGACAAAGTTTAACGAGGTTGTACTCGTGGATGATATAGACGAACGCTTACCGATCTCAAGATCAAGAAGAAGTCCAGCGCCGCAAATCAACAGCGCATCCGTGCTCGCACACACGCCCAAGCCAACGAGCAACCTCCGCCTCCTCGCTCCAGCGATGCAGTGGAAGCAACAACTCTTTCTCAACAAAAAGCCACCGGGAACATGTATCTCGCTAGTCCAATACCATGGGGTATAAACTAGAGGGGAGAGAGATCCTTCACGAGGAGGTGTGAGTGTGAGAGAGGGAGAGGGGGGCTTTATATAGAAGGGAGGGGCCACCCCAAGGGGGTGGCCGGTGCATGGGGGATTCCCCCTCCCATCCTTCCATTCATGTGGGTGGAGCTCCCACTCACATTTAGCCCCTTCATTTCTCCACTCAAAATCCCACTCAAAAATCCCATTAAATTTCCACCAAATTTAATGCAATCTCTCTTTAAATAAAACTCCTTTTATTTATTTATTCAGAATTTTGTCAATTACATTAATGGACAACCTCGTCAGGGGCATTGCCATTTTCGAAACGCTTTCGAAGTTCTGGCTCTAGCCCATACAGTATGTCGCAATGAACTAAGTTGTGGTCCTCCTGACGAGTCAAATAGACGTTCTTTTCCTCGTCAGGGGCATCATCAAGTGGTGGGGGCGTAGCGGCCCTTCTAGCACATATTGATTTTGTGCAGCAGAGAGGAGAATCCTCAAATTCATGGCCCAGTCAGTAAAGTTTCTACCATTCATTGCAAGTTTCTCTTTCTCCATGAACACATTGAAATTAAAAGCAGGTGGTGCCATCTACAACATAATTTATAAAGTTTAGACTAAGTTTATGATAGATCGAGTTCAAATAATCCAAATTATGAATGAACTCCCACTCAAAAACAACATCCCTCGTGTCTTTTTAGTGACTACATGAACCAAATCCACTACACCAAGTCTGATCATCACGTGAGTCGGTGTAGCTTCAAAGGCGAGGATCTATATGGGCATCATATCAACATATGACTCATGATTAACCTTTTGGTCTGTGTTCCGAGGCCATGTCTGTACATGCTAGGCTCTCCAAGTAAGAACCTTAGTATTTAGCGTATGTAAAACTGGCTTACACCCAAAATATGACCATGGATTCAAGAACACCCGATCATCACATGATGTCTTGAAGCGGCGAAACATAATCGATGCATACTTAAGGGAGAACACATTTTTATCACATGATATATAAATGAGGTATCATCTTATTATGCTAATAAAACACCAAACAAGCAATATAAGATGCAACAAACATCATATGTGAAAAGTGAAATGATATGGTTCTTGCACTTGATCACCATCATGTGCATCGTAGTATGATCTCTATCATTCCTTTGTGTGTAAGGCCAAGGTATATGTAACTTACACGTTAGGTGTGTTGTAAGAGTATCAATTGTACTTTTACTTACAACATTACTGTATCATGACACTAGCCCAGCAACAATCTAAACTAGACGCTTCTAAATTATCCATTGCAAGTTTTACATGGCTTAGGGATTTTGAAGATAGAACCATTCTTACCTACGAACATGGAACCACAATGAGGATAACCAAATTATTAACAACTCATTGTAAATTATATATTGACTATAATAGAAGAGACAAACACCCGCTAGCCACTTATGCAAAACTAGTTGCATGTCTAGCGTGGAACAGGTCTCATGTGCGAGGACATGTAAAGTTTGTCCGGGCCGCTACATCCCACTATGCCACCAATATCCAAAGTACAAACAAGAAGCAATAACATGATCATCATCGCCCACATACTCATATGTGTACTACCCGTGCAAAGCATCTACGCATAGATCTGGCTCTGATACCACTGTAGGGTTCGCAACATAGAAAACAAAAAATTCCTACGATGGTAACAACTATGTACCAAGATCTATCTACTAGATACAAGCAACGGGTGGATATACATCCATAGAGAACATACCCTTGTAGACCGAGAAATTTTAACGAGGTTGTACTCATGTATGATGTAGATGAACGCTTGCCGATCTCAAGATTGAGAAGAAGTCCAGCGCCGCAAATCAGCAGCGCATCCGTGCTCGCACACACGTCCAAGCCATCGAGCAACCTCTGCCTCCTCGCTCCAGCGATGCAGCGGAAGCAACAACTCTTTCTCCACAACAATCCACCGGAAACATGTATCGCGCTAGTCCGAGACCATGGGGGATAAACTAGAGGGGGAGAGAGATCCTTCACGAGGAGGTGTGAGTGTGAGAGAGGGAGAGGGGGGCTTTATATAGGAGGGAGGGGGCACCCCAAGTGGGTGGACGGCTCATGGGGGCTGCCCCCTCCCCTCCTTACATTCATGTGGGTGGATCTCCCACTCACATTTAGCCCCTTCATTTCTTCACTCAAAATCCCACTCAAAAATCCCATTAAATTTCCACCAAATTTAATGCAATCTCTCTTTAAATAAAACTCCTTTTATTTATTTATTCAGAATTTTGTCAATTACAATAATGGAGAAACATTCACATAAAACCCCTTTCTAGTATTTTATTTCACATGCAGAAGCACTTTCAGCAATTTCACCCGAAACAATTCTGGTGTCTAGTGAAATAAATTCCTGCGCTTTGTAAATCTTTTCGTCTAGAAACTATTTGTTCCAAATGGCGTCGGTGTCTCTTAAGTGTGTCACTCTACAGTTCGCGAATAATGCGGACATGATCGAGACCCCTCTTGGATCAATAATCAGAAGCGGGACCTGGAGATCCATACTGACTCCCACACATTTAATGGCGACTTCTTGTGATCGTGAGAACCTTTTACGCTAGAATCTTAATCCCTTTGTCTCACGATATATTACATGTTCGAGATTCGATCATCGGTATCTCCATACCTAGTTTGATCTCGTTACCGACATGTAATCTTTTCTTGTTCCCGTGATATAACATTTTAGTGATCAAATCACTTGCTTGCAAGCTAACTAATGTGATATCACCGAGAGGGCCCAAAGTATATCTCTCCGTCATCGGGATGGACAAATTCCACTCTTGATCCATGAGCGTCAACATAACACCTTCGTAGCACTGAACCCATCTTTATAGTCACCCTGTTACGGTGTTAAGTTTTATGTTATCAAGATACTCTTCTAGTGTTAGTGATTGACATGATATCATGGTCTAAGGATTAGGATTACTTTGTATGATGTTGTAGCAATATAAACACAATGACTTTGATCATAATGCTATACTTCGGATGAATGTTCATCACACCATTCCAATAATATTGTGACCTCATTATTAACAACATCCAATGTCTATGATCAGGAACCTTGATCATCTTGTTAATAAATGAGCTAGTTTATAAGAGAGACATAACTAGGAACTTTATGTTTGTTTATTAAACATACGTGTATTAATGTTTCCGTATTAATACAATTATATCATGAAAAATAAACATCTACCATATACTTGGAATATACATAACAAAAACTTTATTATTGCCTCTCGGGACATATTCCCTTCAGCCGACTACACATACCATCTAAAGAGAGAGATCAAACACAAATCATAAATCTATCATAGACTGGCTAGTCATACGGACACAAGAATAGATCATATTTATTGCAAGTTCATAATAGTACTAGGGTTTCTCCATATCCCCAAGAACAAGGGAACTACTCACGCATGGAACCAATCAACAACATCATCATAATCAAATGGATGTATAAAAGTACGGAGGTAGATCTAATGAAAACACCATAATTGAATCTGGAATTACAACAAGATCTAATATATGAGAAATGGGGGTAGTGATGGTGATGGAGATGCAGAGGTTGATGGTGAAGGGGATGATGTGATGTCCTCCAATGATTCGTAAAGCAGCTATGATTTGACCCCATCCAAGTTCCTCCTTCAGATCCCTTTCAAATGTGGTTTTTGTGGTTTCTGGTGGCTGTGAATGTCGGATCATCCTCTTGTCTTTGCCAGGAGAAAGTATTTGACGAGGAGGATGTGTTGACATATAGTATGGGCGACCGGCATGGGCAGGCTCTGCCCGTATCACTGGTAGTTATTGGTGCTGATTGCCTCTCCTCGTTTGGTATTCCCTCTAGTGAGAAGGTTGATACGTCGTAAACGTATCTATAATTTTTGATGTTCCATGCTTGTTTAGTATCCACTTTGCTATGTTTTGTCTACACTTTGAGGTATTTTTATACACTTTCTGGAACTAACCTATTGACAAGATGCCACAGTGTTAGTTGCCTGTTTTCTGCTGTTTTTGGTTTCAGAAAGCTAAAAAATGAATATTCTCGGAATGTCCCATTCATGAAGATTGAAGTCACTAATGCTCAAATGTCCCATTCATGAGCTCCCTAGTAATGTTATTATTAATAATTTTTATGCAAGGCTTTCAGGACATTACAAGGACTATCTAGATACCTGTTCAGAGGGATCCTTCACAAGCAATAAGGTCAAAGCTAAGTGGGATCTTCTTGAAACAATTCAAAGCAATACCGAAGATTGGGATAACAACAAAGGTAAAGAAGCAGGTATAAACTATGAGTATGATTGCATTAAGTCTTTCGGTGAAACTGCTAATTTTCAAAAGCTTAGTGCTAAATATGGTCTTGTTCCTCAAATTCTTGTTAGATATTATAGAGACTTTGATTCCCATATTAATGCTCCTAAATAAAAATGGGACATGTATCATGAACCTTTTAAAGACACTTGCATGGAAAATGAAAATGTTATTAATGATTGCAATAAACATGCTCAAACTTCTGAAAGTACTATTTCTTATAAGCATGTTAATTTTTGTGGTATGCATAGACCTTGTGAGAAGAATCAAATGGAAGAAGAATATTGTATCACTCACTGGAATGAAAAAACTAGAAAGTGGTATAAGGCTCTAAATGATCTTGGTAAAAAAAATTGCGCCCTCTACCCTTTTATTTCTGAACTCTGCTATGAAGTGTGTCATTTCAATTTTCAATGCTTAGGCCATAATAATAAACTTTCTAATCCAATGAGTACTGCAAGCTTGTATTGTGATAACATGATCAATGATAATCAACATGATGAACTTACATTGTTTTGGGGGTGTGAAGAGTTATCAAGAAAAACTTCTTTGGTAGACATGAGTGCTTTTGGAATGAATTGCGTCCTGCATGGGTGTCATCTTTATTGTGTTGATAATTGCCACGCGAATACTTACATACAAAATCTTATAAAAGATGATATTTTACCAAAATATGACAGGACTAAAATGAGTTTTGTTCTTATTAATGAAAAGGAGGAATCCTCCAAAGTTTCTTATATTGTCTTTAACAATAAACCAGGGTATGTGGAGAAGCTTCCTTTCAAGCCGCTCCCTCCTTAAGAGGAGGATAAGAAGAAGAGGAGTAGAAGGAGAGAGGAAACGGTATCTTCCCCTAAGCATGTTGCTCCTATCATAGTTTTTGTTGATGAGTCTGAACTAGATGATGTTCCTATGTCGGTTACCTATATTAGTGATCATGATTGGGAAAAGCACACTACTTTTGATATTGAAAATCTCTTTGGCACCAATTATGAAAATGATAATATTAATAATTGTTGTGCTATTAGTGCTATCCATGTTCCTTCCAATGATGATATGTTTACAAATGAACACACTTGGGAAGATAGCTATTATATTGCTTATGATGATACTATACCTCCAATGTATGATGATTGCAATGATGATTATGATATTTTCAATCCACCTACTATTGAGCAGAAAATTGATTGTGATTACAATATGCCTCCTATATTTGATGATTATGGTGATGGGAATAACAATGATAGCTATTTTGTTGAATTTGCTCCCACTACAATTAATAAGAATGACTATGCTTATGTGGAGAGTAATAATCATTTTATGCATGTGTCTCATGATAAGAATGTTTTATGTGATATTTATATTGTTAATTTTATTCATGATGCTACTGAAAGTTATTATGAGAGAGAGAAACATGGTCTTATGTATCTCAACAATATTAAGTTTCCCCTCTTTATGTTGAAAATCTTGAAGTTGCACTTGTTTTGCTTTCCCTATGCTTGTTGCTTTGTTATTTCATGACTTGTTTCTTTACAAGTTACTATGCATAGAAAGTGGGTTAGACTTAAATGTGTTTTGAATTTGCTTCTTGATGTTCTCTTTTACTTCAAATTTATATTTCTTATGTGAGCATCATCAGAATTATCAAGCCTAACTTAAAGGTGGTAAAGAATAGTACTTGTTGGGAGATAACCCAAGAGTTTTATTGAGTCTTGGAAGTTAATACTTCAGTAATGACATCTCCTTATCCTTTTTGTTTGCTTTTTGTGCGAATAATAACCTCTAATGAGAGGGAAGTAATATTTGGGGAGTTGTTGTCCCGAAACAGATTTTTTGTGCTCCACCGTAAACAATCGTGAGGAATCTCTGTAAGTCGGATTGAGCTGATATTTTGTGAATAAATCCCCAATATGTTAGATAACTTTCGTTAGTTCAACACTTTTTGATTTGAGCAACAGATGGTCTTCGAAAAAATCAGTTTCTACCTGCTGATCTGTTTTGACAGATTTCTGCCATTATTTGCATTTGCTCCTTGTTGATTTCTTTTTGGGTTCTCTTTGGTAAATTGAACTTTTTGAAGGAATTGCTACCGTATATTATGTTTCTAGTGAAAGTTTTGCTGTTTTAAAGCTAAACCCCTAAGGTCTATTATCTTCTGAATACACTAATGTTGCTAATGAAGATTGTGTGAAGTTTTGTATGAAGGAAAATTTGCAGGTGTAGAGGAAGAATGATGTAATGAGATGAAGAATGGACAAAATCTCAAGCTTGGGGATGCCACTCCGTGTCACCCCAAGAAATATTCAAGAGGTTCAAGCGTCAAAGCTTGGGGATGCCCAAGGCATCTCCTTCTTCATTAATAAAACTCTCAGGTCTTTCTAGACACTTCGTTTTTTATTTCATGCATAATTGTGTTGTTCTTGGAGCGTCTTAGTTTTCGTTTTTGGTTTTCGTTTGCTTAGTTTGCTTGAGTAAGTTGGTTGGATCCCAACACACTTCTTTTGGAGAGAGACACACTCTGTTTTCATTGCCTAGAACACTCTAGTTTTCATTCTTATTGTCTTGTGAGTGTTCACTTTTGCTAGCACTGCGTTTAGCTTTAATTTTCTTATGCTTTCAGCTTAAAACTTTTTAGTTCTTCTTTATGGATTTGTGAGACATGCTCACTGATCTTTATTGATTATTATCTTTGTGAGTTGTTTCAAATAAGTTGATTGGTGTTGGAGAGGAGTAGAAAGTTCTTGCTTGAGTAGTACAACAGGAGCTTGCTTTGACTGTGACTTAGACTTTATCATGTCATGCTAGGTGTTTTTTTATCTTATGCTTAGTGATTATTGCTGTAGCATGACTTGTTCCAAACAATTGGGATTGCTTAGTGTGCCTTGAAGGAATCATGCGTTGTTTTAGCATACAAAAGCATAGTATTGTGGTATTCTCCTTTGATGCTTTATTTGGGTTGACTTGGCACATGCTCACACCATGTTATGACTATGAACAAGTCACCATAGCCTCTATGATCATTTAGTCCTTGACTTGTAGTACCACTTTATGCTTTGATTAGTAATGTTTTGTCGCTCTGCATGATTATGACCATTATTGCTCTCTTAGTTGGTCGCTCCTAGTCTTTTGCTAGCCTCCACTTGTATAAGTAAGTTCTACTCATGCATCCAACTCCCAAGAAACCAAGTTATTCCAAAGTGTCCACTATAAATTCCTATGCATTGTGTGTTACACCATTCCAAGTCTATTCTTGTTTTCATCTATCTTCCAATTAAAAAGTATTTTGTTATGTGAAAACTTAGTGATTAAAGCTCTCACGAACTTGATGGCACACTTTATTTTTCTTGCCCCTAATAAACTTGAACCATTGTGTCATCTATGTTGTATATGCTTGCACTTATACGTTGGAATTAGCAGAACCATGTTTTCATGGAGAACGCTTTCAACATTGCACTTGTACTTTGTACACAATTGATATCATGCTCTTTTGTCTATGGATGTCGCCGGTGTGAAATAAAAAGGGAGCTTGTAAGTCCATGGAGTTATGTATTTTGTGTTAGAGAAACGCCTGGGACGCTAGCCTAAGTCATGCCTAATCATGGTGGAAACTTTAAGCATCACCATAATGAGAAATCTGTGAAGTATCCTCAATAAAAACCTATGCAAATAGCAAATAAAAATATCGCTGAGATGCTCATTGTCTGCTTGCCTTGTCATTTTGGTTATGGGAAATCTCCTGTACCATGTGTAAGGGTACCCCATTAGCGGTTCTCTATGATACACATGTACTTACTATGACAAGAACTTACAGGTGACTAAAGTTGAGTAGCATGAGGTGCGACCCTCATATTCAAGGGACATGAGATTGCCAACTTATACTTTATCAAGCATATACTCCATAGTATGTTCACTTTAACCTTAATCACTTCAATATGCTTATGATAGGGGCAATGAGGGCTAAAATCTAACAAGTACCATAATTTTTGGAAGCTCTTTTTGAAACTTGAAATCCCTGCTTCCCTTTATGAAGGGCCTTTCTTCCACCATTATATTGAGTCTCCACCTTATACCTTTAGGCACCGGTTAAGAGAGCATAGTTGCCATTCTTAGTTCTATGTTCATTGTCCCAAAACTTATTGATTGATGCATATTGTTGATATTACTTGTTCTTATGCTACTTGTATCTAGTCACTCTTATGAATTTTGAAGGTGTCCTATGAATCTATTTGCTACTCTATGAGGGACAAGCTGAATGCCACTATGCCATGTTTTCTGTATGTGAAACAAACAAACATTTTTCAATGCATGTTATTCATGAATATTTGTTTGTAACCTCTCATGTTGCATGCATAGTTACTTTGTCTTATTGTTAGAACTTCATCTTTCATGCTCATGTTTAGAGTTCTTTGATCCCAGCTTTCAATGCTTGCAAATGGTTTGATCTTGGTTTTGATGGTGCATGTCACCTCAAAAATTATTCTTTTTATCACTTACCTACTCGAGGATGAGCAGGAGTTAAGCTTGGGGATGCTTGATATGTCATAAACGTATCTATAATTTTTTATGTTCCATGCTTGTTTAGTATCCACTTTGCTATGTTTTGTCTACACTTTGAGGTATTTTTATACACTTTCTGGAACTAACCTATTGACAATATGCCTCAGTGCCAGTTGCCTGTTTTCTGCTGTTTTTGGTTTTAGAAAGCTAAAAAATGAATATTCTTGGAATTGGACGGGACAAAAGCCAAAGTTCATATTTCCCCCTAAACGATACAGAAAATCAAAGACGATACGGAGGAGGACACCAGGGTGGCCATACCCTAGGTGGGAGCGGGGCCCACCCTGGTCGCGCCCACAGGGTGTGTGGGCCCCCTGGTCCTCTACCGACCTTGCCTCCTTCGCCTATAAGAAGCCTCCGACCCAAAAACCCTAAAGAATCGACCAGAAAGCCAAGAAAAGTTTTGCTGCACCGCTGCTGATGACCCACAAGTGTAGGGGATCGCAACAGTCTTCGCGGGTAGTATTACCCAATTTATTGATTTGACACAAGGGGAGCCAAAGAATACTTGCTAGCCTTAACAACTGAGTTGTCAATTCAGCTGCACCTGAAAATAGTTCTTGCTCACAGAAGTTTATCAGTAGCAACAATTTGTAGTAGCAACAACAAAGCAACAGCAACAGTGGAACAAGAGCAATAGTAACAGTAACAGTAAATAGTGGGATTCGAGTGCAGTAGGCATAGGATTGGATGGACGGGCGTTGCATGGACGAGTATAAACATGTAACTTCAAGATCTAGGGCATTGCAGATAAATAAGAATAAGCATCCAAGTATTAAACAATCCTAGGCATGTGCTCCAAATATAGTCATACGTGCTCGCAATGAGAACTTTCATAACATCTTCTGTCCAGTCAGCCCGTGGTAGCGGGGCCTCTAGGGAACTACTGGCAATTAAGGTGCTCCTTTTAATAGAGCACCGTAGCAAAGCATTAAAACTCCGTGAACACATGTGATCCTCACACCACAGCCATCCCCTCCGGTTGTCCCAATTATTGTCACTTTTGGGCCTTTGGATCCGGACAATGATATGTGTACACAACTTGCAGATAAGATCACAAACAATACTATCATAATGATTCAATAATAAGTTCAGATCTGAGATCATGGCACTCGGGCCCTAGTGACAAGCATTAAGCACAACAAGTTGCAACAAAGTCAAATAGCACTAATAGAGATACTAGGCACTATGCCCTAACAGATCTTATTCGATGACATGATAGAACTCATCCAATCCGTACCATCCCTAAGCCTACAACGTGGTATTACTCACTCATGGATGAGGGAAACATCGGTGATTGATGGAGAGGCGTTGGTGATGATGATGGCGATGATCCTCTCCAAATTCCCCGTCCCGGCAGGGTGCCTGAACGGAGTTTCTGGATCCGAATCTTGGTTTCTGTTGGAGGCGGCGGAGCGGAACTCTTTCTGGAAAACTATCGAACCCCCCTCGGTTTTTAGGTCAAAAGGCAACTTATAGGCATAGAGGGAGGCAAAGGGGGTGCCTGGGGTGGCTGCACCCCCTAGGCGCGGCCAGTGGTGGGCCCGCGCCTGGAAGGGTGTGGGCCCCCAGGACCCTTCTCCGTCTCGTCTTCTGGCTTCGTGGATCTTTTGGTGAAATATTATTTTTGGCATATTTTCTCGGATTTTTCCTGATAGTTGATTTTTTGCACAAAAACTAGACACCGAGATAATTCTGCTAAAAACAGCGTCAATCCGTGTTAGTTGCATCCAAATCACATAAGTTTAGAGGAGAAACAATAGCAAAGTGTTCAAGAAAGTAGATACGTTTTAGACGTATCAAATCCCCCAAGCTTATATTATTGCTTGTCCTCAAGCAATTCAGTTGAAAACTGAGTGCGATAAAAGAACTTTCACGAACACTTTGATTCATATGATGTATGGTGCCTAGATAATTCATAATAAATAGTATGCAACTAAGTCTACTCAATAGTCATTGCAAGCTATGAAGAGAAACCAACTCAATAATAATAAGTAGCAAGAAACATAAACATAAGCAACATTGCAATGCTCATAGTAAGGTATGATAGAGTGGTATCTCGCTTGCCTTTGTTTGAAGAGCACAATATAAATGCCAAGGCCCCTCTGAGGTTCAAGTGAATACTAGAGATAAAGATATCAGGGATACAAGCATCAAAGTCATGACATAATTAACAAAGTTTTGAAACAAACACAAGAATGACAACTATGCTCTCAAGAAGGTGGTCATAGAATAAGTGGTGACTCAACAAGGTTGTGAAAACATTTTGAAAAGTTTGAAAGGCTTCCAAATGCTGAAAGAAGGGTACTCATTAGCTTTGAACTCTCATTGTCCCTATCATAGGCATCTTCATATGGTTAAGGTGAAAGTGAGGTCCACATCATATGCTTGACAGACCATAAAATGGAAATCCCAAGTCCCTTGAGTACGAGGGCTGCTCCGCATGCTACTCAAATTTGGTTACCTGAAAGTTCTTGTCATTGTAAATACATGCATATCATAGAGAATCGCCAACGGGGTACCCCTTGCACATGATACAGGAGCGATCCCGTGATCAAAATGACAAGGCAAGCAGACAATGCGCATCTCAACGATCTTTTTATTTACTATGTGTATATCTTTTTATTGAGGATGCTTTATAAATGTTCATTATGGTGAGGCTGCAAGTTTCCACCATGATTAGGCATAGCTTAGGCTAGGGGCCTAGGCGTTTCTCTAACACAATGTATAGACTCCATGAACTCACAAACTCCCCTTTTATTTCACATCGTCGACATCCGCAAACAAAAGAGCAAGGAATCAACTATATGAGATATCCAAAAAATGTTGAAAGCATTCCCCGTGACAGCACGGTTCTGCTGACTCCCAGCATATAATTTGCAAGCATATAAATTTCATGGACAGGTCACAATGGTTCATGATTATTAAGTGCAAGGAATAAAGTGTGCCATCAAGTTCGTGAGAGCTTTACTAACTAACTTTCGCAAAACATACAAACATTTATTTGGAAGAAAACACGGCATATAAAATATGCACTGAAGTAGCAAATGAATGCTGGTAGGTAGGTATGGTGGACACTGTTGGCAATATTGGTTTTGGGAGTTTGGAAGCACAGGCATAGATTATACTCAGTGCAAGTGAAGGCCAGCAATAGAGAGGGACCGACAAACGAGAGAGCAATAATTGTCATAATCATGCTTGCAACAAAACAGGACTAACTATGGCATGAAAGTGATACAAGAACTCTAAGGCAAAATAAATCATCAAGGCTTACTGACTATTGATTAGTCATATGCATGCGTGAGCATGTGCCAAGTCGATTCACATGAACAGTCAGAGGAGTATACCACAATATCATACCGAAATATGAACAGAACAATGCAAGCAAACATTCATGTAACATGCTACAAACTATTAGCAAGCTGGGGCTCATCACAAGAAAGCAAGAACTACTAAGCATCTATAATGACATACACCTTACACAAACAGGCTAAGCATGTTCACAGTGATGAGTATATGTACAAAAATGAAAACAAATAGAGTTCGTTACCAGCCTCTTACCACTCCTCGAGTTGTCTTAATCTTCATTATTTCTCTTCACTTGTGTGACTTGAATGATAACATGAAACCAAAATCCACTGAGGACGACTGAACCCTGCAAAGAACTCACAAAACCAAAGAAGAAGAACAAATATTTTTGGTGTTTTCGATTTTTTTAGAAACAAGCAAAGAAAAACTAAACAAGAGGCAAACAAAGCAAAAGAAACACACAAAGCAAAATATTTTTGGATTTTTCTTTTAAGGCAAACCAAATCAAAGAAACCAACCAAGAGAAATAATGAAAATATTTTTGTGTTTTGAGAAAGAAGCAACAAAAACCAAAAGAAAGCGAAAACAATGGATATACAAAGAACTGACCGAACATGATATAAAGATGAGCGTGATGTCGGTATACCTCCCCCCAAGCTTAGGCTTTTGGCCTAAGTGGGGCTCAATAGGGCGGGTAGTAACCCCAAGCTGGTGGGTCATCATAGGAATGATTGTAGTCAGGTGCTTGCGATGAAGAAGAAGACGCGCCCCAATCAAATGAGGGCTACTAGTATGAAGACTCTCCCAAGTTGGAGGGCTAAACCGAATCATCTTTGGCATCCTCTCCAACATTCTCCTCTTGTTGGGAGAGCTCCGCCACATATGTGTCAACCTCCTCCTCTGTGAGCGACCATCCTTGCCTGTTATCAAAATTAAACAAAGCAGGTGCAGGCAAATAAAATATTTTATCAATCCTACCCCCTCTCCGACCTTGCTGGGAAAAAGATAATTCAAACGGTAAACTTCTCACATTAGCCCCCAAGGAAACAAAACCATGCTGAATCATGGATTCAAGATCAAGCCTCTCTATGGGGAACTGATAATGTGAATAGTGAGGCTCTAAACCATGGAAAGCTAGCAACCTAGAAGCAATCAGACCTCCACTAATTCCATCCTTCTCGCGGTTGGTGGTGAGACGGTGAGCTATCAAAGCACCTAGGCTATAAGATCTATTCCTATTCAAAGCAGTTGCGATAAAAGCTAGATCAAAAAAAGATAACTTTCTAACAATCTTTCTAGCAAGAACACACTTGGTAATGAAATAGGAAAAATATCTAATGGCTGGGAACTGAATATTCCGAATTTTACCACTTTCCTTTGAGAAGTCGAAACCTTGGCAAATCTCAGCATACAAATCCATAAGTGACTTGGGCCTCTCCTTTATCTTCTCACAAGATCCCCACTGAGGTACTCTAATTGCTGCACAGAAATCAACAAAAGGCAGGTCGACAGATATATTATATATTTTGTAATGGACCATGGGGTTAGATGTAGACCAAGTGAACCGAAAGTACTGCACAAAAGTCATGGTTAGCTTAACATATTGGAATGGTTCACCTTCAACAAAGTGTTCCAACCCTGCATTTGTAACCATAGTTTGGAAATCTTGGAGGATCCTCGCAGTTCTCATAAATTCATGGCATGGATAAACGGAAGGGAAGACTCCTTCCCCACGATGAACTTTCATTGGCTTAGGTACCATCAAGTCATATTTATTCAGTGGATATGCACTCATCTTCCTTGCTGAAATTTTTAGACAAACATCAAACCAAGTGATTTCTAAGTTGATAAATGATGAGCAACTACTATAGGAACTTGCTAGAGGACTACACATGCATTAAAATGAAAATTCTAAGCATAGAACAAGCATGCAAGCTCAAACAACCTGACACCTATAGCAGAAAAAATACTCAAGATACAATCTACCAATCACAAATCTGTTTGGACAAGTGGAGGAGGCACATACCAAGGAGCAAACCCTCCAAAAATCAGCACTTGAGATGGGCTGAACAAGGAGATCTAAAATTGCGATCAAAATAGCAAGAACTCGAGCTTGAGAAAGTTTTCCGGTGTTTTTCGGGAGAGAGAAAGAAGATGGCTTTGAGGAGGCAGCCTGGAGGGCCCCAGGTGGGCCAAACCCCCCTAGGCGCCACCCCTAGGTAGGTCGCGGCTACCATGGGTGTGGTGGCCTGGGGTGTCCCCCTGGGTCACTCCAGGTGTCCCTCTGCCCCTTTTTTCGAGGAAAAATTTATTTTGAATTTTCTGGGATTTTTCGGGAAACTTTATTTTCGGCCAATTTTCAGAGTATGAAAATTGATTTTCTCGCAGAAACAGTTTTTTCAAAAGAAGCAAAAGCAAACAAGAACCAAACTACAGCAGCTCTAAGACACTCCAACAAGCAAACAACTAGCAAAACTAAAGCTAACAAGAAAAAGAGCAAAGACTAGGAAGGAGAAAAGTAGAAGTAACCACAGTGAAAACATTATTTTGTTCATTAAAATACTTTTGTTAACAAGGTTGATCAAGTCTTGTTACCAAAACAATTTTATGTGAGATAAAACTTTGCAATCCACAAAGTAATTATGTTACCTCATACTTGATAGCAATGGTCCCAATCATAATAGTTTCAAAATTTTCTTATGGAATGGGACAATATATTTCTCCAACCTTGATGCTCTCAATATTTTCAATGGAGTTCAGGCAATAGCTTTTGGCAACCTTCTTGGGGAAATAGATAGTGTGCTCTTTGTCATTAATATTGAATGTTTCTTTTCCTTGATTACAATTGATGACAACACCTACAGTGTTAAGAAAAGGTCTCCCAAGAATAATAGACATATTATCATCTTCAGGCATTTCAAGCACAACAAAATCAGTTAAAACCATACAATTATGAGCAACTTGAACAGGAACATCCTCACATATACCAACAGGAATAGTAGTTGACTTATCAGCCATTTGCAAAGATATATCAGTTGGTATCAACTTTTCTAACTGGAGTCTCTTATAGAGAGAAAAAGTCATAACACTAACTCTAGCTCCCAAGTCACATAAAGCAGTTCTAACATAATTATTCTTAATAGAGAAAGGAATAGTTGGTATACCTGGACACTAAGTTTCTTTGGAACCTTACCATTGAAGGAATAATTAGCAAGCAAAGTAGAAATCTCCTCATTAGGAATATTCCTTTTATTAGAGACAATATCCTTCATATACTTTGAATAATGAGGAAATTTAATAGCATCAGTCAAAGGAATTTGCAAGAATAAAGGCTTCATCCACTCACAAAACTTGTTGTAGTGTTCTTCCTCCTTTGACTTGTGTTTCTTACCTGGAAAAGGCATAGGTTTCTGCACCCAAGGTTCTCTCTCTTTAACATGTTTATTAGCAATAAAATCTTACTTTGTGTACCTAGTGTTCTTAGTGTGCTTCTCAGGTTCTTCCTCAACTTCCTCCTTATCAGGAGCATCATTTTTATCATTACCACTCTCAGTTTCAGCATCAGAGACAGATATACTATTAGGATCTACAGCAGGTTCAAGTGTGAAAGTACCGACTTGAATCGACTAGAGGGGGGGGGTGAATAGGCGTCTACCAATTTTAATTTGTTTCACACTTTTAGGCTCAACGAGAAAGAAAGTTATCTAGAGATGCAACTAAGTGAGCAACCTAAATGCAAGAAGGCGAACACAAACCACAAAAACAGTAAATAGCAAGGAATAAAGGAAGGGAACGAAGAAACCGGCGAGGGGACACGGAGATGTAATTCCCGTAGTTCACTCCCAAGGAGCTACGTCTACGTTGGAGAGGTGTCGGGGCCACACAAGGTCACCCGAGCGCCACAAAGGCCTCACCTTCTTCTCCGGTGAGCTCCCCCACAAAGGAGGCCTCACAATCCACTAACCGGTGACCTTGAAGGCGCCAACCGAAACCTTTACACCAAGGTTGAGGGGGAGGCTCCACAACTCAATTGGAGGCCCTCAACGACACCTCGAAGCTTTACAACACATGCCTCAGCTCCGGGGATGCCCTACACCGTCTAGGGTTCCAAGAAACCCAAGAGTAACAAGATCCACAAAGGATCGGTGGGGGAAATCAATTCTTCTTTGGTGGAAGTGTAGATCTAGGTCTCCTCCCTCACCTCTCAAAAGATCAGGTCGTTTGAGTGGTTAGAGAGAGAGATCTAGTGAGGTGAAGCTCAGGTATTAATGGAGGAGAGAGAAAAATTCGAGAGAGGTGGGAGGAAGAAGAGGGGTGCCTTAAATAGGCCCCCCTCGCACTGAACCGTTACAGCCCCCGTGACCTCACCGGAAGTTCCGGTGAGTGGCCGGAAGTTCCGCCTGAGCCTGGCTCCAACGGTCATCAGACCGTTGACGCCCGCTCTAGAAGTGCAACCGGAAGTTCCGGTCAAAGCAGACCGGAAGTTCCGGTGAACTTCCGAGCAAGTTTCGATCAAGTTCCGGCAAATAGCATGTTTCAAAACAGAAACTTTCTGAGCCTTCACCGGAACTTGGGGCGGAACAGGGGCGGAACTTTTGGGTCGCGAAACGAGTCTAACCGGAAGTTCCGGCCTTCAGGCGGAAGTTCCGCTCAAGCACTTTTGCCAGGAAAAAGTTCCGAGCAAGTTCCGGTCAAGTTCCGGAAAATAGCACACTTCAACACAGAAGGTTACTGAACTGCCACCGGAACTTGGGCGGAACTAGCATCGGAACAAACTGCAGAACAGCCCGCAGAAAAAGGTTTGAGCGGAACTTCCGGTCTATGACCGGAAGTTCCGGTGAGACTCAAAAGGCCCCAACAGAACAGGAAAAACTCTCTCTCTCTCACAAAATAATGGGATGGCTGTGGTGGTGCATATAGGTTTGTGCAAAAACAAGTGATTTCCCATAGCCCTCCAACATGGACCCCCTCTTAATAGTACGGTGACCTAAAAACATCAACCAGAAAGAAACTAGGAGAAGACTAAAAAGGCCACCGTCCTCAAAAGATCACAAGAGAGTATCCATCACAGTACAATGAGACATCAACGACGTTTCCCCTGAAACTCAAGAGCACAGTTAAAAACAAGGTTGGGATTGTCATTTAACACCAAAAAAAACATCAAGGGAATATATAGTCCTTTCAATCTCCCTCTTTTTGGTGTTAGATGACAATCCCACAGATTTGCATAGAAACAAAGCAATCTTTGCAATGGACGGGACAGACTCCCCCTGTATGTGTGCAAGGTAGAAAGAAGACCCCTAAGGATTGAACTAGCACACATACACGGAGGCTCCCCCTAACAATTGTAAAGATAGCACAAGAACAAAAAGGGATAGAGACCATACCAGAACCAACTAAACAGTGGTGGAGACAACCGAAGTAATAATAGTAACAAGATCAATGAGGCTCCACCACCAAAACAACAGCCCAAGGGATGACAATAAGATACCACAAAGATATCACATAGAGATACCACACAGTCTCAAACATAACATACCACATGGTCCACAAGCACACATAAGTTCACGGACATAAAACCATAAGCACACCAATAAACTAGAGAGTTTGCGAGTAAGAAAAGATCAAAGGCAAGAACAGGCTCGCGACTCAACCCATGCAAATCCCCTGTAGACAACCTAATAGACATCTTTCTCCCCCTTTGGCATCGAGACACCAAAAAGGAAGAAAAGATCAAACTACTCGTCCCAGCCATGAGAAGGGGAAGGATGAGAAGACTCATGCGGACCAGTGACTTCCTCCTCAGACTCAACTTCAGACCAGTTGCAGTTGGTGCGAACCCAATCCTCCTTGGGAGCAGTGACAGAACTAGAGATCGGTGAGCAAGGAATATTGAGGGCTGTCATGATGGCCTTCTGGCACTGAACATTGTGACGCTCATCAACATAAGCCTGATACTCGCGGTCCTGCAGAAAGCAGAAAGTCTTCTTCACTTTCCCAAGCAGCTTCTTTGCCCAAGATGGCTGCCTTTGAAGAGAAGGACCACCAGCACTAGAGCCACCCGGAGCAGAGGAGGGACCACTAGCAACATCTTGAGTCTTCTTGAGAGCAGCTTCCTTTTCTTCCTGAGAACGAGGCTTCTGGTGCTTACTCACACGGAGCCTTTTCTCTTCATGATGTTGTCTTGAGGAAAGTGAGTGCCAGTCTTCTCGGACCACTTGTGATTGATGAGAGTTTGAATGTAGGGAGCATAGATGCAGGAGCGCTTTTCGATGAGAGCCCCCCACAACTCTGAGTGAATGAAGTGCATAACATCCATTGACCTGGCAGTGTCTCGGCGAAGATGGGTCTGATGCATGAGGTCAACCTGAAATCCATGAAACTGATCAAAGTTGCCAGCTTTTGGAGAGATGGTGTTCAAGTACACCCTGCGCATAATGTCATAAGCTGGCAGCAGATGATTCACAAACCCAACACTTCCCCATCCTTCAATGTAGAGAGGCTCCAGAACCTCTGGATCAGCAGCAGTAGGACCATGAACACGCCATCCATTCGCCCGGCGTCCAGGATGAATGGGGTAGCCCAGAAGCTCAGCAAACTCATCCCAAGTAGCGGTAAGGTACACATCCCTGGTCATCCACTTCATCTCACCTTCAGTTGAGGATTGCATGTGAAGAAACAGAGTGGAGTAGAACTGAGCAATAGCAGTCACATCAAAGTTCTGACGGTGCTCCATGAGGGGAATCAGTCCAAACTTCTTGCAGATATCAAGAGCCTCCCCAAAGTAGACTTGCTTCTCTTCCATGTGAGGCACATTGATGTACTTCTGAGGAGCAACCACGAACTTCTTCTTTGATGCATAGATTTCTTCATAAATCTGTTCCTGACGGCAGGTGTGAAGATGAGGGTCCAAGCATAGACGATCACGAGGCACGAGGTAGGGATCTGTAGCCCTGAATGCAGCATAGGCCTTCTGAGACCACTTGGAAATCTTGGCTTTGGTCATATCTGGCCCTGCAGCAGTGGCCTTCTGAGAAAGAGCAGGCCTCTTCCCTGCAGCAGCAGCAGCACGGCGAGCAGCAGCAGCCTTCTGACGAGAAGTCTGTGAGGTTGGACGCACAACTTCAGCATCTTCCTCGTCAATCTCAGGAGGAATGTCAGCGGATGGTCTCCGTGCACGCTTGCCTTGGCGAGTCTCTCCTTCCCCTGAGAATAAAGAACAAGAGTAGGGAGAGAAGTTGGGATAAGTGCACAAGTTCGGAAGAGGAAACAAAAGAGTTAGATTGGAAAAATACAAACAGGAAAAGAAAATGCAGTGTAGCCGGAACTTCCGCTGAAACATCGGAACTTCCGGTTTAGACCGGAAGTTCCGGTCGGGGCTCACCGGAAGTTCCGGTGAGACCACGAACTGACAGTTTCAACAGGAGTTCCCTAGATGTAGATCTAAAGACCACCAATGCACAGACTTTTCCAAGGATGTATTGGACCAATCTACTCTAGCATGATA
Source organism: Avena sativa (assembly GCA_916181665.1). Lineage (NCBI taxonomy): Eukaryota > Viridiplantae > Streptophyta > Magnoliopsida > Poales > Poaceae > Avena > Avena sativa. The sequence goes on along the minus strand of OV702283.1, from coordinate 403,549,710 downwards.
CCCTAGGCCTACCAAGATCTCCCAACAAGTTCTAGCCAAAGAACTAGCCTAGACAAGGTGTGCCCTAACTCAAGCCATGGTGAGAGCAAGATCTCCATTAATGGAGGGAGTTAAGGGCAAATACCGGAGTACATGGCGGGAGATCGAGGTGGGGAAGGATCCCACGGAGCAGATCTGGAGAGGAGCGGTTGGAGAAGAGGGGGACAGAGCGCCCTCTTGGAGACGTCCTGGCCGGCGGCGCTCCTGATAGAAGATGGGTCTTGGGGGAAAAAAGGAAGAAGATCCCGTTTTCCCCCAGGGCCCACCTTATATAGGACAGGGAGCACCACCGGAAGTTCCGGTCAGGGACCGGAAGTTCCGGTGACTGACCGGAAGTTCCGCTGACACCGGTAGGAACATCTCAGGATAGGATAATCAAGGAAGAACTTGTGCAGGGAATAGAGAGGGCTTGAGGTAAGGAAAGGCTTAGGATAGATAGCTCAAACTGTGAAGAACCAAAAACACCAAAACAAGAAAACACAAATAAACACGAAATAAAAAATAAAAATGAAATAAAATAAAATAAAACGAGTCGGTGGCCGAAGCCACCTTATATAAGAGTAAATGGCTTGACACCGCGAAGATATATCTTGGGTTCATTACCAACACTCATCATGAAGCTCAAATGGTCTCCTTTAGAGACAATAGAGTATGAAAACTTTAATGTGCGCATAATAGGGATAGTGTTTGTTCATAAGAGGAACTACACTCCCCCTAAATCCATGCCTACATCCAAACAAGATACACATTGAGACACGGGTAGGTGTGCAAGGGCTCAAGCAACATTGCTCGAATCAATGATATTTAGCTCATGCCTTAACTCTCGGAACCTTGCTTCATCAAGAGGCTTCGTGAAAAGATCCGCAAGATTTGCCTTGGTGGGAACATACTCCAAAGAAATGTCTCCTCTAGCAACATGGTCCCGAATGAAATGATGACGAATCTCAATGTGCTTGGTCCGGTTGTGTTGCACGGGATTGTGAGCAATAGCAATTGCACTCTCATTGTCGCAAAGAAGAGGCACCTTGTCAAAAGATAGTCCAAGATCCTTCAAGGTTTGCTTCATCCATAGCAATTGAGCACAACAGCTTGCGGCAGAGATATACTCAGCTTCGGCAGTAGACATAGACACACAGTTTTGCTTCTTCGAGGACCAACACACCAAAGATCTTCCGAGAAACTGACAAGCTCCGGAGGTTGACTTTCTTCCCACTTTGTCACCAGCCCAGTCCGAGTCCGTGTAGCCAATCAGATCAAAGCTGGCTCCCTTGGGGTACCACAACCCAAAGTTTGGGGTATGAACTAAATATCGAAAGATCCTCTTGACAGCCACCATGTGACTTTCCTTTGGTGCGGCTTGAAATCTTGCACACATACCCACACTCAACATGATATCCGCCCGAGATGCACAAAGATAGAGCAAAGAACCAATCATCGAACGATAGAGTTTTTGATCCACCTCCTTACCCTTGGGATCGAGATCAAGATTAACCTTAGTTGGCATGGGAGTCTTGGCACCTTTAACTTGATCAAACTTGAACTTCTTGAGCATGTCTTGGATGTACTTGGCTTGATTGATGAAAGTCCCTTTCCTCAATTGTTTGACTTCAAATCCAAGGAAAAACTTCAACTCCCCCATCATGGACATCTCGAAGCGGTCGGTCATGAGCTTGGCAAAATCCTCATTAAAAGTTTTGTTAATAGACCCAAAGATAATGTCATCAACATAGATTTGGCATACGAACAAGTGGCCTCCAACTTTCTTAGTAAAAAGAGTGGGATCAATGAGACCCACTTCGAAGCCACGGTCTAACAAGAGCTCCCTAAGGCAATCATACCACACACGTGGGGCTTGCTTGAGGCCATAGAGTGCCTTATTGAGCTTGTAGACATGGTTCAGAGAAAGTGGATCCTCAAAGCCCGGAGGTTGCTTGACGTATACCAACTCTTTCAAAGGACCATTAAGAAAAGCACTCTTAACATCCATTTGATACAATTTAAAGTTATGATGGGTAGCAAAGGCAAGGAGCATGCGAATGGATTCAAGGCGAGCAACGGGGGCATAAGTCTCACCGTAGTCGATGCCCTCAACTTGTGAGTATCCTTGGGCAACTAACCTTGCCTTGTTGCGCACGACAATTCCATTCGCATCGCACTTGTTCTTGAAGACCCACTTGGTTCCAATGACGTTTTGACAATCTTTGGGCCGCTCAACCAATGTCCAAACATTGTTCCTCTTGAAGTTGTGAAGTTCCTCGTTCATAGCATCAAGCCAATCGTCATCTTCAAGAGCTTCGAAGACTTTCTGTGGTTCCACAAGAGAGATAAATGCATGGTGAGAGCAAAAGGAAGCTAGTTGCCTCCTAGTAGTGGAACCTTTATTGAAATCTCCATAGACATTATCAAGGATATGGCCATCTCGAACAAGCTTGGTGAGACGATAGGCTTGACGACGGGCTTGTGCTTCAATTCGAGATTCTTGAGCGACCACTTGGTCATTTCCACCAATTGAGCCGCTGTAACTACCTCGGTGAATTACGCTCCTAGTTACAAACCTGGATGAGCGGAAATGGTTGAAATAGTACGGTGGGGCCCAAATGCCACTCACAGGTAGACCTTTCGGCCGTCCCAACCATTTCCAATCATCGGGACAAGAACGAGCGGCGTAATCGGCAGGCGAAGGGATCAACTACATACACAAATGAGTATGTATGCAAGCCACCATACAACAGTACATCAAAGCCATTCCATCTAAAAAGAAAGGAAATATAGCAACGCCATACGGCAAGATTCAAATGTCCTAGATAGATATATTAGTTTAGGATATCTCCTCATACATCAAACATCAAAGTATCAGGCGGAAGCGTCAAACAAGATCCGAGTACGGATAAGAAGCAAATCGGCATAAGATGCCCCATAAATAAACACATCCCGCCCAGAGATCTCACGGATCCCCGTTCCCGGAATCTCTACACCGAATGATCGTTGCCCACATCGTCCGTCTCCTCCACCCAGTATCCATCTCGCGAGTGTACCTGTTCATCTGAATCAAATAATTTATCGTGTGAGACCCTAGGGGTACTCAGCAAGTCTTTATGCCTCTAAAGGGGGCACAACCTGGGGTGACGCAATTGCAGCAAAAGATAAACCCTAACAGTTTATAGAAACTCGCTAACCATCCGCCTAACCAAAGATAGACGGATGTCCGTGAATTAATAACAATAGTTATAACGGTAATATTAACAGATCCATCCTCCTCCTCGCTTACCAACGAGGAAGCGGACGAACAACCCCCCCATTCGTTGGCAGTTTTATTATCCATTCCATGGGTGTTGCACTATTTACTAGTCAGTTACTTAGTCAAATTAAAAGCGGTACTTTAGTTATGCTTGTCTATGATCGAGAAACTGTGCTCCAAGTCGTCCATAACCGCGGACACGGCTTTCAGAAATTTTTACCCTGCAGGGGTGCACAAATAGCAACACACACACGATCAACCTCGGAAAAACCAAATCAAAACCCAACGAGGCTTTCACGACAAAGCAATCACAGGATTCAGAAATATTTCTGGGGGCCACCCCATTGAGTACACCCGCAACGAAACTGGCCGGCTCCGAGATGGACTCAAGGTTTGGGTGGACGGCTGTAAACAACTGGGAACCCGAAAATGTGACTGGGCTTGTCGATACCGCGGAATCGTGTCCCGATCCTAAACAGTACAGGTGCTCCTCGCACAATCGTAAATCAAGCAGTAAAGCATGGCATAAGTACATGATAGTAAATAAAACCTCAAACTAGTTTGTGGCCCCAAGAAATAAGAATGAATCAAGCTCTGGCTCAGGGGGGTCCCATAAGCCTCCCGAATGTGGATAGCGCGAATATTCAAGGAACAGGAATCAAGTACTCGGGGTCCTACGGGACACAAGTGAGCAGGAAAAACCAAATAGCAGATATTGCTCACCGGTGCCACTTTCATTAGTTATCCCATTACTACTCAGGTTAAGTTGTTTAGGTACCTCGTTATTCATCAGACTCTCACATACCCTACACATGCTGTTCTACGACTCGCATGGCTCAAACAACTCCTGTAGTAATGGCTCATGGGATGGAGGGACAAGCTTCGGTGGGGTTTAAAAGTAAAGGCTATGCAATACTAGGGATTCAGTTTAATGCAATCGCGACTCAATGATGCAAGAATAAGATAGAGGCAATAGGTACTGTATGTATGCAAGCATGTGGTAGTGCTTGCCTGGCAGCTCAGTTGAAGCGAGAGACGGATCTGGGTAGTGCTCCTGGGTTTCTTGGTATATTCCCTGCTCAGCGTCTATTCGAAGAAGAACCAAACAAACAAGGGCCAACATAAATAAAGTGCACAAGCATATGAATAAAATGCGACAAGCAAACAATCATGCCATGATGAATGATGCACAATTTGCATGGCAATAAAGTAGCATGGCATGGGTGAGGTGTAGAATACAAGAAAAGAACATTTTATTTAGTTTTGGCCCCGTTTTAACCTCATTTTAGTTGCTGTATACATTATATTTATATGATGCATGCTGCAAAACAGATCAAGGAATGCATAAACAGAAAGGTCTCGTCGAGCTAATCATTTTAGACATATTATTTGTTAAATTTGGAGTTATAAAACAAAAGTTATTAATTAATTAAGAAAAAGGGCATTTTAATGTAATTTTAATCAACTTGAAATTTTAAGTGTCCAAAAATATATTTTGAAGGGCATATTTGAATTCCTCTCATTTTTCTGATTTGAAAACATATATTATTTGTATTAATTGGGTTTGTATTTTAGAAGTTATTTTAAAACAGATTTAAAATTTGAATTTGAATTAAATTTGAAAAGGTTTGAATTAAACAGATATTCAGAAAAGCTTTTGTTACACGCACAGAACCTAGCCACAGCCAATGACCAGTGGGGCCATGCTGACTGGGCGTCCACGCGCGCAGAAAAACGTTTTACACCGCGGCCTGCTCTAGTCTCAGAGAATGACAGGTAGGGCCAGGGCGACCTCAGGGTCCACTGCGCGCGCAGCCGTCCAGCGGAGGACACGTGGTGGATCCGAGGACTGCGGTTGAGGAGTACAAATCTCCGAGAGCCTTTTTGCAAAAGCGCCGCGAAGGCTGACATGTGGGTCTAGGGGGAGCGCGGGTTTAGGAATAAAAAGCTAGAGGGGGTTTAACGCAAAACGACATCGCGATGCACTGTGCTTCTTCTCTCTCTGCACCGAGCGACGGATCGGTGCGCGGAGCGGGCGGGGATCGATCCGGGGACCTGGCGTGCACGCGCGGAGGCGGCAACCAGTGCGGTGGGGTGGGGGTTGTTGGCAGAGAACAGATCGGTGGCTAGGTAGGGTTTCTGCGCGACGCGGAAGCGAGCAGACGCTGCGCTCGCCGGCTCACAGAGCGTGCTTGGCACAACGTCCGGCGAGGCTAGGGCAGATCAGAGAGGCGGGCCATGTCAGGGAGGTACAGGGGCTCACCGAGAGTGTGCTGGCGGCGTTGGTTCGGGCAGGGGCGCTGGCGATCGTCGACGTGGCTCGCGGACGGCGGCTAGGGTTTGGCGTCGGCCTTGGCGTCGATCTGGTGGTTCTGGTTCGCCTCCTCCTCGTTGCCGTGTACAGGGCGATGCAGGGGACCCTCCTTGTACTCCTCGATCACCTCCAAGTCGTGCTCGTCGCCTGGTACGGTGTAGCCGAGAGGAGGCCGAGGGTTTGCCGGCGATGGGGTAGACGGATGCGGTGGAGAAGAGGGGGAGAGGCAGGGCGCTGGGGCTGGATCTGGCAAGGCAGAGAGGTGGTAGGGGATGGGATAAAGCAGAGAGGGGTAGGTAGATGCCGTGGGGAGGTGGTAGACGAAAAAGGTGGCTCGGCCACCTTTCTCTCCTCCTCCTTCTCACGTGCTAGGTCGGGCAGGGGCAGGGCAGGGCAGGTCAGATGGAGCTGCCAGGTGGGGCAGGGCAGGCCAGGCTCGGTGGATTCGGTGGAGGAGCCCTCATGGCAGAGATAGAAAGGAGAGGGGGAGGCTCGGGTTAGGGTTGCACTAGGGTCGGGTTAGGGTTTGTCTTGGCAAGGTGGGAGGTAGCTAGGTGGAGCTAGGGTTTAGAGGGGCATGGGGTGGCCATGGCCATGCTTGGGGAAGGAGGAAGGAGGGAGAGGGGTTCCTGGGGTCTCAGATCTCGATCTGGGGTCTGGGTTAGGTGATGGAGATGAGGAGGGGAGCACATGGGCTGCTTTGAATAGCTTTCCAAGGGAGAGGAGAGGTGGTGATATGGTTTTAAGCAAGATCAACTAAGACCAAGCCAAAAAAAAAGTAGAGAGAGATGGGAGATCCACGCAAAAATCAAATAAAATCCAAATGACAAGCAAAAGATGGTACTTGCATGGGCCATGCATAATAATTAATACCATGCTTATTTTGTGAAACAAGATTATTTTCATGGCATTATTCTTATGCATTCCAAAATGTGGAGTAAGGCCTAAGCAAAAGAACTTGAAAGGATGCCCCATGTGGGGTAGAGGGAGATGACCAAGTTTGAATAGAAATGGGACTTGCTAGTGTGTAGGTGCCACTAGGTATGTAGTAATCCCAAAATTATCCCAACATGATGATAACCCCCAAAACAACCCATGTGGAAGCTAGGAAAGGTCCCACTCACAAGGCATGCAAAAATGGCCATGTGGCTCTCATAAACCAATATTGTGAAAACAACATGATGCTAAGATGAGAGCATGTGGAAAATAGAATTGGATCCATCCCAACCCATATGAGCTAGAGGTAAAACCCAAAAGAAAAACAATTGCAAGCTCATGGATAATGGAGTGGTGGAAAGATGGGGTGATGACAAGAAAGGTGGTGGAGTTAAATAAAAGATATGCCCCCAACTCAACTTGGGCATTTAAACAATATATCAACAACCAAATACAATATCAAGAGGCAAATACAATTAATAATGCATATGAGATAAGAACCAAATGGAAAGGGTTTTATATGATGCTCAAATGCAAGGTGGCATGATGACATGAGCATGATATAATTATGATGCAACAATTATATATATGAAGTAGCCATTATATTACTAGACCAAGTAGCATTACAATTGTTAGACAACTGGGATGCTACAGCCACCCCCTTGACTATAAGCATGAACACGAGGGTCATCTTCATCAATTTCCACTTCGGGAGAGTCATCACTTGGAGAGGATCATTGACTTGATCTTGATCTCGACGAGCTTGACCTTGGGGAGAAACGTGGCCTTGAGGAGGAGCCCCATCTTGGGGAGGATGATGAGGTTGATGAAGAGCTTGTCCGTGAGAGGTGCCTTGAGTATGAGCCCCATCGAGGGGAGGTTGATGTTGTTGATGAAGAGCTTGTTCTTTAGAGCTTGGAGAGTCATGAGCATGGGAAGCTTCGGAAGAGCTTGTAGGAGCTTGTGCCAAGAAGGTAGGTCCTTGAGGTGCAAGATGATCTTGTGAGAGTGAGGGCTCCACTTGAGTAGAGCTTGGTCCTTCTCCTTCGTCCATAAGGGGATCCTCAATGGGGAGGTGGAAACCCACACCCATTCTTCCTATGGTCTTGGTAGGAATTTCATCACTTGGATCACAAACACCATCTTGCCTAACAAGAGACTCATGATTTTCATCAAACTTCATGTTGCTCGTCTCTTAAACTTTTCCATTGGCTTTGTTATAGACTCTATAGGCATGGGACTGATTTGAGTAACCAACAAAAATTCCTTCTTGATCCTTGGATTCAAACTTTGACAACCGAACTCCTTTCTTGAGTATGTAGCACTTGCACCCAAACACCCGAAAGTAGCTAACATTAGGCTTTTCCCAGTGAGAAGTTCATAGGGGGTCTTGTTCTTATTCTTGCGGAGATAAAGCCGGTTGGTTGCATGGCAAGCGGTGGAGATGGCCTCGGCCCAAAAGTTGTATGGAGACTTGAACTCAGCTAGCATAGACCGAGCCGCATCCATCAAAGTGTGATTCTTCCTTTCAGCAACTCCGTTTTGTTGAGGGGTGTAGGGAGTGGAGTATTGATGCTTGATTCCTTCATCACTGAGAAACTCATCCAAAGTATAGTTTTTGAACTCGGTGCCATTGTCACTTCGAATTGAGAGAATAGTTGCATTGTGCTTCCGTTGAACCTCATTAGCAAAGTCAATGACGGTTTGTTGAGTCTCACTCTTGTACTTGAAAAAGAACACCCAAGTGTATCTTGAGAAATCATCCACAATAACCAAGCAATACTTCTTGCCTCCAAGGCTATCATGAGAGGGAGGACCAAAGAGATCCATATGCAAGAGCTCCAAACATCTCTCGGTAGTGATTTGATTGAGTGCTTTGTGAGGAGTTTCATGCATCTTCCCTTCAATACAAGCCCTGCAAACACGATCTTTGGCAAAAGAAACATCGTTAATTCCAAGGATGTGGCCGTCGGAGTGAAGTCTTTGCAAAGTTCTCATGTTAACATGGGCTAGGCGGCGATGCCACAACCAGCCCTTGTCGGCTTTAGCATAGAGACATAGAGCATGAGGAGTAGTGGTCCCTGAAAAGTCCACCACGTACAAGTCATGTTCTACATACCCTACAAAAGCCACCTTGAGAGACTTGCTCCACATGAGGACCACGGAATGAGAATTAAAGAAAGAAGAAAGACCCAAAAGAGCAAGAGCACGAACTGAGAGTAAGTTGTAACCAAGAGTTTTGACAAGCATGACGTCAACCAAGGATACATCCGGGGTTACCACCACTTTGCCAAAACCCAAAACCTGAGAGCTTGTTTTGTCACCGTAGGAGACCATGGTGTTGGCAATATTGGGTCTCAACTCGGTCATGATAGACTTGCTTCCGGTCATATGACTCGTGGCACCACTATCAAGCACCCATTTTGATCCGCCGGAAGCATAGTCCTACAAGAAAATCAAGCCTTGGTTTTAGGTACCCATTTTGCAATGGGTCCCTTTTTGTTAGTGACAAGAACCTTTGGCACCCAATGTTGGAGATATGCCCTAGAGGCAATAATAAATATAGTTATTATTATATCTTTGTGTTTATGATAAATGTTTACATTCATGCTATAATAGTATTAACAAGGAAACCATTAATACTTGTGTGATTTGTAAACTTAATTTGAAGTCCCTAGTATAGCCTCTATACTTCACTAGCTTATTGGTTGATTAATGATTATGGTTTCCCTATCATGAACATTGAGATGTTATCAACAACAAGATCATATCGTTAGGAGAATGATATGGTGGACATACTCCTATAGACAAGCGTAGCATAAAGATCAAGTCATTTCAATAGTTCAATTGCTATATGCTTTCTGATACATAGTAACCTGATTCCTTCGACCATGAGATCATGCATATCACCTTTACCGGATGGATGCTTTGATGACATCAAACACCACACCGTAACTGGGTGGTTATAAAGGTGGCATTGAGTGTTTGGAAAGTATTGGTTGAGACACATGGATCAAGAGTGGGATTTGTCCATCCACATGACGGATAGATATACTCTGGGCCCTCTCGGTGGAATGTCATCCAATTAGCTTGCAAGCATGTGACTTGGTCACAAGGGATCACATATCACGGGAACGAGAAAAGAGTACTTATCAGTAACGAGGTTGAACTAGGTATGCGGAGATACCGACGATCATAACCTCGGATAAGTAACATATCGTGAGACAAAAGGAAACTGGTATCGTATGTAAGTGGTTCATTCGATCGCAAAGTAATCGTAGAAATATGTGGGAGCCATATGAATTTCCAGATTCCTCTATTGGTTATTGTTCGGAGAAGTGTCTCGATCATGTCCGCATAATTCACGAACCGTAGGGAGACACACTTAAGGATTCGACGTTTTTTTGAGTAGTTATGGTGTTATGAGAAAGAGACCGAATGTTGTTCGGAGTCTCGGATGGGATCCGGGATATCACGAGGTGATCCGGAATGGTCCGGAGAATAAGATTCATATAAGGAAAGTCCCATTTCGGAGTTGCGGAATGATTCCGGTGTTTTCATCGGGAATGTTCTAGAAGGTTCCGGATTGTCCGGCACTCCGGGGGGGAAGGGTACATGAATGTGTCATTTCATATTGGAATGATTGCATCATGTACTAAGTGTTCTTGCTGTCCCAAATAAAGGATTAAATTGAATCCTAAAACAGAAAAGTCAAATGTCCAGTTTGAAAGTCAAACGGCTAAAACAAGAAACTGTGGGAAACAAGAAAGAGGAGTTGGGAACCGACTTGAGGGAGGAGTCTCCTCCCCAAGCCGGCGCGCCACCCAAGGCCGACTTGGGGAGGGACTCCCCTCCCCTGGCCGCGCCTCCCCATCTATAAAAGGAGGGGCAGGGCTCCCCTCCTAGACACACAAGTTTCCACCTCTAAATCTCCGGTTTAGAGCCGTTTTGGTTTAGAGCTTCTAATTGCTTTAGCCAGCGGTTTAGAGCCTTCTAATTGGTTTAGAGCCTTCTAATTGGTGTGTCTAATTACTAGACCACTAATAGCCTCTCTCATAAGCTCCACCATACTCGCACCGGCTTAAGGCGAAGCCCTGCGGGATTTCCCCTCTACTTCCGGTACCACGCCGTTGTGCTGCCGGAATCGCGAGGAGAGTGCTACAACCTCCGCTGCCTGCTGGAACAAGGGAGAGGAAGGTCTTCGTCGAGTACCGAACGTGTGACCGACTGCGGGAGCGCTGCCGGAACGTGGCGCCGGAAGGATCGTCTACGCGATCTTGAGATCGGAAAGAGTACGACTACATCACCCACGAGAATCCGCTCTCGTTAAACGCTTTGGAATCTTCGAGGGTAAGTTATACCATCGACTCGTTGCTACAATCTAGTAGATAGATCTTGGCTTGTTTGTTTGTATGCGATAGAAATTTTTTGTTTTCCATGCTACGAACCCCTACACCCAAATGGCCCAATGACAATCATGCGTGTAAGATGTCCCCACATATCTAGCATATACATGACCATCATAAGATTTGCAAAGAATATAAGAGGGATTGTTCTTTCCGGCAAAGTTGTCACTTTGCAAGAGGGTTAGGCCATTTGGAACTCCTTGGGCCATGCCCTTGTTCTTTTTATTCTCCTTGTTCTTCTTATTCTTCTTCTTAATCTTGGCAAGTTGATCCTTCAAAACCTTGACCTCCTCTATGAGATGCTCATGCTTGCAACAAGGGTTAGGAGAACTAGACAAGTCTATAATTTGCACAACGGAAGACTTAGAAAGATCACAAGTTAATTGAGTTTGAAGCTGTTCATGAGCCTCAAAAAGACTTGAGAATTTACTCTCCAAGGCTTTGTGTTCCTCTTTGAGTTTCTCAAGATCCTCTTGAGTCTTATCATGACCACCCACAAACTCAGCATTTTCTTTCTTGAGAACCTTAATCAAAGCAAGAGCATGGTCACGTTCTTTAATTGTAGAGGTCAAAGTGTTGTTATGATCATCTACAAGCTTAGACACATTTTATTCAAGATTAATTCTCATATTTTGTTCATCCTCAAGACTTTGAGTGAGAGAGGCAATTTCATCGGCGGCATCTCTTTCATTTTTACTTAGCAAGTCAAGAAGTTCTTCCTTTTCATCTAAGGCATCTCTAGCATTTTCAAGTTGTGCAAGTAAGGACTCAAAGCAGTTTTTAGTTTCTTCATCTAAGGTAGCAACAAATTCACACATGTCAATCATCTCTTTCTTCACCTCTAGACCAACAAGATCAAGAGAGGAAGGCTCACTAGAGATGGGTTGAGGAGTGGGTTTCGATGATACCTCGGTGGCCTTGGCCATGAAGCACTTTTGGTTGGAGGAGATGACATTTTCATTTGGCGAGTCGAAGAGGGATAGACGTGGAGTTGAGGTAGTGGCAATTGCAGCAACCCCCACAATCTCTCCACCATGACCTTCATCATCATCATCTTCATCCGTGCCCGAAAGATATTCTTCATGGACCACAATTGCTCGTTCCTTGTTGGTGGCGTTCTTGACGGTGTAGTTCTTGTTTATGGGATGAGGAGATCTTGTCTTGACCTTGCGAATGAGACGACCACCATTGTCTTCACGGTTCTCAAAGGGACACTTGGCCACAAAGTGACTCTTGTCATTTCAATTGTAGCATGATCTTGCTTTGGGAGACTTGTTGGGTGAGTTGAATCTTGAGTTGTCCCTTGATCTTGACTTGAATCCGGACTTGTTCCAAAAGGCCCTTGAAGCGAGAGCAAGATGTTCGTTGAAGGCACATTTGAGATCTTCTTGAGACCACTCACTTGATGTATCATCATCATCATCAACTTCAATAGCCTTGGCCTTCAAAGCAAGGTTCACTTTTGTTGATCCAATGGCTCTAGCTCGAGCGGACTCCGCATTCTTCTTAGCAATAGTCATGGCAATTACTTCACTCAAGACTTCTTGGGAGGTCATTAAGTGAAAGTTGGTTCTTCCCTTGATAGAGTTGAGCTTTTGTTCTTCAAATGGGAGAAGAGCTTGAATGAACTTTCTCTTCATAAACTTTTCATCAACATAGTGAGCCCCAAGGTCCCTCATAGTGGTACAAAGGACCTTAAGGCGCCTATACATGTCTTCAGGGGTCTCATCATCTTGCATTGCGAAACTATCGCACTCGTTGTTGATCTCGTCAAACTTGGAGCTTTGGATGCTAGCATTCCCAACGAAGAGCTCGGTGAGTTGATCCCAAGCTTCCTTGGCAGTGTCAAATTGGCGAATGTGAGCAAAATCCTTTGGAGTCAAGGCCTTTTCAATCATTCCCAAAGCTGTAGCATTGAGTTGCTTGTCCACCACTTCACCTCGTGTCAACTTCTTTGGGTCAAATGGATAGAATCCATCCTCCACAATCCTCATTAACCCAATGGATGAGCTGGAAATATGTGAGCGCATTAGATATTGCCAATTGGCGAAATTAGACGTATCTAGCATAGGTGGTGCTCCTTGAGGGATAATGTGTGGCATGGGAATGGGTGGATCCGGAGTGTACTTCAGCGGTGGGGGTACCGCCGAGTAGTCCTTTCCTCCATTCTCCCCTTTTGAAGTTGGGTTCTCGGGCTCCTCGATGTTCTCACTTGGAACCTTGGTAGAGGTTTGAGCAACAAAACCAAGTCCCAAATGAGTGGTGGCAGCCGCGGGAGTTACCCCGGGGGCGTACACCGTAACGGTGGGAGGAACCTCGTTGGATTGGGGTGTGTCAATAGCAACCATGGGGTTTGGCTTGAGGGACTGCAAGAGAGTCATCATTTCCTCGAACTTGGACATCATGGATGACTCCAATTGCTTGAGGTCATCCATAGTGGCCAAGTTCTTGGCTTTTTCAGTTTCACTACCCCCTTCGTCGGCCATAGTCTCTTAGGCGGTAAAGCCCGAAATAAGAGCCTGGGCTCTGATACCAATTGAAAGTACCGACTTGAATCGACTAGAGGGGAGGGTGAATAGGCGTCTACCAATTTTAATTTGTTTCACACTTTTAGGCTCAACGAGAAAGAAAGTTATCTAGAGATGCAACTAAGTGAGCAACCTAAATGCAAGAAGGCGAACACAAACCAGAAAAACAGTAAATAGCAAGGAATAAAGGAAGGGAACGAAGAAACCGGCGAGGGGACACGGAGATGTAATTCCCGTAGTTCACTCCCAAGGAGCTACGTCTACGTTGGAGAGGTGTCGGGGCCACACAAGGTCACCCGAGCGCCACAAAGGCCTCACCTTCTTCTCCGGTGAGCTCCCCCACAAAGGAGGCCTCACAATCCACTAACCGGTGACCTTGAAGGCGCCAACCGAAACCTTTACACCAAGGTTGAGGGGGAGGCTCCACAACTCAATTGGAGGCCCTCAACGACACCTCGAAGCTTTACAACACATGCCTCAGCTCCGGGGATGCCCTACACCGTCTAGGGTTCCAAGAAACCCAAGAGTAACAAGATACACAAAGGATGGGTGGGGGAAATCAATTCTTCTTTGGTGGAAGTGTAGATCTAGGTCTCCTCCCTCACCTCTCAAAAGATCAGGTCGTTTGAGTGGTTAGAGAGAGAGATCTAGTGAGGAGAAGCTCAGGTATTAATGGAGGAGAGAGAAAAATTCGAGAGAGGTGGGAGGAAGAAGAGGGGTGCCTTAAATAGGCCCCCCTCACACTGAACCGTTACAGCCCCCGCGACCTCACCGGAAGTTCCGGTGAGTGGCCGGAAGTTCCGCCTGAGCCTGGCTCCAACGGTCATCAGACCGTTGACGCCCGCTCCAGAAGTGCAACCGGAAGTTCCGGTCAAAGCAGACCGGAAGTTCCGGTGAACTTCCGAGCAAGTTCCGATCAAGTTCCGGCAAATAGCATGTTTCAAAACAGAAACTTTCTGAGCCTTCACCGGAACTTGGGGCGGAACAGGGGCGGAACTTTTGGGTCGCGAAGTGAGTCTGACCGGAAGTTCCGGCCTTCAGGCGGAAGTTCCGCTCAAGCACTTTTGCCAGGAAAAAGTTCCGAGCAAGTTCCGGTCAAGTTCCGGCCAAGTTCTGGCAAATAGCACACTTCAACACAGAAGGTTACTGAACTGCCACCGGAACTTGGGCGGAACTAGCATCGGAACAAACTGCAGAACAGCCCGCAGAAAAAGGTTTGAGCGGAACTTCCGGTCTATGACCGGAAGTTCCGGTGAGACTCAAAAGGCCCCAACAGAACAGGAAAAACTCTCTCTCTCTCACAGAATAATGGGATGGCTGTGGTGGTGCATATAGGTTTGTGCAAAAACAAGTGATTTCCCATAGCCCTCCAACATGGACCCCCTCTTAATAGTACGGTGACCTAAAAACATCAACCAGAAAGAAACTAGGAGAAGACTAAAAAGGCCACTGTCCTCAAAAGATCACAAGAGAGTATCCATCACAGTACAATGAGACATCAACGACGTTTCCCTTGAAACTCAAGAGCACAGTTAAAAACAAGGTTGGGATTGTCATTTAACACCAAAAAAAAACATCAAGGGAAGATATAGTCCTTTCAAAGTGGTTCCTCAACTATTATATGTTTCTTTTTCTTTCTCTTACGAGGACTACCACTATCTTCACCATGTTGGGAATCTTGTTCTATTCTTTTAGGGTGTCCTTCAGGATATAAAGGATCTTGAGTAGCCATACCACTCCTAGTTCTAATTCCACAAGCATGTTTATCTCCTGAGGCATTAACTAGCATATCCTTTTGTACCTTAGCAAGTTCATCAAGTTGGGTTTGAACCATTTGAAAGTGTTTACAAAGCATTTTAATATCATTAGAAGTTCTTTCCACAATATCTTTCAACTTATTGATAGCTCTAGAGTTTTTCAATAAATGATTCTGAACTTGTTTATTAAAATGACCTTGTTTAACAATAAAAATGTCAAGTTCCTCTAAACATTGATCCGGAGGCTTACCATAAGGAATATCACCTTCATCAAAGTGTTGGAGCGAGTGTACCTCAATAGTAGATGAGTGGGGAATTGGCTTACATAATTCTTCCATAGGAGGTAGATTCTTCACATCTTGAGCTCTAATGCCTTTCTCCTTTAGACATTTCTTACCTTCCTTCATCACTTCATCATTTAGTGCAATTAATCCCCTCTTCCTTGTTGTTGGTGTTGGAACTGGTTTAGACATAACTGGTTTAGGAGTAATAGGCTCAGGTGTATTTAGCTCAGTTGAAGTCCAATCATTATAATTCTTGCTTATTTTATCCATTAATTCTTCAGCATCTGTAGGAGTCCTTTTCCTGAAAACACAATCAGCAAAGTTATCTAGGTAGGTCCTAGAATCATCAGTTAGTCCATTATAGTAAATATCAAGCAATTCATTCTTAGTTAATGGACATCCAGGATGAGCATGAATCAAGGCACAAAACCTTGTCCATGACTCAGGCAATTTCTCTTCTTCTCCCTGTTTAAAATCAAAAAGTCTCTGCAAAGCAGCATGTCTAGCACTAGGAGGAAAATATTTCTGGAAGAAAGAATCAATCAAACAATCATGGCTATCAATGGAACCAGGAGGTAATCTATTAAACCAAGCCCTAGCTTCTCCTTTTAGTGAAAAAGGGAAGATCTTAGTGATGGCGCCCACCACTTGTCGTGGGACACTTCGTTGGAAATCCCAAGAGCAAGGTATGAAGCAGCACATCAACAAGTTTCCCTCAGTAAGAAACCGAGGTTACCGAACCAGTAGGAGGAAGGAAACGTCACACAGGTGTTGCAAGCAACGCGGATACTTGCACAACACAAACTCAAGACTTTGCCCCAATGAATCAGTGAGGTTGTCAAGCTCACCGGTTTGCTGTAACAAAGGATTAAACATATGGTGTGGAAGGTAATGGTTTGCAGCAAGTAAACAAGTAACAGTGGAAGATGTATCAATGGTAAAGATTGGGCCGGGGTCCATAGTTCACTAGAGGTGCTCTCCTTAGATAAACAACATGGCATGAAGGGTAAACAAATTATAGCAGGGCAATTGATAGGAATTGAGCAAGGCATAACAATGCAATTACTAGTCAGAAAGATCCTATGAGATTCGATTGGGCAATACAACAAGATACATAGACGACCATCCAACTGCATCTATGACTAGAAGTCCACCTTCAGGTTATCATCCGACCCCCTCCAGTATTAAGATGCAAACAACAGACAACTGCTTTAAGCAAAGTGTGTAAGGTAAACAGTCCACATGTTCCATGATCAAGAGACTGTTGTTTTCTCCCTAGTGGCAATAACACATCTACAACCGAAGAGATTTCTTTCACTTCCCTTGGAAACTAGAGGCATGAACCCACTATCGAGCATAAATACCCCCTCTTGAATGAGTCACTAGCAACTACTTGGCCAAGATAGCTACTAACAACGGAGAGCATGCAAGATCACAAACAACATAGACATTATAGAATCATAAAGACAAAACCATCAATCAAACCAACATAATAATCTCAATATCCATCGGATCCCCGCAAACAAAACATGCATGATTACAAATAGATTAGATCTTGATCATGAACGGAGCTCACAAGATCTATACATGAAAGCACAAATGAGGAGATACAACCATCTAGCTACTACATGGACCCATAGTCCAAGGTGGAACTACTCACACATCATACCGGAGAGAAGGCCTCCGAGATGATCTACCCTCCGGCAGGGTGCCGGGAAGAACTTCAGATCCCCGCGATCGAGGGACGATGGTGGAGGCGGATACAGACGGTTTCATGGAGATTTGATCGGGTGCTTAGGGTTTAGGCATCGGGGGCTTCTTATAGGCAAAGGGGGGCGAGGCGGCGGCCAGGGGGGCCAAACCCTACCCAGGCGCGGGGCAGGGCCCACCCGCGCCTGGGGGAGGGGTGTTCGTTGCCCTGGCCCGCTTCCTCGTTTCCCCTCTGGACTTCTTGTTCCCCATAGAAAGTAATTGACTTTGAAGTTTGTCCCGTCCAATTCCGAGAATATTTCTTTACTATCTTTTCCGAAACCAAAAACAGCAGAAAACAGGCATCTGGCACTGTTGCAACTTGTTAGTAGGTTAGTACCAGAAAACATGTAAAAAGCACCTCAAAGTGTAGACAAGTAAAGCAAAGTAGATACTAAACAAGCATGGAGCACCAAAAATTATAGATACGTTTCCAATGTATCACTTAGTAACAAAGTACTTGCGCATCTTAAAATCATCAGAGAATAAAGCACTCATAGTAGAAAGCTCATTCATATGAGCCACAACACTCTCATTTTCAGTCCAACAGAAAGGTTCTTTCTCAACAATATCTAAATAGGACAAATCAAGAGAGAAATCATAATCTTTATCTTTAATATCTATGGGAGAAGTGGCAAACTTAGGACCAGAGGACAACTTAGGCATAATAGTACGTCTAGCAAGGAGACTCTTAATAGCACTAG
This sequence comes from Avena sativa, assembly GCA_916181665.1. Taxonomy (NCBI): domain Eukaryota; kingdom Viridiplantae; phylum Streptophyta; class Magnoliopsida; order Poales; family Poaceae; genus Avena; species Avena sativa. Next base: position 403,531,755 of record OV702283.1, on the reverse strand, counting down.
TACCATGTGTGTTTCGACACTCTTCAACAAAATCATCAGTGAACTCAATGTAACCATTATTAATATCATAACTCTCACTAGACTCAGGTGAGCTAACAGGTGTAACAGTGTCTTCACTAGGAGTTTTGGTATTTCCTAGACTAGCCATAGTAGCATCTAGAAAAGGACCTAATGAACCACTCGCATCAAGCACAGTAGAAGTAACATCATGAGTATCAAAAGCAGTAGTAGAAGTGTGTGCAACATGAGTATGTGGCGGTGGTGTGACAAGCTTACTTATAACAGACGGTGAATCAAGAGCAGTAGATGTGTTTAGGACTTTACCTCTTCTTGTAGTGGATGGTAAAATAGGAAACTTTCCATCACGAGACTTACCCATGATGAAAGGAGTAGCAGTGAACAATACTAGATCCAAGTGAACTCACAAATAAAGCTATGCTCCACCGCAACGGCGTTAGAAAATAGTCTTGATGACCCACAAGTGTAGGGGATCACAATAGTCTTCACGAGTAGTATTACATAATTTATTGATTCGACACAAGGGGAGACAAATAATACTTGCAAGCCTTAATAACTGAGTTGTCAATTCAGCTGCACCTGGAAATAGTTCTTGCTCACGGAAGTTTATCAATAGCAACAGCAAATCAACAGCGAGAGTGGAACAAGAACAATAGTAACAGTAATAGTGAACAATGGGATTCGAGTGCGGTAGGCATAGGGATGGATGGACGGGCGTTGCATGGACGAGTCTAAACATGTAAATTCAAGATCTAGAGCATTGCAGATAAATAAGAATAAGCATACAAGTACTAAACAATCCTAGGCATGTGCTCCAAATATAGTCATACATGCTCGTAATGAGAACTTGCACAACATCTTCTATCCAGCCAGCCCGTGGCAGCGGGGCCTCTAGGGAACTACTGGCAATTAAGGTGCTCCTTTTAATAGAGCACCGGAGCAAAGCATTAACACTCCGTGAACACATGTGATCCTCACACCACAGCCATCCCCTCCGATATGTGTACACAACTTGCAGATAAGATCACAAACAATACTATCATAATGATTCAATAATAAGTTCAGATCTAAGATCATGGCACTCGGTCCCTAGTGATAAGAATTAAGCACAACAAGTTGCAACAAAGTCAAATAGCACTAATAGAGATACTAGGCACTATGCCCTAACAATCATATTCGATTACATGATAGAACTCATCAAATCCCTACCATACCCAAGCCTACAACGGGGGATTACTCACTCATGGATGAGGGAATGGCGATGATCCTCTCCAAATTCCCGGTCCCGACAGGGTGCCAGAACGGAGTTTCTGGATCTGAATCTTGGTTTCTGGTGGCGGCGGCGGAGCGGAACTCTTTCTGGAAAACTATCGAACCCCCCTCGGTTTTAGGTCGAAAGGCAACTTATAGGCGCAGAGGGAGGCAGAGGGAATGCCTGGGGTGGCTGCACCCCCTAGGCGTGGCTAGTGGTGGGCCCGCGCCTGGCAGGGGTGTGTGCCCCCCAGGCCCCTTCTCCGTCTCGTCTTCTGGATCCATGGATCTTTTGGTGAAATAGGATTTTTGGCATATTTTCCCGGATTTTTCCTGATAGTTGATTTTCTGCACAAAAACTAGACACCAAGGTAATTCTGCTGAAAACAGCGTCAGTCCGTGTTAGTTGCATCCAAATCACATAAGTTTAGAGGAGAAACAATAGCAAAGTGTTTGATAAAGTAGATATGTTTTGGACGTATAAGCCACCGAAGAGGAGATTCAGGGGATAGAAAGTCTCTGTTTCGGCACCCTGCCGGGACGGGGAAGTGGCCGTGGAGCCATCTCCATCGATCTCCACCACCATCTCCATCGCCGTTGCTGATTCCCATGATGAGGAGGGAGTAGTTCTTCCTCGAGGCTAAGGGCTCTACACGTAGCTATGTGTTCATCTCTCTCTCTATGCATGATCTTGTTGTGGTCATGAGCTTTGTAATCAAGTAGATCTACTCTGTTACTCAAGTGCTTCAATAGATCTCTGCTCTCCCCATGTGTGTGAAAGTGACAGCGTGCACGCCATGGTGGCACTTAGGCTAGAGTCTACATAAATACTCATCATGCTTTAATAGATCTATGCTTTCCCCATGTGTGTGAAAGTGACAGCGTGCACGCCGTGTGTGGCACTTAAGCTAGACTACATATATATTTGTTATGAGTTATATTTGGAGTTGGATGTCTTTATGAAATTGTGGTGTTTGTTGGAACCATCTAGCACTCAAGGTGGCAGTGTGGGGTTATCTAGATTGGGGAAGGCCCTACTGTGGAATAGAGTATCCAACCGGAGAGTAGTTAAGGGTAGTATCATTAGGAGAAGATATTTATATGAGAGAGTGTTCACTAGTGAAAGTATGACCCCTAGGACTTGTTTTTAAACATTGAAACACCGTTTACATTTAGATCTGTTGCATGTTTGCTTGCTTCCATCTTTATTTCAGTTTGCCTTTAGTTTCTCCCACGTTAACAACAAGTCAGAAGCTCTTTTCTGGCACCGTTACCACTTGTATTTCACTATCTCTTCGCCGAACTAGTGCACCTATACACCTGACAAGTGTATTGAGTGTGTTGGGGACACAAGAGACTTCTTGTATCGTGATTGCAGGGTTGCTTGAGAGGGAATACCTTTGACCACTTCCTCCCTGAGTTCGATAAACCTTAGGTAATCCACTTAAGGGAAACTTGCTGCTGTTCTACAAACCTCTGCACTTAGAGGCCCAACAACTTTCTACAAGAATAGAAGTGTGTAGACATCAAAGGTAAATCCATAAAATGACTTTTATCACTTAAAAATATCATATTATAACATAATATAACATTTCCAATTGATATGTATATATAATCTTATTTATTTGGGATCTTGTTAAAACCAGGACAAAAAGGTGCGTGCAAAGGCAGTGAAATACAAAGATCCCTACTTTATTTATGAAAAAAGGTAAATTTGCTTCAATTTTGGACTCATCATGGTGACACTATGCCAGTGATTGGTGTCACTATGCCAGGGGTGAGTGTCTCTATTATGTCGACACTATGTTGTGCTGCTTAATCTATAAATAGGCATCCTTGTGAAGTTATCAACTATAAGCAAGATGGTGTGCGAGAGCAGGGACACCACTACGACGAAGATTCTCGAATATGTCTTAGGATACCGTCCTCGAACATTTTCGACGAGCTCTCCATAGAGGCACTCCCTAATATGTGAAATTAGTTAGCTCCCCCGACATATTGATCTAGCTAGAGAAGTTATAAACTGCAATTTGGTGTGCGAGAGCAGGGACACCACTATGGCGGAGTTTCTCGAAGATGTCTTAGGATCCCGTCCTCAGACATCTTCGAGGAGTTCTCCATAGAGGCACTCCCTAATATGTGAAATTTGTTAGCTCCCTGGCGTGTTCATAATTTTGGTTCTTATTTTTGTTAACTCCCTAATATGAGGCCCTATAGTACTTGATATTCATAATTTTGGTTCTTATTTTTGTTGCAATGGCTGATGATTAAAATGCTAGGGCCCTACTATACATGTGTTCCTTAATTTTGGATGTGATCATGCGGGCGATGTGAGCGAGCCTTGTGATATGCATAAGGACATATATTGGGCATCCTACTTGGCTCATTTACGTCATCCCTATGATTTTTGTGTCCAACATAAGTATGAGGCCCTATAGTACTTGATATTCGTATTTTTGGTTCTTATTTTGTTGCAATGACCGAACTTGAGCGAACTCACAAGAATACAACATCTCCATAGTTCGGTAAGGTTGTAGAGAGACCAACACTAGTAGGAAACAATCCATTAGTCCCGGTTCATAAGGGCCTTTAGTCATAACCGGGACTACGGAATCAGGACTAAATGCCCCTCCCTTTAGTCCCGGTCCAGCCACAAACCGGGACTAACACTCAAGACATTTATTAATATTAAAAAATAACAATTAGTCATACTCATGTCTAGCCTTTAGTACACAACTTCAGGGTCATCTTCGTATTCGTCATCGTGGTCGTCGCTAGGCGCACGTGGTTGGATCCTCAGCCCAGCCATGGCATATTCTGTGGGCACCTGCCACTCCGGCCTCGGATTCACAACGTGTGGGGGATGGGGATCCCGGATGACGAGGCTGATACGCCCGCGTCCTTCACCACTGCCACCCTTCTTGTGGTTCTGCGACGGGTGTGGGTACCGCAGGCGAGGATGATCTCCCTCGGTGATGTAGCACATCACGCTAGTGATAGTCCGGTTCGCCCACCACAGGAGACGGCCGGCTTCATCGTGGTTCACCGGGGGAGGGCCGTCACCCTCGTACCTAGCGAGCTCCCTTTCCCACCGGTTAGCGAAGAAGGCATTCCAGGTGTCGTAGTTTTCGGGATCCCAATGGGGATCCATCTGTTGTTCTATCGTGAGCTCAAGGTAGAAGTGGTTCATGATGGACTCCTAACGTGCGGAACCTTGAGGCATAGGAGGGACAGGAACCCCTACAATGCTCAACATCTAGTCGGCAGACAGCCGGTAGCCCGACGGGCATGGGTAGCTAGAGGCGCACAGCGCCTCGGTCTCCTCAAGAGTCAAAATGGACCAGTATGCAGTGTCCATTGTTGTGAGAGGGGAAGGTGTGGATGTCCATGGTGGTCGGCCTAGATATAGAGGGAAAGGGCGGGAACACATGGCGGGAAGCGGAGAGAAATGGCGGGAAAGCATGGTGCGTGGTTTGACGGCTTTGAAAATGGCGGGAAATATCTTTAGTCTCGGTTAGTGGCTCCAACCGAAACTAAAGGCCCTCAAAATATCTTTAGTCATGTTACTAGTTTTAATAGTTAGATTAACTATTTTAGAAAGCATAAAATGTTTTTGGATTATTTATTCAAATTCAAACACTTTTCGTGTTGAAAGTTTTGTCAGATTCAAAAATATGAAAAAAATAGTGAATGCATTTTGAATTGAAAATGGCACAATTGATACATGATGCAAACAGATGTATGGATGATATATTCATATTCTTGATATTTTTCTGATAATAATAGACATATTATTTATATTATTTGGATTTATACAATAGGATATATGAATTTCCAAAGTTTTCTAAATGATTTGAATTATATAAACTAAAAATAACAAAAAGTTACAATAGCCAATTTAGTCCTGGGTCGTGGATGCACCCAGGACTAAAGGGTGGGCCACGCGCGCGAAAAACCAGCAGGCCAAAAAACCCTCTAGTCCCGGGTTATGGCTACCCCCGGGACTAAAGTGGGGGCCTCTAGTCTCGGGCCGTGGTACAACCCGGAACTAGAAGTACTCTAGTCCCGGGTTATACCACAACCGGAGACTAGAGGGGGGTGATACGTTGGAAACGTATCTATAATTTTTTGATGCTCCATGCTTGTTTAGTATCTACTTTGCTTTGCTTGCCTACACTTTGAGGTGCTTTTTACATGTTTTCTGGTACTAACCTATTAAAAAGTTGCAACAGTGCCAGATGCCTGTTTTCTGTTGTTTTTGGTTTCAGAAAAGTTAGTAAAGAAATATTCTCGGAATTGGACGGGACAAAGTCAATTACTTTCCGTGGGGAACAAGAAGTCCAGAGGAGAGCCGGAGGGGCTGGCCAGAGGGGCCAGACCCACCCCAGGCGCGGGTGGGCCCCATCCCGCACCTGGCTAGGGTTTGATCGCCCTGGCCGCCGCCTCGGTCTCCCCCTTCGCCTATAAGAAGCCCCCGATGCAGAAACCCTGGGTACCCGATCAAATATCCACGAAACGATCTATAGCCGCCGTCACCATCGTCCCTAGATCAAGGGATCTGAAGTTCTTCCCGGCACCCTGCCGGAGGGGAGATCATCCCGAAGGCCTTCTCTCCGGTATGATGCGTGAGTAGTTCCACCTTGGACTATGGGTTCATGTAGTAGCTAGATGGTTGTATCTCCTCCTTTGTGCTTTCATGTATAGATCTTGTGAGCTCCGTTCATGATCAAGATCTAATCTATTTGTAATCATGCATGTTGTGTTTGCGGGGATCCGATGGATATTGAGATTATTATGTTGGTTTGATTAATGGTTTTGTATTTATGATTCTATTATGTCTATGTTGTTTGTGATCTTGCATGCTCTCCGTTGTTAGTAGCTATCTTGGTCAAGTAGTTGCTAGTGACTCCAAGAGGGGGTATTTATGCTCGATAGTGGGTTCATGCCTCTAGTTTCCAAGGGAAGTGATAGAAATCTCTTCGGTTGTAGATGTGCTGTTTCTACTAGGGAGAAAACAACGGTCTCTTGTTCATGGAACATGTGGACTGTTTACCTTACACACTTTGTTTAAAGCAGTTGTCTGTTGCTTGCAACTTAATACTGGAGGGGGTTCGGATGATAACCTGAAGGTAGACTTCTAGTCATAGATGCAGTTGGATGACGGTCTATGTATCTTGTTGTATTGCCCAATCAACCTCATAGGATCTTTCTGACTAGTAATTGCATTGTTATGCCTTGCTTAGTTCCTATCAATTGCCCTACTGTAATTTGTTTACCCTTCATGCCATGTTGTTTATCTAAGGAGAGCACCTCTAGTGAACTATGGACCCCGGTCCAATCTTTATCATTGATACATCTTCCATTGTTACTTGTTTACTTCCTGCAAAACACCATTACCTTCCACACCATACGTTTAATCCTTTGTTACAGCAACTGGTGGGACTGACAACCTCACTGTTAGTTGGGGAAAAGTCTTGAGTTTGTGTTGTGCAGGTCTCCATGTTGTTTGCAACACCTGTGTGACGTTTCCTTCCTTCTTATGGTTCGATAACCTCGGTCTCAACTAAGGGAAAACTTGTTGCTTGCTCTTCACACCCTGCGCTTGGGGTTACCAACAAAGTGCTACGTCGAGCACCATCAGGGGGACCATATAAATTTGTCGCCCCGCGCCCCGCCCCGTACTAGGAGGCAAATCAACGCGAGAACAAAGACGAGGGGGAGGTGTTGTCGATTTTGCGAGCCGCCGCCACCCTCGTCTCCGGCCGTCGTTCTTTTGCTCGTTGCTCCCGACCGCGTCGCCTCGTCGTCACACCACTCTCGCCTCCACCGACCTTGCGCTCGCCGCCTCCAACCTCTCCGCCTCGTCATCGCCGCCCTCGACCTCACCGCCTCGTACTCGCACCACCCGTAATCGCCGCCGTCGCCGCCGATTACCTCGCCGCCTCGTCCTCGTGCCGCCCTCGACCACGCCTGCTCGGCCTCGTCCCGATCTTGTTAGTACAAATTTTGTAGTAGAAATCTTGTTAATTAGTAGAAATATTATTAGTAGCAATTTTATTAGTAGATTTTTTTAGTAATATTTCTTAGTAGAAATTTTGTTAGTAGTAATATTGTTAGTAATAATATTGTTAGTAGTAATATTTTTAGTAGTAATTGTTAATTAGTAGCAAATGCCCTATTTTTGCTAGTAATATTTGTTAGTAGCAAATGCCCTATTGTTAGTAGTAATATTTGTTAGAGTAAAGTTTATTTGCTAGCATGCTTATTTAATTAAATATAGCAATGCACTAATATGGCATTTTACTAAAAAAGGTCACCTCTTTTATGTAGATATGAGCAAATAGATGGTAAATATACCATCTATTTGCTCATCTTACTCCTTTTTTCTTACTTGTTTTACCTTTCTTTTTGGAATAGTTAAGTGATGGATCACACCGACTCCGATGGTAATCACACCTTTCTTATTTTAGCCCACGGGATCGAGGAAATCGATAGTTAGAACGAAATAAGGCCCGCACAAAAAGTTGAATGGTAATCAAAGGTTCACCATCGATGTAATAGATGATAATGGAGAACCGATTGCTTTAGAAAAGCATTCGAGGATGTTTGTAAATCAATACGGAGTGATTGTTAGGGAAAACCTCCCGATCACCATTTAAGAATGGAATAAGCCAAAGAAAGAAGGTGAAGAATTCACTAGTTATGTCACCGATGATGTCAAAGATAACCTTTGGCAAAAGCTCATAGCACATTTCATACTACCTCTAGAGTATGAAGAATTCGAGGCAGATGGTACTACCCCAATTCTGGGTGGGCTTGAAAGAAGAGCGAAAGTCAAGGAGTGGACTCTAATGAAGATGGACGAACTATTTCAGAACCACAAGAAATATTTATAGGCCAAATATGTCGCGAAAAATAAAACTCCATAATTCACAGGAGCACGAGAGAAGTTGAGAGAACAGTGGCCCAATTTTTTAAAGTACAAGCAATATACTGTAGCCAAGGCAAGGTCAGAAAAGAATCAGTTAAATGCTGCCAAAAAGAAATACCACCATAAAATCGGGACAAGTGGCTACAAGAGTGCCGCGCCTAAGTGGGAAACTATGGAGACCGACATGAGGGATCATTCCAGGTACACATGGATGGCCTGAGAGGTCAAAGCACTGGTGATATTGTAACACCCTCAGAATCGACCCTATGCAAGTTTTAGCGAAACCCGCCAACCCCGCATAGAGACGATTCAAAGGTGCCCACCAGGCACTTTCGTGCGGGTGGAAAACGAAGTAATAACATTACACAACAGTCCTCGATGGGACCCACAGAACAGATACATATACAACACGACTCCATGAGTCAAGAATACAGGTATAATATACAAAGATCCAAATCACCTTGAAAATGGTAGAGCGTCCGATTACGGACAAGATGCAAATGGGGCTAAGAGCCCTGAAGAATAACCAATGGCGTCCATAACCCTGCCCAGGCCAAGCCGGAAGGGTAACCCTGCTAACGACGTCGATCTCAAAACCTGCTTACACAAAAAGGGGTGCCGACAAAGGGCAAAGGAAAAAGAGAGAGCGGTCAGTACTGAGGCCAGTACACGGCGAGACTAGAATTCGGCGGTCCTCGCCTACATAGGTATGGTGGACTGAAGCGGCAGCGCAACATGCACTAAACAACCTATAGAGACTCGATATAACTGGCGGCTATCAGAGAGGGGTAAGAAAAACCTATTCGGAACCAACCTGATTCTAACACCAAACAAACCCATCCTGGTATTCCCCCTCGATACCAACCGAGAAAGTCAACCGAGGCACTCACACCGTTGGCAGTTTTATTCATTCGTTATAGTTGCGGCAATTACTAGTCAAATATAGATAGTCATCCGGATAAAATAAGCAGTGGCCAGTTTTAATTAACCATTCCGTTGTAGTTGCGTCACTTACTAGTCAAATACAATTAGCATGAGATATCCTAAAAACCCAGCAGTTGTTGGTACTTTTATTTAGCCATTCCGTTGCAGTGAAGCTGATTACTAGTCATATCGGATACAAGTCAATTTATAACAGTAAACTTTAGTTATAGTTGTCTATGATCGAGACCTGTGCTCCAAGTCGTCCATAACCGCGGACACGGCTTCTCGAAAAGATTTAACCCTGCAGGGGTGCACCAAAGTATCCACACGCACCTCGACCCTTTTTGCCAGATCAATTAACATACACCCATCGGTATGTCGGCGGGGCCTAAGTCATGACGTTTCCCAGACCCAAAGCAAGCACGGGGGGCCACCCCACTAAGTCTACCCGCAACGAAGTCGGCCGGTCTCCGAGACGGACTCAGGGTTTGCGCCAGTGGCTGTAAACGACGGGGAACCCAAAACTGGGATTGTCGATACCGCGAAAACACTCCGCTTTCCTAAACAGTACAGGTGCTATCCATCGCACAATTTAAATAAAGCAGTAAAGCATGGCATAAGTACATGATAGTAATAAAGCCCCAAACTACTTGTGGCCCCCAGTACAGTACTTTGAAATCAGGTACTAAATCGATGGGGTGCCCATACAGCCCACATGTGGTTAGCGCGCTCGATCTCGGAACAGGTGTCAAGAACTCGAGGCCCTACGGGACACAAGTGGACGGTTAACAACCAAATAACATCTATTGGCCACCTGTGCCTCTGCTTACCTACTTCAATTTTAGTTATTAAACAGTAATTGAATTAAACGATAATTAAAGCCATGATCATCTCCAACAATAAACTTGCGGCAATACTCCAACAACTGTGGTACTTGACGACACGCAACAGCACTTGAGCAAGCGACTACGACGCGCAGGACCAACTATCTACCAAACAACAGGTAATAGGATGTGTCCAAGGCAATATAAGGCTGCAAGGGATTTCACGGGTACGAAAACTAGAGCAACGCAACACAGATAGCAATAGATCAACAGGAGGGAATAAATGCTATAAAAGTAAGATAGGTAGAAAGGGGGAGGTGCTCGCCTGAAAACATTGCTGAAGGTTCATCCGAAGATCGGGGCGAAGCTCACATCAACTCAACGGCCTTATCCGCGAAGAAGCAAAACACTAGAAGAAACACCGGATGCACTATTTAATACTACGGCAAAAGACCGGGCATGATGCATGTATGATGTATGACATGGCAAGGTGCGATGCAATTAGGCAAGATTAAGCGGAACCGGGGTCCCGACATTTAATTATTAGGTTCAAGTTATTTATCCGCCCCGCAATTTAATTGTTGTCTTAACATGGCAAAATATATCACCGGTTCGCTACACAAAGTTAAATGGGGCCAATATAAGACTAGATTTGCCCGCATATGGGCCCCATATTTAATTATAAGGTGAATCGACATAAGGCCCCCAACCGCACGACAATATGCATGCGAGTATGACAATTTAATATGCAACAAGTTTTATATTTCATTTTATAAAATAGGACTCGGGAAGGGAATCACATTAGGGTTCGGAGATCTTGGGGTTCGATGTGGTTTGGGGTCCGGTCTCAGGGTTCAGGGCTCGACGGGCTCGGTCTCGGATAACGGAGGTAGGTCTTGTCGCATCCGGGAAGCAGGACTTGGTTCGGCGTCAGGGGCGCATCAGATTCGCCGTGGTCGGTGTCGATCTTGTCGTTGCGATATCTTGTCGGGTCCCACGGGGTCGGACTTCGAAGCCAGGAAGGAGTACTTGGCGTTGCCGAGCGGAAGTCTTGATGGTCCTCGGGTCCGGGAAGATCTTGTCGCACGGTGTCCGGGTAGGCGAACTTGGCGTATCCGGGGAGATCTTGATTCGGCTTCGGTCGAAGTGTTCGGAAGCAGATCTTGGTGTAGGGACGGTCCTTGTCGGCGATTCTTCGGGTTCGGGGTCTCGATGTTCCATGAAGAAGGTCTTGTGTTTCTTGGAGGTCGATCTTGACAGATCGCATAGGTTCTCGGCTTGCGACAGAACACCCATGGCCTCGGCAAACTTGGCATCAGAGACCAACACGGACATCGGTGCCCAAGTGTAAATCGCACCACGGAAATTCTTGACCGATTTCTAGTCGTGGTCCACGTGCGGAACTTGAACAGAAACTGGCAGCAGCACCCCATCTCGTCCTGTGTCCTCGGGCCAACCAACAACCAGGGCGCTAGTGGCGCGCATGCGAGGCGGAGGTCGACGGGCCGGTGGGCGTGCCGTGGTGACGCATCTTGGCCGCAGCGAGGGCGGCAACACAGGGCACGGCCGGAGCAGGGCGCGACGGCGAGGCACAGGGAGCAGAGCCGCGCGGCCAGAGAGGCGTGGGGCGAGGCGATACTGGGCGGCCGGCACAGAGAGGGGAGGCGGGCCGGCGAGGAGCTTGGCGGTGAGGTCGACGGTGGCCACGGGCGCGGAGAGGGGGGCTCCGGAGGCGCTGGCGAGCGCGGAGGCGAGGGCGGCCGGAGGCGGCGCTCGCTCGTGGCGTGCTCGCGTGTGGCGAGGCCGGCCACAGGAGAGGCGGCGAAGAGCAGAGAGGCGAGGAGGGGCGTCGGGGAAGGTAGAGGGCGGGGCGGCGGCGCCTGGAGGAGCGGAGGAGCCCGCGACGGAAGGCGCCGGGCGCGGCGGCGGCGGCCCGCGGTGGTTGGAGCAGAGGGGACCGGCGGCTCGAGCGGGGGCGGGTGGCGGTTGTCGGGGAGGAAGGGCGCGAGGCCGGCGCGGGGAGAGGGCGAGCAGGGCGCCAGGGAAGTGGGAGGGGAGGCCGGAGGGAAGGAAGAAAGGGGGCGGGGTCGTCGGCTAGGGAGAGGGAAGGAGGGAGAGGAGCGGGGCACGGTTGGTGGGGAGCGGCCACGCGGGGAGAGGGGCCTGGGGGGGTGTGGCGTGGGCAGGTGGGGCCGGCTGGGTCGGTGGGACCGGGTGGCAGAGAGAGAGGGTTGGGAAGTGGCGTGTGTGTGCTGGGTGTGTGGGTCCAGGGTGGAGGGAGTGGGGAGGCAGGTGGCCGGGGTGGGGCTGGGTGTGTGTGGTGTGTGGAGTTGGGGTGGGGCCTAGGGAGAGAGGCAACAACTGCTGGGATTGGTGAGGTGGATGGGTGGGTGCTGAGGTGGAGGGACGGTGAGGTGGCAAGCTGTGGTTGGTGGGTAGACTAGGTTTGGGTAGGAATAGGAATTAGACAGGCTGTTTTGTACTGGGGGTGGCCAACTGGGTCGGATCGGCCTGATTCGGCTGCCCCCTAAAAATAATTAAATATTTTATTCAATTAAAACCGGTCTTTCGCAAACCGTTGCTAGACAAAACGAAATAATCCGGAGACCCGGGTTTTGTATTTGAACAAAGACGGGGCGTTTTAGAAAACAAAAATAGGTTTTTCCGCAAATAGTTTTATGCAAGCAAATGCAAGATGATGGCGATGCTCAAATGCAATGTGGCATGATGTCATGAGCATGCGGTTATGATGATGCAATGCACAAAAACAACGCGATTTTCTAGTAGTGGTTTTTGCGGGATGCCACAATTCGACACCACTAACAATGGATCTCGCCCTCGAGATCCGCCTCATGTTACCGGGAAGAAGGGCGGCGATCTGAATTCTTCTCGCATCGTGTAGATCCTCGCGACACCACTAACAAGAGGTCGTTGTCCGTGATCGTCAGAGAACACTCCGGAAACAAAGGTCGAAGGTAGAGGTATCAACAAATAAAGCCACCTCTAGCTTCGATAGAAGAGAGAACCGATGCATTCTCATCCACTTCAATGTACACAAGCGAATAGAGTGAGTAGTCGGTATGGGGGCCAATCCATCACGCACCCAAACTATTACTCTGCACAATCAGTGGAAAAGCGTGCAACCATTCTCGGAATCAGACTGAAGATCTCGACAATCGAGGTTCAGAAACAAAGGAGTGATGCAGACTCTGCATCGGATCTGGCGTAGATGATGTCGTCGCGTCGGAAAACACCGGAAGGCACGAGAAGGAACAAAGAGAAGCCCACCAGACGAAGGATTCCTCGGATAGCATGAAGACCAGATGTAGCAACACCGTTACCAAAGGAGGAAGCGAAACCCTGAAGGTACGATGGAACCCAACCACGAGAAATCCTGGACTCGAAGAGAGAGAAGAGAACAGATTCAAAACACGCAGAGGTGAGAGGAGAGCAGCAGAAGGGTAAGGAGTAAAATCAGACCTAATCAGAACTATCCAACCGATTTTTCAAAATAGTTTTGACACCCTACTTCGGCCTTTAGCTAGGTTATCCTACAGGCTGGACTTGTGGGGTATCGCAACTGCTGAGCTCTGATACCACTCTGTAACACCCTCAGAATCGACCCTATGCAAGTTTTAGCGAAACCCGCCAACCCCGCATAGAGACGATTCAAAGGTGCCCACCAGGCACTTTCGTGCGGGTGGAAAACGAAGTAATAACATTACACAGCAGTCCTCGATGGGACCCACAGAACAGATACATATACAACACGACTCCATGAGTCAAGAATACAGGTATAATATACAAAGATCCAAATCACCTTGAAAATGGTAGAGCGTCCGACTACGGACAAGATGCAAATGGGGCTAAGAGCCCTGAAGAATAACCAATGGCGTCCATAACCCTGCCCAGGCCAAGCCGGAAGGGTAACCCTGCTAACGACGTCGATCTCAAAACCTGCTTACACAAAAAGGGGTGCCGACAAAGGGCAAAGGAAAAAGAGAGAGCGGTCAGTACTGAGGCCAGTACACGGCGAGACTAGAATTCGGCGGTCCTCGCCTACATAGGTATGGTGGACTGAAGCGGCAGCGCAGCATGCACTAAACAACCTATAGAGACTCGATATAACTGGCGGCTATCAGAGAGGGGTAAGAAAAACCTATTCGGAACCAACCTGATTCTAACACCAAACAAACCTATCCTGGTATTCCCCCTCGATACCAACCGAGAAAGTCAACCGAGGCACTCACACCGTTGGCAGTTTTATTCATTCGTTATAGTTGCGGCAATTACTAGTCAAATATAGATAGTCATCCAGATAAAATAAGCAGTGGACAGTTTTAATTAACCATTCCGTTGTAGTTGCGTCACTTACTAGTCAAATACAATTAGCATGAGATATCCCAAAAACCCAGCAGTTGTTGGTACTTTTATTTAGCCATTCCGTTGCAGTGAAGCTGATTACTAGTCATATCGGATACAAGTCAATTTATAACAGTAAACTTTAGTTATAGTTGTCTATGATCGAGACCTGTGCTCCAAGTCGTCCATAACCGCGGACACGGCTTCTCGAAAAGATTTAACCCTGCAGGGGTGCACCAAAGTATCCACACGCACCTCGACCCTTTTTGCCAGATCAATTAACATACACCCATCGGTATGTCGGCGGGGCCTAAGTCATGACGTTTCCCAGACCCAAAGCAAGCACGGGGGGCCACCCCACTAAGTCTACCCGCAACGAAGTCGGCCGGTCTCCGAGACGGACTCAGGGTTTGCGCCAGTGGCTGTAAACAACGGGGAACCCAAAACTGGGATTGTCGATACCGCGAAAACACTCCGCTTTCCTAAACAGTACAGGTGCTATCCATCGCACAATTTAAATAAAGCAGTAAAGCATGGCGTAAGTACAGGATAGTAATAAAGCCCCAAACTACTTGTGGCCCCCAGTACAGTACTTTGAAATCAGGTACTAAATCGATGGGGTGCCCATACAGCCCACATGTGGTTAGCGCGCTCGATCTCGGAACAGGTGTCAGGAACTCGGGGTCCTACGGGACACAAGTGGACGGTTAACAACCAAATAACATCTATTGCCCACCTGTGCCTCTGCTTACCTACTTCAATTTTAGTTATTAAACAGTAATTGAATTAAACGATAATTAAAGCCATGATCATCTCCAACAATAAACTTGCGGCAATACTCCAACAACTGTGGTACTTGACGACACGCAACAGCACTTGAGCAAGTGACTACGACGCGTAGGACCAACTATCTACCAAACAACAGGTAATAGGATGTGTCCAAGGCAATATAAGGCTGCAAGGGATTTCACGGGTACGAAAACTAGAGCAACGCAACACAGATAGCAATAGATCAACAGGAGGGAATAAATGCTATAAAAGTAAGATAGGTAGAAAGGGGGAGGTGCTCGCCTGAAAACATTGCTGAAGGTTCATCCGAAGATCGGGGCGAAGCTCACATCAACTCAACGGCCTTATCCGCGAAGAAGCAAAACACTAGAAGAAACACCGGATGCACTATTTAATACTACGACAAAAGACCGGGCATGATGCATGTATGATGTATGACATGGCAAGGTGCGATGCAATTAGGCAAGATTAAGCGGAACTGGGGTCCCGGCATTTAATTATTAGGTTCAAGTTATTTATCCGTCCCGCAATTTAATTGTTGTCTTAACATGGCAAAATATATCACCGGTTCGCTACACAAAGTTAAATGGGGCCAATATAAGACTAGATTTGCCCGCATATGGGCCCCATATTTAATTATAAGGTGAATCGACATAAGGCCCCCAACCACACGACAATATGCATGCGAGTATGACAATTTAATATGCAACAAGTTTTATATTTCATTTTATAAAATAGGACTCGGGAAGGGAATCACATTAGGGTTCGGCGATCTTGGGGTTCGATGTGGTTTGGGGTCCGGTCTCAGGGTTCAGGGTTCGACGGGCTCGGTCTCGGATAACGGAGGTAGGTCTTGTCGCATCCGGGAAGCAGGACTTGGTTCGGCGTCAGGGGCGCATCAGATTCGCCGTGGTCGGTGTCGATCTTGTCGGGTCCCACGGGGTCGGACTTCGAAGCCAGGAAGGAGTACTTGGCGTTGCCGAGTGGAAGTCTTGATGGTCCTCGGGTCCGGGAAGATCTTGTCGCACGGTGTCCGGGTAGGCGAACTTGGCGTATCCGGGGAGATCTTGATTCGGCTTCGGTCGAAGTGTTCGGAAGCAGATCTTGGTGTAGGGACGGTCCTTGTCGGCGATTCTTTGGGTTCGGGGTCTCGATGTTCCATGAAGAAGGTCTTGTGTTTCTTGGAGGTCGATCTTGACAGATCGCATAGGTTCTCGGCTTGCGACAGAACACCCATGGCCTCGGCAAACTTGGCATCAGAGACCAACACGGACATCGGTGCCCAAGTCTAAATCGCACCACGGAAATTCTTGACCGATTTCTAGTCGTGGTCCACGTGCGGAACTTGAACAGAAACTGGCAGCAGCACCCCATCTCGTCCTGTGTCCTCGGGCCAACCAACAACCAGGGAGCTAGTGGCGCGCATGCGAGGCGGAGGTCGACGGGCCAGTGGGCGTGCCGTGGTGACGCAGCTTGGCCGCAGCGAGGGCGGCGGCACAGGGCACGGTCGGAGCAGCACGCGACGGCGAGGCACAGGGAGCAGAGCCGCGCGGCCAGAGAGGCGTGGGACGAGGCGATACTGGGCGGCCGGCACAGAGAGGGGAGGCGGGCCGGCGAGGAGCTTGGCGGTGAGGTCGACGGTGGCCACGGGCGCGGAGAGGGGGCTCCGGAGGCGCTGGCGAGCGCGGAGGCGAGGGCGGCCGGAGGCGGCGCTCGCTTGTGGCGTGCTCGCGTGTGGCGAGGCCGGCCACAGGAGAGGCGGCGAAGAGCAGAGAGGCGAGGAGGGGCGTCGGGGAAGGTAGAGGGCGGGGCGGCGGCGCCTGGAGGAGCGGAGGAGCCCGTGACGGAAGGCGCCGGGCGCGGCGGCGGCGGCCCGCGGTGGTTGGAGCAGAGGGGACCGGCGGCTCGAGCGGGGGCGGTGGCGGTTGTCGGGGAGGAAGGGTGCGAGGCCGGCGCGGGGAGAGGGCGAGCAGGGCGCCAGGGCTGGGGGAGGGGAGGCCGGAGGGAAGGAAGAAAGGGGGCGGGGTCGTCGGCTAGGGAGAGGGAAGGAGGGAGAGGAGCGGGGCACGGTTGGTGGGGAGCGGCCACGCGGGGAGAGGGGCCTGGGGGGGTGTGGCGTGGGCAGGTGGGGCCGGCTGGGTCGGTGGGACCGGGTGGCAGAGAGAGAGGGTTGGGAAGTGGCGTGTGTGTGCTGGGTGTGTGGGTCCAGGGTGGAGGGAGTGGGGAGGCAGGTGGTCGGGGTGGGGCTGGGTGTGTGTGGTGTGTGGAGTTGGGGTGGGGCCTAGGGAGAGAGGCAACAACTGCTGGGATTGGTGAGGTGGATGGGTGGGTGCTGAGGTGGAGGGACGGTGAGGTGGCAAGCTGTGGTTGGTGGGTAGACTAGGTTTGGGTAGGAATAGGAATTAGACAGGCTGTTTTGTACTGGGGGTGGCCAACTGGGTCGGATCGGCCCGGTTCGGCTGCCCCCTAAAAATAATTAAATATTTTATTCAATTAAAACCGGTCTTTCGCAAACCGTTGCTAGACAAAACGAAATAATCCGGAGACCCGGGTTTTGTATTTGAACAAAGACGGGGCGTTTTAGAAAACAAAAATAGGTTTTTCCGCAAATAGTTTTATGCAAGCAAATGCAAGATGATGGCGATGCTCAAATGCAATGTGGCATGATGTCATGAGCATGCGGTTATGATGATGCAATGCACAAAAACAACGCGATTTTCTAGTAGTGGTTTTTGCGGGATGCCACAGATATGGGCACAGGTGAACATTGAACCCAGAAATAGGGGCGGCAATTTTTCAAGAAAAAATTTCTAGCACACTCCAACGCACTTGTTAAAGCAATGGCGGATGCTGAAGCGGGATTGTTCCGGTCTGAGAGAGAGAACGACGAGCTGACACACGTCCTCGTGAATCCTAAAAAAGGTGAATGAACACGAGGCAAAGGCGTCGGAGTTACGTGGAAGAAAGGTTTCCCGAGTACGATGACAGTTACAAAAGCCGTAAGAGAAAGAAGGACTGAGAGGCAGACCGTATCGGGAAGATAGAAGAGGAACTAGCTGGGATGAAGAAGATGGTAGTCGAAGCACTTAGCCAAAGGTCATCTCAGCCGCATGCTGATGATCCTGCATTGGATCATAGCCAGCGGAGAAGCAGCGTGGCTTCCACGGAGGTCCGGGCTAATAATCAAGCACTGCTGGATGATGCACCGGCGCCTCTCTACCCCGTGGATGATATTATAGAGATGACACAATGTGAGCTACATCAGCCAATGAACAACATGTCCTTCAAAGTGGCGATCATCACTGCTTTACCTTGTCTATCTAGAGCACTCCACCATTTACTCCTGATTCCACCTGGCTATGCTCGTGTCTCAGTGGATGACCTACTGGAGGAGTATGAAGACCTAGATTGACATCGCTACACCTGAAGGACATAAGAAACTGGGAGATGTCAAGCGCCACATCATTCTATGGCAAAATAAGTACATCAAGTTTCCAGGATCTGCGCCAAGGCCATCGACTCTGAGGAATCCAAGTCCACTCCCCGATGATCGTCAAACTCCAAGTCCACCCCTCGACGAGAGGGATGTCAACCGCTGCAGCGCGAGTACATCTCAATCTCAGCCGTTGACAAAACGGAAGGTCGCCGCTTCCCCGCGCCCCACTCAGAAGAAAGGTAGTACATCGAAGATAGTCGACATCCTGCTGGCTCTTCCCAAGAGACCTTATAACAGGACTAATGAGGAAAACACCGTGGTAGTGTCTGCCTACAATAAGGCTTTTTTGCACCAAAAAAGCTCGAGCCAAAGCAGATATTTGATGAAAAAACAAAAAGTGGGCTAAGTCCTTTATTGAGCAAACATCTCAAATATCGATGAATCTGAAATTAGACTATAACCACAAAATTATTAAGAAAGCAAGTGCCAAAAAGTCTAAGCAGAACAAAAAAACAAGTGTAAAAAAGCGGGAAACAAATTGCCCAGCTCGAACAACAGAAGAATCAATCGGTCCCCCCGCTCATAATAAGTTCAGATATCGACAAGGCCTTCGAAGCCGATATGTATAAGGACATGCAATTATTGGACCCCAGAGCCGAGGCTGCTGCTAAACTAATCGGTATCACTGTAGCACAAGCCAAAGAAAATACTGCCGGAGAAGGTATGTCTCTTGGTCAATATTTAGACTATGAAGAAACGCCAATGGATGAGATAGCACGGAATTATGTCAAAGGGCTGCCTCTGGTCAGTAATAAGGAGTACACACGTCTATCAACACATATGCGAAATCTGCACGATTGGTACACTATGCAATCATTAAAGCAGCACTCAAAAGAATGGTTTTCGGTGGACGTTAGAGTGGAGTATCACTTCAAAGCTTACTCGATACAGATTCAAATGAACGAACTCTTTCAGTTATACAATTAGCGCGCCCTCGATAAATCTATCCTCGGTTGCTATTGTCTGTAAGTGATTTATTTCTATAATTAAGTAACTCAGCTCGTTCATTACATATAATATATTATCCTAACTATATATCCTTTTGTACGCTATTATATTATGCAGAATGAAGATGCTTAAATGCAAAAGAGCTAGAAAATATGATGTTGGGTTCATTAACTCATATATCATTAATGAATATACGTTACATAATTACCCCAAGGACGTGGAGGATGACCTATACAGGTTTTTAATCGAGCATAATTACGTTAAGGAAATACTATTTCCTTATAACTTCAAGTGAGTGTTTTTGTCTTGTACATATTCTTTTTTTGCTTACTCGATGTTAAGTATAATTGATGAGTATGTACGTCTGTTTATGTAAATGTCCGCAGGTTTTACTGGATTCTGCTAAACATTTAAGTTGACAAGTCCCTAGTTGAAGTCAATGACTCATTAAATTGGGACCAAGAGAAGTGGAGCGATACGAAAGCAAAGCTCCAGAAGTAATTTCAATCATTATCGCATTATATCGGTCTTTTTCGTTCATTTCCTAATATCAAGTAATTAATAACTTCTTTGTTCATTTTATTGTCGAGCAGGTGTTAGACACGGTTCAAAAATAAAGTACACGGTCTATTTAAAGATGAGCTAACTTATAAAATGGTGAAGGGTTTGCAGCAGCCACCGAGGACTCATTTATGTGGATTCTATGTTTGCGAGTATATTCGCAAGTTTACCAGTGAGAGGAGAGTTGATTTAACTTATATTCACAGTTTGCGAGAGAATCTCGAACTACAACAGCGCATACGAGCAATTCAAGAGGAATTGACGGGATTTCTGATGAAGTAGGTCATTTATGAAAGGGGGAAAACATTATGTGGAGGACGAGAAACTCAATATGATTTAGTGAACTCCATGTAATTGATATGATATATCATCAATGACCATGTAATTTCAAACATTTTGTTCCTTTTAATATGATATATCAAATTGTATATGTATGCTCAAAAGAGATTGAATATTAATTATATATGCATCAACTTGTGTACTATGTATGTAGTAGGGTAGAATATGCGTACGAAAACATGTTTGAAATTATAACAAAACACAAATTGAAAAAAAAACGAAATAGAAAAAGTAAAATGAAAAGGAAAACACAAAATCGTGCCGCGGTAGATAAACACACGAATCTCTATCGTGGCAGGAATTCGTGTAGTTCCAGGTGGTGTTATGGCCTGGGACTAGAGGTCCTCCAGCCCTCGCCGCATTGCCTCTGCCACGTGGTGGACTTTAATCCCGGTTCATAGCAAACCGAGATTAGAGATAGGAGTCTTTAGTCTCAAATTATTAGTCCCGAATGCGAAACTAGGACTAGAGCATATTATGGTCCGAGACAAGAGGCCCATTTTCTACCGTGCATCTCCCCAATTTGGACAGGAAAGTATGACATGAATTTGGTCATCGACGTGGTCATCTTGGGTAGAAAGCCAAGTTAAATCATACATGATACAGAGTAATGTTTTTTAAGCTTATTCCTCAAATTAGCATATTGTAAGTTGGTATTTTTCTATGAACTAGGTCCCATAGCGTGATCTGGCGTTTGGGGCAGCGCTCGTGCCTTCGTGCATTGGCGAATTTCTTTTTGCCTTTTGATGCTTTGGTTGCGCACGTCCCTCAAACGTTTCACCTCTCTTGTAAATAGTCTGATCTTCTTCTATCATGAATGAAAATGCCGCCGGTTTCTTGAAAGAAATTCTTACCATATTCGATTAAAAACACATTCCATTAATACTTGTTAGCAATAATTCTTGGCCACTCGACTACGCGCAGACAAACATACTACCTCCATCCAAAAATAACTGACATGTCTTTGTATCTATATACTTTCTCCAACTCATATTAGTTGATTTAGATTTGTTTAAATTCGAATGTATTTAGAGATACATTCGAATCTAGATAAATCCAAGTCAACTAATATGGCTTGGAATTTAGACAAAATGAATCACTTATTTTCAGACGAAGAGAGTAATAAACTTTTCATCACTATCAATAGAACGAATTGAACAAATTTTAAACCTAGCTCTACATGCATCACTCCGCGAAGTAGAAAGAAACTCATCGATCCGTGCACGCACGCACCTAATTGTGTAGCCTACAGGTACGATCGATCATCTCCTTCCGGTCGCCTTCTTGGCCACTGCCTTGGCCCAGAGCTTGAGCTTCTCCTTCACGTCGTCGTCGTAGCTCCGGGGCGTGCCCCCGCGCCGGACACGCGCGTCCTCCTCCCGTCGCGACGCCATGATCATGTCCACCGGCACCACCTTCTCCAGGTACGCCTCGAAGGCGCGCAGGTGCTCCGGCGGCATTCCGCCGTCGTCGTGGTCGACGTCGTCGGAGCAGCAGGCGCCCTGGGGCGGCGTGCGCTGGAAGCCGCCCATCGCCAGCGCCTCGACGGACGGCATGCCCATGCTCTCCACCGTACGCCGGCGAACTTGTTGCTTCTTGTTCGCTTCCTCTTTGCCGTACGCCGTCGTCCTAGCAGCAGCAACCGTTGTAGGACTCCCCATTGATCAGCCAGCCGATACACGGTCGGTGTGTAGTTGCATCCAGTATTTGCTTGCTCGCGTAGTCCGTATTTATGTGCAGCAGGTACCGATCGACCTATCGTATCGGTCAAAATATTTGCTGATCTGGAGGACTTGAATTGTATGAGAATTAAGGGGGAGATGGCACTCCTCTTCGACTCCGACTCCGACTCCAACTCCATCTGGGTGTCACGGGTGGCATCGGAATTGTACTAAGCAGGGCAACGCGCGCGTGCGGCGTGCCTACGTACGTGCGTGTGGGTGGGCGTGCGTGCATGGGTAATTCTTCCGTATTCTGGACGTGGTTCATGTGAGCTTGACCCGAGACCGGCCTAGCTAGCTAGCTAGCTCTGACCATCATATAGACGCGGCGTACGTGTGGACGTGTGGTGTGGTGTGGTGGTCTTTCGGTCGCTGCGTTGCATGCACACGGTCACGCTTCATTTCATGCATGCTTGCGTACGTACCCATCGACGTAGGAGTACCTTACATACGCAAGCACGCACGCACGCACGCGCTCTTGCACGGGTGAGCCTTGACTTGATTACACGTGTGTGTGGGAAGAAGGAACCACTTTTGGATATCAATGAGCATCCGTGTGCGATAGATGGGACGGTTTAGATACGGCCGGGCACTCGAGTAGATCCTAGCTACTTGTCGCAACTTGCATCCGCTTTGGCTGGCAGCTGCTCGTTCGTGTGAACTCAAGCAGCTGGGGTTTGACTTTTGACTCGCTGGTGCAAAGAAAAGGCAGTGAAAAGAATCTTTTGACCTGCCACTCACTCGGTCAGCCACATCAACTCATCAAGGTTAATCTAGATTAAACAGGGAACACACGATGGAGATTGATTTATGCGATCAAGGACTCGGTAGCGGGTAGGCAACCGAACATATCCTTACATTAATTAATTAGAATGAAAAAATAGGCCCATATACTAGTGTCATGGTAGTGGTAGATGTCCTCACATTGCTTGCATATGACCAAGCTTAAGTCTATAAATAATTAGACCAATTGTCGTACTCGACTACTTGTACGTACGGTATACCCAGATAGTAAGTATTACTCCTTCTGAAAATGTCCAAAAAGTATGCTGCAGATTTGTATATTGTTTTTTATTGAACGACAATTGGCCTTGAATGACCCGGAGATTTAATTATAAAGATGGATGGTACAATTGTACAGAAACCCTAAGCTGGACTCAGATATTTACGCACAATATCTTAATCTTTACGAAACACAACCCGAAAGATAATCACGTTAGCCCGTCAAACACGAGCGAGTTCTGTCGCCATGCCGCCAGATGCGGCCGCTCCTCACGCCGTCGGGGATGAAACCACTTGGGACGCCGGAGACAGCGGACTCTACCGCACCGGTGCTGAAGAAGATCCGCGCTTAGAGGACAAATGAACTCGAGTTAACCTCTTCCTCGAGCGCAGCTGGCCCAAGCTTGTAGCGTACGATAGCGGTTGTTGCATAGCATCACTTGGGATTCGCCGCAGAAGATGCAAGTGTCCAGACTATCTGAGCACCACCGCCCAAAGACAGCAGCCGTGAGGTCAATCCCAACCTCTCCCTCACCGCCCAGGCCGGCCAAGGGGTGGAGAATGATGAACACACCGATGTGAAGCCGATAGAAACACTTCTTAGTTAGGGGGCTCACCATCCAGAAGCAAATCACCGTCCTCCATGGAGGCTCGATGGACCTTCATTCAGCGTGTGGTGCCATGCCGAAGCACCTCGGCAGGGATGCCACCCGACCGCCGACCAGACTGTGTGTTGCCCTGCATCTCACCTTCTCTCCCTCGCCTTCATGGCAGGCCAAAAGGAGGTGAAGCAGTAGAGAAACCGCAACAACAAGGAGGATGCACACAACCTTATTAGGGGAGATTCTGGTCCTGGACCTACTTGTTTAGCAAAATCAATACGGTCATCGTACAACGAGAATACGAGTTTACGGTCACTGAAAACGCGTCGGAGCGTCACTCGCGGTCACAACACATAGCGATGCATGAGTTAGGACCCACCGGCAGCCTCTAGCTGTGTTTAATTTGCACAAAAGCCCCCAGATTTACTTTTTTTTATCCCAGTCAATTGTTTAACTATTTCTCCCGGGGTCGGAGAGGCGGACAGCCGCCACTGTCGCTTCCATCGCCGGCAGAGGAGATTGGCCCTCTCACTGTGGGGCTGCGGGTAGTGCCAGTCGACGCAACACGCAGGTAGCCTAGCGGCTGGAGGCGGCGGCACACCTAGCAGGTGAGGGCAGCCCGCGCGGTAATCATCCTTGGAGCGAGCATTGTAGGAGTCGACGAGTCGCTGACAGTACAAGAGTTTAAGCAATCAAACTGATGATTGTATTCCTTCACAAGGTGTGTCTTTATACATCGATTATATCCAGAGAGAGTGGAATACGAGCATGCACTAACTGATTAACAAACCTAGCTAGAGATCATGGGAAGAATTAGAGGTTACACGAGCAGAGAGACAATCTAACAGATTGTATTTTGCTGTAGCGCGCATCTCCCTGTCCCGATGATGCAGGCGTAGCTGCTCCTTGCCCTGCCTTGGACAAGCTCCAGGAGGTCGCTCGTCGTGCCAATGTCGGACGCCCTTCTACATCACGCCTGCTTGCCGCTCGCGGCGCGCCCCGCCGGGTCACCCTCCCCTCATCCATGCCGCCGCCAGTTATTAAAGCTAGAAATCGGAGTCGTAGGTAACCATTTGGCAAGAAAGAGGAGGAAGAAGACCAATTTCCCTTGATTCTTCGCTTCTGGAGTCACATGGGATAGAGCGAAGGTGGATATTGGAGAGGGTCTATCTCAAGACGTGCGTTACAGCGAATCTGCTGCCAGACGCGTCGCCGCAAGACTCCACCCTCTGCTCCCAGCTAGGGCCCTAGCCACCACCGCGCAACGGGCTACGCCGCCGCCATACGTGTCGTCGCAATCTTCCGATGCTGACAGACTCGCCATCCTCTGCTCCTAGCTAGAGCCATAGCCGCCCCCGCCGCTGCAAGGGGCTACGCCGCCGCCATACGTGCCGCCGCAATCTTCCGGTGCTGCCAGACTCGCCACCCTCTGCTCCCAGCTAGGGCCTCTACCGCCGCCGCAAGATCCTAGTTCATGTGATTAGACAGATGTATTTTATTTGAGTGGCTTGCAAAACATAACCTCAGGCGAGACGCCAACAAGGGTGGCCTGCAAATGTATTTTATTTGAGGGACTTTAAAAAAAACAATATGGCCTGCCAATGGGTCACACTCAACGCCATGTCATCAAATACACGGCTACATCGCGAGCGGTGACCGCGAGTGACACTTCGACGCGTCTTTAGTGACTGTAAACTCGTATTTTTATTATACGATGACCGTATTAACTTTGCTAAACAAGTTCAGTGACTAATAATGGATTTAACTCTGTTATTTTCGCACCGCAACGGACCGGTTTACGTCTTCGTTCCTGAACACATATGTGAAGAATGGGGTCAATTATCTCGCTTGCAAGGACCACATAATCGGCATGCATGCTACTCTCCTGCGCGCGCAGTCAGTGCTATCATGCGTCAACTATCAACAAGTCATGTGAAAGGATCGAAGGAGACATGCGTCCAAAGACATGTTGCTTCTGCTCGAGCTTTGCGTTTGCTCCAATCAAGCGGCCGGCATGTGCTGCATAGGACCCATGATTATGTCTCTCTGAACCCAAAAAGTTAGGCTTTTTCTGTGTGCACCATGATACGCCGGAGAGAAAGCTGACAGACCCTTGGTATTTTGATTTTTGAGTCTTTTTTCTCTTGTAGGATAGGATGAAATTCCGCACACTACTTGTGGGTTTTGTAAGAGGAAACTATTCTGGGCGGGCGTGCAATTCATTTTATTACGGGGAAATGGTTGGAATCCTCCGGACGACGATCGTCCGGATCGACCGTGAAAATAGTCCACGCGCGATTACTCTCTCGTGGTGGACCCTACACCTTATCTCCTCGACTTTTCTATCTCCGCAAGCAAAAGCAGGATCCCGGTGAACCGATCCGGCCCTTCAATCCATGCACCGCCAGCGACCGCCCTCCGTCGCTGCTTTCGCCATGGCTGCCACCCAGGCCCTGCTGCTCCACCTCTATCCTGCAGCGCCCGTCCGCCGTCAGACGAGACGCCACTTGCCATGGCCGCCGGTACCAGTGCGCCTCGCTGCTCCGCCCTCCACCCCGCCCTCCGTCGCTGCTTCAACCATGGTTGCCACCCAGGGCGTCCTGCTGCTCCACCTCTATCCTGCAGCGCCTGCCCGCCGTCGGAGTGGAGGCCACCTGCCATGGCAACCGGTACTAGTGGGGCTCACTGCTCCCCCCTCCAACCCGCTGTGCCTCGCTGCAAAGCTCTCCGTCCCTCTGTGCTGCCATATGCAAGCTCTGGCAGAGTCGGCTTCACGCACCTCTCGTGGCCTCCATGGCCTATGGTCCTTGGCCGTTGCTGCAATGGAAGACGGCGCTGCTCCCTGCCTTGTTGGCAATTTTTGCTACCTGTGGTGGTTAAATTTGCTACATACGGCTGTCGACATTGCTACATATGACGAACTATTTTGCTATATAGCATGTTTTTACGATAATGTCTCCGGCGAATTCTGTTTTTGCTATATTTTTATTATTTTTTGCTACATTTGCTTTCTCATTTCGCTACAATATTGTAAATTTTTTGCTACGCGACATCTCCGGTGAGGTCTCCCACGAGGTGTCTAGAAAAGTCTCCGGCAATGTCTCCAGCTAAGTAGGTTTTTTGCTACATTAGAAGAACTTTGTTGCTACGACCGTCTTGTGGTTTTGCTACAACAGTATCAACTTTTTGCTACAAGGTCTCCGGCGAGAGTCACCAACGAGTTTTTCCGACGATGTCTCCGAAAAGTCGATTTTGCTATATTAGCATAATTTTTTTGCTGCATAGTCTCCGGCGAGATCTCCGACAAGGTCTCCGGCGAGACGTTCTATTTCTAACACGAACCTTTTTTTGCTTCAGAAACAAAAGCGGGGACATATGTAAAAAAAAGAGAGTGTTTTGCAGCAAATGCGGGTTTTTGGGCGATTTTGGGACACGTGGCGGCACCGGAAGCAGGACGATGGGAGCCCAGGGAACGCCTAGCACTTGCCTTTTACTACTCCCTCCAACCCATATATTATTTTACTTGGATTTTTCAAAATTTAGATAAACCTATCTATATCTAATAATAAAGAAAAAAATGGTTTCTTATCATTTCTACACTTTTTGGACGGTTTTATCCATAATACTTCCCATGCCACAATACCGGTTCACTTTTATTTATTTTCACGTTTTTTTTTTACCTTTGAGTGATCCTCCCTCTCGACCTCACTTACGATGTCTCTATGACCGGTTTTACCTTGCGTGATCCTGTCTCCATGTCACACACGATTGGCGACGGATCTCTTTTATTATTGCCCGCATGCTATGTCGTTGGTTGCCCTTTGTCAAACCAAATATGTGTTGGTTTCTCGGTTTATAAAAAGACTAGGGTCATGTCCCATATGAGGAGAACAAAACATATAAATGAGCGAGACGTCACGTTGCAACGCCCTGCTTTCTCCCATATATAGAGCCAATGAACGAACGACTGCCTCCTCTCAATATCAATCGAATAAAAACCCTAGCATAGCAGCAGACTCCGGCAAGTTTGACAAGGTGACCGGCGTGCAAGACGCGCAAGCAGGGTGAATCTTCGGTGCTCTTTTGTCTCTTACAAACCGATCCCCTATACCTCGATCTCTACCAGAAAGTCCATACAAATCTCTAGATCGGAAACACCATGTCCAACCCAGAGAAGCTGATGGCATAGATCAACCTCAAGTTCACCTCCAAGACGTCCCATCTCGACCACATCGACCGGCACATCGACAACCGGGCCAAGATGCAGGCTATCGTCAAGTACATGAATCCATCTGTAACATTGTCAACTCCCTCTACTCCTCATCTTTTGGCTGACTTCGTGGTCGACTCCACCACCATCACGCCATTCTTCCGATTTTTTCGCTGAATCCTCACCGTGAAACTACCGTCTAGAGTCCGCTGGTGATCAAGCCGGCTTCACCTATTAGCTTGTTTTTGTTAGATGCTCTGTTAAGATCAACTAGTCTAGAATCATCACAGTAGATCTTTTCCTCTAAGGATCTAGTGGAAATCTGAGAGGGAGAGGGAGATCGGGAGAGAGAGAGGGGCAAACCTTTGGTGAGGCTCGAGGAGCCCGAGCCAGTGGCCATCGGGAGGGCGACGACGTGAGCGTGGGTGAGAGAGGCGGTGGCGTCGGTGGTGCTTCCCGTCACTCTGCGCGAGCCCTCGATCGGAAGGGCGTGGGGAGTGGCGCACGGTCAACCTCGTTAGTTGTGCCACCGGACCCCACCTCTCTCTCTCTCTCTCTCTCTCTCTATATATATATATATATATATATATATATATATATATATGCGCAGGTGACAGGGGCCCACCAACCAGAGGGGTTGGACGTCCCCGATCAGGACGTGGTCAAAGGTTCGGTCGAGCCGTTGGGCTCGATCGTGTGGAGATCAACCTTACATTCTCCCCCTTGATCTCAACTTTACTCATAACTTTATACTTTACTCGTTTCATCACGGATTAGTACATAGAGGATGTTTCATCGTCACAGCTCAATTGCCGATAGAATCAGACAGCCACTATATACTTTTCTGTTTTAAAACAAATCCTGTTACTTTTGAGCCTTAGTAGTCCAGGAATCATAGGCTTTCCATTAAACCCATGCCGGCTATGTGCTTCTTGAACACATTGGATGGTAAGCCTTTCGTTAGCGGATCCGCAAGCATATCATTTGTCCTTATATGCTCGAGTCTTATAGTTTGATCCTGGACTTTGTCCTTCACAACATAATACTTTATATCTATAGACTTTGTAGCATTACTCGACTTGTTGTTGTGAGCATAGAATACTGCGGGCTCGTTGTCACAGTACATCTTTAGTGGCCTGCTGATGCAGTCAACCACTTTCAAGTCGGGTAAAAATTTCTTTAACCATAACGCTTGTCCCATGGCCTCATAACATGCTATAAATTCTGCATACATCGTAGATGATGCAACTATCGACTGTTTGGCGCTTCTCCACGAAATAGCACCTCCTGCGAGAGTAAAGACATATCCTGTCGTGGACTTTCTGTCGTCTATATCTCCCACAAAATCTGCATCTGAATACCCTTTTATCTCTAGGGAATCAAACCTTTTATATGTTAGCATGAGGACTTTTGTCCCTTGCACATAACGCAAAGCTTTCTTTACCATCTTCCAGTGCTCTATGCCTGGTTCTCTTGATATCTACCGAGTACCCCGGTGATAAAAGCTAAGTCAAGACGAGTGCACACTTGTGCATACTGTAAGCTTCCAACAGCCGAAACATATGGTACTGACCTCATTTGATCGATCTCATATTGATTCTTTGGACATTGGGATTTCCCAAAACTATCGCCCTTGACTATGGGAGCAGGTGTTGCATTACTCGCATGCATATTATATTTCTTTAAAATCTTTTCACAATACGCTTTCTGCGACAGTCCTAACACTCCATTCTTTCTATCTCGGTGAATTTCTATGCCCAAAACATAAGAAGCTTCACCAAGGTCTTTCATGTCAAAATTTGATGACAAGAACTTCTTTGTCTCTAGTAGTAGACTAACATCACTGCTAGCAAGCAGGATGTCGTCGACATACAGAATTAGGAAAATATATTTCCCACTTTTGAACTTTGCATAAATGCAGTTGTCCTCAACATTTTCCTTGAATCCAAATCTTTTAATTGTATCATTTAACTTTAAATACCACTGCCTAGAGGCTTGCTTTAACCCATAAATGGATTTCTTTAGGCGGCATCCCATATGTTCCTTCCCCTCCATGAAAAAACCCTTGGGTTGTTTCATGTAAACATTTTCTTCTAAATCTCCATTTAGAAATGCCGTCTTAACATCCATTTGATGCAACTCTAAATCAAAATGTGCAACTAGTGCCATGATGATTCTGAAGGAGTCCTTACATGAGACCGGAGAAAAAGTCTCATTGTAATCTACGCCTTCTCTTTGCGTAAAGCCTTTTGCCACAAGTCTTGCTTTGTACTTTTCTACATTCCCATTGGAGTCATACTTTGTTTTGTAGACCCATTTGCATCCTACTGTTTTGGCTCCTTTAGGAATTTCCTCTAAGTCCCAAACATTGTTGGAACTCATCGATTTCATTTCATCTTCCATTGCCTCCACCCACTTGGCTGAGTGAGGGATACTCATGGCTTCTTCATATGAGGTAGGATCACCCTCCATATGAACTACGTTGTAGACTTTATAAATTTCTTTGGAAATGGCTGGTCTTCGTTCTCTTTTAGACCTTCTGAGTTCATCAGACTCTTGCTTATTTCTTGCCTCAGGTTCAGGCATATTTATAGTATGAGGCTGTTCTGGCTCCCTTTCGTGCTCAACAGTGGGTTCAGGTGGCTCCTGATGGACAGGTTCCGAACTTTTGCCCATTGTTGTCACGTGTGGAGTCACAACAGGTGCCTGCACCACAACCTCAGGGGTTGTAGATGGTGGGACAACAGGTAGCGAGAAAAATGACTCCTGAGTCATCGGATTAGGTGCATGCACCCTCTTCTCCTCAAGATCAATTTCCCGAGCTACCGTGCTCCCCCTCATCAATTCGTCCTCCAAGAAGACTGCATGTCTTGTTTCTACAAACTTTGTGTATCTGTCAGGACAGTAGAAACGATAGCCTTTTGACTTATGTGGATAGCCAATGAAGTGGCAAGATACTATTTTTGGGTCTAACTTTGCAATATTTGGATTGAAAACTTTTGCCTCAGCTGGGCTCCCCCAGACCCTCAAGTGGTGTAGAGAGGGGACTCTGCCTGTCCACATTTCATACGGTGTTTTGGGCACCGACTTACTTGGTACTCTGTTGAGAATGTGAATGGCGGTTTTAAGCGCCTCCATCCACAATCCCAATGGGAGGGTGGAATAGCTCATCATACTGCGCACCATATCCATAAGGGTACGGTTACGCCTTTCAGCTACTCCGTTTTGCTGAGGTTCGCCCGGCATAGAATACTGGGCGACTATTCCATTTTCCTGCAGGAACCTTGCAAAGGGTCCTGGTACTTGACCATATGGAGTATGCCGACCGTAGTACTCCCCCCCCCACGATCGGACCGAACTATCTTAATTCTTTTGTCATGCTGATTTTCTACTTCAGCTTTGAAAATTTTAAATTTATCCAATGCTTCAGATCTTTCTTTAATTGGATAAATATAACCATATCGGGAGTGATCATCCGTGAATGTTATGAATGAATCATAGCCATCCACACTTTTCACCGGAAACGGTCCACAAATATCCGTGTGGATTATTTCTAGTGTAGCTATACTTCGGTTTGCACCCCTTTTAATTTGTTTTACATACTTTTCTTTAATGCAATCTATGCATTGTTCTATGTCTGAGAACTCTAACGGAGGAAGAATGTCATTTTTAACGAGGCTTTCTATTCTTGCCCTCGAAATATGGCCTAATCTGCAGGGCCATAACTTCGATGAGTCAAGAGTTCGCTTTCTTTTCTTTTGATCTTTGTTCGACAAGGGAACTTGTTCATTCACATCACACACAGAAAATGCTTTCTCATGCAAAGATAATAAATAAAGCTCATAGTGAAGCAAAACAACACCCACATAAGCATTATTAAACCATATGGCACACTTGCCACATCACACTCATAGTTATCTTTGTCCACACGGGATACTTATCAAGTTTCTATGTAATGAAGGCTTTTAGTCTTTTCTATGTCCCATTTTTTCTGGGGACATGCTATAATCGACAACGAAGGTGTCAAAATGTTGAGGCAGTGAAGCCATCACCAAGTGAACAAGGAGTGCAGCCTTTAGCTCCAAATCAACATCCATGGGCTTAAGCTTAGCTGCCATGTTATTCATCGGCAGTCTCTTATGCCATGTGTACCTCCATTGTACCTTTCTGTCACCAGCTGTTTCAGCAGGTGGGGCATGAACCGGTGAACTGGCTCTTTATCTTTTCTATAAACTCCCATGCGGAAGCACACTTTGCAATTGAGCCCGCATTAGCGTTCTTAATTGTGTTCTTTATAAAATAATGCAACTTTTGTTGGTATTAAACGTCTTTTGGTTCTCTAAGGTATATGCCATCTCCAATAGTGCATGGTCTCTTTTCTTTTCCTGCCATGCGACATCATCATCTTTTTTTCTTTAAACCACAATGATGTGTAACCATAACAACAATTTGCATGCATTAATCCAACGTTGGTATAAATTAAAACATACAATTATTTATGCAATTAAATCTATATCACCGTTGGGCAGATAATAGAGATAAATGCACATATTATTGCAACAAAACATGATCATGTTATTAATAACGTTGGTCATAAAATAATAGAACCATAATTGTTTCAATAACTACTTTAACATACTTTTGAAATTTAATTCACTTTAAACCTTTAATAAATCCTTTTAACTATTTACATAGATGAATGCACCTTTTAACATAAAATAATAAATCATGATCATGCTATTAATAACGTTGGTTATATAATAACATAATCATAATCACATTTTAATATCACTTTATCACATCTTTTGAAAAATTAACTATCACTTTATTGCATTTAAGCAATTACCTTTAACTATTCGCATCGAAAAATGAATAAAATTCATCAACTTTAATACTTTGCAGAAATATTTTTGTCACTTTAATATTCTCTAAACAAAATTTCGTTCAAATGTTATGAATAGAAAAATCTGTATGAAATTTGCTCAAAAAACTAAACAAAAAACATTAAAACTTTGCTCAGGAAAAAATAACAGAGAAAGTTAGCAGAGCAGCCCGTCACGCCGGCGGCCCACATCCCGCCAACGCGCTTCTCTTAGCGCTCCGCTCTGGGCGGCAGATAGCGGACTGAACGGTGGCCCAGGCCCACGCACTGGCGCCGCACAGTGCAGCCCGCCTGGACTCGCCGCCGCCTAACCCTGGCCGTTCGATGGCGATCGGACGGTTGTCCGGACCGATCGGTCCGATCAAAAATGCCCTTGATCCCACTTCCACTAACCCTAGCCCCTAATTTTCCCCCTTCCCCGTCTCTGTCCCGTGGAGGCGGCGACCTGCGTGAGAGAGAGACGGGCGCGCTACGCCGGCGGCCCGCTGGCGGCGGTGGCGCTCGACGGCACTCCTTCTCCCCCTTTTCTTTACCTTCCTTTTCCACCATCACCGCCACCAAAGTCGAGGTCTGGAAGAGGACGCGACGGCCCCTACTTCCTCGCGCCGCCGCGACAGCTGGAGCTGCGCGAGCACGCGTCTTTGCCCCCGAAAGGCTCTCTCTTTCGGCAGTGGCGGAGGCGTGGCTCCCTCCATGCCTATGCCCTTCTTCCTAGATGCCCCTGCATAGGTGCGCATCGGGATCGAGAGGGGCAGGCGCGGCCATGACGGCGGCGCTCTTTGCCGGCAACGCCGGTGAGTTCTTTTTCCCCCTCCTTTTGATTTGGGGATTAGGGACTCGGATTTTTATCTGGGATTTGCCTTTGGTGATGAACTAGGGTTAGAAAAAATCCCTTTTCTACTGAAAAATTCTAGCACTAGAATGGCTCTGGTACCAATGTTAGATGCTCTGTTAAGATCAACTAGTCTAGAATCATCACGATAGATCTTTTCCTGTAAGGATCTAGTGGAAATCTGAGAGGGAGATCGAGATCGGGAGAGAGAGAGGGGCAAACCTTTGGTGAGGCTCGGGAGCCCGAGCCGGTGGCCATCGGGAGGGCGACGGCGTGAGCGTGGGTGAGCGAGGCGGTGGCGTCGGTGGTGCCTCCCGTCACTCTACGCGAGCCCTCGATCGGAAGGGCGTGGGGAGTGGCGCACGGTTAACCTCGTTAGTTGTGCCACCGGACCCCACCTCTCTCTCTCTCTCTTAACCTCGTTAGGTGACAGGGCCCACCAATCAGAGGGGTTGGACGTCCCCAATCAGGATGTGGTCAAAGGTTCGGTCGAGCCGTTGGGCTCGATCGTGTGGAGATCAACCTTACAGTTCTTGCTGACAAAACTAAAAGGAAATATCCAATCGATGAACTCAGACCAATCTGATGGCAATGATCTCCCTCGACTGTCCAGTGACGCGTTTGATCCAGAAGGTAGCCCGTCTAACCGTCTACTATTTTTTTTTTGGATGGCATAAGTTCGACCAGAAGTCATCGCTTTTTCGTTACCTTTACATAATGAAGCAAATTAAGAATTTCAACAGCAAGAACAACCGGTGTGTGGCCGATCCCGCGATCCGATAGATTTCTACCCACGAGTATGATTGGTCTCATTTAAGGAGCGGGCGGACAAAGCAGGAAGTAGCACGCAAGACGTATTACTTTGCTGGACACGCTCAAGGTGGGGCTGATTTATACAATAAGCATTATGTATTACTTTGTAGGTCTTCGTAGCATAGATTTTTTCTCCCGATACAACATACAGGTATGTTTCCTAGTATATTAAATAGTGTTTAGATTTATATAAATTTAGATAAATTTGAATCGAGTAATATGGGTTAAAGGGAGTAGAAAAAAAAGCCAGCGAATCCCAATCGTCTTGATTTTCTTTCACCAACGGACTGTCACCAATGTCTTCGGAATTGAGTTCGTTCAAGATATGGCAAAACGAGGCATGAAGCCATTCCGTGTGATCCACGTGCGGTGGCGACAGCAGCAACGCGCTGCCCGGCCGGGCGCCGGCCCCTTCCTCCAGCTCCCGCGCCACGCCTCCAGGGCCACGCGGCATGCTTCGCGGCTCACCCGGCGCAGTCGACGAGCAAAGCATCAATACAAGTGATCCCTTTGCTTTGATCTATTTATTTGTGACTATGAAGCAAAACATCACATTCATCAAAAGGGACAATCAGGCTCTCTCCTTATCCCGCTCCCCACCGCTCTCGTGAACAGTAGATTGAGAGTCGGCTTGCCGATTTTGGCTCCTCTCTCCCTCTCCTCCGGCGGCCTTGCCGACCGGAGTGATGGGGAGAGGTGGATTTGGAGTAGGGTGTCGGGGATCTCTAGTTTCCCCTGGCGCATCTGGATTTGTCGTGCCGTCCGAGGCAAGCTCCGGTGGTCAGAGCGGCGGGCGACCACGGCCCAGTCCAGGAGGGCTGCTTCTCCTTTCCCCGGCCGGCCATGGAGGCGAGGGGGTGAAGGGGAATAGCTCGGTGATGGCTGGATCTAGTAAGAGCAGGGGTGGTTCTTCCGTTGTGGTGCTCTGGCGCGGCTCACAACGGTCTCAGCTAGGGTGCTCTATTTTGCTTCCATGGAGGATGCGTTTGGAGCCCTTCTTGTAGGGTTCGCAGCATAGAAAACAAAAAAATTTCCTACGATGTGAACTATATACCAAGATCTATCTACTAGATACAAACAGCGGGCGGATGTATATCCGTAGAGAACATACCCTTGAAGACCGACAAAGCTTAACGAGTTCAACTCGTGGTTGATGTAGACGATCTCTTGCCGATCTCAAGATCGAGAGGAAGTCCTAGCGCCGCAAATCAGCAGCGCATCCGTGCTCGCACACACGTTCGAGGCACCGAGCAACCTCCGCCTCCTCGCTCCAGCGATGCAGCGGAAGCACAACTCTTTCTTGCCGAATAGCCACCGGGAACATGTATCTCGCTAGTCCGAGACCATGGGGGATAAATTCTAGAGGGGGAGAGAGATCCTTCACGAGGAGGTGTGAGAGACAAGTGAGGAGGGGGGCACCCAAGGGGGTGGCCGCCGGCCATGGGGGCTGCCCCCTCCCCTCCTTCATTCATGTGGGTGGACACTCCACTCACAAAATGCCCTTTAAAATCCCTCCACTCAAAAGTCCACTCAAATTCCCATTAAATTTCCACCAAATTTAATGCAAACTCTCATTAAATAAAACTCTTTTATTTTATTCAGAATTTTGTCAATTACTTTAATGACAAACATTCACAAATAACCCCTTGCTAGAATTCTATTTCACATGCATAACCACTTTATGCAATTTCACCCTAAAACCTGTTTCGGTATCTAGTGAAATAAATCCTGCGCTTGTTCATTCTTTCGGCATAAAACATTTGCTCCAATTGGATGTCGGTGTCTCTTAAGTGTGTCACCCTACGGTTCGTGAATAATGCGGACATGATCGAGACCCCTCTCGGATCAATAATCAGAAGCGGGATCTGGAGACCCATACTGACTCCCACACATTCAACGATGACTTTCTTGTGATCGTCGGAATTTTTACGCTAGTATCTTAATCCCTTTGTTTCACGATATATTACATGTCCGAGATTCGATCATCGGTATCTCCATACCTAGTTTGATCTCGTTACCGACATGCACTCTTTTCTCGTTCCTGTGATATAACATTCTACTAATCAAATCACTTGTTTGCAAGCTAATCAATGTGATATCACCGAGAGGGCCCAGAGTATATCTATCCATCATCGGGATGAACAAATTCCACTCCCGATCCATGAGCCTCAACATAACACTTTATTAGTTCTGAATCCATCTTTATAATCACCCTGTTACGGTGTGACGTTTGATGTTATCAAGAAACTCTTCCGGTGTTAGTGATTGACATGATCTCATGGTCTAAGGATTAGGATCACTTCGTAAGTTGTTATAGCAATATAAACTCAATGACTTTGATCGTAATGCTATACTTCGGATGAATGTTCATCACACCATTACACTAATGTTGTGATCCCGTTATTAACAACATCCAATGTCCATGATCAGGAAACCTTGATCATCTTGTTAATCAACGAGCTAGTTTATGAGAGAGGCATAACTAGGAACTTTCTGTTTGTTTATTAAACACACATGTATTAACGTTTCCGTATTAATACAATTATAGCATGCAAAATAAACATCTATCATATACTTGGAATACACATAATAAACACTTTATTATTGCCTCTCAGGGCATATTCCCTTCAGTCTCCCACTTGCACTAGAGACAATAATCTAGTTACATAGTGATAAATCTAACACCCATTGAGTTCTGGTGTTGATCATGTTTTGCTCTAGGGAGAGTTTTAGTCAACGGATCTGCTACATTGAGATCCGTATGTAATTACAAATCTTTATATCTCCATCCTTGACATGCTCGCGGATGGAGTGAAACCGGCGCTTAATATACTTGGAATGCTTGTGAGACCTTGGCTCTTTGGCATTGGCAATGGCACCATTGTTGTCACAATAGATCACCATTGGGTCCAACGCGTTTGCCACCACTCCTAGTTCGGATATGAACTCCTTCATCCAAACTGCTTCCTGAGCCGCTTCTGAAGCAGCAACATATTCGGCCTCCGTTGTTGATCCCGCTACCACAGGTTGTTTGGAGCTCCTCCAACTAACCGCTCCGCCATTCATGAGAAATACGTATCCGGATTGAGACTTAGAGTCATCCGGATCGGTTTCAAAGCTAGCGTCGACATAACACTTAGCGACAAGCTCTTCTTCACCTCCGTATACAAGAAACATATCCTTAGTTCTTCGTAAGTACTTAAGGATATTCTTGACCGCTATCCAGTGTTCCGAACCTGGATCCGATTGGTACCTACTAGTCAAACTAATAGCATGTGCCACATCCGGTCTTGTACATAGCATGGCGTACATTATAGAGCCTATGGCTGAAGCATAGGGGACTTTGTCCATTATCTCTCTTTCTTCCGCCGAAGCCGGACTTTGAGTCTTACTCAATGTCTTGCCTTGCAACATAGGTAAGAACCCCTTCTTACTTCCGTCCATTTTAAACTTCTTTAAAATCTTATCAAGATATGTACTTTGCGATAGCCCTATTAGGCGCCTAGATATATCTCTATAGATCTTTATGCCTAATATGTATGACGCTTCACCTAGGTCCTTCATTGAAAATTTGCTGTTTAGATAACTTTTAACACTGTTTAAAAGATCTATATCATTTCCGATCAATAATATGTCATCCACATATAATATCAGAAATGCCACATTGCTCCCACTCACTTTCTTGTAAATACAAGCTTCTCCATAAGTTTGGACAAATCCAAACTCTTTGATCACCTCATCAAAGCGGAGATTCCAACTTCGTGATGCTTGCTTCAATCCATAGATGGATCGCTGAAGCTTGCACACCTTGTTAGCATCCTTAGGATCGACAAAACCCTTTGGTTGTATCATATACAACTCTTCTTCAATATTACCATTGAGAAACGCGGTTTTGACATCCATCTGCCATATCTCATAATCGAAATATGCAGCAATTGCTAACATAATCCTAACTGACTTTAGCATCGCTACGGGAGAGAAAGTCTCATCGTAGTCAACTCCTTGAATTTGTCGAAACCCCTTTGCGACAAGTCGAGCTTTATAGACGGTCACATTACCATCAGCATCAGTTTTCCTTTTGAAAATCCATTTGTTCTCCACGGCCTTTCGGTCGTGAGGTAATTCCACCAAGTTCCAAACTTGATTTTCATACATGGATTCCATCTCGGATTTCATGGCTTCTAACCATTTGTTGGAATCCGGCCTCATCATCGCTTCTTCATACGTCGCAGGGTCATCATTTTCATCAACCATGAAATTCATGACAGGATTTCCGTACAGCTCGGGAGCTGCACGCGTCCTGTTTGACCTGCGAGGTTCGGTAGTACTCTCTTTCGGAGTTTCATGATCATTATCATTAGTTCCCTCTTCAACAGGTGGAGCCAACTCCGGAACAACTTCCGGCGCTGCGCTACTCGCCATACTTTGAAGAGAAGGTTCCACAACCTCTTCGAGTTCTACCTTCCGACTACTCACACCTTTCGCGAGAAACTCTTTCTCTAGAAAGGATCCATTCTTGGCAACAAAAACCTTGCCCTCGGATCTGTGATAGAAGGAATACCCAATAGTTTCTTTAGGGTATCCTATGAAGACGCATTTTTCCGCTTTGGGTTCGAGTTTATCCGGTTGAAGTTTCTTCACATAAACATCGCATCCCCAAACTTTAAGAAATGACAGCTTAGGTTTGTTTCCAAACCACAATTCATATGGTGTCTTTTCAACGGATTTAGATGGTGCCCGATTTAAAGTGAATGCAGCAGTTTCTAGTGCATAACCCCAAAATGACAACGGCAAGTCCGTCAGAGACATCATAGATCGAACCATATCTAATAAAGTACGATTACGACGTTCCGACACACCATTTCGCTGTGGTGTTCCGGCAGGTGTGAGTTGTGAAACAATTCCACACTCTTTCATGTGAGTGCTAAACTCGTAACTTAGATACTCACCTCCATGGTCGGACCGTAGAAATTTGATCTTTCTATTACGATGATTTTCCACTTCATTCTGAAATTCCTTGAACTTTTCAAAAGTTTCAGACTTGTGTTTCATCAAGTAGATATAACCGTATCTACTCAAATCATCCGTGAAAGTAACAAAATAACGATATCCACCTCGCGCCGACACACTCATTGGACCACATACATCAGAATGTATGATTTCCAATAAATCTGTCGCCCGTTCCATTGAACCGGAAAACGGCGTTCTAGTCATCTTGCCCATAAGGCATGGCTCACATGTATCAAATGATTCATAATCAAGTGATTCCAAAAGTCCATCCGAATGGAGCTTCTTCATGCGTTTAACGCCAATATGACCTAGACGGCAGTGTCACATATATGCGGATATATCATCATTAAGTTTAATCCTTTTAGCATCAACATTATGAATATGTGTAACATTATCATCGAGATCTAATAGAAATAAACCATTCATCATCGGTGCATGACCATAAAAGATTTCATTCATATAAATGGAACAACCATTGTTCTCGGATTTAAATGAATAACCACTTCGCATCAAACACGATCCAGATACAATGTTCATGCTCAGTGCAGGCACCAGATACATTTATTCAAGTTTATAACTAATCCCGACGGTAAGTGGAGAGGCAGCGTTCCGACGACGATCACATCAACGCTTGATCCATTGCCGACACGCATCTTGACCTCACCCCTTGCTAGCGGTCGCTTGTTCCGCAGCCCCTGATTCGAGTTACAAATATTAGCAACTGAACCGGTATCAAATACCCAGGTGCTACTGTGAGCACTAGTCAAGTACACATCAATAACATGTATATCATATATACCTTTGTTTGCCTTGCCGGCCTTCTTGTCTGCCAGATACTTGGGGCAGTTGCGCTTCCAGTGGCCAGTCCCCTTACAATAGTAGCACTCGGAATCAGACTTAGGTCCAACTCGGGGTTTCTTTTCAGGCGCGGCAACAGGCTTGCCGCCCTTACTTCCCTTCCGTTTTCCCTTCTTGTCTTTCTTGAAACCAGTGTTCCTATTGATCATCAACACTTGATGTTCCTTTTTGATCTCCACTTCTGCAGTTTTAAGCATTGACAGAAGCTCGGGGAGAGACTTCTTCATGCATTGCATATTATAGTTCATCACGAAGCTCTTATAGCTAGGTGGCAGAGACTACAGAACACGATGGATGCCTAAGTCAATGGGAATCGATATTCCCAAGGACACAAGCTTATCGGCGTAACCCGACATCTTGAGTACATGCTCACTAACGGAGCTGTGCTCTTCCATCATGCAGCTAAAGAACTTTTCTGAAGCGTTGTAGCTCTCTACAGCAGCATGTGTGTCGAAAATCATTTTCAACTCACCCATTGTATCAAATGCATTGCCGTTTTCGAAACGCTTTCGAAGTTCTGGCTCTAGCCCATACAATATGCCGCAATGAACTAAGTTGTGGTCCTCCTGACGAGTCTGATAGACATTCTTCTCCTCATCAGGGGCATCATCAAAAGGTGGGGGGCCTAACGGCGCTTCTAGCACATATTGCTTTTGTGCAGCAGAGAGGAGAATCCTCAAATTCATGGCCCATTCGGTAAAGTTGCTATCGTTCGTTGCTAGTTTCTCTTTCTCCATGACCACGTTGAAATTAAAAGCAGGTGGTGCCATCTACAACAGAATTTGTAAAGTTTAGACTAAGTGTATGATAGATTGAGTTCAACTAATCTATATTACGAATGAACTCCCACTCAAAAACGACATCCCTCGTGCCTTTTTGGTGATTACATGAACCAAATCCACTACACCAAGTCCGATCATCACGTGAGTCGGTATAGCTTCAAAGGCGAGCATCAAATGGGCATCAAATCAACTATATGACTCATGCTTAACCTTTCGGTCCGTGTTCCGAGGCCATGTCTGTACATGCTAGGCTCGCCAAGTTAGAACCTTAGTATTCGCGTGTGTAACTGTTTTACACCCGAAATATGGTCGTGGATCCAAGAACACCCGATCATCACGTGATGTCTTGGAGCGACGAAAACATAATCGGTGCATACTAAAGGAAGAACACATTCTTATCTTGATATTTAAATGAGGGATCATCTTATTATGCTAACAAAGCGCTAAACAAGCAATATAAGATGCTATCAAACATCATATGTTTATTAGTGAAATTATATGATTCCCGCAGATGATCTCTATCATGTGCATCGTGGTATGATCACTATCATACCTATATGTGTAAATCCAAGGTCTATGGATTTTACACGCTATGTGTGTTGTAAGAGTATCATCTCATACTTCTACTTACAACACTACCATATCATAACACTAGCCCAGCAACAATCTAAACTAGACACCTCTAATTTATCCATTGCAAGTTTTACGTGGCTTAGGGCTTTCGAGATAGAACCGTTCTTACCTACGAACATGAACCACAACGAGGATAATCAAATTGTTGACAACTCGCTTGCAAAATAGATATTGACTATAGTAGGAGAGACAGACACCTGCTAGCCACTTATGCAAACTAGTTGCATGTCAAGCGTGGAACAGGTCTCATGTGCGAGGACATGTAAAGTTTGTCCGGGCCGCTTCATCCCACTATGCCACCAATATCCAAAATTACAACAAAGGAGCAACAACATGATCATCATCGCCCACATACT
Organism: Avena sativa; assembly: GCA_916181665.1. Taxonomy (NCBI): domain Eukaryota; kingdom Viridiplantae; phylum Streptophyta; class Magnoliopsida; order Poales; family Poaceae; genus Avena; species Avena sativa. The sequence continues at coordinate 403,489,611 of OV702283.1, read as the reverse complement.
CATATGTGTACTACCCGTGTAAAGTATCTACGCATAGATCCGGCTCTGATACCACTGTAGGGTTCGCAGCATAGAAAACAAAAAAATTTCCTACGATGTGAACTATATACCAAGATCTATCTACTAGATACAAACAGCGGGCGGATGTATATCCGTAGAGAACATACCCTTGAAGACCGACAAAGCTTAACGAGTTCAACTCGTGGTTGATGTAGACGATCTCTTGCCGATCTCAAGATCGAGAGGAAGTCCTAGCGCCGCAAATCAGCAGCGCATCCGTGCTCGCACACACGTTCGAGGCACCGAGCAACCTCCGCCTCCTCGCTCCAGCGATGCAGCGGAAGCACAACTCTTTCTTGCCGAATAGCCACCGGGAACATGTATCTCGCTAGTCCGAGACCATGGGGGATAAATTCTAGAGGGGAAGAGAGATCCTTCACGAGGAGGTGTGAGAGACAAGTGAGGAGGGGGGCTCCTTTTATAGGAGGAGGGGGGGCACCCAAGGGGGTGGCCGCCGGCCATGGGGGCTGCCCCCTCCCCTCCTTCATTCATGTGGGTGGACACTCCACTCACAAAATGCCCTTTAAAATCCCTCCACTCAAAAGTCCACTCAAATTCCCATTAAATTTCCACCAAATTTAATGCAAACTCTCATTAAATAAAACTCTTTTATTTTATTCAGAATTTTGTCAATTACTTTAATGACAAACATTCACAAATAACCCCTTGCTAGAATTCTATTTCACATGCATAACCACTTTATGCAATTTCACCCGAAAACCTGTTTCGGTATCTAGTGAAATAAATTCCTGCGCTTGTTCATTCTTTCGGCATGAAACATTTGCTCCAATTGGATGTCGGTGTCTCTTAAGTGTGTCACCCTACGGTTTGTGAATAATGCGGACATGATCGAGACCCCTCTCGGATCAATAATCAGAAGCGGGATCTGGAGACCCATACTGACTCCCACACATTCAACGATGACTTTCTTGTGATCGTCGGAACCTTTTACGCTAGTATCTTAATCCCTTTGTTTCACGATATATTACATGTCCGAGATTCGATCATCGGTATCTCCATACCTAGTTTGATCTCGTTACCGACATGCACTCTTTTCTCGTTCCTGTGATATAACATTCTACTTATCAAATCACTTGCTTGCAAGCTAATCAATGTGATATCACCGAGAGGGCCCAGAGTATATCTATCCGTCATCGGGATGAACAAATTCCACTCTCGATCCATGAGCCTCAACATAACACTTTATTAGTTCTGAATCCATCTTTATAATCACCCTGTTACGGTGTGACGTTTGATGTTATCAAGAAACTCTTCCGGTGTTAGTGATTGACATGATCTCATGGTCTAAGGATTAGGATCACTTCGTAAGTTGTTATAGCAATATAAACTCAATGACTTTGATCGTAATGCTATACTTCGGATGAATGTTCATCACACCATTACACTAATGTTGTGATCCCGTTATTAACAACATCCAATGTCCATGATCAGGAAACCTTGATCATCTTGTTAATCAACGAGCTAGTTTATGAGAAAGGCATAACTAGGAACTTTCTGTTTGTTTATTAAACACACATGTATTAACGTTTCCGTATTAATACAATTATAGCATGCAAAATAAACATCTATCATATACTTGGAATACACATAATAAACACTTTATTATTGCCTCTCAGGGCATATTCCCTTCACTTCTCGCTGGTGTGGCCCCCAAATAAGCGCCACCGCCAGGATTTGTAACGTTGCTTTTTGCTGAAGTCTTCTCCGGACGACCGTGGAGGCGAGGGGAGAAGACCTTCCTGCTTGCAATTCTTGCTATTTCCGTGGTGGCGAGTCATGTCTGTTGCATCGATGAGCTTCCCAAGCGATGGCCAATATCGCCACCGCTATCTGTCGCCGCAAGAGCGGCCCTGTCAGACGCCAGGACGGCGTTTCTACTCAACCCCCATTGTGGAAGCCCTTTCTAAGCTTCTCGTCGGAGACACCGCGTTCCGACCGGCAAGTGGTTCGTCCCCGTTGGCATTTCGTCGGCGGACGACTGAAGTTTTCGGTAGGTGGAGAGGACCGAGGACTCGATTGCTTTCTTTCTAGTATTTTAGAGGTCCTTTGTGTAAAAGTCTAGGCCCAAGTTGTTTGGTTTTTTCTCTAAGGGGCCTATTTGTAAAATGTACCCACCGCTTTTAATATGAGTTGCAGCATCATGGTCCTTCGCGACCCCTCCCTCGTTCAAAAAAAATGAAGCAAAACATTGTAATCTATTGAACTCTTAAACTTTTCTCTATGTATGTCCAAACCATCAAAACAATGACCTAAGTATTGATGGCTGAGCTTGTATTCCTTTTTTCTTTGCTTTTTTTCTATTTTTTGATTTTGCGGAAAAAGAAAGAGGGGCTTAAAAAAAACTGAACGTGCCCTCCGGCGTAGCGGTCTGCAAAATGAGTATGTCTATCTTTCTTTTTGGAAAGTCGATAAGAGTGTCACGATACAATATTTTGGAATACGATTAATCTAAAAATCTACAAATCATGTCAATATACATAGTGGAAATAATTTTAAAGTTATGCCTAGCTCCATAACCTGTGAATAGGTTTGGCCCAGATAATAAAAATGTGCAACTCGAGACCGGTATTATGAGGCAAGACAAAAAGTTCTCCGTACAAATCGGATCGGTCGGGCACTTTTCCTAGTTAGGTAAAACGTTACGATGAAGTAATACGTTTTGCTGCCTTGGAAACGTACTACAACTAGGCAAGAGCGGATAATGACATGATGTAGTCGTCGTTTTCATCCTCCAGCGGCCAGCTCTCTTGGAAAAGAAAAATCTTCGCCTACGCAAACAGAACACCGCATCAAATCGCCGCGTTCAATTCGAGCCTCCGCGGCCCCGGCCGGTCGATCCGCCGGCAGCGGACGGGGCAACGGTGGCGCGGCAAATTTTGTGGGAAGCGTCTGCGGCTGTGCGTGGTGGCTGCCGCGACCGCGGCGGACATACCGTTCGATCAGGCGCGCGGCGGCAGGCGGGTATGTATGGGGGGTAATCCCTCGTCCTAATACGCATTAGCGAATGTAATTATTAGTCCCACCTCGGCATTCCGGACGAAATCCGCGTGCTATAAAACCGCCCGATTCGCGGGTTCCGTCGCCGGGTCTGGTAGCGCAGGCCTGTAACTCCGGGCTCGGAGGGTAAGAGTTGGTGGTTTGGGTAAGGTTCGACTCGTGCGTGGCGCGTCGCCGGAAACGGCGACGTGGGGTCCGAACTCGGGTTGTTGTTGCTGCTGTGTTTGTGCGTTTGATCCGCCCAAGGTCAGGCAGCTCTGGGCCCAGCAGACGCGGTCGTGTTGTGTGTGGGCCTTTGTGCCCGCGCCCCCGCGAAGGGCGGCATGCCCACCGGCCAGCCACCGGTGGCAACAGCCACCGGCGGGCGAACCCTGTTGTAGTAGCGTAGCTCGCTGGGCATTACACCCTTACGGTAGCCTAATAAATAAGGGGTGCCTTGGGTTCGCGTGCAAACACACTTCGACGACCCCTCCTACCAATTCTTTTGCCTGAGTAGTAATTTACAAGATTACGGTCCTATCAAGTGAAGCTCGTCTAGTCTAGATAAAGTTGGGCATCAATATGTACCCAAGGAAGTACTCCTGGGCAGCTGATCTCTCCGAATAATACCTGAGCAGCTGATCTACCAGCTGAGGATTGCTGCCCCCTGGGAACGTCGAGCTAGAGACGGAAACTACAATATCGGCCGGAGAAATTCGGGCTAAAGGCAGAGGAGCTGCAGGAGCAGCGGCAGAGCAATGGATCTGGAAGAGATGATGCATAAAGGCGGCGGCGCGCGGGGCAGAAAATTATCTGGCCTGATGAGCCCATGCACCATTCTCTAGAGAATGTCGCGTGGCGGCGCCATCTGATCTGCGGCGGCGCTGCGGCCAGTCGCGGCAGGAAACTAATCTCCGGCTGGACAGCGCCGAAGCAACACACAACGACGATACTCGAAGGATGTCACAATTTTTCTAGTGTATTTTATTTTAATATATAAATACATGTGTAAATATAACAATCTAAGTGGCCTTTTGGTCTACCTTCTCCCCTTCCCTTTCCGACGTCTGCATGTTGACAGCCGAAGATTGGGCCGATCCTGAGCCTTCTCCGGCGGCTTGGCCGGCCAGAGATGGCGGAGGGGAGACGTTGGAGTAGCTGATAGGGGTAGTTGTAGGTTTCTCGGTTGTTTGCCGGTACTTGGGTGTAGGGCATCGGATTTCGATCTGATCTGGTGCATCCGATGAGGGATTTGGGGCGGTGTGCTCCAACAGACGAAGAGGACCCTGAGTTGGTCTAGGGCCGGGATCTCCTGTAATAAAGTCATCTGCATCCTCCTCGTTGTTGCGGTTGCTCCGTTGCTTCACCTCTTTTGATCGACTGTGGAGGTGGGGAGAGAAGGTGACATGAAGGGCAGCGCGTTGTTTGGGAGGTGCCCGGGGTGGCATCCCTGCTAAGGTGCTTCGGTGCAGCACCGGCGGGGCAGCGAAGAGAAGGTACATCAAGCCTCCATGGAGGAGGATGGCGATCTGCTTCTGGATGGTGAGCCTACTGAATAAGAAGCGCTCATATCGCCTTGACATCAGTGTGTTCATCATTCACCTCCCCTTGGTCGGCCGTGGCGACGAGGGAGAGGTTGGGATTGACCTCACGGCTGCTGGCTTCGAGTGATGGTGCTTGGATAGTCTGGAAACTTGCATCTTCTGTAGCGAATCCCAAGGGGCCTATACGACAACCGCTATCATAGGCCATAAGCTTGGTCCAGTTGCGCTTGAGGAAGAGGCTAGCTCGAGTTCATTTGTCCTCCGAGCGAGGATCTTCTTCAGCACCAGTGCGGTAGAGTCCGTTGTCTCCAGCGTTCCAAGTGGTTTCATCCCCGTCCAACGGCATGAGAAGCTACCGCATCTGGCGGCATGATGACAGAGTTCAAGGACTCGCTCATGTTTCATGGGCCAACACGATTATCTTTCGGGATGTGTTTCTCGTAAAAATCAGGACATTGTGTGTAAATATCCGGATCCGGCTTAGTGACTTTCTGTAAAATTGTACTATCCAATTTTAGAATGCAATTTCCAGGTCTTTCAAGGCCGGGCAATTGTCGTTCAATAAAAAATAATATAATATGCGGCATACTTTTTGGAACATTTTCGGAAGGAGTAGTAGTGATCTGGGTATACTCGCACGCACAAGTAGTCGAGTACACGACAATTGGTCTAAGCTAGATTATCCTTCATGTGGCTGACCGATTGACCGGTCAATACATTGATTCTGGTTAACTTTTTTGCACCAGCGAGCCAAAGTTCAAACCCCTGCTTGTGTACACACACACACGAACGACCGAGCATGCAGCTAGTTGCGACAGCTAGCTAGCTAGAATCTACTCGAGTGCCCATATCTAACGCTAGTCATAGCGGGAGTAATTTGGGTAGTAATATAGTCCTACATGTATTGCCAACTAAGCATTTAGATGACATGACATGCAATTAAATAATGAGAGAGACTTGTGGTAACTAGCTATGTTACCATAACATCACACATTTTTAGAAAAAATGAGTCTATATTGTAATACAGATACTACACCAATGTTTGGAGGGTGTTTTAGAGAGATTGTTGGAACCTAGGTGGGGTTGATTGAGGCTAGATTTGTGCCAAAAACATGTGTTCATTAATTATTCGGCGCCCTATTAAACGTAATTACTCAATGAAAATTAGGAGTTTAGGTGCATGCATTGGTGGAGTTGTATGCAGAATTAATTCCTTGACTGCATGTAGTAGAAAGTGGAGAGGAAAATAGAAACATTAATTCTATAATTAAGTCTAACACGCCTAGGAGGAGAGGAGTTCTGAAAATGCATGGCTTTTGTAAGACGCCCTCCAAACCGTGACGGAGGAAGTAGTAACTTAGACTAGTAACATACACATGTTACTACTTTAAGTTACTTACCACTATGACCAGCCTAAGACTTTTCACAATGGGGCTTTCTTAGCTCCATATCCAAGGCACTTTGCCTATCTTTAACTAAGAAACACCACTTATACGGAACAATAGGCAAAAAACATTGCTAAATCAGTCACATGCATACATGCCCTTTAAATCATTAAATGTAGAGACTTCACATAAAAACCAATGCATTGTACTAGTTGTTTCTTAAGTTTTAATTGCTCATATAAAAACGTGGTAAGATACAACTCATTGTAAAAGACCTAAACCGTCCCATCTATCGCTCATTGATATCCAAAAGCGCTTCCTCCGAATCATCCATGGCTTCCCACACACACGTGTAGTGTAATCAAGTCAAGGCTCACCCGTGCAAGAGCTACTAGCGCTCCGAGATCGACTAGTGTACACGAACGAAACCGACAACAATATCTCTGTGTCTGGACGGGCACGTATGTGTATTGCACGACACACATGCGCGAGAGAGCGTGCGTGCGTGCTTGCGTATGTAGGTAGGTCGATGGGTAGGGTACGTACGCAAGCATGAAATCAAGCGTGACCGTGTGCATGCAACGCAGCGACCCAAAGACTAGCACACACACGTACGCCGCGTCCATATGATGGTCAGAGCTAGTTAGCCCGGTCTCGGTCAGTCGAGCTCACATGAACCACATCCGGAATATGGAAGAATTACCCACGCACGCCCACGCACGCAGGCACGCCGCACGCGCGCGTTGCCCTGCTTAGTACAATTCCGATGCCACCCCGTGACACCCAATTGGAGTCGGAATCGGAGCCGAAGAGGAGTGCCGTCTCCGCATTCTCATACAATTCAAGTCCTCCAGACCAGCAAATATTTTGACCGATACGACACGTAATAATCGGTACCTGCTGCATATAAATACGGACTACGCGAGCAAATAAATATTGGATGCAACTAGACACCGACCGTGTATCGGCTGGCTGATCAATGGGGAGTGCTACAACGGTTGCTGCTAGGACGACGGCGTACGGCAAAGAGGAAGCGAACAAGAAGCAACAAGTTCGCCGGCGTACGGTGGAGAGCAGCATGGGCATGCCGTCCCTCGAGGCGCTGGCCATGGGCGGCTTCCCGCGCACGCCGCCCCAGGACGCGTGCTACTCCGACGACGACGTCGACCACGACGACGGCGGAATGCCGCCGGAGCACCTGCGCGCCTTCGAGGCGTTCATGGAGAAGGTGGTGCCGGTGGACATGATCATGGCGTCGCGACGGGAGGAGGACGCGCGTATCCGGCGCGGGGGAAAGCCGCGGAGCTACGACGACGACGTGAAGGAGAAGCTCAAGCTCTGGGCAAAGGCAGTGGCCAAGAAGGCGACGGGAAGGAGATGATCGATCGATCGTGTAGGCTACTAGCTACATACTGAGCTATACATATTTACGTGCGTGCGTGTAATGCATGCATGCGTGGGAGGATCGATGGGTTTCTTTCCTGTTCGCGGAGTGAAGTAGAGCTAGCTAGGTTTAGAATTTGTTCAATTCGTTTTATTGATGGCCATGAAAAGTTTATTACGTTTTGTCTGCGCATACTCGAGAGGCCAAGAATTGCTAACAAGTACTAATGAAGTGTGTTTTTAATCGAAAATGATGAGGCCAAGGAAATCTGATAATACAATACTAATTATTCAAATCTGATCGAAATCACACAATAAATTACTCTCGCAAGAGCTAGACAGAACTACTCTCGCCTCGCATGAGATAGACGAAGTAGGTCGAGCTAGTCAGTTTACCGGAAAAGTATTTGTAAAGTTAACTTCATGTGAAATAGTCTTATCTATTCTTCCTTTTTGCTTTGAGATTGGTGTATTTGTCTAGTTTTTTTATCCCGCATATGGGTGATGTCATGCTGATGTCATGAAATAGACTGAAACATTAAAACAGCCTATGAACAGTATGAAAATATTTCGTAAGTTTCAAAAATGAAAAACAGTCTATGAACAGTAAAAAAATATTTCATAAATTTCAAAAATATTTTATTTTTTTGGACAGCATGTGGATGACGTCACACTGAGTCATGCTGATGTCAGCACTACTTCACATCAAGTTAACTTTAGAAAATCCTTGTCCGTCGGTTTACCCTCTTAGCATAGGTGCTGCTCTCGAACGGGGCCTGGTTGGTGTCGACGAGCGTTTGACGAGGCACAACTTGTGGAAGAGGAGTCGACGGCGGCCGGACTGGTCCTCGACGTCACGCGGTTGGGCATAGTGGCACCAGATGGTCCAGAGCCAGAGGCCAGGACGATCATCCTGAAGGGGCTGACGCCGCCGGCACGGACGCGTCCTTCTCGCTGCATAGCGCCCGCGTCAGGAACGGGTCGGGCAGCTGGTCGGGCCCGAGGTTCTCGGCGCCCTACAGGGTCAGGACCTGGAAGACCACCTCGCGGCCTTGTAGATGGCCCACTAGTCCTCTCTCCCTGATGCGTCGGCGCCGCATAGATCAGGGCATAAATTTGCAAACTTTGACCGAAATGAAGGGGATTTCTGCGGGGAGAACGACAGCAGTGGGGAGTGAGATGGGATTCCTGCAGGGAGAAAGCTGAGGTGGAGAGAGGGAAGGTAGGGCGGCGGCGACACAGGCCATGGAGGGGCAGCGGAGAGGAAGGGAGCGTCGGAGGTGAGGGAGAGGCACTATGTGGCATCCCGCAAAACCACTACTAGAAAATCGCGTCGAATTTGTGCATTGCATCGTCATCATCATGCATTGTTTGCATAAAACTATTTTCGCAAGCCCGTTTTGTTTTCCAAACGCCCCATCTTTAATCAAATATCAAACCCCGGGTCTCCGGATGATTTTTGTTTGTCTGCTGTCGGTTTGCAAACGGTGTTTGTAAAACAAATAAAAATATTTATTATTTTAGTGGGGACAGTCGAACGGGCCGTTTCGACCCGAACGACCACCCCCAGGATTTAAATCGGACCACCTAACCAGCCCCCTAATTCCTAAGTTCACCAAACTATCTACCCCAACCCAGCCTCCACATCACCCCACCCTATAGCACGCTGCCACCTCACCCTCCCTCGCCCTCACCCAATCCCCCTGTGCCACCTAGACTAAACCCACCCCAATCCCTCACAGCCCCTCCCTCTCTCTCTCTCCCCTCCACCTCACCAGCCGGTCCCACCCGACAGGCACCCACGCACGCCAGCGCAGCAGCCTCTCCCCTCCCCTGGCCCCGCGCGGCCCACTTCCCTTCCTCCCACCTGCCTCTGCCCCTGGGACCCACCCCCTGACCCCGCGTCCCTCCACACGCCCGCCACACGCCTCCCACGCGCCTCCACACGCCTCCCACGCGCCCTCCACACGCCTTCCCCCCTCCACACGCTCCCGCCGCGGGCCCCACGCACGCAGTCACCCACCCCCGGCCCCACTGCCTCATCCCACCCCGCGGGACCCACCCGACCCCACCACCCACCGCTCGCTCCCATCCCCTTCCTCCAACCGCAACCTCTCCCTCCCGCAGCGCCCCACGCCGTCGCCTTCCCTCCCTCCTCTCTGTCTCCCTGGCCAAGCCCGCCCCTCACCTGCCGCTCGCGACCGTGCCCGCCTCTCTTCTCTGCGCCGCCGTCGCGCCCTCTCGCCCCGCCCCGAGTGCGGCCGCTTCCGCGCACCTCCGCCCGTCTCCTCCGCGTCCACCGCCGCCAGACGCCACGCTCGTTCCTCTCCCTCCCCGTCCCGGCGAGCCGCAGGCCGCGCCCCGCCTCGCCACCGCTCTGCTCCGCCGGACCCCCGCCTCCGGCCACGCCTTCCCCGAACCCCCGCACCGCGTGCAGCCCCTCGCCGCCGAGCGCCGCCCCGGAGCTCCTCGCCGGCTCGCCCCGCGCCCGCGGCCGCCCGAGCCGCTCTGCGCCGCCGCCACGACCCGATCTCCGGCCTCCGCAGCCGCTGGCCGCACGCCCTGTCCGCTTCCGCGACGCTCCACCCCTGGCCGGCACCCGCCGCCCGCACGTGCTCCTGCACGTCGTCGATCCGCCTCGTCGCCGTCCCAGCCGCTCGGCCTCGAGCTCGCCAGCGCCGGAGCGCCGCCTTCCCGCCGTGGCCCGCGCCGCCAGTCCTCCTCCCCGGCGTCGACCTCCGCCGCCGCTGCCAGCCTCCTTGCGCCGCGCCTGGCCCCGACGTCCTTGCAGTCCAACCGCGGGTGTTCCTCCTGCAGTGACCGTGGGCCCCAACCGTGTGTGTTTTGGATGTTCTTGTGTTGCTGTCAGGCACCGCTTTGCTGCTAAAGAGCCCTTGTAGTTATGTTCGACTCGCAACAGTGTTTCCATCGTCCGCCATGTACCAGTTTGGTGTCTCTCGGAATCGCAAGATCTTCTTACAAGGACGCCCCCGACAAGTTGCACAAGACCCTTGGACTCGACACCCTCGAAGCGCCAAGATCTACTACACGGAGCATTGTCCGAGGCCGCGAACCCGCAAGAACTTCGTCATAGAATGCGAAGACCTCGTTCCCGGACCGAAGGCCCTGAGTTCTTCTTCACGGATCCGATGGTCGGAACCCCGAAGACCGAACCCGGAGCGGGATCCGAAGACCAGATGTGCGACAAGTACTCCTTCCGAATACGATGCTCGAGAACCCGGACGGTAAGGACACCGACGCAGAACGCCAAGTGCTTCACCCCGGACGCCAAGACTGACCCGACTTGAGGACCCGACAAGATCTGCATGCGACAAGAACGACACCGAACCAAGTCCTTCCCGGAATCCGAGAACGCTTCCGTCAAGACCGAACCCGTCGGACCCTGGACCCCGAGCCCGAACCCCGAACCCCGGAACCAAGACCGTCGAGACCCTAATGTGTGACCCTTTTCCTCGATACCCTATTTTTTATAAATAATATCAACTTGTTGCATATTTAATTGTCATCTCGCATGCATATCATTGGTTTGGGGCCTTATGCCGATTCACCTAATAATTAAATATGGGGCCTTATGCGGGCAAATCTAGTCTCATATTGGCCTCATTTAAACTTGTGTAGCGAACCGGTGATACTTTCTGCCTTGTTAAACAATATTTAAATTGCGGGGTAGCTAAACAACATGAACCACCTAATTAATTGTCGGGACCCCGGTTCCGCTTAATATGACCTAATCACATTGCACCATTGCCATGTCATACATCATACATGCACCATGTCGATCTTTTGCCGTAGTATTAAATAGTGCATCCGGTGTTTCTTCTAGTGTTTTGCTTCTTCGCGGATAAGGCCGATGAGTTGATGCGAGTGTCGACCCGATCTTCGGTTGAACCTTCGGCAATGTTTTCAGGCGAGCACCTCCCCCTTTCTACCTATCTTACTTTTATAGTATTTATTCCCTCCTGTTGATCTATTGCTATCTGTGTAGCGATGCTTTAGTTTTCCGTACCTGTGGTATACCGTGCAGCCCTATATTACCTTGGACACATCCTATTACCTGTTGTTTGGTAGATAGTTGGACTTGCGGGTCGTAGTCGCCTGCTCAAGTGCTGTTGCGTGTCGTCCAGTGCCTCAGTTGTTGAAGTAATGCCGCATGTTTGATGTTGGAGATGATCATAGTTTTACTTATCGTTCACTTTAATTTCTGTTTAACAACTAAAATTGAAATAAGCAGAGGCATCGGTGCGTGATAGAAAATATTTGGCTTCCGAACGCCCACTTGTGTCCCGTAAGACCCCGAGTACTTGATACCTGTTCCTTGATTTATCGCGCTATCCACATCCGGGAGGTATATGGGACCCCCCTGAGCCAGAGCTTGATTCAGACTTATTCCTTGGGGCCACAAACTAGTTTGAGGTTTTCTTTACTATCCTGTACCTATGCCATGCTACTTCTGTATTTACGATTGTGCGAGGAGCACACTGTACTGTTTAGGATCGGGACACGATTCCGCGGTGTCGACAAGCCCAGTTTTGGGTTCCCAGTCGTTCACAGCCATCCACCCAAACCTTGAGTCCGTCTCGGAGCTTGCTTACTTCGTTGCGGGTAGACTCCAAGGGGTGGCCCCCTGAAATATTTCTGAATCCTATGATTGCTTTGTCGTGAAGGCCTCGTTGGGTTTTGATTTGGTTTTTCCGAGGTTGATCGAGTGTGTGTTGCTATTGGTGCACCCCGGCCGGGTAAAACTTTCTGAAAGCCGTGTCCGCGGTTATGGACGACTTGGAGCACAGTATCTCGACCATAGACAAGCATAACTAAAGTTTATTGCTATAAATTTGACTTTATAATGACTAGTAATCAGCTTCACTATAATGGAATGGCTAATAATACTGCCCACCATTGCTTGTTTGAATTGTCGCTTGCGACCATTGTACCTGACTAATAAATATTGCAACTACAACGGAATGGCTAAATAAAAGTACCAACAACTGCTGGGTTTTGGGTTATCTCATGCTAATTGTATCTGACTAGTAAGTGCTGCCACTATAACGGAATGACTAACTAAAATGACCCACCGCTTATCTTTATCAGGATGATTATCTATACCTGACTAGTAATTGCTGCAACAATAATTGAATAAATAAAACTGCCAACTGTGTGAGTTCCTCGGTTGACTTCCTCGTTTGGTATCGAGGGGGGGAAACACCAGGATGAGTTTGTTTGGTGTTAGTTTCAGGTTGGATCCGGATAGGTCATTTCTTATCCCACTCTGATAACCGCCAGTTGTATCGAGTCTCTATAGGTTGTTTAGTGCATGCTGCCGCTGCCGCTCAGTCCACCATACCTATGTAGGCGAGGACCGCCGAATTCTAGTCTCGCCGTGTACTGGCCTCAGTACTGACGCTCCTCTTTTTCCTTTGCCCTTTGTCGGCACCCCTTTTGTTTTAAGCAGGTTTTGAGACCGACGCCGTTAGCAGGGTTACCCTTCCGGCTTGGCCTGGGCAGGGTTATGGACGCCATTGGTTATTCTTCAGGGCTCTTAGCCCCATTTGCATCTTGTCCGTAGCTGAACGCTCTATCGTTTTCAAGGTGTTTTGGATCTTGTATATTATATCTGTATTCTCGACTCTTTGAGTCGCTGTTATATATATCTGTTCTGTGGGTCCCATCGAGGACTGTTGTGTAATGTTATTACTTCGTTTTCCACCCGCACGAAAGTGCCTGGTGGGCACCTTTGAATCGTTTCTATGCGGGTTTGGCGGGTTTCGCTAAAACTTGCATAGGTCCGATTCTGAGGGTGTTACAGAGTGGTATCAGAGCTCAGCAGTTGCGATACCCCACAAGTCCAGCCTGTAGGATAACCTAGCTAACGGCCGAAGTAGAGTGTCAAAACTATTTTTGAAAATCGGTTGGATAGTTCTGGTTAGGTCTAATTTTACTCCTTACCCCCTGCTATTCTCCTCTCATCTCCACGCGTTTTCAATCCGCTCTCTTCTCTCTCTTCGAGTCCAGGATTTCCCGTGGTTGGGTTCCGTCGTACCTTCAGGGTTTCGCTTCCTTCTCTGATAACGGTGTTCTACCGTCCGGTGTTCAAGCTGCCTGATGAATCCGTCTACGGTGTTACCATTCTTTGTTCCTTGTTTGTGCCTTCCGGTGTTTTCCGACGCGACGACATCATCTACGCCAGATCCGATGCAGAGTCTGCATCACTCCTTTGATCCGAACCTCGCTTGTCGAGATCTTCAGTCTGAATCCGAGGGTTGGTTGCATAATCTGTCTATTCGTGCACAGAGTAATGCTTTGAGTGCGGGATGGAGTCGCGACCATACCACTACTCTTATCATTTGCTCGGTATATTGAATAGTGGATCGATGCAATTTTACTCCTTCCATGGAAGTTCGAGGTGGCCTTACCTTTAACTTCGTCCGTTGTTTATCCGGAGTGTTCTCTTGACGAACAGGATCAACGACCTCTTGTTAGTGGTGTCGCGAGGATCTACACGAAGCGAGAAGACGCAGATCGCCGACCTTCCTTCCGGTACCATGAGGCGGATCTCGAGGGCGAGATCCATTGTTAGTGGTGTCGAATTGTGGCATCCCGCAAAACCACTACTAGAAAATCGCGTCGAATTTGTGCATTGCATCGTCATCATCATGCATTGTTTGCATAAAACTATTTTCGCAAGCCCGTTTTGTTTTCCAAACGCCCCATCTTTAATCAAATATCAAACCCCGGGTCTCCGGATGATTTTTGTTTGTCTGCTGTCGGTTTGCAAACGGTGTTTGTAAAACAAATAAAAATATTTATTATTTTAGTGGGGACAGTCGAACGGGCCGTTTCGACCCGAACGACCACCCCCAGGATTTAAATCGGACCACCTAACCAGCCTCCTAATTCCTAAGTTCACCAAACTATCTACCCCAACCCAGCCTCCACATCACCCCACCCTATAGCACGCTGCCACCTCACCCTCCCTCGCCCTCACCCAATCCCCTTGTGCCACCTAGACTAAACCCACCCCAATCCCTCACAGCCCCTCCCTCTCTCTCTCTCCCCTCCACCTCACCAGCCGGTCCCACCCGACAGGCACCCACGCACGCCAGCGCAGCAGCCTCTCCCCTCCCCTGGCCCCGCGCGGCCCACTTCCCTTCCTCCCACCTGCCTCTGCCCCTGGGACCCACCCCCTGACCCCGCGTCCCTCCACACGCCCGCCACACGCCTCCCACGCGCCTCCACACGCCTCCCACGCGCCCTCCACACGCCTTCCCCCCTCCACACGCTCCCGCCGCGGGCCCCACGCACGCAGTCACCCACCCCCGGCCCCACTGCCTCATCCCACCCCGCGGGACCCACCCGACCCCACCACCCACCGCTCGCTCCCATCCCCTTCCTCCAACCGCAACCTCTCCCTCCCGCAGCGCCCCACGCCGTCGCCTTCCCTCCCTCCTCTCTGTCTCCCTGGCCAAGCCCGCCCCTCACCTGCCACTGGCGACCGTGCCCGCCTCTCTTCTCTGCGCCGCCGTCGCGCCCTCTCGCCCCGCCCCGAGTGCGGCCGCTTCCGCGCACCTCCCCCCGTCTCCTCCGCGTCCACCGCCGCCAGACGCCACCCTTGTTCCTCTCCCTCCCCGTCCCGGCGAGCCGCAGGCCGCGCCCCGCCTCGCCACCGCTCTGCTCCGCCGGACCCCCGCCTCCGGCCACGCCTTCCCCGAACCCCCGCACCGCGTGCAGCCCCTCGCCGCCGAGCGCCGCCCCGGAGCTCCTCGCCGGCTCGCCCCGCGCCCGCGGCCGCCCGAGCCGCTCTGCGCCGCCGCCACGACCCGATCTCCGGCCTCCGCAGCCGCTGGCCGCACGCCCTGTCCGCTTCCGCGACGCTCCACCCCTGGCCGGCACCCGCCGCCCGCACGTGCTCCTGCACGTCGTCGATCCGCCTCGTCGCCGTCCCAGCCGCTCGGCCTCGAGCTCGCCAGCGCCGGAGCGCCGCCTTCCCGCCGTGGCCCGCGCCGCCAGTCCTCCTCCCCGGCGTCGACCTCCGCCGCCGCTGCCAGCCTCCTTGCGCCGCGCCTGGCCCCGACGTCCTTGCAGTCCAACCGCGGGTGTTCCTCCTGCAGTGACCGTGGGCCCCAACCGTGTGTGTTTTGGATGTTCTTGTGTTGCTGTCAGGCACCGCTTTGCTGCTAAAGAGCCCTTGTAGTTATGTTCGACTCGCAACAGTGTTTCCATCGTCCGCCATGTACCAGTTTGGTGTCTCTCGGAATCGCAAGATCTTCTTACAAGGACGCCCCCGACAAGTTGCACAAGACCCTTGGACTCGACACCCTCGAAGCGCCAAGATCTACTACACGGAGCATTGTCCGAGGCCGCGAACCCGCAAGAACTTCGTCATAGAATGCGAAGACCTCGTTCCCGGACCGAAGGCCCTGAGTTCTTCTTCACGGATCCGATGGTCGGAACCCCGAAGACCGAACCCGGAGCGGGATCCGAAGACCAGATGTGCGACAAGTACTCCTTCCGAATATGATGCTCGAGAACCCGGACGGTAAGGACACCGACGCAGAACGCCAAGTGCTTCACCCCAGACGCCAAGACCGACCCGACTTGAGGACCCGACAAGATCTGCATGCGACAAGAACGACACCGAACAAAGTCCTTCCCGGAATCCGAGAACGCTTCCGTCAAGACCGAACCCGTCGGACCCTGGACCCCGAGCCCGAACCCCGAACCCCGGAACCAAGACCGTCGAGACCCTAATGTGTGACCCTTTTCCTCGATACCCTATTTTTTATAAATAATATCAACTTGTTGCATATTTAATTGTCATCTCGCATGCATATCATTGGTTTGGGGCCTTCTGCCGATTCACCTAATAATTAAATATGGGGCCTTATGCGGGCAAATCTAGTCTCATATTGGCCTCATTTAAACTTGTGTAGCGAACCGGTGATACTTTCTGCCTTGTTAAACAACATTTAAATTGCGGGGTAGCTAAACAACATGAACCACCTAATTAATTGTCGGGACCCCGGTTCCGCTTAATATGACCTAATCACATTGCACCATTGCCATGTCATACATCATACATGCACCATGCCGATCTTTTGCCGTAGTATTAAATAGTGCATCCGGTGTTTCTTCTAGTGTTTTGCTTCTTCGCGGATAAGGCCGATGAGTTGATGCGAGTGTCGACCCGATCTTCGGTTGAACCTTCGGCAATGTTTTCAGGCGAGCACCTCCCCCTTTCTACCTATCTTACTTTTATAGTATTTATTCCCTCCTGTTGATCTATTGCTATCTGTGTAGCGATGCTTTAGTTTTCCGTACCTGTGATATACCGTGCAGCCCTATATTGCCTTGGACACATCCTATTACCTGTTGTTTGGTAGATAGTTGGACTTGCGCGTCGTAGTCGCCTGCTCAAGTGCTGTTGCTTGTCGTCCAGTGCCTCAGTTGTTGAAGTAATGCCGCATGTTTGATGTTGGAGATGATCATAGTTTTACTTATCGTTCACTTTAATTTCTGTTTAACAACTAAAATTGAAATAAGCAGAGGCATCGGTGGGTGATAGAAAATATTTGGTTTCCGAACGCCCACTTGTGTCCCGTAAGACCCCGAGTACTTGATACCTGTTCCTTGATTTATCGCGCTATCCACATCCGGGAGGTATATGGGACCCCCCTGAGCCAGAGCTTGATTCAGACTTATTCCTTGGGGCCACAAACTAGTTTGAGGTTTTCTTTACTATCCTGTACCTATGCCATGCTACTTCTGTATTTACGATTGTGCGAGGAGCACACTGTACTGTTTAGGATCGGGACACGATTCCGCGGTGTCGACAAGCCCAGTTTTGGGTTCCCAGTCGTTCACAGCCGTCCACCCAAACCTTGAGTCCGTCTCGGAGCTTGCTTACTTCGTTGCGGGTAGACTCCAAGGGGTGGCCCCCTGAAATATTTCTGAATCCTGTGATTGCTTTGTCGTGAAGGCCTCGTTGGGTTTTGATTTGGTTTTTCCGAGGTTGATCGAGTGTGTGTTGCTATTGGTGCACCCCGGCCGGGTAAAACTTTCTGAAAGCCGTGTCCGCGGTTATGGACGACTTGGAGCACAGTATCTCGACCATAGACAAGCATAACTAAAGTTTATTGCTATAAATTTGACTTTATAATGACTAGTAATCAGCTTTACTATAATGGAATGGCTAATAATACTGCCCACCATTGCTTGTTTGAATTGTCGCTTGCGACCATTGTACCTGACTAATAAATATTGCAACTACAACGGAATGGCTAAATAAAAGTACCAACAACTGCTGGGTTTTGGGTTATCTCATGCTAATTGTATCTGACTAGTAAGTGCTGCCACTATAACGGAATGACTAACTAAAATGACCCACCGCTTATCTTTATCAGGATGATTATCTATACCTGACTAGTAATTGCTGCAACAATAACTGAATAAATAAAACTGCCAACTGTGTGAGTTCCTCGGTTGACTTCCTCGTTTGGTATCGAGGGGGGGAAACACCAGGATGGGTTTGTTTGGTGTTAGTTTCAGGTTGGATCCGGATAGGTCATTTCTTATCCCACTCTGATAACCGCCAGTTGTATCGAGTCTCTATAGGTTGTTTAGTGCATGCTGCCGCTGCCGCTCAGTCCACCATACCTATGTAGGCGAGGACCGCCGAATTCTAGTCTCGCCGTGTACTGGCCTCAGTACTGACGCTCCTCTTTTTCCTTTGCCCTTTGTCGGCACCCCTTTTGTTTTAAGCAGGTTTTGAGACCGACGCCGTTAGCAGGGTTACCCTTCCGGCTTGGCCTGGGCAGGGTTATGGACGCCATTGGTTATTCTTCAGGGCTCTTAGCCCCATTTGCATCTTGTCCGTAGCTGAACGCTCTATCGTTTTCAAGGTGTTTTGGATCTTGTATATTATATCTGTATTCTCGACTCTTTGAGTCGCTGTTATATATATCTGTTCTGTGGGTCCCATCGAGGACTGTTGTGTAATGTTATTACTTCGTTTTCCACCCGCACGAAAGTGCCTGGTGGGCACCTTTGAATCGTTTCTATGCGGGTTTGGCGGGTTTCGCTAAAACTTGCATAGGTCCGATTCTGAGGGTGTTACACACTACTGGAAAAACCATCTTCGGTTCGATCAGAACAAGCCCAGCAGTCCCGGCCTGGCACAGCCCGCAACTAGTGGGAGCACTAGTCCCCGGCCGTGAGGCCTCTAACGGCTAGAAACAGCCGTAGTGACTAGTCCCGGGCCGGACCAGGTCATTAGTCCCGGTCTGTAATACGGCCCGGGACTAATAACCTGGAGCAGGCCAGCTGGTCCTTTCATGGACTATTAGTCCCGGGTCGTATCACGGCCCGGGACTAGTTGTCCACGACTATATAATCTGCCTCCTGTCCTGCTGCCCTAAAGCATATGGTGACCATTTTTCTCAAAGAAGCAAGAGAGTTCATGCCATTTTTTTCTCAAGATTTGTCAAGATTTAGTTTGCAACACCTAAATCCAAAGCTTTAAAAGGTTAGAACTTCATTCTTTCATCTCTTATTGCTACTTTAGCTCTATAATGCTCTAGAAGTATAGAGATATGGATCAAATGCATGCATGCTCTAGAAGTAGCTAGAAGGATTTTGATATATATGTGTAACAAATTTTGATTAGGCACATAGTTACTGAAAATTGAAATGTGTAATTTTAGAGTTTCAGAGCTTAGAATGGAATGAGGTTTTCACTGATAGAACAATAATAAAAAACTCCACATTTATCATGTTGATTGTTTCCTGCAATTCACAAATTGGTGCATGTAAATTTTTCAAAATTCAAAATTAATGCTCTAGAAGCTCTCAATATAACTTGTAATAATTTTATCATGTTGTGTAATGGTTTTTTATATACTTTTACTATAATGCAGATGGTCCGGGAATGGATGTACGGTACTGATCGACGCTCTGGCGAGTTCATTAATGGCGTGCATGAATTCATCCGTGTTGTTGATGCAAACAAACGCAATGGTTTTGTATTTTGTCCATGTAATGGATGTAGGAATCAGAAGGATTACTCTGACTCAAAAACCCTTCAAAGCCACCTGTTGAAGTCCGGCTTCATGCCCAGTTATAATTGTTGGACCAAGCACGGAGTGAGAGGGGTTATAATGGAAGACAATGAAGAAGAGGAGGAGGATGACAACTATCATGGTTTCCCTGAGTACGGAGATACTTCCATGGGGGATGCTGAAGGGGAGGATGAAGAAGAGACAAATGATGAACCCGCTGATGATCTTGGTCGGACCATTGGCGATGCACGAAGAGATTGTGAAACTAAAAAGGATAGGGAGAAGTTCAATCACATGTTAGAGGATCACAAAAAGTTGTTGTACCCAAATTGCGAAAATGGTCTGAAAAAGCTGGACAGCACACTGGAATTGCTGCGATGGAAGGCTAAGTGTGCTATACCTGACTCCTCACTTGAAAAGTTGCTGAAAATGATAAAGAATATGCTTCCAAAAGATAATGTATTGCCCGCCAGTACGTACGAAGCAAAAAAAGGTTGTCTACCCTCTAGGTTTAGAGGTTCAGAAGATACATGCATGCCCTAATGACTGCATCCTCACCGCGGTGAGGAGTATGAGAATTTGGATGCATGCCCGGTATGCACTTCACTTCGGTATAAGATTAGACGAGATGACCCTGGTGACGTTGAGGGCGAGCCCCCCGGAAGAGGGTTCCTACGAAGGTGATGTGGTATGCTCCTATAATACCACGATTAAAATGCTTATTCAGAAACAAAGAGCACGCCAAGTTGTTGCGATGGCATAAAGAGGAACGTAAGTCGGACGGGATGTTGAGACACCCTGCTGATGGGTCGCAATGGAGAAAAATTGATAGAAAGCACCCGGACTTTGCAGATGACGCAAGGAGTTTAAGGTTTGGTCTAAATAAAGATGGCATGAATCCCTTTGGGGAGCAGAACTCCAGTCACAGCACCTGGCCCGTGACTCTATGCATCTATAACCTTCCTCCTTGGTTGTGCATGAAGCGGAAGTTCATTATGATGCCAGTGTTGATCCAAGGTCCGAAGCAACCCGACAATGACATTGATGTGTACCTAAGGCCATTAGTGGAAGAACTTTTACAGTTGTGGCACGAACCCGGGATACGCGTGTGGGATGAGCACAAGCAGGAAGAATTTAACCTCAGAGCATTGCTTTTCGTAACAATCAATGATTGGCCTGCTCTTAGTAACCTTTCAGGACAGTCAAACAAGGGATACAATGCATGCACACACTGTTTGGACGAGACTGAAAGTATATATTTGGAACATCGTAAGAAGAATGTATACAATGAGCATCGTCGATTTCTTTTGGCCAAGCATCCCTTAAGAAAGAAAGGCAAGCATTTCAACGGTCTGTCATGTCACCAGACGAAGCCTAAGGAGCGTACTAGTGCTGATATATTTGATATGGTCAAAGATTTGGATCAACTGGTAACCTTTTTAAAGGGTCCTGGAGAAAAATCTGTTCCGAAGGATGCTGAAGGACACGCACCCATGTGGAAGAAGAAATCTATATTTTGGGAGCTACCATATTGGAAATTCTTAGAGGTCCGCTATGCAATCGATGTGATACATGTGACGAAGAATCTTTGCGTGAACCTGCTAGGCTTGTTGGGCGTGTATGGGAAGACAAAAGATACACCGGAAGCACGAAAGGACCATCAACGTATGAAAGACCCAGATGGCCTGCATCCAGAATGGTTTCAAGGTCATGCCAGCTACGCTCTTACCAAACAAGAGAAGGAAATATTTTTTGAATTGCTAAGCAGTATTAAGGTCCCGTCTGGCTTCTCGTCGAATATAAAAGGAATAATAAATATGGCAGAAAAAAAGTTCCAAAACCTAAAGTCTCATGACTGCCACGTGATTATGACGCAAATGCTTCCGATTGCATAGAGGGGGCTTCTACCAGATAATGTTCGAGTACCCATTGTGAAGCTATGTGCATTTCTCAATGCAATCTCTCAAAAGATAATCAATCCTAGAGATCTACCACGGTTACAGAATGATGTGGTCCAATGTCTTGTCAGTTTTGAGTTGGTGTTCCCACCATCCTTTTTCAATATTATGACGCACCTGCTGGTTCACCTAGTCGAAGAGATTTCTATTCTCGGTCCTGTATTTCTACACAATATGTTTCCCTTTGAGAGGTTCATGGGAATCTTAAAGAAATATGTTCGTAACCGTGCTAGGCCAGAAGGAAGCATCTCCAAGGGCTATGGAACAGAGGAGGTCATTGAATTTTGTGTTGACTTCGTTCCTGACCTTAAGCCGATTGGTCTTCCTCAATCGCGGTATGAGGGGAGACTGAGTGGAAAGAGTACTCTAGGAAGGAAATCAATAATATGTAGGGACGGACATTCTTACACTGAAGCACATTACGCCGTTCTATAGAATTCTATCTTGGCAGCCCCATATATCGAGGAACACAAGAAAATCTTACGCTCCAACAACCCTGGAAAGCATGACTCTTGGGTTAGAGATGAACACATGAAGAGTTTCGGCGGTTGGTTGCAACATCTCATCAAAAACAACACTCTTGGAGATCAGCTATACTTGTTGTCTAGGTCACCATCTTCGACTATATCGACTTTCCAAGGGTACGAGATAAATGGGTATACATTTTACACGATAGCCCAAGATAAAAAGAGCACCAACCAAAATAGTGGTGTCCTCTTTGATGCAACAGACAACAATGGGTCAAAGACCACATATTATGGTTACATAGAGGAGATATGGGAACTTGACTATGGACCTACTTTTAAGGTCCCCTTGTTTCGGTGCAAATGGGTCAAGCTGACAGGAGGAGGGGTTGAGGTAGACAAGAAATACAGAATGAAATCGTTGGATCTCAACAATCTTGGGTACTTAGACGAACCATTCGTCCTAGCCAATGATCTGGCTCAGGTTTTCTATGTGAAGGACATGTCTACCAAACCTAGAAAAAGAAAAAATAAGAAAAAGAATACATCAGACGATGAGCCAAAGCTCCACATAGTTCTTTCAGGAAAAAGAAACATCGTGGGAGTGGAGGACAAGACAGACATGTCAGAAGATTGTGATAAGTTTCATGAAATTCCGCCCTTCGCGGTGAAGGATGACCCAAGCATCATGTTAATGAATGAAGATGCTCCATGGATACGACGGGATCAGAAAGGAACACACGCGAAGAAATGATATGTAATAATGTAACATTTTATGAGTGAAGATGCTCCATGTGTCCATTTTTATAGTGTCGTGTGCAAACAATCTTGAGTGTGTTAGTCCCGTTTTGTGGCTGGACCGGGAATAAAGGAGGGCCTTTAGTCCCGATTCATACTTACCATTAAGATCTGATCTCCAAACGCGTGAGGTCACATATTAGGGAGTGCCTCTATGACCAGTTTCTCGGAGATGCCGGAGGACTGGGATCCGGCGGCATCTCCCTGAAACTGGCCGTAGTGGTGTCCCTGCTCTTGAAAACCATCTTGCAGCTTGTAACTTCTCTAACTAGATCAATACGCATGGGAGCTAACTAATTTCACATATTAGGGAGTGCCTCTATGACCAGTTTCTCGGAGATGCCGAAGGACTGGGCTCCGTCGGCATCTCCCTGAAACTGGCCGTAGTGGTGTCCCTGCTCTCGAAAACCATCTTGGAGATGCCTCAAACTGGCTGGAGGACTGGACTCACAAGGATGTCTATTTATAGTACAAGCAGCTCGGCATAATGTCGACACTCACGACATAATGTCGACACTCACCCCTATTATTAGTGCTGACTCATGTTTTGTCCCGGTTGGTGTCTCCAACCGGGACTAAAGGTTCATCTTTAGTCCCGGTTGGTGACACCATCCGGGACAAGGTACAAGCCGCACTACATAATGTCGACACTCACCCCTATTATTAGTGTTGCCTGGCCCAGTCTGCCGCAATCCCTTCAGTCACGGTTGGTTTCTCCAACCGGGACTAAAGATGAACCCTCTCTTTATATAGGCATTTCCCTCTATTTATTAGGTAACACTCAAGACATTTATTAATATGAAAAACCGGGACAAACCGGGACTAGCTAACACTCAGGACTAAAGCCGCCCCTTTAGTCATAATCATGCCTAGTCCTATAGTACACAGCTTCAGGGTCTTCTTCGTCATCGTCATCATCATCGTCATCGTCACCTGCCACTCCGGGAATCCTCAGCCCATCCATGGCATATACCAGGGGCCATTCCAGCCTCGGATTCATGGCGGGCAGGGGAGGGGTCTCCTGGAAGACGATGCCGCTACCGCCGGGCCGGTGTGGGGCCTTTTTGTGGCTCTGTGGCGGGTGGACTCGTGGGCACCGCAGGCGAGGATGGTCTCCCCTGGCGATGTAGCGCATCACTCCGATGATAGTACGGTTCGCCCACCACAGAGGACGGCCGGCTTCGTTGTGGTTCACCGGTGGCGGGCCATCACCCTCGTACCTGGCGAGCTCCCTTTCTCTCCTATTAGCGAAGAAGGCATTCCAGGTGTCGTAGTTTTCGGGATCCCACTGGGGATCAATCCGCTGCTCCGGCGTGAGCTCGTGGTAGAAGTGGTTTGTGATGGCCGCCTGGCATGCGGAACCTTGAGGGACAGGAGGGACAGGAACCCCTCCAGTGCTCAGCATCCAGCCGGCGGGCGGCCGGTAGCCCGGTGGACAAGGGTAGTTGGAGGCGCACAGTGCCTCGGTCTCCTCGAGGGTCAGAATGGCCCAGCAGGCGTTGACCAGTGTTCTAAGAGAGGAAGGTGTGGATGTGTGGATAGCCATGGCGCGATCGCCCTAAATATAGAGGGAAAGGGCAGGAAAACTTGGCGTGAATCTTTGGGGAATGGCGGGAAATATCTTTAGTCCCGGTTAGTGACTAGATCCGGAACTAAAAGCTCTCGTAGAAAGGAAAGGGCGGGAAAACTTGGCGGGAAGCAGTGGGAAATGGCGGGAAATATCTTTAGTCCTGGTTTGTGACTACAATCGGGACTAAATGGATAATATATTAAGATTCTTTATATTTTTCTGATAATAATAGACATATTATTTGTGTTATTTGGATTATTACAATAAAAGATATGATTTTCCAAAGTTTTTATATTTGATTTGAATTAAAAAAAGAAAATTTACAAATGAAATAATTTATAAATGATGCAAACAGATAAATGGATATTATATTAAGATTCTTTATATTTTTCTGATGATAATAGACATATTATTTGTTTTATTTGGATTATTACAATAAAAGATATGATTTTCCAAAGTTTTTATATTTGATTTGAATTAAAAAAAGAAAATTTACAAATGAAATAATTTATAAATGATGCAAATAGATAAATGGATATTATATTAAGATTCTTTATATTTTTATGATAATAATCGACATATTATTTGTTTTATTTGGATTATTACAATAAAAGATATGATTTTCTAAAGTTTTTATATTTGATTTGAATTAAAAAAAGAAAATTTACAAAAAAACAGTTATTCGCGGGTCGTGGCTGGACCCGGGACTAAAGGGTGCCTGCGCGCGCGAAAACGAAGCGGCCAAAAAAAACCTTTAGTCCCGAGCCGTGGCTTAACCCGCGACTAAAGGGGGGCTCTTTAGTCGCGGGTTAAGCCACGGCCCGGGACTAAACACCCTTTAGTCCCGTCAAATGGCTTAGCCCGGGACTAAAGGGGTGGCCCTTTATATTCCGCGCGCCAGGGCAGGTGCTGCCCAGCACTTGGCATTCTAGACGCATCGAAGACGAAGCACATAGACGCCCGCATCGAAGACGACGCAGGAGAGGTGCTGTCGCCACCGTCGTGCCACTCCGCTCCGCTGCCGCCATACCGCTCCGCCGTGCCTTGATGTGCCGCCGCTCCGCGCCGACGCATCCTCGCCACCGCGCGACGCCGGCCGCCTCTCCGCGCGTGTGCCGCCTCGCTGCCGCCGTGTCGCCTCGCCGCCCTCATCGGTGAGCTCGATCGAGAGGCCGCGCGCGGGGGTGGTTTTTTTATGGTTTTTTGTTATTGTTTTTTGTATAGTTTGTTATAGTTTTTTTATAGTTAGGTTTATTATAATTAGGATTATAATTAAGATTATTAGGATTGTTATAATTAGGATTATTATAATTAGGATTATTAGGGTTGTTATAGTTTTTATAGTTTTTTTATAATTAGGATTATAATTAGGATTATTATAATTAAGATTTAGTTATTAGGATTAGTATTAGGATTATTATAATTAGGATTATTATAATTAGGTTTATTAGGGTTTTTTGTTATAGTTTTTTTATAATTAGGATTATTATAATTACGATTATAATTAGGATTATTATAATTAAGATTTAGTTATTAGGATTAGTATTAGGATTATTATAATTAGGATTATTATAATTAGGTTTATTAGGTTTTTTTGTTATAGTTTGTTTCTATAGTTTTTTTATATTAGGGTTTTTTGTTTTAGTATTAGGATTATTGTTTTAATTAAAATATTAGAATTAGGATTAGGATTATTGTTTTAGTTGTTTTTTGTTTTATTTATTAGGATTATATTGTTTTATTTATTGTTTTATTAGGGTTATTTTTTTGTTTTAGTTATTATGATTATTGTTTTAGCACAAATAATATTAGGATTATTATAATTAGTATTATATTGTTTTAGTTATTAGGATTATTGTTTTTTCTAACCTGTTTAACTCTCATTTTGTTATAGATAATTAAGTCATGGATCCATCCGAAGATCCTGGTTGCATCGGTGAAGGTTTTCTTCAGGGCATGATAAGAGGTGAAATTCCTCTTAATATTACTACCGGCGCCGAAGATATTTTGCTCGAGGAAGAGATATCCTCATATCTGAATCCATCCGGTGATGGACTAAAGGAAAACCTAATGTACCAAGGGGAAGACCATATGGATGAAGGGCAAACAAATAACAACAATAATGATGGCCCCTCGACAGGATCCGGCGAGGTATATATATATATATATATATATATATAAAGTCTTGTGTTACCTCTATTCATTAACTGATCTAGATATATATTAATCACTCTCTCTTCTTATTTTAGCCCACCGGATCGAAGCAATCGACAGCTCGAACGAAACGAGGGCCGAACAAAAAGTTGGATGGTAATCAGAGGTTCACCATCGAATAAATAGATGATGATGGTGAACCGATTGCTCCAGAGAAGCACCGGAGGATGTTTATAAATCAATGAGGGGTGCTTGTTAGGGACAACCTGCCGATCACCATCCAAGAATGGAATAAGTCAAAGAAAGCCGGTGAAGAATCCAACAGCTATGTCACCGATGATGCCAAAGATGACCTTTGGCAGAAGCTCATAGCGCATTTCATACTACCTCCAGAGTATGAGGAATTTGAGGTAGATGGTATTACCCCGAGGCCGGGTGGGATTGAAAATAGAGCGAAAGTCAAGGAGTGGGCACTGAGCAAGATGGCTGAACTATACCGTAACCACAAGAAAAGTTTATACGCGAAATATGTCGCGAAAAAGAAAACTCCAGACTTCAAAGGAGTAAACGAGAAGTTGAGAGAACAGTGGCCCGATTTTGTACAGTACAAGCAATCTGATAAAGCAAAGGCAAAGTCGGCAAAGAACACGTTAAATGCTGCCAACAAGAAATACCATCATAAAATGGGGACAGGTGGCTACAAGAGTGTCGTCCCTAAGTGGGAAACTATGGAGAAGGAAATGAGGGCTAGAGGCGTCACTCCTGGTACAGATGGATGGCCCGAGAGATCAAAGCACTGGTGGTACGGGCACGGGGGATCCTTGGACCCAGAAACAGGGAAGACATTATTTCATGAGAAAATTCTAAAACCCTCACAAGACCTTATTCAAGCAATGAACGATGCTCAATTGGGATTGTTCCGTCCCGAGAGAGAGAACGACGAGCTGACACGCGCCCTAGGGAATCCTGAAAAGGAAGGATGAACACGAGGCAAAGGCGTCGGTGTCTCGTGGAAGAAAGGGTTTCCTCAGTATGATGCCAGTTACAAAAGCCGTCAGAGAAAGAAGGACCGGGAGGCAGACCGGATCTCCAGGGTAGAGCAGGACCTAGCTGATCTGAAGAACCTCATGCATGAAATTAGCCAAAGGCCGCCGTCGTCAACTCACCCGCGGTCTGATGATCCTGCATTGGATCTTAGCCAACGGAGAAGCAGTATGGCTTCCACGGAGGTCCGTGCTGATGATCAAGCACTGATGAATGATGCACCGGCTCCTCACTACCTCGTGGATGATGTCAGAGAGATGGCAAAATGTGAGCTACATCAGCCAATGAACAACCTGTCCTTCAAGGTGGTGATCGGCACTGCTTTACCTTGTCTACCTGGAGCACTCCACCATTCACTTCCGATTCCACCAGGCTATGCTCGTGTCACGGTGGATGACATAGTGGAGGATTTTGCGGACCTAGAGATTGAAATCGCTACGCCTAAAGGCCTTACGAAACTAGGAGATGTCAAGCGCAACATCATTCTATGGAATAAGAAGTACATCAAGTTTCCAGGCTCGGCGCCAAGGCCACCGACTCCAACTAATCCAAGTCCACCTCGCATCGAATATCGTCAACCTCCAAGTCCACCCCAACCCGATTATCGCCAACCTTCAAGTCCACCCCAACCCGATTATCGCCAACCTCCAAGTCCACCCCGCCCCGCTGACGATCGCCGTAGCAGGAGTACATCAACTCGATCTCCGCCTCTACCTCTGTGCAATACTACTACCTCGTCGAAGAAATAGAAGTTCGACGGTCCACCGCGCCCCACATCGAAGAAAGGTCAAACGCCGAAGATAGTCGATATCCCGCCGGCTCTTCCAAAGAGACCTTATGACAAGACCGTGAAGGGAATATGCCCGAGAGGCAATAATAAAGTGGTTATTATCGTATTCCGTGTTTATGATAAATGTTTATTTTGCATGCTATAATTGTATTAATACGGAAACGTTAATACATGTGTGTTTAATAAACAAACAGAAAGTTCCTAGTTATGCCTCTCTCATAAACTAGCTCGTTGATTAACAAGATGATCAAAGGTTTCCTGGTCATGGACATTGGATGTTGTTAATAACGGGATCACAACATTAGTGTAATGGTGTGATAAACATTCATCCGAAGTATAGCATTACGATCAAAGTCATTGAGTTTATATTGCTATAACAACTTACGAAGTGATCCTAATCCTTAGACCATGAGATCATGTCAATCACTAACACCGGAAGAGTTTCTTGATAACATCAAACGTCACACCGTAACAGGGTGATTATAAAGATGGATTCAGAACTAATAATGTGTTATGTTGAGGCCCATGGATCGAGAGTGGAATTTGTTCATCCCGATGACGAATAGATATACTCTGGGCCCTCTCGGTGATATCACATTGGTTAGCTTGCAAGCAAGTGATTTGATCACTAGAATGTTATATCACGGGAACGAGAAAAGAGTGCATGTCAGTAACGAGATCAAACTAGGTATGGAGATACCGATGATCGAATCTCGGACATGTAATATATCGTGAAACAAAGGGATTAAAATACTAGCGTAAAAGGTTCCGACGATCACAAGAAAGTCATCGTTGAATGTTTGGGAGTCAGTATGGGTCTCCAGATCCCGCTTCTGATTATTGATCCGAGAGGGGTCTCGATCATGTCCGCATTATTCACGAACCGTAGGGTGACACACTTAAGAGACACCGACATCCAATTGGAGCAAAAGTTTCATGCCAAAAAGAATAACAAGCGCAGGAATTTATTTCACTAGATACCGAAACGGGTTTTCGGGTGAAATTGCAGAAAGTGTTTCTGCATGTGAAATGAAATACTAGCAAGGGGTTATATGTGAATGTTTGTCATTAAAGTAATTGACAAAATTCTGAATAAATAAAAGGAGTTTTATTTAATGAGAGTTTGCATTAAATTTGGGGGAAATTTAATGGGAATTTGAGTGGGTTTTTGAGTGGAGGGAATTGAAAGGCATTTGAGTGAGTGGAGTGTCCACCCACATGAATGTGGAAGAGGTGGGGTCAGCCCCATGGCTGGGCGCATGGCCCCTTGGGTGCCCCCCTCTCCCTATAAAAGGACCCCCCTCCCTCTCTCTCACTCACACCTTCTCGTGAAGGATCTCTCTCCCCCTCTAGTATTTATCCCCCATGGTCTCGGAGCGAGGAGGCGAGGAGGCGGAGGTTGCTCGGTGCCTCGAACGTGTGTGCGAGCACGGATGCGCTGCTGTTTTGCGGCGCTAGGACTTCCTCTCGATCTTGAGATCGGCAAGAGATCGTCTACATCAACCACGAGTTTGGACTCGTTAAGCTTTGTCGGTCTTCAAGGGTATGTTCTCTACGGATATACATCCGCCCGTTGTTTGTATCTAGTAGATAGATCTTGGTACATAGTTGTTCCCATCGTAGGAATTTTTTTCTATGCTGTGAACCCTTCAGACCGATGAGGAAACTAACGCGGATGTGGCTGCCCAAGTTAAGGCGCACTTTGCACCCAAAAAGCCTGAGCCAAAGCAGGTATATAATGAAAAAACTAAAAAGTGGGCTAAGTCCTTTCTTGAGCAACCATCCCAGATATCGATGAATCTGGAATCAGACTATGACCGGGAGATTATTAAGCAAGCACAGAAGAAAAAAATCACAAGTGCAAAAAGCGGGAAGCAAGTTGCCCAGCTCGGAGCACAGAAGAATCAATCGGTCGCCCCGCTCAAAGTCATTTCAGACCTCGACAAGGCCTTCAGAGCTGAAATGGATATGGACATGCAAATAATGGACCTTAGAGCCCGTAATAATGCTGCACTTATGGGAATCACTGTATCGTAGGCCAAATCACTTGCTAACGAAGCAAATATGTCTCTTGGTAAATATTTAGGCTATAAAGATACGCCAGTGGGTCAGATAGTACGGCAGTATGTCCAAGGAGAGCCTCTAGTCAGTAATGAGGAGCTCGCGCGTCTATCCACACATATGCGAAATCTGCATGAATGGTACATGTCGCAAGCAGAAAAAAGCATCAGAAAGATTCGTTTTCGGTGGACGTTAGAAATGAGCATCACTTCAAACCATACTTGATACAGATTCAAATGACCGAACTGTTTCAGTTATACAACCAGCGCACCCTCGACAAATCTATCATTGGTTGCTACTGTCTGTAAGTTATTTATTTCTATAATTAAGTTTGTAGCTTATCTCGTTCATTGCATTAATATATTATCCTAACTATATATCCCTTTTATGATGATATTATATTCCGCAGAATGAAGATGCTTGAATGCAAAAGAGCTAGAAGATACGACGTTGGGTTCATTGACCCATATATCATTAATGAATATACGTTAAAGAATCATCTCAAAGACGTGGAGGAAGACCTGTGCAGGTTCTTAATCGAGCATAATTTTGTTAAGGAAATATTATTTCCTTACAACTTCAAGTAAGTGTTTATATCTTGTACACATTTTATTTTTGCTTACTGAATGAGCTATGCATGTATGCTTATGTAAATGTCCGCAGATTCCACTGGATTTTGCTAAACATTCAAGTTGACAACTCCCTAGTTGAAGTCCACGACTCATTAAGTTGGGACCAAGAGCAGTGGAGCGACATGAAAGCAATGCTCCATAAGTAATTTCAATCATTATCGTATTATATCGTCCTCTTTTATTCATTTCCTGATATCAAGTAACTAATAACTCCTTTGTTCATTTTCTTTGCCGAGCAGGTATTGGACACGGTTCAGACAGAAAATACCAGGTTCATTCAAAGAGAAGTTAGCTCATAAAATGGTGAAGAGTTTACAGCAGCCACCGGGAACTCATTTATGTGGATACTACGTCTGCGGGTACATCCGCGAGTTGACCAGTGAGCGGAAAGTTGACTCAGATTATATTTATGATTTGCGGGAGAAACTAGAGCCAGACCAGCGCATAAGAGCAATTCAAGAGGAGCTGGCGGGATTTATGATGAAGGAAGTCCTTGATGTACATGGAGAGCATTATGCGGATGACGTGGAACTCGATTTGCCTTAGTCATCTTCATGTAGCTGATATGATATATATATTCATCAATGACCATGTAATTTCAAAACATTTCTTCCTTTTGATATGATTGTAGTGTGTATGTAGTAGCGTATAATATGTATACTGAAATATATATTTGAATTATAGTGAAACACAAAACGAAAAAGGAACGAAATGGCAAAAAAAAAGGAAATACACAATCTCTGCCGCGGCAGAGAAATGTGTGTTTTTCTACCGCGGCAGGAAACCTTTTAGTCCCGGGCAGTCGCGGGCTGTTGCGAGCCGGGACTAGAGGGGAGCCTCTAGTCCCGTTTTCGCAGTCCTAGGCCCAAAACCGGGACTAGAGCCCGTTGCGGCCCAGGACTACAGCCGTGTTTTCCACCAGTGAGGCGATGCGAGATGTGTGTGTCGACACACAAGCGAGACGTGCAGGCGAGACGTTATATGTGAGGGTAAAATAGAAAACACGGAAATTCTTTATGCCTAACAAAAACTGAACGTGACAGGCCAGAACGTCTTATAATACGAAATGGAAGGACTACTGATGGAGTGTGTTTTTAACCGAGAGGGTAAGGCCATCCCAATAAGAGAGCAAATCGGACACCCAAATCGTTTGAAACGTTCCGTTTGGGACGCGGCGAAGACGTGCTACCTCTCCCCCCTACCCACACCAAGTGGTTGGGACAGAAAGAAACAACAGCACTTGACTGTGAATGAACGACAAGTTCAAATAGACATACCAGGTGTTCCTGTAGATGCAGAGCAATAACACCCAGATATGAAGAATCATAGTAGTAGCCCGTGCTGCTGCTATAGTAGTACCTACATGAAAACCAGAAAGAAAGTATAATCAACACAAGTAACAAGTCCAACAGTACAGAAGTAAACTACTACCTGCTACATGACTCCGGTTGTAAACCTAAATTCATACATTTTAAGACTGTAACTGCAGTAAAATAGTACTCCCTCTGTCTCAAAATACATGTTGGAGGTTTATCAAAATTTAAATAAATCTATATACTAAGTAGCGTTTAGGTTCATCCAAGTTTTAACAAATCTACGACATCTATTCTGAGACCGAAGGAGTAGAAAGTGAAACCTATAACCTACCCAGACGATGGGTCATAGACATAATCTGAGTCTGCACTTCCATTGCAGCTTCTGCAAGAATAA
Source organism: Avena sativa (assembly GCA_916181665.1). Classification (NCBI taxonomy): domain Eukaryota; kingdom Viridiplantae; phylum Streptophyta; class Magnoliopsida; order Poales; family Poaceae; genus Avena; species Avena sativa. The sequence goes on along the minus strand of OV702283.1, from coordinate 403,456,990 downwards.
ACAAAAGAGTTACTACCAAATAAAAGAACGAAACTAATAAAAAAGGGGAGCATGTGACCCATACAGAGAAATCACTGAGATAACAACTTACACTCCATACAGAGCCAGTTTGGAAATCACTGAGACACGCCGGATCACGATCCAAAAGCGACGGCGGCCAATCTAAACGGATAGAAACAGACCGTTTCGATCGATGTTTTTTTTTTACGTGGGTTTCAATCTATGTTGGCCCAGTGAAGATGCCCTAAGAACTTACACTCCATACAGAGCCAGTTCAGATATCTTCCACTCCGACTTGTGTGTCTCATGTTGACACCCATATATTTTCTGGAAAAGCATCTTATTATCTACCGTCTGATGGATCACCAATGGGGCGACAGATAGTTTCGTTGCTTCGGCTTGCAGTATAAGAAAATGCAAACTTCATTTGTTTCTTTATGGCAGAGTTTGTAGTGTTTTTGTACCACGTGCGCAGAAAGTGAAATTAGTAGACTTGCTTTTATTAGTTGAGTGTATCTGTATGGCCGTATGACATGATAGAAAATGACTAGAAAAGGTAGTTATCTCTCAGAAAGAGTTGCAGGATGACTGGCCGGTGACCATATCATCAACGCGGCGCATTTTGTACATGATTTTTCAAATACACGTGTTTTTAAAACTAGAGTGTACTTGGTCTTACAGCCAAAACCACAATAATGGGGCAACAAATAACAGATGATGTACTCATGGCACAATAGCCATATCAGTCGTCACCGTTCAGCAACAACATGGATTCTTCTATATCATCATCTCTTAAGTTACAGTAAACCTCCAAGGCCGCAGATGGCGATGTATCAGAACAAATGTTACATGGTGCCAGCATAACCACCTGGTGCGAGAAAAACGACAACTCATAACTGTGCATGCGCAGATGCTCCATGTCAGCTAAAATCCTACACTGCAAGTCACCAGCTATTTTCCATGGGAGTTGAGGTATAGGGGGAGGTGCTCTACTGAAAGCTGGAGCCACAACGGAACTTGGGAGCGAACAGCTTCTTGGCTACTCCGCGATGCCATCTCTCTGTGTCTCTGTGTTTTGCACGCCAGTTTGTTCACCCTGCATTTCGTTGTATGTGCCTGATTGTTCGTCATACGAGTACCTGCACGTGTAATACAGCAAATCAGCATAGAAAGTATTGGCATACAGAGAACTGCGATAAGGATTCTGTCATTGGGCAATGTCAACTGCAAAAACTACAGTCAGGTTATATCACATGGATATGGACAGGCAACTTGGTTCTATTATTAAAAAAAACAGAGCCAAGCATAACCTTCACTCAGAGATGACGATAACAGAACAGGGTAACTTGTTTTTTCAGATAAGAGTTACAGCTTTTATTACCACAATAAAGTGGACACATTTGACATGTAATGATTTCATAATAGGCAAGCAATTGCCAGCAACCAGGAATCACGATTATACGCTTTATCATCCTAGCTTTCCTAACTACCAGGATATTATCCTCTATTTAGATAACTAGGACACTTGAACATGAGAGCTTCATCAAAATGCATGATTGTTCCAGAGTATAAGGGTTCCCCTATGCTGTTCATACTAGAATTACCACACATATACTAACCAAAGGGGAACCATACTAACAGACAGATTGTTATCACATCAAGCAGAAAGTGGTTGGTCAGACGGAAAGAAACAACAGCACTTGACTGTGAACGAACGACAGGTTCAAATAGACATACCAGGTTCCTGTAGATGCAGAGCAATAACACCCAGACGCAGAATCATAGTAGTAGCCTGTGCTGCTGCTATAGTAGTACCTACATGAAAACCAGAAAGGAAGTATAATCAACACAAGTAACAAGTCCAACAGTTCAGAAGTCAGCTACTACCTGTTACATAACTCTTATTTTAAGAGTGTAACTGCAGTAAAATAGTACAAATAAAACCTATAACCTACCCAGACGATGGGTCATAGACATAATCTGTGTCTGCAGTTCCATTGCCAGCTTCTGCAAGAATAAACAAAAGAGTTATTACCAAATAAAAGAACGATACTGATAAAAAAGGGGGAGCATGTGAATTTGCTCAGCATAAAGAGAAATCACTGAGAAAACAACTTACCCTCTACACCTGAGGTTCCGGAAGCATCTTGTGGTACTGGATCAGGATTGCAACCTGAATCTGAAGTTTTCACATCAGAATCACGAGTGGCATTGGTGTCATCATTGTCTCCAAACATGTCAAAGTCACTATCATCGTCATTTTGCGTAGCATTTGTCGTGGAAGTATTGGCAGCTGACAGACCACGGTCCATCTCCAGTAAGGACGAGGTACTTGGGTCATCCTCTGTGGTGTCTGCAAATATATCTTCTTCAACTTCTGGTATACCAAGTCGAGCACGCTTTAGACGCTCATAACCCTCTGCAAAAGGCAAAATAACAGAGATGTAATCAGGTGTGATCCTCATTAAGACAATATTAAGGAATAGTTCACAATAAGCAATAAAATAGCACAATGCTCATACAGCTACAAGACTATTCTTGATTGAGAGACCTACATCTGTCTGCTTGATTTCCTTTTAACATCTCCGTCGGTGGCAGTGTAGTTACTTATTTCCATTTATCAGCAGAAAACTATATTTTTTTGTTTAATGAGCTATAACTTTAACTTTACTAAGTTATGTAAACATAAACACTGGTCCTAGCTCCAACATATGTGATAGCATGAATCATGTAAAGTTCTTTGATTCAAGGGGGTCATGGATTCAAATGGATTCAAATGTATTCGTTTCACAAAAGCTAAAAAAATCTTATATTTTGAAACAGAGGGAGTAGTAATTAGGGGTGGGAGTGGGGGTACTAACCAGCCTCACGTACAAATGTCTCCCGGTCATCTGAATACACATCTACACCAGGACATTAAAACAAAATGGAATGAGAGTGCCGACCATCGGATGATTAAGACATAATCCCATACTGAAATGATAAATCTATGGCCAAAAAACTACCAACAAAAAATTTAAACAGAAAGGAACACATACTGTACTCCCCGTTCTCCATTAGCTTCATGGCAGCATCTGTCAGCTCATCAAACATACGATGTGCCTCCTCAGTCATTCGTCCACGTTCATCAGTGGATGTACTCTTCAACCGTTTCAAAGCCTGAGTTATCTGGCAGAACACGTTCAAGAAAAGATTTAGCATACATTCAAATCCTGAATAGTATTAATAGAAAAAGTCGATAGATTTTGATTCATTCAATATTTCCGATTAAGATTCATGCATGGCAGGCAAGATTGTAAGGTATAAACAGAAAAAAGTTTCCGAGAACAGTTGGCCTACAATATCCTGAAGCAACCAATGCAACAGTTTCTGGATTCTTATGGTACAGATTATTAACTAAACAGGGAGAAAAACAAGGATATCACGAGTATGCTTGTCCTCAATCTCCATTGGACATGTAGTGATTCAGATTGATTATCTGTATAAGCAGGCAAAGATGTGCGCGAAACGAGCAACACGCTGCCAGGTTTGAGGCAACAAGTACCTAAAGGATATCAAAGTGATTCACCAAATCATTTTTCTAGTAATGTTGCCGTTCAGTCAAGAACTAGAACAATAACACCCCACAAGAGAATATAAGGGGGGAACCTTATCCCCCTGACCCATCTTAAAAGTTTCAAGTTAAAACTACACAGAAGCTGCAAATGAACATACCGTTTCATCTGCCTCGAGCATGTCTGCTATTCTCTTTTTTATCTCTCCGATATCATCGGAGGAGAGGTCCTGGAACTCCTCTTCTTTACCCTTTTTCTTTTGAACCTTTTCAGCATACTTTGTGTCAACTTCGACATTGTCCAACCAGGCATCCTACAACAAATGGATACTTGTGTCACCAAATCGACAGACTGTAACTCCACAGAGAGCATCCAAGACGATAAACATAAAACATTAAGTACCTTCATATCATTGCCTCTTGCAAACTCCACAAAATTCCCGTTATCATCAAAGTATCCTTCTTCTCTCTCTTGATCCAAGTTAAAAGGTTCAATCTCAATACCATCATCAATGAAGTTGGCATCATCCTGTTCAACATCAAAGTCGGTGTTATCTGACAATGATAGCAAAGTCGTTAGCAACTTATGCCTAATATTCATAATGCATAAGCAGGGAAGGGTGCAGGAAATAAATAGTGGCAGAGTTACAAATCAAAATAGGGTAAAGGGAAAGGAAAAGGTATGATAGGATGCTTTTTATAATGGTCAACCGAAAGGAAAGCACAGCTACATAATATTTTAGTTGTGTGGTGAAAAGCATAATAGAAATTTAAAGTTTGGTTGTTGTGGAAAAACTACGTAAAAAGGTGCACCCATCGTGCATAGAACTCACTAAGAGGTGAGGAATATGCACTGCAACACACATTCGGACACTAACCCTTAAAAAATAGGCCCATGACTTCAACATGGACCAAATGAGTGCCCCAGCAATAGTTAAGTGAACTGAATCCAAACCATAGATACTACACCATTTGGTAGAGCCATTGAGGCCTGGCCTGTACCGCTACTTTTTTCTTCTGTTTAGTGTATCCTCCTATTTCTCCCATTTCACCAGATGTTTTGGCAGACCACATATAATGTAGAAACATTCCTCATTTTGATCTTTGATGCCATCGAAACTGCAATTTTCTGGAAGCATACATAGTTACAGGACAATCGTGGTTTTCTTTGCAACTCCAGTGTGGGTTTTTGTCTTTCTTCGTCCAATGGCTACGTTTGTCTTTTGATTGTTCTGTTGTTAACCTTGTAATTCTGGTAATCCAGTAGCACTTTTGCCTTTGTTTATAAATCAGGTCATGCGGTATTTCCTCTAACAAAGTTACTGGATAACTCCCCCAAGTTGGCAAGTTACCAAATTATGTCCATAATTAACATACTTTGATAGTTTAATTGCAGCCCTACCAGAAAAAAAAATGCATTTAAACGGAACAGAAAAAATGCAAAAGGCAAGACAACATAGGCAAACTAGCTGCCATTTCGCCTAGAACACCCCTATTTCATCATCCGTGCAGCTGTGCTGACCATATGGCTATATGGCTGCTTGTAATTCTGACACGTGATTTCCTAAAAATTAGGAACTACTTAGCTACAATCACTAGCATAAGAAAAGTAACTCTCCAATCCACAGATGACGCTACTCAATACTCAAGGCGGGAGCAGCACCGCATACCTTGTAACGCATTTCGAATCCCTTGACATTGGCAGTGCCCTGCGCGTCGTCCCCTTCCCTGCGGTGGCGCCGCCGCGCTCGCTTCACGGCGGCGAGCTCCGGGTTCATCAGGCTGTCGATGTCCTCCGTGGCGGTGCCTGCCTCCCCAGCGGCAGAGGGGTCGCGGTACTTGGCCTTCTTCCCCTTGGGGAACCGCACCTTGCGGTCCCTGCACAGAAGGAAACATCAGGCGAACTGGGGAGCGAAACCCTAACGCGAGGCCGCTGGGAGAGCGTGAGGAAACGGGGAAGGGTCGAGTCGGAGGAGGGGGCTTGGCTTGGGTTGACTTACGCGAGATCGGAGCGGTCATCGTCGTCGTCGTCGCCGGCGGCAGCCGCGGGTAGGGCGCGCTTGGTGCCGCGCTGCGGCGCCGTCGGCTCCATAGGGCGGTGGCGAGCAGCAGAGGAGAAGCGGCGTCGGAGAGACAGAGACTGCAGAGCGATGAGACGAGGGTACGCTGGTGTTTGGGCTCGTTCCAGCTTGCCTTAGCCTTGCCCCCTTTGGGTTGATTTGTAAAAGAGAAGAAAGGTTAGGGTGGGCCGGACTGAAATTGACTGCTGTGTGGGCTCAGAAACAAGGCCGACCTGTTTGGACGGTGTTTCAACAAAAAAAAAATGGTCTTATAATTTCACAAAAAATAAACTCGAAATAGGATTTCGCTCATAAAGCACACCGGTAAGACCGCTGTTGGGCCAGACAGCACAACGCCCAAAGGAAGTACCGAGCACTGTTGGGGCCAAACAGCACAAGCAAAAGCCCAAGAGAAGAGAGAAAAGAAAGAAAAAAGAAAGAAATGCACGAGAGCACCGGCTCGACCACCGACCCAGACTCGCGACCGTTGCGCCCGCCGAAAAAATCCCACCACGATCCTATGCCTCCGAATTTTCGTGTACCAAGCAGCACCTTCAAGAAGGGGGACGACGATGACGACGCTGCTGCCCGGACTACTCCTAGGATTTCTCCCGGTACACGCAGGGGAGTGAGAGGAGGGTACATCCGGCGCCCTTCAAGAAGGAAGGCGGCACCCGCAGATGTCGCCGCGCCGGGGCCAGCCCAGCCGGCAAGGATTTCTCCTGACCCCCCAAAGTCCCAAACCCCGGTCAATCCTGGCACTCCGCCATCTAACCGTCCACCAACATGCGCCAAAACGGACCCGCCGTCTTTATCGGCGTCTTGCCATGGCAAACACCACGAGGTTGGCCGGCATGAGACACCCACCGAACACAAGGGACAGCGGCGCCGCTGCCGCGTGGGAGGGATCGACCTCCACCGCCAAAGCGGTAGCAGACCGGACGCAGCAGTAGAAGCATACCAGGTGATAGACCCGGCCGAGCCCCGATCAGGCCCGTGAAGCCCCCGCCGCCGCGCTGCAGCAGACGCATTAGCATCGTCGTTCCCCCTGTCCCGACGTGAACCCCAAAACCAACCATGGTAGCGGCCTGAGAGCGAGTTAGCCCGCCCAAACCCCACCTAGGGTTTGAGGCCGTCGACCAAACACGTCTCTACCACCACCGTCGCCAAACAGCAACGCCCTCGCCCCGCCGCCATCCAGGACTCCGCCGGAACGCCGCCTGCCGAAGACCACCGCCACAAGGAGCATGGCACCATCGCAAGTCGCCTCCTGGAGCCACCTCCACCGAAGGAACGCCTTGCAAATCACCTTCCGGGGCCGCCGTCCCGGCATCCGTGGACTCGCACCCACTTAGGCAGGTTCTTTGCATGACCTACGAGGCGAAGGGATACGGCTGGCCGACACAGGTTGGTGGAAACAGCGCGGCCACGTGGAGGTGATCGACCTCCACCGCCGACGGCGGTTGCCGTCCGGACGCGGCCGCAGGGGCACACCAGGCACTCAGCCCGGCCGGGCCTCGTGAGGCCCGTAAAGACCCCGCCGCCACGCTGCAGCAGCGCAACCGCAGCCGTCACCACCCTCCAATTCGCCCCACACCCACCCCACCACCTCCAGAGAGAGGCAGACCCGCGCTAGGCCCGTCCCAAACCCAGATCGGGCCCAAGTGGGCCCAGATCTGAGCCAGCCGGAGCTACAGAGGCAGGCCAGCCGAGCCCCTCCCTGCCGGCCACCGCCGGCGCCACAACGCCGCCACCATGGCCTTGGGCCGAGCCGCCAGACCCGAGCAGTGTGCTGCCACAGAGCACAGCACCATCGCCAACGCCATCGGGAAGAGCCGTAGCAGGCCAGGCGCCGCCGCCCGACCAGCACCGCACGCCGCCAAGAAGCTTCCCGACGAGAGAAGCCCGCTCCGGCCCCGGGGGCGTTCCCGCGGCCACCCCACCGCGCGAGAGGACCAGGGAGCCTCGCCGCCGCCGGCATGGATCGGGCTTTGCCCGGCCGCACCTCGTGGCAGCGACGAGGACGGGGGGAGGGAGGGGGAGGGCGCTCGGCTGCGGGATCCAGGGGCCTCCCGATCGCCGCGCGGGGGCGACACGGGAGGGGGAAAGGGGTCGTTTTCTTCTGACGAGGGAGGGTATTGTTCTCGCCGGCAGCGGTGGGACGAGGTCCTCATTTCACAAAAATAAACTCGTCCCGGGGTTTCCACAATTGACCAAACATGCGAGCTTTAAGCAAATACTCCCTCCGTTTCAAAATATAAGATGTTTTAGGTTTGTAAAAAAAATCTCTTAGTGTATAGATTTATTTTAAAGTTGAGTGAACCTACATACTAAAAGAAACGTAGATATTTTTTTTCAGAGCTAAAACATCTTATATTTTGAAATGGAGGGAGTATTTAAATAGTACTGGCACTGTACATCATCGCTACGAATAATCCTAACTCTGTTGGTCTTAATTTCATAAAAAAAATTGGCCCATCGGTTTGCGTACTGATGTAAAGTGATGAGGTGGTTGCAAAATAGGATCCACGCCATGAAGCATGATTAAAGAACTACCAGTGGTATACATAATACATTTTCTCTGATCTTTTGAGTATAGCATATCTATAGTACACACTCAAAAAAAACCTATAGTGACATTTTATATTAGAACAATACACAAGATGAATTAGCGAACCGTCCTCTCGTTGGCGATGCCGGCAGTCCGCTGCCTCTCCGGTGGCCCTGGGTGTTAGAGGTGTGGTGGACCATGAACCATCACCGTCTAGAGTTTTTCTTTGGAATGTTGAGGTGGAGGGCTATGCTCTGAAGTCAAAATAAGGTCATCCTAGTGTTGGCGGAGGATGTGTGAAATCTGTGTGGACATCAGATCTCATGGATCCGGTCGGTTTTTGTGTTCATTGGTGTGGTTTTAGATTAATCTCTTTAAATATATGATTTTCATAATTAGTGATGCATGCTACTCTAGTGTGCTGATCCTCTGGGGAATTGTCATAACGATTTTTTGTTCTCCGTCTATTTAACAACCAGAAAGTTAAAAGATTTATTTTTGTTCTCCGTCTATTTAACAACCGGAAAGTTAAAAGATTTATTTTTGTTCTCCGTACGAATCTAGGCAAAGTTGTCTCACTTATTTTGGGACGGAGGAAGTATTGTTAATTGCTTAGTTAATAGTGAAATCAAATATTTCTAAAAAAGGATGATTTGCTGAAATATCAAAGAAAGCGTAGCTCAGCTCCTCATCACTGGTAATCCCGAGATACAATAGGTGCTAAATATATTAACTGAAGACCAACATTGTATATATTAACTGAAGACCAACATTGTTCACTCTTTTAACAACATGCAGCAAACTACAGGAGTACCACAACAACTAAGGACAATGTCTGGAGGTAGGCGTTTCACATACACAGAAGACCACAACACATCACAAGGCAAGTTTAAGTTCAGACGGACTAAAGTTCACACGGATGATAGGGAATTGTTCTGGAGAGCTTTGCCAAAAGCTCCCAAAAAATCACCTTCATCCAAACAACCCTAACAACAACTATCACACATCTCCACACGGCACAGAACAATGCCCGGTTGACAACATCTTCGGCCAGAACAGCTCTGAATATACAGGATCAGCTTCTCCCGAGACCCTGCACAGTCGGCTGAATCAGTACTCAGTGTCAGATCAATATGACAATGTATAGAGAAAATTATTTCTTACCTATTAGCTCTGAAATTTATTTCTTACCTATTAGCTCTGAAATTTATTTCTTTTCAATCTCTGTAGCCAAGCAGAGAAAGTGTGTTAAACATCCTCAGACAATGAGGGTGACGACGATTGACATGTGGAAGGGTAAGGATAGCAGTGGCCAATCGATGCCGAAGAGGAGCCTGGACATGGCGAGGAACTCTTCAGATTAGTGTTTCAAGTGGTAGAAAATATACTACTATGTGAAAGTAAATAATGGCTGAGGAAAGTTACCCTGCAGGTTGTGAGGGCTCTAGAGATAACATAGTTAGCAAACTCATCTGTCACTAAATCTCTGAATCGGGGAAACCAGACCAATTCGTCAACGATGGCAAACCGCTCTCTATCATCAAATACTTCTAGACACGTTTCCACCACATTACTGCTATATCTTTGTTTTGAGAGCTTCACATAATTATGTCTGAAGCGGGATGCGATAATTGCCAAGTGTTCTGGATTTTTTTGTTTCAGGACATCCTGAACAATGTAATTTCTAGAAGAAAAAAGAAGAACAGAAATGGTAAGACTTTCAGCTGTGTGTATAGATCACCAGATCCCAAAACCACTTAAAAGTTGTACTAGAAGCAATAAATAATTTTGAGATAACAAAACCTTAATATGGACCAGAGGGAGTAGCAAGTTTGCTAGACAAATTTTGAAAGCAGTAATTTTTTTATCTAGATACATATGAATCTAGACAAAATTGAGGCCATTAATATGGACCAGAGGGAGTAGCAAGTTTGCTTATCAAATATTAGCGGCTATACTAGCAGTTCTGAGATAAGATTAATTCATTGGCAGAACATGTATGGATTAAACTAACCACTACTCCCTCCTACCCATATTAGTTGAATTATATTCATCTAGATATGAATGTATCTAGTCAAGTTTTAGTGCTAGATAGTACATCCGTATCTAGACAAATTTGAGTCAACTAATATGGGCCGGAGGGAGTATTATTAAGTAAATATTATATGTGCATAACCTTACTATACAAACTAACTCCATTGCATTCACATATAAGAAATAGAGATGGATAATTCTTATGTACTCCCTCCGTCCCAAAATACATGTTTCAGATTTATCAAAATTTGAATGAATCTAGACACTATTTAGTATATAGATTCATTTCAATTTTGAAAAATCTGAGACATTTATTTTGGGACGGAGGGAGTACCAGATATGCATATGAAATAATATGAGAACACAAAGATTGAGATAAGCTTGAATTATTGGCTAAGAAATCTGCAACATCTATTTGAAAATATCAAAATGGTTCAGATTATTAAAATAAATCAGACGACAGTTTGCTGTGTTTGCATGGAATAGAATGACGGTCAGTTGGGTATCATCAAAATTCAGGATAAATAATACCCAAAACGATGTTGAGCAAGATCAGTGCTGCAACAAGCGACTTCTGAGAATATATTATCCCTTGCTGTCCATTCGGCATGCTCCAGACAACTTTGCAGCAGGGATAGTCCATGCGGATGAATAACAAGTGCTAAGCATTTCGTAGCAATAGCATCGAAAATGAACTGCAAATGGAATCCAAAGTGTCAACGCATGAAATAGGATGGAAACTAGAGGAATCATGGCTATGGTTGGAGGGAACAAGCAAGATAAAACAGCAAGTAAACATGCAAGATAATTTCAATATGGCCTCGTTCTCGGTTCTTGCAGTAACATTTTTTAGGCAATTCTCGCAGTAACATTCAAGAGATGATTTATAAACTGTTAAGAGGATGTTGCATTAATAAAACAAAGATTTTTAAAACACGGATAAAATACCATGCAATTTAGACTAGGAACCAAAACATATCAATAATATGCATCCAAACTATTGTTTACCTAGAATTCCTTGTTTATAAATTAATATCCAGGCATCTTGATTGGGTCCACTTTTAGACTGTGAAATTAAAAAGGCACCTATGTACATGAGAGATAAAGCAAAGAACATGTTATATTCTCTTGCTAGTCCGGAAAAATGGCCACCTAACCTTGCCTAGCAAGGACATGCATTACTAGCGATCAAAATCTTGTTGTACTAAAAGATTGAACACATGGCCATGGACAATAGCCTAACTTTGCTCTCCAATGTGGGCGAGGTTCAAATTCTGTGTGATGTTAAGGACCACTGAATAGTGCTTTGCATAGTCATTGTTTCACGGTAATTTAAGCAGTCATTATAGTTTTAGAAGATAAAATCTTACCCTTTCATCAGGGTAAATGAATAGAACACATTACCTTTGCCCCAAACTACATTAATGTGAGCACACAATTGATTTTCCGAATAAAAAATTATCATATTAACTTGTGCGTGTAACATACTCTTGCGCCGACTGACTGTAGAAAAGGGTATACTGGCCTTAAAAATTCGATGGCCGATAATGCAATGTTTTATCATTTGTGCACCCACAAGAAAAGAGAACCAACTTTCTGGTAGGATGTATATACACATTGCTAAATTATATATAAACACAATAATAGCAAAAACATATCTTAGCTCTGGACTCATAAGCAACCACGAAATCTTGCAAAGAGATAGCACAGCACAATCTCACATTGGCATCAATGTCTGCACCAATTATAATCTGGACGGAGGAGGAGGAGAAAGGAAGTACCTCAGCAAAATAGGGATCAGGAACACACTGTACGAAGGCCTGCAGCACCTTGAGTCTACTGGAATCCCAAGTCACGAGACGATCCATGATCGAGGGAGCCATCCATGGCGTGATGGCATTTCTGAGATGCTGCAGCGACCTCTCGCATCTGCAAGACCTGATCATGCCCACCACTTCATCTGACCTGAAAGATATCAAACAGACAAATCCGGTAGCACCTCGCGGATTGGTGAGAAGAAAAGAAACAAAACAATGGGGGGAAACGGGCTGGTGTAAGGAACATGCCTCGCTGCACAAATCTTGAAAAACCTCTTGTGTTCTCGCGTGATGCTGTCGACGATCGATTCCTGGAGCCCGTCGCTGCATCTTTCGAGGACGAGGCCGAGCAGGCGCGTCCCGTGGCTGCTCTCGATGAGATGGACGGCCTGCTTGATGATCAGCTGGGCAATGGTGCCCGCAGCCTCAGGGCGTCCCCCGAACAGCGTGTCGAGCACCTGTTGCTCGTTCCTGCAGAGGTACTGGACGCAGGCCTCGGCCAGCTGCGTGTTGGCTGCCGCCGCGCCGCCGCGCCCAGGGCACGGCGCGTACGCCGCGTCGTCGGGGGGAGCTCTAGGCCAGGTGGCGCGCGGGGGGACAGATCCCCCGCCGCGGAAGCTCTGGAGGGCAGGGGCCTGGCAGCGGCCGCGGTGATCGGACCCGAATCGCCAGTCGTCGAGCAGCTTGGGATCGCCGGGCATCCCATATGCCGGCGGCGAGAACGGCGGCGGCGGCAGCATGCGCGGCGGGAGCACCGGCGGTTGCGGCGGCCCGTACAGGTACCGCTGCTGGCTGCTAGGGTGCACAAGAAGCATCGGAAGTGGAAGCAGGCCGTCCGCCGGCTCCTCCGACTCCTCCTCTTCCCCTTGGCGCCGCCCCTCCTCGGCCTCGGCATCCAGGCACTCGCTGAAGCCGAGCCGCGCTACCTCCCTGGCGATGTCCTCGAACAGCATCTCGTCCTCGTCGGAGAGGCGCCTCTCCTCCGCCTCCGCGGCCGCGGCCGCCGCCTCCAAAGCCATCCCCCCTGCCGTTCCTTGGCAAGAAACCCCCAAGAACCTTCGACTTGGAGCAGGGACGAGCGAAAAAGGCCCCGGCTTTGAGCGCGGACGGGAATTGCAAACGGGGGATCGGGCTGTGGGGGATTGCCTTCCTTAATCTGAGACGGAATTTTTTTTATTCCCCCCGATTGCTTGCTTCCTTGGAGAAGAAGGGAGGAGGGAAGGGGCGGAGCAGAGAGAGAGAGAGAGAGAGAGAAAGCCGCGGGTGGGTTTTGTGCGTCGGGATCCGTGGGGTTTAGCTCATTTTCCCTTTTTTTACTTGGACGGATGGACGGAGTAGAGTTGGTTCGTTCAGTTCGTTGTGGCGTTGGCGCAATGTGACCTCGGGTGAGCCCGAAGAGACCGCTGCGTGCACGGGCGTGTGGGTCCAAGAGGGCGTGGTACTGGTACCTGGCGGTAAGTGAGGTTGAATGCGAGCAGCCGTTGTTGCTTTGGTACCGTAGTAGATTTTGTGGGTCTTATTTTTTAGTTATTCAGGTGGAGTGGTACTGTGGTAGGGCATTTGTGTTGCTCGTGCGATTGAAAACAAATCCGCCTTCACCGTTTAAATCTGTTTTCGAGGAGATATACGATAAGAGTAAGATTTCTGTTTCTGTACTAGATTGTAATATTATGTTGAGAAATTTAATTTCTTCTTTGAGGACACACATATTATACAAATAAAAAATAAAACCAAGATCGAAGCATAAAAAATTAGATTGCCCTTGCTACCCTTTCAAGCTTATCCTATAGAAAAGTACACGGTATCTTGCTAGAGAAGGCGTATATTTAAACTTGTATTTTTTTCTGTTCTAAGAAAAGTTCAAGTATATAAATGTAGTACATTAAGAGATTGTCTATTTAGTATAAGATCCGCACCGAATCTACAGTTGTTCGGACACATAGAGGATTGCAAAAGAATGTGGTAGGTGGGCTCATAGAAAAGTTGGTATAAAAAACAAAAGGATATCTTTTACATTTAGTAGCTGTTTGGCAATTTACGCAGGAGCAAGGCTAGAAAAAATATCGCCTAATGTGCGACAAAACGTACCACTAATGTGTATGCGTAAAGCGCGCATGAGCTGGATACGGTTGGTATTAATTAACACTTTTGCAATGCATATTTTAGCAAACTCCCAAAAATAAAAAACAATAATTGTCGTACCATTTAATACTAAATCGCCAATGGAGATTTCCTTCGTGAATACTTAAAACAAGATTCGTGGCCTATACTAAACTTGAATCCAATATTTTTGTTTTATCTCATCTTGTAGTTTCGGTCTGATATCCTCTTCCTATCTGTCGAGTCAGGAAGCTCATTTAAATTTACCTCTCTTGGAGCTAAAGGCAATGGTAAAGGACAATCACGAGTAGAATGTTTAAGACTTGATTGACCTTCATGGTCAGGATCATTGGTTGTGAAGTAGTTTTTTTTTCAAATTTAAGAAATGATCCATTGATTTTTTATTACTGCCTGTCAAATTAGCAACATATCCCTATACAGTAATATACATATAAAATTACGGTATAATGTTGTAACATCTCAGCATTAGAGCTTAGAAATAAGCTGAGATCATGTGTGTGTATTGCATTCATGCATAGAAAGTCTGAATATTTTTCACGATTTTGATTAAAACTTGTCAAAATGATTGAAGCTTCTATCAATTTGATGGAACTAAAGTAAATCATCAAGTTGATTGCGATAAGTCTCAATATGACCTTTGCTAAAACCTTATTTTGGGTAAAGATAGTTTGATCTATAGGTAGATCAAATGGAATAAAACTAAACCACAACAAATTATTTAATGATTAATACCAGATCTTTTAGAGATCATATCATGGTATTCTTTACTACAACTCATGAATACCAAATCAAGTGTATAACCCAAGTAAAGAAACTCAATAACTAAACCTTGATAAATATGCTTACCATAGTTATTCCTACCATGAGCATCATGGTAGTTCCTAAACACTACCTTCTTATCACAAATAAAGTAGGAAGAAAGATAAGCCAAGCCTATTCATCACATATACTTATTAACATATTAAAAAATGCCATTCCTATTTAAACAAGTCCTATTGTCAGTTGTTCATCAATGTTGAGTGATAAATTCTTGACCTAGCAATTCTTTAACCTTTAGCCTTTTACTTGATATATAGTCCTTTTCTAATGTCCTAAAGTAAATTAATAATAAGGAACTAGATATGGTAGAGTGTGCCATCATCATTGGGATGATATTCTTAGTGGGGATCAAACCATTTAATATTGGAGGAGTTAACTCATTCTTGAGTTAACTAGAATAAGCATCTAACCTAAGAGTTAAGCTAATGATAAAGAAGTTATAAGAAAGCTAGTAATGATAGTGTATCAAAGAATAATCTTGTTAATCCAAGTAGGTACAACCATAAGATAAGCTTCATTAGCAAGATAAACCATATAAGAGAGTTGGTGTAGTACAAATCTACTACTTAGTTGAGTAAATATCTTGACTAGGTGTTGAAGAGTTGATATTTGTATTCCAAGACAGGTTAAACCTTAGTCGATAAGTACTCTAGCTTGATCATGAGAAATCAAGCTAGTGTATGATGAAGTATAGAATCTGAGTTACGTTGAATGGAGTAGATGGATAAATGGTAATGTTAGCCAAGCTAATACAAGAATAATCTTGTAATATGGTAGTAGTACCATACCTCTTCCAGAGGATTGATATCACTTGTGGTATAGTGCGGAGTGTAATCTTGCAAGCCTTGGTAGTAGGTGAAAGAAGAATGTTAAGGCTGATGATTAAAGAAATTAGAAATAACCAAATGAATAAATTCATCAAGGGTAACTAAGAAATGGAAGTTATACTAGAGGAAGAATGGAGAATAAGTATTGTTGAAGTGACATGGCCATGTCATCATATGATGATGGATATGGTGGAGACACATGATTAGCTTATTTAGGAAGATATGTTCCTTGTAAATAAGATGAGAGATTTATACAGAGTATATCTAGGTAAGGAATTCCTTAAATAAAGCCAAGCTTAGTGAAATATTGAAGAGAGGAATTCCTGATAAACCCTTAACCAAGCCTATGTCAAGCCATATCAAATTACATGTCTAGATCACCCCTCTAAACCCTAAACAATTGTCACATGGTAAATGAACTACATTTATCATATAAGTAATGCTCACTATCAACCATTATATGATAACTTGTCACTAGGAATCAACCACACTAACTAAGGAAGAGCATATTTAGAATAAGTGATAATCCTTGGTTGTTTAAGTAGATCAAGTAATTTTGCTCCTACTTAGTATCATTGCAGAAAGGTATATAGATGAATCCTAATATTATTCCATGTTCGTTATAATTTCAATAATAAAATCACTTACTAGCCTTAGAAACCACAAGGGTATTTTCAAAGGATAATTTAAAACCCTAAAGTGAAGGGGATCTAAATAGTTGAATCACAATATTGAACAACTCCAATAGTTAGAGTCGTTATGGTAGAATGCCAAGTATAAAAAGGATTTAAAGTCTAACATTAGTATTTACAAACACTTTAAAGTTCCACTAATCCAAATAGAAAGAAAAACATATTTGGATAATTCTCTAAGTAATAAGCAAATACCTAAAAACCTAACCCTTGCTTGTTTTAGTTAGTAAAAGATCCTCTCATATAATTATGCATTATAAATATACCAAAAATATTATGGAATCCAAATAATTATATGGGGTCTCTATAGTATTCAAAATATCCTATGAAAACATTGAACATTTCAAACTTAGTAAAAAATCAAATTTAAGAAGGTTCGTATATTGAGATTATACTTTCACTTTATAAAAGAAAGCAAAAAAGAGTAAATAAAGGAAAAGAACATTAGCAGCAGTCCATCTCGCAAGCTTTGCTGCATGCCAACTTGGCCCATGTGTGGCCGAGTGCCAGCCCATACCCCTTCGGCCTCTATTCGGCGTTGTCTTCCTCGTCGACAGAAGTAGTTGTGTGGCCTCGCGACCGTCATCCATCCCCGTGGCGCTACAATGCACGTCGCTGCCTCTAGAACAACATATAAGAACTGTGACACTCCTCTCTCCCCCCTTGTCATACCCTTTTCTTCCTATCTTGTCTTCTCTGCGAGTTTCCCCTAAGACCGAAACCCTAGTCGCTACAGGTGATGTCGGGTTGGCCATACCCGACCTTATTGAGCCCCATTGAGACACCGAGAAGATTCCTCTCGCCGTCCTAGATCGTCCTGCAGAAGGAATCGAGCTCTCCCGCTCGCTATCGGCACCATCGTCTTCGACCCTCGGCCGCTCGTCGTCGATGATACCCACGTCACCCGGCATCACCTAGCCTCGATGATCCCCTCGTCGTGCTCCTGGTGAGCTCCTGACCCTCTCCCTCTCCGATTCGTCGCCCGCTCCCGTAGCCACCTACCCGCGGAAGTTCCGATCGCACCGTCGCGGAAGCTCGTCGTCGCGAGGTTCCGATGATCAAAAACGGGCGGCGCCGCCACCACTACAACCATCACAGTCTCCTCTTTCCAACAAGCCCAAGCACCAACCCGCGCACCCAGTGAATCAATGGAACCGAAAGCATCTGTGAGCATATCCATTGATGACATCACCCTGACGTCATCATGATGCAATAATTGAATTTCTTTTTGTTTAATTGTTTGTGCAAATCATTCCTGAAATGTAAAAAAAAATCCTATGGGCCCTACTTGTCTGATGTTTATCTTTTTTACTAAATTCTTACTAAAAATAATACATTTATGACATGTGGGACCAAGTTGAGAAAATGATTAATACGTCTAAATATTATTTAAAAGTGTTTTCAAATATATAAAGATTTAGAAAAATCATAAGTTCTATTTTACTAACCATAAAAATATATACAATATATCAAAAAAAATATAAATAAAATGTACAATTTAAAACTATTACCATATTTTTTTATACAACCCAAATAAAGTATATTATTATTTAGAAAATATTCTACTAAATATAAATCTTGAAAAGCATATTTTAATATTTAAAATTCAAAAAAAATAAGTATAATATATCAAAATTCTTAGAAAAACAAGATATACAATTATAAACTATAATAATACATTGTTGTACCACTTTACTAAATATATATTATTTATTAAGTATCTTTATAAAGTAATAAACCTTATAAAAATCATATTTTATTATTTAAAAATCATAAAAAACATATAATATGATCACAAAAATAATATCTACATAATAAAAATATAAAATTCCACTTTTGAAGTAAATAAAAATTAAATAATATAATAACTTGTATTTGAACTTATTTCCTTTGTTTGTAATTCATAAAAAGGCTATATAAAGTAATTTATGTCTTTGCTACTATTAATTTAAATCCTAAATAAAATAACAATCTTAGTTTATGTTTATGTGAAGTAAAAAATAGATCCAACCATTTTAAAATGTATGTTCTAAAACTACTATCCAAAATCAATTGTGTCATATTTTCTGAAAAAGGTTTTATCAACTATAAAATCCTTAAGAATAATATATTGCTTATAAAAAGGATTTTATTCATTATAAAATGATCAAGATAATATTTATGACTTATTAAAATTATTTCACCACCATTATTGTACAAGTTTGGGAATTTCTTTAAGTTCTAAGGAAACTCCTTAAGTAGTTTAACTAATATCATTTCCATGTTCATAAACTCTCATTCCTAATCCCTATAGGGGTAAAAGATTCAATTAAATTATAATGTTAAGAAAACACTACACAAATAAAATTAATTCTATTTTTATTTAGATTTATAAAAAATTCTAAAGTGAACAACATATAGTGTCATCTCATATTCAAAACATATAAGTCTCCACTAAAAATGTTGTGATTTTTGAAATCTTGTAATAAGTAATGCTTTCCTCCTTGATAACTATAGTTAGTAAGAAACCCTAAGAGTGTTAACTTCAAGTTTAAATGCTTTTGTTTAATTAAGTAAGCTTCTCTTCAAAAGTTATTCTTCAAGATACATTTAAATTAATTCATAAGCTTTCTAATAAGGCTCTAATTGGTTAACCATCTTTATATAAGGAGTCTTTGGATACATTCCACACTTGAGTGTTTTATCGATGTATATTACTTCATTGCACTTGTAAGTAATTTCACACATACTCACAAGCCTTAATAAGAAGCACAAGTGTGAAGCAAATATAAAAGTGCAACACAATCCAAAGAAACCATTACCAGTTTCCAAACCCTAGACCATCGACAATTATTTCGGGGATTCGAGTTTATCAATTTGCATTACATTACTTATGCATAATGGCATCTCGCTCCTTTAAACATTAGTCATTATCGTACCCATGATGTTGTTTTTAGATATTGGATCTTTTATTGTCTCGAAGACCATGAGTGCATAGTCTTGCAATCACAAAGTGGCATTAACCTACTATGGAAGTTCCAATGGTAAAGTAATATAATATCTAGGATTTAACAACCAATATCGCCAGTGATTCTTACATCGTATAATAAACGTTAGCCATGAGATTTGGAATGGGACGGAGAAGTCAGCTGGATCTTCTTCCTTTCGCATGTCAACAGATGCGCAGGTCGTGGTTGTTATCCTTGTAGCGTGGTTAATTCATAGAGGATATGTAGCATATGGGTGGGATCCCTCAACATCCCACGATAGTTCTTGCATCTATAATGGTATGTACTTCCCATTGTCGTAATTCAATATGTAGGCATGGCGTACACTAAGGGGGCAAGCGGGGTGGTGGAGGAGGACAGTGATTGGATTAAATCGTCTACTGAGCCCCACACCATAAGAAGTGTGGACGGGAATAAACTGCCCAGTTGTGCAACAAGGATTTGATCTCTTATGTGTAAAGTAACGTACCTCTACAGAGTGTAAGAATTATGATATGTTAATCCCTGTTCCAGAAAGGAACTATGAATGTGACAGAAAAGGAACTCCGTGAAGTTCAGGTAAACCTGTGAAGGCTGACGGACATAGCTTTTCAGAATAAAAGCAATTTTGAAGAAATGTTTATAAAAACCTTCATAGCCTACGACCTATAGTCTGTGGTTGTAGATAGTGCATCAAACACTCCTTTTTAGTGAACTTGGTGAGTACGCTCGTATTCAACCATACATTTATAACCCTTGCTAGATTCTAAAGCCAATAAATACAACATCTACATCAACTTATGCTCAAAGGAATCGTCACCAAAAGTTTAAGTTCTTCAATAAATTCAACATATACATCAACTAAAGTGAAGACAAAGTTGCTGATTAGATAAGAGTATAATATCAAGATGTAGAACATACTTCTATAGAGCAATACAATATCATCATTTGCAACCCAAATCATGTTAATCTATCTTTATGTTATTCAGGAGTTGTAATTTTTTGATTCTTCTTTGTAAGAAGTTGTTTTCTTCCTCTGTAACCTAGAGTATTCTATGGATCTTTTGTAAAGAGTCGAGGTGTAACCTATATTCATGTATTGGACCTGATATGTTTCTATTGTACCACTCTGAGGGATGTACTACTAGTGAAACGGTGTTTCATTGATGTTATGTCAACGACTATAGTGTATTACATCATGCAGTGGTATGTTGGGTCACCGCAAATGTCCTTCATGTTATATTACCTGATATTGTGTGCCAAGAATGATTTGAGACTTAACCGTGCGGCAGCCAAGCACAAGGTTTGTATTAGAATTTTAGAAAAATAATAATAAACTAAACTATATGCAATGGTAAAAATAAGTGCAGTGGTAGTGGAAATGCTTAAAACTATTTATAAACTATAAATGCAAGTTAGGGTATGTTTTTGTACTTTAAGAATAATTATTTTAGGGAATAAAAGTGTGTGTAAATGCAAGTAAAAAGTGTTTCTTATAGTAAAAAAGAACCGGGATTCATGGGTTTACTTGTCTACTCATAAACATGGTGACATGACGATGGCACAAAATTGTGTGGATACAATTTGTTGGGACCCGCTAAGCAATGTAGTGAGCGTGATACACGGTTTAATATCAAACTCCCGGGAAATAGTAGAATCCATTTTCTCACCCTATTATAGAAACCTGCAAAACAAGACATGGACGGCATCGGATCCCATAGAGGATGCAACGGCCTTGGGGCAGAGGACCTTGGATTCTCTTATACCGTGGAGATGGTTGATGACCCACAAGTATAGGGGATCACAACAGTATTCGAGGGTAGTATAACCCAATTTATTGATTCGATACAAGGGGAGCCAAAGAATACTTATAAGCCTTAACAACTGAGTTGTTAATTCAGTTGCACCTGGAAATAGTCTTTCTCACAGTAGTTTATCAGTAACAGCAGTTTTGTAGTAGCAATAGCAAATTAACAGTAGTAGTAAAACAAAGGCAGCAGTAATAATAGTAGTAGCAAATAGTAGGATTTGAGTGCGGTAGGCATAGGGATGGATGGACGGGCGTTGCATGGACGAGACTATTCATGTAATATCAAGATCTAGGGCATTTGCAGATAAATAAGATAAAGCATCCAAGTACTAAACAATCATAGGCATGTGTTCCATATATAGTCATACATGCTTGCAATGAGAACTTGCACAACATATTTTGTCCTGCCAGCCCATTGTAGCGGGGCCTCAAGGGAATCTACTGGCAATTAAGGTACTCCTTTTAATAGAGTACCGGAGCAAAGCATTAACACTCTGTGAATACATGTGATCCTCATATCACAACCATCCCCTCCGGTTGTCCCAATTTCTATCACTTCGGGGCCTTTGGTTCCGTACAATGATATGTGTACACAACTTGCAGATAAGATCACAAACAATACTATCATCATGAATCAATAACATGTTCAGGTCTGAGATCATGGCACTCGGGCCCTAGTGACAAGCATTAAGCACAACAAGTTGCAACAAAGTCAAATAGAACTAACAAAGATACTAGGCACCATGCCCTAACAATCTTATTCGATTACATGATAGGTCTCATCCAATCCCTACCATCCCCATAGCCTACAGCGGGGGATTATTCACTCATGGATGGGGTAACATGGATGGTTGATGGAGAGGCGTCGGTGATGATGATGGCAATGATCTCCTCCAATTCCATGTCCCGTCAGGGTGCTAGAACGGAGTTTCTGGTTCCTAATCGCGGTTTTTGGTGGTGGCGGCGCAGCGGAACTCTATCTGGAAAAACGTCGACCCCCCTCCTGTTTTTAGGTCAGGAGGCTTCATGTAGGCGAAGAGGGAGGCCGAGGGGGTGCCCGAGGTGGCCACACCCCACCCAAGCAAGACCTGGGCTGGCCCGCGCGGCCAGGGGTGTGGGCTCCTCGTGGCCCTCCTCCCTCCCATCTTCTGTATCTCTGAGTCTTTTGGTAAAATAGGAGTTTTGCGATATTTTCCAGGATTTTTCCTGAAAGTTGATTTTCTGCATAAAACTAGATACCAAAGCAATTCTGCTGAAAACAGCGTCAGTCCGTGTTAGTTGTATCCAAATCACACAAATTAGAGGAGAAACAATAGGAAAAGTGTTCGGGAAAGTAGATACGTTTTGGACGTATCAACTCCCCCAAGTTTAGCTTATTGCTTGTCCTCAAGCAATTCAGTTGAAAACTGAGTGCGATAAAAGAAACTTTTATGAACACATTTGCTTCATATGATGTAAATATTCTCAGCACATGAGTAGATACTTAGGCAATTCATAATAAAGAGTATGCAACTACGTCTACTTAATAGTCATGCAAGCTATGAAGAGATTCCAACACAATAATAATAAGTAGCATGAAACATAAGCATAATCAACATTGTAATGCTCATAAGAAGGTACGATAAAGTGGTATATCGCTTGCCTTTGATTGTGGAGCAAAACATAATTGCCAAGGCACCTCTGAAGTTCAAGTGAAGACTAGAAGTAAAGATATCAAAGATACAAGCATCAAAGTCATGGCATAATTAACCAAGTTTTGAGATAAGCACATTACACTAAGAATGAAAACTATGCTCTCTAGAAGGTGCTCATAGAATAAGTGGTGACTCAATAAGGAAGTGAAAAGGTTTTGAAAAGTTTGAAAGGCTTCCAAATGCTGAAAGTATGGTACTCATTAGCTTTGAGCTCTCATTGCCCCTATCATAGGAATCTTTAAATGGTTAAGTTTAAAGTGAGGTCTAATATGAGTTATATGCTTGATAGACCATAAACTAGAAATCTCATGTCCCTTGAGTACGAGGCCGCTCCTCATGCTACTCAACGTTAGTTACCGGTAAGTTCTTGTCATAGTAAGTACATGTGTATCATAGAGAACCGCCAACGGGGTACCCCTTGCCCCATGACACAGGAGTTATCCCATATAAAAATGACAAGGCAACAGACAATGAGCATCTCAGCAATCTTCTTATTTACCATGGGAAAATGGTGCTTTTTTCCTCTTCTTTCCTCTTTTTATCTTTCTCGTCTCTCTCTCTTTTTTTATAAGAAGAATGCTTCATAGATTGCTTACTATGGTTATGCTGCAGGTTTCCACCATGATTAGGCATGGCTTAGGCTCTCGTGATATGTTGGAAACGTATCTATAATTTTTGATGCTCCATGCTTGTTTAGTATCTACTTTGCTTTACTTGTCTACACTTTGAGGTGCTTTTTACATGTTTTCTGGTACTAACCTATTAACAAGTTGCAACAGTGCCAGATGCCTGTTTTCTGCAGTTTTTGGTTTCAGGAAAGTTAGTAAAGAAATATTCTCGGAATTGGACGGGACAAAGGACAAAGTCAATAACTTTTTGTGGGGAACAAGAAGTCCAGAGGGGAGCCCGGAAGGCCAGCCAGGGGGGGCCAGACCCACCCTAGGCGCAGGTGGGCCTAGCCCCGCGCCTGGCTAGGGTTTGGGCACCCTGGCCGCCTCCTGGTCTCGCCCCTTCGCCTATAAGATGCCCACGATGCAGAAACTCTCAGTACCCGATCAGAAATCCATGAAACAGTCTGTAGCCGCCGCCACCATCATCCCTAGATCGGGGGGACCCTGCCGGAGGGGAGATCATCCTAGAGGCCTTCTCTCCGGTATGATTTGTGAGTAGTTCCACCTTGGACTATGGGTCCATGTAGTAGCTAGATGGTTGTATCTCCTCCTTTGTGCTTTCATGTATAGATCTTGTGAGATCCGTTCATTATCAAGATATAATCTATTTGTAATCATGCATGTTGTGTTTGCGGGGATCCGATGGATATTGAGATTATTATGTTGGTTTGATTAATGGTTTTATCTTTATGATTCTATCATGTCTGTGTTGTTTGTGATCTTGCATGCTCTCTGTTACAAGTGGTTATCTTGGCCAAGTAGTTGCTAGTGACTCCAAGAGGGAGTATTTATGTTCGATAGTGGGTTCATGCCTCTAGTTTCCAAGGGAAGTGACAATAATCTCTTCGGTTGTAGATGTGTTGTTGCTACTAGGGAGAAAACAACGGTCTCTTGTTCATGGAACATGTGGACTGTTTACCTTACACACTTTGCTTAAAGCAGTTGTCTGTTGCTTGCAACTTAATACTGGAGGGGGTTCGGATGATAACCTGATGGTGGACTTCTAGTCATAGATGCAGTTGGATTACGGTCTATGTATATCGTTGTATTGCCCAATCAACTTCATGGGATCTTTCTGGCTAGTAATTGCATTGTTATGCCTTGCTCAGTTCCTGTTAATTGCCCCGCTGTAATTTGTTTACCCTTCATGCCATGTTGTTTATCTAAGGATAGCACCTCTAGTGAACTATGGACCCCGGTCCAATCTTTACCATTGATACATCTTCCACTGTTACTTGTTTACTTGCTGCAAACCATTACCTTCCACACCATACGTTTAATCCTTTGTTACAACAAACCTGTGAGCTTGACAACCTCACTGATTCGTTGGGGCAAAGTCTTGAGTTTGTGTTGTGCAGGTCTCCATGTTGTTTCCAACACCTGTGTGACGTTTCCTTCCTCCTTCTGGTTCGATAACCTCGGTCTCAACTGAGGGAAGACTTGCTGCTTGCTGCTTCACACCTTGCTCTTGGGGTTTCCAATGAAGCGCTTCCACGTCAAACACCAGGCGCCATCAAGCTTTCTGGTGCCGTTACTGGGGAATCTACTTCAACCTCTTCCACCTCGTCAAGCGCTATCAACAAGTTTTCTGGCGCTGTTGCCGGGGAGGCTAAGGACGTCTTCACTAGGGGATTCCTTCACTTCCTTTCTCTTTACTTTGTTTTTAGTTTGTTTTGTTTCTTTTGCTTGGTTTTGTTTGCCTCTTTTTAAAAAACCCCCAAAAAATAGTCTAGCTTGGTTTGCTTGCCTTATTCAAAAACACAAAAAAATTAGTTCTTGCTCTAGCTCACCATGTTGCTCCCCTAGTTCTCTCTGAAAAATCTTGCAATAGGTAGTGGCTCCATAATTGGGAAAGATAATATTGAAGAATTCTTTAATTATATTTGCAAGCATGAGGGTATTAAGGATAAATCTATAGCTAAACTTGATCCTAATTATGAGGTTGTTGCAGCTTCTTTAGTTCATATGTTGGAGGCTAGGTTTGTTAGCCTTAACCCCGTCATACAATTCTTGTTCCTAAAACTAAAATAAGAGAAGAATGTTGAAAAAAGGGAATTCATCCTTGAAACTTTATCAAAAGAATTCCATGATGTTGCTAGGGAGGCCAAAAAGGTTTTTGAACGTTTCAATATGCTAGGTTCAAGTTTGTGGGTATTTCTGATAAAACTAAGCCTAGAAAGGAATTTAATATATCCATACCCTATAAGCTTGTTGGAATGCATGAAGCCTTTGAAAATAACTTCAATTGGATTGCCCCTGAAAATCTTTTTGATGAAGGTAGTAGACCAAAGAGGGATGAGAAAGGATCCTCCAAAACCCATTTGGATGAGATACCTTTCATAGTTGAAGATTTTGCAAGTATGAATGTTAATGCTTCTTCATTTGAAAATACTTGATTCTTCTTGCTTCTTGTGCCTAACTTAAAGGCGTTAAAGGAAAGTACTTGTTGGGAGATAACCCAAGAGTTTCCTTGAGTCTTGGAAGTTATTACTATTATAATGACCGCTCCTTATCCTTTTTGTTTGCTTTTTTGTGCCAAGAATGACCTCTAATGAGAGGGAACTAAGATTTGAGGGAGTTGCTGTCCCGAAACAGATTTATGTCCTCCACCAAACAAATTCGTGAGGAGGCTCTGCAACTCAGATTGAGCTCAATTTACGAATAAATCCCCTAGTATGTTGGCTAACTTTCGTTAGTTCAACACTTTTTAATTTGAGCAACAGAAGATATTCGAAAAAAATCGTTTCTACCTGCTGGTCTGTTTTGACAGATTTCTGCCATTATTTGCATTTGCTTCTTATTGATTCCTTTTTTAGCTCTCTTCAGGTAAATTGAGTTTCTTTGAAGGAGTTACTTCAGTAGCTTGTGTTTTTAGTGAAAAGCCTTGCTGTTCCAAAGCTTTGCCAGTGGTCTAATACCTTTTGAATAAGCTAATGTTGCTAATGAAGATTACGTGAAGTTTTGTATGAATGAAAAATTCCATGTGTAGAGAGAGAATGATACAATGAGATGAATAATGGACAAAAGCTCAAGCTTGGGGATGCCACCATGGTGTCACCCCAAGAAATATCCAATAGGTACAAGCGTCAAAGTTTGGGGATGCCCAAGGCATCCCCTTCTTCATCAATAAAAAGCTCAGGTATGTCTAGACACTTCACTTTTATTGTTTCATGCACAGTTGTGTTGTTCTTGGAGCGTCTTAGTTTTTGTTTGATTTGCTTAGTTTATTTAGTTTGTTTTAGTAGTTTGGACCCCCGTTCTCACTATGTTGTTTTGCAAATAAGTTTGCTTGGTGTTTGGCAAGGAGTAGTAAGTTCTTGCTTGAAGTGCAAGAGGAGCTTGCATTGACTGTGACTAAGACTTTTGCATGGCATGCTAGGTGTTGTTTTAGCATTATGCTTAGTGATTATTGCTGTAGCATGTCTTGTTCCAAACAATTGGGACTACTTAGTGTGCCTTGAAGAAATTAAGCGTTGTTTTAGCATGCAAAAGCATAGTATTGTGGTATTATCCTTTGATGTTTTGCTTGGGTTGACTTGGCACATGCTCACACCATGTTATGACTATGACAAGTCACCATTAGCCTCTATGATCATTTAGTCCTTAACTTGTAGTACCACTCTTTGTTTTGATTAGTTTGGTTTGTTACATTGCATAATTATGGCCATTATTGCTCTCTTAGTTGGTTGCTCTTAGTCTTTTGCTAGCCTCCACTTGTATGAGTAAGTTCTACTCATGATTCCAACTCCCAAGAAACCAAGTTATTCCAAAGTGTACACTATAAACTCCTATGCATGGTGTGTTACATCATTCCAAGTATATTCTTGTTTTCAACTATCTTTCAATTAAAAACTATTTTGTTATGTGAAAACTTAGTGATTAAAGCCCTCACGAACTTGATGACATATTTTATTCTTTGCCCCTAATAAACTTGAACCATTGAGGCAACTTTGTTGTATATGCTTGCACTTATAAGTTGGGATTAGCAGAACCGTGCTGTCACGGGGAACATTTTCAACATTGCACTTGTACTTTTTGTACTCCGTTGATATAATGCTCTTTTGTCTATAGATGTTACCGGTGTGAAATGAAGTGAGAACTTGTAAGTCCATGGAGTCTGTATTCTGTGTTAGAGAAACGCCTGGGCCGCTAGCCTAAGCCATGCCTAATCATGGTGGAAACTTGCAGCATCACCATAGAGACATCTATGAAGCATTCTTCTTATAAAAAAAGAGACACATTGAGAAAAGAGGAAAGAGAGAAAAAAGCACCATATTCCCATGGTACATAAGAAGAATTGCTGAGATGCTCATTGTCTGCTTGCCTTGTCATTTTGGTTATGGGAAATCTCCTGTGCCATGTGTAAGGGGTACCCCGTTGGCGGTTCTTAATGATATGCAAATACTTACAGTGACAAGAACTTGCCTGGGCCCTAAGTTGAGTATCCATGAGGTGTAGCCCTCATAGTCAAGGGACTTGAGATTGCCAACTTATACTCTGTCAAGCATATACTCCAGTTTTGCCACTTTAACCTTAACCACTTCAAGATTCTTATGATGAGGGCTGAAAGCTAACAAGTACCATAATTTTTGGAAGCTCTTTTTGAAACTTGTAATCCCTGCTTCCTTTACAAAAAGGTTTTTCTCCCATAATTATTAAGTCTCCACCTTCTACCTTTAGGCACCATTAAGAGAGCATAGTTTTCATTTTGTGTGCAATGTTCCGAAGCTTACTAATTGATGCATATTATGTTATTACTTGCTCTTGTGCTATTTGTGTCTAGTCACCCTTGTGAACTTTGCAGGTGTCCTATGCATTATATTGCTACTCTATGAGGGACGAGCTGATTGCCACTATGCTATGTTTTCTACATGTGAAACAAACAAACGTTTTTCAATGCATATTATTCATGATCTTTGTTTGTAGCTTGCCATGTTGCATGCATAATTACTATGTCATATTGTTAGAACTCCATATTTCATGCACATGTTTAGAGTTTTTTGATCGCATCTTTCAATGCTTGCAAATGGTTGGATCTTTATTGTGAGGGTGAATGTCACCTCAAAAATTATTCTTTTATCACTTACCTACTCGAGGACGAGCAGGAGTTAAGCTTGGGGATGCTGATATGTTGGAAACGTATCTTGATGCTCCATGTTTGTTTAGTATATACTTTGCTTTACTTGTCTACACTTTGAGGTGCTTTTTACATGTTTTCTGGTACTAACCTATTAACAAGTTGCAACAGTGCCAGATGCTTATTTTCTGCTGTTTTTGGTTTCAAAAAAGTTAGTAAAGAAATATTCTCGGAATTGGACGGGATGAAGGACAAAGTCAATAACTTTCCGTGGGAAACAAGAAGTCCAGAGGGGAGCCCGGAAGGCCAGCCAGGGGAGCCAGACCCATCCTAGGCGCGGATGGGCCCAGCCCCGCGCCTGGCTAGGGTTTGGACACCCTGGCCGCCTCCTAGTCTCGCCCCTTCACCTATAAGATGCCCCCGATGCAGAAACTCCCAGTACCCGATCAGAAATCCACGAAACCGTCTGTAGCCGCCGCCACCATCATCCCTAGATCGGGGGATCTGAAGCTCTTCCCGGCACCCTACCGGAGGGGAGATCATCCCGGAGGCCTTCTCTCCGGTATGATTTGTGAGTAGTTCCACCTTGGACTATGGGTCCATGTAGTAGCTAGATGGTTGTATCTCCTCCTTTGTGATTTCATGTATAGATCTTGTGAGCTCCGTTCATGATCAAGATCTAATCTTTTTGTAATCATGCATGTTGTTTTTGCAGGGATCTGATGGATATTGAGATTATTATGTTGGTTTGATTAATGGTTTTATCTTTATGATTCTATCATGTCTGTGTTGTTTGTGATCTTGCATGCTCTCCGTTGCTAGTGGTTATCTTGGCCAAGTAGTTGCTAGTAACTCCAAGAGGGAGTATTTATGCTCTATAGTGGGTTCATGCCTCTAGTTTCCAAGGGAAGTGACAATAATCTCTTTGGTTGTAGATGTGATGTTGCTACTAGGGACAAAACAACGGTCTCTTCTTCATGGAACATGTGGACTGTTTACCTTACACACTTTGATTAAAGTAGTTGTCTATTGCTTGCAACTTAATACTGGAGGGGGTTCGGATGATAACCTGAAGGTGGACTTCTAGTCATAGATGTAGTTGGATTACGGTCTATGTATATTGTTGTATTGCCCAATCAACTTCATAGGATCTTTCTGGCTAGTAATTGCATTGTTATGCCTTGCTCAGTTCCTGTCAATTGCCCCGCTGTATTTTGTTTACCCTTCATGACATGTTGTTTATCTAAGGAGAGCACCTCTGGTGAACTATGGACCCCGGTCCAATCTTTACCATTGATACATCTTCCACTGTTACTTGTTTACTTGCTGCAAACCATTACCTTCCACACCATACGTTTAATCCTCTGTTACAGCAAACCGGTGAGCTTGACAACCTCACTGATTCATTGGTGCAAAGTCTTGAGTTTGTGTTGTGCAGGTCTCCACGTTGTTTCCAAAACCTGTGTGACGTTTCCTTCCTCCTTCTGGTTTGATAATCTCGGTCTCAACTGAGGGAAGATTTGTTGCTAGCTGCTTCACACCTTGCTCTTGGGGTTTCCAACGAAGCGATTCCACGTCAAACACCAGGCGCCATCAAGCTTTCTGGTGCCGTTACTGGGGAATCTACTTCAACCTCTTCCACCTCGTCAAACGCAATCATAGCGTCATAGGCGTTTCTCTAACACATATACATAACTCCATGGACTTACAAGCTCCCCTTTTATTTCACACCGATGACATCCATAAACAAAATATCATGATATCAACTGGGTATATATTTATAGGTGTTGAAAGCGTTCCTCGAGACAGCACGGTTCTTCTAACTCCTAGCCTATAATTTGCAAGCATATAACTTTCATGGACAGTCGCAATGGTTCAGGTTTATTAAGTACAAGAAATTAAAGTGTGCCATCAAGTTCGTGAGAGCTTTACTAACTAACTTCCTCAAAACAAGCAAACATTTTATTTGGAAGAAAACGAGGCATACTAAATATGCATGGAATAGCAATGATGCCAATAGGTAGATATGGTGGACAATTTTGACAATATTGGTTTTGGGGAGTTGGAAACACGAGTAGAGCTCATACTCAGTATCAGTGAAGGCTAGCAATAGAAAAGGAGCGACAAACGAGAGAGCAATAACTGTCATAATCATGCTTGCAACAAAACATAATTAATTATGACATAAAAGTGATATAAGAACTCTGAGGCAAAATAAATCATCGAGGCTTAACTGGCTTTTGTTCAGTCATATGCATGCGTGAGCATGTGCCAAGTCGATTCAAATGAAACATTCAGAGGAGGATACCACAATGTCATACCAAGTTATGAATAGAACAATGCAAGCAAACATTCATATGACATGCTACAAACTATTAGCAAGCTGGAGCTAATCATAAGAGAGCAAGAACTACTAAGCATCCATTAATAACATACACCTTACACGAACAGACTAAGCATGCCCACTATGATGAGTACATGTACAAAAATGAAGACAAATAGAGTTCATTACCAGCCTCTTACCACACCTCGAGTTGTCATAAATTATCATTATTGCTTTTCACTTGTGTGGCTTGAATAATAACATGAAACCAAACTCCACCGAGGACTGTTGAACCCTGTAACTGAAGGGTTTCGCGGCATAGTAAATCAAAATTTTCTACGGATGCGAACAGAGGGAAATCCAAGATCTAATCTAGGAGATGCAAACAATGAGAGAGATTGGATTAGATCTTCATACCCTTGAAGATTCGCACAGCGGAACGTTCGTCGGAACGTGGGTGATGTAGTCGTACTCGCTTCTCCTCCTCGCGATCCGATCCGATCTAGCACCACAAGTGGCGATGCCTCCATGAGATGCACACGTGAGGCACCTCGACGTCTCCTCCTTCCTTGGTCCAGCAAGTATGGTGGAGAGATGGGTTGGATCTACAACGCGACGGCGTGGTGCAATTGGTGGAGAATTTCTGCAGCAGGGCTTCGCCTACAAGCAGTCGGGAGGGAGAGAGGAGGGCAGCAGGGCGGCTAGGGTTGGAGGGGAAGGTGTGAGGTGTTGGTGCGCCCCCACCCCTCTTTATATAGAGGGGGGCAGCCCTAGCCCCTCCCCCAAGCCCAAACCGGCGGCCCCAAAGGATAAGGAGTGGGGGGCAAGGAAACCCCCCTTCTAGAAGGTCTATCTCGAGTTTAAACCTCTCTTGGCCAGCTGGGCCCTATGGGGCCTTGTGCCCCTGGCCCAATGTGGCCAGGGCACTCCCTCATAGGCCCATGCCCCCTCCCGGAAGGTGGGGACACGTTGGTCCCCTTCCGGAAGGTTCTAGAAGCTTCCGGTATAATACCGATTAACCCGGAACAATTCCGAACTCCAAAAACTGCACTGCCTTATATGAATCTTATTCTCCGGACCACTCCGGAACCTCTCGTGATGTCCCGGATCCCATCCGAGACTCCGAACAAAAACTCATAAACCAATTATCCAATCTATCCTAGCGTCGAGACACGTTAAGTGTGTGACCCTGCGGGTTCGAGAATATGCAGACATGATCTTCTATCAATAATCAACAGCGGGGTCTGGAAACCCATATTGACTCCCACACATTCATCGATGATCATATCGGATGAACCATGATGCCAGGATTCAATCAATCCCATATTTATATTCCCTTCTTCTTGCGATATTTTACTTGCCCGAGATTCGATCGTCAGTACCGTCATACCTAGTTCAATCTCGTTCACAGCAAGTACTTTACTCGTTCCGTAATCCGATATCACTTTGTGATTAACTCCTTAACCACATGCTTGCAAGCGGTGTTGATATCGATTACCGAGTGGGCCCGAAGTATATCTCTCCGACTTGGGAGGGACAAATCCCATCTCGATACATACAACCCAACAGATACTTTCCGATCACCTGAGAGACACCTTTATGATCACCCTCTCATAGGATGACGTTTGATGACCTCAAAGCTTTCTTCCGATACCAGGGAGTTGCATTATCTCATGGTCTAAGGAATACAATATTTGACATAAGAAAAGCTTCGCAAAGACGAACACGATGACACGATCTAATTGCTTCGCTTAGTTTGGGTCTGTCCATCATATCATTCTCCCAATGATATGATCTCATTATCAATTGACAACTCATGTCTATGGTTAGGAAACCTTAACCATCATTGATCAATGAGCTAGTCCATAGAGGCGTACTAGGGACACGGTGTTGTTCACAAACCACACAAGTATTAAAGTTTCCGCTTAATACAATTCTAGCATGGAATATAAACATTATCATGAACAAGAATTATAATAATAACATCTTTATTATTGCCTCTAGGGCATAATTCCAACAGTCTCCCACTTGCACTAGAGTCAATAATCTAGTTTACATTTGGCAACAATCTCACACCCATGGCACTGAGGTGCTGATCATGTTTTACACGTGGAAGAGGTTTAGTCAATGGATCTGCGACATTCAGATCTGTATGTACTTTGCTAATCTTCAGATCTCCATCTGATATATAATCTCGGATTATATGAAACTTGCGGTTGATATGCTTGGTCTTTGGATGATATCTTGGTTCCTTAGCGAGTGCTATGGCACCAGTGTTGTCACACAATATCTCCAGTGGGTCCAATGCACTTGGAACCACTCCAAGATCAGTGATGAAGTTCCTGATCCAAACTCCTTCACTTGACGCTTCTGCAGCAGCCATGTATTCCGCTTCTACTGTAGATCCCGCGATCACGCTTTGCTTGCAGCTTCTCCAGCTCACAGCTCCTCCATTCAAAATATACACGTATCCTGTCTGAGATTTAGAATCATCCTTGTCGGTGTCAAAACTAGCGTCGACGTAACCTTTTACGACGAGCTATTCATCACCCCCATAGACTAAGAACATTTCTTTAGTCCTATTTAGGTACTTTAGGATGTTCTTCACGGCTGTCCAGTGTTCCACTCCTGGATCACTTGGATATCTGCTCGTCAAACTAAGAGCATTGGACACATCCGGTCTAGTACACAACATGGCATACATGATAGAACCTATGGCCGAGGCATAAGGCACTTTGCTCATAGCTTCCCTATCATTTACCGTAGTTGGACACTGAGCCTTGCTCAATATCTTACCTGACAACATAGGCACTGAACCTTTCTTTGCCTTATCCATTCTGAACCTTTTCAGAACTTTGTCTAGGTATGTACTCTGGCTTAAAGCTATCAGGCGTCTTTGTCTATCTCTATAGATCTTGATACCCAATATATAAGCAGCTTCACCTGGGTCTTTCATTGAAAAACACTTGTTCAAATAACTCTTCACATCGTTAAGCATGTTAATGTCATTTCCAATAATCAATATGTCATCCACATATAGTACCAGAAATGTCACCGAGCTCCCACTCACTTTCTTGTAGATACAAGCTTCATAGCAATTTGGAACAAATCCAAAGCTCTTTATCACTTGATCAAAACGAAGGTTCCAACTCCGAGATGCTTGCTTTAGTCCATAAATGGAACGCTCAAGCTTGCATACTTTATCAGCATCCTTAGGATCGACAAAACCTTCGGGTTGCATCATATACAACTCTTCATCAATGTTGCCATTGAGGAACGCAGTCTTGACATCCATCTGCCATATTTCATAATCATGAAACGCAGCAATTGCTAATAAACTCCGAATGGACTTAAACATCGCTACGGGAGAGAAAGTCTCATCGTAGTCAACACCTTGAGCTTGTCGAAAACCTTTCGCGACAAGCCGTGCTTTATAGACGGTAACATTACCATCCGCGTCCGTTTTCTTCTTGAAGATCCATTTGCACTCAATGGCCTTTCGGTCGCTAGGAGGGTCCACCAAAGTCCATACTTGGTTTTCGCTCATGGATCCCAATTCGGATTTCATGGCCTCTAGCCATTTCTCAGAGTCTGGGCTCATCATCGCTTCCTCATAGTTCAAAGGCTCACTGTCATCTACTAACAAGACAGTTAAGACAGGGTTGCCGTACCACTCAGGAGGGGCACGCAACCTTGTCGACCTGTGACGTTCAGTAGCAGCATCGTCCGAAGCTTCATGATCCTTATCATTAGCTTCCTCTATTGTTGGTGCAGGCGGCACTGGAACAATTTCAGGTGCTGCGCTACTCTCCAACTCAAGAGAAGGTTCAACAACCTCGTCTAGCTCTACTTTCCTCCCACTCACTTCTTTCGAGAGAAACTCCTTCTCAAGAAAGGAACCGTTCTTTGCAACAAACACTTTGCCTTCGGTTCTGTGATAGAAGGTATACCCAATAGTTTCCTTAGGGTATCCTATGAAGACGCATTTCTTCGCTTTGGGTTCGAGCTTGTCTGGCATCAACTTCTTGACGTAAGATTCGCATCCCCAAACCTTAAGAAACGACAACTTAGGTTTAGCACCAAACCACAGTTCATACGGTGTCGTCTCAACGGATTTAGATGGTGCCCTATTTAAAGTGAATGCAGCGGTTTCTAATGCATAACCCCAAAATGATAACGGCAAATCAGTAAGAGACATCATTGATCGGACCATATCTAATAAGGTTCGATTCCGGCGTTCAGACACACCATTGCGCTGTGGTGTTCCGGGTGGCGTGAGTTGTGAAACAATTCCGCTTGCTTTAAGATGCGTGAGAAAATCATAACTCAAATATTCGCCCCCACGATCGGATCGTAGAAACTTAATCTTTCTGTTACGATGGTTCTCCACTTCATTCTGAAATTCTTTGAACTTTTCAAACGTTTCAGATTTATGTTTCATTAAATAGATATACCCATATCTATTTAAGTCATCGGTAAAAGTGAGAAAATAGTGATATCCACCGCGCGTCGAAACACTCATCGGTCCGCATACATCGGTATGTATGATTTCCAACAAGTCCGTTGCTCGCTCCATCATACCGGAGAACGGGGTTTTGATCATCTTGCCCATGAGGCATGGTTCGCATGTGTCAAATGATTCAAAATCAAGAGACTCCAAAAGTCCATCAGAATGGAGTTTCTTCATGCGCTTTACACCAATATGACCTAGACGACAGTGCCACAAATAAGTAGTATTATCACTATCTACTTTGCATCTCTTAGCCTCAATGTTATGGATGTGTGTTTCATCCCTTTCGAGATTTAGAAGAAATAAACCATTCACAATAGGTGCATGACCATAAAAGATGTTACTCATATAAATAGAACAACCATTATTCTCCGATTTAAATGAATAACCGTCTTGCAATAAACAAGATCCAGAAATAATGTTCATGCTCAATGCAGGCACATAATAACACTTATTAAGGTTTAAAACTAATCCCGAAGGTAAAACTAAGGAGAGCGTGCCGACGGCCATCACATCAACTCTTGATCCGTTGCCAACGCGCATCGTCACCTCATCCCTCGCAAGCCGCCGTCTATTCTGTAGCTCCTGTTTCGAGTTACAAATATTAGCAACTGAACCGGTATCAAATACCCAGGCACTACAACGAGGGCTAGTAAGGAAAACATCAATAACATGTATATCAAATATACCTTTGATGGTGCCAGCCTTCTTGTCCGCTAAGTACTTCGGACAGTTGCGCTTCCAGTGACCCTTGTCCTTGAAATAGAAGCACTCAGTGTCCGGCTTAGGACCAGACTTGAGCTTCTTCTCAGCAGGGGCAACGCGCTTGCCGCTGCCTTTCTTGAAGGGCTTCTTTGCTCCCTTACCTTTCTTAAAGGAGGGCTTGTTGACCATCAACACATGATTATCCTTCTTGATGTCCACCTCCGCAGCCTTCAGCTTTGCGAAGAGCTCGGTGATCGTATTAGTGGAACCAATCTGATTGTGAGTCACTACAAAACTTTTGTAGCTGGGAGGGAGTGATTGCAGAACCCTGTCAATCTTGAGCTCCTCTGGAATCGTGCATTCCAGTTGCTCAAGGCGTTGAGTGTAGCCCGTCATCTTAATGGCGTGCTCACTAACGGAACTCCCTTCCTCCATCTTGCAGTTAAAGAACTTCTCAGAGATCTCATATCTCTCAGAACGGGCCTGAGTCTAAAACATGGTTTTCAGCTCTTCGAGAATCTCAAAGGGCCCGGGATAGTCTTCAAAACGATTTTGAAGTTCCGGTTCCATAGCAAACAACATGGTGCTCTTAATCACACCATAATCATCTTTGCGCGACTGATAGACAGCTTTCTCATCAGCCGGCGCAGTTGCAGCAGGGGGGTCACCTGACGCTTTCCCAAGGACATAATCCTTTTGACCGCCAGAGAGAATGATTCTTAGATTGCGGAACCAATTGGTGAAGTTATACCCATTGTTTCTAAGCTTTTCCTTCTCAGCAAAAACATTGAAGTTGAAGTTGGACTTAGCCATGTGATCTACAGTATTGGCAAGTACAATTTAGACTATGTTCATGATAAATAGTTCAACTTAATCAAATTACTAGATGAACTCCCACTAAATTCAACATCCCTCAAGTTGTTTAGTGAACATGATCCAAATTCACCACACCTAATCCGATCATCACGAGAAGAGATGTGGCTTCAATGGTGGACAACGAAGTGTCGATCATATCATTCATATGACTCATGCTTAACCTTTCGGTTCTTGTGTTCCGAGGCCATGTCTGTACATGCTAGGCTCGTCAAGTTAGACCCAAGTATTTCCGCGTGTGCAAAACTGGCTTGCACCCGTTGTATGTGAGCGTAGAGTCTATAGCACCCGATCATCACGTGATGCTTGGACACGACGAACTTTCGCAACGGTGCATACTTGGGGAGAACACAGTTTTTATCTTGATCTTTAAGTGAGGAATCATCTTATAATGCTACCGTCGCGATCTAAGCATAATAAGATACATAAAAGGATAAACATCACATGCATATAACTATATGTGACATGGTATAGCCAATCTTCGCGCAATGATCTCCATCTTGTGCGTTCCGGCATGATCTCCATCACTCCACCATGATTGCCTCCACCACGAATAGCAACTACAACTATTGCTAACTACTTAGCGATAAAGTAAAGCTATTACATGGCGTATAAGAAGTTGACTCGCAGGTCATACACAATTATAAAGACAACCATATGGCTCCTGCCGGTTGTGTACTCGTCGACATGCAAGTCGTGAAACATTACAAAACATGATCATCGCATACAATATACACATCACATCTTGGGCCATACCATATCACAGAAAACACTCCCTGCAAAAACAAGTTAGACACCTCTACTTTGTTGTTGAATGTTTTACGTGGCTTATGGGAGTAGATGCTAAGAACGATTCTTACCTACGGAAAGCCACAACGGTGATATTATGGTTTCCAAACTCCGGTGTTAATCCCATGACAACTATAGTGAGAGAAACTGGCATCCACCAGCCGCATGTGTGAAACAAGCCACACGTCAAGTGCGGAGCCGGTCTCGCGAACGACGTCGCGTAAGGTTGGCCTGGACCGCTTCAATCTCACTATCCCGCGTCATAAGAATAACACAAACAAGAGGCTTGCAACAGAAAACATCAACGCCCGCAACAATCATGTTGCGTTCTACTCGTGAAACACATCTACGCATAGATCTAGCTCTGATACCACTGAAGGGTTTCGCGGCATAGTAAATCAAAATTTTCTACGGATGCGAACAGAGGGAAAGCCAAGATCTAATCTAGGAGATGCAAACAACGAGAGAGATTGGATTAGATCTTCATACCCTTGAAGATTCGCACAGCGGAACGTTCGTCGGAACGTGGGTGATGTAGTCGTACTCGCTTCTCCTCCTCGCGATCCGATCCGATCTAGCACCACAAGTGGCGATGCCTCCGTGAGATGCACACGTGCGGCACCTCGACGTATCCTCCTTCCTTGGTCCAACAAGTATGGTGGAGAGATGGGTTGGATCTACAACGCGACGGCGCGGTGCAATTGGTGGAGAATTTCTGCAGCAGGGCTTCGCCTACAAGCAGTCGGGAAGGAGAGAGGAGGGTAGCAGGGCGGCTAGGGTTGGAGGGGAAGGTGTGAGGGGTTGGTGCGCCCCCACCCCTCTTTATATAGAGGGGGGCTCAGCCCTAGCCCCTCCCCCAAGCCCAAACCGGTGGCCCCAAAGGATAAGGAGTGGGGGGCAAGGAAACCCCCCCTTCTAGAAGGTCTATCTCGAGTTTAAACCTCTCTTGGCCAGCTGGGCCCTATGGGGCCTTGTGCCCCTGTCCCAATGCGGCCAGGGCACTCCCTCATAGGCCCATGCCCCCTCCCGGAAGGTGGGGACACGTTGGTCCCCTTCCGGAAGGTTCTAGAAGCTTCCGGTATAATACCGATTAACCCGGAACAATTCCGAACTCCAAAAACTGCACTGCCTTATATGAATCTTATTCTCCGGACCACTCCGGAACCTCTCGTGATGTCCCGGATCCCATCCGAGACTCCGAACAAAAACTCATAAACCAATTATCCAATCTATCCTAGCGTCGAGACACGTTAAGTGTGTGACCCTGCGGGTTCGAGAATATGCAGACATGATCTTCTATCAATAATCAACAGCGGGGTCTGGAAACCCATATTGACTCCCACACATTCATCGATGATCATATCGGATGAACCACGATGCCAGGATTCAATCAATCCCATATATATATTCCCTTCGTCTCGCGATATTTTACTTGCCCGAGATTCGATCGTCGGTACCATCATACCTAGTTCAATCTCGTTCACAGCAAGTACTTTACTCGTTCTGTAATCCGATATCACTTTGTGATTAACTCCTTAACCACATGCTTGCAAGTGGTGTTGATATCGATTACCGAGTGGGCCCGAAGTATATCTCTCCGACTTGGGAGGGACAAATCCCATCTCGATACATACAACCCAACAGATACTTTCCGATCACCTGAGAGACACCTTTATGATCACCCTCTCATAGGATGACGTTTGATGACCTCAAAGCTTTCTTCCGATACTAGGGAGTTGCATTATCTCATGGTATAAGGAATACAATATTTGACATAATAAAAGCTTCGCAAAGACGAACACGATGACACGATCTAATTGCTTCGCTTAGTTTGGGTATGTCCATCATATCATTCTCCCAATGATATGATCTCATTATCAATTGACAACTCATGTCTATGGTTAGGAAACCTTAACCATCATTGATCAATGAGCTATTCCATAGAGGCGTACTAGGGACACGGTGTTGTTCACAAACCACACAAGTATTAAAGTTTCCGCTTAATACAATTCTAGCATGGAATATAAACATTATCATGAACAAGAATTATAATAATAACATCTTTATTATTGCCTCTAGGGCATAATTCCAACAGTAACGAACTTCACAAAACCAAGGAAGAACAACAAATGTTTTTGGGTTTTCGATTTTTAAAGCAAGCACTCAAAGCAAAAACAAACAAAGCAAAATCTTTTTGGATTTTCTTATAGCAAACCAAAGCCAAAATACAAAGAAACAAACAAAATATTTTTGGTCTTTTTATGTTTTGGAAAGCAGAAACAAAAACTAAAAATAAAGCGAAACATGGATATACAAAGTACCGACGAAACATGATATGTAGATGAGTGTGATGTCGATATACCTCCCTCAAGATTAGGCTTTTGGCCTAAGTGGAGATCAATCCCAGCCTGGCCAAGAAGGAGTGCCTCCATAATGTGACGAAGAGGCCCCTTCGTCCTGGTACGTGCTCGAGAAAGCCCCTGTGTAGTGCACAAAGTGGTCATAAGAGGGCTCGTGGAAACCAAGAACGCGTAGCTGCTCGTCCATCTCCTCCTTGGAGCATGACCAAGGCCCCCTGCAAATACTGAACAAAGTATCCTGTGGCAAAGGAATTTCCCTCTCGTCCCCGTCAGTAAACATCATCATGTATACTAAACTCTCAAGGCTAGAGCTAGCAGTAACAAAGTGATGCACTTTCATGGAAGCTAAATCAAGCCTCTATGGAGCCAATATTGTATCATTCGGGTCAACAGAAAGGTCCAAAGCAGCAACTACACGTGCATCAATAATACCCCCATAAATGGGTCCTCTAGCAGCTAGGCAGCGAGCAATGAGATAACCAAGATTATACCTAGTTTCATTGTTAAGTGCAGCAGCCGGAAAAGCCAAATGATAGTTGGAAATAATGCTAGTGTTCTCCCTACCAAGAATGTTAGTGGCAAGATAATAAGCAAAATATCTAAGAGCTGGGAGTTGAATATTTCTTATCTTCTCGCGCTAGGTTGTGCGGTCATCATCATTTGTTACCCCACGGTAGAGCTCCAACAAATAAGCGGGTCGATGTTGGGGATATGCTATATGGGTATCCTCATAGCATGTCACTTATCCGGATAACCCGGGTGGCCCATAGTCGGTAGCACGGCCTATGGCCTGCTGGTCGGCCCAGTTAGATGGATCCAGAAGGGAGGCCCATGCCGGATAAAGGAAGGCTACGGTGGAGTCACCAACATACCTGGAGCCTTGGAGTGCAAGATACACAAGACTAGTAATAGACGGTGTAGGACTCTATAACCTGTCCGGCTAGGACTTTTCCCTGTAACCCTAGGTCCTGACGACTATATAAGTCGGGCCTATGGGAGCCTTTAGGGCACGATCATAGACAATCTTAGACAACCTCGCACATCGAACACATCCCTGTAACTCGGCGTATTGCCCTTATAGTGATTTATAGAAGGAGTAGGATTCCGCCATCGTTGTGGGATCTGAACCTGGGTAAGCTGTGTTACCTCGTACCCGTCAACCGTCCGCCTTACCCCACGTCTCTAAACACGCACTGTGAGGACCCCTCCATGGCGTACTCGTCGGCAATACCACGACAGTCGACCTTGAATCTTCTTCACCATCCCAGCCATGCCAATACCTATAATGCTGCAAAATCTTTTCAATGTCATGGTGATAGGCCTATCATAGATTTTGAATGACACATCTGTCCTGAAAGGGTGTTAGTAAAAGTGAAATTCTCCACAAAAGTCTTAGTGAGCAAAGCATATTGCTCACTCTCATCCTACATATAATCGGTTAGACCAACCCTCTGAACAATAGTTAAGAAATCATCGAGAATCCCTGCATCTTGCAAAAAGGTAAAACAAGAGAATACAGAAGGGTGCGCATCCCCCTCATCTCCCTTGTTGCCAAAGCGCGGCGCAATAAGATCCTCATTGTATGATGGCCTAGATCAAGAGGATGATCTCGAAGGCCTTGTCCTCCTAGGTGCATCACTTTCAAACACTTCTCCGAAAGTGTGGTTGTCCATGGCCCCTTTTTTGGAAATTTTAGACAAACACCAAACCAAGTGATTTCCAAGTTAATAAATGAAGGGGAACTACTATAGGAACTTGCTAGAGGGCTAAACATGCATCAAAATGAAATCTCTAAGCATAGAACAAGCATGCAAGCTCACATAATATGTCACCTACAGTAGCAAAATACTCAAGATACAATCCACCAATCAAAAATCTAATTGGACAAGCGGAGGAGGCACATACCGGAGAGCAATCCCTCCAAAAATCAGAAGCAAAGATGGGATGAGCAAGGATATCAAAATTTGGGAGCAAGAACAGCAAGAACTCGATGACAAGGTTTAATCTCGTCAATGCCCATTGTTATGGACTTGGGTTTTGGAGAAGATGGGGATGCTGGAGATCG
The DNA here is from genome assembly GCA_916181665.1 of Avena sativa. NCBI lineage: Eukaryota > Viridiplantae > Streptophyta > Magnoliopsida > Poales > Poaceae > Avena > Avena sativa. Next base: position 403,414,673 of record OV702283.1, on the reverse strand, counting down.
TGGCACGGTTAACAGACAAGCAACCAGGGGACACGAGATTTACCCAGGTTCAGGCCCCCGGAGGGAAAACCCTACTCCTGCTTGTCTGCTCTTTGATTACGGCGGAACCGAAGGTTACAGGGTGCGCAGATTCGATCTGGCGTGGATGCGTGTGCGAAAGTATGAGTCGAGTTGCCCTAGGATGTGCCCTCCTGGCCTTTATATAGACTTAGGCAGGTCCCGGGCGTAGTCCTAGTCGGTTACAAGTTATAGGGTTTTACCACTTTGAATTTCCTATCTCCTCTAGTCTTGCTCTCCAAGGATCCGAAGACGTCATGGGCCTTGGCCACCCGAAAATCTTCATGGGCCAGCGTATGTCTGCCGTGGGCCTTCTTTGGGCTGGACTAGGTATGCTGAAGTTACGTATCCGTAGGGTATAACCATGTCAGTAGCCCCCGAGTGATCAGTCGAATCGTAGATTCGGCTGAGGACTCTTCCATCCTTCGGGAGCAGCTATATGTTAATAGTATATGTGTGTAGGGATTGTTGATGCGTGTGCCTGACTCACCCGACGGATCAGGGTCAGTTAACTGTCTTAGGACGAAACAACACGATCTTCTTCAGGTTCGGGTCCCTTAACCCGGGCCTGGAACATATGCTGGCGTAATTCAACTCAGGCCGCGGAGGACTTATAGGAGTGGAATTCTAGTAATTTTAATTGGTGTACCCAACGCGTCCGTCAGGATTTTTCATCGTACCTGCTGGTACAGATTCATACTAGCAGGGCGCAGTCAGGTGCGTTGCCAGGACATCAGATGATATCTGTAGGTCTTATCTTTGCGTCGCAGACGCAGCATCCGAACATTTATCACCTCGGAGGTGTTTCGCGTGGCCAAGGAGATTCTTGCTCACTTACCGTTTTGTTGAGGCAGAGTTGCCAAAAAAGTTTTTGCATGCGGATCCGTAAGATCGCAGTCGAAGATTTCATAGGGTGCGCGACCAGCGCTCCCTATGGGAGTAGCCCCCAAGTGTCTGTTCGAGTCGTAGACTCGAACGGAAACTTTCAGTTCAAGCATTGTCTCAATCATTAGGTCCGCAGGACTCGAAAATTTTCGGATGCTTAAATCCATCCTCCCTATGGGAGTAGCCCCCGAGTCCGTCGTGGAGTCGTAGACTCGACGTAGGACTCAGATAAGTAATTTTTTCCTCATTTGTCTGTCGGGTGCGCGGCCAGCGCTCCTGATAGGAGTAGCCCCCAAGTATTTAGTCGAATCATAGATTCGAGTGAGTACTTTTAACTGTGGAGCTGAAGTGGTGCTAGTATAGCTTTTGATGACGTCAGTGCTTACGATCGATGACCTCAAGCGTCTGCTACGCCAGAGATGACTTGACTGGACGAAGCGTGGGTCCCACTTGCTGACTTTGAATTGACCGGTCACGCGCGGCGTGGAGATGATTACGGCGTCTCCTTGATTTCCGCACGTAGTGGACGGCGTGGTAACGACGGTTCGTTTTGGTGCTGACACGTGTACGGCCAGATCTACCGTTGGCGTTAGGTCTTCTCGATGGACGGCCAGCGTGCGTCGTCTTCGCTGTTATAACTCCTGGTGAAATCGTGGTTTGTTTTTCACCGCAGCAGTTCATCTATTCACTGCCTCCTCGTTCTTGAGCTATTCTGGCTGCGCGCTGAGAGTTTCCTCCACATTTCCTTTGTCTTTCTTCGTTGGCAACTCCACCACCGCCTTAGCGCCATGGGGAAAACAAATAAATCCTCATATGCGGTTGGGACCAGCGCCGCCGGAGGCAAGAAGGGCACCACCACTGCTCGCGTCACCGACGGTGGCTGGCGGCAATCAGAAACGCGGGAGAGCGATCTCCGCAAACTGCGCGAGCGGAGCCTGATCCCGCAAGACACGACGGCCGTGAGACTCCCCGGCAATGAGGTAATCCCCCGTCCTCCATGATTCGCGGGTTTTCTTTTCCGGTCCATGACTTCCTTCGTGGACTGCTCTTTTTCTATGGGGTTCAACTCCATCATCTGTCTCCCAACTCCCTTCTCCACATTGCGTGTTTTATCACGCTTTGCGAGTGTTGGCTTGGCATTGAGCCGCACTTTGGCCTCTTCCGGAAGCTTTATTCCGTGAAGAGGCAGTCTGGTTCGGATGTTGTGTATCCCATTGGGGGTTTCATCATCTCCCTCAGTCCCAATGTGCAATTCTTTTCCTTTTCCATGTCCGAATCTGTCCAGTACTGGCGGAGGAAATGGTTTTACATCCGTGACTCCGTACTGCCTGGGCAAGATTTTGGTCTCGTTCCTTTTGACCCCTGCCAATTGATTGAGAAGAAAAGATCCTGGAAAAACCAAATCTTAGACGGTGAGGTGGCGGAGATAGAGGCCCTGTACCGTCGGGTGGAGGATCTCCAACTGATTCCTGAGAAGGAGGTGAACGGTGTCGACATCATCCGGACGTTTCTTGAGCGTCGGGTGCAGCCTCTCCAAGCGAGGGCGCATCCGATGTTTCTTTACTCTGGGCGCCGTGATCCGACGAGGGTTTCGAGTGAGAAAATCTCCGAGGTGGAACTTGACAAGGCTCTTCGCGCGCTGTTGAAGTTCAAGGCCGACGAAGAAATCCCGGGGAAGTCGCTGACTTCTCCCTTTTCTTCGACGTTGGTCGTACCGAAGGTGTAGATTTGCGCACGTAGTGCTCCCCTTTTGTTTTTGTCAGCTGTGTACTTTTTCCTTTGTTTGCTAACAAAGTTCCTTTTCCTTTTGCAGAGCTTCAAAGTGCCGGGCATGGCACCACCGTTGCCCGAAAGGTATCCGAATGCCCCGGATAATGAAGTGGTGGATTCCGTGTCCGAGCTACCGTCAGCGCGATCCCCAGCGGAGGATGCCGACGAATCGAGTGAGGACCATTCGTGCAAGCGATCACGGAGCTCTAGCGAGTCGTCAGATGCCTCGACTCCTCCGACTCCCAGAAATCCTCTGGGCCTTGAGCGTCATGATGATGTTCATGGGGGTTCTTCCTCTCCCCTTCCTGCCATTCCTGTGCGGGCTGTTGCTCCGCACCCGCCAGCAAAGCGGAAGAAGGAAGAAAAGAAGGAGGAGAAGAAGGAAGAAAAGAAGGAGGAGAAGAGGGCCCGAAGGGCTTCTCCTATCTTCGACCTGAGCGCGTTGGACTCATAAGTTTTCTTGTTGCCACTGTTGTCCTTTGTTCCCTTGTTATTTTTGCACCTGTGTTGATTGGTTCGTATGCAGGCAATCCTCCGACGGCTCTAGTGATGGTGCGCGCGAGATGATGGGGGAGTCGAACATTGCGTCGCCTCCTCCTCAGACGGTGGCGACTTCTGGTGACGCTGCGCCAGTTCCTCCTGTGCAGGAGAGGCTGGTGGTTGCGCCTCAGAATTTCGCAGGCGGGCCTGCGGGTTCGCCTTTGGAGCACGTAAGTTTTTCTGCTTGATGTTATGGGGGGAGCCCCCGAGTGTCTTCGTATGCTGATGTTGTTTATGCTTCTTTGTGTTGGGCGTAGCCCCCAAGTCCTGCTCTTACTACTATTGCCTGTTGCTGCAGCCTTTTGTCCAAGAGGCCAAGCGGCTGGTGGAAGAACGCCTGACGCTGGAGGCGAAACTGCGGCATCTTCAAGGTATTCGTCTGCCTTGTAGTACTTCTCTTGCTTATCCTGGTCCTGTTCTTTGACACTTGCTTGTTGTAAATGCAGAGGAGCATAACGACTCTCTCCGAGAGGTCGATGCTCTGAAGAAGAGCCTTGGCCAATCGGAGCAGAAGGCCGAAGCTGCCGCTGGTGTGAGAGAGCGCCTTGAGCTGGAGCTGACGAAGGCAGCCGAAGCGAAAGAGCGTCTGCAGCAGGAGGCCGCAGATCGTGAGGAGCAGCTGGCCACCGTTGCGGCTGCTCGTGAAAAAGGGGTGGCGGAGAAGCACATGGCTGCTGCCAAGGCTATTTCGGGTGAGCGTTAGCTTTTGTACTTGCTTCTTTTTCTACGGATCTTCTTCTATGTTGCCTTTCTTCATGTTTTCTTCTTTTTTGTCTCAGATGCCGCAGGCATCGAGTTCGACCGCGGTGCTCTGGAGCACGGGAGTTCTCTAGATGATGCCACTGTAGCGGTCGAAGACCGCTGCAGCACCATCGTCAACTCCCTTGCCAAGGCGAAAGAGGTCCTTGGTCGCTTCTACCAGGAGCTCTTCCCGAAGGGCGCATCCCTTGAAGATGTGGATGCCCTGGCAGAGGCTCTGTCAGCCGAAGCGCCTGCAGCGTATAAGCGCAAGCAGAAGGGCATCGGCGCGTCCGTCGGGCTGGCGATGGCCATGGCGGCTGGGGCGGAGCTGGACCTGCCCCAGATTACTTCTCGGATGCCTACGGCTGCGGATGGATCCGAGGTAGCCTTCGCCGCCTACTCCGCTCGCTGCAGACGATATGGGCCCAAGCTCATTGACTTGCTGTCTGAGTATGCATTGCGGCAGCAGGGCGAGGCCAAAGCTAGGCAGTCTGATTCTGAGGCGACTCAGTGTCCTCCGCCTTAGGCATAGTAGACGTAGGGTAGTTTGTAGTCTACTTTTGTTGTAAATATCTGTTGTAGTACCATCCTTATGCCACGTAGTGGCCTTATATATTTTAATGAATTCCTCCGAGTTGTGCTCTATCCTTGGCTGAATGTTGGTGTGCCTTCTTCTTTTTCTGCTGCTATAGGATCCTTCGGGTGCTGACCCAGTTGACACTTCATCCGTAAGGCCCTTGCGACCATCATTGGATGATTCCTCGCAGCTCGCTTTTCTTCGAGATCGCGTGCGCAGCTTGGAGAGGGATTTTCTTGGGTTACGCGGTCGCGCCGACGTTTGGAAATCCAAGGCAGACCGTGGTGCAGCCAGAGAGGAGTATTTGATGGCGGAGCTGGGTCGGCTGTCCGAGCAGCTGCAATGTAAGTTGATCCTTCTTTCAGGCTGTAGCTCAGTTCTTCGGGTGAGCCTGCTGGCCTTATTCTTGTTTTGTGCGGTTGTCGCAGGTGCCAATCTTGCTCCGAGGGAAGAAAAGGAGCGTATCGCTGTTCGAGTCAATTGCTTGACTCAACAGGACATGGAGGCCGACGGCTTCTTCTGGATGGATCGTGATCGCGCCATGGTTCTGGCGACGGTGCAGGATCGTGTCTACCAGGTTTCGCGGGTGCTCCGCCAGGTGCAGACATCACTTTCCTCAGTGCTGCACGTCATGTTTCCGTTGGATGCCGTGCCAACGACCCTTGCAGGTCTTCTGACGAAGTTTCGGAGTGCCAGCAATGTCAAGGAGCTGGTGCGGCAGCAGCTCGTCGCAGGGGTGAAGGCTGCCTTGTCTCTTGTGAGGGTGCACCGCCCTGACGTAGATTTGGCTGCTGTGGCGACTGGGCCACCTCCTCGACCAGATGGTGGCGAGTGGAACATGCGTCCGCATTACGCGGCTGTAAGGCAGTATGCCGAACAAATTGTAGATTTGTTTGAGCAGCGTGCTCAGGTTATTCTTCAGAATAGGTAGGACCTGAAAATAAACAGATAGATGTAAAATTTGTATATTGCGGCTGGGCGTTTATGTGCCCTTTGTTGTAAAGGTCTGCTTGTTTGTGAGCACGCAGTGCTTTGATTGAGTACGTGCCCTTTTCGTTTGTCTGACGTAGTCAGCTACTCAGGTGTACACGTTTGGTCCTCAGTCGATGAAATCGTGAGGTGGGGGGAGCCCCCAAGTGCGTATGTAGCATGTAGTAAAGTTACAGAAAATGGTCAACCGAAGGTTGGGGGCGAGACACTTAGCTTTATTTATATCTTAATGGAGGAGGTACACGGTTCGGCCGAGTAGCCTTGGCTGAAAGCCTTATTGAAAGTAAAAAAGCGGGGTAGGTTGCTACGGGTAGAATCGTCGCAGGTGCGAGATGTTCCATGGGTTGGAGTATGCGACTCCAGACTCCACGTGCTTGAGGCGATAGGCGCCACCTGGGATGACTTCGGTGATGACATAGGGTCCTTCCCATGGTGAATCGAGTTTGTTCGGTCGCTTTTGCTTGAGTCGCAAGACGAGGTCTCCTTCGACGAAGGACCTTGGGCGCAGCCGGCGGCTGTGATAGTTGCGAAGACTCTGCTGGTACACCGCTGATCGAGCTGCTGCTATATCCCGTGCTTCGTCGAGTGTGTCGACGGCGTCTTCGAGTGCAGCCGTTGACTCGGCTTCGCTGTAAGCGACGACTCGTGGAGCATGGTGGCGTACTTCGGCTGGTAGCACGGCCTCAGCTCCGTGCACCATGAAGAACGGTGTGTAGCCGGTGGAGCTGTTTGGCGTAGTACGTAAGCTCCACAGGACAGACGGTAGCTCTTTCGTCCGGTTTCCACCTTTGTGCTCGAGTGAGCTCATGAGGCGCTTCTTGATGCCAGCGCCGATTAGGCCGTTGGCCTTTTCCACTTGCCCGTTTGTTTGCGGGTGTGCCACTGAGGCATACGTGATATTGATCCTGAGGCCTTCGCAGAAGTCCTGGAATTCTTCGGAGATGAAGTTTGATCCGTTGTCGGTGATGATGCTGTGCGGTACGCCAAACCTGTAGACAATGGATTCGAAGAACTTGACGACGGTTTTGCCCTTCTGGTTGGTGACTGGCATGGCCTCGATCCACTTGGTGAATTTGTCGACTGCGACCAGGAGAAAGACGTGTCCTCCTTTCAAAGATTTTGGCAGTTTGCCGATCATGTCGAGGCCCCATTGGGCAAAAGGCCAGGCTATGGGTATGGGTCGAAGTTCGGACCCAGGTGCGTGCGGTTTGTCGGCGAACCGTTGGCACCCGTTGCATCTTCGGACGATGTCCTTCGCGTCGCTCATGGCCGTTGGCCAGTAGAATCCTGCTCGCAGGGCTTTGGCGACGAGGGAGCGACTGCCGTTGCAATACACCCGTAATGCTACATTTGTACAGCTCGCCGTTGATGATGGTGAAGGCTTTCGATCGACGAGATATGCGCCGGGCATCTGTCGGGCTGTCAGGCAATTCTCCGTTTGTCGGGAACTGGAGGTATGGACGTGTCCATGTTTCTTCAACTGCCATGACCTGCATCAGGTTGACCATGGCAACTTCGGTATCCAACTTTTCGGGTCCTTCATGACCTTCGGGTAGCGTAGCCCCCGAGTGTTTTGCTTCTTTGGGTGATCCTTTGGGGAATTTTCGCTTGATGGATGGCACGCAGATCTGTTCGAGGAACACACCTGGTGGCACCTTTGCACAAGTGGAGCCAATGTTGGCGAGTCTATTGGCCTCCTCGTTGCTCTCTCTTCCAACGTGCCGAAGTTCGCAGCCGTCGAATTCTCCTTCGAGTGTGTTGTATAGCGCGCGGTACGCGATCATGTTTTCGGCGTGTGCGTCGCACTCATTCATCGTCTGCTGTACGACAAGGTTGGAGTCACCGTAGATGACCAGGCACGTTGCGCCACATATTTTTGCCATCTTCATGCCATGGATGAGGGCTTCGTATTCGGCCTCGTTGTTGGAGGCTCTGAATTTCATCCGAAGAATGTACTTCATTTTGTTACCTTGCGGGGAGGTCAGTATGACTCCTGCCCCTGCTCCTGCTTCGCGCTTGGAGCCGTCGAAATGCATTGTCCGGGACTGTGACATATCTGGGGTGTCAGGCAGCTGCAGCTCCATCCAGTGTACCAGGAAGTCTGGAAGGACTTGACTACCTACATTCCAAAAAATAGCATATAAATTATTTTAAAAGTCAAACAACATAAAGTTTGATCAAGTTTATAGAAACAATTATGAACATCTATAATACAAAATCCATATAATTAGATAGATCTTGTTGTATAGGTTGCTAGAATCCATAACAAGATCTTTCATGTTATGCATGTTTTATATTTTAAATGTTGATGATCTATTTTATAAGTTTGGTCAAACTTTACACAGTTTGATTTTAGAAAATATATAGGCCTCTTTTTGTGTGCATTTATTGATGCAGAGGCTAGATTTTCTTCCCCTTTTCGAAGAAAAATAAACTCTTAATTTAATTTTACAAAAATTCAGATTACAAGAAGCTTCAACCTTCAAGCTCTATCAACTAGGCGGGCTCTGGCTTATGTGGTGCAATGTCACCGTCGTTGTGATATCTTTGGACAAAAACTCTATCAGTCGTTGTTCAAGGTCCAAGGATTAGGGTGTCAAGCAGGACGGGTTACGACACTTAATCCTTCATTAATTTTGTTAGTTTTTGATATCTCATTTTGTATATATTTTCTTTTACGGGTTGTTATGCTGGTGCCGCTTGCTACCCAAGGATGGCCCTAGTCAAAACCTCAACTCCCACATCACCATGGGAATACCCTGTTGTTTTTCTTTAGCATTGTACTTCTTTCATTTCAAAATATAAGATTAGACTTATTTTAGTGTGTAGTTTCATTTATGGTACGACCTGACACCCTCGACTGGGGTTTTTAGCGGTGCGTTTTGGGATTCTTTGACTGAAGTGAGAAGGCGTGTATTCCTAGCACATTCCTCACTGGTTATCCTCACTCTGAGTCTGACAGTGCAGAGAATACAAAGACTTTCTCGGCCCCTGACAAGGCGGCCTACAGGCCTAGAATGCAGGCTAGTTAATGCAGCTACGATGCCTTCCGGAGGCTTCGCAGCGAAGCCACCAAGAATTTTTCACCGTGGCTATGCTTCCGCCCCTGCTGGATTGGAACGCAGCAATTACGAGAAAATATCCTCATCTATAAACCCTGCATAACAATATCTCCAGAAATTCCCACACACCAACAGCACTCATACAAACAAGAAACGCAAGCAGGAACACTACAGATCACGCACACACACATGGGTTCTCCATAAAGAAGTTCAACTGACTCATATATCCCAAAGGGCTCATCTGTTCCTGTTCGACCAAAAAAAGGTTTGAATGTACCGATATACCCAGACACAGTTGCAGCATTCAGCATCACCATATATCCATGAGCAGCTGAACCGACCAAGGTAAAACTTATGAGACGGAGCGACGACCTATAGCACTTTCTTCACAGTATAACCAAGGTAAAGAAAAACGGCAAGCAAAGGCGACCACGAGTTCAGCGTTCTTTGCCCCCAAGAGAAACCAACTCACAGCAGCAGAAGCACCACCACCACCACCACCATCACCAGGTGCCTGCCTCAGTTGGAGCTGGCACCGAAAACCCTGATCCTCTCCTCGATCTTGGCGTTGCAGGTGGGGCAGCGGACCAGGCCTTTCTCCTGGTGCTGCTTGTTGCAGCCGACGCACAGGACCTGGTGAGCGCACTGGAGCAGGATCACGCACGCCTCCTCCCTCTTGCACATCACGCAGTCCCTGCGGCGGCCCGGCTTCTGTGCAGGTGGCTCCTGCGGCCTGTTGTTGGATGCTGGCCTCTGGTTCGCCTGCTTGCTGGGTGCCCGCCCTGTGTTTCGGTCAGCCATAGCAGGAGGGTGGGCTGATGGGACCGCTGGCCCGTTTGCGCCAATCGACTTCTGCAGCCGGGATAGTTCATCCTGGAGCCTCCGCAGGTCATCTTTGTAGCACTGGGACTCCACTTCTGTCTTCCGGCGGATCTCTTCTAGACGGCGATCAGCATCAGCTCTGGCAGACTCCCGCTTCGCACGTTCCTGTTCCGCAAGTGCCAGGTTCTCTTCTGTGGCTTTTGCGTCTTCACGTATTTTGATCTGCAAACCAGACACATGTTACAATACCAATCTGTCAGACAACTGAGCCAGCCACAATGACAAACCAATACATATGAGCAGAAGGTACATTTCATTCCATCATCGATATTAGCTTGTTACCCAAAATATGCAGGAATGCAGTGTGTTAAACACAGCCAATGCTAGCAGTATGAATTATAGACCAACAGAATGAAGTCTGCAATTTAGTTAGCATGCGTAAAATTAGAGAGGAAATGTTAAAGCAAGCAATGGACAAGCAAAAAAAAAAGTGATGTGATGTTCCACGGCAAAGAAAAGAACTGACGACAAAAAGGTATGATATCACACACCCATAAATAGTTAAATACTTCTTAGTTGTGCTTCTACCATGCAACATATTATTCTACACTGCATTTTTAATACTGAACACGTTCACACAGAACATGATTGAAAAAATATCCTTCAAGACATGAAGGCCTAGCACAACATGGAAAATTGATGCACCAAAAGAGGAAACCATTAGTGGAGACTTTTAAAAGAAGCAACTGATAAATAAAAAAAGTGACACATGAGCAGGTGTACAGAAAAGATTGAACTTGTATGTTCAAGGCATTCAAAAATCAAGTTACAGTACAAAGCATTTCTGTAGATAATGGATTAATCAATTATACCAGAAAACAAGAATAACCTATTCGAAATCCCCAATAGGGATTTCTGAGGTGTGTAAATTAGATCAACTGCAATAATGTTATCTGCACATATAATAAACTCTGGTGGAAATAGAGGATGAAGGTTTGCATTAACAGGTCAAATTAACATGAAGGTAAGAAGCATGAAATGTGGAGAAAAATAAAATACAACCAAAGATATCAAACAACCATACTTTCCTAGTAACCGAGTCCAACCTGCACACATACTGGGAGACAAAGGTAGAAGCTAGGATGACTAACCACATTAAGGCCTTGCTGAAAACGTCATTATATTAAACTGTTTACCTCTTTGAAAAAACATGAATGAGTCTATTTTAACCTTCAATTATAATGGAACTACTGGTAAAGTCAATATTTTAATTTTGAGGTGCATTAGTAGCCAAATAGCATTAACTACGTTCTCACTGCGGTATCTTATTTCCGATCGGTATCGCAATAAATATAAATAACAGATGGCCAAAAGCCAGAATAGCACCCAAGTCTACAACGTAGAAAGAATCAACAATTTAATACTAGTTGACAAAATAAGGCCAAACAATTTTGAGTTAAAATAGCCCAAAACAACTTATATTGGCTTAATAATGCTACATTCCAGAGCACAGCCAAAATTTGACAAAGCTCATGCAAAATCCTAACAAACCCCGCAAAATTAAGGTACGCTCTTGTCCATGTAATAAATATACCGCAAAGCTAACATGCAATTCTATGATAATGTTCTTTTATAAACTATCAAATGCCTCTGTGCTAATTGGCTGATTTAAGCAAGCAAATTCGGTGCAGAAACTGAGGGAGGCGGTCCAACATGATTCACATGGTTACCTGGGAGGCTGGGACACGGTATAACCAGGCCAACAAAGAAGACCAAAATACACACCACAAGCAAGAAACTAATGTGGCAGGGCGGTAAGCTTATTATATGTGCTGTTCATGAATTAAGACTATGGATGCCACTACACTATTTTCAGTATGACCGGTTTTATCAAATAATGTATTCCCTCCGTTCCAAATTAATTGACTCAACTTTGTCTAGATGCGCATGTATCTAGACGTGTTTTAGTGTGTATATACATACATATCTAGGCAAAGCTGAGTCAATTAATTTGGGACAGAGGGAATATATGATTCTGACTAACAAGACAAATCATCAGTGAAAAGTGTAATAATTCTAGCCCTGGCAGCAAATCAAAAAAGGAGCAATTAATGAGCAATAGCTCGCAGATACGGATCAATGCTGATGCTGCCAGCTGCATGACACCAAAAATTTACTGATAACACTGATGTATGATACCTACACCAATGCAGATCAATGCGTAGCAGGGAAGTGCAGTAACTACCAGTTAGCACCAACAGAAGCGTACAGAACTGTTTTTTTACCACCAGTTGTATTTTGATAAGAGGACTCGATAGGCTGTCAGAATTATTACTACTTAAGTAAACTATATGCTGCCAACATGACGAGTTGAGCACGATACGTAAAGGTTATGTCTCTACTGCATAAATTATCTAAACGCTGCAACCTCTCCTAGTTGGAAAGTCATCACCTATGAGTACCTGCTAGCAAATAACAAGATAGATGCACATACGGCACTAAAGGAACAATCATGATGTACTGTGATCATTTTTACCTCCATATTTTTTATAGACTTGTTAACCCCAGCAAGCTCCTTGTCTGCCTGTGTGATCTTTGCCTTGCATTCAGCAATCTCCTCGTGCAGCTTCGCCTTTTGGCGCTCCCACTGCTCAAGCTTTTTGTTATCTTTCTTCTCTTTCCTTAGCAGCACCAGGCATTGGCGTTCAGTCTCAGATGCACTCAGCTTCGCAGCTTCCATCTCTGCACGTATTTCTGCATTTTCCATTTCCAGCTTCTGCACGCTTGCATTACTCCGGTCAAGCAAGCCACTCTTCTTCTTCAGCTCATTCTCCAGATGAGTGAGACGCTTCATTGACTCATCCTCCATGGCTTGCTTGTCATTCTTCCGTCGCTGGTTATCGTCATGCTCCATCCGCAGCACACGCAGCTCGGTGAGATCATTGCCTAGCTTGCGAGCAGCCTGAACCGCCTTTTGCTGGGCCCACTCCTTGCGCTCCTTGAGCAGCTCCTCCATCTCCCGTGTCTGTTTAATGAGATCACGCACCATCTCATTCTTGGGATCAGGCTTCTCAGCAGGAGGATCCTTCTTGTCAATGTCAAGCGACTCAAGCTCCGTCACGACAGACTCGATGAGATCTTCGGTGGACACCTTCATTGCAAAGGACTGCTTGGGCTGTCCATCCGGGACCGAAGTGCCAGACCGTAACCAAGTGCTCTTGACGCAGGAGGCCACGCCAGCCGCGCTGTCAGCGTTAGCGCGTATCGCAAGCCTCATGAAGGTTTCAGGGTCAAACATGTGGTTTTGTGGTTCCGCGGTGGCCGTGGTGGCATGGTATTGGCAGTGGGAAATCTGCCCTGGGGCAGCTGCGGGGGTGGTAAGCCCATCAGTGGGCGACTTATCGGTGAAAGAGGCTCCCATGTTGATGGCCTGCTCGAGGCGGAGGTCGTTGGAGAGAAGGCACCACATGGCCTCGACGCGGGAGAGGGTGGGGCGGCTGCTCTGAAGGAGGCAGACGAGCCCTGCTAGGGAGTACTCCTCGAGGCGGCGGAGGTCAGCGAACCCGCCGGTTCCGCCGGCGAGGTCTGGATCCGAGAGAAAGGCGCGGGCGTTGGCGACGATGTTCGCGACGGGGTCGTCGAGCTTGCCGTAGCAGTGGCCCGCGCGGAGGACGGCTCGGAGGGCTGCATCCTCGGCGTATCCGAGGTCGGCGAGGCCGGCCAGCGCCGCCGCGTAGGCTTCCTCCAGCTTCTTCTGAAGGCGGTTCTCCAGCTCGTCCGCCGTGGAGCGGCCCCATGGAGATACGTCATCGGAGGCCGGCGCGGACGGATCGGGATCGGTGGTGGGGTTAAGGGCGAGGACGGCCGCTGGCGTGCGGACGGGACGGCCCTTGCGCGCGGCGCGGGACCCCCGCTCGCGGGGCTGACCGGCCATGGGAAGGGAGACGGCGGGCCGCGGTGGGGTTTAGGGTGGAGGCGATCGGCGATGGGATCGGAGTAAGGATGCGATGGGCGGGTGGGCGGCGCGGATAGCCGGATACCACGTCGATGGGTGTGCGTAAATGGTGACCAGGTGTGGGGTGGAATGGTAACAGAAGAGGAAGCGAAGGGGAATCGCTTGATTCTGGGCTTGATGAGGCCCTATAGGCTACGTATGGGTTTTATTTAGGGCTTTGTGGGAGAGGCCCGACACTGACTCACCATATCTGCCATGGTTCTCTTCCTATCCACCTTCCACCTCTTTTTCATCATGGTTTTAAAAAACATACTCTTTTAGTGCTAGGTTCACTTATTTTGCTTTAAACATACACACTAAAAGAGGTCTAGTGAAAGAACGTGTGGGCCCCATGTGTGGTTTTGGTAATTAATGACAATCTTTATGGACTAATGCTTGTATCAAGTTGTATTTGTAGGAATTGTCCATAGGAAATGCGTAAACCATATGTTGGCTTCAAGGTTTGGAAAAGAAGAAAGTGAAGAGGATCAAGTGGAGACCAAGGTGTTCAAAGAGTGATCCACAGATTGTTCATGTGAGAGTTGAGCCTTTTGCAAGGGTGTCTTGAAGAAGAAGATAGAGTTCATCATCTGTATCTTCAAGACATAATCCAAATGGTGTTAGAAGTAATGTTGTGCAAGCTAAAGATGTGCCACATATAGAAGATATCATGCTTGAAGCTTTCCATCCTCGGTGATCATGGATCAATGAAGACAAGGTCAAAGTAAAGGTTTCCCCATGTCGTATGGGGGAGAAACCTGCAAGTCGTCATCAAGCGAGTGCATGCAAGAGCAATCTAGAAAGGTGTTCCATCTTGAGAAGGACAAGATCGTATACATCAAGATCAGGTGGAATATGCGCAAGGCAAAGGTATGATCTTGATAGGGTTTCTTTCTTACCGGTCTCGTGGTGTTATTTGGGGAGACCGGTTTATAGAATAGACAACCGTACTATCAAGAGGGTCTCTCAAGTGAGTAACTCGATCATATCTTTCAGAGAGAGCCCAAACCTTTGCATACTTTGCATCATTCTTTCTTGGTTGTTATTTGGATCTTATCCATGTGAGGTTCTAGAGCTTGTGTAATATTCATATCAAGCTCTAATTCATCAAAAACGGATTTCCCTTTTATACCATATTACGTTTTTGATCTTTGAGGTTTTCTGGTTTCTCACCAAGAGAGGTATCTCACATTATAATACATGAAATGTTCTCTCTTGGTGGTATCCAATATTTTCACTTTTTGTTGGGTAGTTCTTGTTGTCCTCTTTCCAAAAAAATTGGTTTTGGGTCAATCAGAGTTTCCAAACTCTAAATATCGCCATTTGAAGTTTGCCTCTTATTTTGGTCCAGACCGGAGTCTCCGGTCTGCATGGATCGGAGTCTTCGGTGTGGTCCGGAGTGTCCCTAGAGTCCCCGGAGGGGGGCTCCAGAATTCAGCCTGGGACAGTTTGATGGGTGGTCCGGAGGAAGTTCCGGAGACTGTCCGGAGTCTCCGGTCCATGCCTCAGACCGGAGTCTCCGGTGTGGCTGGACCGGAGTCTCCGGTCCACTTGGTTCCTAGAGGCGCTGGGACAGTCTAATAGGTGGTCCGAAGGTTGGGCCGGAATCTCCGGTGTAGACCGGAGTCTTCGGTCTGACTTTTCCCCAACGGGCAGAAAACGGTCAGAAATATGTGAGCCTATAAAAAGGGGCCCTTCTTCCCTAATGTCACTGCTCGAGTTTTATAGGCTTTCTCCTCCATTCTTGACCCTCTTGAGCTTGTTCCCCCTTCAATCCCTCCCTTGATTCTTGCATATACTTTAGGGATTTGAAAGAGGAGATCTAGATCTACAATCCCACCAATCCATCTGTCCTCTAAGTGAGGGGAACATCTTGGGATCTAGATCTTGGAGTCTTTTGTGGATTTCCTCCATTGTTCTTCCTCTCTTATTCCCCCACAAGCTTTTGTAGCTTTGGTGAAATTTGGGAGAGAAGGATTTGAGCACTACTTGTGTTCTTGCCATTGCATTTGGTGCATCGGTTTGAGTTCTTCCCGGAGGATTTGGTGAGTGAAAGTTGAGAAGCCTTTTACTCTTGGGTTCTTGGAACCCTAGATGGTTTGTTGGTGTTGCAGGTTGTGGCCTTGGTGGCATTTGTTGGAATCCTCCAATTAAGTTGTGGAGAAGTGCCCCAACCTTGTGAGAGGTTCCGGTTTGCCACCGACAAGTGCACCGATAGTGGAAAGTGTGGATCAATCCCGTTGGGGTAAGATTCACCGGAGAATAAGGGAGGTATTTTGTGGCGTAGGTGGTTAGATACCACCCCCTCTCCAAACGAGATGTACTCCATGTTGGAGGAACTCGGTAAAATATCGTCGTCCCCGCGTGCCTCGGTTATCTCTATACCCGAGCTCTTACTTATGCACTTTACTTTGTGATAGCCTTCGTGCTTGAAGTATATATCTTGCTATCACTTAGTTGTTTGACTTGCTTAGCATAAGTTGTTGGTGAACATAGGTGAACCCTAGTTGTTCTAGGTTGTGCTTGACAAAGTAAACGTTAGTTTATTTCCGCCTTTGTCGAGCCACTCTCAGAAAAGTTTTAATCGTCTATTCACCCCCTCTAGGCGACATCTGTATCCTTTCATCTAGATACATATATTTTAAAAGACCCTAAAACATATTATAATTTGAAACAGAGGGAGTAGCTTCCATGGCGTTGTCTCCCTAGTTATTGTCGCTCTTAAAACATAACTTGTGTTATAGTAGACAACATATGTTCATCTTGTTTTACCATTGACTTATCATCCTTGGGCATCTATGCTGCTAGCACTACCATGGTAGTTCTGAACATTTTTTTTCGAAAAGAGTATATATTAATATCGCGAAGATACCAATTACACCCAGCCTCTGCAACAAGCATGCCCTAACGGCCTTACGGATGCACACAACCCAGAAAAAAGGAAGAAGAATTACAAAAAAGAAAAGCCCCGCTATACAGAACTATTCCTTAGAGCAACGACACTAACATCACCAGAACAACACCAGTAGTCCAACCACTCCAATAGCAACGCCTTCAAGAAGGAAACAGTGCACAAGCGTCGTTGTCGCCCGATCAAAGATCATAGATTTTCACCCTGGAGAAAGTCCTCACTCGCAAAAAAATGCCTTCAACAAGGCCATTGCCAAACACAACCAATTAAGGCCAGATCTTGGATTTTCACCCTGCAAGGTAAGGCTGGGAACTCCTCCTATGTTGTCTCTCCCACAAATAGTCGTTGATGTGAGTCACAGATCACGCAGCCAGTTCCTCGACACCACAAAGACTCAAACCACCATCACATCACTCATGGTCCTCCTTTCTTGACATTCTCCGCCTCTGACTTCATCATAGATCGTCGAAGACATGACACATGATGGTAACAGATAGAAGAGCTTCGCAACGCCTCGGCTGAAACCAAATGGCCAGAAAAACATGGATACGCATGACCGAATACCTTCTGATCCAGCCATCTCCAGACATATTCGCCTGTGGGAGTTCGCTGGCGGAGCCTTCCGGAACACGCCGGTTCAGATCAGATCACCGAGGGCAAGTGACAAGCAGATCTTCGTCTTGGCGCTGAAGGAACTCTAGGACCGCCCGCCTTTATTCGCAAGACTCGCAGCCCCACGCCGCCAGTCACCATCCAGCAGGAGAGAGCAACAAAGGAGGGGCCAACAAGTACTTGGCTACAGAATCACCGGCGTGGCCGAGGTCACCGCCAGAATCCATGGACGAAGCCCTTGTTGGACCAAACGACCCAGATCAGAACATATCTTGGTCATCCAGGCACGTGCCGCCGCCTCCTCGTCGGAACGGCCCATGGCGACACGTCGCCGCCTCCTCGTCTCCTCTCCGCTGGAGGGCCTCAGGCCCCGTCCTCCTGGCCACGCCGCCTAGTTCCTGACGCCAGCGCCCCACCATCCCTCATGTAGCACCGCCTGATACACCTTCCCTTCCTACCGTCAGTTCCGACGAGATGGGCGCCGCCGCCGCCGCCGGAGTCGGCAGCAGCGACGGCCAGGAGGATAGGGATCGGGGGAGGCGGGAGGAAGGGAGGGAGGGATCCTCCGGAGTTGCCCGAGGGAGGAGCGACCCAGGAGGGAGATGCGGTTTTTCATCGAGATACGTCCGCACGCCAGCAGCCATCCTCGCCCTTAACCCCACCACCGATCCCGATCCGTCCGCGCCAGCCTCCGATGACGTATCTCCATGGGTCAAGCTCGACGACCCGGGAGGGAGGTAGTTCTGGACAAATATCTTGCCAAGTGTTCATATCCACCTTCTACCTCTTTCTTCTTGTCGTTATTGTCGCTCATTAAATCTAAACTTGCCATACATCATCGATATCATCAACTCTATTTTTGTCTTACTCACCACTTAGCGATTAATCAGTGAGCAATGACCCAAGGAGTCATCTTCTTTAGTATCATATTTTCTCACTGATGTCACCCATGGATTTTTCTCGTCAGTGGTCAACTAGTTCAACGAAAATATCACCATCCTCGTGTCGCTACCCCTAGTTGACCTTGCTTGCCGCCCAAGATAATAAGGTGGGACGGTTAACTCCGGAGGCGAAGAGTTGTTATTTTATTCTTTTCAGTTTTAGAAGTATGTGCATGATTACTAGATAAAATACCTACCTTAATTAATACTAACCAAAAATGACTTTTTAAGGACTTTTTCTATTCAATCCTTTTAGTTTAGTTACTAGGAATAAGATGAAACTAGAGTAGTACTATCTTTGAAGCGTTCTAGTTGGGTAAGAGTCAAATGGTATGCACAAAGTAGTGGAGGTTGAAATCATAAAAAAAGGGCGGAGATCCCAGTAGGGCAAGGTAGGGCAGCCATCCTACCTTGATTTATAGTGAAAGCTTTTATATGCACATGTTTCTTCTGAACAATTTGAGTGTTTGTACATCGAAAACGAACTCCCTATAAAAAAGTTATGCTTGTTTTACTAAACACTGCGCAAAACTGAGTTTGAACTAAAAACTAGGACTGTCTAGTTGGAAACCAACTCCCTCTTTGTAATATCCAAATCTAAATCTAGAAAAACCTCACTCTAAACAATGTCCTAAGTGGCTAATTGAGGACTTGAGGGTATTTTGACAGCTTATGGGGTATCATCAAAACCAACTTTGGGTATGCGATGCATTATGTTCTATGGTTCTACTTTGGATCTGTATATTTTACTGATCTAAAATTATAATTGTATTATTTCAATGTCTTTTGCTAAGGATGTTTATATATGTTTTATTAATTAGATATATTGCGGTTTAGTGTCCCAAATGGAAGATGTAAAACAAACAATTACATCAAAATCCTAAATATGGATGTAATGGTAATAAAATGGGTGAATAAGATTGCTCATCTTAGAGAAATTTATCATGGATCTTACTATGATCATGAACCTATACAAGTTAACCTTGAGTTATTCATCATTCTTACACGCGGAATTGAATACTTTAGAGATTATGTTGGTATTTAAAAGGCATCACATGTTTCAGTTGGTTCATCACCAAGTTGAGATGATTTGTTTTACCGGTGACAAGGACAACTATTGAAAGAGTTTTCTTGGAAACATATATGATCAAGACCGAGTTGGGAAAAAATATGTCGGCGGTGGCTTCTTGATGACCTTATGATGTTCTACATTGACTGAAGGATATTAAAAATTCATGATTGAAAAAAGTAAAGAGGATTTTTAAAAAGTAGAACTTTGCCATTTCCTAGGATTTTACATTAAAACTACACGGTTAGTATGTTTTTAGGTTGTATGTATATTCAAATATATTTTTGTTTCTGTTGTAGTACTAAGTGATTGTGTTAGAATCATATATATGTATAGCATTATTGTCTTTGCACTATTTTGTCTTCGCATATTTTCATTTAGTTCACCCTACATCAGATTCTTTCCGTCCTTCTCTTAAGAGGGATTAGGCTTCTTGTTTTGAAGATTGGGGAAAGTTATACTATCATCCATGGTAAATGCCAGCTTGTTTCTTTTAGACTATCGGTCGTTGTTCGTCTCCTCCTAGTTGCATATCATCGGTCTTGCCTCTAAACCGTTACTTATTCTTTTTCATAATACTTTTGCCATAAACCACTAGCCACCAAGTAATACATACTTGTAAGGGACTTCTCGCCACTTCTAGTCGACTCTACACATTGTTTCGAAAATATGGCCAATACCTCAGTTAGTATGTACGATGTAAGTTCTTAGAAATAACCTCAGTCATCAATAGTTAGGGCTCAACTTCTGTTTAGTTATAAGTAAATACGAAATAGGTATCATTTCAGAAAGCACGCAATAAATATTCTCTAACTTTGACCAGCAGTGCACACATATATCTTCAGATTGGTTGGATAGAAATAGTATTTTCAGATTTTTCATAAAAAAAATCATTTTATTGTGCCAGAAACTTAGCTCATGTCAAAGATACATCTATTTGTTCTTAATAATATTTGTCCTATTTCTCCCCTAAGCCACTGAACAGATTACTTGTTTACGCCTCCCTTAGATGTACAAAAATTCCCTTCATATTTTTTTTGTTGGTATAGTTAGGGCTGAGACTTGCAAGTCAAGAAGTTCAAACATATTGTTTATTTTGTGTAGGATGCCGAATTTTGGGTTGAGACCATCTAGGCCAGAAAGTTGAAATCGTTCTTTTATGTGAATTTCTGTTTTTTTCTTTGGTTCAAAGCTTCCAGTGCTAGGGATGCAACTTGTATGATTTGTTTTGCAAAACTACAGTCGTTTGTTGAGGTGGTTGTATCCTTGATGAACAGATCTGCACAGTGATGGGATGTGCACGTTCTTTACACCATGGTCCGTGCCGTGCAGTACCTGAGCGTGCAAGACAGGTACCACGAATAGCGGAGACATGTATTTACCAAAGAGTAATCTGGAGAAATGTCACCGCTCACCATTTTTCCAGATTTTGAATATTAACGTCAGTTCATAAAATGCTTCTACTGAGCACTCCCATCATCTGTGATTCACAAACGGAAATTCCATGGCAACTTCAAGATGCACGGAAGGATCGCTTGCGCCTTACAGAAGCCCACAGGCCACAGAACACTGCTAGTACTAAATTTGCAAAACAACCGAGCTTTTAAGGCAAAGTTCATTCACAAATGGATGATGTTTTAAGATAGAGGTACTGTTCTGTTCATTTTACAACACCAAGCAAGAGCAAGACAGACATCCAGAAGAGTCACAGCAACTTAGACAGACCAAAAGAAAATGGTGACGGCAATGGATAAATTTTAGCCTTGCTGCCCATGGAAGCAATATGGTGACACCAGAGTTTATACTTTTGAAAGCCACATTTGTTTGGCGAGCTTCAGTAAGCAGACTCATTTAGTCTCCACAATATAGTCTTGCTTCGCTAGCGCAGCAGGCCGGCCAGCGGCTGAATCTGTTTTTGCTGCTCCAACGACAAGCAGAATGAGAGCAAGCTTACCAGATAACAATTAACAGCACCAAAACCTGAAAAATAACAGATTCCCGGAATTAGGAAGGCACCACAGTTGCTAGTATTCTATACTGAGCATAATGAAACAACTGTTTAAAGTCAGGTAAACATAAACAAGATGCAAATTGCTAACAATTTATGTGTGCAACACATCGGCTGAGCGCTGTGGTAGGAAAAGCATTTTATATTTTCTCCTAAAAAATATTTTGGGGTGGCTATGTACGTACAACTTTTAATTACAATTTTGTTCAAAAAAAATTCCCCGCTCACTACCTACCCACTCTCCACTAGTCCCACTTGTGGAGCAATTAGTGGATGGTGAGAAAAGTTACTTAATTTTCATACATATGTACAGATTAGAAGGACACAGTTGCAAAAAAAATATAGAAGGGGAACATATTTTTCAGCGAACCTGTTTCTCAGCTTTTCTCGTACGCGTCTCCTCGGTGACCACCACTCTTCCATTCAGTTTCATCATCTGCTTCTCTCCTTTCATCATCTTCACCATCACTTTCGCTCACTGTCTCCCACTCAGAGTCATCAGCCTCTTGACCAAAAGCATCACTAGCATCCCCCTCACAATGGATTCCCCCATGTTTTAGCGATGATTCCCTGAATAACCAAGCGGCACGCATCTGCTTCTTTACCAATCGCTCGGCATAATCAGGAACCTTGTTTTGCCTCAATGACAGATCAGGATCACTGGACTGAGAGCATTCATTTATAAAGAGAATTGCATCCAGCAGGCTCTCTTTTGCTAAACCGAGCATATCATATGCTTGAGCTCTTCTCCACAAACTTTTGGCATGTCGATTCAAAGGACTATGAAGGCACAATGCACGGGTAGCATCACTGATGGCAGCCAAAGGTTGCTGCAGGAGAAGATAGCACTGAGCTCGGTTGCTATGAAGCACCACCCTTTCTTTCTTAGATTTCATTGGACACAATGCGAGTGCTTCGGAGTACTTGGCTGCAGCTCCTTCAATATTTCCTGAAGAGAACAGAGAATTTCCTTCCAACTTTACAACCAATGCTGCAGCTTGTTTTATATGAAGATCCTCCTTCGGCATATTCTTTTCCGACTTCAGTTTCTGCTTGAAACTCAAGAGTTCATCAATTTCTTCTTTGGTGTGACTACTAATTGAATTCCGTGAATTCCCGTTTTGTTGCATACATTCTTGGAGGACAGTGACAATAGTGTCACCCAGCTTTTTGTAATCACCGAGTGTGGAGATATCTGCTAAATCTATCAATGTTGGGGCGATTTTATCTATAACCTGCACACATAGAAAAAGTGACTAAAGCTGCAAAAACCGCGCTTAAAAAATAATTATAGGTAGCGTCAAACAGGACTACAGTGGTAACTAAGTTCTTTTTGGGCAAAACCATTCTGAAGTAGCTTTAACAAAAATAAAGCGGCCAACATAGCTTGCAGTAAACAATATCTAAGATGCTGAACAGTTTACATAACTGTACCACTTAAAACAGACAATAAATGCAGCATGCCGCTTCCTAATACAGAACTGAAGCTGAACATCAGTATTCAAAATTATCAGGAGTTGGTAGCTCAAAATAAGCAACTCTTCATTTCCTGAAGTTTATGAGAGTTATGTAACTTGCACGTAAGTCTAAGGAAATTTAGTGTTACATACAAGTCCAAGGAGACGCACATGCTTCTAATGGTCTTAAATTGTTTATAAAACAACAGTAGCACCATCCTATTTCAAAGCCACCCAGTGTGGATGTGTCTGGTAAATGTACTGTGCACAGGGAAAACAGTGACCAAAGGCAAATCTTAGCAAATAGTTATGGCTTGCCAGTTCCTAATATATAGAGTGCACAGGGAAAACAGTGACCAAAGGCAAATCTTAGCAAATAGTTATGGCTTGCCAGTTCCTAATATAGAGTGAAGCTTACATCAGTGATAAATTTGCAGGTATTGGTAGCTCAAAATACTAATAGTTCAACTCTTCAATTCCTAATGTTTATGAGAAATTATGTAAATTGCATTTAAACTGCAACAAATTTTCTTGTTATCAAGTCCAAGGAGCAACATATACTTGTCAATGTCTTAACGCTGAAGCAATTCAAAATAAATTTAACCTGGGTCATTTCAATTAGGACAAGAGAATGTGCACCAAGTTACTAACAAACACACTAATTATAATTCTTAGTCATGCTGAAGCATCCCTTCAAGCATCGAGTAAAATGTGGAATGTCTTACCTTATGATATGTGCTGGGATCTTGCACTAACCACAGTAGACAATCAACAGCCATGTATTGCCAGTCATCTGAAGACCGAGCAATGTTGCACAAAGATTCGAGGACACTTGAAATACTAGCAACATGACCTCGGCCAAGCTTGCTTTGGCAGATTGTTCTTAGCAGACCAACACCAGCAGGTGAGTTCTCATTCACAAGTCCACCCCACATACCAGGTAACTTGGCTAGAAATTCAGGCTTGCAGATATCATGGAGAAACTCGGGTTTAAATGCAAAGCAATTTATGAGCTGCAAAGACCAGCACTGCAGTTGGCTAGCCCATTCCTCAGCTTTACGAGATTCCATTTCAGCACCACCCATGCCCCGTGTGAGAAGATCACAATGGTAGCCAAGTCTCCGATCTACAAACTGGTAAAAGTGAGAGTACACAATTTCTAGAGAGCTTGAGGCAAGTTGAATGGCAAGTTCAAGTACTTCTCCATGATCAGCAACAGCAGGGAACGTACTAGGGTATGTCGCCAAATGCCCCAGAGCTCTGACAGCAACTCTTTGTTCCACCCAAGTCAGCCTACCTCTTAAGAGCTCAACTAACGGAGGTATTACTCCGGCACGAACAGCACGTTCTGCAAACTCCTCCATATTCATGGTATAGGATCCAATAACATGTGCCGCATAATACGGGATGTAAATATTCTGATCATGTGAAAGCCAGCGCCTGTTTTTCAGGCCCTTCCATATTAGAGCTGCCATGCATTCAAATATTCCCAAGTTGATGAACTCAGGGTCATTTGGGTGTGCCATTGCTGTGTTCCAAAGGCCGCTAATAGGGAGAACCTGGCCATCATCATCTTGCGAAGGAAGCTCTCTGAAGAATTTCAACACACTTGCTCTTCGTTTGCTAGGGTTCGCCTCCTTCATGACACAGAAGAAACATCCAGGATAAGGGCAATCAGATGGTAGTTTATCCATCGGAAGAACAGGGTCGATCTTATCCGCTTCTTTATTCAGATCCTCCAAATCATGCTTCGAACTGCGTCAATGAACCGTATTATCAGCAAACTGAAAAAAAAAACATCCTTCAAGGAACAAAGCATAGTCCAACAGGCCATCTAATCCATGATTGGTGTATAGAAAGAAATTGGAAGTAGCC
This sequence comes from Avena sativa, assembly GCA_916181665.1. Classification (NCBI taxonomy): domain Eukaryota; kingdom Viridiplantae; phylum Streptophyta; class Magnoliopsida; order Poales; family Poaceae; genus Avena; species Avena sativa. The sequence continues at coordinate 403,390,362 of OV702283.1, read as the reverse complement.
AACAACTATAGCATGCTTGCCAGCCTATCTTTTATTTCCCGTTGCGTCACTGCGTCAAATGAACAAGTAATAACTAAGTGAAGTTAAGTGACCAAAAATTACCACCACATTTACAGCAACTCCAACAAAGTAAAGTGAGATTCACCTACATTTCCTGATACTGTACAGGGCATGCTCTCTTCATATGTGAACTCTAGCAGAGAGGAATTTCTGAATATGAATCTGTGATACGTATAATTTTTGAAGGGCTGCTACACATTCTATTGCCTTGTAACCTCCTAGGATTCCTAGCAAAACTAGGTGTAACGACAGAAATGTACACTGAACTGGCAAGGACGTCCAACTAGTGAGTAAATTAAGTTGCAGTAGTAACTACATCCGAGGTAATGCAGACCATTCGTCTACCTAAACCTATTAATCTCACATCCTTGCTGTGCCCCTAGTGCACTAGATGCGGGAATCTAGCTGCAGTTTGAATCTCCCAGCAGGGAATCACACAGTAGTAACAGCAAAAACAAAAATCCGACGGCGGAACCGGCACGATAAGCTCCACTGAACCGGCAGCATTGCGTTGCATTCCCGTTTGCCACGAGCAAGCGAGACCACCAGGTGAGAGGGGTCGCAAATTCCGGAGCCCAAACCCTACCTCGGCAGCCCCGCACACACTCACTCCCAGCGTGAACGAGCACCCCAGCCGCCACTCGCCCAGGAACTAGCTGTAATCCGGCAAGGGGAAGAGCGGCACTGAGGGTAGATAGGCAGGGGGTGGGAGGGTAGGGAAGGGGAACGAACCCAAGGGACGCCGGAGACTGGAGCGCGGCCGCGGAGGAGCCCTGGAATGTAGGCCGGGAACGAGCGCCGCGGGACGGAGGCGGGGGCGGATCGGGTGGGGAGGGGAGGGGTTCCTGGCTGAGCCTGCCTGCTTGATTTGGTTCCGCTTTGATTTGATTTGATTTGAGTGAGAGTGGGGGGAGGGGAGGAAAAGGAAGGAGGGCTGGAGGGGGCGGGGGGCCTCCGGACGAAATTATCAGTGCGGCGTGTACCGGCGCTGGAAGCTGCAAGTTGCCAACAGGACCACGCCCAGGCCAGGCCAGGCCCCAGTGCGGCAGTGCCCGTCCGTCCTTTGTGTCGAGCCCGGCCGCTTGCCTGGAGTCTGGTCCACAGTGCTTCCGTTAATGCTTCCACACGGATCTCCCGGTTTTACCCCTCACAGGCCACGGGACGGTGAGGACCGTGCAGTGTGCTGCCGTGACACGGTGCCTCCGGCCGCCACTCCTCCTACCGTGAGAGCGTCCCCACTCACCTATTTAGGAGGTTTGATCCGGACGCCGAAATTACGTCTAAACGTCGAAAATCGCTTAGTCGCGTATTCAGTAACCTCTTTTCGTTCGGACTATCAAGGCCGAATCCAGGATCCCGGGTACGTCCTGGGAACGCCGGACGCAGTGAATTGGCCGAGTGGACCAGTCTGTCAGCGACAGAAGCCGAGTCGTCATCGTCCTTCCCGCCGTTTTCCTTTTCCCACCCTCACCGCTACACCCCTTCCGCCCTCGCCGCCGAACTCCGCCTATAAAAGGCGTACATCTCGCCGTCTCTCTTCATAGTCTCTCACACCACTCCCAACTCCGTCGAACTTCGAACGTTCGCACCTTTCTTCCTCCTCAACTCCGCAGAGAAGCCATGGCCGAGGGATTTCCCGGCCGACGCACGATGCCGTCGTGGGAAGCCCAGCTGCTCCGCGAGGCGCGCTATACGACGCCGCCAGACACTCGTCTCCCCTTCGGCTGGCAACTCAGCGCCGACGGGATCCCTGTTCCGCCGGTGCCGGCCGACGAGGACCTCGCCGGAGAGATCCAGGCGGCTATCGCCGCCATGCAAGACCCGGATCTCGCCGAGGATCCTGGCAACCTGGTCTTCTGGAGGCAGTTTTTTGCCGACAGACACCTCGAGGAACTCGCCCGACACGACGGACCGCCGATCGCCGCCGCCACCGCGTCACAATGTGGCTTTTCGCCGCCGCTGGTGGAGCGTTCCAGGGCGAACTCTCGCCGGCGTCATGGAGCACATCCAGGCCGGCAACAACCCCCGCCTCGACATGTAGTTGCGGCGTCCGGCGTCGACCACGGCGGCGACGACGGCCTTTTCCTAGTTGTAAAATTCGATATAATATGTGCGCCCTTGCCCTAGATAATGAAATCTGCCTATATTCGTCCATATTTCGCCGAGTTTAACTGAATTTCGCCGAACCTGGGACTCGGCCTGGGTACGCGAGTGGGAAGCTCGGCGGACCCAGGCAGAAAACACGTTTTGTCCGGCAAAAAAAGTCCGGTTTTCGGTCTGAGTTCGCCCAACGAGTGGAGATGCTCTGACATTGGAGATTCTAAAAGATCAGTTCGACGATGGATGTAGTGGTAGTTTTTCTTTGGCCGCAGCTACGGTAATCTCAAACCTACTACTCTACCCTAGTTAACTGAACCTTACTGCTGAACTGCTGATTGCCCGGTTCATCTCACCTGCTTACCCATTTAGGTCTTTCATAAGAGAGAATTCCTTATTTAACACTATTTAACACTTAGAATTATTTTCTTCCCTATTTGACGGTTGGTGTAATATTTTTTCCTTATATGACATCGCCGTTTGGTCCGTTAGGATTTTCCGTTAGCTAGGACTAAAGTACCTCGGTGATCCCCAATAGTTTTGTCTTGGGTCATCATTGTTGTTTTGAGCATCGCTAGACGGATACGACTAGCAGCAACAGAGTGCATGCGGATTTGCAAAGCTAGTTGTGCACGTGCCAGCTAACAAGCTGCATATCTGCATGTTAAATTTGCCGTACGTGAAAATCTAGCTCATTTAGGATCATCTAACTAGCTCTCGCTTGATCGGAACATACGGAAAAAGCTCAGGTGAACCTAGCAACCGAGAAAAAACAGAAAACGATGTGTAAATGCTACACGCAGCAGCCCTGCCGGTTCTTATGTATCGTACAGAAGGATTAGAAACTTAGACTAGGACTATAAATCATAACTACATATATGAAAGACAAGCAGTTCAGCCATCTATTAAAACTGCCAAGTCAGACTTCGTTACTGTAGGTACGATCTACAGTACCCTCTTCTACAGTTCTCCGGTTTTCTCCTGGTTTATTTAAGCTTGTTGTTTATGCGGTGCCTTGCTAAGCGGTTGGGCGTTTCTAGAAGTCTCACATCGCCCTATCGTCCTCCATAGATATCCCCTCTCTCGCGTGCGAGCCTCCTCCACTCCCGGCTGGCAACAAAAACGCCCACCCCATCGCTCCACCTCCCACCCCATGTTACTGCCCCGCCTCCCATGCTCCGTCGTCGCGTCGGGATCCCTTCTGTGGGTGCACGAGTTGGGGCGGCCTCCATGGGCGACGAGAAGGAGGAGGCATCACAGAAATCCGCCGCTTGCCGATGTGCTATGTGCCTTCCACGCCCCGTCGTCGTCCTGGAGCGCACGGTCTCCTTAACAAGTGACGATTTAACAGGCTCGACGTCCCACGTGCGGGAGAGCCTTATCCCTTCTGCCCTCTTATCTCTCTTCGGAGCGGAAGTGGGTTGCGGCCAGGCACCGGGTGTCGGACGGCGGCGGCGAAGAGCTGGTCAAGGAGGATGAAAGGCTCGCGGACGAGCAGGATAGTCACCGGGGACGAGGCACTTGAGGGCCACGGTGGCGTCGCCATGGCCGGAAGTCGCCGCACGGAGGGAGCGCCGGCGCGGGCACCGCGGTGAACAACCACAATTCGTGGCTGAAGGTAAGGAGAGTGTATAGGTTCTGTACAAGCAGAGCACGGCCAGCGAGGATCCGTGGACTATCGACCGCTCTACATGAAGAGCGCGACCAGGCTCCCTGGCGTCTGTGTCCAAGACCATCTACAGTGGAGGATCGAAATTGTGGAAAAATCAAGGTGCAGGAATTCTTCCCCTCCGTCTACCAAGGTGAACGTGTTTCTATGTATCTTTTCCTCTAATTTTTCCCCTAGGGCCGGCGCGACATGGACACCGATCCTCGGCTTTATGGTGGCACGATGGACGACATTGCCTTCCTCTTCTCCTTCCCGAGGGGATTGAAGCTACGGGAGGAGCTGATGCAGCCATCCCTCCGTGCACCATCAGGTTTCAGAGTTGCGACGGGGCCACCATCGATGCAAAGGATCCGCGCCGCCACTTTGACAAGGTGCTCGAGCTCCCCGTCGATGAGGTCGCGGAGGAGCTCCACTTCGCCGCCGCCGAGCAAGGCTTCTCGCGCCCAACCCATCGTGCAGGACCTGTCCGTCGGCGTTGGCTTCGATGCCAGGGCTGCAGCCTTCCACCCACCGCGTAGGTGGCACGAGTCACCCTGCTCTGCCTTCATCCGTGTCCATCGGCCCGCTTCGTCGGCCTCCCGTTTACTGTCATGTTCTATGCCAACGAGCAGGAGAACGACTCGTGGGAGAGCAACCTGAACGATGTTCCTGCCGAGGACCTCATGGACTGGGACATCGAGTTCATCAAGATCCACCAGGCCTGTTCCCTTATTTTCTTCCTGTAGAATCCTTGCTTGCATCTCGATTCGAGATTACTTTGCTGCTCCGATCACAGTCTTATATGTGCATACTTGATGTATTTGACATTGTTCTTTTTGCATCTTATTTTCAATAATATGCACGGGCAGATATAGTATAGGTCTAGCTATATGAACATACGGTACATCTGGGATGCACTCTCGAATTGTTGTCAGGGTGGTGTGGCCAGGGGTAGTTTTTCTTCTTTGGTAATATATGTTTAGATCTGGATTACGCACCATGAAGTTACAAGGGCAGTTTTGGTCAACTTAATTTTCTCATTGGAAACATGTTTCATCTGGTTCTAAGCAAATTTAGCAATTGGTATTTATGTTAAGCTGAGGTTGTTGGAGATACGCCCTAGATGCAATAATAAATGTAGTTATTATTATATCTTTATGTTTATGATAAATGTTTACATTCATGCTATAATAGTATTAACAAGGAAACATTGATACTTGTGTGATTTGTAAACTTAATTTGAAGTCCCTAGTATAGCCTCTATACATCACTAGCTTGTTGGTTGATAAATGATTGTGGTTTCCCTATCATGAACATTGAGATGTTATCAACAACAAGATCATATCGTTAGAAGAATGATATGGTGGACATACTCCTATAGATAAGCGTAGCATAAAGATCAAGTCATTTTAATAGTTCAATTGCTATATGCTTTCTGATACATAGTAACCTAATTCCTTCGACCATGAGATCATGCATATCACCTTTACCGGATGGATGCTTTGATGACATCAAACACCACACCGTAACTGGGTGGCTATAAAGGTGGCATTGAGTGTTCGGAAAGTATTGGTTGAGACACATGGATCAAGAGTAGGATTTGTTCATCCATATGACGGATAGATATACTCTGGGCCCTCTCGGTGAAATGTCATCCAATTAGCTTGCAAGCATGTGACTGGCTCACAAGGGATCACATATCACGGGAACGAGAAAAGAGTACTTATCGGTAACGAGGTTGAACTAGGTATGCAGAGATACCGACGATCATAACCTCGGATAAGTAAACTATCGTGAGACAAAGGGAAATTGGTATCGTATGTAAGTGGTTCATTCGATCGCAAAGTAATCGTAGAAATATGTGGGAGCCATATGAATTTCCAGATTCCTCTATTGGTTATTGTTCGGAGAAGTGTCTCGATCATGTCCGCATAATTCACGAACCGTAGGGAGACACACTTAAGGATTCGACGTTGTTTGAGTAGTTATGGAATGAATGAGAAAGAGATCGAATGTTGTTCGGAGTCTCGGATGGGATCCGGGATATCACGAGGAGATCCGGAATGGTCCGGAGAATAAGATTCATATAAGGAAAGTCCCGTTTCGGAGTTGGGAAATGTTTCCGGTGTTTTCATCGGGAATGTTCTAGAATGTTCCGGAATGTCCGGCACTCCGGAGGGGAAGGGTACATGAATGTGTTGTATCAAGTTGGTATGATTGCATCATGTACTAAGTGTCATCGTTGTTCCAAATAAAGGGTTAATTCAAATCCTAGTTTGAAAAGTCAAATAGCTAAATTGAAAAGTCAAACGGCTAAATTTGGAAAGAGGAAAAGAGGAGGAAGTGGGAAACCGAGTTGGGGAGGGAATCCCTCCTCCAACCAGCGGCGCCCCCTCCAAGACGAGTTGGGGAGGGACTCCCCTCCCTTCCCCTTGGCCGCCGGCCCCTCCACCTATATAAGGAGGGGCAGGGCTCCCTCCTAGTACACACAAGTACCTCTCCTCAAACCCTAGCTTGGCGCCTACCACCATAGCCGCCGCCGCCCCCTAGGGTTTTGCCCTAGCCGCCGACTTGGGGTGCCCCAAACCCTAGCCGCCGGCTCTAGCACCTCCTCCTTGGTGTGTCTAAAACCTAGATCGCCGAGGAGCTCTCTCATACTCCACCATACTCGCTCCGGCTTAAGGCGAAGCCCTGCGAGATCTCCCCTCTACTTCCGGTACCACGCCGTTGTGCTGCCGGAATCACGAGGAGAGTGCTACAACCTCCGCTGCCTGCTGGAACAAGGGAGAGGAAGGTCTTCGTCGAGTACCGAACGTGTGACCGACTGCGGGAGCGCTGCCGGAACGCAGCGCCGGAAGGATCGTCTACGCGATCTTGAGATCGGGAAGAGTACGACTACATCACCCACGAGAATCCGCTCTCGTTAAACACTTTGGAATCTTCGAGGGTAAGTTATTCCATCGACTCGTTGCTACAATCTAGTAGATAGATCTTGGCTTGTTTGTTTGTATGCGATAGAAATTTTTTGTTTTCCATGCTACGAAACCCTACAGTGGTATCAGAGCCGTGTCTATATGTAGATCTGTTGCACGAGTAGAACACAATGGTCATTGTGGCGTTGATGCTTTTATTGTCGATTGCTTCTTGTGTACTTTGCATCTTGCGGTATGTTGGGATGAAGCGGCCCGGGCTAACCTTACATGACATCGTTCATGATACTTGCTCCACGCTTGACATGCAACTTGTATTGCATAAGTGGCTTTGCGGGTGCCTGTTTCTCCTAGCATAGTTAAGATCCAATTTACAATGGGTGATTAACAATACTAGTATCAATGTTGTGGTTCATGTTCGTAAGTTAGAACGACACTTATTGAAAGCCCCAAACCACGTAAAACATGCAAAGAAAGTAGAGGCGTCTAACTTTGTTTTGCAGGGGTGTGCAGTGATGTGATATGGCCATGATTGTGATTATATTTGATGTATGCAATGTTTCTTATTGTAAGTTGGCAACTGGCAGGAGCCATATGGTTGTCTTTAATTTATGTTAAGACCCGCGTGTCTATTCAAAGTAGTTGTAATAGTTGAAGCCGGTGGACGACAACCATGGAGAAGCGTCATTGACCTTGATGCAATGCCGGTGATGATGGAGATCATGTTCGTGCTTGAAGATGGAGATCGGAAGCACAAAGAAGAAAGGCCATATCATATCACATATTATGAATTGCATGTGATGTTAATCCTTTATGCATCTTGTATTGCTTAGTAGACGACGGTAGCATTATAAGATGATCCCTCATGCACATGAATTTCAAGTCATAAAGTGTTCACCCTTAGTTAGCACCGTTGCTAAAGCTTGTTGTTTCGAAGCACCACGTGATGATCGGGTGTGTTAGATTCCGCAAGTGTATACAACGTGAGCAAGCCGGATTTTCTCATGCGGAAACTAAGGTTTGATCTTGACGAGCCTAGCATGTACAGACATGGTCTCGGAACACGGATCACCGAAAGGTAAAGCATGAATCATATAGTAGATATGATGAACATGACGATTGTTCGCCATTGAAACTATATCAACTCTCGTGATGATTGGTGTTGATGTAGTGGATTTGGTTCGTGTGATCACTAAAACAATGTGAGGGATGTTGTTTTGAGTGGGAGTTCACCTAGATTAACTTTATTATTAATTTGAACTCAATTTGTCATAAACTTAGTCTAAACTATTGCAAATATGTTGTAGATCAATGGCAGCCCCTACCATCAATTTTAATGCGTTCCTAGAGAAAGAAAAGTTGAAAAACAATGGAAGCAACTTCGCGGATTGGTTCCGCAATTTGAGGATTGTCCTCACAGCTGGTAATTTGACCTATGTGCTGGATGCACCGCTGGGTGACCCACCAGCAGCTGACGCTTCCGATGAAGTAAAGAATGTTTACCTCGCTCGGAAGAATCAGTACTCCATAGTTCAGTGTGCTATCTTGTATGGTTTGGAATCGGAGCTTCAGAAAAGGTTTGAGAATTCAGACCCATATTATATTGTCGAGGATCTCAAATTGATTTTTGAGACTCATGCGGCAATTGAAAGTTATGAGGCTTCTGAAAAGTTCTTTAACTGCAAGATGGAAGAGGGCATCTCCATCAGTGAGCATGTGCTTAAGATGTCTGGGCACGCAAACAAACTTCAAAGCTTGGGTATAGTGATTCTTAATGCTTTGGGGATTTACCGTGTCCTCCAATGTAACACCCTCAGAATCGGACCTATGCAAGTTTTAGCGAAACCCGCCAAACCCGCATAGAAACGATTCAAAGGTGCCCACCAGGCACTTTCGTGCGGGTGGAAAACGAAGTAATAACATTACACAACAGTCCTCGATGGGACCCACAGAACAGATATATATATATATATAACAGCGACTCAATGAGTCAAGAATACAGATATAATATACAAGATCCAAATCACCTTGAAAATGATAGAGCGTCCGACTACGGACAAGATGCAAATGGGGCTAAGAGCCCTAAAGAATAACCAATGGCGTCCATAACCCTGCCCAGGCCAAGCCGGAAGGGTAACCCTGCTAACGACGTCGATCTCAGAACCTGCTTAAACAAAAGGGGTGCCGACAAAGGGCAAAGGAAGAAGAAGGAGCGTCAGTACTGAGGCCAGTACACGGCGAGACTAGAATTCGGCGGTCCTCGCCTACATAGGTATGGTGGACTGAGCGGCAGCGGCAGCATGCACTGAACAACCTATAGAGACTCGATACAACTAGCGGCAATCAGAGAGGGGTAAGAAAGACCTATTCGGATCCAACCTGATTCTAACATCAAACAAACCCATCCTGGTGTTTCCCCCTCGAGACCAAACGAGGAAGTCAACCGAGGAACTCACACCGTTGGCAGTTTTAATTATTCAGTTATCGTTGCAGCAATTACTAGTCAGATGTAGGTAATCATCCTGATAAAGTAAGCAGTGGGCCATTTTAGTTAATCATTCCGTTGTAGTGGCAACACTTACTAGTCAAATACAATTATCATGAGATATCCCAAAACCCAGCAGTTGTTGGTACTTTTATTCAGACATTCCGTTATAGTTGCAATACTTACTAGTCAGTTACAATGGTCGCTGGCGACGACCCAAGCAAGCAATTGTTGGCAGTTTTATTTAGCCATTCCATTATAGTGAAGCTGCTTACTAGTCATTATAAAGTCAAATTTATAGCACTACTTTAGTTATAGTTGTCTATGATCGAGATACTGTGCTCCAAGTCGTCCATAACCGCGGACACGGCTTTCAGAAAGTTTTAACCCGGCCGGGGTGCACAAATAGCAACACACACACGATCGACCTCGGAAAAACCAAATCAAAACCCAACGAGGCTTTCACGACAAAGCAATCACAGGATTCAGAAATATTTCAGGGGGCCACCCCATTGAGTAGAACCGCAACGAAGTAAGCTAGCTCCGAGACGGACTCAAGGTTTGCGTCAATGGCTGTAAACGACTGGGAACCCGAAAGTGTGGCTGGGCTTGTCGATACTGCGAAAACATTCCGCTTACCTAAACAGTACAGTGTGCTCCTCGCACAATCGTAAATAAAGCAGTAGCATGGCATAAGTACAGGATAGTAAATAAAACCTCAAACTAGTTTGTGGCCCCAAGAAATAAGACTGAATCAAGCTCTGGCTAAGGGGGGCCCATACTCCCCGTATGTGGATAGCGCGATAAATCAAGGAACAGGTATCAAGCACTCGGGGTCCTACGGGACACAAGTGGGCGGTCGGAAACCAAATGTTATCTATCACCCACCGATGCCTCTGCTTACTTACTTCAATTTTAGTTGTTAAACAGGAATTAAAGTGAACGATAAGTAAAACCATGATCCTCTCCAACATCAACATGCGGCCATACACCAACAACTGTGGCACTTGACGACACGCAACAGCAATTGAGCAAGCGACTACGACGCGCAAGTCCAGCTATCTACCAAACAACAGGTAATAGGATGTGTCCAAGGCAATATACGGCTGCAAGGAATTTCACGGGTACGGAAACTAGAGCAACGCAACACAGGTAGCAATAGATCAACAGGAGGGAAATAAATACTATAAAAGTAAGATAGGTAGAAAGGGGGGAGATGCTCGCCTGAAAACATTGTCGAAGGTTCATCCGAAGATCGGGGCGAAGCTCACATCAACTCAACGGCCTTATCCGCGAAGAAGTAAAACACTAGAAGAAACACCGGATGCCATATTTAATACTACGGCAAAAGATCGGGCATGATGCATGTATGATGTATGACATGGCAAAGGTGCGATGCAATTAGGTCAGATTAAGAGGAACCAGGGGTCCCGACAAATATTAGATGGTTGATGTTATTTATCTACCCCGCAAATTAAATGTTGTTTAACAAGGCAGAAGATATCACCGGTTCGCTACACCAGTTTAAGTGAGGCCAATATAAGGCTAGATTTGCCCGCATATGGGCCCCAGGTTTAATTATCGGTGAAACGGCAAAAGGCCCCCAAACCACAGACAAGCATGCATGCAATATGAATGATTAATATGCAACAAGTGGTATTATATTATAAAATAGGGTTTCGGGAAGGGTGCACACTTTAGAGGGTTCTCGACGGTCTTGGGGTTCCGGGGTTCGGGTCGGTCTCGGGGTTCAGGGTCTGGGGTTTGTTCTCGGCGGGATTGTTCTCGGATTACGGGGTAGATCTTGTCGCATCCGGGTTCTCGGCGAGCTCGGCGTCCGGAAAGGAGTACTTGGTTCGGTGTCGGGGGCGCATCGGATCCGCCCTGGTCGGTGTCGATCTTGTCGTCGATGGCGGACTTGAGTGGATCGGTGTACCGGGGTCTTCGGGTCCGGGAAGAAGACCTTGACGCCTGTGACGAAGAACTCGGGTTCAGAAGAAGGGCTTGGTGTTCCGATGGATCGGTCCCCGGGGTCGAAGAACTTGGCGTCCGAGAGACGATTATATCGCATCCGCGGTCGTCGGGCCATGTCGTCGGTCTTGTCGTCTCGCAGCGGAGATCTTGGCGTTCCGTGTAGAAAATCTTGCTCGGTTCACTGTCGTTGGCGTGGTGGTACTTCTTGGCACCGACCCGGTAGTTGGATCCTCGGAAGAACTTGGAACGGCTTCGGCGTTCCATGTAGATGACCGACGGGTTCAGGGGTCTCGGCGTCTAGGTTCCGTGAAGATCGTGTATAAACTCGTCGATGGTCCTTCTTGTGCTACCCTTTTGTCGATCTTGTCGCATGTCCTCTTCACAGCTCTGAAGCATACTCCACATCGGCAGGGAACCATACAACGCACAACTCCAAGACAGAACCACGTCGACAGCGTGAAGGCGCCCTTGGGGAGGTGGCACGGGACCTGGCGGCTCAGGAGAGGAGGGCGCGGCGGCGATTGGAGAGGGTCGGTGCTGGGCGGCGCGGTCTGGGCGATGGCGGCGCGCGGGGCCCGCACGGAGGGGCGCTGGAGGGGAGCCGCGACGGCGGGGCGAAGGGGCGGCAGCGGCGGACCGAGCGCGGCGAGGGGGTCGACGGGGAGGCGGTGCAGGGCTCCGCGGCGGCGACGTCGGAGATGAGGACGGCGGGGTGGAGCTCGGGACGGCGAGGAGGTCGACGGCGCAGGGCGGGGTCGCGGGCCGGGCCGGAGGAAGACAGGGGAGGCGGTCGACGCGCGAGGGACGAAGCACGACGAGGGGGGCGGCCGGAGGTTGTGCGGGGCTCCGGGGAAACGCGAAGGACGTGGCGGCCGGCGGCGGAAGGTGGGAGTCGCGGTCGGGTCCGTCGCGGACGAGAGGGTGAGCGGGCGGCGTTGGGGTTGGCGAGCGGAGGGGCGGTGGCCGGCGAGGGCGCGCGGCCGGGGAGAGGGAGGAGGAGAGGCGGCCGGCGAGGCGGGGAGGGAGCGAGGCGAGCGGTGAGCCGCAGAGAACTGGGGAGGGAGGAGGAAGGAAGAGAAACAGGGGAGGGGAGCGGGGTGCGGCAGGAGAGAGAGGGGGCACGCGGGGCCAGGGGGTGGGCCAGGCCAGACGTGGGGGGGGGCTGTGAGCTGGGTGGGGCCAGGCGCCAGGGGTGGGCTCGGGGTTGTTGACCGCGGGGAGAGAGAGGGAGTGGCGGGGCCCAGGGGGAAGAGAGAGGGGGTGCGGGTCCAGGCTGGCGGGGTGGGAAGGGGAGAGAGGCAGGTGGGCCAGGTGGCGGTTTGGGGTTGGTTGGGAGGGAGAGGCAGGGTGACGTGGCGGCCTGGGATAGGTGGGGGTGAGGTGGCCAGAGGGTTGGGTAGGTTAGGTTGGGTGACTTAGGGATTTAGGTGGGACTGGTTAGATATTTTAGGATTAAGAGGTGGACCGATTTTATTTCTGGGGGTGGTCGTCCGGGTCGATTCGGCCCGTTCGACTGCCCCCACTAAAATAATATAATTTTTATTTAACTTTTGCAATAAGCTTGTATAAATAGATTTTAGACAAACAAAAATATCCGGAAGCATCCGGGGGTTTAGTTTGAAATAGAAGGAAGGTTAATTTTAGAAAACGATCGTCTTTCGCAAATAGTTTTTAGGCAAATTAATATGCATGATGATGACGATGCTCAAATGCAATGAGGCATTATGACATGATCATGCGGTCATGACGATGCAATGCACAAAAACAACGCGATTTTCTAGTAGTGGTTTTGCGGGATGCCACAATTCGACACCACTAACAAAGGATCTCGCCCTCGAGATCCGCTTCATGGTGCCGGAAAGGAAGGTCGGCGATCCGAATCTTCTCGCTTCATGTAGATCCTCGCGACACCACTAACAAGAGGTCGTTGTCCGTGATCGTCGAGAGAACACTCCGGAACAAAAGGTCGAAGGTAGAGGCATCAACAAATAAAGCCACCCCTAACTTCCGTGGACGGAGTATAACTGCTGGATCCACTGATTCGATGCCCAAGAGCGAATGATAAGAGTAGTCGGATGGTGATCAGTCCATCGCGCACCCGAACCATTACTCTGCACACGAATAGTCGGATTAGGCAACCAACTCTCAAAATCAGACTGAAGATCTCGACAAGCGAGGTTCGGAACAACGGAGTGATGCAGACTCTGCATCGGATCTGGTGTAGATGATGTCGTCGTGTCGGAAAACACCGGAAGGCACAAACCAAGAACAAGGAATGGTACCACAGATAAAGGATCACTCAGATAGCATGAAGACCGGATGTAGACACACCGTTACCAAAAGAGGAAGCGAAACCCTGAAGGTACGACGGAACTCAACCACGAGAAATCCTGGACTCGAAGAGAGAGAAGAGAGCGGATTCAAAACACGCAGGGGTGAGAGGAGAGCAGCAGAGGGGTAAGGAGTAAATCAGACTTAATCAGAACTATCCAACCGATTTTTCCAAAAATAGTTTTTGACACTCTACTTCGGCCGTTAGCTAGGTTAACCTACAGGCTGGACTTGTGGGGTATCGCAACTGCTGAGCTCTGATACCACTCTGTAACACCCTCAGAATCGGACCTATGCAAGTTTTAGCGAAACCCGCATAGAAACGATTCAAAGGTGCCCACCAGGCACTTTCGTGCGGGTGGAAAACGAAGTAATAACATTACACAACAGTCCTCGATGGGACCCACAGAACAGATATATATAACAGCGACTCAATGAGTCAAGAATACAGATATAATATACAAGATCCAAATCACCTTGAAAATGATAGAGCGTCCGACTACGGACAAGATGCAAATGGGGCTAAGAGCCCTGAAGAATAACCAATGGCGTCCATAACCCTGCCCAGGCCAAGCCGGAAGGGTAACCCTGCTAACGACGTCGATCTCAGAACCTGCTTAAACAAAAGGGGTGCCGACAAAGGGCAAAGGAAGAAGAAGGAGCGTCAGTACTGAGGCCAGTACACGGCGAGACTAGAATTCGGCGGTCCTCGCCTACATAGGTATGGTGGACTGAGCGGCAGCGGCAGCATGCACTGAACAACCTATAGAGACTCGATACAACTAGCGGCAATCAGAGAGGGGTAAGAAAGACCTATTCGGATCCAACCTGATTCTAACATCAAACAAACCCATCCTGGTGTTTCCCCCTCGAGACCAAACGAGGAAGTCAACCGAGGAACTCACACCGTTGGCAGTTTTAATTATTCAGTTATCGTTGCAGCAATTACTAGTCAGATGTAGGTAATCATCCTGATAAAGTAAGCAGTGGGCCATTTTAGTTAATCATTCCGTTGTAGTGGCAACACTTACTAGTAAAATACAATTATCATGAGATATCCCAAAACCCAGCAGTTGTTGGTACTTTTATTCAGCCATTCCGTTATAGTTGCAATACTTACTAGTCAGTTACAATGGTCGCTGGCGACGACCCAAGCAAGCAATTGTTGGCAGTTTTATTTAGCCATTCCATTATAGTGAAGCTGCTTACTAGTCATTATAAAGTCAAATTTATAGCACTACTTTAGTTATAGTTGTCTATGATCGAGATACTGTGCTCCAAGTCGTCCATAACCGCGGACACGGCTTTCAGAAAGTTTTAACCCGGCCGGGGGTGCACAAATAGCAACACACACACGATCGACCTCGGAAAAACCAAATCAAAACCCAACGAGGCTTTCACGACAAAGCAATCACAGGATTCAGAAATATTTCAGGGGGCCACCCCATTGAGTAGAACCGCAACGAAGTAAGCTAGCTCCGAGACGGACTCAAGGTTTGCGTCAATGGCTGTAAACGACTGGGAACCCGAAAGTGTGGCTGGGCTTGTCGATACCGCGAAAACATTCCGCTTACCTAAACAGTACAGTGTGCTCCTCGCACAATCGTAAATAAAGCAGTAGCATGGCATAAGTACAGGATAGTAAATAAAACCTCAAACTAGTTTGTGGCCCCAAGAAATAAGACTGAATCAAGCTCTGGCTAAGGGGGGCCCATACTCCCCGTATGTGGATAGCGCGATAAATCAAGGAACAGGTATCAAGCACTCGGGGTCCTACGGGACACAAGTGGGCGGTCGGAAACCAAATGTTATCTATCACCCACCGATGCCTCTGCTTACTTACTTCAATTTTAGTTGTTAAACAGGAATTAAAGTGAACGATAAGTAAAACCATGATCCTCTCCAACATCAACATGCGGCCATACACCAACAACTGTGGCACTTGACGACACGCAACAGCAATTGAGCAAGCGACTACGACGCGCAAGTCCAGCTATCTACCAAACAACAGGTAATAGGATGTGTCCAAGGCAATATACGGCTGCAAGGAATTTCACGGGTACGGAAACTAGAGCAACGCAACACAGGTAGCAATAGATCAACAGGAGGGAAATAAATACTACAAAAGTAAGATAGGTAGAAAGGGGGGAGATGCTCGCCTGAAAACATTGTCGAAGGTTCATCCGAAGATCGGGGCGAAGCTCACATCAACTCAACGGCCTTATCCGCGAAGAAGTAAAACACTAGAAGAAACACCGGATGCCATATTTAATACTACGGCAAAAGATCGGGCATGATGCATGTATGATGTATGACATGGCAAAGGTGCGATGCAATTAGGTCAGATTAAGCGGAACCAGGGGTCCCGACAAATATTAGATGGTTCATGTTATTTATCTACCCCGCAAATTAAATGTTGTTTAACAAGGCAGAAGATATCACCGGTTCGCTACACCAGTTTAAATGAGGCCAATATAAGGCTAGATTTGCCCGCATATGGGCCCCAGGTTTAATTATCGGTGAAACGGCAAAAGGCCCCCAAACCACAGACAAGCATGCATGCAAGATGAATGATTAATATGCAACAAGTGGTATTATATTATAAAATAGGGTTTCGGGAAGGGTGCACACTTTAGAGGGTTCTCGACGGTCTTGGGGTTCCGGGGTTCGGGTCGGTCTCGGGGTTCAGGGTCTGGGGTTCGTTCTCGGCGGGATTGTTCTCGGATTACGGGGTAGATCTTGTCGCATCCGGGTTCTCGGCGAGCTCGGCGTCCGGAAAGGAGTACTTGGTTCGGTGTCGGGGGCGCATCGGATCCGCCCTGGTCGGTGTCGATCTTGTCGTCGATGGCGGACTTGAGTGGATCGGTGTACCGAGGTCTTTGGGTCCGGGAAGAAGACCTTGACGCCTGTGACGAAGAACTCGGGTTCAGAAGAAGGGCTTGGCGTTCCGATGGATCGGTCCCCGGGGTTGAAGAACTTGGCGTCCGAGAGACGATTCTATCGCATCCGCGGTCGTCGGGCCATGTCGTCGGTCTTGTCGTCTCGCGGCGGAGATCTTGGCGTTCCGTGTAGAAAATCTTGATCGGTTCACTGTCGTTGGCGTGGTGGTACTTCTTGGCACCGACCCGGTAGTTGGATCCTCGGAAGAACTTGGAACGGCTTCGGCGTTCCATGTAGATGACCGACGGGTTCAGGGGTCTCGGCGTCTAGGTTCCGTGAAGATCGTGTATAAACTCGTCGATGGTCCTTCTTGTGCTACCCTTTTGTCGATCTTGTCGCATGTCCTCTTCACAGCTCTGAAGCATACTCCACATCGGCAGGGAACCATACAACGCACCACTCCAAGACAGAACCACGTTGATAGCGTGAAGGCGCCCTTGGGGAGGTGGCACGGGACCTGGCGGCTCAGGAGAGGAGGGCGCGGCGGCGATTGGAGAGCCTCGTTGGGTTTTGATTTGGTTTTTCCGAGGTTGATCGAGTGTGTGTTGCTATTGGTGCACCCCGGCCGGGTAAAACTTTCTGAAAGCCGTGTCCGCGGTTACGGACGACTTGGAGCACAGTATCTCGACCATAGACAAGCATAACTAAAGTTTATCGCTATAAATTTGACTTTATAATGACTAGTAATCAGCTTCACTAGAATGGAATGGCTAAATAATACTGCCCACAATTGCTTGTTTGGAGTGTCGCTTGCGACCATTGTACCTGACTAGTAAGTATTGCAACTACAACGGAATGGCTGAATAAAAGTACCAACAACTGCTGGGTTTTGGGTTATCTCATGCTATCTATATCTGATTAGTAAGTGTTGTAACTATAACGGAATGGTTAACTAAAAGTGCCCACTGTTTATTTTATCAGGATGATTATCTATACCTGACTAGTAATTGCTGCAACGAAAACTGAATAAATAAAACTGCCAACTGTGTGAGTACCTCGGTTGACTTCCTCGTTTGGTCTCGAGGGGGAAACGCCAGGATGGGTTTGTTTGGTGTTAGTATCAGGCTGCATCCGGATAGGTCTTTCTTACCCCTCTCTGATAACCGCCAGTTGTATCGAGTCTCTATAGGTTGTTTAGTGCATGCTTCCGCTCCCGCTTCAGTCCACCATACCTTTGTAGGCGAGGACCGCCGAATTCTAGTCTCGCCGTGTACTGGCCTCAGTACTGACGCTCCTCTTTTTCCTTTGCCCTTTGTCGGCACCCCTTTTGTTTAAGCAGGTTTGAGATCGACGTCGTTAGCAGGGTTACCCTTCCGGCTTGGCCTGGGCAGGGTTATGGACGCCACTGGTTATTCTTCAGGGCTCTTAGCCCCATTTGCATCTTGTCCATAGTCGGACGCTCTAACGTTTTCAAGGTGATTTGGATCTTTGTATATTATATCTGTATTCTTGACTCATTGAGTCGTTGTTATATATATCTGTTCTGTGGGTCCCATCGAGGACTGTTGTGTAATGTTATTACTTTGTTTTCCACCCGCACGAAAGTGCCTGGTGGGCACCTTTGAATCGTTTCTATGCGGGTTTGGCGGGTTTTCGCTAAAACTTGCATAGGTCCGATTCTGAGGGTGTTACAGAGTGGTATCAGAGCTCAGCAGTTGCGATACCCCACAAGTCCAGCCTGTAGGATAACCTAGCTAACGGCCGAAGTAGAGTGTCAAAACTATTTTGAAAATCGGTTGGATAATTCTGATTAGGTCTGATTTTACTCCTTACCCCTCTGCTGTTCTCCTCTTACCTCAACGTGTTTTGAATCCGCTCTCTTCTCTTTCTTCGAGTCCAGGAATTCTCGTGGTTGGGTTCCGTCGTACCTTCAGGGTTTCGCTTCCTTCTTTGGTAACGGTGTTGCTACATCTGGACTTCATGCTATCCGAGGAATCTTTCGCCTGAGGTACCATTCTTTGTTCCTTGTTTGTGCCTTCCGGTGTTTTCCGACGCGACGACATCCTCTACGCCAGATCCGATGCAGAGTCTGCATCACTCCTTTGTTTCTGAACCTCGATTGCCGAGATCTTCAGTCTGTTTCCGAGAATGGTTGCACGCTTTTCCGCTGATTGTGCGGAGTAATAGTTTGGGTGCGTGATGGATTGGCCCCCATGCCGACTACCCCTTCTATTCGCTTTTGTACATTGAAGTGGATGAGAATGCATCGGTTCCCTCTTTCTACCGGAGTTAGGGGTGGCTTTATTTGTTGATACCTCTATCTTCGACCTTTTGTTCCCGGAGTGTTCTCCCGACGATCTCGGTCAACGACCTCTTGTTAGTGGTGTCGCGAGGAGCTACACGAAGCGAGAAGACGCAGACCGCCGACCTTCCTTCCGGTACCACGAGGCGGATCTCGAGGGCGAGATCCATTGTTAGTGGTGTCGAATTGTGGCATCCTGCAAAACCACTACTAGAAAATCGCGTCGTTTTTGTGCATTGCATCGTCATCATCATATGTTGTTTGTCTAAAACTATTTTCGCAAAGCCCTATTTGTTTTCCAAACGCCCCTCTTTATTCAAACGCAAAACCCCGGGTCTCCGGATTATTTTTGTTTGCCTGCTATTGGGTTGCAGAAGCCGTGTTTAAAACAAATAAAACAACAAAGTATTTTTAGTGGGGGCAGTCGAACGGGCCGACCCGACCCGAACGACCACCCCCAGAACCTAAATCGGTCCACCTAACCGCCCTTCTAAATCCTACAGCTACCCACCTATCTACCCACACACCCCCTCCACCTCACCTCCACCAATAACCTGCCGCCACCTCATCACCTCCCCTCCCCTAACCAACCACACCCTGCCACCTGGTCCACCCCCTCTCTCTCAGCTCTCTCTCTCATTCCACCTCACTCAGCCGGTCCACCCCCTGGTCAGACACACGCCCCACCCCTGCCCACGCTGCCCACTTCCCTCTCCTCTCCCTGCCCGGCCGGTCCCACCTGGCCCACCCGCAGCAGGCCCTCTCCTCTGTTCTTCTTCCCCAACCCCTCCTGCCCCGACGCGCTCCTGCCCCGCGCGCGCTCTCCCTCCCTCTCTCCTCGCCATCCTCCTTCCCCCACGCCCCGTCTCTCTTCCCCGACGCGCGCGTCGCCCCTCGCCTCGCCCCTCTGCCCCGGCCAGCGCCCCGCGTCGCTCGCCTCCCTCCACCGCTAGCTCGCCAACCTCCGCCGGCAACCGCCTCCGCCACCCACCTCTGCTCGCCGACCGCGCCGCCCCGCTCCCCTTCTCCATCCGCCCGGCTCTCCCCTCCCCGCTCCTCCCGCGCCTCCCCGCCATCCCGCGTCGGCCGCGTCGCCGCGCCTCCTTCGGCAGCCGCGGTCGAGCCCGCTCCGCCTGAGCCGAGCTCGCCCGACCCCCACCGCGCGCCGCCGGACTCCCTCCTCCTTCCGAGCTGCCGCCGGCCACAACGCCCGTCTCCGACGCCCCCCGGTCCTCGTCGAGCCCGCCCCGACGTCCGCCATCAGCCCGCCTCGCTCGCCCTCCGCCCCTCCGGCCTGCCGCCGCCCCGCTGTCGCCATCGTTCCCGCCTCCACCAGCCTCTGCGTCGGCCGGCCCCGCCCGGTCTCTTCTGCCGCGCACCCCGGCGAGCCGCTCCGTCGCCGTTTCTCTGGCCACCGCTGCCGCCAAGGTCTGCCCGTCGCGCGTCGTCCGTGTCGCCTCTCGCGCCATCCTCCGCTCTCCTGCAGGCGTCGTCTCCCCGGGCTCCTGTCGACTACCTGGTGTGGTCAGGCACGAACCGCCCGTACAGATGCTCCAATCATAGGATGGTAGTGCAAACGAAGGTCTCCTACACCGGTGCATGAGCCCGTGAGCCCGCGCGAATCTGGAGCCCGATCCGGAGGCCCCAATCCTCCGATGGCCGAGGACCCGGACGCCAAGGCCTCCTTCACGGAATCCGATGATCGAGACCCGAAGATCCCGAAACTACAAGCTCTCTTTCACGGACCCGAAGACCTTTCCGAAGGCCGATCCGTTGCCGCTCCAAGACCATCGATGCTTGGAGATGTACCGAGGATTGCGAGAAGACCCGCAAGATCTACACCAAGTACGTCGAGACCTGAAGCCTGATCCCGAACCCGGCGTCGTATCAAGTTCTCCTTCCCGGATTCAAGGACTCTGACCTGGTGCGACAAGTATTTCTATCCGAGCATAAGACCGGTCGAAAACGCCAAGATCTTCAATCGGAACGCCAAGTTCGTCACCCTAAAACGCCAAGACCGACTCGGTAGCGCGGGCCCGACAAGACCCTCGCAACGGCAAGACCGACCCCGTGGGACCCGACAAGACCTTCGCGACAACAAGAACGACATCGACCAGGGCGAGTCCGATGCGCCCCGACACCGACCCAAGTCCCGCACCCGGACGCGCCAAGATCTACCCCGATCCGAGACCCTAACCCCGGAGTCCGAGAACGACCCCGTCAAAACCCTGGACCCCGAGACCGGACCCTGGACCCTGTCGAACCCCGAACCCCGGAACCCCAAGATCTGCCGAACCCTAATGTGTGAACCCCTTTCCGAGAACCCTATTTTTATAAATGGTCAACTATATGAATTGTTTGCATATTTAATTGTTCATGCATGCATACTTGTCTGTGGGTTGGGGGCCTTATGCCGATTCACCTTATAATTAAATATGGGGCCCATATGCGGGCAAATCTAGTCTTATATTGGCCTCATTTAAACTGGTGTAGCGAACCGGTGATATATCTTGCCTTGTTATAACAACATTTAATTGCGGGGTAGCTAAACAACATGCACCACCTATTTAATTGTCGGAACCCTGGTTCCGCTTAATACTGACCTACTTGCATCGCATCTTTGCCATGCCATACATCATACATGCATCATGCCGATCTTTTGCCGTAGTATTAAATGTTGCATCCGGTGTTTCTTCTAGTGTTTTGCTTCTTCGCGGATAAGGCCGTTGAGTTGATGTGAGCTTCGCCCCGATCTTCGGATGAACCCTTCGACAATGTTTTCAGGCGAGCATCTCCCCCTTTCTACCTATCTTACTTTTATAGTATTTATTCCCTCCTGTTGATCTAATGCTATCTGAGTTGCGATGCTCTAGTTTCCGTACCCGTGATATCCCTTGCAGCCCTATATTGCCTTGGACACATCCTATTACCTGTTGTTTGGTAGATAGTTGGACTTGCGCGTCGTAGTCGCTTGCTTAAGTGCTGTTGCGTGTCGTCCAGTGCCACAGTTGTTGATGTATTGCCGCAAGTTGCTGTTGGAGATGATCATAGTTTTACTTACCGTTCACTTTAATTCCTGTTTAACAACTAAAATTGAAATAAGCAGAGGCATCGGTGGGTGATAGATAATATTTGGTTTCCGAACGCCCACTTGTGTCCCGTAGGACCCCGAGTACTTGATACCTGTTCCTTGATTTATCGCGCTATCCACATCCGGGAGGTATATGGGACCCCCCTGAGCCAGAGCTTGATTCAGTCTTATTTCTTGGGGCCACAAACTAGTTTGAGGTTTTATTTACGATCTTGTACTTATGCCATGCTTTACTGCTTTATTTACGATTGTGCGATGGATAGCACACTGTACTGTTTAGGATCGGGACACGATTCCGCGGTGTCGACAAGCCCAGTTTTGGGTTCCCAGTCGTTCACAGCCGTATACCCAGACCTTGAGTCCGTCTCGGAGCTAGCTTACTTCGTTGCGGGTAGCTTAATGGGGTGGCCCCCTGAAATATTTCTGAATCCTGTGATTGCTTTGTCGTGAAAGCCTCGTTGGGTTCTGATTTGGTTTTTCCGAGGTTGATCGAGTGTGTGTTGCTATTGGTGCACCCCGGCCGGGTAAAACTTTCTGAAAGCCGTGTCCGCGGTTACGGACGACTTGGAGCACAGTATCTCGACCATAGACAAGCATAACTAAAGTTTATCGCTATAAATTTGACTTTATAATGACTAGTAATCAGCTTCACTAGAATGGAATGGCTAAATAATACTGCCCACAATTGCTTGTTTGGAGTGTCGCTTGCGACCATTGTACCTGACTAGTAAGTATTGCAACTACAACGGAATGGCTGAATAAAAGTACC
Source organism: Avena sativa (assembly GCA_916181665.1). NCBI lineage: Eukaryota > Viridiplantae > Streptophyta > Magnoliopsida > Poales > Poaceae > Avena > Avena sativa. Next base: position 403,367,795 of record OV702283.1, on the reverse strand, counting down.
AACAACTGCTGGGTTTTGGGTTATCTCATGCTATCTATATCTGATTAGTAAGTGTTGTAACTATAACGGAATGGTTAACTAAAAGTGCCCACTGTTTATTTTATCAGGATGATTATCTATACCTGACTAGTAATTGCTGCAACGAAAACTGAATAAATAAAACTGCCAACTGTGTGAGTACCTCGGTTGACTTCCTCGTTTGGTCTCGAGGGGGAAACGCCAGGATGGGTTTGTTTGGTGTTAGTATCAGGCTGCATCCGGATAGGTCTTTCTTACCCCTCTCTGATAACCGCCAGTTGTATCGAGTCTCTATAGGTTGTTTAGTGCATGCTTCCGCTGCCGCTTCAGTCCACCATACCTTTGTAGGCGAGGACCGCCGAATTCTAGTCTCGCCGTGTACTGGCCTCAGTACTGACGCTCCTCTTTTTCCTTTGCCCTTTGTCGGCACCCCTTTTGTTTAAGCAGGTTTGAGATCGACGTCGTTAGCAGGGTTACCCTTTCGGCTTGGCCTGGGCAGGGTTATGGACGCCACTGGTTATTCTTCAGGGCTCTTAGCCCCATTTGCATCTTGTCCGTAGTCGGACGCTCTAACATTTTCAAGGTGATTTGGATCTTTGTATATTATATTTGTATTCTTGACTCATTGAGTCGCTGTTATATATATCTGTTCTGTGGGTCCCATCGAGGACTGTTGTGTAATGTTATTACTTCGTTTTCCACCCGCACGAAAGTGCCTGGTGGGCACCTTTGAATCGTTTCTATGCGGGTTTGGCGGGTTTTCGCTAAAACTTGCATAGGTCCGATTCTGAGGGTGTTCGACGGGGAGGCGGTGCAGGGCTCCGCGGCGGCGGCGGCGGAGATGAGGACGGCGGGGTGGAGCTCGGGACGGCGAGGAGGTCGACGGCGCGGGGCGGGGTCGCGGGCCGGGCCGGAGGAAGACAGGGGAAGCGGTCGACGCGCGAGGGACGAAGCACGACGAGGGGGGCGGCCGGAGGTTGTGCGGGGCTCCGGGGAAACGCGAAGGACGTGGCGGCCGGCGGCGGAAGGTGGGAGTCGCGGTCGGGTCCGTCGCGGACGAGAGGGTGAGCGGGCGGCGTTGGGGTTGGCGAGCGGAGGGGCGGTGGCCGGCGAGGGCGCGCGGCCGGGGAGAGGGAGGAGGAGAGGCGGCCGGCGAGGCGGGGAGGGAGCGAGGCGAGCGGTGAGCGGCAGAGAACTGGGGAGGGAGGAGGAAGGAAGAGAAACAGGGGAGGGGAGCGGGGTGCGGCAGGAGAGAGAGGGGGCACGCGGGGCCAGGGGGTGGGCCAGGCCAGACGTGGGGGGGGGCTGTGAGCTGGGTGGGGCCAGGCGCCAGGGGTGGGCTCGGGGTTGTTGACCGCGGGGAGAGAGAGGGAGTGGCGGGGCCCAGGGGAAAGAGAGAGGGGGTGCGGGTCCAGGCTGGCGGGGTGGGAAGGGGAGAGAGGCAGGTGGGCCAGGTGGCGTTTTGGGGTTGGTTGGGAGAGAGAGGCAGGGTGACGTGGCGGCCTGGGATAGGTGGGGGTGAGGTGGCCAGAGGGTTGGGTAGGTTAGGTTGGGTGACTTAGGGATTTAGGTGGGACTGGTTAGATATTTTAGGATTAAGAGGTGGACCATTTTATTTCTGGGGGTGGTCGTCCGGGTCGATTCGGCCCGTTCGATTGCCCCCACTAAAATAATATAATTTTTATTTAACTTTTGCAATAAGCTTGTATAAATAGATTTTAGACAAACAAAAATATCCGGAAGCATCCGGGGGTTTAGTTTGAAATAGAAGGAAGGTTAATTTTAGAAAACGATTGTCTTTCGCAAATAGTTTTTAGGCAAATTAATATGCATGATGATGACGATGCTCAAATGCAATGAGGCATGATGACATGAGCATGCGGTCATGACGATGCAATGCACAAAAACAACGCGATTTTCTAGTAGTGGTTTTGCGGGATGCCACATCCAATCACTACCACCAAGTTACAAGAACTTTGTGATGAACTACAACATGCAGAGCATGAACAAGCAGTTGCCAGAACTGTTTGCTATGTTAAAGTCTGCAGAAGTGGAGATCAAGAAAGAGCACCAAGTGTTGTTGGTCAATAAGACCACCAAATTCAAGAAAGGTAAGTCTAAGCAAAAGGGACACTTCAAGAAGGGTGGTAAGAAAGTTACCACGCCGGCGAAGAAGACCAAGGCTGGACCTAAGCCTGATACTGAGTGCTTTTACTGCAAGGGAGAAGGTCACTGGAAGCGGAATTGCCCAAAGTACTTGGCGGATTTGAAGAACGGCAACATCAAGAAGAAAGGTATATCTGATATACATGTTATTGATGTGTATCTCACTAGTACTCTTAGTAGTGCCTGGGTATTTGATACTGGTTCGGTTGCTCATATTTGTAACTCGAAACAGGTGCTGCAGAATAAATGGAAGCTAGCGAAGAACAAGGTGACGATGCGCGTGGGAAACAGATCAAAGGTTGATGTGATCGCGGTCGGCACGCTACCCCTTCATCTACCATCGGGATTAGTTTTATACTTAAATAATTGTTATTTGGTGCCTGCGTTGAGCATGAACATTATATCGGGATCTTGTTTATTGCGAGACGGTTACTTGTTTAAGTCCGAGAATAATGGTTGTTCGATTTATATGAGTAATATGTTTTATGCACATGCACCTTTGATAGATGGTCTATTCTTATTGAATCTCGATAGTGGAAATACACATATTAATAACATTGAGGCTAAACGGTTGAAATCAAGCGATAACTCTACCTATATGTGGCACTGTCGTCTTGGTCACATTGGAGTGAAGCGTATGAAGAAACTCCATTCCGATGGACTTCTTGAATCACTTGATTTCGAATCACTTGAAAGATGCGAAGCATGTCTGATGGGTAAAATGACTAAGACTCCATTTTCTGGTATGATGGAGCGAGCTACGGACTTATTAGAAATCATACATACCGATGTGTGTGGTCCAATGAGTGTAGCATCGCGCGGTGGTTATCGTTATGTTCTTACCTTCACGGATGATTTGAGTAGATATGGGTATATCTATTTCATGAAACATAAGTCCGAAACTTTCGAGAAGTTTAAGGAGTTTCAAAGTGAGGTAGAGAATCAACGTAACAAGAAGATTAAATTTCTACGTTCTGATCGTGGAGGTGAATATCTAAGTTACGAGTTTGGCGAGCATTTGAAGAAATGCGGAATACTTTCACAGTTGACACCGCCGGGAACACCACAGCGTAATGGTGTGTCCGAACGTCGTAATCGAACTCTCTTAGATATGGTTCGTTCTATGATGTCACTTACAGATTTACCGCTATCATTTTGGGGTTATGCATTAGAAACAGCCGCATTCACTTTAAATAGGGCACCATCTAAATCCGTTGAAACGACACCGTATGAATTATGGTTTGGGAAGAAACCTAGATTGTCGTTCCTTAAAGTTTGGGGATGTGAAGCCTATGTAAAGAAGTTACAGCCGGACAAGCTAGAACCCAAAGCGGAAAAATGCGTCTTCATAGGATACCCAAAGGAAACTATTGGGTATACCTTCTATCGTAGATCCGAAGGCAAAATCTTCATTGCCAAGAATGGATCCTTTCTAGAGAAGGAATTTCTCGCGAAAGAAGTGACTGGAAGGAAAGTAGAACTCGACGAGGTTGTCGAACCTTCTCTCGAAATTGCGAGTAGCGCAGCACCGGAAGAAGTTCCTGTGGTGCCTGCACCAATTAGAGAGGAAGCTAATGATGATGATCATGAAACTTCGGTTGAAGTTGCTACAGAGCCTCGGAGGTCAACGAGAACTCGTACCACTCCAGATTGGTATGATCCCGTTATGAATGTCATGTTGGTGGACAACACCGATGACCCTTCGACATATGAGGAAGCGATGATGAGCCCAGATTCCAATAAATGGCAAGAAGCCATGAAATCCGAGATTGGATCCATGTACGAAAACCAAGTATGGACTTTGGTGGACTTACCGGATGGCCGGAAGGCTGTCGAGAACAAATGGATCTTCAAGAAGAAAACAGATGCTGATGGTAATGTTACTGTCTATAAAGCTCGACTTGTCGCAAAAGGGTTTCGACAAATTCAAGGAGTTGACTACGATGAGACTTTCTCACCAGTAGCGAAGCTAAATTCTGTGAGGATTATGTTAGCAATCGCTGCATATTATGATTATGAGATATGGCAGATGGATGTCAAAACAGCATTCCTCAATGGGGATATTGATGAAGAGTTGTATATGATGCAACCCAAAGGTTTTGTCGATCCTAAAGATGCTAACAAGGTATGCAAACTTCAACGGTCCATCTATGGATTGAAGCAAGCATCCCGAAGTTGGAATCAACGTTTTGATAAGGTGATCAAAAGTTTTGGTTTTATACAAACTTATGGAGAAGCTTGTATTTACAAGAAAGTGAGTGGGAGCTCTGTAGCATTCTTAATACTATATGTGGATGACATATTGTTGATTGGGAATGATGTAGACCTTCTTAATAGTGTCAAGGAATATTTGAATAATAGTTTTTCAATGAAGGATCTTGGCGAAGCAGCTTACATATTAGGCATAAAGATTTATAGAGATAGATCGAAACGCCAAATATCATTGTCACAGAGTACATATTTGGACAAAGTTCTAAAGAGGTTTGGAATGGAAGATAGCAAGAAAGGGTTCTTGCCCATGTTGCCCAATACGACCTTGAGTAAAACTCAAAGTCCGACATCGGCAGAAGATAGAGAAAGGATGAGTAAGACTCCCTATGCCTCAGCCATAGGATCTCTAATGTATGCCATGCTATGTACTAGACCCGACATTGCATATGCTGTTAGTTTGACTAGCAGATATCAAAGTGATCCAGGAGTGGATCATTGGACAGCGGTCAAAAACATCCTTAAGTACTTGAGAAGAACTAAGGATATGGTTCTTTCTTATGGAGGTGATGAACAGCTCGTTGTTAATGGTTACACTGATGCTAGTTGGAACACCGATCCGGATGATTCTAAATCACAATCTGGATACGTATTTATTTTGAATGGTGCAGCAGTTAGCTGGAGGAGTGCAAAGCAAAGCGTTGTGGCGAGATCTTCAACTGAATCGGAATACATGGCTGCTTCGGAGGCTTCACAAGAAGCGATATGGATGAAAGAGTTCATTACAGAGCTGGGTGTGGTTCCTAGTGCGCTGGACCCAATGTCTATCTACTGTGATAACATGGGCGCCATAGCCAATGCGCAAGAACCAAGGTCACACAAGAAGCTGAAGCACATCAAGCTACGTTTTCACGCTATTCGAGAACATATCCGAGATGGGGATATAAAGATTTGCAAAGTACACACAGATCTGAATGTGGCGGATCCGTTGACTAAACCTCTCCCGAGGGCAAAACATGACCAGCACCAAACTGCCATGGGTGTTCGGTATATTACCATGTAATCTAGATTAGATGACTCTAGTGCAAGTGGGAGACTGTTGGAGATATGCCCTAGAGGCAATAATAAATGTAGTTATTATTATATCTTTGTGTTTATGATAAATGTTTACATTCATGCTATAATAGTATTAACAAGGAAACATTGATACTTGTGTGATTTGTAAACTTAATTTGAAGTCCCTAGTATAGCCTCTATACATCACTAGCTTGTTGGTTGATAAATGATTGTGGTTTCCCTATCATGAACATTGAGATGTTGTCAACAACAAGATCATATCGTTAGGAGAATGATATGGTGGACATACTCCTATAGATAAGCGTAGCATAAAGATCAAGTCATTTTAATAGTTCAATTGCTATATGCTTTCTGATACATAGTAACCTAATTCCTTCGACCATGAGATCATGCATATCACCTTTACCGGATGGATGCTTTGATGACATCAAACACCACACCGTAACTGGGTGGCTATAAAGGTGGCATTGAGTGTTCGGAAAGTATTGGTTGAGACACATGGATCAAGAGTGGGATTTGTCCATCCATATGACGGATAGATATACTCTGGGCCCTCTCGGTGAAATGTCATCCAATTAGCTTGCAAGCATGTGACTGGCTCACAAGGGATCACATATCACGGGAACGAGAAAAGAGTACTTATCGGTAACGAGGTTGAACTAGGTATGCAGAGATACCGACGATCATAACCTCGGATAAGTAAACTATCGTGAGACAAAGGGAAATTGGTATCGTATGTAAGTGGTTCATTCGATCGCAAAGTAATCGTAGAAATATGTGGGAGCCATATGAATTTCCACATTCCTCTATTGGTTATTGTTCGGAGAAGTGTCTCGATCATGTCCGCATAATTCACGAACCGTAGGGAGACACACTTAAGGATTCGACGTTGTTTGAGTAGTTATGGAATGAATGAGAAAGAGACTGAATGTTGTTCGGAGTCTCGGATGGGATCCGGGATATCACGAGGAGATCCGGAATGGTCCGGAGAATAAGATTCATATAAGGAAAGTCCCGTTTCGGAGTTGGGAAATGTTTCCGGTGTTTTCATCGGGAATGTTCTAGAATGTTCCGGAATGTCCGGCACTCCGGAGGGGAAGGGTACATGAATGTGTTGTATCAAGTTGGTATGATTGCATCATGTACTAAGTGTCATCGTTGTTCCAAATAAAGGGTTAATTCAAATCCTAGTTTGAAAAGTCAAATAGCTAAATTGAAAAGTCAAACGGCTAAATTTGGAAAGAGGAAAAGAGGAGGAAGTGGGAAACCGAGTTGGGGAGGGAATCCCTCCTCCAACCGGCGGCGCCCCCTCCAAGACGAGTTGGGGAGGGACTCCCCTCCCTTCCCCTTGGCCGCCGGCCCCTCCACCTATATAAGGAGGGGCAGGGCTCCCTCCTAGTACACACAAGTACCTCTCCTCAAACCCTAGCTTGGCGCCTACCACCATAGCCGCCGCCGCCCCCTAGGGTTTTGCCCTAGCCGCCGACTTGGGGTGCCCCAAACCCTAGCCGCCGGCTCTAGCACCTCCTCCTTGGTGTGTCTAAAACCTAGATCGCCGAGGAGCTCTCTCATACTCCACCATACTCGCTCCGGCTTAAGGCGAAGCCCTGCGAGATCTCCCCTCTACTTCCGGTACCACGCCGTTGTGCTGCTGGAATCACGAGGAGAGTGCTACAACCTCCGCTGCCTGCTGGAACAAGGGAGAGGAAGGTCTTCGTCGAGTACCGAACGTGTGACCGACTGCGGGAGCGCTGCCGGAACGCAGCGCCGGAAGGATCGTCTACGCGATCTTGAGATCGGGAAGAGTACGACTACATCACCCACGAGAATCCGCTCTCGTTAAACACTTTGGAATCTTCGAGGGTAAGTTATTCCATCGACTCGTTGCTACAATCTAGTAGATAGATCTTGGCTTGTTTGTTTGTATGCGATAGAAATTTTTTGTTTTCCATGCTACGAAACCCTACAGAGGTTGGGTTCTAAATTAACAAATATATCTTGGCACATCACATATTTGTTATCCATTTAGTACTTTAATATTTTCTTCCTTGCATTGCCATGCTATATTGGAAATTAGATATGGAACATAGAATCCGATGGAAGGAAGCTTCACTGATTATATGTACCACATGCATAGTATCATAGTGAGAATCCAAAATAGATTTAGTTATGATTCGCTGCCAAACGAATCCAATTCAGAGATGTTTTGAAATTGGTCTTACCTAGCCAAGCTAAAGCTAACATCAAAGAAAGATTATAACAGTGAATCTTCTCAAAATTCTTATACCATGCTACACTATTTTTCGGTACGCTATATCTCTATATATACCACATACAATATTCCGTTGTGCAGGCTATATTTTTTTATACAATTCTATGATAGCCTTATACATGTCCAATATATCTTTAATGTGATTTTCTTGCACCGTATTTCAGGGTTTCTATTTTCATCACAACAAGAGATTGTATGTAAGATGCATGGAAAAAAGAAGAGATGTAGCCAACAAATAATCGAAGAAGTTCACATGCAGCGTCTGAATCATTTTATGGTTGTGGATTTCTCATATATGGTGGGCTTCATGTCTTGCATCATGTGTACGAGTCATCTCACTGCTTACTTCTCTTCTTTTGCAGAGCTGTTGGCTTATAATGGTGGAAGATTTTTTTCTAAGAATTTGAGCATGTGTGAGTATATGATGTTATATTCACAAAGCCCTAGAATTTGGATCTTCTCCCAGAGTTCAATCAATTTCAGCTATAGATGTTGACTACATCTCCAAACAGAGGTAAGCTAATCCTCTCCCCGAGGTATTCCCAACTTTTCTTTTCTCAGTAAAGAGCATGACCAAATTCCTATGGTTGCAGCAATATCTGTATGAAGGCCGGTTTGTGCATATCAAGACCAAGTAGCTGTCACAATTTAAATGGTTAAACTGAATACTGGTTCTATTCAATGAACGTTGAGGCGGTTCAAAATGAAGTACATAGAACTAGCAGTTGTTGCACTGTCTCAAGGCCAAGGGAAAGTAGGCAAGTCTTCCCTCTCGAATTTATTTGCCTTCGATTATGCTTCTGCTATCTTTGACACAATATATGGCTCATTTTCTAATATGTATTCTGGTCCTTTTTATTTGGCACAATGTGCCATGGTTTGCCCTACTGTCTTTGCCTTTGATTATGCTTCTGCTATCTTTGACACAATATATGACTCATTTTCTAATATGTATTCTGGTCCTTCTTATTTGGCACAATGTGTCATAGTTTGCCCTACTGATAAGGCTGCTGATTCCATATCATGTAGTGCAGTTATATATTACCTATACATTTGATCAGAAGTTGGTTTAGTTCCTATCTGTTAAGTAAAAAACTACACCTTTCTACCTGCAGCTCTATGTTGCACAATAGTGATGCGTTCTCATTTTGATGGAGCTTCCTTTCTGTGGATTGTACTAGATTTTATTTAGCCTCAGCATACAACAAGAATATACTTGGCAAGGCTGATCTGCAGCTCACACTCAATGCTCTTAAAGATAGGATGATGGCAAAGAATGTTGTACACATTTCTTCAGATTTAATAGGCACACCTTCGGATTACTTCAGATTTAGTAATATTACTATACCAACTATTTTTGGATCTGGTGTTTATTATGTCAGAGAAAATATTGGCCTCTTTTAACACATGTTGCTGAAATCGCAAAAACAAAGATTTTTCATTGCTAATCAGCAGTGCCTATGATTATTTACAACAATATATTTGTAGATCATGATTTATTTTGCAGTTTGGTTGAACATCAAAAAAATGAAATATTCATTAGCTTGCTTCTCCTAAAGTAGAAGCATGCGACCAACTTTGGAATTTATGGGCAGATGCACAACTCCATCTAGGGATCCACGACTCATTTTCATGCCTCAAACTTTGGAAGGGGAAATAAAGATCCTAGGTGCAAATTGTTCACCTCAATCGTCTTGGACATGAAGGCGTTGACGACTGACAGGCTAACTGTCAAAATGTGTGATTACACCCATGTTGTCACCTTAGCAACATGGAGTTTCTTCCTATACGGTAAAAGGAAAACAATTGCAAAAATAATGTCTTTACCATAGGTTTCCACTACAATGTCCGTGCAGTACATACCTAGCACGCCATTGTCCTTTGTCTTACAAATTTCATGTTCGAAAGAACCAACTTCTCCTGTTATACTTTCCTTTGGTTGCAGACATTAGGTAGTGGTTTTCTATTTAAACCAGCTCATGACCATTGGGTTCTGTCCAGAAAAGGGTGACATTTTCTTCCGTACTCTTCTGGGATGAGTCTCAAATTTTGTATCTTCAGGACAAAATAAAGGAGCAGATTGCAAGAATGTTCAAATTTTTTTCTTCCAGTTGTCGTGCATGTTTATATTACGGTTTTGTTTAGTTAATTGCTAGAAAGCTCATTACTAGAGGGTACTGTTAAATAAAAACTGCTTCGGGATGGCTACTTCATGTAATTTGGTAGTGTCTTCTGCAAGCTACTTTATACTAATCAGATCTATTTTTATTTAAGTGGTGGTGTACCAATATTTTGTACTATACCTACTCAAATAGGTAATAAACTTACAATTATGTGGCCAAAAGCGAGTACTACTTTCTTTGTTCTGTAAATATCTTCACCTCTACCTGTATCTCAGTCCAATATAAATATAGATTGACACTATCTAGCCCAATGTTGTTAAATATGATCTGAATCACCTTTGCAAACAAACATGACACCATCTCCTCATAGTAATCAACATAATTGCGAACTAACCTTGACTCAACATCCACGAGGACATATAATGATAAGGGTGCGGCGTGTCGCCGCACCACCTTTCCTAGTAGTTCTCCTAGGACAGAGGTGCTTGTATACACGTACAGGTACGTGATTATTGCGCCATTTAGTGTATGCAAGGAGTCGAGTCCGTGTGATCGAGTGTGGCCCGTCACGTGGGAATCTACTGTGGCGTCCACGCATACTAGGCCACTAGCTTGCCCATGCATACAATTTTTTGGTCACATTATGCACTAGGGGCAGAAGCGTCTTTTTATGTCCCCAACTAACACCGTTAGATCTCAAAATAAACTAGAGTGTCATATAAGACAAAACAATTTACATCAAGTGTCATATAAGGAAGAAAAAAGAATTCAGTGTCAAATAAGGAATCATATTTGGAGTTAGTGTCAAATGAGGAATTCTCTCCTTTCATAATGGGTGTTTCTTAGCACTATATTCTAGACACTCTGCTTACATAGCACTATAGTTAACGAGGAAAGATATTGAAGTTGTATCTTAGCTAAGAAACACCACTTGCACGAAACCATATGCAAAAAATATTGCTAGGCCAATCACTAAATGTAGAGACTTCACTTAAAAAACAATGCATTGTATAGTTGTTTTTTAAGTATTAATTGCTTATATGAAAACGTGGTTAACATACATCCCATTATGAAAAGGCTTTAAGATACACCCCATTATAAAAAGGCCTTAGATCAAACAAGCTAAACCATCGAGTATTTTATCAATTCCAATGCCCTCGTGCAGCTCTCGCCGCATGCGCGTCGAACACTGGGCAACAAATTATTCTGACTGACAAACGGGCGATGTTACCACTGTAAATGCAGCTTATAATACTCTTTTGTCAGGGTAGACAGGCTTACGCATACACATCTGCACACAGTTCAAAGATCAGCTCATGTGCAGCAAGAATGTTTAAACACGTTAAGAGATGATACTCGCGGCATTCCAAAATAACACCATGTCTGAAAGCATTTTCATCATCAACTCAAAGGATGCGCAAAAAAATATGCGAGTACAGTGGCATTTAAATCTAATTCAGTCATCACCTCATCAGCAACATACAAAACTTCACTCGTGTTCCAACCTGTTCTACTCTTGGCTTATTCTCGGCGTACAAAAAATCCCCGGCATTTGCTCATTCAAGGACATGATTTCTTTTTTCCCACGGTGCAGTGAAGTACTCACACAGCGATACAAGCCTGCCCTCCTTGCGTGGAAAACGGCTTCGGCGGATGACACAAGGTAAGAACACAAAAGAGCAGCTTCGACAGCAACAGTATCTCCAAGGGATGGCCAGGCAGGCCAACAATGAAATCCTACTCAGCCTTCTCCTCCTTAGGAATGTGGAAGCCTTCAATCTTACGTGTAACCTCCTCCACACCAGCCTTGGGTTTACCATTTGCATCGGCTGCCTCCTCGGCATCCGCGTTAGCTGGGCTCAGCTGCCAGATCCGGATAGTGCCATCTTCCGACCCTGACGCATATGATTCACCCCCAGGTGCGAACCGGACGCAGTGAACTGGGCCATGATGCCCTTTGTTACAAGCTACACAGCATATATGTATATACAATATCAGTTCTGTTAGGGTGAATAAGTGCAATGGAATAAAAAAGAAAACAAATAAAAGACAAAAATCGACAAGCAAAGTTCTGAAAAGTCAGTTTCTATTTTGGATAATGCAAAACCACACTAGAATGGCAGACAAGCATGGAGGATTAATAAATGTTTAAACAGATCAACTTACTTAGTTCTTCACCGGTGATAAAATCAAATACATGAACCCACATATCTTCTCCTCCAGCGATGAACTTGCTCCCAGACTTTGGTTCAAGTGCAGCTGACTCCACAGTAAACGACATATCATAGCTTTTAACAAGTCCAAAGCTGCACGATAACCACCAAACAGTTTTGTGATAAGGAATTAATCTTATTCATATGATGCAGATAAATGTCAATAGAGAAATAACTCACTTATTAGCATCCCAAAATTTAACACTCGAGCCATCGGCTGTGGTGATGAACCTGCCATCCTGGCTTACTTCTGCGCTAGTAACAGGTGCCTTGGTTTCAAGAGTTTGGACAATTTTTTCACTCCTCACATCCCATAACCTGTTAAATACCATAATAGTTATTCAAGATGTACTATACTACATAATGAAGCATCCAGATGTTTAGGATACTAAATTGAGGCATTTCTTCCACAAAGACACACAAACACACCTTACTCCACCCGTATCCGTGCAGGAGCTCAGTATAGTTTGGTCATTATGAAGCCAAGCAACAGTTCGGACAGAAGCAGGTGATTTGGCTAGTTCTTTTGGAGCAGCATCTGGACGGTTCAAATCGTATACACGCAAAATCTTTTCCATACCTCCAGTAAGCAACAGGTGGGTATCCTGCAATAGCATTTTTAATTTAATTAGGTTTAGACAGCTCGTGAAGGACATCTCCAATTGGTTAAAGCACGTAAAATGGTCAAGATATCCATAAACCAATATGTTTTCTTTTCATAGCCAATATATCTCCAGCAGGAATGAAATATTAGCCTACATCGGGCTTTAATTCAGCAGACAATTAAAGTGAGACAGCAAACAACATCCGGGACCAAAAAAAGGATGCAACAGGGCATCGGTTTGAACAAGCAATACCTTAGAAAAGGAACATGCACGGACTATATGCTTGTGTTCAAATGAATGAAGTTCATCTCCTGTTAGTGCATCCCAAACTTTACTGAGAAGGAAAAGGAAATGAAGGTGTCAATGGCATATGTCTATAAAAAAGGCAAGCTAAACTCAAGAATATAAGAAAAAGAACATCTTTGGCTGCTAGCATCGAGAACTACTCCTACAATGTTTGCTGGCTAGCTAATTTCTTGCAGGCGTGCTTGTTAGGATTATTTTACACATTTGCAACATATCTTACAACTTACATGGAATTCATTTTACACTAAGCCTAGTTTTGAAACTTGAATATCTATCGATATCAGAAGACATTTAAGAGATGCATCTCATTGTTGCCTAAGTAACCAATGTATGCAGCCAACAGTGGAGAAAAATTAAGAAATCATGTGCTGTTAAATAAGCCTGGTTGTAAGTGAAATTTGGTTAAATAGCTAGGCAAATTCCAAATCAAGATGCAAGAATGAAATATATAGAAAAACATGCAATTGCTGTGCTACCAGTCAAGCACTAGTGCAGCAAGCTACCCCTAAAAGCCTTCAACATTTTCTTCATCTTGCACTTTCCTCTACTTCCACCGCAATGCTGACTGCCCCAGCGGGGCTGCGATTATCCCTGTGTTTCCCCACACAGGTAGCCTCTTCCCCACCCCCGCCTCCGTCCAGCCAGACTCGCTTATATTCCACCCCCACCAGGCTGCCACCAAGACATGCCCCCCTCCAATCTTAAGTCCGGAAGCACTATCAAAAACCCCAACCTAAGTCCCTAACTCTACAGTCGAGGCCTCGTGAACCATCAGTCTAAAAATTGACCTTAATCCTAACCCTGCCGCCAGCTGCTGCCATTGACTAAGAAGAACAATGTGGGTTTGGAGTTGCAACACAAACGAGCGAGCGTAGAACCACCAGCTCGGTAGAATTACCCATACAAAAAGAAGACGAGCCCAAGGATTACGAGTCGATGAGTCGCAACTTGTCGCTGGGGGTGGCGACAAGGAGACTAGTCTCGACTAGTGCTAGACTAGTCGATACTTGTCCTCAAGATCTGGCCAGTAGGCATACTTCCATCCTGGGTCTTTTGACTTCGTTGGCCTCCTCTTAGGATCCTTGGATGGGTCGTAATGCTCACCATTTTCAGCAGCAGTTTGGGCTGCAACAACTAGCGAAATTTGTGGTGTTGACATGGTGATATGCTGCATGAAAAACGACATGGAGAGTAGAGGAAGGAAATCAAAACATGAAATTAGAGCAATTGCTGCAGAGGAGATCAAGAGAGTAGAGGAGAGAAGGGGAGAAGATTTATCTTCTGCCGAGGCGGAGCACAGCCGTGAAGGAGATATGAGGACAAGGACGAGAGGAGCCCAGCAGTGTCCAGCAAGGTGAGGGAGGAGGCGGCCAGGGGAGAGGCGGCGCCAGGGGAGGGTGGCCAGGAGAGAGGTGGCTGGGTGGGGGAAATAACGATCTGTGGGGGGTTAGGGTTTTCACTCACACGGGGGCCTTTTTTTCCCAGGCAACTAACTTGTCGATCGACTCAAAATCATAGACTTGTCGTGAATAGTCAACGACTAGTCAACTTGTCGACCAACTAGTCGAGTTGCTCCAGGTTGTCGACATCGAAGTTGCGACTGGTAGACAAGTCGCGTGACAAGTCGCGACTTGTCGAGCGACTCATAATCCTTGGACGAGCCATAGGATAAGCATCAGTTGTTACAGTAATGAGGATGTGTTCTACTCTGAACAAATTAATTGGAATCAATGCCAATGAATAAGAAAAACATACGCTGAAAAGTCTGCAGAACCAGAGGCAGCACGGAGAGCATTTGTGTCAAGGCAACAGCTCCAAACAGCACCTTTATGACCTTCAAAAGTCCCAATCCAATCTCCAGTCTCACCATTACGAAGCATTGGATTCGAGTCTGTAAAGGGGAGTACACAATATTAGATATATTCATATATTAGATAGCCAACAATCAAATAAGACAGTACATTTCTGCAACACATAGTTAAGTTTACTACAGCATACAATCTTAGAAGTGATATGGTTTACAGTTTCACCAACCTTACGCCACACACACCTGCTTCCAACATTAGTAATACAATATCAATCAGAAGTTTTTTAAACATAAGGCCTTAGCCCAGCTTTAAATTAATAAAGCCACCAACAGCAGATACAAACGTGCTTACAAAAAGCTCACAGGAGCAGGCAACACAAGCAAACTAAAGAAGTTCAGTCACCATGTTACAATGTCCTAATACTTGCAACAGATGACATGTATTGGTCATTGCTTCATCTAATAGACTAAAACATCTTTTATGGTCATTCATCGACTGATTGATAATTTAATGAACTCTCTTAACAATCAATGGGCATGAATCTAGAAGATAGATGTATTGCCACTGTTCATATAAATGGGATGACATCTGCTACAATAAATGGGATGGCATGTGCTAGAGATGTAAGTGGATGCAGATCCCATCCCTCTTTCTCCAATCTGACAATATTCTGATTTGAATCTAACAGCCACTGTTCATATCTGGATATAGTAGATACTTAAGGCACCCAAATATGCAACCATGTCAGTATCAGGGTAATATCTATGCATAAAATAGGTTGTTTTTTATAATGTATGCGCAATGGTCCATAACCCGGTGTTTCTTTTCTACCAGTTTCATCAGACCTATACATTTCAGTGTGTGCCTGCATTACTACAATGCTTATAACTATGGACACAAACATTGTTTTCATTTATCCAACTGTCTGATTTGACTCCAGCCAACAACCACAGCTTGATGGTGTGTATGAAACATGAAAAGGACATGGACAACTTGAACGTGGTACACAATTACAGACCTCCATTTGAACAGACCTGAAACTACTACTTTCTGCAAATATCTGGAGTTCAGACAATGTAGGAATGGAATAATTCTGTCCAATTTAATACCCATCAATAATGTATGTAAATCCATCCAAGTAATTGTTTGAATCTGGCATCTAGACTCAGAGACTAGGAGTAGGCATGTGTGTGTGCGGTTGGCTGGGCAGGGGACTTGTTGCTTTTCATTTTTTACAGTTACTACCATGCATAGAGTCACTAGCTTTACAGCCTTAAGAGTTAAGACTTCTAAAAGCATGAACAAAGTTGAGATGCATCATACGAACTAAGAGACCACAATTAGAGTCACAAGGAGTCCCGTGTTGAGCACGTTCAAATGCTTGAACCTCCAACTCTCCGATATGGCCAAAACTCTTCTACATGGCAGTATGTACACACTAAATGAAAGCATTAAATAGCATCACCATCGGGGAATAAACAGTTGAGAAGTCCCGCTGACCATTCCCCCTTGCTATCTCAAACATCTTAAGTCCACGTAACCGAGTAGTGCAGTAGTCGTCCTACTTATCACCAAAATAACAAATGACACAGTGGTACCAGATTAAACGACCATAAAACATACTAACTTCCACCCTTCGTAAATCAAGTTTACATGATTGCAGAATGTGGCAGTCGTCCTGCTTTTCCCCAAAATTACAACTATAAAATATGAACACGGCCATACAGATTGGTACAAGCTTAGCAGTGCGTAATACGACTTTGAACTGGCCAATCAATCACGCTAAATCCTGACAAAAACCACAGCACTGGTCATCATTCATCCACCAAAACGCAATTCACCCAGACAGCGCTCAGGAACACAGGCGTAAACAAACCGACAATCCCACTGCGCAAATGGAATCACACGCGCATCACAGGAGACGCCTAGAGCGGGGGCGACAGGAGGACTTACCCTTGCTGGCGCTGATGAGGAAGTAGCCGTCCGGCGTGACGGGGCTGTAGAACAGGTCCACGACCGGCCGGGAGTGGCCGTGGCACACCAGCGGCACCGCCGCCTTCTTCTTCTCCATTTCCCTTCCGCTGCCCCTCTAACCCTAACCCTATCGATCGGCTCCGGCGGCGCGATCGGCTCCCAACCCTAGCGCCTACGAATCGAAGAAAAAATAATTGGGGGAATCGGATGGGAATTGCGCGAGCGGATCGATGCGGGGGCGGATGGTATGATCTAGGTCAGCGGGGGTAGATTTGTACGCGGGATTTATTTTGTTAGAGCTATGGGTTCGAGCCCGGAGGCCGGCCTAGTGGCACTAGGCGAAAGGGTGGGGAAGGAGGAGCAGAAGGGGAGTGCTGCGTTTTATATAGACCAGCCCCGAACCTCTGTCGGTCGGAGCTCGAGGGAGCTGTTGCGAATTAGCGGCCGCTGCAGTAGAGTCTCGGCATCTTGCCTGGCTCTTGGTCCTTGCTTGACCATGGTTGGAAAAAAGATGCAAGTATGCAACGATTGTACGATGCGAAAAAAATTCATTAAATCATCAAGATTCAAACACAAGAATAGAAAAACACAGTAATTTGTGTTAGAAATAATGAGCTAAATTATTAGACTCACGTGTGATTTCAGATTTTCCCTAAATCTCAAAGCCCATGTATATGGAAGCTCATATGTGATTTGGCTCAAGTTCATGGCAACTCACATGTGTGTGGCAAGAGCTGTAGGAGCTAAAGTTTAGTCCCACATGGAAAGTTAAAGGAAAGTTACACCACCTTATAAGGTGGAGTGTTGTACCACTTTATAAGTGAGTGACAATAAGAGAGCTACACGCGCGCTCCTCCGACGACGCTCGTCTCGCCTCTTCACGACGCGCGGGTTGCGGGAATCTCGCCGAGCCGAGCTTTATTTTGCTGCTTCGAAACCACTCACCTTTGTGATCATATACGGGAGAGGGCGAATAAGGTTTTTGGAAAGCGTTCCGCGCGACTACTCAAGTTCATCATCACGGCGCGTCTTCCCGGTTGTCAAGCCACCGTCAACAGATCTGTTGTTTTACTATGGCTGTTAGTGCGTATAATCTGCTACTGTTCATGTTGATCAATACATCTAGTGTGTTAGAGGTTTACGTGATTATAACTGTTGTTGTCATGATTTATGTTCTGGAATTAATCGTGGAAATTATGCCTAATAATCCAATATTCCAAAAACCTTATTATAGGCAATTTTCTAAAATAAACATGGGACACTTGGCCGATGCTATGAAGCCGGAAAAGTTTAGCGGTGTTCATTTTAAGAGGTGGCAGTATAAGACCACTATATGGCTGCAAGCTCTGAAAGTATTCGAGACTAGTGAGGGTTTACCTGAAGGAACTACATCTGACGAGGTTGAGAACAAGTTCAAGGAAACCGATCTTGCCTTTGTGGTATGTGTTCTGAGTGTTCTTGACAACAAGCTATTTGGTGTGTATATGTACATCAAAGATGGAAAAGAGCTCTGGGAGGTACTAAACGCTAAATTCGGTGTAGCAGATGCTGGCAGTGAGCTGTACATCATGGAAAAATCTCATGATTGCAGGATGGTTATCAACCGTTTTGTAGTTGAGCAAGCTCATGAGATACAGTGCTTTGCCAAGGAGCTTGAAATCCTCAATTGTATCTTACCCGAGAAGTCTGTGGTTGGGTGCATTATTGCAAAGTTGCCTTCTTCCTGGAGGAACTTCGCCACAACTCTCAAACACAAAAGACAGGAGATATTGGTTGAAAACCTGATAGCGTCTCTTAATGTTGAGGAGAAGGCTCGGGCTAAGGACACTGCTGAGAGAGGAGGCGAGGGTCAGTCTAGCGCCTACATGGCGCAGAAGAAGACCTTCGGTAAGAACAAAGGGAACTATAAACCCTCGTTCAACAAGCCTGAAAAGACTACAACCTTCAAGAAGAAGAAGAAGAAGAAGAAGCTGAACAAGGCCGAGCTACATTGTTATTCATGTGGAGAGCTCGGCCACTTTTCCAAGGACTGCCCAGATCATGCAGATCGCAGAGGGAAAGGTGGGAAGACTGTCAACGTCGTGACCGCTAGCAACACTGATGGGTACGGTAATTTATTTACTGTTCTTTTAGTATTTCAATCACCATGTTGGTGGATTGATACAGGTACTAATGTTCATGTGTGTGCTGACATCTCTATGTTCACTTCTTATCAGGACGCTCGGGATTCAACCGTCCTAATGGGGAATGGATCACATGCTTCTGTTCGTGTTGTTGGCACGGTGGATCTGAAGTTTACTTTCGGAAAGATCGTGCAGCTGAGGAATGTGCAGCATGTCCCTACTATGAACAAGAATTTCGTTAGTGGCTCCCTTCTATGCAGAGATGGGTTTAAGGTTATGTTAGAGTCCAATAAAGCTGTTGTTTCAAAACATGGACAATTTATTGGTAAAGGTTATGAGTTTGGAGGCTTGTTCCGATTTTTACTTTCAGAGTTTTGTAATAAATTCGTGAATCATATTTGTGGTGATGTTAATGATGATACCAGTGTTTAGCATTCTCTTTTATGTCACATTAATTTTGGTTTGATGTTTCGGATGTCCAGTATGAGTTTAATTCCGAATTTCACTATTGCCAAAGGTTCTAAGTGCCATAGTTGTGTGCAATCAAAGCAACCTCAAAAGCCTCACAAGGCTGCCGAGGAGAGAAACTTGGCACCTCTAGAACTCATATATTCTGATCTATGTGAGATGAATGGTGTGTTGACAAAAGGTGAAAAGAGATATTTCATGACGTTGATAGATGATGCTACTAAATTCCGCTATATTTACCTATTGCAAACTAAAGATGAGGCTTTAGACTACTTTAAAATCTATAAGGCTGAAGTTGAAAATCAACTAGAGAGAAAGATCAAACGTCTTAGGTCGGATCGTGGTGGTGAGTATTTCCCAAAATATTTGACGAATTCTGTCAGGAACACGAAATTATTCATGAGAGGACGCCTCCCTACTCGCCCCAATCAAACGGGATTGCCGAGAGGAAAAACCGCACGCTGACTGACTTGGTGAATTCCATGTTAGCCACTGCTGGTTTATCAAAGGCATGGTGGGGGAGGCTTTGTTGACTTCATGTCATGTCCTGAATAGGGTCCTAACAAGAATAAAGAAAAGACCCCTTATGAGGAGTGGGTTGTGAGAAAACCATCACTTTCGTATCTGCGCACTTGGGGGTGTTTGGCGAAGGTCAACATACCGATCCCCAAGAAACACAAGCTCGGACCCAAGATAGTGGATTGTATCTTTCTAGGATATGCTCCACGGAGTGTAGGCTATAGATTTCTAGTGGTTAAATCTGAGGTACCTGATATGCATGTTGATACTATAATGGAATATCGTGATGCAACGTTCTTTGAGAATATTTTTCGTATGAAAGATATGCATGGAATTGGTAGAATTTCTTCTGAAATACTTCCTGAATCTAGTGCATCTATTGAGAATTCTAAACAATCACATGAGCAAGTCCTTGATAAGAATGACGATGAACCTCTCACGAGGTGTAAGAGACAGAGGAATGCAAAATCCTTTGGTAATGATTTCATCGTGTACCTTGTGGACGATACTCCTAGATCCATTGCAGAGGCATATGCATTTCCTGACGCAGATGATTGGAAAGAAGCTATCCAAAATGAGATGGACTCGATTCTTTCTAATGGAACTTGGAAATTATTAGAAAAACCCTATGGTTGTAAACCTGTGGGTTGTAAATGGGTGTTCAAGAAGAAGCTAAGGCTTGATGGTACTATTGAGAAGTACAAGGCGCAGCTTGTAGCTAAGGGCTACACACAGAAAGATGGCGAAGATTACTTTGACACATATTCACCTGTCGCTAGACTGACTACCATTCGAGTACTACTGTCCCTGGCTATCTCTTATGGTCTTCTCGTTCATCAAATGGACGTGAAGACAACTTTCCTTAATGGAGAGTTGGGAGAGGAGATCTATATGGATCAGCTGGATGGGTTTGTGGTAAAAGGTGAAGAGACAAAGGTGTGTAATTTATTAATATCTGTATATGGCCTGAAACAAGCACCTAAGCAATGGCATGAGAAGTTTGACAGAACTCTACTTTCTGCTGGCTTTGTCATTAATGAGGCTGATAGGTGTGTTTACTATCACCATGGTGGGGGCGATAGTGTTATATTATGTTTGTACATGGACGACATTCTGATCTTTGGTACAAACATGAAAGTGATAAATGAAGTCAGGTCTTTCCTGTCAAAGAGTTTTGATATGAAAGATCTGGGAGAGGCTGATGTGATACTGAACATCAAGCTTATTAAGAACGAGAATGGGATTACTTTAACGCAATCTCATTATGTTGAGAAGGTCTTGAGCCGATTTGGCTTTACTGATGGCAAGACTTCTCCAACACCTTATGATCCTAGTTTGACATTACGAAAGAATAAGAAGGAACCAACAGATCAGCTAAAATATTCACAAGTTGTTGGTTCTCTCATGTACTTAGCAAGCGCTACAAGACCTGATATCTCTTTTGCCGTGAGCAAGTTGAGTAGGTTCATGTCTAACCCGGGTATTGATCATTGGGATGCACTTGAAAGGGTCATGCGCTATCTATGTGGTACAATGAGGTATGGGATTCACTATTCAGGGCACCCTGCTATGCTTGAAGGATATAGTGATTCAAACTGGATCACTGACGTTGATGAACTCTATGCCACGAGTGGGTATGTGTTTACCGTTGGAGGTGGTGTGGTGTCATGGAGATCTCATATGAAAGAACATTTTATAACCCCTAGTGTTTTGTGTGTTAGATAACAATATCAAGGATTATTTAATGTGTGTTGAAGTGTTGTAGCTCTCTCTAGGGATCAAAGGAAAAGGATTATGCAGTTGGGGGGGGGGCAGATAATCCGCCCCCACCAGGAGCGGATAATCCGCCCCTCCCTCTTCCCAGATAGGCGCAAGCCCCATAAGGGGGGCGGAGTTTCGGCCGGATTTTCCGGCCCCGCCGGATAATCCGCCCCTCAGGGGGGCCGGATAATCCACCCCTTCTGCTCACGCCCAAGGCGCAAGCCCCAGAGAGGGGCGGAGTTTTGGCCGGACTTTCCGGCGTAGCCGGATAATCCGCCCCAGGAGGGGGCCGGATTATCCCCCCCCCCCAAGATCTTCATCAAGTTGCGCAGGCGCTAGCCCCAGAGAGGGGGCGGACTTTCTCCCGGAATATCCGCCCTTGGGGCGGAGTTTTCCCAGGGGGCGGATAATCCGCCCCAAGTGGGGGGCGGATAATCCGCCCCCAAAGTTGTTCAACGGCCAGATCTGGGCAGGGGTATTTAAGCCAGCCTCCCCCCTCCTGCCAGATCTCTTGGTTCATTCGAAAAAGTCAAGATCTGATCTGCAACCTTCATCCAAGAGGGCTCCACCTAGATTCACCCAAAGGCCCCGTCCATTGGGGAATCAAAGGAGGAGAACTCGGTCTTCATCATCAGCAATCAAGCGCTTCATCTCCTCTCCATTCAGTTGGAGAATCATCGATCTAGTATTTCTTGCAAATACCTAGATCCTTGTTTTGTTTATATTGATAAACCTTGTTCTTGTGACAGCTTGTTGTCATCTCGGGAGCCCCAAATTCAGTTGTGGGTGTGTGCCCCGGTAGCGTTGTAAAAGGCACCGGTTCCCGCCTCGAAGGGTTCCAATAGTGGAGAAGGTGGATCAGGCCTCTCGTGGCAAGATCCATCGGAGAATAGGCTTAGGCCTATTGTGGCGTGGTGGTCTTAGAACCGCCCACCCCTCCAACGCAGATGTACTTCCCTTAACAATGAAGGAACTGCGGCAAAACAAATCCATGTGTCTCTGCGTGATCCACTACGGTTCCTTCGCTCCTCTCTTTACGTGCTTAGTAGCTAGGGTCGCATATAGGGAAATTCTCGTAGTTAAATATATAGAGAATTTACTTTGTGTCAAGCCTAAAATTGAAAAAGTACTAAAAATTGGTTAGCACCTATTCACCCCCCCTCTAGGTGCCCATACGATCCATTTCAATTGGTATCAGAGCCCTGGATCTTATTTTGGGCTTAACCGCCTAAGAGAAGTATGGGTTCCAAGGTAGATGGGAGTGATGCTCCGGATGTAGTCACCATGAACGATCTCAAGACGTTGGAAACAACCTTGGTGAGTTCAATGGAGGCTAAGATGGAAGAGATGCGTCAATTGATAATGCGTCTCTCCACATCCACAGCATCACCTCCATCTAACTCTGAGGCTACCACTCCACAATCCAAGGAAACGGGTAAAACCAATTCCAATGAGAACGAAGTGGTTGGTGATGACACTATCAAGAGCTCCTCCTCGAAAAAGGATAGTGGTAAGGATGGAT
Organism: Avena sativa; assembly: GCA_916181665.1. Classification (NCBI taxonomy): domain Eukaryota; kingdom Viridiplantae; phylum Streptophyta; class Magnoliopsida; order Poales; family Poaceae; genus Avena; species Avena sativa. The sequence goes on along the minus strand of OV702283.1, from coordinate 403,344,632 downwards.
ACAATGAGGTTTCTCATGTGTATTCTCCTGATCCACCTATTCCTCACCCACATATACATAATAGGTGTGATCCACCCAAACTTTCAGCATCTACTTTTACTCAATGGCAATTTTTGATGAAGTCTCATGTGTGCAGTTCCTCCATTGAGCTGTGGAAAATTATCGAAAATGGTCTTCATGTTGGAAACCCCAACAATCTCACAAGAAGAGAAGTTGTCGATAGCCAACTCAACGCTACAGCTCTACACATGATACAGCTTGGTGTGGGTGGCAAAGATATGCCGCACATTCAGCATCTTAGTACAGCTAAGGAAGCTTGGGATGCTCTCACCGAGCTCTTCATCGGAAATGAAAGTATGAGAAGGAATAGATATGATGCTTTGATCAACGAAGCTGAAGGATTCTATATGTTGGATGGAGAAGACCACGAGGACATGTATAGGAGGCTCAAGACAATAGCCACAACTTTCAGAAACCACGGTGCCGCTCATGTTGATGATGCATGGATCAAGCGCAAGTATGTCAGTGCTCTTATGCCATTTGAGACCACAGATTTGAAAAGTCTCCAAGGTAGGCATAACTATCACCTCATGACATCCAATGAGGTAATGCAAGAAATGACCGCTTTCAAAGTGGCTGCCAAGAATGCCGAAGATGCTCGTGCTCGAGCTATGGGGATGCAAAATGGGGTCAACATGGCCTTGAAGACTAGTGTGATTGATCATGATGAATATGCCATAGAAGGTCTGGACTGTCCCGAGGATATAAAAAGGATCCACAGACAATACTTGGCTCTTTATGCTAGAAACTTTTGGAAAGATCCAGCCAAGGCTAAAGCTGAACTAGAACGCAAGAGTGGAGCCTATGGAAGAAAGGAAAATGGTCCCAAGCTGAGAACATGTTTCAACTGTGGTGACCGGCTGCACTTTGTAGCTGAGTGTCCATATCAAAGTAGGAAAGATAATGGAGAAAGACTTATTTTCAAAGATAAGTCAAAGGCTCCACGCAAGAAACAATTTGTAAAGAAGAATGCTCCCTTCAAGAAGCAACCAAAGATTGTTCTAGTGGCTCAAGAAGAATATTATTTGGGAAGTGAAGATGAGGACGAGAACGATAGCTCTCAATAGGTGGCTGCTATAGCCACCACATATACATCAACATCTCTCTTCGACTCTCCGAACGAAAACATCATCAACAAGCATGCTACTTGTCTCATGGCAAGAAGCTCCGAGCTGGCCCAAAACGAAGCTCTCCTCGAAGAAAGGGCAGAATTGAAAGGGAGGATGCAATGGAAATTGCATCCTTAAAAAATGCTCTTGAAGAAGAAGAAGCTCGGGTCTCTATTGAAGAGAGGCTCGAGTCCATTGAGGAGTCACATGAAGGAATAGTGGCTAAACTTGTTAAGGAACGTAACAATTCAGTCACCAAAGCAAAGAAGTTAAAGAAGGAAAAGATTGACTTTGGGACTGCTCATGATAGACTCTCCAAGGAATTGGAGAAACTTGACAACGCTCACAAGGCGTTGAAAAACGATTTCTCCATTCTCAATGAGTCACATGATCAGCTCCAAATTCGATTGGCCAAGTGTGATGTTCCTAGCTCATCCAATTCAACATATAGTCACAAGGAAAATGCTAGTGTGGAAAAAGAAGTGGTCAAGGACATCACTCCCAAGGATAAAGGTGTTCTTGATGAAGTTCTTGGCAAGCAAAGGTCAAATCATGGTAAAGAGGGACTTGGGTATGTCACCAAGTCCAAGAAAAACAAAAGCAAGAAGAACAAGACCAAGAATGTGCAATCAAAGACAAGCACCGCTGAGAAGAATGTCACAAAAGACAAGACTAACAATATTGGTTTTGCAGGGTCTCACAATCCAAATTATGAACTCTTTTGTGATGATTATGGTGATGTTTATGCTTATTATGTCGGTCCCTTCGATGAATATATTGCTTGGTCTATTTTGGTTCCAAAGACCCTTGTTACTAACATGAAAGAACCCATTGAAAAATGGGTACCTAAAACCAAGAAGTAATTCTCTTGCAGGGTTATGCTTCCGGTGGGTCGAAATGGGTGTTGGATAGTGCTAGTCATATGACCGGAAGCAAGGAGATCATCACAGAGATGCGACCAAATCATGATAATATTACAGTCTCCTACAGTGATAAGTCTAAATCTCAGGTATTGGGTCTTGGCAAGGTTGTGGTTGCCCACGATATCTCTCTCGTGGACGTCATGCTTGTTGAGACCCTCAGTTACAACCTTCTTTCTGTTCGTGCCCTTGGCAAGATGGGTTTTTCTGTTTTTATCGATGATGATTTGGTGGTACTCTTGTGGAGCAAGTCTCTAAAGGTCGCTTTCGTTGGGTACGTCGAAAATGACCTGTATGTGGTGGACTTTTCGGGGAAAACCACTTCGGGTCCGATGTGTCTATTCGGAAAGGTCGATGTGGGCTGGTTATGGCATCGTCGTTTAGCCCATGTCAACATGAGAACTTTGCAAAGTCTCCACAAGGGTGGCCACATCCTTGGACTAAAAGACAATGTCTCCTTTACCAAAGATCGTGTTTGCAGGGCTTGTGTTGAAGGCAAAATGCATGACTCTCCCCACAAGAGGAAGACTATTGTGTCTTCAAAGAGGATCTTGGAATTACTTCATGTGGATTTATTTGGTCCTCCTTCTCATGCAAGTCTTGGTGGGAAGAAATATTGTTTGGTCATTGTCGATGATTACCCAAGGTATACATGGGTCTATTTCTTCAAGCTAAAGAGTGAGACTCAACAAACAGTCATTGACTTTGCCAATGAAGTTCAACGTCAACACAATGTTCCTATCTTGGCAATAAGAAGTGACAACGGCTCCGAATTCAAGAACTACACTTTGAATGAGTTTCTAAGCGAAGAGGGGATTAAACATCAATATTACGCTGCGTACACCCCTCAACAAAATGGTGTAGCCGAGAGGAAGAACCGGACTTTGATGGATATGGAAAGATCAATGTTGGCTGAATTCAAGTCTCCTTATAATTTTTGGGCTGAAGCCATATCCACTGCTTGTCACTCATCAAACCGGCTCTACCTCCAAAAGATTTTGGACAAGACTCCATATGAAATACTTACCGGTAACAAGCCCAACATCTCATACTTCAGGGTATTCGGGTGTAAGTGTTTCTTTCTCATTAAAGGTGTCCGCTTGTCTAAATTTGAGTCCAAGGCTTTAGAAGGTATTTTTGTTGGTTACGGTGCCGAATCTCACACTTATAGAGTCTACAACAAGCTCACTGGGATTGTTGTAGAATCTTGTAGTGTGGAGTTCGATGAAAATAATGGCTCCTTTGTAGGGAAAGTTGATGTTTGTGATGCAGATGTTGAAATACCCCAAGATGCCATAAGAAGAATGGACGTGGGATTTTTCCGCCCCATTGAGGAACCCCTTGTGGCAGATCGGGAAGGACAATGCTCCACTCAAGTGGAGCCCTCATCTACACAAGATCAACAAGCTCCTACTATTGGAGAAAAATCTGCACCGACACCACAACCTGCTGAAGATCATCAGTCTCCTGGACAAGATGGTAGTCCCAGGTCGGACTATCCGCCCCCCCAAGGGGCGAACAATCCGCCCCTGGCACTCCAACTTGTTCCAGGGGATCCGAAGAAGAAGACAACAGCCAAGAAGTTCCCAGGTCGGATTCTCCGGCCCCCGTGGGCGGATTATCCAGCTCTGGATCTCCCAGTTCTGTCAGGCATCCTCAGGAAGAAGAAACTGGTGCCTCATCTCCCAGGCCGGATAGTCCGGCCCCACCGAGGGGCGGATTATCTGGCCCTGAAGAACAAATTCTGCAGCAAGCTCCTGTCGTTAACTCAGATCAAGATCAAGGGCAAGGCAGTGGTCAAGACAAGGATACAAATACTGAATCAACTCCTTCTAGAAACAATAAAGACATTGAGGCTCGTCGCAAGGCTCGTGCTGATCAGAATCTTGAACTAAGGGGTCACACTCTTGACAAGGTTGCTGGTGATCTACGAAGAAGGGTGTCTACTAAAAGAGAACTTTCAAGATTCTGTGATCATCAAGCTCACATTTCCATGGTTGAACCGAAGAAAGTATTTGACGCTCTTGAAGATCCCGATTGGGTTGTTGCATTGCATGAAGAATTAAATAACTTCGAATGCAACAAAGTTTGGAAGCTCGTAGAGAAACCCAAGGATTGCCGCAATGTTATCGGCACCAAGTGGATCTTCAAGAACAAACAAGATGAAAATGACATTGTTGTGAGGAATAAAGCAAGACTCGTGGCTCAAGGATTCTCTCAAGTGGAAGGAATTGATTTTGGCGAGACTTATGCTCATGTGGCTCGTCTTGAGTCCATCTGTATCCTTCTTGCATATGCAGCCCATCATAATTTTAAATTACAACCCTCCCCCCATAATGCCGAAAGCAAGAAAATCATTTCCTTAATATCATTTTGTGATATGTGGGTCATCGATGAGCATTGGTTTTGAACTCAAGATACATCTTCGCGGTGTCATGCCATGCGCTCCAACATGGTGGCTTCGTCAACCGCCCTCTTCATTGAGAAGAGTTGGTTTATCATGGCTCTCTTTGGATTTTCTTGCATATTTCTTGTTCTTATGGAAAATACACTCAACTTTGGTTTTTGTTTGATTTGATTCTTGCAAATTTGGGTGTGTAGTACCATCTCAGTTTGTTACTCTAAACCCAAGCCTTCTTTCCCTCCTTGAACCATCTATTCTTGCACACAAGTCCTCTATACACCAGCGAGGGGTTTTGCAAGGTTGCTCCGGCCTGAATCTGTACTTAACAGAAATTTCAGAGGGGAGGATTATCCACCCAGGGCCAAATCTGCCCTTTAAAGGCTAGGTCGGGGAGGCCAGGCTCAAACAGAGCAGCCATCCCTCCCCCAACCCTACCTCATCCGCCGCTCATGGAGTCGATTTGACCACCGGATTCTCCGGGCCCTCCTCGGATCTTCTTCACCTCGCCTCCGGGTATCTTCTCCTCTGTGATTTTCCTCCAATGAGTGAGGGTAACTCCCTCATCTCTCTCATTTTGTATGGGATGCATTTTGTTTGGTGGAAATCTCGTTGTAGAAGATTCTTGGTGTTCTTCCTTACTTGCTAGAATCAGTAGTATTGCAACCCTAGTGACCGATATGTTTTGCCATGGTAGATCTGGGACATTCCAGAAATTTTCTGCGGGGGGGCGGATTATCCGCCCCTGCCAGGGCCGGATAATCCGGCCTGGAGATTCACTTCTGGTCTGGCTTGGTCCTGACTCCTGCAATGCACATCATTCACTTATGGATTGTTTTTCTACTCTTTATTTTTTTCTACTGGACTTGTGTGTGTGCTTATCTCTATGCTATCCCTCTCATGCTTTTCACAGGTGGTTCCAAGCCGACGAAGACCTTCTCTCGTCATTCCCGAGCCCGTTATCTCAAGCCCACTACAGAAGGGAAGTTCATTGACGAAACCGAGGTCAGCAGAGCAGCAAGAGAGGCTGAACGGATGGCAGAGGCAGGAAAGAAAACAAAGAGGACCGCATATCGCAAGGGCAAACAGTCTCGGCCCAATTACAAGTCTATGGACAGTATTCAGTATGCCTCCATTCGCCAGACTGATTACTATGATGAGGCTGACAGTGATGGTCCCCCCGAGGACTCTATGTTTTGGAATGCCCACTTTCGGGCTATTCATGATGATGTATATGCTACCCTCAAGCTTCGCCCTATGCATCCTATCAATTTGACTGAGGCTCAATCCAAGGCAAGGCTTCTTGAGGCATTAGATGTGACCAACAAGATGGGGCTTCACCACCTTATGACTATCCAATGCAACTATGATTCCTCCGTGGTGAGGCAGTTTTTCTCGACACTTGTGATTTGCGGTGATGAGCGACGTACTATGGAGGGGATGACTGGGACCACAATGATTCAGTCGGACTTCCGCATTTTTGGGCAGGTTCTTGGTTATGCCTTCCATGGCCGTGACACCCCTTCTAGACACCGCATCATTTCTCCACTGAAGCCATCCAAGGATACTGTGCTTGCTCCTTGCCTTACTCCTGATGGTGTTGCTGGTACTTTCGCTGGTCTCTCTCCCTTGTATGCCTCCCTTGTTGGCATATTTAGGGATTGCATTTCTCCGAGTGGTGGCAACAATGACAAGATCTGTGGCCATCTGGTTCCTCTCCTTGCTTTTGCTCACGAGTGTGCCACCAACTCTGTCTCAGCTACAGGTTACAAACTAGATGTCATGGACTACATATATCATGAGATGACGGATGCAATGATCAACAGGCTCTCTATACCTTATGCTCCTTTCATTGTGATGCTCATCAAGCATATGTTGCCCCATGAGGACTTTGGCACTGCTTTGGATGGAGTTCACAAGCCCAAGAAAATCTACAACAAGGCTCAGAAGACCCATCACCCTTCCACTTCCCCTGAGTCCTTCATGCGTGATGCATGGGCTAGTGGTCGTCGTTCCGCGGTGTCCCCAATGGCACGCGAGGTTAAGAAGCTCACTTGGTTCCAGCGGCACATCCTTTGCATGGGCATTGACACGCACAAGGGCCAATATGAGGCGTACCGCAGGGATCATGAGAGGGATCACACTCAGCAGCTTATTCTTCACCATGTCTCAGGTGCCACTGGCCATCCACCTCCTCCCACTGCTCCAGAACCGTATGCTCAATGGAACACTTCAGGGATCAACTACGGCGAGCTCGAGAGTTGCCTGTTTCCTCCACCTCCGAGGGCACCCACTCCTCCAGCTGATGACGATGATGATGAGTATGATGAAGAGGAAGGGGACGGGAATGACTACGACGAGGATGAGAAGGAGTGATCTTCAGGGGCATTAGCATCGCTCTTCTTCCTTTTTGCCGTTTCGATGCCAAAGGGGGAGAAGTAGTTCTATTAGGTTTTGTGGATTTGCAAGGGTCGGGCGCAAGCACCTGTCTTTCAGTCGTTTTATTTGCTTGCTTGTCCCTTTTTAGCGTGAACTTATTTGTTATCTGTGCTTGGTTATGTAAGAATATGTCGTGCTTTACTCTGCGTGTTTGGTATTGTGGAATTCCAGATTTATATTGTGGATCTCATGGAATTCTGGATTTATCTATGGAGCCTATTTGATGGCATATGGAATCATGGGATTATCTAATGTATGCATCAATATTGTTGGGATGTGCTTGGAGGCTATCAATCTCATTATTTCCTTTGGCTGTAATCACATCCCGGTGGTATGACCTTGTTTCCCAACCCACCTTGTTTCAATTATCTTTGCTATGAAAGTTGTGTTCTCTCTAGTGTGTGTATTTGTATTCAAATGCAAATTGTAAATATGCACACATCTAGGGGGCGTCTTTCATTTTTAAGGTGGCGTTAGCCGGTTTCAATGCAAATCCTAGTATTGTCATCTAACACCAAAAAGGGGGAGATTGAAAGAACATTTTATAACCCCTAGTGTTTTGTGTGTTAGATAACAATATCAAGGATTATTTAATGTGTGTTGAAGTGTTGCAGCTCTCTCTAGGGATCAAAGGAAAAGGATTCTGCAGTTGGGGGTGGATAATCCGCCCCCACCAGGGGCGGATAATCTGCCCCTCCCTCTTCCCAAATAGGCGCAAGCCCCAGAAGGGGGCGGAGTTTTGGCCGGATTTTCCGGCCCTGCCGGATAATCCGCCCCTCAGGGGGGCCGGATAATCCGCCCCTCCTGCTCACGCCAAAGGCGCAAGACCCAGAGAGGGGGCGGAGTTTTGGCCAGACTTTCCGACGTAGCCGGATAATCCGCCCCAGGAGGGGGCCGGATTCTCCGCCCCCCAAGATCTTCATCATGTTGCGCAGGCGCCAGCCCCAGAGAGGGGGCGGACTTTCTCCCGGAATATCCTCCCTTGGGGCGGAGTTTTCCCGGGGGCGGATAATCCGCCCCAATTGGGGGGCGGATAATCCACCCCCAAAGTTGTTCAACGGCCAAATCTGGGCAGGGGTATTTAAGCCAGCCTTCCCCCTCCTGCCAGATCTTTTGGTTCATTCGAAAAAGTCAAGATCTGATCTGCAACCTTCATCCAAGAGAGCTCCATCTAGATTCACCCAAAGGCCCCGTCCATTGGGGAATCAAAGGAGGAGAACTTAATCTTCATCATCAGCAATCAAGCGCTTCATCTCCTCTCCATTCAGTTGGAGAATCACCGATCTAGTATTTCTTGCAAATACCTAGATCCTTGTTTTGTTTATATTGATAAACCTTGTTCTTGTGACAGCTTGTTGTCATCTCGGGAGCCCCCAATTCAGTTGTGGGTGTGTGCCCCGGTAGCGTTGTAAAAGGCACCGGTTCCCGCCTCTAAGGGTTCCAATAGTGGAGAAGGTGGATCAGGCCTCTCGTGGCAAGATCCATCGGAGAATAGGGTGAGGACTATTGTGGCGTGGTGGTCTTAGAACCACCCACCCCTCCAACGCAGATGTACTTCCCTTAACAAGGAAGTAACTACGGTAAAACAAATCCCTGTGTCTTCGCGTGCTCCACTACGGTTCCTTCGCTCCTCTCTTTACGTGCTTAGTAGCTAGGGTTGCATATAGGGAAATTCTCGTAGTTACATATCTAGAGAATTTATTTTGTGTCAAGCCTAAAATTGAAAAAGTACTAAAAATTGGTTAGCACCTATTCACCCCCCTCTAGGTGCCCAAATGATCCATTTCACCATAGAAAGACCATATTGACGAGGTCAACTATGGACGCAGAGCTTACTGCTTTAGACACAGCCACTGTTGAGTCAGAATGGCTGCGTGAGCTCTTGATGGACTTGCCTGTCATTGAGAAACCTGTGCCGGCAATCCTTTTGAATTGTGACAACCAAACGGTTATTATTAAAGTGAACAATTCTAAGGATAACACAAAGTCATCAAGACACGTGAAGATACGTTTGAAGTCTGTCAGGAAATTGAGAAACTCCGGAGTAATAACTGTTACGTATATTCAAACAGACAAAAACCTGGCAGATCCCTTTACAAAGGAACTATCACGAAATGTGATAGAAAGTGCATCGAGGGAGATGGGGTTGAGACCCATGGATGTCACACCTAGTGGTATCCCAACCTATGTGATCGGAGATCCCATGAATTAGGACCTGGGAAAAACAAGCTAGTGGGTGGACTGAGGAGAGTATTTTATAACCCTCTCTATGTGAAGATGCATAACTCTCATAATCTGTAAGGTAGGTTGGCAACATGCCATAATGTGTTTATGTTGGATTTAACTAGCAAAGATGCCGTCCTACAGGGCATTCTTGAAAGAACACACCTATATGAGCTCAATTGTAAACGTCGCGGTCTATGAGACTTGGGTGATCTCTAGTAAACTCATGAAGAGACCAGGGAGTATGACGCATATGCTCCAACCCGCGGGGTAGGCTACTGGCAGCCAAGTACTAGTTATGATTTTGAGTGAAATCTATTGGCACCAAACTTGCAATTCAAGGTTCGTCCATCGTTCAAGTTGTTGATAGACGTAGTTCAAGATTCTAGGCGGAAGTTCAACTTAATAGTCTCTGCTAAAACACTGATATATAAACAAGTAGTAAGGATTAGCAAATCTTCAAATGGGCATTTGAGATCTGGTGGGGGATTGTTAGAAATAATGGGCTAAATCATTAGACTCATGTGTGATTTCAGATTTTCCCTAAATCTCAAAGCCCATGTATGTGGAAGCCCATATGTGATTTGGCCCAAGTTCGTGGCAGCTCACATGTGTGTGGCAAGAGCTGTGGGAGCTAAAGTTTAGTCCCACATGGAAAGTTGAAAGAGAGTTGCACCATCTTATAAGGTGGAGTGTTGCACCACTTTGTAAGTGAGTGACAATAAGAGAGCTACACGCGTGCTCCTCCTCCACGACACCGCCGCTCACACGCACGCTCGCCTCGTCTCGTCACGATGCGCGTGCCTCGGGTTGCAGGAATCTCGCCGAGCCGAGCTTTATTTTGCTGCTCAGAAAAATGTGTGCGGTTAAACAGACGTGTCAACAGTTAGCAGATTCGGGTCGCTCCCGGATCGTGAGATATCTGTAACCGACCCGAACGTGCGTGACATGGGCTTGGTCCATTTCGTGTCTTATACGGGATTTCCGAGCCGCTCTATATAAATGCTTGTGCGGCTTCCAGAATGCACGACACCAAACCAATCTAGGGTTTTGTCATCCTCTCTGCTTGGACCGCCACTGTAGTCTACTCCATCCCGCTTGCCGGCGTGCACCAGTGGTCGGGAGAGCAGGTCTTCGGAACCACTCGCCTTTGTGATCCTGTACGGGAGAGGGCGAATAAGGTTTTTGGTAAGCGCTCCGCGCGACTGCTCAAGTTCATCATCACGATGCGTCTTCCTGGTCGTCAAGCCGGATCTCGTGCGCGTCGTCTTCAACGCCGACTTCTTCGTCAGGCTACCGCACCAACGATGACTACATCGACAACCGATCAGTACGTACAACGTCAACAGATCTGTTGTTTTACTATGGCTGTTAGTACGTATAATCCGCTACTGTTCATGTTGATCAATACATCTAGTATGTTAGAGGTTCACGTGATTATAACTGTTGTTGTCATGATTTATGTTCTGGAGTTAATCGTGGAAATTATGCCTAATAATCCAACAATTTGAAAGGGTTGCAGTTACAAAACAAATGATTGAGAAATAGAGAAAGACTCGAGGAATAATCATTTGGATGGAGCACGGGCGACGCTCCAAGATAATCCGGTTGGGCCATCGCGGAAGAGCTCTCGCGTCTAGGAGCGGCGTCAAGTATGCTAGTGATGCAGCGCGCAAGCGCACACGACCGAGAAGCAGGGCCGTCGATGGGCATGTTCCATGTGATCGACGGAACAAGGCCCCCAAATTCATGAGGCCCCTAAATACCTACATCACATTAGTCCTTTAACGTATGGCGTAGCTATGCGGTGTTATCTCGACAGGATCCAGCCATCTTTCTCTCCCGACTGGTCAGATCGTGATTGATGTTTCCTTTGACGGTTGGAGTGCTCGAGTCGCTCGACCCAAGGCATGGCTCCGCCTTTCGCTCGACTCCCGCGTTCCGTTCGTCACAATCACCCATGATCAAATCACCTTGGCTGGTATTTTGCTTGCATATCGCCAGCGCGCCCACTGCCCAGGTGCGGGTGAAGAGGAGAGGTACGCCCTGGACTGGATTCCGTATTTCCGATGCGACCATCTGTAGTGCGGATGAAGACGGTCTTTGTTCCTTTTTTTAACCTTAATTAATACCTTACGATGTTGTTCCTAGTCGCTTGGTTCGATCAGATCGATTGACGCATGACGGGATTGGGACTTGGGAGCAACACATCGATATGTCGTAAATGTATCTATAATTTTTGATGTTCCATGCTTGTTTAGTATCTACTTTGCTATTTTTTGTCTACACTTTGAGGTATTTTTATACACTTTCTGGAACTAACCTATTGACAAGATGCCACAGTGCCAGTTGCCTGTTTTCTGCTGTTTTTGGTTTTAGAAAGCTAAAAAATAAATATTCTCGAAATTGGACGGGACAAAAGTCAAAGTTCATATTTTCCCTAAACGATACGGAAAATCAAAGACGATACGGAGGAGGACACCAGGGTGTCCACAGCCTAGGTGGGCGCGGGGCCCACCCTGGCCACCCATAGGGGGTGTGGCCCCCCTGGCCCTCCAGCGACCTTGCCTTCTTCGCCTATAAGAAGCCCCTAACTCAGAAACCCTAGGGAATCGACAAAAAAGCCACGAAAAGTTCCGCAGTGCTGCTGCCACCAAAGGGGAGATTTGGGGAACATAAAGTCTTTGTTCCGGCCCCTGCCGGGACGGAGAAGTGCCCCCGGAACCATCTCCATCGCCATCTTCATCATCGTTGCTGATTCTCATGATGAGGAGGGAGTAGTTCTTCCTCGAGGCTAAGGGCTCTACCGATATCTATGTGTTCATCTCTCTCTCTCTATGCGTGATCATGTTGTGGTCATGAGATTTGTAATCAAGTTGATCTACTTTGCTACTCAAGTGCTTCAATAGATCTCTGCTCTCCCCGTGTGTGTGAAAGTGACAGCGTGCACGCCATTGTGGCACTTAGGTTAGAGTCTACATAAATACTCATCGTGTTTTAATAGATCTATGCTTTTCCCCACGTGTGTGAAAGTGACAGCGTGTCCACCATGTGTGGCACTTAAGCTAGGTTACATATATATATCTATCATGAGTATATTTTGAGTTGGTTATTTATATGAAATTGTGGTGTTTGTTGGAACCATCTAGCGCTCAAGGTGACAGTGTGGGGTTATCTAGATGGGGAAGGAGGACTTTGAGGTGTGTTATAGCCCTACCATGGATTAGAGTGTCCAACCGGAGAGTAGTTAAGAGTAGTATCATTAAGAGAAGATATTTATATGAGAGTGTTCAATAGTGAAAGTATGATCCCTAGGCCTTGTTTCTAAACATTGAAACACCGTTTGCATCTAGATTTGTTGCATGTTTGCTTGCTTCCATCTTTATTTCAGTTTGCCTTTAGTCTCTCCCACGTCAAAAACAAGTCAGAAGCTCTTTTCTAGCACCGTTACCACTTGTATTTCACTATCTCTTTGCTGAACTAGTGCACCTATACACCTGACAAGTGTATTGGGTGTGTTGGGGACACAAGAGACTTCTTGTATCTTGATTGCAGGGTTGCTTGAGAGGGATACCTTTGACCACTTCCTCCCTGAGTTCGATAAACCTTGGATAATCCACTTAAGGGAAACTTGTTGTTGTTCTACAAATCTCTGCACTTGGAGGCCCAACAACTGTTTACAAGAATATAAGTGCGTACACATGGATTGCCTCATTAGTGTACCTTTGCTACTCTGAAAAGTGAAAACGATTCACTTCACGACTGACTTCTGAAGTCTTCTAGAATTTTGGTTCTTGAATAAAATGTTTGTCTGATTTGTGTGGCGGAGATTTTCTACCCAAAGTTTAGCTTACCAAGCGATCAATTTCCGTTCCCTTGATGAGCCTACCGATCAGGCGATCAGCAACCACATTCATCTGCCATGCATTAAGGTACGACCGCTACAACTCTAGTTCTATATTGACAATTTATTTTAAGAGATACCAAAAGCATGATATCTTTTGGTAAAACATAAGGTTCGTTTATTACTCCAGTGCTATATTTAGTTTTGGAATGAATAGATGATATATCTCTAAACACTGTAGCACATTATGAAGTTATATAATTGAAGTAAACATGATTTTCTTCTACTAGTTATTGAGTTTGAACAAAAAATAGGGCCTCATTTGTAAGTCGCACCGAGGCCCACGAATCTTGGGAACGGGGCTGCCGAGAAGACCTTAAGACCCCAGGAAGGGACTCTTCCATCTTTGTTGTGCTTTCTAGTTTACCAAATTCACATCTAGCTTTGGTTGCGCACGACTCTCACCTCGCCTTTGTGTGCTCGCACAAGTTGGAATCCAATATCCTTTCGCTGGTTCGAGCGAAGGAGGTTGCACAAGCATCTCTTACTCAAGCAGCTTTTAGGAAGGAATTCCTCCTTACTGAGGGGGCGGGATCTTCCACCCTCATTGCCATGGAACCAACGTTGGCCGAGGTTCGGTACAAAGAGGAGGGTCAGGAGACCTTATTTGACATCCCGATTTAGACCGCCCCTCACGCCAATACTAGGGGAAAGTCTAAAGGTTTGCTGGCACCCCGTCATGGACAGAGAACATGATCATGTGCCTGATGCGCACGTGATTCTACATCCGGGGATTCGGGCGACCGAACCTCCGTATCCACATCAAGGAATTTATTGCCTGAGAGAAGCTTGATTTCGTGGGGCGTCAGGAGACTATCAAGTCCTCTTTCACTTATGCGGAGCTGTTGAGCATTGACCCTGGGAGGAGATTTGCTTGGCACACTTTGCCGGCGTAGGGGCACTCCGGGGGTATCCTCATGGGGTCAACGAGGACACCTTTGAGGTCGAGGAATGGAGTAGAGGCTCCTTCTCATCTGTGCTGACGTGCTTCAACTTGACAACTATCAGTGGTGGTCGACGTTTGTGGTTTACGGCCCGGCGGACCACATGTAGTCGCAAGAGTTTCTCTAGGAGCTCTCAATGGTTATGGCGGCATGCCCCAACCCTGGTGGTTGGGAGGGATTTTAACCTGATTCGGGAGACTCGGGATAAGAATAATGGAAACATCAACTGGCCTAGGGTCCACGAATTCAACGAGTGCATTGCAATCCTGGCACTCCACGAGATTCGTCGGGGAGGCACGCGGTACACCTAGACTACAAACAGTTGAACCCGGTTCGATGCATGCTGGACCGGGTCTTCATGTCCTCGTATTAGGAATCCATGTTTCCCTCGTGCTCGCTCACAGCTAAGACCATTATCGGGTCAGATCACTCGCCTCTTATCCTTAGCTCTGATGAACTACAAGTATAGGGGATCGCAACAGTCTTCGAGGGTAGTATTACCCAATTTATTGATTCGACACAAGGGGAGCCAAAGAATACTTGCAAGCCTTAACAACTGAGTTTTCAATTCAGTTGTACCTGGAAATAGTTCTTGCTCACAGAAGTTTATCAGTAGCAACAGTTTGTAGTAGCAACAACAAAGCAATAGCCGCAGTAAAACAGGAGCAACAGTAACAGTGGTAGCAAACAGTAGGATATGAGCGCGGTAGGCATAGGGATGGATGGACGGACGTTGCATGGACGAGTCTAAACATGTAACTTCAAGATCTAGGTCAATTGCAGATAAATAAGAATTAAGCATCCAAGCACTAAATAATCATAGGCATGTGCTCCATATATAGTCATGCGTGCTCGCAATGAGAACTTGCACAACATCTTTTGTCCTGGCAGCCCGTGGCAGCGGGGCCTCAAGGTAACTACTGGCAATTAAGGTGCTCCTTTTAATAGAGCACCGGAGCAAAGCATTAACACTCTGTGAACACATGTGATCCTCACATCACAGCCATCCCCCGCTGGTTGTCCCAATTTCTGTCACTTCGGGGCCTTTGGATCCGGACAATGATATGTGTACACAACTTGCAGATAAGATCACAAACAATACTAATATACTATCATAATTATTCAATAATAAGTTTAGATCTGAGATCATGGCACTCGGTCCCTAGTGACAAGCATTAAGCACAACAAGTTGCAACAAAGTCAAATATCACTAATAGAGATACTAGGCACCATGCCCTAACAATCTTATTCGGTTACATGATAGAACTCATCCAATCCCTACCATACCCATAGCCTACAGCGGGGGATTACTCACTCATGGATGAGGGAAACATTGATGGTTGATGGAGAGGCGTTGGTGATGACGATGGCGATGATCCTCCCCAAATTCCCCGTCCCGGCAGGGTGCCAGAACATAGTTTCTGCTTCCGAATCGCGGCTTCTGTTGGCAGCGCAGCGGAACTCTTTCTGAAAAAACGTCGAATCCCCCTCGGTTTTTAAGTCAAGAGGCTTCTTATAGGCGAAGAGAGAGGCTGAGGGGGTGCCTGGGCTGGCCGCACCCCTCCCAGGCGCGGGGTGGGCCCACCCACGCGGCAGGGGTGTGTGGGCCATAGAGGGCTCCCCTCCGTCTCGTACTCTAGATCCATGGATCTTCTCGTGAAAAAGGATTTTTGGCATATTTTCCGGGATTTTTCCTGATAGTTGATTTTCTGCACAAAAACTAGACACCAAGGTAATTCTGCTGAAAACAGCGTCCGTCCATGTTAGTTGTATCCAAATCACACAAGTTTAGAGGAGAAACAATAGCAAAAGTGTTCAGGAAAGTAGATGTGTTTTGAATGTATCAACTCCCCCCGCCCCCAAGCTTAGATAATTGCTTGTACTCAAGAAATTCAGTTGAAAACTGAGTGCGATAAAATAACTTTCACGAACACATTTGCTTCATATGATGTAAATATTCTCAGCACAGGAGTAGAAACTTAGACCATTCATAATAAGAAGTATGCATCTAAGTCTACTCAGTAGTCATTGCAAGCTATGAAGAGAAACCAACTCAATAATAATAAGTAGCATGAAACATAAACATAAGCAACATTGCAATGCTCATAAGAAGGTATGATAGAGTGGTATCTCACTTGCCTTTGTTTGTAGAGCACAATATAAATGCCAAGGCACCTCTGAAGTTCAAGTGAAGACTATAAGTAAAGATATCAGAGATACAAGCATCAAAGTCATGACATAATTAACCAAGTTTTGAGACAAACACAAGAATGACAACTATGCTCTCAAGAAGGTTCTCATAGAATAAGTGATGACTCAACAAGGAGGTGAAAAGGGTTTTGAAAAGTTTGAAAGGCTTACAAATGCTGAAAGTAAGGTACTCACTAGCTTTGAGCTCTCATTGCCCTATCATAGGCATCTTTATATGGTTAAGGTGAAATTGAGGTCCAATCTGAGTTATATGCTTGACAGACCATAAGCTAGAGATCCCATGTCCCTTGAATACGAGGGCCACACCTCATGCTACTCAACTTCAGTCACATGTAAGTTCTTGTCATTCTAAGTACATGTGTATCATATATAACCGCCAAAGGGGTACCCCTTGCACATGGTACAAGAGCTATCCCATAACCAAAATGACAAGGCAATCAGACAATGAGCATCTCAGCGATCTTTTTATTTACTATATCCATAGCTTTTTATTGAGGATGCTTCATTGATAGCTCACTATGGTGATGCTGCAAGTTTCCACCATGATTAGACATGGCTTAGGCTAGCGGCCCAGGCGTTTCTCTAATACATATATATAACTCCATGGACTCACAAGCTCCCCTTTTATTTCACACCGACGACATCCGTAAACAAAAGAGCATGGTATCAACTGGATATATATCCATAAGTGTTGAAAGCGTTCCCCATGACAGCACAGTTCTGCTAACTCCCAGCCTATAATTTGCAAGCATATAACTTTCATGGACAGTCACAATGGTTCAGGTTTATTAAGTGCGAGAAATAAAGTGTGCCATCAAGTTCGTGAGAGCTTTACTAACTACCTTTCTCAAAACAGACAAAAAAATTATTTGGAAGAAAACTAGGCATAATGAATATGCACTGAATAGCAAATGATGCTAATAGGTAGGTATGGTGGACACTTGAAAGGGCATGTATGCCCCCATGTGTGGTTTTGGTAATTAATGACAATCCCTATGGACTAATGTGTAAATTGAGTTTTACTTGTAGGTTTGTCCATTGGCATCGCTTGGGCCATGTGTTGGTCTCAAGGTTGAAAGTTGAAGAAATGTCCAAGGGCTTTGTTCCCATTGGAATCATGAAGAAAGAACAAGTGCAAAGAGTGGCATCAAGTTGGATCAACCTCAAGAAGGGATGAAGAAGGGCAAGCTCAAGATGCGCCATCTCTAAAAGATCTCATGCTTGAAGCTTGCCATCCTCGTGTTCATGGAGTGATGAAGACAAGTTCAAGAAGAGGTTTCCCCATGGAGTATGAGGGAGATATTTGCAAGTCTTCATCAAGCAAGAGTGAGCAAGAGCAAACAAGAAAGGTGTTCCCACTATATAAGAACAAGTCGGTCTACATCAAGTTCAAGTGGGATGCTCAAGGCAAAGGTATGTTCTTGATAGGGCTTCTCTTTTTTCGGTCTCGTGTTGTTAGTTGGGAGACTGGATTTAGGATAGTTAGTCATACTATAAGGAGGGGCTCTCAAGCGGGTGTCTCGTTTGCATCATTCAGACAGAGCTCAAACCTTTGCACTCATAGCTTCATCTTTCTTGGTTGTTATTTGGTTCTTGTCCATGAGAGGATCTAGAGCTTGTGGTCATCATCATCATAACAAGCTTTATTTCATCGTCTAAGGTTTTTCCTTGCATAACCTATTGCGGCTTTTGATCTTGCGAGTTTTCCGGTTCCACACTTTGGGGGATACTTCACATATATATTCATGGTATTTTCTCCCAAGGTGATACCCAATATTTCGACACAAGGGGAGCCAAAGAATACCTGCAAGCCTTAACAACTGACTTATCAATTCAGTTGCACCTAGAAATAGTTCTTGCTCATAGAAGTTTATCAGTAGCAACAGTTTGTAGTAGCAACAGCAAAGCAATAGCAACAGTAAAACAGGAGCAACAGTAACAGTGGTAGCAAGCAGTAGGATATGAGCGCGGTAGGCATAGGGATGGATGGACGGACGTTGCATGGACGAGTCTAAACATGTAACTTCAAGATCTAGGGCAATTGCAGATAAATAAGAATTAAGCATCCAAGTACTAAGCAATCATAGGCATGTGCTCCATATATAGTCATGTGTGCTCGCAATGAGAACTTACACAACATCTTTTGTCCTGCCAGCCCGTGGTAGCGGGGCCTCAAGGGAACTACTGGCAATTAAGGTGCTCCTTTTAATAGAGCACCGGAGCAAAGCATTAACACTCTGTGAACACATGTGATCCTCAAATCACAGCCCCCCTCCGGTTATCCCAATTTTTGTCACTTCGGGGCCTTTGGATCCGGACAATGATATGTGTACACAACTTGCAGATAAGATCACAAACAATACTAATATACTATCATAATGATTCAATAATAAGTTTAGATATGAGATCATGGCACTCGGGCCCTAGTGACAAGTATTAAGCACAACAAGTTACAACAAAGTCAAATAGCACTAATAGAGATACTAGGCACCATTCCCTAACAATCTTATTCGATTACATGATAGAACTCATCCAATCTCTATCATCCCCATAGCCTACAGCGGGGGATTACTCACTCATGGATGAGGGAAACATTGATGGTTGATGGAGAGGCGTTGGTGATGACGATGGCGATGATCCTCCCCAAATTCCCCATCCCGGCAGGGTGCCAGAACGGAGTTTCTGATTCCAAATCGCGGCTTCTGGTGGCAGCACAGCGGAACTCTTTCTGGAAAAACGTCGAATCCCTCGTTTTTAGGTCAAGAGGCTTCTTATAGGCGAAGAGAGAGGCCGAGGGGGTTCCTAGGCTGGCCACACCCCTCCCAGGCACGGGGTGGGACCACCCATGCGGCAGGGTGTGTGGGCCACCCAGGGCTCCCCTCCGTCTCGTACTCTAGCTCCGTGGATCTTCTGGTGAAATAGGATTTTTGGCATATTTTCCGGGATTTTTCCTGATAGTTGATTTTCTGCACAAAAACTTGTAGTGACCTTGGATCAATAAAGATCCTAAGTCCCTGTGATTTACATGCTAGTCCCTGGATCAATAGCTAGCACTCACAGTCGATGAATATCATGTAAAACACAAAGTCATTATTACACGGAGAATCCAGAGTATGAATTTATTACAAATTTGCTTAGCTTTAAGCTAAATAACAACGGAAACATATAAAGCAGCTTGAGTCCATCAGCGCCCCAGGTTTGTCGAGTGTAGACTCGCGATCCCTACACACCTCTCAATCTTCGGGTTCTGCACATAAGACGTGCAACCAACAAGTTGGGTCAATACTTTGAATGTATTGGCAAATTACACCAAGGAAGGAAAAGACTATCTCTACATGCAAGGCTAGTTTAGGCTGTAGAGTTCATTTGCTCAAAGCTAGTTTTCTTAAGTATAGAGAAGAAGAGAGAGTTTCCCTACTTTGTAAACTTTTGTTTAAGTAATATATGGTCGAATGGCACACGAGGATATTACTCACCAAGTGTCCAAACAACCTAACACTTGGATATTACTCACCAAGTTCCCAATACCCTCCCAATAGCGATATGACTCACGCCTTGGGTTTTTAGAAAACTTTAAGTTTTTGAAAGAGAGAGAGAGAGAGAGAGAGAGAGAGAGAGAGAGAGAGAGAGAGAGGAAGATCCTTCAGAGACTCCATCCATCAGATGCTCAAATTTGTTCTGTTTCCATGAACACGGCTGGTCGATCAGATTGCAATACTCTCAAGAGTTTGTGCACTTTACCCACAATCCACGATCAAGTACTTTCACAGACAAGACCATGGCGAGGCTTTCCCTTAGTAGCCCCTCTACCTTCTGGATCCAACCGTGCCAAGAACCTCCAAACGTTGGTACCCAGGTGAGGTTTCCCACTAAGTACTAGGCCAAGACAGAGCCCATATGTATTGTGGTTGCACTGGAAGCTTCTGAATTCTGAAACATGGCAGACTTCTTTGATTCCTGGGCGGCCGTGCTCCACCAAAATCTCACTCGTTGTCCCGACAACCATTCCGCCCAGAAGAAAACTTAGTTTTATTTTGAAGTGGATTTGAGAAGAAAAGTTTGTTGTCACATCCCAAGATTTTCCAAATCTTGTAATGTGAAAAATAAATAAACAAAATAAATTATTGTTGAAAATCAGGGTGAAAAGAAACTTTTGTTTCTAAATGGAAACTTAAAACCCCATCTTGAACAAACTTTGGTAAAAGTTTGAATCCAACAAAAATCCAAATCAAGGGAAATGCATTCCTCAATGAATGTATCTGGAAATTTAAACACTTGGAAAATAAATCCAAACCCTAAACCTTAATGGAATAAAAATCATTTCCAAAGTATCTCCAAGCCTATGAATTTGATCCATATAAAAATTTGTCAACAAACATTCACAAATGATCAAGAAAGACAAACATAAATATCATAAAACCATATAAATTGGTTTCACTCAATTTGGAACCATAAATAAAATCTTATGAATATAATAAGATAAGGAAAGTAATTTCCAAAAGCAAATAAAGAACCTATCTAAAATCCATACCAATTGGTGAACAAATGATCCTGAATAAATATAAAAGGATAAACAAATAATAAACAAAATTTCACAAATTGAAATCACCAAGTTTGGATCTCTAAATAAAAAGATATGGATTTTATAAGTTAAAGAAAGAAATATTAATTAAAGGATTTTTAAAGACCAAATCAAATCTTGGCCAAATCCATAAACAAATGGAATGAATATAATCCAAATCCAAATAAAATATTGGATAAAGAAATTCCAAACTAAAATAAAATGGCTTAGACCAAATCCTATTGGAATAAAGACAAACCCAAATTTTAAATGATTAATAAATCTTATTAAAAACTTTTCCAAATAATTCAAGATGGATTATTTGACACCCAATTAATAAAATAAAAACTTACTGAAAGGTTTTGGAAGAAATTAGAAATCAAATGGAAATTAAGAACATTATTAAATCCTATCTAATTAAAACTAGAGCCTATTTTGAATAAATAAAAGACCCCAAAATGAATAAGGTTTTATCCAAAAATTGACATCAGAATACAATACTAATCAGTGTTTAAAGCTACACAAAATTTGTCAAGGTTTTGAATTCAAATGCGTGTTTGAATTAATTAAACAAAATCAAAAGAGATTTGAAGAAAAAGAAAAGAAACAGGAACAAAAAATATATATAAACGGACTCGGCCCAACTAAGCCTGGCCCAACTAAGCCCAGTTAGCCCACCTCTCCTCTCGAACCGTTATTCACTCTGAAACGCACCCACTCAGCGACTGACTGGTGGACCCCGTTCCCTCTCTCTCCCTCACGCTGACAAAGGACCCCACCTCCAGCTCTCTTCTTCATCACCCGCGCGCAAACCTCGCCGGCGGTTTTCTGCCGTTAAACGCTCGCGTGAATACGCGTTATTGCCCGCGTTACTCCACCCCGCGACCACGCTATATTAAACGCCCTCGCCTCCTCTCTGACTCCCCTCAGTCCCCGCTTCCCCGGAGCCACCAGGCTGCGGCAATTTCACCTCGCTTTGCCGCTGCTCCGACGAGCTTCGCAAGCAAATTCCGGCCAAGTCTCGCCGCCCCTTGCCTCCCCGAGCACACAGGCACAATCCCGAGACCCTGGCGCACCTCTCTGTGGCCTCAGCTGACCCGCGCGTGCTCTGCAAGCTCGACAACGTCACCGCCAGTGCAGCGCCATCGTCTGCCTCCGTTCCGGCGAAGTCTTCCTGGTAAGCCAGACCGCCCCATTCCCTCTGGCTGGTACTCCCGTATTCTCCCTTCTCTCGCGAACCTAACGGCATTGCTTGTTTGGGCTAGAGCGAACCGTAGACTCGTCCCCGTCGACGAACAGACAAGCCCGAGGCGCAGCTCCACTCCGGCGAGGAATCCACGACACCACAGTGCGCCCCTCGACAAACTACCACCACCTTGAGCTTCCCCACGCCACGGCGAACTCGGTGAGCATCTCCCCATCCTCTCTCGCTTCCTGCATCGCCATCACCGCCAATATCTGACCGCTTCGCCGCCACCTGTCGCCGCTAGCGCCGCCCAACTCTGGTTGCTCGCTTATCAGCCGTTAGATTTAGATCGCAAGGCTACGAATAGATGACTGAAGCGAACCGTTATGTTCAATCTGTACCGCACGATCTATTTAGATCCAACGCCTCACGTTGCTGATCCGGCCGAAGCGGTACCGACGAATAGAAATGCGCCGCGTGTCACAGAGAGAGAATTAAAAACAGGATTTGATCTATTTGTGATTCAATTTTGTAAAATCTATAACTTTTAATATACACGTCCAAATTTTGCAAACTTTATATCAATGGATTCAGCAAGACAAGCCCTAGCCAACCATGTACTTTGTTTAGTAAAAAGCTTCTGGCAAAATGTTTGTTTTTGCAGAAACTTATGTATGCTTGTTTAGATTATAAAAATTGTTCTAAAATGATTTTGAGGATAAAATCTTTTGAAAATGGTGTGTTTTGAACCTACTGACCATAGGAAACAAATGATGGTTTCAAAAATTTATTTGGTGAATCAAAAGAACAAACTTTGGATTTAAACCATTTCTAGTAAAATAAAAATATGGTTTAATTGTTAAAAATAGTTTTGGAAGAAAACCTTTGAGAAATGCTTTGGAAATAAACTCTCTGACCCTAAACACAAGATTTTATGGTTTGAAAACATATTATGTGAACCCTATAGATTAATGCCTTATTGAAAACATTTTTACACCACATAAAATGATACCTTGTTTTAAGAAGGGTTTATAAAGTGAAAGCTATTGCAAATGACTTTGCCACTTTATAAAATGACCAATAGGTGTTTCAAAATGTTTACAACCTACTAGAAACCACTTTTACAAATAAAACAACCTATTGCATGCTTGCATGCATTACTTTGATTTTATCATTTTATGTGATGAATTGCTTGAATGGTAGATTGAAATATTGTTTGCTTGATTGAATTGTAGTGATTTGAAGTGAGTGAACATTGCAAAGATAAAGGAGTGAACTTATACTCTCTACCAAAAAGGCAAGTGATGCTTCATACTTTTCGTCCCATTATTTTCACTATGCATTAGTGATATTTCTAAGTAAGACTTGCATAGAATTTTTGCTAAGTATAAACCATGCTATGGGAAATCCTAGTAGATGAAACCTCAGTAGAAATTTCCTAAGTTAAGACCCCTATTACTATCATGCTTAGCTTAGCTAGTAGAAAACAAGGGTGGAATATATATTCATGCTATGGAAAAATTTCTAAGTCTGAGGACTTGAGTTTTGTTTAATAAAACAACTAAGTGAATGAATCACCTGGGTGGAATGAAAGGAATGGTTTATGTTGAGTGGTTACACAAGGCCAGGGAACTGGTGAACCTTGTGTATCTCACTTGTGGATGGCCACCCAGGAACAAAGAGATTTGAGATGTCAAATGTTGAGAAGCTTCAAGTGCAGCCACTTGGCATTATGGGCTCTGCCTGGATCATATAGGTTGCAATAACTTAGCCAAATGGACAGTTGGTGGTAGGGGATTGATAGGTTGGAGCGCGTACATTTTGGTCTAAGGGAAGGCTTCTGAAAGATCTTGTCTTGGTGAAACCAAGTCTTGTGGGGAAAGTGCACCACCTCTGCAGAGTGTAAAATCTAAGTACTTAGCCATGTCCCTGGCAAAGGACAATTTGAGCATCAAGAGATGGAAGCTATCAAGAATATCATCATCCAAATTTCTAAGTTAAAATCTTGTGGTTGAACAAGGGTTGAAAGGATCACCAATTTCCATTGGGGATGCCTTGGGAAAGATTTTTGTCAAACAAAAACTTAGTGTTCTCAATTGATAAGGAAAATCTATTTTGAGCAAAGCAAGCCTAAGATCCACTTAGCCAAATGCATATAGTTGATAGACTCCACCATACTACCATAGTATCACTTGCCAATACAATTCAAATGTATTGACCCTTGTGGCTGTAACTTGTTATGTTGCAGGTTTGTTTGATATTAGTGAAGTTTAATGATTAGGATTACAAGTCTACAACCAACATGTCTGCCTGTGGCACTTTGAAGATGAAGGACCCCATGCTTATAGATATTCTGCTGCAATGTAATGTAATAGCCAAATGAGCTATGTAAGATGTAATAAATTATGTTATTCCTGGTTATAAAGTTGTACTATGACCTTTGTTTCTTGATATTACATCTTAACTGTGGATGCTAGCTATTGATCCAGGGACTAGCATTGTAAACACAGGGATCTCTACCTTATTAAAGGTTGGGAACCTTACATTTGCTCAAGAGAGCATTTATACTTAGAAAAATTCATTGTCTTTCGAACCCCCCAACGGTAATTTACATATATATACCATAGCA
Source organism: Avena sativa (assembly GCA_916181665.1). Lineage (NCBI taxonomy): Eukaryota > Viridiplantae > Streptophyta > Magnoliopsida > Poales > Poaceae > Avena > Avena sativa. The sequence goes on along the minus strand of OV702283.1, from coordinate 403,320,045 downwards.
AGCAATACTTAGCAAAACAGGGGTAACCTATTAGGAAGGGAAAATCCTAAGTATAGAGCTACTCATGGCATACTACAAAATCATCGCACTTGCAAAATAATACTAAGGAAAAATTCTACTAGAACATCCTACACATGCATACTACAGAATTTTGAAGATCACATGCATAGAATCAAAACTAGGACAAAAATTATGAACAAGTGGTGTAACTTGCCTTGATCCGAGCAGCACTCTACACAATAGCACTCCTCAGCGCACTCCGAACAATCTAACGAAACACAAACATAGATCTCATCACAATACGCTACAGATATGATATGCATGCATGCAACATGGTATTTATGCAAGATTTGTTTTCTAAATTTACCAAGGTAGTATAATTGGATTGCAATTGTTTCAGGGATGTTATTAGTATTGATTTCCCACGGGTTTAACAAATTTGGGTCTTATTTCTATTTCTTGGGCTCACTAGTAGATCCAACCATCTAATTAGCCCCAAATCAAATCTAATGTTCTTAAGCAAGGTTCTATAATTTTTTTCAGTAGGTGTTGTGAAAACAAAGTCATCACAACAAGAATCAACTAAATCAGAGTTTTAATTATTTTTCTATTATAGATTAAACACTCTAATCTAGAGATTAAACTCTACACCGAAAACCCTACTGTAAACTTGAAATTTTATTGCAGATCTGTGTTCTACATAAATTTATGAATCCAACGGTATATTATATGCTAAATTTGGCCAAGTAATTATTTTTCTATGAATTTCGCAAGTTTTAACACACATCTGCCAATTAAATCTAGCCCTAATCGAGAACGTGCCAAGTGGCAGAAACTGATTGGGCCAGCTAGGCGAAGCGGCGCTGATGCGGCACACTGTCGCGACTTGCCATGCGGCACGCTATGATTCGCTGATACCCCTTCGCCGCAACTTCTAATCTAAACCGAACGATCCCGATCTAACGGACGAGGGTGACGATGGCGACTTATAGGGTACGACGGCGGCGTTGGGCGTCGGTGGTGTCGGTGACGATGGGCGGCGGCAATGCGGTGGCTTCCAGAGGCGGTGTGGTCGACGGGGTGCGTCAGGTCCTCGCGGTCATGCTCGTGACCTCGACGATCCTCCTTGCTTCCTCGTCTGTCGGTGGTTTGGTCGACGGCGAGCGATTGCGGGCGCGGTACTGCGAGAGAGAAGGGGAGAGATTTGTGAGAAGAAAAAGTCGAGCGAGGGGGTGATGCGGTATGGGAGAACAACGTAGGGGGAGCTTGGAATCCACTGCCCCGAGCTCGGCGCATCCTTACTTCGGCGAGATCGGGGCGAGCTCAAAGTCGGCGGCCCGGCGACGAGAGTCGAAGCTAGGTTAGGTTTTTTGGGCGGCGGGGCACGGGGTTTATATGGCCGAGGATTCTTGGCGAAGGGGGAACAGATTCGTTCCAAAATCGGACGAGATTCTCGGTCGGTTGCGGCGGGCGTCGTGTTCATCCTGGAGACCGACGAGGGCGATGACAGGTAGGCCCGGGCTGTCAGCGGGTGCGGCTGTGTGGGCTGGCGCTAGGCTCGCTCGTGGGCGCTGGCAGTTGGGCGCCGCACGGGCGCGGGTGGGCTGGCGCAGCCGGTCCAGCTAGGTTAGGCCGTTGCTATTTTTTTCCTTATTATTTTTCATTTTCTGTTTTAATAAAACTCCAATAACTTTTGCATTTCAAGTCCAAAAGTGATGAAACCAACTTATAAATTTTTGTAAAAAGAAGGTGATCATCATAGAATCATGGCTTATTATTTTTACATAGTTTTTAGAAGACTACAAAAATATTTCTCACATAGGGAATCTTTATTAGGGTTTTTGGTAGGTTTAGATGTTAGGGTTTTGTTGCAAATTCATTTGTAGGATGCAATGATGCAAGGATGATGCATTCCACTAATAACATCCTATTATAAAAATCTGGGATGTTACAAACCTACCCCCTTAAGAAGAATCTCGTCCTCGAGATTTGGGTTGGCTAGCAAATAGGTATGGGTGTTCTGCCTTCAAATCTTCTTCACGCTCCCACGTGGCTTCTTCCTTGGAGTGGTGGTTCCATTGTACTTTGCAGAATCTTATAGTCTTGGTACGGGTAATCCTTTCGTCTGTTTCCAGTATTTTGATGGGTTTTTCCTCATAGGTAAGGTCATTCTCCAATTGAACCTCCTCTAGGGGAACTGTATCTCTTAGCGGTGTTTCAGCCATCTCCGGGTGACATTTCTTTAGTTGTGACACATGAAACACATCATGGACAGTCAGTCCTTCCGGTAACTCCAACTGATAAGCAACTTCTCCTCTACGGGCTAGAACCTTATATGGTCCTATGAATCGTGGGGCTAACTTACCCTTGATTCCGAACCTCTTAACTCCTCGTAGTGGTGAAACTCAGAGATACGCATGGTCCCCTATTTTATAAGCCACATCTCTGCGTTTGGAATCAGCATAACTCTTTTGTCGGGATTGGGCTATCTTTAGCTTATCCTGAATATGTCATACCTTTTCTTCGGCATCCTTGATCAGTTCAGGTCCAAAAAGACTACGTTCACCAACTCCACTCCATAACAGCGGAGTCCTACACTTCCTTCCATACAGAACCTCAAATGGAGCCATCTTGATACCTGACTGGTAGCTGTTATTGTATGAGAACTCAGCGTATGGCAGGTTATCATCCCAACTAGACCCATAGTCTAGTGCGCAAGCCCTCAACATATCTTCCAGAATCTGGTTCACTCTTTATGTTTGGCCATCTGTTTGAGGGTGGAAGGCAGTACTAAATTCTAGTCTGGTTCCAAGAGACTCATGTAACTGTCGCCAAAACTTTGAAGTGAACTGGGTGCCTCTGTCTGATACAATTCCCTTAGGGACACCATGTAGACTTACAATCATTGACATATATATTTTTGCAAGCTTAGCACTTGTATATGTGGTCTTTACGGGGATGAAGTGATCCACCTTGGTAAAGTGGTCCACCACTACCCAGATAGAATTAAATCCTGAACGAGTCCGGGGCAATCCCGTGATAAAATCCATGCCTACCTTATCCCACTTCCAGTCAGGTATAGGTAGTGGTTGAAGTAATCCGGCCGGTTTCTGATGCTCGGCCTTAACTCTATTACATACGTCACATAGAGAAATATACTCGGCAATTTATCTTTTTAGGTTATTCCACCAAAATCTATCCTTCACATCCATGTACATCTTCGTGTTACCTGGATGAATTGAGTAAGGTGAATCGTGAGCTTCTTGTAAAATCAACTTCCTGATGTCGGGGTCATTGGGAACGCACAAACGCTTCCCATACCAAAGGGTTCCATGTTCGTCCAGACGAAATTCTTTTGTCTTTCCTTCACTTATTTTGACTCTTATTTCTTCCAACTCTTTATCTCCCTTTTGTGCTTCCTTGATTCTCTCTTAGAAAGTAGACACTATTTCCATAGTCGCTACATGTCCTTTCGAAACTATTTCTAGCCTGAGATCCTTGCTTGCATAAATCCTCTGGAAGTTCCCCTGCGGTAAGTCCATTCACATAAACCTTACGACTTAAGGCATCGGCCACCACGTTTGCCTTTCCGGGATGGTACTGTAAATCCAAGTCATAATCCTTAATTAATTCAAGCCATCTTCTTTGTCTCATATTCAACTCCTTCTGGGTGAAGATGTACTTCAAACTCTTATGATCGGTAAACACATCACAATGTTTGCCCATGAGGTAGTGTCTCCATACCTTGAGTGCATGCACCATAGACGCAAGTTCCAAATCATGTGTGGGGTAGTTGTGTTCGTGGTTCTTAAGTTGTCGAGAGGCATAGGATACCACTTTCCCATCTTGCATCAACACACTTCCAAGTCCTTGTCGAGAAGCGTCACAATAGACTTGAAAATCCTTTTGGATATCAGGCAGACACAGTATGGGTGTCGTTACAAGGCGTTTCTTCAACTCCTGAAAGCTTGCTTCACATGCCTCGGTCCATAGGAATTTCTTTTCCTTCTTCAACAGTTCCGTCATGGGTTTCGCTATTTTGGAAAAGTTTTCAATGAACCTCCGGTAATACCCTGCGAGGCCCAAGAAACTCCTAATATCTCCCACATTCTTGGGTGACTCCCATTCAGTCACGGAAGCTACCTTACTAGGATCTACGGCAACTCCTTTTGCCGACACAACATGACCGAGGAATCCTACTTCCTTTAACTAGAATTCGCATTTGCTGAATTTGGCATACAACTTGTGTTCCGTTAGTTTCTCCATAATTAGGCGTAGATGTTTCTCATTTTCCTTCTCATCCTTGGAATATATAAGTATATGATCTATGAACACCACGATAAACTTGTCCAAATATTCCATGAACACCTTGTTCATCATGGTCATGAAGTATGTCGGGGCATTGGTTAGACCAAACGACATCACGGTGTACTCATACAATCCGTATCTTGTGGTGAAGGCTGTTTTGGGCAGATCCTATTCTCGATTTTTTAGCTGAAAGTAGCCTGATCGCAGATCGATCTTTGAGAACACACTGGCTCCCTTTAACTGGTCAAACAAATCATTGATGTTGGGCAGAGGGTACTTGTTCTTGATTGTCACTTCGTTCAACGAGCGGTAGTCCACAACCAGCCTCTTGGTTTTATCTTTTTTTTCCACGAACAGGATAGTCGCTCCCCAAGATGATGCGCCGGGTTGAATGAATCCCTTGTCCAATTGTTCCCTAAGCTGTTTCTTGAATTCCTTCAACTCGTCCACATCCATCTTGTATGGTCTCTTAGCTATCGGCCTTGTGCCCGGCATCAAGTCAATGAGGAACTCGATATCACGGTAGGGAGGCATCCCTGGTAGCTCCTCCAGAAAGACATCTGGGTATTCCTTTACAATGGGTACATCCTCCAAGCTAACCCCCTTAAGAGAGTTCACCATGACTTCCTTAAGTGCGAAATTTGACTTGATGCGAATCCTCTTCCCTTCCGGTGTTGTGAGCGTGACAGTCCCTTTGGCACAATCTATGACTCCTTCATACTCGGTCATCCAATTCATGCCCAAGATTATGTCCAATCCTTGTGATTCTAGAACTACTAGACTTGTGGGAAAGATGTGTGTCCCAATCATTAGTTCTAATCCCCGACAACCTGAGTTTGCCACTAATTCTCCTCCAGGAGAACTTACCCTTAGAGGAGAGTTTATAGACTCCGTAGGTATCTTGCCTCTATCCACAAATACCCTTGATATGAAAGAATGTGATGCACCGGTATCAAAAAGAACAACTGCGGAAATAGAATTGAGCTTGAACTTACCAATCACGGAGTCTGGTGCGTCACAAGCATCTTCCATAGAGACATGATTCACCGTGGCTTTGACAAACGGATTTGGCTTCTTCCCATTTCCATTGCCATGGTTGTGTCCATTTCCATTCCCATTGACATTGCCATTCTTCTTCTCGGGGCAAGTGGTTGCATAATGCCCTGTCTTGTTGCACTTAAAGCATGTCACCTCACGGAGATCCTTTCCATTGCTGCCATTCCCATTGCGGTTTTTATGCCCATTGTGTTTGTGGCCGCCATGGTGATGACCATTATGGTTGTGGCCATTATTGTTATAAGGTGGTGGTGAGGAAGTGCGCTGCTTCTGGTACGGAACGAAGTGCTTGTGAGGGTTAGACTTCCTCTTGTGGTTTTCTATGCTCTTTCTTTTGGATTCAGCCACAATGGCTCTGTCCAAGAGTTCCTGAAAGTTGTCAAATTTCTAAGCCACAAGCTGAATAGATATCTCATCATTGAGTCCTCTTAAGAATTCCTCCTGTCTCTTGGCATCATTGGAAACATCATCGGGTGCATAACGGGCTAGCTTGTTGAAAAGCTCACCATACTCGGTGACAGAACGATGCAGCTGGTGTAGGTCGCGAAATTCGCGCCTTTTTAGAGTCATGACACCAGCATCCACATGATGAGTGCGAAAAGCTAACTCAAATTGATCCCAAGTGATAGCATCAATATCCGGGTGGGTGACTTGGTAGTTATCCCACCATTCTGCAGCAGGTCCTTCAAGCTGGTGCGCGGCATATCGTACCCTGTCGGCTCCGACAGCTTGCACAGTGTCTAACTTCTTGTTAATTGTACGGAGCCAGTCATCTGCGATGATTGGTTCAGCGCTGCTAGTGAAGGTAGGTGGGTTCAACCTCAAAAACCGAGTCAAGCAATCCTGTTGAGGTGGTGGTGGAGGTGGCGGTGGTGGCGCGTTGTTGTTGTTGTTTTGCATGTTTTGAGTGAGCAGTTGGATCAGATGGTTCTGAGTGGCCAGAAGTTGTGCAATTTCCAGAGGAATTTCGGTGTTCGCACGTCTTGGCGGCATCTGTGGGGTTTGAGAGACAAGTTAAGAAATAGACAGAAAGACTAAGTAGTAAACTCCTACCCTTATGAAAACACACATGGCACAAAGCACAAAAGCACAAACTTAACACAGAATTCAACCAAGTTTAACTAAACCAAAATATGTCTTGGTATTTATTACAATCGCGAATAACGTTCTACTATAGAATTAAAGGTGGTCCAACTATTACACATCTTCCACGCCTTCCTCTTCCTCGTCCTCGAACGAGTAGCCTTCCTGCTCTAGGGTTGTCTTGTACAACTCCATCTCTTTGTGGTGGCTTCAAGCTTCTCTTGGAGGCTCTTTATCTCATCTTGCAGCTTCTTGGTAGTGGCTTCTAGCTGTTCCTGAAGTCCCTTCTTCTCGCCTTGTAGTTCCTCCACTAGACTTGACTTCTTTGCGGCTTCAAGTTGCTTTGCCAAGTCCCTCTTGGAAGCACGCACATCATTGATTATCTTGCAAAGGCCTTCGGTTTGCACTTCAGTTCCATCGATCTCCTGCTTGAGTTCCCTAATCCTCTTGTTTTTATTTATCACCCTCTTCTCTTGGTTAGCGAACTTCTTATCTTGGTCCTGGAACTTTATCTCTTGGAGCTTCATTGCCTCCTGCTGCTACTTGATCATTTCCTCCTTCTCCTTGATGAGAGTGCATAGCTCATCGTTCCTTAACATCTCGAGGAAGCTACCTTTTTCAAGGTCATGGACGTGGCACTCCAAGTATTGATATTGGGTCCTTCGGCGCTTAGTAGAAGTCCTTTCCTCAAAGGTTAACTCCATGGGAATTCCTTCCTCATCTCGTCTTCCAAAGAGGCCGCCGCAGTGTCCTTGGAGAGCCTCATGATGGCGTCCACATAGGCGACCAATGAGCTGCTGCAAGCTGATGCTAAGGGCCTTCTCCTTGGAATCGCTAACAATGTGGATTGCTATGTCTTCCTCCGGGTTCTTGCCTCGCTCTTGTCCTGGATGGATGACTTTGACTCCCCAGCAGTCGTCCTTGTGGAGTTTCTTCATTGTGCTCCCCTGGATTGTTGGGAGGGGAAGGTCGAAACGCGTGAGGATCTCCATGAGGCATCCACCAAAGCGAAGGGGCTCGATGTCCACGATGGTGTCGTAGAGGAAGCTTGTCATCCTTAAGTTAGAAGAATGTAGATTAGATACTTAAACAAGTAGAGGAAAGCAGGTACTAGAAGTGCGAAAATAACTTAGAAGGAAAAGCAAGTAAGGCACATAAGTTTAAGGTGGTTCCAATCCTAGGGTCACGTCCTACAGGCAACGATGTGCTCTGATACCATCTGTAGTGACCTTGGATCAATAAGGATCCTAAGTCCCTGTGATTTACATGCTAGTCCCTAGATCAATAGCTAGCACTCACAGTCGATGAATATCATGTAAAACACAAAGTCATTATTACACGGAGAATCCAGAGTATGAATTTATTACAAATTTGCTTAGCTTTAAGCTAAATAACAGCGGAAACATATAAAGCAGCTTGAGTCCATCAACGCCCCAGGTTTGTCGAGTGTAGACTCGCGATCCCTACACACCTCTCAATCTTCGGGTTCTGCACATAAGACGTGCAGCCAACAAGTTGGGTCAATACTTTGAATGTATTGGCAAATTACACCAAGGAAGGAAAAGACTATCTCTACATGCAAGGCTAGTTTAGGCTGTAGAGTTCATTTGCTCAAAGCTAGTTTTCTTAAGTATAGAGAAGAAGAGAGAGTTTCCCTACTTTGTAAACTTTTGTTTAAGTAATATATGGTCGAATGGCACACGAGGATATTACTCACCAAGTGTCCAAACAACCTAACACTTGGATATTACTCACCAAGTTCCCAATACCCTCCCAATAGCGATATGACTCACGCCTTGGGTTTTTAGAAAACTTTAAGTTTTTGAAAGAGAGAGAGAGAGAGAGAGAGAGAGAGAGAGAGAGGAAGATCCTTCAGAGACTCCATCCATCAGATGCTCAAATTTGTTCTGTTTCCATGAACACGGCTGGTCGATCAGATTGCAATACTCTCAAGAGTTTGTGCACTTTACCCACAATCCACGATCAAGTCCTTTCACAGACAAGACCATGGCGAGGCTTTCCCTTAGTAGCCCCTCTACCTTCTGGATCCAACCGTGCCAAGAACCTCCAAACGTTGGTACCCAGGTGAGGTTTCCCACTAAGTACTAGGCCAAGACAGAGCCCATATGTATTGTGGTTGCACTGGAAGCTTCTGAATTCTGAAACATGGCAGACTTCTTTGATTCCTGGGCGGCCGTCCTCCACCAAAATCTCACTCGTTGTCCCTACAACCATTCCGCCCAGAAGAAAACTTAGTTTTGTTTTGAAGTTGATTTTAGAAGAAAAGTTTGCTCAAGAGAGCCTTTATACTTAGAAAAATTCATTGTCTTTCGAACCCCCCAACGGTACTTTACATATATATACCATAGCAAGCAATACTTAGCAAAACAGGGGTAACCTATTAGGAAGGGAAAATCCTAAGTATAGAGCTACTCATGGCATACTACAAAATCATCGCACTTGCAAAATAATACTAAGGAAAAATTCTACTAGAACATCCTACACATGCATACTACAGAATTTTGAAGATCACATGCATAGAATCAAAACTGGGACAAAAATTATGAACAAGTGGTGTAACTTGCCTTGATCCGAGCAGCACTCTACACAATAGCACTCCTCGGCGCACTCCGAAGAATCTAACGAAACACAAACATAGATCTCATCACAATACGCTAAAGAGATGATATGCATGCATGCAACATGGTATTTATGCAAGATTTGTTTTCTAAATTTACCAAGGTAGTATAATTGGATTGCAATTGTTTCAGGGATGTTATTAGTATTGATTTCCCACGGGTTTAACAAATTTGGGTCTTATTTCTAATTCTTGGGCTCACTAGTAGATCCAACCATCTAATTAGCCCCAAATCAAATCTAATGTTCTTAAGCAAGGTTCTATAATTTTGTTCAGTGGGTGTTGTGAAAACAAAGTCATCACAACAAGAATCAACTAAACCAGAGTTTTAATTATTTTTCTATAGTTTAAACACTCTAATCTAGAGATTAAACTCTACATCGAAAACCCTACTGTAAACTTAAAATTTTATTGCACATCTGTGTTCTACATAAATTTATGAATCCAACGGTATATTATATGCTAAATTTGGCCAAGTAATTATTTTTCTATGAATTTCGCAAGTTTTAACACAAATCTACCAATTAAATCTAGCCCTAATCGAGAACGTGCCAAGTGGCAGAAACTGATTGGGCCAGCTAGGCGAAGCGGCGCTGACGCGGCGCGCTGTCGCGACTCGCCATGCGGCACGCTGTGATTCGCTGATACCTGTAACATCCCTAAAATCATGATTTCAAAGATTGCATATCATTCAGGCATGCATATAGAATTGAGATCAATTTCAAAACTCATTTCAGAAAACAGAAGCACATAGTGCTATCATTTTATGTGATCAAACTTATATCAAATGGCCATCCCCATTTGAGAGTTAGAATGTTTTAAACCTAGATTGTTCATCTCCTTGTTGAATGGGTTGAGTGTGGAATTTGAACCAAACTTTACAAAATGGAAATGGTTTCAAAAACCATTTTTCAAAAATTTGCAAATCAAGTGCAAAGTTCCTGTTATTTTGTTTCTCTAAAAATGACCAAGCCTTTTCAAAGTGACCCCATGGTTTTATACCTAGAATTGAGACTGTTGCACGCTGCAAAAATCCCAAATAGATTTGAATTCAAATGGAGTTTGAATTCATTTGAAAACCATTCCTGAAATTCATTCTGGAAAAAGAAAAAAGATTAAAGAAAAGAAAAGGGCCAGATGCTCCTAATCTAACCCAACAGTACAACCGGCCCAGTTAGCCCACCCGGCCTCCCTCTCTCTCACTCGCACGCACAGACGCACCCACACAGGCACTGACACTCGGACCCCACCCCCTCTCCGTCTCACTCGCTGACTGGTGGACCTCGACAGCTCACCCTCGTCTTCCCCAAATCGCGCCCGACCACGTCGCCGGCCGTTTCCTCCGCCCATCACTGCCGCGTTGATTCCTCGCTTAATTGCCCTTGATTCCGCGCATAATCGCCGCTCCCCTCTCGCCTACATAACCCCCTCTGCACCGCGGTCATTTCCCCTCACTCAACGCCTCCACATCGCCACGAGGCTGCCCACAATCGCACTTGCGCCGCCGCAGACAGACGCGCTCCGGCGACGAATCACGGTAAGCTCAGACCGCCCCGTTGCCTCTCGTTCAAACCACTACAACTAGCATGATCTTGTGCATCTGCTAATGCCTCTGGTTTGCCTGCTCGTGGCCCAGGACATTGTTTCCGTTCACGCCCGCAACCACCAGCGCCGCCGCTCGACTCCGGCGAGCAATAGCGGTAAGAACTGAGTGCCCCTTGCCTTCCCTTTGTTACCAACTTGTTCGCTAGTCACTTGCGCATCTTCTAAAACCTCTGCCTTGTGCTAGGACGACACGGAGCCTCGACAGCGACCTCGACAGCAAGCGACAGACGCCGCCCGCAACTCGGACGAGCCCTAGCGACCGTGCCCGTGCGCCCCTCGTCAAACCGCTGCTAGGTTGAGCTTATCCTCGACGCTACGAACCAGGTGAGCATCCTCCTGCCTCTCCAGACGACCTGTAGCGCTGCACTGCCGCAGACAGAGCTCGCCGCCGCCAGTAGCCGCCGCCAGCGCCGCCCCGCTTTGGTCGTTTGATCCAGAGCCATCAGATCTGGATCCAGCGTATAGGATTAGATCACTTAACGAATCGTTATGGGTAGATCTGAGCCATGTGTTTTAAGTAGATCCGACGGCGCGGGAGGGTGATCCTGAGCGAAACGGTATCAACCAATAGAATTAAGACGCGTGGCTAGGGTTTGAGTTTAAAACAGAATTTAAAACAGATTTGGATTCAAATTTGATTAGGCTATAACTTTTGATTCCCACGTTAGATTTTTGCAAATTTTATACCGTTGGAATCGGGGAGACAAGCCCTTTCTGTTTATGCATTGTGTTTAAAGATTAGGTTCTGTTAAAATGGTTTCCTTTGCAGAAACTTGTTTAGGACTATTTTGAGTATAGAATTTATTTAGAGAATTGTTTTGGTGTAAAATAAACTTGATTTAGCAAGTTTTTAACTTAGTATTGATTCAGTGCTATGCACTTGCTTGGTGGAGTTTTAAAAATCATCACTTAGCATTATGCATGCATGCATATATTTATGTTTGTATATGAATTGTGTGTAATGTTGTGCTACCATTTTGTGTAGATTTTGGTGCTAGTGATTGTGATTGTGAAGAGTGCTACTCTCCCCATTACCAAGGCAAGTGGTATTTCATGAATATTTCCATCCCTATATTTTGTACAAGCATTAGAAATATTTTGCTAAGTCTTGCATGTTACTATTTTGCCAAATGCTATGTTGGGAAATCCTAAGTAGTTGTAGAATTGCTAGGAAATTTCCTAAGTTAAGTACTATGCCATGCTTAGCCTAGCTAGTAGCAAACAAGGGTTGGTAAAGTATATACATGCTATGATGAAAATATCTCTAAGTCTTTTGACTTATGTTTTTCTTAATAAAACAACTATGTCAATGAATCACCTGGGTGGAATGGGACTTGAATGGTGGATTTTGGTTGAGTGGTTACACAAGGCCCATGGACATGGTTTACCTTGTGTATCTCACTTGTGGTATGCCACCCAGGCACAAAGGGATTTTGGAGTCCAAGTGTTGAGAAGCTTATAGTGCAACCACTTGGCAATATGGGCTCTGCCTTGATCACATAGGTTGCTAGAACTTAGTCATTTGGACAGTTGGTGGTAGTGGGAATGATAGGTTGGAACGCGTCCATTTGGCTAAGGGAAGGCTTCTGAAAGGTCCTGTCTTGGGAAACCAAGTCTGGTGGGGAAAGTGCACAACCTCTGCAGATGGAAAAATCTAAGTACTTAGCCAAGTCCATGGCAATGGACAACTTGAGCATCAAGACATGGAAGCTATCAAGAATCTCATCACTCCAACTTCAAAGTAAAAACTTGTGGGTGAACAAGGGTGAAGGACCCCAATGTCTATTGGTGGTTTCTTGGGAAAAGTTTTGACAAAGAAAAACTTAGTGATTTCAACTAATAGGAAAAAAACCTATTTTGAGCAAAGCAAGCCAAGCTACACTTAGCCAAAATGCATATAGTAATATAGTCCACTTAAAAATTTACTAAGGTATCACTTGCCAATACTATTCCAAAGTATTGACCCACTGTGGCTGTAACTTGTGATGTTGCAGGTTACTCCGATGATGATTAGGTGTCATGAGTCTACACTCAACATGCTTGCATGTGGTACATGAAGATGAAGACTTATGTTTATTTACTTATTCCAAACTCTTGTATTAGGCCTGTGGCCTTGAGTGGACTATGTTTTATCTCTGGAATGGATGTAATAAATGACCTTTGTATCTGTGTACTTCATCTTAAACTGTGGATGCTAGCAATGATCCAGGGACTAGCATTGCAATCACAGGGATCCTTTTCCTTTACAAAGGAGGGATCGGCACGCTGTGATTCGTTGATACCCCTTCGCCACAACTTCTAATCTAAACCGAACGATCCCGATCTGATGGACAAGGGTGACGATGGCGACTTATAGGGTACGACGGCAGCGTTGGGCGGCGGTGGCATCGGTGACGATAGGCGGCGGCGATGCGGTGGCTTCCCGAGGCGGCGGTGTGGTCGACGGGTTGCGTCAGGTACTCGCGGCCACGCTCGTGACCTCGGCGATCCTCCTTGCTTCCTCGTCTGTCGGCAAGGTTCCGCCGACCTTCTCCGTCCCCAGCGGAGCTCCGGCGAGCGATTGCGGGCGCGGTACTGCGAGAGAGAAGGGGAGAGATTTGTGAGAAGAAAAAGTCGAGCGAGGGGGTGATGCGGTATGGGAGAACAACGAAGGGGGAGCTCGGAATCCACTGCCCCGAGATCGGCGCATCCTTACTTCGGCGAGATCGGGGCGAGCGCAAAGTCGGCGGCCCGGCGGCGAGAGTCGAAGCTAGGTTAGGGGTTTTGGGCGGTGGGGCACAGGGTTTATATGGCCGAGGATTCTTGGCGAAGGGGCCACGGATTCGTTCCGAAATCGGCTGAGATTCTCGGTCGGTTGCGGCGGGCGTCGTGTTCATCCTGGATACCGACGAGGGCGATGACAGGTAGGCCCGGGCTGTCAGCGGGTGCGGCAGTGTGGGCTGGCGCTGGGCTTGCTCGTGGGCGTTGGCAGTTGGGCGTCGCGCGGGCACGGGTGGGCTGGCGTAACCGGCCCAGCTAGGTTAGGTTGTTGCTCTTTTTTTCCTTATTATTTTTCATTTTCTGTTTTAATAAAACTCCAATAACTTTTGCATTTCAAGTCCAAAAGTGATGAAACCAACTTCTAAATTTTTGTAAAAAGAAGGTGGTCATCATAGAATCATGGCTTACTATTTTTACATAGTTTTTAGAAGACTACAACAATATTTCTCACATAGGGAATCTTTATTAGGGTTTTTGGTAGGTTTAGATGTTAGGGTTTTGTTGCAAATTCATTTGTAGGATGCAATGATGCAAGGATGATACATGCCACTAATAACATCCTATTATAAAAATCTGGGATGTTACAAAACTAGACATCAAGGTAATTCTGCTGAAAACATCATCAGTCTGTGTTAGTTGTATCCAAATCACACAAGTTTAGAGGAGAAACAATAGCAAAAGTGTTCAGGAAAGTAGATATGTTTTGGACGTATCAACTCCCCCCAAGCTTAGCTTATTGCTTCTGCTCAAGCAATTCAGTTGAAAACTGAGTGCGATAAAAGAACTTTCACGAACACATTTGCTTCATATGATGTAAATATTCTCAGCACATGAGTAGAAACTTAGACCATTCGTAATAAGAGAAACCAACTCAATAATAATAATTAGCATGAAACATAAACATAAGCAACATTGCAATGCTCATAAGAAGGTATGATAGAGTGGTATCTCACTTGCCTTTGTTTGTAGAGCCCAATATAAATGCCAAGGCACCTCTGAAGTTCAAGTGAATACTATAAGTAAAGATATCAGAGATACAAGCATCAAAGTCATGGCATAATTAACCAAGTTTTGAGACAAACACAAGAATGACAACTATGATCTCAAGAAGGTGCTCATAGAATAAGTGATGACTCAACAAGGAGGTGAAAAGGGTTTTGAAAAGTTTAAAAGGCTTACAAATGCTGAAAGTAAGGTACTCACTAGCTTTGAGCTCTCATTGCCCTATCATAGGCATCTTTATATGGTTAAGGTGAAAGTGAGGTCCAATCTAAGTTATATGCTTGACAGACCATAAACTAGAAATCACATGTCCCTTGAATACTAGGGCCACACCTCATGCTACTCAACTTCAGTCACATGTAAATTCTTGTCATTCTAAGTATATGTGTATCATAGAGAACCGCCAAAGGGGTACCCCTTGCACATGGTACAAGAGCTATCCCATAACCAAAATGACAAGGCAATCAGACAATGAGCATCTCAGCGATCTTTTTATTTACTATATGCATAGCTTTTTATTGAGGATGCTTCATTGATAGCTCACTATGGTGATGCTGCAAGTTTCCACCATGATTAGGCATGGCTTAGGCTAGCGGCCCAGGCGTTTCTCTAATACATATATATAACTCCATGGACTCACAAGCTCCCCTTTTATTTCACACCGACGACATCCGTAAACAAAAGAGCATGATATCAACTGAGTACAAAGTACAAGTGCAATGTTGAAAATGTTCCCCATGACAACATGGTTCTGCTAATTCCAACGTATCAGTGGAAGCATATACAACATTGATGACACAATGGTTCAAGTTTATTAGGGGAAAAGAATATAAAGTGTGTCATCAAGTCTGTGAGGGCTTTAATCACTAAGTTTTCACATAACAAAATAGTTTTTAATTGGAAGATAGCTGAAAATAAGAATATACTTGGAATGGTGTAACACACCATGCATAGGAATTTACAGTGGACACTTTGGAATAACTTGGTTTCTTGGGAGTTGAAAGCATAAGTAGATCTTAGTCATACAAGTGGAGGCTAGCAAAAGACTGGGAGCAACCAACTAAGAGAGAAATAATGGCCATAATCATGCAGAGCAACAAAACATTACTAATCAAAGCATAGAGTGGTACTATAAGTCAAGGACCAGATGATCATAGAGGCTATGGTGACTTGTTCATAGTCATAACATGGTGTGAGCATGTGCCAAGTCAACCCAAACAAAACATCAAAGGAGAATACCAAAATACTATGCTTTTACATGCTAAAACAACGCATAATTTCTTCAAGGCACACTAAGCAATCCCAATTGTTTGGAACAAGACATGCTACAGCAATAATCACTAAGAATAAGGTTAAAACAACACCTAGCATGTCATGCTAAAGTCTAAGTCACAGTCAATGCAAGCTCCTCTTGCACTTTCAAGCAGGAACTTCATACTCCTTTCCAACACCAAGCAACTTATTTGCAAACAACACAGTGAGAACGGGGGTCCAAACTACTTTATTCAAGCAAACTAAACAACTAAGCAAACCAAACTAAAACTAAGACGCTCCAAGAACAACACAACTTGTGCATGAAACAATAAAAACGGAGTGTCTAGACAGACCTAAGCTTTTTATTGATGAAGAGGGGGATGCCTTGAGCATCCCCAAGCTTTGACGCTTGTACCTCTTGGATATTTCTTGGGGTGACACCGGGGTGGCATCCCCAAGATTGAGCTTTTATCCATTCTTTATCTCATTAGATTATTCTCTCTCTACACCTGAAATTTTTCCTTCATACAGAACTTCACACAATCTTCATTAGCAACATTAGTGTATTCAAAAGATAATAGACCTTTAGGCAAAGCTTTGGAACATCAAGACTTTTCACTAAAAGCACAAGCTACAGTAGCAACTCCTTCAAAAAGTTCAATTCACCTAAAGAAAACTCAAAAAGGAATCAATAAGAAGCAAATGCAAATAATGGCAGAAATCTGTCAAAACAGACCAGTAGGTAGGAACCGATTTTTTCAAAAATCTTATGTTGCTCAAATTAAAAAGTGTTGAACTAACGGAAGTTAGCTAACATACTGGGGGATTTATTCGTAAATTTTCCGCTCAATACGAGTTACAGAGACGCCTCACGAATTTTTATGGTGGAGGACATAAATCTGTTTTGGGATAGCAACTCCCCAAATCTTACTTCCTTCTCATTAGGAGTTATTCTTAGCACAAAAAGCAAACAAAAAGGATAAGGAGAGGTCATTACTGAAGTAATAACTTCCAAGACTGAAGAAAACTCTTGGGTTATCTCCCAACAAGTACTTTTCTTTAACGCCTTTAAGTTAGGCACAAGAAGCAAGAAAAATCGAGTATTTTCAAATGAAGAAGCATTAACATCAAACTTTGCTTTCAAAGGAGGAGCAAAAAGCAACTTCTCTCTCCTCATTGAGAAGTGTTCAATACCTTTATTGAATAGAAAATGATATTTAATGGTGCCTTCTTTCATATCAATGATGGCACCAACAGTTCTAAGAAAAAGTCTTCCCAAAGTAATAGGATAAGAAGCATTGTATTCAACATCCAAAACATAGAAATCCACAGGGTCATAAGCATTGTTAACCATAATGAGAACATCATTAATACTCCCCATGAGTTTCTTTTTAGCATTATCATTGAGTGGGACATCCAAATAGCAATCTTCCAAAGGTGGCAAATCAAGCATTTCATAAATCTTCCTAGGCATAATAGAAACACTGGAACCAAGATCACATGAAGCTTTGAGATCAAAGTCATTCACTTGCATATTAATAATGGGTTCCCAACTATCTTCTACTTTCCTAGAAATAGAAGCTTTGTGTTTTAGCTTCTCTTCCTTAAGTTTCACAAGAGCATCTGTAATGTGTTTAGTGAAAGCAACATGCATATCACTAGCATCAGGACTTCTAGCAAGCTTTTGCAGGAACATAATCACTTCAGAAATATTGCAACCATCTATATCAAAATCAAACTTAGCATCACTAGTAGTATGCTCAATAGGCTTAGGCATTGTAGGAGGAGGAATAGGGACTTCTTGTGGTTTAGTGGTATCCATTCTAGTGATGGTGCACACACTATTGTTTCTATCAATTTCAGCTCCCCTTTCCCACTTAGCATGAAGTTGAGCTAATAGTCTAACATTTTCATCAATAGTAACTTGTATGGCATGAGTAGCAGCAAAGGTACTTTCCATGGTTTCAGGTTTAGCAGCCATTTTATTAATCAAGGAGGACTGTGCTTCAGACAAAGAGGATATATTTTTCTCAGCACTCAATTTTTTTGATTGTAAACTAGGAATTTCTCTATTCAGGTTCTCAAGCTGATGACTAATATTCTTCAAGATAACAGACTGTTCTTCCATAGTTTTAGTGAACATCTTGTTTTGCTCATATTGCATTCGCATAAAGTTTTTAGTGTACCTTTCAACTTCTAGAATCCTATCTTCACTTGGCATTCCAGATCTACCAGGATAAGCATTTCCATTATTAGGTGGGTAAGGCCTATAATTACCATAAGTATTGTTGCCAAAATTGTTGTTTCTAATGAAGTTTGCATCAAATTGCTCTTCGTGAGCAACCAAAGAGGCTAAGGGAACACTATTAGGATCTAGAGGAGCTTTCCCATTAACAAGCATGGCCATAATAACATCAATCTTATCACTCAAAGAGGAGGTTTCTTCAACATAATTTACCTTCTTACCATGTGGAGCTCTCTCAGTGTGCCATTCAGAGTAGTTAACCATCATATTGTCAAGGAGATTTGTTGCAGCACCCAAAGTGAGGCCCATAAAGGTACCTCCAGCAGCTGAATCTAACAGGTTTCTTGAAGAGAAGTTCAAACCTGCATAAAAAGTCTGGATAATCATCCAAGCAGTGAGTCCATGAGTGGGACAATTCTTAACCAAAGACTTCATTCTTTCCCAAGATTGAGCAACATGTTCATTATCAAGTTGTTTAAATTTCATAATGTCACTTCTCATAGATATAATCTTAGCGGGAGGATAATACTTTCCAATAAAAGCATCTTTGCACTTAGTCTAAGAATCGATACTATTTCTAGGCAAGGATAGCAACCATTCTTTAGCTTTTCCTCTCAAGGAGAAAGGAAACAGCTTGAGCTTAATAATATATCCATCTACATCCTTATACTTTTGCATCTCACAAAGTTCAACAAAGTTATTGAGATGGTCAGCAGCATCATCAGAACTAGCACCAGAAAATTGCTCTCTCATCACAAGATTCAACAAAGCAGGCTTAATTTCATAAAAGGTAGCATCAGGAGCAGGTGGAGCAACAGGAGTGCTAAGGAAATCATTGGTGTTTGTGCTAGTGAAGTCACACAACTTGGTGTTCTCAGCAGAGTTCATTTTGGCAAAAGTGGAGCAAGCAAAAAAACAGCAACAGTAGCAGAGCATGAACTATTTTTTTGTGTTTTTGATAAGAGAAAGCAAACCAAATTAGACTATTTTTTGAGTTTTTGAAGAGAGGTAGACAAAACCAGGCAAAAGAAAACAATCAAACTAAAAACAAAGTAAAGATAAAGGAAATGGAGGACTCCCCTTGTGAAGACGTCCTTAGCCTCCCCGGCAACAGCGCCAGAAACACTTGATGCAACGCTGAGTTGATGTAGGATCGCTTCGTTGGGAATCCCAAGAGCAAGGTGTGAAGCAGCACAACAACAAGTTTTACCTCGGTAAGAAACCGAGGTTATCGAACCAGTAGGAGGAAGGAAACGTCACATAGGTGTTGTAAGTAACACGGAGACCTGCACAACACAAACTCAAGACTTTGCCCCAACGAATCAGTGAGGTTGTCAAGCTCACCGGTTTGCTGTAACAAAGGATTAAACGTATGGTGTGGAAGGTAATGGGTTGCAGTAAGTAAACAAGTAACAATGGAAGATGTATCAATGGTAAAGATTGGACCGGGGTCCATAGTTCACTAGAGGTGCTCTCCTTAGATAAACAACATGCATGAAGGGTAAACAAATTACAGGCGGGCAATTGACAGGAACTGAGCAAGACATAACAATGCAATACCAGACAAAAAGATCCTATGAGATTCGATTGGGCAATACAACAATATACATAGACCGCCATCCAACTGCATCTATGACTAGAAGTCCACCTTCAGGTTATCATCCGACCCCCCTCCAGTATTAAGTTCCAAGCAACAAACAACTTCTTTAAGCAAAGTGTGTAAGGTAAACAATCCACTTGTTCCATGAACAAGAGACCGTTGTTTTCTCCCTAGTGGCAACAACACATCTACAACCGAAGAGATTTCTGTCACTTCCCTTGGAAACTAGAGGCATGAACCCACTATCGAGCATAAATACCCCCTCTTGGAGTCACTAACAACTACTTGGCCAAGATAGCTACTAACAACGGAGAGCATGCAATATCACAAACAACACAGACATGATAGTATCAAATAGACAAAACCATTAATCAATCTGACATAGTAATCTCAATTCCATCGGATCCCCGCAAACACAACATGCATGATTACAAATAGATTAGATCTTGGTCATGGACGGAGCTCACAAGATCTATACATGAAAGCACAAGGAGGAGATACAACCATCTAGCTACTACATGTACCCATAGTCCAAGGTGGAAATACTCACGCATCATACCGGAGAAGAAGGCCTCCAGGATGATCTCCCCTCCGGCAGGGTGCCGGGAAGAACTTTAGATCCCCCCGATCTAGGGACGACGGTGGCGGCGGTTACAGAAGGTTTCGTGGAGTTTTGATCGGGTGCCTAGGGTTTCTGCATCGGGGGCTTCTTATAGGCGGAGAGGCAAGGCTGGGAGGCGGCCAGGGGCCCCACACCCTTCCCAGGCGCGGGGTGGGCCCACCTGCGCCTAGGGGGTGTGGCGGCCCTAGTTCGCCTCTCCGTCTGCCCTCTGGACTTCGTGACGCCCATGGTAAAATATTAACTTTGGCTTTTGTCCCGTCCAATTCTGAGAATATTGATTTTCTGCCTTTCTGGAACCAAAAACAGAAGAAAACAGGCAACTAGCACTCTGGCAACTTGTTAATAGGTTAGTTCCTGAAAAAATATAAAAACACCTCAAAGTGTGGACAAAGCAAAGAAAGTAGATAGTAAACAAGCATGGAGCATCAAAAATTATAGATACGTTTCCGACGTATCAGAAGACACCTTCCTCACAATGAACTTTCATTGGCTTAGGTACCATCAAATCATATTGATTCAGTGGGTATGCACTCATCTTCCTTTCTGAAATTTTTAGACAAACATTAAACCAGGTGATTTCCAAGTTGATAAATGATGAGGAACTACTATAGGAACTTGCTAGAGGGCTACACATGCATCAAAATGAAATCTCTAAGCATAGAACAAGCATGCAAGCTCACACAACCTAACACCTATAGCAGAAAAATACTCAAGATACAATTTATCAATCACAAATCTAATTGGACAAACGGAGGAGGCACATACCAAGGAGCAATCCCTCCAAAAATCAACAGCAAAGATGGGTTGAGCAAGGAGATCGAAAATCGGGAGAAAGAACAACAGGAACTCAAGCTTGAGAAAGTTTTCTGGTGTTTTTCGGGAGAGAGAAAGAATATGGCTGGGAGGAGGCACTTTGGAGGGCTGAAGGTG
Organism: Avena sativa; assembly: GCA_916181665.1. Lineage (NCBI taxonomy): Eukaryota > Viridiplantae > Streptophyta > Magnoliopsida > Poales > Poaceae > Avena > Avena sativa. Next base: position 403,298,942 of record OV702283.1, on the reverse strand, counting down.
GGCAACACCCCTGCCAGGCGCCACCTGGGGGCTGGCCACGCCGCCCAGGGGTGTGCTGGCCTGGGGTGGCCCCTGGGTCACTCCAGGTGTCCCTCTGCCCTGTTTTCGAGGAAAAATCTATTTTGAATTTTCTGGGATTTTTCGGTAAACTTTATTTTTGGCCAATTTTCAGGGTATGAAAATTGATTTTCTCGCAAAAAAGATTTTTTTAGAAGAAGCAAAAGCAAACAAAAACCAAACTACAGAGGATCTAAGACACTCTAAGAAGCAAACAACTAGCAAAACCAAAACTAGCAAGAGAAAGGGCAAAGACTAGGAAGGAGAAAAGTAAAAGAAATCAAGAATAACCACAGTGAAAACATTGTTTTGTCCACTGAAATCCTTTTGTTAACAAGGTTGATCAAGTCTTGTTACCAAAACAATCTTATATGAAACAAAACTTTGCATTCCATAAGGTGATTATGTTACCTCAAACTTGATAGCAATGGTCCCAATCATAATAGTTTCAAAATTTTCTTGTGGAATGGGACAATATATTTCTCCAACCTTCATGCTCTCAATATTTTCAATGGAATTCAGGCAATAGATCTTAGCAACCTTCTTGGGGAAATAGACAGTATGCTCTTTGTCATTAATATTAAAAGTTACCTTTCCTTTATTACAATTGATGACAACACCTGCAGTGTTAAGAAAGGGTCTCCCAAGAATAATAGACATATTATCATCTTCAGGCATTTCAAGCACAACAAAATCAGTCAAAACCAAGCAATTATGAGCCACTTGAACAGGAACATCCTCACATATACCAACAGGGATAGAAGTTGACTTATCATCCATTTGCAAAGATATATCGGTTGGTATCAACTTTTCTAGCTGGAGTCTCTTGTAAACAGAAAAAGGCATAACACTAACTCCTGCTCCCAAATCACATAAAGCAGTTCTAACATAATTATTCTTAATAGAGCAAGGAATAGTAGGTATACCTGGGTCACCAAGTTTATTTGGAACCTTACCATTGAAGGAATAATTAGCAAGCAAAGTAGAAATTTCCTCATTAGGAATCTTCCTTTTATTAGAGACAATATCCTTCATATACTTTGAATGAGGCAACTTAATAGCATCAGTCAAAGGAATTTGCAAAAAAAAGGCTTCATCCACTCAAAAAACTTGTTGTAGTGTTCTTCCTCCTTTGACTTGTGTTTCTTACCTGGAAAAGGCATAGGTTTCTGCACCCAAGGTTCTCTTTCACTACCATGTTTATTAGCAATAAAATATTCCTTAGTGTACCTAGTGTTCTTAGTGTGCTTCTCAGGTTCTTCCTCAACTTCCTCCTTATCAGGAGCATCATTTTTATCATTACCACTCTCAGTTTTAGCATCAGAGACATATATACTATTAGGATCTACAGCAGGTTCAAGTGGCTCCTCAACTATTTTATGTTTCTTTTTCTTTCTCTTACGAGGACTACCACTACTTTCACCTCGTTGAGAATCTTGCTCAATTCTTTTAGGGTGTCCTTCAGGATATAAAGGATCTTGAGTAGCTATACCACTCCTAGTTCTAATTCCATAAGCATGTTTATCTCATGAGGCATTAACTAGCATATCTTTTTATACCTTAGCAAGTTGATCAATTTGAGTTTGAACCATTTGAAAGTGCTTACAAAGCATTTTAATATAATTAGAAGTTCTTTCCACAATATCTTTCAACTCATTAATAGCTCTAGAGTTTTCCAATAAATGATTCTAAACTTGTTTATTGAAATTACCTTGTTTAACAATAAATGTGTCAAGTTCCTATAAGCATTTATCAGGAGGCTTACCATAGGGAATATCACCTTCATCAAAGTGGAGAGGGTGTACCTCAATAGTATATGAGTGGAGAATTGGCTTACATAATTCTTCTATAGGAGGTACATTCTTCACATCTTCAGCTCTAATACCTTTCTCCTTTAGACATTTCTTAGCTTCTTTCATCACTTCATCATTTAATGTAATAACTCCCCTCTTCTTTGGTGTTGGTGTTGGAACTGGTTCATGCACAACTGGTTCAGGAGTAATAGGCTCAGGAGTATTTAGCTCAGTTGAAGCCCAATCATCATAATTCTTGCTTATTTTATCCATTAATTCTTCAGCATCTGTAGGAGTTCTTTTCCTGAAAACACAATCAACAAAACTATCTAGGTATGTCCTAGAATCATCAGTTAGTTCATTATAATAAATATCAAGAAGCTCATTTTTAGGTAATGGACATCCAAGATGTGCATGAATCAAGGCACAAAACCTTGTCCATGACTCAGGAAATTTCTCTTCTTTTCCCTGTTTAAAATCAAAAAGTCTCTGCAAAGCAGCATGTCTAGCACTGGGAGGAAAATATTTCTGGAAGAAAGAAGCAATCAAGCAATCAGGGCTATCAATGGAACCAGGAGGTAATCTATTAAACCAAGCCTTAGCTTCTCCTTTTAGTGAAAATGGAAGATCTTAGTAACAAAATACTTGCACATCTTAAAATCATCAGAGAATAAAGCACTCATAGTGTAAAGCTCATTCATATGAGCTACAACACTCTCATTTTCAGTCCCACAAAAAGGTTCTTTCTCAACAATGTCTAAATAAGATAAATCAAGAGAGAAATCATAATCTTTATCTTTGATATCTATGGGAGAGGTGGCAAACTTAAGATCAGAGGACAGTTTAGGAATAATGATACATCTTGCAAGGAGACTCTTAATAGCACTAGCACCATGTGTGTTTCGGCACTCTTCAACAAATTCATCAGTAAACTCAATGTAGCCATCATTAATATCATAACTCTCTCTAGACTCAGGTGAGCTAACAGGTGTAACAGTGTCTTCACTAGGAGTTTCAGTATTTCCTAGACCAGCCATAGTAGCATCTAGGAAAGGACCCAATGAACCACTTGCATCAAGAACAGTAGAAGTAACATCATGAGTATCAAAAGCAGTTTCAGATTCAACAGTAGTAGCAGTGTGTGTAGCATGAGCATGTGGTGGTGGTGTGACAAGCTTACTTATAATAGACGGTGAATCAAGAGCAGTAAAGGTGTTTAGGATTGTACCTCTTCTTATAGTGGATGGTCAAATAGGTAACTTCCCGACTTCACCATGATGAAAGGAGTAGCAGTGAACAATAATAGATCCAAGTGAACTTACAAATAAAGCTATGCTCCCCGACAACGGCGCCAGAAAATAGTCTTGATGACCCACAAGTATAGGGGATCGCAATAGTCTTCGAGGGTAGTATTACCCAATTTATTGATTCGACACAAGGGGAGCCAAAAAATACCTTCAAGCCTTAACAACTCAGTTGTCAATTCAGCTGCACCTGGAAATAGTTTTGCTCACAGAAGTTTATCAGTAGCACAGTTTGTAGTAGCAACAGCAAAGCAATAGCAGCAGTAAAACAGGAGCAACAGTAACTGTGGTAGCAAACAGTAGGATATGAGCGCGGTAGGCATAGGGATGGATGGACGGGCGTTGCATGGACGAGTCTAAACATGTAACTTCAAGATCTAGGGCAATTGCAGATAAATAAGAATTAAGCATCCAAGTAATAAACAATCATAGGCATGTGCTCCATATATAGTCATGCATGCTCGCAATGAGAACTTGCACAACATCTTTTGTCCTGCCATCCCGTGGCAGCGAGGTCTCAAGGGAACTACTGGCAATTAAGGTGCTCCTTTTAATAGAGCACCGGAGCAAAGCATTAACACTCCATGAACACATGTGATCCTCACATCACAACCATCCCCTCCGGTTGTCCCAATTTCTGTCACTCCGGAGCCTTTGGATCCAGACAATGATATGTGTACACAACTTGTAGATAAGACCACCAACAATAATATCATAATGATTCAATAATAAGTTCAGATCTGAGATCATGGCACTCAGGCCCTAGTGACAAGCATTAAGCACAACAAGTTGCAACAAAGTCAAATAGCACTAATAGAGATACTAGACACCATGCCCTAACAATCTTATTCGATTACATGATAGAACTCATCCAATCCATACCATCCCCATAGCCTACTGATACGTCAGAAATGTATCTATAATTTTTGATGCTCCATGCTTGTTTAGTATGTGTCGAGGGGTTAACCTCGGGTAGGTCAAAGACAGGGAAAGACAGAGGTACTATCCCCGTCTAGTTTCCGAGTTACAGTCCAAGTCGGCCGAATCATGTATATGTCGGCCGATGAACGTAGGCAAGAAGCCCACGTATATGTATCAAGTAGTTACCCGGCCTTGTTACTGAGAGAATCGGCCGGGTTACCCAAGTGATCGTGATGCAGGTGAAGAACGAGCCGAGTAACACAAGGTAAGGCCGAGTGATACGAAGCTTGCAGGAGAAGGAGAAGCCCAAGGTCAAACTATAGCTGCATGCTAGAAGGAATCAGAGCAGAGCCAAGCGCAAGAGACAAGGATGCACAACGTCAGAGGGGCAGAAGGAGGTCACGGAAGTGACAGTGCAGGAGCCCGAGGCACGCAGGAGGAGGCCACTGGAGCCTTGCCGTCATTAGAAGGGCGACAGGGAAAGGAGGCCGCCGAACTACTAATTTGGGACAAGCATATTCCACGAATATGCTTGCCTCGTCAGCCCTAAGGGCACCCAAGGCACTCCTTTAAAAGGGGAGGCCTGGACCCTGAGGGAGGGATCGACTTTTTGAGCACCGTTAGGCTGGGGAGATTCATCTTGTCCCCCTATATACAGCTCAAGGAGCATTTGTAACCCATCAAGAGAAAAATAAAGATCATCACTTTGGCAGCTTGAGTGAAGAGACAGTTGCATCATCCCTCCCCAGATCCCACTAGCATCCATTGGCCCCATACTTTAGCCTACCCATGGCGTCTGCCGTGCCGCCACCACGACAGTTGGCGCCCACCGTGGGGCCAGCAGCGGTGCTAGCTGGAGTTGTGATCCGGACGGGAAACTTCGTCAACACCGGCGAGCGTGTTGTTTCTGGCTTGGTCCAGAGACTTGGTCTCTGCGACTATGTCAGAGACAATGCAGGAAGCTTCAGGGGGAAAACTCCCCCGCGCAATGGAATCTTCATCGGCCTGGGCGAGCACAGAGTCTACATCGGCGTCGACATCACCGGCATTTATCCTCACCAGGTCGTTGTTGCAGGAGAGCCACCTCGAAGCGCGGCGAGCCATCCCTCGGGAGAGCATCATGCAGGCAGCGTCGAGGTGATGGTCGCAGCAGGAGCTCAAGCGGGAGCAGCAGTAGCCGGGTTAAGCAGAGAACCCGCCGCAGGCGCACAAGGCGCACCCAAGCAGACCACACTGCAAACCACTGAGGTAATTCCGCCAGTGACAAACCCAACCGAGCTACATGACACCACCCCAAAGGCACCAAGAGTGAGAGGGCCACCTCTGGAAAGACCAGAGAACATTCTTCAAGCGACTATAGAAAACTTAACCACACCTGTAGCGCCGATACTTGATCCGGCAAATGCTCAGGCAGAGTTAGAAGAGACCAGGCAAAAGGTGCTGGTAGAAGCCAAAAAAGTATCAGCCCCGCGGGAATCCTTGAACAGGACCCTAAGGGAATATGCAAAAGCTAATAAGCTTGATATCGCACCCGAGCGGGTGGACGAACTGAGATTAAGAGGGAAGAACCTCATGAATGACATTAACAAAGAGCATGAAGCTCACAGAGCAGAATCAGGTGATTTGGGTTTGCCGAGGTACAGCACCCCGGCGAAAAACCTGAGAGCGGCAAATGCCGCAGCATTGGAGTTAGAGGGGTTAACCGGGGAATCTCGGCAGAAACAACAAGAAAGAGTGAATGAGTTGGTGCGCATCGCAAATCAGCAAAATGAGGAAATACTCAGAACTAACCCGGCAAGACCAGGGGCTTCACGGATGGTACATTCGGCAGGGGCAGCACCTGCTTTATCCGCGGCAGCGGCATCTTCACCTGGAAACAACGCTCGAAAAGAGAAAGCAGTAACCTCTGGGAAGAGGAACAAGCAAATTGTTCCATATGACCCGGCAATAGCTGGAAAGGCAAATGAGAACAGAGGCAATGCAAGCCGAGGTAACAGTGGGGAGAGAAACCACGGCCATGTGGAAAAGGACGGCGGCGGCCGAGGCAATGGGGATCTCGGCAGGAGAGAACCCGCAAGAGATAATCATGAAAACCAGACCCCGGCCGAAGTAAGGAGAGAAGTGCTGCCCAACCCGCAACCAAGACATGAGCTTCGGCAGGAAAGAGAAGTGAGGCCAGCTCGCCACAATCAGATGAATGAAAGGTACAATGATGGATATTCCGAGGTAGAATACGCAAACCAGGGTGGAAACAATCACTATGGGATACAGGATAGAATTCTGTACAGAGATTTGCCAGCGAGTGATGCGAGAGTAAAGTTGGATCGGCTATACCGATCCGAGTTATTGGAAGAGCAAGGTCCACCAGGTCCGGCATGTTTTGGACCACGGATCATGGGCGAACCACCAGTGCCGAATTTTCAGTTAGCAAGAGGCACAAAAACGTACAACGGAAGTACCAAGCCACAAGACTGGTTGATTGATTATGCCACCGCTGTGAAGATAGCGGGTGGCAACCTAAGATGGGCAGTGCGGTATGTCCCACAGATGTTGGAAGGCCCAGCCAGGGTATGGTTGAATAATCAACCAGCTGGCAATATCAACTGCTGGTTAGATTTCGAAGAAATGTTCGTCAGCAACTTTACCAGCACATACAAGAGACCGAATAGACCACAACAGCTGGCCATGTGCAAACAGAGGCCGAATGAAATGGATAGAGAGTTTTTAACTCGATGGTGCAACCTGAGAAACTCATGTGAGGGAGTTATCGAATCACAAGCAATCGCTTGGTTCGCACAAGGCTGCCGCTATGCCAGCGTTTTGTGGCAACGCCTGCAAAGAGATATGCCAACCACACTGGCAGAAACTATCAGAATAGCAGACTCCTATGCATTGGGCGACCCAACCCAACCGGAATTAATGTCGGCAGATCATCGTGAGCAACAGGACCAGTACGCGAGAGAATTGGCCGGGTCATCCAGGCGTGATTTTAGAGGAAGAAGAAGAGAGGAGAGGCCGGATTATAGATATAATTCGGCCCAGGTGGCGGCAGTAGCACAAGATCAGCCGAGTCACGGAGCAACTCAACGACAGAAAAATGGACCTCAACAGTGGACATCAAGAAATGAGGGAAAAAGGCAATGGACCCCAGAGCAAAAGAAGCAATGGCAAGAAAGGCCAAAGTACACGTTCGAATCCATGTTAGATCAGCCGTGCAAATTTCACACATCAAACCCATCCAGACCAGCCAATCATACAACCCGCCAATGTGCCTGGATGAAAAATGCGATGGGGAACCCAGCAGGAGTTCAGGCTCCCCATCAGGTGCAACAACAACGTCAGCCGCAATTAACTAGAGCAAATACACAGCAATTGATGTTACCGCCCCCTCCCCCTAGGTACGATAACTCGGATCGGAGGGATGCAGTACATCAAGTAATGAACCAGGGCCAGGACGGAAGGATGAATCCGACAAATACCGGACGTAATGATTACAGGGAACATCACCAGTCTTATTGTGTGTTCACAACAGAACAGCAGGACAAGCAGAGTGTGCAGCGCCGGCATATGGAAGTGAATGCAGTTGTGCCGGCAGTTCCAAGATACCAGCCGTGGTCTGATCAAGAGGTGACCTGGAGCATGAAAGACCACCCCAGAATAATGCCGAGTCCAGGATCATATGCACTTGTGTTAGATCCGACGTTTGTTGGACCAAGCATCAATGTAAAGTTTTCAAAAGTACTCATTGACAATGGGAGCAGTATCAACATCATGTACAAAGATACCATGCATAAACTCGGAATATCGCAGAATATACTGCAGTCCACGAGGACAACTTTCCATGGGATAGTGCCAGGGCTTTCATGTGAGCCCATCGGTAAAGTCCGAGTGGACGTGTTATTCGGTACAAGAGATAACTGCAGAGCAGAAAACTTAGAGTTTGAAGTGGTGGATCTAGAAAGTTGTTATCATGCTCTACTCGGACGGCCCGCACTGGCCAAATTCATGAGCAGCTGTCATGTAGGTTATCTAAAGATGAAATTACCCGGACCACAAGGGGTGATAACGGTTGCAGGGGATTACAAGAAGTCAATGGAGTGTGCTTCAGCCGGGTCAAATTTGGCCGAGTCATTGGTTATAGCAAGAGAAAAGAAAAGGATTCAGGAGGTAGCAGCCCTCGCTCAGTCAGCACAGTTGAACATGCCGGCACTGGCCAACCCTCATGGCAGTGTTTCTTTTCAGCCAACTAAAGAGACGAAGAAATTTCAGATTGATGAGCAATTCCCAGAGCGCACTGTTACAATCGGTGCGGGCCTTGACGCTAAATAGGAAGGCGAGCTCACCAACTTCCTCCGTGAGAATCGGGACATATTTGCATGGTCAACTCAAGATCTACAAGGTGTTCCGAGGGAGTTGGCTGAGCACTCTTTAAACGTCAGGCCAGGAGCAAGGCCGGTGAAGCAACCTCTCCGCCGCTTCGCCGAAGACAGGAGAAAAGTAATAGGGGATGAAATAGCTCGGCTCCTCGCGGCCGGGTTCATCATGGAGGTGCTATATCCGGATTGGTTATCAAATCCGGTGCTAGTAGAAAAGAAAAAAGATGACCCCAATGTAGCCATTGTGTGGCGAATGTGTATCGACTACACCAACCTGAACAAGGCGTGTCCGAAAGATCCTTTTCCATTGCCTAGAATAGACCAAGTCATTGACTCGACCGCTGGCTGTGAGCTGTTATCATTTGTAGACGCGTATTCTGGTTTCCACCAGATACCGTTAAATCCGGCCGATCAAATAAAGACGGCATTTATTACCCCGTACGGGGCTTATTGTTATCGCACAATGCCATTCGGCCTGCGAAATGCAGGAGCAACATACCAAAGATGCATGCAAAAATGCCTACATGATCAGATAGGGAAAAATGTACAAGTGTATGTGGATGACGTGGTCATCAAAACTAAGGAGAGCAAAACCTTGCTAGAAGATATACGGCAAACTTTCGCGAACCTGAGAAGGTTCCGAATGAAGCTTAATCCAGAGAAATGCACATTTGGCGTGCCGGCAGGAAAACTACTCGGTTTCCTGGTGTCCAGCCGAGGTATCGAGGCTAATCCAACAAAGATAAGAGCAGTAGAAAGAATGGAATTGCCCAGATGTTTGAACGATGTACAAAAATTCACGGGCTGCTTGGCCTCGCTTAGTCGATTTGTATGTCGGCTAGGAGAAAAGGCATTGCCACTCTATCAGCTGATGAGAAAGTCGGACAAATTCAGCTGGACTCCGCAGGCGGACCTTGCATTTCATGAGTTGAAAAAGATGCTAGTTACGGCACCCATTTTAGCTTCTCCATTATCGAGAGAACCTATGCTACTCTATGTGGCGGCTACCAATCGAGTAGTTAGTACTGTGGTCATAGTGGAACGACTTGAAGATGGTAAGTCAATTCAGAGGCCGGTGTATTATCTGAGTGAAGTATTATCCGCCTCAAAGCAGAATTATCCGCACTATCAGAAGATGGCTTATGGAATATATATGTCGGCAAAAAAGCTTAAGCATTACTTTGAAGAGCACCCCGTCAAAGTAATTTGTGAGGCGCCCATAGCCGACATATTGAACAACAAAGATGCAAGTGGCCGAATAGCAAAATGGGTGATCGAGTTATCACCGTATGCTCCACAATTTGATAGAAGAGATGCAATCAAATCTCAGGCTGTGGCCGACTTTCTCGTAGACTGGGCCGAGGTGCAGTATGAGCCACCATTGCCAGATCCAAATTACTGGACAATGCATTTTGATGGTTCCAAAGTAAGGAATGGTTTGGGAGCAGGAATAGTGCTAACCTCGCCTAAAAAAGATCAATTGAAATATGTACTGCAAATACATTTTGCTGCGTCCAACAATGTAGCTGAATATGAAGCGCTAGTCCATGGATTAAAAGTAGCAAAAGAAATCGGTATACGCCGAATCCTATGCTACGGTGACTCGGATCTAGTAGTACAGCAAGTATCGGGCAGTTGGGACGCATTAGATGCTAATATGGCTTTATACAGATTCCATGTGCAAAAAATCAGTGGATACTTTGAAGGATGTGAATTCCACCACATACCACGAGCAGAAAATGACGCTGCCGACACATTGTCGAAATTAGGATCGACCCGGCAGTCAATTCCGCCAGGTATTGCCTTGGAGCACCTCAGGAAACCATCAATAATCCCATCACCAGAATCCGAATCAATCTTTGTCCCAGCTAGTTCTGCAGAAAATCACACGCCAATGGAGGTAGATCAGCAGAAAGACTCGGAACCCCTAAAGAAGGGGACAGCCGAGGTAATCACAATCATGGAGAGAGCCGGGGTATATACGTCGGCAGAAAACATGGAGATAGACAGTGAGATCACTTCAGAAAGAGTAACACCGATATGGGCGCAACCCATATTTTCTTACCTAAAAGACGCCATGCTGCCGAGTAATGAGGTATTAGCTAGACAAACCATAAGAAGAGCAAAAGCCTATACAATCATAAACATTGAGTTATATAAGAGAAGCGTCACAAACGTATTGCAGAAGTGCGTGAGTTCCACAGAAGGTCAGGAGATCCTTCTAGACATACACCAAGGAGAATGTGGGCACCATGCCTCATCTCGCGCTTTAGTAGCCAAGGCATTTAGGCATGGATTTTACTGGCCAACGGCGTTAAAAGAGGCAAAAGAATTAGTTAAGAAATGCAACGGGTGTCAGAGATACGCAACCAGAATACATATGCCGTCGGCCGAGTTAAAAACAATACCCATCACTTGGCCATTTTCTGTATGGGGTTTAGATATGGTGGGACCGTTCAAGCCGGCGCGAGGAGGAATGACCCACATGTTGGTTATGGTAGACAAGTTCACAAAATGGATTGAAGTAAAACCGATTAAAAAGTGTGATGGGCACACAGCAGTGAAATTTCTCAAGGATATCATCTTGAGATACGGGTACCCGCACAGTATTATTACGGATAATGGCACAAACTTTGCAGAAGGAGCTTTCGCTAGATTTTGCCGAGAGAAGCACATAAGGCTAGATATTGCCTCCGTGGCTCACCCAGCATCCAATGGACAAGTGGAAAGGTCTAATGGACTGGTGCTATCAGGAATAAAACCACGACTTGTTGAACCTTTGCAGAGGTCGGCAGGGTGTTGGATCGAAGAAATCCCAGCCGTGTTATGGAGTCTTCGGACTACTCCAAATAGATCAACAGGATACACTCCATTCTTTCTGGTGTACGGGGCAGAGGCCGTACTCCCAGCCGACATAATATATGACTCGCCAAGAGTCGCTCAGTACACAACCTCAAAGACAAATGAGGTAGCTCGGCAAGATGCCGTAGACCTGTTGGAAGAAGCCAGAGAGTTGACATTATCACGATCGGCTATTTATCAACAGAACTTGCGGCGGTATCATAGCAAGAAAGTGAATCCAAGAGTATTCAAAGAAGGAGATTTAGTCCTCCGACTAGTGCAATGCACGGCCGGCATGCATAAATTGTCACCCCCATGGGAAGGACCGTTTATTGTAAGCAAAGCATTGCACAACGATGCATATTATCTAATCGACGCTCAGTCCACTGAAGAGAACAAGGCAGACAAAACTGGTGAAGAAACGAAGCGCCCCTGGAATGTGGCTTTACTTTGGCCATTCTACTCGTAGCATTATATCTCAAAGTCAAAATCCAATGATGTATTTGAACCTCGGCACCCAGAGCAGTAACTCGGGGACTGCCTTAGGTTATATTTATTTCATATCATGTATTCGAACCTCGGCACCCAGAGCAGTCACTCGGGGACTGCCATATGTTATATTATTTCGTGTTATGTGCTTGGACCGCGGCACCCAGAGCAGTTACTCGGGAACTGCCATATGTTATATTATTTCGTGTTATGTGTTTAAACCTCGGCACCCAGAGCAGTTACTCGGAGACTTCCATATGTTATATTATTTCGTGTTGTGTTTAAACCTCGGCACCCAGAGCAGTTACTCGGGGACTGCCATTTGTTAGATTCATTTCTTTCGCGTTATGTGCTTGAACCTTGGCACCCAGAGCAGTGACTCGGGGACTGTCATATGTTGTATTCTTTTTTCATGTTACGAATATAAACCTCGGCGCCCAGATCAGTGACTCGGGGACTATCATATGATATATCAATTTCGTATTGATACCTAAACCTCGACATCTAAAGCAACGACTCGGGGACTACCGTATGCTACCTCCAACTTATGCTGAGCGCACTCATATCAGTTTTATACTACCTCTGAAATTTGATTTTCATGGGGAAGTTTCGGACAATAAATATGATCCAGCGATTGCTACGTACTTCCACAACGAAGTAGTTAACTTATGATCAGAACAGATCAATATCATAGGTGTTCAGCGCTCATGCCCGGACAAGACCATAAAAAATAACGGCAAAATTAAGCCCTAAAAGGTCAAGAAATTAAGGGCCAGCGAAACGGGAATTCGGACGAGCATCCACTTAACCAAATGTCACAACAGTACATGGCAAAAGAAATTCAAATCATACAGAGAGTTGACAAATTTTTCGCCTATATCATACGCCCGGCATACCAGGGATCGGAAATAACTTAGGCGCTATTCGTTGGAGAGGCAGCTACTTGCTCAGGTGCGGGGCACTCCGAGGTAGGAGGGACCTCGACTGAGGTTGCCTCGCCCTCCGCTGACCCAGGTGCAACTTCGGCGGAAGCCCGAGGTTGTTCAGGAGCGTCAGTCCGTGCGGTAGAATGCCCGGTACCTTTGGAAGAGGACCGCGCATCGCCGTTGCTGTCCGAGCTTGAGCTAGAGCTATCAGATGCGGCCGAATCATTTTCACCTTCCCCCTGCTCGGCTGAATCATCATCCGAGGCACCCTCAGCCGCAACGTCCTGATCCGGGTCTGGGAGAAAACTCGGCCCTTCATTCCAAGTATGCACGTCGGCGTACTCGACGAGTTGGAACGCCCGAGCTTGCCGATGAGCAACAAAAGTGGGATCCTCAACCCAGCGGGAGCCAGTGCGCAAGTTTCTCAGGATGTCCAGAGAGATGTCTTCATACCATGACAGGATAACAGTAAGGGCCATGTCGGCACCAGCACGCCCAGCCGATTCTCTCCAAAGACTCAACTGCCTCTCAGATGCCATCAGCCTTGTCACCAATAACTTGACTTCGTTGATATCAGGAGTCCCCGAGGTATTCGGCCAGAGTGCATGGTAAGCTCGGATAGCGGCCTGCACCAAGTCCCGGCCCATAATTTTCATCGGACCAACTGCGGCACCAACGGCAACCAAGTAATCCTCCATTGAATATTCTGAATCAACAGTAACAGGATCACCTCGGCGCGCACGAGCTGCAAGAACCGCTTTAGAACTTACGGGCTTGGCCTCGGGGAAATGATCTGCGCAAAGTATGAACGTGTCAAAGGGTAGCACGGACAAAAAAGAAAAATATAATTCGGCCATGCCAAGTAGCTTACGATGAATGTAGCTCATCATTATTTGAAGATCTTTGGCCCAATCAGCCTTGCTTTTCTCAAAACGAGCAATTTCCTCGCTCAAACCCCGGGTTTTAAGTTCGGCAGCTTCAAGGAGTTCTTTATTCTTCTGCAGATCCAGAGTCAGCCGATTCTTTTCCTCGGAAAATTCTTGGTCGACCTTCTCTAGCTCGGATTTCTGAGAGAGCTTAAGGGTATCCACCTCGGATCGCAGGCGAGCTATCTCATCGTCTTTTTCTTGTAGCTGCGCCGAATGAACTGCATTTTGTTCTAAAAAATGCAGCATCACGTCAGGCATGGGCACGCTATCTTGATGTGACACTGCGAAGTCTTGCAACTCGGCTTCACCACAGCCGAGCGCGATAAGGAACCTTAGCATATATGTTAAGAAGGAGAAGGAGTAAAATAGAAAGGAAACTAACCTTCCAGGTTCTTGATCTTCTTTTGGAGGCGAATATTGAGGTTATTAATATTACCTATTCAACAAGAAGTAAGTCGGCATTCCGTGGACGAATACATGAGAAAGTTGGGAATAAGGAAAAGGAACTATCGACATACCAGCCTTCTTCGCCACGGGCAGAACTTTCTCGTACTTCTCTTCCAGTTTGCGATGCGAAAAAAGCAACCTCTGGAACTCGGCAGTTCGCCGGTCATGTGCAACCTGAGTAATGAGGCACAATGATAAATCAACGAGTAAAAGCTAAATTAGATCCGAATCAAGCAAAGCTTAATTCGGCTCTAGGTGGCTGGATATTCAAAGCTAAACCAGATCCGAGTCAAGCAAAACAACTCATATCTAGGTGGCTGGATATTCAAAGCTAAATTAGATCCGAATCAAGCAAAGCTTAATTCGGCTCTAGGTGACTGGATATTCAAAAGCTAAACCAGATCCGAGTCAAGCAAGACGACTCATATCTAGGTGGCTGGATATTCAAAGCTAAATTAGATCCGAATCAAGCAAAGCTTAATTCGGCTCTAGGTGGCTGGATATTCAAAACTAAACCAGATCCGAGTCAAGCAGAGCTTAACTTGGATCTATGTGGCTGGATATTCAAAGCTAAACTAGGTCCGCATAAAACACGACTAAACTCGGATCTAAATGGCCGGATTAACGAACCTTAGAAATAAAGTTAAGTCAAACTTCCAAGTATACAACAAGTTATTTCCTTGCAAGTTTCGGGGACTAGAGCATATGGTAACATCTGAAGAATAATGATGAACTTCCAAGTATACCTCATTCATCTTGTTGGTATCAATGATGAGCTGGGCAGCATGGTCAAAACGGCCGCTGATGTCAGAAAGCTGAAAGGGCTGGTTTGTTGGATTACCCTCAAACTGATCAGCAGCATTCCAGTTGTTGGCGTACTCAACCAGCGCTCCAAGGCTGTTCCCGCTAGCTGTCCGAGTTAAAACTTTACCCCGGGCAGGCGGTCCGACCACGGCAGTCGCAGGGCTCTTATGAAGAGTAAGCTGGCTGCCGACGGCCGAGGAAACGAGGACTTTTGTAGGCGCAGCTCCCTTACGCAGCACGTCAGCGATACTCGGCTGAGAAGAGCCGGCAAGACCTCTCTGAGAAGAAGAAGTCTTGACGGCAATAGCGTTTTCCGCCTTAGAAGAGGCATCAGCAGGATGTGGCGCCTCGGAAGTAGGGACGGAGTCCTTAGGAGCAGCGGAGGATAAGGTCGCAGAGGGCGCCGGGATAACGACCTTTTCGGCCGAGGTCGGGATGGCCGTAGAAACTGCCGGAGTAGATGGAAGCTCAGTAGCAGCGCTGGGGCCCATAGAAGGGGCGGCAGGCTCGACGAAAACTTCGGAGGGCCGGTTCGAATCCAGGTCAATGGAAGGGGTCTCAGGGATATCGCGACGGACAGGCGACGTATTCGGAGCTGGAGGAGAAGCAGGACGAATAGGACTAGGAATCCTGGTATCATCAGCGGGAGGAGGAGATGGCGGACGAATCGGACGGCTAGTCATACTAGGACCGCCAGGTTTAACAGAGAGAGGAGCACTGCAAAAATAAGAAAGAAGATTCGTCAGTATGAGGAACAGAGAGAGAAACAAGAAATATAGGCAGGAGAACTTACCCAGCGACCCCAGGCATAGTCCTGCGCCTGGGAGGGTTGGGAGCGGATGTCTTCGTTCGCTTCTTAGGAACCGCCTCCGAGGCACTAGCAGGAGCCCCGCGTTTCACCGAGGTAACGGGAGGCCGGGAAGCAATAGGCTCGGCGTCGTGGACCTGACCGGCCGGATTAGCTGGGAAGGTAGAAGCCGGAAATGCATAAGAAATAGGCATGGCGGCAACTACCTCAAGAATTTGGACCTCGTCCGAATCACCTTCCTCCTCATGCGCTGAAGTTTTGCCGCGAGCTCGAGCCGGAGCAGGATCTGACTTAGGGACGAACTCCTCAGAGTCCGGCTCACCAGTATCCGAGGTACTCCTGTCCGCGGGCCAAGGGAGCTGCAGAACTTCGGCGTCCTCGTTTTTCTGCTCTGCGAACCTCTGCAAGACGAGGAGAAAGAGAATTAAATAAACCAGTTTCTAAAAATAGTGGAATAACAGAGCAATGCTGATTAAGCTTACCTCGGGAGGCGGACGATCGCGAGTGAATGGTTTTAATCCCCAGGACCAATCCTCAGGCATCTCGGTCTTGAAGATAGCTCGGATGCGCTTATAAATGAGGTAGTTATCTAGCTCCACGGTCGAGACTCGGTTAGGGTCAAGGGGACCGCTCATGTAGCACAGTTTGTGGGTCCGCTGCTGGAAGGGGTAGATCCGGCTACTAATGAAAGTTGCCATCAGGTCTTCGCCGCATAACCCGGCCCGAATCAACTCTTTAAGCCGAATCTTGAAGGCCTCGGCCAAGGCGTGAGTTTTCCTCGGATTATAGAGCCAGTTCACTTTAGAAGGTGGGCCAATTGAGAATGGAGGGAGCCGAATCTTGTCTTCCGCTCCTCTGTTCTTGACGTAGAAAAATGACTTGTGCCACTTCTTGCACGACTCCAACCCAGTGACACGAGGGAACACGGATTTCCTCCGAGGTGTGATAGACGCCGCCCCACATTGGGTGAGCAACTTCTCGGAAGGGTGCAGAGATTTGTCAGGGACAACGTTTGAGCGGATCTGGAAGAACTTCGACCAGACATGTACTGACAGCCACAGGCCGAAGTAACCCTCTAAAGCGGAGATGAAAGCAGAAAGAGAAGCTATGGCGTTCGCAGGAAGATGATGCGGCTGAAGGCCGAAGTAATCGAGGAATTCTCTAGCGAAATCGCTAAGAGGGAGACCGAAGCCGCGGGCGAAGTGAGACATGAAAACCACATACTCGCCCTCTGACGTCTGGAGAGGACTCGCTGCCGGGTAAACGGCAAGAAACCTCGGCGGGAATCCTTCGAGTCCGGATGAGCCATTCAATCTCACGGCGCGTGACTGAAGAGCCCTGCCATGAGCCTCGCTCGGGCCCGGAGCCAGCGTCGTCATCCTCGACAAGAGCGCCGCTAAACGAACTAGACATACGTGCGCCGGAAAGATTGCCGGAGGAAAGACTGGCGGCGGAGGGGAGTTTAGAGCTGCAAGGCCCCGTCGGAACTTTGCGCGAAAACAATGGCGAAGGAACGGAGGAACCGTCGCCCGAGCACGAAAACGGAGCAGATGAATCTAGGGAAAGAACAGGGCAAGACGGCCAGAGAGGACTCACCGGCGACGGAGTCAAAGCCGCGGAGCGCGGGCAAGAAGAGTAGAACGGCACGGCGGAATCTCCGCCGACGGAAGCTCTGGCTGGCGAGCGGCGGCGGAACCGCAAGAAAACGCGCCGGCGAAAGGAAGAAGGAGAACGGAGGCGAGCGATAAGGGGAAAGATGAATCCCGCAAATGCGGTTCCCCTCTTTATAGTCAAGCCATGAACAGGGAAGTGGGATCGTGGGTGTGGCAGTTATCCGTGTAGATCGTGGGTGCAGCACGAACGCACGACGGTGAGCGGAGCCACACCAACGGCCACACATGAAGAGGGGTCGTTACAATCCCCAAGGGGAACAGCACCCGAGACGTCGCAGCGACGGCGCAGCAGGTGCAGAATTCACTGTAGACTTGTCAGTAAGCACTATAGAGGGACCTAAAAACTAGAAGAACAATGATGGGATGACACGTAGGACATGGCGTACCAGGGAAGGAATGAGGAGACCTCGGACGAGGACATAACTCGGAAACAAGACTAAAGAATATAATGAAGCTGATATAACCCGGCCAAAGCTATTGACAGGGCCACACCAGCTTCGGGGACTAATGTCGGGGGGTTAACCTCGGGTAGGTCAAAGACGGGGAAAGACAGAGGTACTATCCCCGTCTAGTTTCCGAGTTACAGTCCAAGTCGGCCGAATCATGTATATGTCGGCCGATGAACGTAGGCAAGAAGCCCACGTATATGTATCAAGTAGTTACCCGGCCTTGTTACTGAGAGAATCGGCCGGGTTACCCAAGTGATCGTGATGCAGGTGAAGAACGAGCCGAGTAACACAAGGTAAGGCCGAGTGATACGAAGCTTGCAGGAGAAGGAGAAGCCCAAGGTCAAACTATAGCTGCAGGCTAGAAGGAATCAGAGCAGAGCCAAGCGCAAGAGACAAGGATGCACAGCGTCAGAGGGGCAGAAGGAGGTCACGGAAGTGACAGTGCAGGAGCCCGAGGCACGCAGGAGGAGGCCACTGGAGCCTTGCCGTCATTAGAAGGGCGACAGGGAAAGGAGGACGCCGAACTACTAATTTGGGACAAGCATATTCCACGAATATGCTTGCCTCGTCAGCCCTAAGGGCACCCAAGGCACTCCTTTAAAAGGGGAGGCCTGGACCCTGAGGGAGGGATCGACTTTTTGAGCACCGTTAGGCTGGGGAGATTCATCTTGTCCCCCTGTATACAGCTCAAGGAGCATTTGTAACCCATCAAGAGAAAAATAAAGATCATCACTTTGGCAGCTTGAGTGAAGAGACAGTTGCATCATCCCTCCCCAGATCCCACTAGCATCCATTGGCCCCATACTTTAGCCTACCCATGGCGTCTGCCGTGCCGCCACCACGACAGTATGTACTTTGATTTGCTTTGTCTACACTTTGAGGTGCTTTTTACATGTTTTCTGGTACTAACCTATTAAAAAGTTGCCATAGTGCCAATTGTTTGTTTTCTGCTATTTTTGGTTCCAGAAAAGCTAGTAAGGAAATATTCTCGGAATTGGACGGGACAAACGTCAAAGTCAATAACTTTCTATGGGGAACAAGAAGTCTAGAGGGGATACGAAGAGGCGTTCCAGGGCGCCAAGACCCCCCTAGGCACGGGTGGGCCTTGCCCCGCGCCTAGGTAGGGTGTGGGGGCCCTGGCCACCGCCTCAGCCTCCCCCTTCGCCTATAAGAAGCCCCCGATGCAGAAACCCTAAGTACACGATCAGTATTCCACGAAACCTTCTGTAGCCGTCGCCACCGTCTTCCCTAGATCGGGGGGATCTAAAGTTCTTAACAGCACCCTACCGGAGGGGATGTCATCTCGAAGGCATTCTCTCTGGTATGATGCGTGAGTAGTTCTACCTTGGAGTATGGGTCCATGTAGTATCTAGATGGTTGTATCTCCTCCTTGTGCTTTCATGTATAGATCTTGTGAACTCCGTTCATGATCAAGATCTAATATATTTGTAATCCTGCATGTTGTGTTTGTAGATATATGGGTTTTTAGATCATGAAAAGCATGCTTTATGTGATAGATATATTGCTGAGTTTATTCATGACGCTACTGAAAATTATTATAAGAGAGGAAAATATGGTTGTAGAAGTTTTCATGGTACTAAAACACCTCTCTATGTGCTGAAAGTTTTGAAGTTGCTCTTGTTTCATCTTCATATGCATATCACTTTGTTCTTTGTGAATTTATTTGCATACAATATTCCTATGCATAGGAAGTGGGTTAGACTTAAATGTGTTTTGAATTTGCTTCTTGATGCTCTTTTTGACTTCAATTCATAATTCTTATGTGAGCATCTTCTCAAGCTATCAAGCCTAACTTAAAGGCGTTAAAGAAAAGTACTTGTTGGGAGATAACCCAAGAGTTTCCTTGAGTCTTGTAAGTTATTACTTTAGTAATAACATCTCCTTAACCTTTTTGTTTGCTTTTTGTGCCAAGAATGACCTCTAATGAGAGGGAAGTAAGATTTGGGGAGTTGCTGTCCCGAAACAGATTTCTGTCCTCCATCATAGAAATTCGTGAGGAGTCTCTGTAACTCGGATTGAGCTCAAAAATTTACGAATAAATCCCCCAGTATGTAAGCTAACTTTCGTTAGTTAAACACTTTTTGATTTGAGAAACAAAAGATGTTCGAAAAAATCGGTTTCTACCTGCTGGTGTGTTTTGACAGATTTGTGCCATTATTTGCATTTGCTTCTTATTGATTCCTTTTTGAGTTCTCTTTAGGTGAATTGAACTTTTTGAAGAAGTTGCTTACAGTAGCTTGTGCTTTTAGTGAAAAATATTGATGTTACAAAGCTTTTCCTAAAGGTATATTATCTTTTGAATACACTAATGTTTTCGTTTGGTTTGCTTAGTTTGTTTAGTTTGCTTGAGTAGTTTGGACCCCCATTTTTGTTGTGTTGTTTTGCAAATAAGTTGCTTGGTGTTGGAAAGGAGTAGTAAGTTCTTGTTTGAAAGTGAAAGAGGAGCTTGCATTGACTGTGACTTAGACTTTAGCATGACATGCTAGGTGTTGTTTTGACCTTATGCTTAGTGATTATTGCTGTAGCATGTATTGTTCCAAGCAATTGGGATTGCTTAGTGTGCCTTGAAAAAATTATGCGTCATTTTAGCATGCAAAAGCATAGTATTGTGGTTTTCTCCTTTGATGCTTTGCTTGGGTTGACTTGGTACATGCTTACACCATGTTATGACTATCACAATTCACCATTTGCCTCTATGATCATTTAGTCCTTGACTTGTAGTACCACTCCATGCTTTGATTAGTAATGCTTTGTTGCTCTGCATGATTATGGTCATTATGCTCTCTTATTTGGTTGCTCCCAGTCTTTTGCTAGCCTCCACTTGTATGAGTAAGCTCTACTCATGCTTCCAACTCCCAAGAAACCAAGTTATTCCAAAGTGTCCACTATAAATTCCTATCCATGGTGTGTTACACCATTCCAAGTATATTATTGTTTTCAAATATCTTCCAATTAAAAACTATTTTGTTATGTGAAAACTTAGTGATTAAAGCTCTCACGAACTTGATGGCACATTTTATATTCTTTGCCCCTAATAAACTTGAACCATTGTGTCATCTATGTTGTATATGCTTGCACTTATACGTTGGAATTAGTAGAACCGTGCTGCCATGCGGAACGTTTTCAACATTGCACTTGTACTTTGTACTCAGTTGATATCATGCTCTTTTGTCTATGCATGTCACCGGTGTGAAATAAAAAGGGAACTTGTAAGTCCATGGAGTTTGTATCCTGTATTAGAGAAACGCCTGGGCCGCTAGCCTAAGCCATGCCTAATCATGGTGGAAACTTGCAGCATCACCATAGTGAGCTATCTATGAAGTATCCTCAATAAAAATCTATGCATATGGTAAATAAAAAGATTGCTGAGATGCTCATTGTATGCTTGCCTTGTCATTTTGGTTATGGAAAAACTCCTATACCATGTGCAAGGGGTATCCCATTGGCGGTTCTCAATGATATGCAATTACTTACAATGACAAGAACTTACAGGTGACTGAAGTTGAGTAGCATGAGGTGTGGCCCTCGTATTCAAGGGACTTGAGATTGCCAACTTATACTTCGTCAAGCATATACTCCATCTTTGTTCACTTTAACCTTAATCACTTCAAGATGCTTATGATAGGGGCAATGAGGGTTGAAAGCTAACAAGTACCATAATTTTTGGAAGCTCTTTTTGAAACTTGAAATCACTACTTCCTTTATAAAACGCTTTTCTTCCATCACTATTGAGTCTTCACCTTCTACCTTTAGGCACCATTAAGAGAGCATAGTTGTCATTCTGTGTGCAGTGTTCCAAAGCTTATTGATTGATGCATATTGTGATGTTACTTGTTCTTGTGATATTTGTTTCTAGTCACCCTTGTGAACTTTGAAGGTGTCCTATGCATCTATTTGCTACTCTATGAGGGACAAGTTGAATGCCACTATGATATGTTTTTTGTATGTGAAACAAATAAACGTTTTTCAATGAATGTTATTCATGATCTTTGTTTGTAGCCTTTCATGTTGCATGCACAATTACTTTGTCCTATTGTTAGAACTCCATCTTTCATGCACATGTTTAGAGTTCTTTCATCCCAGCTTTCAATGCTTGAAAATGGTTAGATCTTTATTGTGAGGGTGCATGTGATATGTTGGAAATGTATCTATAATTTTTTATGCTTCATGCTTCTTTAGTATCTACTTTGCTTTACTTGTCTACAATTTGAGGTGCTTTTTACATGTTTTCTGGTACTAACCTATTAACAAGTTGCAAAAGTGCCAAATGCCTGTTTTTTGTTGTTTTTGGTTTCAGAAAAGTTAGTAAAGAAATATTCTCGGAATTGGACGGGACAAACGTCAAAGTCAATTACATTCCGTGGGGAACAAGAAGTCCAGAGGGGAGCTGGAGGGGCCAGCCAGGGGGGGCATACCCACCCTAGGCGCGGCCACAGGTGGGCCCACGCCTGGCTAGGGTTTGGGGCCCCTGGCCGCCTCCTCGGCCTCCCCCTTCGCCTATAATAAGCCCCCGATGCAGAAACCCTAAGCATCCAATCAAATCTCCACAAAACTGTTTGTAGCTGTCGCCACCATCGTCCCTAGATCAGGGGGATCTGAAGTTCTTCCCGGCACCTTGCCGGAGGGGAGATCGTCCCGGAGGCCTTCTCTCTGGTATGATGCGTGAGTAGTTCCACCTTGGACTATGGGTCCATGTAGTATCTAGATGGTTGTATCTCCTCCTTTGTGCTTTCATGTATAGATCTTGTGAGCTCCGTTCATGATCAAGATCTAATCTATTTGTAATCATGCATGTTGTGTTTGCGGGATCCAATGGATATTGAGATTATTATGTTGGTTTGATTAATGGTTTTGTCTTTATGATTCTATCATGTCTGTGTTGTTTGTGATCTTGCATGCTCTCCGTTGTTAGTAGCTATCTTATCCAAGTAGTTGTTAGTGACTCCAAGAGGGGGTATTTATGCTCGATAGTGGGTTCATGCCTCTAGTTTCCAAGGGAAGTGACAGAAATCTCTTCGGTTGTAGATGTGATGTTGCCACTAGGGAGAAAACAACAGTCTCTTGTTCCTCGAAGATGTGGACTGTTTACCTTACACACTTTGCTTAAAGCAGTTGTCTGTTGCTTGCAACTTAATACTAGAGGGGGTTCGGATGATAACCTGAAGGTGGACTTCTAGTCATAGATGCAGTTGGATGGTGGTCTATGTATCATGTTGTATTGCCCAATAGAATCTCATAGGATCTTTCTGACTAGTAGTTGCATTGTTATGCCTTGCTCAGTTCCTGTCAATTGCCCTGTTGTAATTTGTTTACCCTTCATGTCATGTTGTTTATGTAAGGAGAGCGCCTCTGGTGAACTATGGACCCCGGTCCAATCTTTACCATTGATACATCTTCCACGGTTACTTGTTTACTTGCTGCAAATCATTGCCTTCCACACCATACGTTTAATCCTTTGTTACAACAACCGGTGAGATTGACAACCTCACTGTTAGTTGGGGCAAAGTCTTGAGTTTGTGTTGTGCAGGTCTCCGCGTTGCTTGCAACACCTGTGTGACGTTTCCTTCCTCCTACTGGTTCGATAACCTCGGTTTCTTACCGAGGGAAAACTTGATGCTGTACTGCTTCATACATTGCTCTTAGGGTTCCCAACAGGCTCACATAAGATGTGCAAGCCATTACGCTTTTATGGCGCCGTTGCCGGGGAGGCTAAGGACGTCTTCACTAGGGGAGTCCTTCACTTCCTTTCTCTTTACTTTGTTTTTAGTTTGCTTTGTTTATTTTGCTTGGTTTTGCTTGCCTCATTTCAACCCCCCCCCCCCCAACAAAAATAGTTTAGTTTGGTTTGCTTTCTCTTATCAAAAACACAAAAAATTAGTCCCTCTCTAGTTGCTGGTCTGTTATTGCCTTGCTTGGTCATGCTTTCTATCAATGGATGGTTTCTTTGAAACTAGTTCTTATTGGCAAGGTGGGTTCACGGAAGAACAAAAGTATTATTATAAGGAACACTGTTTTTCACAAAAAGGGAAACACTTATGGGAACAAATTGATAGGTTAAATACTATTGCTAGAGACGTGTGCTCTACTTATAATGTTACTTATTGCTTTGATAAAGCTTGTTGCTGCACGAGGTATAAACATCTACCCTTTCAATGTGAGTATAATGATAATGTTACCATATCTTCTTATGTTAAGGGAAATTATGACTTCTATTATGTGGAAAAAATTGAAGAATTTATTGCTTTCAAGGGTGCATTTGAAATTGCTAGTTTGCTTGAAAATACTGATGATGCACCTTATGAAAATGAGGTTTATGAGATACTTAAATTCCGCTTTGATAATTACAAGGATGCAAATGGCTATATTCTTGAATATTTTAATAGATGCTTTCCATAAATGGAAGAGACTAATGCCTTGCAAGAGCCTATGGAAGAAGAAATTGTTGAAACTGAAAGCTCATTAGATGAAAAAGAGGAGGAGAGTGATGAACAAAAGGAGGAAGAATGAATCTACCCATGCCGACCTTCTAATGAGAGTAACTCTTTACCTCTTATATTATTTGATTGTCCCCCATGCTTACCAAAGGAGGATGAATGTTATGTTCCTGTGGATCCTTTTAAAATATCTACTTTGGATAAAACATGTGAAGGTTTTAATCCCACTATTTTTGATCTTGATAGAAATTATGTGTTTGTAGATCATGAAAAGCATGCTTTATGTGATAGATATACTGTTGAGTTTATTCATGATGCTAATGAAAATTATTATGAGAGAGGAAAGTATGGTTGTAGAATTTTTCATGGTACTGAAACACCTCTCTATGTTCGAAAAGTTTTGAAGTTACTCTTGTTTTATCTTCCTATGCATGCCACTTTGTTCTTTGAGAATTTATTTTCTTACATGATTCCTATGCATAGGAAGTGGGTTAGACTTAAATGTGTTTTAAATTTTCTTCTTGATGCTCTCTTTGACTTCAATTCATAATTCTTATATGAGCATCTTCTCAAGCTATCAAGCCTAACTTAAAGGCGTTAAAGAAAAGTACTTGTTGGGAGATAACCCAAGAGTCTCCTTGAGACTTAGAAGTTATTACTTCAGTAATGACCTATCCTTATCTTTTTTGTTTTCTTTTTCTGCCAAGAATGACCTCTAATGAGAGGGAAGTAAGATTTGGGGAGTTGCTGTCCCGAAACAGATTTCTGTCCTCCACCAAAAAAAATCGTGAGGAGTCTCTGTAACTCGGATTGAGCTCAAAATTTACGAATAAATCCCTCAGTATGTTATCTAACTTTCGTCAGTTCAACACGTTTTTATTTGAGAAACAAAAGATGTTCGAAAAAATCGGTTTCTACCTGCTGGTCTGTTTTGACAGATTTCTGCCATTATTTGCATTTGCTTCTTATTGATTCCTTTTTGAGTTCTCTTTAGGTGAATTGAGCTTTTTGAAGGAGTTACTACAGTAGCTTGTGTTTTAGTGATAAGTCTTGCTATTTCAAAGCTTTGCCAGAGGTCTAATATCTTTTGAATACACTAATGTTGCTAATGAAGATTGTGTGGAGTTTTGTATGAAGGAAAAAATCAGGTGTGGAGAGAGAATGATGCAATGAGATGAAGAATGGACAAAAGCTCAAGCTTGGGGATTCCACCATGGTGTCACCACAAGAAATATCCAAGAGGTACAAGCGTCAAAGCTTGGGGATGCCCAAGGCATCCCCTTCTTCATCAATAAAAAGCCGAGGTCTGTTTATACACTTCGTTTTTATTGTTTCATGCACAGTTGTGTTGTTTTTGGACCGTCTTAGTTTTCTTTTGCTTTGATTAGGTTGTTTAGTTTGCTTGAATAAAGTAGTTTGGATCCCCGTTCTCGCTGTGTTGTTTTGCAAATAAGTTGCTTGGTGTTGGAAAGGAGTAGTAGGTTCTTGCTTGTAAGTGCAAGAGGAGCTTGCATTGACTGTGACTTAGACTTTAGCATAGCATGCTAGGTGTTGCTTTAGCATTATTCTTAGTGATTATTGATGTATCATATCTTGTTCCAAACAATTGGGATTGCTTAGTGTGCCTTGAAGAAATTATGCGTCGTTTTAGCATGCAAAAGCATAGTATTGTGGTATTCTCCTTCGATGCTTTGCTTGGGTTGACTTGGTACATGATCACACCATGTGATAAATATGACAAGTCACCATTAGCCTCTATGATCATTTAGTCCTTGACTTGTAGTACCACTCTTTGCTTTGATTAGTATGCTCTGTTGCACTGCATGATTATGGCCATTATTGCTGTATTAGTTGGTTGCTCCCAGTCTTTTGCTAGCCTCCACTTGTATGAGTAAGCTCTACTCATGCCTCCAACTCCCAAGAAACAGGGTTATTCCAAAGTGTCCACTATAAACTCATATGCATGGTGTGTTACACCATTCCAAGTATATTCTTGTTTTCAACTATCTTCCGATTAAAAACTATTTTGTTATGTGAAAATTTAGTGATTAAAGCCCTCACGAACTTGATGACACACTTTATATTCTTTGCCCCTAATAAACTTGAACCATTGTGACAACTTTGTTGTATATGCTTGCACTTATAAGTTGGAATTAGCAGAACAGTGCTGTCACGGGGAACGTTTTCAACATTGCACTTGTACTTTGTACTCAGTTGATATCATGTTCTTTTGTCTATGGATGTCACCGGTGTGAAATAAAGAGGGAACTTGTAAGTCCATGGAGTTTGTATCCAGTGTTAGAGAAACGCCTGGGCCACTATCCTAAGCCATGCCTAATCATGGTGGAAACTTGCAGCATCACCATAGTGATCTATCTATGAAGCATCTTCAATAAAAAGCTATGCATATGGTAAATGAAAAGATTGCTGAGATGCTCATTGTCTACTTGCCTTGTACTTTTGGTTATGGGAAAGCTCATGTACCATGTGCAAGGGGTACCCCGTTGGCGGTTCTCAATGATATGCAAATACTTTAAATGACAAGAACTTACATGGACCCAAAGTTGAGTATGCATGAGGTGTGGCCCTCGTATTCAAGGGACTTGAGATTGCCAACTTATACTTCGTCAAGCATATACTCCAGCTTTGCCACTTTAACCTTAACCACTTCAAGATGCTTATGATAGGGGCAATGAGGGCTGTAAGCTAACAAGTACCATAATTTTTGGAAGCTCTTTTTGAAACTTGTAATCCCTGCTTCCTTTACAAAAATGCTTTTCTTACACCATTATTAAGTCTCCACCTTCTACCTTTAGGCACCATTAAGAGAGCATAGTTGTCATTCTGTGTGTAGTGTTCCAAAGCTTATTAATTAATGCATATTGTGTTATTACTTGTTCTTGTGCTATTTGTTTCTAGTCACCCTTGTGAACTTTGAAGGTATCCTTTGCATCTATATTGCTACTCTATGAGGGACAAGCTGATTGCCACCATGCTATGTTTTTTGTATGTGAAACAAACAAACGTTCTTCAATGCATGTTATTCATGATCTTTGTTTGTAGCTTGTCATGTTACATGCATAGTTACTATGTCCTATTGTTAGAACTCCATCTTTAATGCACATGTTTAGAGTTCTTTGATCCCAACTTTCAATGCTTGCAAATGGTTGGATCTTTATTGTGAGGGTGCATGTCACCTCAAAAAATATTCTGTTTATCACTTACCTACTCGAGGACGAGCAGGAGTTAAGCTTGGGGATGTTTATATGTTGGAAACTTATCTATAATTTTTGATTCTCCATGCTTGTTTAGTATCTACTTTGCTTTACTTGTCTACACTTTGAGGTGCTTTTTACATGTTTTCTGGTACTAACCTACTAACAAGTTGCAACAGTGCCAGATGCCTGTTTTCTGCTGTTTCTGGTTTCAGAAAAGTTAGTAGAGAAATATTCTCGGAATTGGACGGGACAAACGTCAAAGTCAATTACTTTCCATGGGGAACAAGAAGTCCAGAGGGGAGCCGGAGGGGCCAGCCAGGGGGGACCAGACCCACCCTATGCGCGGCCACAGGTGGGCCCACGCCTCGCTAGGGTTTGGGGCCCCTGGCCGCCTCCTCGGCCTCCCCTTCGCCTATAAGAATCCCCCGATGCAGAAACCCTAAGCATCCGATCAAATCTCCACGAAACTGTTTGTAGCCGTCGCTACCATCGTCCCTAGATCAGGGGATCTGAAGTTCTTCCCGGCACCCTGCCGGAGGGGAGATCATCCCGGAGGCCTTATCTCCGATATGATGTGTGAGTAGTTCCACCTTGGACTATGGGTCCATGTATTATCTAGATGATTGTATCTCCTCCTTTGTGCTTTCATGTATAGATCTTGTGAGCTCCGTTCATGATCAAGATCTAATCTAATTGTAATCATGCATGTTGTGTTTGTGGGGATCCGATGGATATTAAGATTATTATGTTGGTTTGATTAATGGTTTTGTCTTTATGATTTTATCATGTCTGTGTTGTTTGTGATCTTTCATGCTCTCCGTTGTTAGTAGCTATCTTAGCCAAATAGTTGCTAGTGACTCCAAGAGGGGGTATTTATGCTCGATAGTGGGTTCATGCCTCTAGTTTCCAAGGGAAGTGATAGAAATCTCTTCGGTTGTAGATGTGATGTTGCCACTAGGGAGAAAACAACAGTCTCTTGTTCATGGAACATGTGGACTGTTTACCTTACACACTTTGCTTAAAGCAGTTGTCTGTTGCTTGCAACTTAATACTGGAGGGGGTTCGGATGATAACCTGAAGGTGGACTTCTAGTCATAGATGCAGTTGGATGGCGGTCTATGTATCATGTTATATTGCCCAATAGAATCTCATAGGATCTTTCTGACTAGTAATTGCATTGTTATGCCTTGCTCAGTTCCTGACAATTGCCCTGCTGTAATTTGTTTACCCTTCATGCCATGTTGTTTATCTAAGGAGAGCACCTCTAGTGAACTATGGGCCCGGTCCAATCTTTACCATTGATACATCTTCCACGGTTACTTATTTACTTGCTGCAAACCATTGTCTTCCACACCATACGTTTAATCTTTTGTTACAATAACCGGTGAGATTGACAACCTCACTGTTAGTTGGGCAAAGTCTTGAGTTTGTGTTGTGCAGGTCTCCGCGTTGCTTGCAACACCCGTGTGACGTTTCCTTCCTCCTCCTGGTTCGATAACCTTGGTTTCTTACCGAGGGAAAACTTGTTGTTGTACTGCTTCATACCTTGCTCTTGGGGTTCCCAACAGGCTCACATAAGCTATGCAAGCCATCAAGATTTTCTGGCGCTGTTGCCGGGGAGGCTAAGGACGTCTTCACTAGGGGAGTCCTTCACTTCCTTTCTCTTTACTTTGTTTTTAGTTTGCTTTGTTTCTTTTGCTTGGTTTTGTTTGCCTCTTTTCAAAAAAAAACCAAAAAAATAGTTTAGTTCGGTTTGCTTTCTATTATCGAAAACACAAAAAAATAGTTCCTGCTCTAGTTGTTGGTCTGTTATTGCCTTGCTTGGTCATGTTTTCTATCAATGGATGGTTTCTTTGAAACTAGTTCTTATTGGCAAGGTGGGTTCACGGAAGAACAAAACTATTATTATAAGGAACACCGTTTGTCACAAAAAGGGAAACACTTATGGGAACAAATTGATATGTTGAATACTATTGCTAGAGACGTGTGCTCTACTTATAATGTTACTTATTGCTTTGATAAAGCTTATTGCTGCAGGAGGTATAAACATCTACCC
This sequence comes from Avena sativa, assembly GCA_916181665.1. NCBI lineage: Eukaryota > Viridiplantae > Streptophyta > Magnoliopsida > Poales > Poaceae > Avena > Avena sativa. The sequence goes on along the minus strand of OV702283.1, from coordinate 403,269,396 downwards.
TTTCAATGTGAGTATAATGATAATGTTACCATATCTTCTTATGCTAAGGGAAATTATGACTTTTATGATGTGGAACAAATTGAAGAATTTATTGCTTTCAAGGGTGCATTTGAAATTGCTAGTTTGCTTGAAAATACTGATGATGCACCTTATGAAAATGAGGTTTATGAGATACTTAAATCCTGCTTTGATAATTACAAGGATGCAAATGGCTATATTCTTGAATATTTTAATAGATGCTTTCCACAAATGGAAGAGACTAATGCCTTGTAGGAGCCTATGGAAGAAGAAATTGTTAAAACTAAAAGCTCATTAGATGAAAAAGAGGAGGAGAGTGATGAACAAAAGGAGGAAGAATGGATCTACCCATGCCTACCTTATAATGAGAGTAACTCTTTACTCTTATATTATTTGATTATCCCCATGCTTACCAAAGGAGGATGAATGATATGTTCCCGTGGATCCTTTTGAAATATCTACTTTGGGTAAAACCTGTGAAGGTTTGAATCCCATTATTTTTTAGCTTGATAGAAATTATGGGTTTGTAGATCATGAAAAGCATGCTTTATGTGATAGCTATATTGTTGAGTTTATTCATAATGCTACTGAAAATTATTATGAGAGAGGAGAGTATGGTTGTAGAATTTTTCATGGTACTGAAACACCTCTCTATGTTCAGAAAGTTTTGAAGTTACTCTTGTTTTATCTTCCTATGCATGTCACTTTGTTCTTTGATAATTTATTTTCTTACAAGATTCCTATGCATAGGAAGTGGGTTAGACTTAAATGTGTTTTGAATTTGCTTCTTGATGCTCTCTTTGACTTCAATTCATAATTCTTATGTGAGCATCTTCTCAAGCTATCAAGACTAACTTAAAGGCGTTAAACAAAAGTACTTGTTGGGAGATAACCCAATAGTTTCCTTGAGTCTTATTACTTCAGTAATGACCTCTCCTTATCTTTTTTGTTTGCTTTTTCTGCCAAGAATGACCTCTAATGAGAGGGAAGTAAGATTTGGGGAGTTGCTGTCCTGAAACAGATTTCTGTCCACCACCAAAAAAACTGTGAGGAGTCTCTGTAACTCGGATTGATCTCAAAATTTACGAATAAATCCCTCAGTATGTTAGCTAACTTTCGTCAGTTTAACACTTTTTGATTTGAGCAACATAAAATGTTCGAAAAAATCGGTTTCTACCTGCTGGTCTGTTCTGACAGATTTATGCCATTATTTGCATTTGCTTCTTATTGATTCCTTTTTGAGTTCTCTTTAGGTGAATTGAGATTTTTGAAGGAGTTACTATAGTAGCTTGTGTTTTTAGTGCAAAGCCTTGCTATTTCAAAGTTTTGCCAGAGGTCTAATATTTTTTGAATACACTAATGTTGCTAATGAAGATTGTGTGGAGTTTTGTATGAAGGAAAAAAATTCAGGTGTAGAGAGAGAATGATGCAATGAGATGAATAATGGACAAAAGCTCAAGCTTGAGTATGCCACCATTGAAGGGAATATGCCCTGAGAGGCAATAATAAAGTGTTATGTTGAGGCTCATGGATCGAGAGTGGAATTTTTTCAATCCGATGACGGATAGATATACTCTGGGCCCTCTCGGTGATATCACATTGATTAGCTTGCAAGCAAGTGATTTGATCACTAGAATGTTATATCACGGGAACGAGAAAAGAGTGCATGTCGGTAATGAGATCAAACTAGGTATGGAGATACCAATGATCGAATCTCGGACATGTAATATATCGTGAAACAAAGGGATTAAGATACTAGCGTAAAAGGTTCCGACGATCACAAGAAAGTCATCGTTGAATGTGTGGGAGTCAGTATGGGTCTCCAGATCTCGCTTCTGATTATTGATCCGAGAGGGGTCTCAATCATGTCTGCATTATTCATGAACCGTAGGGTGACACACTTAAGAGACACCGACATCCAAATTGGAGCAAAAGTTTCATGCCGAAAGAATGAACAAGCGCAGGAATTTATTTCACTAGATACCGAAACAGGTTTTCGGGTGAAATTGCATAAAGTGGTTATGCATGTGAAATAGAATTCTAGCAAGGGGTTATTTGTGAATGTTTGTCATTAAAGTAATTGACAAAATTCTGAATAAAATAAAAGAGTTTTATTTAATGAGAGTTTGCATTAAATTTGGTGGAAATTTAATGAGAATTTGAGTGGATTTTTGAGTGGAGAAAATTGAAGGGCCATTTTGTGAGTGGAGTGTCCACCCACATGAATGAAGGAGGGGAGGGGCAGCCCCCACGGCCGGCGGCTACCCCCTTGGGTGCCCCCCTCCTCCTATAAAAGGAGCCCCTCCTCTCACTTGTCTCCCCCTCTAGAATTTATCCCCATGGTCTCGGACTAGCGAGATACATGTTCCCGGTGGCTATTCGGCAAGAAAGAGTTGTGCTTCCGCTGCATCGCTGGAGCGAGGAGGCGGAGGTTGCTCGGTGCCTCGAACGTGTGTGCGAGCATGGATGCGCTGCTGATTTGCGGCGCTAGGACTTCCTCTCGATCTTGAGATCGGCAAGAGATCGTCTACATCAACCACGAGTTGAACTCGTTAAGCTTTGTCGGTCTTCAAGGGTATGTTCTCTACGGATATACATCCGCCCGTTGTTTGTATCTAATAGATAGATCTTGGTACATAGTTCACATCGTAGGAATTTTTTTGTTTTCTATGCTGCGAACCCTATAGTGGTATCAGAGCCAGATCTATACGTAGATGCTTTACACGGGTAGTACACATATGAGTATGTGGGCGATGATGATCATGTTATTGCTCCTTTGTTGTAATTTTGGATATTGGTGGAATAGTGGGATGAAGCGGCCCGGACAAACTTTACATGTCCTCGCACATGAGACCTGTTCCACGCTTGACATGCAACTAGTTTGCATAAGTGGCTAGCAGGTGTCTGTCTCTCCTACTATAGTCAATATCTATTTTGCAACGAATTGTCAACAATTTGGTTATCCTCGTTGTGGTTCATGTTTGTAGGTAAGAACGGTTCTATCTCGAAAGCCCTAAGCCACGTAAAACATGCAATGGATAAATTAGAGGCGTCTAGTTTAGATTGTTGCTGGGCTAGTGTTATGATATGGTAGTGTTGTAAGTAGAAGTATGAGATGATACTCTTACAACACACATAGCGTGTAAACTCCATAGACCTTGGATTTACACATATAGGTATGATAGTGATCATACCACGATGCACATGATAGAGATCATCTGCGGGAACCATAACATTTCACTAATAAACATGTGATGTTTGATAGCATCTTATATTGCTTGTTTAGCGCTTTGTTAGCATAATAAGATGATCCCTCATTTAAATATCAAGATAAGAATGTGTTCTTCCTTTAGTATGCACCGATTATGTTTCGTCGCTCCAAGACATCACGTGATGATCGGGTGTTCTTGGATCCACGACCATATTTCGGGTGTAAAACAGTTACACACGCGAATACTAAGGTTCTAACTTGGCGAGCCTAGCATGTACAGACATGGCCTCGGAACACGGACCGAAAGGTTAAGCATGAGTCATATAGTAGATATGATGCCCATTTGATGCTCGCCTTTGAAGCTATACCGACTCACGTGATGATCGGACTTGGTATAGTGGATTTGGTTCATGTAATCACCAAAAAGGCACGAGGGATGTCGTTTTTGAGTGGGAGTTCATTCATAATATGGATTAGTTGAACTCAATCTATCATACACTTACTCTAAACTTTACAAATTCTGTTGTAGATGGCACCACCTGCTTTTAATTTCAATGTGTTCATGGAGAAAGAGAAACTAGCAACGAACGGTAGCAACTTTACCGAATGGGCCATGAATTTGAGGATTCTTGTCACATCCCAAGATTTTCCAAATCTTGTAATGTGAAAATATTTGAATAAAATAAAACTTTGTTGATTTTCAGAGTGAGAAGAAACTTTTTGAATCCAATTGGAAACCTTCAAACCATTTTGAATCAAATAAATCCTAAAGGGATTTATAAGGATAAACATTTATTAAAGGAAATTAAAATATTTTGAAATTACTATTTTGGATCTTTTAATAAAAGATTTGGTTTTCAAAAGAAAAGGTGGGTTCATAAATAAAGATTATTTTATAAAGCCAACTTAAACCTTGGCCAAGCTTTGGAATTAAAACTTATTGTTTTGAATAAAAATAGCAAAGGTTTATTTAAATAAATTAATAAGGATTTAGTATCCAATTTTATTTAATTAAAAGGTTTTACCATTTTAATTGAAACATCAAAACTTATTAAATTATTTTAAATAAGTTTTCCAAATATTTTATATTCTCAAATAAAACCTACTGAAGTGTTTTGGCTTTATTTTAGATTTCAAAATAAATATTTTAATAAAACAAATCCTATTTGATTTAATAATGAAAGTCTATTGTATTTAATTAATAATGGACCCTAAAATAAAAGGTTATTTTGTTTTAAACAAGTTTCCAAGTATTCATTATTTCCAAATAAAACCTACTGATTTGGTTTTGAAAATATTGGGATTTCAAATGGAGATTTTATTAATTAAATCAAACCTATTTTATTAAATAACTAAAGATCCATTTTATTTAATTAAAGAATGGATCCTAAAAAGAATAAAAATTATTATTTTATTTTGGAATTTGGTTTATGCTGATAAACAGAACCAAATTCAAAGTACAAAGTTTAGTGATTGTTTGAATTGTTTTTGAATGTTTGATTGTTGTTTGGAAATTCAAAACAGAAAATAGTTTCAGAAAAAGAAAAAAAACTACAGAATAAAAAAAATGGAATCAGACTCGACCCACTAAACTGGCCCAACAGCCCAACAACACAGCCCATTTGTTTACCCCACTCGCGAACCGTTTTCACTCAGAAGCAAACCCGCTAAGTCACTGACTAGCAGGCCCCACACTCTCCTCCTCTCTCTCACAGACATCGCGGCCCCACGTCGTCGGTCGTCGTCTTCACCCGCGGTGGCCACTCCCCACCTCGCTGCCATTTCTGCCCGTTGATAGCACCATCAATCCCCGTTAACTGCCGCGTTAATCCGCCCAGCCATCACGCACGATAAGAGCGCCTGCCTCCCCTCTTCCGTTTCCCCCAGACACCGCCTCCCCTCTGCCTCCAGGCTGCCCCAATTTCAAGCTCGAGCTCCACTGCTCCGACGAGCTTCACCAGCCGATTCCGGCGCCGTCCAACCGCCCCCACCTCCCAGAGCACACGAGCCTGCTACCCCTCTTCTTGTGCGTCTCCCAGCACCAACCTCACACCCGCGCGAGCACAGTAGCCTCGGCAACCTCAACATCAGAGCATCGCCGCCTCCTGCCTCGACTCCGGCGAGTTTCCCCGGTGAGTACAGACTGCCCCAGCACCTATCAATGATGCTACTGTGACCCCCAGTACCGTACGCAGCTAACCGCATGGTCTGTTTGCCTCAGCGCGCCCTCAAACCTCGCCTCCGACGACAACCAGAAGCACTCGACGCCGCTGCAAACTCCGGCGAGCAATCCACCCCGTTCCAGTGCGCCCCTCGACGAACTGATCACGTCTTGAGCTTCACTGCACTTCGGCGAGCACGGTGAGCATCCTACACCTCTCCCGCGCGACCTAACTTGCCGTCAAGCTCACTGGCCGAGCACGCACCGCCGTCCGTCGCCGCTAGCGCCGCCCAGTTATAGTCTGGCTGTTGTGAACCGTTGGATCTTGATCCGTTGGCTAGGATAGATTCATTAAAACGAAGGGGTACGTTTGATCAGAGTCGTGCATTTTAAATTAGATCCAACGATCCACAAGGGCTGATCCGCACGAAGCGGTACCGTCCAGTTAGATTGCGCCACGTGGCCAGTTTTGGTTTAAACAGAAATTTGAAAACAGAATTGTTTGTGAATTTGAAAACACTATAACTTTAGATCCACATGTCCAAAAATTACAAACTTTATACCGTTGGAATCAGTGGAACAAACCCTAGCCAACCATGCCTTTGGTTTAGCAAATAGTATCTGTTAGATTGGTTGATTATGCAGAAACATTTGATTGCTTGTTTAGATTAGAAAAATAATTCAAAAATGTTTTTGAGTTTGAAACCTTGGCAAAATGGTTTGTTGTGAACTTACTGACCCTAGGAACCAACCCATGGAGTTAAAAATGAATTTGGTGAAATTTAGGATAGATTAATTGATTTAGTCCATTTCTAGCCAAACAAAAAAAATGGTTTTTGTTGTGAAAATGTTTTTGGAGTAAAAACTTTGGGAACATGCTTTGGACCAAACCTACTGACCCTAAACACCAAGTTTTGAGAAACAACAACTTAAAGTTGTTGCTTTGATAAAAATATTTTCCACCACATAAAATGATGATTGGATTTAAAAATGGTTTTTGGACAAAATCCTTTTACAAATGACTTTGCCACTTTGGAAAAATGACCACTTTGGACCTTACCAAGTTTAGGAGCCTAGTGGAGACCATATTTGCAAATAGAACCATCTCTTGCATGCTTACATGCATGACTTAGATCTTAGATCCCATAGTTTTATGTGTGTGAAATGTTTGATTGATTATTTGGAATGCTAGTTGATATAGAGTTTGATTGATTGATTGTAGTGAAATTAGCAAAGTGTGAGACTAGCAAGATCAAGGAGTGAACCATCATTCCCTACCAAAAAGGCAAGTGACACTATCATCTAAAGTCCTACTATTTTCATTATACTTAGTGGATTTTGAAACATGCATGAAAAGAATTTCTATACTTACGCTATGCTAAATCCTAATAGGATACCCTATACATTCCTTAGTGAAAACAATGTAGTTGATACATGCTTAGCCATGCTATATTTTGAAAAGAGATACATGTTGAGATTTTATGAGATTGAGAAAAGACTTATGTTTTATATAATAAAACAAGGACTCAATGAACCACCTGGGTGGACAAGGATACTTTGAGTTTTGGAGAAGGTGGCAACCAAAGGAACCATGCTATGGCAATCTCTTCGTGTTGTGCTCCAAAGGAAAACCACCCAGGAAACTTAGAGATTGAACATGTTTCTCGTACAATGGCTTCCATGTACAGCCACATGCTAAATGGGCTCTGGCTTAGTCAACTACATAGTGGAAGTCCCATGCATTGGCATCTTCAGGTTAACTAGATTTGTGTAAGGGAGCAACCCTACATTTGTGCCTGGTAGACAAGCTAGCATTTTGTATTGGGAGGACTCCTATGGAAAGACTTTGTCACATTCTCAATCTGCCAGTACTCCATCTTGGTGAGTACTTATCCAGCGGCCACTGGTGGCATCAAGATGAGATTGTGTCATGTGGGTAAAGTGTACAACTTCTGCAGAAGATCAAAATTCTAAGTACTTAGCCGTGTCCCCGGTTATGGACAATACTGAGCAACTAAGGCCTGAAGCTATGGGAGATCTCGACATTCTAATTTCTAAAAGAAAACTCTTAAGGACTTGATGCACTTGGGGTTACCAAGGAGCTCAAGAGACTTTGACAAAACTTGATGTACTTGGGGTTACCAAGGAACTCAAGAGATTTTGTTGAAAACATGAACACTTGGGGTTACCAAGGAACTCATGAGGTTTTGATAAAACTTGATGCACTTGGGGTTACCAAGTAGCTCAAGGGAATTTTGACAAGGACTTGAACACTTGAGTTTCTACCAAGGAGTTCAAGGAACTTGGAAAAAGAGATTTGACAAAGGACCAAAACCATTTTTGAAAAGATAGGATAAATATTGCTTTATGCAAAAGAGCCTTAAACTCTACTTAGCCAAATATGCATGTATTGATAGGATCCACTCATATTATACATAGTAGTGAAGCTTGCCAATACAATTCAAATGTATTGACCCTTGTGGCTGTAACTTGTAATGTTGCAGGTTTGATTGATTTTAGTGAAGATTGATTGATTAGGATTACAAAGTCTACAACCAACATGTTTGCCTGTGGCACTTGAAGATGAAGGACCACATGACTATAGTTATTCCGCTGTAATGTAATGTAATAGCCAAATGAGCTATGTATGATGTAATAAAAATATGTTATTCCTGGTTATAAAGCTATATTATGACCTTTGTTTCTTGATATTACATCTAAACTGTGGATGCTAGCTATTGATCCAGGGACTAGCATTGTAAACACATGGGACTCCACCTTATGTTGTATAAAGGTTGGGACACTCCCTCTACAGATGGTATCAGAGCCGTGCATTTTAAATTAGATCCAACGATCCACAAGGGCTGATCCGCACGAAGCGGTACCGTCCAGTTAGATTGCGCCACGTGGCCAGTTTTGGTTTAAACAGAAATTTGAAAACAAAATTGTTTGTGAATTTGAAAACACTATCACTTTAGATCCACACGTCCAAAAATTACAAACTTTATACCGTTGGAATCAGTGGAACAAACCCTAGCCAACCATGCCTTTGGTTTAGCAAATAGTATCTGTTAGATTGGTTGATTATGTAGAAACATTTGATTTCTTGTTTAGATTAGAAAAATAATTCAAAAATGTTTTTGAGTTTGAAACCTTGGAAAAATGGTTTGTTGTGAACTTACTGACCCTAGGAACCAACCCATGGAGTTAAAAATGAATTTGGTGAAAATTTAGGATAGATTAATTGATTTAGTCCATTTCTAGCCAAACAAAAAGAATGGTTTTTGTTGTGAAAATGTTTTTGGAGTAAAAACTTTGGGAACATGCTTTGGACCAAACCTACTGACCCTACACACCAAGTTTTGAGAAACAACAACTTATTTTGTGAACAACTTAAAGTTGTTGCTTTGATAAAAATATTTTCCACCACATAAAATGATGATTGGATTTAAAAATGGTTTTTGGACAAAATCCTTTTACAAATGACTTTGCCACTTTGGAAAAATGACCACTTTGGACCTTACCAAGTTTAGGAGCCTGGTGGAGACCATCTTTGCAAATAGAACCATCTCTTGCATGCTTACATGCATGTCTTAGATCTTAGATCCCATAGTTTTATGTGTGTGAAATGTTTGATTGATTATTTGGAATGCTAGTTGATATAGAGTTTGCTTGATTGATTGTAGTGAAATTAGAAAAGTGTGAGACTAGCAAGATCAAGGAGTGAACCATCATTCCCTACCAAAAAGGCAAGTGGCACTATCATCTAAAGTCCTACTATTTTCATTATACTTAGTGGATTTTGAAACATGCATGAAAAGAATTTCTATACTTACGCTATGCTAAATCCTAATATGATACCCTATACATTCCTTAGTGAAAACAATGTAGTTGATACATGCTTAGCCATGCTATATTTTGAAAAGAGATACATGTTGAGATTTTATGAGATTGAGAAAAGACTTATGTTTTATATAATAAAACAAGGACTCAATGAACCACCTGGGTGGACAAGGATACTTTGAGTTTTGGAGAAGGTGGCAACCAAAGGAACCATGCTATGGCAATCTCTTTGTGTTGTGCTCCAAAGGAAAACCACCCAGGAAACTTAGAGATTGAACATGTTTCTCGTACAGTGGCTTCCGTGTACAGCCACATGCTAAATGGGCTCTGGCTTAGTCAACTACATAGTGGAAGTCCCATGCATTGGCATCTTCAGGTTAACTAGATTTGTGTAAGGGAGCAACCCTACATTTGTGCCTGGTAGACAAGCTAGCATTTTGTATTGGGAGGACTCATATGGAAAGACTTTGTCACATTCTCAATCTGCCAGTACTCCATCTTGGTGAGTACTTATCCAGCGGCCACTGGTGGCATCAAGATGAGATTGTGTCATGTGGGTAAAGTGTACAACTTCTGCAGAAGATCAAAATTCTAAGTACTTAGCCGTGTCCCCGGTTATGGACAATACTGAGCAACTAAGGCCTGAAGCTATGGGATATCTCGACATTCTAATTTCTAAAAGAAAACTCTTAAGGACTTGATGCACTTGGGGTTACCAAGGAGCTCAAGAGACTTTGACAAAACTTGATGTACTTGGGGTTACCAAGGAACTCAAGAGATTTTGTTGAAAACATGAACACTTGGGGTTACCAAGGAACTCATGAGGTTTTGATAAAACTTGATGCACTTGGGGTTACCAAGTAGCTCAAGGGAATTTTGACAAGGACTTGAACACTTGAGTTTCTACCAAGGAGTTCAAGGAACTTGGAAAAGGAGATTTGACAAAGGACCAAAACCATTTTTGAAAAGATAGGATAAATATTGCTTTATGCAAAAGAGCCTTAAACTCTACTTAGCCAAATATGCATGTATTGATAGGATCCACTCATATTATACATAGTAGTGAAGCTTGCCAATACAATTCAAATGTATTGACCCTTGTGGCTGTAACTTGTAATGTTGCAGGTTTGATTGATTTTAGTGAAGATTGATTGATTAGGATTACAAAGTCTACAACCAACATGTTTGCCTGTGGCACTTGAAGATGAAGGACCCCATGACTATAGTTATTCCGCTGTAATGTAATGTAATAGCCAAATGAGCTATGTATGATGTAATAAAAATATGTTATTCCTGGTTATAAAGCTATATTATGACCTTTGTTTCTTGATATTACATCTAAACTGTGGATGCTAGCTATTGATCCAGGGACTAGCATTGTAAACACATGGGACTCCACCTTATGTTGTATAAAGGTTGGGGCACTCCCTCTACAGATGGTATCAGAGCCGTGCATTTTAAATTAGATCCAACGATCCACAAAGGCTGATCCGCACGAAGCGGTACCTTCCAGTTAGATTGCGCCACGTGGCCAGTTTTGGTTTAAACAGAAATTTGATAACAGAATTGTTTGTGAATTTGAAAACACTATAACTTTAGATCCACACGTCCAAAAATTACAAACTTTATACCGTTGGAATCAGTGGAACAAACCCTAGCCAACCATTCCCTTTGGTTTAGCAAATAGTATCTGTTAGATTGGTTGATTATGCAGAAACATTTGATTGCTTGTTTAGATTAGAAAAATAATTCAAAAATGTTTTTGAGTTTGAAACCTTGGCAAAATGGTTTGTTGTGAACTTACTGACCCTAGGAACCAACCCATGGAGTTAAAAATGAATTTGGTGAAATTTAGGATAGATTAATTGATTTAGTCCATTTCTAGCCAAACAAAAAGAATGGTTTTTGTTGTGAAAATGTTTTTGGAGTAAAAACTTTGGGAACATGCTTTGGACCAAACCTACTGACCCTAAACACCAAGTTTTGAGAAACAACAACTTATTTTGTGAACAACTTAAAGTTGTTGCTTTGATAAAAATATTTTCCACCACATAAAATGATGATTGGATTTAAAAATGGTTTTTGGACAAAATCCTTTTACAAATGACTTTGCCACTTTGGAAAAATGACCACTTTGGACCTTACCAAGTTTAGGAGCCTAGTGGAGACCATCTTTGCAAATAGAACAATCTCTTGCATGCTTACATGCATGACTTAGATCTTAGATCCCATAGTTTTATGTGTGTGAAATGTTTGATTGATTATTTGGAATGCTAGTTGATATAGAGTTTGCTTGATTGATTGTAGTGAAATTAGCAAAGTGTGAGACTAGCAAGATCAAGGAGTGAACCATCATTCCCTACCAAAAAGGCAAGTGACACTATCATGTAAAGTCCTACTATTTTCATTATACTTAGTGGATTTTGAAACATGCATGAAAAGAATTTATATACTTACGCTATGCTAAATCCTAATAGGATACCCTATACATTCCTTAGTGAAAACAATGTAGTTGATACATGCTTAGCCATGCTATATTTTGAAAAGAGATACATGTTGAGATTTTATGAGATTGAGAAAAGACTTATGTTTTATATAATAAAACAAGGACTCAATGAACCACCTGGGTGGACAAGGATACTTTGAGTTTTGGAGAAGGTGGCAACCAAAGGAACCATGCTATGGCAATCTCTTTGTGTTGTGCTCCAAAGGAAAACCACCCAGGAAACTTAGAGATTGAACATGTTTCTCGTACAGTGGCTTCCGTGTACAACCACATGCTAAATGGGCTCTGGCTTAGTCAACTACATAGTGGAAGTCCCATGCATTGGCATCTTCAGGTTAACTAGATTTGTGTAAGGGAGCAACCCTACATTTGTGCCTGGTAGACAAGCTAGCATTTTGTATTGGGAGGACTCCTATGGAAATACTTTGTCACATTCTCAATCTGCCAGTACTCCATCTTGGTGAGTACTTATCCAGCGGCCACTGGTGGCATCAAGATGAGATTATGTCATGTGGGTAAAGTGTACAACTTCTGCAGAAGATCAAAATTCTAAGTACTTAGCCGTGTCCCCGGTTATGGACAATACTGAGCAACTAAGGCCTGAAGCTATGGAAGATCTCGACACTCTAATTTCTAAAAGAAAACTTTTAAAACTTGAGGCACTTGGGGTTACCAAGGTGCTCAAGAGATTTTGACAAAGACTTGAACACTTGGGGTTACCAAGGAGTTCAAGGGATTTTTGAAAAGGAGATTTGACAAAGGACCAAACCATTTTGAAAAGATAGGATAAATTTTGCTTTATGCAAATGAGCCTAAAACTCTACTTAGCCAAATATGCATGTAATGTTAGGACCACTTATATTCCACATAGTAGTGAAACTTGCCAATACAATTCAAATGTATTGACCCTTGTGGCTGTAACTTGTAATGTTGCAGGTTTGATTGATTTTAGTGAAGATTGATTGATTAGGATTACAAAGTCTACAACCAACATGTTTGCCTGTGGCACTTGAAGATGAAGGACCCCATGACTATAGTTATTCCGCTGCAATGTAATGTAATAGCCAAATGAGCTATGTATGATGTAATAAAAATATTCCTGGTTATAAAGCTATATTATGACCTTTGTTTCTTGATATTACATCTAAACTGTGGATGCTAGCTATTGATCCAGGGACTAGCATTGTAAACACAGGGGACTCCACCTTATGTTGTATAAAGGTTGGGACACTCCCTCTACAGATGGTATCAGAGCATTGTGTTGCCTGTAGGATTTGTAAACCCTAGGATTGGACAAAAACCCTTAGAAAAATAGGAGTTGTTCTTGTTCCAAAACTTATTTTACAAAAACACTTGTAAACTCTTTCCTCAACCATTTTGGTTTCAACTCTACCTCTCTTCTATTTCAACTTGGTGGAAAAATCTACCCCATGAACAAAGACTACACCATGTGCAAAGGACTACTTCAACTTCTTCAACTCTAATGACTTCAACATCTTCAGCATGTTCACCAAGGACTTCCAACTTGGATATCACTAAGGACTACTAGAGAAAACCAAGAGACATTAGATTGCCTACCAAAGACATTAATATCAAGTTAGAGTATGGATCATATTGTTCTATGAGGTATGATCATACTAAGTTGTTATTTTCAAGAAAACTTGTTGTTTTCTTCAACTCATGAGTTAAGCTCATAAGTTGTTAAGTGATTGCTTGCTTGTTGAATGTTTGATGGTTTGATTGTTTAATTGAACTTGATTGTTTTGAGTTGTGTGTTAGGACTTCTTAAAAACCTATCCACCAATACTTATCCCTACCAAACCAACAGATGCCTCCCCGTCGTGCCAACCCCAACCAAAACAACAACATCACCCCTGAGATGCAGCAGATGATGGCAGCTCAGACACAGTTGATGCAGCAGATGACCACATTCATACAGAATTTGAATGACGACAACAACAACAACAATCAGAATAATCCTCCAGCACTTGACATGCTCACCAAGTTTCTGAAACTTAGGCCTGCAAGATTCTCTGGAACAACTGATCCAATGGAAGCTGATGATTGGTTACGTTCAGTGAACAAAGACCTAGTGACTGTTGGTTGCACCGATGAAGAAAAAGTAAGGTTTGCAGCATTTCTGCTTGAAGGACCAGCAGCAACATGGTGGGACAACTTTCAAATCACCACTCCCCTTGAAGATGTGACTTGGGCTATTTTTGAAGATGGATTCAGAACCACTCACATCTCACCTGGAGTAATGTACTTGAAGAAAAAGGAGTTTCACAATCTGAAACAACGTCACCTCAGTGTGGCTGAGTATATTGAAGAATTCAACAATCTGGCACGCTATGCACCGGATGAAGTTGATACAGATGCTAAGAGAAAGGATAAATTTCTTGAAGGACTTAATGATGAGTTGAACCTACAGCTAGCTGTTGCCTATGTCCCAACTTATCAATCACTCTGTGACAAAGCCACAATATTGGAAAACAAGATGAATCAAGTTGAGAACAGAAAGAGGAAACATAAACTCAAGAACTATTCAGGATCATCAAATAAGAAGCATTCATACAGAAAGAGCAATGAAGATTCTGAACCACATCAGTATCACCACAACAACAATGAAAGTGAGAATAATGGAAATGATACTGACAATGGAGATGACCTTGGTCAGAACCAACATGACACATACAGGAAAAAGGAAATTAGCCAGTTGCAATGCTATAATTGTAAGGAACTTGGACACTATGCATCAGACTGTCCAGAGAAGGAAAAGAAAAAGGATGCCAGAAGAGCCAATGGAAATGACTCCAATGTGACCCAGAAAGGACATGTGAACCACATTGACCTGAATGGGAACTTTGAAGAGATAGAAGAAGTGGATGTCAGGATTTAGAAAACTCAGAAGAGTCAAATAAGGATTCCTTGTCTGATTATTGAGTTGAACTTTTAGTCAAGAGAACCATCAATGTAACCCTACGAGACTTTATTTTAAGGGTGGTAGTACCCTAGTTATTTTAAGCCTACTTGTAACCCCTGCCTTCCCAAATCTCGGGACGAGATTTATTTTAAGGGTGGTAGCCTGTCACATCCCAAGATTTTCCAAATCTTGTAATGTGAAAAAAATTTGAATAAAATAAAACTTTGTTGATTTTCAGAGTGAGAAGAAACTTTTTGAATCCAATTGGAAACCTTCAAACCATTTTGAATCAACTAAATCTAAAGGGATTTATAAGGATAAACATTTATTAAAGGAAATTAAAATACTTTGAAATTACTATTTTGGATCTTTTAATAAAAGATTTGGTTTTCAAAAGAAAAGGTGGGTTCATAAATAAAGATTATTTTATAAAGCCAACTTAAACCTTGGCCAAGCTTTGGAATTAAAACTTATTGTTTTGAATAAAAATAGCAAAGGTTTATTTAAATAAATTAATAAGGATTTAATATCCAATTTTATTTAATTAAAAGGTTTTACCATTTTAATTGAAACATCAAAACTTATTAAATTATTTTAAATAAGTTTTCCAAATATTTTATATTCTCAAATAAAACCTACTGAAGTGTTTTGGCTTTATTTTAGATTTCAAAATAAATATTTTAATAAAACAAATCCTATTTGATTTAATAATGAAAGTCTATTGTATTTAATTAATAATGGACCCTAAAATAAAAGGTTATTTTGTTTTAAACAAGTTTCCAAGTATTCATTATTTCCAAATAAAACCTACTGATTTGGTTTTGAAAATATTGGGATTTCAAATGGAGATTTTATTAATTAAATCAAACCTATTTTATTAAATAACTAAAGATCCATTTTATTTAATTAAAGAATGGATCCTAAAAAGAATAAAAATTATTATTTTATTTTGGAATTTGGTTTATGCTGATAAACAGAACCAAATTCAAAGTACAAAGTTTAGTGATTGTTTGAATTGTTTTTGAATGTTTGATTGTTGTTTGGAAATTCAAAACAGAAAATAGTTTCAGAAAAAGAAAAAAACTACAGAATAAAAAAATGGAATCAGACTCGACCCACTAAACTGGCCCAACAGCCCAACAACACAGCCCATCTGTTTACCCCACTCGCGAACCGTTTTCACTCAGAAGCAAACCCGCTAAGTCACTGACTAGCAGGCCCCACACTCTCCTCCTCTCTCTCACAGACATCGCGGCCCCACGTCGTCGGTCGTCGTCTTCACCCGCGGTGGCCACTCCCCACCTCGCTGCCGTTTCTGCCCGTTGATAGCACCATCAATCCCCGTTAACTGTCGCGTTAATCCGCCCAGCCATCACGCACGATAAGAGCGCCTGCCTCCCCTCTTCCGTTTCCCCCAGACACCACCTCCCCTCTGCCTCCAGGCTGCCCCAATTTCGAGCTCGAGCTCCACTGCTCCGACGAGCTTCACCAGCCGATTCCGGCGCCGTCCAACCGCCCCCACCTCCCAGAGCACACGAGCCTGCTACCCCTCTTCTTGCGCGTCTCCCAGCACCAACCTCACACCCGCGCGAGCACAGTAGCCTCGGCAACCTCAACATCAGAGCATCGCCGCCTCCTGCCTCGACTCCGGCGAGTTTCCCCGGTGAGTACAGACTGCCCCAGCACCTATCAATGATGCTACTGTGACCCCCAGTACCGTACGCAGCTAACCGCATGGTCTGTTTGCCTCAGCGCACCCTCAAACCTCGCCTCCGACGACAACCAGAAGCACTCGACGCCGCTGCAAGCTCCGGCGAGCAATCCACCCCGTTCCAGTGCGCCCCTCGACGAACTGATCACGTCTTGAGCTTCACTGCACTTCGGCGAGCATGGTGAGCATCCTACCCCTCTCCCGCGCGACCTAACTCGCCGGCAAGCTCACTGGCCGAGCACGCACCGCCGTCCGCCGCCGCTAGCGCCGCCCAGTTATAGTCTGGCTGTTGTGAACCGTTGGATCTCGATCCGTTGGCTAGGATAGACTCATTAAAACGAAGGGGTACGTTTGATCAGAGCCGTGCATTTTAAATTAGATCCAACGATCCACAAGGGCTGATCCGCACGAAGCGGTACCGTCCAGTTAGATTGCGCCACGTGGCCAGTTTTGGTTTAAACAGAAATTTGAAAACAGAATTGTTTGTGAATTTGAAAACACTATAACTTTAGATCCACACGTCCAAAAATTACAAACTTTATACCGTTGGAATCAGTGGAACAAACCCTAGCCAACCATGCCTTTGGTTTAGCAAATAGTATCTGTTAGATTGGTTGATTATGCAGAAACATTTGATTGCTTGTTTAGATTAGAAAAATAATTCAAAAATGTTTTTGAGTTTGAAACCTTGGCAAAATGGTTTGTTGTGAACTTACTGACCCTAGGAACCAACCCATGGAACTAAAAATGAATTTGGTGAAATTTAGGATAGATTAATTGATTTAGTCCATTTCTAGCCAAACAAAAAGAATGGTTTTTGTTGTGAAAATGTTTTTGGAGTAAAAACTTTGGGAACATGCTTTGTACCAAACCTACTGACCCTAAACACCAAGTTTTGAGAAACAACAACTTATTTTGTGAACAACTTAAAGTTGTTGCTTTGATAAAAATATTTTCCAGCACATAAAATGATGATTGGATTTAAAAATGGTTTTTGGACAAAATCCTTTTACAAATGACTTTGCCACTTTGGAAAAATGACCACTTTGGACCTTACCAAGTTTAGGAGCCTAGTGGAGACCATCTTTGCAAATAGAACCATCTCTTGCATGCTTACATGCATGACTTAGATCTTAGATCCCATAGTTTTATGTGTGTGAAATGTTTGATTGATTATTTGGAATGCTAGTTGATATAGAGTTTGCTTGATTGATTGTAGTGAAATTAGCAAAGTGTGAGACTAGCAAGATCAAGGAGTGAACCATCATTCCCTACCAAAAAGGCAAGTGACACTATCATCTAAAGTCCTACTATTTTCATTATACTTAGTGGATTTTGAAACATGCATGAAAAGAATTTCTATACTTACGCTATGCTAAATCCTAATAGGATACCCTATACATTCCTTAGTGAAAACATTGTAGTTGATATATGCTTAGCCATGCTATATTTTGAAAAGAGATACATGTTGAGATTTTATGAGATTGAGAAAAGACTTATGTTTTATATAATAAAACAAGGACTCAATGAACCACCTGGGTGGACAAGGATACTTTGAGTTTTGGAGAAGGTGGCAACCAAAGGAACCATGCTATGGCAATCTCTTTGTGTTGTGCTCCAAAGGAAAACCACCCAGGAAACTTAGAGATTGAACATGTTTCTCGTACAGTGGCTTCCGTGTACAGCCACATGCTAAATGGGCTCTGGCTTAGTCAACTACATAGTGGAAGTCCCATGCATTGGCATCTTCAGGTTAACTAGATTTGTGTAAGGGAGCAACCCTACATTTGTGCCTGGTAGACAAGCTAGCATTTTGTATTGGGAGGACTCCTATGGAAAGACTTTGTCACATTCTCAATCTGCCAGTACTCCATCTTGGTGAGTACTTATCCAGCGGCCACTGGTGGCATCAAGATGAGATTGTGTCATGTGGGTAAAGTGTACAACTTCTGCAGAAGATCAAAATTCTAAGTACTTAGCCGTGTCCCCGGTTATGGACAATACTGAGCAACTAAGGCCTGAAGCTATGGAAGATCTCGACACTCTAATTTCTAAAAGAAAACTTTTAAAACTTGAGGCACTTGGGGTTACCAAGGTGCTCAAGAGATTTTGACAAAGACTTGAACATTTGGGGTTACCAAGGAGTTCAAGGGATTTTTGAAAAGGAGATTTGACAAAGGACCAAATCATTTTGAAAAGATAGGATAAATTTTGCTTTATGCAAATGAGCCTAAAACTCTACTTAGCCAAATATGCATGTAATGTTAGGACCACTTATATTCCACATAGTAGTGAAACTTGCCAATACAATTCAAATGTATTGACCCTTGTGGCTGTAACTTGTAATGTTGCAGGTTTGATTGATTTTAGTGAAGATTGATTGATTAGGATTACAAAGTCTACAACCAACATGTTTGCCTGTGGCACTTGAAGATGAAGGACCCCATGACTATAGTTATTCCGCTGCAATGTAATGTAATAGCCAAATGAGCTATGTATGATGTAATAAAAATATTCCTGGTTATAAAGCTATATTATGACCTTTGTTTCTTGATATTACATCTAAACTGTGGATGCTAGCTATTGATCCAGGGACTAGCATTGTAAACACAGGGGACTCCACCTTATGTTGTATAAAGGTTGGGACACTCCCTCTACAGATGGTATCAGAGCATTGTGTTGCCTGTAGGATTTGTAAACCCTAGGATTGGACAAAAACCCTTAGAAAAATAGGAGTTGTTCTTGTTCCAAAACTTATTTTACAAAAACACTTGTAAACTCTTTCCTCAACCATTTTGGTTTCAACTCTACCTCTCTTCTATTTCAACTTGGTGGAAAAATCTACCCCATGAACAAAGACTACACCATGTGCAAAGGACTACTTCAACTTCTTCAACTCTAATGACTTCAACATCTTCAGCATGTTCACCAAGGACTTCCAACTTGGATATCACTAAGGACTACTAGAGAAAACCAAGAGACATTAGATTGCCTACCAAAGACATTAATATCAAGTTAGAGTATGGATCATATTGTTCTATGAGGTATGATCATACTAAGTTGTTATTTTCAAGAAAACTTGTTGTTTTCTTCAACTCATGAGTTAAGCTCATAAGTTGTTAAGTGATTGCTTGCTTGTTGAATGTTTGATGGTTTGATTGTTTAATTGAACTTGATTGTTTTGAGTTGTGTGTTAGGACTTCTTAAAAACCTATCCACCAATACTTATCCCTACCAAACCAACAGATGCCTCCCCGTCGTGCCAACCCCAACCAAAACAACAACATCACCCCTGAGATGCAGCAGATGATGGCAGCTCAGACACAGTTGATGCAGCAGATGACCACATTCATACAGAATTTGAATGACGACAACAACAACAACAATCAGAATAATCCTCCAGCACTTGACATGCTCACCAAGTTTCTGAAACTTAGGCCTGCAAGATTCTCTGGAACAACTGATCCAATGGAAGCTGATGATTGGTTACGTTCAGTGAACAAAGACCTAGTGACTGTTGGTTGCACCGATGAAGAAAAAGTAAGGTTTGCAGCATTTCTGCTTGAAGGACCAGCAGCAACATGGTGGGACAACTTTCAAATCACCACTCCCCTTGAAGATGTGACTTGGGCTATTTTTGAAGATGGATTCAGAACCACTCACATCTCACCTGGAGTAATGTACTTGAAGAAAAAGGAGTTTCACAATCTGAAACAACGTCACCTCAGTGTGGCTGAGTATATTGAAGAATTCAACAATCTGGCACGCTATGCACCGGATGAAGTTGATACAGATGCTAAGAGAAAGGATAAATTTCTTGAAGGACTTAATGATGAGTTGAACCTACAGCTAGCTGTTGCCTATGTCCCAACTTATCAATCACTCTGTGACAAAGCCACAATATTGGAAAACAAGATGAATCAAGTTGAGAACAGAAAGAGGAAACATAAACTCAAGAACTATTCAGGATCATCAAATAAGAAGCATTCATACAGAAAGAGCAATGAAGATTCTGAACCACATCAGTATCACCACAACAACAATGAAAGTGAGAATAATGGAAATGATACTGACAATGGAGATGACCTTGGTCAGAACCAACATGACACATACAGGAAAAAGGAAATTAGCCAGTTGCAATGCTATAATTGTAAGGAACTTGGACACTATGCATCAGACTGTCCAGAGAAGGAAAAGAAAAAGGATGCCAGAAGAGCCAATGGAAATGACTCCAATGTGACCCAGAAAGGACATGTGAACCACATTGACCTGAATGGGAACTTTGAAGAGATAGAAGAAGTGGATGTCAGGATTTAGAAAACTCAGAAGAGTCAAATAAGGATTCCTTGTCTGATTATTGAGTTGAACTTTTAGTCAAGAGAACCATCAATGTAACCCTACGAGACTTTATTTTAAGGGTGGTAGTACCCTAGTTATTTTAAGCCTACTTGTAACCCCTGCCTTCCCAAATCTCGGGACGAGATTTATTTTAAGGGTGGTAGCCTGTCACATCCCAAGATTTTCCAAATCTTGTAATGTGAAAAATATTTGAATAAAATAAAACTTTGTTGATTTTCAGAGTGAGAAGAAACTTTTTGAATCCAATTGGAAACCTTCAAACCATTTTGAATCAACTAAATCTAAAGGGATTTATAAGGATAAACATTTATTAAAGGAAATTAAAATACTTTGAAATTACTATTTTGGATCTTTTAATAAAAGATTTGGTTTTCAAAAGAAAAGGTGGGTTCATAAATAAAGATTATTTTATAAAGCCAACTTAAACCTTGGCCAAGCTTTGGAATTAAAACTTATTGTTTTGAATAAAAATAGCAAAGGTTTATTTAAATAAATTAATAAGCATTTAATATCCAATTTTATTTAATTAAAAGGTTTTACCATTTTAATTGAAACATCAAAACTTATTAAATTATTTTAAATAAGTTTTCCAAATATTTTATATTCTCAAATAAAACCTACTGAAGTGTTTTGGCTTTATTTTAGATTTCAAAATAAATATTTTAATAAAACAAATCCTATTTGATTTAATAATGAAAGTCTATTGTATTTAATTAATAATGGACCCTAAAATAAAAGGTTATTTTGTTTTAAACAATTTTCCAAGTATTCATTATTTCCAAATAAAACCTACTGATTTGGTTTTGAAAATATTGTGATTTCAAATGGAGATTTTATTAATTAAATCAAACCTATTTTATTAAATAACTAAAGATCCATTTTATTTAATTAAAGAATGGATCCTAAAAAGAATAAAAATTATTATTTTATTTTGGAATTTGGTTTATGTTGATAAACAGAACCAAATTCAAAGTACAAAGTTTAGTGATTGTTTGAATTGTTTTTGAATGTTTGATTGTTGTTTGGAAATTCAAAACAGAAAATAGTTTCAGAAAAAGAAAAAAAACTATAGAATAAAAAAAAATGGAATCAGACTTGACCCACTAAACTGGCCCAACAACCCAACAACAGAGCCCATCTGTTTACCCCACTCGCGAACCGTTTTCACTCAGAAGCAAACCCGCTAAGTCACTTGGGGTTACCAAGGTGCTCAAGAGATTTTGACAAAGACTTGAACACTTGGGGTTACCAAGGAGTTCAAGGGATTTTTGAAAAGGAGATTTGACAAAGGACCAAACCATTTTGAAAAGATAGGATAAATTTTGCTTTATGCAAATGAGCCTAAAACTCTACTTAGCCAAATATGCATGTAATGTTAGGATCCACTTATATTCCACATAGTAGTGAAACTTGCCAATACAATTCAAATGTATTGACCCTTGTGGCTGTAACTTGTAATGTTGCGGGTTTGATTGATTTTAGTGAAGATTGATTGATTAGGATTACAAAGTCTACAACCAACATGTTTGCCTGTGGCACTTGAAGATGAAGGACCCCATGACTATAGTTATTCCGCTTCAATGTAATGTAATAGCCAAATGAGCTATGTATGATGTAATAAAAATATTCCTGGTTATAAAGCTATATTATGACCTTTGTTTCTTGATATTACATCTAAACTGTGGATGCTAGCTATTGATCCAGGGACTAGCATTGTAAACACAGGGGACTCCACCTTATGTTGTATAAAGGTTGGGACACTCCCTCTACAATTCTTCTCTCTGCTGCACAAAAGCAATACGTGCTAGAAGCGCCACTAGGCCCCCCACCTTTAGAGGATGCCCCTGACGAGGCGAAGAATGTCTATCAGACTCGTCAGGAGGACCACAACTTAGTTCATTGCGGCATATTGTATGGGCTAGAGCCGGAACTTCGAAAGCGTTTTGAAAACGGCAATGCATTTGATACAATGGGTGAGTTGAAAATGATTTTCGACACACATGCTGTTGTAGAGAGCTACAACGCTTCAGAAAAGTTCTTTAGCTGCATGATGAAAGAGCACAACTCCGTTAGTGAGCATGTACTCAAGATGTCGGGTTACGCCGATAAGCTTGTGTCCTTGGGAATAACGATTCCCATTGACTTAGGCATCCATCGTGTTCTGCAGTCTCTGCCACCTAGCTATAAGAGCTTTGTGATGAACTATAATATGCAAGGCATGAAGAAGTCTCTCCCCGAGCTTCTGTCAATGCTTAAAACTGCAGAAGTGGAGATCAAAAAGGAACATCAAGTGTTGATGATCAATAGGAACACTGGTTTCAAGAAAGACAAGAAGGGGAAACGGAAGGGTAGTAAGGGCGGCAAGCCTGTTGCCGTGCCTAAAAAGAAACCCCGAATTGGACCTAAGTCTGATACCGAGTGCTACTATTGTAAGGGGACTGGCCACTGGAAGCGCAACTGCCCCAAGTATTTGGCAGACAAGAAGGCCGGCAAGGCAAACAAAGGTATATATGATATACATGTTATTGATGTGTACTTGACTAGTGCTCGCAGTAGCACCTGGGTATTTGATACCAGTTCAGTTGCTAATATTTGTAACTCGAATCAGGGGCTGCGGAACAAGCGACCGCTAGCAAGGGGTGAGGTCAAGATGCGTGTCGGCAATGGATCAAGCGTTGATGTGATCACCGTCGGAACGCCGCCTCTCCATTTGCCGTCGGGATTAGTTATAAACTTGAATAATTGTTATCTGGTGCCTGCACTGAGCATGAACATTGTATCTGGATCGTGTTTGATGCGAAGTGGTTATTCATTTAAATCTGAGAACAATGGTTGTTCCATTTATATGAATGAAATCTTTTATGGTCATGCACCGATGATGAATGGTTTATTTCTATTAGATCTCGATGATAATGTTACACATATTCATAATGTTGATGCTAAAAGAATTAAACTTAATGATGATATATCTGCATATATGTGGCACTGCCGTCTAGGTCATATTGGCGTTAAACGCATGAAGAAGATCCATTCGGATGGACTTTTGGAATCACTTGATTTTGAATCATTTGATACATGTGAGCCATGCCTTATGGGCAAGATGACTAGAAAGCCGTTTTCCGGTTCAATGGAACGGGCGACAGATTTATTGGAAATCATACATTCTGATGTATGTGGTCCAATCAGTGTGTCGGCGCGAGGTGGGTATCGTTATTTTGTTACTTTCACGGATGATTTGAGTAGATACGGTTATATCTACTTGATGAAACCTTTGAAAAGTTCAAGGAATTTCAGAATGAAGTGGAAAATCATCGTAATAGAAAGATCAAATTTCCGCGGTCTGACCGTGGAGGTGAGTATCTAAGTTACGAGTTTAGCACTCACATGAAAGAGTGTGGAATTGTTTCACAACTCACGCCTGCCGGAACACTACAACGAATTGGTGTGCCCGAACGTCGTAATCATACTTTATTAGATATGGTTCGATCTATGATGTCTCTGACGGACTTGCCGTTGTCATTTTGGGGTTATGCACTAGAAACTGCTGCATTCACTTTAAATCGGGCACCATCTAAATCCGTTGAAAAGACACCGTATGAATTATGGTTTGGAAACAAACCTAAGCTGTCATTTCTTAAAGTTTGGGGATGCGATGTTTATGTGAAGAAACTTCAACCGGATAAACTCGAACCCAAAGCGGAAAAATGCGTCTTCATAGGATATCCTAAGGAAACTATTGGGTATTCCTTCTATCACAGATCCGAGGGCAAGGTTTTTGTTGCCAAGAATGGATCCTTTCTAGAGAAAGAGTTTCTTGCGAAAGGTGTGAGTAGTCGGAAGGTAGAACTTGAAGAGGTTATTGAACCTTCTCTTCAAAGTATGGCGAGTAGCGCAGCGCCGGAAGTTGTTCCGGAGTTGGCTCCACCTGTTGAAGAGGGAACTAATGATAATGATCATCAAACTCCGAAAGAGAGTACTACCGAACCTCGCAGGTCAAGCAGGACGCGTGCAGCTCCCGAGCTGTACGGAAATCCTGTCATGAATTTCATGGTTGATGAAAATGATGACCCTGCGACGTATGAAGAAGCGATGATGAGCCCGGATTCAAACAAATGGTTAGAAGCCATGAAATCTGAGATAGAATCCATGTATGAAAATCAAGTTTGGAACTTGGTGGAATTACCTCACGACCGAAAGGCCGTGGAGAACAAATGGATTTTCAAAAGAAAACTGATGCTTATGGTAATGTGACCGTCTATAAAGCTCGACTTGTCACAAAGGGGTTTCGACAAATTCAAGGAGTTGACTACGATGAGACATTCTCTCCCGTAGCGATGCTAAAGTCAGTTAGGATTATGTTAGCAATTGCTGCATATTTCGGTTATGAGATATGACATATGGATGTCAAAACCGCGTTTCTCGATGGTAATATTGAATAAGAGTTGTATATGATACAACCAAATGGTTTTGTCGATCCTAAGGATGCTAACAAGGTGTGCAAGCTTCAACGATCCATGTATGGATTGAAGCAAGCATCACGAAGTTGGAATCTCCGCTTTGATGAGGTGATCAAAGAGTTTGGATTTGTCCAAACTTATGGAGAGGCTTGTATTTACAAGAAAGTGAGTAGGAGCAATGTGGCATTTCTGATATTATATGTGGATGACATATTATTGATCGGAAATGATATAGATCTTTTAAATAGTGTTAAAAGTTATCTAAACAGCAAATTTTCAATGAAGGACCTAGGTGAAGCGTCATACATATTAGGCATAAAGATCTATAGAGATAGATCTAGGCGCCTAATAGGGCTATCGCAAAGTACATACCTTGATAAGATTTTAAAGAAGTTTAAAATGGACGGAAGTAAGAAGGGGTTCTTACCTATGTTGCAAGGCAAGACATTGAGTAAGACTCAAAGTCCGGCTTCGGTGGAAGAAAGAGAGATAATGGACAAAGTCCCCAATGCTTCAGCCATAGGCTCTATAATGTACGCCATGCTATGTACAAGACCGGATGTGGCACATGCTATTAGTTTGACTAGTAGGTACCAATCGGATCCAGGTTCGGAACACTGGATAGCGGTCAAGAATATCCTTAAGTACTTACGAAGAACTAAGGATATGTTTCTTGTATACGGAGGTGAAGAAGAGCTCGTCGCTAAGTGTTATGTTGACGCTAGCTTTGACACCGATCCGGATGACTCTAAGTCTCAATCCGGATACGTGTTTCTCATGAATGGCGGAGCGGTTAGTTGGAGGAGCTCCAAACAACCTGTGGTAGCGGGATCAACAACGGAGGCCGAATATGTTGCTGCTTCAGAAGCGGCTCAGGAAGCAGTTTGGATGAAGGAGTTCATATCCGAACTAGGAGTGGTTGCAAACGCGTTGGACCCAATGGTGATCTATTGTGACAACAATGGTGCCATTGCCAATGCCAAAGAGCCAAGGTATCACAAGCATTCCAAGCATATTAAGCGCCGGTTTCACTCCATCCGCGAGCATGTCAAGGATGGAGATATAAAGATTTGTAAAGTACATACGGATCTCAATGTAGTAGATCCGTTAACTAAAACTCTCCCTAGATCAAAACATGATCAACACCAGAACTCAATGGGTGTTAGATTTATCACTATGTAACTAGATTATTGTCTCTAGTGCAACTGGGAGACTGAAGGGAATATGCCCTGAGAGGCAATAATAAAGTGTTTATTATGTGTATTCCAAGTATATGATAGATGTTTATTTTGCATGCTATAATTGTATTAATACAGAAACATTAATACATGTGTGTTTAATAAACAAACAGAAAGTTCCTAGTTATGCCTCTCTCATAAACTAGCTCGTTGATTAACAAGATGATCAAGTTTTCCTGATCATGGACATTGGATGTTGTTAATAACGGGATCACAACATTAGTGTAATGGTGTGATGAACATTCATCCGAAGTATAGCATTACGATCAAAGTTATTGAGTTTATATTGCTATAACAACTTACGAAGTGATCCTAATCCTTAGACCATGAGATCATGTCAATCACTAACACCGGAAGAGTTTCTTGATAACATAAAACGTCACACCGTAACAGGGTGATTATAAAGATGGATTCAGAACTAATAAAGTGTTATGTTGAGGCTCATGGATCGAGAGTGGAATTTTTTCAATCCGATGACGGATAGATATACTCTGGGCCCTCTCGGTGATATCACATTGATTAGCTTGCAAGCAAGTGATTTGATCACTAGAATGTTATATCACGGGAACGAGAAAAGAGTGCATGTCGGTAACGAGATCAAACTAGGTATGGAGATACCGATGATCGAATCTCGGACATGTAATATATCGTGAAACAAAGGGATTAAGATACTAGCGTAAAAGGTTCCGACGATCACAAGAAAGTCATCGTTGAATGTGTGGGAGTCAGTATGGGTCTCCAGATCCCACTTCTGATTATTGATCCGAGAGGGGGCTCAATAATGTACGCATTATTCACGAACCGTAGGGTGACACACTTAAGAGACACCGACATCCAAATTGGAGAAAAAGTTTCATGCCGAAAGAATGAACAAGCGCAGGAATTTATTTCACTAGATACCGAAACAGGTTTTCGGGTGAAATTGCATAAAGTGGTTATGCATGTGAAATAGAATTCTAGCAAGGGGTTATTTGTGAATGTTTGTCATTAAAGTAATTGACAAAATTCTGAATAAAATAAAAGAGTTTTATTTATTGAGAGTTTGCATTAAATTTGGTGGAAATTTAATGAGAATTTGAGTGGATTTTTGAGTGGAGAAAATTGAAGGGCCATTTTGTGAGTGGAGTGTCCACCCACATGAATGAAGGAGGGGAGGGGGCAGCCCCCATGGCCGGCGGCCACCCCCTTGGGTGCCCCCCTCCTCCTATAAAAGGAGCCCCTCCTCTCACTTGTCTCTCACACCTCCTCGTGAAGGATCTCTCTTCCCCTCTAGAATTTATCCCCCATGGTCTCGGACTAGCGAGATACATGTTCCCGGTGGCTATTCGGCAAGAAAGAGTTGTGCTCCCGCTGCATCGCTGGAGCGAGGAGGCGGAGGTTGCTCGGTGCCTTGAACGTGTGTGCGAGCACGGATGCACTGCTGATTTGCGGCGCTAGGACTTCCTCTCGATCTTGAGATCGGCAAGAGATCGTCTACATCAACCACGAGTTGAACTCGTTAAGCTTTGTCGGTCTTCAAGGGTATGTTCTCTACGTATATACATCCGCCCGTTGTTTGTATCTAATAGATAGATCTTGGTACATAGTTCACATCGTAGGAAAATTTTTGTTTTCTATGCTGCGAACCGTACAACCATGGTGTCACCACGAGAAATATCCAAGAGGTACAAGCGTCAAATCTTGGGGATGCCCAAGGCATCCCGTTCTTCATCAATAAAAATCTCAGGTCTGTTTAGACACTTCGTTTTTATTTCTTCATGCACAGTTGTGTTATTCTTGGAGCGTCTTAGTTTTATTTTTCTTTGATTATGTTGTTTAGTTTGCTTGAATAAAGTAGTTTGGACCCCCGTTCTCACTGTGTTGTTTTGCAAATAAGTTGCTTGGTGTTGGAAATGAGTAGTAAGTTATTGCTTGCAAGTGCAAGATGAGCTTGCATTGACTATGACTTAGACTTTAGCATGACATGCTAGGTGTTGCTTTAGCATTATGCTTAGTGATTATTGTTGTAGCATGTCTTGTTCCAAACAATTGGGATTGCTTAGTGTGCCTTGAAGAAATTGTGTGTTGTTTTAGCATGCAAAAGCATAGTATTGTGGTATTATCCTTTGATGCTTTGCTTGGGTTGACTTGGCACATGCTCACACCATGTTATGACTATGACAAGTTTTCTGCTGTTTTTGGTTCCAGAAAAGATAGTAAGGAAATATTCTCGGAATTGGACGGGACAAACGTCAAAGTCAATAACTTTCCGTGGGGAACAAGAAGTCCATAGGGGAGACGGAGAGGCGTGCCAGGGCGCCCAGACCCCCTAGGTGCGGGTGGGCCCTGCCCCGCACCTAGGCAAGGTGTGGGGCCCCTGGCCACCGCCTCAGACCCCCCTTTGCCTATAAGAAGCCCCCGATGCAGAAACCCTAAGTACCCGATCAATATTCCATGAAACCTTCTATAGCCGCCGCCATCGTCGTCCCTAGATTGGGGGGGGGGATCTGAAGTTTTTCCCGGCACCCTACCGGGGAGGAGATCATCCCGGAGGCCTTCTCTCCGGTATGATGCGTGAGTAGTTCTACCTTGGACTATGGGTCCATGTAGTAGCTAGATGGTTGTATCTCCTTATTGTGCTTTCATGTATAGATCTTGTGAGCTCCGTTCATGATCAATATCTAATCTATTTATAATCATGCATGTTGTGTTTGCGGGAATCCGATGGATATTGAGATTATTATGTTGGTTTGATTAATGGTTTTGTCTTTATGATTCTATCATGTTTGTGTTGTTTGTGATCTTGCATGCTCTCTGTTGTTAGCAGCTATCTTGGCCAAGTAGTTGCTAGTGACTCCAAGAGGGAGTATTTATGCTTGATAGTGGGTCCATGCCTGTAGTTTCCAAGGGAAGTGATAGAAATCTCTTCGGTTGTAGATGCGTTGTTGCTACTAGGGAGGAAACAACGGTCTCTTGTTCATGGAACATGTGGACTGTTTACCTTACACACTTTGTTAAAGCAGTTGTCTGTTGCTTGCAACTTAATACTGGAGGGGGTTCGGATGATAACCTGAAGGTGGACTTCTAGTCATAGATGCAGTTGGATGGCGGTCTATGTATCTTGTTGTATTGCCGAATCGAATCTCATAGGATCTTTCTGACTAGTAATTGCATTGTTATGCCTTGCTCAGTTCCTGTAAATTGCCTTGCTGTAATTTGTTTACCCTTCATGCCATGTTGCTTTCTAAGGAGAGCACCTCTAGTGAACTATGGACCCCGGTCCAATCTTTACCATTGATACATCTTCCACTATTACTTGTTTACTTGCTGCAAACCATTACCTTCCACACCATACGTTTAATCCTTTGTTACAGCAAATCGGTGAGCTTGATAACCTCACTGTTCGTTGGGGCAAAGTCTTGAGTTTGTGTTGTGCAGGTCTTCGCGTTGCTTGCAACACCTGTGTGATGTTTCCTTTCTCCTTCTTGTTCGATAACCTCGGTCTCTACTAAGGGAAGACTTGCTGCTGTGCTCATTGTTGGAGATATGCCCTAGAGGCAATAATAAATGTAGTTATTATTATATCTTTGTGTTTATGATAAATGTTTACATTCATGCTATAATAGTATTAACAAGGAAACATTGATACTTGTGTGATTTGTAAACTAAAATAGAATCCCTAGTAAAGCCTCTTTATAATACTAGCTTGTTGGTTAATAAATGATTGTGGTTTCCCTACCATGAACATTGAGATGTTATTAACAACAAGATCATATCGTTAGGAGAATGATATGGTGGACATACTCCTATAGATAAGCGTAGCATAAAGATCAAGTCATTTTTAATAGTTCAATTGCTATATGCTTTCTGATACATAGTAACCTAATTCCTTCGACCATGAGATCATGCATATCACCTTCACCGGAAGGATGCTTTGACGACATCAAACACCACAGCGTAACTGGGTGGCTATAAAGGTGGCATTGAGTGTTCGGAAAGTATTGGTTGAGACACATGGATCAAGAGTGGGATTTGTCCATCCATATGACGGATAGATATACTCTGGGCCCTCTCGGTGGAATGTCATCCAATTAGCTTGCAAGCATGTGACTGGCTCACAAGGGATCACATATCACGGGAACGAGAAAAGAGTACTTATCAGTAACGAGGTTGAACTAGGTATGCAGAGATACCGACGATGATAACCTCGGATAAGTAAACTATCGTGAGACAAAGGGAAATTGGTATCGTATGTAAGTGGTTCATTCGATCGCAAAGTAATCGTAGAAATATGTGGGAGCCATATGAATTTCCAGATTCCTCTATTGGTTATTGTTCGGAAAAGTGTCTCGATCATGTCCGCATAATTCACGAACCGTAGGAAGACACACTTAAGGATTCGACGTTGTTTGAGTAGTTATGGAATGATGAGTAAGATACCGAATGTTGTTCGGAGTCTCGGATGGGATCCGGGATATCACGAGGAGATCCGGAATGGTCCGGAGAATAAGATTCATATAAGGAAAGTCCTGTTTCGGGGTTGGAGAATGGTTCCGGTGTTTTCATCGGGAATGTTCTAGAAGGTTCCTGAATGTCCGGCACTCCGGAGGGGAAGGGTACATGAATGTGTCATAACAAGTTGGAATGATTGCATCATGTACTAGGTGTCATCGCTGAACAAAATAAAGGGTTAAATCAAATCCTAGTTCGAAAAGTCAAACGCCAATTTGAAAAGTCAAACGGCTATTTTGTGAGGTGGAGGGGAAGTAGGAAACCTACTTGGGGAGGAGTTCCCTCCCTCCACCGCCGGCCCACTTGGGATCCGAGTTGGGGAGGGAGTCCCCTCCCCTAGCGCGCCCCCTCCACCTATATAAGGAGGGGCAGGGCTGCCCCTCCAAGACCTACACCACACACCCCGCAAACCCTAGCTCTTAGCCGCCGACGCCGCCACCTCCTGCCGCCGCCGCCACCTAGGAAACCCTAGCCGCCGACTTGGGCAGCTCCAAGCCCTAGCCGCCGGCCCTAGACCCTCCTCCTTGGTGCGTCTAAACCCTAGATCGCCGAGGATCTCTCTCATAGTCCACCATACTCGCTCCGGCTTAAGGAGAAGCCCTGCGAGATCTCCCCTCTACTTCCGGTACCACGCCGTTGTGCTACCGGAATCGCGAGGAGAGTACTACAACCTCCCCTGCCTGCTGGAACAAGGGAGAGGAAGGTCTTCGTCGAGTACCGAACGTGTGACCGACTACGGAAGCGCTGCCGGAACGCAGCGCCGGAAGGATCGTCTACGCGATCTTGAGATCGGCAAGAGTATGACTACATCACCCACGAGAATCCGCTCTCGTTAAACACTTTGGAATCTTCGAGGGTGAGTTATTCCATCGACTCGTTGCTACAATCTAGTAGATAGATCTTGGCTTGTTTGTTTGTATGCGGTAGAATTTTTTTGTTTTCCATGCTACGAAACCCTACACTCATCACACCTTGCTCTTGGGGTTTCCAACGAAGTGCTCCACGTCAAGCACCATCACCTACAGCGGGGGATTACTCACTCATGGATGAGGGAAACATCGATGGTTGATGAAGAGGCATTGGTGATGACGATGGCGATGATCCTCCCCAAATTCCCCGTCCCGGCAGGGTGCCAGAACGGAGATTCTGGTTTCGAATCGCGGCTTCTGGTGGTGGCGGCGTAGCGGAACTTTTTTTGGAAAAATGTCGAACCCCCCTCGATTTTTAGGTCAAGAGGCTTCTTATAGGTGAAGAGAGAGGCCGAGGGGGTGCCTAGGCTGGCCAGACCCCTCCCAGGCGCGGGGTGGGCCCACCCGTGCGGCAGTGGGGTGTGGGCCACCCAGGTCTCCCCTCCGTCTCGTACTCTGGCTCCTTGGATCTTCTAGTGAAATAGGATTTTTGGCATATTTTCCGGGATTTTTCCTGATAGTTGATTTTCTGCACAAAAACTAAACACCAAGGTAATTATGCTGAAAACAGCGTCAGTCCGTGTTAGTTGTATCCAAATCACATAAGTTTAGAGGAGAAATAATAGCAAAAGTGTTCAAAAAAGTAGATACGTTTTGGATGTATCAAGCTCCGGGGAGGAGCTCAAGGGACACAACCCACGTTTCTTTTTTGAGAGTGGTTGGCTTGAGCAACCAGAGTTCGGGGACCTAGTGGAGGATAAGTGGCACGAGCTGATTGCTGAGAGGGGGCCACAGGTGGATCCCATCGAGAATTGTCAACAGACCTCGACGGTTTGCGCCATTTCCTCAAAGGCTGGGAGGCAACCTAGGCAAGGCAGACATGGACCTGAAAGAGGAGATCCTCTGACAAGTGCAGACCCTAGACCTATAAGCAGACATGGAGGACATGTTAAATGAGGGTCGAGCGATGATATACCACATGGAGGGGCAACTTACCCACCTTGAAAAAGTGGAGGATGAGTACTCGCGATAACGCAGCCGCCTGAAGTGGATGTTGAAAGGGGATGCCAATACAACCTACTTCCACGCGATTGCTAATGGCCAGAGGCAAAAGTGTGCCGTCCAGAGGCTGGTTTTGGATCAGGGGATCGTTACGGAACCCAAGGAGATCCAGACACATTTACGCCTTCTACAAATACCTGCTGATTGTGTAGAAATGATAAAATGTTTAATGATATTTTTTGGCTCTTATATGTTATCTACCGGTGTACCGGTACACTACGTATATGGCCATCGCTTCATCGTGTGGATTTTCTCGATTAATTTACGGAGGTATATGCACAACTAGATAACATGGTGAAGTTTTTTTACCAGACATGAGTGCCATAATAATCTTGAGATAGGACCTCCACCACCTTAGGCACTTTGTAATTTATTATTCTGATATATAATTCGTTTTTCTTTTATTTTGAGACATTGTATTTATGTTGGCTGTGTGCATTATAGTTATATGTAAATTAAAATTTAAGCTAAATACATCAACAGTCCCACAACTTGCGTGGTGGGTACAAATTAGTCCCACAAGTTGTAAAGCGTGGTAAGACGGTGCACTAACTTGACACGAGAGAGCAAACTAGTCCAAAATCATTTAAAAACTGACACGTGAGGGACATATGTAACCTTGATGCTATCTTAAAGTTAAGTCCCACCTGTCATTGACGGAAGAAAGAATTAAAATGATATGTGAAAGTGTGGGTTTTGAACTTAGGACCGACTGTAGCAACTCAAACGCTCTTGCCACTATGCCACTTTGCAGATCATGAATTAATGTATTTCGTCTCTCTATTCAATGCCTTGAACATGTATCTTCTCGGCCGTGCTCTGCTGCATGATCATGGCGATGAAGCGGTCGAAGGAGGCATCATCGATGTAGTCCTCCTCGCCGATGACGACGACGTACGCCACCGGGTCATAGCCCTCGATCTCCTCCTCTTCCTCTTTCTCCGGCGACGGTAGACGAGCACTCGCTCTGGACGAGCTCCGCTCCCTTGACTGGCACCAGCGGTTGGCCTCCTCCACTTCGCGGTGGCGGAGCTTGTGAGGCACCGTAGCTTGGCGGTAGATGTAGAGGAGGGAAGCGTGCTTCCACGCGTCGTCAGAGCGTACATGGCGACGGTGCTCCTCTTCCGAGTCGGAGCTGGTGTAGTGGTGGCGGGACGAAGCGGCGGAATGGACCACCTGGCTGTCGCGGCAGTGCGGTGTCGGATCTCCTAAGCGGCGGCTCTAATTTCTCGTTGGAGAGGGCGGATTTAAGCGGTGGTGCGCGGAGGCGGGCGTCGGAGTAGTGGAGGCGCGTGCGGAACAACGTCGGGTCGAGAACCATATCCCATGTTGAAACCTTATGTATAAAGGCCTGAGGTGGTTTTCGGTGCCTTACAAAAAAATACGGGTCGGATATCCTATACTGGATCTATTCAGACAAAAAACTAGACCGAACCCTTAACCGCCGAAGCTTTACGGATTCGGCCCTTTAAAGGGTGTGGTAGAGATGCTCTTAGAGCACGGTCATGCCTTCCGCAAATTGATATCGCCGCGACGCAAGCCGTGGAAACCGAGAAGCTGCTTGGCCGTGCCTGTCTGCATGCCATAACCAACCTTGTCACAACGATGTAGAGAAGTAGCGGAATCAGTTTAGCAAGCTCTAATGACAGGATGGCGAGTTTGGACCGACGCCGACGAGGGCGAGCTCGTTCTTGCCACGGCTCTGCGTGCGTATGAACGTTTGTGGTCGTTATAATTAAAAGGATTATTTTCTACGCAGCATCAAGTGATGTTAGGTGTAGTGGTAATTGCGTTATTCTAGGAGTATATCATGTCGCAAGTTCGAAATCTCTAGTATGTAAGGTAGCATCAAGGTGACATATGCCTGAAGAAAATATGTAGGGGTGTCTCTGCAAAAATTATAACGCCGCTTCTAAATGACTTTAGACTAATTTGCTCGGTCTTGTCAAGTTAGTGCACCGCCATACCACGCTTTACAACTTATGGGACTAATTTACACGCACCGCACAAGTTATGGGACTGTTGATGTATTTAGCTCTTAAAATTTCTTAGTACGTGTCCTCTATGGGAAAATCTAATAAGCAAGGTGGATTGTCGGAGAAGCGGGTAGGATGCAGATTACTTTTTTTGTAAGCACTGGGCCTTAACCCCTCAGTCCATGTCAATCCCAGGGACAGAACCCACATTGGGGCCCAATTAGAATCCGCCTCGTTTTCTTTTGAGGGAGAAAAAAAAAAAGAAGAATCGAAGTCTGTGCCCACAAAGTCTCACGCCGAGAGCCCGACACCGAAGGCACAAAGAAATCTAGAAGCGGCGGAACACAGGCTCCACTTCGCCTTCCCCACGAACTCCGGCGAGTCGGTCCCCCAGCCCCCGAGCACCCACCCGCCCCGACCACCGCCATGTCGAGACGCGGCGACTGGGTCTACGAGAACAACGGCGGGTAGGCGCTCTCTCCCCCTACTTTTCATCGTCCCCGCCTCCGTCTTTGCGCATCTCTAACGAGGGCCCGGTTTTCGTGGTGTTGCAGGACCTGCGTGGCCATCGCCGGTGCGGACTACTGCGTGGTGGCCGCCGACACCCGCCTCTCCGTCGGATACAACATCCTCACCCGTGACCACTCCAAGATCTGCGAGCTGTAAGTCCCCCACCGAAATCTCGAGCCTCGATCTGCCCGCCTGGGGGCTACGGTTAGGTGATTGAGTGACCGTGAGGGTTTGTGGTGTGATAGGGGATCGAACTGCTCGGTGGAGACATCGGATTTTAGAGCCACGCTTGGCTCATTTAGCTAGGGTTTGGTGCTTGAGGTCTGGGATTGAATTGGGGAAAACACCTTACCTTTCATAAGACTTGCTGCGGTAATTACCGGTCATCACCTTGTTCTGTAAGCGCTCTACTTTGATTGGATTTCTACTGTAGTACGATCTGTGGTTCCATAGTTGCCTGAGTCCTGGACTTAAAATACACCTATTTCATGGCTACCCTCTTGTTGGGCTAGTAGGGTAGTTGGATTTTGCCTAGATCAATTATGTTATGCACTGCAGTATGCCATTTAGTTTGATCAATTAGAGGGTTTGACCCTACTAACATGTAGTTTGCCTCATTTTTTTGTTCATCTATACATCCAAACAAGATGAAATGTTAAGACATTGTTTAAGGTGCTTGTATACTGGCATATGTAAAGTTTATTATGAGCTTTATCATATCTTGTAGATTGGTTCCACTTCGTGGCAGCGTCTGTTTTTTTACCACGCCATCCTATTTGTCCTAGTTTTGTTTTATGGGCTTGACACCACTTGGTATGGATAGGTCCACAGTCACGTACTAATTTGTATGGCATGCCATATGTTGTCAGTCCACAGTAGTGGAGGATACCTCTTCCCTATAGGTTTCCTCCTGTTTGTTGTTAATGTAAAAAATTACAAATAAGCTTTTGTGAATGATGGGACATTAGATGGCAGGACATATCAACATACAAGATGCAGTTGATGGCTTTGTTTGATCGAGCTTTTTTCTTCACAATTTATTGTGCTGTGATTTTGTTTCATTGTATCTTATTTGATCGAGCATTTGTTTATTCCTTGAACCCTCTGAATTTGAAACTTTGCTGCAAAGAGCATGTTTTACAAAGTTATTACATTGCTTGCCAACCATTTCCATCTAACTTCTTGATTAAGTCTAGTCGGTAATGTACAGTACAGGTACCTTTTTTTGCGTAGTTGCTGTATGATATGATTGTAAGCAAACATATTTTTGTATCGTAAGTGAACACTCACCAGGTCTAACCTGTTACCATATAATTAATTGTTTTTCGTCTTAATAGAAGTTTGTAGTTACCCAGTGTTCTTCGGTCCCATTTGTAACAATGCCCGATCTTTATTAGCTGACATTCTTTTTACTGTGAAGCATCTTAATATGTGGCTCATTGCTAGTGTAAGATGTGAAGTACTAAACATTATTTTTCTTCATTTGTTCAGGGCAGAGAAATGTGTAATAGCATCTTCCGGCTTCCAAGGTGATATCAAAGCTCTGCAGAAGAACTTATCTGCCAAAGAGCTGGTAAAAATTTGGAAAACCTCATTTATCTAAGTTATCCATATATGTTCCTATCCAGATCTCCCTTGTTGATATAACAATTCTCTGATGGTTGCATGCAAATCAAAATTTATAATACTATCTGATTTGGACTTCTTGCGGTGCTATTTACTTAGTCTATTGGTGATTGAAGTTATATGAATTTTGTAAAAAAATATCAGCTAAGGTTTTGCACATAATCTGATTGAAGAGAGTAAAGTTGTACTCCATCTGTCCGGAAATAAGTGACTTTGATCTGTCTAGATTCGCATGTATTGTGGGGCTCTGCAGAAGAACTTGTTTTTGTGCGTTATTGTTTCGGGTGGAGCGGGGTGGGGTGTGTCTAATCTCACTTTACAGTATATGCTTGTGCTACTTCATCTTATTTCTTTTTGTTCCATCTCTGCCCCAACATGCTCTTGTCACGTAGTAATAACACTGCCCACCAATGCAACAAGTGTATGGTCTTATTTGCGAGAAATGTTGCTTGATACATTTTGAATGCACTGCAATATCAGTATGCCAAAATCAATCTGTTCATGTACTGAACTATTGCTAACTAAATTGCTGTTATCCTTTTGTTTTATTTTCTGTAGCTATATCAGCATCAGCACAACAAAAGAATGAGCTGCCCTGCAATGGCACAATTGCTCTCGAATACCCTGTACTACAAGCGATTCTTCCCATACTATGCTTTCAACGTGCTTGGTGGTCTTGACAGTGAAGGTGCGGCTTACTCAATTTTCTCATCTAGATTTTCATGTTCAGTGTGTTCTGAGCGTGCATTCTACTTGTGCAGGGAAAGGATGTGTTTACTCCTATGATGCTGTTGGTTCCTATGAGAGGACTGGTTACAGTGCTCAGGGAACAGGATCTACTCTGATCATGCCAGTGCTGGACAACCAGCTGAAATCACCCAGTCCGCTATTAGTCCCTGCAAGAGTAAGCCCTCACATTTTTATATTTGTTGTCTGCTATCAAATTGTAGTTTGGTTGAACTTGTCCAACTATCTTCTTTTTGCTGACTAAAGCAAGGAAGTTTATCTATGAGATATTGATCAATGGTTGCTGATATAGCGCCCCAGAGGTTTCTAAGAATCTTCCTTATAATTTGTGCAGGATGCTGTCACCCCTTTGTCTGAGTCAGAGGCTGTTGACCTAGTTAAGGATGTGTTTGCATCTGCAACTGAGAGGGACATCTACACTGTATGTTGCAGTCTCAACGTCCCTGAATTTCATCATTTGTCTTTTCCTGTCACATTTGCCACTGTACTCATCTGTTATTCTTACAAATAACGCAGGGTGACAAGGTGGAGATTGTAGTCATCAACAAAGCTGGCACGAGGCGCGAGTACATTGAGTTGAGGAAGGACTAAGTAGGGGCTTGAAGTTTGTGATGCAGTTCCATTTGCCTGGGAATGTTCCCTAGATATATAGGGAATTATTATGCCCACAGCTGTTACTTCATAGAAACCCTTGTCTCGTGCTTGCTTGCTTCTGTGCTGTACCAGGATTCACACATCTTGCTTTGTTGAATTAATTTGCTGCTTCATGAACATGTGACTGAGTTATTTATTGGCAGGAATCCTACGAGATACTGAACGTATGTTCTAGACATCTGATAATCTTTCGATAGTAACTCACTTTGATAACTTGCACCCAGTAATTATTCGATAATAGACCCTAAACTGTCACCCTAAGCCTATTTGTAATTTTGAGTTGGGAGTGACTGTCAAAGTCAGTACTTTGCGTTTTGATCAGCCATTTTGTGTGGGTCATTGGACAGACACTAGCCTATTTGGAATCCTGCTCCTCTATCGATGTTCATTCCCCCATGATGAAAATTTCTCGTTTGTACTTACAGCAATCTCAGGGTTAAGATCTTACCTAAAATAAGTTATTCCCTCCGGCCCATATTAATTGACTTGGATCGTCAAAATTTAGATGAATCTATATACTATATAGCGTAGACAATGTGAGTCAATTAATATGGGTCGGAGGAAGTATTACTCGTTCCTTGAGAAGTACGATAACCTAAAATAGCACCGAGAAAACCGAACTTGCAAAAAAAAAAAACTTGCCAAAATAGCACCGGCGTTAAGGTTTTGTATGTCAGCATACCACTGCCGTGATATTTGAGCCTAAGATCCCATGTGAGCCAAACTGCATGATGCTTGTCAGGAACTCCCTCCGTTTCAAAATATAAGATGTTTTAGTTTTATAGGTTTAAAATAAATTTACACGTTTAAAAAAGTCTAGATATATTTTTTTACAAAGCTAAAACATTTGAAAGAGTATTTGAGAATACCAAATATGTTCTCATTTAGACCCCAATATCAGCAAAGAGTCTACTATCAGTGGCGGAGCCAGTGTTGAAGCAATGGGTGTACAGAGTTCCTAAAGATCACATGTACCCTCCGTTTTAAATTATAAGATTTTTCAGCTTTGTGAAACAAATGTATCTAGACTGTTTTTAGTATATAGGTTCACTTATATTTGGAGTGAATTTACATATAAAACAAGTTTAAATATACGGGAAATCTAAGTTCAGGACGGTCGGTAGATGTCAAAACATGGCGGGCTTGCAAGGACAGTCTAATCTAGATCAAACGGTGGATCCAATCGCAGCTTAGTGTCTTGTTTTCTTCATCTCTTCCGTATGCCCTTCCTCATACTTGTGAACGTGCTGTCAGTCTCTTTAGACCAAACCAAAAATTCAAAATGTTTTGTAGATCAAACCGTTTGTCTGATTTACGATCCATTTTCTCCGTTGGACTAGTCACGGCGAGATCTTCAAAACTAGATCCCATATTGATATGTTTCGATGATTTTTTTGAACCAAAAGGTTATCCACCCTTAACACATGAGTTATCCATGTCATAATATATAAGTTATCCATCTATAACATATAATTTATCTACCATATAAATGGTTGGATCGATGCATTCTCGCATTTCTTATGTGGGTAGTTTTTGTATTTTTTGTCTCATGAACTTGGTTGACCCATGTATTTTAGTCTAGTTCATTAAATATGAGCTACGAGCTAGTTTAATTGGGATGCGATAATCTAGGTATTAGTATACCGTCAATATGTTAGCATCGACGAACGAGTAAGGCTCGGTACCATAACACGTTTCATCACTCGTACGCTACGAGAGCAGCTACGAGTAATTGCTATGAGAGCGGCTACGAGTAAAGCTTGGTACCATAACACGTTTCGTCACTCATACGATAACGACTACGAGTAATTGCTATGAGAGCGGCTACGAGTAAGGCTCGGTACTATAACCCCTAATGCTGTAGTCCGTACGCTACGAGAGCGGCGATGAGCAACGAGGCCGAGATGTTAGAATAACTTTTTATATTCTGTTTGTATTTAAATTTTTTTAGTAGCGAATAACTTACATGTTATTTGATGGATAATTTACATGCTCAAGCCTGGATAACTCTCGTGTTACATATGGGTAACTTATGGGTATATAATAAATAAGTTATCCATCCATAATATGGGTAAATTTTGTAGTAGTGGATAACTTACATGTTATTGGGTGGATAACTTACATGCTAAAGCCGGATAACTCCTGTGTTACGGGTGGATAACTTTTGGTTCAAAAAAAAATTGTCAGAACATACCAACATGAGATCTAGTTTCGAAGATCTCGTCACGAATAGTCTAATAGTAAAAACGGATCTTAATTCGGACAAACTGTTTGATCTAGAAAATATTTTGAATTTTTGTTTTAAATTGAGTTGGCTAATCGATTTTTGTCCCGCGCTTGGCTGGTGTCCGTGGCACTTTGCCATTTATAGGGCAGTTGTCAGATAGTAAAATCCTAAATATATTCTCTTCACAAAACTAAAATATTTTATATTTTGAAGCGGAGGGAGGAGCGAGTAACTTGGTTTTTCTTATTTATTTAGCGTATGTTGCTAGGCATCTAAGTCTGTGCAAAAAATAATGAGACCCATGTCCTCATGTAGCTCCTCCGCCGCTATTTTTTTTAAATAATATATTTTTTTATTAAATTGCACAAATAATACATAAAACGGATAAATTGCAAATCTGTTGATCGGTCGGCCGTTCGACAGACGACAGACTCGTTTCGTCCGTTGCCTTCGCCCGTTCAACGGATGATACGCAGCCTTCGTCCGTTCAACGGACGACACACCCCTCCTTTACCAAACAGCTGACAGCATGTGTGTCGTCCGTTGAACGGACGAAGGCTACGTGTCGTCCGTTGAACGGATGAAGGCAATGTTTCGTCCGTTCAACACGGAGATAGTGTTTCGTCTGTTGAACGGCCGACCGATCAACAGATTTGCAATTTACCCGTTTTATGTATTATTTGTGAAATTCAATAAAAAAATGTATTATTTAAAAAAAATTAGCTCCTCCGCCCGTGCTATCAGATCGACTGACCAGACCAAAACTGCCCCATCCCCTTCTCACCACCGACCATCGCGGCGCGCCCGGCCACCGCGACGCAGCGCCGGCGGAGTTTCTCTCCCCTCTGAATCCCTCCCTCCCGCTGCTTCTCTCGTGCTCGTCCCGCACTTCTCTCTACTCTACCGCCCTGTATAGAAAATAAAAAAACCGAAGCCCACCGGAACCCGGTCAGAGCTCGCAGTAGCAGCCTCCGTTCCAGCGGACGACTGGCAAGTGGGCCACGGCGGCTCACCTGCCACAAACGCAGTCGTGAAACAAAGCCTTCACTCCGACACCCGATCTGAACGAAACATCGCCCGTTTCCCACTCCGACATTCAGGCAGCTACCTCGCCGCCCGACAACCACCAAGTCTAATCGGAAGCACCAACCATGGCGGCGGCGAAGATAGCGCCGTCCATGCTGTCGTCGGACTTCGCCAACCTCGCCGCGGAGGCCGAGCGCATGGTCCGCCTCGGCGCCGACTGGCTCCACATGGACGTCATGGTACGATCCATCCCCTCTCCCCGCATCCGTTTCCTTACCCTGCCAGCCTAATCAACCATCTAGCATAGGAGTAGGATAGGGCGCGCGCGGTACCGGCCCTCGATTCGTCTAATCGTCGTCTGATTGGTGCATAGGAGTAGGATCGAGCCGCGCACTGCTGTGGTAGTAGGTTTGTCCTTTGCCGCTGTGAGCCCATCAGGGTAGGTGGTAGCCTGGTAGGGATAATATGATTCAACTACTGAATCAGAGGAGTTGCCATGAGCTTTTGTTTCAGCACATAGCTACTGCAGAGCATAGGCAGTTGGGTTTCAGAATTGACAATCCTATATGGACTACTTTGTAGTACTACTGAAACTCTGAAAGGTTAGTGTGATCTCCGTTGTTGGGAGCATGCGTGCCCGTTAGTCTCTGCCTGCTATGTGCTATTCTGCAAGTGCACTAGCACTTGTTAGACCAGGGAAGTAACTATTCAGCGGTTGTATTTCTTTTTTTCTTTCTGTTAAAGATGAAGTGTGTCCATTAATCGTGGATATTCAAAGTTGGAAGTCCGTTTGTCTTAGTATGCTTCATCCTGTTCCTTTCTACCTTGCAGGATGGGTGAGTTCGTCTCAACTTTCCACAGTGGATGCGGTAGATCAATTTTGATCTGTTACTGAATTTTCTTGATACTTGATGGTGCCTAAAAAACTATTCTCACATATCATTGCCCATTTATTCATTATTAATATCTAGGCAGACCTCCTCCATTTTTATCTGCTAGCATAGCAGGCTGGCAGTGGTCGTTTAAGATAACTATGCAGGACACTCTATACATGCCTACAGGCAACACCTACCTAGATGAACTTTGTTTTTAACCCACACACATATCTTGTCTTGATTGCTTTTCGAACTATGGATGACTTTGTTGTTTTATTTTTGCCTACTTTCTTTAGACACCTTGCATATTCAAACATCCTGCTCATGGATGACAAAACCTCACAGAAAGAGCACGAGCTTCCAAAAATATGTAGTATATAAAAAGGGAGACAATTAGCCTGATAGCCATATAATCAAACCTGAAAAAAGCATGTTAAACTTTTTGCACTGTCATAACAAGGGCAATTACTTTTGCATTTTGCCTCCTCAGAGCAATGTGATCCTTTTGTTTTGAAATAAACATTAGGAAAATTTCCAAGTAGCCAATGATGAAAATAAGATGTATCTGCAAAATTAATATGGTGATGGTTTTCCCTCTGTTTTCTTGGACAAAGATCACACACCTTGAGCATATAACGGAGAAAATAGGTACATTCTCAAGATGGTGAAGACCAAAATGCTTGCTAAATATGCTGTTTTAGGAACTGGGCAGCATCACAGCAAGTTATTGGCATAAATTGCAGGTTTTTTTTCACGTCCGAATCTTGCCATTTTTTATTTGTCAAGAGGATCATGTATGAATGCTCTCTTGAATACCTTTTTAACCTTCCAGATGAAAGAATACATGCAACAAGAATATCGTTATTATATTATTGTTGATCAAGTTTGAAGGATAATGCATTCATCTTGTTGGGAAATTTTGTGATGGACCATTTTTGGTGATGGCAAAGAAAAGCCCCATCAATTTAAAAACTGTCTGTTTGCATATGCAGGCACTTCGTTCCTAATTTAACTCTTGGAGCTCCAGTTATTCAGAGTTTGAGGAAGCACACCAAGTATGGTGACCTTCGTCTCCTTATGTTTGATTTGATGGCTTGTGTTCCTATGCGCATCTAATAATGCCAACTGTTCTGTTTCCAGGGCATATTTGGACTGCCATCTCATGGTGACAAATCCTTCAGATTATGTAGAGGCATTTGGGAAAGCTGGCGCCTCAGGATTCACATTCCATATAGAAGTTGCAAGAGGTAAATAGAGATATGTTGGCAAATGATTCATTTGTTTCACTGCCTCATGGAAAGCTTGCTGCAGATAACTGGAAAGAGCTCATCCAAAGCATTAAAGCAAAGGGCATGACGCCTGGTGTATCATTGACACCTGGTACTCCGGTGGAGGATGTTTTCCCCCTGGTAACTTCATGCACTCAATAAAACTTCTCTAGTTATC
Organism: Avena sativa; assembly: GCA_916181665.1. NCBI lineage: Eukaryota > Viridiplantae > Streptophyta > Magnoliopsida > Poales > Poaceae > Avena > Avena sativa. The sequence continues at coordinate 403,225,421 of OV702283.1, read as the reverse complement.
ATGTTGTACATACAAAACCCTGAGACATAGATTTTCCCCGTACATTTTTTATTATGATTACAGCTACCACTAGAAGTTAGCTTATATGCATTTATTTCAAGCTGTACAGTTAGCTTTCATTCTAGTAGTTCATAATATACAGGATTATCTTCCTCTGGAGTTCAGAATGGAAACCCCATCGAAGCTGTTACTACTAGTGTTTCTTGTTTTGTTTTATTGAGGTAGTGTACCAGTGTTTGTTGTGGTATGTGCTGTATCATTGAGGTAGTAGTGTGTTGTATTTAACTTCTAGTATGATCTGTTGATCATTCAACTAGCACAACCTATTACCCTTATTCAGATGCATTTCACTTCCCCATACTTCCAATCATCCCTGAATGTTGATGTACTTTACAATATGGCCTTGGCTATGAATTAGTGATGATCTGTCCAAACCTGTTTTTTTTGAATTCCTTTTATGATTAGTTATCCAAACCTTACTGTCCAATTTGCATTTCACGTCGAGGGATGATCGGAAGCTATTACTAATAACTGTTTTGACAGGTGGAAGCAGAAAACCCTGTAGAATTGGTTCTTGTCATGACAGTCGAGCCTGGCTTTGGTGGTCAGAAGTTCATGCCGGAGATGATGGACAAGGTACCCATTTCATCTCCCTGGTCTATACTCCAATTTTCTGATTTAGGATAGTTTTAAGTGACCACTTGCTGAAATCTGGATTTCTTCAGGTACGTACGCTGAGAAAGAAGTACCCTTCCCTTGACATAGAGGTATTCGTTTCTTCATAGCCAAATCTTGCCATGATAATTCTTTTGCTGAAACCGTTTCCTGATCTTCTGATATTGTAGGTGGACGGTGGTCTGGGTCCTTCCACCATTGATGTTGCTGCGTCCGCCGGAGCCAACTGCATCGTCGCTGGAAGCTCCATATTTGGAGCTGCCGATCCGGGAGAGGTCATATCGGTACTAAGGAAGAGCGTGGAGGTCTCCCAGAACCAAAGCTGATTTGTAGCTGTTTCTTCCCTCGGCTGTTTCTGCTGTAAACTAGTGTAGAACTACTCTCACGTCGCCCTACTACACAGCCTCAGTTTGCGCTTTCGCACTGGAGATTGATCGGTGAGGTCTGAATAAAATGTGCTCTTGGGAAAGTTATGCCCGTGGCTACCAACTTAAAAAAAACTATACTACTTTTCTGGTCGACTGTGCATTGCAGTTTAGAGCTTTGGATCTGATTCCTCGTCTCCTCTCACGCTAAGTTGTCCATAGGGAAGGGAAATCATATTGTACTCTTACATTTAACACTAGCAAGACGTGTCGTGCAGTCCATACCCTAAACTAGATCATCATGGGCGTGTTTGCTAGCCTGCAGATGGTGTTTGCTAGCCTGCTAGCCTGCAGATGGTGTAGCCAGGCGGGATGGCGACAAAAATGGACCGATTGGTTGTCCTGTTATAGGGTTCGAGGCCACCGCCACATAGTACAGACGGGCCCTGCCTGTATCAGTGGTCGTTATGGACCCTTGCGCCTGGTATTTGCTCCAGGATTACTTGGTTGTGTAGAGTTACTTAAAATCTTCATTTCTTTTTTTTCGAAAAGGGGAATAAAACCCTGGCCTCTGCATCTGTTGACGCACACAGCCTTTATTAGAACATCACCATCCAACATTCATCATTCTATCGCAGTTACAATTCATGGGTCACTTAAAGTTGATACATGGATCAACCAGCGAAACAAAAGAAGAAAAAAGGCATTACACATTTGTATGCGATTAAGCTGCCGCCAGTATGATTGGCTGAATATGTGATGCGCGACCATCAGCAAATGGCTGCACCCAGTAGCCATAATATCCCGCTGGTCTTGGGGGAGTAGGACCGCCTAAAGCTGCACCCAATGTGCCATCATATGAATAACCTGCAAAAAATTAAAAGTTTTTATTTTGTTAAATATAATATCATTTCTGCATCTCCAAATAGACCAACATAAGGCAGAAACACCAATGAGAATTCTAGCCTTAGATGTTTTGTCAACTCCATTTAACCAATTTCCAAACATGTGTGTTATATCAGTTGGAGGGGGTAGATCATAGGCAAAATTGACAATACGCCACAACAAACGCGCAAAAGGACATGAAATAAATAAATGTTCTATGGTTTCCCGCGCCCCACAAAAACAACACTTGGTACATCCTACCCAATTCCTTTTAGCTAGGTTATCTTTAGTAAGAAGCACTTTGTGGTGAAGGAACCACATAAATCTTAAGCTGGATCTTTAATTTCCAAAGATATTTCCAAAGGAAAACCGTATGATCGTTCATAAGATCCTCATACATGGATTTAACTGAGAACACCCCTGTCGTGGTATTGCCGACGAGTACGCCATGGAGGGGTCCTCACAGTGCGTGTTTAGAGACGTGGGGTAAGGCGGACGGTTGACGGGTACGAGGTAACACAGCTTACCCAGGTTCAGATCCCACAACGGTGGCGGAATCCTACTCCTGCTATAAATCACTATAATGGCAATACGCCGAGTTACAGAGATTAGGTTCGCTGTGCGAGGTGTATGTAAAATGATGCCCTAAAGGCTCCCATAGGCCTAGCTTATATAGTCGTCAGGTCCTAGGGTTACAGGGAAAAGTCCTAGCCGGACAGGTTACAGAGTTCTACACCGTCTATTACTAGTTTTGTGTATCTTGCACTCCAAGGCTCCGGGTACGCTGGTGACTCCACCGTAGCCTTCCTTTATCCGGCATGGGCCTCCCTTCTGGATCCACCTAACTGGGCCTCCCAGCAGGCCATAGGCCATGCTACCGACTATGGGCCACCCGGGTTAGTCGGATAAGAGACATGCTATGAGGATACCCATATAGCATATCCCCAACAGTAGCCCCCGGAGAACTCCGAGATCTTGCGCCGTCTTGCCTCTTCCCGTGGAATGCTCCGTCTAGATGGATGTCAGCAAATCGTCAAGCAACATCTTGTAGTCCTTCCAAAGAACCCTGCAAGGTTTTCTCCGTCTTCTATGAGTAAGTCGGAGAAAACGCTGAATCTTCCATCGTACGCTCCCGTTGTCGGATTAAATCCGTCTATGCCGGAATCTTCGATGGGACGGCTCATCTACCATGTCAGTTAAGGCGACGTAGGCTGTAGGTCAGCGACGCCTCGTAACTCACACATGCAGAGAACGTAATCATATCCGATTTTCCCGCGATACGAACCGTTGGCGGCGACGGTTGGAGACGTGGCGAAATTACCACGCACGTTCACGAACACGTCGTCTACGCGGCAACCGTCCGATTAGCTGCACGAATCTTGACACAGAGTAATATAAATAGCGACCGTGGGACACTTGCCACTTTTTCACCCTATTCTCTCGCGTCATCGTCTTCTTCCTCCAGCCGCGCGCCTCCTCGAGCTCTCCGCGAAAACCTCGAGAAACCCTAGCCTCTCTCTCTGCACCAGTCGCGTCCTCTCCCTCCTCCATGGCTAGCAGCAGCTCATCCCCATCAATGGCGACGTCGAGCGAAGCCGGCGAGCTCCGTCGTCGTTTCCCCAGAGGGTCTGGTCATCCCCGCATCGGCGGTGATAGAAACCACCGGCGGCGACCACAATCTGGCGGCGCTGGAGCCCCTGGAAGAGGAGCCAGACTCGCACAAAGGCGACTGGCGCGGCTCGGACATCACCGGCTGCGACATCCAAGAGATGGTCGCTGAGGGTTACCTCCCTGCGACGGAGGGGCTCGCCTGGCGGGCGGCGCCGGCCGGCGAGGTGACCTCCTCTCCCCAAGCCGGAGAGAAAGTATACCTCAAGGCGCAATTGGTACGCGACGTTTCTCAAGGTCCAACTCCATAACCTCTCCCCCAATAGCATCCTAGTGCTTAGCAATTTCACGGCACTTTGCGAGGGTTACCTAGGGATTAGGCCTAGGTTAGATTTGTTTGTGTACTTCTTCACCGTCAAACGTGAAGCCGGACACAGTAGAGAGGAGCTTAGAAACTGCGGCACCATAAGCTTCAAGATCCGTCCTGGCCGGCGGTTCCCCGACATCGTCGGCCACGAGTCATGCAAAAACTGGCAGCGGACGTACTTCTACGGCCCCGACATTCCTTTGGCGGGCCGAGAAGTTACGTACCCAGACTTCGTGGACAGAGCCGCCGCCGAAGTTCCCACATGGCGGTCTCATGCCTCTCTTCCCTCCGACCTCAACGCTTCTCGCGCAATAAGGCGGATCGAGTGGTTCGTAGAGATGGGTCTGACCGGCTTGGACCTAGCCATGTGCTGGTTCATCAGGCGGATCCAACCTCTACAACACCATACGAAGCTTATGCACGAGTACACCGGCGACCGAAGGGATACCCTCCGGATCTCCGAGGACAACTTCTCGAGCGACTCCATCAAGTTCCGGCTTAAGGACATCGTCAAGGTGAAGGACAAGAAGCGTGGCTTCACCCTCACCTACAACATGTTCGTAAACGGAAAGTGCCCAAAGGTAGGTATTTATTTTCCGTGTATGACATTGCTCCAGTTTTTCCGTCTTGCTAATATCATCTTGTCTAACACGATGGTTTCTCACTTAACAGCTTAGCGATCTAGAGGAGGGCAACCTGGCCGCCCCATATCTATGATCCCAAGATGAAGGAAGTCACGGTTGTGTCCGACGATGATGTCCCGTTGGCGCGAAAGCGGAACAGCTCCACCTCTGACGCTGCCGACGGAGGCAAGAAGAAGAAGACGGAGGGTGGAGCCTCAAAAAGAGTACTGCCGCCCTGGAGGCGGAAAAGAAGAAAGCCACCGGGATGTTTGCCAAAGCGCCCCCCTAGTGTAAGCTTCTTATTCTCCGACATTTTCTTATTTATCTGTCTTATTCCTGTACTTATGCGTTTTGCACATTTCAGGAAGAAAGCCACAACCAGCCTCAAGAAGTCCTCCAAGACTCTTGGGGCTTCTAGAAATATTAAAGATATGCTGCATCGCGACTCTTCCCCCGCCATCGCCCCTGCTACTCCTGCCGTCAAGCCCTCCTCCGCTCCGACAAGCTCCCAAGCCCAGGAGGCACCAGGCCCTTCCGCCATGGAAGTGGATTTTGGCGCCTCTACCGAACTCGCAGTTGTCGGCGAGCAGGCAACGCAGGAGAGCGCTGCTCTTCAAATGGCTGAAGCTCCGGCTAAGGATGCCATCGGTAGCGGCAAGGCGGTGGTGGGTGCTGGTACTTCTGCCGAAGGCGGCTCCTCTACTCGCCAGAAACCCTTCGAGTTGCCGAAGATTATTTTCCCGGTGCTTACGCCGGGTAGCACAACTATGGTTCCTGGAGGAGTGCCGTCATCTCCGACGTGCGGTCTTGAGGAGCTACTCCGTCAAGCAGACATCTTGCGAAGCAACAACGTTTCCTTTGGCAGGCTGCTGGCCGAGAGTGCTACAAACCTCAAGATCATCGCACCTGTAAGTTTTATTGTACCTTTTGCATTTCATATGAGTATCCCACTGTAGCCCCCGAGGATGTAGACGGAAAACCATTGGCTTTGCATCTATATGCTCTAAGAGTGACTAAGTTAGAAAAAACTCTCACTGTAGCCCCCAAGCATTTAGATGGAATGAATTATTCCGACTAGATGCTTTAAGAGTAGCATACACAGTTTTCATAATTTTAAGTGCTGTAGCCCCCAAGCCTCTAGTTGTAACTGAATTAGTTCCGACTAGATACTTAAAGAAAAGCTAAGCATTTTCCGAGTTAAAACTTTATACTGTAGCCCCCAAGCTTCTAGTTGAGAACTGAATTAGCTCCGACTAGATGCTTAAAGAAAAGCTAAGCATATTGCTAAGTTAAAAACTCTTGCTGTAGTCCCCGAGCATCTAAGTGGGAAATTTCTGACTAGAGGCTCTAAGCGGACTAAACAACGGCTTGACTTTGTGTTTGTTTCCACAAAACGAGAATGCTCGGAGGGGCATGGCCAACGATAAGTACCAGAAGATGCGCGCGGACCTTGAAGCTGAAAAGGGTAAAACTGCCATCTTGAAGGAACAGATCATCAAAAACAAGAGTCTGTTTTCTTTTTGCGCACTTCCGTCTTACTTTTGTGCCTTCCTTCTTTGAGTACTCACTGTGTACTTTGTTTTCTTCGACTTGCAGAGCATGTCGCCAAGGCCAAGGATATTGTCGAGCAGTCCAAGCACATCCAGTAGCTGGACAGCGAGAACAAGATCCTTAAGAAGGAGAGGGAAGAAATGCTGAAGATGCACGAGGATTCCATGAAAGCCCTGCAGGACTCCGCCTCCATGGAGATTAATCGCTTGAAGGAGGAGCTTGCGATCCTAAAGGATCAGAAGCAAGCTGCCGATGAGCAAAACCTTCGCCATAGCGAGGCGTTTAAGCTCCTCCAACAAGAGAAGGAATCTTTGGCGGACGTCGTCTGGCAGGCTAAGGCCAGCATCTTCAGTAAGTGTCCTCCGCCTTGTAGCTCTGTAGTCTGGATACTTAGAATTTATTGAACTCATGCAATTTTTTGTCGGAATTTTCAGCGCCTATGGGCTTAACCCCCTCGCCTCCTTCGGACAAGGAATGCATGATTCTTGCCGGCAACTTCATCAACACCGCCATCACCCAAGCCAAGGAGATCGCCAAGCCCCTCCAAATTTACATCAAGGCCTCTGACTCTATGGTGAAGTACTCGGAGATTCTGCGCCGAGCCCCCGAGCGTGTCGCAAGCTGGAAAGCTTCATGTGCATGGGCTGGCGCAAGGATGGCGTTGTCCATGGTGAAGGCACACTATGAAGGTGCCGACATCGACACGGTGACATCTGGTATCCCCGACGTGGATGATGACGGCAAGGAAATCGATCACGAAGCCATCCTGTCATCACTCGTGGGCTATGACACCAGGGTTGCCGAGTTGGTGGATGTCGACGTCTTCGTGCCCAGGAACTTCCTTGACAACGCCAACCCTGAATCCTCCGAGTCTCCTCACAGTGGTGACGCTGAGGGTGAATCTCCGGCTGGTGATGATGCGGCCTCCAAGTCCCCTGCACCCTAGGAGTGAAAAACACTTTGTAATTCTTGTTTCACCTCTGAAGTGTGCATTGAAAAAACTTGGTGATGTAATCTTAAGGCGGAAAACAGTGGTTGTCGTATCCTGCTACTTAAGAATTAATGCCCAATATGTATATATTTTTAAGCAAGTGCTGGCTTATCCATTACTTTGGTTTTTACGCTTGAATTTTCGTGAGTCGGAAGACTCGTTGTCGGAACCATGCGCTTAGGTGATGATGCCCAATGGCACCGTCTATAACCTGAGCACAAAATCGCCGACAATAAGTGCCAAAAGTCACTACTCCAGAATCCACATAAAAACAACAAAGAATGTGTAGACCAGAAAACTTAAGCTAACGCCCGTAGGCGGAATTTTCACAAGTGCAATCGCAAAGCTTGTGCATAAAGGTTTATATGATCCAAAAATGAACACTAAAGGAGGTAAAAGACTCAGTAATATGAGTGAACCAAAGAGCTTTATTTCATTGATCATATAAGAGGTACACGATTAGATAAAAAATGCTAAGTGTAGAAAGGACGTAGCCGTGCTATGTTCCATGGCCGATCAAGCTACGGGTAGTCATCATCCGGGTCACGTCGCTTACGCTTATGATCCTTGTTGGGTCTATCCTTGAGCTCACGATTGTCGACAAGGTACTAAGACCCATTGAGCAGCGCCTTGCTTATGATGAACGGTCCTTCCCATGGCGGGGATAATTTGTGTGACTTCTTCTGCTTAAGTCGGAGTACTAAATCCCCCTCTTTAAACAAGCGATGCCGGACACGGCGACTATGGTAGCTGCATAGCTTCTGCTGGTAGATGGCGGATCTTTGGCATGCCAAAACGCGCTCCTCCTCGAGAAGGTCCACATCAAGGCGTCTGGATTCTTCAGCGTCATCTTCGGCAACTCTTGGTGCATCGTGGAGGATGTCGGAGGGTAGGATGGCTTCTGCTCCATATACCATGAAGTAAGGGGTGTAGCCGGTGGATCTGTTAGGTGTAGTTCATAAACTCCACAGCACAGATGGCAATTCTTCCGCCCAGGCTCCAGCTGCTCTATGTAGCGGTGCCTCAAGACGTGGCTTGATTCCCTGCAGAATTAATCCATTGGCTCGCTCAACTTGACCATTAGATTGTGGGTGTGCCACAGACGCAAGGTCAAGTCGGATGCCTTTGTCCCAGCAGTAGGCCTCCACTTCTCCGAGTGACAGGTTGCTTCCATTGTCGGTGATGATGCTATGTGGGAGACCAAATCTCACCACTAGATCCCGGACAAACCTGAGGGCAGTTGCCCCATCAAGCTTTCTAATGGGTTTAGCTTCTATCCATTTGGTGAATTTGTCAACTGCTACAAGCAGATGCGTAAATCCACACGGTGCCGTTTGTAACGGTCCCACCATGTCTAGCCTCCAGACTGCAAACGGCCAAGTTATTGGTATTGTTCACAATTCTTCAGCAGGGACATGTGGTTGTCGGGCATAATACTGGCATCCTGTGCATGTTTCAACCAGTTTGTCGGCGTCCGCCTTCGTGGTCAGCTAGTAGAATCCTTGCCGGAAGGCTTTCGCGACCAATGATCGAGGAGCTGCGTGATGCCCGCAATCTCCGAGATGGATTTCGCATAGGATTTCCATACCTTCTAGCTGGGAAACACACTTTAGGTATACACCAGTAGTGCTCCTTTTGTAGAGTTGCCCATTGATTATGGTATAACCCTTTGCTCGTCGTACTATCTGCCGTCTTTCGACCTCGTCGTCGGGCAAAGTTCCGTGTTCGAGATATTCCATGAACGGTTTTGTCCAAGCCGGAGGGGTCTTTGTCGCCATGTTGACGAAAGAATCAGCTCTATCCGGGTTTTCGATGTCGGCGCCCTTCACGGATGGTGTGCGTAGATGCTCTAGGAAAACTCCTGGCGGAATTTGCTTGCGCCCTGATCCAAGTTTAGACAATAGATCAACCGCTTTGTTTTGCTCCCTAGGCACATACTTGACTTCGTAGCCCAAGAAGCTCTTGGCTATCTCGTCCACTTCGTCGCAATATGCCGCCATCATAGGGTTCCGCGCATTCCGGCTGGGCAACCAAGTCGGAATCTCCACAGCAAACTATGCGCTTGATGCCAATATCCTTGGCTACACGCAATCCGTGAATGAGTGCTTCATACTCCGCCATGTTGTTTGTAGCCTCGAAGTGGATATGCAGAACGTAGTGTAGCTTGTCTCCTTTTGGTGACTGTAGCAATACACCAGCCCCCGAGTCGTTGAACAGCTTTGATCCGTCAAAGTGCATCACCCAGTACTCTGGTTCCGGCAACGGAGTGGCATCCGGCATCTCCGTCCAATCTGCAATAAAATCCGCCAAGGCTTGTGACTTGATAGCGTCGCGTCTTTTGTAGGTGATCTCGAAGGTGGCAAGTTCAATGCCCCACTTCGCGACCCTTCCTGTAGCGTCGCTGTTGTTGATAATGTCGGACAGTGGAGTCTTGCTCACTACTGTGATTGGGTGCTCCTGAAAGTAATGCCTCAGCTTCCGTGAAGCAAGGAATACTCCATAAGCTATCATTTGGTAGTGCGGGTAACGCTCCTTGGACTCCGTCAAGACCTCGCTTACATAGTAAACTGGTCGTTGCACTCCATGCTCATATCCTGGTTTCTTCCGCTCTACCACGACGACGATGCTGATAACCCGGTTGGTTGCCGCCATGTAAATTAACAGGGGATCACCAGGCTCGGGTGCTGCAAGGATGGGCGCTGAGGAAAGAATCTCCTTGAGCTTCTTCAATGCTGCATCTGCCTCGTCCGTCCACGTGAATTTGTCCGCCTTCTTCAGCAACTTGTACAGCGGCAGAGCCTTCTCTCCAAGTCGGCTGATGAACCGACTAACTGCTGCAACATAACCTGTTAGTCGTTGGATGTCCTTTAGGCATGTCGGACGGTTTATGTTTAAGATGGCCTTGATTTTCTCTGGGTTGACCTCGATTCCGCGCTGGGAAACGATGAAGCCCAACAGTTTGCCGGCTGGAACCCCGAAGACACACTTCTTAGGGTTGAGCATCATGTTGTATTTCCGGAGATTATCAAAGGTTTCTTTTAAGTCGGAGATTAAGTCATTTGACTTTTTAGACATCACCGCGATATCGTCCACATAGGCGTGAACGTTCCGACCAATTTGGTCGTGAAGGCAACGTTGCATTGTCCGCTGGTAGGTAGCACCTGCGTTTTTCAACCCAAAGGGCATCGTGACATAGCAAAACGTGTTGTATGGGGTAGTGCACGAAGTGGCCAATTGGTCCGACTTCCTCATCTTGATCTGGTGGTATCCTGAGTATGCATCGAGAAAACACAAAAGTTCCGAGCCAGCCGTCGAGTCAATGACTTGGTCAATGCGAGGCAAAGCAAACGGATCTTTGGGACATGCTTTGTTCAAGCCGGTGTAATCAACGCACATTCTTAATTCATTGGTTCCCTTTTTAGGGACAAGTACAGGATTGGCCACCCATCGGGTGTGAAGGACTTCTCGGATAAACTCAGCCTTAAGTAACCTAGCTATCTCTTTGCCAATGGCGCGTCTCTTCTCATCTCCGAAGTGTCGTAGAGGTTGTTTCACTGGTTTACATTTTGGATCTATGTTTAAGCTATGCTCGGCAAGTTCCCTAGGTACACCTTTCATGTCGGCAGGTTTCCAGGCAAAGATGTCCCTATTCTCACGGAGGAACTCGACGAGCGCGCTTTCCTATTTGGGATCCAGGTTCGTCCCAATGGCGACGGTCTTGGAGGCATCGCCTACCACAAGTTCCACCGGCTTGGTCTCGATGGCGGCCTTGAACGCAGGAGCAGAGTCGGAGATCTGCTTCTTCGACGCGGGCATCATTGACCTTGCTCTAGATCTCCTTGAATTCTTCGCTATAGAGGACAACTTCTGCAATGGCTGCTTCATTGATCTCGCAGTCCCTTGCCTTGGTAAAGCTTCCGGATACGGTGATGACACCGTTTGGTCCGGGTATCTTGAGTTTGTTGTAGCGAAGCATGGCTTGGCCATGAACGTGTGGAATATGTCGCGGCCGAATATGACGTGGTACACGCTCTTGAAGGGGACCACCTCAAAGGTCATGCGCTCTTGGTGGTAATTATTAACGTCGCCAAAGGCTACCTGAAGTGTAATGCACCCAAGGGACCGAGCCTCCCGTCCAGGAGCTACGCCATGGAACACGGTGTTGGTCCGCCTTAGGTTTGCCTCCATCAAGTTCATCTTCTGCAGTGTATCCAGGTACATGATGTTGATGTTGCTTCCACTATCCACCATGCACTTGGTGAACTCCACGCTGTCAATCAATGGGTTGATGACCATGGCGTATTGGTTCTCCGTGGGTACAAGGTCTGGGTGGTCCGTCCTGTCCCAAGTGATTGGAACCTCCGACCAGCGCAGGTATTGGGGGACTCGGGGGAGAGTGGCCATCAGGATCCTTAGAGAGGTCTTCTGTTGTTGGACGGTGGGGGTGCCAAGGAAAGTGTGGTAGACTGGGGCCTTCTTCGCGAAGGGGTTCTTGCCCTTGTCATCGCTCTTGGCGGCGTGCTTGGGGTCAACGTCCTCGTCCATGTCACTTGAATCCTTGGACTCCTCCTCCTTCTTCCCCTTGCCCTTGCCTCGCGGTCTATTCTTCCGACTTTGCTTGTAGCCGGACTCCGGGTCTTCCTTGAGGTCGTTGACGAACTTGCAGTGTCGATTGGTGTGGGTGGCCTTGCCGTTGACATCGAGGTGTATGAGTCACGGCATATCGCTGTACTCTTCGTACGTTTGGGGGATGCGGAGCGGCGCCGAGTTGGTTTCACTTCCTCATTGCTGCCCACGGCCTGCTCCCCTTCCTCGGCCACGTTGTCCGCCTTCTCCTCGTCCTGCAAAAATCATGGCGACCATGTCGGTAGATTGCTTTTCTTCTGGAGCGGTTTTCCGTTTTGTACCGCTATTCCTCCGAGCTTGGGTTGGAACGGCCGTTGCCGGCAAAGAGCCACGAGCATCGTCATCGGCAGTTGCGAACTCTCTAGCTAACTAAATCATATGATTCAAGTCAAGCTGATGATTGTCCTGCAAGCGCTTTAGCTTATGTCGGAGTAACGTGACCCTTTCCAATCCATCGATGAAGGCGGCCATGGCGGTCTGGGCGTGCACTCCTGCGCAGGAATTCTTCATGTCCAGCCAGCGGGAGAGGTAGGCGCGAGATGTCTCGTCTTTCTCTTGCACGCACCGCTGTAGATCGCCCACAGTGCAGGGACGCTTGTACGTACCCTCAAAGTTTTTGGTGAACGCTTCTTGCATGTCCAACCAGTTGTAGATAGATTTCTCCGGCAAGTCGCCGATCCATTGACGGGCCGTGCCCGCCAACATTAACGGGAGGTACTTGACGGCGACGTTGGGGTTGCCTCCAGCAATCTCCACCGCGTTGCCGTAGTCCTGCAACGATGTGGCAGGCTTGGCGGTGCCGTCATAGGGCTTGATAGTCTTGTCAATCCAGAAACCTTTGGGGTAAGTTGCGGACTGTATTGCAGGTCCAAAGCAACGTGGTCCCAGGTATGGTCCTTCCCGGGCCTCGTGGATCTTATCAATCCGTGAACGTGCATCGTATGGCTCCGGGTTCTTCTTCTTGTTGTCAACAGGGGATGGGCTGCGTGAACGACGCGGGCCTCTTCCGTCATGGTGACTGCTCGGCGGTGACGGAGGCGGAGGTGGCGGTGGGTTAGCCTTCTTGCTGTTACCCTCCTGCGACGCCCTACGCTTGTCACGGTTGCTTGCCAGACGTGGAGGGTCATGGTGTGACCTGCTCTTATGTCCTTGGTGGCGCTCTCCGTCATGACGGGTTTGTGCCGCGTTGTCGCGGATGACGATGCCGCACTGCTTTGGTGGGGGCATATCCGTACGATGGTGAGTATTGTAATCTTCCTGACGTCGGGGGGATCGGGGCGGTGGTGATGGGCGGCGAGGTTGGGCTCTTTCTCCGTGGTCGGAGGATATGGGGATAGCATCCTTCCCGTTGCGCGTATCCCTCCGTCTTCGTTCTGATGAACCCGTCCGCGATCCGACATCCTGAGGAGATCTGTCCCTTGGCGGTTTGTACTGGCTAGATCGGAAGAGCGCTGGGTTAGACTCAAGCCTCTGAGAGGTGGCCTTTTCCTGCTGCTTTACCGCCTTGGCCACTAGGTCATAGACCTGTTCCACTGCCTCAGGCGATCTATCCTTCTCCAGAAGGGTCTTGGCGACGGCGAGGTTAAGGAGTGGGGTGGGCATCACCTGCTTGCCTTCACTGTCAATGTATGGCTTGGCCTGTGCTAGCTTCGAGGGAGCCCATCCTAGGTTGCGCCGTACACCAGGATCGTTGATGATGCGAGCCGGAGCTTTCTTAGCCTTCTGCTGTTGCAGCAGAGTCTTGTACTCGGCCTCCATTGCTCTTGCTTTCTCTATGGACTTTTGCGCGTTGACCAGATCTCGATCTAGTTTAGCGCCTTGCTCCGCGATGGCTTGCGCCTCCTCCAGCAGCTGCTGGCGCTTCTTGTCAAGCAGAGTCACGTTCCGGATATGATCAACGGTTAGAGGCTCAATGAGGAGATTGTCGTACATCACTCTATCAACTGGAGTAACATGGGATGCTCCCGACGTGGATGCTGGGGGCGGCAAATTCGCGGTGTTGTTGTTGCTCGGACCGGTGCCGAGTTCCTGTGGCTGCTGCGCTGGGTTAGGTGGAGGCGGCGTGACCTTTGCGCGATCAATGTCGTCCGCAATTAGTGGCCCTTTCCCCTTATCCAGTGCCGTAGGCGGAGCTTTCCCGGGATGGTCTTCATCCATCGCTGTCCCAATGGTGACGAACACCCTTCGAGACATGACGGTGTTATTAGCTTGCTCGTCGCGCGAGTAATCCTCCTCCATCTCCTGCATAGCGGAGTCTAGCTCTTCTGGACTGAAGTCTATTTCCTCTGAATCTGCACTAAAATCAGTGTAAAGCGCGTCAATGACAGAGTCGGAGGGTGCCAGGACTTCCTCGATGACGGGCGGTGGAGGTGCAACGGCCTCGACGATGACTGGAAGTGGTGGTGCTGCTGCAATGATGGCGGCCGGAGGCGGTGGTGGAGGTGGCTGAACTGGAGGGGCTCCGTCAATGAGCACAAGCGCTGTCTGAGCTGCCGCTTCAGCCTCCGCGTAGTTGTTGATGGTGTTCACCATGCCTTCGAAGGTGAGGCGTCCTGACGCCTGTTGCCATCTTAGAGAATGTCGGAGAAGCGTGCCATGGTCCAGTCCTTCCACAAAGTGATAGATGGCATCATCATTGGGGTAGTTGGCCAGATCGGCTCGTATACGGAGCCACCTGGCCAGGTAATCGCGGGGGTTTTCGCCCTCTCTCTGAACGCAGCGCGCCAGATCAAAGATGGTAACCACGCCGACGAACTTGGATCTCTGCTGTCCAGACGCACGGACAAAGACGGCGGATTTGCAGTGATCTTCCACCTTTATATCCTGCACAGGGGCGGTTTGGGTGGGTCTTGAATTTTTCTGATCTTTGCCGGCAAACTCCGAGGAGAGATCCGACATCGATCCTTCCGTGAACGTATCCTGCCCGTAGGCGGTCTGTGCGGGTCTTGAATTTTTCCGATCTTTGCCGGCAAACTCCGAGGAGAGATCCGACATCGATCCTTCCGCGAAGGTATCCTGCCCGTAGGCGGTCCGTGCGGGTCTTGATGCTCCCCGACTCCTAGGGAACTAGTGCCCGAGTCGGTTTCTCCTAGGAAGAGGTGGATGTCTCCGATAGGAACGATCGAACACTGCGTAGGGTTCATCTTCTCCGGGATCCAGAACTCGTCAGGAGGGACGATCGGAACGTTGCCGGAGAAGAGAACACGACCGATGGCTACGGTTTTGCCGATTCCCGCGAAGATCTTGGTCCTCGCCCGCTGAAGAGCCTGAAGCGCCTCTTGCCCCACGGTGGGCGCCAACTGTCGTGGTATTGCCGACGAGTACGCCATGGAGGGGTCCTCACAGTGCGTGTTTAGAGAAGTGGGGTAAGGCGGACGGTTGACGGGTACGAGGTAATACAGCTTACCCAGGTTCAGATCCCACAACGGTGGCGGAATCCTACTCCTGCTATAAATCACTATAATGGCAATACACCGAGTTACAGAGATTAGGTTCGCTGTGCGAGGTGTATGTAAAACGATGCCCTAAAGGCTCCCATAGGCCCGACTTATATAGTCGTCAGGTCCTAGGGTTACAGGGAAAAGTCCTAGCCGGACAGGTTACAGAGTTCTACACCGTCTATTACTAGTTTTGTGTATCTTTCACTCCAAGTCTCCGGGTATGCTGGTGACTCCATCGTAGCCTTCCTTTATCCGGCATGGGCCTCCCTTCTGGATCCACCTAACTGGGCCGCCCAGCAGGCCATAGGCCATGCTACCGACTATGGGCCACCCGGGTTAGTCGGATAAGAGACATGCTATGAGGATACCCATATAGCATATCCCCAATAACCCTAGACGAATTTAAGTTCCATACAAACTTATCTTGTTCATCGGACGACAGCTGTAACACCCTCGGAATCGGCCCTATGCAAGTTTCAGCGCTTCCCGCCAAAACCCGCATAGAAACGATTCAAAGGTGCCCACCAGGCACTTGCGTGCGGGTGGAAAACAAAGTAATACCATTACACAATAGTCCTCGATGGAACCCACAAAACAGATATATACAACAGCGACTCAAAGAGTCAAGAATACAGAAATACAGTACAAAGATCCAAATCACCTTGAAAATGATACAGCGTCCGACTACGGACAAGATGCAAATGGGGCTAAGAGCCCTGAAGAATAACCAATGGCGTCCATAACCCTGACCAGGCCAAGCCGGAAGGGTAACCCTGCTAACGACGTCGATCTCAAAACCTGCTTAAACAAAAGGGGTGCCGACAAAGGGCAAAGGAAAAAGAGAGAGAGCGGTCAGTACTGAGGCCAGTACACGGCGAGGCTAGAATTCGGCGGTCCTCGCCTACATAGGTATGGTGGACTGAGCGGCAGCGCAGCATGCACTAAACAACCTATAGAGACTCGATGCAAACAGCGGCTATCAGAGAGGGGTAAGAAAGACCTATTCGGAACCAACTTGATACTACCACCAAACATACCCATCCTGGTGTTTCCCCCCTTGAGACCAAACGAGGAAGTCAACCGAGGAACTCACACAGTTGGCAGTTTTATTCATTCCGTTATAGTTGCGGCAATTACTAGTCAAATAAAGATGGCATGAGTCATCCTGATATAATAAGCAGTGGGCAGTTTTAGTTAAACATTCCGTTGTAGTTGCAACACTTACTAGTCAGATACAATAAGCATGAGATAACCCCAAAACCCAGCAGTTGTTGGTACTTTTATTTAGCCATTCCGTTGCAGTGAAGCTGATTACTAGTCATATCGGATACAAGTCAAATTATAGCAGTAAACTTTAGTTATAGTTGTCTATGATCGAGACCTGTGCTCCAAGTCGTCCATAACCGCGGACACGGCTTCTCGAAAAGATTTAACCCTGCAGGGGTGCACCAAAGTTTCCACACGCACCTACACCCTTGTTGTCGGATCAGGTAGGTACAAGATCACAAAACATACACCCAACGGTATGTCGACGGGGTTTCGGACACGACGTTTCCCAGACCCAAAGAAAGCACGGGGGCCACCCCACTAAGCTACCCGCAACGAAGTCGGCCGGTCTCCGAGACGGACTCAGGGTTTGTGGAGACGGCTGTAAACGACTGGGAACCCGAAAAGATGACTAGGCTTGTCGATACAGCGAAAACGTGTCACGATCCTAAACAGTACAGGTGCAGTACCTCGCACAATTTAAATAAAGCAGTAAAGCATGGCATAAGTACAGGATAGTAATAAAGCCCCAAACTAATTGTGGCCCCCGGTACAATACTTTGAAATCAGGTACTAATCGATGGGGGTGCCCATACACCCCACCTGTGGTTAGCGCGCTCGATCTCGGAACAGGTGTCAAGAACTCGGGGTCCTACGGGACACAAGTGGACGGTTAACAACCAAATAACATCTATTGCCCACCTGTGCCTCTGCATTACCTACTTTCAATTTTAGTTATTAAACAATAATTAAAGCCATGATCATCTCCAACATTAAACATGCGGCAATACTCCAACAACTGTGGTACTTGACGACACGCAACAGCACTTGAGCAAGCGACTACGACGCGCAAGTCCAACTATCTACCAAACAACAGGTAATAGGATGTGTCCAAGGCAATATAAGGCTGCAAGGGATATCTCGGGTACGAAAACTAGAGCATCGCAACACAGATAGCAAAAGTTCAACAGGAGGGAAATAAATGCTATAAAAGTAAGATAGGTAGAAAGGGGGGGGGAGGTGCTCGCCTGAAAACATTGCTGAAGGTTCATCCGAAGATCGGATCGATACTCGCATCAACTCATCGGCCTAGTCCGTGAAGAAGCAAAACACTAGCAGAAACACCGGATGGACTATTTAATACTACGGCAAAAGATCGGACATGATGCATGTATGATGTATGGCATGACGAGGATGCGATGCAATTAGGCAATATTAAGCGGAAACCGGGGTCCCGACATTTATTATTAGGTTCGAGTGATTTATCTACCCCGCAAATTAAGTGTTGGGTTAACAAGACAAAACATGGCTTCGGTTCGCTATGCCAATTTAAATGGAGTCCGGAATAAGACAAAGATATCCCGCAGATGGACTCCATATTTAATTATATGGTGAATCGGCATAAGGCCCCCAAACCACATGACAATATGTATGCAAGCATGGCAATTTAATATGCAACAGTTTGATATTACATTTATAAAAATAGGGCTCGAGAAAGGGGTCACACATTAGGGTTCGGCGATCTTGGGGTTCCGAGGGTTCGGGGTTCGGTCTCAGGGTTTGACGGGGATCAAGTGCGGATCAGGGCTACTGGGTCCGAGATGAAGAGCTTGGCGTTCGGCATCCTTCGGTTCCATGTCGACGTGCTTGACGTCCAAGATGGAGAACTCGACGTTCCGGGTTAGAGATCATGGTGTTCCATGATGAAGTGCTTGTCGTTCCGGTGACGATCTTGGAGGTCTTCGGATCCGGGTCTCGGCGTGGTCTTTGGATCACCGGGATCGGGCTTCGGGGTCTAGGGTTGGATAACTTGATGTCCGTGTAGGCGATCTTGTTGGAACCATATCGAAGGCCCTGACGTCGGGAAGATCTTGACGTTCCATGAAGGAGGCCTTGACGCTTCGGTCTGGTGTCGTCCTCCAAGTACCGCAGGTTCTCGGTGTGGTCCTCTTGGGTCTAAACGCCGATGGTTTCTGGGGTTTGGCAAACTTCGAGTTATTCTAGCCGTCTGCAATTGCACAGCCGCATCACCACCACGTCCTCCCTGACAACCACCACTATCAACTAGTGATACTGTCGATGCTGGCTACTGCTGCTGCCAGGACCGTTGACAGAGGCTAGAGCCGCGATGGGCGAGGAAGGTGCAGCCGGGGGTCTTGCTGGCGTGACCGCAAGGTCCAGGTGGCGACGGCGGGGAGGAGCCCGACGGCAGACTCGGGGAGGCACACGCGGAGCCCGGGGGGGGGGGTCGGCAGGCGGCTCGCCGGAGGGGCGCCGGTGCGGGCAGGCCGGAGCAGAGGCGAGAGGGGCGGCCCCGGCGGGATCTGGCGGCGAGCGCGGGCTCGAGGCGGCCGTCGACGAGGTCCAGGACCGAGTGGCGTCGGAGACGGCGGCCAGGGATCGCGCGGCCGCGGGCGGAGGTCGGGGCTGCGGACGACGGGGCCGGCGCGAGGAGAGAGGCCATGGCGGCGGCCGGACGACGGGGACGGGAAGAGGAGCCGCGACCGGCTACGACGACGGGGAGAGCTGGGCCGGGAGGAGAGGAGAGGGCGGTGGCGGGATCGGCCAGAGAAGGAAGGTTCGAGGCGAGAGGAGAGACGCGGGGATTGGTGGGCGAGACGGGTGGTAGGGAGCGGGGTCAGGTGGTGGGGCCGCGCGGGCAGACGGGGGGGGGGGGGGGTGGGGTGATTCCAGAGGAACGTGCTGGGGAGCGTGCGTGCGAGTGGGTGAGGCCAGGCGAGAGAGAGAGGGGGAGTGCGTCGAGTGGTGGTGGGCGTGTGCGTGTTTGTGTGCCTGGCGGCAGGGATGGGAAAAGGGGTGGTGGCGGCTGGATGGGGAAAAGCTGGGTAAGGCTAGGGTTTGGAGATTTTTGGGTTAGGGTTTCCAGGAGGGTTGTAGGTGGCTAGCTGCTGGGCCTTGGGCCTAGCGGCTGGCTGCCTCCCCCACAAAAATATTTAGGGTTTTATTTATACATTTATTTCAAAGAACTTTTGTAAATTATTTATTCAAAACAAAATATCTGGACAACCGAAGTTTGATTTGAATTAAGACGGGGGTGTTTGCAAAACAAAATAGACCTTTGTAAAAATAGTTTTTATCAAACAGATGCATGGTGATGACGATGCTCAAATGCAATGTGGCATGATGACATGAGCATGCGGTCATGATGATGCAATGCACAAAAACAACGCGATTTTCTAGTAGTGGTTTTTGCGGGGCGCCACAATTCGACACCACTAACAATGGATCTCGCCCTCGAGATCCGCCTCATGGTACCGGAAAGAAGGTCGGTGATCTGCATCTTCTCGCTTCGTGTAGATCCTCGCGACACCACTAACAAGAGGTCGTTGTCCGTGATCGTCGAGGGAACACTCCGGGAACAAAAGGTCGAAGGTAGAGGTATCAACAAGTAAAGCCACCTCTAGCTTCGATGGAAAGAGGGAACCGATGCATTCTCATCCACTTCAATGTACACAAGCGAATAGAAGGGGTAGTCGGCATGGGGGCCAATCCATCACGCACCCAAACTATTACTCTGCACAATCAGTAGAAAAGCGTGCAACCATTCTCGGAATCAGACTGAAGGTCTCGACAATCGAGGTTCAGAAACAAAGGAGTGATGCAGACTCTGCATCGGATCTGGCGTAGATGATGTCGTCGCGTCGGAAAACACCGGAAGGCACGAGAAGGAACAAAGAGAAGTCCATCAGACGAAGGATTCCTCGGATAGCATGAAGACCAGAGGTAGCAACACCGTTACCAAAGGAGGAAGCGAAACCCTGAAGGTACGATGGAATCCAACCACGAGAAATCCTGGACTAGAAGAAGGAAAGAGAACAGATTCAAAACACGCAGAGGTAAGAGGAGAACAGCAGAGGGGTAAGGAGTAAAAGCAGACCTAATCAGATCTATCCAACCGATTTTTGCAAAATAGTTTTGACACTCTACTGCGGTCGTTAGCTAGGTTATCCTACAGGCTGGACTTGTGGGGTATCGCAACTGCTGAGCTCTGATACCACTCTGTAACACCCTCGGAATCGGCCCTATGCAAGTTTCAGCGCTTCCCGCCAAAACCCGCATAGAAACGATTCAAAGGTGCCCACCAGGCACTTGCGTGCGGGTGGAAAACGAAGTAATACCATTACACAATAGTCCTCGATGGAACCCACAAAACAGATATATACAACAACGACTCAAAGAGTCAAGAATACAGAAATACAGTACAAAGATCCAAATCACCTTGAAAATGATACAGCGTCTGACTACGGACAAGATACAAATGGGGCTAAGAGCCCTGAAGAATAACCAATGGCGTCCATAACCCTGCCCAGGCCAAGCCGGAAGGGTAACCCTCCTAACGACGTCGATCTCAAAACCTGCTTAAACAAAAGGGGTGCCGACAAAGGGCAAAGGAAAAAGAGAGAGAGCGGTCAGTACTGAGGCCAGTACACGGCGAGGCTAGAATTCGGCGGTCCTCGCCTACATAGGTATGGTGGACTGAGCGGCAGCGCAGCATGCACTAAACAACCTATAGAGACTCGATGCAACCAGCGGCTATCAGAGAGGGGTAAGAAAGACCTATTCGGAACCAACCTGATACTACCACCAAACATACCCATCCTGGTGTTTCCCCCCTTGAGACCAAACGAGGAAGTCAACCGAGGAACTCACACAGTTGGCAGTTTTATTCATTCCGTTATAGTTGCGGCAATTACTAGTCAAATAAAGATGGCATGAGTCATCCTGATATAATAAGCAGTGGGCAGTTTTAGTTAAACATTCCGTTGTAGTTGCAACACTTACTAGTCAGATACAATAAGCATGAGATAACCCCAAAACCCAGCAGTTGTTGGTACTTTTATTTAGCCATTCCGTTGCAGTGAAGCTGATTACTAGTCATATCGGATACAAGTCAAATTATAGCAGTAAACTTTAGTTATAGTTGTCTATGATCGAGACCTGTGCTCCAAGTCGTCCATAACCGTGGACACGGCTTCTCGAAAAGATTTAACCCTGCAGGGGTGCACCAAAGTTTCCACACGCACCTACACCCTTGTTGTCGGATCAGGTAGGTACAAGATCACAAAACATACACCCAACGGTATGTCGACGGGGTTTCGGACACGACGTTTCCCAGAACCAAAGCAAGCACGGGGGCCACCCCACTAAGCTACCCGCAACGAAGTCGGCCGGTCTCCGAGACGGACTCAGGGTTTGTGGAGACGGCTGTAAACGACTGGGAACCCGAAAAGATGACTGGGCTTGTCGATACAGCGAAAACGTGTCACGATCCTAAACAGTACAAGTGCAGTACCTCGCACGATTTAAATAAAGCAGTAAAGCATGGCATAAGTACAGGATAGTAATAAAGCCCCAAACTAATTGTGGCCCCCGGTACAATACTTTGAAATCAGGTACTAATCGGTGGGGGTGCCCATACACCCCACCTGTGGTTAGCGCGCTCGATCTCGGAACAGGTGTCAAGAACTCGGGGTCCTACGGGACACAAGTGGACGGTTAACAACCAAATAACATCTATTGCCCACCTGTGCCTCTGCATTACCTACTTTCAATTTTAGTTATTAAACAATAATTAAAGCCATGATCATCTCCAACATTAAACATGCGGCAATACTCCAACAACTGTGGTACTTGACGACACGCAACAGCACTTGAGCAAGCGACTACGACGCGCAAGTCCAACTATCTACCAAACAACAGGTAATAGGATGTGTCCAAGGCAATATAAGGCTGCAAGGGATATCTCGGGTACGAAAACTAGAGCATCGCAACACAGATAGCAAAAGTTCAACAGGAGGGAAATAAATGCTATAAAAGTAAGATAGGTAGAAAGGGGGGGGGGGAGGTGCTCGCCTGAAAACATTGCTGAAGGTTCATCCGAAGATCGGATCGATACTCGCATCAACTCATCGGCCTAGTCCGTGAGGAAGCAAAACACTAGCAGAAACACCGGATGGGCTATTTAATACTACGGCAAAAGATCGGGCATGATGCATGTATGATGTATGGCATGGAGAGGATGCGATGCAATTAGGCAATATTAAGCGGAAACCGGGGTCCCGACATTTATTATTAGGTTCGAGTGATTTATCTACGCCGCAAATTAAGTGTTGGGTTAACAAGACAAAACATGGCTTCGGTTCGCTATGCCAATTTAAATGGAGTCCGGAATAAGACAAAGATATCCCGCAGATGGACTCCATATTTAATTATATGGTGAATCGGCATAAGGCCCCCAAACCACATGACAATATGTATGCAAGCATGGCAATTTGATATGCAACAGGTTGATATTACATTTATAAAAATAGGGCTCGAGAAAGGGGTCACACATTAGGGTTCGGCGATCTTGGGGTTCCGAGGGTTCGGGGTTCGGTCTCAGGGTTCGACGGGGATCAGGTGCGGATCAGGGCTACTGGGTCCGAGATGAAGATCTTGGCGTTCGGCGTCCTTCGGTTCCATGTCGACGTGCTTGACGTCCAAGATGGAGAACTCGGCGTTCCGGGTTGGAGATCATGGTGTTCCATGATGAAGTGCTTGTCATTCCGGTGACGATCTTGGCGGTCTTCGGATCCGGGTCTCGGCGTGGTCTTTGGATCACCGGGATCGGGCTTCGGGGTCTAGGGTTGGATAACTTGATGTCCGTGTAGGCGATCTTGTTGGAACCATATCGAAGGCCCTGACGTCGGGAAGATCTTGACGTTCCATGAAGGAGGCCTTGACGCTTTGGTCTGGTGTCGTCCTCCAAGTACCGCGGGTTCTCGGTGTGGTCCTCTTGGGTCTAAACGCCGATGGTTTCTGGGGTTTGGCAAACTTCGAGTTATTCTAGCCGTCTGCAATTGCACAGCCGCATCACCACCACGTCCTCCCTGACAACCACCACTATCAACTAGTGATACTGTCGATGCTGGCTACTGCTGCTGCCAGGACCGTTGACAGAGGCCAGAGCCGCGATGGGCGAGGAAGGTGCAGCCGGGGGTCGTGCTGGCGTGACCGCAAGGTCCAGGTGGCGACGGCGGGGAGGAGCCCGGCGGCAGACTCGGGGAGGCACACGCGGAGCCCGGGGGGGGGGGGGGTCGGCAGGCGGCTCGCCGGAGGGGCGCCGGTGCGGGCAGGCCGGAGCAAAGGCGAGAGGGGTGGCCCCGGCGGGATCTGGCGGCGAGCGCGGGCTCGAGGCGGCTGTCGATGAGGTCCAGGACCGAGTGGTGTCGGAGACGGCGGCCAGGGATCGCGCGGCCGCGGGCGGAGGTCGGGGCTGCGGACGACGGGGCCGGCGCGAGGAGAGAGGCCATGGCGGCGGCCGGACGACGGGGATGGGAAGAGGAGCCGCGACCGGCTACGGCGACAGGGAGAGCTGGGCCGGGAGGAGAGGAGAGGGCGGCGGCAGGATCGGCCAGAGAAGGAAGGTTCGAGGCGAGAGGAGAGACGCGGGGGTTGGTGGGCGAGACGGGTGGTGGGGAGCGGGGTCAGGTGGTGGGGCCGCGCGGGCAGACGGGGGGGGGGGGGGTGGGGTGATTCCAGAGGAACGTGCTGGGGAGCGTGCGTGCGAGTGGGTGAGGCCAGGCGAGAGAGAGAGGGGGAGTGCGTCGAGTGGTGGTGGGCGTGTGCGTGTTTGTGTGCCTGGCGGCGGGGAGGGGAAAAGGGGTGGTGGCGGCTGGATGGGGAAAAGCTGGGTAAGGCTAGGGTTTGGAGATTTTTGGTTTAGGGTTTCCAGGAGGGTTGTAGGTGGCTAGCTGCTGGGCCTTGGGCCTAGCGGCTGGCTGCCTCCCCCACAAAAATATTTAGGGTTTTATTTATACATTTATTTCAAAGAACTTTTGTAAATTATTTAGTCAAAACAAAATATCTGGACAACCGAAGTTTGATTTGAATTAAGACGGGGGTGTTTGCAAAACAAAATAGACCTTTGTAAAAATAGTTTTTATCAAACAGATGCATGGTGATGACGATGCTCAAATGCAATGTGGCATGATGACATGAGCATGCGGTCATGATGATGCAATGCACAAAAACAACGCGATTTTCTAGTAGTGGTTTTTGCGGGGCGCCACAACAGCTGAACCATCATAAGTCTTTGGCATAAAAGAAGCCAACCATTCCACTTATTACCAGTAAGTACTCTCCTAAAACCAATGTTCAGCAGTACTTGAGCTAAAACTTGTGCTACAGTAACATTATTCCGATGCACAATATTGTATAATGATGGATATTGCTGCGCTAATGGTGTATCTCCTAACCATGTATCCTCCCAAAACCTAGTGTTTACACCGTCCCCTACCTTGAAATGACCTCTAGCAAAGAACTCTGTCTTTACCCGCATTAGTCCTTTCCAAAATGGAGAATCCGTCGACTATGCTTGGACTTCAGACAAAGTTTTCTGACTTAGATATTTATTATTAAGCAGTTGTTGCCATACACCTTCTTCATTTATTAATTTGGAAAGCCATTTACTTAGTAAACATCTATTCTTAATTTCCAGAACCTCAATACCTAAACACCTTGATATTTTGGTCTACAAATTATATTCCATTTTGTGAGCCTATACTTCTTTTTATTCTCATCACTTTGCCAAAAAAAGCGAGACCTATAAAAATCAAATCGTTTCCTTACCCCCTTGGGTATTTCTAGAAACGATAACATAAACATAGGTAAACTTGTTAATACAGAGTTTATCAAGACTAGGTGATCGCCATAAGATAATAGTTTTCCCTTCCAGCAACCTAATTTCCCTTCACATCTAGTTTCTACTGGATACCAATCTGAATTTTTAAGTTTTCTGTAATGAATAGGCACACCCATGTATCTAAAAGGCAGAGATCCAGCCTCACAACCAAATATTTGTTTGTATTGCTGCTCCTCTTCTTTTGCTTTACCAAAACAGAAAATCTCGCTTTTATGAAAGTTTATCTTTAGTCCCGATAGTTGTTCAAAAATGCATAGTATTAGTTTCATGTTCACGGCCTTCTGTAGATCGTGTTCCATGAAAAGAATAGTATCATCCGCATATTATAGAATTGAAACCCCTCCATCAACAAGATGTGGAATGAGGCCTACCACTTGACCATCTTACTTTGCCCTTGCAATTAAGATGGCTAGCATATCTACAACAATATTGAACAACATCGGAGACAACGGGTCTCCTTGCCGTAACCCCTTTTTAGTTTGAAAGTTATGTCCAATATCATCATTAACCCTTATTCAAACACTTCCTCCCTGTACAAATTGCTCGATCAGTTTACACCACCTAGGTGAAAAACCTTTCATACGCAACGTTTGTTGTAGGAACGACCATTTGACCTTGTCATATGCCTTTTCAAAGTCAATTTTAAACAAAACTCCATCCATTTTCTTCCGGTGAAGCTCATGGATGGTCTCATGAAGGACGACCACCCCTTCAAGGATATGTCGTCCCGGAATAAAAGAGGATTGAGTAGGTCTAATTACGTTTGGAGCAATCCCCGTGATACGATTAGTTCCCACTTTAGTAAATATTTTGAAACTAACGTTCAATAAGTATATGGGTCTATATTGTTGTATTTGTACCGCATTTTCTTTTTTGGGTAGTAAAGTGATAACACCAAAGTTCAACTTAAACAGGGGCAAATTCCCAGAATAAAGGTAACTAAATAGTGCCATAAGATCACTTTTAATCACTTCCAAAAACTTTTGGAAAAACTCAGCCGGAAATCCATCCGGAACAGGTGCTTTATTATGCTCCATTTGAGATATAGCTTCATACACTTCCTTTTCAGTAAAAGGAGCTGTCAGAATCTGTCAACACCCGGATTTTTAATCCCATATGCCTGTTATGCCATACATCGCAATCCTAGGATTACCATTTTTGCGAGACATAACAGAATTGGATACCATAGTACATCATCCATTACAAACAGTACATAAGTTCTTACACAAATAGGGATCTCATTATCCAGTTCTTAATACAACTTCAAGCAGCGGAATACGTAATAATAATGGTGGCATAGGCGAAGCTCCATCTTCGGGGTCACAAGCAATGCTGACGATGGGAGATGATCCTAGTTGTCGTAACCTTCCTGGGGTCCATCCTCCAGGTACTCCTCTTCATAGTCTGGCCACGGGAATAGCTAGGGACAAAGCCATGAGTACTCTTTAAGTACTCGCAAACTAATACTAACAAGTGAAATGGTTTTTTGGTAATAGGACACTAGGCTCTAGTGTTATTTTGCAAAAGCCAGATTTATCTCTACTAAGTTTAGAAGCAACGAATGCTAGTTGAAATTTTATAACACCTAAGTGGAAACTTGTATCTCATATCACAACCCTGTTGTGGTCAAGTCAAAGTCTCAATTCATTTCACAAGTTCTTTTAAAACATCTGACGGGGGAACAGTATGGCCACTCCAACTGTCCATAACCGCGGACGCGGCTATTCGAATAGTTTGACACTATGCAGAGATTGTACACTTTCACCACAACATTCGATACATCCGTCAGGAACAAATCCTGAATTCACCATACTCAGTATGCAGATAATCAATCCTAACCTTTCAATTACACGCCCTAGTATAAGCACCTCTCCTGTGAGTTTGGCCTCCCAACCATGACCAACTGTCATCTTGGGTACTGCACAGGTGGACAATCTTCACAAGGTAGCCTCAGCTCAGACCTTGGCCGTGAGGGAACTAATACTAAGGTATATAAGTTTCCAGTCAAGCCCTACCCAATCTTCGGGTATTATGGTTGTACGATAAAATTGGAATGGTATCGCATCCAGACAATCAACAGTTTTATAAAGGGCTAAGGCTCATGCCTCATCATTTTCATCACCAAAACCATCAAGTGTTCGGAAACACATGTCCAAAACATTTCAATAGAATGATCCATCATTCCAAGGTTTTCATAACCATTTTTCCACCAAGTATTCCCATCTAAAGTTGATCAAGTTTTATGCTTAGCACTAGCATCTACAAGTGGGGGTAAGCACTAATGAGGGGTGGTAAACTAGTGGAGTTTAACTAAGTTTAATCTTATGCCTTAGGATGACATCAAGATTATCTAGCTTAGGCCAAATTTTATGCTCTTTATGCAACCTTCAATTATCTTTCTAATATCTACAATTTACTTAAGTAAGCTCTAAGTACTATCTTTGATAAAGAAATAAAGTATAAAGCTTGTAAGTAAAACTAGGATTGGTTTATCAAGTGTATATGATCACATATGCTTAAGGCATATAGTGGTCATGGTAACAAGCAAGTATTAGCTTGCATAAGTATCAGTATAAGCTTGCATTAGTAGGGTATCTTGCAAGTGTTAGCTTGCATTGGTCAACTTGATTAGTAAAGCTTGCCTTGTGCAGAGAAGTGGTTGAAGTTCTCCTCTGCTTCTTCTTCGTAGAATCCTTCTTCCTCCTCGTATCCTTGGTCGATACTAGCGTGTATGAATAAATACGAGGTACACAATCACCAAACAATACTTAACTACTTGCAATCATCACACAAAAAGGGTCCTATAGATGATCTAACATCATCTCTAACATTACAAGATTAAGGCTTGGTTTAATTCCTTTTATTTTTAGAAAAGTAATTTCTACTCATTGAAAAACTACTTAAGATTTAATATTCTCCAAACCAATCATGGGATCATGTTGACACATGTCATCACCACATATTTTAGTCCATGGGAATGTGATTTAAAGTGGTGTCACAATTTAATAAGGTTTTACCCTTTTATTTTAATTAAATAAAGTGACTAGAAATGCCTATGGGGCATTCTTTTATTACTTTAACATTATTTCTGTAAGTAATCCTATATATTTTTATATATTATGAAAGGTATGGTTAAATTTGATTTTTGAGAGTTGGAATCAACTCAAAAGCTATTATGGTTTAAATTTGAAAAATGTTTGAATGCAGAAAAGCTTTTGCCTTGTTATTTTTACCATGGATGATCTATAGATGCAGATGACTTGAATGCAACGGGTTTGGATTCAGCACTTCCAGACCTTTCTAAAAAAATTAGTTTCATTCGATTTGGTGCACTGAATCGACCTGAGTTGATTTTTGAAACTGGGTACAGAAGTGTATTTGAAATAAAATGGAAAAGGTTAAATTCAAATAGATGGGCTGCGCGGGAAGCGATACTGGGCCGGCCTGCTAAGCACAGCATTTCCGCGGGCTGGTTAAGTGGCTGTCCCCACGCGTCAGTGAGACGATGGGGTGCGAAGCGGTATGGGGCGATGTTGTGCGTTCGATCTGGTTCTAATCTAACGGCTGAGAGTCATCGTCGACGTTGGGCAACGCCGGCGAGACAGAAACCTAGCGCGGCCAGTGGGGGTTGTTGGGGGCTCACCGGGGTTCAGGCGAGGGTCGGCGATGCGGGCGAACGACAAAGTCGATGACGGCGAACCTCCTGGTGCCGGCAACTTCTCCTGGGGCGGCTCCAATCGTTGGCTCCCTTCTTCTCCAGTTGCGGCGGGCTCCGGTGAAATTCCGGCGAAGTGCTGCTCGCCTTGCTCCGGGAATGGGGTGGCACGATCAGTGAGGAGAGGGGAGTGATTTGGTGTGCTCAATTCGGATGGGGTGGCCTCTATTTATAGTGGAGCGAGGGGACCGACGGGGTGCAAGGTGAGCTCGTCGTGGTCGACGGTACAGACGGCTATCAGCGTGGGCGATGGTAGGGGGCGGTGCGGTGCTCCCTGGTGATGCTCAACGACACGGTGGCGATACGTGGGGCGGTGTGGTTTGGTCGGAACGCGACGGTGTTCTGCGCGTGCCCGACGGAAGATTTAATGGCACACAGCGCGCGTGGTCCGCGCGGCGGCGAACGAGCGTGTCTGCGGGGTTGCTGGGACGGTGGTGATCACGTATGCACGCGGTGAGGGCGGCGCACGGTCTGTGGGCGTCGGTCGAGCGTGGCGCACGTGGCGCGTTCTCGGCATGGTTGCTGGCGAGCTTGGCATGGTCCGTGCGCGTGGTCCAGTGGCTGGCAGGGTTCGAGCGATGGACAGGGAGTGGCAGTGGACGGTGGGCTGTCTCCCAGACATGTTGGCTAGGTTTGGTTCTTCTCCTAGCTTGCTGTCGACATGGGGGTGACAAGTGTGCACTCGGCCTGCTCACCATTGATGGCATTGCCAAGCTTACAGTGATGTTAAGGGTGTGCAATTGAGCTAGATGATCTACTAAAGCCTAGTTGCAACCAGAGAGGGAACAAGTTAGGCTTCAATCACTGCTCACAATAGTGTTTGGATTTTGTTTGATTTGTATCTGCAAGGTGTTTGATGAAATGGCCGCAAGAATTCAAGTTTTGAATTTTGAAAAAAAAATTGGTGGGTGTGCTAGGTTGGTGCTGGTGAGTCTGCAGATGCTTGGGTTTTGAAAGTTGAGCTTGTTTGAGTGGTTTTTTGAAAAAGTGGGATCTTCCCATATGATAAAGATTCAATTTTGAACTGTCATTTAAACTATGCATTTAAATGTTTTTGGATGATCACAAAGTGGGCCTTGATACTTTGTTATGAGTACAATCAAGGGGTGCAAAGATCCAGAAAAGTTTCTGTTAGGTTCTGAAAGTTTGAGAAAGCCAAAGTAGGCATGGGAGTTAAATTGGTCAAAATGACCATTCACTCATTTAGCTTTGTTTTGATTTATTTGTCTTCGAGAAAAGTTTGGGAATTGTTTAGATGATGTTTATTTCACCCAAGAATCCATTTATAAGCAAAGGAACACACAAACAAGGTGGTTCAAAAGAATTCCAAATGAAATGCATACACCATGCATGCTTTCATATTTTTATTTAGAAAAGTTTTTGTTAACCCTAATTTTGATGATTAGAGTTTGATGATCCAAGTTTAGTATTTTTGGGATGTTACAGAATCCTATTCTCCACATCTGATAACTGCGGTATGTCCTGAGTTAATTCCTCTCTCATCGAAATATTTGTGGGTGATGGCGACCCAAACAACTTTTTATAATATTTAGTAATATAATTTTTTAGGTTATCTTCACCAACAATGGTTCCCTCATCCTGCGCCAACTGAAATATCTTTTTTTCCTATGTTTACCATTTGCAATCAAATGGAAATATTTTGTATTATTACCCCCCTTCCTTAACATGTTTAACTTTAGCTCGTTGAGCCCATTTGGTCTCTTTATCTCTCCTAAGATTGGTGATGCGTTCATTAGCATTCTTTAAAATATCACACTCGCCAATCGTCAAGGGTCCTTGTTCCGCCTTCACATCAAGATCATCAAAATCTTCATTTCTAGCTCCCGCTTTTGCATTAAAAAGCGTGATTTCCTGTACAACACAATTGAAAGCAATGATTTGCATATCTTTGAAATAGTTAGTCATTAGTGCAAGGCTAGATAGATTATGATCAATTGTTTGACTAAAAACAATGTTTAAACACGGAAAAAGATGACTATTTTGAGAGCCATCAATAATTCTGAAACAATTTAAAATTTGTATAAAGTAAGGGTGTATATTTAGTTCTTGTAGTTTGTATCATGTAGAAGCCAACGTTTATTAGCTATATCTAATACTTGAACATTTTGGTAACATGGTCTAGAAAAATGATGGAAAATATTGTAGAACCATAGAGAAGTGTGTTTTGAGGTGTGTGTATAGCGTTCATTGTTGAAAGATCACGGATGCCGCCTAAAGAGGGGAGGTGAATAGGCGTTTTAAAACTTTT
Organism: Avena sativa; assembly: GCA_916181665.1. Taxonomy (NCBI): domain Eukaryota; kingdom Viridiplantae; phylum Streptophyta; class Magnoliopsida; order Poales; family Poaceae; genus Avena; species Avena sativa. The sequence goes on along the minus strand of OV702283.1, from coordinate 403,194,336 downwards.
ATGAGATGGGCTTAACAAAGGTGGAGTAAAACTAGCGTTTTCTTTTTTTCAAGCACAAAGCCTATATAGGCTAAGCAAGACATGCAACCAAGTGATAGCAAGATAGAGTACTTCAAGCACGAAGGCTATCACAATGTAAAGTGCATAAGTAAAGAGCTCGGATATATAGATAACTGAGGCACGCGGAGACGACGATATTTTACCGAGTTCCTTTTAACATGGAAGTACGCCTCGTTGGAGGGGTGAGCGGTACTAAGACCACCAACACCACAAGAGGCCTCATCCTATTCTCTTGAGCACTCGCTGTACGACAAGCACCCGATCCACTATGGGACACTTGAGGGCGGTCACCAAACCCGTACAAGATTGGGACAATCTCCACAACTTAATTGGAGGGTCCCAATAAACGCCACCAAAGCCACTAGCTTGAGGATAGCTCCACAACTTAATTGGAGGCCCCCAGAACACACCACCAAGGCCACACATTCGTCTAGGGTCCCAAGAACCCAAGAGGAACAAGCTTCTTGAATATCACAAACCAAATCCTTCGAGGAGAACTCAAACCGATGCACCGAATGCAAAAGGCAAGAACACCACAAAGATGCTCCAATCCTTCACTCTCAAGTTCCAACAAAGCTACTAAAGCTACTGGGGAACAAGAGAGGAAGAACACTAGGAGAACACCAAATCCTCCAAGATCTAGATCCCAAAGAATCACTCACAAAGAGATGATTTGGTTTGGTCAAAATGTGGATCTAGATCTCCTCAATCTTCCTCTCAAATATTGGCAAGAATCATAGGAGGGAAAGAAAGTAATCAAGCTCAAGAGGGATTGAAACAATGGGGCAAAGCTTGAGCAAGAGGGAAGAAGAAGCAACCAATAAAAATAAAAGGGGAAGGCAATTTATAGGGGCCCAGATTTATGCCCGTTGGGGCCAAAATCCGTCCTGGGCCGGTAGTACCGGAATGGGCCGATACTACCACCCAGCCCACCAGCAGCACACGCGAGCAAGCCAAGTAGAAACACCGAGCGAGTGAGGCAGCCGGTCAACGCGGGCTCCAGCGCAATGGAGAAGGGGATCGGGGGAAGCAGTGGGGCGCGTGGGACAACGATCAAGTGATGAAGCGAGCGACGGCGACGGGATCTGAGTGCGGGAGATGGGCAGGCCGCGGTAGCAGGCAAGGCAGGCTGGGCAGGCCGCGGTAGCAGGCAAGGCAGGCTGGGCTGGCCCGGTACTATCGGCCCGCCCGGGCGGTAGTAATGCGCTGGACGGTAGTGCCGGATTGTCCTACCGGGCGGCACAATGGGGAGGAGAGCACGCGCAGGATGGGCCGGTAGTACCCAACGGTACTACCACTCGGCCCAAAAACCTGTTTCCCTTTTTTTCTTTTTCAAACCAAATACCACCAAGTGAGAATACTTCATGTTTTTTAAAGTGAGATACCTCCCTTGGTGAGAATCCGGAGAACCTTCAAGATCAAATCCGCAATAAGATACAAAAAGGAAATCCGTTTTTGATAAACTAGAGCTTGTTATGAATATTACCACAAGCTCTAGAACCTCACAAGGATAAAGATCCAAATAACAACCAAGAAAGGATGATGCTAAGTATGCAAAGGTTTAAGCTCTCTCTGAACGATATGACTGAGTTACTCACTCGAGAGCCTCTCTTGATTGTACGGCTATATATCCTAAACCCGGTCTCCCAACTAACAACATGAGACCGGCAAAAGGGAAAACCTATTAAGAATAACTTTGCCTTGAGCAATCCACTTGAGAGCGATGTAGACGATCTTGACCTTCTCAAGATGGAACACCTTTCTTGGTTCCTCTTTGTTGATCCATGACCACCGAGGATGGCAATCATCAAACATGAGATCTTCTAGAGATGGCACATTTTGAGCTTGCACAATGCATCTTTTTATTCATTTCATCTATCTTGAAGACAACACATGCTCCAAGCGATGCCAATGGACAATTCCTACAAGTGTAACTTAATACACACATTAGTTCATAAAGATTGTCATTAATTACCAAAACCACACATGGGGGCCCAAATGCTCTTTCAATTGTGCTAAAGACTATCAATTGTATCTTCTAGTAGATGCTAATAGAATGAAAAAGAAGATCCAATGGATGTCAGTGTTGGGATTCACGAGTCTTGATCCAACAATCAATATTCAAAGTTATTCATACACTATATAGTGGTAAGATAAGATATGGCTTAAAATGACACTTTCCCAAATCTCACACAAATTAATACATATATTTAACGGACAATGCACGAGTTTCATGAATTTTCAAGTTTCCGTGCTGATTTCACCACTTTAACTAGTTCATCTCTCTTTAGCGAAAATGGGTCAATTTTGATCTATGATCACTGACAGGTGGGCCACATACATGGTGGTGCCTAAAGCAGGGTAGGTCAGAATTATCAAAGTTATCTCTCCCCACCCCTTCAAGCTTGTGTAGTAACATCCACCCTTTGCCGCCTAGACCCTCACCCCTTTCCCACAAAACAGACAAGCTCACCGCCGCTCCTCATCTCACCACCGTGCGCGCGAAGAAGCTTTTCCTACCCGTCGATGTTCTTGAGACGCACCGGTGGTCACGTCGATCCCACGGTAGTCCTTTTATCTCTAGCTCGATCTGGTTGTCAATTTATTTCCCTTTCACCTAATCTTCCTCCTCAAATACGTAGTTTAATTTGTCATAGTTTATTCTGCATGGTCATAGTTGATTTTGTGCTTCATCTGTGTTCTTAAGTACCTTCGTCGATTTTTGTTGTCAATATGTTTTCTGAAATGCATAGGCATATATAGTTTTTGTACTTCATCTATATGTTTCCTGCTTTTCTTTTATTAAGAACCAATCTTGTATGTCATAATTAAACAGATGGAGAGATTTGGGATACATGTTTCTCCATTAGGCAGCCCTAAACATATCTTTGGTGTTCTAAGATTTATGGAGTTTGTTAGAGCTTATTGTGACAACTCAAAGGTACATTTCCCCTGCCGCTTTATGTGTGAATCAGAGGGTGCTGCCTCTCAGTATAGTGAAAGACCAGATTTATATATTTGGGATGCTAAGCACATATGTTAGATGGGTATTTCATGGTAAAACATATGATCCTCCATATAAACCGGGGAAAGCACATCTTTATCATCAAGATCAAGTAGGGGAAACAGATGTTGATCATCTAGATCAATTGACAAAGACAACTCCCGATTATCTAGGTCAACTTGGAGAAGGGGGAGGAGAGAAAAAGCGCAAGATGTATGAAACGGGTTTCATTTCAGGTACTTACGCTATGTCAGATGATAAGGTACTATATGTGTAGAACGATAAATTTTAGATTGTGTGTCTTTGATATTTCATAAATATATCTGTTAATCTACTAATCACAGAAGCAAACAACCGAAAAAGATTTTGATGGGCGAATGGATCACATGCATTTATGAGTCATCATATTAATTCGTGCCTACGGAAAAATAATCAAGGACTCGTGCCCTACATAGCACAGTCCTTAATTAGTAAATCAGGATGCAGGCCGTTTGGTACTAACATTAGTGCTTTACTGTCATTTTCAATCCAAAATTTGTTCACTGCCCGTGTATGGTCCTCGGGCTGATAGGACTGGAATTTCGAAAGTGTTATACACGTGTTTTCAGTTTCCTAGAGCCGGATGCCAACGGACTGCACTAGTTTTCTACGGTACACTGGGTTGGTCTACGGTCTACACAGTATCTTGGTCGGCCAAGCAACAGCTCAGTTCGGCTGAATCAGACTGCCGGAACCGGTGTTACAATTTCCGAGTACCCCGTTAAAATATAAGCCTTTTTAACATACTGTTATAGCTTGCTAAAAAGGTTTATATCTTAAAACGGAGGTAGTAACTCTTAAGAGCATGTGCACCGTTTAGACACGAGTCCAGCAATAAACTTAACAATTAACACAAAGAGCTAGCAAATCAGAAGTCTCTATAATGGTGACAAAGAGCTAGCAAATCAGAAGTCTCTATAATGGTGCTCTCTTGCTAGGACAGCCAATAGTCTTCAAGTATATGAAGCGTGTCAGGTTGTGCCTCTCCATCTCATGGTATGATTATGAAACAACACCAAGATGTTGACAAGGTATGGTTGTTACAATCAATATTATTGTTGTTATTGTTTTCTTTTTCCTTATCTCTGGATTTATTTTCTACTTCATTATCCAAGCAATTATGGACATTTCTCTAACTCTAGATTTTATCACTGTTATGTACTCCCTTCGTTTGAAAATATAAGATGTTTTAGATTTGTGAATGAGATGTATCTAGACATATTTTAGTGTCTACATTCATTTAAACCTATACACTAAAAGATGTCTAAATACATCTCCTTCGCAAACCTAAAACATCTTATATTTCTAAACAGAAGGAGTATATAGCAACAACAGCAGCTGGAGCTGGAGCCGCCGCAGCAACCGCCTTCCGCTTTGGCGACACACTCCGGAACCACGGCGGCGGGCTTCTGCTGGGTAGCGGCGGTGTGCCGGTGTCCAGGAGGTGGACAGGGGCAACGTCGAGGAGGTCGTCATGGCAATTATATTCTTACACTATCACTACTGAATTATATAAGCATACAATCTGCCACCGGATCGTGTACCTTCTTAGTTCAGTTCCGATGGCAGCAAGGAACAGTGATTTTGGAGGATTTTGTGCTCTTGTAGTACACATCATACTTGAATTTAGTGCTGAATTTAAATAGCCATCTATCAAATCACACTTGTATTTAGTGCTGAAGGTGCTCGCCCAATATTCATACCCCGTCACAGCCTTCTTAGGTGGTGTCACCACACCAGTTCTGTCAGGTTTAGTTACATAGCAACATGCCTTTGTAACTGACTATTTCAAAATCTTGTTGTGGTGTCACAAAATAGCACAGGCTCATGAACGACTAGTTGGATATAATAAGATAATACAAGGTATCATTTTGATCTTTTTGATTGGAGCTTCATCAGATTTTCATTTATATAGTCTGAACTTGTGTTGTTCTTGATTTGTTCACAAACTTAGGGAGCGGCAGCTGTAAGCTCTAGCGGCACCAAGGGAGAAGAAGCATGGGCATGGGTGACACTTCAGTGGCGGCGCCGCCGGTTTTTGGTCACCGAAGGACGCTCCGGTGATGAGCTCCAGCGGCGGCGAGCGACGGACCCATGACAGTGGGGCATACCAACAAGCAATTGAGAGGAGAAAAGGCTCCTAGAGTACGAGAATAATACCTTGAAGATGTTGACGGGCTCGGGGAAGCCCGAGGAGGCGCTACGGCGTCGAGCTCGACTGGGAATCGAAGGTTAGAGTAGGAGGAGAAGGCAGTTGATTCCGTCAATCCACGGCTTCCGGGTCTAGGCAAGGCGTAGGTCCTGGTTTACTAGTGGACGAAGCTCCTGCGCGTGGCTAGCTTCTGTGGAGCTCGAGCGCGTCTCCTCCATGGAGCTCGATGGCGTCGCTTTCATCGAAACTCTTGCATGTCATCTCCGTGGAGCTCGAACTCGAGCACGTTCGAGAAGAGGAGGACAAAGAGCGTGGAGGGCTAGGGGACCTGGATGAGGAGGTCGGGGGACACATAGGTCGTAATTAAGGCCTAATTTGATGCATTTGTAATGTTTTAGGGATTTTTTTTGCAAGAACGGATTTGAACTAACCCTCTCACGTCCTTTTTAGGAAGGAGGAAGCATCATATATATTGGTGCAATAATTAATGAAGAGAGAGTTCACGGTGATATCATAATATGATACCGTATTATCGCAACTGTAACAAGAAAATTCTGATACGTAAAATTGCATTGAGATTCTAAAATAATTGAATAACATAAAACTATGATACAACTAAATGATACTCATTCAATGACATACTATGTCACCAAAATGTCTAGTCAAGAACTCCATACAGTTGCATGTTACTATAACTAGTCTTATTATACCTACTTAAAGTATCAAAATGAGCTCGAAATGTTTTAGTGTTTTTTTTTGCATAAATGATTTGAACTAACACTCCGACATCCTTTTTAGGACGGAAAATAATGATATGACACAACAATTACAGTTTATAATAACTTGTTATAGCAAGTGTAGCAAGAAAATTTAATGTCAAATACATCTTGTACCTAAAATAGCATTGAGATTCTACAATAATTGACTACCATAAAACTATGATACAACTTCAATGACATATGTCACCAAAATGTCATAGTTAAGAACTGCATATAGTTCCTTCAAAAAAAAAAGAACTGCATATAGTTGCATGTTACGGTAACTAGTCTTATTATAGCAAGTGTAACAAGAAAATTTAATGTCAAATACACAAAATTGCATTGAGATTCTACAATAATTGAATAACATAAAACTAATACAACTAAATGATACTCATTTAATGACAATACTATGTCACCAAAATGGCTAGTTAAGAACTGCATATAGTCGCATGTTACTATAACTAGTCTTATTATACCTACTTAATAAAGTATCAACACAAGATCATATCCAGCGCGCGCGCCCTTGTGAAAGGAGCAGATCGACTGGCGTCCTTGTTCCGTGTCACTACTGCTTGATCGCCAGTAGCTTGGCAGTCCTGCCACCGTCGTCGCCCGTCTCCGGTTGGTCGCACGGTAACGCATCACCCTCCTCCATCAGCTCCGACCCGACGCGCGCTTGCATCCGCGCGCTCTCCTTGTCCCGCGGGTACGTGCGGTACAGGAACGAGTACACGAGCGTGCAGATGGTCATCGGGACCGCGATGATGGTGTACAGCGCCTTTCCCAGCGACACGGCGTTCTCCCGGTCCCCCTCGGCGCCGCTGCTGCCGCCGCCGTCCGTCGGCTTGAACCCGTACAGGTGCTGCGACAGGAAGCCCACGGCCGGTGGCGCGAACGAAGACAGGATGGACGTGAAGGACATGCTCAGCGCGTAGATGCTCGTCCTCGCCTTCACCGGCACGATCTCCGCGAAGATCGGGCTGCACACACACACACACACGAAGGAAGCAAATGGAAATGTCAGCTGTGTCTCCTTTCGTTGTTGTATAAAATAAAATGGAAAGAAAGCTGTCGCAGATCCTTTCTTACCCGTTTGTAGCAGCTGGACTGAATGAGAGGATGGCTCCCATGACGGAGAGGACGAGTGCGTGCGCGATGGCCGTGGACCGGTCATTTGGGAGGCCGAAGATGAGGATGGCCGCGAGAGGCACGGCCAAGCCGGCGCCGATCTGCGAGATCACGATCCTCCCGGCGTTCGGGTACCGGTGGGCGAGGGCGTCGCCGATCTTGCCGCCGAAGATGCCGCCCAGTGGCAGCGCGGCGGCGAACCCCGCCATGACGACGGCCGTGTCCGCGTGGGTGAACCCGGCGAGCTCCAGCCACATGGCCGTGAACGTCATCGCGGACCACGGGAAGGAGCCGGCCACGGCCTGCGCCACGAGGATCTGGAACGTGGGGATCTTGACGACGGCCCTGGCCTCCCTGAGCTGCTTCTTGGCCTCCTCCCACGCCGACCGTTTCTCGCTCTCGTCGAGCGCTGGCGCCGCTTGGACCGTCGTCCGGAAGTTGGGGTCGACGGCGAAGAACCAGACGAGGATGCCCACGAGGACGCTGATGGCCGCGACGAGGTGGAACGCGAAGCGCCAGCCGGCGATCCCGAAGATGGTGTGTGGCGCGAGGAGCAGAGCGCAGATGCCCCCCAGGATGGACCCGATGCTGCTTGTGAGCTGCAGCCAACCGAAGGCCATTCCGCGGTGCTCGTCGTCGGTGGAGTCGGCCACCAGCGACTGGACCGCCGGTATGACGAGGGCCAGGCCGATGCCGTTCAGGCCTCTCGAGATGGCAATCTAGCAAAGGCAGAGCATGGACGTACTAGCTTAGCTCTGAGTTTCAACAGATCGGCGGTTAATTAGTTCCCAAAATCAGCTACTGTGGTAATTTGTGCTCTGGCTGAGATGCCGTGCTGGGTGCTGACCTGGAGGAACGTTTCGGAGATGGCGACGAGGAATGTGGCGGCGGCCCAGAGGAATGCCCCGACGGCGATGACGTGGGCGCGGTTGTAGCGCGCGGAGGCGTAGGCTGCGAGCGGGTAGCAGGCGCCCTGCACGATGGAGCGGCAGAGGGTGAGCGTGCCGAGGCCCGTGGGCGTGGTGTGCAGGGCGGCGCCCACCTCCTCGTACACCGCCGGCAGCAGCGCCTCGTCGGCGCGCTCCATGATGGAGGCCAGGTTCACCAGAACCAGCGTCCGCCCCATCTCGCAGCGAGTGCTTCAAAGTCGTATAATACTGTAATTAGATTCTTCTCTTCGAAGAATCAAAATATAATAGTACTACTCCCGAATCGAGGGGGGAGTGAGATCTAGTATATAACAGTTCCCGAATCGAAGCGTGCTTACCTCGCTCTCCCGGAACGAAGGCGACGCTAGCTGATAGCCGGTGTGAATGCTTGCAACGGACGGCTCCTTTTTCTGCTATCGACGGCCTCTTGTCTCTTACCTACCTCGTCTCCCTCTAGTCGTTGCTGGGGCAGCTATCGTTCCCCATTTTCTTCTCCTTCACTGGAGCTGTGTGGACGGGAAGAGCTGGAACGGCCACTGTTGATGGAAAATATCAGTTTGCGCGTTTGGGTGGCGGGTCACAAGCCATACATCTCCCGGATAAGTAAGTGGGCATCTTATCTTGTGAGGCCCACCGGGCCGACTAAACGGCCGATCGAAACAGTCCGTTTCTATTTATTTAAGTCGATTTGTAATTTTTTTAGTTGTGATCTGCCCTGTCCGGCGACCGTGTCCAGCTGTCCGTCTTTTCCCACTGTCACTGTTTGACACCCCGGCGATGGAATGTTAATGGTGACGCGACGTCGGCTATCAGTGTTAGCAGCTTCCCGCATGTCCGACATCTCCTGGGAGAGGAGTCGATTGTCGTTCCCCTGCAGATCGTGCAGGCGCTAGGCTTCGGCCCAACAGGGTTCCGGGTGAGGCAAAAGCTGTGCGTCAGGCGAATGCCTTGGCAGCGACGGCGGTAAAGGAGCTCGCCGACCAGAAGACGAGGGACCACTGGACCGCTAAGATGGAGAAGGCCCTGACGAACAGAGCGGCGGCGGAGGACCGTAGGAAGGAGGCGGGCAAGGCGGCCACGCGTCCATATCCACTATCGTCACCGCAAACGCCTCCAGCAGCAGACCATCTGGTCCGCTAGCGCGGGGATCGACGGGCCAGCGGCCGCGGCAACGACGGCGATTAGCCATATTGACAGCCTCCTCAAACAGCAACATTCCCTTTTATATTGTTTAAATGTGTATCAGTTTAAGTGATAATGTTTTACTTATATATGACCCGAGTGACTGACTGACGGACACCCACGCAGGCTAACACAATTCTTGTAAAAATTTGATACACGAATAAACCCGAACCGAACACAGTCAGTTTGTATGGGTTATGCTGCTGAAGCGTCACACACGTGCCGCGCGTGCAGACGCGCTTGAACGGGTTGGATGGAGATGCGCTAAACCCACTGCTTCACATGTGGCTGCCGACATCAGCGTTCTACCCCTCTACTGCCGGCATGCGAAGGGAAAGGGATCTTCCAAGAGCAGCAATGCTCGTGACATGTCAGTAGTCTGTACGTGCGGAAATTGATAGTATAAAATGTGCTCATGTGCCAGAAAATCAATGACGAGGCCCAGCCCTGCTTGGCAGCACTCGTATTAAATCATCACATGGCCCAGGGCACTAGATCCGTCACGGGTGTGCCTGACGCACTATATGATTCCTTCCTCCCTAAGCATAGAGCACCTCGCCATCACAGGAGACCCTCAGGCCTCCGTTACCAAGGCTCCTGGCAGCGTGGATCATCCCTTTCCGCCGTAACTTGAGCTCGGTTGAACGGAATGAGAATATATCGGTTGGAAATGAACGGAAACATGCGCTATCGTTTTGTTTCCTCGTGTATCGTCAGAATCGGAAATAAAACAGAAAACTTCGAAAACGAACAGAGAATCAAAAATCATCGGAGACAGATATGGAAAGGATACGATATAAAAACGGACATTTGTCAGAATATAATAGTGGCAAATATCATGGTATCTACACTAAAAAAACATATAATGAATAAAGAATAGCTCATAACTTCGACAAACGACAATTAAACATAAAGCAACACACATAATTCAACACTTTGATTAGCACATAGTTTCACATAAACGCTAAGACACTCACTTGATTAGTATGTAGCATGAATCGGTTGGATATGGCCCGACAAGAGCAAGGGAAATAACTAATGCAAAGTACTATTTCGTATAGTTGGTTATATTTCTGAAAAGTTTCTATATTTGTTTATCCAGAATTTCTTACCGTTTTCGTTTCCGTTCGAAATGGCTCACTCGTTTACTTTTCCATTTCCGTTTAGAATATTCCGTTTTCATTCTTTTTCTGCAAAATGTCTTTTTCGTTTCCTTTTTTAGCTCTCAGTTTCCTTTTTTTCCATAAACGATGGGAAGGTTTTCTTACCGTTTCAACCTAATCCGGCGCACCCAGGCCGAACCCAACCCATAGGGGGGCTAGCGGGGACGCCAGATGCAGATGAAAACGACGCGGCCTAGCCATATCGGCCACACGCGCATGCAAACTCGCGCGTTTTTGCATTTTCTCCCCCATGACCACCACCCTAGCAGCTCTCCGACGCCACCACCCATCGCCGTCGTCGGCCATTCGGTCCGCTAGAAATACCCACGCAGCCGTCGAAAACACTTCCCACGCCCTCCCAAGCCGCCTCCTCCCACGCATCGCCACCGCTGTTCCGCCTCCTGGTAGCTCCAAGCCCGCCACACAACCGCCCAGCCCACTAGGTTTGCCAAAGGCATGGATTCAGACAAGGAAGAGATGTTGTCCGCTCTGATGGACGATGAAGTCGCCGTTGTTGCTGGCACCAAATACACCGACAGCGATGACAATCATCTCATGATGGTCACTTCCCTCCTGGGCATGATCGCCGAAGTTGATGAAAAGCTGTCTTCTAGGGTTCGAAGCCTAGGCGACGCAAGAGCAAGCTGAGGCAGAGGATGGAAGGCTACTGCATGCTCTACGCCGACTACTTCGCTGATGACCCGTTGCACTATTTTGGCGTCATTTCAGAATGAGCCAAAAGATTTTTCTGAAGATTGTCGAGCAATTAAGAGAGTCCGACGACTACTTCAAACTAAAGAGAGACGCCGTCGGCTTGCTTGGTTTCTCCACAATTTAAAGATGTAGAGTTTCTCTCCAGATGCTTGCATATGGAATTCCTGGAGATACACATGACGACTACCTCTGCATGGCCAAGTTCACAACCATCGACTGCATGTACATGTTTTAAAGGGCAATTGTGGAAGTGTATGGAAATAATTACCTGAGAACACCCAATGCAGAAGACACATCTCGGATCCTGACACAGGATGCAACAAGGGGGTTTCCACGGATGCTTGGAAGCATCGACTGTATGCACTGGGCATGGAAGAACTGCCCATTTGCGCACCAGGGAATATACAAAGGTCACAAGGGATCATGTAGTGTGGTGCTTAAGGCCGTTTAAAATCAAGATCTATGGATTGGCATGCTTTCTTCGGTATGACAGGATCACACAATAACATCAATGTGTTGAAGTGTTCAAATGTGTTCGCCAAGCTAGTTGAAGGCACATCCCCTGTGGTGGATTTTTGGATCAATGGCCACCACTACGACAAAGGATACTATCTAGCAGGTGGTATATATATATATCCTAGATGGTCAATATTTGTGAAGACAATCTCAAATCATGTGTCTAGAGGAAAGAAATCTTGGTTTGCGACACATTAGGAGGCTTGCAGGAAGGATGTGGAGAGAGCATTCAGTTTGCTGCAAACTCGATTTGCCATTGTCAGGTATCATGCCCTTACCTTGTCGAAAGAACAGATGTGGGAAACATGACTGTCTGTGTGATCTTGCACAACATGATCATGAGTGTTCGACATTGAACCGTGTTATCACCAAGGTGTTTTTGCAGATGTTGATCACCAAATGCTAGCTATGTTTGGTTCTTTTCTCGCAAGGCGGCAAGAAGTTCGAGACACAAATACTCATAACCAACTACAAGATGATCTGATGGAGCATTTGTGGAGGCTCAAAGGAGCCAGCTAGTTTGTTTATCTGCTTTCTATGTTGAACTTGTTGAATTGTTTGTTTAATTTCATGAACTTGTAATAAATTTGTATGTTGAATTATATATTTGCTATATTGAACTTGTTGACTAATTTGTTGGATCTTCACGAGCCTAACGTGCTTTTGATTAGCACTATTATGGATTTTCAAAGGTTGGTGTTTGTTCAAACTTAATATGAGATCCGGAATACTATTATCGGCTCACCATGGGTATTCAATTGCGATAATAGGTATGCCCGTATTTTTTTTGAAAAATCTTAAAATTATTTTGGTCCAAATTCAGTTATTTAAATGGATGACCTAATTTTTTATTAGGATTTCTAGAAGGATAGTTATAAATCGGCACAGTGGATCTCGAAAACCTCAAAACTAATTTTATTACAAGTTTCTTTACATTTACATAATAACACAACTAGGTTCTTTAAACGCTTCCCGCCCACCGATCCAGCTAAACTTATGAAGATGGCTTCTCGTCACATGGTAACTTAGAATCGACTGCATCCAGAAAAATATTAGGAAGCAAGGGTGAGTAAAAAGTACTCAGCAAACTAATCATACACACATTCATATAAATTGTAAAATAGACTTGCTTTTGAAAATAGATAGTTAATGCAATTAAGTAATTTAAAACACATGGTGCCACACATGAAAGTAAGCATTCCCAAACCGGGAGTCACACTTTTACACTCTGCAGAGGGGTACTCCGACATCGACAGCCTCAACTAGAACCACACAGGCGCTAGAAGAGCAGAGTCCTTTGACCCACTAGAACCCGGACACCTGAATTTACTGATGTCGATGGCTCCTACGGATATCACTGACACGTTCCGTTTCAGGACGTCCCAGCGGAGAACTCAGCCAGTCCCATATCTAGGCTATAACCGGTACAATACGGTTACCTTCGTAGCACCAAGTTTTACTTACAAAAGTAGTCTTATTAATTCACATGTTATTCTTCAAATCCATATTAATAACAAATACCCGGTTCGTATCGGTGGCTCCAAACGGATCCATCACCGTATCACGACACCAGCGTATTAGTCCATAAATACTTCAAAGGAAATATCTATCTTAGATAATGCATCATAGATTTAATAGAAAAACATACTTTACAAAGTATATGAAAGATGTATAAAAAGCTTGCCTGGAAAATAAATATGCAGATCAATATAAACTCCAATAAAATCCCGTAGATATATAATCAGATTGGTAATATATGGCTGCCATGAAAGAAATCCGACAACAGTATAAACACACATCTTCATTTCGGCAGCACCTCCCTCTATAAATTCTACTTCCTCCAAGCAACATATGCATGCATATATTCTTTGGTCGACCTCTCCATCTTATAACTCTAACTCTATTTTTCTCTCTAGGTGGTTTCAGTCTCTCTGGCTCTCGCTCACACTTACTGGACCTATATAACTGAACTATGAAGTTGTGTGTGCGCGTGAAGTGCAGCAGAGCTAGCTGTTTATAGGGTGGCAACGTCGGTTTGCTCCAAAATATCTAAGACAACCGCTTCTTGCTTGACCACTAAAATATATGAGAACGTAACCAGCTGCTGCCTCACCACAGGCCAACTGCATGCACAAGTCCACGATGTCTTGCCGACATCCAACGCCTTTTAGCACAAAGCCACGTTTTGTCTCTCATGCAAATATCTAAGTCAGTGCATGTATGCATCGATGGTTAAATCAACACAACAAGCTCAGCTACACTGAGTCTCTGGATACTACTAGTACACTTCTGCTTAATTATCTCCATCGACAAACATAAGGGATATAGTACCGATCCATAACGGGTTTTAGTCCCGGTTTTGTCTGAGACCGTCAAAACTGGATTAGAGGCCCTCGCTCTAGTCCCGGCTCGCTACGGCCCACGACAGAAGACAGCCACGTGGCTGTTTCAGCGAGGCAGGGGACGGAAACCCTCTAGTCTCGAGTCGTAACACCACCCGGGACTATATACCTTCCTGCCGCGGCAGAGAATTCGTGTGTTTCTCTGCCGCGGCAGAGATTGTGTTTTTTTTCCATTTTGTTTCTTTTTCGTTTTGTGTTCCATCATAATTTCAAACATATATTTCAGTACACATATTCTACGCTACTACATATACAATACACGTTGATGCATCTATATAATTAATCGATCCCTTGCAAGCATACATATAATCAATCATATCAAAAGGAAGAAATGTTTTGAATGGACCTGGTCATCTATATTCTACGCTATTACATGGTCATTGATGATATATAATCATATCAACTACATGGAGATCACTAAGGCATATAGAGTTCCTCGTCATCCGCATAATGTTCTCCATATACATCAAGGACCTCCTTCATCAGAAATCCCGTCAGCTCCTCTTGAATTGCTCGTATGCGCTGGTCTAGCTCTAGTTTCTCCCCCAAATCATAAATATAATGTGAATCAACTTTCCGCTCACTGGTCAACTCGCGGATGTACTCGCAGACGTAGGATCCACATAAATGAGTTCTCGGTGGCTGCTGTAAACTTTTCACTATTTTATAAGTTAGCTCCTCTTTGAATGGACCTGGTATTTTCTGTCTGAACCGTGTCCAACACCTGCTCGACAAAGAAAATGAACAAAGGAGTTATTAGTTACTTGATATCAAGAAATGAATGAAAGAGGCCGATATAATGCGATAATGATTGAAATTACTTATGAAGCATTGCTTTCATGTCGCTCCACTGCTCTTGGTCCCAACTTAATGAGTCGTGGACTTCAACTAGGGACTTGTCAACTTAAATGTTTAGCAAGATCCAGTGGAATCTGCGGACCCCATAAACATACATGCATAGCTCATCAATTACACTTAACATCGAGTAAGTAAAAATAAAATGTGTACAAGATAGAAACACTTACTTAAAGTTGTAAGTAATTATTCTCGATTAAGAACCTGCATAGGTCTTCCTCCACGTCCTTGGGGTGATTCTTTAAAGTATATTCATTAACGATATATGGGTCAATGAACCCAACGTCATATCTTCTAGCTCTTTTGCATTCAAGCATCTTCATTCTGCAGAATATACTATCATACAAAAGGATATATAGTTAGGATAATATATTAAATGCAATGAACGAGCTGAGCTACAAACTTAATTATAGAGATAAATCACTTACAAACAGTAGCAACCAATAATAGATTTGTCGAGGGCGCGCTGATTGTATAACTGAAACAGTTTGGTCATTTGAACCTGTATCGAGTATGGTTTGAAGTGGTGCTTCTTTCTAACGTCCACCGCAAACCAATCTTTCTGATGCTTTTTTTTCTGTTTGCACCATGTACCATGTGTGCAGATTTCGCATATGTGTGGATTGACGCGCGAGCTCCTCATTACTGACTAGAGGCTCTCCTTGGACATACTTCCGTACTATATGACCCACTGGCGTATCTTCATAGCCTAAATATTGACCAAGAGACATATTTGCTTTGTAGGCAAGTGCTTTGGCCTCCGATACAGTGATGCCCATTAGTGCAGCATTAGTACTGGCTCTGGGGTCCATTATTTGCATGTCCATATCCATTTCAGCTCTGAAGGCCTTTTCGAGGTCTGAAATCACTTTGAGCGAGGGGGCGATTGATTCTTCTGTTGTCCGAGCTAGGCAACTTGCTTCCCGCTTTTTGCACTTGTGCTTTTTTATTCTTTGCTTGCTTAATAATCTCCCGGTCATAGTCTGATTCCAGATTCATCAATATTTGGGATGGTTGCTCAAGAAAAGACTTAGCCCACTTTTTGTTTTTTTCATCATATATCGGTTTTGGCTCAGGCTTTTTGGGTGCAAAATGCTCCTTAACTTGGACAGCCACATCCGCGACATTTTCCTCATCGGTCTTGTCATAAGGTCTGTTTGGAAGAGCCGGCGGGATGTCGACTATCTTTGTCGTTTGACCTTTCTTCGATGTGGGGCGCGGGGGAGCGGCGACCTTCCGTTTCTTCGACGAGGTAGTATTGCACAGAGGCGGAGGCGGACATCCATTCCTGGACCATCTGCATTATAGTAAAAGTATATCAAAAACCATTACACAACATGATAAATTTATTACAAGTTATAATAAGAGCTTCTAGAGCATTAATTTTGAATTTTGAAAAATTTATATGCACCAATTTGTGAATTGGAGAAAACAAACATGATAAATGTGGAGTTTTTGATTATTGTTCTATCAGTGAAAACCTCATTCCATTATAAGCTCTGAAACTCTAAAATTACACACATATCAAAATCCTTCTACTTCTAGAGCATGCATACATGATCCATATCTCTATACTTCTAGAGCATTATAGAGCTAAAGTAGCAATAAGAGATGAAAGAATGAAGTTCTAACCTTTTAAATCTTTACAAATCTTGAAAAAAATGGCATGAACTCGACTTGCTTCTTTGAGTAAAATGGCCACCATATGGCTAGGGCAGGTGGACACGAAGCTGTATATATACTGAGGAACAACTATTCCCGGGCCGTGATACGACCCGGAACTAATAGTCCCCCAAAAGAGCAGCTGGCCCGCTCCAGGTTACTAGTCCCGGTCTGTAAGAGGTCTGACCCGACCCGGGACTAGTGGCTATCGCGATTACTAGCCATTGGAGGCGTCACGGTCCGGGACTAGTTCTAGCACTAATCGCGGTTCGTAACAGGCCGGGACTGCTGACATTGTTCAGACCGAACCGGAGACCTATTTTTTAGTAGTGATTAGTACTTCTAGGATCCATGCACAAATAATTCATGTTCTAGCTAGTGCAACTTCTATTAGCTTCGCGGATACGAGCAAGTACTACTAGGTCATCCACTAAAGTGTCAAGTTTTATTGCCGACTTAAATGATCTATTCCATTTTTATTGCAAGCAAAAACTATCATCCAAAATTTAAATGCAAAGATTAGGAAAAATCAACATAATTTGAAGTCAATTATCATTTAGCTAAAATTAATTAGTAACTCAAAAATCCAGGTTATTACATGCTCGCCGGACGTATTCTCCATAGCAAGCGCTCCCGTCTAATCGGAACATTTTGATGCAAGATCTAATCTTCTTTGCGCACGGTTGCCATTGTCATCCTTCATACATGTCAACGGACGACACCATACAACGGCCAGGACGAACGGGAGAACGAAGTGAAGCTCGACAAAAGGCCGCCGTCACCGAAGAAGGGCCACCTTTGCCGGAGAAGAAGAAGAAAGGGGAGACAACGGCATGGGCGCGGGCGCGGGGCTGGCTCACGTGGATAACCTGTGAGTCTGACGCTCACGTGGATAAGTTGTGGGCCCCATAATGATCTAGATAAGTGGAGAGAAGTGTCCACTACGAGAACCAACTTAATATAGCTCCACTTTTCAGCATGTAACGATAAGGGTCTACTACGGGACCCGACAGACCTCACCCACTTGTCAGCACGTAACGACGAGGGTCCACTACGGGACTCGACTGAATGCCTCCCCACTTGTCAGCATGTAACGGCAAGGCTGATGGACAGCGAGTTTCAGAACGTGCGTGAGTTTCATATAAGGAGATGGCCAAAAGTGAGGAAAAGTTAAACGGCCGGGGAAAAATGAGTACAACTAAGAAAACAAGGGCATGAAAATAAAAATCCCTTTTTTATTTGAATATAAATGAATCTAGGCTGAAATTTTGACCCACACAATATTTTTGTACCGGCCAAAATTTGGAAAGTTAAGCCAAAATTTTGAACTCCATCAAGAAAGCACGGTTGCCGAGGGCTGCAAAACCTCTCTAGCATTTGCAAGTTAGGATACACAATTCAGAGGGATTACATGGCTTCTTCCGGTTAACTTACAATAAAACACAATGCATACTTTTTTTGTATCAGTGACCATATCATATCACATGCTCTGCAAAGATAAGTTAGACGCCTCTGATTTATTTTTGCATATTTTACACGACTATGGGCTTTGTAGGAAAAAACGTTCTATCTACGAACTTTAGCCACAACGGTGATAACCAAGTTATTAGCAGACCGTTGTAAATCAGATATTAACTATAGTGGGAGAGACAACCACTTATGCAAAACTAGTTGCATGTCAAGCGTGAAACATGCCGCATGTGCGAGGACATGTAAAGTTTGTCCGGGCTGCTTCATCCCACTATGACAATAATATCCAAAGTACACGAAAGTTTGCAATAACATGATCATCGACGCCCATATCTCTATGTGTTCTAACCATACAAAGCATCTACGCATAGACATAGCTCTGATACCACTGATGAGATTCGTTGCCTAGAAAATATAAAAAGTCCTACGATAGCAACTACAAGACCGAATCGAGGCTACACTTGTAATGGTTTTAGAAGGACTCGTCCTTGAAGACCGTAAGCGGCATAATATTCCCGCAAATAAACACGACTGTTTTAGATATACATAACCGACCTCAAAGACGTGCAGACGATCAACGCCACAAAAGGAAAACGCCTCCGTGATCGGTCACACATAGGATGTGTTGACGACTTCCGTCCCTTGCTCAAGCTGGGCAGCCCCCACACACGGCAGAATGGACAAAAATAACTCCTTTTCAAAAGGATTTCACAAACTGACCCATCTGAAAAACTATTTCACTGGACTAACCCTTTGGGTAACGCCCAACAGCTAGACGCTACACTCTATAGTGTAGCGCCTTTCAGCTAGGCGTTATGCCCCTGCCAGCGTGGCACCGCCTGGCCCCTCCCTGGCCCCACCCGGAGGCATAACGCCCAGGCGCTATGCCTGGGGCGAGTAACGCCCAGGCACTATGCCCAAGGTGTAGCGCTTTTTCGATAGGCGCTATGCTCTAATGTGTAGCGCCTAGCAGATAGGCGCTACACTTTGGAACTTAACCTGTCGCGCCCAAGCCCCCTCCCCACCCCTCCCATTCACTCCTAGACGTCAGGAAGAACAGCAAGAGGCGCCCTGCTACCCTCTTCTCCCATCCCACTCAAATCCCTAGCAAAAATCAACAGATCTGAGGGATTTCACCATGGATTTGCTCCCCCATCCTTCCCTCAAGGTAATCCCCTCCTTTTCCCTCTCTTTCATCCAATGAATCTTGCACACTATCCTCAAACCCTAGGTCTAGTTGGATTCATAATATGGCCTATTTGTGCATGTTTTAGTTACTTGGTAGTTATATATTAGTTGTATTTGATGGGGAATGGAAGTGTGTTGTCGATTTGCATTGTATATGATGGTTGTATATGGATTTGTATGGATGTGTGAATAATATGCTCCCATATTCTTTGTAGTTTATTGTATAAATTGAAACAATGGCCACATACCACACACATTTTATTGATGTTTGGAATATATATGTAGGATGGTGTGGCTACTTGAGTATTACTATGATCATCAACATCGGGCATACTTGATGGCGGAGAAGCATATATATGGTAATAAAACCATGGTTGAACTTCTTTGTTTTTATTTTTCTATTGATTCAATTGTGTTGGAAAAAGCATAATGTTCGATCTTGTATGTATGCAGAGGCTTCGTCCCCTCAAGCTTCGGTCTCATGGCGCGTCTTCGAATGACATGTCGTACGACGAGCAGTACACCGAGTACATCAAGCGGCTAGGCCTCCTCCCTTTCATCACGCTTGTGAGCCGGTCGACGCCGAACCTCAACGCGACTGATATCACCGCACTTGTCGACCGGTGGAGGCCGAAGGCACACACTTTCCACCTCCGAACCGGCGAGATCACTCCTACTCTTCAGGATGTTTCCATGATCTTTGGACTTCCTATCGCGGGGGAGCCTCTCTGTATGAGCACAGATTCCGATGGGTGGCGCAATGCGATGCAGCTACTTATTGGCATGGCTCCTGAAGAACTTGAATATAAGAGCAAAGATAGAGTCCCAGTAGGCGCGACATATGCGTGGATCATGGAGAACTTTGCGGAATGCCCGAACCCCACCGAGGTTGAGGTGATCGAGACACATGCTCGTGTGTACGTGTGGTATGTCCTTTATAGGACTCTGTTTGCGGACATCGGAGGTAGGACCGCTCAGTGGATGTGGCTGAAGGCACTAGCAAACTGGGATAGCAATATCAGCTGGGGTTCGGCGGCTCTTGCCTACTTGTACCGGCGGGTAATCACCTGTGCACTTTACATTCATTTGTATATGTCGAGTCCACACATATGCTATACTGACCTCTTTTTTGTTCACTTGTAGTTGGACGATGCCTGTCGTAGGGCAGGCGAAAATGCCGGAATAGGTGGTGCTATGGTTCTTCTCTCGATATGGAGCTGGGAACGCTTACCAGTTGGGCGTCCCAAAGAGGTGGGCCACCATCCTTGGCCAGCGTATAATAGAAACCCTCTACGCCTCCCGACTTGGGCTTACAAGTGGGACATGGTATCGGAGATGACAAGCGATGTCGATGCCATGTACCTCAAGTACACGAACGAGTTTGATGCGATTACGCCCGAGCATGTAGATGTTTATCTATACGTCACTATCCATAATATTTACTTCACGAGTCAAAATCGATACCAAACATGTTCTTGTGATATGTTGCAGGTGGAGTGGGAGCCTTATGGTTGTGGGGACGAGTTTGGTATTGCTCCCGGGTTTGATATTAACCCGAAGTGCTTGGAGGAGCAATCTCTCTGGCTCATGTGCTGCCCATTGATTTGCAATTGAACGGTTGAGTTTCATATGCCACAACGGGTGATGAGGCAGTTCGGGTTGTTTCAGTGCAACCCTCCCGTGTGGAAGGACACCGACAAGGAGCTTCATCGGTTAGTTAGCATGAGAACTTGTGCTCAATTGCTTTGGATGGTACTAACATGGTTCTTTGTTGTTGTTCAGGTTGAACAGAAAGAGGCAGATGAAGATCAAGAATTGGGATCACCATCATAGGAGTCACGTCATGGAGTTCCTCATTTGTGTGGAGAATGCTCGACGAACGGAATGGAATAGTGGAAGAGCTCATTGCCTAGTTGCATTTAACAACTACATCCATTGGTTTCTTGGTAGTACCCGTGTCTCCATTTGCCCGCCGTCCTATGAGGAAGAAATATTGGAGCCAGTCCAGTTCGATGACCTTGCCTACACTCAGTGCAACCGGCAGGTCAGGGAGGGGACCAACATCCCGCTTTCTTCCTCACTCAACTTTGCGGTAAAGTTATCGTTGCCTTTGCATTACTTTCCTTGCACTCTCATCTCTTTCTTGCCTAACATGTTCTTGTTCTTGACTCTGTAGAGAACGGAGGTAAAGAAATATGCCGACGATGCCAAGGCGATTCTTTTTGCTGCCCCTAAGGGGAAAAAGAGAGAAGGCATGATACGAAACTTCCTTAAGGTATGGATGCGAGACTTCCTCAAGATAGGCATGTTCTTGGTTTGACTTATGTTATTATTTGTTACAGCGCTCGGCCCAAAAGATGCGTCGGTTATCTAACGTGCTAGGTTGACGTGATCCCGAGTACACAACCCCGTCCGGTTCTAGGTCCAAGTCGACTACTGATCCGTCGGCCCATCTTCAGGATGATGTTGAGGATGACACCACTTAGGTGATTCGTTCGGAAGATGAGGTATGTAACAACCTTACATGCATTTAGTGCTTTCTGTTTCCCATGCATTTCTCATAGCCATACAATCTTACATGTAGCTGCCTCATATGGAGAATGAGACTGAGGAGGAGTACCGGATTCGTTCCGCATACCAGCTGAAGCCAAGGAAACAGTTCAATCACTGGACGCCGGACAACTTCCGTAACAAGGGAAAGGCCAATGTTGTCGAGGACGAGCCGCCACGGAGGTCAAGAGCGACTAGGAGGACGAGAGGCCTATGGTATGATGATGAAGATGAGTCGCAAGAAGAGGAGGTGACAAAGAAGATACCTCCAAGGAGGGGCCGAGGCCCAAGGACGCGTGGACGGAAGTAGGTCATGTATGGCACAATGTTGATGACGATGCACTAGGTTTGAGACTATGTATGGGTTGATGTATGGCACTATGTTGATGTTGTTTAAGACTATGTTGATGTATGGCACTATGTTGATGTTGTTTAAGACTATGTTGATGTATGACAATATGTTGATGTTGTTTGAGATTATGTTGATGTTGTTTAAGACTATGTTGTTTGAGCATACCCGTGGAGTGTCGTATGGGTTGCGGCTACGCTCGGGAGAGCGATTATAGTTGACACACATGAAGAACTTCTTTCCCCAACTATTGGAATAGTAGTCTTCGGATTTCTTGACAGTGCAATCGGTTCCACACCAACAAATAGGAACCTCCTTCCCATGGGCATCAGAAGTACGATACGCCTTCCGTGGCCTTTCCTCTTGGTCGGCGCAAGGTGGCCTAGCATTGGCCCTCCTCTTCTTCTCTTCATCTTCCTTCTCCTTTTGCCTCTTCCTCTCTTCCTCTTCCTTCTCCCTTTTCTTCTTCCTCTCTTCCTCTTCCTTTTTATTCTTTCTCTCGTCCTCTTCGTCCTTCTTCTTCGCCAAGTCTCGAGCAAGTTGAACTACCTCTTCAAATGCCTTCCTCTTCTTCTCTTCCTCTTCCTCTTCCTCCTTCCTCTTCCTCTCTTCCTCAGCTTCCTTTCTCTTCCTATCTTCCTCGGCTTCCTTCCTTTTCTCCACCACCTCCATAGCATTCGCCCAGATAGCCGAGTAGTTCACACCGTCCCCATCATTGCCCTTGTTGGCTTGAGTCGCCATACCTATTATAAGAACAAAAGCTACAAGTTAGTAAAGGATGCATGAATGTGAACAATAATTGATTCAATGAAATAAGCATAGTAGGTAGTAACATAAGCATGAAAGTATGAATATTTCATCCTTACCTATTAACATAAGGATTTGGTCCTGCCAAGTAACCTAACATACTAGACGGGTTAAAACCGCCACGCCCTCTTCCTCTTATAAGCCCAAGTGATCGACCTCTTTGTTGTCTAGGACCTTGTTGTCTAGGAGCTTGTTGGCTAGTTCTTGGTTGGCTTGGGACTTGTTGGCTAGTTCTTGGTTGGCTTGGGACTTGTTGGCTAGTTCTTGGTTGGCTTGGTACTTGTTGGCTAGTTCTTTGTTGGCTTGGTACTTGTTGGATAGTTCTTGGTTGGCTTGGGTCTTGTTGGCTACCACTTGGTTGGATAGTTCTTGATTTATTTCCTTTTGCTCTTTTCCTTTGAGAACACTTTCTTGCATTGTGCCCTTCACCATTGCATGTTCCACACCGGGCTCTCTCACGAGGCTCTTGGAATTGTTCATTGCCCGTTTCTCGAGCACCACCACGACTTGCGTCTTCCATGTTTAATCACTTTCCATTTCGGATCAGGCCATAGTTGAATCCCATGGTACTCCGGCCATTTTGATTGGTCCAAATATGGATGAAATCTAGGAGCCCATGTCTTCTTAGTAGTCTCAATGGAGAACTCAGCCTCTCTCACTGTGAGCGGATTATTGTAATCCAAATGTCGTCGGCGAGACGCCACGAGCAAGTGCGAGCAGGCAATATGAAGCAATGATGGCCTTCCGCATGTGCACTCACAAGTCTTGAGCGAGACCTTGAAATCTCGGCCTTCGTGTTGGACACCATCAGCCGTTGTACCTCCGGGCTCCGTAACTTGGTAAATTAGCTCGTCATTATCATACTCCGTGACAACTTGGGCATCCACTTTCTTTGACTAAAATTGCATCCAATCATCAACCTTAGGTGGGTACTTGTATTTGTACTTGTTCTTGTAGTCCCCCGCAATCTGCCGTTCCGCTTCCTCTGAGTATTTAAGAAAATACCCATTCATCATGTCGAATGTATAACGGACTATTGTCGTGACGGGCAATGCACGGACACCTTTGAGCAACTTGTTGAAGGACTCTGCCATGTTTCTTGTCATTTGGCCGTACCTCCGGCCACCATCATCGACAGCTCGTGCCCACTTTTTTCTTTCTTCAATGTTCCTATCGAGAAACTCTCGACCACCCGCATTGAGCTCTTTGTTGAAGAGCAATTTGTTGTACAAGTTTGAGAAACAATGTTCCGTGAAAGCGAGGCAACAATCTTGTAGATCATCGGCCAAATCCTTGCTCTTGCATGACCTATAGAAGTTTGAACAAAAGTGTCTCATGCACCAACGATGGTGCAACGGAGCATGCCCGGGAATATGTTGGTCCACCGCTTTAAGAATTCCTTGATGACGGTCCGATGACACATATTTCCCTATGAGGGGTTAATATCTTGGTTCTTAAAAGATGGAAGAACCACTCCCAATTATCATTGTTTTCCACCTCTACCAAAGCAAAGGCCAAAGGAATCAACCGGTTGTTGGCATCATTGGCTATTGCAATCAAGATAGTGCCCTTGAATTGACCGGTCAAAAAGGTACCATCAACGGAGATGACCGGCCTACAATGTTCAAATGCCTGAACACATTGCTCAAAAGCCAAAATTTCACGGCCAAAAACTCGAACGGTTCTTCTGTTTACAATCCTTGTCTTGTTCCCCAAAGGTTCAACCACATGAACCATGCCCGGGTTAGCATCGGCCATCGCTCCCAACAACCTTGGGATTCCGTTATAAGATTCCTCCCAATCACCGTACAACATCTTGGATGAGGCTTGCTTAGCCTTCCATGCCTTCACGTACTTCACCTCATAGTGAAAGAGGGCTTTCACAAACTCCATGACCTGCTTGATGCTCATTATTGGAAACGACGCGATGTCATTGGAAAGCCTATAAGCGAGGAACTCAGAGGTGAGTTGCCGGTGCTCATGCTTTGCATCCTTGCCATCCACCATCGGGCCTCGGCACATGTGAGTTGATACGCAACTAGATATGTGCCAATCGGGACCTCCCTTGAATGGTCTAGCACGCACAATCCAAGGACATCCTTCCTCCTCGCACTTCACTGTGTAACGCTTCTTGATGTCCGAGTGCACGACCGTGTAAGGACGATGATGCTTCCGAGAAGTCCTTTATCCATTGCTTAAATTCCAACAAGGTCTTAAACCTTGATCCTTTGCAAAAGCCATTATTCACTTCATTTCCATCCCGGTAAGAACTTGTCCTTGGTCCAAGCACTATGCCTTTGCCACCATTAACCGTGGCTTCATCCGTGAGACTAAGATCACGAAACAAAGGCACCCGATGGTCCCGCCCCAATACGGTATGGTGGATTTCGGCCTCTCTAGCCGTGAACCCCTCCTCGTCAACTTCTTCTTCGGGACCACCATCATCCGAGTCCGAAGCATAGCCTCGAGAATACGGGAGTTCACGGTCCATGTCATGTTGAGTGATATATTTCTCCAAATCACCAACATTGTTGTCATGGAGTTCAACATCATCATCATCTTCACCCTCACAATCATCATTGTCCTCTTCCAACACTTCGTCTTGGTGTCTTGAAATCGGGCTCAATGTTTGGCTCAAAGGAGGTTCAATCCATAGCTCTTGCTCCACGGGTGGAGGACTCCTACTATCCAATGGGGAAGCACGACGGTTCAAGTCCAAAGGCAATGAACTATCAACCTTCTTGGTGGAAAATATCTCAAGAGCCTTGTCTAGTGATTCGGCCACCACCTCCTTGTATGCAAGTCAACGAGCCTCGGAGAAGATACGCATGGTCTTCCAACGGATATGCATTCCAAAACCCACATTATGTCTTCCTTCCAAATCAACAACATCACATGGGTCCATCCATTTGAATTCAATCCTCACTTGCTCCAAGACCTCGGCATAGGTGGGACTACGCTCAAACACAATATCTAGCTCATCCGGGTCCGGTTCTATGTTGCCTTTCAAAAATGCATCCTTGTCCACATGATGAACATGAACAATTCTTGCCATCCCTAACACATAGGAGAATATGTTCATTAACTAACCATGACAAGATAAACAAAACTATACTAGACACATTACCAAACCATAAATCTAACAAGAACACCCTCTCTTACATAAGCAAACCCTAACCCTAACCCTAGCCATAACATTCCAATATACCAAACAATGTCATTTCAACAACCCTAAACCTAACTAAATGCTTCATACACATCTTTATAACCAACATTGGCCAATGAATCTAACAAATTTCCAAACATTTCTCTCCAAATCAAATTTCTAGGGTTTCAAGCCAAGTCCAACCAAAATGAAAGATTTCAAGAGGTCAAAACGGAGGGGAATGAGGGAGGGTACCTCTAGCAGCTGGGGAGAGGCACAAATCCAGCAAATAAAGCTTCCAATGTGAGAGATTTGAGAGGGGGGGAGAAGAGAGGGGAGAAGGGGGCGCCTCCTTGCTGTTCTTCTTGCTTGGGTCGAGCTGGGAGTGAATGGGGAGGGGTGGGGAGGGGGGCTGCGAGCTGCTGACTAAGTCCCAGAGTGTAGCGTCTATCTGCTAGACGCTACACATTAAAGTATAGCGCCTAGCAGATAGGCGCTACACCTTGGGCATAGCGCCTAGCAGATAGGCGCTACACCTTGGACATAGCGCCTGAGCGTTATGCCTCCGGGTGGGGCTAGGCGGTGCCACGCTAGCAGGGGGCATAGCGCCTAGCTGAAAGACGCTACAATGTAGCGCCTAGCTGTTGGGCGTTACCCAAAGGGTTAGTGCCAGTAAAATAGTTTTCCAGATGGGTCATTTTATGAAATCCTTTTGAAAAGGGTTATTTTTGTCCATTCTACCCCCACACACAATTCTTGAACCTATTTGGAGCCCCCATACGGGACAAAAAAGGTCCGTGCCAGACGCCGTATGGGGGGACGAGTGAAAATACTCTAAAAGAAGACATATGGTACAATAAAAAAATAGTCTTCTCTTATTTTTATAAGAGATCATTTCTTCTTAGTTAAGAGAAGTCAACATTTTTCTTTTTATTTTCTCTCCCTCCTCCAACTAAGTAAAAGTTCTTAAACGAAGGCTAACGTCGCAGATATGTACCTGACTTACAATTATGAAAGTTGACTAAGACTCTCACTGCACGTGATCCAAACTTAATTAGCACTGCAATTAGTTAACCAACATAATGGCAAATCCCAATCATAGTATAAACAAGTCAATCGACATGCGAAGTGCTTTGCTGCACGTGCCCGTGCAATTTGAAATCCAGAAATTTGTAGGATCTTCACGAGCCTAGCGTGCTTTTGATTAGTACTATTATGGATTTTCAAAGTTTGGTGTCTGTTCAAACTTAATATGAGATCCGGACTACTATTGTCGGCTCACCACAGGTTTTCAATTGCGATAGTAGGTATGTCTCTATTTTTTTTGGAAATTTTTAAAATTATTTTGGTCCAAATTTAGTTATTTAAATGGTTGACCTAATTTTTTATTTGAATATAAATGAATCTAGGCTGAAATTTTGACCCACACAATATTTTTGTACCAGCAAAAATTTGGAAAGTTAAGCCAAAATTTTGAACTCCATCAAGAAAGCACAGTTGCCGAGGGCTGCAAGACCTCTCTAGCATTTTCAAGTTAGGGTACACAATTCAGAGGGAATTTCTAAAATTAACACATTTTTGTTAATTTCAAAACAATACGTGATCATTTACTTCCTGGATGACTGCATATGGTTGTCAACATCACAAATGACTGGGGATAGTCTTCGAGAGCATGGAGGACCAGAGCCCGTCCCCCTGACGACGGGATGGGTCACGGGACACCGATAACCATGCCGTCTTGCGCATGGAAGAGTGGCCTCCGGTCAGCTATGTCAACGACGACTGGGCAGTCGTCCATGCCCTCGATGACAGGAGCGTGGGTAGATCCAGCCGACGAGCAACTTCTTTCTTCCTCTTCCTCTAGTGTTCTCTCTGTGTTTCCTATCGAATCAGTGACAAACTTTTTAACGGTGCATACTAAGGAATAACATATTATTACCTTAATATTTAGTAGGAGGGATCATATTATAATTCTACTATGGCGATGAAATACTACCCAGGTGATCAAATCAAAGCAATATAAGATGCATCAAAGGATAAACATCAGATACATAAATAATGTGATATGATATGGTCCTTCTCGCATTCGATCTCCATCTTGTGCATTATGGTATGATATCCATCATCCCATCGGTTTGTCACCAAGGTCTATGACACCACCATGATGGTTGTTTTCCACTAATCTAAATTACACGGCTCTCTATTTTCGACATGCAGGCCATAAAAATAAAAACAAAAACACAACCATATGGCTTCTACCGTTTTTTAACTTACAATAAACACATTACATACATTTTTTGTATCAGTGACCATATCATATCACATGCTCTAAAAAAACAAGTTAGACGCCTCTAATATATTTTTGCATATTTTACGCGGCTACGGGCTTTGTACCTACGAACTTTAGCAACAACGGTGAAAACCAAGTTATTAACAGACCGTTGTAAATCAGATATTAACTATAGTGCGAGAGAGACACCCGCTAGCCATTTATGCAAAACTAGTTGCATGTCAAACGTGGAACAAGTCACATGTGCGGGGACATATAAAGTTTGTTCGGGCCGCTTCATCCCACTATGCCAGTAATATCCAAAGTACACGAAAGTTTGCAATAACATGATCATCAACGCCCACATCTCTATGTGTTCTAACCTTACAAAGCATCTACACATAGACATAACTATGATACTACTGATGGTGTTTGTTGCATAGAAAACATAAAAATTCCTACGTTAGCAACTTCCAAGATCGAACCTAGGCTACACTTGTAACGGTTTTAGAAGGACTTATCCTTGAAGACCGTAAGCGGGATAATGTTCCCGCAAACAAACGTGGTTGTAGTATATTTACATGACCTACCTCAAGGGCGTGCAGACGATCAATGCCACAAAGGGGCAATGCCTCCGTAATCAGTCACACATACAACATGCTGACGATTTTTGTCCCTTGCTCCAGCTAGGCAGCCGATTTAGGGGATCCTCAGGAACTCCAGCAACACTACGACATGATAGTGGTGGTGGTGGGGAATATCTTGAGTATGGATTCGCCTAAGAACCGTGCTCATGGCAATGGACAAGGCTATAAAGGGGAAGAAGATGACATCCAAAGGGTATATGAGAAGGAGAAGAAATGAGTGAGGACAAGAGGAGCTCCACCCCTACCTTTATAGGTGGAGGGGCATCCCCCTCCCTTGGCGTCCAGCCAAGAGGGTGCCCCTCCTCTCCCCTCATCATGGCTAGTGGACTCTCCACTCAAAAAATGAAGAGCCATTTTTCCATTAAATCTCCACTCAAAAATCAAGAATCATTCCATTAAAACCATTTTAATTCACTTGATTTAATGCCACTCATTTAATGAACACTTTGTTTAATGAGTATTTCATTTAATGAACATATTAACAATTCAATCCCTTGCAATATTTCGATAGACCGAAACTATTCCGGTAGATTCGTCAGAACAATTCCTGCGATGTCCAATATTTTCTCCTGCGTTTTCTATCCACGCAAATGCGTCGACTACCCTTAAGTGTGTCTCCCTACGGGTTCGGGAACTATGTGGACATGACCGAGACTCTCTCCGATTAATAATCATTAGCGGGAGCTGGAGATCCATAATGACTCCCACTAGTATAACGATAAACTAGTGATCGTGTGAACCTTATTCGCAGTAACCAATTCCTTTTATATCGCGATATTTTACTTGTCTGAGATCCGGTCATTTAGTATCATCAATACCTAGTTCTATCTCGTTACCGACAAGTACTCTTTTCTTATTCCCGTGATATAACATTCTTAGTGATCTTATCACTTGCTTGCAAGTTATGTTAATGTGATATCACTGAGTGGGCCCTAAATATATGTCTCCGTCATCGGGATGGAAAAATCTCACTCTTGATCCACGATCCTCAACTAACACTTTCCAAGTACCCGACAACATCTTTTTGATGGAATCAAAGTACTCTTACAGTGGTAGTGATTGACGTGATCTCATGGTCTAAGGACTAGAATTACTTTGAATAAGATAGTAATATAAACATAGGACATGATAATTGCTACATTATATCATTCTCTAATGACACGACCTTGTTATTAACAACATCCAATATTCATGATCAGTACACCTTGGTCATCAATTAATCAACAATCTAGTATGATTTGAGGCATTACTAGGAACCTTTTCTTTTATTTATAAATCACACATGTATTAACGTTTCCTATTAACACAATTATAGCATGACAAATAAACATCTATTATAAACCTGGAATACAATAATAACCATTTATTATTGTCTCTCGGGCATATTCCTTTCACGTGAGACGTACATATATGTGTAGGATCACATTTGTCCATAGAACTTAACCTTTGGTCCCTCTTTATTGATCTTAATATCTTCCATTGACATGGCTGGTGTGTAATGGTGGGGGGAAATTCAGTTGTCTTATGCCACTCGTGTCATTGGGAGACAATGGTATTTGAGGGATAACCACAGGTATAAGATGAACATGTGGATGTTTACCAACACACATATACACCACTTTACTTGAGAATTATAGCATTAAATATCTCCCATCGCATTCACCTCTTTAGTATTTACTTCTTGATGAGGGGTGACCTCGGCAATACCCATTGTTATGGACTTAGGGTTTCGTGAAAAAGAGAGCGCTGAGGATTTTGTTGGCTGATTAGACAAACAATAAATTCAATGTAGTTTGATTATGGAGAAAGATCGGTTACAAAGTCACCGATTCTCTAGTTGTGATCTATCTCACGACGGATTGCTCAAAAACTAAGGTGCCCTCTCTATCGGGTCCTCCCAGCCTTTATATGAGAGGCTATGTCATGGATCCGTTCCCGAAGAGGTTACACGTTTATGATTACAATACAAAGTCTATGTCGGTTCATGATTATTCCTTGATCGACAAGGCAAGTCTTTATTCTTCGGGTGCCTCTTGAACTCTATTGGGCCTTTGTGGGCCATAAGCTTTTATGCGCCTAGGGTAACTAATCATAGGGACCCGAGAGGTCATTATTGGCAACAAACGTGGCCACTTTCTGTTGGGACTCCAAGTGCAGAGTATTGTAGCAAGCTTCTTTTCCCCACAAGGGTGACTCTAGGGTTTATATCGAACTCTCGGGGAATTGGTTATGGAAGTGTATTTGTCTTCTCCTCTTTAAGCAACCTATAAAGTAAAATCATTTGTCTTGTGTCCCCAACTCCACCAAGTGGTTGTCAAGCACAAGGTTTCGTATTAGTAATATGAAATAAAATATAAAGTAAAATGGAATAAATAAAGTAAAGTAATGCAAACTAGATAATATGGAAGATAGTAGAGTTGTTTTTGGATTTTCATGAGTGATTGCAAGTAGGGAAATTATTTTTATATTTTCTAAATAATAAATTGCAAAACATATAAAAGGTAGTAGATGCAATGGAAGGTGTTTCTTATGATTAAAATTGGACCATGGTTCATGGTTCACTTGTCTACTCTCTTTTTAAGTTTAGTGATCATAAGACAATTCATCAATGATAAATATTCATGGAACTTCTATATGTGTTTGATAAGAATTCATATGGTCATAACGTTCTAACATAGAGATGAAACACATCTCTCTTATACCCTCAAGAAAGGGAAACTACATGCAATCTTGAATTGAGAACACATCAGAATATAGCTTTAAGTAATATAACATGATGTTGGAAATACAAATATGCTACCTTGATATAATAAGATTATCACACCGTCACATGATAACTATAGCATATGATTTCACTTTATCCCTAGTGAGGTAGCAAAATAAGGGTAAAAACCAAAGTATATCTTGAATATTGTTTGTCACAATTCAATCACTACCACCATGCTACTCCATCTAATACACACTTCTCCCCATAAACAATCAAAACAAGCAATTAAGAACATGATATATGATATGCATCTATCAATACATCTTGCACAAAATAGATCCCAATCTCAAATATCAAATCATAGAACAAAGATCCACCACATAGGAATTACATATATGACCATAATCATGTAGGGAAGCTCATATGGTACTATATGTATGAAGAACAAGAGAGAAATAGATCAAGCTACTGCCACAAACCCATAGTCTAGAGGTGGACTACTCCCTCTTCATCATGGTGATGGTGCCAAAGATGTTGGAGAGGGTGTAGATCTCCTCGGAGGTGGCTCCGGTGGAGTTTCCCCCTCCAATCTTTGCTGGATCTTACTCTGTATGGTGGTGTTTTCGTTTATGGTCTACTCCGTCTCAAGGACTCCCTAGTGGATCCTTATATAGGGGGTTTTAGGTCAAGATAACTCTGTGGGCGAAAGAATCAAGGCGATCGGACGGCCGAGGCGCAACCACCCAGGCTATCTTGGGCCTCCTGGCCCTCCAGGTGAGGTTCTTGTGCTCCAGATGCTTCTCGTGGATAAATATTAACATTCCCAAAAGTTCAGGTCCATTTGACTTCGTATAGGTCCTGAAACATCAAAAATATTGAAAACAGGGTTTTTCTGCCCTACCGGGTTATAGCCAAAATAAAGGGGATCATTAGTAAATCCTTAAAATCAATGTAAAACATGGATATAACATTATATATGATGCAAAAATGTGGGTAAACATGTTAACAAACTAAAAATTTCATGTATGAATTTTACATGCATTAACATCCCCAAGCTTAACATATGATCGTCCTCGAGCATGAAGGTGATAAAAAAATAAACATGGACTTTGGAGTTTGTTACTTTTGCTTCTTTCATTATAATGTAAATTTCATAGGCTCAAATGCTTTCGATGAAACATAATATGTAAGTGTACTATCAAGTTTTATCTTTTGCACAATCATAAGCATGTTGAACAATAAGTAATGGTGTGATAAAATAAATGAAAGGTAAAACAAACCTTCAAGCACACTTTGATGAACCTATAGAATAATAGACTCTTCATATCATTGGCATTGGTGTTTTATGCCTCTACTTTTATTTTTGGGGCTACTTCTTAGTTTAATGCCCTTGACTGGAAGACTCACTTCTTAGTTTTATGTCTTACCTTGAGATGTTTTGCATCTCGTACGGAAAGTAAGCATTGAATACATATTATAAACCTCCATAAAGAATGTAAAATAAAGTTTTGAGCTATGTAATTCATGTCAACAATACTAATAAGGATGGGGTTCCAAGTTTATTTTATTTCAAATATTCATATGGTTTATGTGTTAAACATATTACAAGTTGATTCTCTCATGCACCATACCTATGAACTTGCACTCCTCATGCTACTCAACTTATGCCTGTAACTGTGGGTCATGTTTATTATTGAAACCGCATCACTGAAGTACCTCTTGCTCCATGTGTAGCTATAAGCCCCCCTTTTATATTTAATTAGCATGGAAGTTAATATAATTCCTTGGTCATGTTCATGGTGGGAGGAGGTCAGTATCTATCCTCCAGAAGGACAAGAAAAATAGACATATGAACCATATCAACAACAATTATCATGATGTAAGTTTCCACCACGAGTGCCACATAACGCATGGATTTGACTAGAGGTTCAGGAGCGTTTTCTCTTAACATACCTACTCCAGTGTGCATACTTTATTTCATATCAATGCAATCCATAGGCAGAACTAAAAATATTAATTATCAACATTCAACATTGAAAGCTTGTGCCATGAAAACATGGTTTGGCCAACAACAACTTATAAGATGTAAAGCACAAAAATTTCCATAGCGGTATCACCCCAAACCTCACATTATTATGAGATTTAAAATACATGAAAAACATGTTTTAAGAATGTTTGGAGGATTAACATATATATTGTACTTTAAAGTAGATTTTTCCACAAATAGGTGGATATGCCTAGTATAGTTTATGGGGTTTGGAATAAGTCTTGGCTTATATTGTGAAGGCTTAGCAAAAGCAGATCTAAAGAGTGTGCCATCTAGTTCATAATGCCAAACATTTATTTTCTCACCTTGTTCCTTAATGTTGAAAATAAATATAAATGAAAAAAGGATACAAATTAATAGACACAAACATATCATACTTCATATAAAGTATTTGAGCATAAAAACTAGACACAACATGAATTTCAGCTTTTTGCTTTTATCTCCCCTTTTCTTTTATTCCAAGGCATTCTTATTCAGTTTTAATCTCATCATGGAAAATTTTATTTTCAGTATCTTGATAATAAACATTCATAATAATAGTGATGGTGGTTCTTTTAATGTAAAGTAAAAATAAAATAACAAAACAGACGCTGCAAGTTTCTATGATAGTTTTTATTGCTCGAAAAACAAAGTTTAGAGTTTTGCAAACAAAGAGTTAATAGGTCCAATGGAGTTCCTTGTCCATCACCAAACTTATGGTTTAACCATCCTTGTATTGATCTTGGTGTGGTGTTCCTCTATTCCCTGTAAAAAACTTCAACACAAAAACTTTTCTCCCATCTCTTTTCTGAGTGGTGACATTAGTGGCACAAAAGCATAATAGTTGCTGTATCAAAGACAATTTTTTTTATAAATGTTCCAGCAAGCATAATTTTTCTACATATCCCTAGAATATAATATGACCCATAATAATCATTTTAGGACACTTGGGAATGGTAAAACAAAACATGGCAGAATCTGTCAGATTTTTTTAGCAGGAGCAAAATGAAAAAAATTTGCCCACTTAAACATGTCAGGAATTTTAGCCGATTTTTTTTATACATAGGATGAAAATATGTAAATGCTGTATAAATTTGAGTGCAATTGGAGTTACAGAAAAAAATTATATTTTTTTACACTAAAAACTATTCTGCATAAATTTGCTACTCCATATGTTTAACAACTTTTAAAACATCCAAAATGGGTTCCACTTGGTACTTTATTAAAAATTTCAGAAAGAAAACCAAAACAAAACTCTCTTACTACAGAAATAGTTCAAATCAAAAATACAAAATAAAATAACCGGGTTGCCTCCCGCAAAGCGCTTTCTTTATAGCCATATAGTTAGGATTTACTTACTTGGTTTTAAGTGATATGGAATTCACGGATAGCTTGTGCTATTTTGCTACCTCCTTATTCCTTGGAAAGTGTTCCATGCATTTCTTATGAGGAAACTGAAACTTCACATTTCCTTTTTTTGTATCAATAATTGAACTTGTGGTTCCCAGAAAAGGTCTACCAAGTATTATAGGCCTTGAGGTACTGCTCCCCATGTCCATAACAATAAAATCAATAGGTACAAATGTCATATGTAATTCAACCATGATATCTTTAACTTTACCCAGGGCATGTTTAGTTGAATTATCAGCAAGTAAAATATCTATAGAGAATTTTTCCATAGGTGTCAAATCAAGTAAATCATATAGATATTTAGATAAAACTGAGACACTAGATCCTAAATCTAGAATAGCATGTTGTGTCTCTTTTCCAATAGTGATTAATATCTTAGGGAGACATACATCCCCAAGCTTAGGTGGTATCATATCTTCATTATTATATATTTCAATCTTTTCTTTTATAACATAATTTTCTAGGTAGGAACCAAATCCCGCTTGATGACCATTAAAGGATGGATCATTAGAAAACTTTTGTAATAAGTCAATGAGTTCATGCAAGCTACATTTATCAAGATAAAGTAGAGGTTATTTTGTTTCACTTATCATTTTAACTTCTTCTACTTGTTTATCATTTTTTAGTTCTTTTTCATTATCAATCATAGTAGTTTCTCTATCATATTTTAGTGGTTCTTCCACCACTTGGATCTTGAGTTGTGATATTAGTGGTTCAAGAAAATCATTATAATTCATTGTAAGTTTCTTCCAAAGATGGTGTACTTGTTACGATGGTAATAGAGTTCATACCTTTGGTTGGTGGTACTTGTGGTTTTCCTGTAGACATGCTTAACAAGGTTGCTTGATTATCAACGAGTTTTGATAGAGCTTTGTCTAAACTAGTCGCTTGGTTTTGTAAACCTTTAATATCAGAAGTTATGGATGAAAGTGACTTATGAAGTTATTCTATCATGGTGGCATGGTGAGCTACTTGTTCACTAAGGTTTTTATTAGGCTCTTGTTATTTCTCCAAGTTCTCATTAGCTTGTGGAATGGTAGCAAGTTTCCATTTATTTTCATTAGCATTAGGATATGGGACAAAAGTATGACTACCATAGATGTTTGGAGCATAATGTGGTATACCATATGAGTTATTATAGTTGTTCCCATATCAATTACTACCAAAGTTTCTTATGTAGTTGACATCTACACTTTCATTGGTGTTTGTTACTAATTCTTGTAAAGGAACGTTATCGGTATTTTACTTAGATATGTAAGCAAATATAGCATCAAGTTTACTTCTTGTGGAATCTAGTTCTTCAATGGAGTTATCTTTACTAGATGGGTTTGGTGCTCTTTCAGTATGCCATTGACTATAGTTGTGGAGCATGCTTTCCAAGATAGTTTTAGCTTCAGGCA
The DNA here is from genome assembly GCA_916181665.1 of Avena sativa. Taxonomy (NCBI): domain Eukaryota; kingdom Viridiplantae; phylum Streptophyta; class Magnoliopsida; order Poales; family Poaceae; genus Avena; species Avena sativa. The sequence continues at coordinate 403,157,801 of OV702283.1, read as the reverse complement.
AAGTTTTACTCATAAATGCACCCCTCGCAGCGGAATCTAGAATGCTTCTTGATATGATATTTAAGCCATTATAATAAGAATGCAATATAGTCCATTCATTTACTCCATGTGATGGGCAAGATCTAAGAATGTTTTTAACTCTCTCCCAAGCTGTTGCTACATGTTCATTATCATTTTGTCTAAATGATAGGATGATATTTCTGTTTTAGCTCCAGGCACAGTTTTACTCATAAATGCACCCCCCGCAGCGGAATCTAGAATGCTTCTTGATATGATATTTAAGCCATTATAAAAATAATGCAATATATTCCATTCATTTACTCCATGTGATGGGCAAGATCTACGCATGTTTTTAACTCTCTCCCAAGATGTCGCTACATGTTCATTATCATTTGTCTAAATGGTAGGATACTATTTTTGTTTTATAGGATCTTAACAGGTGGGTAGTATTTCTAAATGAAAGATTTTTTTAAGTCATCCGAAGAGTTTATACTTGTAGTGGGAAGTGATAATAACCATTCTTTAACTCTACCTCTTAGTGAAAATGGGAATAGTTTAAGTTTGACAATGTCATTTTCCACATTTTTAAACTTTTGCATATCACAAATTTGACAAAAATAATGCAAATGCATAGAGGCATCCTCACTAGCTGTAGAAGCCTGAACCCAATAAGGTACAAGTCCCTGTGTTTACAGTGCTAGTCCCTGGATCGAATAGCTAGCACCCACAGTTTAAGATGTAATATCAAGAAACAAAGGTCTTATTAAAACTTATAACCAGGAATAAAGTAATTCATTACAACTTACATAGCTCATATGGCTATCATATTACAGAGCAGCAGATACAACTATATAATGCATGGAGTCCTTCATCTTCATATGCCACAGGCAAACATGTTGGTTGTAGACTTGTAATCCCTACTCAACAAACTTCAGTAACATCAAACAAACCTGCAACATAATAAGTTACAGCCACAAGGGTCAATACATTTGAATTGTATTGGCAAGTGATATCATACTGATATGGATAATCTAACATCTACATGAATATATGGCTAAGTGGAGTTTTGGCTGGCCTTTGCATAAAATAAGTTTTCCTGTCTTTTGCAAAATAGTTTTTTTCTCTTTTTCAAACACTTTATCAAACAATGGCACACTAGATACACACCAGGTGCTTCCCTTGTTCACCCTTCAAATTTAACTTAGAGAAATTGGGATGAGGAGATTCTTGATCATTTCAATGTCTTTGATGCTAAAAATGTCCATTTCTGGGGACACAGCTAAGTACTTTGGTTTTACCCTCTAGAGAGGTGGTGCACTTTCCCCACAATACTCGACATGCATCGAGACGAGACTTTTCAGAAGCAATCCCTCAGACCACCATGGACGCGTTCCATCCTATCATCACTACCACCAACTGTCCATCTGGCTGAGTTCTTGCAACCTAGTTGGTCAAGGCAGAGCCCATATGCCATGTGGTTGCACTGGAAGCTTCTCAACACTAAACATCTCAAATCTCTTTGTTCTTGGGTGGCCATCCACAAGTGAGATACACCAGGGTAAACCATAGAAATAATCACTAAGCATAAGGTCAAAACAAAACCTAGCATGTCATGCTAAAGTCTAAGTCACAGTTAATGCAAACTCCTCTTGCACTTTCAAGCAAGAACTTTCTACTCCTTTCCAACACCAATCGACTTATTTGAAACAACACAACGAGAACGGGGGTCCAAACTAATTTATTCAAGCAAACTAAACAAACTAAGCAAAGCAAACAAAAACTAAGACGCTCCAAGAACAACACAACAGTGCATGAAACAATAAAAATGAAGTGTCTAGAAAGACCTGAGCTTTTTATTGATGAAGAAGGGGATGCCTTGGGCATCTCCAAGCTTTGACGCTTGTACCTCATGGATATTTCTTGGGGTGACACCGGGGTGGCATCCCCAAGCTTGAGCTTTTGTCCATTCTTCATCTCATTACATCATTCTCTCTCTACACCTGATTTTTTTCTTCCTTCATACAAAACTTCAAACAATCTTCATTAGCAACATTAGTGTATTAAAAAGATAATAGACCTTTGGGTTTAGCTTTACAACAGCAAAAAATTTCACTAAAAGCACAAGCTACTGTAGCAACTCCTTAAAAAAGCTCAATTTCACAAGAAGAACCCAAAAAGGAATCAATAAGAAGCAAATGCAAATAATGGCAGAAATCTGTCAAAACAGACCAGCAGGTAGAAACCGATTTTTTCGAAGACCTTATGTTGCTCAAATAAAAAAGTGTTAAACTAACGAAAGTTATATAACATACTAGGGGATTTATTCGTAAAGTTTAAACTCAATCCGACTTACATATACTCCTCACGAATTTTTATGGTGGAGGACAGAAATCTGTTTCGGGACAGCAACTCCCCAAATCTTACTTCCCTCTCATTAGAGGTCATTCTTGGCACAAAAAGCAAACAAAAAGGATAAGGAGAGGTCATTACTGAAGTAATAACTTCCAAGACTCAGGGAAACTCTTAGGTTATCTCCCAACAAATACTTTTCTTTAACGCCTTTAAGTTAGGCACAAGAAGCAAGAAATCAAGTATTCTCATATGAAGAAGCATTAACATCAAACCTTGCTTTCAAAGGAGGAGCAAAAAGCAACTTCTCTCTCCTCATAGGAAAGTGTTCAATACCTTTCTTGAATGGAAATTTATATTTAATGGTGCCTTCTTTTATATCAATGATGGCACCAACGGTTCTAAGAAAAGGTCTTCCCAAAGTAATAGGACAAGAAGCATTGTATTCAACATCCAAAACATAGAAATCAACAGAGACATAGGCATTGTTAACCATAATGAGAACATCATTAATACTCCCCATGAGTTTCTTCTTAACATTATCATTAAGTAGGACATCCAAATAATAATCTTCTAAAGGTGACAAATCAAGCATTTCATAAATCTTCCTAGGCATAATAGAGATACTAGAACAAAGGTCACATGAAGCTTTGAGATGAAAGTCATTCACTTGCATATTAATAATGGATTCCCAACTATCTTCTACTTTCCTAGGAATAGAAGCTTTGTGTTTTAAATTCTCTTCCTTAATATTAACAAGAGCATCTGTAATGTGTTTGGTGAAAGCAACATGCATATCACTAGCATCAAGACTTCTAGCAAGCTCTTGCAGGAACATAATCACTTCAGAAATATTGCAACCATCTATATCAAAATCAAACATAGCATCACTAGTAGTAGACTCATTAGGCTTAGGCATTGTAGGAGGAGGAATAGGGACTTCTTGTGGTTTAGTGGTATCCATTTTAGTGATGGTGCACACACTATTGTTTCTATCAATTTCAGCTTCCCTTTCCCACTTAGCATGAAGTTGGGCTAACAGTCTAACATTTTCATCAATAGTAACTTGTATGGCATGAGTAGCAGCAAAGGTACTTTCCATGGTTTTAGGTTTAGCAGCCATTTTATTAATCAAGGAGGATTGTGCTTTAGACAAAGAGGAAATATTTAATGGTGCCTTCTTTTATATCAATGATGGCACCAACGGTTCTAAGAAAAGGTCTTCCCAAAGTAATAGGACAAGAAGCATTGTATTCAACATCCAAAATATAGAAATCAATAGGGACATAAGCATTGTTAACCATAATGAGAACATCATTAATACTCCCCATGAGTTTCTTATTAACATTATCATTAAGTGGGACATCCAAATAACAATCTTCTAAAGGTGACAAATCAAGCATTTCATAAATCTTCCTAGGCATAATAGAGATACTAGAACCAAGATCACATGAAGCTTTGAGATCAAAGTCATTCACTTGCATATTAATAATGGATTCCAAACTATCTTCTACTTTCCTAGGAATAGAAGCTTTGTGTTTTAACTTCTCTTCCTTAATATTAACAAGAGCATTTGTAATGTGTTTGGTGAAAGCAACATGCATATCACTAGCATCAGGACTTCTAGCAAGCTTTTGCAGGAACATAATCACTTTAGAAATATTGCAACCATCTATATCCAAATCAAACATAGCATCACTAGTAGTAGACTCATTAGGCTTAGGCATTATAGGAAGAGGAATAGGGACTTCTTGTGGTTTAGTGGTATCCATTTTAGTGATGGTGCACACACTATTGTTTCTATCAATTTCAGCTTCCCTTTCCCACTTAGCATGAAGTTGGGATAATAGTCTAACATTTTCATCAATAGTAACGTGTATGGCATGAGTAGCAGCAAAGGTACTTTCCATGGTTTCAGGTTTAGCAGCCATTTTATTAATCAAGGAGGATTGTGCTTTAGACGAAGAGGAAATATTTTTCTCAACAGTTAAAAGCTTTTCCTCCACAGTCTTGTTGAAAGCGGTTTGTTTACTAATAAAGTCTTTGAGCATAACTTCAAGTTCATAGGGGGCACTTCTAGCATTGTTGTAGGAGTTTCCATAGGAATTGCCATTATTAGGAGGATAAGGCCTATAATTGTTGTTGCTACCAAAATTATTCCTATAGGCATTGTTGTTGAAATTGTTGTTTCTAATGAAGTTCACATCAACTTGCTCTTCTTGAGAAACCAAAGAGGATAGGGGAACATTATTTGGATCTAAAGGAGCTTTCCCATTAACAAGCATAGCCATAATAACATCATTCTTATCACTCAAAGAGGAGGTTTCTTCAACAGAATTTACCTTCTTACCATGTGGAGCTTTCTCAGTGTGCCATTCAGAGTAATTAACCATCATATTATCAAGGATTTTTGTTGCAGCACCCAAAGTGATCCTCATAAAGGTATCTCCAGCAGCTGAATCCAACAGGTTTCTTGAAGATAAGTTCAAACCTTGTGAAGATGTCCTTAGCCTCCCCGACAACGGCGCCAGAAAACTTGTTGATGGATCCTTGTTGACATGGAGCGCTTCGTCGGGAAACCCCAAGAGCAAGGTGTGATGCAGCACAACAACAAGTCTTCCCTCAGTAAGAAACCGAGGTTATCAAACCAGTAGGAGGAAGGAAACGTCTCAAAGGTGTTGCAAGCAACATGGAAACCTGCACAACACAAACTCAAGACTTTGCCACAACTAACAGTGAGGTTGTCAATCTCACCGGTTGCTGTAACAAATGATTAACTGTATGGTGTGAAAGGTGATGATGGTTTGCAGCAAGTAAACAGTAACAGTGGAAGATGTATCAATGGTAAAGATTGGACCGGGGTCCATAGTTCACTAGAGGTTTTCTCCTTAGATAAACGAACATGGCATGCTGGGTAAACAAATTATAGCAGGGCAATTGACAGGACTGAGCAAGGAATAACAATGCAATAATACACATAAAGATCCTATGAGATTCGATTGGGCAATACAACAATATACATAGACCGCCATCCAACTGCATCTATGACTAGAAGTCCACCTTCAGGTTATCATCCGAACCCCCTCCAGTATTAAGTTGCAAGCAACAGACAACTACTTTAAGAAAAGTGTGTAAGGTAAACAATCCACTTGTCCCATTAACAAGAGACCGTTGTTTTATAACTAGTAGCAACAACACATCTACAACCAAAGAGATTTCTGTCATTTCCCTTGGAAACTAGAGGCATGAACCCACTATCGAGCATAAATACCCCCTCTTGGAGTCACTAGCAACTACTCGGCCAAGATAGCTACTAACAACGGAGAGCATGCAAGATCACAAACAACACAGACATGATAGAATCAAATAGACAAAACCATTAATCAATCTGACATAGTAATCTCAATATCCATCGGATCCCCGCAAACACAACATGCATGATTACAAATAGATTATATCTTGATCATGAACGGAGCTCACAAGATCTAGACATGAAAGCACAAGGAGGAGATACAACCATCTAGATACTACATGGACCCGTAGTCCAAGGTGTAACTACTCATGCTTCATACCGGAGGCTGGCATGATGAAGAAGAAGGCCTCTGGGATGATCTCCCCTCCGGCAGGGTGCCGGGAAGAGCTTCAGATCACCCCGATCTAGGGACGATGGTGGCGGCGGCTATAGACGGTTTCGTGGAATTTTGATTGGATGCCTAGGGTTTTTGCATCAGGGGCTTCTTATAGGCGAAGAGGCGAGGCTGGGGGCCAGCAAGGCGGTTGCACCCCCAGGCTCGGTGTGGGCCCACTCGCGCGGCCAGGGGGTGTGGCCCCCTGGTGGGTCTCCTCCGTCTCGTACTCCGGCTTCGTGTTCCCCATGGTAAAATATTGACTTTGGCTTATGTCCCGTCCAATTCCGAGAATATTGATTTTCTGCCTTTCTGGAACCAAAAACGGAAGAAAACAGGCAACTGGCACCGAGGCAACTTGTTAATAGGTTAGTACCAGAAAACATATGAAAATCTCCTCAAAGTGTGGACAATGGAAAGCAAAGTAGATACTAAACAAGCATGGAACATCAAAAATTATAGATACGTTTCCGACGTATCAAGCATCCCCAAGCTTAACTCCTGCTCGTCCTCGAGTAGGTAAGTGATAAAAGAATAATTTTTGAGGTGACATGCACCATCAAAACCAAGATCAAACCATTTGCAAGCATTGAAATCTGGGATCAAAGAACTCTAAACATGTGCATGAAAGATGGAGTTCTAACAATAAGAAAAAGTAACTATGCATGCAACAGGAAAGGCTACAAACAAAGATCATGAATAACATGCATTAAAAAACGTTTCTTTGTTTCACATACAAAAAACATAGCATAGTGGCATTCAGCTTGTCCCTCATAGAGTAGCAAATAGATGCATAGGACACCTTCAAAGTTCATAAGAGTGACTAGATACAAATAGCACAAGAACAAGCAATATCAACAATATGCATCAATCAATAATTTTTGGGACACTGCACATAGAACTAAGAATGGAAACTATGCTCTCTTACTGGTGCCTAAAGGTAGAAGGTGGAGACTCAATAATGGTGGAAGAAAGGCCCTTCATAAAGGGAAGCAGGGATTTCAAGTTTCAAAAAGAGCTTCCAAAAATTATGGTACTTGTTAGCTTTCAGCCCTCATTGCCCCTATCATAAGCATCTTGAAGTGATTAAGGTTAAATAGAACAAACTATGGAGTATATGCTTGACAAAGTATAAGTTGGCAATCTCATGTCCCTTGAATATGTGGGCCGCACCGCATGCTACTCAACTTTGGTCACCTGTAAGTTCTTGACATAGTAAGTACATGTGTATCATAGAGAACCGCCAACGGGCTACCCCTTGCACATGGTACAGGAGCTATCCCATAACCAAAATGACAAGGCAAGAAGACAATGAGCATATATGCAATCTTTTTATTTACTATTTGCATAGATTTTTATTGAGGATGCTTCACATATTTCTCATTATGGTGATGCTGCAAATTTCCACCATGATTAGGCATGGCTTAGGCTAGCGGCCCAGGCGTTTCTCTAAAACAAAATACATAACTCCATGGACTTACAAGATCCCTCTTTATTTCACATCGGCTACATCCATAGACAAAATAGCATGATATCAACTGAGTACAAAGTACAAGTGCAATGTTGAAAACGTTCCCCATGATAGCATGGTTCTGCTAATTCCAACGTATAAGTGCAAGCATATACAACATAGATGACACAATGGTTCAAGTTTATTAGGGGCAAGGAATATAAAGTGTGCCATCAAGTTGGTGAGGGCTTTAATCACTAAGTTTTCACATAACAAAATACTTTTTAATGGGAAGATAGCTGAAAACAAGAATATACTTGGAATGGTGTAACACACCATGCATAGGAATTTATAGTGGACACTTTGGAATAACTTGGTTTCTTGGGAGTTGGAAGCATGAGTAGAGCTTACTCATACAAGTGGAGGCTAGCAAAAGACTGGGAGCAACCAACTAAGAGAGCAATAATGGCCATAATCATGCAGAGCGACAAAACATTACTAATCAAAGCATAGAGTGATACTACAAGTCAAGGACTAAATGATCATAGAGGCTATGGTGACTTGTTCATAGTCATAACATGGCGTGAGCATGTGCCAAGTCAACCCAAATAAAGCATCAAAGGAGAATACCACAATACTATGCTTTTGTATGCTAAAACAACCCATGATTCTTTCAAGGCACACTAAGCAATCCCAATTGTTTGGAACAAGTCATGCTACATCAATAATCACTAAGCATAAGGTCAAAACAACACCTATAATGTCATGCTAAAGTCTAAGTCACAGTCAATGCAAACTCCACTTGCACTTTCAAGCAAGAACTTTCTACTCCTTTCCAACACCAATCGACTTATTTGAAACAACACAGCCAGAACGGGGGTCCAAACTAATTTATTAAATCAAACTAAACAAACTAAGCAAAGCAAACAAAAACTAAGACGCTCCAAGAACAACACAACAATGCATGAAACAATAGAAATGAAGTGTCTAGAAAGACCTGAGCTTTTTATTGATGAAGAAAGGGATGCCTTGGGCATCCCCAAGATTTGACGCTTGTACCTCTTGGATATTTCTTAGGGTGACACCGGGGTGGCCTCCCCAAGATTGAGCTTTTGTCCATTCTTCATCTCATTACATCATTCTCTCTCTACACTTGATTTTTTTCCTTCATACAAAACTTCAAACAATCTTCATTAGCAACATTAGTGTATTAAAAGATAATAGATCTTTTGGTTTAGCTTTAGAACAGCAAAAAAATTCACTAAAAACACAAGGTACCATAGAAACTCCTTAAAAAAGCTCAATTTCCCAAAATGAATCAAAAAAGGAATCAATAAGAAGCAAATGCAAATAATGGCAGAAATCTGTCAAAATAGACCAGTAGGTAGAAACCGATTTTTTCGAAGACCTTATGTTGCTCAAATAAAAACGTGTTGAACTAACGAAGTTAGATAAAATACTGGGGGATTTATTCGTAAATTTTAAGCTCAATCCGACTTACAGATACTCCTCACGAATTTTTATGGTGGAGGACAGAAATCTGTTTCGGGACAGCAACTCCCCAAATCTTACTTTCCTCTTATTAGAGGTAATTCTTGGCACAAAAAGTAAACAAAAAGGATAAGGAGAGGTCATTACTGAAGTAATAACTTCCAAGACTCAAGGAAACTCTTGGGTTATCTTCCAACAAATACTTTTCTTTAACGCCTTTAAGTTAGGCACAAGAAGCAAGAAATCAAGTATTCTCATATGAAGAAGCATTAACATCAAACCTCGCTTTCAAAGGAGGAGCAAAAAGCAACTTCTCTCTCCTCATAGGGAAGTGTTCAATACCTTTCTTGAATGGAAATTTATATTTAATGGTGCCTTCTTTTATATCAATGATGGCACCAACGGTTCTAAGAAAAGGTCTTCCCAAAGTAATAGGACAAGAAGCATTGTATTCAACATCCAAAACATAGAAATCAACAGAGACATAGGCATTGTTAACCATAATGAGAACATCATTAATACTCCCCATGAGTTTCTTCTTAACATTATCATTAAGTAGGACATCCAAATAATAATCTTCTAAAGGTGACAAATCAAGCATTTCATAAATCTTCCTAGGCATAATAGAGATACTAGAACAAAGGTCACATGAAGCTTTGAGATGAAAGTCATTCACTTGCATATTAATAATGGATTCCCAACTATCTTCTACTTTCCTAGGAATAGAAGCTTTGTGTTTTAAATTCTCTTCCTTAATATTAACAAGAGCATCTGTAATGTGTTTGGTGAAAGCAACATGCATATCACTAGCATCAAGACTTCTAGCAAGCTTTTGCAGGAACATAATCACTTTAGAAATATTGCAACCATCTATATCAAAATCAAACATAGCATCACTAGTAGTAGACTCATTAGGCTTAGGCATTGTAGGAGGAGGAATAGGGACTTCTTGTGGTTTAGTGGTATCCATTTTAGTGATGGTGCACACACTATTGTTTCTATCAATTTCAGCTTCCCTTTCCCACTTAGCATGAAGTTGGGCTAACAGTCTAACATTTTCATCAATAGTAACTTGTATGGCATGAGTAGCAGCAAAGGTACTTTCCATGGTTTTAGGTTTAGCAGCCATTTTATTAATCAAGGAGGATTGTGCTTCAGACAAAGAGGAAATATTTTTCTCAACAGTTAAAAGATTTTCCTCCACATTCTTGTTGAAAGCGGTTTGTTTACTAATAAAGTCTTTGAGCATAACTTCAAGTTCATAGGGGGCACTTCTAGCATTGTTGTAGGAGTTTCCATAGGAATTGCCATTATTAGGAGGATAAGGCATATAATTGTTGTTGCTACCAAAATTATTCCTATAGGCATTGTTGTTGAAATTGTTGTTTCTAATGAAGTTCACATCAACTTTCTCTTCTTGAGCAACCAAAGAGGCTAGGGGAACATTATTTGGATCTAAAGGAGCTTTCCCATTAACAAGCATAGCCATAATAACATCAATATTATCACTTAAAGAGGAGGTTTCTTCAATAGAATTTACCTTCTTACCATGTGGAGCTCTCTCAGTGTGCCATTCAGAGTAATTAACAATCATATTATCAAGGAGTTTTGTTGCAACACCCAGAGTGATGCTCATAAAGGTACCTCCAGCAGCTGAATCCAACAGGTTTCTTGAAGATAAGTTCAAACCTTGTGAAGATGTCCTTAGCCTCCCCGGCAACGGCGCTAGAAAACTTGTTGATGGCTCCTTGTTGACATGGAGCGCTTCGTCGGGAAACCCCAAGAGCAAGGTGTGATGCAGCACAATAGCAAGTCTTCCCTTAGTAAGAAACCGAGGTTATCGAACCAGTAGGAGGAAGGAAACGTCTCAAAGGTGTTTCAAGCAACATGGAAACCTGCACAACACAAACTCAAGACTTTGCCACAACTAACAGTGAGGTTGTCAATCTCACCGGTTGCTGTAACAAATGATTAACTGTATGGTGTGAAAGGTGATGATGGTTTGCAGCAAGTAAACAGTAACAGTGGAAGATGTATCAATGGTAAAGATTGGACCGGATTCCATAGTTCACTAGAGGTGTTCTCCTTAGATAAACGAACATGGCATGATGGGTAAACAAATTACAGCAGGGCAATTGACAGGACTGAGCAAGGCATAACAATGCAATACTACACATAAAGATCCTATGAGATTCGATTGGGCAATACAACAATATACATAGACCGCCATCCAACTGCATCTATGACTAGAAGTCCACCTTCAGGTTATCATCCGAACCCCCTCCAGTATTAAGTTGCAAGCAACAGACAACTACTTTAAGCAAAGTGTGTAAGGTAAACAATCCACTTGTTCCATGAACAAGAGACCGTTGTTTTATACCTAGTAGCAACAACACATCTACAAGCGAAGATATTTTTGTCACTTCCCTTGGAAACTAGAGGCATGAACCCACTATCGAGCATAAATACCCCCTCTTGGAGTCACTAGCAACTACTCCGCCAAGATAGCTACTAACAACGGAGAGTATGCAAGATCACAAACAACACAGACATGATAGAATCAAATAAACAAAACCATTAATCAATCTGACATAGTAATCTCAATATCCATCGGATCCCCGCAAACACAACATGCATGATTACAAATAGATTAGATCTTGATCATGAACGGAGCTCACAAGATCTAGACATGAAAGCACAAGGAGGAGATACAACCATCTAGCTACTACATGGACACGTAGTCCAAGGTGGAACTACTCACCCTTCATACCAAAGGCTGGCATGATGAAGAAGAAGGCCTCCAGGATGATCTCCCCTCCGGCAGGGTGCTGGGAAGAGCTTCAGTTCCCCCGATCTAGGGATGATGGTGGCGGCGGCTACAGATGGTTTCGTGGAATTTTGATCGGGTGCCTAGGGTTTCTGCATCGGGGGCTTCTTATAGGCGAAGAGGCGAGGCTGGGGGGCCACCAGGGCGGCTGCACCCCCTCCAGGCACGGGGTGGGCCCGCCTGCGTGACCAGGGGGTGTGGCCCCCTGGTGGGTCTCCTCCGTCTTATACTCCGGCTTCGTGTTCCCCATGGTAAAATATTGACTTTGCCTTTTGTCCCGTCCAATTCTGAGAATATTGATTTTTTGCCTTTCTGGAACCAAAAACAGAAGAAAACAGGCAACTGGCATAGTGGCAACTTATTAATAGGTTAGTACCAAAAAACATATGAAAATCTCCTCAAAGTATGGACAAAGCAAAGCAAAGTAGATACTAAACAAGCATGGAAAATCAAAAGTTATAGATACGTTTCCGACGTATCAGCTGATACCGATTCTGCTGGATTAGCAACAGATACCGTTGGATTTAAGTGAGAGCGAATGGGCCAGATCAAGCCGTACCCCTTCGTTTAAGTGATCTATCCTATCCTTTGGATATAGATCTAATGGCCCTAAGCTCATTGGACGAGCAGCGAGTGTGGTGGCGGTGCGTCTGGCGACGGTGGTCCGGTGACGCCAAGGGGCAAGAGAGGGGATGCAGGGCATTACCAGGTTCGCAGTGGCGAGGCAGTTCTCAAGGTGGTCGTGGGCAAGGTCGGGGCGCACGGATTCGTCGGTGATTCCTCGCCGGAATTCATTCGTTTTTGGTGGATTGCAGACGATGACGAAGACGGGCCTACAGAGCACGAGGATGTGAACGACGAGTACCAGAAGATTCATAAGACAAGGGCGAGCGCGATAGCATGAGCTAGAGGGCAAGGGTCATACTGGGTTTACCAGAATCGCTCGAAGGAGTTGCGGCTGTCGTCAGTGGCTTGTAGGCGATGTCGTTGCCGAGCGTCTGGGGCATGAGAAAGCAAGCGACTAGTGTTAGTAGATGCGCACGATGATGGCGAGCAGGATCGTTTGATCGAGTGGGCAAGGGGTGCATCGTACTCGCCAGAATCGGCGCCGGAGTCCGTCGGGTGCTGCGGTAGTGCGAGCCAAATTGGGGGCAGCCTGGGGTGTGGCACCCCGGATTTATGGTCCGAGAATACCCGTTATGCATGCAATTCACGTTCCCATGATCAGTGAGCCATAAGCATAACCGACAAGTATCATTACAACATCCATAATTAATGAATACAGGTACTTACATTAATTGCCATTAGGGCGATACAACAAAAATATCGGAAGTCTTCAATCGCAGAGCCCATGTCATGCCTTAACCTACAGGCAACTAACTGGGAAGACGACCTAGCTCGCATAGACTTCAGCACCTTCGTCACTTTGTAACATCTGCAATCTGGCCAAGTAAATAGCCAGGGACAATGCCGGTGAGTACTTTGAATGTACTCGCAAACCACCTTAAGATAACAATAATAATGGATATGCAATATGGCTGTGGTAGGATGGCTCCAAGAGAGGTTCTTTTATAAACTAGTTTCTCTTGTAGATATAGCATGTCTCTATATCTTTGTCGAAAAGCTTTTGTAAAACATTTAGGAAACCTTTTTGAATTTTTTTAAGAAAACACTAGGATGGGGTCACCCATTTGTTTCTCCTTCCGGTCATCTCATGACCATACTCCTTCCTCCATTTTCCCGACCATCCCCTGGTCAAATCCTTTTTGAGCCATTACTTTTCTGAAGTCCTTTTTGAAAACAAAACCGTCACCCCCGTACAGCAGCCATCACAACCGTCCATGACCGAGGACTCGACTATTCTAATAAACTTTACACTCAACGGAGGTTGTACACTGTACCCACACCATCCGATTACCCATCCCTGATCTACACCGATCGTGGGTCGAATAACCGGTCAAGACCTTCCGAGTGCCTTCTCCGATACAAGTGCCTACCCTATGAGGTTAACCCCCTCGAACACTGGGATGCCCTATATAGTAACCAGACAACCAGAGCGCGTTTTGCACCTCGACGGGTGTGCGCTTTCAATGAGGGGCTCATAGTATCGCGTGGAGGCCCGTAGACCCTTCATTCCTTATCCCGGTCGATGATGCGCATGGACCGTTGGATAGAGAAGGCCCACCCTCTAGGGATTGTTTACCCCTGTAGTAGTGTGAGGCACCTATACCGGATTAGACAAACTTCCAGTCCAGCCCCGTCCCATTCCAGAGTAATGTGGTTGCACGGGTTAATTGCTCAAGCATTAGGAACTGTACAGCCGGGCGTGTTTTCGTAAACATTGTTCCTGCCTCTTTTGTCCACCTTTTTGTAAAACAAAACACTTCTCATTTTCCAAAAAACACTTGATAGGCCAAGCCTCACCAAGGTTTTCTCATGTAACATTTTTGTAAGTATTTTCCTGGGGTCTTCCCATCCTACACTTTTGTTTAGGGTAAAACGGGGTCTCCAAGAGGTTATGGTGTTAAACACCATCTACCATAATAAAGTAAGGTAGGTATTATACAAAGAGGTTGTACCTAATGGTACTAAGGGGTAAACATTTGGAGGAGCCAAGAATTCCCCATATAAAATATACTATAGTAAAACCAATGCACTTTGCATAAATGAGTAGATAAAACATGCATATATATAAAATACTAGGACAAGGTGTATGAGCAAGAAAGTGACTTTCCTGTGACCAGCGAGAAGTCCCTTGACTGTGTTAGATAACCAGAATACCAAGTACAAAAATAAGAGAAACCCGATCCTTCCTTCTCCTCGGTGTCACACAATCTGAACTATCGCCGTTATCGAGCATACATGCAAACAAACAACACCACAATCAAAACAAGGCATACAAGCATCAAACCATATATCAAGCAAGAGATAATTACATGATAAACATCAGTAGGATGTAGGAAGTTTGGTTTGATTGGATTGGGAGAAGATTTGGAGACATTAGGTAAAGGATCCCTTTTTATTTATAGTTTAGGAATTACCTAAGAAGGGGTTTTTGACCAAGGACTTGATCTGTGTAAGATCAATGTGCAAACATGATACCCTCAGATAGGTATTGGTAAAATGAAGCCATCAAAAGTGGTTTCACTATTTTATCAATTTTCTAGGTTTTATAATGGATTTTATAGTGGTTAAAGCTCTAGTTTAAGGAAATAATTCACCAGAGCTATTCTGTAGTTCCAAATTTTTTCCTTGGGTGATTAAGTAGTGGTTGGTGGACTGAAACAAGAGGAGTTGAAATCACCTCCAAACAATTAACAGAATGCCCTTGGGAAATTCCCAAGGACAGTACTAGATGAGATTTGTCTTTTTCATCAGATTAAACCTATAGAAGCTTTTGGTGTGACTCCAAGGGTACTGGTTAGGTAATGATAATACCTTTCTGAATAAGATGGAATCACCCTTTTTGGAGTTATAGAACTATTTTTGTGATTTAAATAGTTAATAAACTATGCACATAATTGTTTAGTTCACCATAATTTAATAAAGGCTCAATAAATCTTGGGCTCCTTGTTTTTAGTACCTATTTGTATGGAGGTTTAGTGGGAGTTGGAATTATGTCAAAACCATTTTTGGTTTTGCCTAGAAAATTTCTACAAGGCAGAAAGTGCCTTAAGTTGTTATTTTTGTTACTGGTAAACCATAGTCCACGTTGGCATGGGACCAGGTCGAGAGGTTTTGTAGTTTCAAAACTATCCAGAGGAAAGTGGTTTCACCCCATTTGGGTTAACCAAATTCTCTGCAAGATTTTATGAACTCAAGGGATACCCTGTGGTAAATTAATTAATGGAAAACATCCAGAAATAATCTAGCAAAAAACAGAGGCACTGCATGTTTAAGAACACATCTGGGTACTTGGCAAAATTCAGATCTGATCATATTAGGCTATCTTCCATTTTTGTTTCGAAATAAATCGAACAGGTAATCTGTAGATCCAAAATAAAAGGATAAAGAACATAGAGGGGGATAGGCCGGACCTGCGGGGTCTGGGCCGCGGGGAGCGAGGACGGCCCAGCAAGGCGGCACCGCCTGCATGGAAAATGGAGGGGATCCGCGGGGAAAGGCACACCGGCCCAGGGCTCACCTCGCTGAAGGGGTACCAGGCGACGCTGGCCGTTCAAACCAGAGGAGATCGACGGCCGTGCTGTCGCCTACCTTGCGACCTTGGCCGGCGGCCTAGAACCATAGCGGGGAACGGAGAGGCTCGGCGGCGCCTCTAGAAGCCTCGATGGCGATGGGGAAACGATGGAGTGGACGTGGCCCGCGATGACGAGTCATATGAGGGGCGGCAAGGGTGGATCTGGCAACAGGGGGAGCCCGCGCTACCACGACCATGGGAGGCGCTCGAGAGGCTTGATGGTGACGCCGTTTGGAGCGGTCCTAAGCCAAAAAAGTAGCAGGGTTAGATGAAGAGGAGAGAGGAGATCTTGACATGGTCACATGCAGAGAGGGAGGAGGGGAGAGGGGAGCTCGAGGCTCGTTTCTTAGTGGAGGCCGAGGTGCCTTCTCCTCCTCTTCCCAGGCAGTATAGAGCAGGGGAGCGGGGGAGGGAGCTCTAGGAGGATAGGTGGGAGTGTGGGGGAGAAATGAGGCCAGAGAGAGGAGCTGGAGTGGGGGAGGCTTATAAACCGAGGTGTTATGGTCTATGGTAAACCATGCCCATGGGGGAAGCAAGGGAGGGGTGTTGGCCATCCATTGGGCAGTAGGGTGATGGAGAGAGGTCTCTGGTCGTGGTAGGGGACAGAGAGGTGAGAGGGGCTGCTGTAATGAGAAAATAAAAGTATGACATGACCTTGCCTTTGTCTTCCCCCCAAACAACCATGTGGTACAAAGAGGTGGGGCATACTACAATGTTTTTCGACCAGAAGGAAGTGAGGTTGCTTAGGAGACTTACTTGGCAAGCTTTGATGCGTGTTGGGTGTGTTTTGATTTATGTTTTGGGAAGATTGCAAGATTAGCCATTTTAGTCATCATGAAGGAAAGTTTTAAATTTTTATATTGGCAATATGGGGAGATTTTAGTTGGAGGGTATGGTCCTTGTACACCTCCAGGATTTATTTGGGATTTTTCTAAAGATTATAAGCCCATTTAAAGGCATTTATTCAAAAAGTGCAGGAATTGATTATGGAAGCTAATGTAGTATTTTTACATTAGACAAGGTTGGTTTTTGATGTTATATGGTCCTAAATACCATATTTCACATTGGGGAATTTTATTGGAATTTATTGAGGTATAAAAGTATTTTTAGTGAATTATTTCTTGTTTCTGCCATTTAAGAAAAAGGGCAAAAAGAAATAATAAAAAATTTCAAAAATATTTATTTTTGAGTTGTATAGATGGGATATGATAAATAGGCATCAAATGTGCCTTGAGTTGGCAAGGTGATTTGGATAAAAACAAACTTGCCTTTATAGACAGAGGTTTTAGGGTTTTTGCTAGTAAAGAAATTTAATAGTTTTGGGTTCCAAATAATTATGGGAATTATTTGGCAAAATATTATATCCAAGTTAGATGATGTAACCTTGATGTATACATCATGTAAAACCTTAGGTTTGGAAAAATTGGGGTAGAAACTGAAGAAACTAGAATTCTGGGAATCTAGGGTTTTGTTATTTTGTTGCCACCTAAACAGGGTTAGAAGCGGGAGCTCAGAACTCACCTTGGTACAAGGGGTATATGGATGGATATTCCAAGTTATATAGATGATCATGGAAGCAAGAGTTGGGCTTGGTTGGATTTGAGGTGGTCTAGAAGAGATGGCAAACTTTGTTCAAAATAAGGCTGCCATAGCAGATACATCAGGTAGCCTTCTAAACCATGTGGGTTCAAGAAGCACAAGGATTCAATGGTAACAAGGGAAGTGGGGGTTGATAGGCCATGGTTAGTATATCATGACCATGCAAATATTTGGTTAATGGGAGGTGGCATATAGATGTGATCCTCTGCCAAAGTAGGCATGTTGACTAGTTTTGCAGAAAAGATTACCATGATGTCAACAACACCATTATGGATGAGTTGGCTTAAGAATGGTTTACCCAAGGGAAAGAGTGGGATTTGGTAGTACTAACGATGTACTACAAGAGGGTTCCAGTACACACTCAAGAATTCATATAGGTTGGAAAAGGTAGAGCTCTAAAGATTAAATCTAGATAAGAAATCCAGACTTTGCCATTTTGGCAGACTTAGGGTTTTAGACTGGAGTGCAAGTTGAGATGATTTTGAGAGGATGCTAAGTTCCAAACTCATGATCAAGGAGATTATGTTGAAGTGTTAATTATGTAGATGGGATCCATGCTTATATTTGGTCTTCACTGAGTTGGAACTATTAGAAGGGATTATCCTTGGATTGCTCTGAGTAGGAGGGGAGATGATCACCTTAGTGGCTTAGGATAGATCCAGACTTGGATGCTTGATATGAGATTGATGATCACAAGAATAGATTGGTTCCTAAGGGATGAGATACTAGATTAGCTCACTCTAGTTCCTAAGCAAACATGCAATCAACAGATCAAGGCAATTAATCAGACAGCAGATCAAGGCAATTCATCCTATCAAACTTATCCACCTACTACTAGGGTTACCATCAAGCCTAGCTTGTAGTAGGGATGGGTATTTTGAATTGGTTATGTTTTGAAGTAAGATAAGTACCTCTTAGCATTTCTACCAAGATTAGAATGAAGAGGTTTTGAATAGAGGTTTTGGAAACCTAGGGGTAAGAGTAGTTGAGAGTTCTGTCTTGAAAACATAAGGAGATTATATTTTACTTCACCATAGTTTTGTTAATAGAACTTTTAAAATATTTTTGTTTTGTCAAATTCATCTTGGCTCAGGTTTCGAAATGCCAGAACCTTTGAGAATATGAAAGATGAGCCAAGACATCTCTTTTGTAAAATAGTTTTTATCAACTAGTGTTGAGATAAGAAGTATAGCATATGATACACAACTAGTTGCAAGACACAAGCAAACATGTAAACAAGCATTGCACATGTAACAAGAAAAAGTTTCTGTTCCCCCTGAATTTTTCCTTTTGGACAACAATTCAGGGTTGTGGAAATTGGGATATTACAGACCTTTCCCCCTTAAAATAATCTCGTCCCGAGATTAGGGAGGAGTAGGGTTGGGTGATAACATCCGCTTAACAATTTTAGCGGTGGAAATTAGGGGATGCCAACAAGTCTTCTAAGAAACAGGCAGGGTCAGTTACGGTTTAGAGCTGAGCGGCTTCGGGTTTGGGCGTTCAGATTAAGCTAGTGGAAAAGACGCAGTCTTTTCCCCTTAGGACAAGTCTAGGTAGGCTTAGCGTCGACGGGGTACTTCCTTCTTGAGGCTAGACTGCGAGTTGAGTCTTCTTTATTACTTCGCCTCGTGCTCGACTTTTCTCTCTTCAAGATCTTGATATACCGGGGTGTTGGCTAGGCGGTCGACCATGGAGTGGAGAGCTTTCCTGAATTATATTCTGATTCTGGAGAAATGCCGATTATCGTCGTTCTTGCAGGGTCGATGATTCAGATTTCACGGGGTGTCATCACTTGACGATCACTAGTTTTCAAGTCCAGGGTTCTATCGGGTTTTTGGGCGGGAAAGACGCAGTCTTTCCCCCTTAGAGCGACACTAGGGGTTTCCGGTGGAGTCGTCGACATTTCTTCATTGGAGTCGTATGCTGATGCTGGAGGATGGTGCTGCTCCTTTGATCCTGCGGTGGTTACCTTCTGCCGACCTTGTACCGCCTCGTGGGAGGCGTCGATGCTACTTCTTGGAGTAATAGTCGTAGCGGGGGAGGCGTTTAGCTAGCTTCTGGTTAGTTAGTTCTGAGCTAGGTAGGGGTCCACTAGGTCAAGGATTGCCGTTGGCTGTTGACGGTCTCAGAATGCGGTCCTTTAGAAAAGGGGTCCCTTTCGGGTTTGGTCTGATGCAACATCGTGGGTAAAACACGCAAAGAAGGGCATTATTCTGGTCTACCATCCAACAGGGTTCATCCAGAATTCAGCAGATTTGCGCCGGCCACGGGTGAAGGTACTTAACGCCTTTCTGAGCGGGTTCCGAGACGATCCATCACTTGCTAGAGGTTAGCAGAGTAGGTTGGTAGGGTACGTAGGACTATGTCGAGGGTGCTCCTTGAATCTTGTAGCCGTCCTTGGGTTGGGTACCCACTTTGGTTACTGCATTTACTCGGGGGTTTGAGGGACATTCAGCTCTTGAGCATGGAGGGTCGTGCCCTTCCTGATGTTTGCTTTGACAAGTGGATCTTCCAGGGGTGGTGACTTGAAGAAGGGTTGATACTCGTGAAGGGTGTGGTTCTTCATTCTCCGTCTCTAGTTTGCAGATTTGGAGATCCTTTTTCGTGGGTCGTTAGTAGCAGAAGCAGAGAAGGGGCTTCGTGACATCCTCAGGGGAACTAGATGTCTTGGGTTTCTTTCTACTCCTTCGGGAGTAGTATTGAAAACGCTGGGTAGTCTTGTTGTCATAAATCTGAATGTCTCGATTACTAGGGAGGATCGAGCAGACTCATGGAGATTGTTGATGATGTCTGAGTTTTGTTCCTCTGACGACTCTTGGGGTGGTGTTGGAGCAGGTTCTTGGATTGGAGATCTTATGGTATTATCTTCTCAGGGTCGGTCTTCTGGAATAGAGTGGAAAGATGCAGTCTTTCAACCTTAGATCTTTACTTGGGGGTCATTGAGGTTGTGGTCGATCCTTCGTCTTGGGGCATTGGCGCGATACTAGAGTTGTGGTCTTCGAGTGATGCCTTGTTGCGACTACCTTCCTATGGTGATTTCCTAATGAAGCCGTAAAGGTTAACTAGGGTAGATTGCGGTTAGCGACATTTCTTCTTGGTCCTTCGTCAGGGTGGGGGCATGTTAGCTTCAGAGTGGTGGTCATAACTCGAGCTCTTTGTTTTTCTTTGAGTGATGACGGAGTATCCTCGTTGTCATTGGCATCCTAATCTTCCATTTTCTTGGGGTGCTTGTGTGATGGCAAGATCTCCTTGTTGCTTCGGCAAGGGGGTTTAAATAGGGTCATTGTTCCTTGGGGGAGATTGGAGCTAAGGCATGACCAGGGTTGTCGGGGATTTATTTATGTGGCCATCCTGCTAAGGAGAGGTTCCAGCTATGGGGTTGCGAGGGTTAGCATCGGGATACACAACCAAGGTGGTCATACAATAGGATCGTGTGATCCGAGGCAGACAAGTAACACATTTCAAGCATCACACAAGCAGATGACAAGCAAACAAGGCGTACCATAAGTACTAAGGAGGTGACTACACGCCATAATGGGAATCCTATTTTAGGGATGATAATCCTAAGTACGGACGTTATGGGGGTCTCATCTTCAGTCCTGCCGTCTTTTGTTGTTGGTGTCGTACTTGATTGATTTGGGGGCGATGAAGGACTCCGTCAGTAGGGCGATCTTGTAGTGTCTTTCATCGTTGGTGGCTCCTTTGGGTTGCTTGTCTTGGTGACTTTTCATTCCGGGATCTCCGTCTTCATAGTCTCCAGGTCGGACTTTGTTTTGAAAACGGGACATTTTGGAGTAGACGAGATATAGAGTAATCCATTTTTGATTCTTTTAAATCAGAGAAGATAAGATAAGATAAGAAATCTTTTGAAAATCTTTTGAGAAATAGTTTTCGAAAGCCAGTGTTTTCAAAAATAGGGGTTGTCCTGTGTAATGTCCATGCTAACTAAGGTCTCCTACAGTCAGGATGGCTCTGATACCATGTCTGTGGCACCCCGGATTTATGGTCCGAGAATACCCGTTATGCATGCAATTCACGTTCCCATGATCAGTGAGCCGTGAGCATAACCGACAAGTATCATTACAACATCCATAATTAACGAATACATGTACTTACATTAATTGCCATTAGGGAGATACAACAACAATAGCGAAAGTCTTCAATCGCAGAGCCCATGTCATGCCTTAACCTACAGGCAACTGACTGGGAAGACGGCCTAGCTCGCATAGACGTCAGCACCTTCGTCACTTCGTAACATCTGCAATTTGGCCAAGTAAATATCCTGGGACAATGCCGGTGAGTACTTTGAATGTACTCGCAAACCACCTTAAGATAACAATAATAACGGATATGCAATATGGCTGTGGTAGGATGGCTCCAAGGGAGGTTCTTTTATAAACTAGTTTCTCTTGTAGATATAGCATGTCTCTATATCTTTGTTGAAAAGCTTTTGTAAAACATTTAGGAAACCTTTTTGAAAATTTTAAGAAAACGCTAGGATGGGGTCACCCATTTGTTTCTCCTTCCGGACATCTCATGACCATACTCCTTCCTCCATTTTCCGACCATCCCCTGGTCAAATCCTTTTTGAGCCATTACTTTTCTGAAGTCCTTTTTGAAAACAAAACCATCACCCCCATACAGCATCCATCACAACTGTCCATGATCGAGGACTCGGCTATTCGAATAGATTTACACTCAGCGGAGGTTGTACACTATACACCATCCGATTACCCGTCCCTGATCTACACCGATCGTGAGTCGAATAACCGGTCAAGACCTCCAGAATGCCTTCTACGATACAAGTTCCTACCCTATGAGGTTAACCCCCTTAACACCGGGACACCCTATAAAGTAACCAGCCAACCAGAGCACGTTTTGCACCTCAACGGGTGTGCGCTTTCAATGAGGGGCTCATAGTATCGCGCGGAGGCCCGTAGACCCTTCATTCCTTCTCCCGGTCGATGATACGCATGGACCGTTGGACAGAGAAGGCCCACCCTATGGGGATTGTTTACCCCTGTAGTAGTGTGAGGCACCTATACCGGATTAGACAAACTTCTAGTTCAGACCCGTCCCAATCCAGAGTAATGTGGTTGCACGGGTTAATTGCTCAAGCATTAGGAACTGTACAGCCGGGCGTGTTTTCATAAAAAATTTCCTCCCTATTTTGTACACCTTTTTGTAAAACAAAACACTTCTCATTTTCCAAAAACCACTTGATAGGCCAAGCCTCACCAAGGTTTTCTCATAAAACATTTTTGTAAGTCTTTTCCTGGGGTCTTCCCATCCTACACTTTTGTTTAGGCTAAAACAGGGTCTCCAAGAGGTTATGGTGTTAAACACCATCTACCATACTAAAGGAAGGTAGGTATTATACAAAGGGGTTGTACCTAATGGTACTAAGGGGTAAACATTTGGAGGAGCCAATCATTCCCCATATAAAATATACTATAGTAAAACCAATTCACTTTGCATAAAAGAGTAGATAAAACATGCATATATATAAAATACTAGGATAAGGTGTATGAGCAAGAAGGTGACTTGCCTGTCACCAGCGATAAGTCCCTTGACGGTGTTAGATAACCAGAATACCAAGTACAAAAATAAGAGAAACCCGATCCTTCCTTCTTCTCGGCGTCACACAATCGAAACTATCGCCGTTATCGAGCATACATGCAAACAAATAACACCACAATCAAAACAAGGCATACAAGCATCAAACCATATAGCAAGAAGGAGATAATTACATGATAAACATCAGTAGGATGTAGGAAGTTTGGTTTGATTGGATTGGGAGAAGATTTGGAGACATTAGGTAAAGGATCCCTTTTTTATTTATAGTTTAGGAATTACCTAAGAAAGGGGTTTTTGACCAAGGACTTGATCTGTGTAAGATCAATGTGCAAACATGATACCCTCATATAGGTATTGGTAAAATGAAGCCATAAAAAGTGGTTTCATTATTTTATCAATTTCCTAGTATTTATAATGGATTTTATAGTGGTTAAAGCTCTAGTTTAAGGAAATAATTCACCAGAGCTATTCTGGAGTTCCAAAAATTATTTCCTTGGGTGATTAAGTAGCGGTTGGTGGACTAAACCAAGAGGAGTTGAAATCACCTCCAAATAATTACCAGAATGCCCTTGGGAAATTCCCAAGGACAGTATTGGATGAGATTTGTCTTTTTCATCAGATTAAACCTACAGAAGGTTTTGGTGTGACTCCAAAGGTACTGGTTAGGTAATGATAATACCTTTCTGCATAAATTGGAATCACCCTTTTTGGAGTTACAGAACTATTTAGTGATTTAAATAGTGAATAAACTATGCACAGAATTGTTTAGTTCACCATAATTTAATAAAGGTTCAATAAATCTTGGGCTCCTGGTTTTTAGTACTTATTGGTATGGTGGTTTAGTGGGAGTTGGAATTATGTCAAAACCATTTTTGGTTTTGCCTAGAAAATTTCTACAAGGCAGAAAGGGCCTTAATTTGTTATTTTTGGTAGTGGTAAACCATAGTCCACCTTGGCATGGACCAGGTCGAGAGGTTTTGTAGTTTCAAACTATACAAAGGAAACTGGTTTTACCCTATTTGGGTTAACCAAATTCTCTGAAAGATTTTATGAACTCAAGGGATACCCTGTGGTAAATTAATTAATGGAAAACATCCAGAAATAATCTAGCAAAAATAGAGGCACTGCATGTTTAAGAACACATCTGGGTACTTGGCAAAATTCAGATCTGATCATATTAGGCTATTTTCCATTTTTGTTTCGAATTAAATCAAACAGGTAATCTGCAGATCCAAAATAAAAGGATAAAGAACAGAGAGGGGGATAGGATGGACCTGCGCGGTCTGGGCCGCGGGGAGCGAGGCCGGCCCAGCAAGGCGGCACCGCCTGCGTGGAAAATGGAGGGGATCCGCGGGGAAAGGCGCACCGGCCCGGGGCCCACCTCGCTTAAGGGGTACCGGGCGACGCTGGCCGTTCGAACAAGAGGAGATCGACGGCCACGCCGTCGCCTACCTCGCGACCTTGGCCGGCGGCCTAGAACCATAGCGGGGAACGGAGAGGCTCGGCGGCGCCTCTGTAAGCCTCGCCGGTGACGGGGAAATGGCGGAGTGGACGTGGCCCGCGATGACGAGTCCGACAAGGGGCGGCAAGGGTGGATCTGGCGACAGGGGGAGGCCGCGCTACCGCGGCCGTGGGAAGCGCTCGGGAGGCTCGGTGGTGACGCCGTTTGGAGAGGTCCTAAGCCAAACAAGTAGCAGTGTTAGATGCAGAGGAGAGAGGAGATCTTGACATGGTCACATGCGGAGAGGGAGGAGGGGAGAGGGGAGATCGAGGCTCGTTTCTTGGTGGAGGCCGAGGTGCCTTCTCCTCCTCTTCTTGGGCAGTACAAAGCAGGGGAGCGGGGAGGGAGCTCTGGGGAGGATAGGTTGGAGTGTGGGGGAGAAATGAGGCCAGAGAGAGGAGCTGGAGTGGGGGAGGCTTATAAACCGAGGTGGTATGGTCTATGGTAGACCATGCCCATGGGGGAAGCAAGGGAGGGGTGTTGGCCATCCATTGGGCAGTAGGGTGATGGAGAGAGGTCTATGGTCGTGGTAGGGGACAGAGAGGTGAGAGGGACTACTGTAATGAGAAAATGAAAGTATGACATGACCTTGCCTTTGTCTCCCCCCTCAAACAACCATGTGGGACAAAGAGGTGGGGCATGCTACAATGTTTTTCGACCAGAAGGAAGTGAGGTTGCTTAGGAGACTTACGTGGCAAGCTTTGATGAGTGTTGGGTGTGTTTTGATTTATGTTTTGGGAAGATTGCAAGATTAGCCATTTTAGTCATCATGAAGGAAAGTTTTAAATTTTTATCTTGGCAAGATGGGGAGATGGTAGTTGGAGGGTATGGTCCTTGTACACCTCCAGGATTTATTTGGGATTTTTCTAAAGATTATAAGCCCATTTAAAGGCATTTATTCAAAAAGTGCAGGAATTGATTATGGAAGCTAATGTAGTATTTGTACATTAGGCAAGGTTGGTTTTTGATGTGATATGGTCCTAAATACCATATTTCACATTAGGGAATTTTATTGGAATTTATTGAGGTAGAAAAGTATTTTTAGTGAATTATTTCTTGTTTTTGCCATTTAAGAGAAAGGGCAAAAAGAAATAATAAAGAATCTCAAAAATATTTATTTTTGAGTTGGAAAGATGGGATATGATAAATAGGAATCAAATGTGCCCTGAGTTGGTAAGGTGATTTGTAGAAAAACAAACTTGCCTTTATAGACAGAGGTTTTTAGTGTTTTTGCTAGTAAAAGAAATTAAATAGTTTTGGGTTCCAAATAATTATGGGAATTATTTAGAAAAAGATTATATCCAAGTTATATGCTTTAACCTTGATGTATACATCATGTCCAACCTTAGGTTTGGAAAAATTGGGGTAGAAAGGGAAGAAACTAGATTTCTGGGAATCTAGGGTTTTGTTATTTTGTTGCCACCTAAACAGGGTTCGAAGAGGGAGCTCAGAGCTCACCTTGGTACAAGGGGTATATGGATGGATATTCCAAGTCATATAGATGATCATGGAAGCAAGAGTTGGTCTTGGTTGGATTTGAGGTGGTCTAGAAGAGATGGCAAACTTTGTTGAAAATAAGGCTGCCATAGCAGATACATCAGGTAGCCTTCTAAACCATGTGGGTTCAAGAAGCACAAGGCTTCAATGGGAACAAGGGAAGTGGGGGTTGATAGGCCATGGTTATTATATCATGACCAAGCAAATATTTGGTTAAGGGGAGGTGGCATATAGATGTGAGCCTCTGCCAAAGTAGGCATGTTGACTAGTTTTGCAGAAAAGATTACCATGATGTCAACAACACCATTATGGATGAGTTGGATTAAGAATGGTTTACCCAAGTGAAAGAGTGGGATTTGGTAGTACTAATGATGTACTACAATATGTTTCCAGTACACACTCAAGAATTCATATAGGTTGGAAAAGGTAGAGCTCCAAAGATTAAATCTAGATAAGAAATCCAGACTTTGCCATTTTGGCAGATTTAGGGTTTTAGACTGGAGTGCAAGTTGAGATGATTTTGAGAGGATGCTAAGTTCCAAACTCATGATCAAGGATATTATGTTGAAGTGTTAACTATGTAGATGGGATCCATTCTTATATTTGGTCTTCACTAAGTTGGAACTATTAGAAGGGATTATCCTTGGATTGCTCTGAGTAGGAGGGGAGATGATCACCTTAGTGGCTTAGGATAGATCCAGACTTGGATGCTTGATATGAGATTGATGATCACAAGAATACATTGGTTCCTAAGGGATGAGATACTAGATTACCTCACTCTAGTTCCTAAGCAAACATGCAATCAGCAGATCAAGGCAATTAATCAGACAGCAGATCAAGGCAATTCATCCTATCAAACTTATCCACCTACTACTAGGGTTACCATCAAGCCTAGCTTGTAGTAGGGATGGGTATTTTGAATTGGTTATGTTTTGAAGTAAGATAAGTACCTCTTGGCATTTCTACCAAGATTAGAATGAAGAGGTTTTGAATAAAGGTTTTGGAAACCTAGGGGTAAGAGTAGTTGAGAGTTCTGTCTTGAAAACATAGGGAGATTATATTTTAGTTCACCATAGTTTTTTTAATAGAACTTTTAAAATATTTTTGTTTTGTCAAATTCATCTTGGCTCAGGTTTTGAAATGCCAGAACATTTGAGAATATGAAAGACGAGCCAAGACATCTCTGTTGTAAAATAGTTTTTGTCAACTAGTGTTGAGATAAGAAGTATAGCATCTGATACACAACTAGTTGCAATACACAAGCAAAGATGTAAACAAGCATTGCACATGTAAAAAGAAAAAGTTTTTGTTCCCCCTGATTTTTTCCTTTTGGACAACAATTCAGGGTTGCGGAAATTGGGATGTTACATGGGGGCTCTCGGTGTGTGGAACTTGAGGGGAAACAGAGAGAAGAGGGAGGAGAATAAGAGAGCGTGGTCTAGGGAGAGGATTAATCGTGCAGTCAATCGAATTTACGCAAATCAATTCTGTGCCAAAACGGTAGAGAGAGAGGGGCGTGTTCAACATGCTGGAGATGACGAGCTGACGTGGCTGTGGGTCCGGCTAGTCAGTGAGGGATGAGGGTGGGTGCGCAAGTGAGAAAAGAAAGCAGAGGGGAGGAGTGAGGTGGCCCGGGTGGGCTTTTAGTGGGCTGGGGGTTTGCTGGGCTGGGTAGGTAGGTTAGTTTCTATTTTTTTACCTCTGTTTTTTTGTTTTTTGTTTTTAATTCAAATTAATTCATTTCAATTCCAAATTGAGTCAAATCTTCACTAAACCTTTCAGTAGCTTTTATACCAAAATAAGTGTTGATTAATTACTCCTCTTTGGAGGATTTCAAATATTTTCTTATGATTTAATATTCATTAAGTGAGGCATTTTGTCTTTATTTAAATAAAATTGAATATGGTTCATAAGCCCATATAATTTTATTTAAATGAACTTTTATTCTTTTATATTATTTAAATAACTTTTATTCCATTTACTCATGGATTCATCCAAGGTTTAAATTGTATTTGAAATAATTCTTATTTATTTAATTCTTTCTTTATCCTATAATTTCGTATCTTTTTATTTATAGCTCCAAAAATAGTGATTCCAATTTGTATAGGTTTATTTAATATTTATTTATCTTTTAAAATCCTTTTAGGATTACTTTGTTCACAAATTGATATTGATTTTAGCTAGGAGCTTTATTAGCCTTAGGAATAGTTTCTTTTATCTTATAAAAATCATAAGTTCTTATCCATGGCTCTAAATGGAGTGAAATCAATTCCCATGGTTTTATAATATTTTTGTTTACCATTTTTGATCATTTAGAAATGTTGTTGATAAATTTTTATATGGGACAAAGCCATAGTCTTAGAGTGATCTTGAAGATGATTTCTATTATTAGGGTTTAGGTTTTTTGGTTTAACTTTTCCAAGTGTTCAATTCAAGATACATTTTATGCTTGAATGTATTTGATTTGTTTGAAAATTTGTTTGTTGATTTTTCATTCAATTTTTGTTCAAGTATGGTTTTTGATGTTTCCAATTAGAGGCAAAAGTTTCTTTTCCCCCTAAATTTCAACAATTGTTTCTTTTGTTTGTTTATTTTTCACATTTCAAAATTTGGAAAATTTTGGGATGTGATAGACTACCACCCTTAAAATGAATCTCGTCCCGAGATTCGGGAAGGTTAGAAACAACAAGTTGGTTTCAGGACAACTAGGGTACTACCACCCTTAAAAGGATTTTAACTAGATTGCATCTTGGCTTACTTGGTGTCTTGATGTAACTTCTCTGGACAGTTGTTTGCAAAGTGTCCCTTATTACCACATTTGTAACATGTGACAAGGTTGAGACATTTCCCTACCAAACACTCTTCACATTGGTAGTCAAGACTTTTCTCCACCAGAGATTCATTGGCATAGTGTCCAGGATTGTGACAGTTGAAACAATGAACTGGATTGTCCTTCTTCTTTCTGGGTCTCTCCAAGCCTAGGAGGTCTCTTAGTTCATGTTATTCATATTTCACTACAAATGTAGGAAAACTTCCTCGGTTCTTAGAACGGTTCCTAGGATAACGTACATGTTTCCTCTTTTGCTCACCAAAGTTAGTTACATTGTATGGAGGTGCATACTGAGATTTTACTTTGTCTTCATCATTCTTGGTGGAAGTTGTACCTTCATGGATGTTTCCAAATACTTGATGTATTCCATCTTTAGCTTGATGTTTCATCTGTTGAACTATAGGGTAGATGTGGCATTGGATAGGGACATGATCATTTACTTCACATAGGAAACAATTAACTTGAGATATGGGGCATTCTCTAGCTGGATGGTATCTTCACAATGAGGGCATTGGTCCATATGCTCTTTATAAGTATGTCCTATGTCTCCATAGATTTTGCAGGCTTGTGTTCCTTCTATAATATCATCCTTGAAATCATTGTTTTCACAATTCCTTTGGGAAGGGTTGCTTCTCATGTTGATCATCTGATTGGTCATCCTTTGCAACAATTGGGATTGCGATTCCAAGAACTTTATCATGGTTGGGTCTAACTCATTGTTGTTGTGGTTGTTGGCTAAAAATTGAGTTGTCACTTGATTCAACTTAGCTTGGGTTGCTAGTAGTTGTACTGTCATCTGCATATCTAGGTTGTTGTTGTCACCATCCTTGATGTTGGAGTTGTGGTCTCTTGGAGAAGCCATATGTTTTGGTTGGGTTGGGATTACAATAGGCAAAAGATTTCTAGAGGAAGAATTCTACTCACACACAACAAATCACACAAAGCAATGTGCAAGCAATATCAATCATGCATTCCACTCAAACAACAAGGTTCTAGCATATTCTAGGCAAACACAATATTATTGTCACACCACATAGGTTGGTATGGTCAATAAATGATTGGCAAATCGATTTTTAAACTAAACACTAGTATGGTAGTCTAACTATAGGGTATCACTTGCGATCGTTCAATCCTACTTCTTCTTAGCTATTACATTAGAAACAAGTTCATGGTTTCCTTGGAAGAAATTCTTGCATCTTGATCACAAAGTTCAAAGGTGATAATGGTTCCTCCTAAGTTGAGTTTCCTTGGTCTCTAGGTTTTGAGTATTATTCTTATCTCACTTGAAGTCCTTAGTGATGTGCAAGTTGAAGTCCTTGGTGAAACTGAAGTTGAAGTCCTTTGAGATGTTTAAGTTGAAGTCATTTGTGATGTTGAAGTCCTTGCTCATGTTGAAGTATTTGTCCATCAAGTTGAAAAAGGGAGAGATGTAGAATCAAAACAAAATGTTGAGGAAATAGTTTACAAGATTGTTTGTAAATAAGGTAGAGAAAATACAACTCCTATTTTTCTAAGGGGTTTTGTCCAATCCTAGGGTTACAATCCTACAGGCACCATAGTGCTCTGATACCATCTATAGAGGACTGAACCCAATAAGGTACAAGTCCCTGTGTTTATAGTGCTAGTCCCTGGATCGAATAGCTAGCACCCACAGTTTAAGATGTAATATCAAGAAACAAGGGTCTTATTACAACTTATAACCAGGAATAAAATAATTCATTACAACTTACATAGCTCATATGGCTATCATATTACAGAGCAGCAGATACAACTATATAATGCATGGAGTCCTTCATCTTCATATGCCACAGGCAAACATGTTGGCTGTAGACTTGTAATCCCTACTCAACAAACTTCACTAACATCAAACAAACCTGCAACATAACAAGTTATAGCCACAAGGGTCAATACATTTGAATTGTATTGGCAAGTGATATCATATTGATATGGATAATCCAACATCTACATGAATATATGGCTAAGTGGACTTTTGGTTGGCCTTTGCATAAAAATAAGTTTTTCCTGTCTTTTGCAAAATAGTTTTTTCTCTTTTCAAACACTTTACAAAACAATGGCACACTGGATACACACCAGGTGCTTCCCTTGTTCACCCTTCAAGTTTTAACTTAGAGAAATTGGGATGAGGAGATTCTTGATCATTTGAATGTCTTTGATGCTAAAAATGTCCATTACCGGGGACACGACTAAGTACTTAGGTTTTACCCTCTCGAGAGGTGGTGCACTTTACCCACAAGACTCGACATGCATCAAGACAAGACTTTTCAGAAGCAATACCTCGCGTTCCATCCTATCATCACTACCACCAACTATCCATCTGGCTGAGTTCTTGCAACCTAGTTGGTCAAGGCAGATCCCATATGCCATGTGGTTGCGCTGGAAGCTTCTCAACACTAAACATCTCAAATCTCTTTGTTCCTGGATGGCCATCCACAAGTGAGATACACCAGGGTAAACCATAGAAATGGGCCCTGGGTAACCACTCAACAAAAATCCATCCATGCAATTACGATTCCACCCAGGTGTTTCATTAACAAGTTGTTTTCTTAGTCAAAAACACATAGGCATAACTTTTCCATAATATCATAACATGAATTCCCACCCTTTTATTCTAGTAGCTAGGCTAAGCATACTATCATAACATGTCTCTTATCTTAGGGAAAATTCTACCAAGATATATTCTATAGGATTTACCATAGCATAGCATTATATAAAATAGTCCTATCATGCATACTACAAAAATATCACTAATGCAATATGGAAAAGATAGGACATTTGATGACCAAAGTATCACTTGCCTTTTTAGTAGGAAATCTAGGTACTCTCCTTGATCTTGCAACTGTCACACTCCTCAAAGTTCACTACAATACAATCAAGCAAAAACACACACTCAAAACTACAACACAAAAATTAACAAAAAAAAACAAGAAAACAAAGAAATGCATGCAAGCATGCAAAAAGATTGTTTTAGTGAAAAAGTGTTTTTAACAAGGTTCTAAACATTTCAAAAACACCTACAGGTCTTTTATAGAAGTGGAATTTCATTTGAAACCAAGTTAGTGAAAATAAGTCATTTAAATCATTTTTGTTTTACTAGAAATACTTTTATTCAAAGGAATATTTTCTAGTGCTAACAAAATATATTTTAAAATTCAAATGTTAGTGTTTATGGTCAGAGGGTTCAAAAAAATCATTTGCAAAAGGATTCACTCAAAAATAATTTTTAGAACAATTTTTATACTCAAAATAGTCCTATTAATGTTTTTGTATAAAACACTAGTTTTTCAGAAGCAAATGGACAAACTAAGGCCATAGGTGCAAAAACACATTTTTTGAATCCATTGATATAAAATTTGTAATTTTTTGATAAACAGAACAAAAGTTATTGATTTTACAAGTTCAAAATCTAATATAACAAATTCTGGATTTAAATCAAAAGCCTGGCCACATGGCCTAATCGTACTGGTTGATACTGATTCGGCTGGATCAGCAACACATGCCATTGGATTTAAGTGAGAGTGAATGGGCCAGATCAAGCTGTACCCCTTTGTTTAAGTGATCTAGATCTAACGGCCCTAAGCTCACTAGCCAAGAACTGGCGGCGCGAGCAGCGAGTGTGGCGGCAGCGCATCTAGCGACGGCGGTCCAGCGATGCCAAGGGGAAAGAGAGGGGATGCAGGGAATTACCAAGTTCGCAGTGGCGAGGCAGGTCTCAAGGTGGTCGTGGGCAAGGTCAGGGCGCATGGATTCGTCAGTGATTCCTTGCCGGAATTCGTTCGTCGTTGGCGGCTTGTAGACGGTGACGAAGACGGGCCTACAGAGCACGAGCAGGTGAACGACGAGTACCAGAAGAGTCACAAGACAAGGGCGAGCGTGATGGCATGAGATGGAGGGCAAGGGGCGTACTGGGTTTACCGGAATCGCTCGACGGAGTTGCGGCCGTTGTCGGTGGCTTGCAGGCGATGTCATTGCCGAGCGTTGATGCGTGTTGAACGCCCCGTTGGGAAACCCCAAGAGCAAGGTATGATGCAGTACATCAGCAAGTTTTCCTCAGTAAGAAACTGAGGTTATCGAACCAGTGGGAGGAAGTAAACGCCTCAAATGTGTTGCAAGCAATGTGGAAACCTGCACAACACAAACTCAAGACTTTGCCCCAACTAACAGTGAGGTTGTCAATCTCACCGGTTGCTGTAACAAAGGATTAGCTGTATGGTGTGGAAGTTGATAATGGTTTGCATCAAGTATACAGTAACAGTGGACGATGTATCAATGGTAAAGATTGGACCAGGGTCCATAGTTCACTAGAGGTGTTCTCCTTAGATAAACAAACGTGGCATGTTGGGTAAACAAATTACAGCAGGGCAATTGACAGGAACTGAGCAAGGCATAACAATGCAATACTAGACAAAAATATCCTATGAGATTCGATTGGGCAATACAACAATATACATAGACCACTGTAAGACCCCACCTTTATAAGGTAAAGGTCCCTGTGATTACAATGCTAGTCCCTGGATCAATTGCTAGCATCCATAGTTTAAGATGAAGTACACAGATAGAAAGGTCGTTATTACATCGTCAATCTAGAGATAACATAGTCTTTTACAACTCATTAGCCAAAGGCTAGTACAAGAGTTTATAACATAAGTAAATAAAGTAAAGTCTTCATCTTCATGTTCCACAAGCAAGCATGTTGAGTGTAGACTCATAACCCTAATCCTCATCGGAGTAACCTGGAACATCATAAGTTACAGCCATAGTGGGTTAATACATTTGGAATTGTATTGTCAAGTGATACCATAGTAGAATAGTAGTATCTAACATCTATATGAATTTGGCTAAGTGTAGCTTAGGCTTGCTTTGCTCAAAATAGGTTTTTCCTATCAGTTGAAAACACTAAGTTTTTGTTTATCAAAAACTCCCAAGGAACCACCAATAGACATTGGTGAACCTTCACCCTTGTTCAACCACAAGTTTTAACTTAGAAATTGGGATAAGGAGATCCTTGATAGCTTCAATGTCTTTGATGCTCAAATTGTCCGTTGTTGGGGACACGGCTAAGTGCTTAGGTTTTACCCTCTCGAGAGGTGGTGCACTTTCCCCAAAAGACTCGACATGCATCGAGACGAGACCTTTCAGAAGCCTTCCTTTAGACCACCATGGACGCATTCCATCCTATCACCCTACCACCAACTTTCCATATGGCTAAGTTATTGCAACCTATATGATCAAGGAAGATCCCATATGCCATGTGGTTGCACTAGAAGCTTCTAAACACTAAGTATCTCAAATCCCTTTGTCCCTGGGTGGCTTTCCACAAGTGAGATACACAAGGTACACCAATAGTAAGAAACCGAGGTTATCGAACCAGTAGGAGGAAGGAAACACCTCAAAGGTGTTGCAAGCAACGTGGAAACCTGCACAACACAAACTCAAGACTTTGCCCCAACTAACAGTGAGGTTGTTAATCTCACCGGTTGCTGTAA
Organism: Avena sativa; assembly: GCA_916181665.1. NCBI lineage: Eukaryota > Viridiplantae > Streptophyta > Magnoliopsida > Poales > Poaceae > Avena > Avena sativa. The sequence continues at coordinate 403,123,352 of OV702283.1, read as the reverse complement.
CAAAGGATTAACTGTATGGTGTGGAAGGTGATGATGGTTTGCAGCAAGTAAACAGTAACAGTGGAAGATGTATCAATGGTAAAGATTGGACCAGGGTCCATAGTTCACTAGAGGTGTTCTCCTTATATAAACAAACATGGCATGCTGGGTAAACAAATTACAACAGGGCAATTGACAGGAACTGAGCAAGGCATAACAATGCAATACTAGACAAAAAGAACCTATGAGATTTGATTGGGCAATACAACAATATACATAGACCGCCATATGACAACATCTATGACTAGAAGTCCACCTTCAGATTATCATCTGAACCCCCTCCAGTATTAAGTTGCAAGCAACAGACAACTACTTTAAGCAAAGTGTGTAAAGTAAACAATCCACTTGTTCCATGAAGAAGAGACCGTTGTTTTCTTCCGAGTGGCAACATCACATCTACAACCGAAGAGATTTCTGTCACTTCCCTTGGAAACTAGAGGCATGGACCCACTATCGAGCATAAATACCCCATCTTGGAGTCACTAGCAACTACTCGGCCAAGATAGCTACTAACAACGGAGAGCATGCAAGATCACAAACAACATAGACATGATAGAATCGAATAGACAAAACCATAAATCAATCTGACATAGTAATGTCAATATCCATCGGATCCCCACAAACACAACATGCATGATTACAAATAGATTAGATCTTGATCATGAACGGAGCTCACAAGATCTAGACATGAAAGCACAAGGAGGAGATACAACCATCTAGCTACTACATGGACTCGTAGTCCAAGGTGGAACTACTCACGCTTCATACCGGAGGCTGGCATGATGAAGAAGAAGGCCTCCAGGATGATCTCCCTCCGGCAGGGTGCCGGGAAGAACTTCAGATCCCCTCGAACTAGGGACGATGGTGGCGGCGGCTATAGACGGTTTCGTGGAGTTTTGATCGGGTGCCTAGGATTTCTGCATCAGGGGCTTCTTATAGGCGAAGAGGCGAGGCTGGGGGCCACCAGGGCGGCTGCACCCCCCAGGCGCGCGGGGTAGGCCCACCCGTGCGGCCAGGGGGTGTGGCCCCCTGGTGACCCTTCTACGTCTCGTCTTCTGGCTTCGTGTTGCCCACGGTAAAATATTGACTTTGGCTTTTGTCTTGTCCAATTCCGAGAATATTGATTTTCTGCCTGTCAGGAACCAAAAACAGAAGAAAAGAGGCAACTAGCACTATGGCAACTTGTTATTAGGTTAGTACCAGAAAACATATAAAAACACCTCAAAGTGTGGACAAAGCAAAGCAAAGTAGATAGTAAACAAGCATGGAGCTTCAAAAAATATAGATACGTTTCCGACGTATCAAGCGTCTGGGGCATGAGAAAGCAAGCGGCTAGTGTTAGTAGATGCGCATGATGATGGCGAGCAAGATCGTTTGGTCGAGAGGGAAAGGGGTGCACAATACTCGCCGGAATCGGCACCAGAGTCCGTCGGGTGCTGCGGTGGTGCGAGCCAAATTGGGGGCAGCCTGGGGGCTCTCGGTGTGTGGAACTTGAGGGGAAACAAAGAGGAGAGGGAGGACAATAAGAGAGCGTGGTCAGGGGAGAGGATTAATCGCGCAATCAATCGAATTTACGTGAATCAATTCTGTGCAGAAACGACAGAGAGAGAGGGGTGTGTTCAACGCACTAGAGACAACGAGCTGACGTGGCTGTGGGTCCGGCTAGTCAGTGAGGGATGCGGGTGGGTGCGAGTGAGAAAAGAAAGCAGAGGGGAGGAGAGAGGTGGGCTGGGGGTTTGCTGGGCTGGATAGGTAGGTTAGTTTCTATTTTTTTCTTCCTTTTTCTTTTTCTTTTTCTGTTTTTAATTCAAACTAATTAATTTCAATTCCAAATTGAGTCAAATATTCACTAAACCTTTCAGTAGCTTTTATACCAAAATAAGTGTTGATTAATTAGTCCTCTTTGGAGGATTTCAAATATTTTCTTATGATTTAATATTCATTAAGTGAGGCATTTTTTCTTTATTTAAATAAAATTGAATATGGTTCATAAGCCTATATAATTTTATTTAAATGAACTTTTATTCTTTTATATTATTTAAATAACTTTTGTTACATTTACTCATGGATTTAGCCAAGGTTTAAATTGTCTTTGCAATAATTCTTATTTATTTAATTCTTTCTTTATCCTATAATTCCATTTCTTTTTATTTATACCTCCAAAAATAGTGATTCCAATTTGTATAGTTTTATTTAATATTTATTTATCTTTTTAAATCCTTTTAGGATTACTTTGTTCACAAATTGGTATTGATTTTAGCTAGGAGCTTTATTAGCCTTGGGAATACTTTCTTTTATCTTATAAAAATCATAAGTTTTCATCCATGGCTCCAAATGGAGTGAAATAAATTCCCATGGTTTTATAATATTTTTGTTTACCATTTTTGATCATTTAAAAATGTTGTTGCTAAATTTTTATATGGGACAAAGACATAGCCTTAGAGTGATCTTGAAGATGATTTCTATTATTAGGGTTTTGGTTTTTTGGTTTAACTTTTCCAAGTGTTCAATTCAAGATACATTTTATGCTTGAATGTGTTTGATTTTATTGAAAATTTGTTTGTTGCTTTTTCATTCAATTTTTGTTCAAGTATGGTTTTTGATGTTTCCAATTAGAGGCAAAAGTTTCTTTTCCCCCTAAATTTCAACAATTGTTTCTTTTCTTTGTTTATTTTTCACATTTCAAAATTTGGAAAATTTTGGGATGTGACATAGTACTCCCCCCAAATAAAGACAAGTTGCCTAAACTAAATAAATAATAAATCACAAGAAAATTATTTGAAACTTTTCAAAGTGAACTTTTAAACACACTAAATAAGTAGATAAAACCTACTGAGAAGGTTTTGAAAAATTGGAAATCAAATAGAAGTTTGAAACATTTGATTCAAATGAAAAACAAAAATCAGAAATAGAAAAAAAGAAAAGGAATCAGAGAAGGAAAAATAGAAAAGAAACAGCCCATCTAACCCTACCCATCTCCCAGCCTAGCAAGCCCAACTACAGCCCACCCGGGAAACCCCACTCCCCCTGGACTTTTCTCACCGCACCTTTCCCCCTCAACCCACTGACTTCGCAGCCCCACCACTGCCAACTCATCATCCTTCCCGCGGTGACCACGCCCTCAATTCTTTCCCCGACCATTTCTGTCGTTGTTGAGTCTCGTAAATCTGTTTGAATGCGGTCTTAATTCTCTCCAGAGACCACGCACGATTAAACCTCTCCCTCCCCTCTCCATTTCCCCTCATTCGCTGCTGCGAGAAATCCACCAGGCTGCCCTCAATTCGAGCCGCACCACCGCTGCTCCGACGATCCCCAGAGCCAATTCCGGCCAGCTCCGACCGCCTCCTACCCCTGGTACCCACGAGCTTGTTCGCCAACGTCTTGCGCACCTGTTGTCGTGCTCTGCTTGCCCGTACGCGCCCCAGATCGTCGGCTTCTTCCTCGTCTGAGCGTCGCTGTTGTCTGCATCCACTATGACGAGCTCTCCCCGTAAGCCCTGACCACCACCTCCTCTCTGGTTGACGCTCGTACCCTCCCCTCTATCACGCACATATAACACCACCCTCATTTTTCCTTAGCATGCTCTATAACGCCGCCCTCGACGAAGCCCGTACATGCCCGACAGTGACAGCGACTCCGGTGAGCAATCGACACCAACCTTGTGCGCCCCTTGGCCAACAGAGACCACCTCGAGCATCCCTCACCACGGAGAACCCGGTGAGCCCCTCCACTCCCTTTCCCGCTTCCTGTATTCACCGGAATGCCATTTCCCGAGCGCCGCCGCCGCGCGTCGTCGAGCCTGCGCCGCCAGATAGTGGCCAGCTGCTCTGGACCGTTAGATCTAGATCGTGAGGACATGAAAGAATCACTTAGCGAAGAGGTACGTGCTGATCTATGTTGTGCAATTCCCTTTTAATCCAATGTTCCGCGTAGCGCGATCCTGCCGACACGGTATCGTCCAATTAGAAACTGACGCGTGGCCTAACTGTTGTTTTAAAAATCATATTTGATCTATTAGATGATTGATTTTGTAAAATCTATAACTTTTGATCTGCTTGGCCAAAATTTACAAACTTTATATCAATGGATTTAGAAAAATGTAAAATTTGCAACTATGGCCTTAGTTTAGTATTTTGCTTCAGAAAAATTAGGTGTTTTTGCAGAAACATTATTAGGACTATTTTGGATATAAAAATTGTTTTAAAAATGATTTTTGGGTAAAATCTTTTGAAAATGATTTGTTTTGAACTCTGTGAACCTAAACACTAACATTTGGGTTTATAAATGAATTTGTCTAACACAAGGAATTATTCCTTTGAATAAAAGCATTTCTAGTAAAACAAAAATGTTGCTATGATTAAAAAATGATTTTGAGTGAAACCTTTTGCAAATGGATTTGTTTTAAAACACTCTGACCATAAACACTAACATTTATGTTTAAAAACATATTTGGCTAACACTAGAAATTATTCCTTTGGATAAAAACATTTCTAGCAAAACAAAAATGATTTAAAAAAGGTTATTTTCACTAACTTGTTTTCAAATGATTTTGCCACATTTATAAATGACCAGTAAGTGTTTCAAATGTTTATAGCCTTATTAGAAACCAATTTTTCAATAAAATAACCTTTTGTATGCTTGCATGCATTACTTTGTTTTCATTATTTTATGTGGTGAATTGTTTGAATGCTAGTTTTGAATTTGTGCTTGCTTGATTGATTTGTAGTGAACTTTGAAGAGTGTGACAATTGCAAGATCAAGGAGTGAACCTAGTTTATCTACTAAAAATGCAAGTGGTGCTTCATATATTTTGTCCTATTATTTTGACTATGCATTAGTGATATTTTGAGTAGGACTTGCACGGAATTTTCTAAGTATAAGCTATGCCATGGGAAATCCTAGTAGATGATGTCTTAGTATAATTTTCCCTAAGTTAAGATACTTGCCATGTTATCATGCTTAGCTTAGCTAATAGAAAACAAGGGTGGATTATTCATGCTATGGAATATTTCTAAGACTATGACTTGTGATTTTGCCTAATAAAACAACTACGTGAATGAATCACCTGGGTGGAATGGTAAGAATGGTTTGTGTTGAGTGGTTACATGTGACACCCCCGGGATCAGGGCTAAACAAATCCCAGACCTCCATCTGACATAAGCTTAACCTTGAGCTCGAGAATATCCAGTGAAGAATCGATAACACAGCAGTGACCCTATGACACAAAATTTATTACAGCAAGCTCATAATTGAGCAAGAACCAACTTATTACAAGCAGAGGTCACTGACCACAAACATCAAACAACAGAAGGAAAATTATGCTATTAAGTATAGCAAACTTAACAAATGTCCTAAGAGGCCTAAAGCATAACGATGATGTCCCAGCCCATAGATTCCAGGCTGCCGGCCGGGAACCCCAAGCTACTCGTCGGTGTTGATGTAGTACCAAAGTGATCTCCAGGGAACACTTACTCTGCCAAAAGTATCAACGCAACAAGGGTGAGTACAGGGTGTACTCCGCAAGACTTATGGCTGGTGGAGTTGTTTTGCATAAAGCCACTTTTGTTTGTAAAACAAGAGAGAGAAGGAGCTCGTCTAGTCAGAGTATTTTAAAAGGGGATAACAGAGCGACATCTCCAAAATATTGATCATATTTTGATATCCACCAAATCATCATCATCTACCAACTAGGATCACCCCCTCGTACCCATGAGGAACCATCCTTAAGCACACGTTGATCTACCAAGTTTTACGATTAAGTTCAAGTTCTCTGTGATCATCACGTCCGTTCCCAAGTCATCCATAACCGTGGACACGGCTTTCCGAAAGAGTATTACCCTGAAGGGGTGTACAACTTTACCCACACATACTAACCTTCTCTTAATGCCACTTAAGATTAGCCCTCTTCCTTGGAAGGCCGGCAGAGGGTGGTTAGACACGACCTTTACCTTGCTTTCGCCGAGACCATGAGTCACGCAATAAGTATGATTCCGTAGTAACGGGTCAAATACCGAAGCCGGTACTTAAAGATGTGAGGCGAGGTTGGTTTATCAGGGGCGCCATCTACCCCAAGCAACCCGGTCCATGCTTCCCTACTTGTTATGAATGCACCTGCACTTGCAAATCTTTCGAAAGGTTTTCTATGCATATGTCGAATGGAATGCCCGAACTATGTGCCTCATGGAATATACTAGGCAAGTTAGTCAATCATGGGGTCCCCATTTACCCCGTGTGGTTGTACGCTCGTCTTGGTTCAAGAGGTAAGAACCTAGGGTCCTAAGGGTGGCGAGCATGGGACTAGAAAAACCACATCCCACCGTGGCCTCCCATACGAGCCTTAGCATATTTAATCTCATAACACCTATGATCTCATCTTATAACGTTCTCCTGTCATACTAGATTATATGCATCTAATACATCATCTGGATGAACCAGCACTTGCAGCTATGCATGGCTAAGCAAGACACAGATATAAGCTCTAGCAGTGCACACACGCCAAGCCTAGTTATGCTAGGAGCAGTGGATCGGGTAATATAATCTCAAAGGGAGTATGCAATAGATAGGATACTCTATCTATCGATAAAAGACCATAGTAAAATCGTTTGCAACATTGCAGGAATTGAAATACTTTTGTAAACATATGATTATATCATGGTGGGGCTATGCTTGCCTTTGCCAGTTGATAACTGATAAGCAGATCTTCGGGAGCCTTGTACTTGACTTGGTTATAGTAGTTCAAGTATTGTTCGTCGATCTTCGAACTTCGACGGTGTTGACCTCGGGCTTCGATCTCGACCTCGATATCGTATTCTACCACGAAGAACCGAACACCAGAAAGAGAGGGAAACAATCAACACATGGCACCGATGCAATGCTCAAGAAAGGATGATGATATGACAAGTTAAATTGTATTAAATGAAACCCTAAAGCATGCTCGACAACTTAATCGGGGTTCCGAGGGGTTCAAACCCTAACTCGGGGAAACTCCGGAAAAACATGAGAGGGGTTGATTTTGTTCTCTAATTAAACTTGTCATTTTAGTTGCTTAACAATGCATGATTATAGGTTAAATAGATAGTTCTCATTTTTCTGAACATTTTTATATATTATTCATGTTTTTCTGAATTATAAATAATAAGTTATTGAATTTACAATATTTAAATCATTTTCTGGAATTATAAATCAATTTAAAAAGGTATATTGCGTCAGGCTGACATAGAGCTGACGTCACTAGGGAATCTAGGTGGTTCCTCACCGGGGCAGAGGCTAGCCAGAGAGGCTGACGGGTGGGGCCAAAGCCACCTCAGCAGCCAGGCTGGCAAAGTGGGACAGGGGGCCGGTTTGACCAGGCTGACCACGCGATGCTGACGTCAGCGTGACGCCAGCACATCGGCGAGCCTCAGATCGGCGGCGGGGACAGCGATTGGGGGCTTGCGGGGAGGCGCAGTTGTGCGTTCTAGTCTCAGCGCATCACGCTGTGCCATCCTATGGCGGCGCCACTCAATTTGGGTCACCGGAACGATGACACGGATGAGGTCTGGCGGCGGCGCTCGGTGACTGACGGCGGAAGCGTGCTATGATGCGAGAGGAAGGGGAAAAAGGGGTCGAGGAGAACCGCATGCTCACCCTGAAGCTTAAGGACGCGATGGTGAGGCCGTAGGCGGACAGGGTCAGCGACATGAACGGCGGTGGTGCTCGTCGGAGACGGAAGAGACGGCTGCGTTGGCGTCAACTGGAGGCTTCCCTCCTCGGTTCCGTTGGCGGGGAAGGTCAGCTCGACGAGGCAGAGCTCCAGGGACCGTCGGTTTGGCGAGGGGAGGCCAGAGACAGCGGGGACGACGACGAACTGCGGCTAGGGTTCGGGAGCTTCTGCACGCGAGCGACGCAGAGCGAGAGAAAGAGGAAAATGGGGATGAGAAGAGAGGGCACGGCACAACCAGTCTTATCCCCTCCCGGAAGGCTGCGCGGCAGCATCAATCACGGCCGGCGGATCAACAGCAACGGCGACGACACGCAGCTATGTGTCTGCCTAAGGGAAGACGACGAACAAAGGAGGGCCGAAATGTTTTCCTGGGTCGGGCCGCACTTGGGCTTCTGCTGGGCTGCAACACGCTGTGCTGAGCGACAGGGAGAGAGGGAAAGAGAGATGGGCTGGCCTGGGCTGCACTCTGGCTGGGTTTTTATTTGCAGAATTATTTTCCTTTTCCTGATTTTGTTTTCTCTCTTTATAATTTGAATTTCCAAACTGTTTTGAATATTCAAAAATATCAGAAGCTTTCATAAATATAGGAAATAGTGTGGGGACCTTTTATACAGTTTGGGCTCCAATAATTTTGTACTTTTTAAATTCAAACCATTTTGAATGGATTTTAGAGAGATAGGGAAAACTAGTGTTTGATTTATTTTCCTCAATGCAATTTTAAGAGATGATGCCTATGCAATGCACAATCAAAACCCTAATATACAATTAGCTAAAAGTGGAGTGTTACAGCTCTATTCCCTTACGAGAATCTCGACCTGAGATTCCAAAGGTAGGAAAATAGACAGAGAGAGAAAGAAACAGTGCCACTCTAAAGATAAGAGGGAAACACACTAAACAACACATAGAATATCTCATGGTCAACTCATGGATGGAGCGTTCAGAAACAACTCTGAGATGACAACATGAGACACGACAAGGTAACATAGGAAGCAAGAGGAGAAGGTTTCAAGGTCTTAGATAAATGGTCTTCATAAGGATTGAGACCATGGAACTCACAGAAGAGTTTAAGCTTCTGAAGAGGAAAGCGTCCAACAGAAAGAACATAACCACAGACTTCGATAGGGAACCTCTACTAAATGGCTTAAGTAGAGATTTCAGGTTGCAGAGATATGGATCAACAAAACCAAGCTGTTGAACTATTTTTGAAACAGAAGGGTCACTCTTTCATTCAACAGAAGGCTTAAGACAGAAAGGTGTTTTGGTGGAGAGGACTCATAAGAGTCTCAAGAAACATGTAACAAGAGAAACTACAGATTACCAAAATCATAGTCGCTCTTCAAACATGTTTGAAAGAAACGAAGGAAACTCTTTATTCATCCAGGTTTATCAAATCTTTGCCATAGATCATGATATCACTTTGCACCACTAAGATGAATTGGTAAGGAAATTCCTGATGACACGAGAAGAAAGAAACTTCATTCTCAGACTTCAATTACTTAGCACAACAAAATGGTTGCCAACATAAAAGGTCTAGAGGATCAACCGAGAGACATTTAGCAACACTACTTTAAATGTTCTCCTTGATGTTCGAGACACGAAGCATCAAGTAAAGGTCGGGCTTCGGATACAAGGAAACCATAAGCACAACTCCTATAATTAATTATAGAAGAAGCCTCATGAAGAGTGGTTGTTATTGCTGACTTCAGGAGAATATGACAAGAGATCTTTATGGCTAAATGTGCCAACTATTACATCAAACTTGCTAGATTTACTAGGAGATCTATGTCAAAACCTTGGGGATCACCAACCATCATTGCTGCTTGAGATTCAGCTTTGGTTAAGTGAAATGATACTTCAAAATCAGCATGTTCGAATAGAAAGTTTGCAACATTTACCACAAAGGTAAAGTTACTAGATTCTCAGGATATGTACTACAGTGTCAAGCTCCAAAATACGAGCTAGATTGCTAGACCCGTGTATTTAGCAACTTGTCAAAAGACAATTGCGCACATATAAAGTACTATCAATAAAACACACATGTGTCTTTAAGGAAAGAGAGAGAGAACTATTCTCGAATCCACGGCGACATCTTTCAACAGTTGCACGTGAACCAGAGAAGGTTACTTCTAACATCCAGAGCTCATACTTCGAAATGACTTGAAGATGGTTCTCAAAAGTTTCCAACATTAATGCCCAATGTTCCATATGAATCTATTCTAACATGGAGAAGATAAGGATGCCATTGATGGGATCAACAACAAACTTATCGAGACACTCCAAGAAGATTGTCTCATATGTTGCTTGAACGAGGTAGTAGTATTGGTCAGACCAAAGACAAGAAGATGTACTTAAGTGAAACATCACAAGTAGAAACACCATCAAGATAGTCCTTGGAACTGAGTTGGATTTGACGATAACCCAAATCAAATCAAAGGTGGGGGACTATAACATATCCATGAAGGGAATACTATCTTTCTTCATCACAAACAAAACCAGACATCCCTTTAATAAGGAACAGAGTCGGCTAGAACTTTTGTCTTACAACTCTCCAAGTTGTTGTTTAAGCTCAACCAACTAGTTCAGGGGTATCAAGTACAAATCCTTGGAGAAAGGAGCAGTTCAGAGAACTTGCTTGCTCAAGAACTGGACAGCACGGTCATGTGGCAACATGGCGATACTTCTAGTAGACGTCCGGAATATCACGAACCACCGATATGTCACTTAGTTCCAGAGGAAACTTGCTTCGTAAGGCAAGAAGACACAATCTCAGAGCTTCGGCACAAGCCTAACTCTTAGACCGAAGAGAGTGCACCAGAATGACGGACTTGGTAGCACAATCATCCTTTGCTTAGTGACAGGGTTAACCAATCACGCTAAGAATGACACAACTATCCTTTGAGTTCTAAACAATAATAATTGCAAAGAATCTCGAATGGCCACATTATTACGCACACACATCACTCATGAGCGCGAAAGCTCGAGTAAGGGTGGTAATTATGTGTAATAGCATCACTTCATTAAGGGATCATAAAACTCAGCACGACCTCTTAGTATAAAAGAGTGTGATACTTTAAGGTAGAACAGATAGAAGCTAATCAATGTCTCTTAATCTGCAGATTACAACACTTTGACCTGGTCCTAGATATGACGAGGTACTAGAGTTTGTTTTTCCTAGACATTCTGAAATGGTTTGTCTTGACGAACCACAAGAGTATCTTACATCGGAAGACACCGATGCACGTTACTACTTGGCTACCAACTAGTAGACAAAGGTCAGAAAACAACAAGGGAAAAGGAACATGCTTAGGATAGAATCCCAAGATGTGGATGCATAAGTCAACAATCTTCCGAAAACCAATGCAGAGAAGGGTAAAGTTGTTGGAGATATGCCCTAGAGGCAATAATAAATGTAGTTATTATTATATATTTGTGTTTATGAGAAATGTTTACATTCATGCTATAATAGTATTGACCAGAAACATTAATACTTGTGTGATTTGTAAACTAAATTAGAGTCCCTAGTAAATCCTCTTTATAATACTAGCTTGTTGATTAATAGATGATCATGGTTTCTTGATCATGAACATTTGAGATGTTGTTAATAACAAGGTCATATCAATAGGAGAATGATATGATGGACATACTCCTATAGATAAGCGTAGCATAAAGATCAAGTCATTTCAATAGTTCGTTTGCTATAAGCTTTCTGATACATAGTAACCTAATTCCTTCGACCATGAGATCATGCTTATCACCATCACTGGAAGGATGCTTTGATGACATCAAACACCACACCGTAACTAGGTGGCTATAAAGGTGGCATTGAGTGTTTGGAAAGTATGGGTTGAGGCACATGGATCAAGAGTGGGATTTGTCCATCCATATGACGGATAGATATACTCTGGGCCCTCTCGGTGGAATGTCATCCAATTAGCTTGCAAGCATGTGACTGGCTCACAAGGGATCACATATCACGGGAACGAGAAAAGAGTACTTATCGGTAACGAGGTTGAACTAGGTATGCAGAGATACCGACGATCAAAACCTCGTATAAGTAAACTATCATGAGACAAAGGGAAATTGGTATCGTATGTAAGTGGTTCATTCGATCGCAAAGTAATCGTAGAAATATGTGGGAGCCATATGAATTTCTAGATTCCTCTATTGGTTATTGATCGGAGAAGTGTCTCGACCATGTCCGCATAATTCACGAACCGTAGGGAGACACACTTAAGGATTCGATGTTGTTGAGTAGTTATGGAATGATGAGTAAGAGACCGAATGTTGAGTAGTTATATCACGAGGAGATCCGGAATGGTCTGGAGAATAAGATTCATATAAGGAAAGTCCTGTTTCGGAGTTGGGGAATGACTCCGGTGTTTTCATCGGGAATGTTCTAGAAGGTTTCGGAAGGTCCGGCACTCCGGAGGGGAAGGGTACATGAATGTGTCATGACAATTTGGAATGATTGCATCATGTACTAGGTATCATGGCTGGGAAAAATAAAGGGAGAAATCAAATCCTAGTTTGAAAAGTCAAACACCAATTTGAAAAGTCAAACGACAAGTTTGCTTGGTGGAGGGAGAGTAGGAAACCTACTTGGGGAGGAAGTCATCCTCCCTCCACCCGCCGGCCAAGGAGGCCGAGTTGGGGGAGGACTCCCTCCTCCCAACCGGCGCCCTCCCACCTATAAAAGAAGGGGCAGGGGTGCCCCTCTTCCCTACACCCAACACCACCCAAACCCTAGCCCTAGCCGCCGGCCTCCTGCAAGTCGCCGCCGCCCCTAGGGATTCTCCTAGGCGCCGACTTGGGGCTTCCCCAAGCCCTAGCGGCCGTCCAAGCTCAGCCCTTGGTGCCTTCTAAACCCTAGATCACCAAGGCCTCTCTCATAGTCCACCATACTCGCTCCGGCTTAAGGAGAAGCCCTGCGAGATCTCCCCTCTACTGCCGGTACCACGCCGTCGTGCTGCCGGAATCGCGAGGAGAGTCCTACAAACTCTGCTGCCTGCTGGAACAAGGGAGAGGAAGGTCTTCATCAAGTACCGAACGTGTGACTGGCTGCGGAAGCGCTGCCGGAACGCAGCGCCGGAAGGATCGTCTACGCTATCTTGAGATCGGCAAGAGTACGACTACATCACCCACGAGAATCTGCTCTCGTTAACCGCTTTGGAATCTTCGAGGGTGAGTTCCTCTATCGACTCACTGCTACAATCTAGTAGATAGATCTTGGCTTGTTTGTTTGCATGCGGTAGAAATTTTTTGTTTTCCATGCAACGAACTGAAAGAACATGTGTGCCCCATGTGTGGTTTTGGTAATTAATGACAATGTTTTATGGACTTATGTTTGCATTGAGTTTTACTTGTAGGATTTGTCCATAGACAATGCTTGAACCATATGGTGGCTTCAGGTTGGAATAAGAATAAAGTGAAGAAGATCAAATGTTGATCAAGGTTTCATAAGATGATCTCAAGTGTATCGTGCCATCCTTATGGTGATCATGGATATGTGAAGATATGCCTAAAAGAGAGGCTCTTCCATAGTGGAGTATGGGGGAGCATATTCACCAAGCTAGTGCAATCAAGAAAGGTACTGCATCCTGAGGTGTGGAATATACAAGGCAAAGTTTTGATTTTGATAGGGTTTCTTTCTAACTAGTCTCGTGGTGTTAGTTGGAGAGACCGGTTTATAGGATAGATAACCATACTATCAAGAGGGGCTCTCAAGTGAGTAACTTGATCATATCCCTCGATGAGAGCTCAAACCTTTGCATAATTGGCATCATATTTCTTGGTTCTTATCCATGATAGGTTTTAGATATTGTGTCAATCTCTATGACAAGCTTAATTTCATTGAAAACGGATTTCATATGCATTCTCTATTGTGTTTTCGATATTGGAGGTTTTACCGGTTTGTCTTTTATAGATAGGTTAAACCTTTCATCATTTTGTTCTTTCCTCCCTTGATGGACTATGATGGTTCCCTGCATGATCTTTTAGAGCTCGTTACTATCTTCGAAACGAGCCCAAGATCATCAAAATCAGAGTCCGAATGAAAAAGTTATGATGGTTTTAGTTTTGTTGTTCCTGCCAGTTTTCAGGGGGGGGGATTATCCGGCCATGGGGGCGGATTATCCGGCCCAATTTTTGGAAAACGGCTAAGGACTTTGAGGCGTGGCTCCCAGTAATGGGGGCGGATTTTCTGGTCCTTCGGGGGCAGATTATCCGCCCCAAATATCCGCCCCTATACTGAGAGTCGCGCCGCGAAGTCCTTAGCCATTTTTTTGGCCCGGGGAACCCGGAATATCCGGGGGAGGGGCGGATTATCTGGCCTGGAAGGTCCCAAACGGTCATATTTCGTTGGGGAGTGGTATAAATAGACCCCTTCTTCCTCCTTAGGCTGGTTGCTTGTATTCTCTCTCTCCTCCATTGTTTTGACCTTCAAGAGCTTGCAAATACTCTCAATCCCTCCCATATTTCTTGAATCTTTTGGGGGGGATTTGAAAGGGGAGATCTAGATCTACAACTCCACCAATCCATCTCTCCTCTATGTGAGGGGAACATATTGGGATCTAGATCTTGGGGTTTCTTTTGTGGATTTCCTCGTGTGTTCTTCCTCTCTTATTCTCCCACTAGCTTTTGTAGATTTTGTGGAATTTGGGAGAGAAGGACTTGAGCACTTACTGTGTTCTTTCCATTGCATTTGGTGCATAGGTTTGAGTTCTCCTTGGAGGATTTGATGAGTCAAAGTTGAGAAGCTTTTTACTCTTGGGTTCTTGGAACCCTAGACGGTTTGTTGGTGTTGCAGGTTGTGGCCTTGGTGGCGTTTGTTGGGAGCCTCCGATTAAGTTGTGGAGAAGTGCCCCAACCTTGTGAGAGGTTCCGGTTGCCACCGACAAGTGCACCGATAGTGGAAGTGTGGATCGATCCCGTTGGGGTGAGATTCACCGGAGAATAAGGGAGGCCTTTTGTGGCGTAGGTGGTTTGATACCACCCCCTCTCCAACGAGACGTACTCTCTTTATGGGAGGAAATCGGTAATAAATCATCGTCTCCGCGTGCCTCGGTTATCTCTATACCTGAGCTATTTACTTATGCACTTTACTTTGTGATAGCCTTCGTGCTTGATTTCTTATATCTAGCCATCACATAGTTGCCTGTTTTGCTTAGCATAAGTTGTTGGTGCACATAGGTGAACCGTAGTTTATATAGTTTTTTTGCTTGACAAAGTAAATGCTAGTTTTATTCTGCATTTGTTAAGCCCATCTCGTAAAAGTTTTAAACCGCCTATTCACCCCCCCCCCCCCCCCGTCTAAGCGGCATCTGTATCCTTTTCAATTGGTATCAGTGCACGGTCTCTCATTTTAGGCTTCACCGCCTTGAGAGTAAATATGTCAGCTAGGGGATTAGTGCATAATGACATGTTCTTATTCGATGGCACAAATTATGATATATGGAAAACTCGTATGCTTATTCATTTTCGGGACATGTACCCAAATTTGGAGCGTATTGTAGATATAGGTTTTTCTCCTCCTATGGATTTCAAAAATCTATCTTGTGAGGATGAGAAAAACTTATATCTCGATGCTCAAGCTTCTAATGTGCTTGTTAATGCTTTGAGCTATGTAGTTACCTCTTCAATCATTCCTTTTTGGAGCGCTCATGAGTTATGGACAAAACTTCAAGATAAATATGTTGTGTCCAATATTGTTGAGGATGATTGTGTTGCTTCCACTTCCGGTCAAGATGAGTTCTCATCTTCTACCACTTCACCAACATGTGTTTTTTCACAAGGTAATGATATGGTGAGTGGTGATAGAAATTACAATTTGGATAGTGTGCTTACTATTTATAATCCATCATCTCTATCTAGTTGCAATGATCTATCTTTGGACTTTAACACTTCTAGCACTACAAACTTCTTACATACTTGTGTTAATAGTCCTTGTATAGCATGTAGAAATGACTTGAATAAATCTCATGATGATATGCTTGTGTTTTCTTGTTGCCATGATAAAAATACTTCTATTTCCTCTAGTGCTTATGTTGCTAACCATGTAGAGGAAACCGAAGATTCTATGGGCCAAGACAAGGTTTTGAATGAAGCCACAAATGCAATCTCATCTTCACCTTCTTCCAGTACCCACATATGCCTTATGGCTAGGGATTCAAAGGTAACTCCTACTTTGGAACCCATTACCTCTTGTGATGAGGAGGATGTGGACAATGTGGAAGAAGAGCTTGATATTGATGATTTATATGAAAAGGGTGAGATTGTTTATCGTGCCCTTGTTAAGAATAATATTGCTTGCTCTAACTTTGTTGAAATCTTGGACTTTGCTATTAAGAGCAAAGAACATATTGATAAGTTAGAAGCACAAATTGAGGAGCAAGAAAACATAATTGATGAAAAGTTTGCGCTTGAGCGTGAGTATGCTAATGAAATTGCTCAACTAAAGGACTCTCTTGAAGAAGAACAAACCACCAAAGAATCTCTTGAGGAGACTTTTACTCTAGAATTATGTAAAGTAAAGGAATACCATGATAGAGAACTTGCGGTGGCAAACTCCTTCAAGATTAAAAATGATGAACTTGACGTTTCTTATGCTAAACTTGTTGAGGATTTTAAGCACCTCGAAAATGGCTCTCGGGTCGTTAAGAGGGAGCTCATCAAACTCACCGAGTCGCATGAGCAACTTAAAGCTTCATACTCAAAAGATATTGCCAAGTTTCCCTCACCTCTTGCTAATGATGATGATACTTGTGCTACTAACTCTATTTCTTGTGAAGCATCTATTTTGAAGGAGAATGTTGAGCTAAAGGCTCAACTTGCGTTGCTAACTAGCAACTATGGGAAATTAGAAGAAAGTCATGTTAAGCTCTCGAGCTCGCATGAGGATCTTCTAGTCTCCCATGGTAGGCTAAAGTTAGCTCATGAGGCCATAATGTCAAAGGTAACATCTAGTGGGCCTCATGTGGACATTATAACTATATCTACTCCAAATGTTATATTGCCATGTGCTAGTCCTTGTAATCCATCCTCTCACAACCATGCTATATCTCGCGATGAATTACATTCCGTGCCTTGTTGCTCTAACAATGTAGCATCTACTTCCTCTAGTACTTTTGTTGAAACTAACCATGTAGAGGAAATCAAAGAGCTCAAGGCTCAAGTCACTTCTTTGAAGAATGACTTGAAAAAGGGTCATCAAGGGAAGGACGCACTCAACAAAATCTTGAGTGTGCAAAAATCCCCCAATGACAAGAGTGGGATCGGATTCAACTCCAATGTCAAGAACAAGTCCACTATCAAGTTGAAGCACAAGGATAACAAGAAGAATGGCCAAGATCAAGTAAAGAATCTGACCAACATTGTTTGCTTCAAGTGCAAGGAAGAAGGGCATCATGCCAAACATTGCCCATTAAAGAAGAAGTCCCTTGGCAAGAAGCAACAAGGGAAGAGACCTCAAGCTCTACATATTGTTAGAGATGGGTCTCCTCCCAAGAAGACTCAAGCTCTTCCTCAAGTTGTTGCTTCATCCAAAAATAAAGATGGCAAGAGTAGAACTTGCTACATATGTCGTGAGAAGGGGCACATTTCTTCCTCATGCACTATTGGTATCTCCTCATCCAACCCTATCATTATTGATAATACTTATTCTCTTTGTAAGGATGAGGTTGGCAATGTGTTTGCCAAATTTCTTGGTGCCCAATGTGGTGTCACGAAAAGAAACATTTGGGTGTCCAAGCCTATTTTTACTAACTTCTTAGGACCCAACTTGGTTGGGGACCATCTAGCTAAAACTTGAT
Source organism: Avena sativa (assembly GCA_916181665.1). NCBI lineage: Eukaryota > Viridiplantae > Streptophyta > Magnoliopsida > Poales > Poaceae > Avena > Avena sativa. The sequence continues at coordinate 403,105,805 of OV702283.1, read as the reverse complement.
CAATAGGTGTTGGTTGGAGGGCATTGGAGACTTGGTTACATTATGAAGAATTGAGGGATCTTCATCTAGTATAATTGTCAAGTCAAGTCATGTGGATTATATTGCCTCTACTATATATCCAATGTTCCTCCTTGCGGTAACATATTCTTAACTCATTACATTGAAAGTTACTCGCCCCCTTGTGCATGTGTTGGTTTTGTATCTTACATGCTCTTGTACATGTGATTTCCACTTAATTATCTTGAGGAATCAAACATATTTTTGTGTATGATTAGGTGGCACACCATGTATGTGTGTTTCTTATGTTTGAGCCTTTCTTGGTTATATTTGGTATCTTATTTGGCTCTTGTGAGAGATTAATGGACTATCCCATTTTGGGGGAGTGTTATGCTTGGGCATTCCACAATCCTAAAAATGTGTGTACATGAGAAATTTAAGTTCTATAATGTCCATTAATTATATCTATTTGGATCTGTTGCCTCATGTTGGTTTTATGGTAGTATCACATTATGGGGGAGTCATATGCTTAGTGCATATTACAATCCTAAAAAATGTGAATATTCGAGGTTGTGTCACTTAGAATTGATATGGATAATTATCTAGCGCCTATGTGACACATTTGCTCATACAAGTTCCAATTTGCTTGAATGCATTTATTGATCACATTGAGAGTGTTTCTTGGTATGTGTTTCCTCATATCTATATCTCTATATCATCATGGAAACCATTTGCTTCAAGTTAATCTAATCACTAGTGATTGTGTGACTATTGGAAGCTACCAAGAATCTTGTTCGAAGTATCATGCTTAATTCTTATATTTTGTTATATGCTTCTTGTTGTGACTATGATCTTGGATATCCATGCAAGCTACCTTGCGAAAATTATTCCCAATATTTCTTGTCCTTGAACAATGAATACTCAATTTATGGTAGAATTTACTGATCATATTCACTTTGGCCTTTGTTTAATTTTATCCTATCTTTGGCCAAGAAAATGTTTTGTGTTGTCTCCCAAGCCTTCCTTGCTTATTTTGGATCTTCTTATTTTATTGATATCCTCTTGTTTTTTCTTATTGTAGGTAGTAGTGATGATCCCATTTGTGTGCATTTTGCATTCAAAAGAAAATTCTATATAATGTACTACTTATGGGTGAGCTCTCCTATATTATTTAGAACAATCTTTTTATGCTTCCTTGTTTGATGCATATCGGGTTTTATGTGCTTGGAAGTTTGATCTATTCGTTTTGGTATTTTGTGCCATCATCAAAAGTTTGGAGAGTTTGGTTTACTTGTTGGAACCTTACTCTTTTTGGGAGTTGGTTTTGTCCTTTTATGTGATTTATTGTATATCTTCCTTGTGTGTGCTTGTTTTGTTATGGGCATATGTCTTTGTGATGTTATCCATTTAGAAACATACACACATATGTGAAGATAATGTTAGTTGATTTTTAATCCTTGGAGACCACCTTTCTATTCCTTTTGATTCTTTGGCGGCTTCCAAAGTTAATTGCTTATGGGTGCGTTTTCCTATTGTTTGCATCTTTGGGCACTCATATTTGTTCTCTCATGCCTTGTATTGTTAAATGAACTTGGATGAGTGAGGATTCCATGACTATTCACCTTGTTCCCAAATGCAATTATCATAATTGGTGCATTATCTTTGGGGAGTTCATCTAATTCATTTAAGAATGCTGAGCTATCTTCTGTCTCATTTATTGTGCCTTAAATGTTTATGGGGGAGTGAGGATTCCATATTTGTGCATTTTTGTATTTAAATACACAAATTTTAAAGTATGCACAAATCTTGGGGAGCTTCTCAATTTTATTTAAGCATTTATTTGATCTTTCATGTGTTGTGTTTTAAATTCTTATGGGGGCACAAGGATTCCATATTTGTGCATTATGTATTCCAATGATTTATTTTAAAATTGTGCACAAATATTGGAGAGCTTCTCTATTTGTTATTTAAAACACTCTTTTGCTCATATCATAATATCTTGTAGTTTCCATTTGAACTCATTTGTTGTTTTCAAATTGGTTTGTCGGATCTTGTGATTGCTTGCGTCTTTTATTTTATTCCTTTGGCAATCTTCGGATCCTCGATATAGTTCTACTCCCTCCCAAGTATTCATCATTGTATATGTGCGAAGACATACCTTTGGAGGAATTATTACTATATTAGTCGTCTAGAACTATTCACCCATTTTGGCAACCGATGCCAATGGGGGAGATGTTTTGGAGGGTTTAAGGGAAGTTTGTTCTTAAGCATTTTCCTCTCATGATCTTGCATCTTTGTTGTTGCTTTGCATGTTGAATATATAGAGGAAACTCCACCAATGGTAATGGTTCATCACACACGCATATATTGTGGGGGAGCTTGCTCTATATATTATGGGCGTACCAACATCACCATACTTGTGTAGTATTTGATGTTGGCGCAACCATTTTTATTCGTTAAGTTGATTATATAAACCCTCTCAAAGGATTGTCATCAATTACCAAAATGGGGGAGATTGAAAGAACATGTGTGCTCCATGTGTGGTTTTGGTAACTAATGACAATGTTTTATGGACTTATGTTTGCATTGAGTTTTACTTGTAGGATTTGTCCATAGACAATGCTTGAACCATATGGTGGCTTCAGGTTGGAATAAGAATAAAGTGAATAAGATCAAATGTTGATCAAGGTTTCATAAGATGATCTCAAGTGTATCGTGCCATCCTTATGGTGATCATGGATATGTGAAGATATGCCTAAAAGAGAGGCTCTTCCATAGTGGAATATGGGGGAGCATATTCACCAAGCTAGTGCAATCAAGAAAGGTACTCCATCCTAAGGTGTGGAATATACAAGTCAAAGGTATGATTTTGATAGGGTTTCTTTCTAACTAGTCTCGTGGTGTTAGTTGGAGAGACCGGTTTATAGGATAGATAACCGTACTATCAAGAGGGGCTCTCAAGTGAGTAACTTGATCATATCCCTCGGTGAGAGCTCAAACCTTTGCATAATTGGCATCATATTTCTTGGTTCTTATCCATGATAGGTTTTAGATATTGTGTCAATCTCTATGACAAGCTTAATTTCATCGAAAACGGATTTCATATGCATTCTCTATTGTGTTTTCGATATTGGAGGTTTTACCGGTTTGTCTTTTATATATAGGTTAAACCTTTCATAATTTTGTTCTTTCCTCCATTGGTGGAAAATGATGGTTCCCTGCATGATCTTTTAGAGCTCGTTACTATCTTCGAAACGATCCCAAGATCATCAAAATCGGAGTCCGAATGAAAAAGTTATGATGGTTTTAGTTTTGCTGTTCCTGCCAGTTTTCAGTGGGGGCGGATTATCCGGCCATGGGGGCGGATTATCCGGCCCAATTTTTGGAAAACGGCTAAGGACTTTGAGGCGTGGCTCCCAGTAATGGAGGCGGATTTTCTGGTCCTTCGGGGGCGGATTATCCGCCCCAAATATCAGCCCCTATACTGAGAGTCGCGCCGCGAAGTCCTTAGCCATTTTTTTGGCCCGGGGAAGCCGGAATATCCGGGGGAGGGGCGGATTATCCGGCCTGGAAGGTCCCAAACGGTCATATTTCGTTGGGGAGTGGTATAAATAGACCCCTTCTTCCTCCTTAGGCTGGTTGCTTGCATTCTCTCTCTCCTCCATTGTTTTGACCTTCAAGACCTTGCAAATACTCTCAATCCCTCCCATATTTCTTGAATCTTTTTGGGGGGATTTGAAAGGGGAGATCTAGATCTATAACTCCACCAATCCATCTCTCCTCTATGTGAGGGGAACATATTGGGATCTAGATCTTGGGGTTTCTTTTGTGGATTTCCTCGTGTGTTCTTCCTCTCTTATTCTCCCACTAGCTTTTGTAGATTTTGTGGAATTTGGGAGAGAAGGACTTGAGCACTTCCTGTGTTCTTGCCATTGCATTTGGTGCATAGGTTTGAGTTCTCCTTGGAGGATTTGGTGAGTCAAAGTTGAGAAGCTTTTTACTCTTGGGTTCTTGGAACCCTAGACGGTTTGTTGGTGCTGCAGGTTGTGGCCTTGGTGGCGTTTGTTGGGAGCCTCCGATTAAGTTGTGGAGAAGTGCCCCAACCTTGTGAGAGGTTCCGGTTGCCACCGACAAGTGCACCGATAGTGGAAGTGTGGATCGATCCCGTTGGGGTGAGATTCACCAGAGAATAAGGGAGGCCTTTTGTGGCGTAGGTGGTTTGATACCACCCCCTCTCCAACGAGACGTACTCTCTTTATGGGAGGAACTCGGTAATAAATCATCGTCTTCGCGTGCCTCGGTTATCTCTATACCCGAGCTATTTACTTATGCACTTTACTTTGTGATAGCCTTCGTGCTTGATTTCTTATATCTAGCTATCACATAGTTGCCTGTTTTGCTTAGCATAAGTTGTTGGTGCACATAGGTGAATCGTAGTTTATATAGGTTTTTTGCTTGACAAAGTAAACGCTAGTTTTATTCCGCATTTGTTAAGCCCATCTCGTAAAAATTTTAAACCGCCTATTCACCCCCCCTCTAGGCGGCATCTGTATCCTTTTCACGAACCCCTACAGTGGTATCAGAGCCGTGCCTATATGTAGATCTGTTGCACGAGTAGAACACAATGGTCATTGTGGGCGGTGGTGCTTTTATTATCAATTGCTTCTTGTGTACTTTGCATCTTGCGGTATGATGGGATGAAGCGGCCCGGGCTAACCATACATGACATCGTTCATGAGACTTGCTCCACGCTCAACATGCAACTTGTATTGCATAAGTGGCTTTGCGGGTGTCTGTCTCTCCCATTATAGTATAGATCCAATTTACAACGGGCACTTGATAGTTTAAACATCAACGTTGTGGTTCTTATTCATAAGTGTGGCATCCCGCTAAAACCACTACTAGAAAATCGCGTTGTTTTTGTGCATTGCATCATCATGACCGCATGCTCATGTCATCATGCCACCTTGCATTTGAGCATCGTCATCAACATGCATATATTAGTCTAAAACTATTTTAATAAAAACCCTTTTTCATTTTTACAAACGTCCCTCTCTTTATTCAAATGCAAAACCTCGGTCTTTTCTGGATCTTGTATTTTATCTAAAACTATATTTCAAAACGTTTTGTTTTATAAAAATGATAAAATACTTTTACCGGGGAGGCCGCCACTGGCCAGGCCCAAAGGGCCCAGCTGGCAGCAGCCTACTACCCGGCCCAAACTAGACAAAACCTAGACCAACCACAAACCCTAAACTAGTCAAACCCTAACCTACCCCATCCCCACACCCCGCACCCAGTCCCTCCAACCGCCGCCACCCCCTCAGCCAAACACCACCCTGACCACCCTGGCCCCACCGCGTGCCCCTGGAACCCCACCACGGAACCACTCCTCACCCCTGCCCCGCGTTTGGCCCCACCAGGCAGTGCCTCGCCCCGCATCAACACGGTCACGCGCCTGCAGACCCCACCTCCTCCCTCGGCCTCGCTCGCTCTCCCCATCGCCCTCCCTGCCGCCGCCGGATCCCCAGATCGCCGCCGCCGCTCTGCCTCGCGGTCGACACCCCCATCTCCTCTTCTCGCCACCCTCCTTCCTCCTCCTCCCCGGCTGCTCCGGCTGCACGCCTTCCTCGCCACCTCTGCCTTCCTTCCCACCGCGGCCGGGATCCCGTGTGGTGCCGCCACCTAGGCCTCACCCGCGCCCGTCTGCAAGCCGGCCCCGCGCGCCGACCCGGCCCCCGCCGCCCGCGGCCTCCTCCCCGCCTCGCCGCCGGCGCCTCCCTCCGCTCGGCCGCATCGCCTCCCCTTCCGGCCGCACGCCGTCCGCCCGTCCTCCCTCAGCCCTCTGTGCGCCGGCCCAAGACCTCCCTCACCGAGACCGTCTGCCGCTGCGCCGCCAAACTCGGCCCTCGTCGTCTGCATCCCCGGCGCAGACGCACCCACCACTGCCGCCTCTCCGTCAAGCCCGCGCTCTTCGTCGTTCACAAGGACGTCATCCTCCTCGACCTTGCCGTGAGCCCGTGCACCGACCGACCTTGCTGATCGCCCCGCCGTCATGCCCTGAACCCCTGTATCACGCGTCTATGCCCGCATGTGCGTGTCACGCGTCCATGCTGTTGCCATGCGGTGATTTCAGTTTGGTTGCTACAAGTCAGAGGGAGCCCGATGCCAAGATTGTAAAACGTCGTTGATGTGCTCCTGTTCTAGAGTTGGCCAAGGTGAGCTCGTATGTGCCCTACCACGTGTGTTGAAGCTGCTCAAGTCCAATCGGGAAATCTTTCGACGGACAAGGCGGTCAATTATTTGTCAAGACGCCATGGCACATCAAGATCTTCTTCTCGAACCCCAGTATCGTTGCCGCGGGTCGACAAGGCCTTCGACACGGAGCGCCAAGATCGCCTCACGGATTTTGAAGACCGATCCCGGCGCCCGAACCCCGAACCCCTCGCCAAGATCTTCATCGAAACCCCGAGAACTCCGCCGCGGTACCCGGGGATCTCCTACGTGGAACCATCGGGCCACATAAGACCATCGACGCCACACCCGGATCCGAAGACCGAACCCGATAACCGCCAAGGCCGCCGACATGGATACACCGAGTTCTCCATCAAGGACACCAAGACCGTCGACATGGAACCAAATGACGCCAAGCACTTCGCCGCGGAACGCCAAGTTCTGCATCCCGAACGCCAGGACCGACCCGATACACGGACCCGACAAGATCTGCGCGACGGCAAGATCGACCGCTTGGACCCAAGTTCTCCATCTCGAATCTGAACCTCGAACCCTGAGACCGAATCCCGGAACCCCTCCGAACCCCCAAGACCTTCGACCCCAGATGTGTGACCTTTTTCCCGAGACCCCTATATTTTATAAATAATATAACTTGTTGCATTAAATCATTCATCTCGCATGCATATTGGTGTGGTTTGGGGGCCTTATGCCGATTCACTTCATAATTAAATATGGGGCCCATATGCGGGCAAATCTAGTCTCATATTGGTTCCATTTAAATTTGTGTAGCGAACCGGTGATATAATTTTGCCTTGTTAAGACAACATTTAAAATTGTGGGGTATCTAAACAACATGAACCTAGTAAATAATTATCGGGACCCCGGTTCCGCTTAATATGATCTAATTGCATCGCATCTTCGCCATGTCATACATCATACATGCATCATGCCCGATCTTTTGCCGTAGTATTAAATATTGCATCCGGTGTTTATTCTAGTGTTTTGGTTCTTCGCGGATAAGGCCGTTGAGTTGATGCGAGTGTCGAACCGATCTTCGGACGAACCTTCGGCAATGTTTTCAGGCGAGCATCTCCCCCTTTCTACCTATCTTACTTTTATAGTATTTATTCCCTCCTGTTGATCTATTGCTATCTGTGTTGCGATGCTCTAGATTTCGTGCCCGTGATATCCCTTGCAGCCTTATATTGCCTTGGACACATCCTATTACCTGTTGTTTGGTAGATAGTTGGACTTGCGCGTCGTAGTCGCTTGCTCAAGTGTTGTTGCGTGTCGCCAAGTACCACAGTTGTTGGAGTATTGCCGTATGTTTAATGTTGGAGATGATCATGGTTTTAATTATCGTTTAATTCAATTATCGTTTAATAACTAAAATTGAAGTAGGTAAATGCAGAGGCACGGGTGGGCAATAGATGTTATTTGGTTGTTAACCGTCCACTTGTGTCCCGTAGGACCCCGAGTACTTGATACCTGTTCCTTGAATATTCGCGCTATCCACATCCGGGAGGATTATGGGACCCCCCTGAGCCAGAGCTTGATTCATTCTTATTTCTTGGGGCCACAAACTAGTTTGAGGTTTTATTTACTATCCTGTACTTATGCCATGCTTTACTGCTTTATTTACGATTGTGCGAGGAGCACCTGTACTGTTTAGGATCGTGACCCGTTTTCGCGGTATCGACAAGCCCAGTCACACTTTCGGGTTCCCAGTCGTTTACAGCCGGCCCCACAAACCTTGAGTCCGTCTCGAAGTCAGCTAACTTTGTTGCGGGTATACTTAATGGGGTGGCCCCCTGAAATATTTCTGAATCTTGTGATTGCTTTGTCGTGAAGGCCTCGTTGGGTTTTGATTTGGTTTTTCCGAGGTTGATCGAGTGTGTGTTGCTATTTGTGCACCCCTGCAGGGTAAAACTTTCTGAAAGCCGTGTCCGCGGTTATGGACGACTTGGAGCATAGTATCTCGATCATAGACAACTATAACTAAAGTAGTGCTATAAATTTGACTTTATAATGACTAGTAATCAGCTTCACTATAATGGAATGGCTAAATAAAACTGCCAACAATTGCTTGTTTGGGTTGTCGCTTGCGACCATTGTATCTGACTAGTAAGTATCGCAACTACAACAGAATGGCCAAATCAAAATACCAACAACTGTTGGGTTTTGGGGTTATCTCATACTAATTGTATCTGACTAGTAAGAGTTGCAACTACAACGGAATGGTTAACTAAAACTGCCCACTGCTTATTATATCAGGATGATTATCTATACCTGACTAGTAATTGCTGCAACGATAATTGAATAAATAAAACTACCAACTGCGTGAGTTCCTCGGTTGACTTCCTCGTTGGAATCGAGGGGGAAATGCCAGGATGGGTATGTTTGGTGGTAGTATCAGGTTGGATCCGAATAGGTCTTTCTTACCCCTCTCTGATAGCCGCCAGTTACATCGAGTCTCTATAGGTTGTTTAGTGCATGCTACCGCTTCAGTCCACCATACCTATGTAGGAGAGGACCGCCGAATTCTAGTCTCGCCGTGTACTGGCCTCAGTACTGACGCTCCTCTTTTTCCTTTGCCCTTTGTCGGCACCCCTTTTGTTTAAGCAGGTTTTGAGATCGACATCGTTAGCAGGGTTACCCTTCCGGCTTGGCCTGGGCAGGGTTATGGACGCCATTGGTTATTCTTCAGGGCTCTTAGCCCCATTTGCATCTTGTCCGTAGCTGGACGCTCTATTGTTTTCAAGGTGATTTGGATCTTTGTTCTGTATATTTGTATTCTTGACTCATGGAGTCGTATTGTATATGTATCTGTTCTGTGGGTCCCATCGAGGACTGTTGTGTAATGTTATTACTTCGTTTTCCACCCGCACGAAAGTGCCTGGTGGGCACCTTTGAATCGTTTCTATGCGGGTTTTGGCGGGAAGCGCTGAAACTTGCCTAGGGTCGATTCTGAGGGTGTTACAGAGTGGTATCAGAGCTCAGCAGTTGCGATACCCCACAAGTCCAGCCTGTAGGATAACCTAGCTAACGGCCGAGGTAGAGTGTCAAAAGTATTTTTGAAAAATCGGTTGGATAGTTCTGATTAGGTCTGATTTTACTCCTTACCCCTCTGCTGCTCTCCTCTCACCTCTGCGTGTTTTGAATCCGCTCTCTTCTCTCTCTTCGAGTCCAGGATTTCTCGTGGTTGGGTTCCGTCGTACCTTCAGGGTTTCGCTTCCTCCTTTGATAACGGTGTTCTACCATCCGGTGTTCGTGCTGTCTGAGGAATCCGTCTACTGTGGTACCATTCTTTGTTCCTTGTTTGTGCCTTCCGGTGTTTTCCGACGCGACGACATCATCTACGCCAGATCCGATGCAGAGTCTGCATCATTCCTCTGTTTCCGAACCTCGCTTGTCGAGATCTTCAGTCTGATTCCGAGAGTTGGTTGCATAATCCGCCTATTCGTGTGCAGAGTAATGGTTTGGGTGCGCGATGGACTGATCACCATCCGACTACTCTTATCATTCGCTCTTGTACATCGAATCAGTGGATCCAGCAATTTTACTCCGTCCACGGAAGCTAGAGGTGGCTTTATTTGTTGATACCTCTACCTTCGACCTTTTGTTTCCGGAGTGTTTCCCTCGACGGTCACGGACAACGACCTCTTGTTAGCGGTGTCGCGAGGATCTACACGAAGCGAGAAGATGCAGATCGTCGGCCTTCTTCCCTGTACCATGAGGCGGATCTCGAGGGCGAGATCCATTGTTAGTGGTGTCGAATTGTGGCATCCCGCTAAAACCACTACTAGAAAATCGCGTTGTTTTTGTGCATTGCATCATCATGACCGCATGCTCATGTCATCATGCCACCTTGCATTTGAGCATCGTCATCAACATGCATATATTAGTCTAAAACTATTTTAATAAAACCCCTTTTTCATTTTTACAAACGTCCCTCTCTTTATTCAAATGCAAAACCTCGGTCTTTTCTGGATCTTGTATTTTATCTAAAACTATATTTCAAAACGTTTTGTTTTATAAAAATGATAAAATACTTTTACCGGGGAGGCCGCCACCGGCCAGGCCCAAAGGGCCCAGCTGGCAGCAGCCTACTACCCGGCCCAAACTAGACAAAACCTAGACCAACCACAAACCCTAAACTAGTCAAACCCTAACCTACCCCATCCCCACACCCCGCACCCAGTTCCTCCAACCGCCGCCACCCCCTCAGCCAAACACCACCCTGACCACCCTGGCCCCACCGCGTGCCCCTGGAACCCCACCACGGAACCGCTCCTCACCCCTGCCCCGCGTTTGGCCCCACCAGGCAGTGCCTCGCCCCGCGTCAACACGGTCACGCGCCTGCAGACCCCGCCTCCTCCCTCGGCCTCGCTCGCTCTCCCCATCGCCCTCCCTGCCGCCGCCGGATCCCCAGATCGCCGCCGCCGCTCTGCCTCGCGGTCGACACCCCCATCTCCTCTTCTCGCCACCCTCCTTCCGCCTCCTCCCCGGCTACTCCGGCTGCACGCCTTCCTCGCCACCTCTGCCTTCCTTCCCACCGTGGCCGGGATCCCGTGTGGTGCCGCCACCAAGGCCTCACCCGCGCCCGTCTGCAAGCCGGCCCCGCGCGCCGACCCGGCCCCCGCCGCCTGCGGCCTCCTTCCCGCCTCGCCGCCGGTGCCTCCCTCCGCTCGGCCGCATCGCCTCCCCTTCCGGCCGCGCGCCGTCCGCCCGTCCTCCCTCGGCCCTCTTTGCGCCGGCCCAAGACCTCCCTCACCGAGACCGTCTGCCGCTGCGCCGTCAAACTCGGCCCTCGTCGTCTGCATCCCCGGCGCAGACGCACCCACCACTGTCGCCTCTCCGTCAAGCCCGCGCTCTTCGTCGTTCACAAGGACGTCATCCTCCTCGACCTTGCCGTGAGCCCGTGCACCGACCGACCTTGCTGATCGCCCCGCCGTCATGCCCTGAACCCCTGTATCACGCGTCTATGCCCGCATGTGCGTGTCACGCGTCCATGCTGTTGCCATGCGGTGATTTCAGTTTGGTTGCTACAAGTCAGAGGGAGCCCGATGCCAAGATTGTAAAACGTCGTTGATGTGCTCCTGTTCTAGAGTTGGCCAAGGTGAGCTCGTATGTGCCCTACCGCGTGTGTTGAAGCTACTCAAGTCCAATCGGGAAATCTTTCGACGGACAAGGCGGTCAATTATTTGTCAAGACGCCATGGCACATCAAGATCTTCTTCTCGAACCCCAGTATCGTTGCCGCGGGTCGACCAGGCCTTCGACACGGAGCACCAAGATCGCCTCACGGATTTTGAAGACCGATCCCGGCGCCCGAACCCCGAACCCCTTGCCAAGATCTTCATCGAAACCCCGAGAACTCCGCCGCGGTACCCGGGGATCTCCTACGTGGAACCATCAGGCCACATAAGACTATCGACGCCACACCCGGATCCGAAGACCGAACCCGATAACCGCCAAGGCCGCCGACACGGATACACCGAGTTCTCCATCAAGGACACCAAGACCGTTGACATGGAACCAAATGACGCCAAGCACTTCGCCGCGGAACGCCAAGTTCTGCATCCCGAACGCCAGGACCGACCCGATACACGGACCCGACAAGATCTGCGCGACGGCAAGATCGACCGCTTGGACCCAAGTTCTCCATCTCGAATCTGAACCTCGAACCCTGAGACCGAACCCCGGAACCCCTCCGAACCCCCAAGACCTTCGACCCCAGATGTGTGACCTTTTTCCCGAGACCCCTATATTTTATAAATAATATAACTTGTTGCATTAAATCATTCATCTCGCATGCATATTGGTGTGGTTTGGGGGCCTTATGCCGATTCACTTCATAATTAAATATGGGGCCCATATGCGGGCAAATCTAGTCTCATATTGGTTCCATTTAAATTTGTGTAGCGAACCGGTGAGATAATTTTGCCTTGTTAAGACAACATTTAAAATTGTGGGGTATCTAAACAACATGAACCTAGTAAATAATTATCGGGACCCCGGTTCCGCTTAATATGATCTAATTGCATCGCATCTTCGCCATGTCATACATCATACATGCATCATGCCCGATCTTTTGCCGTAGTATTAAATATTGCATCCGGTGTTTATTCTAGTGTTTTGGTTCTTCGCGGATAAGGCCGTTGAGTTGATGCGAGTGTCGACCCGATCTTCGGACGAACCTTCGGCAATGTTTTCAGGCGAGCATCTCCCCCTTTCTACCTATCTTACTTTTATAGTATTTATTCCCTCCTGTTGATCTATTGCTATTTGTGTTGCGATGCTCTAGATTTCGTGCCCGTGATATCCCTTGCAGCCTTATATTGCCTTGGACACATCCTATTACCTGTTGTTTGGTAGATAGTTGGACTTGCGCGTCGTAGTCGCTTGCTCAAGTGCTGTTGCGTGTCGCCAAGTACCACAGTTGTTGGAGTATTGCCATATGTTTAATGTTGGAGATGATCATGGCTTTAATTATCGTTTAATTCAATTATCGTTTAATAACTAAAATTGAAGTAGGTAAATGCAGAGGAACATGTGGGCAATAGATCTTATTTGGTTGTTAACCGTCCACTTGTGTCCCGTAGGACCCCGAGTACTTGATACCTGTTCCTTGAATATTCGCGCTATCCACATCCGGGAGGATTATGGGACCCCCCTGAGCCAGAGCTTGATTCATTCTTATTTCTTGGGGCCACAAACTAGTTTGAGGTTTTATTTACTATCCTGTACTTATGCCATGCTTTACTGCTTTATTTACGATTGTACGAGGAGCACCTGTACTGTTTAGGATCGTGACCCGTTTTCGCGGTATCGACAAGCCCAGTCACACTTTCGGGTTCCCAGTCGTTTACAGCCGGTCCCACAAACCTTGAGTCCGTCTCGAAGTCAGCTAACTTCGTTGCGGGTATACTTAATGGGGTGGCCCCCTGAAATATTTCTGAATCTTGTGATTGCTTTGTCGTGAAGGCCTCGTTGGGTTTTGATTTGGTTTTTCCGAGGTTGATCGAGTGTGTGTTGCTATTTGTGCACCCCTGCAGGGTAAAACTTTCTGAAAGCCGTGTCCGCGGTTATGGACGACTTGGAGCACAGTATCTCGATCATAGACAACTATAACTAAAGTAGTGCTATAAATTTGACTTTATAATGACTAGTAATCAGCTTCACTATAATGGAATGGCTAAATAAAACTGCCAACAATTGCTTGTTTGGGTTGTCGCTTGCGACCATTGTATCTGACTAGTAAGTATCGCAACTACAACGGAATGGCCAAATAAAAATACCAACAACTGCTGGGTTTTGGGGTTATCTCATACTAATTGTATCTGACTAGTAAGAGTTGCAACTACAACGGAATGGTTAACTAAAACTGCCCACTGCTTATTATATCAGGATGATTATCTATACCTGACTAGTAATTGCTGCAACGATAACTGAATAAATAAAATTGCCAACTGCGTGAGTTCCTCGGTTGACTTCCTCGTTGGAATCGAGGGGGAAATGCCAGGATGGGTATGTTTGGTGGTAGTATCAGGTTGGATCCGAATAGGTCTTTCTTACCCCTCTCTGATAGCCGCTAGTTACATCGAGTCTCTATAGGTTGTTTAGTGCATGCTGCCGCTTCAGTCCACCATACCTATGTAGGCGAGGACCGCCGAATTCTAGTCTCGCCGTGTACTGGCCTCAGTACTGACGCTCCTCTTTTTCCTTTGCCCTTTGTCGGCACCCCTTTTGTTTAAGCAGGTTTTGAGATCGATGTCGTTAGCAGGGTTACCCTTCCGGCTTGGCCTGGGCAGGGTTATGGACGCCATTGGTTATTCTTCAGGGCTCTTAGCCCCATTTGCATCTTGTCCGTAGCTGGACGCTCTATTGTTTTCAAGGTGATTTGGATCTTTGTTCTGTATATTTGTATTCTTGACTCATGGAGTCGTATTGTATATGTATCTGTTCTGTGGGTCCCATCGAGGACTGTTGTGTAATGTTATTACTTCGTTTTCCACCCGCACGAAAGTGCCTGGTGGGCACCTTTGAATCGTTTCTATGCGGGTTTTGGCGGGAAGCGCTGAAACTTGCCTAGGGTCGATTCTGAGGGTGTTACAATAAGTTAGATCAACACTTATTGAAAGCCCTAAGCCACGTAAAATATGCAAAGAAAATTAGAGGCGTCTAACTTTGTTTTGTAGGGGTGTGCTGTGATGTGATGTGATATGACCATGATTGTGATTATATTTGATGTATGCAATGTTCCTTATTGTAAGTTGGCAACCGGCAGGAGCCATATGATTGTCTTTAATTTCTGTTAAGACCCGCGTGTCTAATCAAAGTAGTTGTAATAGTTGGGGTTGGTGGACGACAACCATGAAACAACGCCATTGACCTTGACGCTATGCCGGTGATGATGGAGATCATGTTCGTGCTTGAAGATGGAGATCGGAAGCACAAGAAGAAAGGCCATATCATATCACATATTATGAATTGCATGTGATGTTAATCCTTTATGCATCTTGTATTGCTTAGTTAACGACGGTAGCATTATAAGATGATCCCTCATGCACATAAATTTCAAGTTTTAAAGTGTTCATCCTTAGTAAGCATCGTTGCTAAAGCTTGTTGTTTCGAAGCACCACGTGATGATCGGGTGTGTTAGATTCTGCAAGTCTATACAACGTGAGCAAGCCAGATTTGCTCATGCGGAAGCTAAGGTTTGATCTTGATGAGCCTAGCATGTATAGACATGGTCTCGGAACACGGATTACCGAAAGGTAAAGCATGAGTCATATAGTAGATATGATGAACATGTCGATTGTTCGCCATTGAAGCTACATCAACTCTCGTGATGATCGGTTTTGATGTGGTGGATTTGGTTCATGTGATCACTAAAACAATGTGAGGGATATTTTTTTGAGTGGGAGTTCACCTAGATTAATTTAACTATTAATTAGAACTCAATTTGTCATAAACTTAGTCTAAACTATTGCAAATATGTTGTAGATCAATGGCGGCCCTACCATCAATTTTAGTGCGTTCCTAGAGAAAGAAAAGTTGAAAAACAATGGAAGCAACTTCGCGGATTGGTTCCACAATTTGAGGATTGCCCTCAATGCTGGTAATTTGACCTATGTGCTGGATGCACCGCTGGGTGACCCGCCTGCAGCTGATGCTACCGATGAAGTAAAGAATGTTTACCTCACTCGGAAGAATCAGTACTCCAAAGTTCAGTGTGCTATCTTGTATGGTTTGGAATCTGAGCTTCAGAAAAGGTTTGAGAACCATGACCCACATGATATTGTCCGTGAACTCAAAATGATATTTGAGGCTCACGCGGCAGTTGAGAGTTATGAGGCTTCTGAAAAGTTCTTTAACTGCAAGATGGAAGAGGGAAGCTCCGTCAGTGAGCATGTGCTTAAGATGTCTAGGCACGCAAACAAACTCCAAAGTTTGGGTATAGTGATTCCTAATGCTATGGGGATTTACCGTGTCCTCCAATCACTGCCACCAAGTTACAAGAACTTTGTGATGAACTACAATATGCAAAACATGAACAAGACGTTGCCAGAACTCTTCTCCATGTTGAAATCTGCAGAAGTGGAGATCAAGAAAGAGCATCAAGTGTTGATGGTCAATAAGACCACCAAATTCAAGAAAGGCAAGTCTAAGCAAAAGGGAAACTTCAAGAAGGGTGGTAAGAAAGTTATCGCACTAGCGAAGAAGACCAAGGCTGGACCTAAGCCTGATACTGAGTGCTTTCACTGCAAGGGAGAGGGTCACTGGAAGCGGAATTTCCCAAAGTACTTGGCGGATTTGAAGAACGGCAACATCAAGAAGAAAGGTATATCTGATATACATGTTATTGATGTGTATCTCGCTAGTACTCGTAGTAGTGCCTGGGTATTTGATACTGGTTCGGTTGCTCATATTTGTAACTCGAAACAGGTACTGCAGAATAAACGAAAGCTAGCGAAGAACGAGGTGACGATGCGCGTTGGAAATGGATCAAAGGTTGATGTGATCGCAGTTGGAACGCTACCTCTTCATCTACCATCGGGATTAGTTTTATACTTAAATAATTTTTATTTGGTGCCTGCGTTGAGCATGAACATTATATCGGGATCTTGTTTATTGTGAGACGGTTACTTGTTTAAGTCTGAGAATAATGGTTGTTTGATTTATATGATTAATATGTTTTATGCACATGCACCTCTGATAGATGGTCTATTCTTATTGAATCTCGATAGTGGAAATACACATATTAATAACATTGACGCTAAACGTTTGAAATTGAGCGATAACTCGGCCTATATGTGGCACTATCGTCTTGGTCACATTGGAGTGAAGCGTATGAAGAAACTCCATTCTGATGGACTTCTTGAATCACTTGATTTCGAATCACTTGAAAGATGTGAAGCATGTCTGATGGGTAAAATGACTAAGACTCCATTTTCTGGTATGATGGAGCGAGCTACGGACTTATTGGAAATCATACATACCGATGTGTGTGGTCCAATGAGTGTAGCATCGCGTGGTGGTTATCGTTATGTTCTTACCTTCACGGATGACTTGAGTAGATATGGGTATATCTATTTCATGAAACATAAGTCCGAAACTTTCGAGAAGTTTAAGGAATTTCAAAGTGAGGTGGAGAATCAACGTAACAAGAAGATTAAATTTCTACATTCTGATCGTGGAGGTGATATCTAAGTTACGAGTTTGGCGAGCATTTAAAGAAATGCGGAATACTTTCACAATTGACACCGCCGGGAACACCACAGCGTAATGGTGTGTCCGAACGTCGTAATCGAACTCTCTTAGATATGGTTCGTTCTATGATGTCACTTACAGATTTACCGCTATCATTTTGGGGTTATGCATTAGAAACATCCGCATTCACTTTAAATAGGGCACCATCTAAATCCGTTGAAATGACACCGTATGAATTATGGTTTGGGAAGAAACCTAGATTGTCGTTCCTTAAAGTTTGGGGTTGCGAAGCCTATGTAAAGAAGTTACAACCGAACAAGCTTGAACCCAAAGTGGAAAAATGCGTATTCATAGGATACCCGAAGGAAACTATTGGGTACACCTTCTATCATAGATCTGAGGGCAAAATCTTCATTGCCAAGAATGGATCCTTTCTAGAGAAGGAATTTCTCTCGAAAGAAGTGACTGGAAGGAAAGTAGAACTCGACGAGGTTGTTGAACCTTCTCTCGAACTTGCGAGTAGCGCAGCACCGGAAGAAGTTCCTGTGGAGCCTACACCAATAAGAGAGGAAGCTAATGATGATGATCATGAAACTTCGGTTGAAGTTGCTACAGAACCTCGCGGGTCAACGAGAACTCGTACCACTCCTGATTGGTATGATCCCGTTATCAGTGTCATGTTGGTGGACAACACCGATGACCCTGCGACGTATGAGGAAGCGATGATGAGACCAGATTCCAATAAATGGCAAGATGCCATGAAATCCGAAATTGGATCCATGTATGAAAACCAAGTATGGACTTTGGTGGACTTACCGGATGGCCGGAAGGCTGTCGAGAACAAATGGATTTTCAAGAAGAAAACATATGTTGATGGTAATGTTACTGTCTATAAATCTCGACTTGTCGCAAAAGGGTTTCGACAAATTCAAGTAGTTGACTACGATGAGACTTTCTCACCAATAGCGAACCTAAAGTCTGTGAGGATTATGTTAGCAATCGTTGCATATTACGATTATGAGATATGGCAGATGGATGTCAAAACAGCGTTCCTCAATGGAGACAATGATGAAGAGTTGTATATGATGCAACCCAAAGGTTTTGTCGATCCTAAATATGCTAACAAGGTATGCAAACTTCAACGGTCCATATATGGGTTGAATAAAGCATCTCGAAGTTGGAATCAACGTTTTGATAAGGTAATCAAAAGTTTTGGTTTTATACAAACTTATGGAGAAGCTTGTATTTACAAGAAAGTGAGTGGGAGCTCTGTAGCATTCTTAATACTATATGTAGATGACATATTGTTGATTGGGAATGATGTAGACCTTCTTAATAGTGTAAAGGAATATTTGAATAATAGTTTTTCAATGAAAGATCTTGGCGAAGCAGCTTACATATTAGGCATAAAGATTTATAGAGATAGATCGAGACGCCTAATATCATTGTCACAAAGTACATATTTGGACAAAGTTATAAAGAGTTTTGGAATGGAAGATAGCAATAAAGGGTTCTTGCCCATGTTTCCCAATACGACGTTGAGTAAAACTCAAAGTCCAGCAACGGCAGAAGATAGAGAAAGGATGAGTAAGACTCCCTATGCCTCAGCCATAGGATCTCTAATGTATGCCATGCTATGTACTAGACCCGACATTGCATATGTTGTTAGTTTGACTAGCAGATATCAAAGTGATCCAGGAGTGGATCATTGGACAGCGGTCAAAAACATCCTTAAGTACTTGAGAAGAACTAAAGATATGGTTCTTTCTTATGGAGGTGATGAACAGCTCATTGTTAATGGTTACACCGATGCTAGTTGGAACACCGATCCGGATGATTCTAAATCTCAATCTGGATACGTATTTACTTTGAATGGTGCAGCAGTTAGCTGGAGGAGTGCAAAGCAAAGCATTGTGGCGAGATCTTCAACTGAATCGGAATACATAGCTGCTTCGGAGGCTTCACAAGAAGCGATATGGATGAAGGAGTTCATTACAGAGCTCGGTATGGTTCCAAGTGCGCTGGACCCAATGTCTATCTACTGTGATAACATGGGCGCCATAGCCAATGCGCAAGAACCAAGGTCACACAAGAAGCTGAAGCACATCAAGCTGCGTTTTCACACTATTCGAGAACATGTCCAAGATGGTGACATAAAGATTTGCAAAGTACACACAGATCTGAATGTGGCGGATCCGTTGACTAAACCTCTCCCGAGGGCAAAACATGACCAACACCAAACTGCCATGGGTGTTCGGTATATTACAATGTAATCTAGGTTAGTTGACTCTAGTACAAGTGGGAGACTATTGGAGATATGCCCTAGAGGCAATAATAAATGTAGTTATTATTATATCTTTGTGTTTATGATAAATGTTTACATTCATGCTATAATATTATTGACAAAAAACATTAATACTTGTGTGATTTGTAAACTAGATTAGAGTCCCTAGTAAAGCCTCTTTATAATACTAGCTTGTTGATTAATAGATGATCATGGTTTCTTGATCACGAACATTTGAGATGTTGTTAATAACAAGGTCATATCATTAGGAGAATGATATGATGGACATACTCCTATAGATAAGCGTAGCATAAAGATCAAGTCATTTTAATAGTTCAATTGATATAAGATTTCTGATACATAGTAACCTAATTCCTTCGACCATGAGATCATGCTTATCATCATCACCGGAAGGATGCTTTGATGACATCAAACACCACACCGTAACTGGGTGGCTATAAAGGTGGCATTGAGTGTTTGGAAAGTATGGGTTGAGACACATGGATCAAGAGTGGGATTTGTCCATCCATATGACGGATAGATATACTCTGGGCCCTCTCGGTGGAATGTCATCCAATTAGCTTGCAAGCATGTGACTGGCTCACAAGGGATCACATATCACGGGAACGAGAAAAGAGTACTTATCGGTAACGAGGTTGAACTAGGTATGCAGAGATACCGACGATCAAAACCTCGTATAAGTAAACTATCGTGAGACAAAGGGAAATTGGTATCGTATGTAAGTGGTTCATTCGATCGCAAAGTAATCGTAGAAATATGTGGGAGCCATATGAATTTCCAGATTCCTCTATTGGTTATTGATCGGAGAAGTGTCTCGACCATGTCCGCATAATTCACGAACCTTAGGGAGACACACTTAAGGATTCGATGTTGTTGAGTAGTTATGGAATGATGAGTAAGAGACCGAATGTTGAGTAGTTATATCACGAGGAGATCCGGAATGGTCTGGAGAATAAGATTCATATAAGGAAAGTCCTGTTTCGGAGTTGGGGAATGACTCCGGTGTTTTCATCGGGAATGTTCTAGAAGGTTTCGGAAGGTCCGGCACTCCGGAGGGGAAGGGTACATGAATGTGTCATGACAATGTGGAATGATTGCATCATGTACTAGGTATCATGGCTGGGCAAAATAAAGGGAGAAATCAAATCCTAGTTTGAAAAGTCAAACGCCAATTTGAAAAGTCAAACGACAAGTTTGCTTGGTGGAGGGAGAGTAGGAAACCTACTTGGGGAGGAAGTCCTCCTCCCTCCACCCGCCGGCCAAGGAGGCCGAGTTGGGGGAGGACTCCCTCCTCCCAACCGGCGCCCTCCCACCTATAAAAGAAGGGGCAGGGTGCCCCTCTTCCCTACACCCAACACCACCCAAACCCTAGTCCTAGCCGCCGGCCTCCTGCAAGTCGTCGCCGCCCCTAGGGCTTCTCCTAGCCGCCGAGTTGGGGCTTCCCCAAGCCCTAGCTGCCGGCCAAGCTCCGCCCCTTGGTGCCTTCTAAACCCTAGATCGCCAAGGCCTCTCTCATAGTCCACCATACTCGCTCCGGCTTAAGGCGAAGCCCTGCAAGATCTCCCCTCTACTTCCGGTACCACGCCGTCGTGATGCCGGAATCGCGAGGAGAGTGCTACAACCTCCGCTGCCTGCTGGAACAAAGGAGAGGAAGGTCTTCATCGAGTACCGAACGTGTGACCGACTACGGAAGCTCTGCCGGAACGCAGCGCCGGAAGGATCGTGTAACACCCTCAGAATCGGAACTATGCAAGTTTTAGCGAAAACCCGCCAAACCCGCATAGAAACAATTCAAAGGTGCCCACCAGGCACTTCGTGCGGGTGGAAAACGAAGTAATAACATTACACAACAGTCCTCGATGGGACCCATAGAACAGATATATATAACGACGACTCAAAGAGTCAAGAATACAGATATAATATACAAAGATCCAAATCACCTTGAAAATGGTACAGCGTCCGACTACGGACAAGATGCAAATGGGGCTAAGAGCCCTGAAGAATAACCAATGGCGTCCATAACCCTGCCCAGGCCAAGCCGGAAGGGTAACCCTGCTAACGACGTCGATCTCAAAACCTGCTTAAACAAAAGGGGTGCCGACAAAGGGCAAAGGAAAAAGAGGAGCGTCAGTACTGAGGCCAGTACACGGCGAGGCTAGAATTCGGCGGTCCTCGCCTACATAGGTATGGTGGACTGAAGCGGCAGCGGCAGCATGCACTGAACAACCTATAGAGACTCGATACAACTGGCGGCTATCAGAAAGGGGTAAGAAAGACCTATTCGGATCCAACCTGGTACTACCATCAAACAAACCCATCCTGGCGTTTCCCCCTCGAGACCAAACGAGGAAGTCAACCAAGGAACTCACACAGTTGGCAGTTTTACTTATTCAGTTATAGTTGCGGCACTTTACTAGTCAGGTTTAGATAACCATCCTGATAAAATAAGCAGTGGGCCATTTTAGTTAACCATTCCGTTGTGGTTGCAATACTTACTAGTCAGATACATACAGCATGAGATAACCCAAAACCCAGCAGTTGTTGGTACTTTTAGTTAGCCATTCCGTTGTAGTTGCAATACTTACTAGTCAGGTACAATGGTCGCAAGCGACACTCCAAACAAGCAGTTGTGGGCAGTATTATTTAGCCATTCCATTATAGTGAAGCTGATTACTAGTCATTATAAAGTCAAATTGATAGCAATAAACTTTAGTTATAGTTGTCTATGGTCGAGATACTGTGCTCCAAGTCGTCCATAACCGCGGACACGGCTTTCAGAAAGTTTTACCCGGCCGGGGTGCACCAATAGCAACACACACTCGATCAACCTCGGAAAAACCAAATCAAAACCCAACGAGGCTTTCACGACAAAGCAATCACAGGATTCAGAAATATTTCAGGGGGCCACCCCTTGAAGTCTTACCCGCAACGAAGTAAGCTAGCTCCGAGACGGACCCAAGGTTTGCGACAATGGCTGTAAACGACTGGGAACCCGAAAACTCGGGGTGTCGATACCACGAAAACATTCCGCTTACCTAAACAGTACAGGTGCTATCTGTCGCACAATTTAAATAAAGCAGTAAAGCATGGCATAAGTACAGGATCGTAAATAAAACCTCAAACTAGTTTGTGGCCCCAAGAAATAAGACTGAATCAAGCTCTGGCTAAGGGGGGTCCCATATACCTCCCGGATGTGGATAGCGCGATAAATCAAGGAACAGGTATCAAGTACTCGGGGTCCTACGGGACACAAGTGGGCGTTCAGAAACCAAATATTTTCTATCACCCACCGATGCCTCTGCTTACTTCAATTTTAGTTGTTAAACAGGAATTAAAGTGAACGATAAGCAAAACCATGATCATATCCAACCTCAACATGCGGCAATACATCAACAACTGTGGCACTAGACGACACGCAACAGGACTTGAGCAAGCGACTACGACGCGCAAGTCCAACTATCTACCAAACAACAGGTAATAGGATGTGTCCAAGGCAATATAAGGCTGCAAGGGATATCACGGGTACGAAAACTAGAGCATCACAACACAGATAGCAATAGATCAACAGGAGGGAATAAATACTATAAAAGTAAGATAGGTAGAAAGGGGGAGGTGCTCGCCTGAAAACATTGTCGAAGGTTCAACCGAAGATCGGGTCGACTCTCGCATCAACTCAACGGCCTTATCCGCGAAGAAGCAAAGCACTAGAAGAAACACCGGATGCACTATTTAATACAACGGCAGAAGATCGGCATGATGCATGCATGATGTATGGCATGGCAAAGGTGTGATGCAATTAGGTCATATTAAGCGGAACCGGGGTCCCGACAATTAATTAGGTGGTTCATTTTATTTATCTACCCCGCAATTTAAATGTTGTTTAACAAGGTAGAATATATCACCGGTTCGCTGCACAGATTTAAATGAGGCCAATATAAGGCTAGATTTGCTCGCATATGGGCCCCATATTTAGTTATGCAGTGAATCGGCATAAGGCCCCCAAACCACATGACAATATGCATGCGAATATGACAATTTAATATGCAACAAGTTTTATGTTTAGCATTTATAAAAATAGGGGTTCGGATTAGGGTCACACATTAGGGTTCGGCGATCTTGGGGTTCCGGGGTTCGGGGTTGGTCTCAGGGTCCAGGGTTCGACGGGTCCGACGGGAACGTTCTCGGATGGCAGAGTAGATCTTGGCGTTCGGGTAGACGAACTTGGCGTGGCGTCGGCGATCTTGGCGTTCTTCAGGTTCGGGTCCTGGCGCTTCGGATCGGTCTTCAGGGGTCCGAGGGTCTCGGCGTCCGTGACGAAGATCATGGCATCCGTGTCGAAAGCATCGGGGTTTCCGTGACGGAGATCTTGGTGTCCCGGGTCTCGGCGTCTTCGGATCCAAGAGGAAGAACTTGGCGATTCCGAGGTCTTAGTGTTCGACGGGGTTCGGGCGCGCCGGGATCGGTCTTCGGATCAGGGCGTCGGGGTCTCGAAATCCATGGAAGATCTTGATGGTCCGAAGGGTTCAGTCCCTTGTCGAAGTTAACTTGGTACATCTCCCCTTGTCGTCCTTGGTGCTTCGAACATCGCCGCGTCTTGGATAGCGGAGAAGATCTTGTCGACCAAAACATTGCAAAGGACGGCCTTGGCTCGCACGGGGACGCACTCGAGCATACACACTACACCAATTGGGATATGTGCTACCCGTGCCATCATCTCAACAAGTCCACCACCACAACAGTCTTCAAGAAGCACCAAGAGCTCACGGGAGGAGGAAAACACTTGGGCAAGCCAAAACAGGGAACGAGCCGGCCAACAGCGAGCTTGGCCAACGATGGCCGATGGCGAGGCAGATGGCGCGAGCGACGGCCGGCTCGCGGGCGGAGAGGGACGCCGTCGGGGAGGAGGTCGAGGGCACGGACGACGGAGATGAGGCGGGCCGGCGGGCTCGGGGGTGAGGAGAGGCGACGCGGGGAGGTCGCCGGCGGGCACGCGGCTCCGGCGGCGCAAGCCGGAGGGAGCCTGGCGGAGGAAGCTCGACGGGGGGGAGGGGAACGGCGCGAGGACGGGCGGAGCTCGGGCCGGAGGAGGACCGCGCGGTCGCCGGAGACGGGCGAAAGGCGATGGGGGGCCTGGTGGCGCGGCGAGGCGGGCGGGGCACGGTCGGCGGAGAGGAAGGACGGCGCGGGCAGGAGGAAGGCCGGCGAGGCGAGGGGAGAGGCAGGTCGGGCGGCGCGCGTGAGGGGGCGTCGGTGACGAGGCTCGGGAGGGGGCCGACGAGAGCGGGAGCGAGGCCGGCGAGGAGAGAAGGGGGCGGCGAGCGGCGAGGCGAGAGGGCGAGCGGGGGGAGGAACGCCGGCGGGTTGGTGGCCAGCGCCGGAGCTTGCGAGGGAGGCGAGGCGAGCAGGTCAGCGACGGGGAGGAACCGGGGTCGGCCGGCGCTCACGCGGGGAGGTGGGGTGAGGCGCGCGCGGGTGGTCGCGTTGGGGAAGAGAGGAGGAAGGAGAGAGGAAAGGAGGGAGGTGGGGCCTGCAGGGTGGGTCCCAGGGGAGGTGGCTGACAGGGGGAGGTGGGATCCGGGGCTGTGTGCGGGCACACGCACGCGGGGGAGGGCGGTTCTGTGGATCGGGGGCGGGACGTGGGGCTGGTGGTGGGGTCAGCAGGGTGGCCGGTTGGGGAGAGAGATGGAGAGAGAGGGGAGGGGAGAGGGTAGGTGAGGTGGCGGTGTCTGAGTGGTGGGAGTGGTGAGGGAAGATGAGGTGGCGCGCGATGATTGGAGGGGGTGAGGTGGAGGGGAGGGCTGGGTAGGTTATCTGGTAGCTTTAGGATTTAGGTTGGACCGATTATATTTCTGGGGTGGTCGTTCGGGTCGATTCGGCCCGTTCGACTGCCCCACTAAAATAACTTAATATTTTATTTGTTTAACACGGGGCTTTTACAACCCGATAACAGACAACACAAAATAATCCGGAGTCCCGGGTTTGAATTTGAAAACAAGACGGGGCGTTTAGAAGACAAATTAGGTTTTTCCGAAATTGGTTTGATGCAAGCAAATGCAAGATGATGACGATGCTCAAATGCAATGTGGCATGATGACATGAGCATGCGGTCATGATGATGCAATGCACAAAAACAACGCGATTTTCTAGTAGTGGTTTTGCGGGATGCCACAATTCGACACCACTAACACTGGATCTCGCCCTCGAGATCCGCCTCATGGTACCGGAAGAAGGTCGGTGATCTGCGTCTTCTCGCTTCGTGTATATCCTCGCGACACCACTAACAAGGGGTCGTTGTCCGTGATCGTCGAGAGAACACTCCGGAAACAAAAGGTCGAAGGTAGAGGTATCAACAAATAAAGCCACCTCTAGCTTCTGCGGACGGAGTAAAACTGCTGGATCCACTGATTCGATGTACAAGAGCGAATGATAAGAGTAGTGGTATGGTAGCTACTCCATCCCGCACTCAAACCATTACTCTGCACACGAATAGGCGGATTATGCAACCAACTCTCGGAACTAGACTGAAGATCTCGACAAGCGAGGTTCGGGAACAAAGGGGTGATGCAGACTCTGCATCGGATCTGGCGTAGATGATGTCGTCGCGTCGGAAAACACCGGAAGGCACAAACAAGGAACAAAGAATGGTACCACAGCAGACGGATTCCTCAAGCAGCATGAACACCGGATGGTAGAACACCGTTATCAAAGGAGGAAGCGAAACCCTGAAGATACAACGGAACCCAACCACGAGAATTCCTGGACTCGAAGAAAGGGACGAGAGCGGATTCAAAACACGTAGAGGTAAGAGGAGAACAGCAGAGGGGTAAGGAGTAAATTCAGACCTAATCAGAACTATCCAATCGATTTTTGCAAAATAGTTTTGACACTCTACTTCGGCCGTTAGCTAGGTTATCCTACATGCTGGACTTGTGGGGTATCGCAACTGCTGAGCTCTGATACCACTCTGTAACACCCTCAGAATCGGAACTATGCAAGTTTTAGCGAAAACCCGCCAAACCCGCATAGAAACGATTCAAAGGTGCCCACCAGGCACTTTCGTGCGGGTGGAAAACGAAGTAATAACATTACACAACAGTCCTCGATGGGACCCACAGAACAGATATATATAACGACGACTCAAAGAGTCAAGAATACAGATATAATATACAAAGATCCAAATCACCTTGAAAATGGTACAGCGTCCGACTACGGACAAGATGCAAATGGGGCTAAGAGCCCTGAAGAATAACCAATGGCGTCCATAACCCTGCCCAGGCCAAGCCGGAAGGGTAACCCTGCTAACGACGTCGATCTCAACACCTGCTTAAACAAAAGGGGTGCCGACAAAGGGCAAAGGAAAAAGAGGAGCGTCAGTACTGAGGCCAGTACACGGCGAGGCTAGAATTCGGCGGTCCTCGCCTACATAGGTATGGTGGACTGAAGCGGCAGCGGCAGCATGCACTGAACAACCTATAGAGACTCGATACAACTGGCGGCTATCAGAAAGGGGTAAGAAAGACCTATTCGGATCCAACCTGGTACTACCATCAAACAAACCCATCCTGGCGTTTCCCCCTCGAGACCAAACGAGGAAGTCAACCGAGGAACTCACACAGTTGGCAGTTTTACTTATTCAGTTATAGTTGCGGCACTTTACTAGTCAGGTTTAGATAACCATCCTGATAAAATAAGCAGTGGGCCATTTTAGTTAACCATTCCGTTGTGGTTGCAATACTTACTAGTCAGATACATACAGCATGAGATAACCCAAAACCCAGCAGTTGTTGGTACTTTTAGTTAGCCATTCCGTTGTAGTTGCAATACTTACTAGTCAGGTACAATGGTCGCAAGCGACACTCCAAACAAGCAGTTGTGGGCAGTATTATTTAGCCATTCCATTATAGTGAAGCTGATTACTAGTCATTATAAAGTCAAATTGATAGCAATAAACTTTAGTTATAGTTGTCTATGGTCGAGATACTGTGCTCCAAGTCGTCCATAACCGCGGACACGGCTTTCAGAAAGTTTTACCCGGCCGGGGTGCACCAATAGCAACACACACTCGATCAACCTCGGAAAAACCAAATCAAAACCCAACGAGGCTTTCACGACAAAGCAATCACAGGATTCAGAAATATTTCAGGGGGCCACCCCTTGAAGTCTTACCCGCAACGAAGTAAGCTAGCTTCGAGACGGACCCAAGGTTTGCGACAATGGCTGTAAACGACTGGGAACCCGAAAACTCGGGGTGTCGATACCGCGAAAACATTCCGCTTACCTAAACAGTACAGGTGCTATCTGTCGCACAATTTAAATAAAGCAGTAAAGCATGGCATAAGTACAGGATCGTAAATAAAACCTCAAACTAGTTTGTGGCCCCAAGAAATAAGACTGAATCAAGCTCTGGCTAAGGGGGGTCCCATATACCTCCCGGATGTGGATAGCGCGATAAATCAAGGAACAGGTATCAAGTACTGGGGGTCCTACGGGACACAAGTGGGCGTTCGGAAACCAAATATTTTCTATCACCCACCGATGCCTCTGCTTACTTCAATTTTAGTTGTTAAACAGGAATTAAAGTGAACGATAAGCAAAACCATGATCATATCCAACCTCAACATGCGGCAATACATCAACAACTGTGGCACTGGACGACACGCAACAGCACTTGAGCAAGCGACTACGACGCGCAAGTCCAACTATCTACCAAACAACAGGTAATAGGATGTGTCCAAGGCAATATAAGGCTGCAAGGGATATCACGGGTACGAAGACTAGAGCATCGCAACACAGATAGCAATAGATCAACAGGAGGGAATAAATACTATAAAAGTAAGATAGGTAGAAAGGGGGAGGTGCTCGCCTGAAAACATTGTCGAAGGTTCAACCAAAGATCGGGTCGACTCTCGCATCAACTCAACGGCCTTATCCGCGAATAAGCAAAGCACTAGAAGAAACACCGGATGCACTATTTAATACAACGGCAGAAGATCGGCATGATGCATGCATGATGTATGGCATGGCAAAGGTGTGATGCAATTAGGTCATATTAAGCGGAACCGGGGTCCCGACAATTAATTAGGTGGTTCATGTTATTTATCTACCCCGCAATTTAAATGTTGTTTAACAAGGCAGAATATATCACCGGTTCGCTGCACAGATTTAAATGAGGCCAATATAAGGCTAGATTTGCTCGCATATGGGCCCCATATTTAGTTATGCAGTGAATCGGCATAAGGCCCCCAAACCACATGACAATATGCATGCGAATATGACAATTTAATATGCAACAAGTTTTATGTTTAGCATTTATAAAAATAGGGGTTCGGATCAGGGTCACACATTAGGGTTCGGCGATCTTGGGGTTCCGGGGTTCGGGGTTGGTCTCAGGGTCCAGGGTTCGACGGGTCCGACGGGAACGTTCTCGGATGGCAGAGTAGATCTTGGCGTTCGGGTAGACGAACTTGGCGTGGCGTCGGCGATCTTGGCGTTCTTCAGGTTCGGGTCCTGGCGCTTCGGATCGGTCTTCAGGGGTCCGAGGGTCTCGGCGTCCGTGACGAAGATCATGGCATCCGTGTCGAAAGCATCGGGATTTCCGTGACGGAGATCTTGGTGTCCCGGGTCTCGGCGTCTTCGGATCCGAGAGGAAGAACTTGGCGATTCCGAGGTCTTAGTGTTCGACGGGGTTCGGGCGCGCCGGGATCGGTCTTCGGATCAGGGTGTCGGGGTCTCGAAATCCATGGAAGATCTTGATGGTCCGAAGGGTTCAGTCCCTTGTCGAAGTTAACTTGGTACATCTCCCCTTGTCGTCCTTGGTGCTTCGAACATCGCCGCGTCTTGGATAGCGGAGAAGATCTTGTCGACCAAAACATTGCAAAGGACGGCCTTGGCTCGCACGGGGACGCACTCGAGCATACACACTACACCAATTGGGATATGTGCTACCCGTGCCATCATCTCAACAAGTCCACCACCACAACAGTCTTCAAGAAGCACCAAGAGCTCACGGGAGGAGGAAAACACATGGGCAAGCCAAAACAGGGAACGAGCCGGCCAACAGCGAGCTTGGCCAACGATGGCCGATGGCGAGGCAGATGGCGCGAGCGACGGCCGGCTCGCGGGCGGAGAGGGACGCCGTCGGGGAGGAGGTCGAGGGCGCGGACGACGGAGATGAGGCGGGCCGGCGGGCTCGGGGGTGAGGAGAGGCGACGCGGGGAGGTCGCCGGCGGGCACGCGGCTCCGGCGGCGCAAGCCGGAGGGAGCCTGGCGGAGGAAGCTCGACGGGGGGAGGGGAACGGCGCGAGGACGGGCGGAGCTCGGGCCGGAGGAGGACCGCGCGGTCGCCGGAGACGGGCGGAAGGCGATGGGGGGCCTGGTGGCGCGGCGAGGCGGGCGGGGCACGGTCGGCGGAGAGGAAGGACGGCGCGGGCAGGAGGAAGGCCGGCGAGGCGAGGGGAGAGGCGAGTCGGGCGGCGCGCGTGAGGGGGCGTCGGTGACGAGGCTCGGGAGGGGGCCGGCGAGAGCGGGAGCGAGGCCGGCGAGGAGAGAAGGGGGCGGCGAGCGGCGAGGCGAGAGGGCGAGCGGGGGGAGGAACGCCGGCGGGTTGGTGGCCGGCGCCGGAGCTTGCGAGGGAGGCGAGGCGAGCAGGTCAGCGACGGGGAGGAACCGGGGTCGGCCGGCGCTCACGCGGGGAGGTGGGGTGAGGCGCGCGCGGGTGGTCGCGTTGGGGAAGAGAGGAGGAAGGAGAGAGGAAAGGAGGGAGGTGGGGCCTGCAGGGTGGGTCCCAGGGGAGGTGGCTGACAGGGGGAGGTGGGATCCGGGGCTGTGTGCGGGCACACGCACGCGGGGGAGGGCGGTTCTGTGGATCGGGGGCGGGACGTGGGGCTGGTGGTGGGGTCAGCAGGGTGGCCGGTTGGGGAGAGAGATGGAGAGAGAGAGGGGAGGGGAGAGGGTAGGTGAGGTGGCGGTGTCTGAGTGGTGGGAGTGGTGAGGGAAGATGAGGTGGCGCGCGATGATTGGAGGGGGTGAGGTGGAGGGGAGGGCTGGGTAGGTTATCTGGTAGCTTTAGGATTTAGGTTGGACCGATTATATTTCTGGGGTGGTCGTTCGGGTCGATTCGGCCCGTTCGACTGCCCCACTAAAATAATTTAATATTTTATTTGTTTAACACGGGGCTTTTACAACCCGATAACAGACAACACAAAATAATCCGGAGTCCCGGGTTTGAATTTGAAAACAAGACGGGGCGTTTAGAAGACAAATTAGGTTTTTCC
Source organism: Avena sativa (assembly GCA_916181665.1). NCBI lineage: Eukaryota > Viridiplantae > Streptophyta > Magnoliopsida > Poales > Poaceae > Avena > Avena sativa. The sequence goes on along the minus strand of OV702283.1, from coordinate 403,075,281 downwards.
GAAATTGGTTTGATGCAAGCAAATGCAAGATGATGACGATGCTCAAATGCAATGTGGCATGATGACATGAGCATGCGGTCATGATGATGCAATGCACAAAAACAACGCGATTTTCTAGTAGTGGTTTTGCGGGATGCCACAGATCGTCTACGCGATCTTGAGATCGGCAAGAGTACGACTACATCACCCACGAGAATCTGCTCTCGTTAACCGCTTTGGAATCTTCGAGGGTGAGTTCCTCTATCGACTCGTTGCTACAATATAGTAGATAGATCTTGGCTTGTTTGTTTGCATGCGGTAGAAATTTTTTGTTTTCCATGCTACGAACCCCTACAAAATTATGGAAGAGTCACGAGTATAGATGTGAGACTCTCGAGGAGTACTCTTGTCGTCATATATTTGGTTCCATTAAAGAACATCTGCCATAGCATGTGGTAGGGGAAGTCCTTAGTTGTCACAATTCAGTCGCGACAAAGACCACAAGCTTGAAGGCTAGAATTGTAGTACCAGCCATCCTGAGGTAATGTGTAAACATTAACAACAGGGGTTAAAGGAATGGATCTTGGATTAAAGGTCAGCTTCATGTATAAGATTCACAACACTAGAATCCAGCACAATCTTGGATCTTAAGTTCAAGTCCAAGGGTTAAAACCCAAAGAAAGGAGTAACTACTACTCGAGTGACGTGGCGTACACTGCAAGTAGCAATCACGAGGTAGCTTCCAAGAGAAGAAACAACTTCTGAAGTACCCAATCAAACAAAAAGGAGGCACACGAGGCGAAAAGAGACTTCGAAGCCTAGAACAGAACACTGCAGATCCAACAATATAATATTGTGGATCCAAAGGATAGAGAGATCATGATAGAAAGGAATCTCTTAGGAGATACAAAGCAAAGGAAAACAAGGAATTCACAACACACACAAATCTATAGAACTCAACACTAGGTCAACTGGCTGGGGAACGACATGCCTAGAAGGCACCTAAGCTTTGAAAGACTAGAAGAGATATAAAAACTTTTCCAAAATCAACACCAGATAAGATGACCCAGAGTTAGAACGAAACTGGATAAGAAGAAAAAGAAGCATACTAGAGTTTTCGCAAATACTTGTCAGCTTTTAAAATAGTTTTCACAAACACTAGACTCAACATCGACCATTAGCAAGGTTTTTCTACAGTCGGTACTGCTCTGATACCAAGACCTCTGACACCCCCAGGATTAGGGCTAAACAAATCCCAGACCTCCGTCTGACATAAGCTTAACCTTGAGCTCGAGAATATCCAGTGAAGAATAAAAAACACAGGAGTGACCCTACGACACAAAATTTATTACAGCAAGCTCATAATTGAGCAAGAACCAAATTATTACAAGCAGAGGTCACTGACCACAAACATCAAACAACGGAAGGAAAATTATGCTATTAAGTATAGCAAACTTAAAAAATGGCCTAATAGGCCTGAAGCATAACGATGATGTCCCAGCCCATAGATTCCAGGCTGCCGGCCGGGAACCCCAAGCTACTCGTTGGTGTTGATGTAGTACCAAACTGATCTCCAGGGAACACTTACTCTGCCAAAAGTATCAACAAAGCAAGGGTGGGTACAGGGTGTACTCCGCAAGACTTATGGCTGTGGAGTTGTTTTGCATAAAGCCACTTTTGTTTGTAAAACAAGAGAGAGAAGGAGCTCGTCTAGTCAGAGTATTTTAAAAGGGTATAAGAGAACGACATCTCTGAAATATTGATCATCATATTTTGATATCCACCAAATCATCATCATCTACCAACTAGGATCACCCCCTCGTACCCATGAGGAACCATCCTTAATCACACGTTGATCTACCAAGTTTTACGATTAAGTTCAAGTTCTCTATGATCATCACGTCCATTCCCAAGTCGTCCATAACCGTGGACACGGCTTTCCGAAAGAGTATTACCCTGCAGGGGTGTACAACTTTACCCACACATACTAACCTTATCTTAATGCCACTTAAGATTAGCCCTATTCCTTGGAAGGCCGGCAGAGGGTGGTTAGAACGACCTTTACCTTGTTTTCGCCGAGACCATGAGCCACGCAATAAGTATGGTTCCGTCGTAACGGGTCAAATCCCGAAGCCGGTACTTAAAGATGTGAGGCGAGGTTGGTTTATCAGGGGCGCCATCTACCCGAAGCAACCCGGTCCATGCTTCCCTACCTGTTTTTTTTAGGGTAATAACAGTAGGAAAGACTCCTACTGCCTCATTTTCATTAATAATGGGTCAGAATCTGTAAGGTTCCATATTTACACAGAGACAGAGGATGGGGGAGAGACTCTAAAAAGTCAGAAAAGATAAATCTAGGAGTACAAGAAGGTTTACAAACTATGAATAATGCTCTTGATAAGTGGATGTAGCTCCTCTTTAGTCCTATGAATCAGTAGTGACAGATCAGCAGCAAATCTTTATTTCCAAGCCTGAACTGAGGGTTGTATGTTATTAAACCAGAGATTGTTTCTCTCTTTCCAGATGTTCCAAGAGCCCAGCAAGGTGATTTCCATAAACAGCTTTTTATTCCAGCTCTTTTTTCCTTGCTCAATGATCTGGAGCCTAGAGTTATTCATAGCCCAAGAGATGTTAATTGAACTCCAGCAATCTTGGCTAAATGGGCAATGAAAAAACAAGTGTTCAATTGTTTCCTCAGTATTGTGATTACACATAAAACAATCATATCCAGTCCCCAATGCATAATGTCTTCTTCTTAACATGTTTCTTGTATTCAATCTGTCAGACAGAATTAACCACCCAAAGAACTTCACTTTTGCTGTGCACTTCGATTTCCACAGCCATTTAAAGGATATGTGTGGATTTATATTTCTGAAATTGTATTGATAATATTTGTTGGAAGTGAATTCTTTGTCCCCCCAAACATATCTCCAAGTGTCATGTGAATGTTCTCTTAGTTCAATTTCTCTACAGCTATTCTGAATGTCCCTCAATTCAGCTAATGCTTCAGGTGATAAAGGGAGATAAAAGAGTTGTGTCAAACTATCAGCTATAAGAAACTCCTGTACAGAGATATCTTCCTTCCTAGCATAAGAGTAAATGGTTGGGTGACTCTCTTCTAGGATGGTTACAGACCATTGATCCTTCCAAAACAGTGTGGTAGCCCCATTACCAATAGAGCTTTTAGCTATTCCTCTGAATAAATGTGAAAGCCTAGAAACATCTCTCCACCAGAAAGAGCCACAGGGTCCAGAAGCATGGGGAACAATGTTGTTGTAATATGCATTCCATACTAGGGAGACCCAAGGTGTGTCATCCTTATTATAGAACTTATGCAGGAATTTAAGCAACAGACCTTCATTCTGAATTTTAAGGTTGAGAATGCCAACACCTCCTCTACATTTGGGCCTACAAATCATATCCCAAGCAGCTAAAGAATTACATTTTTCCCCCACTTCAGTTTTCTTGTTCCATAAACAGTGTCTCTGAATTTTTTCTATATGCCCCACAATCTTCTCTGGCAGTTTGATTGCACACATTGTGAAAGTTGCAATTGAAGCCAGTAATAATTAATCACAATAACTCTCCCACTATAAGACATCATCATGAATGAGGCAGAAACCTTTCTTTCAACTCTGTCAATCAGTGGCATAAGATCATAAACAGTGGGTTTAGTGGTGCCAAGAGGAAGCCCCAAATAAGTGAAAGGCATTTTGGCAATTGCACATCCCAATATATCTGCAATTTCTTGAGATAAGTTATCAGCCAGATTTATTGGTATTAGGTGTGACTTATGAAAATTAATTTGTAAACCAGTAGAAATAGCATAATTCTGAAGAATCCCTTTCATTATATGTATTTGATCTTTGTCTGCTTGCATTATAATCAAAGTGTCATCTGCATATTGAACCACAGGAAAATCCTGTCCAAAATCAGGGGAGAAAGGGGCCTTGAGTATGTTGTCTCTGAATGCCTTATTGATTGCAGATTGTAGTAAATCAGCAGCAAGCACAAAAATAAGGGGGGACAGAGGGTCTCCTTGTCTAACTCCTCTTTTGCAATGAAATTGCCTCCCAGGTACTCCATTGAGCAAAACAGCAGACATTCCAGTACCAAAAATAGTTTCAATCCATTTCAACCACTTATCATCAAAACCCATCTGTTTCATAATTTTCATCATAGCCATATGATCAATGGTATCAAAAGCTTTGGCAAAGTCCAACTTGAGTAAAATAATCTCTTTCTTAGAAGCTTCCAATTGATATAAAAATTCAAATGCCCAAGCAAGGCAATCCTGAATGTTTCTGCCTTTTAAAAAACCATATTGATTTCTATGGATAATCTTCAATATAACCTTTTGTAGCCTATTAGCCAAGATCTTTGTTATAAGCTTCAGAACACAATTAAGCAGGGTTATTGGCCTGAAATCATTGATAGATTCAGGTGATCCTATCTTTGGAATGAGTGTAATATGACCCATATTTATACTTTCTAGATTCAGATCTCCTTCATAGAATTGGAAACATAAAGAATAGATATCTTCCTTGATGATGTGCCAACATGTTTTGAGGAAGAGACCATTAAAACCATCTGGACCTGGGGCTTTATCACTTGGCATCTCCTTCACCACCTTGTCAATTTCCTCTCTAGTAAATGGTAAGGATAAAACCTCAAGGCCCTCAGTAGGAGTAATCAGATGTTGAAGATTAAAAAGCATCTCAGGCTGTGTAGATGTGCCCAGTCTTTCTTTATAGGCTTAATAAATAGCATTTTCTTTATCAGCATGCTCAGTAACAAAAGAACCATCTGAGAGTTTAAGTGAGGCAATATTATTCTTTCTATATCTTTCAGTAGCAAAATTATGAAAGAATTTTGTGTTTTCATCTCCAAACTTTGTCCATCTAACTGTGCATCTTTTCTTCCAATAAGCATTCTGGTATTGTAAAAGTCTTACAAGGTGAGCTTTTAAAATTCTCCTGAAATTTGCTTCCTGACAGAATAAAGGCCTTTTGTCCTCCAGATTATCAAGTTCAGAGAGGACTTTATTGGTATTTGCAATACAAGTGGACAACTTTGAGATTGATTTGCTCCAAAATTTCAAGTCATATCTCAGCTTTTTTAGCTTTGCATTAAGATTTGCAGCACTGTTGGATTTGTGAGTTGGCTTACTCCAGCATTTTGCAACCACTTCCAGAAATCCAGGATGAGCAACCCAAAAGTTTTCAAATCGAAAAATCCTACTACCAGGGATCTTAGTCTGAATAGAAACAACACAGGGAGTGTGATCAGAAGTTGGTTTGCCTTGTGTGGAAACAACTGTGTTAAGAAAACTAGTTGTCCAGTGAATGGAGGTGAAAAACCAATCAAGTTGCTCTAACAGAGGGTCTTGTTGCATGTTACTCCAAGTATATTTTCTTCCTTTAATTGGCAATTCGGTGAGATGTTGCTCTCTAATGAAATCATTAAAGATGAGCATGTCATTAACATTCCCCCCAAGTTTATTCCTATTTGCAGGAGACCTAATAAAATTAAAGTCCCCCATTAGGATCCAATCTTCATCATCAGGAATGTGCACCTCAAAGATCCACTCAATAAATTTTTCCCTCAATTCACCATTACAAGGGCCATAAATGTTAATTAATGTCCAAGACTGGCCAGAATGTGAGGAAGTGAAATGAACAGAGAGAGCAAACTTTTCACAATGCATGACCATTCCAGAGAATATTGTACTATTCCATATAATAATGAGGCCACCAGAAGCCCCCATAGAAGGCACAAAGACAAACTCATCAAAATTTGCTGGGCAACAAGATTTAATAAACTGCAGATCAAAATCCTCCTTCTTTGTTTCTTGCAGGCAAATAACTGAACATCCACTAACTTTAATCGCATTCATTAAGGCTAATTGTTTTTCACTAGCATTAAGCCCTCTGATATTCCAGCACAAAATAATCCATTGTTTAGGTAGTGACATTATTACAACTCAAAAGTAAAGAGACCAAAGTAAGAAATAGACAGGCACTAGGCACTGTCAGCATTTTCCTTCTCCTGCCAGCCTTCCATAAGCTTCATAGGAGTGAGATCTTCCTGAGGTACCCCACAAAGAGATATTCCAATAGACTGGAGTACTGGGATTGGTGTTGCAAGGATAGTCCTATCAGAGATCATGCCACCCTGACCAGGATTTATCTGAGCAAGTTCATCAGTGACTTAAACAGCCTTAACCTCAGGAATCTTCCTTTGCTTCACTTTAGATTTAGTGGTCTTGGAGTCATAGATAATTTTAGGCTTAAATCCCCTGTATCTAGTAGACCTTGAGCTTCTTCTAACTTGATTAGTAGAGATAGGTGTCCCAAAGTAAACCACATCAGTATCATCCAACTCAGGAATCTTCCTTTTGACACCAGCTTGAGTAAAATCAGGAGACCCCAAAGTTCTGTTATAGATCATTTCCTGCTTCTTACTTGAATGAAGCAATGACTCCCATTCATCCACCAACTCAAACTGCAGAAACTTTGGCATAGGAAGAGTGAAAGAAAGGAGCTTGGCATTATCCAGAGCAAAGTTAGGGAAGCAAAACTCCCTAAAAGCAGAATTAGCAAAGTTCCTTGTCATCCAGATTTCAGAACTGACATCCAAAAGATGGTCATCAACCAGAGCAAAGTTGATAGATAAAGTGGTGTCAACCTGCATCAAGTCTGAGCCAGAGGAATTTCCCTCAGAAGCATCAGAAATACTCTCATGCCAAGCTTGCATAGGACTGTCCTGAACATTGGTGGAGGGGGGTGGCACACCATCCTGAAAAGAGACCCCCTGTGCAGCTAGGATCTGCTGAAAATTGATCAATGGAGGGTTGGGAGCAACTACAGCATCTTCCACAACAGGTGCAACAATATTTTCAACTTGTGCAACATTATTATCAAAAAGTGCAGCAATGACTTGAGCAGGGACAAAATGTCCAGGTTGATGAAACAGAGCAGCATGGTTAATTCCTCCAGCATTTCCTCCTTGAGCATGTCCCCCTCCAGGCATCTGATTCTGTAAATTCCAATTGTTAAGTTGCTGCTGGTAAAGCTGTTCAGCAGAAAAACCTTCACCATGCATGGGATGAGGATTGCCATCATCAGGTTCAGGGTCTTCAGGAGGTGGCAGAATTTCAGGCAGATGAGCATTCCAGTCAGCACACCTGAGCAAGATAACAGGGATAGTCCAGGAGTGCCTAGTCCCCCCAAGCTGATGAATAACCAAACTTTTGGGCACAAACTTAGGATGAACAATCCACACCTTGACCAACACAGATTTATCATCCCCTCTTGGGTTATGCCACATGCATAACAGCCCAAACTCTTGAACAGCACTATGAATATAATGGCTAGTCTGATAGTCAAGGGGAAAAGCTAAAAATTGTATCCAAGTTTCCCTTCCAAAAGCAGTAAGACGCATGTTCCTGGCTTCATTGTGTTTCCCTACCTGTTATGAATGCACCTGCACCCGACAAATCTTTCGAAAGGTTTTCTATGCATATGTCGAATGGAACGCCCGAACTATGTGACTCATGGAATCTACTAGGCAAGTTAGTCAATCATGGGGTCCCCATTTACCCCGTGTGGTTGTACGCTCGTCTTGGTTCAAGAGGTAAGAACCTAGGGTCCTAAGGGTGGCGAGCATGGGATTAGAAAAACCACATCCCACTGTGGCCTCCCATACACGACTTATCATATTTAATCTCATAACACCTCTGATCTCATCTTATCACGTTCTCTTGTCATACTAGATTATCTGCATCTGATACATCATCTGGATGAACTAGCACTAGCAGCTATGCATGGCTAAGCAGGACACAGATATAAGCTCTAGCAGTGCACACACGCCAAGCCTAGTTATGCTAGGAGCAGTGGATCGCGTAATATAAGCTCAAAGGGAGTATGCAATAGATAGGATACTCTATCTATCGATAAAAGACCACAGTAGAATCGTATGAAACATGGCAGGAATTGAAATACTTTCGTAAACATAGGATTATATCATGGTGGTGCTATGCTTGCCTTTGCCAGTTGATAACCAATAAGCAGATCTTAGGGAGCCTTGTACTTGACTTGGTTACAGTTGGTCAAGTATTGTTCGTCGGTCTTTGAACTTCGACGGTGTTGACCTCGGGCTTCGATCTCGACCTCGATATCGTATTCTACCACGAAGAACCGAACACCGGAAAGAGAGGGAAACAATCAACACATGGCACCGATGCAATGCTCAAGCAAGGATGATGATGTTGGGAATATGCCCTAGAGGCAATCATGTATGATGCTATTTCCCATTGTATTCATAAAGATATTAAGTAGTCCTTGTATAAACATCTGATGTGTATCATTGAATATGTGATTCGGTTGTGGAATTATGCATTCATGTTGTTTGTACTAAATATCCTTGGTCATTGAGGTTGTGCTGGACACACAACTTAGACCAATGTGAAAGTTGGCTTGATGACTCGGTTCCACTTGTCATGGGCACGGAGATGCTATTCCAACTTACACAGACTCGGCTAAAGAGTTTAGCGAGTCGGATTGACCCATATTGAGGTACAACGAACTAGCTGTCATTTGTATATCTCAATCAATGCAATCCTTAGACCTGAGGTTGTTGCTGTAACACCCTCGGAATCGGTCCTATGCAAGTTTCAGCGATTCCCGCCAAACCCGCATAGAAACGATTCAAAGGTGCCCACCAGGCACTTTCGTGCGGGTGGAAAACGAAGTAATACCATTACACAATAGTCCACGATGGAACCCACAGAACAGATATATACAACAATGACTCAAAGAGTCAAGAATACATATATACAATACAAAGATCCAAATCACCCTGAAAACGATACAGCGTCCGAGTACGGACAAGATGCAAATTGAGCTAAGAGCCCTGAAGAATAACCAATGGCGTCCATAACCCTGCCCAGGCCAAGCCGGAAGGGTAACCCTGCTAACAACGTCGATCTCAAAACCTGCTTAAACAAAAGGGGTGCCGACAAAGGGCAAAGGAAAAAGAGAGCGGTCAGTACTGAGGCCAGTACACGGCGAGACTAGAATTCGGCGGTCCTCGCCTACATAGGTATGGTGGACTGAAGCGGCAGCGCAACATGCACTAAACAACCTATAGAGACTCAATACAACTGGCGGCTATCAGATAGGGATAAGAAGGACCTATTCGGATCCAACCTGAAACTAACACCAAGCATACTCATCCTGGTATTTCCCCCTCGATACCAAACGAGGAAGTCAACCGAGGAACTCACACAGTTGGCAGTTTTATTTATTTAGTTATCGTTGCAGCAATTACTAGTCAGGTATCGATAGTCATCCTGATATAATAAGCAGTGGGCACTTTTAGTTGACCATTCCATTGTAGTTGTAGTACTTACTAGTCAGATACATATAGGTGAGGCATCCCAAAGCCCATCAGTTGTTGGTACTTTTATTCAGCCATTCCGTTGTAGTGAAGCTGATTACTAGTCATATCGGATACAAGTCAAATTATAACAGTAAACTTTAGTTATAGTTGTCTATGATCGAGAACTGTTCTCCAAGTCGTCCATAACCGCGGACACGGCTTCTCGAAAAGATTTAACCCTGCAGGGGTGCACCAAAGTTTCCACACGCACCTACACCCTTGTTGTCAGATCAGGTAGGCACAAGATCACAAAACATACACCCAATGGTATGTCGACGGGGTTTCGGACACGACGTTTCCCAGACCCAAAGCAAGCACATGGGGGCCAACCCACTAAGCTACCCACAACAAAGTCGGCCGGCTCCGAGACGGACCCAGAGGTTTGTGACGACGGCTGTAAACGACTGGGAACCCGAAAGTGTGACTGGGCTTATCGATACCGCGAAAACGTGGCACGGGGTTCCAAAACAGTACAGGCGCTCCACGCGTAATCATAAATAAAGCAGTAAAGCATGGCATAAGTACAGGATAGTAATAAAGCCCCAAACTACTTTGTGGCCCCCGGTATAGTACTTTGAAATCAGGTACTAAATCGATGGGGGTGCCCACACACCCCACCTGTGGTTAGCGCGCTCGATCTCGGAACAGGTGTCAAGAACTCAGGGTCCTACGGGACACCAGTGAGCGGTTAAAAACCAAATATTGTCTATTACCCACTGATGCCTCTGCATTTACCTACTTTCAATTTTAGTTATTATACTATAATTAAATCCATGATCATCTCCAACATTAAACATGCGGCATTACTCCAACAACTGTGGTACTTGACAACACGCAACAACACTTGAGCAAGCGACTACGACACGCAAGTCCAACTATCTACCAAACAACAGGTAATAGGATGTGTCCAAGGCAATATAGGGCTGCAAGGGATATCACGGGTACGAGAACTAGAGCATCGCAACACAGATAGCAATAGATCAACAGGAGGAAATAAAAACTATAAAAGTAAAATAGGTAGAAAGGGGGAGAATGCTCGCCTGAAAACATTGCCGAAGTTTCGTAACCGAAGAACTTGTCGAAGCTCACAACATCTCATCGTCCTATCCGGGAAGAAGCAAAACACTAAAAGAAACAAGCGATGCAACAATTACAACTAATGCGAAAGAATCGGCATGATCATGATATGATGCATGACATGGCAAGTTGATGAAGCAAACTAAGTTGGATAGATGTCATGAGCATGGCATATCGATGATACAATCTTGGTGAGGCATCAGAAGCATTAAAGTATTAATTCACATTTTACTAAGAAGTTTTATTTAGGGAAAACAATGCATGAAACATGATACAATTGCAAGCATGGATGGCATAGTTAGATCCATCTCGTTATGCTTATTGATTTAGACATATTATTTGACGAATTCCGATGAGTTTTAAAAGATATGAATTATTTATTTCTTTTTTTAAGAAAAAGGACCAATGAGTTTATGTATTTAGAATAATCTAAATTGAAAACAAACTTTATATGTGAATTCTTTAAACGACTCTAAATACTTCTCATATTCTATTTTTTTCGAATTTGAGTCTATATTCAAAATATATCCACTGTTTTTAAAAAGGGGGGTTGGATAAAACAAGATGCAGCCTGGGGCGTGGTTACACTGACATTACAAGTGTAGCTTGCATGGACGGGTTAACTGAATTTTTAGACCAGCAGATACAGGTTCAGATAACAATAGCCCGAATTCAGAGGAAAAAGCTAAGAGATTTTGGATGCCGCAAGGATTGAACTCGTGATGTCCTTGTTTGAGAAACTGGGCTACTGCCGTGGCTATTCTTAGAATAGAAGATCGGCTGTTTAAGAACGAGATTTCCTCTGCCGAAACCTGAAGATTTACAGCGTCTCCGGATTAGATTTTCAGAGAGAGGAAAAAAGAACAGACGAGGGATTAAAATCTGCTGATTTGGGTGGTTGACTTTATGATCAATAGGAGATCAAAGAGAAAGAACAAAACCATTCGGACGACTAGCTTTGTCTGCAAAGCATCGCACGCAACATTACTTGAATGAACCAAGCATGCAAGCAGCTCAATCGAAACGATCAGAGGCAAAACGAGATAGCTGAAATGAACGTAGCAGTACAGTCTCAACGTCGCGCGGTGCCGACCCATGGTCGTAGCGTGTGCGCACGAGAGCAAGTTGCAGCAGTTGGATTGGAACCTCTAATATTGGATCGGAACTGGCGCGTATCAGGCTCCTGACAAAACTGACGGAGAAGGATGTCCGGTCTGAACTTTGGTATCACGTGCGTGCAGATGAAACGGGGCGGCCAGATTATAGAAGCTTTTGAGACAGCGAAGGGAGGGAAAGGGGGGCAGGCTCACCCTGGGAGTTGAGGGCGACCTTGGCGAGATTGGAGGCGATCGGAGAGGAGGACTTGACGATGCCGGCGACGACCTGGTGCTTGAACATGCGGACATAGGCGACCTTCATGTTGGCGGCCTGGATGTCCCTTCACGCTGTTACGGCTCCAAATCCTTCCGCGAAAATGGATGCAGACGACATCCTGGTCTCCATCCGGTGCTCATCTTGGCTTGGCAAAGACCATGGCCATCAACTTGTCGACGAGGAAGGAGGCGGCGCTCTCGGTGGCAAAATTTTGTGGAGAAGCAAGGAGGAACAAACTCTCTCAATCTCGATCTAGATAGAGGGGAAAAGGGGCAGGACAGCTGGTATATGTGGGGAGGGGGTAGGAACATGTGGAGGAGTAATTGGATGGGGGCACTCCAAGCTCGTGTCTGTGCTCGCTCTCTGTCCTCAGAAAGAAGACAGACAGGAAGGAGGGTTATGGGCCAAGTGGACAAGGAAGGGAGGAACCAGATGGGCTTCTAGGAAGAAAATTATTTAAGGCCATGGTCTCTCTCTCACTCATTTCTAATTTTTTAGCCTTCTTTTGTTTTAGCATTTGTTCTTTTACGAAATTCTTTTGAACCATTTTTATTTATATTTGAAAGGGAGTTTTGGCAAAATAAAAGTGGATACAAGGGAATAGCACAAGATAAAGGGAATACCCACAAATAAATTCAATTTGGGCATTTTACAAGAGTAAGAACTAGGGTTTTTGCAATTGAATCAAATACTTTGAGAAATAATGGACCCTAGCAAGTGGGTACCAACTTATTGAAAAAAAATAGATATATTCAAAAGAGGGAGAGAAGTATTGGTAATAGCAACAACACAAACAAGACAAATAAATGCAAAATTTTATAAGATGCTCAAATGCAATCTGGCATGATGACATGAGGATGATGTCATGATGATGCAACAAATAACAAACATAAGGTAGTGTTGATCGGTATTTCTTATGTAGCATTCCAATGTTAGACAATTGGGATGCTACAACTCTCCCCCACTGAACAAGAATCTCGCCCCGAGATTCCTAGGAAATAAATCTTCACGATCCCATGTAGCTCCTTCAAGGGGATGGTGCGGCAACTGCGCCTTGCCAAACTTGTCGAGAGAACACTCCGGTGAACAAAGGACGAAGGTAAAGGTTTCAATAGATAAAGCCACCTCTAACTTCGACACAAAGAGGTAAAAGATGCATTCTAATCCACTTCAATGTATGAGAGCAAATAGAATGAGTAGTCGGCATGGGGGCCAATCCATCACGCACCCAAACTATTACTCCGCACGTTCAGTAGAAAAGCATGCAACCCATTCTCAGATTTAGACTAAAGATCTTGACAAGCGACGTTCGGAAACAAATGACTGATACAGGCTCTTTATCGGATCTGATGTGGAAGACTTCGTCATATCGGAATACACCGGAGGATACAAAGAAAAAAAATAGTGAATTTTGGTCCACTAAAAAGGTACAACAGAGGGAACTTCCTCAGATAGCATAAAGACCGATTGTCGAAGCACCGTTACAAGAGGATGGAAGCGAAACCCTAAAGGTACGAAGGAAACCCAACCGCGAGAAATCTTGGACTCGAAGAAAAGATAAGTGAGCATATTCAAAACACGTAAGTGTAAGAAGAGAGTAGCAGAGGGGTAAGGAGTAAAAGCAGACCTAATCAGATCTATCCAACCGATTTTACAAAATAGTTTTGACACTCTACAACGTCTGTTAGCTAGGTTATCCTACAGGCTGGACCAATGGGGTACCGTAACTACTGAGCTCTGATACCACTCTGTAACACCCTCGGAATCGGAAGTTTCAGCGATTCCCGCCAAACCCGCATAGAAACGATTCAAAGGTGCCCACCAGGCACTTTCGTGCGGGTGGAAAACAAAGTAATACCATTACACAATAGTCCACGATGGAACCCACAGAACAGATATATACAACAATGACTCAAAGAGTCAAGAATACAGATATACAATACAAAGATCCAAATCACCCTGAAAACGATACAGCGTCCGAGTACGGACAAGATGCAAATTTAGCTAAGAGCCCTGAAGAATAACCAATGGCGTCCATAACCCTGCCCAAGCCAAGCCGTAAGGGTAACCCTGCTAACGACGTCGATCTCAAAACCTACTTAAACAAAAGGGGTGCCGACAAAGGGCAAAGGAAAAAGAGAGCGGTCAGTACTGAGGCCAGTACACGGCGAGACTAGAATTCGGTGGTCCTCGCCTACATAGGTATGGTGGACTGAAGCGGCAGCGCAGCATGCACTAAACAACCTATAGAGACTCAATACAACTGGCGGCTATCAGATAGGGATAAGAAGGACCTATTCGGATCCAACCTGAAACTAACACCAAGCATACCCATCCTGGTATTTCCCCCTCGAGACCAAACGAGGAAGTCAACCGAGGAACTCACACAGTTGGCAGTTTTATTTATTTAGTTATCGTTGCAGCAATTACTAGTCAGGTATCGATAGTCATCCTGATATAATAAGCAGTGGGCACTTTTAGTTGACCATTCCATTGTAGTTGTAGTACTTACTAGTCAGATACATATAGGTGAGGCATCCCAAAGCCCATCAGTTGTTGGTACTTTTATTCAGCCATTCCGTTATAGTGAAGCTGATTACTAGTCATATCGGATACAAGTCAAATTATAACAGTAAACTTTAGTTATAGTTGTCTATGATCGAGAACTGTGCTCCAAGTCGTCCATAACCGCGGACACAGCTTCTCGAAAAGATTTAACCATGCAGGGGTGCACCAAAGTTTCCACACGCACCTACACCCTTGTTGTCAGATCAGGTAGGTACAAGATCACAAAACATACACCCAATGGTATGTCGACGGGGTTTCGGACAGGACGTTTCCCAGACCCAAAGCAAGCACATGGGGGCCACCCCACTACGCTACCCGCAATGAAGTCGGCCGGCTCCGAGACGGACCCAGAGGTTTGTGACGACGGTTGTAAATGACTGGGAACCCGAAAGTGTGACTGGCTTGTCGATACCGCGAAAACGTGGCACGGGGTTCCAAAACAGTACAGGCGCTCCACGCGCAATCATAAATAAAGCAATAAAGCATGGCATAAGTACAAGATAGTAATAAAGCCCCAAACTACTTTGTGGCCCCCGGTACAGTACTTTGAAATCAGGTACTAAATCGATGGGGGTGCCCACACACCCCACCTGTGGTTAGCGCGCTCGATCTCGGAACAGGTGTCAAGAACTCAGGGTCCTACAGGACACCAGTGAGAGGTTAAAAACCAAATATTGTCTATTACCCACCGGTGCCTCTGCATTTACCTACTTTCAATTTTAGTTATTATACTGTAATTAAATCCATGATCATCTCCAACATTAAACATGCGGCATTACTCCAACAACTGTGATACTTGACAACACGCAACAACACTTGAGCAAGCGACTACGACACGCAAGTCCAACTATCTACCAAACAACAGGTAATAGGATGTGTCCAAGGCAATATAGGGCTGCAAGGAATATCACGGGTACGAGAACTAGAGCATCGCAACACAGATAGCAATAGATCAACAGGAGGAAATAAAAACTATAAAAGTAAAATAGGTAGAAAGGGGGAGAATGCACGTCTGAAATCATTGCCGAAGTTTCGTAACCGAAGAACTTGTCGAATCTCACAACATCTCATCGTCCTATCCGGAAAGAAGCAAAACACTAAAAGAAACAAGCGATGCAACAATTACAACTAATGCGAAAGAATCGGCATGATCATGATATGATGCATGACATGGCAAGTTGATGAAGCAAACTAAGTTGGATAGATGTCATGAGCATGGCATATCGATGATACAATCTTGGTGAGGCATCGGAAGCATTAAAGTATTAATTCACATTTTACTAAGAATTTTTATTTAGGGAAAACAATGCATGAAACATGATACAATTGCAAGCATGGATGTCATAGTTAGATCCATCTCGTTATGCTTATTGATTTAGACATATTATTTGACGAATTCCGATGAGTTTTAAAAGATATGAATTATTCATTTCTTTTTTTAAGAAAAAGGACCAATGAGTTTATGTATTTAGAATAATCTAAATTGAAAACAAACTGAATTCTTTACACGACTCTAAATACTTCTCATATTCTATTTTTTCGAATTTGAGTCTATATTCAAAATATATCCACTGTTTTTAAAAAGGGGGGTTGGATAAAACAAGATGCAGCCTGGGGCGTGGTTACACTAACATTACAAGTGTAGCTTGCATGTACCGGTTAACTGAATTTTAGACCAGCAGATACAGGTTCAGATAACAATAGCCCGAATTCAGAGGAAAAATCTAAGAGATTTTGGATGCCGCAAGGATTTAACTCGTGATGTCCTTGTTTGAGAAACTGGGCTACTGCCGTGGCTATTCTTAGAATAGAGATTTCCTCTGCCGAAACCTGAAGATTTACAGCGTCTCCGGATTAGATTTTCAGAGAGAGGAAAAAAGAACAGACGAGGGATTAAAATCTGCTGATTTGGGTGGTTGACTTTATGATCGATAGGAGATCAAAGAGAAAGAACACAACCATTCGGACGACTAGCTTTGTCTGCAAAGCATCGCACGCAACATTACTTGAATGAACCAAGCAAGCAAGCAGCTCAATCGAAACGATCAGAGGCAAAACGAGCTAGCTGAAATGAACGTAGCAGTACAGTCTCAACGTCGCGCGGTGCCGACCCATGGTCGTAGCATGTGCGCACGAGAGCAAGTTGCAGCAGTTGGATTGGAACCTCTAATATTGGATCGGAACTGGCGCGTATCAGGCTCCTGACAAAACTGACGGAGAAGGATGTCCGGTCTGAACTTTGGTATCACGTGCGTGCAGATGAAACGGGGCGGCCAGATTATAGAAGCTTTTGAGACAGCGAAGGGAGGGAAAGGGGGGCAGGCTCACCCTGGGAGTTGAGGGCGACCTTGGCGAGATTGGAGGCGATCGGAGAGGAGGACTTGACGATGCCGGCGACGACCTGGTGCTTGAACAGGCGAACATAGGCGACCTTCATGTTGGCGGCCTGGATGTCCCTTCACGCTGTTACGGCTCCAAATTCTTCCGCGAAAATGGATGCAGACGACATCCTGGTCTCCATCCGGTGCTCAGCTTGGCTTGGCAAAGACCATGGCCATCAACTTGTCGACGAGGAAGGAGGCGGCGCTCTCGGTGGCAGAATTTTGTGGAGAAGCAAGGAAGAACAAACTCTCTCAATCTCGATCTAGATAGAGGGGAAAAGGGGCAGGACAGCTGGTATATGTGGGGAGGGGGTAGGAACATGTGGAGGAGTAATTGGATGGGGGCACGCCAAGCTCGTGTCTGTGCTCGCTCTCTGTCCTCAGAGAGAAGACAGACAGGAAGGAGGGTTATGGGCCAAGTGGACAAGGAAGGGAGGAACCAGATGGGCTTCTAGGAAGAAAATTATTTAAGGCCATGGTCTCTCTCTCACTCCTTTCTAAATTTTTTTAGCCTTCTTTTGTTTTAGCATTTGTTCTTTTACGAAATTCTTTTGAACCATTTTTATTAATATTTGAAAGGGAGTTTTGGCAACATAAAAGTGGATACAAGGGAATAGCACAAGATAAAGGGAATACCCACAAATAAATTCAATTTGGGCATTTTACAAGAGTAAGAACTAGGGTTTTTACAATTGAATCAAATACTTTGAGAAATAATGGACCCTAGAAAGTGGGTACCAACTTATTGAAAAAAATAGATATATTCAAAAGAGGGAGAGAAGTATTGGTAATAGCAACAACACAAACAAGACAAACAAATGCAAAATTTTATAAGATGCTCAAATGCAATCTGGCATGATGACATGAGGATGATGTCATGATGATGCAACAAATAACAAACATAAGGTAGTGTTGATCGGTATTTCTTATGTAGCATTCCAATGTTAGACAATTGGGATGCTACAACTCTCCCCCACTGAACAAGAATCTCGCCCCGAGATTCCTAGGAAAGAAATCTTCACGATCCCATGTAGCTCCTTCAAGGGGATGGTGCGGCAACTGCGCCTTGCCAAACTTGTCGAGAGAACACTCCGGTGAACAAAGGACGAAGGTAAAGGTTTCAATAGATAAAGCCACCTCTAACTTCGACACAAAGAGGTAAAAGATGCATTCTAATCCACTTCAATGTATGAGAGCAAATAGAATGAGTAGTCGGCATGGGGGCCAATCCATCACGCACCCAAACTATTACTCCGCACGTTCAGTAGAAAAGCATGCAACCCATTCTCAGATTTAGACTAAAGATCTTGACAAGCGACGTTCGGAAACAAATGACTGATGCAAGCTCTTTATCGGATCTGATGTGGAAGACTTCGTCATATCGGAATACACCGGAGGATACAAAGAAAAAAATAGTGAATTTTGGTCCACTAAAAAGGTACAACAGAGGGAACTTCCTCAGATAGCATAAAGAACCGAATGTCGAAGCACCGTTACAAGAGGATGGAAGCGAAACCCTAAAGGTACGAAGGAAACCCAACCGCGATAAATCCTGTACTCGAAGAAAAGATAAGTGAGCATATTCAAAACACGTAAGTGTAAGAAGAGAGTAGCAGAGGGGTAAGGAGTAAAAGCAGACCTAATCAGATCTATCCAACCGATTTTACAAAATAGTTTTGACACTCTACAACGTCTGTTAGCTAGGTTATCCTACAGGCTGGACCAATGGGGTACCGTAACTACTGAGCTCTGATACCACTCTGTAACACCCTCGGAATCGGTCCTATGCAAGTTTCAGCGATTCCCGCCAAACCCGCATAGAAACGATTCAATGATGCCCACCAGGCACTTTCGTGCGGGTGGAAAACGAAGTAATACCATTACACAATAGTCCACGATGGAACCCACAGAACAGATATATAGAACAATGACTCAAAGAGTCAAGAATACAGATATACAATACAAAGATCCAAATCACCCTAAAAACGATACAGCGTCCGAGTACGGACAAGATGCAAATTGAGCTAAGAGCCCTGAAGAATAACCAATGGCGTCCATAACCCTGCCCAGGCCAAGCCGGAAGGGTAACCCTGCTAACGACGTCGATCTCAAAACCTACTTAAACAAAAGGGGTGCCGACAAAGGGCAAAGGAAAAAGAGAGCGGTCAGTACTGAGGCCAGTACACGGCGAGACTAGAATTCGGCGGTCCTCGCCTACATAGGTATGGTGGACTGAAGCGGCAGCGCAGCATGCACTAAACAACCTATAGAATCAATACAACTGGCGGCTATCAGATAGGGATAAGAAGGACCTATTCGGATCCAACCTGAAACTAACACCAAGCATACCCATCTTGGTATTTCCCCCTCGAGACCAAACGAGGAAGTCAACCGAGGAACTCACACAGTTGGCAGTTTTATTTATTTAGTTATCGTTGCAGCAACTACTAGTCAGGTATCGATAGTCATCCTGATATAATAAGCAGTGGGCACTTTTAGTTGACCATTCCATTATAGTTGTAGTACTTACTAGTCAGATACATATAGGTGAGGCATCCCAAAGCCCATCAGTTGTTGGTACTTTTATTCAGCCATTTCGTTGTAGTGAAGCTGATTACTAGTCATATCGGATACAAGTCAAATTATAACAGTAAACTTTAGTTATAGTTGTCTATGATCGAGAACTGTGCTCCAAGTCGTCCATAACCGCGGACACGGCTTCTTGAAAAGATTTAACCCTGCAGGGGTGCACCAAAGTTTCCACACGCACCTACACCCTTGTTGTCAGATCAGGTAGGTACAAGATCACAAAACATACACCCAATGGTATGTCGACGGGGTTTCGGACACGGCGTTTTCCAGACCCAAAGCAAGCACATGGGGGCCACCCCACTAAGCTACCCGCAATGAAGTCGGCCGGCTCCGAGACGGACCCAGAAGTTTGTGACGACGGCTGTAAACGACTGGGAACCCGAAATTGTGACTGGACTTGTCGATATCGCGAAAACGTGGCACGGGGTTCCAAAATAGTACAGGCGCTCCACGCACAATCATAAATAAAGCAGTAAAGCATGGCATAAGTACAAGATAGTAATAAAGCCCCAAACTACTTTGTGGCCCCTGGTACAGTACTTTGAAATCAGGTACTAAATCGATGGGGGTGCCCACACACCCCACATGTGGTTAGCGCGCTCGATCTCGGAACAGGTGTCAAGAACTCAGGGTCCTACGGGACACCAGTGAGCGGTTAAAAACCAAATATTGTCTATTACCCACCGGTGCCTCTATATTTACCTACTTTCAATTTTAGTTATTATACTGTAATTACATCCATGATCATCTCCAATATTAAACATGCAACATTACTCCAACAACTGTGGTACTTGACAACACGCAACAACACTTGAGCAAGCGACTACGACACGCAAGTCCAACTATCTACCAAACAACAGGTAATAGGATGTGTCCAAGGTAATATAGGACTGCAAGGGATATCACGGGTATGAGAACTAGAGCATCTCAACACAGATAGCAATAGATCAAGACGAGAAAATAAAAACTATAAAAGTAAAATAGGTAGAAAGGGGGAGAATGCTCGCCTGAAAACATTGCCGAAGTTTCATAACCGAAGAACTTGTCGAAGCTCACAACATCTCATCGTCCTATCCGGGAAGAAGCAAAACACTAAAAAAAACAAGCGGTGCAACAATTACAACTAATGCGAAAGAATCGGCATGATCATGATATGATGCATGACATGGCAAGTTGATGAAGCAAACTAAGTTGGATAGATGTCATGAGCATGGCCTATCGATGATACAATCTTGGTGAGGCATCAAAAGCATTAAAGTATTAATTCACATTTTACTAAGAATTTTTATTTAGGGAAAACAATGCATGAAACATGATACAATTGCAAGCATGGATGGCATAGTTAGATCCATCTCGTTATGCTTATTGATTTAGACATATTATTTGACGAATTCCGATGAGTTTTAAAAGATATGAATTATTTATTTCTTTTTTTAAGAAAAAGGACCAATGAGTTTATGTATTTAGAATAATCTAAATTGAAAACAAACTTTATATGTGAATTCTTTAAACGACTCTAAATACTTCTCATATTCTATTTTTTTCGAATTTGAGTCTATATTCAAAATATATCCACTGTTTTTAAAAAGGGGGGGTTTGGATAAAACAAGATGCAGCCTGGGGCGTGGTTACACTGACATTACAAGTGTAGCTTGCATGGACGGGTTAACTGAATTTTTAGACCAGCAGATACAGGTTCAGATAACAATAGCCCGAATTCAGAGGAAAAAGCTAAGAGATTTTGGATGCCGCAAGGATTGAACCCGTGATGTCCTTGTTTGAGAAACTGGGCTACTGCCGTGGCTATTCTTAGAATAGAAGATCGGCTGTTTAAGAACGAGATTTCCTCTGCTGAAACCTGAAGATTTACAGCGTCTCCGGATTAGATTTTCAGAGAGAGGAAAAAATAACAGACGAGGGATTAAAATCTGCTGATTTGCGTGGTTGACTTTATGATCGATAGGAGATCAAAGAGAAAGAACACAACCATTCGGACGACTAGCTTTGTCTGCAAAGCATCGCACGCAACGTTACTTGAATGAACCAAGCAAGCAAGCAGCTCAATCGAAACGATCAGAGGCAAAACGAGATAGCTGAAATGAACGTAGCAGTACAGTCTCAACGTCGCGCGGTGCCGACCCATGGTCGTAGCGTGTGCGCACGAGAGCAAGTTACAGCAGTTGGATTGGAACCTCTAATATTGGATCGGAACTGGCGCGTATCAGGCTCCTGACAAAACTGACGGAGAAGGATGTCCGGTCTGAACTTTGGTATCACGTGCGTGCAGATGAAACGGGGCGGCCAGATTATAGAAGCTTTTGAGACAGCGAACGGAGGGAAAGGGGGGCAGGCTCACCCTGGGAGTTGAGGGCGACCTTGGCGAGATTGGAGGCGATCGGAGAGGAGGACTTGACGATGCCGGCGACGACCTGGTGCTTAAACAGGTGGACATAGGCGACCGTCATGTTGGCGGCCTGGATGTCCCTACACGCTGTTACGGCTCCAAATCCTTCCGCGAAAATGGATGCAGACGACATCCTGGTCTCCATCCGGTGCTCAGCTTGGCTTGGCAAAGACCATGGCCATCAACTTGTCGACGAGGAAGGAGGCGGCGCTCTCGGTGGCAGAATTTTGTGGAGAAGCAAGGAGGAACAAACTCTCTCAATCTCGATCTAGATAGAGGGGAAAAGGGGCAGGACAGCTGGTATATGTGGGGAGGGGGTAGGAACATGTGGAGGAGTAATTGGATGGGGGCACGCCAAGCTCGTGTCTGTGCTCGCTCTCTGTCCTCAGAAAGAAGACAGACAGGAAGGAGGGTTATGGGCCAAGTGGACAAGGAAGGGAGGAACCAGATAGGCTTCTAGGAAGAAAATTATTTAAGGCCATGGTCTCTCTCTCACTCATTTCTAATTTTTTAGCCTTCTTTTGTTTTAGCATTTGTTCTTTTACGAAATTCTTTTGAACCATTTTTATTTATATTTGAAAGGGAGTTTTGGCAACATAAAAGTGGATACAAGGGAATAGCACAAGATAAAGGAAATACCCACAAATAAATTCAATTTGGGCATTTTACAAGAGTAAGAACTAAGGTTTTTGCAATTGAATCAAATACTTTGAGAAATAATGGACCCTAGCAAGTGGGTACCAACTTATTGAAAAAAAGTTAGATATATTCAAAATAGGGAGAGAAGTATTGGTAATAGCAACAACACAAACAAGGCAAACAAATGCAAAATTTTATAAGATGCTCAAATGCAATCTGGCATGATGACATGAGGATGATGTCATGATGATGCAACAAATAACAAACATAAGGTAGTGTTGATCGGTATTTCTTATATAGCATTCCAATGTTAGACAATTGGGATGCTACAGTTGCATAGTCCGAGTTGAGGATCACCGATTTAGGCTCTGTCAAACGCTGATCCGTAACTGGTCAGTTATAAAGGCAGAGTTCGGGTCGACTGAGAATCAAGATGCGTGATGTGAATAACCAAGATGGGATTTTTCCCCTCCACTCGGAGAGATATTCTCTGGGCCCTCTCGTGAGATATGATTCGGAAAGCATGGCCATGCACGACTCGGTTAAGTGTTAACCGAGGCGATCGACTAAGAGTTAGTCGGGTGAATCACTTATCTCGGATCGAGAAGAGAGTCGGACTATTTAAGGGATGACATATATTCGCCTATAGTCTGACAAGGTATATCGTGAGGCAAAAGGGACTCGGACGTAAGTCGCATTGGAAAGGCAAGTCGTCATGACTCTTTGGTACTTGGGAGTCGGCACGTTCTGCTAGGAGCCGCTACCGACTGATCGATTGTAAGTCGGACTCCAATTGTGTCCAAGTAGCCATGAGCCTGCGGGGTCACACACTTAAGAGCAGGAGCAATTTCGGATTGGATCTGAACCTGTAATCTGGTTGGGTTGGACCTAAACATGATTAGGACTGAGTTAGTGAGTTGGACTCACGGTGACTAGTGTTATATGGGCTTTAGTGAATGGGTCGCGCGAGCAAAGCCCACGTTCACTCCCTATATATAGTGGAGCACCTTAACCCAAAAAGGTTAATCGTTGTTCGGTTAGGTCATTCCATCTGTTGGAAACCCTAGCTCCACAGTAGTCCTGCCGCCGTAACGAACCTAGCAGTTCGCCGTCGGCGCTCCTCCTTGTACGTGTGGATACCAGCAGAGGTGCTGTGCGATCAGCACCAGGACGATCGGATCGTGAGGACTGCACTGCATCAACTGACGCGCTTCATCAGTAATCCGCAACCGCGCGTCTAGTGGTAAACCTCGTGGCCTTCTACCTCAGCTAGTTCTTGGGATCACCACGTTAGAGGGAAAATTTTGTTTTATCTCTGCGTGGCCCAACAGATGATATGACAAGTTAAATTGTATTGAAATGAAACCCTAAAGCATGCTCGACAACTTAATTGGGGTTCCGAGGGGTTCAAACCCTAACTCGAGGAAACTCTGGAAACACATGAGAGGGGTTGATTTTGTTCTCTAATTAAACTTGTCATTTTAGTTGCTTAACAATGCATGATTATAGGTTAAATAGATAGTTCTCATTTTTCTGAACATTTTTATATATTATTCATATTTTTCTGAATTATAAATAATAAGTTATTTAATTTACAATATTTAAATCATTTCCTGGAATTATAAATCAATTTAAAAAGGTTTATTGCGTCAGGCTGACACAGAGCTGACGTCACTAGGGAATCTAGGTGGTTCCTCACCGGGGCAGAGGCTAGCCAGAGAGGCTGACGGGTGGGGCCAAAGCCACCTCAGCAGCCACGCATGCAAAGTGGGACAGGGGGCCGGTTTGACTAGGCTGACCACGCGCTGCTGACGTCGGCGTGACGCCAGCACGTCGGCGAGCCTCAGATCGGCGGCGGGGACAGCGATTGGGGGCTTGCGGGGAGGCGCGGTTGTGCGTGCTAGTCTCAGCGCATCACGCTGTGCCATCCAATGGCGACGCCACTCAATTTGGGTCACCGGAACGACGACACGGATGAGGTCTGGCAGCGGCGCTCGGTGACCGACGGCGACAACGTGCTATGATGCGAGAGGAAGGGGAAAAAGGGGTCGAGGAGAATCGCATGCTCACCATGAAGCTTAAGGACGCGATGGTGAGGCCGTAGGCGGACAGGGTAGACGACGTGAACGGCGGTGGTGCTCGTCGGAGACGGAAGAGACGGCTGCGTTGGCGTCGACTGGAGGCTACCCTCCTCGGTTCTGTTGGCGGGGAAGGTCAGATCGACAAGGCGGAGCTCCAGGGACCGTCGGTTTGGCGAGGGGAGGCCGGAGACAGCGGGGACGGCGACGAACTACGTCTAGGGTTCGGGAGCTTCGGCGCGTGAGCGACACAGAGCGAGAGAAAGAGGGAAATGGGGATGAGAAGAGAGGGCACGGCACGACGGGTCTTATCCTCTCCTAGAAGGCTGCGCGGCAGCGTCAATCGCGGCTGGCGGATCGACGGCAACGGCGGTGACACGCAACTGTGTGTCTGCCTGAGGAAGACGACGAATAGAGGAGGGCCAAAATGTTTTCCTGGGCCGGGCCGCACGCGGGCTTCTGCTGGGCTGCAACACGCTGCGCAGAGCGATAGGGAGAGAGGGAAAGAGAGATGGGCCGGCCTAGGCTGCACTCTGGCTGGGTTTTTATTTGCAGAATTGTTTTCCTTTTCCTGATTTTGTTTTCTCTCTTTATAATTTGAATTTCCAAACTGTTTTTAATTATTAAAAAATATCACAAGCTTTCATAAAATATAGGAAATAGTGTGGGGCCCTTTTATACAGTTTGGGCTCCAATAATTTTGTACTTTTTAAATTCAAACCATTTTGAATTTCTTTTAGAGAGATAGGGAAAACTAGGGTTTTAGGGTTTGATTTATTTTCCTCAATGCAATTTTAAGAGATGATGCTTATGCAATGCACAATCAAAACCCTAATATACAATTAGCTAAAAGTGGGGTGTTACATTACACAAGGCCCATTTCTATGGTTCGCCTTGTGTATCTCACTTGTGGAAAGCCACCTAGGAACAAAGAGATTTGAGATGTTAAGTGTTGAGAAGCTATAGTGTAGCCACATGGCAATATGGGCTCTGCCTTGATCATATAGGTTGCAATAACTTAGCCAGATGGACAGATGGTGGTCGGGTGATAGGATGGAACGCGTTCATTTGGTCTAAGGGAAGGCTTCTGAAAGATCTTGTCTCGATGCATGTCGATGTTGGAGATATGCCCTAGAGGCAATAATAAATGTAGTTATTATTATATCTTTGTGTTATGATAAATGTTTACATTCATGCTATAACAGTATTAACAAGGAAACATTAATACTTGTGTGATTTGTAAACTAAATTAGAGTCCCTAGTAAAGCCTCTTCATAATACTAGCTTGTTGGTTAATAAATGATTGTGGTTTCCCTATCATGAACATTGAGATGTTATTAACAACAAGATCATATCGTTAGGATAATGATATGATGGACATACTCCTATAGATAAGCGTAGCATAAAGATCAAGTCATTTTAATAGTTCAATTGCTATATGCTTTCTAATACATAGTAAACTAATTCCTTCGACCATGAGATCATGCTTATCACCATCACCGGAAGTATGCTTTGATGACATCAAACACCACACCGTAACTGGGTGGCTATAAAGGTGGCATTGAGTGTTCGGAAAGTATTGGTTGAGACACATGGATCAAGAATGGGATTTGTCCATCCATATGACGGATAGATATACTCTGGGCCCTCTCGGTGGAATTTCATCCAATTGGCTTGCAAGCATGTGACTGGCTCACAAGGGATCACATATCAAGGGAACGAGAAAAGAGTACTCATCAGTACGAGGTTGAACTAGGTATGCAGAGATACCGACGATCAAAACCTCGGATAAGTAAACTATCGTGAGACAAAGGGAAATTGGTATCGTATGTAAGTGGTTCATTCGATCGCAATGTAATCGTAGAAATATGTGGGAGCCATATGAATTTGCAGATTCCTCTATTGGTTATTGTTCGGAGAAGTGTCTCGATCATGTCCGCATAATTCACGAACCGTAGGGAGACACACTTAAGGATTCAACGTTGTTGAGTAGTTATGGAATGATGAGTAAGAGACCGAATGTTGTTCGGAGTCTCGGATGGGATCCGTGATATCAGGAGGAGATCCGGAATGGTCCGGAGAATAAGATTCATATAAGGAAAGTCCTGTTTTGGGGTTGGAGAATGGTTCCGGTGTTTTCATCAGGAATGTTCTAGAAGGTTCCGGAATGTCCGGCACTCCAGAGGGGAAGGGTACATGAATTTGTCATAACATGTTGGAATGGTTGCATCATGTACTAGGTGTCATCGCTGAGCGAAATAAAGGGATAAATCAAATCCTAGTTTGAAAAGTCAAACGCCAATTTGAAAAGTCAAACGGCTATTTTGCTTGGTGGATGGAGAGTAGGAAACCTACTTGGGGAGGAAGTCCCTCTCCCTCCACCGCCGGCCTTGGAAGCCGAGTTGGGGAGGGACTCCCCTCCCCTTGGCCGGCCCCCTCCACCTATATAAGGAGGGGCAGGGCTGCCCCTCCAAACACACCTTGCCCCTCTAAACCCTAACCCTAGCCGCCGGCCACCAAACCGCCGCCGCCCTAGGGTTTCTCCCAAGCCGTCGAGTTGGGGCTTCTACTTGCCCTAGCCGCCGGCCTAGCTCCCTCTACTTGGTGTGTCTAAACCCTAGATCACTGAGGCCTCTCTCATAGTCCACCATACTCGCTCCGGCTTAAGGCGAAGCCCTGCGAGATCTCCCCTCTACTTCCGGTACCACGCCGTCGTGCTGCCAGAATCGCGAGGAGAGTGCTACAACCTCCGCTGCCTACTGGAACAAGGGAGAGGAATGTCTTCATCGAGTACCGAACGTGTGACCGACTGCGGGAGCGCTGCCGGAACGCAGCGCCGGAAGGATCGTCTACGCGATCTTGAGATCGGCAAGAGTACGACTACATCACCCACGAGAATCCACTCTCGTTAAACACTTTGGAATCTTCGAGGGTGAGTTATTCCATCGACTTGTTACTACAATCTAGTAGATAGATCTTGGCTTGTTTGTTTGTATGCGGTAGAAATTTTTTGTTTTCCATGCTACGAACCCCTACAGTGGTATCAGAGCCGTGTCTATATGTAGATCTGTTGCACGAGTAGAACACAATGGTCATTGTGGGCGGTGGTGCTTTTATTATCAATTGCTTCTTGTGTACTTTGCATCTTGCGGTATGATGGGATGAAGCGGCCCGGGCTAACCTTACATGACATCGTTCATGAGACTTGCTCCACGCTCAACATGCAACTTGTATTGCATAAGTGGCTTTGCGGGTGTCTGTCTCTCCCATTATAGTATAGATCCAATTTACAACAGGCATTGATAGTTCAAACATCAACGTTGTGGTTCTTGTTCGTAAGTTAGATCGACACTTATTGAAAGCCCCAAACCACGTAAAAAATGCAAATAAATTAGAGGCGTCTAACTTTGTTTTGCAGGGGTGTGCTGTGATGTGATATGGCCATGATTGTGATTATATTTGATGTATGCAATGTTCCTTATTGTAAGTTGGAAACCGGCAGGAGCCATATGGTTGTCTTTAATTTCTGTTAAGACCCGCGTGTCTATTCAAAGTAGTTGTAATAGTTGAAGCTGGTGGACGACAATCATGGAGCAGCGTCATTGACCTTGATGCAATGCCGGTGATGATGAAGATCATGTTCGTGCTTGAAGATGGAGATCGGAAGCACAAAGAAGAAAGGCCATATCATATCACATATTATGAATTGCATGTGATGTTAATCCTTTATGCATCTTGTATTGCTTAGTTAACGACGGTAGCATTATAAGATGATCCCTCATGCACATAAATTTCAAGTTCTAAAGTGTTCATCCTTAGTGAGCACCGTTGCTAAAGCTTGTTGTTTCGAAACACCACGTGATGATTGGGTGTGTTAGATTCTGCAAGTGTATACAACATGAGCAAGCCAGATTTGCTCATGCGGAAGCTAAGGTTTGATCTTGACGAGCCTAGCATGTACACACATGGTCTCGGAACACGGATCACCGAAAGGTAAAGCATGAATCATATAGTAGATATGATGAACATGTCGATTGTTCGCCATTGAAGCTACATCAACTCTCGTGATGATCGGTTTTGATGTGGTGGATTTGGTTCGTGTGATCACTTAAACAATGTGAGGGATATTGTTTTGAGTGGGAGTTCACCTAGATTAATTTAACTATTAATTAGAACTCAATTTGTCATAAACTTAGTCTAAACTATTGCAAATATGTTGTAGATCAATGGTGGCCCCTACCATCAATTTTAATGCGCTCCTAGAGAAAGAAAAGTTGAAAAAGAATGGAAGCAACTTCGCGGATTGGTTCCGCAATTTGAGGATTGTCCTCAATGCTGGTAATTTGACCTATGTGCTGGATGCACCGCTGGGTGACCCACCTGCAGCTACTGGTACCGATGAAGTAAAGAATGTTTACCTCGCTCGGAAGACTCAGTACTCCACAGTTCAGTGTGCTATCTTGTATGGTTTAGAATCGGAGCTTCAGAAAAGGTTTGAGAATTCATACCCACATGATATTGTCCGTGAACTCAAATTGATTTTTGACACTCACGCGGCAGTTGAGAGCTATGAGGCTTCTGAAAAGTTCTTTAACTGCAAAAGATGGAAGAGGGCAGCTCCGTCAGTGAGCATGTGCTTAAGATGTCAGGGCACGCAAACAAACTCCAAA
This sequence comes from Avena sativa, assembly GCA_916181665.1. NCBI lineage: Eukaryota > Viridiplantae > Streptophyta > Magnoliopsida > Poales > Poaceae > Avena > Avena sativa. The sequence continues at coordinate 403,046,078 of OV702283.1, read as the reverse complement.
GCTTTGGTATAGTGATTCCTAATGCTTTGGGGATTTACCGTGTCCTCCAATCACTACCACCAAGTTACAAGAACTTTGTGATGAACTACAATATGCAAAGCATGAACAAGCAGTTGCCAGAACTCTTCTCCATGTTAAAATCTGCAGAAGTGGAGATCAAGAAAGAGCACCAAGTGTTGATGGTCAATAAGACCACCAAATTCAAGAAAGGCAAGTCTAAGCAAAATGGACACTTCAAGAAGGGTGGTAAGAAAGTTACCACACCGACGAAGAAGACCAAGGCTGGACCTAAGCCTGATACTGAGTGCTTTTACTGCAAGGGAGAAGGTCACTGGAAGCGGAATTTCCCAAAGTACTTGGCGGATTTGAAGAACGGCAACATCAAGAAGAAAGGTATATCCGATATACATGTTATTGATGTGTATCTCACTAGTACTCGTAGTAGTGCCTGGGTATTTGATACTGGTTCGGTTGCTCATATTTGTAACTTGAAACAGGTGCTGCAGAATAAACGAAAGCCAGCGAAGAACGAGGTGACGATGCGCGTGGGAAACGGATCAAAGGTTGATGTGATCGCGGTCGGCGCGCTACCTCTTCATCTACCATTGGGATTAGTTTTATACTTAAATAATTGTTATTTGGTGCCTGCGTTAAGCATGAACATTATATCGGGATCTTGTTTATTGCAAGACGGTTACTTGTTTAAGTCCGAGAATAATGGTTGTTCGATTTATATGAGTAATATGTTTTATGCACATGCACCTTTGATAGATGGTCTATTTTTATTGGATCTCGATAGTGGAAATACACATATTAATAACATTGAAGCTAAACGTTTGAAATTGAGCGATAACTCGACCTATATGTGGCACTGTCGTCTTGGTCACATTGGAGTGAAGCGTATGAAGAAACTCCATTCCGATGGACTTCTTGAATCACTTGATTTCGAATCACTTGAAAGATGCGAAGCATGTCTGATGGGTAAAATGACTAAGACTCCATTTTCTGGTATGATGGAGCGAGCTACGGATTTGTTGGAAGTCATACATACTGATGTTTGTGGTCCAATGAGTGTAGCATCGCGCGGTGGTTATCGTTATGTTCTTACCTTCACGGATGACTTGAGTAGATATGGGTATATCTATTTCATGAAACATAAGTCCGAAACTTTAGAGAAGTTTAAGGAATTTCAAAGTGAGGTTGAGAATCAACGTAACAAGAAGATTAAATTTCTGCGTTCTGATCGTGGAGGTGAATATCTAAGTTACGAGTTTGGCGAGCATTTGAAGAAATGCGGAATACTTTCACAATTGACACCGCCGGGAACACCACAGCGTAATGGTGTGTCCGAACGTCGTAATCGAACTCTCTTAGATATGGTTTGTTCTATGATGTCACTTACAGATTTACCGCTATCATTTTGGGGTTATGCATTAGAAACAGCCGCATCCACTTTAAATAGGGCACCATCTAAATCCGTTGAAACGACACCGTATGAATTATGGTTTGGGAAGAAACCTAAATTGTCGTTCCTTAGAGTTTGGGGTTGCGAAGCCTATGTAAAGAAGTTACAGCCGAACAAGCTTGAACCCAAAGCGGAAAAATGCGTCTTCATAGGATACCCAAAGGAAACTATTGGGTATACCTTCTATCATAGATCCGAAGGCAAAATCTTCGTTGCCAAGAATGGATCCTTTCTAGAGAAGGAATTTCTCTCGAAAGAAGTGACTGGAAGGAAAGTAGAACTCGACGAGGTTGTCGAACCTTCTCTCGAACTTGCGAGTAGCGCAGCACCAGAAGAAGTTCCTGTGGTGCCTGCACCAATAAGAGAGGAAGCTAATGATGATGATCATGAAACTTCGGTTGTAGTTGCTACAGAGCCTCGCAGATCAACGAGAACTCGTACCACTCCTGATTGGTATGATCCCGTTATGAGTGTCATCTTGGTGGACAACACCGATGACCCTGCGACGTATGAGGAAGCGATGATGAGCCCAGGTTCCAATAAATGGCAAGAATCCATGAAATCCGAGATTGGATCCATGTACTAAAACCAAGTATGGACTTTGGTGGACTTAGCGGATGGCCGGAAGGCTGTCGAGAATAAATGGATTTTCAAGAAGAAAACAGATGCTGATGGTAATGTTACTGTCTATAAAGCTCGACTTGTCGCAAAAGGGTTTCGACAAATTCAAGGAGTTGACTACGATGAGACTTTCTCACCAGTAGCGAAGCTAAAGTCTGTGAGGATTTTGTTAGCAATCGCTGCATATTATGATTATGAGATATGGCAGATGGATGTCAAAACAGCGTTCCTCAATGGAGACATTGATGAAGAGTTGTATATGATGCAACCCAAAGGTTTTGTCGATCCTAAAGATGCTAACAAGGTATGCAAACTTCAAAGGTCCATATATGGATTGAAGCAAGCATCCCGAAGTTGGAATCAACGTTTTGATAAAGTAATCAAAAGTTTTGGTTTTATACAAACTTATGGAGAAGCTTGTATTTACAAGAAAGTGAGTGGGAGCTCTGTATTATTCTTAATACTATATGTAGATGACATATTGTTGATTGGGAATGATGTAGACCTTCTTAATAGTGTCAAGGAATATTTGAATCAAAGTTTTTCAATTAAAGATCTTGGCGAAGCAGCTTACATATTAGGCATAAAGATTTATAGAGATAGATTGAGACGCCTAATATCATTGTCACAAAGTACATATTTGGACAAAGTTCTAAAGAGGTTTGGAATGGAGGATAGCAAGAAAGGGTTCTTGCCCATGTTGCCCAATACGACCTTGAGTAAAACTCAAAGTCCAACAACGGCAGAAGATAGAGAAAGGATGAGTAAAACTCCCTATGCCTCAGCCATAGGATCTCTAATGTATGCCATGCTATGTACTAGACCCGACATTGTATATGCTGTTAGTTTGACTAGCAGATATCAAAGTGATCCAGGAGTGGATCATTGGATAGCGGTCAAAAACATCCTTAAGTACTTGAGAAGAACTAAGGATATGGTTCTTTCTTATGGAGGTGATGAACAACTCGTTGTTAATGGTTACACCGATGCTAGTTGGAACACCGATCCGGATGATTCTAAATCACAATCTGGATACGTATTTACTTTGAATGGTGCAGCAGTTAGCTGGGGGAGTGCAAAGCAAAGCGTTGTGGCGAGATCTTCAACTGAATCGGAATACATGGCTGCTTTGGAGGTTTCGCAAGAAGCAATATGGATGAAAGAGTTCATTACAGAGCTCGGTGTGGTTCCAAGTGCGCTGGACCCAATGTCTATCTACTGTGATAACATGGGCGCCATAGCCAATGCGTAAGAACCAAGGTCACACAAGAAGCTGAAGCACATCAAGCTACGTTTTCACGCTATTCGAGAACATGTCCAAGATGGTGACATAAATATTTTCAAAGTACACACAGATCTGAATGTGGCGGATCCGTTGACTAAACCTCTCCCGAGGGCAAAACATGACCAGCACCAAACTGCCATGGGTGTTCGGTATATTACCATGTAATCTAGATTAGTTGACTCTAGTGCAAGTGGGAGACTGTTGGAGATATGCCCTAGAGGCAATAATAAATGTAGATATTATTATATCTTTGTGTTTATGATAAATGTTTACATTCATGCTATACCAGTATTAACAAGGAAACATTAATACTTGTGTGATTTGTAAACTAAATTAGAGTCCCTAGTAAAGCCTCTTCATAATACTAGCTTGTTGGTTAAAATGATTGTGGTTTCCCTATCATGAACATTGAGATGTTATTAACAACAAGATCATATCGTTAGGAGAATGATATGATGGACATACTCCTATAGATACGCGTAGCATAAAGATCAAGTCATTTTAATAGTTCAATTGCTATATGCTTTCTGATACATAGTAACCTAATTCCTTCGACCATGAGATCATGCTTATCACCATCACCGGAAGGATGCTTTGATGACATCAAACACCACACCATAACTGGGTGGCTATAAAGGTGGCATTGAGTGTTTGGAAAGTATTGGTTGAGACACATGGATCAAGAATGGGATTTGTCTATCCATATGACGGATAGATATACTATGGGCCCTCTCGGTGGAATGTCATCCAATTGGCTTGCAAGCATGTGACTGGCTCACAAGGGATCACATATCACGGGAACGAGAAAAGAGTACTTATCAGTAACGAGGTTGAACTAGGTATGCAGAGATACCGACGATCAAAACCTCGGATAAGTAAACTATCGTGAGACAATGGGAAATTGGTATCGTATGTAAGTGGTTCATTCGATCGCAATGTAATCGTAGAAATATGTGGGAGCCATATGAATTTCCAGATTCCTCTATTGGTTATTGTTCGGAGAAGTGTCTCGATCATGTCCGCATAATTCACGAACCGTAGGGAGACACACTTAAGGATTCGACGTTGTTGAGTAGTTATGGAATGATGAGTAAGAGACTGAATGTTGTTCGGAGTCTCGGATGGGATCCGGGATATCACGAGGAGATCCGGAGAATAAGATTCATATAAGGAAAGTCCTGTTTCGGGGTTGGAGAATGGTTCCGGTGTTTTCATCGGGAATGTTCTAGAAGGTTCCGGAATGTCCGGCACTCCGGAGGGGAAGGGTACATGAATGTGTCATAACAAGTTGGAATGGTTGCATCATGTACTAGGTGTCATCGCTGAGCGAAATAAAGGGATAAATCAAATCCTAGTTTGAAAAGTCAAACGCCAATTTGAATAGTCAAACGGCTATTTTGCTTGGTGGAGGGAGAGTAGGAAACCTACTTGGGGAGGAAGTCCCTCTCCCTCCACCGCCGGCCTTGGAAGCCGAGTTGGGGAGGGACTCCCCTCCCCTTGGCCGGCCCCCTCCACCTATATAAGGAGGGGCAGGGCTTCCCCTCCAAACGCACCTTGCCCCTCTAAACCCTAACCCTAGCCGCCGGCCACCAAACTGCCGCCGCCTTAGGGTTTCTCCCAAGCCGCCGAGTTGGGGCTTCTACTTGCCCTAGCCGCCGGCCTAGCTCCATCTACTTGGTGTGTCTAAACCCTAGATCACCGAGGCCTCTCTCATAGTCCACCATACTCGCTCCGGCTTAAGGCGAAGCCCTGCGAGATCTCCCCTCTACTTCCGGTACCACGCCGTCGTGCTGCCGGAATCGCGAGGAGAGTGCTACAACCTCCGCTGCCTGCTGGAACAAGGTAGAGGAAGGTCTTCGTCGAGTACCGAACGTGTGACCGACTGCGGGAGCGCTGCCGGAACGCAACGCCGGAAGGATCGTCTATGCGATCTTGAGATCGGCAAGAGTACGACTACATCACCCACGAGAATCCGCTCTCGTTAAACACTTTGGAATCTTCGAGGGTGAGTTATTCCATCGACTTGTTGCTACAATCTAGTAGATAGATCTTGGCTTGTTTGTTTGTATGCGGTAGAAAATTTTTGTGTTCCATGCTACGAACCCCTACAGTCGAGTCTTGTGGGGAAAGTGCACCGCCTCTCTCGAGAGTAAAACCTAAGTACTTAGCCGTGTCCCCGACAATGGACAATTTGAGCATCAAGACATTGAAGCTATCAAGGATCTCGTCATCCCAATTTATAAGTTATAAAAACTTGTGGTTGAACAAGGGTTAAAGGTTCACCAATTTTTATTGGTAGTTCCTTGGGTGTTTTGACAAACAAAACTTAGTATTTTCAACTAATAAGGAATACCTTATTTTGAGCAAAGCAAGCCTAAACTCCACTTAGCAAAATGCATATAGATGATAGATACCACTATTCTACCATAGTATCACTTGCCAATACAATTCAAATGTATTGACCCTTGTGGTTGTAACTTATTATGTTGCAGGTTTGTTTGATGTTAATGAAGTTTATTGACTAGGGATTACAAGTCTACCACCAACATGACTGCCTGTGGCATATGAAGATGAAGGACTCCATTCTACTTAGTTATATCTACTGCATTGTAATGAGATAGCCATATGAGCTATGTAAGATGTAATGAATTATTTTATTCCTGGTTATAAAGTTATAATATGACCTTTGTTTCTTGATATTACATCTTAAACTGTGGATGCTAGCTATTCGATCCAGGGACTAGCATTGTAAACACAGCAGGAACTCGATCTTTGAGATGTTTTCTAGTGTTTTTCGGGAGAGAGAAAGAAGTGGCTGGAAGGAGGCAAGGTGGAGGGCCAGGGGAGGAACACACCTGGGCCAGGCGCCACCTAGGGCTGGCCATGCCACCAGGGGGTGTGTTGGCCTGGTGGGTCCCCTGGGTCACTCCAGGTGCCCCTCTGCCTCTTTTTTCATGGAAAAATTTAATAAGAATTTTCTGGAATTTTTCGGGAAACTTTATTTTTGGCCAATTTCCAGGTTATGAAAATTGATTTTCCCGCATAAAAAGATTTTTTTGAAAGACACAAAAGCAAACCAAAACCAAAACTACAAAAGTTCTAAGACACTCTAAAAACAAACAACTAGCAAAACTAAGACGAACAAGACGAAGAGCAAAGATTGGAAAGGAGAAAAATAAAGGTGAGCAAGTATAATCATTGTGAAAGCATTGTTTTTTCATTAAAATCCCTTTGTTAACAAGGTTCATCAAGTCTTGTTTACGGATGGCACCCGTGGTTGTTGGGTGCGGGTGGAGCTTAACCAAACCTGCACCCGCACCCGCATATGGGTATAGATTTTGTCCCATACCCTCACCCGCCTAGGGTAGAAAAAACCGCGGGTAATACCCACACATTTGTCCAAACAACTTATCAAGGCATTGTAATAACATAACATATAAAAAATGATAGCATATATCTTCATTCATTCATAGTTTTAGCGAGCAAGCAAATACAAATTAAATAATGAAAAGACATAGCCAAACACATGATATACGTGAAGAAAACAAGTTACAGCCAAACATAAGTTGCATAGGAAGTATATAGTTCAAACAAGAATACTAAATTAATGCGAAATTAAGCGGTGGGCAATGAAGTTAATGTGATTTCGGGAATTTTTGGGCAGCCGAGGGCGGTTTGTATTTAGTTTTAGGGATTTATTTTGGAAAAAAAATGCTATGATAATAATGCCCCACATATCATGTACTAATATATGGCGGGTAGGTGGGTATGTGGGTGCGGGTTTTGCCTTACCATAACCGCATCCGCAATACCCAATGAGTAAAGAATTTTTTCCATTTTCTTACCCATAGGTAAAGATTTTCTACCATACCCTTACCCTAATGGGTAAAAACCCACAGGGTAAGCGGGTAGAGGGTACCCATTGCCATCCTTAGTCTTGTTAACAAAATAATTTTATATGAAACAAAACTTTGCATTTCACAAAATGATTATGTTACCTAAATCTTGATAGTAATAGTCCCAATCATAATAGTTTCAAAACTTTCTTGTGGAATGAGACAATATATTTCTCCAACTTTGATGCCCTCAATATTTTCAATTGAATTCAGGCCATATCTCTTATCAATCTTATTTGGGAAATAGAGAGTATGCTCTTTGTCATTAATATTAAAAGTTACTTTTCCTTGATTACAATTGATGACAACACCTGCAGTATTAAGAAAAGGTCTCCCGAGAATAATAGACATATTATCATCTTCAGGCATCTCAAGCACAAAAAATCAGTTAAAACCAAGAAATTATGAGCCACTTGAACAGGAACATCCTCACATATACCAACGGGAATAGTAGTTGACTTATCAGCCATTTGCAAAGATATATCAGTTGGTATCAATTTTTCTAGTTGAAGTCTCTTATAGAGAGAAAAAGGTATAACACTAACTCCAGCTCCCAAATCACACAAAGCAGTTCTAACATAATTATTTTTGGAACCTTACCATTAACAAAGAATAGTTGGAATACCTGGATGACCAAGTTTCTTTGGAACCTTACCATTAAAGGAATAATTAGCAAGCAAAGTAGAAATTTCCTCATTAGGAATCTTCCTTTTATTAGATACAATATCCTTCATGTACTTTGAATAAGGAGGCAACTTAATAGCATCAGTCAAAGGAATTTGCAAAAAATAAAGGTTTCATCCACTCGCAAAACTTGTTATAGTGTTCTTACTCCTTTGACTTGTGTTTCTTATTAGGAAAAGGCATTGGTTTCTGCACCCAAGGTTCTCTTTCACTACCATGTTTATTAGCAATAAAATCTTCCTTAGTGTACTTAGTGTTCTTAGTGTGCTTCTCAGGTTCTTCTTCAATTTCTTCCTTATTAGGAGCATCATTGTTATCATTACCACTTTCAGTTTCAGCATCAGAGACAGATATACTATTAGGATCTACAGCAGGTTCAGAAGGTTCCTCAACTGTTTTATGTTTCTTTTTCTTTCTCTTAGAATGACTACCACTATTTTCAGCTTGTTGAGAATCATGCTCAATTCTTTTAGGATGTCCCTCAGGATATAAGGGATCCTGAGTGGCAGCACCACTCCTAGTTCTAATTTCGTAAGCATGTTTATCTCCAGAAGTATTAACTAGCATATTTTTTTGTACCTTAGCAAGTTGATCAATTTGAGTTTGAACCGTTTGGAAATGTTTAACAAGCATTTTAACATCATTAGAAGTTCTTTCCACAATATCTTTCAACTCATTAATAGCTCTAGAGTTTTCCAATAAATGGTTCTGAACTTGTTTATTAAAATTACTTTGTTTAACAATGAAAGTATCAACTTCCTCTAAGCATTAATCAGGAGGTTTACCATAAGGAATATCACCTTCATCAAATTTTCGGAGAGAGTGTACCTCAATAGTGGATGAGTGGGAGATTGGCTTACATAATTCTTCTATAGGAGGTAAATTTTTCATATCTTCAGATCTAATACCCTTCTCCTTAAGAAATTTCTTAGCTTCTTTCATCACTTCATCATTTAATTCAATCACTCCCCTCTTCTTGGGTGTTGGTGTTGGAGTTGGTTCAGGCACAATTGGTTCAGGTGTAGTAGGCTCAGGTGTAATTGGATCAGTTATAGTCCAATCATCATTATTCTTGCTTATTTTAGCCATTAATTCTTCAGCTTTTGTAGGAGTTCTTTTCCTGAAAACATAATGTGCAAAACTATCCAGGTATGTCCTAGATTCATCAATTAGTCCATTATAATATATATCAAGAAGCTCATTTTAGGTAATGGACATCCAGGATGTTCATGAATCAAGGCACAAAACCTTGTCCATGGCTCAGGCAATTTCTCCTCTTCTCCCTGTTTAAAATCAAAAAGTTTCTGCAAAACAACATGTCTAGCACTAGGAGGGAAATATTTCTGAAAGAAAGTAGCAATCAAGCAATCAGGGCTATCAATGGATCCAGGAGGTAAACTATTAAACCAAGCTTTAGCTTACCCTTTCAGTGAAAAAGGTAAAATCTTAGCAACAAAGTAGGTACGCATCTTAGCATCATCAGAAAATAAGGCACTCATAGTTGAAAGCTCATTCATATGTGCGACAGCCTTTTCATTCTCAGTCCCACAAAAAGGTTCTTTCTCAACAATGTTTATATAGGATAAACCAAGAGAGAAATCATAATCCTTATCTTTAATGTCTATGGGGGAAGTAGCAAACTTAGCATCACGAGATAGTTTAGGTATAATAGTACGTTTCTCAAGGAGACTCCTAATAGCGATAGCACCATGTGTGTTTGGATACTCTTCAATGAATTCATCAGTCATTTCAATATAACCATCATTAATATCATAACTCTCTCTAGACTCAGGTGAGCTAACAGGTGTAATAGTGTCTTCACTAGGAGTTTCGGTGTTTCCCAATATAGTTCTAGCAATTGTAGCATCTAGGAAAGGACCTAATGAACCACTCTCATCAAGCATAGTAGAAGTAACATCATGAGTATCAGAAGCAATTTCAGATTCAGCAGTAGTAGCAGTGTGTGTAGCATGTGTATGTGGTGGTGGTGTAACAAGCTTACTTATAACATACGGTGAATCAACAATAGCAGAGGTGTTTAGAACTGTACCTCTTCTTGTAGTGGATGGTAAAATAGGAAACTTTCCATCACGAGACTTTCCCATGATGAAAAAAGTATAGCAGCGAACAATAATAGATCCAAGTGAACTTAAATCTATGCTCCCCGGCAATGGCGCCATAAAATAGTCTTGATGGCCCACAAGTATAGGGGATCGCAACAGTCTACGAGCGTAGTATAACCCAATTTATTGATTCGACACAAGAGGAGCCAAAGAATACTTATAAGCCTTAACAACTGAGTTGTAAATTCAGCTGCACCTGGAAATAGTCTTGCTCACAATAGTTTATCAATGGCAACAGTTTTGTAGTAGCAATAGCAGCAGTAAAACAAAGACAGTAGTAACAATAGTAGCAAATGGCAGGATTTGAGTGCGGTAGGCATAGAGATGGATGGACGGGCGTTGCATGGATAAGACTATTCATGTAATATCAAGATCTAGGGAAATTGCAGATAAATAAGCTAAAGCATCCAAGTACTAAACAATCATAGGCATGTGTTCCATATATATTCATACGTGCTTGCAATGAGAACTTGCACAATATCTTTTGTCATGCCAGCCCGTTGCAGCGGGGCCTCAAGGGAATCTACTGGTAATTAAGGTAATCCTTTTAATAGAATACCGGATCAAAGCATTAACACTCCGTGAACACATGTGATCCTCATATCACAGCCATCCCCTCCGGCTGTCCCAATTTCTGTCACTTCGGGGCCTTTGGTTCCAGACAATGATATGTACACAACTTGCAGATAAGATCACAAACAATACTATCATCATGAATCAATAATAAGTTCAGATCTGAGATCATGGCACTCGAGCCCTAGTGACAAGCATTAAGCACAACAAGTTGCAACAAAGTCAAATAACACTAATAAAGATACTAGACACCATGCCCCAACAATCTTATTCGATTACATGATAGATCTCATCCAATCCCTACCATCCCCATAGCCTACAACGGGGGATTACTCACTCATGAATGGGGGAAACATGGATGGTTGATGGAGAGGCGTCAGTGATGATGATGGCGATGATCTCCTCCAATTACCCGTCTCGGCAGGGTGCTAGAACGGAGTTTCCGGTTCCGAATCACGGTTTCTGGTGGTGGCGGCGCATCGGAACTCTCTCTAGAAAAACGTCGAACCCCCTCTGTTTTTAGGTCAGAAGGCTTTATGTAAGCGAAGAGGGAGACCGAACAGGGTGCCCGAGGTGTCCACACCTCCCCTAGGCGCAGCCAGGGGGTGTGGGACCCTCGTGGCCCTCCTCCGTCTCATCTTCTGGCTCTGTGAGTCTTCTAGTAAAATAGGAGTTTTGCGATATTTTCCGGGATTTTTCCCGAAAGTTGATTTTATGCATAAAAACTAGACACCAAAGCAATTCTGCTAAAAATAGCGTCAGTCCGTGTTAGTTGTATCCAAATCACACAAATTAGAGGAGAAACAATAGCAAAAGTGTTTGGGAAAGTAGATACGTTTTAGACGTATCATCGGTCCAGTTCCTTGCTTGAGATCTTTCCAATTGCACATGCACAGTCCGTCTCCAGCAAGACCTTTTCCATCCCAACTTCCTTTTCCAATTGGATCGCTCGACGACAAGCAATCAACTCAGCTCTCTCAGGGTTCATCACGTCCGGGAAAAAATGGCTTGCAGTATCCAAAGCGTAACCATGGTGATCACGAATGACACCACCTCCAGCGCCATGACCTTCACCCAGGGAGATAGCCCCATCTGCATTTTCTTTGTGCCAGCCCAGGTCAGGTGGAAGCCATTGCACCATCGTCTGGGTGTGGTTCTGCTGATGCGAAGGTTTCAAAGCCGCCATTCTTCCAACGGCGCCAGTGATCGCTTCGCCGTAATGTCAGGCCTCTCGATCATAGGAACGCCCTGGGCATCTTTTCTAGCGAGACACGTTTGATAGATTGCCATGTGAAAGTGCAATGCACGTCGCCTAGAGGGGGTGAATAGGCTTTTAAAATTATTACGGTTTAGGCTCTAATAAATGTAGAATAAAACTAACGTTTAATTTATAGAGCACAAAACCTAAAACCACTAAGTTCACCTAAGTGCACCAACAACCTATGTTAAGCAAGACAAGCAACAAGGCAATAACAAGATATAATACTTCAAGAACGAAGGCTATCATAATGTAAAATGCATAAGTAAAGGTCTTGGTTGAGAGATAACCGATGGACGCGGAGACGATGATTTTTATCCCGAAGTTCACTTCCAAAGAAGCTACGTCTCCGTTGGAGAGGTGTGATGGCGCAATGCTTGTCGAACACCACAAATGGTTCACCTTGAGGTTTGGTGGCTCAATGCTCACCCACCGCCACACAAGGCCTCACCACAAGATGCGAAGGCACTCAACACACCGATGCCACAAAAGGCTCACCATATTCTCCCATGAGCTCGCCACAAAGGCCTACTCACGATTCACTAACGGACACTTGAGAGCAGTCACCAAAACCCGTACAAGGTTGGGGCTATCTCCACAACTCAATTGGAGTATCCCAACAACAAAGCCACAAAAGGCAACAAAGCCACAACAGGCAACACGGCCACTCCACAATGGAGGCCACAAGAAGTTAACACACCAACCACACAACTGTCTAGGGTTCCAAGAACCCAAGAGTAACAAGCCCACAAGCTTGTACACGCCGTATCTCCATGGAGAACTCAAACCTATGCAACAAATGCAAGGGCAAGTCCTTCACTTCCAAATTCCAACAAAGCTACAAAAGCTATTGGGGAATAAGGAAGGAAGAACACAAGAGGAGAACACAAAACTCTCCAAGATCCAGATCCCAATGATTCCTTGACGAAGAAGGGATTTGGCTTGGGGGATTGTAGATCTAGATATCCTCTCTCAAATCCCTCAAAAATGCAAGAATCATAGGAGGGGGAAGGGGAGAGGGAAAGCTCTTCAAGGTCAACAATGGAGGAGAGAGAGAAAGACAAGAACTAGGAAAAGATCGGGTGCCCATGAAGGGGAAGAGGAGCCCTTTTAAAGGGCTCCTAGATTTGACCGTTATACATAGATTTGTGCATGACCAGTAGTATCTCTAGGTGGGCGGTAGTAGCGCTGGCACCATTTCAACGGACAGAAAATAGCGATACAAATGACAGAAAAACGGGCCAGGCCGGTACTACCGCTGGCTCACCGGGACTACCGCCTGGGATGGTACTACCGCCCCAAAATCCGACCAAAGTTCCGACAAAATAGCAATAACAAAACAAATAGGTTACTGAGCAGAAAACAGGATGAGCAGAAGAAGGCCCGAAACATCCAACGGTACTACAGGCGGCAAATTTCCCTAGCGGTACTACCGGTTGCTCGCCAGAACTACCAGTCAGGAAAAACTCAGAAATTGAAACTGCCATAACTTTCGCATCCAAACTCCAAACGAGATGAAACCAATTTTGTTGGAAATATTGGGTATCACCAAGGGATAAAATACCATGAATATATATGTTATGTATCTCCCAAGGTGTGGAGCCGAAAAACTCACAAGATCAACAACCGCAATAAGATATGCTGGGAAATCATTAATTGATGAAGTAGAGCTTGTTATGATGATAACCACAAGCTCTAGATCCTCTCATGGACAAGAACCAACGAACAACCAAGAAATATGATGCTATGAATGCAAAGGTTTGAGCTCTCTCCGAACTATGCGATCGAGTCACCCGATTGAGAGCCCCTCTTGATAGCACGGCTATCTATCCTAAACCCGGTCTTCCAACTAACAACACGAGACTGGTAAAAGAGAAACCATATCAAGATCATACCTTTGCCTTGAGAATTCCACTTGAGCTTGATGTAGACCGTCTTGACCTTCTCAAGATGGAACGCATTTCTTGATTGCTCTTGCTCGCTCTTGCTTGATGAAGACTTGCAAATTTCTTCCCATACTCCATGGTTAAAAGTATTCTTTGAACTTGTATTCATCACTCCATGAACACCGAGGATGGGAAGCTCCAAGCATGAGGTCTTCTAGAGATGGCGCGTCTTGAACTTGCCCTTCTTTATCGCTTCTTGAGAGTTGATCCAACGAGATTCAACTCTTTGCACTTGTCTTGATCAAACTTCAAGCTCCTTCTTTCTTCATGATTCCAATGGGCACATAGCCCTTGGATATTTCTTCTCATCCTTCTCCATTTCTTCATCTTCCAGGCCAACACATGGCCCAAGCGATGCCAATGGACAAACCTACAAGTGAAACTCAATTTACATATTAGTCCATAGAGATTATCATTAATGATCAAAACCACACATGGGGGCATACATGCTCTTTCACCATGATGACTAACTCTATTTCCTTCTCCTTGAGTCCCGCCAGCCAGTTCAGAAGACAATTTTGCAGATCGTTGTGAGATCAGAAGTCCTGCGGTGGCTCAGCAAGGGTCAGCGATGTGTTTGCTCACAGCACCTCCCAAATCCGCGAGGAATGCGGACAGTCCCAGAACCGGTGAAGGAGCGATCCTTCTCTGTTGCAGGCTATGCATCGTACACCCTGGAGTTCCTCTCCTACTGCTAGGACCCATTCTGTGCCAATCTCCACAAGTGTACCTTTGCTTTGCCGGGCACGTTGGTGCCCCATAACAGGAGCCAGCCTTGATGTTCAAAACAGCTTGACGACGTCGATGCTCTCCCAGCAGCCATTCTCTTCAGATGTTGCTTGAGGTGGTATGCCGACCGTACACTGAACTGCCCGTTTTTGGTGTAATTCCAAGCAATATAATCCTATGATCCAGCTCTAACAAAGGGAATATTCAGTATCTCTGTCATGTCCGCCTAAAAAAATCTCATTTAGCTTGTCTCGGTTCCAACCAGCACCATCAGGGAGGAGTAATTCTTTGACCTTCTCCGCCTTCGACCCCTGCTTGTGCCCCATAGTTCTTTGTAGGGATGAACGTGGTATCCAATTTTGAGAGCATATCTTGATCTGCTCCCCATTCCCTACACGCCACACTAAACCTTCTTTCTGGAGATCCTGTCCATGGATGATGCTCTTCCAAGTGTACGATGCACGCTTCGAACCCTTGGCCGCCAAGAAGTCCCCCTCCTTGTAGTATCTTGCTCGCAAAACACGTGCACACAAGGACTCCGGCATCATGATTAAACGCCAGGCTTATTTGGCTAACAAGGCTTGGTTGAAGTCACTAAAGTCCCTAAATCCCATTCCCCCACCGCTTTTTGGGACGCACATTCTTTCCCAACTCACCCAGTGAATCTTCTGTTTATCCACGTCGTCTCCCCACCAGAAACGAGATGAAATAGAGGACAGCTCGCCACACTGCCCCTTCGTCAATTGGAAGAAGCCCATGGGTAAGTAGCAACTGCGTCCAGAACTGATTTTACCAAGATCTCTTTTCCCGCTTGGACAGTCCTTGTCCCTTCAATCTAGCCACCTTTCCCCCGAGCATGGTCAGGTAGATGTTTAAAGGCGCCACTTTTTGAACGACCCACCACAGTAGGCAGTCCTAAATACTTTTCTAAAAGTGCTTCACACTGAATTCCCAAGGAGCATTTAAACTTGAAGTTAACACTTTTAGGGTTTCTTACTAACTATAATTATAAAGGAGGAAAGCATTATTTCACATCATCTTTTACAGATCCAATGCAGCCTTTGCCAAAAAAATATTGAGGATTTCTGCATATTGACTCGCTGACCCGAGCACAACTCGTACTTCTAAAGTATCTGCCGAAGTGCTTCCATATTGCTAGTGCTAGCTTCCAAGAAGACTACACTGTCATCGGCGAAAAGGAGATGTGTGACGTTTGGACCATGATTTCCAAAACTCACACCCGCCACCTTCCTCTCCTCTTGTGCCTTCTGTAGCAGCTAAAAAACCCTTCATGCGGAGAAAAAAACAAATACGGTGATAAGGGATCATCTTGTCGCAGGCCACGTGATGGTAAAAAGGAATCAGAGATAGTGCCATTTAGCTTTACTGACAATCTGTACCCAATGATCTGAGAAACCCATTTTTGCTCATCATTTTCTCTAGGAAAGTCCACTCGACGCGGTCATACGTCTTTATCATGTCCAATTTCACCGTACAAAGCAGCTTCTTTCTCTACGAATGGCCTACACACACTCATAAGCAACGAAAACCTTGTCCGTGATCAATCTGAAAGCGCTGTGCTCCTCAGAGACAAGTATGGGCAAGATATGCTTCAGTTTGTCACCACCTTCGAGGCAATTTTGTACACAGTCTACATTCTACACAATGTCTGTGTCGACCAAGCAACAACTCATTTTGGGTGAATAATACTGCCCGTCCTTGTGTTTTTTCTATTGTGCAATGTACGGTCCTCGTGTTGCAATTCTCCAAAATCTCAGACAGAACCATATCCAGCGCATGGTTCCCCAGCGCACCCGCTCTTCTGAACGCAGCACATGGAGTGGAGGGGCGTGTCCTTGTTCCGTGTCACGACTCCCTGATCGCCAGTAGCTTCGCAGTGCCGGCGGCATCAGCCGCCATGTCAGTCCTGTCACCGTCGCCGGTCTCCGGTTCAAAGAGCTCGAACCGGTCGTCGACGTAGCCGCATCCTAACCCATCACCCTCCTCCAGCAGCTCCATGCCCTGCAGCTCGGACCCGATGAGCGACTGCATCCGCGCGCGCTCCCTGTCCCGCGGGTACGTGCGGTACAGCAGCGAGTATATGAGCGTGCAGATCGTCATCGGGATCGCGATGGCCATGTACAGCGCCTTGCCCATCGACGCGGCGTTCTCCCGGTCTCTCTCGGCGTTGCTGCTGCCGCCGTCGTCCGCCAGCCTGAACCCGTACAGGTGCTGCGACAGGAAGCCCACTGCCGGCGGCGCGAATGATGCCAGGATCGACTGGAACGACATGCTCAGCGCGTAGATGCTCGTCCTCGATTTCACCGGCACGATCTCCGCGAAGATCGGGCTGCACACGCACGGAGCAAACGATCGATGTCATTGTTTGATGTCATACAAAATGGAATGAAAATTGTCTCAGCATTATTGTTTCATAGGTACCTGCTTGTAGCGGCTGAATTCCAGGACATGACGAGCACCATGGCGAAGAGGACGAGCGCGTGCGCGACGCCGGTGGACGGGTCATTTGGGAGGCCGAGGAGCAGGATGGCCGCGAGAGGCACCACCGAGCCGGCGCTGATCTGCGACAGCACGATCCTCCCGGCGTCCGGGTACCGGCGGGCGAGGGCATCACCCATCCTGCCGCCGAGGGGGCCGCCCAGAGATATCGCGACGGCGAACGCCATCATGACCACGGCCGTGTCCCCGTGGCTGAACCCGACGAGCTCCAGCCACATCGACATGAACGACATCGCCGACCACGGGAACGAGCCGCTCACGCCCTGCGCCACGAAGATCTGGAACGTCGGGATCTGGATCACGGTCCTCGCCTCCCTCATCAGCTCCCTGGCCTCGTCCCACGCCGACCGTTTCTCGCCGAGCGCTGGTGCTTCGCCCGTGAGAAAGTTGGGGTCAACGGCGAATAACCACACGAGGACGCCGACGACGACGCTGATGGCCGCCACGAGGTGGAACGCCAAGCGCCAGCCGGCGATCCCGAAGATGGTGGTCGGCGCAAGGAGCAGGGCGGAGAAGCCCCCGAGGATGGACCCGATGCTGCTGGTCAGCTGCAGCCACCCGAAGGCCGTGCCGCGGTGCTCGTCGTCGGTGGAGTCAGCGACCAGCGACTGAACCGACGGTATGACCAGGGCGAGGCCGATGCCGTTCAGGCCTCTCGAGATCGCTACCTAGCAAACCATCAACGTACTAGCTCTGAGTTTCAAACTGTCAGTTAGTTCCCAAATCAGCTAATGACAATTTGGGAGCTTAAGCTCTCGAGATCTATGCTCACCTGGAGGAAGCTTTCGGAGATGGCGACGAGGAATGTGGCGGCGGCCCAGAGGAATGCGCCGACGGCTATGACCCGGGCGCGGTTGTAGCGCGACGCGGCGTAGGCGGCCAGCGGGTAGCACGCGCCCTGCACGATAGAGCGGTAGAGGGTGAGCGCGCCGAGGCCCGTGGGTGTTGCGTGCAGGGCGGCGCCCACCTCCCGGTACACCGCCGGCAGCAGCGCCTCGTCGGCGCGCTCCATGATGGATGCCAGGTTCACCAGAACCAGCGTCCGCCGCCCCTCCCACGCCACCACCGGCACCATCTCCCAGCTGCGCAGGAATCGGCTTCTACGTCCTCTACTCTTCCCGTTGACTGTTCAGCTCGAACGGACCCGCGATAGTCGCCATTGGTAGCGCCCGGGGAGTATTTTACTAGTACGACGTGTGTGAACCGCTGCTTGGTTTTTCCGGCGGAAAAAGTCTATTTTCAAGTTTCAACCATGAATACATAGAGGTTCGGGCGATTTGAACTCTGAAATCTAAATTCCTGTGTTTTGTATGTATTGAATTCCGATCTAATTCAAACCTGGCCTTGTTTGGCGCACCGGGAAAGTGACGATCCTGACAGGGATTGCTAGCTACCCTCACAGACATGTGGGCCCTAATTAGCAAAATATTTTTCCTCAATATTTCTCGTACCTTCCCTTATTCTCTATCTTAATCCAGCCCGTGGCCATGGCGAGACGGCCCAGAGACGAACGGAACCCGCTGTGGCACCTGAGCCGCGTCCAACCCATAGTTCAAAAAACCAGACCTCTAATCGAATCAGGGAGGCTTCGGTTTAGGTTTTTGCACTCGGACCGCGGTTCACTTGTTTCATGTTAGATTTTTTAAAATATAAAATCATATAAATACAAATATTTACAAAAATATGGAAGTGCCTCCATTTCTTAGAATCTGCAAGAATAATAGTTCTTATAACAAACTGTAAGAGCAACCCAGCAGCGGGCGGACACCGAATCGAACTGATTCGGTCAGTTTGGAGCGGTCCGCGGGCTCGGTGTCCGGTCTTGATCGTGCGTTTGTTCAAAGGGGGGCATTTCTCTTGCCAATTCTGCCTAGGTTTTTTGCACGCGCATGGCCACAAAGGCCGATCTGCACAATTTTGAGGCCATTTTTTACAAAATTTTGGTCTCAAAGAGCACCATTATCATGGATTTTTGGCCACGATTCATACACAAATATACGGGCATAATAAATTTTAACTTACAATTCATTCAACATACGGTTGATCAAATAAAGGACTAACAAAGTTCAACACAAAATACGATGACAAGGAATAATCATGCATCCCTTTCAAGGATCAACTTTCGCTTCCTTTCGATCCAAACCTTTTGGGTTTCATCCATGTTGCTTGTGTGGATCGTCATGATATGGTTTTCCTCAACGAGTATCTTAACCTCAAATTCTTTTTGCTTGAGCTCAAACTCCTTTGCCATTGTTGATCTCCCGCCTCCTAGTGGAGGAGGACGGCGTTGCTGGTAGCAAAGGCCGTGCTCAGCACCCCATGCGTGATGAGCTTCTCGGTGATAGCCTAGGCCTGGGCAGCAAGGGCCGCGTAGGTAACCTAGGTATGAAGCTCGACCATCTTTTGGGACTCCAGCAACCGCGCAGTATCGGCGACTGCCTTGGTCGCTCGCGATTTCTAACCGCAACGTCGGGCGGCCTTCTACTTGCTTTCCTCGCTTGGCTCTTTCTTGGGCTTGCGAAGAGGCTTGACGGCGGTCTTCGATGCGGTCGCAGGGTCAGAAGAGGAGGCGGCGGTGGCGATGATGGATGTTGCATGTCCATGGTTTCCTACGAGTTAGATGCGGGGAGGAGTAGGGAATTGACGTTGACGAGCGGACTAGGAAGGACAAAATATGGATACGAATCGGTTCGTCATCACCACGAGTGAGCGCAAATGTGCCCCAGAATTGGGCCGCGAATGAGCCAGTCTGGAGCCTGTCGGCCGTTTGCTCCCCCACCCCCACCCCTATTGGGAGCTCGTTTTTGAGCCGCGCTGTCCCTGGACATTGATTCAGATGTGAATAGTGCATATGCGGCCGCCGCTGGAATGCTCTAAATACACTCAAATGGCAATGACATTGCTAAACTAAAGTCAATTTCCAACTTCCGAATTCACACGACAGGATGTATCGGACGTAGCATGACAATATGAAGCACACAAATACCATCACCAATCACTAATCTGTATGTGTATCACACTTTGTCTCTGTTAGTAAGCCGAATAAATCACTTTGGTAAGAGTACTAACATCACTTCACTGACTTTCTGAGTCGAAGATCAGCTCACTGGTTGTGCCTGGCTAATGGGTCTTGTTTTTCGAAGTAATGGGACTGTTAAGTGTTATCCGTGCTTTGAGTATTTCGTTACTTGTAATACTGTACACAGATTCGGTCTACGGTCTACACTATGACTCAGTGGACCAAGCAAAAACTCTTTTTTTTTGGTGAAGCAGACTGCCCACTGCCGGTCCTCGTGTTACAATTTCCTAAAATCAGGAGACAAAATGTCAAAATCATATCCAGCGCGCTCTCTTGTGAACGGAGCAGCCCGAGGACCCTTCTTCACTGTCACGACTCCGGGTCCGCCAGTAGCCTTGCTGTGCCGGCGGCATCGGCCGCAGAGTCAGCCCTTCCACCGTCGTCCTTCTCTGGTTCGAAGAGCTCAAACCGCTCGTCGTCGAAGTCGAAGCCGCTCCGGAACCCAGACCCCTCACGCTCCTCCAGCAGCTCCATCTGCTGCAGCTCGGAGCCGATGAGCGACTGCATCCGCGCGCGGTCCCTGTCCCGGGGATAGCTGCAGTAGAGGAAGGAGTATATGGCGGTGCAGACCGTGAAGGGTATCGCGATGGCCGTGTACAGCGCCTTGGCCAGCGACGCGGCGTTTTCCCGGTCTCTCTCGGGGCTGCTGCCGTCCTTCCCGGCGCCGCCGTCCGCCAGCTTGAACCCGTACACGTGCTGCGACAGGAAGCCCACGGCCGGCGGCGCGAACGATGCCAGGATCGACTCGAACGAGCTGTCCAGCGCGTAGATGCTCGTCCTCGATTTCACCGGCACGATCTCCGCGAAGATCGGGCTGCACGCGAAGCAGAGCAAATATCGATCATTTGCTCTTTCACAATCGTATACAGAATGGAATGCGAGCTCTCCGTTCATACCTGTTTGTAGCGGCTGAATTCCAGGAGATGACGAGTCCCATGACGAAGAGGACGAGCACGTGGGCCACGCCGGTGGACGGGTCATCGGGGAGGCCGAGGAGGAGGATGCCGGCCAGAGGCACGCCAGAGCCGGCGCTGATCTGCGACAGGACGATCCTCCCGGCGTTCGGGTACCGGCGGGCGAGTGCGTCGCCCATCTTGCCGCCGAGGAGGCCACCCAGAGACGTCGCGACGGAGAAGACCATCATGAACACGGCCGTGTCACCGTGGCTGAACCCGACGAGCTCCAGCCACATGGCCAGGAACGACATCGCCGACCACGGGAACGAGCCGCTCACGCCCTGCGCCACGAAGATCTGGAACGTCGGGATCTGGATCACGGTCTTGGCCTCCCTCAGCAGCTCCTTGGCATCGTCCCACGCCGACCGTTTCTCGCCGAGCGCCGACGCTTCGCCTGTCCGGAAGTTGGGGTCCACGGCGAAGAACCACACGAGGACGCCGACGACGACGCTGATGGCCGCCACGAGGTGGAACGCGAAGCGCCAGCCGGCGATCCCGAAGATGGTGGTCGGCGCGAGAAGCAGAGCAGAGAAGCCCCCGAGGATGGACCCGATGCTGCTGGTCAGCTGCAGCCACCCGAAGGCCGTGCCGCGGTGCTCGTCGTCGGTGGAGTCGGCCACCAAGGACTGGACCGCCGGTATGACCAGGGCTAGGCCGATGCCGTTCAGGCCTCTCGAGATCGCTACCTAGCAAACCATCGGCGTTGCTTAGCTCCGAGAGTTTCAAATCGGCGGTTAGTTCCCAAATCAGCTAATGACAATTTGTGAGCTTAAGCTCTCGAGATCTATGCTCGACAAGGAGACAACGGCCTTAACTAGCCACAAGGTTTCTACTACAGGAGGCGCGAGTTGGTCGCTGTACCCGTGATGTACGAGTGGCCGGGCTCACCTGGAGGAAGGTTTCGGAGATGGCGACGAGGAATGTGGCGGCGGCCCAGAGGAATGCCCCGACGGCGATGACGTGGGCGCGGTTGTGGCGCGACGCGGCGTAGGCGGCCAGCGGGTAGCACGCGGCCTGCACGATGGAGCGGTAGAGGGTGAGCGTGCCGAGGCCCGTGGGTGTGG
The DNA here is from genome assembly GCA_916181665.1 of Avena sativa. NCBI lineage: Eukaryota > Viridiplantae > Streptophyta > Magnoliopsida > Poales > Poaceae > Avena > Avena sativa. The sequence goes on along the minus strand of OV702283.1, from coordinate 403,023,879 downwards.
CGTGCAGGGCGGCGCCGACCTCCCGGTACACCGCCGGCAGAAGCGCCTCGTCGGCGCGCTCCATGATGGACGCCAGGTTCACCAGCACCAGCGTCCGTCGCTCCTCCCAAGACACCGCCGGCCCCATCTCCAAGCTAGGCATGGATCCGCCTCTACGCACTCTCGTCTTCCGGCAGAGTGCTCAGGTCGAACCCGCGATAGCCGCCATCGGTGGCGCCGGCGATCTGGGGAGGTCTTGTGTCTGGTCTTTCGCGGGTATTTTATATCACGACAATAAGAATTGTCTGATGTTTGACTTCAAGCTCCTTTCTCTCTGCGACCTATGAATCCCCGGATTTTAGAGCAACCAGAGCGATAGTGGCGCGCTTGTGCCGCGCCGGTAATGCCAGGGTTGTACACCGGGTACGCTATGCATGGGAGGATTATGTTCTGTAACGAACTTTTTTAGTATTATTATCTTCGTGTGAAACATGATAGGTGAGCGTTGAGGGGTAAATGAAATTCGGTATTGCTAATTCTTGGCTCACTGAAAATTAGCTAAAACCTCAGTCCACTCCTCCACCATCAGGAGAGAGAGAGGCGAATATGGAGCGCGTGCGGAAAAAAAAAACCTGCGTCTCGCGTCGCCCCCCGCGAGGGCGACGGAGACGCGATCCCGAGCGCCCGCCGCCTTCCCCATCCTCCCCCGCCGCCGCCGGCGAGCGCCGCCCGGCTAAGTCCGTGCGGTCCGGCGGCGGCGGGTCTTCTTCTACCCGGTGCTGGGGGGCCGCGCGGGCGGGCTCCTCTGGCGGCGGTGCGGCATGGCGCTGGTGGCGAGCTCGTCCGGCGGCGGCGCGGCAGTCGCGAGTCGCAGGGACGCGCGGCTGACGAGTGGCTGCAGGGCGGCGCGGCCGTGGCACCGCTTCTGGCGGGGGCGCTCCGGCGTCTGGCGCTGGACGGAGCTGCGGCGGCGGCGCGACCGAGGCGCCCGGCGGCGGGCATGGCGGCTTGGCCGTGCGGCTTCGGCGGGGCAGGGCGGTGCGGGTCTCAGATCGACGGCGGCGGGCTCCCTAGCTGCAGCAGCGCAGCGGCAGAGCCGAAGGGCCCGATCTGGGCCTGATCTGGGCCTGGCCGGCGGGCCGGGCCTGATCTGGGCCTGATCTAGGCATGTTTGGCACTGCTGCTGCGTCTCCGGACGGCAATCGCCATGGTGATGGTGATGGAGGGCGGGTCCCCTCCTCTAGGCAGCCGTGTGGCCCGACACCTGCTGACCCGATGCCACCATACTGCGCCCTTCCCGACGGCTTTGCGGTGTGACGCTTATGGGCGCCCTGTCGCGAGTTCGTGGATGCCGGGGCGGCGGCCCCGGAAGGTGGACTGCACGCGTGTCTCGACGGCGGGGCGGTATTGCAGTGGTGATGGCCCTTCTCTTTGGTCCATTCGGGTGGCAAGGAAGGGGCTTCGGGGGCTCCTGGTGGTGGCAGCACCCAGATCGCGGCGGGAAGCTCGGCTCAAAGCAGGGTGCTGGTTTGGGGTACCACTGGTGGCGAGAGTTTTTCCGGGCGAAAGCCCAGCGCTTTGGCGCCAACAACGGCGACGCCCGTGGGTGTCGTGACCCTCTTGGGGGCGTTGTTGTGGCTACTCTCATCCCAGTAGGGCTCCGGGTGAAAACCCTAGACCCTTGTGGTCTCGGCAGCGGCGACGTTTGGGGCGTCGTTACCTTCTTGGAGGCGTTGTCGTGGAGCTCCGGTCCCCATTGCCTCGTCGTCTTTGGTGGCAAGCTAGTTGCTTCCTAGGCTTTACAGTTTATCTTTGATCTGCTTGTAAGAGGAACTCCTCATCACTTTGTATCGGTTTGGCCGTTTGGCTTTATTTATAAAGCGGGGCGAAAGCCTAATTCGAGAATATGGAGGGCGTGCGGCCCGAGCCCGAGATAGTGATGACGAAGACGACGAGGGAGAGGTAAAGATGGACGGCGCACGGCAGGACCCGAGACGGTGATGCCGAAGAGGACGAGGAATGGAAGGAGTCGGAGGCTCAGAGCTGCTGACAACAAGCAAGAAAATTAGAATTGGGGTGTGGTGGGGTGTGGTGGGGTGTGGCAACGCTAGAGAAGATATGCCATTAGAATTGAGGGAGGAGGAAGGGGGCGTGCCGACGCCAAAGAAGACCTTAGAATTGGAGGGTGGTAGGGTGAGGGATGGCCACCGGAGCAACGAGGGACGAACTCGGGACATGGCGGGAAAGCAAGGTGCGTGGCAGCGCACCAGCCATGGGTGGCGAGGACATAAGTTCAACCGACTGTTGTTGTCGGGGCGTGGCTCGCCGAACGAGAAGGCTCGCTAGAGGGAGACATTAAAATTATTGTTAATTTTTAGAAAGTACTACGTACTACTAGTGTTTTCTATTCACTCTCTACATAATTAACGGTCACGAATTTGTCTAGACACGCACATAATTTAGTATAAAAATATATATAAATGAATCTAGACAAATCTACAACCACTAATTCAGATAGAGTAACATTTTAGAAAGCTTCCTTCAGATCCGCAAATTTTGTCTAAAATCTCGGGGAAATAATGTGCTCCCCAATTCCAAAGTGACAAGGATTGTTCTACAATAAGCTTGATATAACTTCAAACATACACGCTAGACATCTATATATAGTACCATTTTATACTTTTCAGAACTTTTTTAAGTACAAAAGTGAAGTTTTTTAATAAATACATTAAATAACAGTCTCGTGTTGCCCGAGTTTCCGTTGGTTACTGGTTACTAACGTTAGTATATATATAATAAAACTTATTCACTTATTTCTATGAGGTGTCATGCAAACAACGACAATTTTTTACCTAGGCTGTGATTTCTTCGGAGCAAATAACACCCTCACAAGAAACTGGCCATACTCCAAGATTGAGTAATCTGGAGAACTAAGGGTTCCAGCCACCCCATTCTGAAAACTCCACTGAAACACCGCTTTCTCTAATTTTAAGTAAATATCCAGTTTTCCCTTCTGCTTCACCGTGACGACATGCTGGTTTACCTTACCATCCCAAGCAAATTTGTCACCAAACAGCACAATCTCATGATCAAAGCCACTGCTGAAAGCCGTGAATCTCAAAGGACGAGGATGGTCAACCTTCGCAAAGACTTGTATTACAGCCTCAACACTCCATGAAAGGAACATGTAGTCTAACTCCAGGCTGCAACTGTCACCAGGAACCTGTCCTGTTCGCATTAGATCAAACCGTGACTGGACATAAATCTCGATGTAAGCAGAGAGCAGCTTTTCGTCAGCCGATCCATCTCCGTCCTTCTTTACCCAAAGATCAACTTCCAGTAATGCATGATCCAGTACATGCATCCCTCGACAAGGACTACACAGAGGTAATGTAAAGAAATCCTACAATTTAACAACTCGTCAGAAGTGACCAAAGTAATCCATTTGCAGGTACATTAGTATTTTTTTTATTGACATAATAAGTTCTTAAAATATGCCTGCTCGTGTTTAAATCAAGTATAGGGTGATACTCCTTTGTTTCAAAATATAAAAGTTACAGACATTTATTTACAGATGAAAGCATGTGCTTGTGACATTGGTGACACTTTCTCCGGTTGGCCCTCTCATTTATCTAGTCAACCACTTCAATGTTTACGACCAAACATTCACATTTGAGTAATTACATTCTCAGTCACTAAACACTGTTCAAGTGTGTCAAATAGATCACTGATATCCTAGTTTGTATATTCAGATTACTGTCCTCCTAGTATTGCACATTTAGGTCAAATTAAGCATAAGCACCATGCCACATGGAATGAGTGAGTCAACGTGATATTTGCAACCCTTGATATGTATTAACTTCGTCTTTGTTCTTATGTACCTAATCCAAATAGGAACAAGCAGGTGACTAGGATATCTTCCACATAAACCATGGACTACTAAGATACCATACACTGCAATTCCACTCCCAACCGTGGAGGATTGTGGTGCCTCCAACGATCCAAAATGCGGCGTGTCGTTTACAACCATGTGCACTGCGGCCTGTTGTTTGTTTGGTGTAGGAAAACAAGAAACCAAATGCGTCATGGATACAGCATGGTTGCAGGAACTCGAGCGACTATTTTTCGAACATGTTTATTAAAACCAATTCAGACATGTTAGCATGTGTACGTGAGCCAAAAATGAGTCAAACAAATGATCATGTGTATGTGTATGCCAGTCTTGTTGTTAGGAGCACCTAACTAGGCACAACTGTAATGTACCTCCTTAGTACAAAGAAACTGCAGCTGTTGCAAGGAGCTGCGGTTGATGTGGTTGCTGCTCCCGGCTTGCCACAAGGAGCAGATGGGAGAGAGGACGAGTGGTATTGGGCATGTGCATCCACACTTGTCGAGAAGATTTATACATTTCAACATGTGGCTGGCGCAGTGTTTGTTTGAGGCATGTGGATGGAAACAGGGAAGAGCTGAGAGAAGCAAGAACGAACCGCTGAGCAGCTACTGATATGGGATCAAGAAGATAAGTGCATCAAATAAGAAGGGTGTGGCTTGCGGTGTTGTGCTATTGTTGCACTGCAGCAGAGGAGCTACTCCCTCCGATCCATATTACTTGTCGCTAAAATGGATGTATCTAGACATGTTTTAGTGCTAGATACATCCATTTGAATGACAAGTAATATGAATCGGAGGGAGTAGTTAAATGGATGCTTGTCTGTCATGTTGAAGACAGGGGAGAAGAGAGAGAGTTGAGTCTGCTGTTAGGTGAGCTCTAAAAAAGGGGAAGAATGGTGGTCCTATACAAAGGTGGGTTGGTGGTAAAGAAGGTGAAACACAAAGTAAGACATGTTTGAGGGGAAGATGGAAGAGGCCAAGTGAGGCAAAGTTGCAGGAGCATGGTAATGACTGCTAAATGACCAATGGAGAGAGACTGGTTACAGGTAGCAATTAGCAGGAGATAGGAAAATGTTCTCATGTGTCTTGGTGCATCAGTAAGCTAAATGATGGTAGTAGTCGATGTAGAGAGACTGCTAGCAAGAGCTGGGTTGGCATGAAGATCATCAGACAGTGTGCTGGTAAGCTTAATGATGGTAGTGACCGTAGTGAGAATCATGAAATAATAGCAAGATGGCCTTGGTTTTTAAGACTAGTCATAGTGGGAGTAACTAAGATAGTAACATGCAACTACATGCAATGCCAACTAACAATTTGATGACATGGCATGCTATAAAATAGAGGTGGATGTGGTAACTAACTATGTTACCATAACATCACATTTTTCAAAAAGAAATGAGTCTACAAGCTAATTAATATAGTCACCTATGAAACTACCTAATTGTAACCATGCACTATGAAGGTGATAACTTAGACTAGTGTCATATGCATGACACTTTGCACTATGACTAGTCTAAGTCTTAACTCATGCCCATCTCAAGGGGAGTGTTGATAGTATCAGTGTCCAATAAAGGCAGCAGTTGGGTCCTAATGGAATAGTTTATTGGTGCTTCTTTTTTTAAAAAGCGTGGTTTTTGGATGCCTATGTACGATTCCTGTTGTGAGCCCACCCCAGTTTGAGTATTATACATAAGAGTCTTGGGTTCCCAAAGGATCGATGCATCCCAAAAAATTTCCCCAAATTCTAAAGCAAGTATTTAAGTTGAAAAGAAGAAATACTATAGTCTAAGGGGATGTGGTCATGGATGCAGAGTGACCCACTTAATTTAGCCCAGATGTGCAAATTAAGAGCACGGAGACCTATTTGAGACACTTGAACAAGTCCAGTGATCCAAAGCTCAATTACTATTCACATACATTATCTTTTATCCCAAAAGACTACACTAGGTAGGAACCTCAGGAGCATATCGCCCTACCATCCGATTATATTTATGACCCTTCTCAATGCCTATAGATAACCAAAATCCGTCTCATTAAAAACAAATAGAGAAAGCATATTAATATGATGACACCAGTCTTGCATGTTTTATTTATGTTATCATATAACATACTACTAGAATCTGATGCTATGTCATCTGATCATAGGATGTTAGAACATGCATCTTATAATGGGTTGATCCTTAAAAATGGAGGACTAAATGCATCTAACCTGTTACAGAGCATGACTTTAATGTATACAAGCAAATAAGAAGAGTAAATGGCATTAGGAGTCACACAACTTGACGTGCACGTGCACTTAAGTCACATAACTTATAAACTAAACTAACAAGTCACACAACTTGTGAACCCGTGCATCCGTGGTCACAAAACCGGTCAACTTGGTGGTTTTTGATCAAAACCGATCTTAGACAGACTAAATTTTTACAATAACCCCCTCGTACTTCTACAGAATAAATTTTAAAATCCGTACTTTTTCATTTCAAAAAAATATAATATTTATCGTGAGCATGAGAGAGGATTTGTAGCTCCGGAGCTCTAGTAAGCTCGGTATTTGAAAATTTTGAAATCCATACTTTTTCATTTCAAAAAAATCTAATATTTATTTTGGGAATGCATAAGTGCGTGCTGAATGACCGTTGCAAGTTTAGGTGAAAAATTTGTTTTTCTTTGGGCTACATAAAAAATCCCATATAAAAAAGCACGTGTCAGAGATTTGTCCTAACTTTTTTATTTTTTTTAAAAAGAGCTACAATGAGCTCGGAAGCCACGTGAGCATCCTATATACACTTGGCAACATGAAAATATAAGATAATGGTTTTTTTATAAAAAAATAATATGTCTATAACCGGTTTTGGTCAAAAACCACCTAGTTAACCGGTTTTGTGACCATAGGTACACGGGTTTGCAAGTTGTATGACTTGTTAGTTCAGTTTGCAAGTTGTGTGACTTAAGTGCATGTACAGAATAAGTTTTGTGACTCCCAATGCCATTTACTCCAAATAAGAAGGTAACTGATATAAACCTGGTATGGATGTGCATCATTGTTCAGGAATCAACCATTATTAAAACCACGCCTTAATTACCTGCTCAATCGTGACAGCATCATCTCTGGGACGATTAAAAACAAGATTCCGCAGCGGTTCCAAATCATCTCTAACAGCGAATATTCCATAAACATTAATGGGATAGGATTCATAGCTTGCAAAACGCAAAGAGAACACCTGTAGCATGACTTTTGGCCTGCGATACCCAAGAACTGATGAAGCTGCAAATATAGAGGACAAAAAGTAAGTTGCTGAATGTATATGCAAATAGCACAACTGCAGATTACTAAAGAGTCAATGGCCCTTACTTGTGGAAGTATCATGGGTCATGTATTCACGGTGGTAGCAGAAGCGGCTTTCAATGCATTGACTTGTTACCTCAGGGAGTACTTTCAAAGGACAAGTAGGAAGACGAGCATTCTTATCACCCTGGGCTAGAATCTCCTTGCGCAGGTTCAAGCAGTCATCAAACTGCCTTGTGAAACTGTCAAACCATATGTCCACTATTTTATCCACTTCTTCCTTGGAGTAGTTTTTACCTAAAGAATCAATGTAGAATAGATCAACAGTTAATTGCTTTTAGTTATCTGGTGGTAGAAATGCCACTTTTTCAAAAGGAACAATTAGTAACCTGGGCAATTTGTCTCGAGGTCCTTGCCTCTCAATTGGGCATCGTATTCATCGCTATCCTCCTCATCACCGCAACATTCCTCGCCATCGCTGTCATCGTCTATCAAATTCTCATCATACTCACCGATATCATCCTCGTCATCACTGTCCTCGTCTATCGATTGTGCATCGTATTCATTGATATCCTCATTGTCATCGCTAACCTTCTGTGTGCTCACAATCTCAGAAGTGTGACAGTAAAGCTGGTCTGAATCTGCGCAATTGCAACAAATAATTGATCAATAATGCCTGGTTGAGTTGGCGCAAAGCAGGTACTAAGAATAATGGAACACTGAGTAGAGGTGCACAGATAAACACACCTGGGAACACGAGCCCTTGATGATCATGGGGTTCTGCATTCTTGATCATGGGGCCGCCTAGGTCTGCCGGCGGATCCGTGCAAGCGCTGGGGTAGCCGTCGCCGTGAGTAGCATCGTGGTTGACCTTGATTTCCCCTGATCCACTCGAGAGCTGCTCTTCCGTTGGAGGAGCCGCCATCGCCACGCGAGGGTTTGCTCCGAGGAGGCGGCGGGCTGGGTACGTCAGAGCTAGGGATTGGGAATGGGGATACGGTTCGGCTTTTTGGAATGGGCCATGGGGACCTATTTTTGCACTTTCGGGATATAGACGTTGGCCGTTTGGAATGACCACGTAGAAAGCGTCAAGTCACATTGTCCATTTTGTTTGGGCTTGCACGGAAATTGTCTGTATTTTTTTGACAATTTTGATCCCTTTATTTGGTTCGCTGCACGTGTTGTTTTCAGCTCGGCTCATGCAAATAGAAGGCGTTTAGTTATAGCCATGAGTGTATATGTGCTAACCTAGTTTGTACTTTGGTGAGGTTACATCTTATCATACACACAAGCAAGGGATCAGAATAGGAGGAGCTTTGACGATGATGAAATCTTTCAGACCTGATCAACCGTTTCTACAGCTTTAAGTCATGGGTTGAACAATCATAACTTCAATAGCCATGGTTTCTAGCCAGGCACAACTTCAATAGTCATAGGTTTGGCTTGAACAGCCATAGGTTCAGGAACCATAGCTTGAATAGCCATAGCCATGTATATCAAAAATTTGTTGAGCTCCTCCTCAACGCCCTCTAAAGTTGCATACCATCTATAGCTATTACTGACATGAGCATGACCTATCAGGTCCCTATGATTAGTTACTCTAGGCGTATAAAGGGCTACGACCCACGAAGCCCAAATAAGTCCAAGTAGCATCCGACGGATAGAAGCTTGCCTTGTCAATTAAGAAAGGACTAGCAAAATGCCCGCGCGTTGCGGCGGAAGTAGTTAGTTTTTGTTGTGCCAGTGGTGAGCATTTTTAAATCAGTGACACGTTGCAGTATAGATAGTTTCTTAATTTGATCGATGACATAACATTTCCTTTCTCCAAACCCCTCTCCCTCGACGTGCTTCCCTTTTATTAAGATTACATGGGCACTGTCACCACTGTACTGCAGTATAAGAGCATCTTCACTCGCCTATCCAGGAGGTCGATCCGGACGCCGAAATTACGTCCGGACGCCGAAAATCGGCCCAGTCGCGTACCCAGAGACATCTTTTCGGCCGGTTTTGGGCCAACTTTGGTTCGGACTACCCAGGCCGAACCCAGGATCCCGGATACGCCCTGGGGATGCCGGACAAAGCAAATTCGGCGAGTGGACCAGCCTGTCAGCGACAGAAGCTGACTCGCCGCCATCCTTTCCGCCGTTTTCCTTTTCCCGCCCTCGCCGCTACACCCCCTCCCGCCATTCTTCCGGCCTATAAAAGTCGTACATCTCGCTGTCTCTCTTCATAGTCCCTCAAACTACCAAAACTCCGGCGAACTTTGGACGTTCGCACCTTTCTTCCTCCTCAACTCCGCCGAGAAGCCATGGCCGAGGGACGACGCACGCTGTCACCGTGGGAAGCCCGGCTGCTCCACGAGGCGCACTATACGGCGCCGCCGGACACTCATCTCCCCGTAGGCTGGAAACTCAGCACCGAAGGGATCCCCGTTCCGCCGGTGCCGGACGGAGACGACCTCGCCGGAGAGATCTAGGCCGCTATAGCCGCCATGGAAGACCCAGAACTGTCCGGAGAGATCTAGGCCGCTATCGCCGCCATGTAAGACCCAGATCTCGCCGAGGATCAGGGCAACCTGGTCTTCTAGATGCAGTTTTTCGCCAACAAGCGCCTCGAGGAACTCACCCGACACGACGGACCGCCGGGCTCGCTGCCGCCGCCGCGTAATAATGCGTCTTACCCGCTGGTGTAGCGTTCCAGGGCGGACTCTCGCCGGAGTCATGGCGCACATCGAGGCCGGCAACAACCCCCGCCTCGGCCTGTAGTTGCGGCGTCCGGCGTCGACCACGGCGGCGGCTTTTTCTAGTTATGAATTCTGACATACTATGTACCCCTTGCCTACTTTAATGAAATTCCGCCTATATTCGCCCATATTTCGCCGAGTTTAACTAAATTTAGCCGAACTTGGGTACTCAGCCTGTGTACGCGAGTGGTAAATTGGGCGTACCCAGACCAAAAAAGCGATTCGTCCGGCCGAAAATGGTCCGGTTTTCGGCCTGGTTCGTCCATGAAGTGGAGATGCTTTAAAACTACACACCAGACAGCCGCCGCGTCAGATTCACTATGAGAGAAAACAGGTCGGCTGACAGCGCCCTGACCGCCGTCGTTACTGCCGCGTCAGATTCTGACGCTACACGCCAGGCCGCAATGTTGACTCGGCCCTCCTCCTGTCTTGTGTGATGAATTTCTTGGTCCGAAAAGTAGATGCCTTGAGCAGGGAGGCAGCGACAAGTCGCGGATGGGCGTGTTGAGAGTTTTTTTTGCCCGTGCGTGAGCAGGCGGGAGGAGGCCAACAAGCTCCGCCCTGCACTGTGGTGCATTGATATGTGAAGATGGTCAAAACTCGTGGCGGCCAAATTTGACAGCATGGCCCACCAAAAAGTAGTACCAAGGGCAAGGCACATCAGAACTGCGGCGTTTCGCAGCCCAAGCTGCATGTAGCTTTAAAAAAGGAAAATAGCATTGACTCGACCTATGAGCGTTTCTTTGTTTTTTTTCCACTTAGGGGTGGCACGTGGGTAATATATGATTTATTGGAAGGGTAAGCCGTCCAAAAAAATTGTAGATACTATATAAGAAACACTCCTTCCTTTATTATTATAGGAAACATACCCGTGCGTTGCACCGGGAGATAAAAAACTGGCGTGACTCAAAATTTATCACACAATCGGTCCTAGCGGAAAGTCTAATGTAAGTCATTTGACTCGTGCGCATGCTTGTCCAAGAATGTCATGATCCAAATGTACCATTACAAATATCAAGTTTAATGCCTTCTTGTTTTTCGAAACCCCTTTTTTCTACACATACATAAATAAATAGAAAATAGTTTTTTTAAGAGGAGTATTTTAGACTGTGTTTTAGAAAATTGTTGTGCTTTTATTTAATCTAATATGCTGCCTATCTCTCTTTCTTCATGTTTTCTACATCCAACTCAAATAGTATCATTTAGCAACAAAGCAGCGGCTAACAACATATTACTTGCTAGTAAGAATTAAAGGCAATTTCAGGACGCTGACACACAATGAAACATAGCGCAGCCACATCTATCTCTCGACTTTCCTCTCAATTTCTCTCGTACACAGCATCGGATGCACAGCACGCTGGCCTATCCAATCGATCTCCTCACTCCCCTCATTGGTTGTTGCGAAGAGCATATTGTTCAAAATCCATTTGCCCGACCCATCTAGGAGCAGCACGGGATCCTGACTCTTTAATTTAGCTATCCTTGATGAATTTTTAAGCAGTGGGAAGCGGCTCCAAATTGACCCTGCTGTACAGCTGACAGGAGCAGCGAGGACACCTCAAGCACGCTGCCTCAACTGCCTTGTACCGGCTGATGGATTCGAGGTTGTGCACTGGTTCCTGCCCTGTGCCTCCACCGCAGACGGCTGCCTCGCCGCGAGGAGCCAGGGTATTTTATTTAATTCAAAAATTTGCATGCGCCTCCACCGAAAAGGGCCACGCCGCAGTGAGGAGCCGAGCCCCTGCGCCTCCACCGAAGAGAGCCGCGCCGTCGTGAGAAGACGGGCCAGCCCACGTCACGAGGCGCAGAGTGGATGGCTCCGCGTCATTGTCCCTAGCTTGGCGCGCGTGGATTAGCCTCCGCAAGTGCTTCCAGCCGGGTTTGGTGCAGATTCGTTGCCGCCGGCGCAGGGCCTCGAGTCGCCTGACCGGAAGTTAGGGAGGCGAGATCGTGATAGGAGGCGACGGTTTGAGGGATGTAGTCGTAGTGGTCTCGGTTGGAAGGCAGGAGTCTCTCGTCGACCGTGGAATTATAAAACCCGCCTCTTTGTATATATTTTTTTCTTTTTTGAAATATATAATTGTACTTACCGGTGGCATTGATGGGTAATTATATAGTTTGACGAGAGGGCAAAATCATTCAAAAAAGTGTAGGTACTACAAGAAACGCTCCTTCCTTCATTATTAGGTATAGAATACAAACTGATATAAAGTTTGTATTGTAAATATAAACATGTAACCTCACCGGATACGGTTCCATAACCCAGCCTCTCATATAAAGGATGGGAGGACCCGACGGAGAGATCATCTTAGTTTTTCCTGCAATCCACCATGAGCTAGATCTCAATTAGCAAACCGACGACTTTATAATCGTTTTTCCACCATAATAGACTATATCGACTTTCTTATTTGTCTGATCAGTCGACAAAATCCCTAGCGTTCTCTTTTCCACGAAACCTTAAGTCCACAACCATGGACATTGCCAAGGTTACCCCTCGTCATTTACTAAAAAAGGACTGACTCGATCTTGGAAGATCCTACAAGAACCATAGACTCCCATATGCCCCCCTCTTTATACCACGTACCACTAACACGAAATAGAAAAAACAAGTTAGGTACAACATCATAAGCATCACAAGTACACAGTAGATCATAAACTAAAGGTAACATGCATGATCATTAGCCAACAGGGTGGCTCAAAGGTGGACTGGAATGGCACCACTCCATGGTATTCAGCTGAGTATGTTGGGGAAACTCGTGTTTCTGAGCCAGCTCAGCAGACACAAGGTTCTCATCATTGTGCGGTTGTAAATCATCAACGTATGAAGGGATCTATGACTCCCTAACCGCGACCAAGGCCTGGCTAATAAATTCGTCGCACAACGAGTCCAATATTTACCAAAGTCATGCACATGCTCAATATAACAAGCACGAAGCAATTTATGCAATCAAAAAAAAACTAGCAGAGTGCCATAGGTGTGACTAATCTAGCATGCTACAGATCATACTACAAGCAATGCCATAAAACAATCAAAGATCTAACATTTTAGCTCACGGATCCTCAAGTAGTGCCTTAGAATAGTCATAGATCTAAAATTCTAACCGGCGGATCATACGTGGAGGTGATGGTACTTATAGTCAACACGAGAGGTGAAGGGCAAAGCAGAGAGCTCAAAGAAATCGAAGTAGTGGCCTTGTTGTCGTCCCCGTCGACTTACCTTTTCACCGACTGGAGGAAGAGAGCTTGAAGGGGAAATGGTAATTCGGACTTAGACGGCGAGGGAAGAGGGTAGAAATAAGGCAAGGGTTTTGCTGGGAGGTGATCAACATAGTCCCGCCCCCTTTTTGGCTGCAGTGTGCGCCATCTCCTTGGTCGCAACAACTCATGGAGGCAGTGGATAAATTTCACTAGAGGGAGGCATCCACATGGATGGCTCTGCGGAGACGACCAATTCAGCCGTTATCATTAGACCTGGCTAGAGGCTGCTTTTAATGTGCGCACTAGCCATAACATGGAGGTGGCTAGTCAACCAACCATCCCAGATTGCATCCCTATAGACTGTTTCCAAGACATGTGGGTTACCAATCACGTCCTTGCCATTTCACTGGGATCCAATGGCTACGCCTAAAGCTACCTTTACTTCTAAACCCCGTTAAAATGAACTCTGTTATTTTTAATTAATGGAGAAATAATTAATTCTAGGGTCTCACGCTGTAAAAACCAATGATGCGGGTACGAATCCTTAAGAAAAAAAATCCTAAAACCTTATCCCATTTTAATTTCCCCGTTTCTACAATAATAACCTCCAAAGATTATTGGAAGCACATCGGCTTACCGTTCATAGCACCTATAGCTAGGACTAGCAGCAATGAGCGAGGATGTGTTGGATGGGAATCCGGTCTGCCCATGGTTGCTGCATGGAGATCAGGTGGGTGCCTGGCGTTCTGGGAAGCACCGTAGCACTGATATGTTATAAACATATCTATAATTTTTGATGTCCCATGCTTGTTTAATACCCACTTTGTTATACTTTGTCTATACTTTGAGGTATTTTTATACATTTTCTGGGACTAACCTATTAACAAGATGCCACAGTGCCAGTTGCCTGTTTTCTGCAGTTTTTGGTTTTAGAAAAGCTAGCAAGGAAATATTCTCGGAATTAGACGGGACAAAAGCCAAAGTCAATATTTTATTGAGGAGAACACAGAGACCGAAGGGCGACCGGAGGGGTGCCACAGGGTGGCCACACCCCCCATGCGAGGGCCCACCCTAGGTCGCGCCTAGGCAGGGGTGGGCCCCTTGACCGCCCTCCTGCCTCGCCTCTTCGCCTATATAAAGCCCCCGATGCCAAAACCCTAAGTAACCGATCAGATCTCCATGAAACAATCCGTAGCCGCCGCCACCATTGTCCCTAGACCGGGGGATCTAAAGCTCTTCCCGGCACCCTGCCGGAGGGGAGAGATCATCCCAGAGGCCTTCTTCGTCACCATGCCAGCCTCCGGTAGGATGCGTGAGTAGTTCCACCTTGGACTATGGGTCCATACAGTAGCTAGATGGTTGTTTCTCCTCCTTTGTGCTATCATGTTTAGATTTTGTGAGCTTCGTTCATGATCAAGATCATCTATTTGTAATCATGCATGTTGTGTTTGCGGGGATCCGATAGATATTGAGATTACTATGTCAGATTGATTAATGATTCTATCTTATTGATTCTATCATGTATGTGTTGTTTGAGATCTTGCATGCTCTCCGTTTCTAGTAGCTATCTTGGCCAAGTAGATGCTAGTGACTCCAAGAGGGAGTATTTATGCTCGATACTGGGTTCATGCCTCTATTGAATCTGGGGAAATGACAAAAATCTCTAAGGTTGTAGATGTGTTGTTGCTACTAGGGAGAAAACAACAATCATTCGTTCATGGAAAAATTGTATTGTTTATTTTACACACATTGCTTAAAGCAGTTATCCGTTGCTTGCAACTTAATACTGGAGGGGGTCTGAATTATAACCTAAAGGTGGATTACTAGTCATAGATGTAGTTGCATGGCAGTCTATGTATATTGTTGTAACGCCCAATCAAATCTCATAGGATCATGAATGTCTAGTATTGCATTGTTATGCCTTGCTCAGTCCTGTCAAATACCCCGTTGTAATTTGTTTACCCAGCATGTTATGTTATTTATCTTAAGGAGAACATCTCTAGTGAACTCTGGACACCGGTCCAATCTTTACCATTGATACATCATCCACTGTTACTGTTTACTTTCTACAAGCAATAATTACCTTCCACACCATACATTTAATCCTTTGTTTTTAGCAAACCGGTGAGATTTCCAATCTCACTATTCGTTGGGGCAAAGTCTTGAGTTTGTGTTGTGCAGGTTCCAAGTTGTTAGCAACACCTTGGGGTTGTTTCCTTCCTCCTACTGGTTCGATAACCTTGGTTTCATACTAAGGGAAGACTTACTGATGTGCTCATCATACCTTCCTCTTGGGGTTTCCCAACGAAGCTCTAAAGTGATCTGAGCCGCATCAAGCACCACTCACGGAGGGGCGTCTTGGCCTCTATCTTCGTATACAGCGGGGCACCGGGTAAAGAAGGGGGCCAAGAGGTCATTGTCGATGTTGGGAATCCGGGAGGGCTTCGTAGCAATGCCACCCCACGGCTGGAAACAACACTGAAAATGAGCTTGGCCTCCACGAGCAGGACTCCTACATCTGACCATGTCACTGCGACCTCCCTGCAGGGTAGGAGGAACCTGGTGGCTGTGTCCGCAAATAACTAGAGGGGCGTACGGGGGTAACCGGTGGCGCATGGGGCATATAAGAGCTTGTGATTTGGGTGCTGGAATGGTGGAGCTCGATGGGTAATTACAGCCGGGCCAAAGAGATAAGGGTGCGGGTGCTTGTCGGGTTCCTTGGGCCCACAATACTCATGTGGTACTGACCCGGACTAATCGAACCTCTGGGTGATCTAGAGCGCTTTCCTTTTTGTAAGGGCAAAAAAATAGTAGAGGTCGATATTGAAGTACGACATACTCCGTCTTTCTTAAATTACCTTGATTTTTTTGGATTTGGTCAAAATCAAACTCACCTACATTTTATCAACTCATTTACACTAATCTACATCTACACTAGTATAAAAAGGTACAGACCGTCAGATCTGGAGGATCTGAATCAATTAAGAGAGCATAGTTGTCATTCTTAGTTCTATGTGCATTGTCCCAAAACTTATTGATTGATTCAATGTTGATATTGCTTGTTCTTGAACTATTTGTATCTAGTCACCCTTATGAAATTTGAAGGTGTCATATACATTTATGTTTTGCTACTCCATGAGGGACAAGCTGAATGCCACTATGCTATGTTTTCTGTATGTGAAACAAACAAACATCTTTCAATGCATTGTTATTCATGAATCTTTGTTTATATCCTTTCATGTTGCAGCATAGTTGCTATGTATTATTGTTAGAACTTCATCTTTCATGCTCATGTTTAGAGTACTTTGATCCCAGCTTTCAATGCTTGCAAATGGTTTGGTCTTGATTGTGATGGTGCATGTCACCTAAAAAATTATTCTTTTTATCACTTACCTACTCGAGGACGAGCAGGAGTTAAGCTTGGGATGCTTGATACGTCGTAAATGTATCTATAATTTTTGATGTTCCATGCTTGTTTAGTACCCACTTTGCTATGCTTTGTCTACACTTTGAGGTATTTTTATACATTTTCTACTACAGTGCCATAGTGCCAGTGCCACACTTTGAGGTATTTTTATGCTATTAACAAGATGCCACAGTGCTAGTTGCCTGTTTTATGTTGTTTTTGGTTTCAGAAAATCTAGTAAGGAAATATTCTCGGAATTGGACGGGACAAAAGCCAAAGTCAATATTTCACCGAGGAGAACACAGAGACCGAAGGGCGAACGGATGGGTGCCATAGGGTGGCCACCCCCCACGTGCGGTCCCACCTTGGGTCGTGCCTGGGTAGGGTGTGGGGCCCCTAGACGCCCTCCTACCTCGCCTTTTCGCCTATATAAAGCCCTGATGCCAAAACCCTAAGTAACCGATCAAATCTCCACGAAATAGTCTGTAATCACCGCCACTGTTGTCCCTAGATCGGGAGGGTCTAAAGCTCTTCCCGGCACCCTGCCGGAGGGGAGAGATCATCCCGGAGGCCTTCTTCAACACCATGCCAGCCTCCGGTATGATGCGTGAGTAGTTCCACCTTGGACTATGGGTCCATACAGTAGCTAGATGGTTGTTTCTCCTCCTTTGTGCTATCATGTTTAGATTTTGTGAGCTCCGTTCATGATCAAGATCATCTATTTGTAATCATGCATGTTGTGTTTGCGGGGATCCGATGGATATTGAGATTACTATGTCAGATTGATTAATGATTCTATCTTATTGATTCTATCATATCTGTGTGTTTTGAGATCTTGCATGCTCTCCGTTTCTAGTAGCTATCTTGGCCAAGTAGATGCTAGTGACTCCAAGAGGGAGTATTTATGCTCGATAGTCCTCTATTGAATCTGGGGAAGTGACAGAAATCTCTAAGGTTGTAGATATGCTGTTGCTACTAGGGAGAAAACAACAATCTCTTGTTCATGGAACAATTGTATTGTTTACTTTACACACATTGCTTAAAGCAGTTATCTGTTGCTTGCAACTTAATACTAGAGGGGGTTCGGATGATAACCTGAAGGTGGATTACTAGTCATAGATGCAGTTGGATGGTGGTCTATGTATATTGTTGTAATGCCCAATCAAATCTCATAGGATCATGAGTGTCTAGTATTGCATTGTTATGCCTTGCTCAGTCCTATCAATTGCCCCGCTGTAATTTGTTTACCCAGCATGTTATGTTATTTATCTTAAGGAGAACACCTCTAGTGAACTGTGGACCCTGGTCCAATCTTTACCATTGATACATCATCCACTGTTACTGTTTACTTTCTGCAAGCAATCATTACCTTCCACACCATATGTTTAATCCTTTTTTTCAGCAAACCGGTGAGATTGCCAACCTCACTATTCGTTGGGGCAAAGTCTTGAGTTTGTGTTGTGCAGGTTCCAAGTTGTTAGCAACACCTTGAGGTCATTTCATTCCTCCTACTGGTTCGATAACCTTGGTTTCATACTGAGGGAAGACTTACTGTTGTGCTCATCATACCTTTCTCTTGGGATTTCCCAACGAAGCTCTACAGTGATCTGAGCCGCATCAAGATGTTTTCTAGCGCCATTGTCGGGGAGTTAAGGACGGCTTCACAAGGGAGTCCTTCACAACCTTTCTCTTTACTTTATTTTTGTTTTGCTTAGTTTCTTTTTCTTTGTTTTTCTTGCTTCTTTTTACCAAAAAAATCAAAAAAAATAGTTTTGTTTGGTTTGCTTTTTCTTATAAAAAACACACAAAATTTTAGTTCCTACTCTAGTTGCTGCTGCTGTTGGCTTGCTCCACTTTTGCAAAAATGAATTCTGCTGAGAACACCAAGTTGTGTGACTTCACTAGCACAAACAACAATGATTTCCTGAGTACACCTATTGCTCCACCTGCTCCTGATGCTACCTTTTATGAAATTAAGCCTGCTTTGTTGAATCTTGTTATGAAAGAGCAATTTTCGGGTGCTAGTTCTGATGATATTGCTGCCCACCTCAATAACTTTGTTGAACTTTGTGAGATGCAAAAATATAAGGATGTATATGGAGATATTATTAAGCTCAAATTGTTTCCTTTCTCCTTGAGAGGAAAATCTAAAGAATGGTTGCTATCCTTGCCTAGAAATAGTATTGATTCTTGGATTAAGTGCAAAGATGCTTTTATTGGAAAATACTATCATCCTGCTAAGATTATATATATGAGAAGTGAAATAATGAAATTTAAACAACTTGATAATGAACATGTTGCTCAATCTTGGGAAAGAATGAAATCTTTGGTAAAGAATTGTCCCACTCATGGACTGACTGCTTGGATGATTATCCAAACTTTTTTATGCAGGACTGAACTTTTCTTCAAGAAACATGTTGTATTCTGCTGCTGGAGGTACCTTTATGACCATTACTTTGGGTGCTGCAACAAAGCTCCTTGATAATATGATGGTCAACTATTCTGAATGGCACACTGAGAGAGCTCCACATGGTAAGAAGGTAAATTCTGTTGAAGAAACCTCCTCCTTGAGTGATAAAATTGATGTTATCATGGCTATGCTTGTTAATGGAAAATATCATATAGATCCAAATAATGTTCCTTTAGCCTCTTTGGTTGCTCAATAAGAGCAATTTGATGTGAACTTCATTAGAAATAACAATTTCAACAACAATGCCTATAGGAAAAATTTTGGTAATAATAATTATAGGCCTTATCCTCCTAATAATGGCAATACTTATGGAAATTCCTACAACAACAATAGAAGTGCTCCCTCTAAACTTGAAGTCATGCTTAAAGACTTTATTAGTAAACAAACTATTTTCAACAAAACTGTAGAGGAAAAGCTTTTGAATGTTGAGAAAAATATTTCATCTTTGTCTGAAGCACAGTCCTCTTTGATTAATAAAATGACTGCTAAACCTGAAACCTTGGAAAGTACCTTTGCTGCCACTCATGCCATACAAGTTACTATTGATGAAAATTTTAGAATGTTAGCTAAATTGCATGCTAAGGGGAAAGAGAAGCTGAAATTGCTAGAAACAATATTGTTTGTACTATTACCACCACCAATATGGATGCTATCAAACCACAAGAAGTCCCCATTCCTACTACAACAATGCCTAAACCAAATAAGGCTACTACCTATGATGCTAAGTTTGATTTTGATCTTGATGGATGCAATATTTCTGAAGTGATTATGTTCCTACAAAAGCTTGCTAGAAGTCCTAATGCTAGTGCTATGAATATGAATTTTACAAAACACATTACATATGCTCTCATTAAAATTAAGGAAGAAAAATTGAAACACAAAGCTTCTATTCCTAAGAAAGTATAAGATAGTTGGGAACCCATCATTAATATACAAGTGAATGACTTTGGTCTCAAAGCTTCATGTGACCTTGGTTCTAGTGTCTCTATTATGCCTAGAAATATTTATGAAATGCTTGATTTTCCACCTTTGGAAGATTGCTATTTGGATGTCCCACTTGATGATAATGCTAAGAAGAAACTCATGGGGAGTGTTAATGATTTTTTTTATTATGGTTAACAATGCCTATGTTCCTGTTGATTTCTATGTTTTGGATGTTGAATGCAATGCTTCTTGTCCTATTACTTTGGGAAGACCTTTTCTTAGAACTGTTGGTGCCATCATTGATATGAAAGAAGGAACCATTAAATATCAATTTCCATTCAAGAAAGATATTGAACACTTCCCTATGAGGAGAGAGAAGTTACCTTTTTCTCCTCCTTTTAAAGCAAAATTTGATGGCAATGCTTCTTCATTTGAAAATACTTGCTTCTTGCTTCTTGTGCCTAACTTAAAGGCGTTAAATAAAAGTACTTCTTGGGAGATAACCCAATAGTTTTCTTGAGTCTTGGAAGTTATTACTTATGTAATAACCTCTTCTTATCCTTTTTGTTTGATTTTGTGCCAAGAATAACCTCTAATGAGAGGGAAGTAAGATTTGGGGAAGTGCTGTCCCAAAATAGATTTTTTTGCTCTACTGTAAAACTTTGTGAAAAATCTCTGTAAGTCAGATTGAGCTGTAATTTTCTGAATAAATCCCCCAAGTTGTTAGATAACTTTTTTTAGTTCAGCACTTTTTGATTTGAGCAATAGAAGTTCTTTGAAAAAATCGGTTTTCACCTACTGGTCTGTTTTGACAGATTTCTGCCATTATTTGCATTTACCTCTTTATTGATTTCCTTTTGGGTTCTCTTTGGTCAATTGAACTTTTTGAGGGAATTGCTATAGTAGCTTGTGTTTTTAATGAAAGTTTTTCTATTTTAAAACTAAACCCCAAAGGTCTATTAGTTTTGAATTCACTAATGTTGCTAATGAAGATTGTGTGAAGTTTTTTATGAAGGAAAATTTTCAGGTGTAAGGAAAGAATGATGTAGTAAGATGAAAAATGGACAAGAGCTCAAGCTTGGGGATTCCATCTCGTGTCACCCCAAGAAATATTCAAGAGGTACAAGCGTCAAATCTTGGGGATGCCCAAGGCATCCCCTTCTTCTCTACTATCTAAAAAGTACAAAGGTGTTCCGTTTTCTGCCACTACCTCGTTAGGCTTCGTCGCTTCATCCCGCACCTCCCTGCCTCGCCCGTCGTTCTCGCGACCCCTCCCTGTCTATCCCGTCCCCTCCCGCACAACACCCTCCTCTCCTCCCGCACCCTTCTCTCCTCTCTCGACTTCTGCTACACCTCGGATACGCTCTTCTCCTCCGCATCTGGTGCCAATTCACACCGGTTCTCCCGATCCAGCCGTCACGGCCTCCACCACACGGATCTGACCCCCTCCGCACCGATCCGTCTGTCACCATGCCTCCCCCTCGACTGTCCATGTCCTCCACCACGCGTCTCGAGGATAAGGAGGCCCAACGTCCTCCCCAGATCGCGAGCAAGAGCTGCAACACGAAGGCGTGTACGAGGCATGGAGGCATGGATCTCTGCATAGGTTCCCGAGATCTGGCCCAGCCACCCCGCTTGATCTTTATTTTTTCGTGACATTTTTTGTTTCTTTTCTTTTGCATCAAGTTTCGGTTGAATCTAAGATGAACCTGTTGAATATACATTTTAATTTCATTGATCGATTGGGGTGATGAGTCTCTATTGAATCTCTTCTTGAGATATCACGGTCAAGTTAGATAATATTGTGAAGTATGCACTTATGCGGGTACATGGCATATACATACTCCTACTTCACATAGCCTTTTCTTACACGCTTGATGTAGTTTTACTCTTGGGGTAAATTAATGTCTAGATTCATTGTATATCACCAGACATTGGTTAATTTTATTATAAGTATTTTTTGGTAATTGTTTTTAATTGGTGGCTCAAATTGCTGTTAGATTTATAGACATTTCATGCAGAAAAAAGAATTGTTAATTTATCAACTTGGCACAGAAATGGAGAAGTGTCATGATGGGCTGTTGCTTGAGAAGAGGCTACTATGGCAAGTTTGTGCATGCTAGAGTAAGAATTCCTTTCATATTTTGTAAGGTATTCTTTCACTTTCCTTCTATACAGTTTTATCCATTATCTCTTCCTTTCTAAAGTTGTGTAATCTATGAGTTCTTGAATTGCTTAGTGCAAATCATTCTCCATTGATATTCCCTAACATATGACTACTCCCTCCATTCCGTAAAAGAAGGCGTATAAACTATGTGCGAGAAGATGATGGCAGGGTCTAGCCGGAGTTGCAGCCAACTCTTCGAGCGATCCTACGAGTATACGACCCACGGCTGTGCTATTAAGGTGTGCTTTGTTTTCTTCCCAGACACACGATTGCTTATCTTCCCCACCAGTATTGCACATACATTTTTAAGTTACTCGTGCCAATTTGTAGATAGGTATGGGTTGCTCATTGATTCCTTATGAGTAATTCTCTAATATCTGTACTTATGAATATAGAGATCAACTTCGAGTGATACACTGCCCAACTGTTTTATGAAATGCAAATGACACTTTTGATGTTCATGTTGAATCGTAATCTCTAAGGTTATCTTTCAGCATGTGATTTCACCATTATTACAGTCCTTTTCTACAGAGTAATGACTAATCAGCTAGCTCCTGCCATTTTATTGGAGGAGATGCATGTGGTCTTATAGTTTGCATGATAGCAGCAATGTTCTGTTAAGGACCAAGCATCAAAGTAGCCTATAGCTCTAAGAATATCTCAATGCCCAAATGAGCTACCAAGTCCATTCTCCACAAGTGGAAAGGAACCTATGGATTTTCATCTGAGTCGTAATCTAGGGCTTATCCTCCACCAAATACTCCTATTGCAGTCACTTGTACCATCTAGCTTGCGCTTACTCTGTAATTTAATTAGGATGTTAAGATGTATGTCCATTTTATCCTGTAGCTTGCCCTTTCATCAAGATGTCCAGATGTATGTCCGCTTTACCCTGTAGCTTGCCCTTTCATCAAGATGTTCAGATATATGTCTGCTTTATCTTGTAGCTTGCCCCTGGTCATGTCAATCTTCATAGGCATAATGAATCCACCGACTCCTTAACATATGAGCCATATCCCATATATATCGACATATTTATGTCATCTTGTTCTCTGTTAATACTGTTGTAACATTACTAAGGTCAATTATATTATACGAGGAGTGCTATACTGTGACTAGCTACTAGGTGTTTTCAATTCACTTGTTTATTTTACGTGCTCATGCTCAGATGTCCTCTTAGTCAGGCTCAAAGGGCCAGTGTTTTTTTACTACTATACTAGATGCTTAGTTCTGCTTCAAAAAGTAATACCCTAGGGAAGTATGCAACCAGTTTTTTGTGGGATGAAGGCTGATGAATTTTCTTGCCGTAGGGTCTATTGTATTTTATGGTTCAGATATAATGATTTTTTTCTGAATCATAATTTCCATGATTCATAACACATATTCCTCCTTCGATCATTTTTTTATGTGCTTGGCATCGTGTAACTAAATTTATTATTCCTCGATGGCGTGTCTGGTTGGTGTCATGAGTTTTGAAACTCTGATTGTCTCAGCTAACGAAAACCTATATTGATCGGAATTCTTTATTCCCAATGTTCGAAGCCATTATTTTGAGCAAAACTAGAGTAAATTTTTTTATTGCTCGGGCTGTTTTGAAGAGCTTGGTTATGTGTGGTTGTCGCACCTCGTCATTAATCTGTCTCACAAGTACAATACATGGTCAATGTCCACCATTTTACACACGTTAGCTATGGCTAGGATAGCTGCAATTGTGAGTTTTTCCCATATGAAATATTCAAGTCGCATGTTGTTGCTGTTCCCCAAAATATTCATGTCCATTCTATATGAGATGCAATCAAGAAATAAGGAATTGAGTTGTCTCTGTAATTAAGTCACTGTATTGTATATTTCGCTGATTCTCTCATGGTTTAATAGGCAAAATATAATTTTTTTTTAGGTATTTTAATCTGAACTCATATTTAGAAACAGAGGTAGTACCTGCTTGCAAAGCGTACCGACAATCTTGAGTCTGAAATTTGTAGATCTGTAAGCATGGTAATATATTGGAGATGTTGTGTTGCTGGCTTAACCAAAAGGGTGAATTTATTTGAGAAGGGAAGTGAACCACAATGGGAATACTTTAAAGGTGGAAAAACGACATGACAACAACAAACAATGAGGGAAATATTGAAGGCCCATGGCTACTGCTATGATTTTTAACCCGTGTGTGGCTCTAATGCAGAGGACAACAACGAGATGTTCTGTTTGAAGAGCAAGCAGACAGAGCAGGGGAGTGATGTGATACTCCAAATTCTGACTATATACCATGGTTAGCGATTTCAATTATTGCATCTCATAATGTGATGTGTCTAAATACTAAAAGTCACCAGATTCCAAACCCACCTTTACTTATTCTTGGGTAACTTTCTGAACCAGTGCAAACCCAGATTATTGGTACCTGATCCGTGTGTGTGTAACTTGGCGGGGGTTGGGGTGTTCTTGCTCTAAAAATATATGACATCATAGACAAATTGTTTACTCTTCTGTAATATATAATAGAACCATCATATTTAATAACTTATAATATGGAAAGTAATTCTCAGTAGGAATCATGTCCAATTTTATAATTCAATTATAATTTATAATGCATCATCTCAAGGAGCCTGGCATGTGTAGTTTTGTAGCACAAGAATATTTAAACTGCTAGAACTTATGTAGTATAAAGAATATTTAAAGATGTTTACAATTAGAGTATAGAGGCTTGAAACTTCCTTATAATGTGTCATTTCTATCCACAGCTGCGATATTTCTCCACCACTAGGCCATCCTGATTTCTGATTTTGGGCACTGCCACCAGGTCGTGAACCTCCCACGCCCTCAATAATGGCTATACGTCCTCCAACATATAGGTAATTATTTTTAAAAATTGAGTAGAGCAACCATTTAAAGACTGCTATCACGCTATTCTACAGCAAAAAATCATTAATTGTTCCTTCGTGTGTTGGTAAACTTGTGTTCCTTCTGTTTGAGTTTGACAACTGTTTATGTTAATGTACATAGTGTAAATGTTTGAAATAGATTATTTTACTGTATCCTCTGATGGATTTCATTTTCAAACCAAAATTGAGTTCTACGCTTTTTGCTACAACAATGTTAATTGTCTTGTATTTCCAATATGCTTAGGTTTTAGTGCTGCAATGTTTTCTTTAATTATACTCTTCTCTCAGTAGATGATGCTTTAATTTTACCAAAGCTTGATGCAATTTTGCATCTGCAGGTTACTTCCATTTTAAAGGTTATGCAACCTAGCTCGCTGATTCTTCCAGTGCATTATTGATGTCAACTTATTTTATCCTGGTGTTTCTCAAGTTAGTCTTCTATAAATAGATGACGGTTGCCTCTGTTTTTCTCTGTTTTAAGGGATGTAGATATGTATAGAACTGAAAGGATGAACAGTAAAATCAAGATAATTGGATAGAGTTTTGCCTTGCATGTGTTTGTAGTTTTATTTTCTTTTCCTAACATTGTTTACTCTCTGTGGATTTTTTGGTGATCTGTTATCATGTTAAAATAAATTAGGGAGGTTTGCCATTACAAATATATCCTAATCTTGTATATGAAGTGCTCAGGTGCACTATTCAACCATGTTATAAGTCATATGTATATGTGCTTCGTTTGGTGTTTCACGAAGAATTGAGCTGGGATTAATCATGGCATTTGTATTGCTTTGCATACCTATATAACAGAATGTCCTTGGAGAGTAGTATTATCCATATAACCTATAAGTTTTGCTAAAGCATACAAACTAAAGTATGATTTTTAAATCCACACATGTGGGGAACTAGCAACTATCAATGTTCTTTTCAGTGTTATGCATCTGAAGTAATGCTCCAATGTGTGGCTAACTATAGATCTTAATATAGGTTTAAGGAAGAAACCTCGAGCCTTGTTGAGATTGCTAGGAGAATCTCACTAAGCATGTTTTGGTGATTTAATTTGTTCCTCAAATAATACTAATCTGTGTGAGATGGCTACTATATATTGTTTTCCTTTATTCCATGATTTTATGAGTTGGTACAACACAAGACTTCACAAGGCCTTACCATCTTCTTTAATACTTTGCTTAATTAGGCAAAAGTTTGATTTGACAATGATGCTGAGCAATGATTTTCTCATCACAGTAGACATGCAAGAAGTGCAAGCCTGATGACCCTTTTCAAATAATAGTGCAAGATGGAAGTTGGCAAGTTCATTTTGCTCTGCAATCCAAGACCTGGTGAGTGTGTTTTTAGTCGCTTCTATTTAATTAGCCAAAACCTCTTACAAATCAAGTGAAGATTACACATCTTCTTTACACATGGGCCACTTCCATTGCCAATAAGAGCAGCCTTTGCATGGTGAGTGATTAGCTGAAGCCTCATATAAATCAATTGGTAAATACTGAATACACTGTCTTTTCTGAACCTGGAACCACTTCAATTGCCATCAAGAGCAGCCTTTTCATGGTGAGTGAAAGATCATGATCTCATGTATGTTTTATTTCAGCATAATTCTATCCCAGTGTGGTGTGGTTGGTCGGGCAGAGGATCCTTGGACTGAAAATCTTTCCTCCGCTTCCTCTTGTGATGAATTTCAAGCGATGCAAGAGGAGTTTGAAGTGACCAAAAAACTACTCGTGCAGGGGCGTCGTTTTGATGGTGCTCACAAGTGCAAAAGATAACTACAGTTGCCAGCGCAATTGTCAACAAGATGGCCAAGAGGGCAGAGTCAATGTCTATTTCACCCTCTTCATGGTGTTGAAATGAGTAGAATCAAGCAAGGCAGCAACATACCTCCTCAGTTATCTAAGAATTTTGTGTATCTAAAGTTGCTACGACCGGTGTCAGCTCTCCTATATCCTGGTGGTTAGGAAACTGAGATCCATTTATTTAATTGCTAAGTTTCTAACTTGTGGTGATAAAACTATGTATTTATATATCTTTAAATCGATAACATCTTATATTTTGAAACCTTAAACATCTTATATTTTGAAACGGAGGGAGTAGGAAATAATGATAACAAGGATACACGATGTAGAAAAGACAAACTGATTTTTAGTTATGCATAGTTCACTTCCTTACCATGATGCCTCTACGAGCTCTCGCTGTACTAGCCGCTGCTGCTGTGTTGTCCGTGAGATACATGTTGCAGCCATGTCGTGAACTTCTCTGCTCTGGACTGGGATTTGGATTGAAGATTTCTGATTCTACTGTTGTGCCTCTTCTGGTTGGCCTTGTGTACTAGGAAGGACGGAATTAGGGAGTCACACAACACTAGCATAGCAGAGCCTGCACGCTAGAATCGAATTAGAGAGAATGAGAGAAATATGCCACTACTGATCACGAAAATATCAAGCAGAGTTGGTCGTACATGCAGCAACAGCTAATTGAGAAACTATGAAGCAAAACATGTTTAGTTGAGTGCTCTAGATTTCAGCTACTACCCCCAAACTTGCTTCTTTTTTCTAGAGAGGTAGACATTGTCCATCTTGTTCACTAGCGATTTTGGGAACATAAGAGCCTAGCTTTGGAGATGGCTGGCGGGCTGGTAATATTGCATGGATTTGAGATACATGGTCACACTATGTAAACAAATTTTAAGTTAAACTGGTTGAGCCACCTGGACCTTGCTTGTGAATTGACTCTTTGAATTGTCGGCTCAAGTTTTATCTCCTGAAGAATGATGATGACCTTGATGATAATCTTTCATGCCTTAAATCAGAGATAGAGGGTTTCTACCTGCTAGACTTCCCTCATGGAATCTGTCAACGAGAAGTTGCCAAGTTATTGAGACCTTACCCTGCGCTGATGTCACAACACTCTTGGCTCCACCGAGGACAATATGGCATCGCCATACGCAAAACCAGTGGCTACCTCGCCTGGAGATTTTGATTGATTGGCAACATTGTTGGCTGACAAGGTATGCTCGTCGATCAAGTATGTCGTGTGCCAGTGGAAACGCAACAACGCACTTACTGGTCATGGGTGAGTACTCATTGGGTAGCTCTTCTCATGTGATTTGGTTTCCATGGTATTTTTTTATTTCTTAGAAAAATCTATCCATAGTCTGCTAATGACCCTGAATTGGTGCTACAGATTAAATTTCTCGACAACATCCAACCTATGACTCACGTGTTTACTGTGGCCTTTTGGTGCAATACCTCTCATAGTTCAGTATATGATGTATTTTTTATAAAACCTTTGGATGTAGTTCAAGATACACTGACAACCGAAACAAATGGCTGCAGATGGACACCGTTAACATGAACAACACATAATGGAAGCTCGCATATTTTTGGTGAGTTTAGGGCGTATTATCTATTCAGTATTTCGAATTTCATTTAACTATCCTACTGAAAATTAATTTCATCAATTAGGTACTGGGAATAGTAACGAAAATAATGCATATTTAAAATGTTGTCAACAATGGGAATGGCCTCAACATATATTTGGAGAGGACAAGTTGGTAACCTTCTAGCGCTGCTACCTCTAGGACTAACACTAAGCGAAGTCATTTGCTAAGATGGATTAATCCATTTTTTAGTATAGGACATACTCTGGAATGAAATCATGCGGATATGTGCAGCTATTGTCAATTGTTTGTCCAACAAAGAAGTACCCTTACGAAGAAGAATATGGTACCTAATTCCCACTCCATTGCGTCTCAATTTTCAAAAATAATTTTAGGAAAATCTGTCATGTATTTGAATTTATGTTATAATTTAGATACATTTCACATTAACCATTTCCATTTTTCTTAGATGTCCATTCTCTTATTTGATCAGTGAGACCCAAGATATTATTGGGGAGTACAGTTAAGAAAAAACACACTTTGAGGAGGATATAAATTGCTCTTGTACTAAGTGGTAGAATAATATCTTCTATTTTCATTACAAAAGGTATTAATGCTAATGGCAGGATGCTCCATATATTTATTTTGATTTGTTTTAGTTTTTCTGTGATGCATCAGTTTTGAACCTCGAGGGGAAGATGTCCACAACCTGTTTGCCACACACATTGCTGAGAATATTGTCTTGTTAAAATACACTTTATTGGTGGTTTTTTCTCGGTCACTGGTTTAGAGTTCTGGAAAAAGCTCTGGAGAATGAAGGTGCCGCCAAAGGCCAGGAATTTCTGGTGGAGAGTTATCAAAGGTTTTATCCCATGTCGTGCAGTCCTAAAAGGCAGACATATTGAGAAGGTTGGTTTTTGCCATGAATGTGGCAGAGAGGAGACCATCAAATATTCGCTGTTTGAGTGCACCTGGACAAAGAATTTCTGGCATGATATCAAGGTTGCCACATCAGTTAAAATGCCGAACCTACATCCGACAACGTGGGCTATTGATTTGATTGATAGTAATATGATTGAGCTGAAAGTTGCAGCTGTCATCTTATGTGGAGGCTGGGTAGTATGGTCTGAAAGAAACGCCAGGAAACACGGAGAATGTACAAGGTCAGTAGCAGAGTCGGTAAAATGGACTACAGATATTGCCATGGACCTAGCAATTACAGGTCAGAGGAGTTCCAACACTTGCCCAAAAGTCAGAGCGAAATGGAGACCACCAGTGGTTGGGGTTTCTAGACTGAATGCCGATGCAAGTTTTATGATTGCATCAAGTGAAGGTGCGTCAGGGCTGGTCCTGAGGAACCATGATGGGGCGCTGATAAGAGGACAGGCAATCTTGTACAATCATGTTTCCAATGCATTGGTTATGGAGACGATTGCAGTCCGAGATGGTGTCCAATTAGCATCGGCTCTGGGAGTTACCCCGAGTCGAGGTGGAGACGGATTCAAGCGAAGTAGTAAAGCTATGGAATGGCCGTCACAATGGCAGATTGGAAGTTAGTTCAGTGCTGCAAGAGATAGAGGATCTATCGGGCAATATGGAGTCCTTTAAACTGAGTTTCATCAGGCAAGAGGCTAATGAGGGAGCACATTTATGTTCTCAGCAAGCGTCAAGTAGTAGACGTAGATGTTTTATGGATAAATTATTGCAAAACGATTGTAAGCCTGATGATTAATGAATGAAAGCTATTGATTCGCAAAAAAACACTGGTTTTTCGTGCTTGTCGTGTCTGCTGAGGTATGTTTACTAAAATTGTTAGCCATACATGCCGCCGCGTCTGATGAGATAAATAGATTGATATTGTCACTACTACATGTCATCGAGATATGGCCTAGAGGTTAATGGTGTTGTTTCAGGTACTACGTAGATGCAAGTTAGCATGTTTATATGTACATCATTAGGTGTATGTAGATATAATTTACCGATGTAAAGTTTTTAATGATGTTTTGTGGAGAATATACAGAAAACTAATGGGCGGTTGTTAATATTCAGGTATATGAGGTAGAAGAGAGGCATCAACAAGATGCTAAAGTTTGTCACAATGTCACGACAACTTTCAAACATGGTGTTCATAACTGTAATTAAATCTTAATACTCCCTCAGACCCATATTAGTTGACTTGGATTTTTTAAAATTTAGATGAACCTATATTCTAAATTGTGACTAGATCTAAATTTAGACAAATTTGAGTCAATATGGATCAGAAAGAATATAATTTTGTTTTCCCGTAGCAACGCACGGGCACTTTACTATAACCCAAAATTGTTACATTAGCTACCCCTGGGATGAGTGAGCCACACAATTATTCACAATTATTCATAAGAATACGGTGCAGGGACAAATGTTTTGCTCTCATACAAGTATCAGACATGTAAAAGTCTCTTTTAGTATATCATTTACTCAGCCTTGAATCATGTTGTTGCTATTCAGATTTCATAGACAAGATTCTCACATTCGATGACTAAAAATTACACAGCGGGCAAGTTTGAAATTATGCCTTACACACGGACGTGTAACTTGGGCAGGGAAAAAGAGCATGGTAAGAAGGAAGCAAGGAGAAGGTAAAAGGAGCAAGAATTTGTATGAGTGCTTCAAAAATTTTATAAGCAGGCAAGCCTTTTCCTTTTATCACTATATATCTTAAAATGAATAGAGATTGTGTCTGAATGTCACCGTACTTCATATTTATGCAAAACATGAGTATAATTTGGAAAAAGCTAAGTCAGATGTTATTCAGAGAATGGAAGTTATTAAATCACTGATTATATTTTATGTTTGTAATTTGAAAAGAGATAATTCAAAAGTTCTTTCAAAAATGAAATTTAGTACACCACTGACTATATTGTAGCTTTGTTTGCACACATATAATGTAAGCTTATATCATTTTTAAAAGTTATCTAATTAATATCACAACCATATAATCTGAACTTTTTTTATGGAACACCTTCAAACCTGCAGAAAAAAAATCTTGCACAAAGTATCATGACATTGGCATCGATCGTGACCAGTGCATTTACTAGAGTCCATGAAATAGAATGATATTTGAACTTGTGTCATCATATAGCCTTAGCAGGTACAATGTCATCTGCACAGGCGTCTCCTTCATTTCAGTACAACGCTTGGCTCGCCGAGGGGCTGGGAAAGTGACCATGGATACCTCCTATACTTGAGTACATTGGAAATGGAGTAGATGCGTGTATTTGATATACTTCAGGGTTTGTTTTCCCTTTTTGAAAGAGTACTTATAGCAGCACAACATGTAGTAATCATGCATTTTATACCTCCTTGAGTGTTTTACACTTTTACTTCTTCAAATGGAATCACTAGATTTCCTGAATGAGCCAAATGCTTTGGAGAATGATCTTCCTTATAATTTAACAATTTTTTCATAGTGATGTTGCTGTTCGCTCATAAGTATGTATGATAATTTATGTAATTTGGATATTCATGATATGTAAGCACACAAGGTTGCAAAATGACAACCTGCTTTTTATTTGTGTTCTATTTTTTTGCGGGATTTTATTTATGTTTTATAGTGAAACATGTAAGAGGATGAAATCATGGGTATAGACGAAATATTTTAACTCTTGTCAATTTGTTACATCATTGCTAATTACAACTAAATTTGGACCCGTTGCAACGCACGGGCACTTTGCTAGTCATCAATAAAAATCTTAGGTATTTCTAGACACTCCGTTTTTATTGTTTCATGCACAGTTGTGTTGTTCTTGGAGTTTCTTAGTTTTCATTTTTGGTTTTATTTTGTTTAGTTTGCTTGAATAAAGTAGTTGGACCCCCGCTTTCGCCGTGTTGTTCCAAATAAGTTGATTGGTGTTGGAAGGGAGTAGAAAGTTTCATGCTTATAGTGGTACAAGAGGGAGCTTGTTTTGACTGTGGCCTAGACTTTATCATGTCATGCTATATGTTGTTTTGACATTATTATTAGTGATTATTGATGTAGCATGACTTGTTCCAAACAATTGAGATTGCTTAATGTGCCTTGCAAAAATCATGCGTTATTTTAGCATACACAAGCATAGTATTGTGGTATTCTCTTTGATGCTTTGTTTGGGTTGACTTGGCACATGATCACACCATGTTATGAACTATGAAACAGTCACCTTGGCCTCTATGATCATGTAACACCCTTAGATCGGCCCTATGCAAGTTTTAGCGATTTTCGCCAAACCCGCATAGAAACGATTCAAAGGCGCCCACCAGGCACTTTCGTGCGGGTGGAAAACAAAGTAATATCATTACACAATAGTCCACGGTGGAACCCACAAAACAGATATATACAACAACGACTCCATGAGTCAAGAATACAGATATACAATACAAAGATCCAAATCACCCTGAAAACGATACAGCGTCCGAGTACGGACAAGATGCAAATTGGGCTGAGAGCCCTGAAGAATAACCAATGGCGTCCATAACCCTGCCCAGGACAAGCTGGAAGGGTAACCCTGCTAACGACGTCGATCTCAAACCTTCTTAAACAAAAGGGGTGCCGATAAAGGGCAAAGGAAAAAGGGAGCGATCAGTACTGAGGCCAGTACACGGCGAGTCTTAGAATTCGGCGGTCCTCGCCTACATAGGTATGGTGGACCAAAGCGGCAGCGCAGCATGCACTAAACAACCTGTAGAGACTCGATACAACTGTTGGCTATCAGAGAGGGATAATAAAGACCTATTAGGATCCAACCTGAAACTATCACCAAACATACCCATCCGGGTATTTCCCCTTCGATACCAAACAAGAAAGTCGGACCGAGGAACTCACACAGTTGGCAGTTTTATTCATTCCGTTATAGTTGCGGCAATTACTAGTTAGATATAGATAGCTTGAGTCATCCTGATATAATAAGCAGTGGGTACTTTTAGTTAACCATTCTGTTATAGTTGCAATACTTACTAGTCAGATACATATACCATGAGACATTCAAAACCCAGTAGTTGTTGGCACTTTTATTTAGCCATTACGTTGTACTGAAGCTGATTACTAGTCATTTCAAGGTCAAATTTATAACACTACTTTAGTTATAGTTGTCTATGATCGAGATACTATGCTCCGAGTCGTCCATAACCACGGACATGGCTTTCAGAAAGTTTTACCCTGCAGGGGCACAAATAGGAACACATGCACGATCAACCTCGGAAAAACCAAATGAAAACCCAACGAGGCATCACGACAAAGAAATCGCAAGATTCATATAATATTTCAGGGGGCCACCCCACCAATCTACTCGCTACGGAGTTGGCCGGCTCTGAGACGGACCCAGAGGTTTGTGACGACGGCTGTAAACGACTGGGAACCCGAAAGTGTGACTGGGCTTGTCGATACCGCGAAAACGTGTCACAGGGTTCCAAAACAGTACAAGCGCTCCACGCGTAATAGTAAATAAAGCAGTAAAGCATGGCATAATCATGGCATAAGTACAAGATAGTAATAAAGCCCCAAACTACTTTGTGTCCCCAATAAATAAGATATGACTCAAGCTCATGCTAAGGGGATTCATGGTCCCACATGCGGATAGTGCGAGTATTCAAGGAACATGTATCAAGTACTCAGGGTCCTACGGGACACAAGTGGATGGTTAAAAACCAAATAACATCTATTGCCCACCTGTGCCTCTGCATTATTTACCTACTTTCAATTTTAGTTGTTAAACTGCAATTAAAGCCATGATCATCTCCAACATTAAACATGCGACATTACTCCAACAACTGTGGAAGATCGACGGTGCGATTTGCTCGAACAACTTGTGAACGGGAAGCAGCAGGAGGGCTGGCGAGGAGGACGAGCATGGACATGCGGGCATCGGTGCACGCGTGGCTTCCGAGACAGCCGTGGCAGCGCCTATGGGTTGTGGCAAGGAAGGGGTATGGCATCGCTGCAGTAGGGACAACAGGGACTCACGCGGAGTTGCATCTCATGGGCGACGCTCGAGGCGAACGAAGGAGAGGTGGAGGTCGGGCGACGCGGGGTGTCGTGCTCGCAGGGGGCGTCGGTGGGGTAGAGGTGAGCCGGGAGGAGAAGGAGGCCATGGAGCTCCAAGTGGCGAGGGCGGTCATGGCGACGGTCGGAGGTGGGGGAAGGCGGCCAACGGTACTAGGGTGCAGGGTGGGAGATCTTGTTATCGAGGCCGGCCAGAGGGAGGCCAGGACGGCGAGGCAAGGGCAGCGGGGAGGCGGCATCGCGATTGGAGGCGAGGAAGAGGGTCGTGCGGGGAGACGCAAGAGGGAGAGGATCCCGATGGAAAGGTGGGGCCACGGGTTGTCAGTCAGGAATGGCGACGGGGTTGGTGACGATAAAAACATGCACATGGGGCAGGTAGCGAGCGATGGTGAGTCTTGTTGGCTCCCGTCACGCGGGCGGGTGTAGGTGGTGTGTGCTGCTGTGTGCATGTGTGGGTTGCCGGGTCTGGATGGGACTAGGGTTTGACTAGTTTGGGTAGATGGGCTAGGGTTTGGTCTAGGCTAGAATGGAGGTGGTCGGCTGGCTGCCTTCAAAAAATAATATAAGTTTATTTATTTTTATTTAAAAGATTTCGTAGACAGTTTGTTTGACAAATAAAATACCCGGAACAGTTGGATCTTGTAATTTGAAATAAGAGGGGCGAATATAGAAAATAAAATAGGCTTTTGGAAAATAGTCTAGTGCAGAAATATGCATGATGTCATGATGATGCATAAATAAAATAACACGTGATTTTCTAGTAGTGGATTTACTCGGGGTGCTACAATTCGACACCACTAACAATGGGTCTCGCCCTCGAGATCCGCCTCATGGTACCGGGAAGAAGGCCACCGATCTGAATCTCCTTGCTTCGTGTAGATCTTCGCGACACCACTAACAAAGATTCTTTTTCCATCTTGAAATTGGCGACACCACCAACAAGGGTCGTTCCTCGCGTTCATCGAGGAAACACTCCAGATAAACATCGGACGAAGTTAAAGGTAATGCCACCTCTAACTTCTAGGGAAGGAGTAAGAATTGCATTGATCTACCATTAAATCTACAAAAGCAAATGATAACAGTAGTGGTATGGTCGCGACTCCATCCCGCACTCAAAGCATTACTCTGTACACGAACAACAAACTATGCAACCAACTCTCGGGATTCAGACTGAAGATCTTAACAAACAGAATTTGGAAACAAAGGAGTGATGCAAGCTCTTCATCGGGTCGGATGAAGATGATGTCATCACGTCAGAAAACACAGGAGGATGCAAGACAAAAATTAGTGGATTTTTGGTCCACTGAAAGGTACACCAGATGAAAGATTCATCAGATAGCATGAAGGCGGGATGTTGAAGCACCATTACAAGAGGACGGAAGCGAAACCTAAAGGTACGACGAAAACCCAACCACGAGAATTCTTGGACTCGAAGAAAAGATAAGAAAGCAGATTCAAATCACACAGAGGTGAGAGGAGAAGAGCAGAGGGGTAAGGAGTAAAAGCAGACCTAATCAGATCTATCCAACCGATTTTTCCAAAATAGTTTTGACACTCTACAACGTCCATTATCTAGGTTATCCTATAGGCTGGACTAGTGGGGTACTGTAACTGCTGGGCTCTGACACCACTCTATAACACCCTTAGATCGGCCCTATGCAAGTTTTAGCGATTTACGCCAACACCGCATAGAAACGATTCAAAGGCGCCCACCAGGCACTTTCGTGCGGGTAGAAAACGAAGTAATATCATTACACAATAGTCCACGATGGAACCCAAAAACATATATATATATATATATATATATATATATATATATAACAACGACTCCATGAGTCAAGAATACAGATATACAGTACAAAGATCCAAATCACCCTGAAAATGATACATCATCCGAGTATGGACAAGATGCAAATTGGGATGAGAGCCCTGAAGAATAACCAATGGCGTCCATAACCCTGCCCAGGCCAAGCCGGAAGGGTAACCCTACTAACGATGTCGATCTCAAACCTTCTTAAACAAAATGGGTGCCGACAAAGGGCAAAGGAAAAAGAGAGCGGTCAGTACTAAGGCCAGTACACGACGAGTCTTAGAATTCGGCGGTCCTCGCCTACATAGGTATGGTGGACTGAAGCGGCATCGCAGCATGCACTAAACAACCTATAGAGACTCGATACAACTGTCGGCTATCAGAGAGGGATAAGAAAGGCCTATTCGGATCCAACCTAAAACTATCACCAAAGATACCCATCCTGGTATTTCCCCCTCGATAAAAAACAAGGAAGTCGGATCGAGGAACTCACACAGTTGGCAGTTTTATTCATTCCGTTATAGTTGCGGCAATTACTAGTCATATACAGATAGCTTGAGTCATCCTGGTATAATAAACAGTGGGCAATTTTAGTTAACCATTCTGTTATAGTTGCAATACTTACTAGTCAGATACATATACCATGAGACATTCAAAACCCAGTAGTTGTTGGCACTTTTATTTAGCCATTCCGTTGTACTGAAGCTGATTACTAGTCATTTTAAGGTCAAATTTATAGCACTACTTTAGTTATAGTTGTCTATGATCGAGATACTATGCTTCGAGTCGTCCATAACCGCGGACACGGCTTTTAGAAAGTTTTACCCTGCAGGGGGCACATATAGCAACACATGCACGATCAACCTCAGAAAAACCAAATGAAAACCCAATGAGGCATCACGACAAATAAATCGCAAGATTCATATAATATTTCAGGCCCCCCCACCAAGCTACCCGCTACGAAGTTGGCTAGCTCCGAGACGGACCCAGAGGTTTGTGACGACGGCTGTAAACGACTAGGAACCTGAAAGTGTGTCTGGGCTTGTCGATACCGCGAAAACGTGGCACGGGGTTTCAAAACAGTACATGCGCTCCACGCACAATAGTAAATAAAGTAGTAAAGCATGGCATAATCATGGCATAAGTACAGGATGTTAATAAAGCCCCAAACTACTTTGTGGCCCCAAGAAATAAAATATGACTCAAGCTCATGCTAAGGGGATTCATGGTCCCACATGCGGATAGTGCGAATATTCAAGGAACATGTATCAAATACTTGGGGTACTACGGGACACAAGTGGATGGTTAGAAACCAAATAACATCTATTGCCCACCTGTGCCTCTGCATTATTTACCTACTTTTAATTATAGTTGTTAAACTGCAATTAAATCCATGATCATCTCCAATATTAAACATGCGGCATTACTGCATCAACTTGCGAACGGGAAGCAGCATGAGGGCCGGCGAGGAGTACGAGCATGGACATGCGGGCATCGGCGCACGCGTGGCTGCCGAGACAGCCATGACGGCACCTGTGGCAGGGGAGTAAGGGGCATGGCATCGCTGCAGCAGGGATGGTAGGGACTCATGTGGAGTTGCATCTCACATGCGATGCTCAGGACGGGCGAGGGAGAGGTGGAGGTCGGGCAACGCGGGGCATCGTGCTCGCAGGAGGCGTCGGTGGGGTCGGGTGAGCCGGGAGGATAAGGAGGCCATGGAGCTCCGAGCGGCGAGGGCGGTCATGGCGACGGTCGGAGGTGGGGGAAGGTGGCCGGCGGCGCTAGGGTGCAGGTTGGAAGAGCTTGTTGTCGAGGCCGGCCAGAGGGAGGCTAGGACGATGAGGCGAGGCCAGCGGGGAGGCGGTGATACGTCAAAAACGTATCTTTAATTTTTGATGCTCCATGCTTGTTTAGTATCTACTTTGCTTTGCTTTGTCTACACTTTGAGGTGTTTTTATATCTTTTCTGGAACTAACCTATTAACAAGTTGCCACAGTGCCAGTTGCCCATTTTCTTCTATTTTTGGTTCCAGAAAGGCAGAAAATCAATATTCTCGGAATTGGA
The DNA here is from genome assembly GCA_916181665.1 of Avena sativa. Lineage (NCBI taxonomy): Eukaryota > Viridiplantae > Streptophyta > Magnoliopsida > Poales > Poaceae > Avena > Avena sativa. The sequence goes on along the minus strand of OV702283.1, from coordinate 402,985,655 downwards.
CGGGACAAAAGCCAAAGTCAAAATTTTACCGTGGGGGACACGAATCCAGAAGACGAGACTGAGAAGCAAACCAGGACGGCCAAACCCCCCTAGGCGCGGCCAGGGGTGGGCCCGCGCCTAGGCAGGGTGTGGCCCCCCTGGTCGCCTCCCGGCCTCGCCTCTTCTTCTATAAGAAGTCCCTGATGCAGAAACCCTAAGCACCCGATCAAAAGTCCACAAAACCTTATGTACCCGCTGCCACCGTCGTCCCTAGATGGGGGATCTGAAGTTTATCCCGGCACCCTGCGGGAGGGGAAATCATCCCGGAGGCCTTCTCTCCGGTATGAAGCATGAGTAGTTCCACCTTGGACTATGGGTCCATGTAGTAGCTAGATGGTTGTATCTCCTCCCTTGTGCTTTCATGTATAGATCTTGTGAGCTCCGTTCATGATCAAGATCTAATCTATTTGTAATCATGCATGTTGTGTTTGCGGGGATCCGATGGATATTGAGACTACTATGTTAGATTGATTAATGGTTTTGAATTTCTGATTCTATCATGTCTGTGTTGTTTGTGATCTTGCATGCTCTCCATTGTTAGTAGCTATCTTGGCTGAGTAGTTGCTAGTGACTCCAAGAGGGGGATGCTCGATAGTGGGTTTATGCCTCTAGTTTCCAAGGGAAGTGACAGAAATCTCTTCGGTTGTAGACGTGCTGTTGCCACTAGGGATAAAACAACGGTCTCTTGTTCATGGAACAAGTGTATTGTTTACCTTACACACTTTGCTGAAAGTAGTTGTCTGTTGCTTACAACTTAATACTGGAGGGGGTTCAGATGATAACCTGAAGGTGGACTTCTAGTCATAGAAGCAGTTGGATGGCGGTCTATGTATATTGTTGTATTGCCCAATCGAATCTCATAGGATCTTTTTGTCTGGTATTGCATTGTTATGCCTTGCTCAGTTCCCGTCAATTGCCCTACTGTAATTTGTTTACCCTTCATGCCATGTTGTTTATCTAAGGAGAGCACCTCTAGTGAACTATGGACCCCGGTCCAATCTTTAACATTGATACATCTTCCACTGTTACTTGTTTACTTACTGCAAACCATTACCTTCCACACCATACGTTTAATCCTTTGTTACAGCAAACCGGTGAGCTTGACGACCTCACTGATTCGTTAGGGAAAAGTCTTGAGTTTGTGTTGTGCAGGTTTCCACGTTGCTTGCAACACCTGTGTGACGTTCCCTTCCTCCTACTGGTTTGATAACCTCGGTTTCTTACTGAGGGAAAACTTGCTGCTGTGCTCATCACACCTTGCTCTTGTGGTTTCCAACGAAGAGTCCCACGACAGTGCTAGGCGTCATCATGCGACGGCGTGATTGGAGGCAAGGAAGAGGGCCGTGCGGGGAGACGCGAGAGGGAGAGGATCCTAATGGAAAGGTGGGGCCAAGAGTTGTTGTTCAGGGACGGCGGTGGGGTTGGTGAGGATAAAAACATGCGCGTGGGGCCAGGTAGCGAGCGATGGCTCCCATCGCGCGGGCGGGTGTGCGTGGTGTGTGCCGCTATGTGTGTGTGTGGGTTACCAGGTCTGGATGGGACTAGGGTTTGAGTAGTTTGGGTAGATGGGCTAGGGTTTGTTCTAGGCTAGAATGGAGGTGGTCGGCTGGCTGCCTTCAAAAAATAATATAAGTTTATTTATTTTTATTTAAAAGATTTTGTAGACAGTTTGTTTGACAAATAAAATACCCAGAACAATTGGACCTTTTAATTTGAAATAAGAGGGGATAATATAGAAAATAAAATAGGGCTTTTGGAAAATAGTTTAGTGCAGAAATATGCATGATGTCATGATGATGCATAAATAAAATAACACGTGATTTTCTAGTAGTGGATTTACTCGGGGTGCTACAGTCATTTAGTTTTTGACTTGTGGTACCACTTTATGATTTGATTGATAATGTTTTGTCGCTCTGCATGATTATGGCCATTATTGCTCTCTTAGTTGGTCGCTCCCAGTCTTTTGCTAGCCTCCACTTGTATTGAGTAAGCTCTACTCATGCATCCAATTCCCAATAAACCAAGTTTTTCCAAAGTGTCCACTATAAATTCCTATGCATGGTGTGTTACACTATTCCAAGTATATTCTTGTTTTATCTATCTTCCAAATTAAACTTGTTATGTGAAAATTAGTGATTAAAGCTCTCACAAACTTGATGACACACTTTATTTTTCTTGCCCCTAATAAACTTGAACCATTGGTGACGAGGTTTCGACTCGTCAGTGCCCATTTTTATGGACTTGGGTTTTGGAGAAGATGGGGATGCTGAAGATCGCGGAACGTTTAGCAAACAAGCAACGCGGGAACATGATATTTACCCAGGTTCAGGCCCCTGGAGGGAAAACCCTACTCCTGCTTGTCTGCTCTTGATTACGGCGGAACCGAAGGTTACATGGGTGCGCAGATGCAATCTGGCGTGAGGTGTGTATGGGGTGAGTTGAGGAGACCTATTCGCCATGCCCTCCTAGCCTTTATATAGATAGGAAGGTCTCGGGCATAGGTCGAGTCGGTTATAGATTAGGGTTTGCCCCTTTGAAATTCTATCTACTCTAGTCTTATTCTCCAAGCATCTGAAGGCGTCATGGGCTTGGGCCACCCGAAACCTCTGCAGGTCGCGTATCTTATCGTGGGCCTTCCTTGGGCTGGACTAGGTATGCCGATGTTGTGTACCCGCTGGGTATAACCATGACAGTAGCCCCCGAGTGCTCAGTCGAATCGCATATTCGGCCGAGGACTCTTTAGTCTTTCGGGTGTAGTTTTATGCCTGTTTATAAGAGAAGGCAATTTAGTTTGTAGGGATTGTTGATGCGTGTGCCTGACTCACCCGATGGATCAGGGTCCGTTAGCTGTCATAGGACAAAACAACACGATCTTCTTTAGACTCGAGTCCTCGGACTCGAATTCGGAACAAGTGCTGGCGTAATTCGACTCAGGCCGTTGAGGTCTTACAGGAGCCAAATCCTAGTGTTTTTCAAGTGATGTGCCCAACGCGTCCGTCGGGATTTTTCATCGTGCCCGTTGACACGGTATTTTACTGGCAGAGCGCAGTCAGGTGCGTTACCAGGCCATCAGACGATATCTGTAGGTCTTATCCTTGCGTCGCAGACACAACATCCGCAATGTTATCACCACGGAGGTGTTTCGGGTGGCCAAGGAGATTGCCTCTCACTTAGCATTTATTTGGGCAAAGTTGCCAGAAGAAGTTTGTATTTTGATCCGAAATATCGCAGTCGAAGAATTCATAGGGTGTGTGGTTAGCGCTCCCTATGGGAGTAGCCCCCGAGTGTATGTTCGAGTTGTAGACTCGAGCAGAGACTTTAGTTCAGCTGTTTTTAACTTCAGGTCCAAAGGACACAATTTTTTCGGATGCTTTGAACAATCCTCCCTATGGGAGTAGCCCCCGAGTCCGCAGTGGAGTCGTAGACTCGTCGTAGGACTCGAAGATTGTCTTAGTAGTGTAATACCTTGATCATGTTTCAGGTACGCGGCCAGCGCTCCTGATAGGAGTAGCCCCCGAGTATTTGCTCGAGTCGTAGATTCGAGTGAGTACTCTTAGTCATCAGCCGAAGATTTATAGCCGTTTCTAGGTTGGTCTTGATGACGTTAGTGCTGACGATCGATGATCTCAACCGTTTGCGGCGCCAGAGATGACGTGACAGGATGAGCGTGGGTCCCACTTTCTAACTTGGAGTTGACTAATCATGTGTGGCGTGATGAGAATTACGGCGTCTGCTCGGTTTCCGTGTGTAGTGGACGGTGTGCTGGGAAAGATTCGTTGCTGTGCTGACACATGTATGGTTGGATCTGTCTTGGACGTTAAGGCTTCTGGATGATAGGTTCTTGTTCGTTGTCCTCATCTTTTATAACTGTGGGGAAACAATGATTTTGTTTCTCCCTTGCCATTTGCTTTCACCGTTGCCTCCATTTTCTCGAGCACCACATCTCTCACCCTTGCGCATGGGACGTTCTTCGTTCATTTCCTTCGTTGTTTATCTGTGCTCATCGCCGTACTCATCGCTACGCCATGGGCAAGTCGAGGAAGGGCGCTGCTGGAGCTGGCTCGAGTGCCGCTGCCGGAGGCAAGAAGGTTGCCGCTCCTGTGCGCACCACTGAAGGCAAGTGGAGGCGCTCCGAGGTGCGTGACACCGATCTGAGCAAGCTGCACGACGCGGGATTAATCCCGCAGAACAAAGATGACATTAGGATCCCAGGCGATAAGGTAATCCCCCGCCCACCTGTAGGGTTTCGGGTGATCTTTGTTGCCTTCATTCTTCGCGTTTTTTCGCTTGCTGCCCACGATTTCCTTTGTGGGCTCCTTTTCCTCTATGGGATTCAGATTCATCATCTGTCTCCCAATTCTCTTCTTAACATCGCGTGCTTCATCATGCTTTGGGAGTGCTGGCTCGGCATCGAGCCACACTTTGGCCTCTTCCGGAAGCTCTATTCCATGAAGAGGCAGTCCGGCACCGGCGGAGTCTATCCGCTTGGCGGCTGCATCATCTCCCTTCGTCCTTTTGTCCAAATTTTCTCCTTATCTATTTGCGAGTCCATCCAGTATTGGCGTCGTAAGTGGTTTTACATCCGCGATGTCAAGCTGGACGGTAAGCAGTTTGGTGTTTCCCCCTTCGACTCCGAGCAGAAGATTGTCCCGAAGAGATCATGGAAAAACCACATCTTGGAGGGCAAACTTGCGGAGGTGGAGAGGCTCTACAAGTGAGTGGAGGATCTTCAGCTGGTGCCGGGCAAGGAGGTCAATGGTGTCGACATCATCCGCACCTTCCTCAAACGTCGGGTGCAGCCGCTCCAGGCCAGGGCACACCTGATGTTTCTCTATGCCGGCCCTAGTGATCCAACCAGAGTGTCATCCGAAGAGTTATCTTCGGGTGATCTTGATAGGGTCCTCCGTCCTCTGCTGAAGTTCAAGGCTGGTGAGGACCTTCCAGGGGAGTCGCTGACTCCCCCTCTTAGCGCCAGTAAAGGGGATTCGAAGGTGAAGTTTGTTTGTGCATTTTCTCATGTTATTGTCATTTTTTGCTTGCAGCGCCTCCAGGTTACGGGGTCTATGCCCCCTCTGTCTGAGAAATTTAGGGAGGCACCAGACAATGAGGAGGTGGACTCTGACTGAGCTTCTTCCAGCTCAGTCGCCGACTGCGGATGCTCCTGAGGCGAGTGAGGGGCAGACCCGAAAGCGACCGCGAAGCGAATCGTCAGACGCGTCTACCCCGCCAACTCCGAGGGGCCCGTCCTTCCTCGAGCGGCATGGCGAGGATGATGGTGCTTCTTCCGCACCGTTTCCAGCTGTGCCCCTTCAAGCGATGGCGCCGCAGCCACCGGCCAAGAAGAAGAAGAAGGAGAAGGCACCACCCGTCTTCAACTTGTCAAACATTGATTCGTAAGTAGTTTTGGCTATGCTTTATTCTGTGTACAATGTTTATTCTTGTCTTGATCGATATTGTCCTTGCAGCCAATCCTCGGAGGGTTCTCTTAGTGAGGGCGCTCAAGAGGCTGTAGGGGAGTCGAAGCTAAGAATTCATCACCCTCAGATGGTGCCGACTCTGAGGATGATGCCCCGAACCCCTCCCTGCGAGAGGCTCAAGTAGTCGTTACTCAAAAGACCATATGCGGAACTTCGGAGTCTCCGTCTAAGCACATAAGTTGTCTGTTCCTTTGTCTTGTAGGGGGGAGCCCCCGAGCCCTTTTTCGGATGACCTGCTGATCGAATTTTGCTCTTGTGGGGCGTAGCCCCTGAGCCCCTTCTGATGGTTGTTTTGTTTTTGTTTTGCAGCCCTTTGTTCATAGCGCTAATCTCCTCATCCAGCAGCACCTGGCGCCGGAGGCAAACATGCGGCAGCTGCAAGGTGCGAAGTTTGATTATCCTTTGCTTGCTTAGGCTGTCCCCTTCGTCTTTGCTTCTGTTTATCCTTTGTTCTTGATGTTTGTAGATGAAAATAACGCGTCTGTCTGTCGGCTAGACGCTCTTGAAAAGAGCCTTGGTCACGCAGAGAAGAAAGATGCAGATGCCGCGGAGGCGAAGGAGCGCCTACAGAAGGAGGTAGCTGACGCTGCCGAAGCTCAGGAGCGCCTGCGGAAGGAGTCTGCTGATCGTGAGGAGCAGCTTGCTGCTGCGGCTGCTACACGCGAGAGGGAGATGGCCAATAGGCTGATGGACACGGCCAAGGCTTTCTCCGGTGAATATCTTTTACTTGCCCCGTTCTTGTACTTTTTTGGCTGTTCCTTGTCCTGTTCTTATTTGGGTCCTTTCTTCATTGTCTTTAGATGCGTCAGGCATCGCGTTTGAACGCAGTGTGCTGGAGCACGGAAATGCTCTGGATGATGCCACAGTAGCGGTCGAAGACTGCTACGGTACTGCTGCTGGCGCCTTGGCGAAGGCCAAGGGGGGTGCTCCGACGTTTCTACAAGGAGATCGTCCCCAAGGGAGCTGCCCTTGAGGATGTTGACGCGTTGGTGGATGCGCTGTCGGAGGACGCTTCGGCGGCCTACAAGCGCAAGCAGAAGGGCATCGGTGCCTCCATGGGGCTGTCCATGGCCATGGCATCCAGAGCAGAGCTGGACCTGCCGCACATCACCTCCTAGATGCCAACGGCTGCCGATGGCTCAGAGGTAGCTTTTGCTCTCTTTGCCTCCCGCTGTAAGCATTATGGGCCGAAGCTCATTGACCTAATGGCGGAGTATGCGGCAAAGCAGCAGGAGGAGGTCAAGAGCAGGCAGTCTGGCTCTGAGGCCACTCCGGATGCGGGTGCCTAGGCTCTGGTGTTGTAGTTTAGGATAGTTTATCCTCTTTATTTTGTGATGTACGCTTTTGCTGATGAACAATCTTGACTTATGCCACGAGGTGGCCTTTATGTATATAAGTTATGTTTCAATCTCCCACCCGCAATGTTTGTGATGTTCATATCCTTGCTTTTTGGCCTTTAGGGTTCTTCGAGTGAGATTCCCGTGGATACTTTGACCGTCCCTCAGCTGCGACCATCTCTGGATGATGCTTCACAGCTTGTTTTCCTTCGCGACCGCGTTCGCAACCTGGAGAAGGATATTCTTGGTATTCGAGGCCACATGAACGTGTGGAAGTCGAAACTTGAGCGAGCCACTGCTAGGGAGGAATTTTTGATGGGGGAGCTGCGGCAGATCAACGAGCATCTTCAATGTGAGTCTTCGTGAACTGTTGCTCTTTTCGGATGCACTTTTCTTATGTGCCATCTTCTTCTTGTGTTTGGTGCAGGCGTCAATCTCGTTCTGAAGGAGGCGAAGGAGCATGTTGCTGTTCGGATGAATTGCCTGACCCAACAGGACTTGGAGGCTGGCGACTTCTTCTGGATGGACCGTGATCGGGCCGTCGTCCTTGTGACGGTGCAAGATCATGCGCACCAGGTTTCTCGGGTGCTGAGGCAGGCGATGATTTCCCTGGCATCCACTTGGGCCGCCATGTTTCCCCTGGACGAGGCACCTTCTAATCTTTGGGGTCTACTGGTGAAGTTTCAGGACGTGAACCACGTCAAGGAATTGGTGCGGTGTCAGCTGGTTGCTGGGGTGAAGGCTGCTCTTTCACTTGTTTGGCTGCATCGCCGTGGCGTTGATCTCGCGGCGGTGGCGACTGGGCCACCCCTTCGACCAGATGGTAGTCTTTGGGATATGCGCCCGCATTATGCGGTTGTGAGGCAGTATGCCGAAGAGATTGTTGATATCTTTGAGCAACGGGCGAGTGTTATACTTCAGAATAGGTAGGTCCTGTAAAGAAAAAACAAATTGATGTAAAATTTGTATGTGTTCGAGTGGGCTTGTTGCCCCCTTTGCAAAGTTTATTTGTTTTAGCACATTGTGCCTTGTTTTATGCATGTCATTTTTGTTAGCCTGACGTGGTCAGCTACTCAGGTTGTATGCTTTGTTCTCAGTTGACGAAGTCGTGAGGTGAGGCATAGCCCCCCGAGTGTGTTATAGCGAAAATTAAGGAGAAGAAATTTTGGCCGAGGAACTTAGCTTTTATTCATATCGTAATGAGGAGGTACATTGTTCGGCTGAGTAGCCTTCTTGAAAGTAAAGGGGTAACTAGGGGTAGAAGCGTCACAGCTATGCGACGTTCCATGGGTTGGAGTATTTGACTCCTGACTTGATGTCCATGAGGCGGTAGGCGCCACCTGGGAAGACTTCGGTGATGATGTAGGGTCCTTCCCAAGGTGACTCTAGCTTCTTCGGCCGCCCTTGCTTGAGTCGTAGGACGAGATCTCCTTCGACGAAGGACCTTGGGCGCAGCCGACGGCTGTAGTAGTTGCGAAGGCTCTGCTGGTAGACCGTTGAGCGAGCCACGGTGATGTCGCGTGCCTCGTCGAGCGTGTTGACGACATCTTCGAGTGCGGTCGTTGATTCGGCTTCGCTGTAGGCGACGACCCTTGGGGCCTTGTGGCGTACCTCTGCAGGCAGCACGGCTTCGGCTCCGTGCACCATAAAGAAGGGCGTGTAGCCAGTTGCACTGTTCGTCGTTGTACGCATGCTCCAGAGTACGGAGGTTAGCTCCTCCACCCAGGCTCCCGCGAGGCTTTCGAGTGGGCGTAGCAGGCATTTTTTGATACCGCTCCCGATGAGGCCGTTGGCCTTTTTGACCTGTCCGTTGGTCTGTGGGTGCGCCACGGTGGCGTGCGATATGTTGATTCCGAGGCCCTAGCAGAAGTCCTGGAATTCCTTCGATATGAAGTTCGAGCTGTTGTTCGTGATGATGCTATGTGGCACACCGAATCTGTAGACCATGGACTCGAAGAATTTGACGGCTGTTTTGCCGCTTTGATTGGTGACAGGAATGGCCTCGATCCACTTGGTGAATTTGTCGACTGTGACCAGAAGGTAGACGTGGCTTCCCTTTGAAGATTTGGGCAGCTTGCCGATCATGTCGAGGCCCCATTGGGCGAAGGGCCAGGCTAGTGGTATGGGCCTTAGCTCCGATCCTGGTGCGTGCAGTTTGTCCGCGTACCGTTGGCAGGTGTTGCATCTTCGGACGATGTCTTTGGCATCGTTCATGGCCGTTGGCCAGTAAAATCTAGATCGTAGAGCTTTGGCGACTAGGGAGCGGCTGCCTGCATGATGTCCGCAGATGCCCTCATGGATGTCTTGGAGGATGGTTTTTTCCATCACCGATGGTGACGCACCGTTGTAGTACACCCGAAATGATGCGCTTGTAGAGCTCGCCATTGATTATGGTGAAGGCCTTAGACCGGCGAGATATGCGCCGGGCGTCTGTCGGGTCATCAGGAAGTTCTCTGTTTATCAGGTACCGAATGTACGACTGTGTCCATGTTTCTTCAATTTCCATGACCTGCATCAGGCTGACTAGCTCGACCTTGGTGTCAAGCTTTTCGGGTCCTTCCTGTCCTTCGGGTAGCGCAACCCCCGGGTGCTCTGCTTCTTCGGGTGATCCCTTGGGGAATTTCCTTTTGATAGAAGGTACACATATTTGTTCGAGGAACACGCTTGGTGGCACCCGTGAGAAGGTGGAGCCGATGTTGGCGAGTCTATCAGCCTCCTCGTTGCTTTCCCTTACGACGTGCCGAAGCTCGCAGCCGTCAAAGTCCCCTTCGAGTGAATTGTAGAGCACACGATACACGATCATGTTGGCGCTGTGAGCGTTGCACTCGTTCATTTTCTGCTGGACGACAAGGTTTGAGTCACCGTAGATGACCAGGCGCATTGCGCCGCAGATCTTGGCCATCCTCATGCCGTGTATGAGGGCCTCATATTCGTCCTCATTGTTGGAGGTGCGAAATTTCATCTGAAGGACGTATTTCATTGTATCGCCTTGAGGGGACGTTAGTATGACGCCAGCTCCTGCTCTGGCCTCGCACTTGGAGCCGTCGAAGTACATCGTCCATGACTGTGTCATGTCCAGAGTGTCTACCAGCTGGAGCTCCATCCAGTGGATGAGGAAATCAGGGAGGACATGAGATTTGATGGCCTTGCGCTGCTCATAGACTATGTCTAGAGGGGACAGCTCGATGCCCCACATGGCTACGCGTCCCATGGCTTCGGGGTTGTTCAGGATGTTGGACAATGGTGCCTTGTTAATGACCATTATCTGGTGCTCCTGGAAGTAGTGGCTCAGTCGCTGAGCCGTCATGAATACGCCGTAGGCGAGATTCTAGTATTGAGGGTACCTCTGCTTTGTTGGTGTCAGTACCTCGCTGAGGTAGTAGATTAGTCGTTGGACCCCGTAGGTCTTCCCTTCTTCGGGTCGCTTGACCACGAGTATTGTGCTTACCACCTGGTGCGTGGCTGCGATGTACAACAGTAGTGGTTATCGTTCCTTTGGCGTGACCAGAACAGGCGAGGTGGAGAGCAGACGCTTGAGGTCTTCGAATGCGTCGTCTTCTTTGGGTGTCCAATCGAACTTGTCCGCCTTGCACAACAGCTGATAAAAGGGCAAGACCTTATCGCCCATGCGACTGATGAATCTGCTCAATGCTGTAATGCGTCCGGTTAGCTATTGGACTCCTCTGAGGTTCTTCGGCTTCTCCATGGTCAGTATAGCCCAGATTTTCTTCGAATTCACCTCTATCCCACGCTGGGAGATGAAGTAGCCAAGTAATTGGCCATATGGGATGCCGAAGGCACCCTTTTCTGGGTTCAGCTTGATCTTATAGTGATCAAGGTTATCAAACGTCTCGCAGAGATCATCGATTAGTGTCTTGGCCTCCTTGGTCTTGATGACTATGTCGTCGACATAGACTTGGTTGTTGCAACCAATCTGGTTTTTCAGACATGCCTGCATGCACCTCTAGTATGTGGTGCATGTGTTCTTCAGCCCGAAAGGCATGGTGTTGTAGCAGAACACTCTGAACGGCGTGATGAACGCCATTTTCTCCTGATCTTCGACCTTCAGCCGAATCTGGTTGTAGCCTGAGTAGGCGTCGAGGAAGGAGAGTTTCTCGCATCCTGCAGTCGAATCGATGATCTGATCGATCCATGGTAGAGGGAAGTGGTCCTTGGGACAGTACTTATTGAGCGATGTAAAGTCTACGCACATCCGTAGGATGTTCGTGTCCTTCTTGGGGACCAGCACTGTATTGGCCAGCCACTCGGTCTCCTTGATTTCTCGAATGCTGTTCGCATCGAGTAGTCTGTTGACTTTGATTCCAACGGCTTCAGCTCTTGGATCGGACAGTCGTCGGATTGACTTCTTGACTGGATTTGCATCGGGGAACACATTGAGTGCGTGCTCGGCGAATTCCCTGGGAACCCTTGGCATGTCCGCAGGACACCAGGCGAAGATTTCCTAGCGCTCACGGAGGAATTCGATGAGCACGCTTTCCTATGTGGGACTGAGGTCGTTGGCGATCAACGCTATCTTGGAGGCGTCCGTTGGGTGGACCTGCACCTTTTTCATGTTGATCGTAGAGTCGAACGACATATCAGGTGCGTTTTGCCCGGCGACTGGGGGTGCCCCTGTAAGGTTCCCAACCTTTAATAAGGTAGAGATCCCTGTGTTTACAATGCTAGTCCCTGGATAAATAGCTAGCATCCACAGTTAAGATGTAATATGAAGACACAAAGGTCATAATACAACTTTATAACCAGGAATAAAATAATTTATTACATCTTACATAGCTCATTTGGCTATCTCATTACAATGCAGCAGAATATAACAATAGCATGGGGTCCTTCATCTTCAAAATGCCACAGGCAGACATGTTGGTTGTAGACTTGTAATCCTAATCAATAACTTCACTAATATCAATCAAACCTGCAACATAACAAGTTACAGCCACAAGGGTCAATACATTTGAATTGTATTGGCAAGTGATACTATGGTAGTATGGTGGAGTCTATCATCTATATGCATTTGGCTAAGTGGAGCTTAGGCTTGCTTTGCTCAAAATAGATTTTCCTTATCATTTGAAAACACTAAGTTTTTGTTTGACAAAAATCTTTCCCAAGGCATCTCCCAATAGAAATTGGTGATCCTTTCAATCCCTTGTTTACCCACAAGTTTTTAACTTAGAAATTTGGATGATGAGATTCTTGATAGCTTCCATGTCTTGATGCTCAAATTGTCCTTTGCCAGGGACATGGCTAAGTACTTAGATTTTTACACTCTGCAGAGGTGGTGCACTTTCCCCACAAGACTTGGTTTCACCAAGACAAGATCTTTCAGAAGCCTTCCCTTAGACCAAAATGGACGCGCTCCAACCTATCATTCCCCTACCACCAACTGTCCATTTGCCTAAGTTATTGCAACCTATATGATCCAGGCAGAGCCCATAATGCCAAGTGGTTGCACTTGAAGCTACTCAACATTTGACATCTCAAATCTCTTTGTTCCTGGGTGGCCATCGACAAGTGAGATACACAAGGTAAACCATAGAAATGGGCCTTGTGAACCACTCAACACAAACCATTCCTTCCATTCCACCCAGGTGATTCATTTACTTAGTTGTTTTATTAAACAAAACTCAAGTCCTCAGACTTAGAAATTTTTCCATAGCATGAATATATATTCCACCCTTGTTTTCTATTAGCTAAGCTAAGCATGATAGTAGTAGGAATATTAACTTAGGAAATTTCTACTAAGGTTTCATCTACTAGGATTTCCCATAGCATGGTTTATACTTAGCAAAAATTCCATGCAAGTCTTACTTAGAAATATCACTAATGCATAGTGAAAATAATAGGACAAAAGTATGAATCATCACTTGCCTTTTTGGTACAGTATAGGTTCACTTCTTGATCTTTGCAATGTTCACTCACTTCAAATCACTACAATTCAATCAAGCAAACAATATTTCAATCTACCATGCAAGCAAATCATCACATAAAATAATAAAACAAAACCATACTTGCAAGCATGCAAAAGGGTTGTTTTATTTGTAAAAGTGGTTTCTAGTAAGTTATGAACATTTGGTAACACCATTTGGTCATTTTGTAAAGTGGCAAAACCATTTGCAAAAGATTCTACCTCTAAACCATTTTTAAACCAAATCATTATTTCATGTGATTGAAATTGCCTTTAACAAAGTAATAATTTTTATAGGGTTTACCAAATACATTTTCAAGTCATAAAACTTGGTGTTTGGGGTCAGAAAGTTTATTCCAAAACATTTCTCAAAGGTTTTCTTCCAAAACCATTTTTAATAATTAAACCATATTTTTATTTGACTAGAATTGGTTTAAATCCAAGTTTCATTCTTTTGTTTCTCCAAATACATTTTTTAAACCACGATTTATTTCCTAGGGTCAGTAGGTTCAAAACAAACCATTTTCCAAAGATTTTATCCCCAAAATCATTTTAGAATAATTTTTATAACCTAAACAAGCATACATAAGTCCAGAAGTTTTTTACTAAAAAAAGTGCATGGTTGGCTAGGGCTTGTTTTTCTGAATCCATTGATATAAATTTTGCAAAATTTAGACGTGTAGATTTATAGTTATGGAATTTATAAAATCACATGTCTAATAGATTCAAATATGTTTTTAAAACCAGAGTCTGGCCACGTGCCGTGTTCTAATTCGCCTGTACCGGTTCGGTTGGATCGACTGACAGCAGCCGTTAGATTTAAGTTACATTGCACGGCGCTGGTTGCGTACCCCTTCAGCGTTAAGTGATTCTATCGCATCCCTACGATCTGCATCTAACGGCTGACAACACAGCGACCAAGAACTGGCGGTGCCGAGCGACGGTGAGCGGCGGCGATGCTCGGCTAATGGCGGAGCTGGCGCTAGAGGAAGCAAGGAGGAAGAAGAGATGGCTCACCATGTTCACAAGGAGGTGCCGAAGCTCAACATGCTGTTGGTTCGACGAGGGGCGCACAGGGATGGTGGCAATTCCTCGCCGGAGTCGCTGGCGGCGTCAGGCGGCTCTGGAGGTCGTCGAGGGCGACGCTGCGGTTCACCCCAAGGCAAAACAAAGGCGTGGTTAGATGCGGGTGAGTGTGGCGAGTGCAGGAGTGTCATCGGGAAGGAGAGGGGCGGACGACTGCTTACAGGGAGGGTCGCCGGAGTTGATGTAGTTTGATGGTGGCGCTCAGTCGAAGACGTTGCCGAGCTTGCAGGGCACGCGCGGGCGAGCTGATGATACGGAGAGGTGCGCCAGGGTCTGGGGAACTTGCCTGCGTGCTCAGGGAGGCAAGGGGTGGCGCGAGGCTGCCGGAATCTGGTGGGGAGCTCGTCGGAGACAGCGGCCGTTGAGGCTAAAATTTGGGCAGCCTAGTGGCTCCGGTTGGGTGAGGTCTGAGGGGAAAAGAAGAGAGGGAAGAGGCGAGTTAACGTGCGCGATTACTGGCCAATTCATTCACGGCATTGATGTGAATTAAACTCACGAATTCAACGGCAGAAACGGGAGAAAGAGGGAAAGAACAGGTCGCGGGTGGGAACGACGAACTGGTAGGTGGGGCCATCTGGCAGCGAGAGAGAGAAGGAGTGCGGGGTCCACGCGTCAGTGTCTCTGCGGGTTTGATCGTTGGTTCGAATCGTTTTTCTACGGGAGGGAGCAGTGGGCTAGGTTGGGCTTAGTTGGGCCAGTGGTCAGTTGGGCTGGCTTGTTCTCTTTTTTTTGTTCTGTTTGTTTTTCTTTTTCTCTTTTCATTTTTCTGTTTTGATTTTGTCTAATCAATTCAAACACTCATTTGATTTCAAAACTTTGCCAGATTTTGTGTAGGTTTAAATATTGATTTGTAAAACAATCTGATATAAATTTTGGGAATTTATTTTATTCTTTTTGGGGTCTTTTTAATTTATAAAAAGGGCCCTTTTAAATCAAATAGGATTTAATAATGTTTTTAATTTCCATTTGATTTCTAAATTCTTCCAAAACCTTTCAGTAAGTTTTGTTTACTTAAAAGGGTGTCAAATAGTTCATCTTGAATTATTTGGAAAAGCTTTTTAAGATTTATTAATAATTTAAGATTGGGTATTTGTTTTGATTTCAATGGAATTTTTTATATGGTTTTAATTCCCTAAATTTTTACTTGGAAGATTTATTTTATTTAAGTTGATTAAACAACTTTTATTTCACTTGGGTAAATTCCAAATATCATTTTCTCATGATTTAAATAATTGTTCTTATTAGAGATTTGTCTTCATTAAGATAGGGATAGAATGGTTATTGCCATTTTATTTTATTTGGAAAATTCTTTATCCTTTTATTTTATTTGGATTGGTATTATAATCATTCCATTTGCTTAATGGATTTGGCCAAGGTTTGGTTTGGTCTTTAAATATTCTTTAATTAATATTTCTTTCTTTAACTTATAAAATCCATATCTTTTTATTTGGTGATCCAAACTTGGTGATTCCAATTTGTGAAATCTTGTTTGATATTTATTTACCATTTTAAATCCCTTTAGGATCATTTGCTCACCAATTGGTATGGGGTCTAGATAAGGGCTTTATTAGCTTTGTGAATTCAACTTCTTATCTTATTAATTTCATAAGATTTTATTTATGGCTCCAAATTAAGTGAAACCAATTTATATGATTTTAAAATATTTCTATTTGTCTTTCTTGATCATTTGTGAATGTTAGTTGACAAATTTTTATATGGATCAAATCCATAGGCTTGGAGATAACTTTGGAAATGATTTTTATTCCATTAGGGCTTTGGGATTTGGATTTATTTTCCAAGTGTTTGAATTTCCAGATACATTCATTGAGGAATGCATTTCTCTAGATTTGAATTTTGTTGAATTCAAACTTTAGTTAAAGTTTTTTCAAGATGGGATTTTAAGTTTCCATTTAAAAACAAAAGTTTCTTTTCACCCTGATTTTCAACAAAAATTTATTTTGTTTATTTTATTTTTCACATTACAAGATTTGGAAAATCTTGGGATGTGACAGGCTACCACCCTTAAAATAAATCTTGTCCCGAGATTTGGGAAGGTTAGGGTTACAAGTTGGCTTAAAACATCTAGGGTACTACCACCCTTAAAAATTTTCCAACTAAATTACATTTTGGCCTGCTTGGGATCTTGGGGAAACTTCTCTGGGCAAACATCTGCATAGTGTCCTTTGTTTCCACACTTGAAACATGTGACAAGGCTGAGATCCTTCATAGGCTTGTTTATCTTATGCTTCATCTTTTCTGGACAGTTGCTTGCATAATGTCCTTGGTTACCACAATTGTAACATGTGATAAGATTGAGTTCATCACGTATCTTCTATGGGCAAGTTGCTACATAATGGCCTAGCTCTTTGCAGTTGTTGCACCACACTTGGCTAATCTCCTTATACTTCTGTTTCTCTGGACATTCACTGGCATAGTGTCCCATTTCTTTACAATGATTACATTGCACATGGCTTTTGTCCTTCTTTTTCTTGGGTTTCTCCAAAGCTAGGAGTGCTTCTAGTTCATGATCTTCATATGTTATCTCATAGGTAGGAATGTATACTGGTTTCTTTGACCTTCTATTGCTCCTTGGATAATTCACATGTCTCTTCTTTGGTCCTTTAAATTGAGTCATATTACATGGAGGTACAAGTTGAGATTTTCCTTTGTCTTCATCTTTCTTGGTAGACTTGGCTCTCTCATGATAGTCTGCAATCAATTGTTGCACTCCACCTTGTTTCCTTTGTTCAACTATGGAATAGATGGGGCATTGGATAGGGACATGATTGTTTCCTTCACATAGGTAACAAGTAGCTTGGGATGTGGGGCATTGGTCAATTGGATGTTTCTCTTCACAGTTGGGGCATTGATCTTCATGCTCCTTGGAAGTGTGATCCTTGTCTCCACAAATATTGCAAGCTTGGGTTCCTTCTAGAATAACATCTTTGTCATCCTTGTTGTCATAAGCTCCTTGGGAAGAGTTTTCTCCCATGTTGATCATTTGAGTAGCCATCCCTTGCAACAATTGGAATTGAGTTTCCAAAACTTTTTGCATGGTTGGGTCTATCTCATTATTGTTGGCTAAAAACTGAGTTGTCACTTGGTTCAACTTGGTTTGTCTTGCAAGCATTTGGTCTCTCATGTTGACCTCTTGGTTGTTGTTGTTGTCATCCTTGATGTTGGAGTCTCTTGGAGAAGTCATCTGTTTGGGTTGGATTGGGATTAGAATAGGCAAAGTATTTCTAAGGGAATAATTCTAATCACACACATCACAATTCACACAAGCAATGTGCAAGCAATCACAAACCAACATTCCACTCAAACAACAAGTCTCAAGCACATTTTTAGGCAACCAAAAATATTTTTTTGTTACACCACATAAGTTGGTGGGTTTGACTTAAACTAAATATGGTGGTCCATCTATATGGTTCACTTGCATTCTTTTCTTCTTTCTTGGTTGATTCTTCTTGCATGAGTTCATGGTTTCCTTAGGAAAATTTTTGGTCACAAAAACTTCAAAGGTGATGATGGCTCCTTCTAAGTTGTGCTTCCTTAGTCTCCAAATCTTGAGCAAGATTTCTTGTCTCACTTGTCCTTAGTGATATCCAAGGTTGAAGTCCTTGGTGAAAATGCTGAAGATGTTGAAGTCATTAGAGTTGAAGATGTTGAAGTCATTAGAGTCGTTGAAGTCCTTTGCTCATGGTGAAGTCTTTGGCCATGGGGTAGGCTTTGTCCATCAAGTTTGAAATAGAAGAGATGTAGAATCAAAACCAAAATGGTTTAGGAAAGAATTTACAAGATTGTTTGTAAATAAGTTTTGGAACAAATACAACTCCTATTTTTCTAAGGGGTTTTGTCCAATCCTAGGTTTACAAATCCTACAGGCAACACAATGCGCTGATACCATCTGTAAGGTTCCCAACCTTTAATAAGGTAGAGATCCCTGTGTTTACAATGCTAGTCCCTGGATCAATAGCTAGCATCCACAGTTAAGATGTAATATCAAGAAACAAAGGTCATAATACAACTTTATAACCAGGAATAAAATAATTTATTACATCTTACATAGCTCATTTGGCTATCTCATTACAATGCAGCATAATATAACAATAGCATGGGGTCCTTCATCTTCAAAACGCCACAGGCAGACATGTTGGTTGTAGACTTTTAATCCTAATCAATAACTTCACTAATATCAATCAAACCTGCAACATAACAAGTTACAGCCACAAGGGTCAATACATTTGAATTGTATTGGCAAGTGATACTATGGTAGTATGGTGGAGTCTATCATCTATATGCATTTGGCTAAGTGGAGCTTAGGCTTGCTTTGCTCAAAATAGATTTTCCTTATCATTTGAAAACACTAAGTTTTTGTTTGACAAAAATCTTTCCCAATGCATCTCCCAATAGAAATTGGTGATCCTTTCAATCCCTTGTTTACACACAAGTTTTTAACTTAGAAATTTGGATGATGATATTCTTGATAGCTTCCATGTCTTGATGCTCAAATTGTCCTTTGCCAGGGACATGGCTAAGTACTTATATTTTTACACTCTGCAGAGGTGGTGCACTTTCCCCACAAGACTTGGTTTCACCAAGACAAGATCTTTCAGAAGCCTTCCCTTAGACCAAAATGGACGCGCTCCAACCTATCATTCCCCTACCACCACTTGTCCATTTGGCCAAGTTATTGCAACCTATATGATCCAGGCAGAGCCCATAATGCCAAGTGGTTGCACTTGAAGCTTCTCAACATTTGACATCTCAAATCTCTTTGTTCCTGGGTGGCCATCCACAAGTGAGATACACAAGGTAAACCATAGAAATGGGCCTTGTGAACCACTCAACACAAACCATTCCTTCCATTCCACCCAGGTGATTCATTTACTTAGTTGTTTTATTAAACAAAACTCAAGTCCTCAGACTTAGAAATTTTTCCATAGCATGAATATATATTCCACCCTTGTTTTCTATTAACTAAGATAAGCATGATAGTAGTAGGAATATTAACTTAGGAAATTTCTACTAAGGTTTCATCTACTAGGATTTCCCATAGCATGGTTTATACTTAGCAAAAATTCCATGCAAGTCTTACTTAGAAATATCACTAATGCATAGTGAAAATAATAGGACAAAAGTATGAAGCATCACTTGCCTTTTTGGTAGAGTATAGGTTCACTTATTGATCTTTGCAATGTTCACTCACTTCAAATCACTACAATTCAATCAAGCAAACAATATTTCAATCTACCATTCAAGCAAATCATCACATAAAATAATAAAACAAAACCATACTTGCAAGCATGCAAAAGGGTTGTTTTATTTGTAAAAGTGGTTTCTAGTAAGTTATGAACATTTGGTAACACCATTTGGTCATTTTGTAAAGTGGCAAAACCATTTGCAAAAGATTCTACCTCTAAACCATTTTTAAACCAAATCATTATTTCATGTG
This sequence comes from Avena sativa, assembly GCA_916181665.1. Classification (NCBI taxonomy): domain Eukaryota; kingdom Viridiplantae; phylum Streptophyta; class Magnoliopsida; order Poales; family Poaceae; genus Avena; species Avena sativa. The sequence goes on along the minus strand of OV702283.1, from coordinate 402,966,341 downwards.
ATTGAAATTGCCTTTAACAAAGTAATAATTTTTATAGGGTTTACCAAATACATTTTCAAGTCATAAAACTTGGTGTTTGGGGTCAGAGAGTTTATTCCAAAACATTTCTCAAAGGTTTTCTTCCAAAACCATTTTTAATAATTAAACCATATTTTTATTTGACTAGAATTGGTTTAAATCCAAGTTTCATTCTTTTGTTTCTCCAAATACATTTTTGAAACCACAATTTGTTTCCTAGGGTCAGTAGGTTCAAAACAAACCATTTGCCAAAGATTTTATCCCCAAAATCATTTTAGAATAATTTTTATAACCTAAACAAGCATACATAAGTTTCTGCAAAAACAAACATTTTAACAGAAGCTTTTTACTAAACAAAGTGCATGGTTGGCTAGGGCTTGTTTTTCTTAATCCATTGATATAAAGTTTGCAAAATTTGGACGTGTAGATTTATAGTTATGGAATTTATAAAATCACATGTCTAATAGATTCAAATCTGTTTTTAAACCAGAGTCTGGCCACGTGTCGTGTTCTAATTCACCTGTACCGGTTCGGTTGGATCGACAGACAACAGCCGTTAGATTTAAGTTACATCGCACGGCGATGGTTGCGTACCCCTTCAGTGTTAAGTGATTCTATCGCATCCCTACGATCTGCATCTAACAGCTAACAACACAGCGACCAAGAACTGGCGGTGCCGAGCGACGGTGAGCGGCGGCGATGCTCGGCTAACGGCGGAGCTGGCGCTAGAGGAAGCAAGGAGGAAGAAGAGATGGCTCACCGTGTTCACAAGGAGGTGCCGAAGCTCAACGTGTTGTTGGTTCGACGAGGGGCGCACGGGGATGGTGGCAATTCCTCGCCGGAGTCGCTGGCGGCGTCAGGCGGCTCTGGAGGTCGTCGCGGGCGACGCTGCGGTTCACCCCAAGGCAAAACAAAGGCGTGGTTAGATGCGGGCGAGTGTGGCGAGTGCAGGAGTGTCATCGGGAAGGAGAGGGGCGGACGGCTGCTTACGGGGAGGGTCGCCAGAGTTGATGTAGTTTGACGGTGGCGCTCAGTCGAAGACATTGCCGAGCTTGCAGGGCACGCGCGGGCGAGCTGATGATACGGAGAGGTGCGCCAGGGTCTGGGGAAATTGCCTGCGTGCTCGGGGAGGCAAGGGGTGGCGCGAGGCTGCCGGAATCTGGTGGGGAGCTCGTCGGAGACAGCGGCCGTTGAGGCTAAAATTTGGGCAGCCTAGTGGCTCCGGTTGAGTGAGGTCTGAGGGGAAAAGAAGAGAGGGAAGAGGCGAGTTAACGTGCGCGATTACTGGCCAATTCATTCACGTCATTGATGTGAATTAAACTCACGAATTCAACGGCAGAAACGGGAGAAAGGGGGAAATAACAGGTCGCGGGTGGGAACGACGAACTGGTAGGTGGGGCCGTCTGGCAGCGAGAGAGAGAAGGAGTGCGGGGTCCACGCGTCAGTGTCTCTGCGGGTTTGATCGTTGGTTCGAATCGTTTTTCCGCGGGAGGGAGCAGTGGGCTAGGTTGGGCTTAGTTGGGCCAGTGGTCAGTTGGGCTGGCTAGTTCTCTTTTTTTGTTCTGTTTGTTTTTCTTTTTCTCTTTTGATTTTTCTGTTTTGATTTTGTCTAATCAATTCAAACACTCATTTGATTTCAGAACTTTGCCAGATTTTGTGTAGGTTTAAATATTGATTTGTAAAACAATCTGATATCAATTTTGGGAATTTATTTTATTCTTTTTGGGGTCTTTTTAATTTATAAAAGGGCCCTTGTTTTAAATCAAATAGGATTTAATAATGTTTTTAATTTCCTTTTGATTTCTAAATTCTTCCAAAACCTTTCAGTAAGTTTTGTTTACTTAAAAGGGTGTCAAATAGTCCATCTTGAATTATTTGGAAAAGCTTTTTAAGATTGGGTATTTGTTTTGATTTCAATGGAATTTTTTATATGGTTTTAATTCCCTAAATTTTTACTTGGAAGATTTATTTTATTTACGTTGATTAAACAACTTTTATTTCACTTGGGTAAATTCCAAATATCATTTTCTCATGATTTAAATAATTGTTCTTATTAGAGATTTGTCTTCATTAAGATAGGGATAGAATGGTTATTGCCATTTTATTTTATTTGGAAAATTCTTTATCCTTTTATTTTATTTGGATTGGGATTATAATCATTCCATTTGCTTAATGGATTTGGCCAAGGTTTGGTTTGGTCTTTAAATATTCTTTAATTAATATTTCTTTCTTTAACTTATAAAATCCATATCTTTTTATTTGGTGATCCAAACTTGGTGATTCCAATTTGTGAAATCTTGTTTGATATTTCTTTACCCTTTTAAATCCCTTTAGGATCATTTGCTCACCAATTGGTATGGGTTCTAGATAAGGGATTTATTAGCTTTGGGAATTCAATTTCTTATCTTATTAATTTCATAAGATTTTATTTATGGCTCCAAATTAAGTGAAACCAATTTATATGATTTTAAAATATTTCTATTTGTCTTTCTTGATAATTTGTGAATGTTTGTTGACAAATTTTTATATGGATCAAATCCATAGGCTTGGAGATAACTTTGGAAATGATTTTTATTCCATTAGGGCTTTGGGATTTGGATTTATTTTCCAAGTGTTTGAATTTCCAGATACATTCATTGAGGAATGCATTTCTCTAGATTTGAATTTTGTTGAATTCAAACTTTAGTTAAAGTTTGTTCAAGATGGGATTTTAAGTTTCCATTTAAAAACAAAAGTTTCTTTTCACCCTGATTTTCAACAAAAAATTATTTTGTTTATTTTATTTTTCACATTACAAGATTTGGAAAATCTTGGGATGTGACAGCCCCGTTGTCTGTCACCTCTTGGAGCCTCGTGAGCTCCTCCTACATGCCGAACGACTGGGAGATTCTGTTGAAATCTCTATCGCAGTGGTCAGATCAGGTGAAACTTCCCTGGACGGTGATGATGCCCCTGGGCCCTAGCATCTTGAGCAGCAGGTACGCATAGTGCGGTACTGCCAGGAATCTTGCGAACGCCACGCGCCCGAGGATGGCGTGGTACTGTGATGGCCAGTCCACCACTGTGATGGTGCGGTACTGCCAGGAATCTTGCGAACGCCACGCGCCCGAGGATGGCGTGGTACTGCCATGGGTGTTCGGTATATTACCATGTAATCTAGATTAGTTGACTCTAGTGCAAGTGGGAGACTGTTGGAGATATGCCCTAGAGGCAATAATAAATGTAGTTATTATTATATCTTTGTGTTTATAATAAATGTTTACATTCATGCTATAACAGTATTAACAAGGAAACATTAATACTTGTGTGATTTGTAAACTAAATTAGAGTCCCTAGTGAAGCCTCTTCATAATACTAGCTTGTTGGTTAATAGATGATTGTGGTTTCCCTATCATGAACATTGAGATGTTATTAAGAACAAGATCATATCATTAGGAGAATGGTATGATGGACATACTTCTATAGATAAGCGTAGCATAAAGATCAAGTCATTTTAATAGTTCAATTGCTATATGCTTTCTGATACATAGTAACCTAATTCCTTCGACCATGAGATCATGTTTATCACCATCACCGGAAGGATGCTTTGATGACATCAAACACCACACCGTAACTGGGTGGCTATAAAGGTGGCATTGAGTGTTTGGAAAGTATGGGTTGAGACACATGAATAAAGAGTGGGATTTGTCCATCCATATGACGGATAGATATACTCTAGGCCCTCTCGGTGGAATGTCATCCAATTAGCTTGCAAGCATGTGACTGGCTCACAAGGGATCACATATCACGGTAACGAGAAAAGAGTACTTATCGGTAACGAGGTTGAACTAGGTATGCAGAGATACAGACGATCAAAACCCCGGATAAGTAAACTATCGTGAGACAAAGGGAAATTGGTATCGTATGTAAGTGGTTCATTCGATCGCAAAGTAATCTTTGAAATATGTGGGTGCCAAATAAATTTCCAGATTCCTCTATTGGTTATTGATCGGAGAAGTGTCTCGACCATGTCCGCATAATTCACGAATCGTAGGGAGACACACTTAAGGATTCGATGTTGTTGAGTAGTTATGGAATGATGAGTAAGAGACCGAATGTTGTTCGGAGTCTCGGATAGGATCCGGGATATCACGAGGAGATCCATAATGGTCCGGAGAATAAGATTCATATAAGGAAAGTCCTATTTCGGGGTTGGAGAATGGTTCCGGTGTTTTCATCGGGAATGTTCTAGACGGTTCTGGAATGTCCGGCACTCTGGAGGGGAAGGGTACATGAATGTGTCATAAAAAGTTGGAATGGTTGCACCATGTACTAGGTGTCATCGCTGAGCAAAATAAAGGGATAAATCAAATCCTAGTTTGAAAAGTCAAACGCCAATTTGAAAAGTCAAACGACAAGTTTGCTTGGTGGAGGGAGAGTAGGAAACCTACTTGGGGAGGAAGTCCCTCTCCCTCCACCGCCGGCCTTGGAAGCCGAGTTGGGGAGGGACTCCCCTCCCCTTGGCCGGACCCCTCCACCTATATAAGGAGGGGCAGGGCTACCCCTCCAAGCACACAACTCCACCACCCGAAACCCTAACCCTAGCCGCTGGTGCCACCACCACCAAGTCGCTGCCGCCACCTAGGGTTTGCCTTAGACGCCGACTTGGGACAATCCCCTTGCCCTAGCCGCTGGCCTAGCCCCCTCTCCTTGGTGCGTCTAAACCCTAGATCACCGAGGCCTCTCTCATAGTCCACCATACTCGCTCCGGCTTAAGGCGAAGCCCTGCGAGATCTCCCCTCTACTTCCGGTACCATGCCGTCGTGCTGCCGGAATCACGAGGAGAGTGCTACAACCTCCGCTGCCTGCTGGAACAAGGTAGAGGAAGGTCTTCATCGAGTACCGAACGTGTGACCGACTGTGGGAGCGCTGCCGGAACGCGGCGCCGGAAGGGTCGACTACACGATCTTGAGATCGGCAAGAGTACGACTACATCACCCACGAGAATCCGCTCTCGTTAACCGCTTTGGAATCTTCGAGGGTGAGTTCCTCTATCGACTCGTTGCTACAATCTAGTAGATAGATCTTGGCTTGTTTGTTTGCATGCGGTAGAAATTTTTTGTTTTCCATGCTACGAACCCCTACAGTGGTATCAGAGCCGTGTCTATATGTAGATTGTCACATCCCAAGATTTTCCAAATCTTGTAATGTGAAAAATAAATGAATAAAATAAAACTTTATTGATTTTCAGGATGAGAAGAAACTTTTTGAATTCGAATGAGAACCTTCAAACCAATTTGGATCAAATAAATCCTAAAGGGATTTAAAAAGATAAACATTTAATAAAGGAAAATAAAAATATTTAAAATTACTATTTTGGATCTTCTAATAAAAGATTTGGTTTTCAAATGAAATAGAAGTTTTACAAATAAGGATTATTTTGTAAGCCAAATTAAAACTTGGCCAAGCCTTTGAAATAAGATATCTCTATTTGGTAAAAATAGTAAAGGTTTATTTAAAATAAAATAATAAGGATTTAATATCCAATTTTATTTAAGTAAAGGCTTCTCCTATTTTAAATAAACACTAAAACTTATTTATTTAATTCAAATAAGTTTTCCAAGTATTTTGTATTTTCAAATAAAACCTACTGATTTGGTTTTGAAAATAGATTGTTTCAAATAGAGATTTTAAATAAATCAAATTCTATTTTGTTTATTAAACAAGGTCTATTTAATTATGGACCCTAAAATAAAAATTTTATTTTTATTTTGGACTTTGGTTTATGTGTTAAACAGAACCAAATTCAAATGAAAAGTATGGTGATTGTTTGAATTGTTCCGTTTGTTTGATTTGTTGTTTGATTTTCAAAACAGAAAAAGAATTAGGAAAAGAAAAAGATTCAGACAGAAAAAAAATAGAATTGGACTCAGCCCAACTGGCCAAGCCCAACAAGACCCAATCCAGCCCACCTACTCTCTCCCGCGACGAAACGTATTCCACTCAGAACCGCACCCGCACAGAAGCTGACCGGTGGACCCTCCCCCTCACTCCTTTTCTCACTGACCAGCCGACCCCACCTTCCTGTTCATCCTCCTCACCCGCCGCGACCTCTTCTCCCCCAAACCTCGTCGCCGTTTCTGTCAAATAACTGCGCGCTTGATTACTCTTAACCACGCGTTGAATCAGCTCCGTGACCGCGCGCATTTAAGCGTCCCTCTCCCCTCTCTGATCTCCCTCACACGCCAGACCTCCCCTGCCCCCAGGCTGCCACTAATTGAGCTGGCACTCCCTCTGTTCCGACGATGCTCTGGTGCAAATTCCGGCGACCCAGCGCCGCCCCTTGCCTCATCGACCATGCACACATACTCCACACATCCTGGCGCATCTCCCCGTGCCACTAGTTCGCCCGCGAGTGCCCCGTAACGTCGGCTTCGTCAACTTCAACTCGCCACCGTCGTCTGCCGTTTCTCCGACGACCTCCCTCTGGTAAACCAGACTACCCCGACCCCTCTCAATCACGCACACATCATTGCCGTGTCGTTGCGCATCTGACCGTGTGTTTCGTTTGTCTCCGAGTGATCCACAGCACCGTCCTCGACGACGACTGAGCGTGGCCGAGGCGCAGCTCCACTCCGGCGAGCAATCCACCTCGTCCCCGTACGCCCCTCGACGAGATACTGCCACGTTGAGATTCCCCAGGCGTCTGCGAACATGGTGAGCATATTCTTTTCCTCCCTCGCTTCCTGTAGCATCGACTCCGCCGTCGTCTGACCGTCGCCGCCGCGCGCAGCCGTCGAGCGCCGCCCATCCTTGGTCTAGATGCTCTGAACCGTTAGATGCAAATCCTGCGGTTGTGTTAGGTTCACTTAAACGAAAGGGTATGCGACGATCTAAGCCGCACAGATCCCTTTTCATCCAACGGCCTACAGCACGCGATCCACACAAACCGGTACCGCCCAATAGGAACATGACGCGTGGCCAGTATTAGATTTAAAAACAGATTTGAAATCAGATTGAGATGCAGATTTGAAAACCCTATAACTTTTGATCCACAAGTCCAAAAATTACAAACTTTATATCGTTGGAATCAGTGGAACAAGCCCTAGCCAACCATGCCATTTGTTTAGAAAATAGTATCTATTAGATTGGTTGTTTTTGCAGAAACATTTGTATGCTTGTTTAGATTAGAAAAATTGTTCAAAAATGTTTTGAGATTGAAATCTTTGCAAATTAATTTGTGGTGAACTCACTGACCCTAGGAACCAACCCATGGATTCAGAAATGGATTTGGTGAAGTTTAGGAATAAAAACTTGGTTTAGCCCATTTCTAGCCAAATAAAATTATTGGTTTTGTTATGAAAATGTTTTTGGAAAGAAAACTTTGGGAAAATGATTTGGATCAAACCTACTGACCCTAAACACCAAGTTTTGAGAAACAACAACTTATTTGGTGAACAACATAAAGTTGTTGCTTTGATAAAAATGTTTTCCACCACATAAAATAATGAAAGGATTTAAAAATGGTTTATGGACAAAACCCTTTTGCAAATGACTTTGACACTTTGGAAAATGACCACTTTGAACCTTACAAAGTTTACAAGCCTAGTGGAGACCATCTTTGCAAATAAACCTATCTCTTGCATGCTTACATGCATGACTTAGATCCCATTGTTTTATGTGTGTGAATTGTTTGATTGATTATTGGTTTGGAATGCTAGTTGATATTATGTTTGCTTGATTGATTGTAGTGAAGTTAGAAAAGTGTGAGACTAGCAAGATCAAGAAGTGAACCATCATTCCCTACCAAAAGAAAGGCAAGTTACACTATCATCTAAAGTCCTACTATTTTTATTATACTTAGTGGATTTTGAAACATGCATGAAAAGAATTTTTATACTTATGCTATTCTAAATCCTAATAGGATTCCCTATACATTCCTTAGTGAAAACAATGTAGTTGTTACATGCTTAGCCATGCTATATTTTGAAAAGAGATACATGTTGAGATTTTATGAAGTTGAGAAAAGGACTTGTGTTTTTATATAATAAAACAAGGACTCAATGAACCACCTGGGTGGCCAAGGATACTTTGAGTTTTGGAGAAGGTGGCAACAAAAGTAAACATGTCTATGGCAATCACTTTGTGTTGTGCTCCAAAGGAAACCACCCAGGAAACTTAGAGATTGAACATGTTTCTCCAATTGTGGCTTTCGGGTGCAACCACATGCTATTTATGGCTCTGGCTTAGTCAACTACATTGGGAAGACCCATGCATTGTCTTCAGTTTACTGGACATGGGGACCTGGAATCCTACATGGGTGCTGAAGACAAGCTAGCAATGGTGTATGGGAGGACCCTCTGGAAAGACTTCGTCACATTCTCAATCTGCCGGTACTCCATCTTGGTGAGCACCAATCCAGTGGCCACTGGTGGCAACAAGATGGGATTGTGACATGTGGGTAAAGTGTACTACTTCTGCAGAAGATAATAAAATCTAAGTACTTAGCCGTGTCCCCGGTTATGGACAATACGGAGCAACTAAAGTTTGAAGCTATGGGAAATCTCGACATTCTAATTTCTAAAAGAAAACTTTTAAAGACTTGATGCACTTGGGGGTACCAAGGAGCTCAAGAGATTTTGATAAAACTTGATGCACCTGGGGGTACCAAGGAGCTCAAGAGATTTTGATAAAACCTGATGCACTTGGGGTTACCAAGGAGCTCAAGAGAATTCGATAAAACTTGATGCACTTGGGGTTACCAAGGAGCTCAAGGGATTTTTGACAAGGACTTGAACACTTGGGATTTTACCAAGGAGTTCAAGGGATTTTGAAAAGGAGTTTTGACAAAGGACCAAAACCATTTTGAAAAGATAGGATAAATTATTGCTTTATGCAAATGAGCCTAAAACTCTACCTAGCCAAATATGCATGTACTGTTAGGATCCACTTATATTCTACATAGTAGTGAAGCTTGCCAATACAATTCAAATGTATTGACCCTTGTGGCTGTAACTTGTAATGTTGCAGGTTTGATTGAATTTAGTGAAGATTGATTTATTAGGATTACAAAGTCTACAACCAACATGTCTGCCTGTGGCACTTGAAGATGAAGGACCCCATGCTTATAGTTATTCCGCTGCAATGTAATGTAAATAGCCGGATGAGCTATGTAAGATGTAATAAAATTATGTTATTCCTGGTTATAAAGTTATATTATGACCTTTGTTTCTTGATATTACATCTTAACTGTGGATGCTAGCTATTGATCCAGGGACTAGCATTGTAAACACAGGGGACTCCACCTTATATTAAATAAAGGTTGGGACACTCCCTCTACATAGATCTGTTGCACGAGTAGAACACAATGGTCATTGTGGGCGGTGGTGCTTTTATTATCAATTGCTTCTTGTGTACTTTGCATCTTGCGGTATGATGGGATGAAGCGGCCCGGGCTAACCTTACATGACATCGTTCATGAGACTTGCTCCACGCTAAACATGCAACTTGTATTGCATAAGTGGCTTTGTGGGTGTCTGTCTCTCCCATTATAGTAAGATCCAATTTACAACGGGCACTTGATAGTTCTAGCATCAACGTTGTGGTTCTTGTTCGTAAGTTAGAGCGACACTTATTGAAAGCCCCAAACCACGTAAAATATGCAAATAAAATTAGAGGCGGCTAACTTTGTTTTGCAGGGGTGTGCTGTGATGTGATATGGCCATGATTGTGATTATATTTGATGTATGCAATGTTCCTTATTGTAAGTTGGCAACCGGCAGGAGCCATATGGTTGTCAATAATTTCTGTTAAGACCCGCGTGTCTATTCAAAGTAGTTGTAATAGTTGAAGCTGGTGGACGACAACCATGGAGCAGCATCATTGACCTTGATGCAATGCCGGTGATGATAGAGATCATGTTCGTGCTTGAAGATGGAGATTGGAAGCACAAAGAAGAAAGGCCATATCATATCACATATTATTAATTGCATGTGATGTTAATCCTTTATGCATCTTGTATTGCTTAGTTAACGACGGTAGCATTATAAGATGATCCCTCAAGCACACAAATTTCAAGTTTTAATGTGTTCATCCTTAGTTAGCACCGTTGCTAAAGCTTGTTGTTTCGAAGCACCACGTGATGATCGGGTGTGTTAGATTCTGCAAGTGTATACAACGTGAGCAAGCCAGTTTTGCTCATGCAGAAACTAAGGTTTGATCTTGACGAGCCTAGCATGTACAGACATGGTCTCGGAACACGGATCACCGAAAGGTAAAGCATGAATCATATAGTAGATATGATGAACATGTCGATTGTTCGCCATTGAAGCTACATCAACTCTCGTGATGATCGGTTTTGATGTGGTGGATTTGGTTCATGTGATCACTAAAACAATGTGAGGGATATTGTTTTGAGTGGGAGTTCACCTAGATTAATTTAACTATTAATTAGAACTCAATTTGTCATAAACTTAGTCTAAACTATTGCAAATATGTTGTAGATCAATGGAGGCCCCTACCATCAATTTTAATGCGTTCCTAGAGAAAGAAAAGTTGAAAAACAATGGAAGCAACTTCGCCGATTGGTTCCGCAATTTGAGGATTGTCCTCAATGCTGGTAATTTGACCTATGTGCTGGATGCACCGCTGGGTGACCCGCCTGCAGCTACTGCTACCGATGAAGTAAAGAATGTTTACCTCACTCGAAAGAATCAGTACTCCACAGTTCAGTGTGCTATCTTGTATGGTTTGGAATCGGAGCTTCAGAAAAGGTTTGAGAATTCATACCCACATGATATTGTCCGTGAACTCAAAATGATATTTGAGGCTCACGCGGCAGTTGAGAGTTATGAGGCTTCTGAAAAGTTCTTTAACTGCAAGATGGAAGAGGGCAGCACCGTCAGTGAGCATGTGCTTAAGATGTCTGGGCACGCAAACAAACTCCAAAGTTTGGGTATAGTGATTCCTAATTCTTTGGGGATACATCGTGTCCTCCAATCACTACCACCAAGTTACACGAACTTTGTGATGAACTACAATATGCAAAACATGGACAAGACGTTGCCAGAACTCTTATCCATGTTAAAATCTGCAGAAGTGGAGATCAAGAAAGAGCACCAAGTGTTGTTGGTCAATAAGACCACCAAATTCAAGAAAGGCAAGTCTAAGCAAAAGGGACACTTCAAGAAGGTTGGTAAGAAAGTTACCACACCGACGAAGAAGACCAAGGCTGGACCTAAGCCTGATACTGAGTGCTTTTACTGCAAGCAAGAGGGTCACTAGAAGCGGAATTGCCCAAAGTACTTGGCGGATTTGAAGAACGGCAACATCAAGAAGAAAGGTATATCCGATATACATGTTATTGATGTGTATCTCACTAGTACTCGTAGTAGTGCCTGGGTATTTGATACTGGTTCGGTTGCTCATATTTGTAACTCGAAACAGGTGTTGCAGAATAAACGGAAGCTAGCGAAGAACGAGGTGACGATGCGCGTTGGAAATGGATCAAAGGTTGATGTGATCGCGGTCGGCAGGCTACCTCTTCATCTACCATCAGGATTAGTTTTATACTTAAATAATTGTTATTTGGTGCCTGCTTTGAGCATGAACATTATATAGGGATCTTGTTTATTGCGAGACGGTTACTTGTTTAAGTCCGAGAATAATGGCTGTTTGATTTATATGAGTAATATGTTTTATGCACATGCACCTTTGATAGATGGTCTATTCTTATTGAATCTCGATTGTAGTAATACACACATAAATAATATTGAGGCTAAACGTTTGAAATTGAGCGATAACTCGACCTATATGTGGCACTATCGTCTTGGTCATATCGGAGTGAAGCGTATGAAGAGACTCCATTCTGATGGACTTCTTGAATCACTTGATTTCGAATCACTTGAAAGATGCGAAGCATGTTTGATGGGTAAAATGACTAAGACTCCATTTTCTGGTATGATGGAGCGAGCTACAGACTTATTGGAAATCATACATACCGATGTGTGTGGACCAATGAGTGTAGCATCGCGCGGTGGTTATCGTTATCTTCTTACCTTCACGGATGACTTGAGTAGATATGGGTATATCTATTTCATGAAACATAAGTCTGAAACTTTCGAGAAGTTTAAGGAATTTCAAAGTGAGGTAGAGAATCAACGTAACAAGAAGATTAAATTTCTACGTTCTGATCGTGGAGGTGAATATCTAAGTTACGAGTTTGGCGAGCATTTGAAGAAATGCGGAATACTTTCACAATTGACACCGCCGGGAACACCACAGCGTAATGGTGTGTCCGAACGTCGTAATCGAACTCTCTTAGATATGGTTCGTTCTATGATGTCACTTACAGATTTACCGCTATCATTTTGGGGTTATGCATTAGAAACAACCGCATTCACTTTAAATAGGGCACCATCTAAATCCGTTGAAACAACACCGTATGAATTATGGTTTGGGATGAAACCTAAATTGTCGTTCCTTAAAGTTTGGGGTTGCGAATCCTATGTAAAGAAGTTATATCCAGACAAGCTTGAACCCAAGCAGAAAAATGCGTCTTCATAGGATACCCAAAGGAAACTATTGGGTATACCTTCTATCATAGATCCGAAGGCAAAATCTTCGTTGCCAAGAATGGATCCTTTCTAGAGAAGGAATTTCTCTCGAAAGAAGTGACTGGAAGGAAAGTAGAACTCGACGAGGTTGTTGAACCTTATCTCGAACTTGCGAGTAGCGCAGCACCGGAAGAAGTTCCTGTGGTGCCTACACCAGTAAGAGAGGAAGCTAATGATGCTGATCATGAAACTTCGGTTGAATTTGCTACAGAGCCTCGCAGGTCAACAAGAACTCGTACCACTCCTGATTGGTATGATCCCGTTATGAGTGTCATGTTGGTGGATAACACCGATGACCCTGAGACATATGAGGAAGCGATGAGAACAAATGGATTTTCAAGAAGAAAACAAATGCTGATGGTAATGTTACTGTCTATAAAGCTCGACTTGTCGCAAAAGGGTTTCGACAAATTCAAGGAGTTGACTATGATGAGACTTTCTCACTAGTAGTGAAGCTAAAGTCTGTGAGGATTATGTTAGCAATCGCTGCATATTACGATTATGAAATATGGCAGATGGATGTCAAAACAGCGTTCCTCAATGGAGACATTGATGAAGAGTTGTATATGATGCAACCCAAAGGTTTTGTCGATCCTAAAGATGTTAACAAGGTATGCAAACTTCAAAGGTCCATATATGGATTGAAGCAAGCATCCCGAAGTTGGAATCAACGTTTTGATAAGGTAATCAAAAGTTTTGGTTTTATACAAACTTATGGAGAAGCTTGTATTTACAAGAAAGTGAGTGGGAGCTCTGTAGCATTCTTAATACTATATGTAGATGACATATTGTTGATTGGGAATGATGTAGACTTTCTTAATAGTGTCAAGGAATATTTGAATAATAGTTTTTCAATGAAAGATCTTGGCGAAGCAGCTTACATATTAGGCATAAAGATTTATAGAGATAGATCGAGACGCCTAATATCATTGTCACAAAGTACATATTTGGACAAAGTCCTAAAGAGGTTTGGAATGGAAGATAGCAAGAAAGGGTTCTTGCCCATGTTGCCCAATACGACCTTGAGTAAAACTCAAAGTCCAACAACGGCAGAAGATAGAGAAAGGATGAGTAAGACTCCCTATGCCTCAGCCATAGGATCTCTAATGTATGCCATGCTATGTACTAGACTCGACATTGCATATGCTGTTAGTTTAACTAGCAGATATCAAAGTGATCCAGGAGTGGATCATTGGACAGCGGTCAAAAACATCCTTAAGTACTTGAGAAGAACTAAGGATATGGTTCTTTGTTATGGAGGTGATGAACATCTCGTTGTTAATGGTTACACCGATGCTAGTTGGAACACCGATCCGGATGATTCTAAATCACAATCTGGATACGTATTTGTTTTGAATGGTGCAGCAGTTAGCTGGAGGAGTGCAAAGCAAAGCGTTGTGGCAAGATCTTCAACTGAATCAGAATACATAGCTGCTTCGGAGGCTTCACAAGAAGCGATATGGATGAAGGAGTTCATTACAGAGCTCGGTGTGGTTCCAAGTGCGCTGGACCCAATGTCTATCTACTGTGATAACATGGGCGCCATAGCCAATGCGCAAGAACCAAGGTCACACAAGAAGCTGAAGCACATCAAGCTACGTTTTCACGCTATTCGAGAACATGTCCAAGATGGTGACATAAAGATTTGCAAAGTACACACAGATCTGAATGTGGCAGATCCGTTGACTAAACCTCTCCCGAGAGAAAAACATGACCAACACCAAACTGCCATGGGTGTTCGGTATATTACCATGTAATCTAGATTAGTTGACTCTAGTGCAAGTGGGAGACTGTTGGAGATATGCCCTAGAGGCAATAATAAATGTAGTTATTATTATATCTTTGTGTTTATGATAAATGTTTACATTCATGCTATAACAATATTAACAAGGAAACATTAATACTTGTGTGATTTTTAAACTAAATTAGAGTCCCTAGTAAAGCCTCTTCATAATACTAGCTTGTTGGTTAATAGATGATTGTGGTTTCCCTATCATGAACATTGAGATGTTATTAACAACAAGATCATATCATTAGGAGAATGGTATGATGGACATACTCCTATAGATAAGCATAGCATAAAGATCAAGTCGTTTTAATAGTTCAATTGCTATATGCTTTCTGATACATAGTAACCTAATTCCTTCGACCATGAGATCATGTTTATCACCATCACCGGAAGGATGCTTTGATGACATCAAACACCACACCGTAACTGGGTGGCTATAAAGGTGGCATTTAGTGTTCGGAAAGTATGGGTTGAGGCACATGGATCAAGAGTGGGATTTGTCCATCCATATGACGATCAAAACCCCAGATAAGTAAACTATCGTGAGACAAAGGGAAATTGGTATCGTATGTAAGTGGTTCATTCGATCGCAAAGTAATCTTTGAAATATGTGGGTGCCAAATGAATTTCCAGATTCCGCTATTGGTTATTGATCGGAGAAGTGTCTCGACCATGTCCGCATAATTCACGAATCGT
Organism: Avena sativa; assembly: GCA_916181665.1. Lineage (NCBI taxonomy): Eukaryota > Viridiplantae > Streptophyta > Magnoliopsida > Poales > Poaceae > Avena > Avena sativa. The sequence continues at coordinate 402,951,245 of OV702283.1, read as the reverse complement.
AGGGAGACACACTTAAGGATTCGATGTTGTTGAGTAGTTATGGAATGATGAGTAAGAGACCGAATGTTGTTCGGAGTCTCGGATAGGATCCGGGATATCACGAGGAGATCCATAATGGTCCGGAGAATAAGATTCATATAAGGAAAGTCCTATTTCGGGGTTGGAGAGTGGTTCCGGTGTTTTCATCGGGAATGTTCTAGAAGGTTCCGGAATATCCGGCACTCCGGAGGGGAAGGGTAAATGAATGTGTCATAACAAGTTGGAATGGTTGCATCATGTACTAGGTGTCATCGCTGAGCAAAATAAAGGGATAAATCAAATCCTAGTTTGAAAAGTCAAACGCCAATTTGAAAAGTCAAACGACAAGTTTGCTTGGTGGAGGGAGAGTAGGAAACCTACTTGGGGAGGAAGTCCCTCTCCCTCCACCGCCGGCCTTGGAAGACGAGTTGGGGAGGGACTCCCCTCCCCTTGGCCGGCCCCCTCCACCTATATAAGGAGGGGCAGGGCTGCCCCTCCAAGCACACAACTCCACCACCCGAAACCCTAACCCTAGCCGCCGGCGCCACCACCACCAAGTCGCCGCCGCCACCTAGGGTTTGCCCTAGCCGCCTACTTGGGGCAATCCCCTTGCCCTAGCCGCCGGCCTAGCCCCCTCTCCTTGGTGCGTCTAAACCCTAGATCACCGAGGCCTCTCTCATAGTCCACCATACTCGCTCCGGCTTAAGGCGAAGCCCTGCGAGATCTCCCCTCTACTTCCGGTACCACGCCGTCGTGCTACCGGAATCGCGAGGAGAGTGCTAAAACCTCCGCTGCCTGCTGGAACAAGGGAGAGGAAGGTATTCATCGAGTACCGAACGTGTGACCGACTACGGGAGCGCTGCCGGAACGCGGCGCCGGAAGGATCGACTACACGATCTTGAGATCGGCAAGAGTACGACTACATCACCCACGAGAATCCACTCTCGTTATCCGCTTTGGAATCTTCGAGGGTGAGTTCCTCTATCGACTCGTTGCTACAATCTAGTAGATAGATCTTGGCTTGTTTGTTTGCATGCGGTAGAAATTTTTTGTTTTCCATGCTACGAACCCCTACACTTTGAACTCCAGCCGCTCGCATTGGAAGTTTTCGGGCTTGCCAAAGATGATGTTGAGCCATATCTTTCCTAGGGGATAAATGCCCTTCCCTGGGACTATGCCGTGGAACGTCATGTCGGATTGATCCAGGCTGCATAGCGGGATTCACATTGCTGCGAGGTTGCTAGTGAACATCAGGTTGATGCCGCTGCCTCCATCCATGAAGACGCGACTCATCTCGAATCCTCCAATCTGCGCCTCAAGCACCAGGGCGAGGGATCTGGCAAGGGTGATTTGAACGATCAAACGTGATGCAGGACTCCGAGCCGCTGAGGTACTCGGGGATGGCAGGTGGAGCGGTCACGGCCAGGCTAACCTGTCGGGTGATCTTCTTTTGCACCCTGTTGGTAGGGCATCCTTTCTGGATCATCAGGGCCCCTTTTGGCGGTGGGTATCCTCCTGCACCTTTTTTTGTGCAGGTGCAATTGCTGGATTCAAAGGTCCCACAGGTGGTGGTGGAGAAGCTCCGTGGGCGATGTCACCTGGTGCGGGTGCGGGCCCGAACCCGGGGTTCACGATCTGGCGTCGCATTTGGGTGAGACCCTCGCTGAGTTTCTAGAACTCGCGGCAGTCCTTGAGCATGCGGTTGGCCTTCTTTTTGCCATCCTGCTTGTCAATGTAGAAGTGGATGTGCATGGGCCAGACAACTTGTCATATGTCGAGGGTTCATCGTCACAGCTGCGGCGCTGCCATGCTTGTGTAGGGCGCCCTCCATCTCGGGAGTTGCCTCCGAGGTATCCGCTGCTGCGGTTGCCGTCGTTGCGTCGGTCAGCGTAAAATCTAGCCGCAACCATGTCGACTCCGTCGTGATCGTCGTAGACGCGCGATCTTTGCTTGCTGTGGCGTTCACACCTACGGCCGTAGTCGTCCTCGTCATCCAAATGCATTCGGTGGAGGGAATCTTCGCCATCTGCCCACCTGTTGGCGATGTCCATGAGGTGGTCGAGTGTTTTGGGGTTGACGCACCCAAGTTCTTCCTTTAAGTCCGGGCACTTGACACCGTCCTTGAAGGCATCGATCATCCTTTCCTCGGAGATGTGTGCAGCGGAGTTCTTGATGTGGGACCAGCTTAGGATGTACGAGCGAATGGATTCGCCGGTACGTTGAGTGCAGGCCCGTAGTTCTTCGATCAACGCTGGCCTCTTGCTGGTGCCCTTGAAGTTGCGGATGAAGCTATACGCTAGCTCCTCCCAGCTTCGGATGGAGCCTGAGGACAGGATGCTAAGCCAGATCCGGGCTGTGCCCATCAGCTGCATGTGAAGGCATTGCAGGGCGGTGTTCCTGTTACCACCGTGCAGCTTGATGGATGGTAGGTGATCGCTGAGCCAGACCTTCGGGTCCTGCGTGCCGTAGAATTTCGGAGTGTCCGAAGGGAGCTTGAATTTTTTTGGCATCCGTGTGCACCGAACAGATCTGCTGAAGCATCGGGCTCTACACAACTCTCCGTCATCATCCTCGTCGGATTCGGTTGAGCATGCGCGTTTGGCACGTTCCTTGTCGACCTTGCGCTGGGCGAGGTCGTTTCGAGCGTCGTAGTTGCTGCTGCGGCGCCTTGGGCTCTTGCAACGTCAAGGTAGATTGTGCTCATCCTCGTCGGAGGATGGTGTGGGGCTACGGTTGAATCTGACCGCAGCTTTCTTTTTTGGCTCTGCAGGAGCTTCGTCGTGGAGCGCAGCTCCGACGAGTCTGAGTCCGGCTAGCGTGGACTTGTGCATGGCACTCTTCGGGTCACCCACCAGAGGTGGATGGGACGCGAGATGTGTTGTAGCTACCATGATTGCAGCCTACGGTGTCTTTGGTATGACGTTGTCGTTGACATCCATCGCCATGAAGGACGTGTGGAGGGTTTTGATGACCTCGCGTTGTGCGGCGGGGTCCATGTGCTCTGTGCGAGAGCGATGCTTGCTGGCGTGGTTGCCGTGCGAACTAGAGCCACCAGCGGCGGAGAGCGCAGCTCGCCGCGCGCTAGACTCCGAAGCTGCCTGCTTGCGTTTGTCGAGTTCCTCCTGCAGTTTTACCTACCGGTTATGCTCACCGATGAGAAAGAGGTGATACACCATCAACAGATCCCGTGAAGCATTCACAGGTAGTATCCTATTGCCCCCACGGATTCACGTGCCTGGCGCCATCCGTCCTCGTTGAGGTTGATCCTCTGGTAGGCGTTAGCGTTGCCTTTGTTGGGCTGGAGGGGAGGGTTTCCTCCATTCACTATGTTCCCAGCCTGTGGGTTGGGCGGTGGATTGGGTGGTGGGTTGGGCGTGGTCGAACCTGGTGGCAGTTCCGATTCACCCTAGATAACCACGACGCATTGGTAGCACTCGCAGATTGGGTCGCTGCTGCCGCAGCTTTCGGATCCGGAACCGTAGGTTCCTTCGTCTGATGGAGGGCCACACAAATCTGAGTTGTAGCTTGAAAGGATACAGATGTCGCCTAGAGGGGGGTGAATAGGCAATTAAAAATTTTCCTAGAGTGGCTCAACAAAGGCGGAATAAAACTAGTGTTTACTTTGTTAAGCACAACCTAGAACAACTAAGGTTCACCTATGTGCACCAACAACTTATGCTAAGCAATACAAGCAACAAAGTGATAGCAAGATATATATTACTTCAAGCGCGAAGGCTATCACAATGTAAAGTGCATAAGTGAAGAGCTCGGGTATAGAGATAACCGAGGCACGCGGGGACACCGATATTTTACTGAGTTCCTCCCAACATGGAGTACGTCTCGTTTGGAGAGGGGGTGGTATCAAACCACCAACGCCACAAAAGGCCTCCCTTATTCTCCGGTGAATCTCACCCCAACGGGATCGATCCACGCTTCCACTATCGGTGCACTTATCGGTGGCAACCAGAACCTCTCACAAGGTTGGGGCACTTCTCCACAACTTAATTGGAGGCTCCCAACAAACGCCACAAAGTCCACAAGGTTGGGGCACTTCTCCACAACTTAATTGGAGGCTCCCAACAAATTCCACCAAGGAATCAACCTGCAACACAACAAACCGTCTAGGGTTCCAAGAACCCAAGAGTAAAAAAGCTTCTCAACTTTCACTCACCAAATCCTCCGAAGAGAACTCAAACCGATGCACCGAATGCAAATGGCAAGAACACCACAAAGGTGTTCAAATCCTTCTCTCCCAAATTCCACCAAAGCTACAAAAGCTTATGGGGGAATAAGAGAGGAAGAACAATGGAGGAAATCCACAAAAGACTCCAAGATCTAGATCCCAATATGTTCCCCTAACTTAGAGGAGAGATTGATTGGTGGGATTGTAGATCCAGATCTCCTCTTTCAAATCCCTCAAGAATATGCAAGAATCATAGGAGGGATTGAGAGAAAGCAAGCTCAAGAAGGTCAACAATGGAGGGGAAAACTTGCAAGAATGGTTGAGGAACCATTGGGGAAGAAGGCCCCTTATATAGGTCCCTCCAAAATCCAACCGTTGCAGCCCAAAAACGCGATTCCCGGTACTACCGGACTTTTTCCCGGTACTACCGGACTTTCCTGGCACTACCGGACATTTCCTGGGTTCCTGGGGCTCCAAACGCATTTTTCTCTGCACTCCCCGGTACCAAAATGCGGTACTACAGGACCCCGGTACTACCGGATCCTGGTCCGGTACTACCGGTCATCACAAAACGAAAACAGCCATAACTTTTGCATCCGGACTCCGATTTCGATGATCTTGGGCTCGTTTCGAAGAGGACAAAAACCTCTAAAAGATCATGCAAAGAAACATCATAGTCCAGCAAGGGAGGATAGATACAAATGACGAAGTAAAAAACCTTCTGCCGCGCTAGGTACTAAAATGCGGTACTACCGCTTTTTGGTACCTAGCCCGGCATTGGCTTTTGGAAACTTGTCAAAAACCTTCTGCCATGATAGGTACTAAAATGCGGTACTACTGCAATTTGGTACCTAGGAGGGCAGTGGCATTTGGAAACTTGCCAAAACCTACTGCCGTGCCAGGTACTAAAATGCGGTACTACCGCATTTTGGTACCTAGGAAAATTCAAACCTCTATAACTTTTGATTGGTAACTCCGATCGACCCGATTCCAATTGCGTTGGAAAAAGGACGACATGAGATACCCTATGAAAGGTGAAAATATTGGTTATCACCAAGTGAGAATGTATCATGTATAATAATTTGAGATACCTCACTTGGTGAGAAACCGAAAAGCCGCCAAGATCAAAATCGCAACAAGATACAAACGGAAGATCCGATTTTGATGAACAAGAGCTTGTCATGGAGATTACCACAAGCTATATATCCTCACATGGATAAGACAAAATAACAACCAAATATTATGATGCAAATATGCAAAGGTTTGAGCTCTCTCCGAACAAAGTGAACGAGTTACTCATTCGAGAGCCCCTCTTGATAGTACGGCTATCTATCCTAAACCCGGTCTCCTACTAACAATATGAGACTAGCAAAAGGGAAAACCTATCAAGATTATACCTTTGCCTTGAGCATTCCACTTGAGCTTGATGTAGACGATCTTGCCCTTCTCAAGATGTAACGCCTTTCTTAATTCATCAGCATCGATCCATGATCACCGAGAATGGCAAGCATCAAACATGAGATCTTCTATAGATGGTGCATTTTGAGCTTGCACAACACATCTTCTTCTCATTTCATCGACCTTGAATCCAACACATGCTCCAAGCGATTCTAATGGACAAATCCTACAAGTATAACTTAATACACACATTAGTCCATAAAGATTGTCATTAATTACCAAAACCACACATGGGGGCCCACATGTTCTTTCAATCTCCCCCATTTTGGTAATTGATGACAATCCCTTTAAGAGGGTTTATATAAGGAATCTTAATGAACAAAATGGTAACACCAATATCAAATACTACATAAGTATGTTATATTGGTACCACCACCATATATAGAGCAAACTCCCCCACAATCTATGCATGTGTGATGAACTTGAATTTCATTGCATATATTGCCAATCATTATTATTGGTGGAGTTTCCTCTATATATACCACATGCTAAGCAACAACAAAGATGCAATAGAATGAAAGGCAAATGCTTAGAAACAAACTCAAATCATAAACCATTTCCCTTAAACCCTCTAAAACTTTTCCCCCATTGGCATCGATTGCTGAAATGGGTGACAAGTTGTAGAAGGAAAATATAGTAATATTTCCTCCAAAGATGTGCATTCGCACATATCCAATGATGAATACTTGGGAGGGAGTAGAACTATATCGAGGACCCTAAGATTGCCAACGGAATAAAATAAAACGACGCATCACAAATGACGCAAGCAATCACAAGATCCGACAAACCAATTTGAAAACAACAAATGAGTCCAAATGGAAACAACAACATATTATGATACGAGTAGATGAGTGTTTTAAATAACAAATTGAGAATCTCCCCAAGATTTGTGCAAACTTTAGAATAGTTGCATTTCAATACAAATTGTAAAAATATGGAATCCTCGCTCCCCCATAAGAATTTAAAACACATCAAATGAAAGATCAAGTAAATGCTTAAATAAAATAGAGAAGTTCCCCAAGATTTGTGCACACTTTAGAATCGTTGTATTTCAATACAAAAATGCATAAATATGGAATCCTCACTTCTCCATAAACATTTAAGTCACAATAAATGAGAAATAAGACAAATGAGCATTATTAAATGAATTAGATGAGCTCCCCAAAGATAATGCACCAATTATGATAATTGTATTTGGGAACAAGGTGCATAATCGTGGAATCCTCACTCATACAAGTTTATTTAACAATGCAAGGCATGAGAGAACAAATATGAGTGCCCAAATATGAAAACAAGAGGAACTAACACTCATAGGAAATTAAATTTGGAAGCCACTGAAGAATTAAAAGGAATAGAAAGGTGGTCTCTAAGGATAAAAAACCAACTAAAATTATCTTCTCATATGTGTATATGTCTATAAGTGGAAAACATCACAGAGACATATGCCAACAAAGAAATATGCACACATAAAGAAGATATACAAGAAGGCATATGAAAAGCAAAAATGAAGTCATAATATATACCAATAAGATTTTTGCTTCAAAGCATGGCCAAAGGCTCAAATATATCTTATTGTACATTAATGAACTTCAAACACCAACACACTACATATATTACAACTATCACCAAGGGAAAAAGGAGAAAGTTGGAATATATGGAGAAAGGCAACAAGTATCACTAAAACTAGCAAAATCTCACTATTGCACATGAGAGAAGTTGAGGAAAGGATGGGCAATAAAATTGATAGATTGACATATTTGGGATTGGTGGATCATATGCATGATTTTGTATAGTCCCAAATAAATGCACTCATCTCAACTTATACACATTTACAATAGAGAGTTCTCTTAAAACCAAGGCTAGAACCACACAAATACAACTACAACAATTCATGCCAAGATGCAACCTACAAAAGGTTGGAAGCAAGATAAATATGCATGAGAAAGAGATACTTGTTACCAAGATATAATTGGTAGGATGTAGAGGATATGAATTCATTGATCATCCTATAGCTTGCCTCCAATTTTCATTAATGCGCCACTTCTTCAAGATTTGAGAGACAAGCATCCAATATATCTCCAATGTACCTAAACACATTTAAGTACAAAATGGTCCCCAACCTTATTGGGTCCAAAGTAGTTAGTGCAACTACAATACATAGGAGAGACTCCACATAAATATGCGCATATTAATATGAAATTGAATTTCATACACAACTTAGCCGAAGGGAATTGGTGGTGTTTCCCTTATATATTGGATCAAAGAAAGCAAGCATGCCATAATATAAACATATAGTAAATATGCATGCATAAAGCTTTCAAGAACCAAAAAGGAGATACAATTTGAACAAAAATACCAAGTAAATCGAGATTGCACACACAAGAGTGTGACATGACAAACAATGTCTAAATTGTATCAAATAACCAATTCAACACATGAAAGATCAGAAGTTCAACAAATGAACTAGGCAAAATCCAAAGAGCAAAAGATATATGAAAACACAAATGCTCAAGGATTTATCTCATTCTAAAATTGGACAAAACATGAAACAAGGAATGAGACAAAACTAACTCACAAAAAGAGAAAGGTTCCAACAAGAAACCAAACTCCCCAAGCTTTTCACGATGGCACAAAATACCAAAACGAAAAGATTGAGCATCCAAGCACAAAAAACTCAATATGGATCAAACAAAGAAGCATAAAAGGATTGTTCTAGATAATATAGAAGAGCTCACCCATAAGTAGTACATTATATAGAATTTTGTTTTTGAATGCAAAATGCACACAAATGAGATCATCACTACTACCTACATTAAATAAAACACAAGAGGATACCAATAAAAATAAAAGGATCCAAAAGTAGTAAGTAATACATGGGAGCACACAATACATTTACTTGGCCAAGATAGAATAATATTAAGCAAAGGCCAAAGTGAATATGATCAATAAATGCTACCATAATTTAGTACTCATTGTCCAAGGACAAGAAATATTGGGAATAATTTTCCCAAGGTAGCTTGCATGGATATCCAAGATCATAGTCACAACAAGAAGCATATAACAAAATATAAGAATTAAGCTTGATGCTTCGAAATAGATTCTTGATAGCTTCCAATAGTCACACAATCACTAGTGATTAGAGTAACTTGAAGGAAATGGTTTCCACGAGGATATAGATATCTAAATATGAGGAAACACATACCAAGAAACACTCTCACATACAAGATCCAAAATATGAGCAATAAAGGCATTCAAGCACATTGGAACTTGTATGAGAAAATGTGTCACGTAGGAGATAGATAATTATCAATATCAATTCTAAGTGACACAACCTCGAATGTTCACATTTTCTAGGATTGTAATATGCACTAAGCATATGACTCCCCCATCATGTGATACTACCATAAAATCAACACGAGGCAAAAAGATACAAATAGATATAATTAATGGACATTATAAACTTAAATTTCTCATGAGAATTATACCACATAGAGACTAGACAATAATCCAATATAAATACTAGGTGGTATTCCTCATGTACACACATTTTTAGGATTGTGGAATGCCCAAGCATAACACTCCCCCAAAATGGGATAATCCATTAATCTCTCACAAGAGCCAAATAAGATACCAAATATAACCAAGTAAGGCTCAAACACAAGAAACACACATACATGGAGTGCCACCTAATCATACAAAAATATGCTCAATACCTCAAGATAATTAAGTGGAAAGCACAACATGTACAAAAGCATGGAAGATACAAAACCAACATGTGCACAAGGGGGCGTGTAACTTTTAATGTAAAGAGTTTAGCATATGTTACCGCAAGGAGGAACATTGGAAATATAATATAATCATGATAATCCAAATGGCTTGGCTTGACACAAATAATTGATGAAGATCCCTCAATTCTTCATAATGTAACCAAGTCTCCAATTCCCTCCATCAATACCTATTGATCAAGTTTTTGCTTGTTGGTCCCCAACCAAGTTGGGTCCTAAGAAGTTAGTCACAATAGGCTTGGCAACCCAAATGGTTATTTTCTTGACACCACATTGGGCACCAACAAATTTGGCAAACACATTGCCAACCTCATCCTTACAAAGTGAATAAGCATCATCAATCAAGATATGATGGGAAGAGGAGATACCAATAGTGCATGAGGAAGAAATGTGCCCCTTCTCACGGCATATGTAGCAAGTTCTACTCTTGCCATCTTTATTTTTGGATGAGGCAACAACTTGAGGAAGAGCTTGAGTCTTCTTGGGAGGAGGCCCATCTCTAACAAGATGTAGATCTTGAGGCCGCTTCCCTTGTTGCTTCTTGCCAAGGGTCTTCTTCTTTAATGGGAAATGTTTGACATGATGCCCTTCTTCCTTGCACTTGAAGAAAACAATGTTGGCCGGATTCTTGACTTGATCTTGGCCATTCTTCTTGTTATCCCTGTGCTTCAACTTGATAGTGGACTTGTTCTTGACATTGGAGTTGAATCCAAGCCCACTCTTGTCATTGGGGGATTTTTGCACACTCAAGATTTTGTTGAGTGCGGCCTTCCCTTGATGACCCTTTTTCAAGTCATTCTTCAAAGAAGTGACTTGAGCCTTGAGCTCTTTGATTTCCTCTACATGGTTAATTTCAACAAAAGTACTAGAGGAAGTAGACGCTACATTGTTAGAGCAACAAGGCATGAAAAGTAATTCATCACAAGATGTAGCAATGTCATGAGTGGATGAATTACAAGGACTAGCACATGGCAATATAACATTTGGAGTAAATATAGTTATAATGTCCACATGAGGCCCACTAGATGTTACCTTTGACATGATGGCCTCATGAGCCAACTTTAGCCTACCAAAGGAGACTAGGAGATCCTCATGCGAGCTTGAGAGCTTACCATGGCTTTATTCTAACTTCCCATAGTTGCTAGTAAGCAAAGCAAGTTGAGCCTTTAGCTCAACATTCTCCTTTAAAATAGATGCTTCACAAGACATAGAGTTAGTAGCACAAGCATCATCATTATTAGCAAGAGGTGAGGGCAACTTGGCAAGATCTTTAGAATATGAAGCTTTAAGTTGCTCATGTGACTCGGTGAGTTTGATGAGCTCACCCTTTATGACCCTAGATCCATTTTTGAGGTGCTCAAAATCCTCAAGGAGTTTAGAATAAGCACCTTCAAGTTCATCATTTTTAATTGTAAGGGTCCCAACCTTTAAATAAGGTAGAGTCCCCTGTGTTTACAATGCTAGTCCCTGGATCAATAGCTAGCATCCACAGTTAAGATGTAATATCAAGAAACAAAGGTCATAATACAACTTTATAACCAGGAATAACATGATTTTATTACATCTTACATAGCTCATTTGGCTAATACATTACATTGCAGCAGAATATCTATAAGCATGGGGTCCTTCATCTTCAAAGTGCCACAGGCAGACATGTTGGTTGTAGACTTTGTAATCCTAATCAACACACTTCACTAAATCAATCAAACCTGCAACATATAAGTTACAGCCACAAGGGTCAATACATTTGAATTGTATTGGAAAGTGATACTATGGTAGTATGGTGGAGTCTATCATCTATATGCATTAGGCTAAGTGGAGTTGAGGCTTGCATTTCTCAAAATAGATTTTTCCTTAACATTTGAAAACACTAAGTTTTTGTTTGACAAAATCATTTCTCCCAATCAAAGATTGAAGATCCTTTAACCCTTGTTCAACCACAAGTTTTTAACTTTGAAATTTGAATGATGAGATTCTTGATTGCTTCCATGTCTTGATGCTCAAATTGTCCTTTACCAGGGACATGGCTAAGTACTTAGATTTTACACTCTGCAGAGGTGGTGCACTTTCCCCACAAGACTTGGTTTCACCAAGACAAGATCTTTCAGAAGCCTTCCCTTATACCAAAATGGACGCGTTCCAACCTATCAAACTCTACCACCAACTGTCCATATGTCTAAGTTCTTGCAACCTATATGATCCAGGCAGAGCCCATAATGCCAAGTGGCTGCACTTGAAGCTTCTCAACATTTGACATCTCAAATCTCTTTGTTCCTGGGTGGCCATCCACAAGTGAGATACACAAGGTAACCATAAACATGGTCCTTGTGAACCACTCAACCAAAAACCACCATTCAAGTCCCATTCCACCCAGGTGATTCATTGACTTAGTTGTTTTATTAAGAAAAACATAAGTCCTCAGACTTAGAAATTTTCCATAGTATGAATGTATATTCCACCCTTGTTTTCTATTAGCTAAGCTAAGCATGATAGTAATAGGAATCTTAACTTAGGAAGATTTCTACTAAGGTTTCATCTACTAGGTTTTCCCATAGCAAGGTTTATACTTAGCAAAATTCCATGCAAGTTTTACTTAGAAAAATCACTAATGCATAGTGAAAGTAATGGGACAAAAAGTATGAAGCATCACTTGCCTTTTTGGTAGAGGGTATAAGTTCACTCCTTGTCCTTGCAACAATCACACTCTTCAAGTCACTACAATTCAATCAAGCAAGGCACAATCTCAATCTACCAATCAAGCAAGACATCACATAAAATAATAAATCGAAACAATACATGCAAGCATGCAAAAGGGTTGTTTTATTTGTAGAAGTGGTTTCTAATGGGTCATAAACATTTGAAGACAACTAATGGTCATTTTACAAAGTGGCAAAGTCATTTGCAAAAGGTTTCACTTCATAAACCATTTTCAGAACAAGGTATCATTTTATGTGGTGTAAAAATGTTTTAGTAAGGCATTAATCTATAGGACTCACAAAATATGTTTTCAAACCATAAAACTTGGTTTTTGGGGTCAGAGAGTTTAAAACAAAACATTTCCCAAAAGTTTTCTTCCAAAACCATTTTTAATAAATAAACCATATTTTTATTTGACTAGAAATGGTTTCAAATCAAAGAATCATTCTTTTGTTTCACCAAATACATTTTTGAAACCACAAAGTGTTTCCTATGGTCAGTAGGTTCAAATCACACCATTTGCCAAAGATTTTATCCCCAAAATCATTTTTGAACAATTTTTATAATCTAAACAAGCATACAAATGTTTCTGCAAAAACAAACCATTTAACAGAAACTTTTTACTAAACAAATGGCATGGTTGGCTAGGGCTTGTTCCACTGATTCCATTGATATAAAGTTTGCAAAATTTGGACGTGTGGATCTAAAGTTATGGAATTTACAAAATGGACATCTAATAGAAAGTTTTCTGGTTTCTAAATCAAACAGAGGCCACATGGAATGTTTTGATTGGCCGAAAACGTTTCGATAGGATTGAGCTCTGTGGAGCGTCGGATTAAAACAGATCGAGCGGCACAGAACGCTCCATACCGATTCGCTAAATGAAACTATCGCAGCGCTCGGATCAAAATCAGACGGCTCACAGCTTCCTGCCAAGAACTGGCAGCGCTGGCAGCGGCGTCTGGCGGCGGAGCGGCCTGGTGGTGGTGTTGCCGGCGATACAGGAAGCAAGAGTGGCTGGGGAGATACTCACAGTGTTCGTGGCGTCGTGCTGATTCTCAACATGTGGTCCGTTTGTCGAGGGGCGCTCTGGTCCGACTTGGATTGCTCACCGGAGTCCACACGGCGGCGGGCGTGCTCTGGAGGTCGTCGAGGGCGAGGATGGAGGGAACCCTAGGACAAACGGGAGGCACCGTTAGGTTCGCAAGGGCATGGTGATCAATATAGTGTCCACGGGGAAGAGAGGGGTGGTCGGGTTTACTGGGGAGACGTCGCCGCAGTTGGAGACAGACGGCGGCGCTGGCTCGGGGAAGACGTTGCCGAGCTCACGGTGCTCGCGCAGATGAACGGAAAGCTCAGGGTGATGTGTTAGAAGGTAAGGAGCGAGCTCGTGTGCTCCAGGGGCAATGGGGTTGTCTGGCTTCGCCGGAATTTGTGCTGCAGCTCGTCGGAGCAGAATGGGTTCATGCGTGAAATCGTGGCAGCCCTGTGGCCGGGAGAGAGGAGTGAGCGAGGGGAAATGGGGAGGAGACAGAGGCGATTAAATGGGCTTGATCACATCGAGGAATAAACGCAGTGTTACGACGAATTAAATCAGAGGAATCAACGGCAGGAGCGGGGAAGAACTGGTCGCGGGTGTAGACGATGAACAGGAGGGGTGGGGTCGGTTGGTCAGCGGGAGAGAGGAGAGGGGAGTTGGGTCCACCTGTCATTGGCTCTGCGGGTCGTCTGGTGAGTGAGAGAAAAACGCTTCGGGGAGAGAGGGAAATGGGCTGCTGGGTTGGGTCGACAAGACTCATATTTTTTTCTTTCTGAAAGCTTTTCCTTTTTCTAATTCTATTTTCTGTTTTGGAAATTCAAACAACAAAACAAACATTCAAAACAATTCAAACAATCACCACACTTGTATTGAGTTTTTGGTTCTGTTTAACAACATAAACCAAGGTCCAAAAAAATAATATTTTTAATATTTTTAGGATCCATTCATTAATTAAATAAAATGGACCTTAGTTATTAAATCAAATAGGATTTGTTTTATTAAAAACTTTATTTTGAAATCTAAAATAAGACCAAAACACTTCAGTAGGTTTTATTTGAGAATATAAAATACTTGGAAAACTTATTTAAAATAATTTAATAAGTTTTAGTGTTTTGTTAAAAAGGAAAAGCCTTTACTTAAATAAAATTGGATATTAAATCCTTATTATTTATTTAAATAAACCTTTACTCTTTTTAATCAAAAGAAAACATTTTATTTCAAAATATTTGCCAAGGTTTAATTTGGTTATATGAAATAATCCTTATTATTTATTTCTACCTTTTCTTTTGAAACCAAATCTTTTATTAAAAGATCCAAAAATAGTAATTTTAAATATTTTAACTTTATTGTTTATTTATCTTTTTTTAAATCCCTTTAGGATTTTATTTGATCAAATAGGTTTTGAAAGTTTCCAAATGGGTTCAAAAAGTTTCTTCTCACCCTGAAAATCAACAAAGTTTTATTTTATTCATTTATTTTTCACATTACAAGATTTGGAAAATCTTGGGATGTGACAGGCTACCACCCTTAAAATAAATCTCGTCCCGAGATTTGGGAAGGCTAGGGGTTACAAATTGGCTCAAAGCATCTAGGGTACTACCACCCTTAAAAAAAATTCCATCTAAATTACATATTGGCCTTCTTGGGATCTTGATGTAACTTTCCTGGACAGAAGTTTGCATAGTGGCCTAGCTCCTTGCATTTGAAACATGTGACAAGGCTGAGATCCCTCATAGGCTTGTTTATCTTGTGTTTCATCTTTTCTAGACAGTTGCTTGCATAATGTCCTAGCTCTTTGCAGTTGTTGCACCACACTTGGCTAAAATCCTTCCTTATCTTGGGTTTCACTAGCTTTTGTTTGTCTTCTTGTCTCTTCTTCTTTTCTGGGCATTCACTGGCATAGTGTCCTTTCTCTTTGCAATTGTAACATTGCACTTGAGTAATATCCTTCTTCTTCTTTTTGGGTCTCTCCAAAGCTAGGAGTTCTTCTAGTTCATGCTCTTCATATGGAAATCTTTCTCTCTTCTTGGGGCATTGATCTTCATGCTCCTTGGATGTATGATCCTTGTCTCCACAAATATTGCTAGCTTGGGTTCCTTCTAGAATAACATTTTTGTCATCCTTGTTGTCATTAGCTCTTTGGGAAAAGTTTTCTCTCATGTTGATCATTTGAGTAACCAATCCTTGCAACAATTGGGATTGAAGTTTCAAAATCCTTTGTATGGCTAGGTCTAGTCCATTGTTGTTGGCTAAAAGATGAGTTGTCTCTTGGCTCAACTGGTTTTGGGTTGCTACAAGTTCTCTCATGTTGTCCTCTTGGTTGTTGTTGTTGTTGTTGTTGTCATCAACCTTGATGTTGGAGTCTCTTGGAGTAGTCATCTGTTTGGGTTGGATTGGGATTAGAATAGGCAAAAATATTTCTAAGGGAATAATTCACACACATCACAATTCACACAATCAATGTGCAAGCAATCACAAACAAACACTCCACTCAAAAAACAAAGTTTTCAAGCATATACTTAGGCAACCAAAAATATTTTTCTTACACCACATAAGTTGGTGGGTTTGTCTTAAACAAATTATGGTGGTCCATCTATATGGTTCACTTGAGATCTTTCCATCCTTCTTGGTTGATTCCTCTTGCATGAGATCATGGTTTCCTTGGGAAAAATTCTTGGTTACAAAACTTCAAGTGATGTGGGCTCCTTCTAACTTGTTTTTCCTTAGTCTCCAAATCTTGAGCAAGTTTTCTTGTCTCACTAGTCCTTAGTGATATCCAAGGTTGAAGTCCTTGGTGAATATGTTGAAGATGTTGAAGTCATTAGAGTTGATGAAGTCCTTTGCACATGGTGAAGTCTTTGGCCATGGGGTAGGTTTTTCCATCAAGTTGAAATAGATGAGATGTAGAATCAAAACCAAAATGGTTGAGGAAAGAGTTTACAAGATTGTTTGTAAATAAGTTTTGGAACAAATACAACTCCTATTTTTCTAAGGTGTTTTGTCCAATCCTAGGTTTACAAATCCTACAGGCAACACAATGCTCTGATACCATCTGTAAGGGTCCCAACCTTTAAATAAGGTAGAGTCCCCTGTGTTTACAATGCTAGTCCCTGGATCAATAGCTAGCATCCATAGTTAAGATGTAATATCAAGAAACAAAGGTCATAATACAACTTTATAACCAGGAATAACATAATTTTTATTACATCTTACATAGCTCATTTGGCTAATACATTACATTGCAGCAGAATATCTATAAGCATGGGGTCCTTCATCTTCAAAGTGCCACAGGCAGACATGTTGGTTGTAGACTTTGTAATCCTAATCAACACACTTCACTAAATCAATCAAACCTGCAACATACAAGTTAGAGCCACAAGGGTCAATACATTTGAATTGTATTGGCAAGTGATACTATGGTAGTATGGTGGAGTCTATCATCTATATGCATTTGGCTAAGTGGAGTTGAGGCTTGCATTGCTCAAAATATATTTTTCCTTAACATTTGAAAACACTAAGTTTTTGTTTGACAAAATCATTTCTCCCAATCAAAGATTGAAGATCCTTTAACCCTTGTTCAACCACAAGTTTTTAACTTTGAAATTTGAATGATGAGATTCTTGATTGCTTCCATGTCTTGATGCTCAAATTGTCCTTTACCAGGGACATGGCTAAGTACTTAGATTTTACACTCTGCAGAGGTGGTGCACTTTCCCCACAAGACTTGGTTTCACCAAGACAAGATCTTTCAGAAGCCTTCCCTTAGACCAAAATGGACGTGTTCCAACCTATAAAACTCTACCACCAACTGTCCATATGGCTAAGTTCTTGCAACCTATATGATCCAGGCAGAGCCCATAATGCCAAGTGGCTGCACTTGAAGCTTCTCAACATTTGACATCTCAAATCTCTTTGTTCCTGGGTGGCCATCCACAATTGAGATACACAAGGTAACCATAAACATGGGCCTTGTGAACCACTCAACCAAAAACCACCATTCAAGTCCCATTCCACCCAGGTGATTCATTGACTTTGTTGTTTTATTAAGAAAAACATAAGTCCTCAGACTTAGAAATTTTCCATAGTATGAATGTATATTCGACCCTTGTTTTCTATTAGCTAAGCTAAGCATGATAGTAATAGGAATCTTAACTTAGGAAGATTTCTACTAAGGTTTCATCTACTAGGTTTTCCTATAGCAAGGTTTATACTTAGCAAAATTCCATGCAAGTTTTACTTAGAAAAATCACTAATGCATAGTGAAAGTAATGGGACAAAAAGTATGAAGCATCACTTGCCTTTTTGGTAGAGGGTATAAGTTCACTCCTTGTCCTTGCAACAATCACACTCTTCAAGTCACTACAATTAAATCAAGCAAGGCACAATCTCAATCTACCAATCAAGCAAAAAATCACATAAAATAATAAATCAAAACAATACATGCAAGCATGCAAAAGGGTTGTTTTATTTGTAAAAGTGGTTTCTAATGGGTCATAAACATTTGAAGACAACTAATGGTCATTTTACAAAGTGGCAAAGTCATTTGCAAAAGGTTTCACTTCATAAACCATTTTCAAAACAAGGTATCATTTTATGTGGTGTAAAAATGTTTTAGTAAGGCATTAATCTATAGGACTCACAAAATATGTTTTCAAACCATAAAACTTGGTGTTTGGGGTCAGAGAGTTTAAAACAAAACATTTCCCAAAAGTTTTCTTCCAAAACCATTTTTAATAAATAAACCATATTTTTATTTGACTAGAAATGGTTTCAAATCAAAGAATCATTCTTTTGTTTCACCAAATACATTTTTGAAACCACAAAGTGTTTCCTATGGTCAGTAGGTTCAAATCACACCATTTGCCAAAGATTTTATCCCCAAAATCATTTTTGAACAATTTTTATAATCTAAACAAGCATACAAATGTTTCTGCAAAAAGAAACCATTTAACAGAAACTTTTTACTAAACAAATGGCATGGTTGGCTAGGGCTTGTTCCACTGATTCCACTGATATAAAGTTTGCAAAATTTGGACGTGTGGATTTAAAGTTATGGAATTTACAAAATGGACATCTAATAGAAAGTTTTCTGGTTTCTAAATCAAACAGAGGCCACGTGGAATATTTTGATTGGCCGAAAACGTTTCGCGAGGATTGAGCTCTGTGGAGCGTCGGATTAAAACAGATCGAGCGGCACAGAACGCTCCATACCGATTCGATAAATGAAACTATCGCAGCGCTCGGATCAAAATCAGACGGCTCACAGCTTCCTGCCAAGAACTGGCGGCGCTGGCGGCGGCGTCTGGCGGCCTGGCGATGGTGTTGCCGGCGATACAGGAAGCAAGAGTGGCTGGGGAGATACTCACAGTGTTTGTGGCGTCGTGCTAATTCTCAATGTGTGGTCCGTTTGTCGAGGGGCGCTCTGGTCCGACGTGGATTGCTCACCGGAGTCCACACGGCGCGGGCGTGCTCTGGAGGTCGTCGAGGGCGAGGATGGAGGGCACCCTAGGACAAACGGGAGGCACCGTTAGGTTCGCAAGGGCATGGTGATCAATATAGTGTCCACGGGGAAGAGAGGGGTGGTCGGGTTTACCGGGGAGACGTCGCCGCAGTTGGAGACAGACGGCGGCGCTGGCTCGGGGAAGACGTTGCCGAGCTCACAGTGCTCGCGCAGATGAACGAAAAGCTCAGCGTGATGCGTCAGAAGGTAAGGAGCGAGCTCGTGTGCTCCAGGGGCAATGGGGTTGTCTGGCTTCGCCGGAATTTGTGCTGCAGCTTGTCGGAGCAGAATGGGTTCATGCGTAAAATCGTGGCAGCCCTTTGGCCGGGAGAGAGGAGTGAGCGAGGGGAAATGGGGAGGAGACAGAGGCGATTAAATGGGCTTGATCACAGCGAGGAATAAACGCAGCGTTATGACGAATTAAACCGCAGGAATCAACGGCACGAGCGGGGAAGAAGTGGTCGCGGGTGTAGATGATGAACAGGAGGGGTGGGGTCGGTTGGTCAGCGAGAGAGAGGAGAGGGGAGTTGGGTCCACCTGTCATTGGCTCTGCGGGTCGTCTGGTGAGTGAGAGAAAAACGCTTTGGGGGAGAGAGGGAAATGGGCTGCTGGGCCTAGTGGGCTGCTGGGTTGGTCGACCAGACACATATTTTTTTCTTTCTGAAAGCTTTTCCTTTTTCTAATTCTATTTTCTGTTTTGGAAATTCAAACAACAAAACAAACATTCAAAACAATTCAAACAATCACCACACTTGTATTGAGTTTTTGGTTCTGTTTAACAACATAAACCAAGGTCCAAAAAAAATATTTTTAATCTTTTTAGGATCCATTCATTAATTAAATAAAATGGACCTTAGTTATTAAATCAAATAGGATTTGTTTTATTAAAAACTTTATTTTGAAATCTAAAATAAGACCAAAACACTTCAGTAGGTTTTATTTGAGAATATAAAATACTTGGAAAACTTATTTAAAATAATTTAATAAGTGTTAGTGTTTTGTTAAAAAGGAAAAGCCTTTACTTAAATAAAATTGGATATTAAATCCTTATTATTTATTTAAATAAACCTTTACTCTTTTTAATCAAAAGAAAACATTTTATTTCAAAAGATTTGCCAAGGTTTAATTTGGTTATATAAAATAATCCTTATTATTTATTTCTACCTTTTCTTTTAAAACCAAATCTTTTATTAAAAGATCCAAAAATAGTAATTTTAAATATTTTAACTTTATTGTTTATTTATCTTTTTTTTAAATCCCTTTAGGATTTTATTTGATCAAATAGGTTTTGAAAGTTTCCAAATGGGTTCAAAAAGTTTCTTCTCACCCTGAAAATCAACAAAGTTTTATTTTATTCATTTATTTTTCACATTACAAGATTTGGAAAATCTTGGGATGTGACATTAATCTTGAAGGAGTTTGCCATCGCAAGTTCTCTATCATGGTATTCCTTTACTCTAGATAATTCTAGAGTAAAAGTCTCCTCAAGAGATTCTTTGGTGGTTTGTTCTTCTTCAAGGGAGTCCTTTAGTTGTGCAACTTCATTAGCATACTCACGCTCAAGTGCAAACTTTTCATCAATTAAGTTTTCTTTCTCCTCAATAAGATCATTGCCTTCTATGGCACAATTCAAGATTTCAAGGAAGTTGGAGGAAGCAATTTTATTTTTGAAGAGAGCGCTATAGACAACCTCTCCCATTTTATTAATAGAGGTAATATCATACTTACCTCTATAATCATCATTATCATTCTCAACCTCATCATCATCATCATGAGATACAATGGGATTTAAAGAGGTTACCTTTGTTCCCTTAGCCATAAGGCATATGTGAGAACCGGAGGAAGGTGATGATGAGATTGCACTTGTAGCTCTCTTCAAGACCTTGTCTTGGCCCATAGAATCTTCATTTTCCTCTACATGGTTAGCAACACAAGCACTAGAGGAAATAGAAGCATGTTTATCATGGCAACAAGACAACATGAGCATACCATCATGAGATTTATTCAAGTCATTTCTACATGATATGCAAGGACTATTAACACAAGCATGTAATGAGTTTGTAGTGCTAGAAGTGTTAAAGTCCAAAGATAGATCATTGCAACTAGATAGAGATGAGGGATTACAAATAGTAAGAACACTATCCAAATTGCAATTTCTATCACCACTCACCATATCATTACCTTGTGAAAAGTCACATGTTGGTGAAGTGGTAGAGGATGATAACTCATCTCGACCGGAAGTGGAAGCAACACCATCATCCTAAATAATGTTGGACACAACATATTTATCTTGAAGTTTTGTCCATAACTCATGAGCGCTCCAAAAAGGAATGATTGAGGAGGTAACTACATAGCTCAAAGCATTAACAAGCACATTAGAAGCTTGAGCATTGAGATATAAGTTTTTCTCGTCCTCACAAGATAGATTTTTGAAATCCATAGGAGGAGAAAAACCTATATCTACAATACGCTCCAAATTTGGGTCCATGTCCCGAAAATGAATAAGCATACGATTTTTCCATATATCATAATTTGTGCCATCGAATATGAACATGTCATTGTGCACTAATCCTCTAGCCGACATCTTTACTCTCAAGGCGGTGAAGCCTAAAAATGAGAGACCGGGCTCTGATACCAATTGAAAGGATACATATGTCGCCTAGAGGGGGGTGAATAGGCGATTAAAACTTTTCCTAGAGTGGCTCAACAAAAATGGAATAAAACTAGTGTTTACTTTGTTAAGCACAACCTAGAACAACTAAGGTTCACCTATGTGCACCAACAACTTATGCTAAGCAATACAAGCAACAAAGTGATAGCAAGATATATATTACTTCAAGCACGAAGGCTATCACAATGTAAAGTGCATAGGTAAAGAGCTCGGGTATAGAGATAACCGAGGCACGCGGGGACACCGACATTTTACCGAGTTCCTCCCAACATGGAGTACGTCTCGTTTGGAGAGGGGGTGGTATCAAACCACCAACGCCACAAAAGGCCTCCCTTATTCTCCGGTGAATCTCACCCCAACGGGATCGATCCACGCTTCCACTATCGGTGCACTTGTTGGTGGCAACCAGAACCTCTCACAAGGTTGGGGCACTTCTCCACAACTTAATTGGAGGCTCCCAACAAACGCCACAAAGGCCACAAGGTTGGGGCACTTCTCCACAACTTAATTGGAGGCTCCCAACAAATGCCACCAAGGACTCAACCTGCAACACAACAAACCGTCTAGGGTTCCAAGAACCCAAGAGTAAAAAGCTTCTCAACTTTCACTCACCAAATCCTCCGAAGAGAACTCAAACCGATGCACCGAATGCAAATAGCAAGAACACCACAAAGGTGTTCAAATCCTTCTCTCCCAAATTCCACCAAAGCTACAAAAGCTTATGAGGGAATAAGTTAGGAAGAACAATGGAGTAAATCCACAAAAGACTCCAAGATCTAGATCCCAATATGTTCCCCTCACTTAGAGGAGAGATTGATTGGTGGGATTGTAGATCTAGATCTCCTCTTTCAAATCCCTCAAGAATATGCAAGAATCATAGGAGGGATTGAGAGAAAGCAAGCTCAAGAAGGTCAACAATGGAGGGGAAAACTTGCAAGAATGGTTGAGGAACCATTGGGTAATAAGGCCCCTTATATAGGTCCCTCCAAAATCCAACCGTTGCAGCCCAAAAACGCGATTCCCGGTACTACCGAACTTTTTCCCGGTACTACTGGACTTTCCCGGCACTACCGGACATTTCCTGGGGTTCCTGGGGCTCCAAACGCATTTTTCTCTGCACTCCCCGGTACCAAAATGCGGTACTACCGGATCCTGGTCCGGTACTACCGGCCGGTCATCACAGAACGAAAACAGCCATAACTTTTGCATCCGGACTCCGATTTCGATGATCTTGGGCTCGTTTCGAAGAGGACAACAACCTATAAAAGATCATGCAAATAAACATCATAGTCCAGAAAGGGAGGATAGATCCAAATGACGAAGTAAAAAACCTTCTGCCGCGCTAGGTACTAAAATGCGGTACTACCGCTTTTTGGTACCTAGCCCGGCAGTGGCTTTTGGAAACTTGTCAAAAACCTTCTGCCGTGCTAGGTACTAAAATGTGGTACTACCGCATTTTGGTACCTAGGAGGACAGTGGCATTTGGCAACTTGCCAAAACCTACTGCCGCGCCAGGTACTAAAATGCGGTACTACCGCATTTTGGTACCTATGAAAATTCAAACCTCTATAACTTTTGATTGGTAACTCCGATTGACCCGATTCCAATTACATTGGAAAAAGGACGACATGAGTTACCCTATGCAAGGTGAAAATATTGGTTATCACCAGGTGAGAATGTATCATGTATAATAATTTGAGATACCTCACTTGGTGAGAAACCGAAAAGCCACCAAGATCAAAATCGCAACAAGATACAAACGGAAGATCCGATTTTGATGAACAAGAGCTTGTTATGGAGATTAACACAGGCTCTATATCCTCACATGGATAAGACAAAATAACAACCAAATATTATGATGCAAATATGCAAAGGTTTGAGCTCTCTCCGAACGAAGTGAACGAGTTACTCATTCGAGAGCCCCTCTTGATAGTACGGCAATCTATCCTAAACCCGGTCTCCTACTAACAATATGAGACTAGCAAAAGGGAAAACCTATCAAGATTATACCTTTGCCTTGAGCATTCCACTTGAGCTTGATGTAGATGATCTTGCCCTTCTCAAGATGTAATGCCTTTCTTAATTCCTCATCATCGATCCATGATCACCGAGAATGGCAAGCATCAAACATGAGATCTTCTATAGATGGTGCATTTTGAGCTTGCACAACACATCTTCTTCTCATTTCATCGACCTTGAAGCCAACACATGCTCCAAGCGATGCTAATGGACAAATCCTACAAGTATAACTTAATACACACATTAGTCCATAAAGATTGTCATTAATTACCAAAACCACACATGGGGGCCCACAAGTTCTTTCATAGCTGCTGCTGTCATAGGACTCATCTATCAGCGTAGACGTGCGTCGCATGCCGATGGGCGGGACCCATGAAGCGAGCCTAATGGATGACGGTGGCACCCTCTCTGGGAGGCGGAGGGTGCCGGTCTGTCCCA
Organism: Avena sativa; assembly: GCA_916181665.1. Lineage (NCBI taxonomy): Eukaryota > Viridiplantae > Streptophyta > Magnoliopsida > Poales > Poaceae > Avena > Avena sativa. The sequence goes on along the minus strand of OV702283.1, from coordinate 402,927,437 downwards.
CCTGGAAGCAGAAGCTTCCGAACATAATCTCGAGACCGTCGCCTACGGGCTCGAAATCCCTCATGGTGGCTGGCGAGTGGGCGGTGTAGTCGAAGGTGCCGAAGAGGAGATGGATATCCGTCACTGATGAGTTGTAGATCGCTCCGGATGGGACCGTCACGATCGCATAATCAGCGGCCCCAGTTCCCACAGATGGCGCCAATTGACGAGGTTTCGACTCGTCAATGCCCATTGTTGTGGACTTGGGTTTTGGAGAAGATGGGGATGCTAGAGATCACGGAATGGTTAGAAAACAAGCAACATGGGTACATGATGTTTACCCAGGTTTAGGCCCCCGAAGGGAAAACCCTACTCCTGATTGTCTGCTCTTGATTACGGCAAAACCGAAGGTTACATGGGTGCGCAGATGCAATCTGGCGTGAGGTGTGTATGGGGTGAGTTGACGAGACCTCTTCATCGTGCCCTCCTAGCCTTTATATATATAGGCAGGTCTTTGGCACAGGTCGAGTAGGTTACATATTAGGGTTTGCCCCTTTGAAATACTATCTACTCTAGTCTTGTTCTCTAAGCATCCAAAGGCGTCATGGGCTTGGGCCACCCGAAACCTCCGTAGGCCACGTATCTTGTCGTGGGCCTACCTTGGGCTGGACTAGGTATGCCGATGTTTTGTACCCGCGGGGTATAACCATGTCAATTATGTCATCTATGTTGTATACGGTTGCACTTATAAGTTGGGAATTAGTAGAACCATGCTGTCACGGGGAACACTTTCAACACTTGTAAATATCTACCCAGCTGATATCATGCTCTTTTGTTTATGGATGTTGGCGGTGAGAAATAAAAGGGGAGCTTGTAAGTCCATGGATTTATGTATATGTGTTAGATAAATGCATGTGACGCTAGCCTAAGTCATGCCTAATCATGGTGGAAACTTGCAGCATCACCTTAGTGAGCAATCTATGAAGCTTTCTTGTTATAAAAAAAGGAGAGAGATAGAAAAGAGGAAAGAAGAGAAAAAGCACCATTTTACCATGGCAAATAAGAACATTGCTGAAATGCTCATTGTCTGCTTGCCTTGTTATTTTGATATGGGATAACTCATGTATCATGGGGCAAGGGTACCCCGTTGGCGGCTCTCTATGATACACATGTACTTACTATGGCAAGAACTTACCGATAACTAAAGTTGAGTAGCATGAGGAACGTCCCTCATACTCAAGGGACATGAGATTTCCAACTTATACTTTGTCAAGCATATACTCCATATTTTGTTCACTTTAACCTTAATCACTTTAAGATGCTTATGATAGGGGCAATGAGATCTAAAAGCTAACAAGTACCATAATTTTTGGAAGATCTTTATGAGACATGAAATCCCTGCTTCCCTTTGAAGGGCCTTTTTTCCACTTTTATATTGAGTCTCCACCTTCTATCTTTATGAACCAATTAAGAGAGCATAGTTGTCATTCTTAGTTCTATGTGCATTGTCCCAAAACTTATTGATTGATTCATAATATTGATATTGCTTATTCTTGAACTATTTGTATCTAGTCACCCTTATGAACTTTGAAGGTGTCCTATACATTTATGTTTTGCTACTCCATGAGGGACAAGCTGAATGCCACTATTCTATGTTTTCTATATGTGAAACAAACGTCTTCCAATGCATTGTTATTCATGAATCTTTGTTTGTATCCTTTCATGTTGCAGCATAGTTGATATGTCTTATTGTTAGAATTCATCTTTCATTCTCATGTTTAGAATAATTTGATCCTAGCTTTCAATGCTTGCAAATGGTTTGATCTTAATTGTGATGGTGCATGTCACCTAAAAAATATTATTTTTATCACTTACCTACTCGAGGACGAGCAGGAGTTAAGCTTGGGGATGCTTGATAAGTCGTAAACGTATCTATAATTTTTTGATGTTCCATGCTTGTTTAGTACCCACTTTGCTATGCTTTGTCTACACTTTGAGGTATTTTTATACATTTTATGATACAGTGCCAGTGCCACACTTTGAGGTATTTTTATGCTATTAACAAGATGCCACAGTGCCAGTTGCCTATTTTCTGTTGTTTTTGGTTTCAGAAAAGCTAGTAGGGAAATATTCTCGGAATTGGACGGGACAAAAGCCAAAGTCAATATTTCACCGAGGAGAACACAGAGACCAAAGGGCGACCAGAGGGGTGCCATATGTAGGGTTTGCTACATAGAAAACAAATAATTTCCTATGATGGGAACAACTATGTACCAAGATCTATCTACTAGATACAAGTAACGGGCGGATATACATCTGTAGAGAACATACCCTTGAAGACCGACAAAGCTTAATGAGGTTGAACTAGTGGTTGATGTAGACGATCTCTTTCCGATCTCAAGATCGAGAGGAATTCCTAGCACCGCAAATCAGCGGCGCATCCGTGCTCGCACACACGTCCGAGGCACCGAGCAACCTCCGTCTCCTCGCTCCAGCGATGGAGCGGAAGCACAACTCTTTCTTGCCGAATAGCCACCGGCAACATGTATCTCACTAGTCCAAGACCATGGGGGATAAATACTAGAGGGGGAGAGAGGTCCTTCACGAGGAGGTGTGAGTGAGAAGTGAGGGAGGGGGGCTCCTTTTATAGGAGGAAGGGGGCACCCAAGGGGGTGGCCGCCGGCCATGGGGCTGCCCCCTCCCTCCTTCATTCATGTGGGTGGAAGCTCCACTCACAAAATGCCCCTTCAATTTTCTCCATTCAAAATCCCATTAAATTTCCACCAAATTTAATGCAAACTCTCATTAAATAAAACTCATTTTATTTATTTAGAATTTTGTCAATTACTTTAATAAAAAACATTCACATATAACCCCTTGCTAGTATTTCATTTCACATGCAGAAACACATTCTGCAATTTCACCCAAAACCATTTTTGGTATATAGTGAAATAAATTCATGCGCTTGTTATTCTTTTCAGCATGAAACTATTTGCTCCAAATGGTGTCGGTGTCTCTTAAGTGTGTCACCCTACGGTTCACGAATAATGCGGACATGATCGAGAACCCTCTCAGATCAATAATCAGAAGCGGGACCTGGAGATCCATACTGACTCACACACATTCAACGATGACTTTCTTGTGATCGTGAGAACCTTTTAAGATGGTATCTTAATCCTTTTATTTCACGATATATTACATGTCCGAGATTCGATCATCGGTATCTCCATACCTAGTTTGATCTCGTTACTAACATGTACTCTTTTCTTGTTCCCGTGATATAACATTGTAGTGATCAAATCACTTGCTTGCAAGCTAATCAATGTGATATCATCGAGAGGGCCCAGAGCATATCTATCCGTCATCAGGATTAACAAATTCCACTCTCGATCCATGGGCCTCAACATAACATTTTAGTAGTACTGAACCCATCTTTATAATCACCCTGTTACGGTGTGACGTTTTATGTTATCAAGATACTCTTCTAGTGTTAGTGATTGACATGATCTCATGGTCTAAGGATTAGGATCACTTCATATGATGTTATAGCAATATAAACTCAATGACTTTGATTGTAATGCTATACTTCATATGAATGTTCATCACACCATTCCAATAATGTTGTGACCTCGTTATTAACAACATCCAATGTCCATGATCAGGAAAGCGTGATCATCTTGTTAATCAACGAGCTAGTTTATGAGAGAGGCATAACTAGGAACTTTCTATTTGTTTATTTAACAGACATGTATTAACGTTTCCGTATTAATAAAATTATAGCATGCAAAATAAACATCTATCATATACTTGGAATATACATAATAACCACTTTATTATTGCCTCTCAGGGCATATTCCCTTCAGTCTCCCACTTGCACTAGAGACAATAATCTAGTTACATAGTGATAAATTAACACCCATGGATTTCTGGTGTTGATCATGTTTTGCTCTAGGGAGAGTTTTAGTCAACGGACCTTCTACATTGAGATCCGTGTGTACTTTACAAATCTTCATATCTCCATCCTTGACATTCTCGCGGATGCAGTGAAACCGGCGCTTAATATGCTTGGAATTCTTGTGAGACCTTGGTTCTTTGGCATTGGCTATGGCACCATTGTTGTCACAACAGATAACCATTGGGTCCAACACGCTCGCAACCACACCTAGTTAGGTTATGAACTCCTTCATCCAAACTGCTTCCTGAGCCGCTTCCGAAGCAGCAACATATTCGGCCTCCGTTGTTGATCCCGCCACCACGGGTTGTTTGGAACTCCTCCAACTAACCGCTTCCACCATTCATGAGAAATGCGTATCCGGATTGAGACTTAGAGTCATCCAGATCGGTGTCAAAGCTAGCGTCAACGTAACACTTAGCGACGATCTCTTCTTCACCTCCGTACACAAGAAACATATCCTTAGTTCTTCGCAAGTACTTAAGGATATTCTTGACCGCTATCCGGTGTTCCGATACTGGATCATATTGGTACCTACTAGTCAAACTAATAGCATGTGCCACATCTGGTCTTGTACATAGCATGTCGTACATTATAGAGCCTATGGCTGAAGCATAGGGGACTTTGTCCATTATCTCTCTTTCTTCCACCGTAGCCGGACTTTGAGTCTTACTCAATGTCTTGCCTTGCAACATAGGTAAGAACCCCTTCTTACTTCCGTCCATTTTAAACTTCTTTAAAATCTTATCAAGATATGTACTTTGCGATAGACCTATTAGGCGCCTAGATCTATCCCTATAGATCTTTATGCCTAATATGTATGACGCTTCACCTAGGTCCTTCATTGAAAATTTGATGTTTAGATAAATTTTAACACTGTTTAAAAGATCTATATCATTTCCGATCAATAATATGTCATCCACATATAAAATCAGAAATGCCACATTGCTCCCACTCACTTTCTTGTAAATACAAGCCTCTCCATAAGTTTGGACAAATCCAAACTCTTTGATCACCTCATCAAAGTGGAGATTCCAACTCCGGAATGCTTGTTTCGGTCCATAGATGGATCGCTGAAACTTGCATACCTTGTCAGCATCCTTAGGATCGACAAAACCCTTTGGTTGTCCCATATACAACTCTTCTTCAATGTTTCCATTGAGGAACATAGTTTTGACATCCATCTGCCATATCGAAATATGCAACAATTGCTAACATAATCCTAACTGACTTTAGCATCGCTATGGGAGAGCATGTCTCATTGTAGTCAACTCTTTGAATTTTTCAAAACACCTTTGCGAAAAGTCGAGCTTTATAGATGGTTACATTACCATCAGCATCAGTTTTCCTTTTGAAAATCCATTTATTCTCCACGGCCTTTTGGTCGTGAGGTAAGTCCACCAAGGTCCAAACCTGGTTTTCGTACATGTATTCCATCTCGGGTTTCATGGCTTCTAACCATTTGTTGGAATCCGGGCTCATCATCGCTTCTTCATACGTCGCAGGGTCATCAATTTCATCGACCATGAAATTCATAACAAGATTTCCGTACATCTCGGGAGCTGCACGCGTCCTGCTAGACCTGTGAGGTTTGGTAGTATTCTCTTTCGGAGCTTCATGATCATTATAATTAGTTCCCTTTTCATTTGGTGAAGCCAACTCCGGAACGGTTTTCGGCGCTGCGCTACTCGCCATACTATGAAGAGAAGGTTCTACAACCTCTTCGAGTTCTACCTTCCGACTAGTCACGCCTTTTGTGAGAAACTCTTTCTCTAGAAAGGATCCATTCTTGGCAACAAAAACCTTGCCCTCGGATCTGTGATAGAAGGAATACCCAATAGTTTCCTTAGGGTATCCTATGAAGACACATTTTTCCGCTTTGTGTTCGAGTTTATCCGATTGAAGTTTCTTCACATAAACATCGCATCCCCAAACTTTAAGAAATGACAGCTTAGGTTTGTTTCCAAACCACAATTCATACGGTGTCTTTTCAATGGATTTAGATGGTGCCCGATTTAAAGCGAATGCAGCAGTTTCTAGAGCATAACCCCAAAATGACAGTGGCAAGTCCGTCAGAGACATCATAGATCGAACCATATCTAATAAAGTATGATTACGACGTTCCGACACACCATTTCGCTGTGGTGTTCTGGCAGGTGTGAGTTGTGAAACTATTCCACACTCTTTCATATGAGTGCTAAACTCGTAACTTAGATACTCACCTCCATGGTCGGACCGTAGAAATTTGATCTTTCTATTATGATGATTTTCCACTTCACTCTAAAACTCATTGAATTTCTCAAAGGTTTTAGACTTGTGTTTCATCAAGTAGATATAACCGTATCTACTCAAATCATCTGTGAAAGTTACAAAACAACGATATCCACCTCGCGCCGACACACTCATTGGACCACACACATCAGAATATATGATTTCCAATAAATCTGTCGCCCGTTCAATTGAACCGGAAACAACGTTCTAGTCATCTTTCCCATAAGGCATTGCTCACATGTATCAAATGATCCAAAATCAAGTGATTCCAAAAGTCCATCCGAAATGGAACTTCTTCATGCGTTTAACGCCAATATGACCTAGACGGCAGTGCCACATATTGTAGAGGTCCCAACCTTTAATAAGGTAGAGATCCCTGTGTTTACAATGCTAGTCCCTGGATCAATAGCTAGCATCCACAGTTAAGATGTAATATCAAGAAACAAAGGTCATAATATAACTTTATAACCAAGAATAACATAATTTTATTACATCTTACATAGCTCATTTGGCTATTACATTACATTGCAGCAGAATATCTATAAGCATGGGGTCCTTCATCTTCAAAGTGCCACACGCAAACATGTTGGTTGTAGACTTGTAATCCTAATCAATCAACTTCACTAATATCAAACAAACCTGCAACATAACAAGTTACAGCCACAAGGGTCAATACATTTGAATTGTATTGGCAAGTTTCACTACTATGTTAAATATAAGTGGATCCTATCATTACATGCATATTTGGCTAAGTAGGGTTTTAGGCTCATTTGCAGAAATCAATAATTTATCCTATCTTTTCAAAATAGTTTTTGATCTTTTGTCAAATCTTTCTGAACTCCTTGGTAAATCCCCAAGTGTTTCAAGTCTTTGTCAAAATCTCTTGAGCTCCTTGGTAAATCCCCAAGTGCTTCAAGTTTTATCAAAATCTCTTGAGCTCCTTGGTAAATCCCCAAGTGCTTCAAGTTTCATCAAAATCTCTTGAGCTCCTTGGTAAATCCCCAAGTGCTTCAAGTTTTATCAAAATCTCTTGAGCTCCTTGGTAAATCCCCCAAGTGCTTCAAGTTTTATCAAAATCTCTTGAGCTCCTTGGTAAATCCCCAAGTGCTTCAAGTTTTATCAAAATCTCTTGAGCTCCTTGGTAAAACCCCAAGTGCTTCAAGTCTTTTGTTGTCACTTTAAAGTTTTTCTTTTAGAAATTGGAATGTCGAGATTTCCCATAGCTTCAAGCCTTTAGTTGCTCAGTATTGTCCATAACCGGGGACACGGCTAAGTACTTAGATTTTTGATCTTCTGCAGAAGTTGTACACTTTACCCACATGACACACTCTCATCTTGTTGCCACCAGTGGCCGCTGGATAAGTACTCACCAAGATGGAGTACTGGCAGATTGAGAATGTGACGAAGTCTTTCCATAGGGTCCTCCCATACACCATGTTAGCTTGTCTTCAGGCACCCATGTAGGGTTCCGAGTTCCCTCATTTTCAGTTAACCTGAAGACCAATGCATGGGTCTTCCCAATGTAGTTGACTAAGCCAGAGCCATAATAGCATGTGGCTGTGCACGGAAGCCACTGTTGGAGAAACATGTTCAATCTCTAAGTCCCTGGGTGGTTTTCATCTGGTGCACAACAAAAAGAGATTGCCATATAAACATGGTTCCTCTTGTTGCCACTTTGTCCAAAACTTGAGTAACCTTGTCCACCCAGGTGGTTCATTGAGTACTTGTTTTATTATATAAAAACACAAGTCTTTTCTCAACTTCATAAAATCTCAACATGTATCTCTTCTCAAAAATTTGTAGCATGGCTAAGCATTTTACAACTACATTGTTTTCACTAAGGAATGTATAAGGGTATCCTATTAGGATTTAGCATAGCATATAGTATAGAAATCCTTTTCATGCATGTTTCAAAATCCACTAAGTATAATGAAAATAGTAGGACTTTGGATGATAGTGTAACTTGCCTTTTTGGTAGGGAATGTTGGTTCACTTCTTGATCTTGCTAATCTTACACTCTTCTAACTTCACTACAAATCAATCAAGCAAACATAGGTTCAACTAGCATTCCAACCAATAATCAAACAATCTAACACACATAAAATAATAGAAACTAAGTCATGCATGCAAGCATGCAAAAGATAGTTTTATTTGCAAAGGTGGTTTATACTAGGCTCTAAACATTGCAAGGTTCAAAGTGGTCATTTTCTAAAGTGTCAAAACCATTTGCAAAAGGGTTTTATCTAAAAACCATTTTTAAACCAAATCATCATTTCATGTGATTGAAATTGTTTTTAGCAAAGAAACAATTTTATATTGTTCACCAAATAAGTTGTTAGTTCACAAAAATTGGTGTTTAGGGTCAGTAGCTTTGAATCAAAACATTTTCCAAAGGTTTTTGTTCAAAAATCATTTCCATAGCAAAACCAATATTTTTATTTGACTAGAAATGGGCTAATTCAATTATTCAATCCTAATCTTCACCAAATACATTTTTAAAACCATAAGTTGGTTCCTAGGGTCAGTAGATTCACAACAAACTAGTTTGCAAAGATTTCAACTTCAAAATCATTTTTGAATAATTTTTATAACCTAAACAAGCATACAAATGTTATTGCAAAAAAAAACATTTTACCAGAAGCTTTTTACTAAACAAATTGCATGGTTGGCTAGGGCTTGTTTCACTGATTCCATTGATATAAAGTTTGTAATTTTTGGACGTGTGGATCAAAAGTTACAAGGTTTACAAATTTGCTAAACAATCTGATTTCAAACTCTGTTTTAAATCAACTAGTGCCACGCGTCTGTTTCTGGTTCGCTGATACCGGTTCGCGTGGATTGCGCAACTACATCCATTGGATCTAAGTGAGACGGTACGGTTCAGATTTGCCTGTACCTCTTCGTTTAGTGATTCTTTCTAAGCCGCCAGATGGAAATCTAACGGTGCGAATTGACTTGACCAAACACGAGCGGCGCTGACGGCGGCTGGCGGCGGCGCACGGTCGGACGATGTGCTAGCGGCGGTTACATGAAGCACGGAAGAGGTTGGCGAGGCTTACCAGACTCGTAGAGGCTTGCTGATGCTCGAGGTGGTACTGGCTGGCGAAGGGGCGCACTGGAGTGGAAGTAATTGCTCGCCGGAGACAATGGCGGCGTCAGGCGGTTCTGGTGGTCGTCGGGGACGACGTTGCAGATCACCCTAAGACGAACGGGTGGTACGGTTAGAAGCGTGCCGTTCTGTATAAGATGGGAGCATCATCGAGGAGTGCTGGGGCGGTTGATACTTACCAGGGGAGGTCGCCGGAGAAGGAAGCAGACGCGACGGCGCTCAGAGGTTGCCGAAGCCGACGTTCTGGGGAGCCCGCGAGTGAACGGATAGCACATGGAGAAGCGCCAGGGGCTGGGGTTCACGGCCGTGTGCTCAGGGAGGCAAGGGGCGACAGGGTTCGGCCGGAATCGTTCGGTGAGACTCGCCGGAGCAGCGGTGGTGCAAATTCGATTCAGGGCAGCCTGGTGGCTCTGGTCGAGTGGGTTCTGAGGGGAAAGGAAGAGGAGTTGCTGGTGATTAAGAGTGTGTGGTCGCAGGGAGGATTCATTATGCCATTTACGCGTATTGATTCGAGCAATCAACGGCAGGAAACGGCGAGGAGGAATCAGCGCGGGTTTGAAGACGATGAACAGTGGTGTGGGGTCCTGTCGTCAGTGGGGGAGAGAGAGAGAGGAAGAGGGGCCACTGGTCAGTGTCTGCGCGGGTGGATCTTCTGGTGAAAACGTTTCGCGAGTGGGAAAAATAGCTGGGCTGAAACTGGGCTCGCTGGGCTGGCCAGTTGGGCTGCTGTCTGATCTTTTTTTTGTTCAGTAATCTTTTCCTTTTTCTATTTGGTTTTCTGTTTTGAAATTCAATCAAACAATTCAAACACTAAACAAACCAAACTTCCACCAAACTTTTGTATTGTGTTTGGTTCTGTTTAACAACACAAAACCAATTCCCAAAATAAAATAATATTTTTATTCTTTTAGGATCTATTTAATAATTAAATGAAATAGACCTTAGTTATTTATTCAAATAGGATTTGTTTTATTTAAAATCTCTATTTGAAATCTAAAATAAACCAAAACAAATCAGTAGGTTTTATTTGAAAATATAAAATATTTGGTAAACTTGTTTAAAATAATTTAACAAGTTTTTAATGTTTTAATTAAAATGGAAAAGCCTTTACTTACATAAAATTGGATATTAAATCCTTATTATTTTATTTATATAAACCTTTACTATTTTTATCAAAGCAAAACCTTTTATTTCAAAAGCTTGGCCAAGGTTTAATTTGGCTCTATAAAATAATCCTTATTTATATTTCTACCTTTTCATTTGAAAACCAAATCTTTTTATTAAAAGATTCAAAAATAGTAATTCCAAATATTTTTAGCTTTATTAATTGTTTTATCTTTTCAAATCCTTTAGGATTTGTTTGATCAAATAGGTTCGAAGGTTTCCAATTGGATTCAAAAAGTTTCTTCTCACCCTGAAAATCAACAAAGTTTTATTTATTTTTCACATTACAAGATTTGGAAAATCTTGGGATGTGACAGGCTACCACCCTTAAAATAAATCTTGTCCCGAGATTTGGGGAAGGCTAGGGTTACAAGTAGGCTCAAACATCTAGGGTACTACCACCCTTAAAAAATTTCCAACTAAATTACATGTTGGCTTGCTTGGGATCTTGGGGAAACTTCTCTGGGCAAACATCTGCATAGTGTCCTTTGTTTCCACACTTGGCACATGTGACAAGGCTGAGATCCTTCATAGGCTTGTTTATCTTGTTCTTCATCTTTTCTGGACAATTGCTTGCATAATGTCCTGGGTTTTTGCAATTGAAACATGTGATAAGTTTGAGTTCTTCACGTGTCTCTTGTGTACAAGTTGCTGCATAATGGCCTAGCTCTTTGCAATTGTTGCACCATACTTGGCCAATCTCTTTATACTTCTGTTTCTCTGAACATTCACTGGAATAGTGTCCCATTTCTTTACAATGATGACATTGCACATGGCTTTTGTCCTTCTTTTTCTTGGGTTTCTCCAAAGCTAGGAGTGCATCTAGTTCATGTTGTTCATATGTTATCTTATAGGTAGGAATGTCTACTTGTTTCTTGGACCTTCTATTGCTCCTTGGATAATTCATATGCCTCTTCTTTGGTCCTTTGAACTGGGTTGTATTGCATGGAGGTATAAGTGGAGCTTTTCCTTTGTCCTCATTCTTCTTGGTAGACTTGGATCCCTCTTGATAGTTTGCAATCATTTGTTGCACTCCACCTTGTTTCCTTTGTTCAACTATGGAATAGATGGGGCATTGGATAGGGACATGATTGTTTCCCTCACATAGGTAACAAGTAGCTTGAGATGTGGGACATTGGCCAACTGGATGTTTCTCTTCACAATTGGGGCATTGATCTCCATGTTCCTTGGAAGTGTGATCCTTGTCTCCACAAATATTGCAAGCTTTGGTTCCTTTTAGAATAACATCCTTGTCTCCTTTGGAAAAGTTGCTTTCCATGTTGAGCATTTGGTCTGTCACCTTATGCAACATTTGGGCTTGGTCTTCCAAAAACTTTTGCAGAGTTGGATCTTCCCCACTGGTGTTGGCTATGAATTGAGCTGCCATTTGGTTCAACTGGTTTTGGGTTGCTATAAGTTCTTCCATGTTGTCCTCTTGGTTGTTGTTGTTGTCATCAACCTTGATGTTGGAGTCCCTTGGAGTAGTCATCTGTTTGGGTTGAATTGAGATTAGAATAGGCAAGATATTTCTAAGGAAATAGTTCTAATCACACACATTACAATTCACTCAAGCAATGTGCAAGCAATCACAAACAAACATTTCACTCAAACAATGAAGTCCAAGCATATCTTTTGGCAACAAAATATTTTTGTTACACCACATAGGTTGGTGTGTTTGACTTAACTAAAATATGGTGGTCCATCTATATGGTTCACTTGTGATCTTTCCATCCTTCTTGGTTGATTCTTCTTGCATGAGATCATGGTTTCCTTGAGAAAAACTTTTGGTCACAAAACTTCAAAGGTGAGTATGGCTCCTTCTAAGTTGTGTTTCCTTAGTCTCCAAATCTTGAGCAAGATTTCCTTGTCTCACTTGGTCCTTAGTGACACCCAAGATTGAAGTCCTTGGTGAATATGCTGAAGATGTTGAAGTCATTAGAGTTGAAGATGTTGAAGTCATTAAAGTTGAAGAAGTCCTTTGCACATGGTGAAGTCTTTGGCCATGGGGTAGGTTTTATCCATCAAGTTGAAATAGAAGAGATGTAGAATCAAAACCAAAATGGTTGAGGAAAGAGTTTTACAAGATTGTTTGTAAATAAGTTTTAGAACAAATGCAACTCCTATTTTTCTAAGGGGTTTTTATCCAATCCTAGGTTTACAAATCCTACAGGCAACACAATGCTCTGATACCATCTGTAGAGGTCCCAACCTTTAATAAGGTAGAGATCCCTGTGTTTACAATGCTAGTCCCTGGATCAATAGCTAGCATCCACAGTTAAGATGTAATATCAAGAAACAAAGGTCATAATATAACTTTATAACCAGGAATAACATAATTTTATTACATCTTACATAGCTCATTTGGCTATTACATTACATTGCAGCAGAATATCTATAAGCATGGGGTCCTTCATCTTCAAAGTGCCACAGGCAAACATGTTGGTTGTAGACTTGTAATCCTAATCAATCAACTTCACTAATATCAAACAAACCTGCAACATAACAAGTTACAGCCACAAGGGTCAATACATTTGAATTGTATTGGCAAGTTTCACTAATATGTTGAATATAAGTGGATCCTATCATTACATGCATAGTTGGCTAAGTAGGGTTTTAGGCTCATTTGCAGAAAGCAATAATTTATCCTATCTTTTCAAAATAGTTTTTGATCTTTTGTCAAATCTTTCTGAACTCCTTGGTAAATCCCCAAGTGTTTCAAGTCTTTGTCAAAATCTCTTGAGCTCCTTGGTAAATCCCCAAGTGCTTCAAGTTTTATCAAAATCTCTTGAGCTCCTTGGTAAATCCCCAAGTGCTTCAAGTTTTGTCAAAATCTCTTGAGCTCCTTGGTAAATCCCCAAGTGCTTCAAGTTTTATCAAAATCTCTTGAGCTCCTTGGTAAATCCCCAAGTGCTTCAAGTTTTATCAAAATCTCTTGAGCTCCTTGGTAAAACCCCAAGTGCTTCAAGTCTTTTGTTGTCACTTTAAAGTTTTTCTTTTAGAAATTGGAATGTCGAGATTTCCCATAGCTTCAAGCCTTTAGTTGCTCAGTATTGTCCATAACCGGGGACACGGCTAAGTACTTAGATTTTTGATCTTCTGCAGAAGTTGTACACTTTACCCACATGACACACTCTCATCTTGTTGCCACCAGTGGCCGCTGGATAAGTACTCACCAAGATGGAGTACTGGCAGATTGAGAATGTGACGAAGTCTTTCCATAGGGTCCTCCCATACACCATGCTAGCTTGTCTTCAGGCACCCATGTAGGGTTCCGAGTTCCCTCATTTTCAGTTAACCTGAAGACCAATGCATGGGTCTTCCCAATGTAGTAGACTAAGCCAGAGCCATAATAGCATGTGGCTGTACACGGAAGCCACTGTTGGAGAAACATGTTCAATCTCTAAGTCCCTGGGTGGTTTTCATCTGGTGCACAACAAAAAGAGATTGCCATATAAACATGGTTCCTCTTGTTGCCACTTTGTCCAAAACTTGAGTAACCTTGTCCACCCAGGTGGTTCATTGAGTACTTGTTTTATTATATAAAAACACAAGTCTTTTCTCAACTTCATAAAATCTCAACATGTATCTCTTCTCAAAAATATGTAGCATGGCTAAGCATTTTACAACTACATTGTTTTCACTAAGGAATGTATAAGGGTATCCTATTAGGATTTAGCATAGCATATAGTATAGAAATCCTTTTCATGCATGTTTCAAAATCCACTAAGTATAATGAAAATAGTAGGACTTTGGATGATAGTGTAACTTGCCTTTTTGGTAGGGAATGTTGGTTCACTTCTTGATCTTGCTAATCTTACACTCTTCTAACTTCACTACAAATCAATCAAGCAAACATAGGTTCAACTAGCATTCCAACCAATAATCAAACAATCTAACACACATAAAATAATAGAAACTAAGTCATGCATGCAAGCATGCAAAAGATAGTTTTATTTGCAAAGGTGGTTTCTACTAGGCTCTAAACATTGCAAGGTTCAACGTGGTCATTTTCTAAAGTGTCAAAACCATTTGCAAAAGGGTTTTATCTAAAAACCATTTTTAAACCAAATCATCATTTCATGTGATTGAAATTGTTTTTAGCAAAGCAACAATTTTATATTGTTCACCAAATAAGTTGTTAGTTCACAAAATTTGGTGTTTAGGGTCAGTAGCTTTGAATCATAACATTTTCCAAAGGTTTTTGTTCAAAAATCATTTCCATAGCAAAACCAATATTTTTATTTGACTAGAAATGGGCTAATTCAATTATTCAATCCTAATCTGCACCAAATACATTTTTAAAACCATAAGTTTGTTCCTATGGTCAGTAGATTCACAACAAACCAGTTTGCAAAGATTTCAACTTCAAAATCATTTTTGAATAATTTTTATAACCTAAACAAGCATACAAATGTTTCTGCAAAAACAAACATTTTACCAGAAGCTTTTTACTAAACAAACTGCATGGTTGGCTAGGGATTGTTCCACTGATTCCATTGATATAAAGTTTGTAATTTTTGGATGTGTGGATCAAAAGTTACAAGGTTTACAAATTTGCTAAACAATCTGATTTCAAACTCTGTTTTAGATCAACTAGTGCCACGCGTCTGTTTCTGGTTCGCTCATACCGGTTCACGTGGATTTCGCAACTACAGCCGTTGGATCTAAGTGAGACGATGCGGTTCAGATTTGCCTGTACCTCTTCGTTTAGTGATTCTTTCTAAGCCGCCAGATGGAAATCTAACAGTACGAATTGACTTGACCAAACACGAGCGGCGCTGACGGTGGCTGGCGGCGGCGCACGGTCGGACGATGTGCTAGCGGCGGTTACAGGAAGCAAGGAAGAGGTTGGCGAGGCTTACCAGACTCGTATAGGCTTGCTGATGCTCGAGGTGGTACTGGCTGGCGAAGGGGCGCACTGGAGTGGAAGTAATTGCTCGCCGGAGACGATGGCGGTGTCAGGTGGTTCTGGTGGTCGTCGAGGACGACGTTGCAGATCACCCTAAGACGAATGGGTGGTACGGTTAGAAGCGTGCCGTTCTGGAGAAGATGGGAGCATCATCGAGGAGTGCTGGGGCGGTTGATACTTACCAGGGGAGGTCACCGGAGAAGGAAGCAGACGCGGCGGCGCTCAGAGGTTGTCGAAGCCGACGTTCTGGGGCGCCCGCGAGTGAACAGATAGCACAGGGAGAAGCGCCATGGGCTGTGGTTCACGGCCGTGTGCTCAGGGAGGCAAGGGGCGACAGGGTTCGGCCGGAATCGCTCGGTGAGACTCGCCGGAGCAGCGGTGGTGCAAATTCGATTCAGGGCAGCCTGGTGGCTCTGGTCGAGTGGGTTCTGAGGGGAAAGGAAGAGGAATTGCTGGCGATTAAGAGTGTGTGGTCGCAGGGAGGATTCATTGTGCCATTTACGCGTATTGATTCGAGCAATCAACGGCAGGAAACGGCGAGGAGGAATCAGCGCGGGTTTGAAGACGATGAACAGTGGTGTGGGGTCCTGTCGTCAGTGGGGGAGAGAGAGAGAGGAAGAGGGGCCACTGGTCAGTGTCTGTGCGGGTGGATCTTCTGGTGAAAACGTTTCGCGAGTGGGAAAAATAGCTGGGCTGAAACTGGGCTCGCTGGGCTGGCCAGTTGGGCTGCTGTCTGATCTTTTTTTTGTTCGGTAATCTTTTCCTTTTTCTATTTGGTTTTATGTTTTGAAATTCAATCAAACAATTCAAACACTAAACAAACCAAACTTCCACCAAACTTTTGTATTGTGTTTGGTTCTGTTTAACAACACAAAACCAATTCCCAAAATAAAATAATATTTTTATTCTTTTAGGATCTATTTAATAATTAAATGAAATAGACCTTAGTTATTTATTCAAATAGGATTTGTTTTATTTAAAATCTCTATTTGAAATCTAAAATAAACCAAAACAAATCAGTAGGTTTTATTTGAAAATATAAAATATTTGGTAAACTTGTTTAAAATAATTTAACAAGTTTTTAATGTTTTAATTAAAATGGAAAAGCCTTTACTTACATAAAATTGGATATTAAATCCTTATTATTTTATTTATATAAACCTTTACTATTTTTATCAAAGCAAAACCTTTTATTTCAAAAGCTTGGCCAAGGTTTAATTTGGCTCTATAAAATAATCCTTATTTATATTTCTACCTTTTCATTTGAAAACCAAATCTTTTTATTAAAAGATTCAAAAATAGTAATTCCAAATATTTTTAGCTTTATTAATTGTTTTATCTTTTCAAATCCTTTAGGATTTTTTGATCAAATAGGTTCGAAGGTTTCCAATTGGATTCAAAAAGTTTCTTCTCACCCTGAAAATCAACAAAGTTTTATTTTTATTCATTTATTTTTCACATTACAAGATTTGGAAAATCTTGGGATGTGACACATATATGCGGATATATCATCATTATGTTTAATCCTTTTAGCATCAATATTATGAATATGTGTAACACTATTATTGAGATCCAACAGAAATAAACAATTCATCATCGATGCATGACCATAAAAGATTTCATTCATATAAATTAAACAACCATTGTTCACGGATTTAAATGAATAACCACTACGCATCAAACATGATTCGGATACAATGTTCATGCTCAGTGCTGGAACCAGATAAAAATTATTCAAGTTTATAACTAATCTCGATGGTAAGTGGAGAGGTAGCGTTCCGACGGCGATCACATCAACGCTTGATCCATTGCTGACACGCATCTTGACGTCACCCCTTGCTAGTGGTCGCTTGTTCCGCAGCCCCTGATTCAAGTTACAAATATTAGCAACTGAATCGGTATCAAATACCCAGGTGCTACTGCGAGTACTAGTCAAGTACACATCAATAACATGTATATCATATATATTTTTATTTGCCTTGTCGGCCTTCTTGTCTGCCAAGTACTTGGGGCAGTTGCGCTTCCAGTGGCCAGTCCCCTTGCAATAATAGCACTCGGTATCAGACTTAGGGCCAACTCGGGGTTTCTTTTCAGGCACGGCAACCGGCTTGCCGCCCTTCTTTCCCTTCTGTTTACCCTTCTTGTCTTTCTTGAAACCAGTGGTCTTATTGATCATCAACATTTGATGTTCTTTCTTGATCTCCACTTCTGCAGTTTTAAGCATTGACAGAAGCTCGGGGAGAGACTTCTTCATGCCTTGCATATTATAGTTCATCACGAAGCTCTTATAGCTAGGTGGCAGAGACTAGAGAACACGATGGATGCCTAAGTCAATGGGAATCATTATTCCCAAGGACACAAGCTTATCGGCGTAACCCGACATCTTGAGTACATGCTCACTTACAGAGTTGTTCTCTTCCATCATGCAGCTAAAGAACTTTTATGAAGCATTGTAACTCTCTACATCAGCATGGGTGTTGAAAATCATTTTCAACTCACCCATTGTATCAAAAGCATTGTCGTTTTCGAAACGCTTTCGAAGTTCTGGCTCTAGCCCATACAATATGCCGCAATGAACTAAGTTGTGGTCCTCCTGACGAGTCCAAAAGATGTTCTTTTCCTCGTCAGGGGCATCATCAAGTGGTTGGGGGCCTAGCGGCACTTCTAGCACATATTGCTTTTGTTCAGCAGTGAGGAGAATCCTCAAATTCATGGCCCATTCGGTAAAGTTGCTACCGTTCGTTGCAAGTTTCTCTTTCTCCATGAACACATTGAAATTAAAAGCAGGTGGTGCCATCTACAACAGAATTTGTAAAGTTTAGACTAAGTTTATGATAGATTGAGTTCAAATTATCCAAATTAAGAATGAACTCCCACTCAAAAACGACATCCCTCGTGCCTTTTTGGTGATTACATGAACCAAATCCACTACACCAAGTCCGATCATCACGTGAGTCGGTGTAGCCTCAAAGGCGAGCATAAAATGGGCATCATATCTTCCGTATGACTCATGCTTAACCTTTCCGTCCGTGTTCTGAGGCTGTGTCTATACATGCTAGGCTCGCCAAGTAAGAACCTTAGTATTCGCGTGTGTAACTGTCTTACACCCGAAATATGATCGTGGATCCAAGAACACCCGATCATCACGTGATGTCTTGGAGCGACGAAACATAATCGGTGCATACTTAAGGGAGAACACATTTTTATCTTGATATCTAAATGAGGGATCATATTATTATGCTAGTAAATGCCAAACAAGCAATATAATATGCAGTAAACATCACATGTTAATAAGTGGAATGATATGGTTCTTGCACTTGATCTCCATCATGTGCATCGTGGTGTGATCCTCATCATACCTTTATGTGTAATGCCAAGGTCTATGGAACTTACACGTTATGTGTGTTGTAAGAGTATCGACTTATACTTCTACTTACAACATCACCATATCATGACACTAGCCCAGCAACAATCTAAACTAGACGCCTCTAATTTATCCACTGCAAGTTTTACGTGGCTTAGGGCTTTCGAAGATAGAATCGTTCTTACCTACGAACACGAACCACAATGAGGATAACCAAATTTTTGACAACTCGTTGAAAATTAGATATTGACTATAGTAGGAGAGACAGACACCCGCTAGTCACTTATGCAAAACTAGTTGCATGTCAAGCGTGGAACAGGTCTCATGTGCGAGGACATGTAAAGTTTGTCCGGGCCGCTTCATCCCACTATGCCACCAATATCCAAAGTACAACTAAGAAGACAATAACATTATCATCATCGCCCACATACTCATATGTGTACTACCCGTGCAAAGCATCTACGCATAGATCCGGCACTGATACCATTGTAGGGTTCGCAGCATAGAAAACAAAAAAAATCCTACGATGGGAACAACTATGTACCAAGATATATCTACTTGATACAAGCAACGGGCGGATATACATCCGTAGATAACATACCCTTCAAGACCGACAAAGCTTAACGAGGTTGAACTCGTGGTTGATGTAGACGATCTCTTGCCAATCTCGAGATCGAGAGGAAGTCCTAGCGCGAATAATGCGGACATGATCGAGACCCCTCTCAGATCAATCATTAGAAGCAGGACCTGGAGATCCATACTGACTCCCACACATTCAACGATGACTTTCTTGTGATCGTGAGAACCTTTTATGATGGTATCTTAATCCTTTTATTTCGCGATATATTACATGCCCGAGATTCGATCATCGGTATATCCATACCTAGTTTGATCTCGTTACTGACATGTACTCTTTTCTTGTTCCCGTGATATCACATTCTAGTGATCAAATCACTTGCTTGCAAGCTAATCAATGTGATATCACTAAGAGGGCCCAGAGCATATCTATCCGTCATCGGGATGAACAAACTCCACTCTCGATCCATGGGCCTCAACATAACACTTTAGTAGTACTGAACCCATCTTTATAATCACCCTGTTACGGTGTGACGTTTGATGTTATCAAGATACTCTTCTAGTGTTAGTGATTGACATGATCTCATGGTCTAAGGATTAGGATCACTTCATATGATGTTATAGCAATATAAACTCAATGACTTTGATCGTAATGTTATACTTCGGATGAATGTTCATCACACCATTCCAATAATGTTGTGACCTTGTTATTAACAACATCCAATGTTCATGATCAGGAAACCGTGATCATCTTGTTAATCAACGAGCTAGTTTATGAGAGAGGCATAGCTAGGAACTTTCTGTTTGTTTATTAAACACACATGTATTAACGTTTCCGTATTAATACAATTATAGAATGCAAAATAAACATCTATCATATACTTGGAATATTCATAAAAACCACTTTATTATTGCCTCTTATGGCATATTCCCTTAAGTCTCCCACTTGCACTAGAGACAATAATCTAGTTACATAGTGATAAATCTAACACCCATGGAGTTCTGGTGTTGATCATGTTTTGCTCTAGGGAGAGTTTTAGTCAACGGATCTGCTACATTGAGATCCATGTGTACTTTACAAATCTTCATATCTCCATCCTCTAGGACGAGCAGGAGTTAAGCTTGGGGATGCTTAATAAGTCGTAAACGTATCTATAATTTTTTGATGTTCCATGCTTGTTTAGTACCCACTTTGCTATGCTTTGTCTACACTTTGAGGTATTTTTATACATTTTATGCTACAGTGCCATAGTGCCAGTGCCACAATTTGAGGTATTTTTATGCTATTAACAAGATGCCACAGTGCTAGTTGCCTATTTTTTTGCTGTTTTTGGTTTCAGAAAAGCTAGTAGGGAAATATTCTCGGAATTGGACGGGACAAAAGCCAAAGTCAATATTTCACCGAGGAGAACACAAAGACCGAAAGGCGACCGGAGGGGTGCCATATGTAGGGTTCGCTGCGTAGAAAACAAATAATTTCCTACAATGGGAACAACTATGTACAAAGATCTATCTACTAGATACAAGAAATGGGCGAATATACATCCGTAGAGAACATACCCTTGAAGACCGACAAAGCTTAACGAGGTTGAACTCATGGTTAATGTAGACGATCTCTTGACGATCTCAGGATCGAGAGGAATTCCTAGCGCCGCAAATCACGGCGCATCCGTGCTCGCACACAAGTCCGAGGCACAGAGCAACCTCCTCCTCCTCGCTCCAGTGATGGAGCAGAAGCACAACTCTTTCTTGCCGAATAGCCACCGGGAACATGTATCTCGCTAGTCCGAGACCATGGGGGATAAATACTAGAGGGGGATAGAGGTCCTTCACGAGGAGGTGTGAGTGAGAAGTGAGGGAGGGGCTCCTTTTATAGGAGGAAGGGGGAACCCAAGGGGGTGGCCACCGGCCATGGGGCTGCCCCCTCCCCTCCTTCATTCATGTGGGTGGAAGCTCCACTCACAAAATGCCCCTTCAATTTTATCCACTCAAAATCCCATTAAATTTCCACCAAATTTAATGCAAACTCTCATTAAATAAAACTCCTTTTATTTATTCAGAATTTTGTCAATTACTTTAATGAAAAATATTCACATATAACCCCTTGCTAGTACTTAATTTCACATGCAGAAACACTTTCTGCAATTTCACCCAAAACCATTTTCCGTATCTAGTGAAATAAATTCATGCGCTTATTATTCTTTTCAGCATGAAACTATTTGCTCCAAATGGTGTCGGTGTATCTTTAGTGTGTCACCCTACAGTTCGTGAATAATGTGGACATGATCGAGACCCCTCTCAGATCAATAATCAGAAGTGAGACCTGGAGATCTATACTGACTCCCACACATTCAAAGATGACTTTATTATGAGAACCCTTTACGCTAGTATATTAATCCTTTTGTTTGGCGATATATTACATGTCCGAGATTCGATCATCTGTATCTCCATACCTAGTTTGATCTCGTTACTGACATGTATTCTTTTCTCGTTCCCGTGATATAACATTCTAGTGATCAAATCACTTGCTTGCAATCTAATCAATGTGATATCACCGAGAGGGCCCTGAGTATATCTATCCGTCATCGAGATGAACAAATTCCACTCTCGATCCATGGGCCTCAACATAACACTTCAGTAGTACTGAACCCATCTTTATAATCACCCTGTTACGGTGTGACGTTTGATGTTATCAAGATACTCTTCCAGTGTTAGTGATTGCCATCATCTCATGGTATAAGGATTAGGATCACTTCGTATGAGCTTATAGAAATATAAACTCAATGACTTTGATCGTAATGATATACTTCGGATGAATTTTCATCACACCATTCCAATAATGTTGTGACCTCGTTATTAACAACATCCAATGTCCATGATCAGGAAACCTCGATCATCTTGTTAATCAAGGAGCTAGTTTATGAGAGAGGCATCACTAGGAACTTTCTGTTTGTTTATTAAACACACATGTATTAAAGTTTCCGTATTAATACAATTATAGCATGCAAAATAAACATCTATCATATACTTGGAATAAACATAATAACCACTTTATTATTGCCTCTCAGGGCATATTCCCTTCACCATAGGGTGGCGACCCCCCCTCGAGCGGGCCCACCCTAGGCCGGGCCTGGGAAGGGTGTGGGCCCCCTGGCCGCCCTCCTGCCTCGCCTCTTTGCCTATATAAAGCCCTCGATGCCAAAACCCTAAGTACCCGATCAGATCTCGATGAAACAGTCTGTAGCCGCCGCCACCATCGTCCCTAGATCGGGGGATCTTAAGCTCTTCCCGGCACCCTGCCGGAGGGGAGAGATCATCTCGGAGGCCTTCTTCATCACCATGCCAGCCTCCGGTATGATGCGTGAGTAGTTCCACCTTAGACTATGGGTCCATAAAGTAGCTAGATGGTTGTTTCTCCTCCTTTGTGCTATCATGTTTAGATCCACTGATCTTCGTTCATGATCAAGATCATCTATTTGTAATCATGCATGTTTTGTTTGCAGGGATCCGATGGATATTGAGATTACTATGTAAGGTTGATTAATGATTCTATCTTATTGATTCTATCATGTCTGTGTTGTTTGAGATCTTGCATGCTCTCCGTTTCTAGTAGCTATCTTGGCCAAGTAGATGCTAGTGACTCAAAGAGGGAGTATTTATACTCTATAGTGGGTTCATGCCTCTATTGAATCTGGGGAAGTGACAGAAATCTCTAAGGTTGTATATGTGCTGTTTCTAATAGGGAGAAAACAACAATATCTTGTTCATGGAACAATTGTATTGTTTACTTTACACACATTGCTTAAAGCAGTTATCCGTTGCTTGCAACTTAATACTTGAGGGGGTTCGGATAATAACCTGAAGGTGGATAACTAGTCATAGATGCAGTTGGATGGCGGTCTATGTATATTATTGTAATGCCCAACCAAATCTCATAGGATCATGAATTTCTAGTATTGAATTGTTATGCCTTGCTCAGTCTTGTCAATTGCCCCGTTGTAATTTGTTTACCCAGCATGTTATGTTATTTATCTTAAGGACAAGACCTCTAGTGAACTGTGGACCCCGTTCCAATCTTTACCATTGACACATCATCCAATGTTACAGTTTACTTTCTGCAAGCAATCTTTACGTTCCACACCATACATTTAATCCTTTGTTTTCAGCAAACCGGTGAGATTGACAATCTCACTGTTCATTGGGGCAAAGTCTTGAGTTTGTCTTGTGCAGGTTCCAAGTTGTTAGCAATACCTTGGGGCCGTTTCCTTCCTTCTACTGGTTCGATAACCTTGGTTTCATACTGAGGGAAGACTTACTGCTGTTCTCATCATACCTTCCTCTTGGGGGTTCCCAACGAAGCTCTACAGTGATCTGAGCCGCATCAAGCACCACTCATGGAGGGGCGTCTTGGCCTCTATCTTCATCTACAACGGGGTACCGGGTAAAGAAGGGGGCCAAGAGGTCATTGTCGGTGTAGGGAATCCGGGAGGGCTTCGCAGCAATGCCACCCCACGACTGGAAACAACACTGACAATGAGCTTGGCCTCCACGAGCAGGACTCCTACATCTGACCATGTCACTGCGACCTCCCTGCAGGGTAGGAGGAACCTGGTGGCTGTGTCTGCAAACAACTAGAGGCACGTACGGGGGCAACCGGTGGCGCATGGGGCATATAAGAGCTTGTGATTTGGGTGCTAGAATGGTGGAGCTCGATGGTGAATTACAGCCGGGCCAAAGAGATAAGGGTGCGGGTGGTTGTCGGGTTCCTTGGGCCCACAATACTCGTGTGGTACTGACCCGGACTAATCGAACCTCTGGGTGATCTGGAGCGCTTTCCTTTTTGTAAGGGCGAAAAAATAGTAGAGGTCGATATTGAAGTACGATATACTCCGTCTTTCCTAAATTACCTTGCTTTTTTGGATTTGGTCAAAATCAAACTCACCTACCTTTTATCAACTCATTTACACTAATCTACATCTACACTAGTATAAAAAGGTACAGACTGTCAAATCTGGACGATCTGAATCATCCGTCCCTCTTAATCCAATGACTAACATAGCCAAATGTTGTATGATGAACCATCCAACAAACATTTACCTAATCCCATTATCTAATACCTCGAACATCTCCTTATCCTTGTGATCTATCATTTGACTGGATCTTTGTGATCTATTTTATTTACAAGGACATGATGTTGGCATGAAAAAACAATTGCATCTAGATTTGCATTGATAGTTTGTAAAACTTAGCGTGTAAACTTGCATGAGCTATAAAAGAAGTTTCTAGCATGTAAATGATATGTTGGAAACGTATCTATAATTTTTGATGCTCTATGCTTGTTTAGTATCTACTTTGATTTACTTGTCCACACTTTGAGGTGCTTTTTACATGTTTTCTGATACTAACCTACTAACAAGTTGCAACAGTGCCAGATGCCTGTTTTTTGCTGTTTTTGGTTTCAGAAAAGTTAGTAAAGAAATATTCTCGGAATTGGACGGGAAAAATGTCAAAGTCAGTTACTTTCCGTGGGGAACAAGAAGTCGAGAGGAGAGCCGGAGGGGCCAACCAGGGGGGCAGACCCACCCTAGGCATGGGTGGGCCCTAGCCAACGCCTAGCTAGGGTTTGCCTGCCTCCCCCTTCGCCTATAAAAAGCCCCCGATGCAGAAACCCTGAGTACCCGATCAGACATCCACGAAACCGTCTGTAGCCACCGCCACCATCATCCCTAGATCGGGGGTGGTCTGAAGTTCTTCTCGGCACCCTGTCGAAGGGGAGATCATCCCGGAGGCCTTCTCTCCAGTATGATGCATGAGTAGTTCCACCTTGGACTATGGGTTCTTGTAGTAGCTAGATGGTTGTATCTCCTCCTTTGTGCTTTCATGTATAGATCTTGTGATCTCCGTTCATGATCAAGATCTAATCTATTTGTAACCATGCATGTTGTGTTTGCAGGGATCCGATTTATATTGAGATTATTATGTTGGTTTGATTAATGGTTTCTCTTTATGATTCTATCATGTATGTGTTCTTTGTGATCTTGCATGCTCTCCGTTCCTAGTGGTTATCTTGGCCAAGTAGTTGCTAGTGACTCCAAGAGGGGGTATTTATGCTCGATAGTGGGTTCATGCCTCTAGTTTCCAAGGGAAGTGACAATAATATCTTCGGTTGTAGATGTGTTGTTGCTACTAGGGAGAAAACAATGGTCTCTTGTTCATGGAACATGTGGACTGTTTACCTTACACACTTTGCTTAAAGCAGTTGTCCGTTTCTTGCAACTTAATAGTGGAGGGGGTTCGGATGATAACCTAAAGGTGGACTTCTAGTCATAGATGCAGTTGGATGGTGGTCTATGTATATTGTTGTATTGCCTAATCAACCTCATAGGATCTTTCTGACTAGTAATTGCATTGTTATGCCTTGCTCAGTTCCTGTCAATTGCCTCGCTATAATTTGTTTACCCTTCATGACATGTTGTTTATTTAAGGAGAGCACCTCTAGTGAACTATGGACCCTGGTCCAATCTTTACCATTGATACATCTTCCACTGTTACTGTTTACTTGCTGCAAACCACCATTACCTTCCACACCATACGTTTAATCCTTTGTTACAGCAAACCGGTGAGCTTGACAACCTCACTGATTCGTTGGGGCAAAGTCTTGAGTTTGTGTTGTGCAGGTCTCCGCATTGCTTGCAACACCAGTGTGACGTTTCCTTCCTCCTACCAGTTCGATAACCTTGGTTTCTTACTGAGAGAAAACTTGCTGCTGTGCTGCTTCACACCTTGCTCTTGGGGTTCCCAACAAAGCGCTCCTACATCAACTCAGCGCTGCATCAAGCTTTTCTGGCGCCGTTGCCGGGGATTTACAAGACAGCTTCAACTTCTTCCTCCCCGTCAAGCACCAAGCTTTTCTAGCGCTGTTGCCGGGGAGGCTAAGGACGTCTTCACTAGGGGAGCCCTTCACTTCCTTTCTCTTTACTTTGTTTTTAGTTTGCTTTGTTTCTTTTGCTTGGTTTTGCTTGCCTCTTTTCAAAAAAACCAAAAAAAATTAGTCTAGTTTGGTTTGCTTGCTTTATTCAAAAACACACAAAAATTAGTCCCTGCTCTAGTTGCCACCTTGCTCTAGCTCACCATGTTGCTCCCCAAGTTCACCCAGAAAGACCTTGCAATAGGTAGTGGCTCCATAAATGGGAAAGATAATATTGAAGAATTCTTTAATTATGTTAGCAAGCATGAGGATATTGAGGATAAATCTATAGCAGAGCTTGCTCCTAATTATGAGATTGCTGCAGCTTCTTTAGTTCATATGTTGGAGGCTAGCTTTGTTAGCCTTAACCCCTTCATACAATTTTTATTCCTAAAACTAAAAGAAGAGAAGAATGCTGAAAAAAGGGAATTCATCCTTGAAACTTTATCAAAAGAATTCCATGATGTTGCTAGGGAATCCAAAAAGGTCTTTGAGCGCTTCAACATGCTAGGCTCAAGTGTAGATGTTGTGGGTATTTCTGATAAAACTAAGCCTAGAGAGGAATTCAATATACCCATACCCTTTAAGCTTGTTGGAATGCATGAAGCCTTTGAAAAGAATTTTGATTGAATTGCTCCTGAAAATCTTTTTGATGAAGGTAGTAGACCAAAGAGAGATGAGAAGGGATCCTATAAGACCCATTTGGATGAGATACCTTTCATAGTTGAAGAATTTGCAAGTATGAATGTTAATGCTTTTTCATTTGAAAATACTTGATTCTTCTTGCTTCCTGTGCCTAACTTAAAGGCGTTAAAGAAAAGTACTTGTTGGGAGATAACCCAAGAGTTTCATTGAGTCTTGGAAGTTATTACTTCAGTAATGACCTCTTCTTATCCTTTTTGTTTGATTTTTGTGCCAAGAATGACCTCTAATGAGAGGGAAGTAAGATTTGGGGAGTTGTTGTCCCGAAACAGATTTCTGTCCTCCACCAAAAAAATCGTGAGGAGGATCTATAACTCGGATTGAGCTCAAAATTTACGAATAATTCCCCCAGTATGTTATACAACTTTCGTTCGTTCAACATGTTTTTATTGGAGCAACAGAAGATGTTCAAAAAAAATCGGTTTCTACCTGCTAGTCTGTTTTGACAGATTTCTGCCATTATTTGCATTTGCTTCTTATTGATTCTTTTTTTGAGTTCTCTTCAGGTAAATTGAGATTTTTGAAGGAGTTACTACGGTAGCTTGTGTTTTTAGTGAAAATCCTTGCTGTTCCAAAGCTTTGCCAGTGGTCTAATATCTTTTGAATACACTAATGTTGCTAATGAAGATTGTGTGAAGTTTTGTATGAAGGAAAAATTTCAGGTGTAGAGAGAGAATGATGCAATGAGATGAAGAATGGACAAAAGCTCAAGATTGGGGATGCCACCATGGTGTCACCCCAATAAATATCCAAGAGGTACAAGCGCCAAAGCTTGGGTATGCCCAAGGCATCCCCTTCTTCATCAATAAAAGCCTAGGTCTGTCTAGACACTTTGTTTTTATTGTTTCATGCATAGTTGTGTTGTTCTTGGAGCGTCTTAGTTTTAATTTTCTTTGCTTAGTTTGTTTAGTTTGCTAAAGTAGTTTGGACCCCCGTTCTCACTATGTTGTTTTGCAAATAAGTTTGCTTGGTGTTTGGAAAGGAGTAGTAAGTTCTTACTTGAAGTGCAAGAGGATCTTGCATTGACTGTGACTTAGACTTTAGCATGACATGCTAGGTGTTGTTTTATCATTATGATTAGTGATTATTGTTGTAGCATGTATTGTTCCAAACAATTGGGATTGCTTAGTGTGCCTTGAATAAATTATGCGTTGTTTTAGCATGCAAAAGCATAGTATTGTGGTATTCTCCTTTGATGTTTTGCTTGGGTTGAATTGGCACATGATTACACCATTTTATGACTATGACAAGTCACCATTAGCCTCTATGATCATTTAGTCCTTGACTTGTAGTATCACTCTTTGCTTTGATTAGTATGTTTTGGTGCACTACATGATTATGGCCATTATTGCTCTCTTAGTTGGGTGCTCCCAGTCTTTTGCTAGCCTCCACTTGTATGAGTAAGTTCTACTCATGCCTCCAACTCCCAAGAAACCAAGTTATTCCAAAGTGTCCACTATAAACTCCTATGCATGGTGTGTTACACCATTCCAATTATATTCTTGTTTTCAACTATCTTCCAATTAAAAACTATTTTGTGATGTGAAAATTTAGTGATTACAACCCTCACAAACTTGGTGGCACACTTTATATTCTTTGCCCCTAATAAACTTGAACCATTGTGACAACTTTGTTGTATATGCTTGCACTTATAAGTTGGAATTAGCAGAACCGTGTTGTCACGGGGAATGTTTTCAACATTGCACTTGTACTTTTTACTCAGTTGATATCATGTTGTTTTGTCTATGGATGTCACCGGTGTGAAATAAAGAGGGAACTTGTAAGCCCATGGAGTTTGTATCCTGTGTTATAGAAATGCCTGGGCCGCTAGCCTAAGCCATGCCTAATCATGGTGGAAACTTGTAGCACCACCATAGTGAGCTATTTATGAAGGATCCTCAATAAAAAGATATGCATATGGTAAATAAAAAGATTGCTGAGATGCTCATTGTATGCTTGCCTTGTCATTTTGGTTATGGGAAAGCTCCTGTACCATGTGCAAGGGGCACCCCGTTGGCGGTTCTCAATGATATGCAAATACTTACAATGACAAGAACTTACCTGGACCCAAAGTTGAGTATGCATGAGGTGTGGCCCTCGTATTCAAGGGACTTGAGATTGCCAACTTAAACTTCGTCAAGCATATACTCCACCTTTGCCACTTTAACCTTAAGCACTTCAAGATGCTTATGATAGGGGCAATGAGGGCTGAAAGCTAAACAAGTACCATAATTTTTGGAAGATCTTTTTGAAACTTGTAATCCGTGCTTCCTTTACAAAAAGGCCTTTCTTCCACCATTATTTGAGTCTCCACCTTATACCTTTAGGCACCATTAAGAGAGCATAGTTGTCATTATGTGTGTAGTGTTCCAAAGCTTATTAATTGATGCATATTGTGTTATTACTTGTTATTGTGCTACTTGTTTCTGGTCACCCTTGTGAACTTTGCAAGTGTCCTATGCATCTATTTGCTACTCTATGAGGGACAAGCTGATTGCCACTATGCTATGTTTTCTGCATGTGAAACAAACAAACGTTTTTCAATGCATGTTATTCATGATCTTTGTTTGTAACCTTTCATGTTGCATGCATAGTTACTATGTTCTATTGTTAGAACTCCATCTTTCATGCACATGTTTAGAGTTCTTTGATCCCAGCTTTCAATGCTTGCAAATGGTTGGATCTTTATTGTGAGGGTGCATGTCACCTCAAAAATTATTCTTTTATCACTTACCTACTCGAGGACGAGCAGGAGTTAAGCTTGGGGATGTTGATACGTTGGAAAAGTATCTATAATTTTTTATGCTCCATGCTTTTAGTATCTACTTTGCTTTACTTTTCCACACTTTGAGGTGCTTTTTACATGTTTTCTAGTACTCACCTACTAACAAGTTGCAACAGTGCCAGATGCCTGTTTTCTGCTGTTTTTAGTTTCAGAAAAGTTAGTAAAGAAATATTCTTGAAATTGGACGGGACAAACGTCAAAGTCAATTACTTTCCATGGGGAACAAGAAGTCCAGAGGAGAGCCGGAGGGGCCAGCCAGGGGGGCCAGACCCACCCTAGGCGCGGGTGGGCCCTAGCCCATGCCTGGCTAGGGTTTGCCTGCCCTGGTGGCCGCCCCTGCCTCCCCCTTCGCCTATAAAAAGCCCCTGATGCAGAAACCCTGAGTACCCGATCAGAAATCCACGAAACCGTCTGTAGCTGCCGCCACCACCATCGTCCCTAGATCGGGGGGATCTAAAGTTCTTCCCGGCACCCTGCCGGAGGGGAGATCATCCCGGAGGCCTTCTCTCCGGTATGATGCGTGAGTAGTTCCACCTTGGACTATGGGTCTATGTAGTAGCTAGATGGTTGTATCTCCTCCTTTGTGCTTTCATGTGTAGATCTTGTGAGCTCCGTTCATGATCAAGATCTAATCTATTTGTAATCATGCATGTTGTGTTTGTGGGGATCCGATGGATATTGAGATTATTATGTTGGTTTGATTAATGGTTTTATCTTTATGATTCTATCATGTCTGTGTTGTTTGTGATCTTGCATGCTCTCCGTTGCTAGTGGTTATCTTGGCCAAGTAGTTGCCAGTGACTCCAAGACGGGGTATTTATGCTCGATAGTGGTTTCATGCCTCTAGTTTCCAAGGGAAGTGACAATAATCTCTTCGGTTGTAGATGTGCTATTGCTACTAGGGAGAAAACAACGGTCTCTTGTTCGTGGAACATGTGGACTGTTTACCTTACACACTTTGCTTAAAGCAGTTGTCTGTTGCTTGCAACTTAATACTGGAGGGGGTTCGGATGATAACCTGAAGGTGGACTTCTAGGCATAGATGAAGTTGGATGGCGGTCTATGTATATTGTAGTATTGCACAATCAACCTCATAGGATCTTTTTGACTAGTAATTGCATTGTTATGCCTTGCTCAGTTCCTGTCAATTGCCCCGCTGTAATTTGTTTACCCTTCATGCCATGTTGTTTATTTAAGGAGAGCACCTCTAGTGAACTATGGACCCCGGTCCAAACTTTACCATTGATACATCTTACACTGTTACTGTTTACTTGTTGTAAACCACCATTACCTTCCATACCATATGTTTAATCCTTTGTTACATCAAACCGGTGAGCTTGACAACCTCACTGATTCGTTGGGGGCAAAGTCTTGAGTTTGTGTTGTGCAGGTCTCCGCGTTACTTGCAACACCTGTGTGACGTTTCCTTCCTCCTACTAGTTCGATAACCTTGGTTTCTTACTGAGGGAAAACTTGATGCTGTGTTGCTTCACACCTTGCTCTTGGGGTTCCCAACAAAGCACTCCTACATCAACTCAGCGCTGCATTAGTAAACTTAGCGTGAAAACTTTGACACACACACGCGCGTACCCCCTGGTCGCTCTCGCCCAAGGCGACTCGGGGGCGACCTCCAAACACTAGCCCCCAGCCTCCAGTCTCTCTCCTCCCCGCGCCGCCGCTGGAGGAAGCCGTCGGGCGAAGCCACTACGGCCGACAGCGGCGGTGCGGGGCCTCTCCTCGCGTCCCTCTTGAGCGCCTGGGCGGAGGTCCTCGGGAGGGTTTGGTGACGCGCGCATGGGCTGCCTCCGGCGCGGCGGTCGGGGTCTGGTGCACGGCGGCGCGACCTGGTGAGCGGTGGTGGGGTGGAGTTCACCAGCACTAGATGATCCCCCCTCGCCATCATGGCTCCGGCCGGCGGTGGGAGCTCGGATCTGGAGGCGGCGGCCCCTGCTGGAGTATGGCGGGTGGCGATCTGGTGGAGGAGGTGCCGGCGATGGGATTCTGTTGGAAGTCCTAGATCGGCTCTCTTTCCCTAATTACCTGCTCGATCCATTCTCCGGAAACCGGCCGGCGGTGTGGGGATCACTGTGTCAGATCTAATAAAGGTGGTGGTCCTTTGGTTTCTTCCGCACGAAGACGAAGATCTTCTTGATGTCTGCCCTCGTTGATCTAGTCTGGAGAGGTGGGTTTCGGAAGGCTCCGCCGGCGAACTTCCATGGGCGTATCATGCCTGGAGATTGCTGGATCAGAAGGTATTCGGTCGTGCGCACCTTGTTTTTCTGGCCGTTTGGTTCCAGTAGGAGCGTTGCGAAGCTCTGTTGTTTGTTCCCACCAAGCGCCATTCTTAGATCCATGGTGAAGTCAGATGCGAAGAATGTCAGGATAGCGGAAATATGAGAGTAGCGATGGTGATTTTTGTTCTTGTGGCGATGGAGATCTGGTTGCGTGATCTGGGACTTGTTGCAGCGATTGTTGGTGCAGGAAAACAACACAGGGGGGTTCCCAGTATTATCTTGCAGGGTGAAAATCCAAGGTCTGGCCTTAACTAGTTGTGCCTGGTAATGACCTTGTTGAAGGCATTGTTTTGTGAGCAAGGACTTTCTCCAGGGTGAAAACCTATGATCTTTGATCAGGCAACGACGACGCTTGGGCACTGTTTCCTTCTTGAAGGCGTTGTTATTGGAGTGGAGTACTTTTGGTGTTGTTCTGATGGTGTCACTGTCGTTACTTTGTGGACTAGTTCTCTGTAGCGGGACTTTTCTTTTTTTTTGTAATTCGTCTTTCTTTTTTTCTGGGATGTGTGCATCCATAGAGCCGCTAGGGCATGCGTTGTTGCAGAGGCTTGGTGTAATTGGTATCCCTGTGATATTAATATATACTCTTCTCCAAAAAAAAGAAGTTTCTCCATTGAAATAATTCCTGCGCTTTCTTTTTCTTTCTCTAGCGTATTATTTGCTCCAGATGGTGTCGGTATCCCTTAAGTGTGTCACCCTACGGTTCGCGAATAATACAGACATGATCGATACCCCTCTCCGATCAATAAATAGCAGCGGGACCTGGAGATCCGTACTGACTCCCACACATTCAACGATGACTTCTATGATCGTGTGAACCTTTTACGCAGGTAACTTAATCCCTTTATCTCGCGATATATTACATGTTCGAGATTCGACCATCGGTATCTCCATACCTAGTTTGATCTCATTACTGACATGTACTCTTTTCTTGTTCCCGTGATATAACATTCTAGTGATCATATCACTTTCTTGCAAGCTAACTAATGTGATATCACCGAGAGGGCCCAGAGTATATCTATCTATCATTGGGATGGACAAATTCCACTCTTGATCCATGAGCCTCTACATAACACCTTTGTAGCACTAAACCCACCATTATAGTCACCCTGTTATGGTGTGAGATTTGATGTTATCAAGATACTCTTCCAGTGTTAGTGATTGACATGATCTCATGGTCTAAGGATTAGGATTACTTCATATGATGTTATAGAAATATAAACACAATGACTTTGATCATAATGCTATACTTCGGATGAATGTTCATCACATCATTCCAACAATGTTGTGACCTAGTTATTAACAACATCCAATATCCATGATCATAAAACCTTTGATCATCTTGTTAATCAACGAGCTAGTTTATAAGAGAGGCATAACTAGGAACTTTCTATTTGTTTATTAAACACACATGTATTAACATTTCCGTATTAATACAATTATAGCATGCAAAATAAACATTTATTATAAACAAGGAATAAGATAATAACCACTTTATTATTGCCTCTCGGGCATATTCCCTTTAGTCTCCCACTTGCGCTAGAGTCAATACTCGAGTTTGAAAACTTTGTGTATTGAACACCTATGGCTTTATGGTGTTGCATATGAGCGATTTCTAGTGGTTAATATAATCTCCGGATCTGACACTTTCAGGTTCGTTTGTATTTGCATGTCTTTGTGTCTTTATGCATCATTCAGTATCTAATGAGATGGCATTGTATGAATTTGGTCTTTTGGTGAGACCTTTAGTGCCTTGGGGTTAAATCATGTCGATACTATTGTCGTACAATATATATTTATAGTGTTATCCCGTTGTCGACCACACCTTAGTTTGATAAAAAAACTACTTGACACAAATACCCTCCTTTGTTGCTACTATAGCAGTCATATACTTAGCTTTTTGTTGTAGTATCTGTTATAATGTCTTAACTTTAGAATTCATCCAAATACATCATGGAATCTCCTTCCATTACATTGTTCCACCCATAGTTTAAATTGAGATAAACTTAATTTGTATCTTGTGACAAAACTAGTGTCATTTTACAATGAACTATTTGTCTCTTATACAAATAGAATATATTCTTAATTCTTCCAAAAGATCATAAGAATATCCTTACTATCGTCCAATGATCATCTTATGAGTCATTCCACTATATGCTCATAACATTTAGAGCATAGGACATATCTGGATATGTACATATCACGGTATGATTGATCAAAATATTCTTGTGATTTCACTCACCAAGTATCAAAGCACTTGAATCTTGTTTCACTTAACAAGTGTCAATACACTTGAATATTGATTCAATTCTTATCCATGCGACAAGAACCTTTTCTCCTTGTTTCCATATTGAACTCATTCAATATCTCATATATGGACGTCTGTCACAACCATATTAGCGTCACAATCTATCCATATAGACATTCATGCCTAATATCCGGGTTTTGCCTAAGTCTTTTATTGAAATTAAATTCTTAACCCCTTGTCAATAAAAAATACATCATTTACAATCAACAATATGTCCTCCACATAATGTATTAAAAATGTGTCCCAGCGCTCCCACTTAATTTCTTGCAAATACAAGCATCTTAATCGTCTCCGATGAAATTAAACTCCTTTAATAGTTTCATCACGGTGAAGATTCCAACTCCGCGATGTTTACTTCAACCATTGAAGTTTGCATGCCCTTTTAAGCATTCTTTGAATTAACAAAACCCTTTGGACCGTGTCATGTCCACGTCCTAGGTAACCATTCTATTAGAAAAACTTTGTTTTCTTTATTCAACTACCATATACCAAAATTATATGTAGTGGTTGCTACATTAATCCGCCCAGACTAAATACCGCTATGAAAGATCAAATCTTCTCATAGTCAACTCCTTGAACATTGTCGCAAAATATTTAGTGACATGTCGACTATTTCATAGATGTGAAACATACATGTATATTTCTTTATAGATCCAAATACAACCAATAGGTTTTTACACCTTTCCAGAGGGACTTCCAAGTTCAAAAACTTGATTTCTCGTGTAAGGAACTATCACGGATTTTATGGCTTCAAGCCATTTGACGGAGTCAGGGCCCATCATCGCTTATTTGCATGTAGTCGGTTCATCATTGTTAAACAACAATGATTTACTCTCAAATCTTAGTATTTGATTGTTTACCCGACCCACTCGGTTCAATAGGAACTTAGACTTCTGTGACCACAACTTTTGAGGTGCTTAAGCCATGAGCATTATGGCTGCCTCCAGAACATTTTCCGGCGCTGCGCAACTCAGCACATATAGCTAAGGTTCATTAACCTTATCAGAGTTCTATTGTCCTCCCACTTATCTTTTATGAAAAATCCTTCTCAAGAAACTTCACATTTCAACCGACAAACTCTTTTGTCCTCGGTGTTATGGAGGAATACCCAACAGTTATTCGAAATAACCTACAAAGACATGCTCATCCGACTTTGGTTGTAAACAACTTACTTATACTTAGCATACCAAAATTTAAGAAAGGACAACTTGGGTTTTATCCCAAACCATAACCTTTATGGTGTCATTTCAACAGATCACGATGGTGCTCTTTTCAGTGTAAAAGCGGTAGTCTCTAAAGCTTTAATTTTTAAAACATAATGGCAGTATTATAAATGACACATTTGATCTTACCATGTCAAACAAGGTTCGATTTGATCTCTCGAACATACCATATTCCTATGGTTTATCGGGAAATGCAAATCAATGGAAAAATTCCTCAAATCTTAGGTGTTTTGCTAAACATGTAACTCAAATATCTTCCTTTATGATCGAATCATAAACTATTTATTTTCTTGTTATAATGATTTTCCACTTTATCTTGTAAGACTTTTAACAATTTTCAAATGTTTCATACTTCTTCCTTATTAAGTAAATATACAGATATATTCACTCAAATTTCTGGAGAAAGCATATGAATTTGAAATCCATCACTCATGACTACACAAAATGGACTACATACATCAATATGTATAAATTCCAATAAGTTAGTCGTTCTTTCTTCTTTGTCCTTTGAACGAAGTTTCAATTATCTCCAGGAGAGTCTCACAGGCATCAATTTGATCAAAATTAAAGACCCCAAAAATACATCAACATGGAGTTACTTCATGTTTTTTCCAATGTAATTTAAACGGCGATGTCACTTCGTAAGTGAATTTTCAATCATTTGTCTTGCGACATTTTAGCATTAGGTTTTATGGACGTGATTTCTCCAACTAAATTTGTAAATCATCCATCTTATATAGAATACGGTAATTATTTGAACAATCTTTGTTCTCATAATACTTGATTTAAATAACAATTATTAAAAAAAATCTTTAAGGCAAGCTTTGATATCAACGAGAAATAATAACAACAGCTTTTTTGTTTTTGATGAACATCATCACATATTATCTTGCTAGTTACTTAGGCCATTGTAGTTTATGAATTGTGTCGTTCTGTATGACATTTTATACCAACCAATTAAGTGTCCAATAACCAAGAACCACATTGTTTAACAAGCAAAGAATATAACCATAACATGTATATCATCTATATATCTTAGCTAGACATTTCCAGTCTTATCTTTTCTCTGCCAAATATTTTATAGATTCTCTTTTTAACATTTCATTTTACTTTTAAAAGAATCTATCAATATCAATAGTGGCAACATATATATGACACATAGTCCAAAGTGTGTATAGTCGAATACTAATACCTTTGGACTTGCACTTTGAAGTAGATCACCATCATCAAATGTTCGGCGTTCTTTCAAAATCCATTCTTTAGTAATCTTTTAGTGCAGTAAATATTTTACGTACATCTTCTATTCATTCTTATCATGACAACTTTCATGATCAAGCTAATATAGCTTACAAAGGCGAATCGTGAGTATAATTTTACTTTCCAAAACCTTTTTGGATGATTAGGATGTCTAGCATCTCCAACCTTCACAAATTCTCATCCAATGTGAGAACATACATTATACTCTATCGTAATATCTGTCACACATGATGGTTTCTGAAACAATTCTTTCTCCTCCTAGATAACCCCGATATTAAAACAACTTTTGAATATCAAGAATCATGGAGGCAAACATGATACTTTAGATACTAACACTGGAATTGCACTCTCGATTTAATACTAATTATTAAATTTCATGGAGTTTGCTGAAATTTTGCAAGATGACTTTAAACTTTAGATTGACACTTAAAACAATACGATACCAGTTTGTAAAGTAAATATCCAGAATTCTATAGTTCTATTATCTCAATTACAACTAAGCATAAGGTGGTGAATGAATGGAAATGACTATAAAAATTATGCAAATACTCTTTGATTTAATTTATGATAAATTGAGTTCTACTAATCCAAATTATAAATGAACTCTCACTCAAAAACAACATCCCTCGTGTCTTTTTGGTGATTACATGAACCAAATCCACTACACCAAGTCTGATCATCACGTGAGTCGGTGTAGTTTCAAAGGCGAGCATCTAAATGGCCATCATATCAACTATATGACTCATGCTTAACCTTTCGGTCCGTGTTCCGAGGCCATGTCTATACATGCTAGGCTCGCCAAGTAAGAAACTTAGTATTTAGCGTGTGTAAAACTATCTTACACCCGAAATATGATCGTGGATTCAGGAACACCCGATCATCACGTAATGTCTTGAAGCGGCGAAACATAATTGGTGCATGCTTAAGGGAGAACACATTTTTATCTTGATATCTAAATGAGGGATCATCTTATAATGCTACTAAAGCGCCAAAGAAGAAATATAAGATGCAAACAAACATCATATGCTATAGTGATATAATATGGTTCTTGCACTTGATCACTATCTTGTGCATTGTGGAATGGTCTTTATCATTTCTATATGTGTAAGGCCAAGTTCTATGGAACTTACACTTTGCCATATTATAATTTTCAATATTATCAATCCATACTACAAATTATAACACTACCATATCATAGTACTTGCCCGGCAAAACCAAAAACTAGACGCCTCTAATTTATCTTTTGCATGTTTTATGTGGCTGAGGGCTTTCGGAGATAGAACCGCTCTTACCTACGAACATGGAACCACAACAAGGATAATAAAATTATTAACAACTCGTTGTAAATTAGATATTGATTATAGTAGGAGAGACAGACACCCGCTAGCCACTTATGCAAAATTAGTTGCATGTCAAGCGTGGAACAGGTCTCATGTGTGAGGACATATAAAGTTTATCCGGGCCGCTTCATCCCACTATGCCACCAATATCCAAAATACAAGCAAGAAGCAATAACATGATCATCATCGCCACATACTCATATGTGTACTACCCGTGCAAAGCATCTACACATAGATCCGACTCTGATACCACTGTAGGGTTCGCAGCATAGAAAACAAAAAAATTCCTACGATGGGAACAACTAAGTACCAAGATATATCTACTAGATACACGCAACGGGTGGATATACATCCATAGAATACATACCCTCAAAGACCGAAAAGCTTTAACGAGGTTGTACTCGTGGATGATGTAGTCAAATGCTTGCCGATCTCAAGATCGAGAAGAAGTCCATCCGGTCCAGCAGGTCCAGCACCATCAAGTCCAGCACCGCATAGAAGTGGTGCATCCGTGATCGCACACACGTTTAGGTATATCGACAACCTCCACGCCCTCGCTCTAGCGAAGCAGCGGAAGCAACAAATCCTTCCAGAAAAAGCCACCAGGAACATGTATCTCGCTGATCCGAGACCATGGGGAAATTCTAAAGGGGGGAGAGAGATCCTTCGCGAGGAGGTGTGATATGAGAGGAGGAGAGGGGGGCTTTTATAGGGAGGAAAATCCAAGGGGAATGGCGCCATATCCATGGTGACTGCCCCCACCTCTTCCACATTCATGTGGGTGGAGCTCCGACTCAAAATGAAAAGCCTTCACTCACATAAACATGTCTCCACTCAAAAATCCACTCACATCCATTAAATTTCCAAAAAATATAATGCAAGCTCTCATTTAAATAAAACTTATTTATTTATTTATTTAGAATTTTTTAATTACATTAATTAACAAACATTCACATAAAACCCTTGCAATATTTCAATTTCACATGCAAAACCAATTTCAGCAATTTTAGCC
The DNA here is from genome assembly GCA_916181665.1 of Avena sativa. Classification (NCBI taxonomy): domain Eukaryota; kingdom Viridiplantae; phylum Streptophyta; class Magnoliopsida; order Poales; family Poaceae; genus Avena; species Avena sativa. Next base: position 402,888,225 of record OV702283.1, on the reverse strand, counting down.
GAAACATTTCCGGTTTCCATTGAAATAATTCCTGCGATTTATTTTTCTTTCTCTGGCATATTGTTTGCTCCAAATGGTGTTGGTGTCCCTTAAGTGTTTCACCCTATGGTTCACGAAAAATGCAGACATGATTGAGACCCCTCTCCGATCAATAATCAACAGCGAGACATGGAGATCCATACTGACTCCCACACATTTAACGATGACTTCTGTGATCGTGTGAACATTTTACACATGTAACTTAATCCCTTTATCTCGTGATATATTACATGTCCAAGATTCGATCATCGGTATCTCCATACCTATTTTGATCTCGTTATCGACATGTACTCTTTTCTTGTTCCCGTGATATAACATTCTAGTGATCATATCACTTGCTTACAAGCTAACTAATGTGCGTGATATCACCGAGAGGGGCCAGAGTTTATCTATCCGTCATCGGGATGGACAAATTCCACTCTTGATCCATGATCCTCTACATAATACCTTCGTAGCACTAAACCCACCTTTATAGTCACCTTGTTACGGCGTGAAGTTTGATGTTATCAAGATACTCTTCCAGTGTTAGTGATTAACATAATATCATGGTCTAAGATTTAGGATTACTTCGTATGATGTTATAGCAATATAAACACAATGACTTTAATCGTAATGCTATAGTTCGAATGAATGTTCATCACATCATTCCAACAATGTTGTGACCTCGTTATTAACAACATCCAATGTCCATGATCATAAAACATTTGATCATATTGTTAATCAACGAGCTAGTTTATAAGACAGGCATAACTAGGAACTTTCTATTTGTTTATTAAACACACATATATTAACATTTCCGTATTAAAACAATTATAGCATGCAAAATAAACATTCATCATAAATAAGAAATAAGATAATAACCACTTTATTATTGTCTCTCGGGCATATTCCCTTCACATGGGATCATCTTAGAGTACAAGACAATACATAAATCATATATCTACCTGATTTATCCCTAACCGATATTATATTCTAACTCCCCCACGGTCGTAGCGGTAGCGTCGTGAACAACTAAAACGTCGCAGACGGTCGGACTAGAGATAAACCGAAGTAGAACTTGTGGGCTGACAACCCCCGTAGTATGAGCGGGAACATCGTGGACGGTGTCGCGTCGTGTTAACTTGGACTATAGAGGAAACTGATGATGTTCAAACGAGGTGGTAGCCCTTGTGCCGATGTCGAGGGAGCCAAGAGCGTTGGGCAGTGTCGTGGTCGATGTCGTGATCAGGATGCCGGTGTCGAGGTAACCGCACGTGAAGTCGCATGAGCATAGTGCACAGGAAGGATGACGGAGACGCGTCGAGATAGTCGTCGAGGATGTCGATGTTGAAGCCGATGCAGTCCGAGTCGTTGAGGACGAGGTGTGTCCATAGTTTTGCTAGAACTAGGCACATGTCAGGGAAGAACACACACTTCAATTTTGCCAGAACTGAGTATGCAAAGAAGAACTCGTCGATGAAGCGGTCGAGGCAGTCGTTGAGGGGTCAATGCTGAAGAAGACGTTTTCATAGCCGATGAAGATGAGGCATCGGTCCAAGCTTGCCAGACTTGGGAACGCATCGGGGACAAAGGCACTCCCGGTGTTGCCAGTACCAGGCGTACGAGGGGCATGGACCATCATGAACTTGTCTCTATGACAGAGGGAGACTAGAAGAGGAAGACTCCAGAGCGGTTGTGAGGCGCAGAGCGGCGAAGGGAGATATGCCGATGTTGTCCGCGGTTGTCGGAGTAGAGGAGCAGGTGGTGTAGTCGGGGACGAGACGATGACACTAACGGCAAAGTTGTAGTGGACGAAGACGTAGAGGGCGGCGAAAACAACGATGACCTGGGGTGGTCATAATTAGAATGGCGATGGGGTAGTCGGTGGGACCTGCGACAATGAGAAGGTGCCCTGCAGGTAACCTTGTGAAGTGCGGCGGTGGTGCTCGACGAAGTAGGCGAGAAAGAACCCAGCGGCGTGACGAATACCACGCGTAGACAGCGGTGATCTGCGCCTCTAGGAGATGACGCGGTGGAAGCCAAGGTCGTCAGTGCATGGGGGCAACGAAGAAGATTGCATGCAGCGATGCTACGACCTGAGAGGGCGGCAAAGCTATATGGCGCAAGTCGGTGCAGCGGCTAGGAGACCACCAGCGACGTACACGCCAAGAAAGGCGCGTTGGAAACAGGTAGCATGGACCAAAGGCAGTGGCGCTGCGGCCTGAAGGGGCGACGGAATGGCAGGCCGTAGCTCGATCGGTGGTAGGCGGGTGCTTGGGGACGTGCTTGGCGTAGACCGACGCAGGATCAGTTGATGAGACCGACGCTGTGCCGTATGTGCCATGGCGTGGACGACGCATATATCGTAATTGATGGCGGCGTTGTCGGTGAAGTCCCGAATGATGACGACGATCATATGTGGAGCGGCCACGGCAGCCTTCCAAGAAAGACGTAGCAGCCGTCCGCGGTAGCCTGCCAAGGCAGGCGCGGTAGCGAAGAGGGCAGGCACACAGGCGCGGTGTAGATCATCGCTGCCGATGGTCGGAGTAGAGACGCGAGTGGACAACAGCGATAGACAACTCAATATGATCTAAGATCTGTAAACCAAAAAAGAAAACCGATCAAGAGATTGGAAAAAAGAGACTTACAGGGCAGCCGATCATGGATCAACAGGCGAACCCTGCATACGGGTTGGACAGCCCCCGACGGATATTATGGATATCGACCTCCCCGGGACAGCACGACGGAAGCTTGTTGCTCGTCTAGCGCGGCGCCATGGGGGGTGGCGGTGCTATGGTTTGGGAAGTGGTGGTGTCGATGTTAGGTGGATGCGACGGCGGCTCTAGATTAGGATCGAATTATGGCTGATATCATGTAGAACGATAGAGATGGATTGACGAAATATGTTGGATGTATTATTGAGCATCATATGCGAGTATATATAGGCGTATAAAAAATTAGAGTACAAGACAAGACATAAATGCTATATCTAGGTGATTTACCCCTAACAGATATTATACTCTAACACCTTCAATAAGAAGATTGGTCCAGGAGGTTATGGTTTTGTGATAAGACGAGGATGAAAGCTTCATTTATGCTGGTACTCTTATACTTACTAATTTTGGGAGATCAGTCAAAAGTTAAAGCTTGTGTTTAGATTCCAATGTTACAAATAATCTTTCCGAGTCACGTAATCTTTGAAACTTATGCTTTATGCTTTGAACCTCGAGGTTGCCTTACAAATTTTAGTCTTTGATCGTGCAACTTTGTTTTTGTTCAGACATGGATCTGAGGCCCGCTAATGCAGTTGTTTCCAAATACTAGAGATGACGCTTTGAAATCTTTAGGTTACCCTCTATTTTTGTCTACTTCAAATAAATATATAGTTTTTTTAAAAGTGAAGATTTGTGAAAATGTAGTTTAATTTTTGGAAAGGACCAGGCGTCCTCCGAACGACGGGAGACATCCATCGTCCGCCTCCCGAGCGGGCGTCCAAGATTGGCTGCTGCTTGGCTCGCCTCCACGCCAAGAAAAAACTTTCAGAGCGCCCCGCACATCCTCCTTTCGTCCTGCTAGCTAGCCTCGCCTTTGCTCGCGGAACAACTTGCGCCATCCACGTCCCTCCTGAAACTACAACACTCCGGTCGCTTGCAGATTTTATCCTTCCTTAGAGCAGCGGCAATTGGCATTTGTAGCGGACCGGACTGGCTCGAAGCAGCGACTCAGGCGCTTGTAGAAACAACAACGTTCTCGTAGCACCATTGCCACCGTGCTCTCGCAGCATAGCTTGCAGCATCGCCGCTCTCCTTGCATCTTCAACACTGGCTTATAAAACAACAACGCCGGCTTGTAGCACCTGCTGATGCCAATGATAGCAGTCGTCAACGCTGCTTGTAGCAAGCCACATAGAAACCGCCACCACTTGTAGCAACCTCCGCTTGTACCAGATGTTGGTGCCACTTGTAGCAAGCGCCACTACGACTTGTAGCAACCGCCGCTGCAGACCAAAGCCGTGGCTTGTAGCAGAAGCTGGCGCTGCTTGTAGCAACTGCCACCGCTGTTTGTAGCAGACGTTGGTGCCGTTTGTAGCAACCGTTGTGGCCTCTTCTAACAGTCGTCAGTGCCGCTAGTAGCAGACGCCGGTACCGTTTGTAGCAAGCTCCGCTAGCAGATGCTGGCGCCGCTTGTATCAACTGTCACTGCTGTTTGTAGCAGAGGTTCGTGCCGCTTGTAGCAAACGCCACAGCCTCTTCTAACAGTCGTCGGCGCCGCTAGTAGCAGACGCCGGTGCCGCTTGTAGCAAGCTCCGCCGCCAGTTGTAGCAGAGCCATAGCCTCTTGTAGTAATTACCATATCCACGGCTTCCCTCGACGGCATCAGGCCGGTCGTGGGGATCAATTCGAGATGGGAAGCAACGACTTATTGGCCGAGAAATGGCGGTGGCCGGTGGCCCATGGGAGTGAGAGGGACGGTGGCGCATTGGTGAGACAACGACATGGTGCTCAGAGCATCTCCACTCGACTTCCCAGCAGGCCGTTCCCAGGGTATTATTTTGGTCCGGACGCCAAAAATTGGCCTAACCGTGTTTCCAGGATCCCGGTTTCGTCCGGATTTGGGCCAACTTTGGTCTGGACTTCCCAGGTCATTCCCGGAGCAACGGGAACACCCTGGAACGCCGGACGAAGCGAATTCGGTGGAAAAAAAAACATTCGGCGCGTGGACCCGCTCAGTCAGCACAGAAGCCGAGTCATTGTCATCCTTCTGCCTTGGAACCCCGCGATGGACCGCCGGGCATTAACCGCCCATCTCGTCGACTACGCGTCGTTGTAATGGCGTGCCACCGTCGCCTCGGCTCCTGTGATAGGCCGGTGGGCAATAACTTCCCGCTGGTTCCCCTTTTCCCGCCCTCGCTGCTACACCCCTCCTGCCCTCGCCGCTCACTTCGGCCTATAAAAGCCGTCGACCTCGCCGGCTCACTTCACACATTCACAGCTCCCCTACTCCCCCAAACTACGGCGAACTCCAACCCTCGCAGCCTCCCTACTCCCCCAACTCCGGCGAACGCCATGACCGAGAGGTTCCCCGATGTTCCCGCGATAGCGAACGGCTTCGGTAGTCGCACGCTCCATCCCTGGGAGGCCAGGATGCTGCACGACGCCGGGTACATGGCGCCGCTGGACACGCGGAACCCGCCCGGCTGGAAGCTCAGCGCCAGTGGGATCCCCGTGTCTCCGCCCGGCGGTGCCGACGAGGATATGGTCGAGGAGATCTAGGCCACCATCACGCCATGGACGACCCCGATCTCGCTGAGGACCCCGACAACTGGCGGCTCCGGGAGCTCGTCCACCACGAGGGGCTGCCAGGATCACCGCCGAACAGCGACAACACGGCGGTGCGACAGCGATGGTGGAGCGCTCTCGGACGGACGCTCGTCGCCGTGCTGGAGCACATCCACGCCGACAACAACCCGCGGCTCGGCTTACCCCGCACCCGGCGCCGGCGTCCAGGGCAAGGCGCCATCCTCCGGCCAACTAGCTGCCGAGGAGGATGGCCAGCCTCAGCTCCTCCTCCTCCGCAACCTTGGCCTCGTGCTTCTCCGGTTCCGCGCCGACGCCATCACCGCCACTCTGGCCGGTCAAGTGGGAGCCGGCACACCGGTCCACTCGCCGCCGCGGACAAGGGCGCGTGGCATTGTCATCAATGAGGCCCGCGCGCCTTCGCCGCCCACTGGTCGTCTCTGCCTTCGTCAGCCGAAGCCGGAGCCGGCGGAATGGGATGTGCCCGTCGACGAGGACGCCTTCGCCATTAGGATGTCGATGGAGCGATCCCTCCACGACGCTGTGCCTACGCCGGAGCCTGCTTTGCCGGACATCCTCGCCTGGTCTAGGGCGGACTGGGAGCAGACGGAGCAGCTCTGCGTCCAACGCCAGCAAGAGGAGGCCGAATGCCAGTCCAGGGCTGTCCGCGAGTTCGCCTACCTGGGCGCGCCGCTCATCATTCTCGAGGACGACGAAGACGACGGACTGTCGTACCATCCCTAGAGGTGCGGCGACGATGGCCAGGGCAGCTCCCGCCCACCGCAGCCGCCGAGCGATGACGACGGCGACGATGATAGCAAGGCTAACCCCGGCTACACTTCCTTTTACAGCAACTTCGGCATGTAGAAGCGGCGTCCAGCATCGGCATCAGCGGCGGCCTTTTTAAGTTTTTTAGTTATTATTTAGCCTAAATGCAGTTAAAATTCGGGTGTTCGCCCGAATTCTATGTAATGTTTATGTATTCCCCCTTAAATAATGAAAACCGCATATATTCGTTCAAAATTTGCCGAATTTTATTGAGTTTTGGCCAAACACGGGAACTCGGCCTGGGAGCGAGTGACTCGGTGTTTCTAGACCGAAAACTAGTTTTGTGCATTCCAAAAACTAGTGTCGTCCGACCCAAAATGCATCCGGATTTCTGGAAACGACCAGCGAGTGGAAATGCTTTCAGAGGTAGGAGAAAGGGATGGACATAGACGGCAAGTCCTTGGTTCTCGCGAGGTAGGAGAAAGAGATTGGAAAAAGTGTGGACGTGAGGCATCGGGAGAAGAAAAGGCACGTGGTGGGTTCCATAGTTTGACCGGTTCTTTTTTCTCACCAGGAGCGTGTGTGGTAGGAGTGTGAACGGTCGTGCGACCCGGACGATGAAATCGTCGGATCGTCCGAAGGAATGCTATCATTTTCTTTATTTTTTTTATACTAAAGAGTGTAGAGGGTAGCTAAAGGATATCCAGTTCTATCCTTACCAAATACATATGTGGCATGGTCTTGCCCAATACAGAATTACAGAGTACGCCATACTCGTCTTTCCTAAATCACCCTACGTTTTTTACTTATCCAAAATCAACCTATCTGCCTTTTCTCAACATCTGATAACAGTTTGGCGGTATCCTTCTCAGCCTCTGCAGACGACTCCTTGAAACCGTGGTCAGCGGTGGATCCTCCATGTCCATCGCCGTCTTCCAAGCGAGAACCCTCGCGCTCCATCTGCTGCAGCTCCGACTCCGCCAGCGACTGCATCCGCGCGCGGTCCCTGTCCCGGGGATAGCTGCAGTACAGGAAGGAGTAGATGGCGGTGCAGATCGTGAAGGGTATTGCGATGGCCGTGTACAGCGCCTTGGCCAGCGACGTGGCGTTCTCCCGGTCCAGCTGGGGGCTCATCCCCTTGTCGTCCGGCCTGTACCCGTACACGCGCTGCGCCAGGATGCCGACGATCGGAGGCGCGAACGACGACAGCACCGTCTCGAACGACCTGTCTAGCGCGTAGATGCTCGTTCTTGATTTCTCCGGCACGATCTCCGCGAAGATTGGGCTGCAATATTCTTGAATTGTTTTTCACCATGATATATGTTGAAATGCTTCTGGATGCACGGCGGCGAGACTTACAAGTTTGTAGCGGGACCGTTCCAGGAGATGAACACGCCCATGACGAAGAAGACGACGCCGTGGACGACGCCGGTGGACGGGTCGTCTGGGAGCCCCAGGAGCAGCACGGCGGCCAGGGGCACGGCCGAACCCGCGCTGATCTGCGACAGCACAATCCTCCCGGCGTCCGGGTACCGCCGCGCCAGGGCGTCGCCCATATGCCCCCCGATGAGGCCGCCGAGGGAGCTCGCGACCCAGAAGATGGTCATGAGCACGGCGGTGCTCCGGTGGCTGAACCCGATGAGCTCGAGCCACATGGCCGCGAAGGAGGAGAGCGCCGACCACGGGAAGGAGCCGCTGACGCCCTGCGCCACGAAGATCTGGAACGTCGGGATACGTATCACGAACTTGGCCTCCGCGATCATCTCCTCCACCACCTGCCGCGCGCCGGGCTTCTCGTCGCCGCCTGGTCCCACGGCCGCGTCGCCGCCCGTGGAGAAATGGGGGTCCACGGAGAAGAACCAGTTGAGTGCCCCCACGGCGACGCTGATGACCGCCACGAGGTGGAAGGCGATGCGCCAACCGGCGATCCCGAGGACCGTGGTCTGCGCCAGCAGCAGGCCCACGAAGCCGCCGGAGATGAGACCGATGCAGCTGGCGAGCTGCAGCCAGCCGAAAGCCGAGCCGCGCGTGCCGTCGTCTGTGGAGTCGGCGACCAGTGACTGGATCGATGGCACCACGAGCGCGAGCCCGATGCCATTCAGTCCCCTCGAGATTGCTACCTAGAATGCAGCCCGGGAGACAAGACAATTAGCAAGCCGAACACTATGACTGACGAACTTGACAAAATATTCTATTTCTCAAAAAGTCAAAATCATTATGAAGCCTGAAAGATTCAAAAGTACACAACGATGCTTGCCGGATCAAAGTACCCAAATAGTTTACTGTCTCTCTGTCGAAATTCAGTTTAAAGGAGTGCAATCTGAATCTGGACAGTAATTTAAACCTCTCAAAAGCACGGCAGATCTAAATCCCCAACTCCACATGCATCGAACTGCAGAAGAAGCAGCAAAGAAAGAGCAAACTGCGGGAAGGGATGGGTACACGCAGCAAGGTTCTGACCTGGGCGAAGGTATCGGAGATACCGACGAGGAAGGTGGCGGCGGCCCAGAGGAAGGCACCCACGGCGATGACGTGCGCGCGGTTGTGCCGCGCGGCGGCGTAGGCGGCGAGCGGGTAGCACGCGGCCTGCACGATGGAGCGGCACAGCGTGAGGGCGCCGAGCCACGTGGGGTCGGCGTGCAGGGCGGCGCCGATCTCTCGGTACACCGCCGGCAGCAGCGCCTCGTCGGCGCGCTCCATGATGGACGCCAGGCTCACCAGCAGCAGCGTCCGCCGCCGGTCCCGCTCGAGATCCCGCTGCGGCCCCATCATCGCACCACGACCTTCGCTCGCCAAGGTCAGCGCACCAGCCTTCTCCGGTCTCCACTCTCCGGCATTACTAATACTGCTACTGCGCCGGCGACCCGGGGTCTCCTCTTCTCGTCGCGGGAAATTTTATATTACGACTTCTCGCCTCGTTACGCTGGATATTGTCTGAGGCTTATATTTGCTTTCACTGACATCTGGGCTTCAACCGAGTGCGGGGCCAGTGGGGAGGGGAAACACATCTGGATGACAGTGGGATCCACTGTGGATCTGGTGGCATATAAACAAGTAAACAACCTTTGTCTTAGGATGCTTGAATCATACTTCTAGAATCGTGATCGAATATATTTTTACTATTTTCCTAAATTCTAATTATCAGTTGTCTGAATAAACCTTGTCATCCATATTTCCCAACTATAGTATATTCTATCTATATCTATATCTATAGCTATACCTAATAATAATAATAATCTAAATATCTATGTTTATATCACATTTGTTAACCGTATTATGCTCTCGTCTTTTTATCCTACAGCATTGCAGGCATGCGCAGCTAGCTGGGTGAGTAGCTCACTATTTTTCATATATATCTTTACTATTAAAAGAGAGTTGGTGATTGTAGATTGTCAAACGTGTTTGATTTCAAACATTAAACATATCTGGATCGTACATATCTGCATCCGACGGTACCATGAGACATCCTAAAACATAGGTTAGCTAATTACGTTTTTCTGCCACCGATAAGTGGAAAATACTGATTCAAACCACCCAACTAGGAAAATCAAGCAAGCACCATGACCCGTCCTCCCTCGACCTATCCTTCCATGGAACCCTAGCACATGGTCCTGCCTTCGCCACCGCCCATCCCATCTCGCCCCTACCCCATGGCTTGGCGCGCCACAGCGAGCAGGCGAGGGCAGCAGGCGAGCGATACAAGACCAGATAGGCGACGAAGCGCCATGCCCCTGTTGGCCGATGGGGATGACCAAGGCTGGGTGACGACGGTGGCCTTCGATGACGGCCGCGAACGGCGGGAGGAGTGCGGCCAGAAGGATCTGAGCGTGATGCTGGATCCGTTCGTCCGTGTGCAGGCGCCGCCCTCCCCATCCCTTGGCAGGCTCTGTTATCCCCGCACAATCGTGTCTTCACCAACCAGGTCCTTGTGCTGCTACTCCTGCTGTTGTATTTTTACATGAACAACTGGGGTATTCATCAATTTAGCTACACTGATTTCCTTTCTGGTCACAGGAAAAGCCGTGGTATTGTGTTCCCATTAGTTTTATAAGATTGGGTAGACTTTTGGCGCTTGTCGGTGTTGCCGCGAATTGACAATCTCACAAATACTGAAATGCTTTTGCAAAATCATGAGTCTTCAACCGTAGGTGCAGAAGCTCCAGTTGTTTAGTGTAATCATTGGTGTGAATCAGAACTGCAAAATGGAGAATTTCCCAAGAGGTTGAGTCTCTAAATAAGAAGATATAGAATATTGTTTCTAAGTTATTTAGTCCTCATTTCTTAGAATTTCGTATGTATACATGACATCAGTGTTTACCTAAATTTTATGTATTCGTTATTGCAATCTTATAGTGAATTTTAATCATGTTTTCTTTGTTGAAAATATAAGCAATAATTCATATGATTTAATCCGAATAATAAACTGATAAAGCATGATCATACACACGGTACTAAAACCAATTATGCAGATCAATAAATTAGATGAATAAATTATATCTATAGGAGATAAACCTATTACATCTGCACCAAACGCTAGAACAAAGAACTCTAGCATAATCTAAAAAAGACAGTTGAGGATCACGTACAGTGTAGGATGAATAGCAGCCGCAGCGGTCGCAGCAGCGTTGTCGCCCATGTTGAGGTTGTCGAAGAGATTGGTGACGTCCGGGAAGAATTCGTCGTTCGGAAAGTCATCGTCGGACAACTTCGTGGTTACCAGTAGTCACGCTTGAGCGCTCCCCAAAAACCTGATCGTCCCTCACCTGTACAGGTTCATGAGAGGCGGGGTTCCGGAGGCCTACTGTCCCGATCTGCGGTGCACGTCGCAAGCCGGGATGGAGAAGACAAAAGCGGCAGCGCAAGGTTCTGGAGGTAGGCGCGTGTGTGGATTGATTACCGATTAGGTTTAGCGTAGACGCTTATATAGTGCAGGTCAAGGAGATCGTGGGATTCAGCCCACGTCCGAGTCGGTAACAGCTCACGTCCATAAAAACTGAAAACGGCTGTAATTAACGCGTCCGTTAATGACCCATAATTAATTTTACCAACCAACAAAATAAAGTTCGGCTCGGCGAGATTCCCGCAACCCGTGGCGCGCGCCCATCGTGACGAGGCAAGGCGTGGCGAGGCGAGGCGGGCGGCGTCGGAGGAGGAGTGCGCGAGGACTTCTCTCCTTGTCACACCTTAGTGAGTGGTGATACGTCCAATTTGCATCACCTTTCTATATCATAATTTGCCTCTGTTCATTGATATATGTCTTATTATGAGGTGTTACTTATGTCTTTTCCTCTGTTTTTGCATGTTGGATGATTTTTGGAGGATGAAATGCCGGAGTCAGGTTTCTAATGGAAAAAGAGGTGCTTTGATGCAATTTTGCGAAGATCGAAAAAATACCAGAAAAATACTGGAAAATTATATTTTCCCAGAAGGCGAAGGAAGCCAGAAAGGGAGACGTAGCTGGGCCATAGGGGGCCCACACCCCCCTAGGCGTGGGTCCCCCTGGCCGGCTCCCGACTCCGCCCTCTCGCCTATATCATCCTCTTGGAACCCTAATACTAGAGGAGCGACCACAAAAAGATTTCCGCCGCCTCTGCGGGGCGGAAAACAACGAGAGAGAAAGAGCTCTCCGGCAGACATATTTTTGCCGGGGAAATTCCTTCCCGGAGAGGGGAGATCGTCGCCATCAACATCGTCATCAAGCTAGGCTTCATCAGGATCATCATCATCATCAACACCATCATCTCCACCAGCACCATCATCACCACTCGATCCCGCTGTAACAATTGTGTTGGATCTTGCATTAGTTCTTAGGGGAAACTTTCCCGGTGTTGATTACTATTGTATTTGAGGCTTGTGAGTGGAACCATTGGATTATTGTTTATGTTCAGATTGTTATCCATCACCATATCATCTTTGATCTTGATCCATATGATGTCTTGTGAGTAGTTCGTTTAGTTCGCGAGGACATGGAAGAAGTCATGTTGTTAGTAGTGGATTTGTGTTGAGATATTATTCAATGGTTTAGTATTTAAGTTGTCGTGCTATTCTTCTAGTGGTGTCATGTGAATGTCGACTACATGATACTTCACCATTTATGGGCCCAGGGGAATGGATTGTGTATTTGGCTACTAATTGTGGGATCGCCGGAGTGACAGAAACCTGAACCCCCGTTAGGGCACCATTGCATAAGGGGACATAGGATCTTAGAGTTTAACGTTGTGGTTCGGTTTATATCTTAATTGCTTTCCTGTAGTTGCGGATGCTAGCAGGGGTTTAATCACAAGTATGTATTAGTCCAAGTAAGGTCGGTTCATTAGCACAGGTTCACCCACACAACACTTACAACACCAAAGAAGAGTACTTAGCTATATGAAGCGAAAGCACTTGACAGAATTCCCATGTGTCCTCGAGAATGTTTGGTCCTTATAAGTATTTCCACCGGCTTATCCTTTTCTAAGAAAGGATTGGGACACTTGCTGCAGTTGTTTGTTGTCTTTATTACTTGTACTTTGTTTTGTTGCTTTAACAGAAAACCCCTAAAAAATCCGTTTGCTAAGTGTTTATAGAGATTTATTGCTCCATACCACTAGTCAACAGCTTCTGCTCCTCGTTGGGATCGACACTCCTATTTATCGAAAGTACTACGATACACCCCCTATACTTGTGGGTCATCAAGTGGTGCAACACTCTACTATATAAGGTGGTCCAACTCCCCTTTAACTAGCAATGTGGGACTAAACTTTAGCACCACTAGCACAGCCATATGGTGCCATGCACATGTGGGGCAAAGAGAATTTCAGAATTTGTCTAATGGGCCAGTAGCCCAAAACTCACCAAATTTCAACAATCCTCCCCCCCCCCCACAAAGTCTCATTGGCACATCACATCACATTTATTCCAGAACATTGTTTTATTTACCAATGTGTAGTGGAGACTGTTAAGTTGAACTTCCACGTTAAACTTCATGCTACACTAGCTAGCAACTTGAATAGTGGACTATGCCTTGAACTACAAGTTTTCTGCACACTAGTTTCACACAAAATCTATACCGTTACAGGGCTGCCGTCGGATTCCCCGCGGTTTAGAGCTTATGGTTCATACTCCAGGGCCTTTCATGAGTTTATTAGAGAGCACCCAACTCTCACGGACTGCGACGTTTGATAGTCAGACTCATATAGGTGTGTTGCTCAAGAGATGATCTGTAGGACAACATCTCCGCTTATAAAAAGCCACTTGGAACACATTAAGATAAATATCAACCTGTCATGCAGATTAAGAGAGTATTGCATCTTTATGGAGATGTAAATATAATATGGGGATACTCTCCTCTCAGCTGACCAACAACTTGTCTCCCAACTCTAATTCACGGGATCTCGGATCACATAGAGTGGATTGCCACTGGGATCAACTCATAGTGTGGGTCTCAAACCCATCTCCCTCGATGCATTATCTATCACATTGCGTGATAAACCCTTTGTGAAGGGATCTGCCAGATTATTAGATGTTTGGATATAATCCAACGCAATAACTCCAGAGTTTCTTAGTTTCCTGACAGATTTCAATCTCCTCTTCACATGCCTTGATGACTTCATATTATCCTTAGAACTGTTTACTTTGACGATCACAGTTTGATTATCACAGTTCATCGGGATGGCGGGTATTGGTTTTTCAACCACAGGTAAGTCCATTAAGAGCTCACGAAGCCACTCTGCTTCAACAGTGGCTGCGTCTAATGTTGTGAGTTCTGCTTCCATTGTTGACCTCGTTAAGATGGTCTGCTTGCAAGACTTCCAGGAAACACCACCACCACCAAGTGTAAACAAATAACCAATTGTGGCCTTAATCTCATCAGCATCGGATATCCAGTTTGAATCACTATAACCCTCAAGTACTCGTGGATACCCAGTATAGTGAATACCATAACTCGCAATGCCTATCAAATAGCGCAAAACTCTTTCAAGAGCATGCCAATGATCATCTCTAGGATTTGACACAAATCGACTCAGTTTGCTTACAGCAAAGGAGATGTCAGGTCTAGTAGAACTGGCTAAATACATGAGCGAACCAATAATTTCGACTCGGTATCTTTTCTACATAGTGAGACTGAAGCAGTGTAATCTCACCATTGTCATCCTTTATTAGGTTGATGTTTAAAATTACATCAGCCACTCCCAAGTCCTTCATCTCAAAGCAGCGAGATAGGAACTCTTTGACTTCCTCGATAACAGCAAGGTTGGTCCCGGATATCAATATGTCATCAACGTAGACACACATAATAACTCCCTCGCCCCCACCATGGCGATAGTACACACATTTGTCAGCTTCGTTTACAACAAAGCCTTCACCAGTTAAAGTTCTTCCAAACTTCTCGTGCCACTGCTTAGAAGCTTGCTTAAGACCATACAAAGACTTCACTAACTTACACACCTTTCCTTCTTGACCATCTACTACAAATCCGTCAGGCTGCTCCATATAAATTTCCTCATCTAGCTCTCCATTTAGAAAAGCTGTCTTAACGTCCATTTGATGAACGAGAAGACCATGTGAGGCAGCCAAGGATAGTAGTACTCGAGTAGTGGTCAATCTGGCTACAGGTGAGTAGGTATCAAAGAAGTCTTCGCCATCTTTTTGGGTATAACCCTTGGCCACAAGACGTGCCTTATACTTTTCAATAGTACCATTAGGTCTAAGATTTTTCTTAAACACCGACTTACATCCTACATGTTTGCAACCATAAGGACGATCAGTGACTTCCCAAGTACCATTAGCTAAGATGGAGTCCATATCGCTTCGGACAGCTTCCTTCCAGTAGTCAGCATCTTGAGATGCATAGGCTTCTGAAATAGAAGTGGGAGTATCATCCACAAGGTACACAATGAAATCATCACCAAATAACTTTGCAGTCCTTTGTCTCTTGCTCCTTTTGGGAGCTTCATTGTCATCCTCCATAGGATCATCAAAGTGTTCTATCAGCATAGTGGGTTAATTATAGAAAATTCCTGACTAGATGAACTAGTCATCTCCTGATTTGATGAGCTAGACATACCTTTCATAGGAAAGATGTCCTCAAAGAAAGTCGCATCATTCGAATCCATAATTGTACCAACATGCATGCCGGATACCTCAGATTTTACTATCAAAAATCTATATCCAATGCTATGAAAAGCATATCCCAGAAAAACACAATCAATGGTTTTTGGTCCAAGCTTTCGCTTCTTGAGTATTGGAATATTGACTTTCGCCAAACAACCCCAAGTTCATAAGTAAGAGAGTTTAAGCCTTTTATTTTCCCATTCCTCAAATGGAGTCATGGTTTTATCCTTTACAGGAACACGGTTTAGGACATGACACGCAGTCATTAGCGCCTCCCCCACCGTTCCTTGGAAAGACCCGATGTATCTAACATGGCATTAACCAAATTAGTTAGAATGCGGTTCTTTCTTTCGGCCACCCCATTTGACTGAGGTGAGTAGGGAGGCGTCCTCTCATGTATAATACCATGTTCGGTACAGAATAAATCAAATTCATTTTAAAAGTTCTCCACCATGATCCGACCTTAGCCGCTTGATTTTAAGATCAAGTTGGTTTTCTGCCTCAGCTTTATAGATTTTGAAGTAGTTCAAAGCTTCATCTTTAGATTTTAGAAGATAAACATAGCAGTATATAGTGGAGTCATAAATCAACGTCATAAAGTATCGTTTTCCACCTTTTGTCAACACACCATTCATTTCACAAATATCTGAATGTATAAGTTCTAGTGGTGCTAAGTTTCTCGATTCCGTAGCCGTATGAGACTTGCGGGGTTGCTTTGCTTGCACACAAACTTGGCACTTAGAACCTTTGACAGTGGTAAATTTCGGAATTAAACTCATATTGGCGAGCCGCGTCATGCAACCAAAGCTAATATAATAGAGTCGTGAATGCCAAACATTGGACTCATTATCATTGCAAACATGATTAATAACTTTAGTACATGAGTCTGGCAAAGACAAGCGGAACAGACCTCCGCACTCATAACCCTTTTCAAAAAATTGTACATACTTAGAAATTACAACTTTATTGGACTCAAAAACCAACTTAAAGCCATCTCGACATAAAAGCGATCCGCTGACGAGATTCTTATTGATGGAGGGAACGTGCTGCACATTCTTCAGCTGTACGGTCTTTCCCGAAGTTAACTTCAAATTTACCATACCAACACCATGAACAGAAGCACGTGAGCCGTTTCCCATCAGCACGGAAGAAGTCCTTGAGACATGATAATAGGAAAACATGGAAATATCAGAACATACATGTGTATTAGCACCCGTGTCTATCCACCAATTAGGAGAATGACATACTGAAAGGATAGTAGGTAAAATACCGTACCCAACATCCTTCATCTCAGTAGCGCTAATAACAACATTAGCAGTCTTGCTGTTGTTCCCATGTTGACGCTTGTCAAAGCGATTAGGGAAGCTAGGAGCCCAATGATCAGGATCACCACAAACGTGGCAGGAGCCTTTCCTCTTATCATTTTTCTTCTTGAAGTTGGTTGAGTGTGTGGCCTTGTTCTTGCCATCAAACTTCCCCTTTCCTTTAGTTTTGTTCTTATTCTTGAACTTCTGGGATTGGAAGTTTTTCCTCTGCACCAAATTGGCAGTAGAACCTCCCTCAAATCCTCGAGCAGTTTTGTCCTTTGCTCTCGCCTTCTCTTCCACATGAAGAGACCCAATGAAATCCATAACGGAAAACTCTTGTCTCTTATGTTTCACAGAGGTAGCAAAGTTCCTCCACGAGGGAGGAAGCTTGGAAATAATGCCACCGGCCACAAACTTGTACGGTAAGGTAAACTTGAACTGCTCAAGTTCTTTGGCAAGTGATTGTATCTCATGAGCTTGCTCAACGACTGAGAGCTCATCAACCATCTTGTAGTCATAGAATTTCTCCATGACATACAACTTAGTGCCAGTGTCCGAGACTCCAAACTTGGCCTTGAGCGCTTCCCACGTGTCCTTGCCATTATTAAATGACATATACGGGTCAATAATGTTGTCCCCAAGAACACTGATCAAAGCCGCCATAAACATGGTATCGACTTTCTTAAAGTTCGTTTCCTGCTCAGCAAAAAGATCTCCTTCAGGCTTGCCTAGATTGGCGCTATAGCAGTTTAGGTTTTCAAACTAGAGAACTACTCTCTTGCGCCATCTCTTATAATGCATGCCATTAAAAGGAGGCGGCCTAGTAGCCGCGACTACACCAGTGGAATTCAGTTGCCTATAATCAGGTTTTTGGATTGTTGAAAATATAAGCAATAATCCCTATGATTTAATCTGAATAATAAACTGATAAAGCATGATCATACAAACAGTACCAAAACCAATTATGCAGATCAACAAAGTAGATGAACAGATTACATCTATAGGAGATAAACCTATCACATCTACACCAAACACTAGAACAAAGAACTCTAGCATAATCTAAAAAAGACAGTTGAGGATCACGTACAGTGTAGACTAAATAGCAGCTGCAGCGGTCGCAGCAGCGTTGTTGCCCATGTTGACGAGGTTTCGACTCGTCAATGCCCATTGTTATGGACTTTGGGTTTTGGAGAATATGGGGATGCTGGAGATCGTGGAACGGTTAACAGACAAGTAACCAGGGGACACGAGATTTACCCAGGTTCAGGCATCCGGAGGGAAAACCCTACTCCTGCTTGTCTGCTCTTGATTACGGCGGAACCTAAGGTTACAGGGTGCGCAGATTCGATCTGGCGTGGTGGTGCGTATGCGAAAGTATGAGTCGAGAGATCTAGGCCGTGCCCTCCTGGCCTTTATATAGACTTAGGCAGGTCCCAGGCATAGTCCTAGTCGGTTACAGGTTCTAGGGTTTTACCCCTTTAAATTTCCTATCTACTCTAGTCTTGCTCTCCAAGGATCCGAAGGTGTTATGGTCCTGGGCTACCCGAAAGTCTTCATGGGCCGGCGTATATCCACCGTGGGCCTTCCTTGGGCTAGACTAGGTATGCTGAGACCACGTACCCGTAGGGTATAACCATGTCAGTATCCCCCGAGTGATCAATCGAATCGTAGATTCGGCTGAGGACTCTCCAATCCTTCGGGTGCAACTATGTATTAACAGTATGTGTGTAGGGATTGTTGATGCGTGTGCCTGACTCACCCGACGGATCAGGGTCAGTTAACTGTCTTAGGACGAAACAACACGATCTTCCTCAGTTTCGAGTCCCTTAACTCGAAACTGGAATATATGCTGGCGTAATTCAACTCAGGCCGCAGAGGACTTACAGAAGTAGAATTCCAGTGAATTTAATTGATGTACCCAACGTGTCCGTCGGAATTTTTCATCGCACCTGTTGGCACGGATTCATACTAGCAGAGCGCAGTCGGGTGCGTTGCCAGGCCACCAGATGATATCTGTAGGTCTTATCTTTGCGTCACGGACGCATCATCCGAACATTTGTCACCGCGGAGGTGTTTCGGGTGGCCAAGGAGATCGTTGCTGACTCAGCGTTTTGTTGGGGCAGAGTTGCCAAAAAGTTTTTGCATGTTGATCCGAAAGATCGCAGTCGAAGATTTCATAGGGTGCGTGACCAGCGCTCCCTATGGGAGTAGCCCTCGAGTGTCTGTTCGAGTCGTAGACTCGAGCGGAGACTTTTATTCAGGCGCTTGTTCAGTGTTGAGTACGTAGGACACAAAAAGTTTTCGGATGCTTAAATCCATCCTTCCTATGGGAGTAGCCCCCGAGTCCGTAGTGGAGCCGTAGACTCGACGTAGGACTCGAAGAATTATTTTGTCTTTATTCGTCTGCGGGTGCGCGGCCAGCGCTCCTGATAGGAGTAGCCCCCGAGTATTTAGTCGAATCGAAGATTCGAGTGAGTACTCTTAGCTGTGGAGCCGAAGAATTGTAGTTGGTGCTAGTATAGCTTTTGATGACATCATTGCTGACGATCAATGACCTCAAGCGTCTGCTACGCCAGAGATGACTTGACTTGACGAAACGTGGGTCTCACTTGCTGACCTTGAATTGACCGGTCACACGCGGCGTGGAGATAATTACGGCGTCTCCTCGATTTCCGCGCGTAGTGGATGGCGTGGTAACGACGGTTCGTTGTGATGCTGACACGTGTACGGTCAGATCTGTCGTTGGCGTTAGGTCTTCTGGATGGACGGCTGTCGTGCGTCGTCTTCGCTGTTATAATCATTGGGGAAAGCCGCGGTTTGTTTTCACCGCATCAGTTCTTGTTTTCACTGCCTCCTTGTGCTCTAGCGATTCTTGCTGCGCACTGGGATTTCCTTCCACATTTCCATCTTCCTTTCTGCGCTTTCACCACCGGCGCCGCCGTAGCGCAATGGGGAAACCAAAGAAATCGTCATCTGCAGTTGGGACCAGCGCCGCCGGAGGAAATAAAGGCGCCACCGCTACCCGTGTCACCGATGGTGGCTGGCGGCGATCAGAGACGCGGGAGAGCGATCTCCGCAAGCTTCGCGAGTGGGGCCTGATCCCGCAAGATAGGGAGGCCGTCAAACTCCCCGGCAATGAGGTAATCCCCCGTCCCCCATCTGGGTATCGGGTTATGTTTCTCGCCTTCGTTATGCGTGGGTTTTATTTTCCAATCCATGACTTCCTCCGTGGATTACTCTTTTTCTATGGCATTCAGCTTCACCATCTGTTGCCCAACTCTCTTCTCCACATTTCTTGCTTCATCACTTTTTGCGAGTGTTGGCTCGGCATTGAGCCGCACTTTGGCCTCTTCCGGAAACTTTATTTCGTGAAGAGGCAGTCTGGTTCGGATGGTGTATATCCCATTGGGGTGTCACATCCCAAGATTTTCCAAATCTTGTAATGTGAAAATAAATTAATAAAATAAAACTTTGTTTGATTTTCAGAGCCAGAAGAAACTTTTTGAATGCAATTGGAACTTCAAACCCATTTGAATTTAATAAAAACTAAAGGGATTTAAAAAGATAAACATTTAATAAAAGGAAAATAAAAACATTTGGAAATACTATTTTGAAACAATTAAATGAAAAGGTTTGTTTTCAAATGAAATAGAAGTTTATGAATAAAGAACATTTTATTAAGCCCAAATTAAACCTTGGCCAAGCTTTAGAATTAAAACATTTTGTTTTTAGTAAAGGTTTATTTAATAAAATAATAAGGAGTTAAATCTTCAAAATTTATTTAAATAAAAGGTTTTACCATTTTAATTAAAACATCAAACTTATTAAATTGTTTTAAATAAGTTTCTAAGTATTTTATATTCTCAAATAAAACCTACTGAAGTGTTTTGGTTTTATTTTTAGTTTTCAAAATAAAGATTTTAATAAAACAAATCCTATAGAATTAAATGAATCTATTCATTTAATTGTTATTGGACCCTAAAATAAAATGTTATTTTTATTTTAAACAAGTTTCCAAGTATTCCTTATTTCCAAATAAAACCTACTGATTTGGTTTTGAAAATATTTGGATTTAAAATGGAGATTTTATTAATTAAACCAAACCCTATTTTATTAATAAACCATGGTCCATTTTTTTTAATTAATAAATGGAACCTAAAAAGATTTAAAATATTATTTTATTTTGGAAATTGGTTTATGCTACTAAACAGAACCAAAAACTCATCACAAGTTTGAATTGTTTGAATGGTTTGCATTGTTGATTGAATCATTTGTTTGAATATCAAATCAGAAAATAGAAATAGAAAAGAATAAAACAAACAGGCAGAAAAAATATATGGAAAAGGACAGACCCAACTGAGCCAGCCCAACAGCCCACTTAGCCCAGTTCCCTCCTCCCCGCAGAAAACGATTCGAACCAACTATCTGACCCGCGCAGACGATGACATGTGGACCCCTCTCCTTCTCCCTTTCTCACTGACCAGAGGACCCCACCGCCACGTCTCTTCTTCCCCACCCCATGACCTGCTCCTCCTCTCTCGTCGCCGTTGCAGACTTGATTTCGCGGCTTGATTACGCCTTAACGCGACCAGCTTTACTCGCAGTGATCATACACCTTTAAACGCCAGTCACTCCTCTCCGTTTCCCCTCTGTTTTCTCCCCCAAGCACGCCTCCAGGAAGCCACAATTTCTCCTCGACTGCCTCTGTCTCCGACGACGCTCCGACGCCGATTCCGGCAGCCTCTCGCCACCCTTTGCCTCCTCGACCATGCTCCTGTGATCCCCACCTCCTGGCGATCATCACCATAGCGCCAACTCGCCCCCGAGCGCTCCAGAACGTCAGCAACATCTCCACCTGTACGCCACCGACGACCCCGCAACTCCGGTGAGCTCTGGCACTCGACTCCGTGCGCGCCTTGATCAGTGAGTCATGCCATTTGATTAGTCTGTGTCCTCTGCATATCCAGGTACTCGCCAAACACTCGCGCGTGGTCTGCAACCTCGTCCCCGTCGACGAGCAGAAGCTCCTGACGCCAGTAGAAGCTCCGGCGAGCAATTCCCCAGGAACCCGTGCGCCCCTTGTCCAACAAAGACCTCGTTGAGCATCAGCAGTGTGCTGCGAACTCGGTGAGCTCACCCTCCCTCTCTCTCGCATCCTACATCATCGGCAACCTCGCCGCCAGAGCCGCGCCGCCACCTGCCGCCGCTAGCACCGCCCACCCCTGGTCAATTGCATAGCAGTCGTGCGATCTGGATCCAACGAGCACGATAGATTCACTTAACCGAAGGGGTATTGAGCAATCTGTGCCGCACGATAGGATTAAATCCAACGCACCGCAGCGTGATCTGGTCGAACCGTTACCCGCGAATAGCAACGCGCCGCGTGTCATTTATTAGGTTTAGAAACAGATTTGAATCTGATTTATTTTCAAACTTCAAACCCTTATAACTTGAGATCTACAAGTCCAAAAATTTCAAATTTTATGTCGTTGGATTCAGGAGAGAAAGCCCTAGCCAACTGTGGCCTTGGTTCAGAAAATAGTATCTGTTAGCTTGCTTGTTTTTGCAGATTCTTTTGTGAGCTTGTTTAGAGTATAAAAATTGTTTAAAAATGATTTTTGGATTAAAACCTTTGCAAAATGGTTTGTTGTGACCTTACTGACCCTAGGAACCAACCCTCGGTATTAAAAATGATTTTTGTAAGATTTAGGATGGATTACTTGACTTAGTCATTTTCTAGCCAAATAAAAAGAATGGTTTTTGTTATAAAAATGTTTATGGAAAGAAAACTTTAAGGAAATGTTTTGGACCAAACCTACTGACCTAAAACACCAAGTTTTGCAAATTAGCAACTCATTTGGTGAAAAACTTAAGAGTTTTGCCTTGATAAAAACATTTTTTTTCACCACATGAAATGATGAATGGATTTAAAAGTGGTTTTGGGTAAAACCCATTTGCTAATGACTTTGCCACTTTGGTAAATGACCAATTTGGATCTTACAAAGTTTAGAAACTCCATAGAGACCCTATTTGCAAAATAAAACTATCTTGTGCATACTCCCATGCATGAATTGGTTTCCATTGTCTTGTGTGTGTGAATTTGTTTGAGTGATTATTGGTTTGGAATGTAAATTGAATTGGTGTTTGCTTGATTGACTTGTAGTGAAGTGTGAGACTAGCAAGATCAAGGAGTGAACTACCATTCCCCTTCCAAAAAGGCAAGTGATGCTTCATACTTTTTGTCCCATTACTTTCTCTATGCATTAGTGATTTTGCTAAGTAAACTTGCATGGATTTTGCTAAGTATAGACATTGCTATAGTAAAACCTAGTAGATGAATCCTTAGTAGGATTTTCCTAAGTTAAGATTCCTACTACTACCAAGCTTAGCCTAGCTAATAGAAAACCTGGGTGGAATATATATTCACACTATGGAAAAATATTCTAAGTCTGAGGACTTATGTTTTGTTTAATAAAAACAACTAAGTTAATGAACCTCCTGGGTGGAATGGAAGGATTGGGATATGTTGAGTGGTTACACAAGGCCATGGACTTGGGTTGTGTATCTCACTTGTGGTATGCCACCCAGGAACAAAGGGATTTGAGATGTCAAATGTTGAGAAGCTTCAAGTGCAACCACTTGGCAATATGGGCTCTGCCATGATCATATAGGTTGCAAGAACTTAGCCATATGGACAGTGGGTGGTAGTGTTTGATAGGTTGGAGCACGTCCATTTTGGTCTAAGGGAAAGCTTCTGAAAGATCTTGTCTTGGGAAACCAAGTCTTGTGGGGAAAGTGCACCACCTCTGCAGAGTGTAAAATCTAAGTACTTAGCCATGTCCCTGGTAAAGGACAATTTGAGCATCAAGACATGGAAGCAATCAAGAATCTCATCATTCCAATTTCTAAATTAAAACTTGTGGATTAAACAAGGGTTGTGTGAAATCTTCAATCTTTGATGGAGAGATGCCTTGAAAGGATCTTCAAATCTTTGATTGAGAAAAATGCTTTTTGCCAAGCAAAACTTAGTATTTTTCAAATGTTAAGGAAAAATCTATTTTGAGCAATGCAAGCCTCAACTCCACTTAGCCAAATGCATATAGATGATAGAGTCCACTATACTACCATAGTATCACTTGCCAATACAATTCAAATGTATTGATCCTTGGTGGCTGTAACTTGTAATGTTGCAGGTTTGATCGTTTTAGTGAAGATTGATTGAATAGGATTACAAAGCCTACAACCAGCATTTGCCTGTGGCACTTTGAAGATGAAGGACCCCATGACTATAGTTATTCCGCTGCAATGTAATGTAATAGCCAAATGAGCTATGTAAGATGTAAATAATTATATTATTCCTGGTTATAAAGTTATATTATGACCTTTGTTTCTTGATATTACATCTTAACTGTGGATGCTAGCTATTGATCCAGGGACTAGCATTGTAAACACGGGAGGAATCTACCTTATTAGGTTGGGACCCCTACATGGGGGTTGCATCATCTCCCTTAGTCCCAATCTTCTTTTCTTTTCCTTTTCCATGTTCGAATCTGTCTAGTACTGGCGGAGGCGATGGTTTTACATCCGCGACTCCGTAGTGCCTGGGCAAGATTTTGGTCTTGTTCCTTTTGACCCCTCCCAGATAATCGAGCCAAAAAGATCTTGGAAAAACAAAATCTTGGACGGCGAGGTGGCGGAGATAGAGGCCCTTTACCGTCGGGTGGAGGATCTCCAGCTGATTCCGGAGAAGGAGGTGAACGGCATGGACATCATCCGGGCGTTTCTTGAGCGTCGGGTGCAGCCTCTCCAAGCGAGGGCGCACCCGATGTTTCTTTATTCTGGGCGCCGTGATCCGAAGAGGGTTTCGGCTGAGAAAATCTCCAAGGGGGATCTTGACAGGGCCCTTCGCGCGCTGCTGAAGTTCAAGGCCGGAGAAAAAATCCCGGGGAAGTTGCTAACTCCTCCATTTTCTTCGACGTTGGCCGTACCGCAGGTGTAGATTCGTGCGCGTAGCATTTCTCTGTTGACTGCATGTTTATTTCCTTTGTTTGCTAACAAAGTCCCTTCTGGATTTGCAGAGCTTCAAAGTGCCGGGCATGGTGCCGCCAGTGCCCGAAAAGTATCCGAATGCTCCGGATAATGAAGTGGTGGAGTCCGTGTCCGAACTGCCGTCGGCGCGATCTCCAGCGGAGGATGCCGATGAGTCGAGTGAGGACCATACGCGCTAACGATCTCGGAGCTCCAGCGAATCTTCGGATGCCTCGACTCCTCCGACTCCCAGAAACCCTCTGGGCCTTGAGCGTCATAGTGATGGTCATGGAGGCTCTTCCTCTCCCATTCCTGCCATTCCTGTGCGAGTTGTAGCGCCGCACCCGCCAGCGAAGCGGAAGAAGGAAGATAATAAGGAAGAGAAAAAGGAGGACAAGAAAGAGGAGAAGAGAGCTCGAAGGACTCCTCTTGTCTTCGACCTGAGCTCACTGGGCTCGTAAGTTTCTTGTTGTACTATTGTCCTTTTTCCTGCATGATTTTTTGCAATGGTGCTGATTGCTTCGTATACAGGCATTCCTCCCATGATTCCTCCAGTGATGGAGCGCGGGAGATGATGGGGGAGTCAAAAATTGCGTCTCCTCCTCCTCAGACAGTGGCGACTCCGGGTGGCGCGGCTCCGGATCCTCCGTTGCAGGAGGTGCAGGTGGTTGCGCCTCAGAATTTCGCCAGCAAGCCTTCGGAGTCACCGTCGGAGCATGTAAGTACTTCTTCTTCGTACCACGGAGGGAGCCTCCAAGTGTCTTCATGTGCGAATTTTGCTTTTACTCCTTTATGTTGGGCGTAGCCCCCAAGTCCTTTTTCTTACTGCTATTTTTTTTCTGCAGCCTTTTGTGCAGGAGGCCAAGCGGCTGGTGCGGGAGCGTCTGGTGCTGGAGGCGAACCTTCGGCAGCTTCAAGGTACCTATTTGCCTTTTGGTGCTTTTTTCGTTTATTCTGGTCCTGCTTTTTGACGTTTCTTGATTTGAATGCAGAGGAGCATAATATTTCTCTCCGTGAGGTCGACGCTCTCAAGAAGAGCCTTGGTCAATCAGAGCAGAAAGCCGAAGCCGCCGTTGGCGTGAAGGAACGCCTCGAGCTAGAGCTGACTAAAGCAGCCGAAACGAAAGAGCGTCTGCAGCAGGTGGCCGCGGATCATGAGGAGCAGCTGGCCACTGTTGCGGCTGCTCGTGAAAGAGAGGTAGCGGCGAAGCTCATGGCTGCTGCCAAGGCTATTTCGGGTGAGTGCTGGATTTGTGCTTGTTTCTTCATGCTTCGTGTCTTCTTCTGTGTTGCCTTTCTTCATGTCTTCTTTCTTATTTTTTGTCTCAGATGCCGCAGGCATCGAGTTTGACCGCGGTGCTCTAGAGCACGGGAGTGCTCTAGATGATGCTACTGTGGCGGTCGAAGATCGCTGCAGCACCGTCGTCAGCTCCCTTGCCAAGGCGAAGGAGGTCCTTGGCCGCTTCTACAAGGAGCTTGTTCCTAAGGGCGTGGCCCTTGATGATGTGGATGCCCTGGCAGAGGCGTTATCAGCCGAAGCTCCTGCGGCGTATAAGCGCAAGCAGAAGGGCATCGGCGCGTCCGTTGGGCTGGCGATGGCCTTGGCGGCTGGAGCGGAGCTGGATCTGCCCCAGATCACCTCCCGGATGCCGACGACTGCGGATGGATCCGAGGTAGCCTTTGCTACCTACTCTGCTCGCTGCAAGCGATATGGGCCCAAGCTCATTGATTTGTTGTCTGAGTATGCACTGCGGCAGCAGGGCGGGGCCAAAGCTAGGCAGTTTGGCTCCGAGGCGACTCAGGGTGCCGCGTCTTAGGTGTTGTAGACGTAGGATAGTTTGTAGGCTGTTTTCGTTGTAAATATTTTGTAGAACACAGTCCTTGTGCCACGTTGTGGCCTTATATCTTTGATGAATTCTTCTGAGTTGTGCTCTACCCTTGTCTGAAATGTTTGTGTCCCTTCTTTTTCTACTGCTCTAGGTTCCTTCGGGTGCCGACTCTGTTGACACCTCGCCTGCAACGCAGCTGCGGCCATCTTTGGATGATCGTTCTCAACTTGCTTTTCTTCGGGACCGTGTGCGTAGTCTGGAGAGGGAGCTGCTCGGGTTGCGAGGTCATGCCGATGTGTGGAAGTCCAAGGCGGATCGTGGTGCAGCCAGAGAGGATTACTTGATGGCGGAACTGCTTCGGCTGTCTGAGCAGCTTCAGTGTAAGTTGTTCTTTGTTTCGAGCTGCAGCTCAATTCTTCGAGTGAGCCTGTTGGATTTGCCTCTTATTTTGTGCAAATGTCGCAGGTGCTAACCTTGCTCCTAGGGAAGAGAAAGAGCGTGTCGCTGTTCGGGTCAATTGACTCAGCAGGACATGGAGGCTGGCGGCTTCTTCTGGATGGATCGTGATCGCGCCATGGCTCTGGCGACGATGCAGGATCGTGTGCATCAAGTTTCGCGGGTGCTTCGCCAAGTGCAGACATCGCTTTCCTCGGTGTTGCACGTCATGTTTCCTTTGGATGCCGTACTGACGAGCCTTGCGGGTCTTCTGTCGAAGTTTCGAAGCGTGAGCTATGTCAAGGAGTTGGTGCGGCAACAGCTCGTCTCTGGAGTCAAGGCTGCGTTGTCTCTTGTGAGGCTGCACCGGCCTGATGTAGATTTGGCTGTTGTGGCAGCTGGGCCACCTCTTCGGCCGGATGGTGGTGAGTGGGACATGCGTCCACATTACGCAGCTGTAAGGCAGTATGCCGAACAGGTCGTAGATTTGTTTGAGCAGCGTGCTCAGGTTATTCTTCAACATAGGTAGTACCTGTAAAAAGAGATAAATGTAAAATTTGTATATTTCGACCGGGCGTGTTGTGCCCTTTGGAAAGGTTTGTTTGTTGTAAGCACGCAGTGCTTTGTTTGAGTACGTGTCCTTTTCGTTTGCCTGACATTGTCAGCTACTCAGGTGTACACGTGTGATCCCAGTCGACGAAATCGTGAGGTGGGGGGAGCCCCCGAGTGCGTTTGCAGCGTAAAGTAGAGTTGCAAGTAATGAACTGGAGTTCGGGGCGAGACACTTAGCTTTATTTATATCGTAATGGAGGGAGTACATTGTTCGGCTGAATAGCCTTGGTTGAAAGCCTTATTGAAAGTAAAGGAGGTAGGTAGCTAGGGGTAGAATCGTCACAAGTGCGAGATGTTCCATGGGTTGGAGTATGCGACTCCAGACTCCACGTGCTTGAGGCGGTAGGCGCCACCTGGGATGACTTCGGTGATGACGTAGGGTCCTTCCCATGGTGACTCGAATTTCGTCGGTCGTTCTTGCTTGAGTCGCAAGACGAGGTCTCCTTCGACGAAGGACCTTGGGCGCAGCCGGCGGCTGTGGTAGTCGCGGAGACTCTGCTGGTACACCGCTGATCGAGCTGCTGCTATGTCTCTTGCTTCGTCGAGTGTGTCGACGGCATCTTCGAGTGCAGCCGTGGATTCGGCTTCGCTGTAAGCGACGACCTGGGGGGCTTGGTGACGTACTTCGGCTGGTAGCACGGCTTCAGCTCCGTGCACCATGAAGAATGGTGTGTAGCCTGTGGAGCTGTTTGGCGTGGTCCGTAAGCTCCATAGGACGGATGGTAGCTCTTTCGTCCAAGCTCCTGCTTTCCGTTCGAGTGGACTCATGAGGCGCTTCTTGATGCCAGCGCCAATTAGGCCGTTGGCCTTTTCCACTTGCCCGTTCGTTTGGGGGTGTGCCACTGAGGCGTATGTGATGTTGATCCCAAGGCCTTCGTAGAAGTCCTGGAATTCCTTGGAGATAAAGTTCGATCCGTTGTCGGTGATGATGCTATGCGGTACGCCGAACCTGTATACAATGGACTCGAAGAACTTGACGGCAGTTTTGCCCTTTTGGTTGGTGACGGGCATGGCCTCGATCCACTTGGTAAATTTGTCGACTGCGACCAGGAGGTAAACGTGTGCCCCTTTCGAGGACTTTGGCAATTTGCCGATCATGTCAAGGCCCCATTGAGCAAAAGGCCAGGCTATGGGTATGGGTCTGAGCTCGGACCCGGGTGCGTGCGGTTTGTCGGCGAACCGTTGGCATCCATTGCATCTTCGGACGATGTCCTTTGCGTCGCTCATGGCCGTTGGCCAGTAGAATCCGGCTCGTAGAGCTTTGGCGACTAGGGAGCGGCTGCCTGCATGATGGCCGCAGATGCCCTCGTGGATGTCTTGGAGGATGGCTTTCCCGTCACCGATGGTGACACACCTTTGTAGTACACCCGTAATACTGCGCTTGTACAGCTCGCCATTGATGGTGGTGAAGGCTTTTGACCGACGAGAGATGCGCCGGGCATCTGTCGGGCTGTCAGGCAGTTCTCCATTTAACAAGAACTGGAGGTATGGCCGCGTCCAAGTTTCTTCGACTGCCATGACCTGCATTAGGTTTACCATGGCGACTTCTGTGTCCATTTTCTCGGGTCCTTCATGTCCTTCGGGCAGCGTAGCCCCCGAGTGTCCTGCTTCTTCGGGTGATCCCTTAGGGAATTTCCGCTTGATGGATGGTACGCAGATCTGTTCGAGGAACACACCTGGTGGCACCTTCGCGCAGGTGGAGCCGATGTTGGCGAGTCTGTCGGCTTCCTCATTGCTTTCTCTTCCAACGTGCCGAAGCTCGCAGCCGTTGAATTCTCCTTCGAGTGCGTTGTAGAGGGCGCGATATGCGATCATGTTTTCGGCGTGTGCGTCACACTCGTTCATCGTCTGCTGGACGATGAGGTTGGAGTCACCGTAGATTACCAGGCACGTTGCGCCGCATATCTTTGCCATCCTCATGCCGTGGATGAGGGCTTCGTATTTGGCCTCATTATTAGAAGCTCGGAATTTCATCCGAAGGACGTACTTCATCGTGTCGCCTTGCGGGGAGGTCAGTATGACTCCTGCTCCTGCTCCAGCTTCTCGCTTTGAGCCGTCGAAGTGCATCGTCCATGACTACGACATATCTGGGGTGTCCGGCAGCTGCAGCTCCATCCAATGTACCAGGAAGTCCGGAAGGACTTGAGATTTGATTGCGAGTCGCTTCTCGTAGACGATGTCCAAGGGTGACAGCTCGATGCCCCACAGGGCCACCCGTCCTGTGGCCTCTGGATTATTCAGGATGCTGTTCAGGGGTGCTTCGTTGACGACCATCACTTGGTGCTCCTGGAAGTAATGGCTCAGCCGTCGAGCCGTCATGAACACGTCGTAGGCGAGCTTCTGGTAGTGAGGGTACCTCTGCTTTGTTGGTGTCAGTACCTCGCTGAGGTAGTAAATTGGGCACTGCACCTCGTGGGTCTTGCCTTCTTCGGGTCGTTCGACCACGAGTACGGTACTGACCACCTGGTGTGTGGCTGCTATGTACAGCAGCAGGGGCTTGCGCTGCTTTGGCGTGACCAAGGCGGGCGAGGTGGAGAGGAGCCGCTTGAGGCTTTCGAATGCATCGTTGGCTGCTGGTGTCCACTCGAACTTGTCTGCCTTGCGCAACAGTTGGTAGAATGGCAGGGCCTTCTCGCCCATGCGGCTGATGAATCTGCTTAGCGCCGCTATTCGCCCTGCGAGCTGCTAGACGCCTTTGAGGTTTTTTGGCTTCTCCATTGCCATGATGGCTATGATTTTCTTCGGGTTCGCCTCGATCCCTCGCTGAGAGATGAAGTACTAAGCAGCTGACCCGATGGGACGCCGAAGGCGCACTTTTCCGGGTTGAGCTTGATCCTGTAGCGATCAAGGTTGTCGAACGTCTCGCGGAGATCGTCGATAAGTGTTCTTCCCTCTTTGGTTTTTATCACTATGTCGTCAACATATACTTGGACGTTGCGACCGATCTGGTCCTTGAGGCAGGCCTGCATGCATCGCTGGTATGGAGCACCTGCGTTCTTTAGCCCGAAGGGCATTGTGTTGTAGCATAATACTCCGAACGGTGTGATAAACGCCGTTTTCTCCTGATCTTCGACCTTGAGTCGAATCTGGTTATAGCCTGAGTAGGCGTCGAGGAAGGAGAGTTTCTCACAACCTGCAGTCGAATCGATGATCTGATCGATCCGAGGAAGAGGGAAGTGGTCCTTTGGGCAATGCTTGTTTAGTGATGTGAAATCCACGCACATCCGCAGGATGTCCGTGTCCTTCTTTGGGACCATGACTGTGTTTGCCAGCCACTCGCTTTCCTTGATTTCCCTGATGAAGTCTGCAGGGAGTAATCTGTTGATTTCCTTGCCGATGGCTTCGGCTCGTGGTTCGGACCGTCTCCGGATGGACTGCTTGACTGGCTTGGTGTCTGGAAAGACGTTGAGTGGGTGCTCGGCGAATTCCCTGGGAACTCCTGGCATGTCCGTAGGACACCAGGCGAAGATTTCCCAGCGCTCACGGAGGAATTCGATGAGCGCGCCTTCCTATGCGGGGCTGAGGTCGTTGGCGATCAGCGCCGTCTTGGAGGCGTCGGTCGGATGGACCTGCACCTTCTTTGTGTTGATGGTGGAGTCGAAAGACATGTCAGGTGCGTTTTGCCTTGTGACTGGGGGTGCCCCGTTGTCCGTCACCTCGCGGAGCCTTACGAGTTCGTCTTGCATGCCGAAAGACTGGGAGATTTTGTTGAAATCCCTGTCGCATTGGTCCGATCGGGTGAAGCTCCCGTGGACTGTAATGACGCCCCTTGGTCCTGGCATCTTGAGTAGTAGGTATGCTAGTGTGGGACAGCCAGGAACCTTGCAAATGCTACACGCCCCAGGATGGCGTGGTATTGCGACGGCCAGTCCACCACTTCGAATTCGAGTCGCTCCTGCCGGAAGTTGTCCGGCTTCCCGAAGATGACGTCGAGCCCTATTTTTCCCAGGGGGAATATCCCCTTCCCTGGAAAGATGCCGTTGAACGTTGTGTCTGACTGTTCCAGGCTGCATTGCGGGATTCGCATTGCCGCTAGAGTGCTTGCGAACATTAGGTTGATGCCGCTGCCGTCGTCCATAAAGACGCGACTCATCTCGAAGCCTCCGATCTGCGCCTCCAGCACCAGGGCAGCATGACCTGGGCGAGGGATCTGGCAAGGGTGATCCGCGCGAGTGAATGTGATGCAGGACTCCGATCCACTAAGGTACTCAGGGATTGCAGGCGGAGTTGCTACGGCCAAGTTGATTTGTCGGGTGATTTTCTTCTGCACCCTATTCGTGGGGCGTCCCTTCTGGATCATGTTTAGTGCTCCTTTCGGTGGGGGGTACCCGTTCCCAGCATTGTTCTGTGTTGGTGCGACTGGTTGGTTTGGGCCTCCAATAGGCGGCGGTGAAGGAGCTCCGAGCGCTATTTCGCCTGGCGCAGGTGGGTTTCCGAACACAGGTATTGGGGCCTGTTGCCTCATCTGCACCATGCTTTCGCTGAGTTTCTGGAACTCGCGGCAGTCCTTGAGCATATGGCTGGCTTTCTTTTTGCCATCCTGCTTGTCGATGTAGAAGTGGATGGTGCATGGACCCGAAAGTTTGTCGTATGCTGAGCGTCCGTTGTCGCGGTCGCGGCGTTGCCACGACTGTGCCGGGCGTCCGTTGTCGCGGAAGTTTCCGCCGCGGTATCCTCCGCTGGCTGTTGTCATTGCGGCGGTCGGCGTAGCCGGCCGCGACCATGTCGGGTCCGTCGCGGTCCTCGTAGACGCGCGATATCCTCTTGCTGCGGCGTTCCCGTCTTCGGCCGTAGTCATCATCTTCATCCGATTGTGCTCGGTGAATGCAATCTTCGCCGTCCGCCCACCTGTTGGCGATGTCCATGAGGTGGTCGAGTGTCTTGGGCTTGACGCGCCCAAATTCCTCCTTGAAATCTTGGCGTTTGACGCCGTCCCTGAAGGCGTCGATGGCCCTCTCTTCGGAGATGTGTGCTGCGGAGTTCTTGGTGGTAGACCAGCGTAGTATGTACGAGCGAATAGATTCACCCATTCTCTGAGTGCAGGCTCGCAACTCTTCGATTGAGGCGGGCCTCTTGCTGGTGCCCTTGAAATTTCGGATGAAGCTGTAAGCTAGCTCTTCCCAACTTCGGATGGATCCTGATGATAGGCTGCTGAGCTAGACCCGCGCCGCGCCTGTCAGCTGCAGCTGGAGGCATTGCATGGCGGTTTCTTTGTTGCCGCCGTGAAGCTTGACGGATGACAGATGGTCACTGAGCCAGGATTTTGGATCTTGCGTGCCATTGAACTTCGGAGTATCCGAAGGAAGCTTGAAATTGCGTGGCATCTGCGTTCTCCAAACAGATCTGCTGAAGCATCGAGCTCCGCAGAGTTCTCCTTCGTCTTCGTCCATCTCGAATTCAGACGAGCATGCACGTTTGGCTCGTGCTTTGTCGATTTTGCGTTGTGTAAGCGCGTCTCTGGCGTCGTAGTCGCGTTTATGGCGATGCGAGCTCTTCTTCCTTCGAGGAAGGTCGTGTTCCTCTTATTCTTCGGATGAAGGGGTGGGGCTCCGGTCGCGCCTGGCCGGAGCTTTCTTCTTCGGCTCCGCAGGAGCGTCTTCGTGGAGCGCAGCTCCGACGAGTCCGAGTCCGGTGAGTGCGGACTTCTGCATGGCTCTTTTCGGGTCCCCCTCCGGAGGTGGGTGGGCCGCGAGATACGCAGTGGCTGCCATGATCGCAGCTTGCGGTGTCTTCGGGATGATGTTGCCGTCGGCATCCATATCCATGAACGATGTGTGGAGAGTTCGGGTCACATCACGGCGTTCCCTGGGATCCATGTTCTCCACCCGAGAGCGGTGCTTGTTTCCCTGGTTTCCGTTTGTGCTAGAGCCGGGTGCCATGGCGGAGAGCGCAGCTCGTCGCGCGCTGGACTCAGAGGCTGCTTGCTTGCGTTTGTCGAGCGTCTCCTGCATCTTGACTTGCTTCTTGTGCTCCTCGATGAGGAGGTAGTGGTATGCCATCAGTAGCTCACGTGGGGAGTCTACAGGCAGGACTATGTCGCCTACTACGGCACGGCGTGCCTAGACCCATCCTTCTTTGCTAAGTTGGATGAGGTGGCCGTTGTTTTCCCCGTTGGGTGGGGGGGACTGGCTTTTTCTGTTCCCGCCGTTTTCGCCATTTCTGTCCTGCGGGTTGGGGTTCGTGTTGGGCGGCGGGTTAGGCGTTTGCTGCTCCTGGATGACTGTGGCGCATTGGTAGCACTCGTAGATTGGTCCGCTGCTGCCGCAGCTTTCGGACCCGGAACCGTAGGTCCCTTCATCCGAAGGTGGATCGCACAGATCAGAGTTGCAGCTGTTGCTGTCGTAGAACTCATCTGTCGATGGTGATGTGCGCAGCACAGGGTGTGGAGCCCACGAGGCGGGCCTGATTGATGGCACGGGCACCCGCTCAGGAAGGCGGAGGGTGCCAGTTTGTCCCACCTGGAAGCAGAAGCTCCCGAACAAGATTTCGAGTCCGTCGCCTACGGGTTCGAAATCCTTCATGGTGGCCGGCGAGTGGGCGGTGAAGTCGAAAGCGCCGAAGAGGAGATGATTCTCCGTCGCCGCAGAGTTGTAGATCGATCGGGTCAGGACCGTCATGATCGCACAATCAGCAGCCCCGTTTCCCACAGACGGCGCCAATTGACGAGGTTTCGACTCGTCAATGCCCATTGTTATGGACTTTGGGTTTTGGAGAAGATGGGGATGCTGGAGATCGTGGAACGGTTAACAGACAAGCAACCAGGGGACACGAGATTTACCCAGGTTCAGGCCCCCGGAGGGAAAACCCTACTCCTGCTTGTCTGCTCTTGATTACGGCAGAACCGAAGGTTACAGGGTGCACAGATTCGATCTGGCCTGGTGGTGCGTATGCGAAAGTATGAGTCGAGAGATCTAGGCCGTGCCCTCCTGGCCTTTATATAGACTTAGGCAGGTCCCGGGCATAGTCCTAGTCGGTTACAGGTTCTAGGGTTTTACCCCTTTAAATTTCCTATCTACTCTAGTCTTGCTCTCCAAGGATCCGAAGGTGTTATGGGCCTAGGCTACCTGAAAGTCTTCATGGGCCGGCGTATATCCACCGTGGGCCTTCCTTGGGCTAGACTAGGTATGCTGAGACCACGTACCCGTAGGGTATAACCATGTCACATGTTGAGGTTGTCGAAGAGATTGGTGACGTCTGGGAAGAAGTCATCGTTTGGAAACTCGTCGTCGGACGACGTCGTGGTTGCCAGTAGTCGTGCTTGAGCGCTCCCCAAAAACCTGATCGCCCCTCACCCGTATAGGTTCATGAGAGGCGGGGTTCCGGAGGCCTACTATCCCGATCTGCGGTGCAAGCTGCAAGCCGGATGGGGAACACAAAAGCGACGGCGCAAGGTTCTGGTGGTAGGCGCGTGTGTGGATTGATTACCGATTAGGTTTAGGTTTAGCGTAGACGCTTATATAGTGCAGGTCAGGGAGACCGTGGGACTCAGCCCACATCCGAGTCAGTAATAGCTCACGTCCATAAAAACTGGAAATGGCTGTAATTAACACGACCGTTAATGACTCATAATTAATTTACCCAACCAACAAAATAAAGCTCGGCTCGACGAGATTCCCGCAACCCCCGCGCGCGTCGTGACGAGGCGTGGCGAGGCGGGCGGCGTCGGAGGAGTTCGCGAGGGCTTCTCTTCTTATCACATGATGACCCACAAGTATAGGGGGTGTATTGTAGTACTTTAGATAAATAGGAGTGTCGATCCCAATAAGAAGCAGAAGGTGCTGAACAGTGGTATGGAGCAGGAAATCCCTGTGAATACTTAGCAAACGGATTTTTAGTGATTTTCTGACAAGGCAACAAAACAAAGAGCAAGTAATAGAAGTAATGAACAAACGAAGCAAGTGGCCCAATCCTTTCTTAGAAAAGGACAAGCCGGTGGAAATACTTATAAGGACCAAACGTTCTTAAGGACACATGAGAATTCTGTCAAGTGCTTTCGTTTCAAATAGGTGAGTACTCTTCTTTGGTGTTTGTAAGTGTTGTGTGGGTGAACCTGTGCTAACATACCACCCTTCCTAGGACTAATACATACTTGTGATTAAACCCCCTGCAAACATTCGTAACTACAGGAAAGTAATTAAGATATAAATCTAACCACAGCCTTAAACTCTGAGATCCTACACTCCCTTGTGCAAAGGTGTCCTAACGGGGGTTCAGGTTTCTGTCACTCCGGCAACCCCACGATTAGTAGCCAAATACACAATGCATTCCCCTAGGCCCATAAATGGTGAAGTATCATGTAGTAGACGTTCACATGACACCACTAGAAGAATAGCACCACAACTTAAATACCAAACCATTGAATAATAACTCATCACAGATTCACTACTAACAACATGACTTCTCCCATGTCCTCAAGAACTAAACGAACTACTCACAAGACATCATATGGATCAAGATCAAGGATGATATGATAATGGATAACAATATGAACATAAACAATAATCCAACGGTTCCACTCACAAGCATCAACTACAATAGTAATCAACACCGGGAAAGTTTCCCCTAAGAACTAAAGCAAGATCCAATACAATTGTTACAGCGGGACGGAGTGGTGGTGATGGTGATGGTGTAGATGATGGTGTGGATGATGATGATCCCGATGAAGCCTAGATTGATGACGGTGTTGATGGCGACGGTATCCCCTCCCCGGGAGGAATTCCCCTGACAGAAATCTGTCTGCCGGAGAGATCTTTCTCTCTCGGTGTTTTCCGCCTCCCAGAGGCAGCGGAAATCTATCTGTGGTCGCTCCCTGAGGATTAGGGTTCCGTAGGTAAGATATAGGCGAAGGGGGAGAGTCGGAGGCCGGGCAGGTGGGCCACACCTGCCCTAGGCATGGCCTTAGGTGGGCCCGCGCCTAGGGGCATGTGGGCCCCCTGTGGCCCCCCTTTGCTCCTCCTTCTGGCTTCCTTCGTCCCCAGGTAAAATAATATGTTTCCATATTTTTCTGGTATTTTTCTGATCTTCGCGAAATTGCACTGAAACACCTTCTTTTCCATCAGAATCCAGACTCCGGTAGTCCATCCTCCAGGAATCATCCAATATGCATAAACAGATGAAAATCCATAAGTAATACTCCCTCCGTTTCAAAATATAAGATGTTTTATGTTTGTAAAGAAAATGAATCTAGACTTCTTTTAGCATGTAGATTCATCCCAAACTTGAGTGAACCTACATACTAAACCAAGTCTAGATTCATTTTTCTTCACAAACCCAAAACATCTTATATTTTGAAACGGAGGGAGTACCTCATAATAAGACAAATATCAATGAATAGAGGTAAATTATGATATAGAATGGTGATGCAAATTGGGCGTATCAACTCCCCCAAGCTTAGACTTTGCTTGTCCCCAAGTGAATACTGAGCTCAATAAACATTTCCACATGTTTATGGAGTGATGTGTCGATAAAAGAATACGAACAAGAAGCATCACACTTACCATTGCACAACTCATAGAAGAAAGCAACTCACCATTATATAACTTAACTTGCAACCAAGTACAGCAGTCACAAATAGAGATGTATAAAGATAAATCATAATTGGAATTGGCAAAGTTGTTCTTGGTCAGAGAACACCTGGCAAACAGTTTCACAAAAGCTTTTTGTAGAAGTTTCAAAATAGGAACACTCTTTGCTCAAAAAGGTTTTTCACAAGTGAAGGCTTTCAAAGTAATACTCAATAGATAAGAGTTTTGTGCAAACAAGGAAGATAAAGAACATGATTGAATAAATCACCGTATGAATGCTTGAAACACCACAACTCAAAAGCTTGCTGGAGAAAGAGAGGAAGTAGGTTTACTGACTCAAACTAGTAGTGGGAGAAAGGTCCCTTCTTAGAGGTAGCAGGGATTACAAGTCATAAAGAGCTTCCAAAAGATTAAAAGTCATAAAGAGCTTCCAAAAGCTTTGAGCCCTCATTGCCCCTATCATAAGCATCTTGAGATGATTAAGGTTAAAGTGAACAAAGATGGAGTATATGCTTGACGAAATATAACTTGGCAATCCCTCATGCATACTCAACTTTGGGTCCACGTAAGTTCTTGTCATTGTAAGTAATTTGCATATCATTGAGAACCGCCAACGGGGTACCCCTTGCACATGGTACATGAGCTTTCCCATAACCAAAATGACAAGGCAAGCAGACAATGAGCATCTCATCGATCTTTTTATTTACTATGTGTATAGCTTTTTATTGAGGATGCTTCATAGATGACTCACTATGGTGATGCTGCAAGTTTCCACCATGATTAAGCATGGCTTAGGCTAGAGGCCCAGGCGTTTCTTTAACATAGAATA
Organism: Avena sativa; assembly: GCA_916181665.1. Taxonomy (NCBI): domain Eukaryota; kingdom Viridiplantae; phylum Streptophyta; class Magnoliopsida; order Poales; family Poaceae; genus Avena; species Avena sativa. Next base: position 402,850,485 of record OV702283.1, on the reverse strand, counting down.
CAAACTCCATGGACTTACAAGTTCCCTCTTTATTTCACACTTTTGACATCCATAGACAAAAGATCATGATATCAACTGTGTACAGAGTACAAGTGCAATGTTGAAAACGTTCCTCGTGACAGCACAGTTCTGCTAATCCCAACGTATAGATGCAAGCATATACAACTTCGATGTTCACAATGGTTCAAGTTAATTAGGGGCAAATAAATAAAGTGTGCCATCAAGTTCGTGAGAGCTTTACTAACTAGTTTTCACATAACAAAATACTTTTTAAATCGAAGGGTATATGAAGCTTGAGAATTTGCTTGGAATAGCAAAAGCTACTAGGTAGATATGGTGGACACAAGTGGCAAAAGTTTTGGGTTCAAAGGATTTTGGAAACATGAGAAGTATGCCTTCTCAAAACAAGTTTTTGGCTAGCAAGGCTGGGTAGCAAGCAAGAGAGTTGAAAGAAACAAGCAAACATACAAGTAATAAAGCCAAACATGCAATCTTCCTTGAAGACACAAAAGAATCTTAAATAAAGAATACTAAGCTTATGAGCCAACAAGAAAGAAAACAATTGATACCAAATACCTGTAAGCTCTTTCTTTCTTTTTCTTTTTCTTTTTCTTTCAAATTAATGCCACTGACAAGAACTGGGTTTGCCAAAACCAATTTAGATCCACTTTATGATCCCAAAGTGGTGCCAATACCGAACAACAAGAACCATCATATAATAGAGATTGCAAACTAAAAATAAGAAGTGCAAAAAGTAAAAGATGAGACTTCTCATTAATATTCCAATAAGGCACTCACACCAAGGGATACATAGATAATCAACTAAAGGAGAGATACTTCCACATGCAAACCAAACTATAAGATAACCCCTCTACCACATATATGAATCCATTAAAATGTTAAAAGATAAAAGATAATGGTGGTGATACCGCGGCACTCCCCCAAGCTTGGAACAAGCCAAGGGGATGCCAAACCTGATGACGAATTACTCCTTCGGTGGTGGTGTTCTCTTGATAAGCTCCTCAACATGTTTCTTCAAATCCTCCATATCGAAGGTCAGAGTACGAATTAACTCCGAATTGTGCTCAATGCAGCCCATGATCAACTCGGACCGAGGATCCCAGTCCTTGTTACTCTTTCTCCATTCTTCCAAATTAGAGTGTTTCTTCCCTGCACGGTTAGAACAAGGGGTACTAGGAGGAAGTGTGCGCGGAGCAAGGATATGACGCAGAGTTCTCCCTCCTGTAGACATCCGTGCTGTCCTTCTAAGCTGGGTAGGTTGTGCCACCAAACCAATGCTTGCGACAGTAGCACGAGTGTCTGGTTGCTTGTCCTCCTCCATGTATCCTTCATAACCTACCGGAATCTCCTCCTCCTTGGGAACTTGAGGTTCTTCTTCTTCGGTCTTCTTCCCTTTTTCGTCGGCGGAGGCCATGGTGCTCTAAACTTGAGAAGATTTCCTGACAGAAACAGATCGAAACGAAAACACGACGAGAACACGATGCACGAACCTCAGGGGATCCGGGGGATTATATATTACGAGGTTTCAATGCATAAGGAAGGTTTTGACACGGAAACGAAGCGGAGACAGAGTTCGAGGGTGGCAAACCCCCTCCGGGCGCGGCCAGGCTGGGCCCATGCCTGGGGTGGGTTTGTCCATCCCGGGCTCCGTTTACTCTTCAGTTTCGTCTCGTAACTTCCCCCATGTATTAAAAACATCAAAAATATAAAAAGATTGGGGTTTCACGAACCTTCTGTTTTCACCACTTTTACCTATTCAAAGACGAACTCTGCAGATTCCTTTCCTCTTTCTCATGAGAATTTCCTTCATACAAAACCTTTGCACAAACTCAATGACAACATTAGTGTAAGCAAAAGCAATAAACCTTTGGTACACACTTCAACTAAAAACCCATCAACACAAAAGCTTCAATAAGAGGCAAATGCAAAAGAGGGCAGAAATCTGTCAAAACAGACCAGCAGGTAAAGATTGATTTTTCTGAAGACATTCTGTTGCCCAAATCAAAAAGTGCGGAACTGATGAAAGTTGGGTAACAACCTGGAGAAAAAGCTCAGAAAAATGCAGATCCATCCGAAGTACTGATCTTCCTCACGGATTTTTACAATGCGGCACAAAAATCTGTCCCAGGACAGCCACTTTTCACAAGTCCTCTACTTCACAAAAGTAGTTGAACTTGGCACAAAAACCAAAACAAAAAGGATAAGGAGCGGTTATTACAGAGGTAATAACTTCCAAGACTCGACAAAACTCTTGGTTTATCTCCCAACAAGTACTTTTCTTTAATGCCTTTAAGTTAGGCTTGAAACTTCCAAATATGCTCACATAGGATATATATATATATGGAGTGAAAAAGAGCATCAAGAAGAAAATAGCCAACACGCTTGAGTCTAACCCACTTCCTATGCATGGGGGTATCATGATAAAACGAATTGTTGAAACAAAAAGCCACAAGCATAGGAAGACAAAACAGATGCAACTTTAAAGCTCTCAACATAAAACGGGAAAACTTAACATCATTGAGATGCAAAAAACCATGTTTCCCTCTCTCAAAATAACTTTCAGTAGCACTTTGAATAAAATTGACAATATAACTGTCACTGGAAACAACTTTATCATCAGAATAAGCATACTTACAGTCATCAAAAAGAGGTCCAAGGTCATAGACTGGATCAATTGAAGCAAGTTGTTCTATCTTGAAATCTTTATTAGGCAAGCTATTTTCACAAGGAGCTTTAGCCAATTTGGAAAACTTAAACTCATAAGAATCTCTATCAAACTTAGTTAAAAAAATTTCCTTCTTACAATCAATAATATCTCCAGAAGTATTCAAGAAAGGTCTACCAAAAATGATAGGACAAGTTTTGCTAGCTGTTGAATTAAGTACTAGAAAACCAGCAGGATATTTAATCTTACCACAGAGAACCTCCACATCTCTTATAATGACAATGGGGCAAATGGTTTCCTTATTAGCAAGGTGGATAACCACATCAATGTCCTCAAGCTCACAAGGACCAATCTCATGCATAATTTCCCTGTAAAGCTCATAAGGAATAGCACTAGAACTAGCACCAATATCACATAAACCATAATAGCAATGATCACCAATTTTAACAGAAAGCACTGGAACACTAGCTTTTCTAGCCTTACTAGGATGAGATATAATACTAGAAGCGTCTTCACAGAAGACAATGTGCTCATCCTCTATATTTCTAGTGACAGTGTCTTTCACAATAGCTACCACAGGTTCATCACTCAAATGCTTACTAGGCTCCACAGTTTTCATTGTACCCTTGTTATTTGCACTAATAATCATAGAATACTCCTCTACCTTAGCTGGGAAAGGCATTTCTCAACATGAGGTTCAGGCACAATATGATTAGTAGTACAAACTTGAGTACTTCTAACTCGAACATGTCTAACAACAACTTTATACGGAGCATGGTAATTATTCCACTTCTTCTTGAGAATTTATATGTAAGAGGCAAAGGCCTTAAAACATTTAATACTTTGGGAATCAAGGCCAAAGTCATTGCAAATATCATGGAAATTATCAGTTCCCATAAAAGATTTAGTGCATTCATAATCATAGTTTATACCTGACTTTCTTCCTTTGTCATTCTCCCAAGCCTCAGTGTTATCTTGAATACGGTATAAGAGCTCCCATTTAGCTTCTTCCTTCATACGTGTGAATGATCCAGCACAAGAAGCATCTAGTAAATCTTTATCATGAAAAGAAAGCCTAGCATAAAAGTTATTGAGAATAATATTGTTAGGGAGTTCATGAATAGGACACTTAAGCATTAGTAACTTCAATCTCCCCCAAGCTTGAGTTGTACTCTCTCCATCAAGAGGCCAAAAGTTATATATAAGACTTCTATCCTTATGGATTTCACTGGGAGGATAAAATTTAGAGTAAAAGAGAGATGCCATCTCCTCCCATTCCATGGATTGTCCATTCTTCAGCAGCTTATACCATGCTTCAGATCTCCCTTTCAAGGATATGGAGAGTAACTTCTTCTTCACCTGTTCGGTTGTGATACCTGCACACTTAAACAACCTGCATAATTCATGGATAAAAAGCAAGTGATCACCAGGATGGACAGTTCCATCCCCGAAATAATAATTATCCATGACACGATTAACAATACTTGTAGGTATCTTAAAAGGATCTATCTCAACAGGAGGTGGTTCATCTACTACCATAGCAGTGGTAGTATTTATCCCAAACAGAAAAACAAGTGGGTTATCCATATTGGAAACAAAGTAACAAGCAGTAACAAAAGCAATACTCACAGTAAAAGTTTCCCTTGCCAGTTCCACTCTTCAATAGCGCTTCACTCCCCAGCAACGGTGCCAGAAAATAGTCTTGATGACGCACAAGTATAGGGGTGTATCGTAGTACTTTCAATAAATAGGAGTGTCAATCCCAACAAGGAGCAGAAGGTGCTGAACAGTGGTATGCAGCAGGAAATCCCTGTGAATACTTAGCAAACGGATTTTTAATTGGTTTTCTGACAAGGCAACAAAACAAAGAGCAAGTAATAGAAGTAACGAACAAACGGAGCAAGTGGCCCAATCCTTTCTTAGCAAAGGACAAGCTGGTGGAAATACTTATAAGGACCAAATGTTCTCGAGGACACATGGGAATTCTGTCAAGTGCTTTCGTTTCAAATAGCTGAGTACTCTTCTTTGGTGTTTGTAAGTGTTGTGTGGGTGAATTTGCGCTAACATACCGCCCTTCCTAGGACTAATACATACTTGTGATTAAACCCCGTGCAAACATCCGTAACTACAGGAAAGTAATTAAGATATAAATCTAACCACAGCCTTAAACTCTAAGATCCTACACTCCCTTGTGCAAAGGTTTCCTAATGGGGGTTCAGGTTTTTGTCACTCCGGCAACCCCATGATTAGTAGCAAAATACAAAATACATTCCCCTAGGCCCATAAATGGTGAAGTATCATGTAGTCGACGTTCACATGACACCACTAGAAGAATAGCACCACAACTTAAACACTAAACCATTGAATAATAACTCATCACAGATTCACTACTAACAACATGACTTCTCCCATGTCCTCAAGAACTAAACGAACTACTCACAAGACATCATATGGATCAAGATCAAGGATGATATGATAATGGATAACAATATGAACATAAACAATAATCCAACGGTTCCACTCACAAGCATCAACTACAATAGTAATCAACACCGGGAAAGTTTCCCCTAAAAACTAAAGCAAGATCCAATATAATTGTTACAGCGGGACGGAGTGGTGGTGATGGTGCTGGTGGAGATGATGGTGTGGATGATGATCCCGATGAAGCCTAGATTGATGACGGTGTTGATGGCGATGGTCTCCCCTCTCCGGGAAGGAATTCCCTCGGCAGAAATCTGTCTGCTGAAGATATCTTTCTCTCTCGGTGTTTTCCGCCTCCCAGAGGCGGCGGAAATCTATCTGTGGTCGCTCCCTGAGGATTAGGGTTCCGTAGGGAAGATATAGGCAAAGGGGGAGAGTCGGAGGCTGGGCAGGTGGGCCACACCTACCCTAGGCGCGACCTCAGGTGGGCCCGCGCCTAGGGGGTGTGGGCCCCCCTTCGCTCCTCCTTCTGGCTTCCTTCGTCCTCAGGTAAAATAATATGTTTCCATATTTTTCTCGTATTTTTCCGATCTTCGAGAAATTGCACCGAAACGCCTTCTTTTCCATCAGAATCCAGACTCCGGCAGTCCATCCTCCAGGAATCATCCAACATGCATAAACAGATGAAAAGCCATAAGTCATACCTCATAATAAGACAAATATCAATGAATAGAGGTAAATTATGATATAGAATGGTGATGCAAATTGGGCGTATCATCACACCTTAGTGATTGGTGCAACACTCTACTATATAAGGTGGTACAACTCCCCTTTAACTAGCAATGTGGAACTAAACTTTAGCACCACTAGCACATCCATATGCTGCCATGCACAAGTGGACCAAAGAGAATTTCAGAATTTGTCTAATAGGCTAGCAGCCCAAAACTCACCAAATTCCAACATTCTTTGCATGCCCATTGGCAAGATTAATATGGTATGCTTTAAGAGAGATAGGTTATTTTACTGATTTGACCACCATTGGTTATTTGTAATATAAAAGCAAGAATTAGCATTATTGATTAGACAGTTACATCGGTGAAAAAAGGTCGATGTAGCTTCACAAGTTCTTCAAGGAATCATTCAGAATCTACAGACCATCTCCAAAGTGACAAACCTAAATGCCCTTGCCTTCCCCGTAGGTGAAGCCTTGTTGTAAAAAATGAATGATATAATTTGTTGCTTGTTGTATTGGTATGCGAACTACCAGATTGAAAATCTTCAATCTCTACATGATTCAGGAATGTGAAAACTTTAAAGTTAATCTTCTGCTTGTTCATGTACTGAATTAGTGGTATCCTTCATAAGTACGTTCTTGGATTGGGATCAAGGTCTCTGATGTTGGTCGATTTTTTAGATAACAGGCCAAAGGCCAAACAGCGAAAGGATACAAGATACTGCACCCAGCTTACATGAAAGAAAACCCACCCACAAAATAAGGCTACCCACGAAGCTACAACCGGAAGAGCAAGAAGCAGGAGAGGCCATTACAGTTACTACAAAGGCGGGAGGCGAGCGCAAGACGTTTATAGTGTCGGGCCGGAGCTCCTCCAGAGGACGAGCCATTTTCACGCGCGTCATCGAGATCCCGCCACCGCTGCAACAACGCCACCTCCAGGAACCAAACCAAGCTGCCCTCAGACCCTAGGAAGTGACGAGGGAGCCCCAAGAAGTGGGGTGCAAGCCTTGCCGAGGGAGACACGCCGCAGCTCCAACCATCCAAAGACACCGCAACTCTGCGAAACCTTCGATGGAGAGACACACGTCAAGGGCTCCAAGGCGGCGTCTTCAAGAAGAGAACGACGCCATAGCGCCGCCACCGCCCGATCCAAGGACCAGGGTTTTCACCCGGAGCACGAGGGAGACTGAAAGCACCGCAACGACGCCTTCACCAAGGGAACGATGTCCATAGACGCCACCGTCGTGGCCCAAAGGGCAGGGTTTCCACTCGGGAAAGCCTTCTACCTCCAACATAGACACACCAAGAACCGCCACATCGATGCCTGCAGGCAGGGGACAACGTCCACGGCCGCCGCCGTCGAGGCCCAGAGGGCATGGGTTTCCCCGGCAATGACACTCCATGGTCCAAACCCCACGCCACGCGGCTCGCCAGCACCACGTCGTCCCCACGACCATGGAAGCCGGACAACACCAGAGCCCATGGCACACCCGCCAACCACAAGGCTCCCAACCATCCAGGGTCGCCGCCCCGGAACCCAAGCCGAGCACACCGAAGAGCAGAGGAGGAAACCGGGGGTCACCACCGTGAGGTCTCCGGATACCGGAGAGCCGCCGAAGAAGTGCCAAGCTCCAGATCAGCTGCTAGTGGCTCCCATGGCCACCCCAGCCATTGGATCCGGGGAAGGGAAATGGGCTCAGAGGGGGCCTGGAGCCCCTGCTCCGTCCATATCGAAGAGCCAAATGGCCAAGCTGTCCAATCTCCTCCAGGCACCAACACGCTGCTGCATGCCACCGCTAGAGACGGGGCCGGAGCACCCCGCACTAGAACGCCCCGGATCTCCGCTGTCCGAGCTAGCTCTAGCTCGCGCCGCACGCAGCCGCCACCGACGAAGACCGCCGAGGGTGCGAGCACTCCGAGGACGCCAAAAAATCTATGTGTCTGATATACGTCTTATGATACTGGATGTGATCGGATAAATCTATGTGCCTGCTTCATTGCTGCAAGAAATTAAATCTTCTTTAATATGCCTATTGTGCTCGTATTTCGTTCCCAGACAATTAAACAAAATGAATGGTATCCGATGGTATCCAAAAACACTCACAATAACATAACAAGAAAGCGTGTGTGATGTTACCCGAAAATGTAGATCATTTTAGAGAAAGTAATGTTTGTAAAGTGCAGTTTCAGCAAACACTGTTATCTAGTATTATGCAATCGTTGGTAAAGAATAAAATATCACAAACGATTTCTGCAAAGACGATTATGAAAAACTTTTAGCCCTTGCATGGAGTTATAATGATTGTGAAAAAACAAAATAAAATGAACTCAAAAAAGGAGAAACGCCCACCGTGGGGCTCGAACCCACGACCACAAGGTTAAGAGCCTTGCGCTCTACCAACTGAGCTAGACGGGCCGGTTGAGTTTTTACTTGAATATCTTGTTTACAACGTAGGTTCTACCCACTCCTTCTACCAAACTACTTCTCCTGCATAACGCTACAAATGAACTCAAATAATTTTTTATAATTACTACTACTCAGTACTCACTAGTCCTACTACATATACCCATATGTCCACACTATCAACATTCAACAAAGTAAAAAAAGTGAACGAAAGGAGATCTATGACGGTTACAAATTGATCTCTTGAAGTGCAATCTGTCTTCTCACCCGTACTAGGAGCGACTTCCGAAAACCATCATCATGAGCTTTGTGATTATTCCTGTCATTTTACGCCCTGGTCACCTGAGACTACCGTTTTGTTCAGCTTGGTGATGCATCAATGCTTGCTCATCGTCATCAGCATCAAGCTCTTCCTCGCCATATTCGATATCGATCACGGTGGCATGCTTCCTTCCAACATTGTACTCTCCTACCCCATGAGACCTTTCTATATTGATCAGTTGCAGCTCTGTTGAGATAAGAGTGTCCATTCTCGCCCTCTCCCTGTCGCGCGGGTATGTCCCGTACAACAGGGAATAGATGAAGCAGCAGAGCAGCATCGGGATTGCGATCGCCGTGTAAAGAGCTTTCGCTAGGGCAGCGGCATTGGACCTGTCCCTTGCAACGCTGCTCGCTCCAGCCCCATATGAAATGGGGGTGTATCCATAAGCATGCTGAGCTAAAAGGCCGACAACTGGTGGAGCGAATGAGGCTAGGACCGACTCGAAGGAACGGTCCAGCGCATAGATACTTGCCCTTGATCTCTCGGGAACAATCTCCGCAAATATGGGGCTGCACATAGTAAGTTCATATTTATGGCCAACATGCATGCAGAGATTTCATTGATTATCAGCAATCTGTAGTTAGCATATATGTTAAGCCCCTTATTACAGATCAGAAAAATGAAGTACCAATGCTGAAATTGTATACAGTGGCTAACTAGTAGCCTGAACTAGAAAAAAATTCACGCTTATTGGCTTCATTGTTGTTAAATAATTCAAAACGCATTTCTTTTTAGTCTTTGATGATGAGTATCTAAAGAATAAAATAACCAAAGAAAGGTAACTCACTTGTTAGTAGCAGGGGCGTTCCAGGAGATGCTTAGACCCATGATAAACATAACAAGTCCATGCAAGACACCAGTAGAGGAGTCATCAGGCAGTCCAAGCAGCAACAGAGCTGCGAGCGGAACTGCAGAAGCCGAGCTTATTTGAGACAGCACTATCCGGCCAGAGTCCGGGAAGCGGACAGAGAGGTAGTCCCCCATCTTTCCACCAAAGAGTCCTCCAAGTGAGCTTGCCACTGCAAATACTGCAGTCAGCAGTCCAGTTTGGTTGTGTGTAAAACCCATGAGCTCCAACCACATTGGGGCAAACGACAATGCCGACCATGGGAATGAGCCCGTGACGCCTTGAGCCACGATGATCTGAAACGATGGTATCTTCACGACAGCTTTAGCTTCCGTGACCAAATCCTTCATCTCTGCCCAAGCCAACTTGCGCAACAGCTGCCCGCCACCCTCAGTGTTGCAAAAATGAGGATCCACAGCGAAAAGATAGACCAATGCCCCGACCACCACACTGATGAGAGCAACAATGTGAAATGCGACACGCCAACCGGCAATACCCATGATTGTGGTTGATGCTAGCAAGATGGAGAACAAACCTCCAATCACTGAACCTATGTTGCCTGTAAGTTGAAGCCATCCAAATGCAGAGCCACGGGTGTTATCATCAGTGAAGTCTGCCACCAGAGACTGGATGGCCGGACTGACAAGTGCTAGGCCAACACCATTCAATCCCCTAGCTACTGCTACCTGCTCAAAGAAGAATGTTCTCATGGGAATTTGTTCTTGATTATCATTTATTATATGAAAAAATATGAAGTTTGTTTTGGAAACATGGAAACATTATTGGCAAGATACACCTGATTGTACACATTTGCTATAGTGGAGTATCTAGTAACCTTAATCCAGATGTTTATATTTGAATTGGCACACTGAAAACCAGTCACAAGCATTTGACTTGATATTCTTACATGACTGAGATAGTAAAAAAAATCAAAAAATATGGAAATAAATAATAACGAATTAAATTTATAAATATAAAGAAACCAAACATAACTGCCGGTGGTATCACCTTCGGGGAACTAAAGGTTGTACATATTTGGTCGGGCAAGTTACAACTAAAGGTTTTTTTTTTAGAATAGTTACAACTAAAGGTTGGTTACCCATTGGGGGGGTCCGTTTTGAGATGCGAATATGCTCTGACCGAAGTTTTAGTCTAGACGATCTGCTTCGGTTGCATCGACATGATCTTTGCTTCAAACTTTGCAGATACGTCAAATCCAACGCGCGCAGCGCAGGTAGTTAGAACTTAAAAGTCTTAAAACTGAGCATTCAGCATCTTTTGGCTGTAAAGCGTAAACGCACAATTGTGCAAATAACGCGCTGGATATTCTGCGGATGCACAGGAAGCATATTCCGGTGGCGATCTGTGCCCCAATTTCCCAAAAAATGGATCCACGATTCAGCAGAGACGCTCCGGAATCACAGCCGAAACAAAGAACGGTTATTATGGTTAGAGCGGGACGGACCTGCGCGAAGGTGCCGGAGACGGCGACGAGGAAGGTGGCGGCGGCCCAGAGGAATGCCCCCACGGCGATGACGTGGGCGCGGTTGTAGCGCACGGCGGCGTAGGCGGCGAGCGGGTAGCAGGCGGCCTGCACGAAGGAGCGGTACAGCGTGAGCGCGCCGAGCCCCATGGGCGTGGCGTGCAGCGCGGCGCCCACCTCCCGGTACACCGCCGGCAGCAGCGCCTCGTCCGCGCGCTCCATGATGCCCGCCAGGTTCACCAGCAACAGCGTCCGGCCCGACGCCGCTGTCCCCGCCATCGCGCCGCCTCTCTCTCTCTCTCTCTCTCGAGACTCGCGCGCGCGGGGGCTCCTGTCGGCGGCCTCGTGGTCTTTCGCGTACCGTCAGCGCGCGGCTCAGCGCTACCTTCCCCGAGAACGAGAACGGGAAGGACGAGGGCGTCCCCGTTGTCTGCTCTGCTACGCGTCGTGATTTGGAACGACTTTTCCCGTGGCCAAGGAGCGAGTGGCGCACGATCGCGACCGTTCGTCGTCTGTCGAACGGTCTGATGGGCCTCCGGATCTGTAGCTACGTGACGGATCAGCTGATGGGAACAAGCCTGTTCAACGCGTAGAAAAAACTTACAAGCATGGACTGATCTGAGGAGGACGACGGATTGGCTTGGCTGGCCGGACGTCGCCGGCTGCGCTTCCACGTGGATCGGCGCACGGCGGAGCTGAGCCGGAATATTCAACGCGTGGCCGGGGCGGGTCCCAGTGCCGCTTTAACGCTGTCCTGACTATTTTGTGGTGACCAGGTCAGAAGAACTGGCGAGTGCGTGCTGCGTGGGGCACATGGTTTGGGCCTCTGGTCCATTTGTCGTTGAAGTTGTCTGAGCTGGGATAGGCCCACCATCACGAGAAGTTTTTTCCCTTTCATGGTTTGTCAGGCCAGACTTCATTGTTTTTTTTTTTTTGAATTAACCATATACTCTCTCTATCTAAAAATAGATGTCTTGGATTTGTCAAAATTTGGATAAATCTATATACTAAACAGTGTCTAAATTTATCTAAATTTTAATAAATCTAAGACATCTATTTTAGAACGGAGGGAGTATTTCATTGTTGTTGCGCCGCACACCCCTATCGGTAAAAGTTTCACTGACAAGAAAAAACAATCGCCATCTTGCCCTCAGATTCTTACATAAAACTCTCCGCTAGAGATAACAAACAAAGGGTTGGGACTAACATAACACATTTTATGTCTAATATCGCACCCACGGTTCCCTTCTCTAAACACATTATTCTCACTCTCTTTTTTTATCCCTATGCAGGCGTTAGAGCGTTCAATTGTGCAAATTTAGGACAACCTTGGGTACTTTTTTTTCGACCGAAACTACGAGGGCTGACGTTAGCCTGAACATTTTCATTCAACTAAAGGATCATAGTTACAGGACTCGTAGCAGAGTTTTAGAGGACAGAGGGGCAACGCAGACAAGAGGAGTCACGACGGATCGTAGAAGTTACACCAGGATCTAAGGCTAGATGCGGAGCCCGGGTTTCGTACAGCGGTACGCCCAGAGTCGCACATCTTCGATGCATCTGCTACGAATAAGAGGGACATGTTCGTCGATGTTCTTGAACACAAGTGTATTCATTCGTTTCCAGATGTTCCAGAGGATAGCGATGCAGACATTTGTTGCTTCAGGCTCGCGCTGCGGGAGGCCTAGAGATCTGTGAAGTCTTCGCAGCGCTCATCATCCGTAAGGGGGAAGAGCGTCCAAACCTCCTTAGCCCGGGGACAGTTTGCAAGCAGCTTCTCAATAGTTTCTTCTTCTTGACACGTGGGGCAATCAGCCGTCGCGGAGAGCTTGTGTTGAAATCTCCGTTCATTGGTTGGAAGCCGTCAGTGGCGTGCAAGCCAGCAGAAGATCTTGCATTTCAAGGGAGCGATTGCTACCCTAGATCATCGTCACATGTTCATCTTTTTGCAAATGCCTAAAAGAATTGACGTAGAAACTTTTGTTCGATAATTCTTTGTTAGTGAGTCGGCATCTCCGTAGATCAGGAATAGTTGGGCGAAGGGGAACGAGGCGGTCGGAAAGGCGGTGCGTAAGGATGTGGATACTTCAATGGTGTGATATCAGTCTTCGTCAAGAAGTAATGGGTGTCGTTTTTATTGAGTTATTAAATAGGAGAGGAAAAAAACAAAGTTGCTTTTTCTTAGTAAAAATATAGTTGTATGGGTGGCTATGGAACGATTGATTTTATTATCTTTCCTACTACTAGACACATGGACTAATATAAAGGACGGACAAGTGGACTTATCACCCGTCTTTCTTTTTTCTTTTAGAACAAACTCATTCGACTGAAAACTATTACTCCATTTTTTCTTAAAACAGATGTCGGAAATTATTCTGAATTTGGATGTATCTATATATTAAATAGTGTTTTGATACATGTAGACAAATTTGCGACATCTATTTGGAGACAGAGAGACTAGAAAACTTATCGATTTCATAATTGAAAATCAAATGCATATAGTTTCACATTATAAATAGGTAAGTTGTACATATTAAGAGAAGGTGCGTCTATAGCTCACTCGACCTGGAATTAGTTTAATTTTTAGTCTACTTACGTTATCCCACCATTTTGTACCATGTAAACATTATTTTGTATGTGTAAAATTATTCTTTGAAGTGAGTGAACTATTTTTCTTAGTTACACCCCACGTGAAACTCAAAGAAACTGGGTTGCAACTCACGGGCTAGCACACACACGATGCAAGTCCAATGGTTTAGGACCTGACTATGGGCTCTAAAATTCTCAGTCGATTGGGGATTAGCAAAAGACCTTAAAATGACTAACCATAAACTTAAAAGTAAAAGATCTGATAATTATAATGGTACCCTTCACAAATACGTTAGTTGATTTTTTTTTAAATGTACAAGTGGTATAGATTTATGCTATTGTTTATCAAGTAAATAGAATTGACTAATTTCAAGAAAAAAAGGCGATTCGACTAATTCCAACAAAAAGCAAACTGAAATAAAAAAATGAGTTACATTCTATAGTTAAAAAATATTAATAGAAGAATATTTTTGTGTTCATCTCCTCTCTTTTTGCATCTTCCCGCTCTTCCCGCACCGATCCATACTCTTGTTATCTTTCTGTGTTTTCGGCTTTTCGTCGCGTTGTTAGTTTCTATGTGGTACTTCCTCCATTCATAATCACCTTCATTCTTGGTTTAGTCAAAGTTAAATTTTGTAAAATTTAACCAAATACTTAGGGGAATATATGAGCATTTACAATCTGAGACCTATGGTATTTAAATAGTCATAAACTATAATTTCATATTATATGCATTTGGTATTATGGATCTAGATATATTTTTGGACAAACTTTACAAATTTTTATTTTGCCTTTTTTTTACAAAGAGCAAATATTAATATCACGAAGATATCAATAATACTCAGCTTCTACAACAATGCATGCTCTAGCGTCCTTACGGATGCACACAATCCAGAAAAACCAAAAAATAGTTATAAAAAGAAAAGTCTCGCTATAGAGAACGATTTCTCGAAGCAATGGCACTAACACCACAAGAACAACATCATTAGTCCAACCACTGTAATAGCGATGCCTAAACAGTGCACAAGTGCCATCGTTACCGATCAAAGATCTTATGTTTTCACCCTGGAAAAAGTCCTCGCTCGCAAAACAATTCCTTTAACAAGGCCTTTGCCAGGCATAACCAATTAATGTCAGAACTTAGATTTTCACCCTGCAAGGCAAGTCTGGAAACTCCTCCTATGTTATCGCCCCCCCCCCACCCCCACCCCCCACACACAAACAATTGCTGCTGCAAGTCACAGATCACATAGCCAGATCCTCGTTGTCACAAAGACTCAAATAACCATCGATGCCCTCATGTTCCAGCTTTCCTGACATTCTCTGCATCTGACTTTACCATGAATCGTCGAAGACATGACACATGATGTTAACAGAAAGAAAAGGTCCGCAACACTCCCGTTGAAACCAAACGGCCAGAAAAAACATGGGTATGCACGAACAAATACCTTCCGATCCAGCAATCTCCAGGCATGATACGCCCCTGGGAGTTCATCGGTGGAGCCTTCCGGAACACGCCTCTCCAGACCAAATCAAGGAGGGAAGGCAACAAGCAGATCTTCGTATTCGCGCGAAAAAAACCCTAGGACCGTCCGCCTTTATTGGGAAAAATGGCAGGCCCCTCTGTCTCCCGCCACCCGCCTTCCCCGGCGGAAGAAGGGACAAGCCTGCAAGAACCACGTGCCCCCGCTGGCCTATCGGCCCGAGCAAGAAGCTTCGTGCCTCCTTCCCACGAACCTCCGGGAAACCAAACGGCTGCACCGATGGTGGATCTAGGTGGGAGCCTAGACCTACGGTAGCAGCCGCCACTCCATGCGTCAATGCCCGAGGGGATGTCACCGCCACTACATGACCTGGGGGTCGGCCTAGCCACCGCATGGAGATGACCTCCAGCATCGAACCTCACACCCAGGGGACAGCCTCCGCCGCCACATGACGGGGGGAGCCACCCTGGCCCCCGCGCGTAGCCGAACCACCCGCGCCGTCCCTAGCTGCCACCGGTGAACTGCCGCCGCGATCTACTCTCGCCGGCCCCTTCGGCGCAGGGGTCGCCGCTACCGTGGCCAGCGCCGGCGGCAGCGGCGCAGGGGAAGGCCGCCGCGGATGGCTCTGGATGTGCAAGGGTTAGCGCCCCTATGTCGCCCGTGGGGGACAACACGGGAGTGAGGGGGTCTACAGCGGAGGGGCTCTTTTTTTTTTGACTAAAACCAAAACGTGATGCAATTGTGGATGAAGAGAGTACTGTTGGGTGACCAAGCTTGACTGACTAAAATGGCCAAATATGTTGTTCTCGCTAAAAACAAAATTTAAGCAAACATCCTTGTAGCTGAACTAAAAATCAATACAGCAAGACTTTCACTGGCCGCAACTATAAACTCTAAAAAAAAGTTCAACCAAACCCGGCTAACCCATTTGAGATGATAGGTCGTCTACACCTTTTCATTTGCATTCGTATGTTACAAAATCTCTTTTTTTCGTCTGCACTCTGATGGCACGAGACGAGACACGTTTAGTCAACGATCTAAATGGATGCGTACTAGTAGGTGATCTAAATGGAGTAGTAGTATTTTATGTTTCAGCTGATTGAGATCTTCTTTTTAAGACCGAATCTCCGTTCAAATAAAAAAAGTCTGAATCGTTTCAGGATACGCCTTTGAGACATGGCAAAACTGAAGAGGGAAAGAGTCGTTTGCGTGTGCATATATGCGAAGGTAAGTTCGTGACATGATCATCAGGTGGCCAATTATGTCGTGGTAGTAGTTGTAGTGTTGCACCGGCACCAGCTTACCCGCCCAGCCCACCTGCTCGATCTTACCCCCTGTCGAATGTGGTCGCTCGGTGCACGACACAACGTGGTATGCGTGTCAGCTTGTAGCGGACGAGACATTTTTACCTTTTCTTTCCCTTTTGATGTGAGAGGAACTATTCCTTCCTTTTGTGGATTTGCACAAACTGTCTAATATCCCATCCTGAAGTTTGTGTGCCAGTACAATCCGACTCGGATTCAGAAGCGAAGCGTCACGCAGAAGTCCAAGTCACGGCACGAGAGAAGGGCAATTAATGGCCTTTTGCAGCGGAACAGGACGATCTGGACGGCTGTCGCGAGATCGTCGGACGAGGAGCGACGAGCCCCTGTCGCGGCTGGCGGCGATCGGCACGTCGACACCGTCGCTCTGTCCACGCCGCCCCACGAACGCCGTCGTCGAAAACTTTGTCCACTTAATTGGGTTTATCTTGACCCTTAACCCCGGTAAATTTGACATAAACAAAGACGTAGGAATATTATCCACCACCAACAAAGCATATCCCTAGCAATCGGCAAGAATCTTATGCAGGCTTATGAAATCTGTCAAGCTACAGTATCCAGCAATCCATGTGCAACTTGCGAGAGATGCAAAATGGTTAGAACGTCAGCAGGGTCAGAGTGGTCGGATGGTCGCGTCGCCACCGAACATGCTGCTTTGCGCCGTAATTCTCGGGGCTGTACAAAACAGTGCAGAGTCAACTTACCCTGTGGTGCCACCTAGTGCTTTTTTATTTACTTTTCTTGTTTACCCTTTGGTAGTCTTCTGTTATTTTCACTCGGTCACGCTCGCGCTACCATGACGCAAATCCATCTTTTTACCATAAAAAACGTCGAGCGATACAACACCGTTATGCCAATAATAGCTTTGAACCAGCAAAATATAATGTGGCTTTGGCCTGACAAAATTGCGCACAGATTAAACGTTCTTGTGTCATCCCGAAAAGTTTGGTCATATTTTCTTAGATTACGAAATTTTGGTTTTCTATTTTATATAGTTATAAAAAACGTAAATATATCAATGGCCGTAAAAATGGGCACTAATTAATCTGGAAAAAATGAGCCATTATTTATCAGTGGTTTAAGAGCTTGGTCATAGTTTGTTGGATTCGAGCAAAACTTGGTTAAATTTTTAAACTTCTATTTTTTTCAAGCAGTATCACTAATTGATCTTGGAAGAGTTGAGACCTTTTTCACTACTCCCTTCGTTTAGAAATATAAGATGTTTTAGGTTTGTGAATGAGATGTACTCCCTCCGTTAGGGATTATAAGGCCTAAGAGCTTTTTTAAAATGTTAGAAATTATAAGTCCTTTCTCATTTATTACCATCTCTCATCCAATGCATGGTCTTCTTTTTCTTTCTCTTTTTTCATACATGTATAACTATTGGTGCATGTAGTAATCAATAGGGCGAGTTATTGATTTTCTTAATTCTATCAAAATGGCACATATGCCTTATAATCCCTAGTAGAGGGAGTATCTAGACACCTTTTAGTGTCTAGATTCATTTGAACATATACACTAAAATATGTCTAGATACATCTTCTTCACAAACCTAAAACATCTTATATTTCCAAACGGAGGGAGTACTTATTTAGCAATTCCACACTTCTTATTAAATTTGTCTAAATGTTTAAACCTCTATAAAAATCTCTTTTTTTTAATTCACGACTTTTTGGAATGACATAGTGGGCATCCAACTAGACACGTACTCACTGCCTCGTATATCTTTGCTTTCCTATTAAGCAGGGCCTTTGCTCCCTTCCTCCAAAAACTTAGTCTTTTATCCCAGTCGTTATAATTGTTCTGAATCAAACTAATTTGTGATTCGGACTTTTTGCGCAGCATGTTGTAAGAAAAGTTGATGCTTTGTGAAAAAAATCATAATGATGTTATATATTGATCTAAATTCTATAAAATATAGACCAACTTCTGACGAGTGGAGCGAGGCCCGTCGCCGGAGGCTTGAGCCGAGTGGAACGAGTTTAAAGTTGGCCCACTCCGTGCCCAACAGGGAGTCTGGGGGGAGGGGGGATACGGATCGTTGAAGACCTAAGTTTTCACCGCTATATAAACCTCTTCAAAGCTGCCGACAGGAAGAGTTGCATCTGTAAAATCCCCGGTGTTTGTAAACACTCCTCGATATAGTGAAGCTTCGCTGGCTGGCGCTCGTAGTTTTTGTTTCTCTCTTTGTTAGAGAAATTTTTTCACGTTAAATCTGTGCCCTTTGCTGTGATTTTATTTTTGTTCTTCGTTATCTTCTTGTCACAATTATAACAAATAAGTATAGTTTGTGCAACATGTTTAGCAGTAGTTTGTGGTTTTTATGAAACTTCCTCGGAGTAAAGAGTCGATGATGGTTGTAAACCAAGCAAGTTGTGAAATTT
Source organism: Avena sativa (assembly GCA_916181665.1). Classification (NCBI taxonomy): domain Eukaryota; kingdom Viridiplantae; phylum Streptophyta; class Magnoliopsida; order Poales; family Poaceae; genus Avena; species Avena sativa. Next base: position 402,831,807 of record OV702283.1, on the reverse strand, counting down.
GTACGGAAGGTTGGGAGGAAAAACTGATATACATATCACCACACCGTGGGCTTCCTGAAAAGACAAGATTTCCGAAAGATTGAGGTCGAAAATGTTCCCATTACCCTGGTTGATCTCGCTCGTTTCTCAAGAACCTTTCGGAAAGTACTACTAGTAGCAAAGCTGCGCTGCCTTTTCAATTTTTACTCCTATATATGATGTCAACTCCACTCTTTAGTTCCTTTTGTAGACAAGCTGTCTTTCACGGAACACATCGACCTGTTGCGCTTTTCACCTGTCCCACGGTTCTGCTGGGCAAAAGAAGCACACGCTAATAATACCCGCAATACGTGCTCCCGTAATTGGGCATCATCAGGAATAGGAAGCGTCAAAAAGAAAAGGAGAAAAAGCCTCGTCCGCTGGGGGGGGCTCGTCATGAGCATTGAGAGTGGCATCACGTCAGTGTCGGCTGCATCTGGAGAACGGGACGCACTGCCCCTGCCCACGTCCGGATTTGTTTCCTGCCTGCTATCCCGTTTGGAAAATAAAGTTTGCTGCGAATGATGGTTCTTTACTCCCTTTCTCTTCTGCTCGGATCTAGCAAAGATTGCTCCACCAAAAGTTAATAACATTGCACGTACAAGAGCATGTCCATGAGTACCATGACGTACAAACACAACCAAAGTGCGATCCCGCGGTCCAAAATCTCCTTAGAGCATCTCCACTCGTTGGGCAAACACAGGCTGAAATCTAGATCAAATTGTGGCCGAAAGAAACAAGATTTCGGCCTGGATACACCGAATTCCCCACTCGCGTTCCCAGGCGAGTTCCCACGTTTGGCTAAAATTTAATAAATTTTGACAAACTTTGGGCGAACTTTGGACGAATATAAGCGGTTTTAGACCAATATGGTCAATATGGACGAACTTTGGGCGAATATGGGCGATATGGACGAACTTTGGACGAATATGGCCGAATTTTGGGCGAATATGGGCGATACGGACGAACTTTGGGCGAATATGGCCGAATTTTGGGCAAAGTTTGGACGAATATGGTCTATATGGACGAACTTTGGGCGAATATGGCGGTATGAACGAACTCAAATATGGGCGATATGGACGAACGTTGGGCGAAATTTAGGTGAATATGGACGATACGGACGAACTTTGGGCGAATATGGCTGAATTTTGGGTGAACTTTGGGCGAATATTGGCGAATATGGACGAACTTTGGGCGAATATGGCGATATGAACGAACTTTGGGCGAATATGGGCTAATATGGACGAACTTTGGGCGAATATGGGCGAAATTTGGGCGAATATGGGCGAATATATGCTGACTGGACGGGTCCACTCGCCGAATTTGTTTCGTCCGGCGTTCCCAGGGCGTACCCGGGATCCTGGGTACGGCCTGGGTAGTCCGGACCAAAGTTGGCACAAATCCGGACGAAAACGTTCCTGGGTACGCGAATGGGCGAAATTTTAGCGTCCGGACCTATTTTCGGCGTCCGGATCGTCTGGGTAGCCGAGTGGAGATGCTCTTAGAGCATCTCTAACAGATCCTCGCTAATATCATGGTCCGGATAATAACCGTATGCATAAGACATAAGGGCATCTCCACCGGAACGACCCAAATGGTCATCCTAAACTGTCCGTTTGGGTCGGGCCTCGGTTGGGTAGGGGGTCCGGCCTGTCCGGCCAGCCGCGCCTAGCGGCACGACCCATTTGAACACGTTGGGCGAGGCAACATTTTTCAGATTCAAACACAAACAGTTCGCGTGAAAAACAGACAAGATTCAAACTTAATTTACATTCAAAATATATAAAACAGAATTTATACTATTACTAGCCCTAGGTACCGCCTCGACCATCTACGGGTCAACGTCGATGTACTTCGGCGGTGTCTAGAGGTTGGGCGGCGGCAGGGCCAAAGCGGGAGTGGGAGCAGGTGGGTTGACCACCTGCCCAGACCACGGCTCCCAACCATGCTGGAGGTGCGCCAGCTCCATCCCCACCTTCGGCGCCCAACCCGGCAGCGGCGGAGGCGGCAAGGACGTGACGCGGAGGAAGGCCGGCAGCTGAGAGCCACGGCTGCCAGATGCTTTGTGGTCGTTCTTACTTTGCTTCAGCCACGACAGGGTCTTTATCGTTGGTGGTGGTGGTGGTGGCAATGGCGAGAGGTGAGAATGCCAGCACCGACGGGCCCAGGGTTAAATAGCCCAGCCGCCCGTGAACGCGCACAGCTTCCCGCTCCTTCGTCATCAATGCCGGCGGGGGAACATAGGCGGCGTCGACGTGTCGTCTCATCGTCATTGATGGCGCAGGCTGCCGCCGTTTAGACTTCCACGCAACGCCTCTGAACCGGTGTCGCGGTTACGTCTAAATTGGTGCCCCCGACCGTCTGAATTAATGCCGCCGGTAAGTGGTGGCTGACGGGTAGGCATGTGGACGAGTCCCTGCGCTATCCGTGTTGTCCGGACCAACACAACCGAACTCCAGATTAGATGCACGGATAGGTCGGGCCGGACATGTTTTGCCGAATGGGTCGGTCCGCTGAAGCGCGCGCGAACAGTTTCAAACACGCGTAGACCGTTTAGATCGGCCTGATGAAGATTCCCTAAGCTCTTGGTCTTTACATGCAGCTTGGTGCATGAACGTCCGCTGGTGGAGCACAGCCTAAAGTCGGCCGGACGTACGCAAGAGCTTGAGGCAGGCGTAAAAGGCCGGGCGAGCGGAGCAGCCTGAGGCAGGCCTTGGCGTATGGATCTGATATGTTGGAATTGGCTGATTGCATCGACGAGAGTGATTTTGGTGGCTAAAGAAAATACATATGATTGAGAAAAAGATATTTGCTAAAACTAGAAAACGGTGTTAGAATTTTTGCCTAAATAGACCCAGCCGATTTATTAAATTTCAATAAATTATTAAAATTCTAGAGGCCCATTTAGCCCATTCATGCAAGGCAAAAGCTGGGAGCTCATTTGGCCTATTCATGCAAGGCAAGAACTAGGACAAAAGTTTAGTTCCACATTGCTAGTTGATTGAAAGTTGGACCAACTTATAAGGAGAGCTCTTTCACCACTTGTGCGAGCTTGTGAAGAGAAGCCATATACACGCGCGCTTCTCTTCCTCCTCTTCCTCACGACGCGCACACCGCGGGAATCTCGCCGAGCCGACCTAGCGATAGAGCCGACGTCTTTTCCAACGAGGACATCTTCCTTGACATCAGCAACCTCTTCCTCGACGACATGGTTGACAATGGTGCCAACGCGAACGTTGGCGGTTCCTCTAGTGTTGTTGTGATGTACATCCTCTTTCACAACTTTGTTCTGATCGTATCTCAAGTTCCTTGATAAATTGATCTTTTATTTAACAATCCAAAAACCTTATTTCAGGCAATTTGCCCCAAGTGGCTTTGTTGATTATATGAAAACACCTTTGTTTGAAGGTGTCAATTACAAACGATAGCGTGTGAGAGTAGTGCTCTGGTTTCAGATCATGAGCTGCAATAACGCCATCTATGGCGCACCTGAGGGTGATCTTAATCCTGCTCAGGAAGATGCGTTCGAAAAACTTGATACCACTTTCAAGGCTGCCTTTATCAGTATTCTTGACGACAATATTGTCGATTCATATCTGTCATTTAGCAATGGCAAGGATATGTGAGATGCGCTCAAGAGAAAATTTAGAGTCTCCGATGTTGGAAGTGAACTGTATGTCGTGAAACGATTCTATGACTATAAGATGATTGATGACCGCCCTATTGTGGAGCAGGCTCATAAAATACAGTCACTTGCCAGGGATCTTGAGCACTTCACTTGTGTGTTACCGGACAAGTTTATTGTCGGAGGCATTATTGCCAAGCTTTCCCAGTCATGGAGGAATTTTGCTACTTCTCTGAAGCACAAGAGACAAGAGTTTTCCGTGACGGATCTCATTGGGACTCTTGATATGGAAGAGAAGGCGAGAGCAAAAGACACACGTGCTCGAGATACCGAGGGAGGTTCTAATTCCAATCTGGTACAGAAAAGGAATTTCCAGCCTTACAAGTTCAAGAACAAGGGAAAGTTTGACGGCAAAGGAAAGTTCGATGGAAAGAACAAGGCCTCATAGTCTACCAGTTTCAAGAAGACCGATAACCTGTTCAAAAAGAAGACCGATAAGAAGAAAGGTGCTTGTCATATGTGAGGTGATCCTGATCATTGAGCTCTTGCTTGTCCCAACCGCTTTGACAGACATCGGCATGGAAAGGGCAGCAAGACTGCAAATATTGTCATGAGCGACGTTGAGATAAAAGTTGTTGGGTATGGTATATTGCATACCGTTCTTTCATTATGTCATTATCCTGATTGGTGGATTGACACATGCGCTAATGTATATGTCTGTTCTGATATTTTCATGTTTTCTTCATATCAGGTTAGAGGGACTCAAACCGTGCTGATGGGGAACGACTCGCATGCTTCTGTCCATGGTGTTGGTACGGTCGATCTGAACTTCACTTCGGGAAATACCATGCGCCCGAAGAACGTTCATCATGATCCCCCAATAAATAAAAATCTTGTTAGCGGATCTCTTCTATGTTGAGACGACTACAAGATTGTATTCGAGTCCAATAAATTTGTAATCTATAAGTATGGAACCTTTATTGGTAAAGGTTATGAGTGTGGAGGCTTGTTCCGCTTATCTCTGTCAGATATTTGTAATAAAGTTATAAATCATATTTACACGAATTTTGAATCAAATGTCTGGCATTCTCGTCTTTGTCATATTAATTTTGGTTGTATAACGTGGCTATCCAAAATGAATTCAATCCCTGATTTCACAACTGTTAAGGGATCTAAGTGCCAAGTTTGTGTGCAAGCTAAACAACCTCGCAAGTCACATACGACTGTAGAAGTGAGAAATTTAACACCACTAGATCTCATACATTCTGATCTTTGTGAGATGAATGGTGTGTTGACAAAAGGTGGAAAGAAATATTTCATGACTTTGCTCGATGACTCTACGAGATACTGTCATGTGTATCTTCTAAAATCAAAAGATGAGGCTTTGAGTTTCTTCAAAATCTATAAGGCTAAAGAAGAAAATCAACTTGATTTAAAGATTAAGAGGCTTAGGTCTGATCGTGGTGGAGAGTATTTTTCCAATGAGTTTGATTCCTTTTGTGCGGAACATGGCATTATTCATGAGAGGACGCCTCCTTACTCACCCCAGTCAAATGAAGTATCCGAAAGAAAGAACCGTACTCTAACTGATTTGGTTAATGCCATGTTAGACACATCGGGTCTCTCCAAGGAATGGTGGGGAGAGGCACTATTGACTGCGTGTTGATACGACCAAAACGTATCTACTTTCTCGAACACTTTTGCTATTGTTTCTCCTCTAAACTTGTGTGATTTGGATACAACTAACACAGACTGACGCTGTTTTCCGCAGAATTACCTTGGTGTCTAGTTTTTGTGCAGAAAATTAACTATCAAAAAAAATCTCGGAAAATATGCCAAAAATCCTATTTCACCAAAAGATCCACAGAGCCAGTATACGAGACGGAGGGGAGGCCTGAGGGGCCCACACCCCCTGCCGTGCGGGTGGTCCTAGCCCGCGCCTGGAGAGGGTGTGGCTGCCCCAGGCACCCCCTCGGCCTCCATCTTCGCCTATAAGATGCCACTTGACCTAAAAACCGAGGGGGGGTTGAAGTTTTTCCAGAAAGAGTTTTGCTGCGCCGCCACCACCAGAAACCATGATTCGGAACCAGAAACTCCGTTCTGGCACCCTGCCGGGACAGGGAATTTGGAGAGGATCATCGCCATCGTCATCACCAACGCCTCTCAATCAACCATCCATATTTCCCTCATCCATGAGTGAGTAATCCCCCACTGTAGGCTATGCGGATGGTAGGGATAGGATGTTCTATAATGTAATTGAATAAGATTGTTAGGGCATGGTGCCTAGTATCTCTATTAGTGCTATTTGACTTTGTTGCAACTTGTTGTGCTTAATGCTTGTCACTATGGCCCGAGTGCCATGATCCCAGACCTAAACTTGTTATTGAATTTTTATGATAGTATTGTTTGTGATCTTATCTGCAAGTTGTGTACACATATCATTGTCCGGATCCAAAGGCCCCGAAGTGACAGAAATTGGGACAACCGGAGGGGATGCCTGTGATGTGAGGATCATATGTGTTCACAGAGTATTAATGCTTTTCTCCGGTGCTCTATTAAAAGGAGCACCTTAATTGCCAGTAGTTCCCTCGAGGCCCCGCTATAACGGGCTGGCATGAAAAAAATGTTGTGCAAGTTCTCATTGCGAGAACGCATGACTATATATGGAGCACATGCCTATGATTATTTAGTACTTGGATGCTTATTCTTATTTATCTGCAATTGCCCTAGATCTTGAAGTTACATGTTTATACTCGTCCATGCAACGTCCTTCCATCCATCCCTATGCCTACTGCGCTCATATCCTACTGTTTTTTGCTACTGTTACTATTTCTCTTGTTTTGCCGTTGCTGCAGCTTTGCTGTTGCTACTACCAAACTGTTTCTACTGATAAACTTCTATGAGCAAGAACTATTTCCAGGTGCATCTGAATTGACAACTCAGTTGTTAAGGCTTGCAAGTATTCTTTGGATCCCTTTGTGTCGAATCAATAAATTGGGCAATACTACCCTCGAAGACTGTTGTGATCCCCTATACTTGTGGGTCATCAAGACTATTTTCTGGCGCCATTGCCGGGGATCATAGCTTTATTTGTAAGTTCACTTGGATCTACTATTGTTCACTGCTACTCCTTTCATCATGGGTAAGTCTCGTGATGGAAAGTTTCCTATTTTACCATCCACTACAAGAAGAGGTACAGTCCTAAACACCTCTGCTGCTCTTGATTCACCATCTGTTATAACTAAGCTTGTTATACCATCACCACATACTCATGCTACACACACTGCTACTACTGCTGAATCTGAAACTGTTTCTGATACTCATGATGTTACTTCTACTGTGCTTGATGCGAGTGGTTCATTAGGTCCTTTCCTAGATGCTACTATGGCTAGTCTAGGAGATACTGAAACTCCTAGTGAAGACACTATTCACCTATTAGCTCACCTGAGTTTAGAGAGAGATATGATATTAATGATGATTACATTGATTTTACTGATGAATTTATTGAGGAGTGCCGAAACACACATGGTGCTAGTGCTATTAAGAGTCTCCTTGAGAGACGTACCATTATTCCTAAACTGTCCTCTGATCCTAAGTTTTCCACCTCTCTCATAGATATTAAAGATAAAGATTATGATTTATCTCTTGATTTATCCTATTAAGACATTGTTGAGAAAGAACCTTTTTGTGGGACTGAGAGTGAGAGTGTTGTGGCACATATGAATGAGCTTTCCACTATGAGTGCTTTATTATCTGATGATTTTAAGATGCGCAAGTACTTTGTTACTAAGATCTTCCCTCTTTCACTAAAAGGAGAAGCTAAGGCTTGGTTTAATAGATTACCTCCTGGTTCTATTGATAGTCCTGATTGTTTGATTGCTTCTTTCTTTTAGAAATATTTTCATGCTAGTGCTAGACATGCTGCTTTGCAGAAACTTTTTGATTTTAAACAGGGAGAAGAAGAGAAATTGCCTGAGTCATGGACAAGGTTCTATGCCTTGATTCATGCACATCCTGGATGTCCATTGACTAAAAATGAGCTTCTTGATATTTATTATAATGGACTAACTGATGATTCTAGGACATACCTAGATAGCTTTGCTGATTGTGTTTTCAGGAAAAAAACTCCTACAGATGCTGAAGAATTAATGGCTAAAATAAGCAAGAATTATGATGATTGGACTTCAACTGAGCTAAATACACCCGAGCCTATTACTCATGAACTATTTGTGCCCGACAATAGACAATTTGAGCATCAAGACATGGAAGCTATCAAGGATATCCTCATCCTAATTTCTAAGTTAAAAGCTTGTGGTGAACAAGCGTTAAAGGATCACCAATATTTATTGGTAGATGCCTTGGGTGATTTTGACAAACAAAAACTTAGTGTTTTCAAATGATAAGGAAAATCTATTTTGAGCAAAGAAAGCCTAAGATCCAATTAGCCAAATGCATATAGATGATAGATACCACTACTCTACCATAGTATCACTTTCCAATACAATTCAAATGTATTGACCCTTGTGGCTGTAACTTATTATGTTGCAGGTTTGTTTGATGTTAGTGAAGTGTGTTGAATAGGATTACAAGTCTACAACCAACATGATTGCTCGTGGCACTTTGAAGATGAAGGACTCCATGCTATATAGTTATCTCTGCTGCATTGTAATGAGATAGACAAATGATCTATGTAAGATGTAATGAATTATTTTATTCCTGGTTATAAAGTTATATTATGACCTTTGTTTCTTGATATTACATCTTAAATTGTGGATGCTAGCTATTGATCCAGGGACTAGCATTGTAAACATAGGGATCTCTACCTTATCAGGTTGAGACCTCTACAGAAATAATCCGTAGCCGCCGCCACCATCGTCCCTAGATCGAGGGGATCTGAAGCTCTTCCCGGCACCCTACCGGAGGGGAGAGATCATTAGGAGGCCTTATTCATCACCATGCCAGCCTCCGGTATGATGCGTGAGTAGTTCCACCTTGGACTATGGGTCCATACAGTAGCTAGATGGTTGTTTATCCTCCTTTGTGCTATCATGTTTAGATCTTGTGAGCTCCGTTCATGATCAAGATCATCTATTTGTAATCATGCATGTTGTGTTTGCGGGGATCGGATGGATATTGAGATTACTATGTCAGATTAGTTAATGATTCTATCTTATTTATTCTATCATGTGTGTGTTGTTTGAGATCTTGCATGCTCTCCGTTTCTAGTAGCTATCTTGGCCAAGTAGATGCTAGTGACTCCAAGAGGGAGTATTTATGCTCGATAGTGGGTTCATGCCTCTATTGAATCTAGGTAAGTGACAAAAATCTCTAAGTTTGTAGATGTGTTGTTGATACTAGGGAGAAAACAACGATCTTATGTTCATGGAACAATTGTATTGTTTAATTTACACAAATTGCTTTAAGCAGTTATCCGTTGCTTGCAACTTAATACTGGAGGGGGTTCGGATTATAACCTGAAGGTGGATTACTAGTCATAGATGCAGTTGGATGGCGGTCTATGTATATTGTTGTAATGCCCAATCAAATCTCACAGGATCATGAATGTCTAGTATTGCATTGTTATTCCTTGCTTTGTACTGTCAATTGCCCCGCTATAATTTGTTTACCCAGCATGTTATGTTGTCTATCTTAAGGAGAACACCTCTAGTGAACTATGGACCCCGGTCCAATGTTTACCATTGATACATCTTCCACTGTTACTGTTTACTTTCTGCAAGCTACCATTACCTTCCACACCATACATTTAATCCTTTATCTTCAGCAAACCGGTGAGATTGACAACCTCACTATTCGTTGGGGCAAAGTCTTGAGTTTGTGTTGTGTACGTTTGAAAGTGGTTAGAAACACCTTTGAGTCATTTCATTCCTCCTACTGGTTCGATAACCTTGGTTTCTTACTAAGGGAAAACTTATTGTTGTACTCATCATACCTTCCTCTTGGGGTTTCTCAACGAAGCTCTAAAGTGATCTGAGCCGCATCAGGCCACGAGTAGATATGTATTCATACTTGCTGGTGGTGCTGTTTCTTGGAAGTCTTGCAAGCAGACCATCTTAATGAGGTCATTTATGGAAGAAGAACTGAAAACATTAGACACAGCCGCTGTTGAAGCTGAGTGGCTTCATGAATTCTTGATGAACTTACCTATGGTTGAAAAACCAATAACCGCAATCCTTATGAACTGCGATAATCAAACTATGATTTTCAAAGTAAGTAGTTCTAAGGATAATATGAAGTCATCAAGACATGTGAAGAGGAGACTGAAATTTGTAAGGAAAATGAGAAACTCTGAAGTTATTGTATTGGATTATATCCAAACATATAAAAACTTGGAAGAGTCCTTCACAAAGTGTCTATCACACAACATGATAGAAAATGCATCGAAGGAGATGGGTATGAGACCCACAATATGAGTTTTCCACAGTGATAAACCACTCTATGTGATCGGAGATCCCGTGAATTAGAATTTTGGGAGACAAGTTGTTGGTTAGCTGAGAGGAAAGTAGCCCTACTTTAATATACACCACTCCATAAAGATGCAATACTTTCATATTCTGCATGGCAGGTTGAGTTATTATCTTAATGTGTTCTAAGTGGCTTAACTTAAGCAGAGATGTTGTCCTGCAGAACATCTTTTGAAGAACACACCTATATGAGTGTGACTATTAAACGTAACAGTCTATTAGAGTAGGGTGCTCTCTAGTAAACTCATGAAAGGCCATGGAGTATGACGCATAAGCTCCTCCCACGGGGAAGTCCCACAATAGCCTAGTATCGGTCAAGAATCTATGTGAAGCTAGGTTCACAGCAAACTTGCAATTTAAGGCATAGTCCACTGTACAAGTTGCAGCCTAGTATAACATAAGGCTCTAAGAGGAAGTTCAACTTAACAATCTCCACTGCAGTACCGGTATATAAACAATGTTTTGGAACCAAAGGCAAATTTCATGTGCCTCTGGGATCTGGTGGGGGATTGTTGGAATTTTTGCCTAAATAGGTCCAGCCCATTTATTATATGCCAATAAATTCCTAAAATCCCAGAGGTCCATTTGGCCCATTCATGCAAGGCAAGAGCTAGGAGCCCATTTGGCCTATTCATGCAAGGCAAGAGCTGGGACAAAAGTTTAGTCCCACATTGCTAGTTGAGTGGAAGCTGGACCAGCTTATAAGGAGAGTTCTTCCACCACTTGTACGAGCTTGTGAAGAGCAGCCATATACACGCGCGCTCCTTCTCCTCGTCCTCGCTCTCCATGACACGACACGCGCACCACGGGTTGCGGGAATCTTGTCGAGCCGAGCTTTATTTTGCCACGCATGAATGGTATATGAACAGTTGTACATAAGCTAAAACGTTTTTTGCTCAAGTGTATTTTTAATACGAGCTAAGTGGAAATGAATACGAACTGAGTGGAGGCTGTCCAGTTGGCTGCCGCATGTTCGCTTCAACTTCCGCCTCTTCGTTTCATCTCATGCGCAACTTGTCTGTCTTCCCTCTGTGCCTATAAGAGTGTAAGGGTCCCAACCTTTAAATAAGGTAGAGTCCCCTGTGTTTACAATGCTAGTCCCTGGATCAATAGCTAGCATCCATAGTTAAGATGTAATATCAAGAAACAAAGGTCATAATATAACTTTATAACCAGGAATAACATAATTTTAATACATCATACATAGCTCATTTGGCTATTACATTACATTGCAGCGGGATAACTATAAGTATGGGGTCCTTTCATCTTCAAAGTGCCACAGGCAGACATGTTGGTTGTAGACTTTGTAATCCTAATCAATCAATCTTCACTAAAATCAATCAAACCTGCAACATTACAAGTTACAGCCACAAGGGTCAATACATTTGAATTGTATTGGCAAATTTCACTACTAAGTTGAATATAAGTGGATCCTATCATTACATGCATATTTGGCTAAGTAGGGTTTTAGGCTCCTTTGCAGAAAGCAATAATTTATCCTATCCTTTAAAAAGGGTTTTGCTCTTTTGTCACTTCCTTGGAATCCACCAAGTGTCTTTGTAAAAAAAAAAATCTCTTGAGCTCCTTGGTAACCCCAAGTGTTCAAGTTTTCATCAAAATCTCTTGAGTTCCTTGGTACCCCCAAGTACATCAAGTTTTATCAAAATCTCTTGAGTTCCTTGGTACCCCCAAGTGCATCATGTTTTATCAAAATCTCTTGAGTTACTTGGTACCCCCAAGTACATCAAGACTTTTGTTGTCACTTAAAAAGTTTTCTTTTAGAAGTTGGAATGTCGAGATCTCCCATAGCTTCAAACTTTAGTTGCTCAGTATTGTCCATAACCGGGGACACGGCTAAGTACTTAGATTTTATTATCTTCTGCAGAAGTAGTACACTTTACCCACATGTCACAATCCCATCTTGTTGCCACCAGTGGCCACTGGATTGGTGCTCACCAAGATGGAGTACCGGCAGATTGAGAATGTGACAAAGTCTTTCCAGAGGGTCCTCCCGTACACCATTGCTAGCTTGTCTTCAGTACCCATGTAGGATTCCAGGTCCCCATGTCCAGTAACTTGAAGACAATGCATGGGTCTCCCCAATGTAGTTGACTAAGCCAGAGCCATAAATAGCATGTGGTTGCACACGAAAGCCACAATTGGAGAAACATGTTGAGCATCTAAGTTTCCTGGGTGGTTTCCTTTGGAGCACAACACAAAGAGATTGCCATAGACATGGTTCCTTTTGTTGCCACCTTCTCCAAAACTCAAAGTATCCTTGGCCACCCAGGTGGTTCATTGAGTCCTTGTTTTATTATATAAAAACACAAGTCCTTTTCTCAACTTCATAAAATCTCAACATGTAACTCTTTTCAAAATATAGCATGGCTAAGCATGTAACAACTACATTGTTTTCATTAAGGAATGTATAGGGAATCCTATTAGGATTTAGCATAGCATAAGTATAGAAATTCTTTTCATGCATGTTTCAAAATCCACTAAGTATAATGAAAATAGTAGGACTTTAGATGATAGTGTCACTTGCCTTTCTTTTGGTAGGGAATGTTGGTTCACTTCTTGATCTTGCTAGTCTCACACTTTACTATATTCACTACAATCAATCAAGCAAACACAATATCAACTAGCATTCCAAACCAATAATCAATCAAACAATTCACTCACATAAAACAATGGGATCTAAGTCATGCATGCAAGCATGCAGAGATAGGTTTATTTGCAAAGGTGGTCTCCACTAGGCTCTAAACTTTGTAGGGTTCAAAGTGGTGATTTTCCAAAGTGGCAAAGTCATTTGCAAAAGAGTTTTGTCTAAAACCATTTTTAAATCTAATCATTATTTTATGAGGTGGAAAAATATTTTTATCAAAGAAACAACTTTAAGTGGTTCACCAAATAAGTTGTTGTTTTCTCAAAACTTGGTGTTTTAGGGTCAGTAGGTTTGGTCCAAAACATTTTCCCAAAGTTTTTACTCCAAAAACATTTTCATAACAAAACCATTATTTTTATTTGGCTAGAAATGGGTTAAACCAATTAATCCATCCTAAACTTCACCAAATTCATTTTTAAATCCATGGGTTGGCTCCTAGGGTCAGTAAGTTCACCACAAACTATTTTGCAAAGATTTCAACCTTTAAAACATTTTTGAACAATTTTTCTAATCTAAACAAGCATACAAATGTTTCTGCAAAAACAAACAATCTAACAGATACTATTTACTAAACCAATTGCATGGTTGGCTAGGGCTTGTTCCACTGATTCCAACGATATAAAGTTTGTAATTTTTGGACATGTGGATCAAAAGTTACAAGAGTTTCAAATTTGCAAACAAATCTGTTTTAAACAAAAGTCTGGCCACGCGTCATGTTTCTATTGGGCGGTACCGCTTCGCGCGGATTGCGCGTTGTGGGGCGTTGGATCTATTTTAAACGAACGGATCAGATGGGGCGCGTACCGGTTCGCCTAGTTCTGATTGCAGCCACCAGATTTTAATCTAACGACCACAGATGCTTGGCCAAAGGCTGGCGGCGCTGCGCGGTGGCAGACGGCGGCGACGGTCAGGTGGTGGCGGTGCCGGCGATACAGGAAGCTAGAAGGGAGGGGAATATGCTCACCGTGTTCGCGAGGTCGAGGTGGTGCTCAACGTGTGGTCGACGTGGCAAGGGGTGCTCAGGGACGGCAACAATTCCTCGCCGGAGTCAAGGACGGCGTCAGGCGGCTCTGGTCGTGGTCGGAGGCGACGCTGTCGATCACGAGAAGTCAAACAGAGGGCATGGTTAGGTGCAGGAGAGTGAGGCGAGTGTGGGAGCGTGAACGAGACTGCGTGGGACGGTCAGTGTTTACCAGGGGACTTCGCCGGAGAAGTTGCAGACGCGGCGGCGCTCAGAGCTTTGTCGAAGACGGCTTTCTGGGGCGCCCGCAGTTGAACGGAGAGTACTGGGAGGAGCGTCTGGGAGTGGTGAGTGTGCTCGTGTGCTCGGGGAGGTAGGAGGTGGCGAGGCTCGGCCGGAATTGGAGGAGGAAGCTCGTCGGAGAAGCGGCGGTGCAAGGCTGTTTCGAGGCAGCCTAGGGGCTCTCTGGTAGCGGGGTTTGAGGGGAAAGGGAGAGAGGAATATGGCGTTTAAGAATGCATGGTTGCAGGAGCGATTAACTGCTGCATTAACGCAAATTGATGCTCGCGAATTCATCGCAGAAACGGGAGAGAGGGGGAGGAGGAACTGGTCACGTGGTTGAAGACAGGTGAGCTGGCGGTGGGGTCTACCTGGCAGTGAGGAAGTGAGAGGGAAAGAGGGCCACCGGTCAGTCGCAGAGGGGGTGAGTAAGTGAGTGCGAAACGTTTTTCTGCGGGAGGGAGAGAGGGGGCTGGTACTGGGCCTTGTTGGGCTTGGCCGGTTGGGCTGGTCCAATTCTATTTATTTATTTTTCTTTCAAATTGTTTTTCCTTTTCTAATTCTATTTTCTGTTTTTGAAAATTAAAAAAAAATCAACAATCAAATCAATTCAAATAATAACACACTTTACAACTTTGAATTTGGTTCTGTTCAGCAACATAAACCAATTCCCAAAATAAAATAATATTTTTTTATTTTAGAGTCCATTTATAATTAAATAAAATGGACACTAGTTAATAAATCAAAATAGGTTTTGTTTTATTTAAATTCTTTATTTGAAATCTAAATAAAACCAAAACACTTCAGTAGGTTTTATTTGAGAAAAATAAAATACTTAGAAAACTTATTTAAAATAAATAAATAAGTTTTGGTGTTTATTAAAAATAGGAAAAGCCTTTACTTAAATAAAAATGGATATTAAACCCTTATTATTTTATTTAAATAAACCTTTACTATTTTTTTATCAAACAAAATGTTTTATTTCAAAAGCTTGGCCAAGGTTTAATCTGGATCTATAAAATAATCTTTATTTATAAATGTACCTTTTCTTTTGAAAACCAAATATTTTAATAATGCATTTCAATCTTAATGACTTGGTTGGTGACTGCTTAAGCCAGGAAGAAAGGGAGGCTTTGAAAAGCCTTTCTCTGATGAGGAGATTGATGAAGTCATCACAAATCTACCTAATGATAAGTCCCCTGGCCCTGATGGTTTTAATAATGAATTCATGAAGCTTTGCTGGCCTATTATTAAGGATGATGTGAAGCATCTACTTGTGGAGTTCTATGAAGGGAATGCCTCTTTGGAAAGCATTAATTCTTCTTTTATCACCCTCATTCCAAAAATTGCTGCTCCTTTGACCCCTGCTGATTTTAGGCCTATTTCTTTGCTAAATAGTGTCCTTAATATTATCACCAAGATTCTGGCTAATAGACTGCAAAAAGTCATTCTTAAACTTGTTCACAAGAATCAATATGGTTTCCTCAAGCAAAGATCTATCCAAGACTGTTTAGGTTGGGCATTTGAATTTCTTGATCAATGCCACAAATCAAAGGAGGAAATTTTAATCCTTAAGTTGGATTTTGAGAAGGCTTTTGACAGAATTGAGCATTCTGCAATCATCAATATCCTTAAAGCCAAAGGTTTTGGAGTTAAATGGATTTCTTGGATTCAGATGATCTTTGGGTCTGCTTCTTCCTCTGTGCTTTTAAATGGTGTGCCTGGGAATTTTTTTTACTGTAGAAGGGGTGTCAGGCAAGGAGATCCTTTGTCTCCTTTATTGTTTGTTCTGGCTGCTGATCTCCTTCAAAGTATCCTTAATAAGGCTATGAACCTGGGTCTTCTTTCTTTGCCCACTGAGAATGTATTCTGTCCTGACTTCCCTGTGGTTCAGTATGCAGATGACACTTTAGTAATCCTTAAGGCTGATTCTGAGCAACTCTTGTGTCTTAAGGAAATCCTACATACTTTTGCTCTCTCCACTGGACTCAAAGTCAATTATTCCAAGTCCAGCATGATGCCAATTAACATGGACTCTGAGAGGCTTGGGCATTTTGCTAATACCCTTACTTGCCTCACTGGTTCCTTGCCTTTTACCTATCTTGGTTTGCCTCTGAGCTTGAATAAACCTGCTGTGGAACATTTCCTGCCTATTGTTCAGAGAATTGAAAGAAGGTTGTGTGGAATAGCTGACTTTCTTAATTACGGGGGGAAACTGCAGTTAGTCAAATCTGTGTTATCTTCCCTTCCCATATATTACATGAGTTGTTTTGATCTTCCTGTCTCTATCAAGGAGCAGTTGATTAAATATATGAGGCAATGCTTGTGGAGAAAGAAAACTTATGATGTTCAAGCTAGAGGTACTGCTCTTGTAGCATGGAAGAAAGTTTGTAGACCCAAGAACCAGGGAGGATTGGGAGTTCTAGATCTCAATGTTCAAAATTCTGCTCTTCTTTTGAAGAATTTGGATAAGTTTTATAATCATATGGATATTCCTTGGGTTCACCTGGTATGGAATACTTACTATTGTAATGATAAGCTCCCTGGAAGAAGTCTTGAGGGATCCTTTTGGTGGAAAGCTCATCTAAAACTGATTGACATTTTTTAAAGGACTTGTAAAGTGCTTGGTTGGAAATGGGAAATCCACACTATTCTGGTCTGATATGTGGAATGATAGCTGCCTCCAACATAAGCTTCCTCACCTCCTCTCATATGCAAAAAACCCTCACATCTCTGTCAGTGAGTTCCTGCATACTGCAAATACTCAGGACCTTTTTTACCTTCCTTTGTCCCAACAAGCTTATCAGGAATATCAAAGTCTTGAACAAATTCTCATTACTGGCAGGGAAGGGGAATCTGATTGTTGGTCTTACATTTGGGGCAGTAATTTTTCGGTCAAAAAGGCTTACTGCTCTTTAGCTGGTTACCAACCGGTCCAACCACATTTCTCTTGGTTATGGAAATCTTCTTGTCAACAAAAGCACAAATTCTTCTTCTGGCTCTTACTGCTTGATAGACTCAACACAAGAAACCTTCTGAAAAGGAAATGTTTTTCTCTGGCATCTTATGACTGTGTCTTCCAGGGCTGCAATAGTGAAGAAACCAGCCTACATTTGTTTTGGGAATGCCCCTTTGCAAGAGCCTGCTGGGCTGAAATTTCTCAGGTCATTATGGCTGATCAAAACATCTTTGAAGTTTTATCCAGTATTAAAAAAGACCTCAATGTCCCTTTTGCAATGGAAATTCTGATACTTGGAACTTGGGGCATCTGGATTTGCAGAAATAATGAAATTTTCAATAATCAGCATGCGTCGATGGAGACCTGGAAGGCTATTGTAGCCCAGGAATTAAGATGGGTCCTTTATAGAATTAAGAAGAAGTATTATCAGGGCCTTAAGGTTTGGATTGAAACCAATTTAGACAGGAGATAGCTGATTAGAATGTTATCCCTCTCCTTTGAGGTGGAATGAGTTTGTAAATATTCTTTTGTAACTCTCTATAATATATAAAAATTGCAGTGGGGTTTTTTACCCTACTGTTTTACCCTAAAAAAACCAAATCTTTTATTAAAAGATCCAAAAATAGTAATTCCACTTATTCAAAATATTTTCTTTATTAATTGTTTAACTTTTCAAATCCCTCTAGGATTTGTTTGATCAAAAAGGTTTGAAGGTTTCCAAAAAGTTTCTTCTCACCCTGAAAATCAACAAAGTTTTATTTTATTCATTTATTTTTCACATTACAAGATTTGGAAAATCTTGGGATGTGACAAAGAGAGAGGTCGCGCCTCCTCTCAGACACACCGTCGCACATCCCTTTGCGCCTCCAGTTCCAGAGCACTGCGCTACCTTGATCTTCCCCATCCCGTCTTGCGGTGTGCACCACGATCCGGGATAGTAGGCCTCCGAGACCCCGCTGCTTCGAGTCTAGTACGGGAGAAGGGCGATAATGTTTTTGGGGACGCTATTGGCATGACTGCTGTCTTAATCACGGACTCCTTCACGGATAGCGATAGCATCGACGTCTTCCCCAACGAGGACTTCTTCCCCGACATCAACAACCTTTTCCTTGACGACATGGCTGACGACGGTGCCAACGCGAACGCTAGAGGTTCCTTTGCTGCTTCTATGATATACATCCTCTTACACAACTTTGTTATGATCGTATCTCAAGTTCTATGCCTTGCATTCTGTTTGGTTATCTGCCTTAATATTGGTTATCTGCCTTAATATGTATTCGCTATTTCACATGATTAGTCTAATTTCTATTATTCTATTCATGTTTTATCTAGCATTTATTATGGTTAATTCGCTTGGTAAATCGATCTTTTATTCAACAAACGGGTCTACTCGAATTGGAAGAAAACTATCTACGAGATGTGACGCCCTCGACGGAGATCATGGAGATCAATCTCGCCGAGGATGGCGCGGCGAAAGCTATGGTGGCAAAACCCTAGGTCGGGGAACAAGATGCTCTCATACCATGAAATATTGCAAAAAATATAGATTGTATTGATATTGAGTGATTACACTGAAAGCCCTTGGGTTGCTTAGATAGTACTAGAAGACTTAGCGGGCAAGACTTATAGAGATAGAATTGGATTATAATATTTAAACTACCAAATATGCCTAACTATAATATACTCTAATAGGGGGAGTGGAAATTCCGCGTCGACACCTCTATATAGCTGGGTTGGATTGTTGTTTTTCTGGTCCCTTGATACCTAGTAGTCAGTTGGTGGGACAGACATTTCAGCTCTCCATTTGCCACCCACCCGTCGCCGATCTCTCTCTCCACCTCCTATCTCGCCTCACCGTGCCGCCCAAGCGCCTAAATGAACACCACATGCCAGCCACACGTTCTATATGGGGTCCCTCAGCCTCGAGCTCCCGAGCCTGCTGTCGGTGCAGCCACGACCAAACGAAAGCGGCAAGGCAACCACATCCTGCAAGTACGTATTTCGGGTCTGTACCGATGGTGTCGGTGCTAGGGTGCTTGGTGGGCAGAGCTTTGCCGTCCGACGAGAGGCAGAAATCCACGCCGCAAGCATCCCTGTACAATACCAAGAAGCCTTCTGGGAGTGCCCTAAATGCACCATCTTCGTCAGTCCCCTCCTCCTTGGTTGAGGAGATGTTCGAGAGGTATGAATTCTCTCCTTTCCCCCAAATCCCATCCAAATTGGTGGCATTTTACTTAGTTCTTTTTATTTTTGATTGTATAGCCCGCATTTTGTTCTGTGCTCATATGTGGATATATTGGCATCAAATAAGGTTAACATTGGCATGTTTCCACTTGATAACTTAGATGTCGGCTATGAGTATGAGGAGAACAAGAATGGGGAGGGTGATGATAAGGTGGGTGGTAATGAGAATGAGGAGGGTGGTGACCAGGTGGAGGAGATTGTAGAGCAAGATTTTGATTCTTTCAAACCGCTCAAGGAAAAAAATATAATAAGTGGCAATTACACAAAGATAGCGGACTTTTTTGGTGAAAGAATGAGAGAAAGTGTCACTCGATGCCTAGGTCGGCAATGGTCAAACCGACAAGAAGTATTGATTGGCAAATAATTGAGGACAAGTTCTATAGGATCATTCCCACTCCATCCACCCAGACATTGAGATCATTTCAAGGCTGTTATGAGATCAAGGCATGTTGTAGCTGTTGAGGTGCTTGCTTGGAGCAAGTGAGAAATTCACCTCCAAGTGGGATAGCTATTGATAAATATGTAAGTTTGTTGTTCATGTTACTTCTATGGAATATGATATCTTGTGGTTGAGTCTGAATGCGTTGACAATTGCATTTTTTTACATGTAGGACTATGTTGACAAATGTTTTAGGACATTGTTGGACATTGCTTGAGCATAGTGAGTAGTAGAAGTTGAGAGATCAAGATGCTCCTCCAAATAAAGGTGTATTTGTTACTTTGGATGACAGCGAAGATAGTGACAAGCCACCGAATGGTGGAAGAAACATAGACAAGCCCGATGGAAGTAAGATGGAGAAGGAAAGGGCAAAGAGCAAGGTTGAGTCTATAAGCTTGAGAGAGATAATTTGTGAGTTAGTCAAGTCTAAGGAAACTTGGATGACAAAACACATGGAAACCAAGTTGGTCCTAGCATCAAAGAAATATGAGGTCAAGGAGTCCAAGTGGCAAGCCATCCTGGAAGATGACAAAAGAAACTTGAGCTCAAGGAGATCAAGGCTAGGGGGACCTGCTCCGCCGCAACTTGGGCAGCATTGGATATGCCTTTTTTTCGGCTCCCCCGATCCCACTTATTCAGGTTTAGTTTTATTCATGATCTGCTGGAGATGCTATTAGGCTATGATGGATAGGTCAATTCATTCCAAATTGGCCAAAAATGAGCCACGTTGGACCCTATCAAGTAGGTACTTTTGCAAAAAATAAAACTTGGTACTCCATAGAATCACTTGGTGGGTCCTTAGATCCATGAGTCCGTGTAAAAATGAAAAAATTGTGCTATTTTAGTACATACTCAGTTGATTTTTTTGAAAGGAGCATATTTTAATATTGCCAAGATACCAATTACACCTAGCCTCTTTAACAGCGCATTATCCTATTGGTATTACGGATATACACAACCAAAAAAACAAATTTTACAAAAAATAAAGTCCCGCTACACCGATCGAATCCTTAGCAGCAGCGACAGTAACACCACCAAAAACAACATAAGAAGTCCAACCCCATCAAAAACGCCTCCAATAAGGAAACAATGCTCAAGCGCTATCGTTGCTCGATCAAAGATACTAAGTATTTACCCTGGAGGAAGTCCTTGCTCGCAAAACAATGTCTTCTGCAAGGTCATTGCCGGGCACAACCAATGAAGGCCACACCTTGGGTTTTCACCTTGTAAGGTAAGACTGTGAACTTCTCCTGAGGTGACGCCATCTCTAACAGACGCTGCTGCGCGTCATAGATCATCAAGCTAGATACTCATTTCCACAAAGACACAAACCACCAAAGCTAAGCCCTTATGTCCCTGCCTTCATGGCATTCTTCGTATTTGACTTTACTATGGATCGTCAAGGACATGACACATGATGGTAACAGAAAGCTGAGGTTCGTAACGATCCCTCTGAAACCAATTGGACCACAAAAAATACACGTGCACACGACCGAATTCCTTCCAATCTAGCAAACTCCAGGCATGATGCGCCCATGGAAGATCGCGAGTCGAGCCTTCCGGAACACCGTTTTAGATCAAAGAGGACCGGCATGAAGTAAATCATCATCTTGGTGCAAGAAAAATCCTAGGACCACCACTTGCGGTGCCCAAGTGACTGGTCGGGCAAGACCGCCTTTATTCCATCGAGGGCACAACAAGTCTCGCGTCAACCCACGTGTCGGAGAGGCCCGATGCCGGTTGTGGCCAAAGGACGAGCACCGCCATGCCTGCCTCGAAAACCGCCAGATGCAGCCTCCGCCACGTGTCGCCAAAACAACGACGGATCTTGGTAGGTCCCAGATCCACCAGCACCATCTATCCCCTCCATAGAGCCACCAAGCGTAAGAGAAGGAAAACCGCGTCGCTGTAGACAAAATTGACTAGATGCATTTGTATGTAGACAAAATTGAGAACATTAATATGGATCGAAGGGAGTAGTATATTTATCGGAGTTCATTTTGGATATCATCTGAACTTAAGTTGAACTTTGGAGGGAAATTCACATTTTGATGATGACCAGTAAGAATTTGAACTGAGTGAATACATGATAAAAGAACTTTTTTTTGTGGGTAAAACATACCTTTATTAGGCATTAGGGATTACAGCAAGATCAGCTTCAAGTACCTAGTTAGCAAACTCAGGACCCGAGCCAATCCAAAAAAGAGTTCTATTCTCCGCTCTTGCCCAATTAGCAAGGCAGTGAGTGACCCTAACATGCCCTCAATCTATTTTAACAAAATTGCATTCTCTAGAAGAAGCTAAAGCCTTAATCTCATCTACTAAATGAAAAAGTGATGATCTATCTTGACCTTTATTTAGAAAATCCTTCACCAACTGCAGACAATCTGACTCAATAATCACAGGAAGTTGGCTTTGTTGTAACGAGAATTCCAATCCTTCCAGGCATGCACGCATTTCTGCCTCCAGCACAGTATCACAGTGCAATAATGAGCGACATGTAGAAAATATTATATGTCCCAGATTATCACGCAATATCATGCCAACACCCGCAGTGCCGTCCTCTTGCTTGAAGGATCCATCAATCGTCAGTTTCACCCAGCCTATAGGCGATTTAATCCACGGTTTGACATGCAGACAACTATTACCATACACATTAGCAGCATCTGAGCTGAAAACCTCACTTGGATGTTTACCTTTCAAAATCTAGTCTGTTGGAGAGGTCCGAATCATTCCCAGAAGCTTTGCATAATCATACAAGAACCTTTTCAAACCTTCCACAGATGGCAGTGGCTTGTCATGGGTGATCTCATTACAGTTGTGTCAGGCTCTCCAAGCAACAAGTAGTGTTTTATCTACCAAATGAGGTGATAGATTCATAAGAATTGACTTGAACCAAATGTAAGACCCCACCTTTTAAAGGTAAAGGTCCCTGTGATTGCAATGCTAGTCTATGGATCAAATGCTAGCATCCACAATTTGAGATGAAGTATACAGATACAAAGGTCTTTATTACATCGTCATTCCAGAGATAAACATAGTCTTTTACAACTCATTAGCACATGGCTAATACATAGAGTTCAAACAAAAGTAAATAAAGTAAAGTATTCATCTTCATGTGCCACAGGCAAGCATGTTGAGTGTAGACTCACAACCCTAATCTCCATCAGAGTAACCTGCAACATCACAAGTTACAGCCACAGTGGGTCAATACATTTGGAATTGTATTGGCAAGTGATACCATAGTGGAATAGTAGTGTCTAAGTTCTATATGAATTTGGCTAAGTGTAGCTTAGGCTTGCTTTGCTCAAAATAGTTTTTTCTTATCAGTTGAAAACACTAAGTTTTTGTTTGTCAAAAACACCCAAGGAACCACCAATAGACATTGGTGAACCTTTACCCTTGTTCAACCACAAGTTTTAACTTAGAAATAGGGATGAGGAGATCCTTGATTGCTTCAATGTCTTTGATGCTCAAATTGTTCGTTGCCGGGGACACGGCTAAGTACTTAGGTTTTATCCTCTCGAGAGGTGGTGCACTTTTCCCACAAGACTCGACATACATCGAGACGAGACTTTTCAGAAGCATTCCCTTATACCACCATTGACGCGTTCCATCCTATCACCCTACCACCAATTGTCCATCTGGCTAAGTTCTTGCAACCTATTTGGTCAAGGCAGAGCCCATATGCCATGTGGTTGCACTAGAAGCTTCTCAACACTAAACATCTCAAATCCCTTTGTTCCTGGGTGGCTTTCCAAGGTGATTCATTCCACTCAACATAAACCAACATTCCATTCCACCTAGGTGATTCATTCACATAATTGTTTTATTAATCAAAAACACAAGTCAATGGACTTAGCAAAATTTCATAGCATGAATATTCCACCCTTGTTTGCTACTAGCTAGGCTAAGCATGATAACATAACAAGTTTCTTATCTTAGAGAAAATTCTACTAAGACTACAACTACTAGGATTTCCCAAGGTATAGCATAGTATATATACTTAGAAAAATCCCATGCAAGCCCTACTCAAAATATCACTAGTGCATAGTCAAAATAATAGTACAAAATACATGAAGCACCACTTGCCTTGGTAGTTGGGAGAGTAGCAACAATCCTCACAATCACAATCACCACTATCACCAAAATCTACACATAAAATAATAACACCAAATTCA
This sequence comes from Avena sativa, assembly GCA_916181665.1. NCBI lineage: Eukaryota > Viridiplantae > Streptophyta > Magnoliopsida > Poales > Poaceae > Avena > Avena sativa. The sequence continues at coordinate 402,807,954 of OV702283.1, read as the reverse complement.
CATTCAAATATTCAAGCAAAATATATATCAATGCATGCAAATGCAATGAAATGATTTATCTACACTAAAAAATCAAACCAAACAGTACTGAACACAAAGTAAACTTTCTAAGGTTCAAATAAAACAAGTTTCACTCTAAAATAATTTTTAAAACATTTTATATAGTCAAAATAAGCCTATAATTGGTTCTGCAAATAATCCTATTTTTTCTAGAAGAAAAACACAAATTCAAGCCCATAGTAATGTAGGTCTCAATTTTTTGAATCCATTGATATATTATTTGCAAAATTTGGATAAACAGAACAAAAGTTATGAATTTTACAAGTTTAAATCTCTAATAGATTCAAAAACAGATTTTAAAACAAAAACACACACACGTGGCCGTGGCCGATTAGCCCGTACCGCTTCACGCGGATCAAGCGCATGGAACATTAGATCTAAGTCAGATCTTGTGGCCCAGATCTGGCGATAACGGTTCGTTAAGTGATTCTATCTACGGCGTCAGATCTAGATCCTACGGCTCTGGAGCATGCGACCAAGGATGGGCGGCGCGCGTGGCTACTGCGGCAACAATGACACTAGCGGTGGCGCTCCGGTGAATCTAGAGGGGGCTAGGGGTGGTGCAGTGGGTTACCAGCGTCGCATGGTTGCGAGGATGCTCAACATGGCCTTGGTTTGGACAGGGGATGGCTGCTGTGGCTGTGAAAGCTCGTCGGAAATCTCTCTAGCGACGGGCACAGGTTGGCGAAGACGACGGTGACGTTCTAGGCCACCATAGGAGAAACAAATGGCATCAGTGGCTGCGCAAGGAGAAGGTGCACAACATGGTTTGAACTAGGAGGCGAGGGGCGCTTATTTCTTACCGGGATTGCTCGTCGGAGATGGTTGGTGCCTCAGGTGTTCGCGGGGGTTGACGGAGCCGATGACCTGGGGCAGTACAGGGAAAACCAGTGGTGTTAGAAGGAGTTCAAGGATAAGGGGGACAACATCGTATGAACGAGGGATAGAGGCGAGCACGATACTCACCAGAATAGCTCACCGGAGTTCGTCGGGCAGCGGCTGTTTGAGCTCGAATAGAGGCAGCCTAGGGGCGTTCCGGTGTTGTGGGTTTGGGGGAAATGACCGTGGAGAGGTGGTGGTTAAATAGAAGGCGAGGGCCGAGTGAATTACTACCTGAATCAATGGAATTGATTCATCTTGATTTGGGGAAGAAACGGCGGAAACGACGGGGTCTACGCACGGGGTTTGGGGGAAGACAATGACGACGTGGCGCAGGGGCCACTGGTCAGTGGGTGCGGGGTAAGGTTTGCGCACGTGAGAGAGAGAGAGCAGAGGGGGAAATGTCCCGGGTGGGATTTTGGGCTGGTTCTGGCGCTGGGCCGAATAGGTGGAGCCCTGTTTTATTTTTTTCTTTGTCCTTTTCTTTTTCTGTTTTGATTTTCAGGAATGAATTTGAAACCTTTTTCAAACTTGTTTGAATTCAAATATTTTCTAGATTTTTGTACCGTGAACCTTGTACTCAATAGTGTGACAAACACAACTGTGCACTCAAAACACCTTGGCTTTTGAAAAAAAAACATGCCTCATCTGAATAATAAAATGGGCATAAATATGGTTTTATTTAGTTTCAAATTTTGAAATTTTTTGTGGAAACTCTAGATGCTATGATGATATGAATGCAATGCATGCTTTTACAAATCATGAAATTTGGGATGTTACAAATCTAACCCCCTTAAGATGAATCTCGTCCTCGAGATTCAGATTGGCTAGCAAATAGGTGAGGGTGATCTTTCCGGAGGTCATCTTCTCTTTCCCAAGTTGCTTCTTCTTCGGTATGATGATTCCACTATACTTTTTAGAATTTGATAGTCTTAGTACGAGTAACTCTTTCTGAAGTCTCAAGAATCTTGATAGGTTTCTCCGCATAAGTAAGGTCACTTTCCAACTAAACCTCTTCCAAAGGTATAGTGTCCTTCAATGAAGTTTCTTCCATCTCCGGGTGACACTTCTTCAGCTGACTCACATGAAACACATTGTGAACTGCTGATAGTGATTCAGGCAATTAAATCTCATATGCCACTTCTCCTTTGCGACTCAAAATTTTGAATGGTCCAACATATCTTGGTGCCAATTTTCCTTTGACTCCAAATCTCTTTACACCATGAAGTGGTGAGACTCGAAGATAAGCTCTATCACCTACCTCATAGGTGACTTCTCTACGCTTTGGATCTGCTTAGCTCTTTTGTCAGGACTGGGCTATCTTCAATCTGTCCTTTACCAATTTAACTTTCTCTTCAGCTTCCTTGATCAATTCTAGTCCAAACAAATTTCTTTCTCCTACACCACTCCATAGTAATGGCATAGTACACTTCCTTCCATAAATAAATTCAAACGATGCCATCTCAATGCTGGATTGATAGCTGTTATTATAAGAGAATTCTGCGTAAGGCAGACTTTCATCCCAACTAGCACCATAGTCTAGGGCACATGCCCTCAACATATCCTCCAAAATCCGATTGGTCCTTTCTTTCTGTCCATTAGTCTGGGGGTGAAAAGCTATTCTGAACTCTAATCTTGTTCCCAATGATTCATGAAGTTGTCGCCAAAAATGCGAAGTGAACTAAGTTCCTCTATCAGACACAATACGCTTAGGTACTCCATGCAGACATACAATCCTATTCATATAGATCTTAGCTAACTTAGCACTTGTATATGTAGTCTTCACGGGTATGAAATGAGACACTTTAGTTAGGCGATCTACAACAACCCAAATGGAATCATATCCATATCTGGTCCTTGGCAACCCGGTGATAAAGTCCATACCAATCTTATCTCACTTCCATTAAGGAATAGGTAGTGGTTGTAATAACCCTGCCGGTTTCTGATGTTCCGCTTTCACTCGACTACACACATCACACAATACAATATGTTCTGCAATATCCTTCTTGAGGTTGTTCCACCAAAATCTTTCCTTCACATCCATGTACATTTTGGTGTTACCTGGATGAATATAATATGGTGAGTTGTGTGCTTCTTGCAGAATCAACTTCCGAAGTTCCAGATCTTATGGAATGCAGATACGCTTTCCATACCATAAAGTACCTTGTTCATCTTCATGGAATCCTTTAGCCTTTCCTTTGCTAATTTTACCTTTAATCTCCTCTATTTCCTTGTCCAACTTTTGGGATTCTTTGATCTTGTCCAACAATGTTGGTTGAACATCCAATGACATGAGATATCCTTCAGGCACTATCTCCAATCTGAGATCTTTGAATTGGGCACACAGATCATCTGGCAATTCTCCCTTAGTAAGTCCATTCACATAAACCTTACGACTTAAAGCATCTGCTACAACATTTGATTTACGGGGATGTATTGCAAACTCAAGTCATAGTCCTTGATGATTGATACGTCCAAAACATATCTACTTTCTCGAATACTTTGCTATTTTTTCTTCTCTAAACTTGTGTGAATTGGATAAACTAACATGGACTGACGCTGTTTTCAGCAGAATTACCTTGGTGTCTTGTTTTTGTGCAGAAAATCAACTATCAGGAAAAAACCGGAAAATATGCCAAAAACTATTTTTCACCAGAAGATCCACGGAGCCAGAAGGGGAGCCAGAGGGGAGGCCTGGGGGCCAGACTCACCCCAGGCGCGGGCCCACCTGACCCTGCGGCTGGAGGGGGTGCAGCCTCCCCAAGCACCTCCTCGGTCTCCCTCTGCGCCTATAAGTTGCCTTTCGACCTAAAAACCGAGGGGGGTTAGATAGTTTTCTAGAAAGAGTTCCGCTCCACCGCCGCCACCAGAAACCAAGATTCGAATCCAGAAACTCCGTTCTGGCACCCTGCCGGGACGGGGAATTTGGAGAGGATCACCGCCATCGTCATGACCAACGCATCTCCATCAACCACGAATGTTTCCCTCATCCATAAGTGAGTAATCCCCCGCTGTAGGCTTGGGGATGGTAGGGATTGGATGAGTTCTATCATGTAATCGAATAAGATCTGTTAGGGCATAGTGCCTAGTATCTCTATTAGTGCTATTTGACTTTGTTGCAACTTGTTGTGCTTAATGCTTGTCACTAGGGCCCGAGTGCCATGATCTCAGATCTGAACTTATTATTGAATCATTATGATAGTATTGTTTGTGATCTTATCTGCAAGTTGTGTACACATATCATTGTCCGGATCCAAAGGCCCCAAAGTGACAATAATTGGGACAACCGGAGGGGGATGGCTGTGGTGTGAGGATCACATGTGTTCATGGAGTGTTAATGCTTTGCTCCGGTTCTCTATTAAAAGGAGCACCTTAATTGCCAGTAATTCCCTAGAGGCCCCGCTGCCATGGCTGACTGGACAGAAGATGTTGTGCAAGTTCTCATTGCGAGAACGTATGACTATATTTGGAGCACATGCCTAGGATTGTTTAGTACTTGGATGCTTGTTATTATTTATCTGTAATTCCCTAGATCTTGAAGTTACATGTTTAGACTCTTCCATGCAACGCCCGTCCATCCATCCCTATGCCTACCGCACTCGAATTCTATTGTTACTGTTATTGTTACTACTGCTCCTGTTTCACTACTGCTGTTGCTGTTGCTTTGCTGTTGCTACTGATAAACTTCTGTGAGCAAGAACTATTTCCAGGTGTAGCTGAACTGACAACTCAGTTGTTAAGGCTTGCAAGTATTCTTTGGCTCCCCTTGTGTCAAATCAATAAATTGGGTAATACTACCCGCGAAGACTGTTGCGGTCCCCTATACTTGTGGGTCATCAAGACTATTTTCTGGCGTCGTTGCTGGGGAGCATAGCTTTATTGTAAGTTCACTTGGATCTACTATTGTTCACTGCTACTCCTTTCATCATGGGGAAGTCTCGTGATGGAAAGTTCCCTATTTTACCATCCACTACAAGAAGAGGTACAGTCCTAAACACCTCTGCTGCTCTTGATTCACTGCCTGTTATAAGTAAGCTTGTCACACCACCACATACTCATGCTACACACACTACTAGTACTGCTGAATCTGAAACTTCCTTTGATGCTCATGATGTTACTTCTGCTGTGCTTGATGCGAGTGGTTCATTAGGTCCTTTTCTAGATGCTACTATGGCTAGTCTAGGAAATACCAAAACTCCTAGCGAAGACACTGTTACACCTGTTAGTTCACCTGAGTCTAGATAAAGTTATGACATTAATGATGGTTATATTGAGTTCACTGATGAATTTGTTGAAGAGTGCCGAAACACACATGGTACTAGTGCTATTAAGAGTCTCCTTGCTAGACGCACCATTATGCCTAAATTGTCCTCTGATCCTAAGTTTGCCACCTCTCCCATAGATATTAAAGATAAAGATTATGATTTATCTCTTGATTTATCCTATTTGGACATTGTTGAGAAAGAACCTTTTGTGGGACTGAAAATGAGAGTGTTGTGGCTCATATGAATGAGCTTTCTACTATGAGTGCTTTATTCTATGATGATTTTAAGATGCGCAAGTACTTTGTTACTAAGATCTTCCCTTTTTCATTAAAAGGAGAAGCTAGGGCTTGGTTTAATAGATTACCTCCTGGTTCCATTGATAGCCCAGATTGCTTGATTGCTTCTTTCTTCCAGAAATATTTTCCTCCCAGTGCTAGACATGCTGCTTTGTAGAGACCTTTTGATTTTAAGCAGGGAGAAGAAGAGAAATTGCCTGAGTCATGGACAAGGTTTTGTGCCTTGATTCATGCACATCCTTGATGTCCATTACCTAAGAATGAGCTTCTTGATATTTATTATAATGGACTAACTGATGATTCTAGGACCTACCAAGATAGCTTTGCTGATTGTGTTTTCAGGAAAAGAACTCCTACAGATGCTGAAGAATTAATGACTAAGATAAGCAAGAATTATGATGATTGGACTTCAACTGAGCTAAATACACCTACGACTATTACTCCTAAACCAGTTGTTCCTAAACCAGTTCCAACACCAACAACAAAGAAGAGGGGAGTTATTGCATAAAATGATGAAGTGATGAAGGAAGCTAAGAAGTGTCTAAAGGAGAAAGGTATTAGAGCTGAAGATGTAAAGAATCTACCTCCTATTGAAGAATTATGTAAGCCAATTCCCCACTCATCTACTATTGAGTTACACTCTCTCCACTTTAATGAAGGTGATATTCCTTATGGTAAGCCTCCTGATCAATGCTTAGAGGAACTTGACACATTTATTGTTAAACAAGGTAATTTTAATAAACAAGTTCAGAATCATTTATTGGAAAACTCTAGAGCTATCCATGAGTTGAAAGATATTGTGGAAATAACTTCTAATGATATTAAAATGCTTTGTAAACACTTTCAAATGGTTCAAACCCAACTTGATCAACTTGCTAAGGTAAAAAAGGATATGCTAGTTAATGCCTCAGGAAACAAACATGCTTATGGAATTAGAACTAGGAGTGGTATAGCTACTCAAGATCCTTTATATCCTGAAGGACACCCTAAAAGAATTGAGCAGGATAACCAACAAGGTGAAAGTAGTGGTAGTCCTCGTAAGAGAAAGAAAAAGAAACATAAGATAGTTGAGGAATCACTTGAACCTGCTATAGATCCTAATAGTATATCTGTCTTTGATGCTGAAACTGAGAATGGTAATAATAATGATGCTCCTGATAAGGAGGAAGTTGAGGAAGAACCTGAGAAGTACACTAAGAACACTAGGTACACTAAGTAAGATTTTATTGCTAAGAAACATGGTAGTGAGAGAGAACCTTGGGTGCAGAAACCTATGCCTTTTCCAGGTAAGAAACACAAGTCAAAGGAGGAAGAACAGTACAACAAGTTTTGTGAGTGGATGAAACCTTTATTTTTGCAAATTCCTTTGACTGATGTTATTAAGTTGCCTCCTTATTCAAAGTATATGAAGGATATTGTCTCTAATAAAAGGAAGATTCCTAATGAGGAGATTTCTACTTTGCTTGGTAATTACTCCTTCAATGGTGGTTCCAAAGAAACTTGGTGATCTAGGTATACCAACTATTCCTTGGTCCATTAAGAATAATTATGTTAGAATTGCTTTGTGTGATTTGGGAGCTGGAGTTAGTGTTATGCCTTTTTCTCTCTATAAGAGACTCCAGCTAGAAAAGTTGATACCAACTGATATATATTTATAAATGGCTGATAAGTCAACTACTATTCATCTTGGTATATGTGAGGATGTTCCTGTTCAAGTGGCTCATAATTGCTTGGTTTTAACTGATTTTGTTGTGCTTGAAATGCCTGAAGATGATAATATGTCCATTATTCTTGGGAGACCTTTTCTTAATACTGCAGGTGTTGTCATTAATTGTAATCAAGGAAAAGTAACATTCAATATTGATGACAAAGAGCATATTGTTTATTTCCCCAAGAGGGTTGTTAAGTGCTATTGCCTGAATTCCATTGAAAATATTGAGGGCATCAAGGTTGGAGAAATATATTGTCCCATTCCACAAGAAAATTTTGAAACTATTATGATTGGGACCATTGCTATCATGTATGAGGTAACATAATCACCTTGTGGAATGCAAATTTTTGTTTCATATAAGATTGCTTTGGTAACAATACTTGATCAACCTTGTTAACAAAAGGATTTTAATGAACAAAATAATGTTTCCACTGTTGTTATACTTGATTTCTTTTACTTTTCTCCGTCCTAGTCTTTGCTTTAGCTTTAGTTTTGCTAGTAGTTTGCTTGTTTGAGTTTCTTAGAGATCCTGTAGTTTGGCTTTTGGTTTGCTTTTGCTTCTTCTGAAAAAAACTGTTTATGTGAGGAAATCAATTTTCATACCCTGAAAATTGGCCAAAAATAAAGTTTCCCGAAAAATCCCAGAAAATTCAAAATACTTTTTCCTCGAAAAAAGGGGCAGAGAGGCTCCAGAGGTGACCCAGGGGGCCACCCCAGGCCACACACCCATCGTAGGCGCGGCCTACCAGGGGGTGGTGCCTGGGGGAGGTCTAGCCCACCTGGGCCCCTCTAGGCTGCCTCCTCAAAGCCACCTTCTTTCTCTCTTCCAAAAAACACCGGAAAACTTGTTGAAACTCGAGTTCTTGCTGTTCTTGCTCGCAATTTTCGATCTTCTTGTTCAGCCCATCTCAAGTGCTGATTTTTGGAGGGTTTGCTCCTTGGTATGTGCCTCCTCCACTTGTCCAATTAGATTTGTGATTGGTAGATTATATCTTGAGTATTTTGCTTCTATACGTGACTGGTTGTTTGAGCTTGCATGCTTGTTCTATGCTTAGAAACTTTGTTTTGATGCATGTATAGTCCTCTAGCAAGTTCCTATAGTAGTTGCTCATCATTTATTAACTTAGAAATCACTTGGTTTGATGGTTGTTTAAAATTTTAGAAAAGTGAAGTCATGGACCACCACACATTTGGTGATATATTTGAGAGTGATGCACCTAGAAGGACAAGGTTTCCAACGTCATCTACCAGTACTAGACCCTCATACAATGAGGATCTCATCACTCCGCGATTTGGTGACGAGGGAGATGAAGGGGATGCGCACCCCTCCACCTTTCCTTGCCAAACTTTCTTGCAAGCTGCTGGGATTCTTAATGATTTTATGGCTTTGATTCAGAGGGCTGGTCTAACAAGTTACATGCAGGATGAGAGTGCACAATATGCTTTGCTTACTAAAACATTTGTGGAGAGTTTCTCCTTTACTAACAGCATGTTCAAGCCCTCTGTGTCTTTCAAAATTTATGGCAGGGCTCATTCTATGTCTTTGAAGAAATTTTGCAAGGCCCTGGGACTTGGTACAACTGGGTCATCAAAGAATATTCCAGCTCTTCCAGCTGGTTTGTTAGAGCTTTACCGAGGGATAACCAATGATGATGACCGCAGAGCTCAATGAGGGAAGATAAAGAATATTCAACTTCCAGCCATCAGGTACTTTGCCTACTATCTTACCACCAGTGTTCTTGGTAGGGAGAACACTAGTAATATTTCCAACTATCAATTGGCCTTCTTAGCTGCTGCGCTCAAAAGTGAGGATAAGTATAATCTTGGTTCCATCATTGCTCGTCGTTTAGCTACTAAGGGACCCATTTATGGGGGAATTATTGCTACTCGTATTGCTGCTGCTTTGAGCATTATTGTTGACCCACATGATACAGTTTTGGCTCCTCATAGGCTTGATCTTGTTGCCATGAAGGCGCACCACTTTGTCACCACTAGCTCTACTCTTGAGAACTTGGTTTATAGAATGCTGTTTATTGACGGGGAAGAGAGAGAGAGAGATCCGTCTACCCCAAACCACTTTGTTTAGTATTTCTCAGGGACCTTGGTCACGCTCGAAGGCGGAGATGGATGACACGCTGCACTCCCTTAACTTCCATGGGCGCTATCAGGAGGAAGTGCCCTCATACGACACTTCTGCGCATTACACAGGGGAGGCCTCAAGCTCGTACCAGGACGAGGGAGCCTCCTCGACATACTACGGAGGTGCATCCACTTGGGCACCATGGGATTGAGCCCCACTTAGGACAAAAGCCTAAGCTTGGGGGGAGGTACACCGACATCACACTCATATATATATCATGTTCGGTCGGTTCTTTGTATATCCATTGTTTCGCTTTCTTTTTGGTTCTTGTTGCTTCTTTCTCAAGAAACACAAAAATACCAAAAATATTTTTGTTGTTTCTCTTGGTTTATTTCTTTGTTCTTTGCTTTGGTTTGCCTTAAAATAAAAATCCAAAAAGATTTTGCTTTGTTTGGTTTGGTTTTTCTTTGTTTGCTTGTTTCTAAAAAAATCGAAAACACCAAAAATATTTGTTGTTCTTCTTTGGTTTTGTGAGTTCTTTGTAGGGTTCAGCCGTCCTCAGTGGAATTCCGTTTCATGTTAATATTCAAGTCACACAAGTGAAGGGCAATAATGAATATTAAGACAACTCGAGGTGTGGTAAGAGGCTAGTAACGAACTATATTTGTTTCATTTTTGTACATATACTCATCATTGTGAGCATGCTTAGCATGTTTGTGTAAGGTATATGTCATTATGGATGCTTAGTAGTTCTTGCTTGTCTATGATTAGCTCCAGCTTGCTAATAGTTTGTAGCATGTCATCTGAATGTTTGCTTGCATTGTTTTATTCATACTTTGGTATGACATTGTGGCATCCTCCTCTGACTGTTCATGTGAATCGACTTGGCACATGCTCACGCATGCATATGACTAATCAATAGTCAGTAAGCCTCGATGATTTATTTTGCCTCAGAGTTCTGGTATCATTTTCATGCCATAATTAGTCATGTTTTGTTGCAAGCATGATTATGACAGTTATTGCTCTCTTGTTTGTCGCTCCCTCTCTATTGCTATCCTTCACTTGCACTGAGTATGTGCTCTACCTGTTCTTCCAACTCCCCAAAACCAATATTTCCAGTTGTGTCCACCATACCTACCTATTAGCATCATTTGCTACTTCAGTGCATATTTTATATATGTCGTGTTTTCTTCCAAAATAAAATGTTTGTCTATTTTGAGAAAGTTAGTTAGTAAAGGTCTCACGAACTTGATGGCACACTTTATTCCTTGCGCTTAATAATCATGAACCATTGTGACTAGTCCATGAAAGTTATATGCTTGCTTATTATATGCAGGGAGTCATCAGAACCGTGTTGTCACGAGGAACGCTTTCAACACCTGTTGGATATCTCATCTAGTTGATTCTTTGCTCTTTTGTTTAAGGATGTTGACGATGTGAAATAAAAGGGGAGGTTGTGAGTTCATGGAGTTTATACATTGTGTTAGAGAAACACCTGGGCCGCTAGCCTAAGCCATGCCTAATCATGGTGGAAACTTGCAGCATCATTGTAATGTGCATCTAGGAAGCATCCTCAATAAAAAGATATGCATATGGTAAATAAAAAGATTGCTGAGATGCTCATTGTCTGCTTGCCTTGTCATTTTGCTTATGGGAAAGCTCCTGTACCATATGCAAGGGGTACCCCGTTGGCGGTTCTCGATGATATGCATGTATTTACAATGACAAGAACTTTAAGGTGACCAAAGTTGAGTAGCATGTAGAGCGTCCCTCGTACTCAAGGGACTTGGGATTTCCAGTCTATGATCTGTCAAGCATATGATTCAGAGTGGACCTCACTTTCACCTTAACCACATGAAGATGCCTATGATAGGGGCAATGAGAGCTCAAAGCTAACGAGTACCTTCCTTTCAGCATTAGGAAGCCTTTCAAACCTTCACAAAACCGTTTTCACAACTTTGTTTAGTCACCACTTATTCTATGAGCACCTTCTTGAGAGCATAGTTGTCATTCTTGTGTTTGTTCCAAAACTCGGTTAATCATATCATGACTTTGATGCTTGTATCTCTGATATCTTTACCTCTAGTATTCACTTGAACTTCAGAGGTGCCTTGGCATTCATATTGTGCTCTTCAAACAAAGGCAAGCGAGATACCACTCTATCATACCTTATTATGAGCATTGCAATGTTGCTTATGTTCATGTTTCATGCTACTTATTATTATTGAGTTGGTTTCTCTTCATAGCTTGCAATGACTATTGAGTAGACTTAGTTGCATACTTCTTATTATGAATTGTCTAAGCATCTACTCCTATGCTGACAATATATACATCATTTGAAGCAAAGTGTTCGTGAAAGTTCTTTTATCGCACTCAGTTTTCAACTGAATTGCTTGAGGACAAGCAATAAGCTAAGCTTGGGGGAGTTGATACGTCCAAAACTTATCTACTTTCTCGAACACTTTGCTATTGTTTCTTCTCTAAACTTGTGTGATTTGGATACAACTAACGCGGACTGACGCTGTTTTCAGCAAAATTACCTTGGTGTCCTGTTTTTGTGCAGAAAATCAACTATCAGGAAAAATCCCAGAAAATATGCCAAAAATATTTTTCACCAGAAGATCCATGGAGCCAGAAGGGGAGACAGAGGGGAGGCCTGGGGGGCCCAGACCCACCCCAGGCGCGGGCCCACCTGACCCCGTGCCTGGAGGGGGTGCATCCTCCCTAGGCACCTCCTCGTCCTCCCTCTGCGCCTATAAGTTGCGTTTCAACCTAAAAACCCAAGGGGGTTCTATAGTTTTCCAGAAAGAGTTCCGCTCCGCCGCCGCCACCAGAAACGAGGATTTGGATCCAGAAACTCCGTTTTGGCACCCTGCCGGGACGAGGAATTTAGAGAGGATCATCGCCATCATCATCACCAACGCATCTCCATCAACCACCGATGTTTCCCTCATCCATGAGCGAGTAATCCCCCGCTGTAGGCTTGGGTATGGTAGGGATTGGATGAGTTCTATCATGTAATCGAATAAGATCTGTTAGGGCATAGTGCCTAGTATCTCTATTAGTGCTATTTGACTTTGTTGCAACTTGTTGTGCTTAATGCTTGTCACTAGGGCCCGAGTGCCATGATCTCAGATCTGAACTTATTATTGAATCATTATGATAGTATTATTTGTGATCTTATCTTCAAGTTGTGTACACATATCATTGTCCGGATCCAAAGGCCCCAAAGTGACAATAATTGGGACAACCGGAGGGGATGGCTGTGGTGTGAGGATCACATGTGTTCACGGAGTGTTAATGCTTTTCTCCGGTGCTCTATTAAAAGGAGCACCTTAATTGCCAGTAGTTCCCTAGAGGCCCCGCTGCCACAGGCTGGCTGGATAGAAGATGTTGTGGAAGTTCTCATTGCGAGCACGTATGACTATATTTGGATCACATGCCTAGGATTGTTTAGTACTTGGATGCTTGTTATTATTTATCTGCAATTCCCTAGATCTTGAAGTTACATGTTTAGACTCGTCCATGCAACGCCGGTCCATCCATCCCTATGCCTACCACACTCGAATCCTACTGTTACCGTTATTGTTACTACTGCTCCTGTTTCACTGTTGCTGTTGCTTTGCTGTTGCTCTACAAACTGTTGCTACTGACAAACTTTTGAGCAAGAACTATTTCCAGGTGCAGCGCAACTGACAACTCAGTTGTTAAGGCTTGCAAGTATTCTTTGGCTCCCCTTGTGTCGAATCAATAAATTGGGTAATACTACCCGCGAAGACTGTTGTGATCCCCTATACTTGTGGGTCATCAATGATCTCTAGCCACCTTCTTTGTCTCATATTGAGTTCCTTCTGAGTGAAGATATATTTCAAACTCTTGTGATCCGTGAACACTTCACAACGTTTTCCCAAAAGATAATGTCTCCATGTTTTGAGTGCATGGACAACAGATGATAACTCTAAATTATGAGTAGGATAATTCACTTCATGAGTTTTGAGTTGTCTCGAGGCATAAGCCACAACTTTCCCTTCTTACATCAAAACTCCACCTAATCCTTGGTGAGATGCATCACAATAGACATGGAAATCCTTCTCCAAATCTGCCAGACATAAGACTGGTGCTGATACTAGCCTCTTCTTCAAATCTTGGAAACTAATTTCACATCCTTCAGTCCAATCGAACTTCTTCTCTTTCTTAAGTAACTCCGTCATTGGCTTAGCTACCTTCGAGAAATTCTCAATGAACCTTCTATAGTATCCCGCCAAGCCTAGGAAACTACGAACTTCCTTAACTGACTTGGAAGATTCCCACTCAGTTACAGTTGACACCTTTGCGGGATCGACAGCTATACCATCTCCCGACACAATATATCCAAGAAATCCAACTTCATTCAACCAGAATTCACACTTACTGAAGTTGGCATACAACTTGTGCTCCCTGAACTTTTCAAGTATCAAACGTAAATGTTCTTCATGCTCTTATTTGCTCTTGGAGTAGATCAAAATGTCATCGATGAATACGACAACAAACTTGTCAAGAAACTCCATGAACACCTTCTTCGTCATGTTTATGAAATAAGCTGGTGCATTTGTCAATCCAAATGGCATCACTGTATATTCATACAAACCATACCTAGTAGTAAAAGCAGTCTTAGGTATGTCTTGCTCTCTAATCTTTAGTTGAAAATAGCCTGATCAGAGATCAATCTTTGAGAACACACAGGCTCCTTCTAGCTGATCAAATAGATCATTTATTCTAGGCAAAGGGTACTTGTTCTTTATATTCACTTCGTTGAGTGAACGATAATCTATGCATAACCTTTGACTTCTATCCTTCTTCTCAACAAACAGAACTGGTGCACCCCAAGACGAAGAACTTGGTTGGATCAATCCTTTCTGCAACTGTTCTTCAAGTTGTTTCTTGAGTTCTTTCAACTCATCAACTGACATCTTGTAGGGTCTCTTTGCTATTGGTCCAGATCCTGGTAGTAAGTCAATTAGAAACTCCACATCTCTATCTGCTGGCATTCCTGATAATTCCTCCGAAAACTCATCTGGATATTCCTTCACAACTGGTACACCATCTATGCTAACCCCTTAAGAGAATTTAGCTTACTCCCTTTAGATTCAAAGTTAGACTTGAACCTAATACTTTTCTTATCCGGGGTTGTGAGTGTAATAGTATGGTTGGCACAATCTAATATTCCTTCATACTTAGTCATCCAATCCATGCTTAAGATTACATCCAATCCTTGAGAATCTAGGATTATCAAACTAACTGGAAACTTATACTTTCCAAATTCTATCACTAGATCATGACATCCTAAATTCACTATCATCTCCCCACCGGGAGAGCTTACTTTAATTGGGCACCCAATAATTTTAGTTGGAAGTCCATTTTTATCAACAAATGCTCTTGATATGAATGAATGCAATGCGCCGGTATCAAAAAAAACAAGTGCTGGAAAAGAATTAAGCTTGAACTTACCAACCACAGCATCAGACTCTTCATAAATTTCCTCCACATTGATGTGGTTCACTTGTCCCTTCTGGAAAGGGTTGGGCTTGTTGGCTCCTTCAGCCTTCTTTTCTAGGCATTCATTTGGATAGTGCCCAGTTTTCTTGCATTTGAAGCACTCTACCTGACTGATGTCCCTTTTTGCAGGCTGACCTCCATAGCCATTCCCACTGTGGTTGCTCTTGTGTCCACTCTTGTGGTTCTTATACCTATCGTTGTCATGGCTACGGTGGTGCTTGTTGTCATGGTGACGGTTATTGTTGTGGTGGCTGTTATACTTACCATGCTTGTGGGATCCAGAACCTCCACTATCATCTCCATGAGAACGCTTGTGAGACGATCCCGAGTTGTGCTTATCAAAGTAATGCTTCCTCCTCCTGTTCTCAACCTGCTTCATCTTGCTTTCCAAGATGGTGTACTTGTCACACAGTGATTGATATGTTGGGACATAGGAAACTGATAGCTGCAGGTTCATCTCATCATTCAGTCCCTCGAGGAACTTCTCCTTCCTCTTGGAAATAGTGTCAACCTCATCTGGTGCATAGCGTGCCAGATTGTTGAACTCCTTAATATACTCTACCACACTGCGGTGACGTTGCTTCAGATTGTGGAACTCTTTTTTCTTCAAATTCATCACTCCTAATTAGATATGGGTAGTGCGGAAACCATCCTCAAAAATTTCCCAAGTCACATCCTCAATGGGAGTGGTGATCTGGAAGTTATCCCACCATGTGGCTGCTGGTCCTTCAAGCAGATGTGCTGCGAATCTGACTTTTTCCTCATCGGTGCAGCCAACGGTGACTAATTCCTTGTTCACAGAGCGTAACCAGTCATTGGCTACCATTGGATCAGTGGTTCCCGAGAACTTGGCTGGCCTCAACCTCAAAAACCTCGTAAGCATGTCAAAAGCTGGTGGGTTGTTTTGATTGTTGTTGTTGTTGTTGTTGTTGTTGTTGTTGTTGTTGTTGTTGTTGTTGTTGTTGTTGTTGTTGTTGTTGTTGTTGTTGTTGTTGTTGTTGTTGTTGTTGTTGTTGTTGTTGTTGTTGTTGTTGTTGTTCTGGTTCTGATTTTGATTTGCCATGAACTAGGTCATCATCTGCATCAGTTGAGTTTGAGCTGTCATCAGCTGCTGCATCTCGGGATTGTTGGTATTGTTGTTTTGGTTGGGATTGGCACGGCGGGGATGCATCTGTGGTTTCAATAAGGATAAGTAATGAGATATATCCCATAGATGCTAACATGCACAATACATCACATAGCAACAATCACATAAGTAACCAATCACAAGATAAACTTAGAGTTTGAACAACATAAACAACAAGTTTTGGAAAAGTACACACTAGCAATCCATCCATGTGTTGGATGATCATTGCGACTCGATAAATGAAAGGATGATAGATAAATAGATAGCTGAGTAATCAACTCTACTCCTCCATGTCGACCTCCACGACATCTCATCATTCAGTCCCTCGAGGAACTTCTCCTTCCTCTTGGCATCAGTGTCAACCTCACCTGGTGCACATCGTGCCAGATTGTTGAACTCCTCAATATACTCTGCCACACTGCGGTGACGTTGCTTCAGATTGTGGAACTCTTTCTTCTTCAAATTCATCACTCCTGATGAGATATGGGTAGTGCGGAAACCATCCTCAAAAATTGCCCAAGTCACATCCTCAATGGGAGTGGTGATCTGGAAGTTATCCCACCATGTGGCTGCTGGTCCTTCAAGCAGATGTGCTGCGAATCTGACTTTTTCCTCATCGGTGCATCCAACGGTGACCAAGTCCTTGTTCATAGAGCGTAACCAGTCATTGGCTACCATTGGATCGGTGGTTCCCGAGAACTTGGCTGGCCTCAACCTCAAAAACCTTGTAAGCATGTCAAAGGCTGGTGGGTTGTTTTGATTGTTGTTGTTTTTGTTGTTGTTATTGTTGTTGTTGTTGTTTTAGTTCTGATTTTGATTTTCCATGAACTGGGTCATCATCTGCATCAGTTGAGTTTGAGTTGTCATCACCTGTTGCATCTCGGGATTGTTGGTATTGTTGTTTTGGTTGGGATTGGCACGACGGGGAGGCATCTGTGGTTTCAATAAGGATAAGTAATGAGATATAGCCCATAGATGCTAACATGCACAATACATCACATAGCAACAATCACATAAGTAACCAAGCACAAGATAAACTTAGAGTTTGAACAACACAAACAACAAGTTTTGGAAAAGTAAACACACTAGCAAGCCATCCACATGTTGGATGATCATTCCGACTCGATAAATGAAAGGATGATAGATAAATAGATAGCTAAGTAATCAACTCTACTCCTCCATGTCGACCTCCACGTCCACACGAGTAAGTCCGACTGTCTCCATGGCTGTCTTGTACTCCTCCACGCTGGTGGTCAAAGCCTCGATCTTCGCACGAAGGGCTCTCTTCTGCGACCGCAACCTCTCTATCACTCCCTGCTGGTTCTATAGCTCAAAGTCCTTGGCCTCTATCTTGGTCCTCATGTCGTTGATCTTCTTGTTTCTTTCCTGCACTCTCTTCTCCCGATTCTTGAACTTCTTGTCCTGGCTCTCGAATCTGGCCTCCATCTCCTTGATGATCTCGTCCTGCTCTGCAAAGAGCTTGTCCTTCTCCCTCAACTGAACCTGAAGCTCATCATTTCTAAGCATGATGTTGGTCCTATCTGTGTCGAGGTGTCTAATGAGGCTCTCAAGGTCCTGGAGATACAGACGTACAGGCTCAATCGTCTCTCTAGTAGCGTCATCATACACTACAGCCTCACCCTGTTCGTCACGTCTCCCGAACGGGTGGAAGTAGAGACCCCTGAGCTCAGTGGAGTGTCGTCCAACAAGGTGTCCAAGTAACTCATGCATGACTACATCTAGTCCCTTCTCCTTGTCATCATGCATCAGCTTGAAGGTAATCTCCTCCGTGGTTGGCTCCATCTGGCGTCTAGGCTGCGAGACTCTAAAGCCCCAAAGATCCTTCCTCTCGAACTTGGTGAGCTGAAGTGCCTTAATACTACGGAGTGGAAGATTGAGCACACTAGTGAGCTTCACAAGACGAGAGATGAAACGAGTTCCGTTGAACTCCTCGGTAGTGCTGATAACAAGGCTAGGCATCTATTGCATAAGATAGAGAAAAATTAGAAACAAAACAAGTAGAGAGAAAACACAAGAAAACAAAAGCACAAAGCATACTTTCAACAATAAAAACATACAAGTCATGGCATACAATATTCTAACACAAGCACTAAGGTTCAAACATAACTTAGACAATTTTTTACGAGAAAACGACAAGTGTGGTGGTCCAAATATTGGAATACGTCCCAATTCTCACTCATATGCTAAGTCTATGATATCTTCCCTTAGACGTTTTATGGCGGTCTCTAAGTCTTGGGTATACTTCTTCTCCTCACTAAGGTCATTTTGAATGTTGAGCATTCTACACTTGAGTCTTTCACCAAGCTCCTTGATAGCATTTCAAGCTGCATTTCTTGCAGAGTCAAAGAATTACATATACATTTCTGAGTTAGTGACCATGCAGAATCCCAACTCTTTGTGGTTGTCTCCCTTGTTTTTATACAAGTGGAGTTGCACCCACCAATATTCTTCTCCTTCATCCATCACTTGAAATCCTTTGTACACGGCTTCACCATGTATTCCCAAGCTAACCATGAGGTTTTTGAGTGCCTTGGGAAACTTCATCTCACATTCTAAGGTCATGGTCATGAGTGGTCCCCTATTGACGGCTTCATTGATGACGGCCATCTACAAATAGAGATGAGAAAGAAGATTAGAAGAGGTTTATGAGACGAAAAAGACAAGTCTGGAATTTGCAAAGAGTTCATTTTTCCTAGTGGTTTCCTTAGTCTAATCCAACTTAGGGTCATAATCCTACAGGCAACACAGTGCTCTGGTACCATCTATAAGACCCCACCTTTTAAAGGTAAAGGTCCCTGTGATTGCAATGCTAGTCACTGGATCAAATGCTAGCATCCACAGTTTAAGATGAAGTACACAGATACAAAGGTCTTTATTACATCGTCATTCCAGAGATAAACATAGTCTTTTACAACTCATTAGAACATGGCTAATACATAGAGTTCAAACATAAGTAAATAAAGTAAAGTCTTCATCTTCATGTGCCACATGCAAGCATGTTGAGTGTAGACTCACAACCCTAATCTCCATCAGAGTAACCTGCAACATCATAAGTTACAGCCACAGTGGGTCAATACATTTGGAATTGTATTGGCAAGTGATACCATAGTAGAATAGTAGTGTCTAACTTCTATATGAATTTGGCTAAGTGTAGATTAGGCTTGCTTTGCTCAAAATAGGTTTTTCTTATCAGTTGAAAACACTAAGTTTCTGTTTGTCAAAAACACCCAAGGAACCACCAATAGACATTGGTGAACCTTTACCCTTGTTCAAGCACAAGTTTTAACTTAGAAATTGGGATGAGGAGATCCTTGATTGCTTCAATTTATTTGATGCTCAAATTGTCCGTTGCCGGGGACACGGCTAAGTACTTAGGTTTTACCCTCTCGAGAGTTGGTGCACTTTCCCCACAAGACTCAACATGCATCGAGACGAGACTTTTCAGAAGCATTCCCTTAGACCGCCATGGACGCGTTCCATCCTATCACCCTACCACCAACTGTCCATCTGGCTAAGTTCTTGCAACCTATTTGGTCAAGGCAGATCCCATATGCCATGTGGTTGCACTAGAAGCTTCTCAACACTAAACATCTCAAATCCCTTTGTTCCTGGGTGGCTTCCCACAAGTGTGATATACAAGGTAAACCATAGACATGGGCCTTGTGTAACCACTCAACATAAACCAACATTCCATTCCACCTAGGTGATTCATTCACATAGTTGTTTTATTAATCAAAAACACAAGTCAATGGACTTAGCAAAATTTCATAGCATGAATATTCCACCCTTGTTTGCTACTAGCTAGGATAATCATGATAACATAACAAGTTTCTTATCTTAGAGAAAATTCTACTAAGACTACAACTACTAGGATTTCCCAAGGCATATCATAGTATATATACTTAGAAAAATCCCATGCAAGCCCTACTCAAAATATCACTAGTGCATAGTCAAAATAATAGGACAAAATACATGAAGCACCACTTGCCTTGGTAGTTGGGAGAGTAGCAACAATTCTAACAATCACAATCACCACTATCACCAAAATCTACACATAAAATAATAACACCAAATTCACATTCAATTATTCAAGCAAAATATATATGAATGCATGCAAATGCAATGAAATGATTTTTCTACACTAAAAAAATCAAACCAAACAGTACTGAACACAAAGTAAACTTTCTAAGGTTCAAATAAAACAAGTTTCACTAAAATAATTTTAAAAACATTTTATATAGTCAAAATAAGCCTATAATTGGTTCTGCAAATAATCTTATTTTTCCAGAAGAAAAATACAAATTCAAGCGCATAGTAATGTAGGGCTCAATTTTCTGAATCCATTGATATATTATTTACAAAATTTGGATAAATAGAACAAAAGTTATGAATTTTACAAGTTTAAATCTCTAATAGATTCAAAAACAGATTTTAAAACAAAAAACACAAACACGTGGCTGTGTCTTATTGGCTCGTACCGCTTCATGCGGATCAAGCGCGTGGACCGTTAGATCTAAGTCAGATCTTGTGGCCCAGATCTGGCGATACCGGTTCGTTAAGTGATTCTATCTATGACGTTAGATCTAGATCTTATGGCTCTGGAGCATGCGACCAAGGATGGGCGGCGCGCGTGGCTATCGTGGCGGCGACGGCACTGCCGGTGGTGCTTCGGCGAATCTAGAGGGGGCTAGAGGTGGTGCAGTGGCTTACCAGCGTCGCACGGTTGCGAGGATGCTCAACGTGGCCTTGGTTTGGATAGGGGCGGGTTGCTATGGCCGTGAAAGCTTGTCGGAAACCTCTCTGGCGACGGGCACGGGTTGTCGAAGACGACGGTGACGTTCTAGGACACCATAGGACAAACAAATGGCATCAGTGTCTGCGCAAGGACAAGGCGCACAACATGGTTTGAACTAGGAGGCGAGGGGCGCTCGTTTCTTACCAGGATTGCTCGTCGGAGATGGTTGGTGCCTCGGGTGTTCACGGTGGTTGACGGAGCTGACGACCTGGGGCAGTACAGGGCAAACTACTGGTGGTAGAAGGAGTGCAAGGAGCAGGGGAACAACATCGTATGAACGAGGGATAGAGGCGAGCACAGTACTTACCAGAATAGCTCACCGGAGTTCGTCGGGCAGCGGCTGTTCGAGCTCGAATAGAGGCAGCCTGGGGGCGTTCTGGTGTTGTGGGTTTGGGGGAAATGACTATGGAGAGGTGGTGGTTAAATAGAAGGCGAGGGCTATGACACCCCCGGGATCAGGGCTAAACAAATCCCAGATCTCCGTCTAACATAAGCTTAACCTTTAGCTCGAGAATATCCAGTGAAGAATCGGTAACACAATAGTGACCCTACGACACAGAATTTATTACAGCAAGCTCATAACTAAGCAAAGAACCAAATTATTACAATCAGAGGTCACTAAACACAAACATCAAACAACAGAAGGCAAATTATGCTATTAAGTATAGCAAACTTAACAAATGTGGCCTAAGAGGCCTGGAGCATAACAATGACGTCCCAGCCCATAGATTCCAGGCTGCCGGCCGGGAACCCCAAGCTACTCGTCGGTGTCGATGTAGTACCAAACTCGTCTTTAGGTGAACACATACTCCGCCAAAAGTATCAACAAAGCAAGGGTGAGTACAGGGTGTACTCCGTAAGACTTATGGCTGGTGGAGTTGTTCTGCATAAAACCATCTTTGTTTATAAAACGAGAGAGAGAAGAAGCTCGTCTAGTCAGATTATTTTAAAAGGGTATAAGAGAGCGACATCTCCAAAGTATTGATCATCATCTTTTGATATCCACCAAATCATCATCATCACCTGAACTAGGAGCACCCCCTCGTACCCATGAGGAAGCATCCTTAAGCACACATTGTTCAGCAGGTTTTATAGTGGTTAAAGTTATCTATGATCTTGAGTCCGGTCGCCAAGTCGTTCATAACCGTGAACACGGCTTTTCGAAAAGATTATTACCCTGCAGGGGTGTACAACTTTACCCACACGTACTAACCTTCTCTTAATGCCACATGATTAGCCCTCTTCCTTGGATGGCCGGCAGAGGGTGGTTAGACACGACCTTTACCTTGCTTTCGCCGAGACCATGAGTCACGTAATAAGTATGGTTCCGCCGTAATGGGTCAATTCCTGAAGCCGGTACTTAAAGATGTGAGGCAAGGTTGGTTTACCAGGGGCGCCATCAACCCCAAGCAACCCGGTCCACGCTTCCCTACCTGTTATGAATGCACCTTTATGCATATGTCAAATGGAACGCCCGAACTATGTGACTCATGGAATCTACTAGGCAAGTTAGTTACTCGTGAGGTTGTCCAGGCCCCATGTGGTTGTACGCTCGTCTTGGTTCCAAAGGCAAGAACTCAGTTCCTAGGGGTGGCGAGCATGGGACTAGAAAAACCACATCCCACCGTGGCCTCCCATACAAGACTTAGCATGTTTAAACTCATATCACTAATCTCATCTCATCTTGTTCTATTGTCATACTAGATTATCTGCATCTGATACATCATCTGGATGGACCAGAACTGACAGCTATGCATGGCTAAGCAGACACATATAAGAGCTCTAGCAGTGCACACAAGCCAAATCTAGTTATGCTAGGAGTAGTGGATCAGGTAATATAAGCTCAAAGGGAGTAATGCAATATATAGAATACTTTATCTATCGATAAAATACCACAGTAGAATCGTATGCATCATGGCAAGAATTGAAATGATCTTGAAATCATAGGATTATATCATGGTGGGGCTATGCTTTCCTTTGACAGTTGATAACAGATAAGCAGATCTTCGGGAGCCTTGTACTTGACTTGGTTATAGTTGGTCAAGTAGTGTTCGTCGATCTACGATCTTCGACAGTGTTGATCCCGGTCTTCAATCTCGATCTTGATCTCGATATCGTTTTCTACCGGGAAGAACCAAATCACCGAAAAGAAAGGAAAACAATCAACACATGTCATCAATGCAATGCTCAAGCAAGAATGATGATATGACAAGTTAATTTATATTGAAATGTAACCCTAAAGCATGCTCGGCAATTTAATCGGGGTTCCGAGGGGTGAAAACCTTAACTCGGGGAAACTACGGATGTATACGAGAGGGGTTACTAAGTTCTTCTAATAAAACTTGTCTTGAAAGTTTTTGAACAATGCATGATTATAACTTAGTTAGATAGGTTTCATTTTTCTAAACATTTTGATATATTATTTGTATTTTTCTGACTTATAAATTAAAAGTTATTGAATTTACAATATTTAATCAAATTCTGGAATTATTTAAAGGGTTTATTGCATCAATATGACGTCACCAGAGGGGGAGGGTCGTTTTTCACCGAAGCTGAAGCTACCCACTGCGACTGACGGGTGGGGCCGAGGCCACGTGGTCAGCCACGCAAGAAAATGGGACCGGGGACTAGGTTTACCGGGCTGACCGCGTGCTTGCTGATGTTAGCATGACGTCATGCCGACGGTGGCTCTCAGGACGGCGACAGGGGCGATGGATGACGGCGAGCGAGGCTCCGGGGTTAGGCTTGTTCGAACCAGTGGAGCGAGGCGAGCTCAAAAGAGGCGGCACCGCCCGCGGATGGTCACCGGAGCAGCCTGTATGGCGAGCTCTAGCGGTGGCCGACGGCGGCGTTCGACGATGGAGCGATCCAGAGAGCTAGGGGAGGAAGGGAAGGGGCCAAGAGGTCCAGAGGCTCACCACAAGCGCGAGTAGAGGGTCGGCGAGGCGAGGGACGTCCAGAATCGACGAGGACGGCGACGGAGGTCGCGGAGACCGAGGTGTCGATTGGAGCGGCAGGGGTCTTTCCAGCTTGCGTGCTTCAACGAGAAGACCCAGGGGAGCACGACGGTTCCAGGAGCTTGCTCAGAACAGCGAGGGGTGGTCCGAAACAGCGGCGCACAGTGGCTCTGGTGGTAGGGTTTCAGCCAGGAGAGGAGGAACTAGGAAGGGAGAGCCAGGGAAAGGGAATGGAGAGACGTAGGGGAAGAGGGGCACATCGTGGCTCGATCTTATCCTGCTCCGGAGCGGCAGAGAGGATCTCCACATGGGGCGGGCGGCGGTGTGCCGACATCGAGATGCTTCGGCTAATCGGGAGGTCGACGACGACTCCAAGAAGACGACGAACCGTTATCGGGTCGGTGGGCTGCGATTGGGCCGAGTTTGGGCCGTTGGCTGCTGCGCTGAGCAAAGGAGAGAGGGAGGAGGGTGAGCTGGGCTGCGGCCTGATTGCTCTGCTGCTTTTTTATTCCTGAAGCCTTTTCTTTATCTGTTTTGATTTTCTCCTTTAGCAATTCATTTTAAAATTTGTTTTGGATAATTTTACAACACCAAAGTCTTTTATCAAATATGTAAAATATTTATGAGCCCTTGTATTCAATTTGGACTCCCATTGTTTTGTGATTTTTCTAAATTCAAAACCATTTGAATGTGTTTCAAAGAGAGGGGAGAAAACTAGAGTTTAGGGTTTGCTTTATTTTCTTCAATGCATTTTAAGGGTTGATGCTTATGCAATGCACAATCAAGCCCTAATTAGTAATTAGCTAGAACTAGGGTGTTACAGCTCTATCCCCCTTACGAGAATCTCGACCCGAGATTCCAAAGGTAGAAAGAGAGACAGAGAGAGAAAGAAACAGGGCTACTCTAAGGGTAAGAGAGAAACACACTAGACGGTACATAGAGTATCTCATGGTCAACTCATGGATGGAGTGTTTAGAAACAACTCTGAGATGACGAGCATGAAACACATCAAGGTAACAGAGGAAACAAGAGGAGATGGTTTCAAATTATTAGATAACTGGTCTTCATAAGGATTGAGACCATGGAGCTTACAGAAGAGTTTAAGCTTCTGAAAAGGAAGGGTTCCAACAGAAAGAACATAACCACAGACTTTCATAGGGAACCTCTACTAAACGGCTTAAGTAGAGATTTTAAGTTGCAGAGATATGGATCAACAAAACCAAGATGTTGAACTACTTTTGACACAAAAGGGTCACTTTTCATTCAACAGAAGGCTTAAGACAGAAAGGTGTTTTGGTGGATAGGACTCATAAGAGTCACAAGGAACATGTACCAAGAGGAACTACAGATTACCAAAATCATAGTCTCTCCTAGAACATGATTGAAAAGACGAAGGAAACTCTTTATTCAACTAGGTCTATCAAGATCTTTGCCAAAGATCATGATATCACTTTGCACCACTAAGATGAATAGTTAAGAAGATTCCTGATGACACGAGAAGAAAGAAACTTCATTCTTAGACTTCAATTATTTGGCGCAACCAAGCTTGCCAACATAGAAGAGTCTGGAGGACCGACCGAGAGACATTTAGCAACACTACTTTAAATGTTCTCCTTGATGTTTGAGATACGAAGCATCAAGTAAAGGTCAGACTTCGGGTACAAAGGAAACCGTAAGCGCAACTCCTATAATAAATCATAGAAGATGCCTCATGAGAGCGGTTGTTATTGCCGAATCGAGGAAATATGGCAAAAGGTTTTTACGGCTAAGTGTGTTAACCATTAAATCAACCTTGCCTAATTTGCAAAGAGACCTATGTAAAAACCTTGAGGAACACCAACCATCATGGCTGCTTGAGATTCAGCTTTGGTTAGGTGGAATGATATATCCGACTCAACATGTCTGAATAGAAAGCTTGCAACATTTACCACAAAGGTAAAGTTACTAGATTCTCAAGAAATGGACTACAGTGTAAAGCTCTAAAATATGAGCTGGATTGATAGACCTATGCATTAGCAACTTGTCGAAAGACAACTGCATACACATAAAGTACTAACAATAAAACACACATATGTCCTTAAGGAAGGAGAGGTAACTCTTCTTGAATCCACGACGACATCTTTCAACAACTGCACGTGAACCAGAGAAGGTTTCTTCTAACATTCAGAACTCATACTTCGAAATGACCCGAAGATGTTTCTCGAAACTGTAGGGGTCCATAGCATGGAAAACAAAAAAATTCTACCGCATGCACACAAACAAGACAAGATCTATCTACTAGATTGTAGCAACGAGTCGATAGAAGCACTCACCCTCTAAGATTCCAAAGCGGTTAACGAGAGCAGATTCTCGTGGGTGATGTAGTCGTACACTTGCCGATCTCAAGATCGCGTAAACGATCCTTCCGGCACTGTGTTTCCCGCAGCGCTTCCGCAGTCGGTCACACGTTCAGTACTCGATGAAGACCTTCCTCTCCCTTGTTCCAGTAGGCAGCGGAGGTTGTAGTTCTCCCCTCATGATTCCGGCAGCACGACGGCGTGGTGTCGGAAGTAGAGGGAAGATCCCGCAGGGCTTCGCCTAAGCCGGTGTGAGTTATGGTGGATCTAGGGTTTCCGGTGATCTAGGGTTTAGAAGACCGGGAGGAGGAGGAGGCGGCGGCGGCGGTGGCAGTGGCGGCGGCGGCGCAGGTGTGGGAGGGCTAGGGCTTGTGTGTTTGGGGAAGCCCTCCCCTCTATTTATGAGAGGGGGCAGCCTTAAGAGAGGAGAGTTTGAATCCACTTCCAAACCCAAGTTAGGACTCTTTCCAACTTCCACTAGGAAACCATTGTTCCAGTTTGACTTTTCAAACCTCCCGTTTGACTTTTAATTTAGATCTTTAATTCTCTCTCACAAATGTCCACACCAAGTGACCTAGGATATGATCCAATCATTCCACTTAACCATGACACATTCATGGACCATTCCCATTCCGGACCGGTGAACCTTCTAGAACCTTCTAGAACCTCTCCGATGAAAACATCGGAATCTTTCCCGAACTCCGAAATCGGACTTTCCTTATACGAATCTTATTCTCCGGACCATTCCGGATATCCTCGTGATATCCCGGATCCCATACGAGACTCCGAACAACATTTGGTATCCCTACTAACATTCCATATTTACTAAACAACATCGAATCATTAAGTGTGTCTCTCTACGGTTCGTGAATTATGCGGACATGACCGAGACACTTCTCCGATCAATAACCAATAGAGGAATTTGGAAATTCATATGCCTCCCACATATTTCTACGATTACTTTGCGATCGAATGAAACACTTACATACGATACCAATTTCCCTTTGTCTCACGATAGTTTACTTATCCGAGGTTTTGATCGTCGGTATCTCTGCATACCTAGTTCAACCTCGTTACCAATAAGTACTCTTTTCTCGTTGCCGTGATATGTGATCCCTTCTGAGCCAGTCACATGCTTGCAAGATAATTGGATGACAATCCACCGAGAGGGCCCAGAGTATATCTATCCGTCAAATGGATGGACAAATCTCACTCTTGATACATGTGCCTCAACACATACTTTCCGAACACTCAATGCCACCTTTATAGCCACCCAGTTACGGTGTGGTGTTTGATGTCATCAAAGCATCCTTCCGGTGATGGTGATTAGCATGTTCTCATGGTCAAAGGAATTAGGTTACTATGTATCAAAAAGCTTATAGCAAACGAACTATTGAAATGACTTGATCTTTATGCTACGCTTATCTATAGGAGTATGTCCATCACACCATTCTCCTAATGATATGGTCTCGTTGTTAATAACATCTCAATGTTCATGATCGAGAAACCACGATCATCTATTAACCAACAAGCTAGTATTATAAGAGGCTTTACTAGGGACTCTAATTTAGTTTACAAATCACACAAGTATTAATGTTTCCGGTTAATACTGTTATATCATGAATGTAAACATTTATCATAAACACAAAGATATAATAATAACCACTTTTATTATTGCCTCTAGGGAATATCTCCAACAGTCTCCCACTTGCACTAGAGTCAACTAATCTAGATTACATGGTAATATACCGAACAACCATGGCGGTTTGGTGCTGGTCATGTTTTGCCCTCGGGAGAGGTTTAGTCAACGGATCCGCCACATTCAGATCTGTGTGTACTTTGCAAATCTTTATGTCACCATCTTGGACATGCTCTCGAATAGCGTGAAAACGTATCTTGATATGCTTCAGCTTCTTGTGTGACCTTGGTTCTTGCGCATTGGCTATGACGCCCATGTTATCACAATAGATAGACATTGGGTCCAGCGCACTTGGAACCACACCGAGCTCTGTAAGGAACTCCTTCATCCATATCACTTGTTGTGAAGCCTCCGAAGCTGCTATGTATTCCGATTCAGTTGAAGATCTCGCCACACCGCTTTGCTTTGCACTCCTCCAGCTAACTGCTGCACCATTCGAAGTAAATACGTATCCAGATTGAGATTTAGAATCATCCGGATCGGTGTTCCAACTAGCATCGGTGTAACCATTAACAACGAGCTATTCATCACCTCCATAAGAAAGAACCATATCCTTAGTTCTTCTCAAGTACTTAAGGGTGTTCTTGACCGCTATCCAATGATCTACTCCTGGATCACTTTGATATCTGCTAGTCAAACTAACAGTATATGCAATGTCGGGTCTAGTACATAGCATGGCATACATAAGAGATCCTATGGCTGAGGCATAGGGAGTCTTACTCATCCTTTCTCTATCTTCTACCATTGCAGGACTTTGAGTTTTACTCAAGGTCGTATTGGGCAACATGGGCAAGAACCCTTTCTTGCTATCTTCCATTCCAAACCTCTTTAGAACTTTGTCCAAATATGTACTATGTGACAATGATATTAGGCGTCTCGATCCATCTCTATAAATCTTTATGCTTAATATGTAAGCTGCTTCGCCAAGATCTTTCATTGAAAAACTATTATTCAAATAATCCTTGACACTATTAAGAAGGTCTACATCATTCCCAATCAACAATATGTCATCTAAAAATAGTATTAAGAATGCTACAGAGCTTCCACTCACTTTCTTGTAAATACAAGCTTCTCCATAAGTTTGTATAAAACCAAAGCTTTTTATCACCTTATCAAAACGTTGATTCCAACTCCGGGATGCTTGCTTCAATCCATAAATGGACCGTTGAAGTTTGCATGCCTTGTTAGCATCTTTAGGATCGACAAAACCTTTGGGTTGTACCATATACAACTCTTCATCAATGTCTCCATTGAGGAACGTCGTTTTGACATCCATCTGCCATATCTCATAATCATAATATGCAGTGATTTCTAACATAATCCTCACATACTTTAGCTTTGCTACCGGTGAGAAAGTCTCATCGTAGTCAACTCCTTGAATTTTTCGAAACCCTTTTGCGACAAGTCGAGCTTTATAGACAGTAACATTACCATCAACATCTGTTTTCTTCTTGAAAATCCATTTATTCTCGATAGCCTTCCGGCCATCCGGTAAGTCTACAAAAGTCCATACTTGATTTTTGTACATGGATCCAATCTCGGATTTCATTTCTTCTTGCCATTTATTGGAATCTAGGCTCATCATCGCTTCCTCATATGTCGCAGGGCCATCGGTGTTGTCCACCAACATGACACTCATAAAGGGATCATACCAATCAGGAGTGGTATGAGTTCTCGTTGACCTGCGAGGTTCTGTAGTTACTTCAACCGAAGTTTCATGATAAACATCATTAGCTTCCTCTCTTATTAGTGTAGGCGCCACAGGAACTACTTCCGGTGATGCGCTACTCACAAGTTCGAGAGAAGGTTCAACAACCTCGTCGAGTTCTACTTTCCTTCTAGTCACTTCTTTCAAGAGAAACTCCTTCTATAGAAAGGATCCATTGTTGGCAACGAAGATTTAGCCCTCAGATCTATGATAGAAGGTATACCCAATGGTTTCCTTCGGGTATCCTATGAAGATGCATTTTTCCGCTTTGGGTTCAAGCTTGTCGGGCTGTAACTTCTTTACATAAGCTTCGCAACCCCAAACTTTAAGGAACGACAATTTAGGTTTCTTCCCAAACCATAATTCATACGGTGTCGTTTCAACGGATTTAGATGGTGCCCTATTTAAAGTGAATGCGGCTGTTTCTAATGCATAACCCCAAAACGATAGAGGTAAATCTGTAAGTGACATCATAGAACGGACCATATCTAAGAGAGTTCGATTACGATGTTCGGACACACCATTACGCTATGGTGTTCCCGGCGGTGTCAATTGTGGAAGTATTCCGCATTTCTTCAAATGCTCGCCAAACTCGTAACTTAAATATTCACGTCCACGATCAGATCGTAGAAATTTAATCTTCTTGTTACGTTGATTCTCTACCTCACTTTGAAATTCCTTAAACTTCTCGAAAGTTTCGGACTTATGTTTCATGAAATAGATATACCCATATCTACTCAAGTCATCCGTGAAGGTAAGAACATAGCGATAACCACCGCGCGATGCTACACTCATTGGACCACACACATCGGTATGTATGATTTCCAATAAGTTCGTAGCTCGCTCCATCATACCAGAAAATGGAGTCTTAGTCATTTTACCCATCAGACATGCTTCGCATCTTTCAAGTGATTCGAAATCAAGTGATTCAAGAAGTCCATCGGAATGGAGTTTCTTCATACGCTTCACTCCAATATGACCAAGACGACAGTGCCACATATAGGTCGAGTTATCACTCAATTTCAAACGTTTAGCTTCAATGTTATTAATGTGTGTATTACCACAATCGAGATTCAATAAGAATAGACCATCTGTCAAAGGTGCATGTGCATAAAACATATTACTCATATAAATCGAACAACCATTATTCTCGGACTTAAACAGGTAACCGTCTCGCAATAAACATGATCCAGATATAATCTTCATGCTCAACGCAGGCACCAAATAACAATTATTTAAGTATAAAACTAATCCCGATGATAGATGAAGAGGTAGCGTGCCGACCGCGATCACATCAACCTTTGATCCATTTCCAACGTGCATCGTCACCTTGTTCTTCGCTAGTTTCCGTCTATTCTGCAGTACCTATTTCGAGTTACAAATATGAGCAACCGAACCAGTATCAAATACCCAGGCACTACTACGAGTACTAGTGAGATACACATCAATAACATGTATATCGGATATACCTCTCTTTTTGATTTTGTCGTTCTTTAAATCCGCCAAGTACTTAGGGAAATTCCGCTTCCAGTGACCCTCTCCCTTGCAGTAAAAGCACTCAGTATCAGGCTTAGGCCCAGCCTTGGTCTTCTTCGCCAGCGCGGTAACTTTCTTACCGCCCTTCTTGAAGGTTACCTTTTTCTTAGACTTGCCTTGCTTCTTGAATTTGGTGGTCTTATTGACCAACAACACGTGGTGCTCTTTCTTGATCTCCACTTCTGCACACTTTAACATGGAGAAGAGTTCGGGCAACGACTTGTCCATGTTTTGCATATTGTAGTTCATCACAAAGTTCTTGTAACTTGGTGGTAGTGATTGGAGGACACGGTGAATCCCCAAAGCATTAGGAATCACTATACCTAAGCTTTGAAGCTTGCTTGCATGCCCAGACATCTTAAGCACGTGCTCAATGACGGAGCTGCCCTCTTCCATCTTGCAGTTAAAGAACTTTTCAGAAGCCTCATAACTCTCAACTGCCGTGTGAGCCTCAAATATCATTTTGAGTTCACGGACAATGTCATGTGGGTCATTGTTCTCAGACCTTTTCTGAAGCTCCGGTTCCAAAACATACAAGATAGCACACTTAACTATGGAGTATTGATTCTTCCGAGCGAGGAAAACATTCTTTACCTCATCGGTAGCATCAGCTGCAGGCGGGTTACCCAGCTGTGCATCCAGCACATAGGTCAAATTACTAGCATTGAGGACAATCCTAAAATGGCGGAACCAATCTGAGAAGTTGCTTCCATTGTTTTTCAACTTTTATTTCTCTAGGAACGCATTAAAATTGATGGTAGGGGCCATCATTGATCTACAACATATTTGCAATAGTTTAGACTAAGTTTATGACAAATTGAGTTCTAATTAATAGTTAAATTAATCTAGGTGAACTCCCACTCAAAACAATATCCCTCGCATTATTTTAGTGATCACACGAACCAAATCCACCATATCAAAACCGATCATCACGAGAGTTGATACAACTTCAATGGCGAACAATCAACATGTTCATCATATCTACTATATGACTCCTGCTTTAACTTTCGGTGATCCGTGTTCCGAGACCATGTCTGTACATGCTAGGCTCGTCAAGATCAAACCTTAGCTTTCGTATGAGCAAAGCTGGCTTGCTCACGTTGTATACACTCGCAGAATCTAACACACCCGATCATCACGTGGTGCTTCGAAACAACGAGCTTTAGCAACGGTGCTTACTAAGGATGAACACTTTAAAACTTGAAATTTTGTGCTTGAGGGATCATCTTATAATGCTACCGTCGCGAACTAAGAAATACAAGATGCATATAAGGATTAACATCACATGCAATTCATAATATGTGCTATGATATGGCCTTTCTTCTTGTGCTTCCGATCTCCATCTTCAAGCACGAACATGATCTCCATCATCACCGGTATGGCGTCAAGGTCAATGGCGCCGCTTCATGGTTGTCTTCCACCAGCATCAACTATTACAATTACTTTGAATAGACACGTAGGTCTTAACGGAATTTAAAAGACAACCATACGGCTCCTGCCAGTTGCCAACTTACAATAAGGAACATTGCATACATCATATATAATCACAATCATGGCCATATCACATCACAGCACACCCCTGCAAAACAAAGTTAGACGCCTCTAATTTTCTTTGCATGTTTTACGTGGTTTGGGGATTTCAATAAGTGTCGTTCTAACTTACGAACAAGAACCACAACGTTGATGCTTGAACTATCAAGTGCCCGTTGTAAATTGAATCTATACTATGATGGGAGAGACAGACACCCGCAAAGTCACTTATGCAATACAAGTTGCATGTTAAGTGTGGAGCAAGTCTCATGAACGATGTCATGTAAGGTTAGCCCGGGCCGTTTCATCCCATCATACCGCAAGATGCAAAGTACACAAAAAGCAATTGAAAATAAAATCACCACTGCCCACAATGACCATTGTGTTCTACTCGTGCAACAGATATACATATAGACACGGCTCTGATACCACTTTAGGGGTTCGTAGCATGGAAAACAAAAAATTTCTACCGCATGCACACAAACAAGCCAAGATCTATCTACTAGATTGTAGCAACGAGTCGATAGAAGCACTCACCCTTGAAGATTCCAAAGCGGTTAACGAGAGCAGATTCTCGTGGATGATGTAGTCGTACACTTGCCGATCTCAAGATCGCGTAGACGATCCTTCTAGCGCTGCGTTCCGGTAGCGCCTTCCACAAACGGTCACACGTTCGGTACTCGATGAAGACCTTCCTCTCCCTTGTTCTAGCAAGCAGCGTAGGTTGTAGTTCTCCCCTCGTGATTCCGGCAGCACGACAGCGTGGTGTCGGAAGTAGAGGGAAGATCCCCCAGGGATTCTCCTAAGCCGGTGCGAGTTATGGTGGATCTAGGGTTTAGAAAACCGGGTGGAGGAGGCAGCGGAGGCGCTAGGAGGAGGCTGGTGGCGACACGGCGGCGGCGCGGTGGCGGTGGCGGCGGCAGCGCAGGTGTGGGAGGGCTAGGGCTTGTGTGTTTGGGGCAGCCGTCCCCCTCTATTTATGAGAGGGGGCAGCCTTGAGAGAGGGGAGTTTGAATCCACTTCCAAACCCAAGTTAGAAGGACTCTTTCCAACTTCCACTAGGAAACCATTGTTCCAGTTTGACTTTTCAAACCTCCCGTTTGACTTTCAATTTAGAGCTTTAATTCTCTCTCACAAATGTCCACACCAAGTGACCTAGGATATGATCCAATCATTCCACTTACCCATGACACATTCATGGACCATTCCCATTCCGGACCAGTGAACCTTCTAGAACCTTCTAGAACCTCTCCGATGAAAACATCGGAATCTTTCCCGAACTCCGAAATCGGACTTTCCTTATATGAATCTTATTCTCCGGACCATTCCGGATCTCCTCGTGATATCTCGGATCCCATCTAAGACTCCGAACAACATTCGGTATCCCTACTAACATTCCATATCTACTAAACAACATCGAATCCTTAAGTGTCTCTCCCTACGGTTAGTGAATTATGCGGATATGACCGAGACACTTCTCCGATCAATAACCAATAGAGGAATCTAGAAATTCATATGCCTCCCACATATTTCTAAGATTATTTTGTGATCGATTGAACCACTTACATACAATACCAATTTCCCTTTGTCTCACGATAGTTTACTTATCCGAGGTTTTGATCGTCGGTATCTCTGCATACCTAGTTCAACCTCGTTACCGATAAGTACTCTTTTCTCGTTCCCGTGATATGTGATCCCTTGTGAGACAGTCACATGCTTGCAAGCTAATTGGATGACAATCCACCGAGAGGGCCCAGAGTATATCTATCCGTCATATGGATGGACAAATCCCACTCTTGATCCATGTGCCTCAACACATACTTTCCAAACACTCAATTCCACCTTTATAGCCACCCAGTTACGGTGTGGTGTTTGATGTCATCAAAGCATCCTTCTGGTGATGGTGATTATCATGATCTCATGGTCAAAGGAATTAGGTTACTATGTATCAGAAAGCTTATAGCAAACGAACTATTGAAATGACTTGATCTTCATGCTACGCTTATCTATAGGAGTATGTCCATCACACCATTCTCCTAATGATATGATCTCGTTGTTAATGACATCTCAATGTTCATGATCGAGAAACCACGATCATCTATTAACCAACAAGCTAGTATTATAAAGTGGCTTTACTAGGGACTCTAATTTAGTTTACAAATCACACAAGTATTAATGTTTCCGGTTAATATTCTTATAGCATGAATGTAAACATTTATCATAAACACAGTGATATAATAATAACCACTTTTATTATTGCCTCTAGGGCATATCTCCAACAGAAACTTTCCAACATTAATGCCAATTGTTCCGTATGAATCTTGTCTAGTATGGAGAATATATTAATGTCATTGATGGGTTCAACAACAAACTTATCAAGGCACTCCAATAAGATGGACTCATATGTCGTATGAACAAGTAAAAATTATTGGTCAGACCAAAGAACATGAATATGTACTAAAGTGAAACATCACAGGTAGAAACACCATCAAGATAATCCTTGGAAATGAGTTTGATTTGACAATAACCCAAATCAAATCATAGGTGGGGAAGATAACATATCCACGAAGGAAATATTATCATTCTTCAACACAAACAAAACTAGATATCCCTTTAATGAAGAACAAAGTCGGTTAAAACTTTTGTCTTACAACTCTCCAAGTTGTTGTTTAATCTCAACCAACTAGTTCAGGGGTATCCAGTAGGGATCCTTGGAGAAAGGAGCAGTTCAGAGAACTTGCTTGCCCATGAACTTGACAACACGGTCATGTGGCAACATGGCGATGCTTCTAGTATACATCTAGAATATCACGAGCCACTGGTATATCACCTAGTTCGAGAGGGAACTTGCTTGGTAAGGCAAGCAGACATAGTCTTAGAGCTTCGACACAAGCCTAACTCTTTGACCGAAGAGAGTGTACCAGAAATATGGACTTGGTAGCACAATCATCCTTTTCTTAATGACAGGGTTAACGAATCACGCTAAGAATGAGACAAATGTCCTTGGAGTTCAAAACGATAACAATTGCTAAAATCTCGAATAACCACATCATTATGCACACGCATCATTTACGAACGCGAAAGCTCGAGGAAGGGTGAGTAAATATGTGTAAAGGCATCACTTCATTAAGGGTTCATGAAACTCAACACGAACTCGTACTATAAAAGGGTGTGATACTTTAAGGTGGAACAGATGGAAGACACTCAATGCCTCTTAATCTACGGATTACAATACTTTGACCTAGTCCTAGATACGACGAGGTACTGGAGTTTGTTTCTCCTAGACATCTCAAAATGGTTTGTCATGACAGACCACAAGAGTATATTGCATCGGAAGACACCAATGCACATGTACTACTTGGCTACCAACTGGTAGACAACGGTCAGAAAACAACAAGGGGAAAGGAACATGCTTAGGATAGAATCCCGAGATGTGGATGCATAAGTCAACAATCTTCCGAAGACCAATGCAGAGAAGGAAAGGTGTGGCAGAGTCACGAGTATAGATGCGAGACTATCGAGGAGTACTCTTGTCGTGATCTATTTGGTTCCATTAAAGAACATCTGCCATAGCCGGTGGTAGGGGAAGTTGCGGTGACCCAACATACCACTGCATGATGTAGTACACTATAGTCGTTGATATAACACCAATGAAACACCATTCACTAGTATTACATCCCTCGGAGTGGTACAACAGAAACACAGCAGGTCCAAGACATGACTATAGGTTACAACTCAACTCTTTACACAAGATCCAGAGAACACTCTAGGTTAAAGAGAGAGAAAGAAACTTCTAACAAAGAAGAATCAGAAATAAACAGCTCCAAAATTATAATACTATTAAGACTAATATCTTAACTAATGGTATGGCATTGCTGCTATTGCAACACACTATAAAAATAGGTTCTATGGCTAGAGATTCTGTTCTTATCTAATCAGCAACTTCGTCTTCACTTGAACTAATGTATATGTTGACTTTCTTGACTTCATTGATGAGCTTTAGCTTTTGATGATGATTCCTGGAGCATGGCTTGATGTAGTCATCGTCTGTACTGGCTTTAGAACCTAGCAAGGGTTAAGAAGATACTTTGAGTACGAGCATACTTAACAAGTTCACTAGAAAAGGAGTGTTTGATGCACTATATCTACAGCCACAGACCATAGGTAATAGGCAATGCAGGTTTTTGTAAACATTTCTTCAAAGGTTTCTTTTATTCTGAAAATCTATGTCCGTCAGCCTTCACGAGTTTACCAGAACTTTCATGGAGTTCCTTTTCCGCCGCGTTCGCAGCTCCTTCCTGGAACAGAGAGTAACAAGTTACAATTCTTACACTCAACAGAGGTGCGTTACTTTACCCATGAGAGACCTTAGACTTGTTGCACAACCAAGTCATGACCTGGTCCATACTTCCTTGGTATGGGGCCCAGTCTAAGATCCAAGCCAATCACTGACCCCTTCGCGACCCCGCATGCCTCCTTGGTGTACACCATGCCCACATATTGAATTACGGCAATGGTTTGTACAGACCGTTAGATGCCAGAACTATCGTGGGACGTTGAGGGTTCCCACCCATATGTTGCATATCCTCTACGAATTACCAATTAATATGCATGCTACGAGTGATAACAGCCACGACCTGCACATCCGGCTACATGCGAGAGGAAGAAGATACAGCTGACTTCTCTGTCCCATTCCAAATCTCATGGTTAACGCGTGATATACGGCGCAAGAATCACTGGCGATATTGGTTGTTAAGTCCTAGATAATATGTTCCTTTACCACCGGAACTTTCATAGTAGGTTATTACCTCATGGTAAATAACCTATAATCATATTATTATGAAAATAGTGTTTTCTGACCTTTTTCAAATGCAAGTGATGACAACACTGGATTTGTAAAATACTTTACAGAAAATAACCAAAGGACATGAGCAAGTGTGAACTTGCCTTTTGTGATTGCAAGATTATGCACTCACGGTCTTCGAGACAACATAAGATCCAATATCTGAAATCTGCATCATTGGTCCGGAAAGGACTAATGTTTAAAGAAGCAATGTGCAGTTATGCATAAGTAATGCTATGCATTTTTGTAAAACTCCCAAATTGAATCCCCAATACTTTGAGTGAAGTGAATTCAAGTGATTCTTTTAAGAGTTGGTTTATCTTCAAATTTTATTTTATAAGTAATGATCTTTATAAGGAACCTAAGTGTTAACAATACAAAATATGTAAGTAAAGTATAAGATGATGTGATTATGGAGAATTGTCATGTGGTGACTATGATAAAAGTCCTTGGGATTGAGTTGTTAAGAGTTGAAGAACTTATTATAAGATTGTTATTTGAAGTGGCAAAAAGAATAACATTTGAAGAAAAGATTTCCTTTATAATGTTTAAGCAATCTTCATTGTTAATAAAACATGATCAATGCCTTCTAGTATTTGATTGATTAGTTTGGACTTGAGATGCATTATGTCTTAATTGAAATAGACCAAAGTTAACTATAAAAACATAAGTAGTGTATTAGACATGATGTTTATAAGCTTTGAGACTAAAGTTAACTTTAAAAGGTTAAGTAAACTTAAGATGTAATATGTTTTAATTATTCCCAAGTTTTAGATTTATGATAGGTATAACTAAGGTGTGGAATTATTCACTTTATATTTAAGTGAATGCTTATAAAGTTATTTTGAAGGTTGTGGTTTTAAATCTTTATTTAAGGTTTCAAAATATATTAATCAGTTAATAATTTACACTTAAGTTTTATTATAAACCTTAGTTCTGGTTTAGAACTTTAGTAATTTGACTTTTTTAGGGTATTAATATTTCTTGAAGAAAATTTTCTTAAAGAATTTTCAAAAATATATAATGGATAAGGATTTATTATTTTGAAATATGAAAAACTTTCCTACTAATATATTTAGTATTTTTCTAGTGTAATATATTTATTCAAGACTTTGAAAATGAATTTTTATTTTATTTTTAAGTATTATTTTTATATTTATAAAATTTCATAAAGGATTAAATGTCTTTAAATATTTATTCAAATTTTATTTATAAAAGAGTTAAGTTAGTATTTTTATAAAATAGTATGTTTATTTTTATACACAAAAATTATTTTTATTCATTTTTAGGATTTTTCTTGATTTTATAACATTTCACTTAGGATGTAATGTTGTTAATATTTATTTATATTTTATCTATCTTGAAAAAGTAATATTATATTTTTACTAGGTAGATATTATTTTTGTGGTTATTTTGACATATCATATGTATTTTTAGGATTTTTCTATATTTTTTTAGAGGTGAAACAATCTTTGGGGTGTTTTGGTAATTTTTATTTTTAGATTAGACCCTGGACCCACTGGTCAGTATGGCCCATGGTTGGGTTAGACCAACCCGAGCGGTGGACCAAGCCGGTCAAAATGACCCACTCGATCAAGCGCGACCTTCCCCTTGCTCGAATCCCTCTCTCTCTAGGTGATCCCTGGTGCCGCCACCGTCGTTCCTAGATCATGGCCGGCTCCGGCCACCACAGCCGCCATTGTGGTGGGAAATGACGCTGCGGATGACGCTGCATCCCTGACCCCATCTCGATTTGATGCTCGAGCCCTCTCCTAGCCGCGCTTCTCTCTTGCTGATGGCTAGGGTTTGTGCTGCTGCCGAGGATGTGGTGCTCCGACGCTTCTCTGGCATCGCCCTGGTGCTATGGTGAGGAGATGGTGTCGTCTTCCTCCCTGCAAGCTCTATGAACGCAGCTTGGCGCGGGTTGCAGCGCCCTCTGGGTGCTCCCCGTGCCACTGTGTTCATCCTCGACGCCGGCCACTACTTCCTCTTCATACCCTCGCGAGGACCACATGTATGTTGTCCCCCTTTTCACTCTCTGGTCTTCTTTGCCTTCTCCCTCTCTGAATCCTCTCAGTACCATGTGATTGACCATGTTCAGGAAATAAAAATTGAGCTCTTGAGCAAAGTCCAATTGATTAGAGTAGTAGGTTTGGCAGTGTAGTTGATTTTATTGATTAAGTGCTTAATGCCTCACTTGATTTGATACATGTACTATTGTTGTTTGTAAAAATAGAGCATGTGCTGTTGTGACTTGATTCATAACTGGGCTTAGTATTATTCTGGTTAGTTTACTTGTGATGTTGTATGATTTGGCCATTATAATTTAACTAGTCTAGGAATTAAAACCGTGGCCTAGTTCCTTATAAATGAACTCTAGTGCTAAGTATAGAGCTAGGTTTATCCCAAGCACATTTTTGTTGAAAATGTTTGATGATCTACTGATATATATTATGATATGCTTCAGTTGGGAAAGTTGTATTTTCCATGGCATGTGATGAGCTTACAGGTGTTTACTTGAATTTAATGTAAACAAAGTTCCTCTCTGAACCATTGGTTCACTTCTGGCTTATGGAATTTATTACTGTGTTTGGTTTCGTTAAGCTAGGTGATAATGATCATGTGTAAATTGAGGTGTTGTAGTGTATGCTTTTAATAAAAATAGATACATCATACTTGGTCTTGCTGTTTTGGGATGCTTCTTTATCTCCTGACTGCTGCTAATGAAATAATTACTAGCTCTGTACTGTCAACTAAGACAGTCCCAAGATGTAGTGTTCTGGTTTATGTATAATGAATATTTCTTGTGGGAATGTATAGGGTTAATTGATTATGCTCAGATTGATTTTAGTTTCCATTGCATTTGTGAGAAAATGATCTCATCGACTAGTATTGTGTATCAGGAGTAATTAGATTTTGTTCATGCTATGGATATGGTAGTGGAATTTATTGGTTGTTGTTGCAATCATCAACTTAAGAGCCTTGATATTATTCTAAATTAAATAGTCTTCTTGTAGGAATCCTTCCTGAAGTTAAGTGGCTTGTTCCCAACTATCCGTTATACTCTTATGTTTGTGGATTCTGGGATGGTGTGGTTTTAGCAAGTGGCTTTCTTTGTGTTGTTTAAATATTGTGTATTGTCCATTGTGACAGTGAGTTTGGATTCCAAATCCTGGTTACTT
The DNA here is from genome assembly GCA_916181665.1 of Avena sativa. Lineage (NCBI taxonomy): Eukaryota > Viridiplantae > Streptophyta > Magnoliopsida > Poales > Poaceae > Avena > Avena sativa. The sequence continues at coordinate 402,767,395 of OV702283.1, read as the reverse complement.
TATCTGGGCTTGTGTTTCCTCTACAAACAAGCTTTGCAATGATCTGTCTCTATGCAGAGAGCTTGTACTCAATAGATACTGAATCTGCTAGGTCCAGAGGTGCTACCCCCAGGGATGTGCCCTATAACCTAGCATATGTGGTTTATGTTTGGCTAACAATAGCTAATTACTAGGCTAATGATGCTGGTCTGAAGCTAAACAACTCAGGGATGATATTTATTAAACCTAGTTTGAATGTTCTTTTGGTTTGGTCAACCCTGTGGTTGTTGCCAGTGCATCTGCCACTGTGATGCCTCCCTTTGGAGTGTACACAGGGGTAGCTCTCACTAGGTAGTTGACTGTTGGGATGAGTTATCCAGGAGATTTCAATTGGATTGCCAATGATGCTAAGGCTGAGGATTTAATTTGGAATTAAGATAGACAGATACTTCTGATGCCTAGAAGTTCTATGATGAGACAAGCATAGCATTTCTATGCTTATGTGAGAAAAATCTCAACTCTCCCAAAATATTTTCTAATGGAACTGGTAAGAACAAATGCTATTAATGATATTAGTGTGGGGTAATAACTTGATGTTTCTATGCTGATACCAGTACTTGATCAGCTAGCCTTCTTTGTCCTGTTTTGTTGCTTTCCCTATGAAACTCATCCTCACTAGTTCTTGGGTGGCTTTTTAAGCAACCAGATACTTGTGGTGTGGATTTCTGGTCTGCTTTTACTAGTGTTATTGGAGCTGGTTCTTGATGATATAGATCTGGATAGATAAGTGATAATCTGATACTGGTTGTGGTGGTTAGTTCTAGTGCTAAGAAATGAATTGGGGTGGAAGGAGATGTGTGGTAAGTGACCAACAATGTGGTACTATGCTACTACGGCTGTGTTCTTATCTTCCCTTGTGGTTGTCTTGTGTGGACAGCACACAAACATGCAATGACTAAGCTGCTGTTGAGTAAGCTGTCTGCTTGACTGTTGTGAGTTGAGGATCAGATCAAGTACACTAGATATTTTGTTGGAATTACTGCCTTTCCTTTTACCTGTTACTAGTTTGGTGAAACTTGCCCCATGCCTGTGATGCATAGACCGAGGCCATTACTAGATAAGAACAGATACTACTCATTTGGTGAAACTTGCCCCTTTTTTTATAAGATTAGCTCAGTGATGTGCTGAACAGTGCATTACACTGTCAAACTGAGAGCACTACTTTAACCAAGTCCCCATTATGTTTCTTCCTTGTCTTTTTGTTTTGTTTTGCAGGGTGAAGAATAAGGAGAGTTGAAGAACATAAGACATAGGACTAATTAGGAAAACAGTTTAGGTTTTCTTTTTTATTCTTTTACAACTTTATTTGATTCTTAAATATTGTAACTAATATTGTATTCTTTTATTAGTGTAATAAAGTTCATTTTTCTCTTTGTTAGTTGAAACTTGTAAGGATTTGTATCTTATTTAATAAAGTTTACTTATTTCCTTTTTCTTTTACAATTCTTTTGTAAAGACAATGTCATATTTATTTTGTTGTAATAAAGAGATCTTTTATTCATTTCAGTAATGTAATTTCTTTTTCTGCTTATTTAAATCATGATACTTTAATTTTATTCATTTATTGTAAAAGATCGATGTAATACTATATGTATATATATATTAATAAAGAAATCTTTTTATATCATTTTATTTTGTAATCACTTCAATTCAAGTTATTAAGTGTTTCTAATTTCCATTTGTGAATTTTATAAATTAATTTGAATTTAATATTTGAAATTCAAATACATGCTTGAGCAACTTTCCCCTAAACAAGGAATTCTATAAAGGTCATGTCGAAATCTAGCGCACTTGCTCCGAAGTTTCCATCAGAACAAGAGAGATCTCAATCCCTCTATAGCTCTTGTAGTTTTGCGCGAAAATTCCCCGGATTTTCTTATGCATGAATGCAATGCACAACCCTGTGTCCTCTTTATTTCTAGGTGCTAATCCTGGGATGTTACAGACTCTCCCCCTTAAAATAAACTTCGTCCTCGAAGTTCGTTTTAGAATAAGGAATTGCCATTGTATTGATCACGACACTTCCCAATTTCATGATAATCTCAATTGGGAATAATTGTAATATCCCATATCCATACCTTTTCCTTGAATTCTCCTCCTATTTGGCAATGTCCAATTTGTTGTCTACAATGTACTAATGTTCCTCTTACTATATTCCCTTAGGGCTATGTCCTTACTAGAAGATCCTTCAATTGGGGTCTCTGATTTAGTTCATTGCCCGTATAAGGTATCCTAATACAACTCCTTTACTTGATTATCAAACTTCCTGATTATACTATATAAGTTCTTGGAATTCTCACTAAAACAAGGTTTTAATTTAGTCAATAGTGGAGTCCAAAAGACTAACTTTTGATTTGTGATGGTATGGTTTATACTGGTAGTCCCTTTGAAGATTGGATTTGAACTCATTTAGTCCATACTCATTGAATTTTCTTGTTCCTCTATACATGTATAATTTGATGTGATTATTCACTCTTAAAGATCACTTAAGAGTTGTTTCCTCTAGAATTAGTTCGTTTAGAATTAATCTATTCTATCTCTTTCAAGCTCTTACCTTAGCAGGCTTTAGATAATCTTTCTTCTCCAACCTTTGTTCATAAATTCAGATAATATTACTTTCATTTCTAATGTTTACTCTCCCCCTTAGGGTTTACTAGTAGTCTTCAAACTGTCTACATAGTATTTATTGGCTTTGTAATAGAATATTGGTATCTATCCAGATTATATTCTACCTAGTTAGGAGCTTATGAAAGATTGTACGGTGTATCCACACAATTTTGGATCTCCAAAACAATCTTTCAGCATTATTTGTCTTACTTACTTTTGGACATTTTTGCTTGGATAAATCTGACTTTGCGAAATGCTTCGAAAGATGATCGCTTTTAAATTTTATACTACTTCAGGTCTTACTTAGCTTAGGCCAAATTTTATGCTCTTTATGCAACTTCTAAGAAGATTTGGTTAACTAAGTTAACCAAATACCAGTTGCGGACAATTACCAACTGTGGATCAGAATACCGACTATGGATCAAGTACCATCAGCGGATATTTACCAGTTGCGAACCAACCTAGGGTGTATGTATTACCATATGGTTTCTAACATCCTTATGGCATTCTCTCTGAATTGTTAGGACTTGAATACTATTTGATTCCAAAACTTCTTTGCACTTATTCATGATTCTTCCATGAACTTGATACAACTACTTTATTAGCTTCTTAGCAACATTACATACTTTGATTGAACCTTAAGTTTATTACTTCTTGTTGCCCCATATATCTCCTACATTAATCTTCCTTCTTTTTGCTCTTTAGAAATCATCAAAACTTGGTTCAACCTTCAAATTGTTTTGATACTCCTTACACTTGGCTTCATTCTTCATGTAAGTCTTCATATTAGTCTTTGAAAATTCGTCACTCCCTTACATGAATTCCCTTACTCTATCTAGGTCTATAACATCAAGTAGTGACTGGATATTGCAACATCCATTTGCACACCAAGTCAAACTTCATGTACAGATCTAGTCAATCAAGAAGATCCAAGAAAAACAAATAAATCCAAATGTGGTACATATAACACACAATATTCTAAGCCCAAAATTTAATAGTTGAGTATAATATCTCTAAAATTCAGGCTTAGTTGTGTAGTATATGACACCTCCTCATATAGGTTTACATTTTGATACTTAGCACTTAGGGTCAAACTATATTTTTTCTCAACATTTACCCAAATTGCTCAATTGCGAATAAGATAATCTTAAGCAAAGTGGTCTCATTTAGTTTCAACTAACCTTTGGTCTCATTTTAGAAAGATTAACTATAACCAACCTTTCCTTATTAGTAAACTAATCTCACATGATGTCTCTAAATGACTAATCATATTCTATTTGCTATGTTAAACCAAAGATTATTAGAAATTTTTAGCACCCATGACTTCTATCATAATTCTACTATGTAATTTTCATACTTCTAATCCACGATAAATCACTAAGTACTTGTCATACTTACACCTACATCATGGTTTCAGAGCTAATCTCACCATGATCTGGTTATGTCTACCTATACATCATGATTTAAGAGCTACTCACCTCATGATGACCTTACTTCTTACTGTACTGTCATTCAGTCTTGACCTAATTTCACTTCATCACGTAGAATTTCTCAAGGGAATCCCACATGATTACTACTCAATACATCAACATTTATCCTAAGGATATTCATCAAGTTGTCTTTGGTTATCAACTAACACTAAGATTTTACTATTCTTACTTAAATTCTAGGATTAGGCTACACCATTTAAAACTACTTCCACTGATATCTTACACTTGATCCTAATTACTATGACCAATTAGCTTTCCTAAAGTATCTTGGTGGTTTATGTCTCCCTCGGAAGACACTAAGGAGCACTATACTTAAGAAAAGATAAATAATTACTCATAAGAAAGAATGACTTAAGCATGTGACTTAGGTGTGACAAGGTTATCCTCAAGTGGATACTCATCATAAGTCATATGAATATTTGGTTTAGATAAGATGGCTCCTATAGTCACTATCCAACCTACAGATCTTCCTAAAAGGGTTTTAATCCTAAGGTCAAAGCATATGCTCTGATACCAACTGGGGTGACCCAGCATACCACTACATGATGTAGTACACTATAGTCGTTGATATAACACCAATGAAACACCGTTCACTAGTATTACATCCCTCGGAGTGGAACAACAGAAACACAGCAGGTCCAAGACATGACTATAGGTTACAACTCAACTCTTTACACAAGATCCAGAGAACACTCTAGGTTAAAGAGAGAGAAAGAAACTTCTAACAAAGAAGAATCAGAAATAAATAGCTCCAAAATTATAATACTATTAAGACTAATATCTTAACTAATGGTCTGGCATTGCTGCTATTGCAATACACTACAGAAATAGGTTCTATGGCTAGAGATTCTGTTCTTATCTAATCAGCAACTTTGTCTTCACTTGAGCTAATGTATATGTTGACTTTCTTGACTTCATTGAAGAGCTTTAGCTTTTGATGATGATTCCTGGAGCATGGCTTGATGTAGTCATCGTCTGTACTGGCTTTAGAACCTAGCAAGGGTTAAGAAGATACTTTGAGTACGAGCGTACTCAACAAGTTCACTAGAAAAGGAGTGTTTGATGCACTATATCTATAGCCATAGACCATAGGTCATAGGCAATGCAGGTTTTTGTAAACATTTCTTCAAAGGTTGCTTTTATTCTGAAAAGCTATGTCCGTCAGCCTTCACGGGTTTACCAGAACTTTCATGGAGTTCCTTTCCCGCCACATTCGTAGCTCCTTCCCGGAACGGGGAGTAACAAGTTATAGTTCTTACACTCTACAGAGGTGCGTTACTTTACCCATGAGAGACCTTAGCCTTGTTGCACAACCAAGTCATGACCTTGTCCATACTTCCTTGGTATGGGTCCTAGTCTAAGATCCAACCCAATCACTGCCCCCTTCACGACCCCGCATGCCTCCTTGGTGTACACCATGCCCACATATTGAATTACGACAATGGTTTGTACAGACCGTTAGATGCCAAAACTATCGTGGGACATTGAGGGTTCCTGTCACATCCCAAAATTTTCCAAATTTTGAAATGTGAAAAATAAATAAACAAAATGAATAATTGTTGAAATTTAGGTTGAAAATAAACTTTTTGTTTTGAAATGGAAACATCAAAACCCATCTTGAACAAACTTTGAATAAAAATTGAATCCAACTAAATTTAAATCAAGTGAAATGCATTCTTCATAAATGCATCTTGAAATTTAAAACACTTGGAAAATAAACCAAAACTCTAAAACCCTAATGGAAGAAAATCATTTCCAAGATTACTCTAAACCTATGGATTTGATCCATATAAAAATTTGTCAAAAAACATTTATAAATGATCAAGATTGATAAATAAAAATATTATAAAACCATGGAAATTGGTTTCACTTAATTTGGGGCCATAGACAAAATCTTATGAATTTAATAAGATAAGGAGATTGAATTTCCAAAGCTAATAAAGCTCTATCTAAAATCCATGCCAAAACTTGAGCAAATAAATACTAAGGGGATTTAAAAAGATAAACAAATATTAAATAAAATTATACAAATTGGAATCACCAATTTTGGATCTTTGATTAAAAAGATATGAATTTTATAAAGCAAAGAAAGAAATATTAAATGAGGAGTATTTTAAAAACCAAAATAAATCTTAGCCAAATCCATAAATGCAATGAGTATAATCCAAATCAAATGAAATAATGGATAAAGAATATTCCAAATAAAATAAAATGGCATTAACAAAATTCTATCCCTATTTGAATAAAGACAAAATTTCCCAAATTAAATGATTAACAAACATATTAAAATGTTTTAAATAATTCAAAGTAAAATTATTCTGAACAAATAAAACCTACTGAAAAGGTTTGGTAAAAATATGGATTTCAAATAGAGTTTTAAAAACACATTAAATCCTATTTGAAATAAAGACAAATGCCTATTTTAAAATAAATAAAAGACCCTAAAAGAATAAAAGAATTATTCTAAATTTGACTTTAGAATATGTTAAATAACAATATTAAAATCTACACAAAGTTTGGTTGAAGTTTGAATTCAAATGGTTGTTTGAAATGATTAAACAAAATTAAAACAGAATAATGGAAACAGAAAAAGAAAAATTAATCAGTATAAAAAAAGGGAAAGACCCAGCCCAGCTAACCCCAGCCCATTTAAGCCCAGCGAGCACAGCCCCCCTTCTCCCCTGAAGCGTTTTCCTACTCAGGAGCTTACCTGCACAGTGGATGACGTCTGGACCCCACCTCCCATCTCTCTCACCGATGAAACGACCCCACCAGTCAGACTATCTTCCTCACCCGCGGACCCCTTCTTCCTCCCTCTCTCTCCCGTTTCTACCGATTGATTCGCGAGTTAAATTCGTGTCAATGCCGCCGTTAATCCGCCTAGTAAACATGCCCTACTAATCGCCCCTCTCCCCTCTCCATTTTCCCCCATTCATCTGCACACAATTTCCACCAGGCCGCTCAGATTATGCTCGAGAACGTCCAGTGCTCCGGCGAGCATTTTCTTCAATTCCGGCTAGTCCTCACCGCGCCTTGCCCCCTCGACCACGCGAGCATGTTCCCTCTCAACCTCTGCACCTCCCAGTAGCCTCGGCTTGCCCGCGCTTGACCCACAACATCGGCAACAACGACAACCGAGCATCGCCACCGTCTGCTCCATCTCCGGCAGAAGCCCCCGGTGAGTACAGACCGCCCCTGTCCCTCTCACTGATACTCATGTGATCGCCGCACTCGCCCGCGTCTAACGCAACTTTCCTCTTTCCTTCTAGTGATCTGTAGTGTCACATCCCAAATTTTAGATTTGGTTCTGCATATCATTCATATCATTGCATCATACTCTTCCATGCAAAACCATCGATTGAAAAGTTTCGGCAAAACACTATTTTCTAAACCCTACTCTATTTTACTACGAGGCTCCTACGGGAGGCTTTAGTAGGACTTGTGTTGTACACCCTTGTAGCCTAGGGGTTTCTCTCATCCCTTGACCCTAGGTTGTTCCCCTCGATTTTACAAAAATTTAGGAACAAGAATCGGCCAATTCGGAGCTCGTACGGAAAAGTTACGGAGGTTTTACTAATTGCAAAAAAGGGGAAAAGGAAGGATAAAAAAAGGGGCGCCAGCCTGCTGGGCGCGCCGGCCCAGCCGGCCAGCACCGCGCCACCCGCGTGGCGGATTGTATCCGCCGCCGCCGACCGTGTCCGGGTAGGACACACGTGGGGGCCCCACAAAAGGCCGCGGGCCCCGCCACCTCCCTCTCCTCCCACGCGCCCGGACCCCACGCGCCTCGATCCCCGTGCCCGCCGCCACCACGGGACCCGCACCCGCCGCCGCCGCCGTCGCGCCGCCACCCGCTCGCCGCCGGCCGCACGCGCGCACGCACGCGCAGCGCCGCCGCCGCCGCCACTCCGCGCCGCCGCCGCCTCGCGCGCCGCCGCCACGCGTCGCCGCGCCCGCGCCGCGCCGCCGCCGCGTTGACCGCCGCCGTCCCGCGCTGACCGTCTCCCCCTCTCCGTGCAGGACCCGCTGAACCGCCGCCGTTCCGAGCCGCCGCCTTTCCTCGGCCGTCGGATCTAAGATCTGCGGCCCAGATCGACCGGAGACCGCGCGGTTGAGTAGTCAACGGCCAGTCAACCCGCGCTGAGTCAGCAGGGAATATTCCCTCTTGATTTAAATCGTTTTAGAAATCGCAGATTTCCGTAGAAACTTGTAAATTGCGTAGAAATTAAACCGCTGGGCCAAAAATTGCAAATAAAATATGTGTAGGTTCAGTGAGTCGTGAAGAATCTTGATGTACCATTGTTTCACACTTTTGCAGCAAGATTTAGTACAGTTTAATCAAATGAGTTAATGTCCTTTTTGGAGTAATTAATTCGTAGAAAAAGATCTGTAACTCCAAAAATTGCGTGTAATATGTCCCTGGATTCAGTAGAACGAGGGAAATCCCATCGTGAATTAAAAGGATAGGCTTACAGTAAAAACTTCTGCAGAAACTGTCTAGTGACTTTCTGCAGTGTTTTAATTATTCAGGGAGTTTCATAATTCCTTTTTGAGTAATTCCAATTGGTACTGTTTCTAAATAGCAATGCCTATACTGTATAATTTTCCCAAGATTTTACAAACAGTATACTACCGGTAGTGAATTAATTGGGTTCTAGTTCTAGTTTTGAGTATTATATTTTGCATATTAGTTTTCCTTGCGCTAAAACTATCTTCCATGCATGCAATCAGTACCTCTACTGATTTCTATTATGTGGTGCAGCTGTAGCACCAATCCACTTGTCGTGCATGAATTCATACATCATCCTTGTTGCATATGATTGTGGATTGTTTGTTTATGAATGCAATTGTATCGTGTAGATTGTGACGAGTGCAACGCTTGCTCGTGTGTGGATTGTTCTTCCGACCGCTCCAACTAAGGCAAGTAGATGCTATTTTGTTCATGATATTGTCCTACTATTTTCTATGCATTGTCGTGTATTTTGTAGACGCATGTGTAGGGTGATACTATCGCTATGCTATGTCCTATTATGTGGTAGGGCTTTCCTTGTAGATGAACCACCGTTGGTAGATGTGCTTAGCCATGCTATGATGAACGAGGGCTGGGTTACATCATTGAGACTTGTTTCTAAAAGTATTGGTTTGTGAAAACTAAAACAACTTAATCAATGAATCCCCTGCGTGTGATGGTATTGATAATTTTTGGTGGTTTCATTGCGGAAAGGCACCCAGGTATCGAGAGAAATTGATTGGCTTCTTATTTGGTAGCTTACGTGTACAACCATGTGCCAATAATGAAATGGGCGGTTGGTTGGACTTAGTAGGTTGTGGTAACTCGAACCCGCGTATCCAGAGATGTAGAATTTTGGTAGGTTGGACCGGTGCGCGTCGGGATTGAGGAGCTACTCCCCGAATAGTCTCTTCTTGGACTTCTCCCTATCATCACCCAAAATGAGAGCGATGGTACGAGCTGGGCTGGCCAAGTCACATGGGTAAAGTGTACTAACCCCTACAGGGTGTGTAATCTAATCTATTAGCCGTGTCCCCGGTTATGGACAACTGAGTTGCTTGATATTGATTCCATGACATGTTTCTCGCTCATTCTAATTTCATAATTGTTTTAATATTGTTGGGTTAACTTAATTGGGATCTTTTCAAAGAAAATCAAAAACTGTTTACGAAAGTAGGACAAAGGTATTTGCAAATGCAAGCCAGACATAGCTCCACTTGCCAAATATGCATGTATATGTTAGTACTATTGTCTCCATTACTAGCTCTACTTGCCATACATTCCATGTATTGACCCTTCGGGGCTGCTACGTTTCATGTTGCAGGTTATTCCGATTCTGAGTAATCGATATAGGCCACGGTACTCCAGTCGGCACTTGTTCACTTGTGGGCAATTTGAAGAATGGAGGATTTACTTTATTTATGTTGCTACCTGAATAATTTGAGCTAGCCTTGGGCTAAGCTTTTATCGTAATAATGGTACTCTGGATCTTCGTTATTTATGATACACGGATATTTTGCTATGTTATTCATCTCATCTATTGTGGGACAATGAACCGATCCAGGGATTGGCATGTCACATAGAAGCCTCGGTCCTTTTCAGAACCGCGGTGTTACAAGATGGTATCAGAGCCCGTGTGTCGACTGTAGGATCGTGACCTAGGATTGGATTAGGAAGCCATAGATTTATTAAAACCTATATTAACTCTGTCTTTCATCTTATGCCTTTCACTCTCGTAAATTCTTATCATATGCTATTCTCACACTTTCCTCTTTAATTGATAGATGGGAGAAGTCAGGGCTGAGTATGCCACCATGGAGTCACCAAGTCCCTTTGCAAGACAGTTAGCACAGCTCTCGCAGACATTGGGATTGCCACTGCCCATGTTCAAGGGAAGAAGGCTGTACACCTATGGATATGGAGAGGATGCATGGGAGATCACCACCTTCATATTCAGGGATGCCGCCTTGCCAAATCCAGTGCATCTGATCTACACCAAGACATACTGCAACTGGGGACTTGGAATTAACTTGGCCATACACGAAGCCCTGTCTCGCCAGTGCCATCATGTCCGACACCTACTGCCAGCAGATTCACCCTACCGTGACTATGGGAGGCGTGATGAAGATGGGAACATTGTGGTTACCCCGGGCGACAGGAACAACATGCCGCCCCGTCGGAGGCACATAGAGGACATGGAAAGGGAGAATGGAGCTCTAGCTGAGAAAGTGATGATGATAAAGGAGATTGCAGATTTTGCTAGCAATGGTATGGTGGTCCAAGGACAGGAGATTGACACCTTGCATGAAGCTGTGGGAGTTCTGGAGAATGCCCTGATAGCCAGAGATGCAACCATAGCTCATCTTCATGGTACGGTGCAGGAGAACACCCAGAACATACAACAGTTGCAAGGGACCGTCCAGGAAAGGGATCAAACTATTGAAGCTATGACAGCCCAGATTGCCGCTCTCCAAGCACAGCTGAATCCACCCTCTGATAATGACAATGGAGAAGATGGAAACAATGGTGATGATGATGACAGTGGAAACGAAGAGGATGATGAGGACGAGGATGATGATGATGGACACGATGATGGTGGAGGAGATGAAGCTGTTGCAGTTGCAGCTGAGAGTGAAGAAGAGGGGGATCCAGAAGAGGTGGAGTTTGAGATCTCAAGTGATGATTCAGGAGAAGTGTATACTCCGCCGCCATGGTTAAACCGTGGACCGAAGCGCCAACGCATGAGTGCAAGGACCTACCGCAACCTCTTCAAGAAGTAGATAGAAGTCCACCAGTTAGTCCTCGTTAGGTAAATTCCTTAGGATTAGTCTCGATCGATGTGAAACTTAGTTGCTGTTAGTTTAAGAGTGATTAGTTGCTTATTTGTGTACTCCAATATCCCAGGAATTATTTGTGCGAATTTCATGAAAGAGTTATGACAAGTTTGGTTAACATCTGTGTTATTTTCGCTGCAGTTTTCTGCTGTTACAGCAGTACTGTACGATTTTTCATGTTTTTCTGGTAACTGGGAAAAATCTGAAAAAAATTGGGCTGATGCTAAACTCTCTGTACTGTATGTGCAAAAATCAGCTAAATTTCCTGACGAGTCTAAGTCAGGTGGAAAAATTCGTGAATGCTGCTGGACTATTCTGGCAGATTGCTGTCTTGCTGTTTAGTTGATCAACTGTTTAGTTAACCATTGCCAACTCTTGTAAAATTATTTCAGTAGGTATATACTGCTAGGATAACCCCTGGGATGTTGCTGGATCACTTATTTGTTGTTGTGAAGCTTGCTTGTGATTGTCTGCCATTGCTTGTTGTTGTTTGATCATGATGCATGGGTAGAATCCTATTATCGTAGTTGATTCTCTCTAAAATTACCTGTGCTGAACCGCAGATGCCTCCCCGCCGTCAACCCACTGAGTTGGAGCAGCTCATGGCAGCTCAGGCACAGCTGACCCAAGTTATGACCCAGTTCATGGAAGCTCAGAACAACAACAATGGAAACAACCAGCCTCAGGGAGATGCTCTCACCAGATTTCTGAGGCTAAGGCCGACTAAGTTCTCTACTGCAACGGAACCAATGGTTGCTCTTGACTGGTTGCGTTCAGTCAACAAGGATCTGGTAACTATTGGATGCACTGATGCTGAGAAGGTGAGGTTTGCCGCTCACCTACTGGAGGGACCAACCGCTTCTTGGTGGGACACATTTCAGATCACCCACCCGCTGGACACTGTGACTTGGGCAATGTTTGAGGAAGGTTTCAGGACCAACCACGTGTCTTCAGGAGTTCTGAGCCTGAAGAGGAAGGAGTTCCGCAACTTGTGCCAAACCAACCGCACTGTGGCTGAGTACATTGAGGAGTTCAACAACCTGTCCCGTTATGCACCTGAGGATGTTGACGCTGATGCAAAAAGGAGGGAGAGATTCCTGGATGGCCTCAGTGATGAGCTTTCAGTACAGCTACTGGTGGTTTACTGCCCCACTTTCCAGGAGCTTATGGACAATGCCAGGATCTTGGAAGGGAAGCACAAACAGGTGGAGAACCGCAAGAGAAAGAGCAATAATCACCACTCTGGTTCACAGCACAAGTCTCGCACTTCATATGATGGATACTCCAAGCATGGAGGGAGTGACCATGGGAGCCATGACCGCCACCACCATGGAGGCGATGGGCATCGTCATGACAACCATAGGAGCAGCCACCACAGCCACAAGGGAGGACACTCTCACCACTCTGGAGGACACGGTGGACATGACCGCAACCGTGATCGCAGCTTTGTGAAGAAGGATCTGAGTGAGGTGACATGCTTCAAGTGTAAACAGAAGGGACACTATGCTGACAACTGTCCGGAGAGGAAAGGACTGAAGCCAACCAACAACGAGAAGGCCACAGTGAACCACATGAATGTGGAGGAGATTCCAGATGAGCCTGACCTTGTGATTGGTAAGTTCCCAATCAACACTCACCCAGCTTTCATACTTTTCGATACTGGTGCATCTCATTCATTCATATCAAGGGCATTTGTGGATAAGTATAAGTTACCTACTGAGTCTATGAAAGGGTCTATTAGAGTGAGTTCACCTGGAGGAGATATGATAGCTAGCGCGGGATGCCGCGACTTGACTGTGAGGATTGGAACACACAACTTCATTGCACATCTAGTAGTGTTGGAATCACAGGGGTTGGATGTTATTCTGGGTATGGATTGGATGTCTATGCATGGGGACACATAGATTGTGCACAACGAGCTGTTTCACTCAAAACCCCGGATGGTAAGAGAATTAGATTCAAGTCGTCTGCGCGACCGGGAAGTTGTAAGTTGAATTCTCTTAAGGGGGTTAGCATGGATACCGTGCCAGTGATTAGGGATTACCCCGACGTGTTTCCGGAAGAGCTGCCAGGGATGCCACCTGACAGGAAAGTAGAGTTTCTTATCGACCTGATGCCTGGAACAGGACCTATAGCAAAGAGACCATATAAGATGGATGTGGATGAGCTGAAGGAATTGAAGAAGCAGCTGAAAGAGCAGTTGGACAAGGGATTCATTCAGCCTAGTTCGTCATCATGGGGAGCACCTGTTCTGTTTGTGGAGAAGAAAGACAGCAGCAAGAGATTAGTGGTGGACTATCGCTCGCTGAACGAGGTGACTATCAAGAACAAGTACCCTCTGCCGAACATAAATGATTTGTTTGATCAACTGGAAGGAGCAAAGGTGTTTAGTAAGATTGACCTGCGATCGGGCTACTTCCAATTGAAGATCCAGGAGGAAGACATACCAAAAACCGCCTTCACCACTAGGTATGGATTATATGAGTATACGGTTATGTCTTTTGGACTAACGAATGCCCCGGCACATTTCATGACCATGATGAACAAGGTATTTATGGAGTACTTGGACAAGTTCGTGGTGGTGTTTATTGATGACATACTGATATATTCCAAGGACGATGCTGAGCATGAGAAGCATCTGCGACTGATTATGGAGAAGCTGAGGGAACACAAGCTGTATGCCAAATTCAGCAAGTGTGAATTCTGGCTTAACACCGTTGGATTTCTTGGACACGTAGTGTCAGGAGAAGGAGTCGCTGTTGATCCAAGCAAAGTGACTACAGTGACAGAATGGGAAGCGCCCAAGAATGCAGGAGAGATATAAAGATTTTTGGGACTTGCTGGATATTACAGGAGGTTCATTGACAACTTTTCCAAGATTGCTAAGCCGATGACTGAACTTCTGAAGAAGGAGAGGAAGTTTGAATGGTCAGACGTATGTGAAGCCAGCTTTCAGGAACTGAAGCGTCGACTAGTGACCGCGCCTGTTCTGTGCTTACCAGACCTTCAGAAGGATTTCCAAGTGTACTGTGATGCTTCTCGACAGGGACTTGGTAGTGTGTTGATGCAAGATGGGAGAGTAGTGTCATATGCCTCGCGACAACTCAAGCACCATGAGCGGAATTACCCCACACATGACTTGGAGTTAGCGTCAGTGGTTCATGCGCTCAAGGTATGGAGGCATTACTTAATGGGAAAACACTGTGATGTGTACACCGACCACAAGATCCTAAAGTACATATTTACACAGAAGGAACTAAACATGAGGCAAAGGAGATGGTTGGAACTTATCAAGGACTACGATATGAATTTGCAATACCACCCAGGAAAGGCCAATGTAGTAGCAGACGCTCTGAGCCGAAAGGTTTATGCCAATGGACTGACAGTTGGGGAATTGCCTGAGGATTTGTGCAAGCAATTCAAGGACCTTAGACTGGATGTAGTGTCTGAAGGATACTTGGCAGCAATGGAAGTCCAACCAACGCTACAGGACTGAATCAGAAAGGCTCAAGTGGGAGACAAAGAGATAGATGAAGTAAAGGAAAAGATGAAGGAGGATCGAGCAAGGGAATTCCGCGAGGATGAGCAAGGAACCTTGTGGTATGGAGATCGTTTGTGCGTCCCCAACGATCCGGAGATAAGGAAGTTGATTCTGCAGGAAGCCCATGACTCGCCGTATTCCATACATCCGGGCAATACGAAGATGTATATGGACCTAAAGGACAGATTCTGGTGGAACAACATGAAGGGAGACGTCGCGGAGCATATTGCCCTATGTGATGTATGCAGCCGAGTGAAAGCGGAACACCAGAAGCCGGCAGGACTGCTACAGCCATTGCCCGTGCCGGATTGGAAGTGGGATAGAGTGAGAATGGACTTTATCACAGGATTGCCCAGGACCAGGTCAGGATATGACTCCATTTGGGTAGTGGTCGACCATTTGACCAAGGTAGCCCACTTTATACCGGTGAAGACGACCTATACTAGTGCAAAGTTGGCCAAGATTTACATGGACAGGATTGTGTGCCTACATGGAGTTCCCAAGAGTATCGTATCTGATAGAGGCACCCAATTTACCTCACACTTCTGGCGCCAGCTGCACGAGTCGCTTCGTACTAGATTGGAGTTTAGCACATCGTTTCACCCGCAGACTGATGGACAAACCGAGAGGGTGAATCAGATTTTGGAGGAAATGCTGAGAGCTTGCGCTTTGGCTCATGGCTCTAGTTGGGATGAGAATTTGCCTTATGCTGAGTTTTCCTACAACAACAGCTATCAAACCAGCATCAAGACATCACCGTTTGATGTACTGTATGGAAAACGGTGCCGTACACCATTGCTATGGGATGGAGTAGGAGAACGTCAGTTGTTTGGACCTGATTTGATCAAGGACGCTGAGGAGAAGGTCGCCTTGATTAGGGACAGGCTGAAGGTAGCACAATCAAGGCAGAAGAGCTACGCTGACGCCAAGCGCAAGGAAGTGGTGTATGAGATAGGTGATAGAGCATACCTCAGAGTGTCGCCACTTCGTGGAATTAAGAGATTTGGGATTAAGGGTAAGCTGGCACCTCGGTTTATTGGACCGTATCGGGTCTTAGCACGCAAAGGAGAAGTTGCTTATTAGTTGGAGTTGCCAGAGGCTCTGTCCGCTGTTCACAATGTGTTCCACGTGTCCCAGCTGAAGAGGTGCCATCCGGAGATGGTAGATACACCATTGAGAGACACTGTACCGCTAGAGGAGGTTCAGCTTGAGAACGACTTGACCTATGAGGAGAAACCGGTCAAGATTCTGGAGACAGCGGAGAGGATTACACGTACCAAAACGATCAGGTTTTGCAAGGTGCAGTGGAGCCACCACACTGAAGAGGAAGCCACTTGGGAGCGTGAGGATGACATCCGAGAGGACTACCCACACCTATTTGCTAGCCGCGCCGAATCTCGGGGACGAGATTCATCTTAAGGGGGTTAGTCTTGTCACATCCCAAATTTTAGATTTGGTTCTGCATATCATTCATATCATTGCATCATACTCTTCCATGCAAAACCATCGATTGAAAAGTTTCGGCAAAATACTATTTTCTAAACCCTACTCTATTTTACTACGAGGCTCCTGCGAGAGGCTTTAGTAGAACTTGTGTTGTCCACCCTTGTAGCCTAGTGGTTTCTCTCATCCCTTGACCCTAGGTTGTTCCCCTCGATTTTACAAAAATTTAGGAACAAGAATCGCCCAATTCGGAGCTCGTACGGAAAAGTTACGGAGGTTTTACTAATTGCAAAAAAGGGGAAAAAGGAAGGGTCAAAAAAAGGGGCGCCAGCCTGCTGGGCCGCGCCGGCCCAGCCGGCCAGCACCGCGCCGCCCGCGCGGCGGATACAATCCGCCGCCGCCGCCGACCGTGTCCGGGTAGGACCCACTTGGGGGCCCCACAAAAGGCCGCGGGCCCCGCCACCTCCCTCTCCTCCCACGCGCCCGGACCCCACGCGCCTCGATCCCCGCGCCCGCCGCCACCACGGGACCCACACCCGCCGCCGCCGCCAGGTGAGCCGCTGCCCCCGCCAGGTGAGCCGCCGCCCCGTCGCCGTCGCGCCGCCACCCGCTCGCCGCCGGCCGCACGCGCGCACGCCCGCGCAGCGCCGCCGAGCGCCACCGCCGCCGAGCGCGCCGCCCGCGCAGCGCCGCCGCCGCCACTCCGCGCCGCTGCCGCCTCGCGCACCGCCGCCACGCGTCGTCGCCGCGTCGCCGCGCCCGCGCGCCACCTGCCTGCGCCGCGTCGCCGCCTCGCACGCCGCTCGCCGCCACACGCGCCGCCGCCACCGCCGCGTTGACCGCCGCCGTCCCGCGTTGACCGTCTCCCCCTCTCCATGCAGGAACCGCTGAACCGCCGCCGTTCCGCCGCCAACCGCCGCCGTTCCGAGCCGCCGGAGCACCACCGCCGGTAAGCCGCCGCCGCCGCCTTTCCTCGGCCGTCGGATCTAAGATCTGCGGCCCAGATCGACCGGAGACCGCGCGGTTGACTAGTCAACGGCCAGTCAACCCGCGCTGAGTCAGCGCTGAGTCAGCAGGGAATATTCCCGGAATATTCCCTCTTGATTTAAATCGTTTTAGAAATCACAGATTTCCGTAGAAACTTGTAAATTGCGTAGAAATTAAACCGCTGGGCCAAAAATTGCAAATAAAATATGTGTAGGTTTAGTGAGTCGTGAAGAATCTTGATGTACCATTGTTTCACACTTTTGCAGCAAGATTTAGTACAGTTTAATCAAATGAGTTAATGGCCTTTTTGGAGTAATTAATTCGTAGAAAAAGATCTGTAACTCCAAAAATTGCGTGTAATATGTCCCGGGATTCAGTAGAACGAGGGGAATCCCATCGTGAATTAAAAGGATAGGCTTACAGTAAAAACTTCTGCAGAAACTGTCTAGTGGCTTTCTGCAGTGTTTTAATTATTCAGGGAGTTTCATAATTCCTTTTTGAGTAATTCCAATTGGTACTGTTTCTAAATAGCAATGCCTATACTGTAGAATTTTCCCAAGATTTTACAAACAGTATACTACCGGTAGTGAATTAATTGGGTTCTAGTTCTAGTTTTGAGTATTATATTTTGCATATTAGTTTTCCTTGCGCTAAAACTATCTTCCATGCATGCAATCAGTACCTCTACTGATTTCTATTATGTGGTGCAGCTGTAGCACCAATCTACTTGTCATGCATGCATTCATACATCATCCTTGTTGCATATGATTGTGGATTGTTTGTTTATGAATGCAATTGTATCGTGTAGATTGTGACGAGTGCAACGCTTGCTCGTGTGTGGATTGTTCTTCCGACCGCTACAACCAGGGCAAGTAGATGCTATTTTGTTCATGATATTGTCCTACTATTTTCTATGCATTGTCGTGTATTTTGTAGACGCATGTGTAGGGTGATACTATCGCTATGCTATGTCCTATTATGTGGTAGGGCTTTCCTTGTAGATGAACCACCGTTGGTAGATGTGCTTAGCCATGCTATGATGAACGAGGACTGAGTTACATCATTGAGACTTGTTTCTAAAAGTATTGGTTTGTGAAAACTAAAACAACTTAATCAATGAATCCCCTGGGTGTGATGGTATTGATAATTTTTGGTGGTTTCATTGCGGAAAGGCACCCAGGTATCGAGAGAAATTGATTGGCTTCTTATTTGGTAGCTTACGTGTACAACCATGTGCCAATAATGAAATGGGCGGTTGGTTGGACTTAGTAGGTTGTGGTAACTCGAACCCGCGTATCCAGAGATGTAGAATTTTGGTAGGTTGGACCGGTGCGCGTCAGGATTGAGGAGCTACTCCCCGAACAGTCTCTTCTTGGACTTCTCCCTATCATCACCCAAAATGAGAGTGATGGTACGAGCTGGGCTGGCCAAGTCACATGGGTAAAGTGTACTAACCCCTGCAGGGTGTGTAATCTAATCGATTAGCCGTGTCCCCGGTTATGGACAACTGAGTTGCTTGATATTGATTCCATGACATGTTTCTCGCTCATTCTAATTTCATAATTGTTTTAATATTGTTGGGTTAACTTAATTGGGATCTTTTCAAAGAAAATCAAAAACTGTTTACAAAAGTAGGACAAAGGTATTTGCAAATGCAAGCCAGACACATCTCCACTTGCCAAATATGCATGTAGATGTTAGTACTATTGTCTCCATTACTAGCTCTACTTGCCATACATTCCATGTATTGACCCTTCGGGGCTGCTACGTTTCATGTTGCAGGTTATTCCGATTCTGAGTAATCGATATAGGCCACGGTACTCCACTCGGCACTTGTTCACTTGTGGGCAATTTGAAGAATGGAGGATTTACTTTATTTATGTTGCTACCTGAATATTTTGAGCTAGCCTTGGGCTAAGCTTTTATTGTAATAATGGTACTCTGGATCTTCGTTATTTATGATACACGGATATTTTGCTATGTTATTCATCTCATTCTATTGTGGGCCAATGAACCGATCCAGGGATTGGCATGTCACATAGAAGCCTCGGTCCTTTTCAGAACCGCGGTGTTACATGTAGCTCCGCCCCCGTCGACAAACAGAAGCATCTGGCGTCGCCGCTAACTCCGGCAAGCAATCATCGCTGCTCCAGTGCGCCCCTCGATGAACTGACCGCACGTTAAGCATCAGCATTCCACGGCAAACACGGTGAGCATATCCTCCATGTCCCTCTCTTCCTGGAATAGCCAGAACGCCATAGCCCGAGCGTCGCTGCCGCGTGCCACCGTCGAGCGCCGCCAGTCTATGGTCAATCACCTGTGAACCGTTAGATCATCATCCGGTGGCTTAGATAGAATGACTAATCGAAGAGGTATGCGATGATCTAAGCCGCATAGGTCCCTTTTAATCCTGCGATCCAAGTTGCTTGATCCGGACGAACCGGTACCAGCCTATCAGAATAAGACACGTGGCCCAGTCTGTTTTATAAAAACCGGAATTGATCTATTAGATGTTCAAGTTTGTAAAATTCATAACTTTTGATCCACACGTCCAAATTTTGAAAATTTTATATCAATGGAATCAGAAGAACAAGTACTATCCAACCATAAACTTTGTCTAATGAATTGCTTCTGGAAAAATGGTTGTTTTTGCAGAAACTTGTGTAGGCATAATTTGAATACAAAATTTATTCTAGGAATGTTTTTAAAGTAAAATCTTTGGAAAAATGTAATGTTTTGAACCTACTGACCATATAAAACAACTTGTGGAATTAAAAGTGTATTTTATGAAGCCAAAGAATAAATTTTTGAATTAGAACATTTCTAGTCAAACAAAAATATTGTTTATGTGTTAAAATCCTTTTTAAAAAACCTTTAGGAAATGTTTTGATTTAAGATCTCTGACCCTAAAACAAAATTTTAGGATTTAAAAATGTATTTGATGAACCCTATAAATTATTACTTTGCTAAAAAGCATTTTCAACAACATAAAATATTGATTTGGTATAAAAATGGTTTATAGGTAAAACCTTTTGCAAATGGTTTTAATATTAAACGCTTGACCATAAAACACTAACATTTGTGTTTAAAAATGCATTGGTCAAACACTAGAAAATATTACCTTGATTTAAACCATTTCTAGCAAAACAAAATGACTTAAAGTGGCCATTTTTCACTAACTTGATATCAAATGGTTTTACCACTTTTGTAATGGCCAATAGGTGTTTACAAATGTTTATAATCTATTAGAAACCATTTTTCCAAATAAAACAATCTTTGTCATGCTTGCATGCATTACTTTGTTTTTATTATTCTATGTGATGTTTGCTTGAATGATAGTTTGAAATTGTGCCTTGGTTGAATTGTAGTGAAATTTGAAGAGTGTGACCATTGCAAGATCAAGGAGTGAACTTATATTCTCTACCAAAAAGGCAAGTGATGCTTCATACTTTTGTCCCATTATTTTCACTATGCAATAGTGATATTTCTAAGTAGGACTTGCATGGAATTTTGCTAAGTATAAACTATGCCATGGGAAATCCTAGTAGATGAAACCTTAGTAGAATTTACCTAAGTTAAGATTCCTACTACTATTATGCTTAGCCTAGCTAGTAGCAAACAAGGGTGGATTATATTCATGCTATGGAATATTTGTAAGTCAAGGACTTGTGTTTTGTTTAATAAAACAACTAAGTGAATGAATCACCTGGGTGGAATGGAAAGAATGGTTTGTGTTGAGTGGTTATGCAAGTCCAGTATGCTGGGGAAAACTTGGGAATCACCAAGTCCAGTATACTGGGGAAAACTTGGTATATCACTTGTGGAATGCCACCCAGGAACAAAGAGATTTGAGATGCCAAATGTTAAGAAGCTTCTAGTGCAGCCACATGGCATTATGGGCTCTGCCTGGATCATACAGGTTGCAATAACTTATCCAAATGGACAGTTGGTGGTAGGGGAATGATAGGTTTGGAGCGCGTCCATTTTGGTCTAAGGGAAGGCTTCTAAAAGGTCCTGTCTTGGTGAAAATCAAGTCTTGTGGGGAAAGTGCACAACCTCTGCAGATCGAAGAATCTAAGTACTTAGCCATGTCCCTGGCAAAGGACAATTTTAGCATCAAGACATGGAAGCTATCAAAGATCTCATCATCCAAATTTCTAAGTTATAAACTTGTGGTTGAACAAGGGTTTAAGGTTCACCAATTTCTATTGGTGGTTCCTTGGGTGATTTTTGGCAAACAAAAATTTAGTGTTTTCAAATGATAAGGAAAAATATATTTTGAGCAAAGCAAGCCTAAGCTCCACTTAGCCAAATGCATATAGATGATGGATACCACTATACTACCATAGTATCACTTTCCAATACAATTTAAATGTATTGACCCTTGTGGCTGTAACATATTATGTTGTAGGTTTGTTTGATGTTAGTGAAGTGTGTTGATTAGGATTACAAGTCTACAACCAACATGATTGCCTATGGCACTTTGAATATGAAGGACTCCATGCTATAGTTATTTCTACTGCATTGTAATGAGATAGCCAAATGAGCTATGTAGGATGTAATGAATTATTTTATTCCTGGTTATAAAGTTGTATTATGACCTTTGTTTCTTGATATTACATCTTAACTATGGATGCTATCTATTGATCCAGGGACTAGCATTGTAAACACAGGGATCTCTACCTTATTAAAGGTTGGGACCTCTACAGATGGTATCAGAGCACTGTGTTGCCTGTAGGATTGTAACCCTAGGATTGGACAAAACCCCTAGAAAAATAGGAGTTCTATTTGTTCCAAAACTTATTTACAAACAATCTTGTAAACTCTTTCATCAACCTTTTTGGTTTTGATTCTACATCGCTTCTATTTCAAACTTGATGGACAAGACTTCACCATCACCAATGACTTCAAATTTAGTTTCAACAAGGACTTCAACTTGGATATCACTAAGGACTACAAGTGAGACAAGAAATATTACTCAAGACTTGAAGACTAAGGAAACACAACTTAGAAGGAACCATCATCAGCTTTGAAGTTTTGTGACCAAGATGCAAGAAATTCTCCAAGGATACAAAGATCTTGTTCATGAAGAAGCAACCAAGAAGGATGGAATGATATCAAGTGAACCATATAGTTGGACCACCATATTTAGTTTAAATCAAACACACCAACTATTGTGGTGTAGCAAAAATATTTTGTTACCTAAAAATGTGCTTGAAACTTGTTGTTTGAGTGGAATGTTTGGTTGTGACTGTTTGCACATTGCTTGTGTGAATTATGATGTGTGTGATTAGAATTATTTCCTTAGAAATCTTTTGCCTATTCTAATCCCAATCCAACCTAAACAAATGACTTCCCCAGGAGACTCCAACATCAAGAATGGTGACAACAACAATAACAACCAAGAGATCAGCATGAGAGAACTCATAGTAACCCAAACCTAGTTGAACCAAGTGACAACTCAGTTTTTAGCCAACAACAATGAGTTAAACCCAACCATACAAAGGTTTTTGGAAACCCAAACTCAATTGATGCAAAAGGTGGCAAATCAAATGATCAACATGGGAGACAACTCTTTTCAAGGAGTTTGTGACAACAATGATGTCAAGGATGATATTATAGAAGGAACTCCAGCTTGCAATATTTGTGGAGACATGGATCACACTTCCAAGAGCACGAAGATCAATCTCCCAATTGTGAAGAGAAACATCCAACTAATCAATGCCCCACATCTCAAGCTACTTGTTTCCTATGTGAAGGAAATAATCATGTCCCTATCCAATGCCCCATCTATTCTATAGTTCAACAAAGGAAACAAGGTGGAGTGCATCAACAGTTTGTAAACCCCCATGAGGAATCAACTTCTATCAAGAAGGATGAAGACAAAGGCAAATCTCAGCTTGCACCTTTATGCACTATGACTCACTTTGATGGACAAAAGAGGAAACATATGTATTATCCAAGGAAAAGATTAAGGAAACCAGGAGACTTTCCCACCTTTGAGGTGAGATATGAAGAACATGAACTAGAAGAACTCCTAGCTTTGGAGAAACCCAAGAAGAAGAAGGACAAAATCCAAGTGCAATGTTGCCATTGCAAAGAGATGGGACACTATGCCAATGAATGTCCAGAGAAGAATAAAAAGTATAAGGAAATTAGCCAAGTGTGGTGCAACAACTGCAAAGAGCTAGGCCATTATGTATCAACTTGTCCACAAAAGATACATGAAGAACTCAATCTTGTCATATGTCACAATTGTGGTAATCAAGGACATTATGCAAGCAATTGTCCAGAAAAGATGAAGTACAAGATAAACAAGCCTATGAAGGATCTCAGCCTTGTCACATGTTTCAAGTGTGGAAACAAAGGACACTATGCAGATGTTTGCCCAGAGATGATACATCAAGACCCTAAGCAAGCCAGGATGTAATCTAGTTGGAAATTTTAAGGGAGGTAGTACCCTAGTTACCTTGAGCCAACTTGTAACCTCTAGCCTTCTCAAATCTCGGGACGAGATTTCTTTTAAGGGTGGTAGCCTGTCACATCCCAAAATTTTCCAAATTTTGAAATGTGAAAAATAAATAAACAAAATGAATAATTGTTGAAATTTAGGGTGAAAAGAAACTTTGTGTTTTGAAATGGAAACATCAAAACCCATCTTGAACAAACTTTGAATAAAAATTGAATCCAACTAAATTTAAATCAAGTGAAATGCATTCTTCATAAATGCATCTTTAAATTTAAAACACTTGGAAAACAAACCAAAACTCTAAAACCCTAATGGAAGAAAATCATTTCCAAGATTACTCTAAACCTATGGATTTGGTCCATATAAAAATTTGTCAACAAACGTTTATAAATGATCAAGAATGATAAATAAAAATATTAAAAAACCATGGAAATTGGTTTCACTTAATTTGGGGCCATAAACAAAATCTTATGAATTTAATAAGATAAGGAGATTGAATTTCCAAAGCTAATAAAGCTCTATCTAAAATCCATGCCAAAACTTGAGCAAATAAATCCTAAGGGGATTTAAAAACATAAAAAATATTAAATAAAATTATACAAATTGGAATCACCAATTTTGGATCTTTGATTAAAAAGATATGAATTTTATAAAGCAAAGAAAGAAATATTAAATGAGGAGTATTTTAAAAACCAAAATAAATCTTAGCCAAATCCATAAATGGAATGAGTATAATCCAAATCCAAATGAAATAATGGATAAAGAATATTCCAAATAAAATAAAAATGGCATTAACCAAATTCTATCCCTATTTGAATAAAGACAAAATTGCCCAAATTAAATGATTAACAAACATATTAAAATGTTTTAAATATTTCAAAGTAAAATTATTCTGAACAAATAAAACCTACTGAAAAGGTTTGGTAAAAATATGGATTTCAAATAGAGTTTTAAAAACACATTAAATCCTATTTGAAATAAAGACAAATGCCTATTTTAAAATAAATAAAAGACCCTAAAAGAATAAAAGAATTAAATTTGACTTTAGAATATGTTAAATAACAGTATTAAAATCTACACAAAGTTTGGTTGAAGTTTGAATTCAAATGGTTGTTTGAAATGATTAAACAAAATTAAAACAGAATAATGGAAAGAGAAAAAGAAAAATTAATCAGTATAAAAAAAGGGAAAGACCCAGCCCAGCTAACCCCAGCCCATTTAAGGCCAGCGAGCCCAGTCCCCCTTCTCCCCCGAAGCATTTTCCTACTCAGGAGCTTACCCGCATAGTGGATGACGTCTGGACCCCACCTCCCATCTCTCTCTCACCGACGAAACGACCCCACCAGTCAGACTATCTTCCTCACCCGCGGACCCCTTCTTCCTCCCTCTCTCTCCCATTTCTGCCGATTGATTCACGAGTTAAATTCGTGTCAATGCCGTCGTTAATCCGCCCAGTAAACACGCCCTACTAATCTCCCCTCTCCCCTCTCCATTTTCCCCCATTCATCCGCACAAAACTGCCACCAGGCCGCTCAGATTATGCTCGAGAACGTCCACTGCTCCGGCGAGCATTTTCTTCAACTCCGGCCAGTCCTCACCGCGCCTTGCCTCCTCAACCACGCGAGCCTGTTCCCCCTCAACCTCTGCACCTCCCAGTATCCTCGGCTTTCCCGCACATGACCCACAGCGTCGGCAACAACGAAAACCGAGCATCGCCACCGTCTGCTCCATCTCCGGCAGAAGCCCCCGGTGAGTACAGACCACCCCTGTCCCTCTCACTGATACTCCTGTGATCGCCGCACTCGCCCGCGTCTAACGCAACTTTCCTCTTGCCTTCTGGTGATCTATAGCTCCGCACCCGTCGATAGACAGAAGCATCTGGCGTCGCCGCTAACTCCGGCGAGCAATCATCGCTGCTCTAGTGCGCGCCTCGATTAACTGACCGCACGTTGAGCATCAGCATTCCACGGCAAACACGGTGATCATATCCTCCCTCTCCCTCTCTTCCTGGAATAGCCAGAACGTCGTAGCCCGAGCGTCGCCGCCGCGAGCCACCGTCGAGCGCTGCCAGTCTTTGGTCAATCACCTGTGAACCATTAGATCATCATCCGGTGGCTTAGATAGAATGACTAATCAAAGAGGTATGCGATGATCTAAGCCGCACAGGTCCCTTTTAATCCTGCGATCCATGTTGCTTGATCCGGACGAACCGGTACCAGCCTATCAGAACAAGACACGTGGCCCAGTCTATTTTATAAAAACCAGAATTGATCTATTAGATGTTCATGTTTGTAAAATTCATAACTTTTGATCCACACGTCCAAATTTTGCAAATTTTATATCAATGGAATCATCAGAACAAGTACTATCCAACCATACACTTTGTCTAATGAATTGCTTCTAGAAAAATGGTTGTTTTTGCAGAAACTTGTGTAGGCATAATTTGAATACATAATTTATTCTTGGAATGTTTTTAAAGTAAAATCTTTGGAAAAATGGATTGTTTTGAACCTAAACCATATAAAACAACTTGTGGAATTAAAAGTGTATTTGATGAAGCCAAAGAATAAAATTTTGAATTAGAACATTTCTAGTCAAACAAAAATATTGTTTATGTGTTAAAATCCTTTTTAAAAAACCTTTAGGAAATGTTTTGATTTAAGATCTCTGACCCTAAAACAAAATTTTAGGATTTAAAAATGTATTTGATGAACCCTATAAATTATTACTTTGCTAAAAAGCATTTTCAACAACATAAAATATTGATTTGGTATAAAAATGGTTTATAGGTAAAACCTTTTGCAAATGGTTTTAATATTAAACGCTTGACCATAAAACACTAACATTTGTGTTTAAAAATGCATTGGTCAAACACTAGAAAATATTACCTTGATTTAAACCATTTCTAGCAAAACAAAATGACTTAAAGTGGCCATTTTTCACTAACTTGATATCAAATGGTTTTACCACTTTTGTAATGGCCAATAGGTGTTTACAAATGTTTATAATCTATTAGAAACCATTTTTCCAAATAAAACAATCTTTGGCATGCTTGCATGCATTACTTTGTTTTTATTATTCTATGTGATGTTTGCTTGAATGATAGTTTGAAATTGTGCCTTGATTGAATTGTAGTGAAATTTGAAGAGTGTGACCATTGCAAGATCAAGGAGTGAACTTATATTCTCTACCAAAAAGGCAAGTGATGCTTCATACTTTTGTCCCATTATTTTCACTATGCAATAGTGATATTTCTAAGTAGGACTTGCATGAAATTTTGTTAAGTATAAACTATGCCATGGGAAATCCTAGTAGATGAAACCTTAGTAGAATTTACCTAAGTTAAGATTCCTACTACTATTATGCTTAGCCTAGCTAGTAGCAAACAAGGGTGGATTATATTCATGCTATGGAATATTTGTAAGTCAAGGACTTGTGTTTGGTTTAATAAAACAACTAAGTGAATGAATCACCTGGGTGGAATGGAAAGAATGGTTTGTGTTGAGTGGTTATGCAAGTCCAGTATGCTGGGGAAAACTTGGGAATCACCAAGTCCAGTATACTGGGGAAAACTTGGTATCTCACTTGTGGAATGCCACCCAGGAACAAAGAGATTTGAGATGCCAAATGTTAAGAAGCTTCTAGTGCAGCCACATGGCATTATGGGCTCTGCCTGGATCATACAGGTTGCAATAACTTATCCAAATGGACAGTTGGTGGTAGGGGAATGATAGGTTTGGAGCGCGTCCATTTTGGTCTAAGGGAAGGCTTCTAAAAGGTCCTGTCTTGGTGAAAATCAAGTCTTGTGGGGAAAGTGCACAACCTCTGCAGATGGAAGAATCTAAGTACTTAGCCATGTCCCTAGCAAAGGACAATTTTAGCATCAAGACATGGAAGCTATCAAAGATCTCATCATCCAAATTTCTAAGTTATAAACTTGTGGTTGAACAAGGGTTTAAGGTTCACCAATTTCTATTGGTGGTTCCTTGGGTGATTTTTGACAAACAAAAATTTAGTGTTTTCAAATGATAAGGAAAAATCTATTTTGAGCAAAGCAAGCCTAAGCTCCACTTAGCCAAATGCATATAGATGATCGATACCACTATACTACCATAGTATCACTTTCCAATACAATTTAAATGTATTGACCCTTGTGGCTGTAACATATTATGTTGCAGGTTTGTTTGATGTTAGTGAAGTGTGTTGATTAGGATTACAAGTCTACAACCAACATGATTGCCTGTGGTACTTTGAAGATGAAGGACTCCATGCTATAGTTATTTCTACTGCATTGTAATGAGATAGCCAAATGAGCTATGTAGGATGTAATGAATTATTTTATTCCTGGTTATA
Organism: Avena sativa; assembly: GCA_916181665.1. NCBI lineage: Eukaryota > Viridiplantae > Streptophyta > Magnoliopsida > Poales > Poaceae > Avena > Avena sativa. Next base: position 402,739,125 of record OV702283.1, on the reverse strand, counting down.
AAGTTGTATGATGACCTTTGTTTCTTGATATTACATCTTAACTATGGATGCTATCTATTGATCCAGGGACTAGCATTGTAAACACAGGGATCTCTACCTTATTAAAGGTTGGGACCTCTACAGTTCCCACCCATATGCTGCATATCCTCTACGAATTACCAATTAATATGCACGCTACGAGTGATAACAGCCACGACCTGCACATCCGGCTACATGTGAGAGGAAGAAGATACAGCTGACTTCTTTGTCCCATTCCAAATCTCATGGTTAACGCGTGATATACGGCGCAAGAATCACTGGCGACATTGGTTGTTAAGTCCTAGATAATATGTTCCTTCACCACCGGAACTTTCGTAGTAGGTTACTACCTCATGGTAAATAACCTATAATCATATTATTATGAAAATAGTGTTTTTTGACCTTTTTCAAATGCAAGTGATGACAACACTGGATTTGTAAAACACTTTACAGAAAATAACCGAATGACATGAGCAAGTGTGAACTTGCCTTTTGTGATTGCAAGATTATGCACTCACGGTCTTCGAGACGACATAAGATCCAATATCTGAAATCTGCATCATTGGTCCAGTAAGGACTAATTTTTAAAGAAGCAATATGGAGTTATGCATAAGTAATGCTATGCATTTTTGTAGAACTCCCAAACTGAATCCCCAATACTTTGAGTGAAGTGAATTCAAGTGATTCTTTTAAGAGTTGGTTTATCTTCAAATTTTACTTTATAAGTAATGATCGTTATAAGGAACCTAAGTGTTAACAATCCAAAATATGTAAGTAAAGTATAAGATGATGTGATTATGGTGAATTGTCATGTGGTGACTATGATAAAAGTCCTTGCGATTGAGTTGTTAAGAGTTAAAGAACTTATTATAAGATTTTTATTTGTGCAGGGGTTCGTAGCATGGAAAACAAAAAAAATCTACCGCATGGACACAAACAAGCCAATATCTATCTACTAGATTGTAGCAACGAGTCGACAGAGGAACTCACCCTCGAAGATTCCAAAGCGGTTAATGAGAGCAGATTCTCGTGGGTGATGTAGTCGTACTCTTGCCGATCTCAAGATCGCGTAGACGATCCTTCCTGCGCTACGTTCCGGCAGCACTTCGCCGACTTGGGAGGAGCCCTACGCGGCGGCAGCAGCAGCACTTGGAGGTGGTGTCGGCGCTAGGAGCTAGGGTTTAGGTGTGAGGGTAGGGGGTAGCCCTACCCCTCCTTATATAGGTGGGAGGGGCCGGTTGGGAGGAGGGAGTCCTCCTCTAACTCCTCCTCCTTGGGCGGCGGGTGGAGGGAGGGGACTTCCTCCCCAAGTAGGTTTCCTACTCTCCCTCCACCAAGCAAACTTCAGATTTGACTTTTCAAATTGGCGTTTGACTTTCAAACTTTGAATTTGATTTCTCTCTCCATATTTCCCAGCCAAGTGACCTAGTACATGATGCAACCATTCCAAATTGTCATGACACATCCATGTACCCTTACCCTCCGGAGTGCCGGACCTTCCAGACCCTTCTAGAACATTCCTGGTGAAAACAATGGAATCATTCCCGAACTCCGAAACAGGACTTTCCTTATATGAATCTTACTCTCCGGACCATTCTGGATCTCCTCGTGATATCCCGGATCCCATCCGAGACTCCAAACAACATTCTGTCTCTTACTCATCATTCCATAACTACACAACAACATCGAATCCCTAAGTGTGTCTCCCTACGGTTCGTGAATTATGCGGACATGACCGAGACACTTCTCTGATCAATAACCAATAGAGGAATCTGGAAATTCATATGGCTGCAACATATTTCTACGATTACTTTGCGATCGAATGAACCACTTACATATGATACCAATTTCCCTTTGTCTCACGATAGTTTACTTATCCGAGGTTTTGATCGTCGGTATCTCTGCATACCTAGTTCAACCTCGTTACCGATAAGTAATGTTTTCTCGTTCCCGTGGTATGTGATCCCTTGTGATCCAGTCACATGCGTGCAAGCTAATTGGATGACATTCCACCGAGAGGGCCCAGAGTATATATATCCGTCATATGGATGGACAAATCCCACTCTTGATCCATGTGCCTCAACCCATACTTTCCGAACACTCAATGCCACCTTTATAGCCACCCAGTTACGGTGTGGTGTTTGATGTCATCAAATAATCCTTCCGGTGATGGTGATTAGCATGATCTCATGGTCGAAGGAATTAGGTTACTTTGTATCAGAAAGCTTATAGCAATTAAACTATTAAAATGACTTGATCTTTATGCTACGCTTATCTATAGGAGTATGTCCATCATACCATTCTCCTAATGATATGATCTTGTTGTTAACAACATCTCAATGTTCATGATCGGGAAACCACGATCATCTATTAACCAACAAGCTAGTATTATAAAGAGGCTCTACTAGGGACTCTAATTTAGTTTACAAATCACACAAGTATTAATGTTTCCGGTTAATACTGTTATAGCATGAATGTAAACATTTATCATAAACACAAAGATATAATAATAAATGTATTTATTATTGCCTCTAGGGCATATCTCCAACAGTCTCCCACTTGCACTAGAGTCAACTAATCTAGATTACATGGTAATATACCGAACACCCATGGCAGTTTGGTGTTGGTCATGTTTTGCCCTCGGGAGAGGTTTAGTCAACGGATCCGCCACATTCAGATATGTGTGTACTTTGCAAATCTTTATGTCACCATCTTGGACATGTTCTCGAATAGCGTGAAAACGTAGCTTGATATGCTTCAGCTTCTTGTGTGACCTTGGTTCTTGTGCATTGGCTATGGCGCCCATGTTATCACAGTAGATAGACATTGGGTCCAGCGCACTTGGAACCACACCGAGCTCTGTAATGAACTCCTTCATCCATATCGCTTCTTGTGAAGCCTCCGAAGCAGCTATGTATTCCGATTCAGTTGAAGATCTCGCCACAACGCTTTGCTTTGCACTCCTCCAGCTAACCGCTGCACCATTCAAAGTAAATACGTATCCAGATTGAGATTTAGAATCATACGGATCGGTGTTCCAACTAGCATCGGTGTAACCATTAACAACGAGTTGTTCATCACCTCCATAAGAAAGAACCATATCCTTAGTTCTTCTCAAGTACTTAAGGATATTTTTGACCGCTGTCCAATGATCCACTCCTGGATCACTTTGATATCTGCTAGTCAAACTAACAGCATATGCAATGTCGGGTCTAGTACATAGCATGGCATACATTAGAGATCCTATGGCTGAGGAATAGGGAGTCTTACTCATCCTTTCTCTATCTTCTGCCGTTGCTGGACTTTGAGTTTTACTCAAGGTCGTATTGGGCAACATGGGCAAGAACCCTTTATTGCTATCTTCCATTCCAAACCTCTTTAGAACTTTGTCCAAATATGTACTTTGAGACAATGATATTAGGCGTCTCGATCTATGTCTATAAATCTTTATGCCTAATATGTAAGCTGCTTCGCCAAGATCTTTCATTGAAAAACTATTATTCAAATAATCCTTGACACTATTAAGAATGTCTACATCATTCCCAATCAACAATATGTCATCTACATATAGTATTAAGAATGCTACAGAGCTCCCACTCACTTTCTTGTAAATACAAGCTTCTCCATAAGTTTGTATAAAACCAAAACTTTTGATTACCTTATCAAAACGTTGATTCCAACTTCGGGATGCTTGCTTCAACCCATATATGGACCGTTGAAGTTTGCACACCTTGTTAGCATCTTTAGGATCGACAAAACCTTTGGGTTGCATCATATACAACTCTTCATCAATGTCTCCATTGAGGAACGCCGTTTTGACATCCATCTGCCATATCTCATAATCATAATATGCAGCGATTGCTAACAGAATCCTCACAGACTTTAGCTTCACTACCGGTGAGAAAGTCTCATCGTAGTCAACTCCTTGAATTTTTCAAAACCCTTTTGCGACAAGTCGAGCTTTATAGACAGTAACATTACCATCAGCATCTGTTTTCTTCTTGAAAATCCATTTGTTCTCGACAGCCTTCCGGCCATCCGGTAAGTCCACAAAAGTCCATACTTGGTTTTCGTACATGGATCCAATCTCGGATTTCATGGCTTCTTGCCATTTATTGGAATCTAGGCTCATCATCGCTTCCTCATATGTCGCAGGGTCATCGGTGTTGTCCACCAACATGACACTCATAACGGGATAATACCAATCAGGAGTGGTACGAGTTCTCGTTGACCTGCGAGGTTCCGTAGTTACTTCAACCGAAGTTTCATGATCGACATCATTAGCATCCTCTCTTATTGGTGCAGGCGCCACAGGAATTACTTCCGGTGCTGCGCTACTCGCAAGTTCGAGAGAAGGTTCAACAACCTCGTCGAGTTCTACTTTCCTTCCAGTCACTTCTTTCGAGAGAAATTCCTTCTCTAGAAAGGATCCATTCTTGGCAACGAAGATTTTGCCCTCGGATCTATGATAGAAGGTATACCCAATAGTTTCCTTCGGGTATCCTATGAAGACGCATTTTTCCGCTTTGGGTTCAAGCTTGTCCGGCTGTAACTTCTTTACATAAGCTTTGCAACCCCAAACTTTAAGGAACAACAATTTAGGTTTCTTCCCAAACCATAATTCATACGGTGTCGTTTCAACGGATTTAGATGGTGCCCTATTTAAAGTGAATGCGGTTGTTTCTAATGCATAACCCCAAAACGATAGTGGTAAATCTGTAAGTGACATCATAGAACGAACCATATCTAAGAGAGTTCGATTACGATGTTCAGACACACCATTACGCTGTGGTGTTCCCAACGGTGTCAATTGTGAAATTATTCCGCATTTCTTCAAATGCTCGCCAAACTCGTAACTTAGATATTCACCTCCATGATCAGATCGTAGAAATTTAATCTTCTTGTTACGTTGATTCTCTACCTCACTTTGAAATTCCTTAAACTTCTGGAAAGTTTCGGACTTATGTTTCATGAAATAGATATACCCATATATACTCAAATCATCCGTGAAGGTAAGAACATAACGATAACCACCGTGCGATGCTATACTCATTGGGCCACACACATCAGTATGTATGATTTCCAATAAGTCCGTAGCTCGCTCCATCATACTAGAAAATGGAGTCTTATTTTCCCCATCAGACATGCTTCGCATCTTTCAAGTGATTCGAAATCAAGTGATTCAAGAAGTCCATCGGAATGGAGTTTCTTCATACGCTTCACTCCAATGTGACCAAGACAATAGTGCCACATATATGTTGTGTTATCGCTCAATTTCAAATGTTTATCTTCAATGTTATTAATGTGTGTATTTCCACAATCGAGATTCAAAAAGAATAGACCATCTATCAAAGGTGCACGTGCATAAAACATATTACTCATATAAATCGAACAACCATTATTCTCGGACTTAAACAAGTAACCGTCTCGCAATAAACATGATCCAGATATAATGTTCATGCTCAACGCAGGCACCAAATAACAATTATTTAAGTATAAAACTAATCCCGATGGTATATGAAGAGGTAGCGTGCCGACCGCGATCACATCAACCTTTGATCCATTTCCAACGCGCATCGTCACCTCGTTCTTTGCTAGCTTCCGTTTATTCTGCAGCACCTGTTTCGAGTTACAAATATGAGCAACCGAACCAGTATCAAATACCCAGGCACTGCTACGAGTACTAGTGAGATACACATCAATAACATGTATATCAGATATACCTTTCTTCTTGATGTTGCCGTTCTTCAAATCCGCCAAGTACTTTGGGCAATTCCGCTTCCAGTGACCCTCTCCCTTACAGTAAAAGCACTCAGTATCAGCCTTAGGCCCAGCCTTGGTCTTCTTCGTCGGCGCGGAAACTTTCTTACCGCCCTTCTTGAAGTTTCCCTTTTGCTTAGACTTGCCTTGCTTCTTGAATTTTTTGGTCATATTGACCAACAACACTTGGTGCTCTTTCTTGATCTCCACTTCTACAGATTTCAACATGGAGAAGAGTTCTGGCAACGTCTTGTCCATGTTTTGCATATTGTAGTTCATCACAAAGTTCTTGTAACTTGGTGGTAGTGATTGGAGGACACGGTGAATCCCCAAAGAATTAGGAATCACTATACCCAAGCTTTGGAGTTTGTTTGCGTGCCCAGACATCTTAAGCACGTGCTCACTGGCGGAGCTGCCCTCTTCCATCTTGCAGTTAAAGAACTTTTCAGAAGCCTCATAACTCTCAACTGTCGTGTGAGCCTCAAATATGATTTTGAGTTCACGGACAATATCATGTGGGTCATGGTTCTCAAACCTTTCCTGAAGCTCCGATTCCAAACCATACAAGATAGCACACTGAACTGTGGAGTACTGATTCTTCCGAGTGAGGTAAACATTCTTTACTTCATCGGTAGCAGTAGCTGCAGGCGGGTCACCCAGCGGTGCATCCAGCACATAGGTCAAATTACCAGCATTTAGGACAATCCTCAAATTGCGGAACCAATCCACGAAGTTTCTTCCATTGTTTTTCAACTTTTCTTTCTCTAGGAACGCATTAAAATTGATGGTAGGGGCCGCCATTGATCTACAACATATTTGCAATAGTTTAGACTAAGTTTATGACAAATTGAGTTCTAATTAATAGTTAAATTAATCTAGGTGAACTCCCACTCAAAACAATATCCCTCACATTGTTTTAGTGATCACACGAACCAAATCCACCACATCAAAACCGATCATCACGAGAGTTGATGTAGCTTCAATGGCGAACAATCAACATGTTCATCATATCTACTATATGACTCATGCTTTACCTTTCGTTGATCCGTGTTCCGATACCATGTCTGTACATGCTAGGCTTGTCAAGATTAAACCTTAGCTTCCGCATGAGCAAATCTGGCTTGCTCACGTTGTATACACTCGCAGAATCTAGCACACCCGATCATCACGTGGTTCTTCGAAACAACGAGCTTTAGCAACAGTGCTTACTAAGGATGAACACTTTAAAACTTGAAATTGTGTGCATGAGGGATCATCTTATAATGCTATCATCGTGAACTAAGCAATACAAGATGCATAAAAGGATTAACATCACATGCAATTCATAATATGTCATATGATATGGCCTTTCTTCTTCTGCTTCCGATCTCCATCTTCAAGCACAAACATGATCTCCATCATCACCGGTATGGCGTCAAGGTCAATGGCGTCGTTTCATGGTTGTCGTCCACCAGCTTCAACTATTACAACTACTTTGAATAGACACGCAGGTCTTAACGGAATTTAAATACAACCATATGGCTCCTGTCGGTTGCCAACTTACAATAAGGAACATTGCATACATCAAATATAATCACAATCATGGCCATATCACATCACGGCACACCCCTGCAAAACAAAGTTAGACGCCTCTAATTTTCTTTGCATATTTTACGTGGTTTTGGGCTTTCAATAAGTGTCGTTCTAACTTACGAACAAGAACCACAACGTTGATGCTTGAACTATCAAGTGCCCGTTGTAAATTGAATCTATACTATGATGGGAGAGACAGACACCCGCAAAGCCACTTATGCAATACAAGTTCCATGTTGAGCGTGGAGCAAGTCTCATGAATAATGTCATGTAAGGTTAGCCCAGGCCGCTTCATCCCATCATACCGCAAGATGCAAAGTACACAAAAAGCAATTGATAATAAAAGCACCACCGCCCACAATGACCATTGTGTTCTACTCGTGCAACAGATCTACATATAGACATGGCTCTGATACCACTGTAGGGGTTCGTAGCATGGAAAACAAAAAATTTCTACCGCATGCACACAAACAAGCCAAGATCTATCTACTAGATTGTAGCAACGATTCGATAGAGGAACTCACCCTCGAAGATTCCAAAGCGGTTAACGAGAGCAGATTCTCGTGGGTGATGTAGTCGTACTCTTGTCGATCTCAAGATCGCGTAGACGATCCTTCCGGCGCTGCATTCCAGCAGCGCTTCCGTAGTCGGTCACACATTCGGTACTCGATGAAGACCTTCCTCTCCCTTGTTCCAGCAGGCAGCGGAGGTTGTAGTACTCTCTGTAGGGTTCGCAGCATAGAAAACAAAAAATTTCCTACGATGTGAACTATGTACCAAGATCTATCTACTAGATACAAACAACGGGCGGATGTATATCCGTAGAGAACATACCCTTGAAGACCGACAAAGCTTAATGAGTTCAACTCGTGGTTGATGTAGACGATCTCTTGCCGATCTCAAGATCGAGAGGAAGTCCTAGCGCCGCAAATCAGCAGCGCATCCGTGCTCGCACACATGTTCGAGGCACCGAGCAACCTACGCCTCCTCGCTCCAGCGATGCAGCGGAAGCACAACTCTCTCTTGCCGAATAGCCACCAGGAACATGTATCTCGCTAGTCCGAGACCATGGGGGATAAATTCTAGAGGGGGAGAGAGATCCTTCACGAGGAGGTGTGAGAGACAAGTGAGGAGGGGGGCTCCTTTTATAGGAGGAGGGGGGAACCCAAGGGGGTGGCCGCCGGCCATGGGGGCTGCTCCCTTCCCTCCTTCATTCATGTGGGTGGACACTCCACTCACAAAATGTCCTTTAAATTCCCTCCACTCAAAAGTCCACTCAAATTCCCATTAAATTTCCACCAAATTTAATGCAAACTCTCATTAAATAAAACTCTTTTATTTTATTCAGAATTTTGTCAATTACTTTAATGACAAACATTCACAAATAAACCCTTGCTAGAATTCCATTTCACATGCATAACCACTTTATGCAATTTCACCCGAAAACCTGTTTCGGTATCTAGTGAAATAAATTCCTACGCTTGTTCATTCTTTCGGCATGAAACTTTTGCTCCAATTGGATGTCGGTTTCTCTTAAGTGTGTCACCCTACGGTTCATGAATAATGCGGACATGATCGAGACCCCTCTCGGATCAATAATCAGAAGCGGGATCTGGAGACCCATACTGACTCCCACACATTCAACGATGACTTTCTTGTGATCGTCGGAACCTTTTTATGCTAGTATCTTAATCCCTTTGTTTCACGATATATTACATGTCCGAGATTCGATCATCGGTATCTCCATACCTAGTTTGATCTCGTTACCGACATGCACTCTTTTCTCGTTCCCGTGATATAACATTCTAGTTATCAAATCACTTGCTTGCAAGCTAATCAATGTGATATCACCGAGAGGGCCCAGAGTATATCTATCCGTCATCGGGATGAAAAAATTCCACTCTCGATCCATGAGCCTCAACATAACACTTTATTAGTTCTGAATCCATCTTTATAATCACCCTGTTACGGTGTGACATTTGATGTTATCAAGAAACTCTTCCGGTGTTAGTGATTGACATGATCTCATGGTCTAAGGATTAGGATCACTTCGTAAGTTGTTATACCAATATAAACTCAATGACTTTGATCGTAATGCTATACTTCGGATGAATGTTCATCACACCATTACACTAATGTTGTGATCCCGTTATTAACAACATCCAATGTCCATGATTAGGAAACCTTGATCATCTTGTTAATCAACGAGCTAGTTTATGAGAGAGGCATAACTAGGAACTTTCTGTTTGTTTATTAAACACACATGTATTAATGTTTCCGTATTAATACAATTATAGCATGTAAAATAAACATCTATCATATACTTGGAATACACATAATAAACACTTTATTATTGCCTCTCAGGGCATATTCCCTTCAGTCTCCCACTTGCACTAGAGACAATAATCTTGTTACATAGTGATAAATCTAACACCCATTGAGTTCTGGTGTTGATCATGTTTTGCTCTAGGGAGAGTTTTAGTCAACGGATCTGCTACATTGAGATCCGTATGTACTTTACAAATCTTTATATCTCCATCCTTGACATGCTCGCGGATGGAGTGAAACCGGCGCTTAATATGCTTGGAATGCTTGTGAGACCTTGGTTCTTTGGCATTGGCAATGGCACCATTGTTGTCACAATAGATCACCATTGGGTCCAACGCGTTTGCAGCCACTCCTAGTTCGGATATGAACTCCTTCATCCAAACTGCTTCCTGAGCCGCTTCTGAAGCAGCAACATATTCAGCCTCCGTTGTTGATCCCGCTACCACAGGTTGTTTGGAGCTCCTCCAACTAACCGCTCCGCCATTCATGAGAAATACGTATCCGGATTGAGACTTAGAGTCATCTGGATCGGTGTCAAAGCTAGCGTCAACATAACACTTAGCAATGAGCTCTTCTTCACCTCCGTATACAAGAAACATATCCTTAGTTCTTCGTAAGTACTTAAGGATATTCTTGACCGCTATCCAGTGTTCTGAACCTGGATCCGATTGGTACCTACTAGTCAAACTAATAGCATGTGCCACATCCGGTCTTGTACATAGCATGGCGTACATTATAGAGCCTATGGCTGAAGCATAGGGGACTTTGTCCATTATCTCTCTTTCTTCCGCCGAAGCCGGACTTTGAATCTTACTCAATGTCTTGCCTTGCAACATAGGTAAGAACCCCTTCTTACTTCCGTCCATTTTAAACTTCTTTAAAATCTTATCAAGGTATGTACTTTGCTATAGCCCTATTAGGCGCCTAGATCTATCTCTATAGATCTTTATGCCTAATATGTATGACACTTCACCTAGGTCCTTCAATGAAAATTTGCTGTTTAGATAACTTTTAACATTGTTTAAAAGATCTATATCATTTCCGATCAATAATATGTCATCCACATATAATATCAGAAATGCCACATTGCTCCCACTCACTTTCTTGTAAATACAAGCTTCTCCATAAGTTTGGACAAATCCAAACTCTTTGATCACCTCATCAAAGCGGAGATTCCAACTTCGTGATGCTTGCTTCAATCCATAGATGGATCGCTGAAGCTTGCACACCTTGTTAGCATCCTTAGGATCGACAAAACCCTTTGGTTGTATCATATACAACTCTTCTTCAATATTACCATTGAGAAACGCGGTTTTCACATCCATCTGCCATATCTCATAATCGAAATATGCAGCAATTGCTATCATAATCCTAACTGACTTTAGCATCGCTACGGGAGAGAATGTCTCATTGTAGTCAACTCCTTGAATTTGTCGAAACCCCTTTGCGACAAGTCGAGCTTTATAGATGGTCACATTACCATCAGCATCAGTTTTCCTTTTGAAAATCCATTTGTTCTCCACGGCCTTTCGGTTGTGAGGTAAGTCCACCAAGTTCCAAACTTGATTTTCATACATGGATTCCATCTCGGATTTCATGGCTTCTAACCATTTGTTGGAATCCGGGCTCATCATCGCTTCTTCATACGTCGCAGGGTCATCATTTTCATCAACCATGAAATTCATGACAGGATTTCCGTACAGCTCGGGAGCTGCACGCGTCCTGCTTGACCTGCGAGGTTCGTTAGTACTCTCTTTCGGAGTTTCATGATCATTATCATTAGTTCCCTCTTCAACAGGTGGAGCCAACTCCGGAACAACTTCTGGCGCTGCGCTACTCGCCATACTTTGAAGAGAAGGTTCAATAACCTCTTCGAGTTCTACCTTCCGACTACTCACACCTTTCGCGAGAAACCCTTTCTCTAGAAAGGATCCATTCTTGGCAACAAAAACCTTGCCCTCGGATCTGTGATAGAAGGAATACCCAATAGTTTCCTTAGGGTATCCAATGAAGACGCATTTTTCCGCTTTGGGTTCGAGTTTATCCGGTTGAAGTTTCTTCACATAAACATCGCATCCCCAAACTTTAAGAAATGACAGCTTAGGTTTGTTTCCAAACCACAATTCATACGGTGTCTTTTCAACGGATTTAGATGGTGCCCGATTTAAAGTGAATGCAGCAGTTTCTAGTGCATAACCCCAAAATGACAACGGGAAGTGTGTCAGAGACATCATAGATCGAACCACATCTAATAAAGTACGATTACGACGTTCCGACACACCATTTCGCTGTGGTGTTCCGGCAGGCGTGAGTTGTGAAACAATTCCACACTCTTTCATGTGAGTGCTAAACTCGTAACTTAGATACTCACGTCCACGGTCGGACCGTAGAAATTTGATCTTTCTATTATGATGATTTTCCACTTGATTCTGAAATTCCTTGAACTTTTCAAAGGTTTCAGACTTGTGTTTCATCAAGTAGATATAACCGTATCTACTCAAATCATCCGTGAAAGTAACAAAATAACGATATGCACCTCGCGCCGACACACTCATTGGACCACATACATCAGAATGTATGATTTCTAATAAATCTGTCGCCCGTTCCATTGAACCGAAAAACGGCGTTCTAGTCATCTTGCCCATAAGGCATGGCTCACATGTATCAAATGATTCAAAATCAAGTGATTCCAAAAGTCCATCCGAATGGAGCTTCGTCATGCGTTTAACGCCAATATGACCTAGACGGCAGTGCCACATATATGCGGATATATCATCATTAAGTTTAATCCTTTTAGCATCAACATTATGAATATGTGTAACATTATCATCGCGATCTAATAGAAATAAACCATTCATCATCGTTGCATGACCATAAAAGATTTCATTCATATAAATGGAACAACCATTGTTCTCGGATTTAAATGAATAACCACTTCGCATCAAACACGATCCAGATACAATGTTCATGCTTAGTGCAGGCACCAGATAACAATTATTCAAGTTTATAACTAATCCCGACGGCAAGTGGAGAGGCAGCGTTCCGACGGCGATCACATCAACGCTTTATCCATTGCCGACACGCATCTTGACCTCACCCCTTGCTAGCGGTCGCTTGTTCCGCAGCCCCTGATTCAAGTTACAAATATTAGCAACTGAACCGGTATCAAATACCCAGGTGCTACTGCGAGCACTAGTCAAGTACACATCAATAACATGTATATCATATATACCTTTGTTTGCCTTGCCGGCCTTCTTGTCTGCCAGATACTTGGGGCAGTTGCGCTTCCAGTGGCCAGTCCCCTTACAATAGTAGCACTCGGTATCAGACTTAGGTCCAACTCGGGGTTTCTTTTCAGGCATGGCAACAGGCTTGCCGCCCTTACTTCCCTTCCGTTTTCCCTTCTTGTCTTTCTTGAAACCAGTGTTCCTATTGATCATCAACACTTGATGTTCCTTTTTGATCTCCACTTCTGCAGTTTTAAGCATTGACAGAAGCTCGGGGAGAGACTTCTTCATGCCTTGCATATTATAGTTCATCACGAAGCTCTTATAGCTAGGTGGCAGAGACTGCTGAACACGATGGATGCCTAAGTCAATGGGAATCGATATTCCCAAGGACACAAGCTTATCGGCGTAACCCGACATCTTGAGTACATGCTCACTAACGGAGTTGTGCTCTTCCATCATGCAGCTAAAGAACTTTTCTAAAGAGTTGTAGCTCTCTACAGCAGCATGTGTGTCGAAAATCATTTTCAACTCACCCATTGTATCAAATGCATTGCCATTTTCGAAACGCTTTCGAAGTTCCGGCTCTAGCCCATACAATATGCCGCAATGAACTAAGTTGTGGTCCTCCTGACGAGTCTGATAGACATTCTTTTCCTCTTCAGGGGCATCATCAAAAGGTGGGGGGCGTAACGGCGCTTCTAGCACATATTGCTTTTGTGCAGCAGAGAGGAGAATCCTCAAATTCATGGCCCATTCGGTAAAGTTGCCACCGTTCGTTGCTAGTTTCTCTTTCTCCATGAACACATTGAAATTAAAAGCAGGTGGTGCCATCTACAACAAAATTTGTAAAGTTTAGACTAAGTGTATGATAGATTGAGTTCAACGAATCCATATTACGAATGAACTCCCACTCAAAAGCGACATCCCTCGTGCCTTTTTGGTGATTACATAAACCAAATCCACTATACCAAGTCCGATCATCACGTGAGTCGGTATAGCTTCAAAGGCGAGCATCAAATGGGCATGATATCAACTATATGACTCAAGCTTAACCTTTCGGTCCGTGTTCCGAGGCCATGTCTATACATGCTAGGCTCGCCAAGTTAGAACCTTAGTATTCGCATGTGTAACTGTTTTACACCCGAAATATGGTCGTGGATCCAAGAACACCCGATCATCACGTGATGTCTTGGAGCGACGAAGACATAATCGGTGCATACTAAAGGAAGAACACATTCTTATCTTGATATTTAAAAGAGGGATCATCTTATTATGCTAACAAAGCGCTAAACAAGCAATATAAGATTCTATCAAACATCACATGTTTATTAGTGAAATGATATGGTTCCCGCAGATGATCTCTATCATGTGCATCGTGGTATGATCACTATCATACCTATATGTGTAAATCCAAGGTCTATGGAGTTTACACGCTATGTGTGTTGTAAGAGTATCATCTCATACTTCCACTTACAACACTACCATATCATAACACTAGCCCCGCAACAATCTAAACTAGACGCCTCTAATTTATCCATTGCAAGTTTTACGTGGCTTAGGGCTTTCGAGATAGAACCGTTCTTACCTACGAACATGAACCACAACGAGGATAACCAAATTGTTGACAACTCGCTTGCAAAATAGATATTGACTATAGTAGGAGAGACAGACACCCGCTAGCCACTTATGCAAACTAGTTGCATGTCAAGCGTGGAACAGGTCTCATGTGCGAGGACATGTAAAGTTTGTCCGAGCCGCTTCATCCCACTATGCCACCAATATCCAAAATTACAACAAAGGAGCAACAACATGATCATCATCGCCCACATACTCATATGTGTACTACTCGTGTAAAGTATCTACGCATAGATCCGACTCTGATACCACTGTAGGGTTCGCAGCAAAGAAAACAAAAAATTTCCTACGATGTGAACTATGTACCAAGATCTATCTACTAGATACAAACAACGGGCGGATGTATATCCGTAGAGAACATACCCTTGAAGACCGACAAAGCTTAATGAGTTCAACTCGTGGTTGATGTAGACGATCTCTTGCCGATCTCAAGATCGAGAGGAAGTCCTAGCGCCGCAAATCAGTAGCGCATCCGTGCTCGCACACACGTTCGAGGCACCGAGCAACCTCCGCCTCCTCGCTATAGCGATGCAGCAGAAGCACAACTCTTTCTTGCTGAATAGCCACCGAGAACATGTATCTCGCTAGTCCGAGACCATGGGGGATAAATTCTAGAGGGGGAGAGAGATCCTTCACGAGGAGGTGTGATAGACAAGTGAGGAGGGGGGCTCCTTTTATAGGAGGAGGGGGGCACCCAAGGGGGTGGCCGCGGCCATGGGGGCTGCCCCCCCCCCCCCCCCCCCTCCTTCATTCATGTGGGTGGACACTCCACTCACAAAATGTCCTTTAAATTCCCTCCACTCAAAAGTCCACTCAAATTCCCATTAAATTTCCACCAAATTTAATGAAAACTCTCATTAAATAAAACTCTTTTATTTTATTCAGAATTTTGTCAATTAATTTAATGACAAACATTCACAAATAACCCCTTGCTAGAATTCCATTTCACATGCATAACCACTTTATGCAATTTCACCCGAAAACCTGTTTCGGTATCTAGTGAAATAAGTTCATGCGCTTGTTCATTCTTTCGGCATGAAACTTTTGCTCCAATTGGATGTCGGTGTCTCTTAAGTGTGTCACCCTACGGTTCGTGAATAATGCGGACATGATCGAGACCCCTCTCGGATTAATAATCAGAAGCGGGATCTGGAGACCCATACTGACTCCCACACATTCAACGATGACTTTCTTGTGATCGTCGGAACCTTTTTACGCTAGTATCTTAATCCCTTTGTTTCACGATATATTACATGTCCGAGATTCGATCATCGGTATCTCCATACCTAGTTTGATCTCGTTACCGACATGCACTCTTTTCTCGTTCCCGTGATATAACATTCTAGTGATCAAATCACTTGCTTGCAAGCTAATCAATGTGATATCACCGAGAGGGCCCAGAGTATATCTATCCGTCATCAGGATGAACAAATTCCACTCTCGATCCATGAGCCTCAACATAACACTTTATTAGTTCTGAATCCATCTTTATAATCACCCTGTTACGGTGTGACGTTTGATGTTATCAAGAAACTCTTCCGGTGTTAGTGATTGACATGATCTCATGGTCTAAGGATTAGGATCACTTTGTAAGTTGTTATAGCAATATAAACTCAATGACTTTGATCGTAATGCTATACTTCGGATGAATGTTCATCACACCATTACACTAATGTTGTGATCCCGTTATTAACAACATCCAATGTCCATGATCAGGAAACCTTGATCATCTTGTTAATCAACGAGCTAGTTTATGAGAGAGGCATAACTAGGAACTTTCTGTTTGTTTATTAAACACACATGTATTAATGTTTCCGTATTAATACAATTATAGCATGTAAAATAAACATCTATCATATACTTGGAATACACATAATAAACACTTTATTATTGCCTCTCATGGCATATTCCCTTCACTCTCCTCGTGATTACGGCAGCTCGACAGTGTGGTGTCGGAAGTAGAGGGAAGATCTCCCAGGGCTTCTCCTTAAGCTGGAGCGAGTATGGTGGAGTATGAGAGAGGCCTTGGCGATCTACGGTTTAGAGGGCACCAAGGGGAGGGTGTGGACGGCGGCTAGAGTTTGGGGAAACCCCAAATCGCCGACTTGGGAGGAGCCCTAGGCGGCGGCAGCGGCAGCAACACTTGGAGGTGGTGTCAGCGCTAGGAGCTAGGGTTTAGGTGTGAGGGTAGGGGGCAGCCCTACCCCTCCTTATATAGGTGGGAGGGGGGCGGTTGGGAGGAGGGAGTCCTCCTCCAACTCCTCCTCCTTGGGCGGCGGGTGGAGGGAGGGCACTTCCTCCCCATGTAGGTTTCCTACTCTCCCTCCACCAAGCAAACTTAAGATTTGACTTTTCAAATTGGCGTTTGACTTTCAAACTTGGATTTGATTTCTCTCTCCATATTGCCCAGCCAAGTGACCTAGTACATGATGCAACCATTCCACATTGTCATGACACATCCATGTACCCTTCTCCTACGGAGTGCCGGACCTTCCAGACCCTTCTAGAACATTCCTGGTGAAAACGCCGGAATCATTCCCGAACTCCGAAACAGGACTTTCCTTATATGAATATTATTCTCCGGACCATTCCGGATCTCCTCGTGATATCCCGGATCCCATCCGAGACTCCGAACAACATTCGGTCTCTTACTCATCATTCCATAACTACACAACAACATCGAATCCTTAAGTGTGTCTCCCTACGATTCGTGAATTATGCGGACATGACGGAGACACTTCTCCGATCAATAACCAATAGAGGAATCTGGAAATTCATATGGCTCCAACATATTTCTATGATTACTTTGTGATCGAATGAACCACTTACATATGATACCAATTTCCCTTTGTCTCACGATAGTTTACTTATCCAAGGTTTTGATCATCGGTATCTCTGCATACCTAGTTCAACCTCGTTACCGATAAGTACTCTTTTCTCGTTCCCGTGGTATGTGATCCCTTGTGAGCCAGTCACATGCTTGCAAGATAATTGGATGACATTCCACCGAGAGGGCCCAGAGTATATCTATCTGTCATATGGATGGACAAATCCCACTCTTGATCCATGTGCCTCAACCCATACTTTACGAACACTCAATGCCACCTTTATAGCCACCCAGTTACGGTGTGGTGTTTGATGTCATCAAAGCATCCTTCCGGTGATGGTGATTAGCATGATCTCATGGTCGAAGGAATTAGGTTACTATGTATCAGAAATCTTATAGTAATTTAACTATTAAAATGACTTGATCTTTATGCTACGCTTATCTATAGGAGTATGTCCATCATACCATTCTCCTAATGATACGATCTTGTTGTTAACAACATCTCAATGTTCATGATCGGGAAACCACGATCATCTATTAACCAACAAGCTAGTATTACAAAGAGGCTCTACTAGGGACTCTAATTTAGTTTACAAATCACACAAGTATTAATGTTTCCGATTAATATTGTTATAGCATGAATGTAAACATTTATCATAAACACAAAGATATAATAATAAATGTATTTATTATTGCCTCTAGGGCATATCTCCAATAGTCTCCCACTTGCACTAGATTCAACTAATCTAGATTACATGGTAATATACCGAACACCCATGGCAGTTTGGTGTTGGTCATGTTTTGCCCTCGGGAGAGGTTTAGTCAACGGATCCGCCACATTCAGATCTGTGTGTACTTTGCAAATCTTTATGTCACCATCTTGGACATGTTCTCGAATAGCGTGAAAATGTAGCTTGATATGCTTCATCTTCTTGTGTGACCTTGGTTCTTGCGCATTGGCTATGGCGCCCATGTTATCATAGTAGATAGACATTGGGTCCAGCGCACTTGGAACCACACCGAGCTCTGTAATGAACTCCTTCATCCATATCGCTTCTTGTGAAGCCTCCGAAGTAGCTATGTATTCCGATTCAGTTGAATATCTCGCCACAACGCTTTGCTTTGCACTCCTCCAGCTAACTGATGCACCATTCAAAGTAAATACGTATCCAGATTGAGATTTAGAATCATCCAGATCGGTGTTCCAACTAGCATCGGTGTAACCATTAACAACGAGTTGTTCATCACCTCCATAAGAAAGAACCATATCCTTAGTTCTTCTCAAGTACTTAAGGATATTTTTGACCGCTGTCCAATGATCCACTCCTGGATCATTTTGATATCTGCTAGTCAAATTAACAGCATATGCAATGTCGGGTCTAGTACATAGCATGGCATACATTAGAGATCCTAAGGCCGAGGCATAGGGAGTCTTACTCATCCTTTCTCTATCTTCTGTCGTTGCTGGACTTTGAGTTTTACTCAAGGTCGTATTGGGCAACATGGGCAAGAACTCTTTCTTGCTATCTTCCATTCCAAACCTCTTTAGAACTTTGTCCAAATATGTACTTTGAGACAATGATATTAGGCGTCTCGATCTATCTCTATAAATCTTTATTCCTAATATGTAAGCTGCTTCACCAAGATCTTTCATTGAAAAACTATTATTCAAATAATCCTTGACACTATTAAGAAGGTCTACATCATTCCCAATCAACAATCAGAAATAAACAGCTCCAAAATTATAATACTATTAAGACTAATATCTTAACTAATGGTCTGGCATTGCTGCTTTTGCAATACACTACAAAAATGGCTTGATGTAGTCATCATCTATACTGGCTTTAGAACCTAGCAAGGGTTAAGAAGTGTAAGGGATCCCAACCTTTAATAAGGTAGAGTCCCCTGTGTTTACAATGCTAGTCCCTGGATCAATAGCTAGCATCCACAGTTAAGATGTAATATCAAGAAACAAAGGTCATAATACAACTTTATAACCAGGAATATCATAATTTTTTTACATCTTACATAGCTCATTTGGCTATTACATTACATTGGAGCAGAATATCTATAAGCATGGGGTCCTTCATCTTCAAAGTGCCACAGGCAGACATGTTGGTTGTAGACTTTGTAATCCTAATCAATCAACTTCACTAATATCAATCAAACCTGCAACATAACAAGTTATAGCCACAAGGGTCAATACATTTGAATTGTATTGGCAAGTGATATTGTGGTAGTATAGTGGAGTCTATCATCTATATGTATTTGGCTAAGTGGAGTTGAGACTTGCATTGCTCAAAATAGATTTTCCTTATCATTTTGAAAACACTAAGTTTTTGCTTGACAAAATTTTTTTTCTCAATCAAAGATTGAAGATCCTTTAACCCTTGTTCAAACCACAAGTTTTTAACTTAGAAATTTGAATGATGAGATTCTTGATTGCTTCCATGTCTTGATGCTCAAATTGTCCTTTACCAGGGACATGGCTAAGTACTTAGATTTTACACTCTGCAGAGGTGGTGCACTTTCCCCACAAGACTTGGTTTCCCAAGACAAGATCTTTCAGAAGCCTTCCCTTAGACCAAAATGGACGCGCTCCAACCTATCAAACTCTACCACCAACTGTCCATATGGCTAAGTTCTTGCAACCTATATGATCCAGGCAGAGCCCATAATGCCAAGTGGTTGCACTTGAAGCTTCTCAACATTTGACATCTCAAATCTCTTTGTTCCTGGGTGGCCATCCACAAGTGAGATACACAAGGTCAACCATAAACATGGGCCTTGTGAACCACTCAACAAAAAACCACCAATCAAGTCCCATCCCACCCAGGTGATTCATTGACTTAGTTGTTTTATTAAGAAAAACATAAGTCCTCAGACTTAGAAATTTTCCATAGTGTGAAAATATTTCCACCCTTGTTTTCTATTAGCTAAGCTAAGCATGATAGTAGTAGGAGTCTTAAATTAGGAAATTTTACTAAGGTTTCATCTACTAGGTTTTTCTATAGCAAGGTTTATACTTAGCAAAATTCCATGCAAGTTTTACTTAGAAAAATCACTAATGCATAGTGAAAGTAATGGGACAAAAGTATGAAGCATCACTTGCCTTTTTGGTAGAGGGTATAAGTTCACTCCTTGTCCTTGCAACAATCACACTCTTCAAGTCACTACAATTCAATCAAGCAAGGAACAAACTCAATCTACCAATCAAGCAAAACAACACATAAAATAACAAAGTCAAAGTAATGCATGCAAGCATGCCAAGCTTTGTTTTGTTTGAAAAAGTGGTTCCTAATGGGTCATGAACATTTGAAAGCACCTAATGGTCATTTTTTAAAGTGTCAAAGTCATTTGCAAAAGGTTTCACTTTATAAACCATTTTCAAAACAAGGTATCATTTATGTGGTGTAGAAATATTTTTACTAAGGCATTAATCTATAGGGTTCACCAAATATGTTTTCAAACCATAAAACTTGGTGTTTAGGGTCAGATAGTTTAAAACAAAACATTTCCCAAAGGTTTTCTTCCAAAACCATTTTTAATAAATAAACCACATTTCTATTTGACTAGAAATGGTTTTAAATCAAAGAATCATTATTTTGTTTCACCAAATACATTTTTGAATCCACAAAGTGTTTCCTATGGTCAGTAGGTTCAAATCACACCATTTGCCAAAGATTTTAACTCCAAAAACATTTTTAAATAATTTTTATAATCTAAACAAGCATACAAATGTTTTTGCAAAAACAAACATTTTACCAGAGGCTTTTTACTAAACAAAAGGCATGGTTGGCTAGGGCTTGTTCCACAGATTCCAATGATATAAAGTTTGCAAATTTTGGACGTGTGGATCAAAAGTTATAAGGTTTTCAAAATTGCATCTAATTCTGATTTCAAATTCTGTTTTAACTCAAACCAGTGACACACGTCCTAATTCTATTCGTCCATACCGTTTCGGTTGGATCGACTGCTCTGGTGCGTTGGATCAAGTCAGATCGTGTGGCACAGGTGGATACTTACCCCTTCGGCTAAGGATCTATCGTGAGCGTCGGATCAAGATCCTACGGCGCGCAGCACGCTTGCCAACTAGTGGCGGCGCTGGCGGCGACTGCGCGGCGGCGGTGCTCTGGCGGTGAGGTTGCCGGCGATACAGGGAGCTAGAGAAAGAGTGGGGTGGCTCACCGGAATCGTCGACGCTTGCTGATGCTCAACGTGTTGTTGGTTCGACGAGGGGTGCACGGGGTAGTCCCGAATCGCTCGCCGGAGTTGGTTTGGGCGGCGGTGTTCTCAGGTCGTCGTCGCTGGCGTCGTTTGAAACCACGTTAAGACAAAGTGGAGGCATGGTTAGACGCAGGATGATTTGGGGAAGATGTGTGCATCACCGAGAGAGCTTAGGGCAGTCGGAGTTCACCTGGGGTGCTCGACGGAGTAATGGCAGACGGTGGCGCATGCTCGGTGTCGACGAAGCCGAGGCTACAGGGCACTCGCGGGCGAACCAGTGGTATGGGGAAATGCGCCAGGATGTGTGGAGTATGTGTGCGTGGTCGATGAGGAAAGGGGCGGCGCTGGGTCGCCGGAATTTGCACCGGAGCATCGTCGGAACAGAGGGAGTGTTGAGCGAAATTTGACAGCCTGGGGGCGTGTTGAGATGGGGCGACAGAGGGGAAGTGTAGAGGAGGGGCAGGCGCTTTAACGTGCATGGTCAAGGGGCTGATTAATGGCGTGGTTAACGCGTATTACGCCGGACTTAATTCACCTGCAACGGCTGGCGAGGGGGAGGGCGTAGTCCGCGGGTGGGGAAGAAGGGAGCGTGGCTGTGGGGCCTAGTGTCAGCGAGGAAGGGAGTAAGGGGGAGGGTCCATTCGTCAGTGTCCTCACGGGTTTCTTTCGCGGTGAAAACGATTCGCTCGCTGAGAGGGAGAGGTGGGCTAGGTTGGGCTGGAATGGGCTTAGCTGGGCTGGATTAGTTGGGTCGAGTCTGACTCTATTTTTTTCTTTCAAATGCTTTTTCTTTTTCTATTTCTATTTTCTGTTTTGAAATTCAAACAACATTCATACAACCAAAACAATTCAAACACTTCCAAACTTGTATTGGGTTTTGGTTCTGTTTGACAACATAAAGCAAAGTCCCAGAAATAAAATAATTTTATTCTTTTTAGGATAAATTAATTAAATAAAATAGACCTTAGTTATTTAATCAAAATAGGGCTTGATTTATTTAATAAAATCTCCATCTAAATATTTTCAAAACCAAATCAGTAGGTTTTATTTGAAAATAGAAGATACTTGGTAAACTTGTTTAAAATAAAATAACATTTTATTTTAGGGTCCATTAATAATTAAATAAAAAGGACCCTTGTTATTAAATCAAATAGGGTTTGTTTTATTTAAAATCTTTATTTGAAATTTAAATAAAATCAAAACACTTTAGTAGGTTTTATTTGAGAATATAAAATACTTAGAAAACTTATTTAAAATAAATAAATAAGTTTTAGTGTTTATTTAAAATGGGAAAAACCTTTACTTAAATAAAATTGGATATTAAATCCTTATTATTTTATTTAAATAAACCTTTACTATTTTTATCAAAACAAAATGTTTTTATTTCAAAAGCTTGGCCAAGGTTTATTTTGGCTCCATAAAATAATCCTTATTTATAAATCTACCTTTTCTTTTGAAAACCAAATCTTTTATTAAAAGATTCAAAAAAAATAGTTTTTCTATTTGTTTAAAATATTTTCTTTATTAATTGTTTAACTTTTCAAATCCTTTTAGGATTTGTTTGATCAAAAAGGTTTGAAGGGTTCCAATTGGAATCAAAAAGTTTCTTCTCACCCTGAAAATCAACAAAGTTTTATTTTATTCATTTATTTTTCACATTACAAGATTTGAAAAATCTTGGGATGTGACAAGAAGATACTTTGAGTACGAGTGTACTCAACAAGTTCACTAGAAAAGGAGTGTTTGATGCACTATATCTACAGCCACAGACCATAGGTCATAGGCAATGCAGGTTTTTCTAAACATTTCTTTAAAGGTTGCTTTTATTCTGAAAAGCTATGTCCGTCAGCCTTCACGGGTTTACCAGAACTTTCATGGAGTTCCTTTCCCGCCACATTCGCAGCTCCTTCCCGGAACAGGGAGTAACAAGTTACAGTTCTTACACTCTGTAGAGGTGTGTTACTTTACCCATGAGAGACCTTAGCCTTGTTGCACAACCAAGTCATGACCTTGTCCATACTTCCTTGGTATGGGGCCCACTCTAATATCCAAGCCAATCACTGCCCCCTTCGCGACCCCACATACCTCCTTGGTGTACACCATGCCCACATATTGAATTATGGCAATGGTTTGTACAGACCGTTAGATGCCAGACCTATCGTGGGACGTTGAGGGTTCCCACCATATGCCGCATATCCTCTATGAGTAACCAATTAATATGCACGCTACGAGTGATAACAGCCACGACCTGCACATTCGGCTACATGCGAGAGGAAGAAGATACAGCTGACTTCTCTGTCCCATTCCAAATCTCACGGTTAACGCGTGATATACGGCGCAAGAATCACTGGCGACATTGGTTGTTAAGTCCTAGATAATATGTTCCTTTACCACCGGAACTTTCATAGTAGGTTATTACCTCATGGTAAATAACCTATAATCATATTATTATGAAAATAGTGTTTTCTGACCTTTTTCAAATGCAAGTGATGACAACACTAGATTTGTAAAACACTTTACAGAAAATAACCGAATGACATGAGCAAGTGTGAACTTGCCTATTGTGATTGCAAGATTATGCACTCACGGTCTTCGAGACGACATAAGATCCAATATCTGAAATCTGCATCATTGGTCCGGTAAGGACTAATGTTTAAAGAAGCAATATGCAGTTATGCATAAGTAATGCTATGCATTTTTATAAAACTCCCAAACTGAATCCCCAATACTTTGAGTGAAGTGAATTCAAGTGTTTCTTTTAAGAGTTGGTTTATCTTCAAATTTTATTTTATAAGTAATGATCTTTATAAGGAACCTAAGTGTTAACAATCCAAAATATGTAAGTAAAGTATAAGATGATGTGATTATGGTGAATTGTCATGTGGTGACTATGATAAAAGTCCTTGGGATTGAGTTGTTAAGAGTTAAAGAACTTATTATAAGATTGTTATTTGAAGTGGCAAAAAGAATAACATTGGAAGAAAAGATTTCCTTTATAATGTTTAAGCAATCTTCATTGTTAACAAAACGTGATCAATGCCTTCTGGTATTTGATTGATTAGTTTGGACTTGAGATGCATTATGTCTTAATTGAAGTAGACCAAAGTTAACTATAAAAACATAAGTAGTGTATTAGACATGATGTTTATAAGCTTTGAGACTAAAGTTAACTTTAAAAGGTTAAGTAAACTTAAGATGTCATATATTTTAATTATTCCCAAGTTTTAGATTTATGATAGGTATAACTAAAGTGTGTAATTATTCACTTTATATTTAAGTGAATACTTATAAAGTTATTTTGAAGGTTGTGGTTTTAAATCTTTATTTAAGGTTTCAAAATATATTAATCAGTTAATAATTTACACTTAAGTTTTATTATAAACCTTAGTTCTGGTTTAGAAATTTAGTAATTTGACTTTTTTAGGGTATTAATATTTCTTGAAGATAATGTTCTTAAAGAATTTTCAAAAATATATAATGGATAAGGATTTATTATTTTAAAATATTAAAAACTTTCCTACTAATATATTTAGTATTTTTCTAGTGTAATATATTTATTCAAGACTTTGAAAATGATTTTTATTTTATTTTTAAGTATTATTTTTATATTTATAAAATTTCATAAAGGATTAAATGTCTTTAAATATTTATTCAAATTTTATTTACAAAAGAGTTAAGTTAGTATTTTTATAAAATAACTTATTTTTATACACAAAAATGATTTTTATTCATTTTTAGGATTTTTCTTGATTTTATAACATTTCACTTAGGATGTAATGTTTTTAATATTTATTTATATTTTATATATCTTGAACAAGTAATATTATATTTTTACTAGGTAGATATTATTTTTGTGGTTATTTTGACATATCATATGTATTTTTAGGATTTTTCTATATTTTTCTAGAGGTGAAACAATCTTTGGGGTGTTTTGGTAATTTTTATTTTTAGATTAGACCCTGGACCCACTGGTCAGTCTGGCCCATGGTTGGGTTATACCAACCCAAGCGGTGGACCAAGCCGGTCAAAACGACCCACTCTATCCAGCGCGACCTTTCCCTTGCTCGAATCCCTCTCTCTCCCTCTAGGCGATTCCCTGGTGCCGCCGCCGCCGTTCCTGGATCATGGCCGGCTCCGGCCACCACGGCCGCCATTGTGGTGGGAAATGACGCTGCGGATGACGCTGCATCCTTGGCCCCATATCGATTTGATGCTTGAGCCCTCTCCTAGCCGCGCTTCTCTCTTGCTGATGGCTAGGGTTTGTGCTGTTGCCGAGGATGTGGTGCTTCGACGCTTCTCTAGCATCGCTCTGGTGCTATGGTGAGGAGATGGTGTTGTATTCCTCCCTGTGAGCTCTATGAATGCGGCTTGGCGCGGGTTGCAGCGCCCTCTGGGTGCTCCCTATGCCGCCGTGTTCATCCTCGACGCCGACCACTGCTTCCTCTTCATACCCTCGCGAGGACCACATGTATGTTGTCCCCCTTTTCACTCTCTGGTCTTCTTTGCCTTCTCCCTCTCTGAATCCTCTCAGTACCATGTGATTGACCATGTTCAGGAAATAAAAATGGAGCTCTTGAGCAAAGTCCAATTGATTAGAGTAGTAGGTTTGGCAGTGTAGTTGATTTTGTTGATTAAGTGCTTAATGCCTCACTTGATTTGATACATGTACTATTGTTGTTTTTAAAAATAGAGCATGTGTTGTTGTGACTTGATTCATAACTGGGCTTAGTATTATTCTGGTTAGTCTATTTGTGATCTTGTATGATTTGGCCATTATAATTTAACTAGTCTAGGAATTAAAACCGTGGCCTAGTTCCTTATAAATGAACTCTAGTGCTAAGTATAGAGCTAGGTTTATCCCAAGCACATTTTTGTTGAAAATGTTTGATGATCTACTGATATATGATGTGATATGCTTCAGTTGGGAAAGTTGTATTTTCCATGGCCTGTGATGAGCTTACAGGTGTTTACTTGAATTTAATGTAAACAAAGTTCCTCTCTGAACCATTGGTTCACTTCTGGCTTATGGAATTTATTACTGTGTTTGGTTTAGTTAAGTTGGGTGATAATGATCATGTGTAAATTGAGGTGTTGTAGTGTATGCTTTTAATAAGAACAGATACATCATACTTGGTCTTGCTGTTTTGGGATGCTTCTTTATCTCCTGACTGCTGCTAATGAAATAATTACTAGCTCTGTACTGTCAACTAAGATAGTCCCAAGATGTAGTGTTCTGGTTTCTGTATAATGATTCTGTCTTGTGGGAATGTATAGGGTTAATTGATTATGCTCAGATTGATTTTAGTTTCCATTGCATTTGTGAGAAAATGATCTCATCGACTAGTATTGTGTATCAGGAGTAGTTATATTTTGTTCATGCTATGGATATGGTAGTGGAATTTATTGGTTGTTGTTGCAATCATCAACTTAAGAGCCTTGATATTATTCTAAATTAAATAGTCTTCTTGTAGGAATCCTTCCTGAAGTTAAGTTGCTTGTTCACAACTATCTGTTATACTCTTATGTTTGTGGATTCTGGGATGGTGTGGTTTTAGCAGGTGGCTTTCTTTGTGTTGTTTAAATATTGTGTACTGTCCATTGTGACAGTGAGTTTGGATTCCAAATCCTGGTTACTTTATCTGGGCTTGTGTTTCCTCTACAAACAAGCTTTGCAATGATCTTTCTCTATGCAGAGAGCTTGTACTCAATAAATACTGAATCTGCTAGGTACAGAGGTGCTACCCCCAGGGATGTGCCCTGTAACCTAGCATATGTGGTTTATGTTTGGCTAATAATAGATAATTACTAGGCTAATGATGCTGGTCTGAAGCTAAACAACTCAGGGATGATATTTATTAAACCTAGTTTGAATGTTCTTTTGGTTTGGTCAACCCTGTGGTTGCTACCAGTGCATCTTCCACTGTGATGCCTCCCTTTGGAGTGTACAGGGGTAGCTCTCACTAGGTAGTTGACTGTTGGGATGAGTTATCCAGGAGATTTCAATTGGATTGCCAATGATGCTAAGGCTGAGGATTTAATTTGGAAATAAGATAGACAGATACTTCTGATGCCTAGAAGTTCTATGATGAGACAAGCATAGCATTTCTATGCCTATCTGAGAACAATCTTAACTCTCCCAAAATATTTTCTAATGGAACTGGTAAGAACATATGCTACTAATGATATTAGTGTGGGGTAATAACCTGATGCTGAGCTTGATGTTGCTATGCTGATACCAGTACTTGATCAGCTAGACTTCTTTGTCCTGGTTTGTTGCTTTCCCTATGAAACTCCTCCTCACTAGTTCTTGGGTGACTTTTTAAGCAACCAGGTACTTGTGGTGTGGATTTCTGGTCTGCTTTTACTAGTGTTATTGGAGCTAGTTCTTGATGATATAGATCTGGATAGATAAGTGATAATCTGATACTGGTTGTGGTGGTTATGTCTAGTGCTTGAGAGTTCTAGTGCTAAGAAATGAATTGGGGTGGAAGGAGATGTGTGGTAAGTGACCAACAATGTGGTACTCTGCTACTACGGCTGTGTTCTTATCTTCCCTTGTGGCTGTCTTGTGTTGACAGCACACAAACATGCAATGACTAAGCTGCTGTTGAGTAAGCTGTCTGCTTGACTGTTGTGAGTTGAGGATCAGATCAAGTACACTAGATCTTTTGTTGGAATTACTGCCTTTCCTTTTACCTGTTACTAGTTTGGTGAAACTTGCCCCATGCCTGTGATGCATAGACTGAGGCCATTACTAGATAAGAACAGATACTACTCATTTGGTGAAACTTGCCCCTTTTTTATAAGATTAGCTCAGTGATGTGCTGAACAGTGCATTACACTGTCAAACTGAGAGCACTACTTTAACCAAGTCCCCATTATGTTTCTTCCTTGTCTTTTTGTTGTTTTGCACGGTGAATAATAAGGAGAGTTGAAGAGCATAAGACATAGGACTAATTAGGAAAATAGTTTAGATTTTCTTTTTTATTCTTCTACAACTTTATTTGATTCTTAAATATTGTAAATAATATTGTATTCTTTTATTAGTGTAATAAAGTTCATTTTTCTCTTTGTTAGTTGAAACTTGTAAGGATTTGTATCTTATTTAATAAAGTTTACTTATTTCCTTTTCCTTTTACAATACTTTTGTAAAGACAATTTCATATTTATTTTGTTGTAATAAAGAGATTTTTTATTCATTTCAGTAATGTAATTTATTTTTCTGCTTATTTAAATCATGATACTTTACTTTTATTCATTTATTGTAAAAGATCGATGTAATACTATATGTATATATATATTAATAAAGAAATCTTTTTATATCATATTCTTTTGTAATCACTTCAATTCAAGTTATTAAGTGTTTCTAATTTCCATTTGTGAATTTTATAAATTCATTTGAATTTAATATTTGAAATTCAAATACATGCTTGAGCAACTTTCCCCTAAACAAGGAATTCTATAAAGGTCATGTCGAAATCTAGCACACTTGCTCCGAAGTTTCCATCAGAACAAGAGAGGTCTCGATCCCTCTATAGCTCTTATAGTTTTGCGCGAAAATTCCCCGGATTTTCTTATGCATGAATGCAATGCACAACCCTGTGTCCCCTTTATTTCTAGGTGCTAATCCTGGGATATTACGGAATTCCTTTATTGTCACAATTCAATCGCGACAAAGACCATGAGCTTGAAGGCTAGAATTGTAGTACCAGCCATCCTAAGGTAATGTATGAACATTAAAGACAAGGATCAAAGGAAGGATCTTGGGTTAAAGGTCAACTTCATGTCCAAGATTCACAACAATAGAATCTGGCACAATTAGGGATCTTCGGTTCAAGTCCATGGGTTAAAACCCAAAGAAAGGAGTAACTACTACTTGAGTGACATAGCGTACACTGTAAGGTAGTAATCACGAGGTAGCTTCCAAGAGAAGAAACAACTTCTGAAGAACCCAACAAACAAGTAAAAAGGAGGCACACGAGGCAGAAGGAAACCTCGAAGCCTAGAATAGAATATTGTGGAACCCTCAACATGATGTTGTGGCCCATAAGATAGAGATATCATGATAGAAAGGAATCTCTCAGATGAAAAAGATCAAGGGGAACAAGGGATACACAACACACACAACTCTAGAGAACTCAACACTAGGTCAACTAGCTTAGAAACGGCATGCCAAGAAGGCACCTAAGCTTTGAAAGACTAGAAGAGGTATCAAAACTTTTCCAAAGTCAACACAAGATAAGATGACCCAGAGTTAGAGCGAAACTGGATGAGGAGTAAAATAAGCATACTAGAGTTTTCGCAAATACTTTTCATCTTTAAAATAGTTTTCACAAGCACTAGATTCAACATCGACCAATAGCAAGGTTTTCCTACGGTCGGTACTGCTCTGATACCAAGAACTATGACACCCCCGGGATCAGGGCTAAACAAATCCCAGATCTCCGTTTGACATAAGCTTAACCTTGAGCTCGAGAATATCAAGTGAAGAATCGGTAACACAACAGTGACCCTACGACACAAAATTTATTAAAGCAAGCTCATAACTGAGAAAAGAACCAAATTATTACAATCAGAGGTCACTGACCACAAACATCAAACAACGGAAGTCAAATTATGCTATTAAGTATAGCAAACTTAACAAATGGCCTAAGAGGCCTGAAGCATAACGATGACGTCCCAGCCCATAGATTCCAGGCTGTCGGCCGGGAACCCCAAGCTACTCGTCGGTGTCAATGTAGTACCAAACTCGTCTTTAGGTGAACACTTACTCTGCCAAAAGTATCAACAAAGCAAGGGTGAGTACAGGGTGTACTCTACAAGACTTATGGCTAGTGGAGTTGTTTGCATAAAACCATCTTTGTTTATAAAACGAGAGAGAGAAGAAGCTCGTCTAGTCAGAGTATTTTAAAAGGGGATAAGAGAGCGACATCTCCATAGTATTGATTATCATCTTTTGATATCCACCAAATAATCATCATCACCTGAACTAGGAGCACCCCCTCGTACCCATGAGGAAGCATCCTTAAGCACACATTGTTCAGCGGGTTTTATAGTGGTTAAAGTTATCTATGATCTTGAGTCCGGTCGCCAAGTCGTTCATAACCGTGAACACGGCTTTTCGAAAATATTATTACCCTGCAGGGGTGTACAACTTTACCCACACGTACTAACCTTCTCTTAATGCCACATGATTAGCCCTCTTCCTTGGAAGGCCGGCAGAGGGTGGTTAGACACGACCTTTACCTTGCTTTCGCCGAGACCATGAGTCACGCAATAAGTATGGTTCTTCCGTAATGGATCAAATCTCGAAGCCGGTACTTAAAGATGTGAGGCGAGGTTGGTTTACTAGGGGCGCCATCAACCCCAAGCAACCCGGTCCACGCTTCCCTACCTGTTATGAATGCACCTTCACCCGGCAAATCTTTTAAAAGGTTTTCCATGCATATGTCGAATGGAATGCCCGAACTATGTGACTCATGGAATCTACTAGGCAAGTTAGTTACTCGTGAGGTTGTCTAGGCTCCGTGTGGTTGTACGCTCGTCTTGGTTCCAAAGGCAAGAACTCAGGTCCTAGGGGTGGCGAGCATGGGACTAGAAAAACCACATCCTACCGTGGCCTCCCATACAAGCATTAGCATGTTTAAACTCATATCACTGTTCTCATCTCATCACGTTCTACTGTCATCTAGATTATCTGCATCTGATACATCATCTGGATGGACCAGAACTGACAGCTATGCATGGCTAAGCAGACACATATCAGAGAGCAGTGCACACAAGCCAAACCTAGTTATGCTAGGAGCAGTGGATCAGGTAATATAAGCTCAAAGGGAGTAATGCAATAGATAGAATACTTTATCTATCGATAAAAGACCATAGTAGAATCGTATGCATCATGGCAAGAATTGAAATGCTTTTGAAATCATAGGTTATATCATGGTGGGGCTATGCTTGCCTTTGCCAGTTGATAATAGATAAGCAGATCTTCGGGAGCCTTGTACTTGACTTGGTTATAGTTGGTCAAGTATTGTTCGTCGATCTTCGATCTTCGACAGTGTTGATCCCGGTCTTCAATCTCGATCTTGATCTTGATATCGTATTCTACCGGGAAGAACCAAATCACCGGAAAGAAAGGAAAGCCAGGAGGTCCAGAGGCTCACCACAAGCGCGAGTAGAGGGCCGGCGAGGCGAGGGACGGCCAGAATCTACGAGGACGGCGGCGGAGGTCATCGGAGACCGAGGTGTCGATTGGAGCGGCAGGGGTCTTTCCAAGTTGCGTCCTTCGACGAGAAGACCCAGGGGAGCACGGCGGTTCCAGGAGCTTGCTCAGAACAGCGAGGGGAGGTCCGAAACGGTGGCGCACAGCGGCTCTGGTGGCTAGGGTTTCGGCCAGGAGAGGAGGAACTAGGAAGAGAGAGCCAGGGAAAGGGAATGGAGAGGCGTAGGGGAAGAGGGGCACATCGTGGCTCGATATTATCCTGCTCCGGAGCGGCGGAGAGGATCTCCACGCGAGGCGGCCGGCGGCATGCCGACAGCGAGATGCTTCGGCTAATCGGGAGGTCGACGACTCCAGGAAGACGACGAACCGTTATCGGGTTGGTGGGCTGCGATTGGGCCGAGTTTGGGCCGTTGGCTGCTGCGCTGAGCAAAGGAGAGAGGGAGGTGGGTGAGCTGGGCTGTGTCCTGATTGCTCTGCTGCTTTTTTTATTCCTGGAGCATTTTCTTTATCTGTTTTGATTTTCTTCTTTAGCAATTCATTTTAAAATCTTTTTTGGATAATTTTACAACACCAAAGGCTTTTATCAAATATGTAAAATATTTATGAGCCCTTGTATTCAATTTGGACTCCCATTGTTTTGTGATTTTTCCAAATTCAAAACCATTTGAATGTGTTCAAAGAGAGGGGATAAAACTAGAGTTTAGGGTTTGCTTTATTTTCTTCAATGCATTTTAAGGGTTGATGCGTATGCAATGCACAATCAAGCCCTAATTAGTAATTAGCTAGAAGTGGGGTGTTACAAGGGCCGAGCGAATTACTGCCTGAGTCAATGGAATTGATTCGGCTTGATTTGGGGAATAAACGGCGACGACGATGGTGTCTGCGCGCGGGGTTTGGGGGAAGACAATGACGACGTGGCGCAGGGGCCACTGGTCAGTGGGTGCGAGGTAGTGTTTGCGCGTGAGAGAGAGAGAGAGCAGAGGGGGAAATGGCCCGGGTGGGCTTTTGGGCTGGTTCTGGCGCTAGGCCGAATAGGTGGCGCCCTGTTTTATTTTTTCTTTGTCCTTTTCTTTTTCTGTTTTGATTTTTAAGAATGAATTTGAAACCTTTTTCAAACTTGTTTGAATTCAAATCTTTTCTGGATTTTTGTACTGTGAACCTTGTACTCAATAGTGTGACAAACACAACTATGCACTCAAAACACCTTGGCCTTTAAAAAAACCATGCCTCATATGAATAATAAAATGGGCACTAACGAAGTACCAAGTTATATTCTGTTATCCAACAGAGATTGGCAAACGGCACCAACGGTCTAGATGGGTTGGTATCGTTTGAGACTAGTTACTGTGTTAATTTTACCTCTTGCCTTGTTGTATGAGTTGTAACATCGGTAGCAGTATAATAGCCCAGCTGCGTCTGGCTCTGAAATTATCTCTCCTCTATTATTTGCCTTGAGCAATAAAACAATATACTCTATAGACAATATATACATCTGGGCACTATGAGTGAGGCTCAATTCTCATCATATCTACCAAATTCGTACCCGATTACTGTTATTTCTGCAATGGATTCATTTTGACTTCCTCTGATTCTATCTGGGACCTGACAAAGTGGTATCAGAGACACCGATCCTTGGCTGCGGATTCGAATTGGTTTGGGGAGCTAGGTTTGGCTATCTAGTAAAATCCCTCCCTCCTCACCCGCTTCACGGCGGCGGTGTTGAAAGTCGATGGAGGCGTGGGCGATGGTGCAGTTCTTCTCACGGACAAGGTCGACAGTGGCGGTTTGGCGGCCGTGAAGTTCTTCTCGCGGACGAGTCTGACAGCGGCGGCGGTACCAAATTTAGGCACAAATCGAAAGTTCAAGGCGGTTGCAAGAGAACATCCCCTCTTGCTCTAAAATCCAGGCTGGCAACTCGATCCGTGTGCTTTTTGGAGGCAGGACGGCGCGGTGGCGGAAGGATCTGGAGTGAGGTTCGGGTTACTGAACTAGTTTCAGTGTGAAATTCCTCTCCTTACTACTAAGATCGCTATGCCTCGAGGGTCGAAGTCTAGTGTGGAAGGAGATGATTTGCTGGAACTGCGAGCACTTCGACATGAACTGAACGAAACTCGTAAGGACACCAACAACCTGCTCATAGAAGTAAGTCGAATCAAAGCAGATATTATTGTTCTCTCGCACAAATAGGATGATGTGGTAGAGGCTGTTACGAATATGAATTCCGCATTAAGCACTATAGGCAATCAGTTAACTGCAATGGCATAAGCTATCAATTCCTTGCTTCCTGCTGTCATTCAACACCCACATCCACCTGTTATTCCAGAACAAAACCAACTTAAATCCCCTACTCTACAACAGTCTCAACAACACCAAGATGGCTATAACATCCCAAAAATCATGAATTGTAAAAGCATGCATTGCATTCATATTGTCATAGCATCTAGAGCATGCACAAAAATTTTCAAAGTTTTAAACTAAATAAAACCATATTTATGCCCATTTTATTAATCATATGAGGCATGGTTTTATTTTTATTTTCAAAGGACCAAAGTAAATTTGAGTGGACAAGTGTGTTTGACATCCTTTTGGATGCTTGGATCATATTACAAAAATTTGGAAGTGATTTGAATTCAAACAGATTTGAAAAAGGTTTTAAAACCATTCCTGGAAAATCAAATAGAAAAATAAAAGGTTAAAGGAAAAAATAGAACAGGCGCTGCACTTTGAGCCCAGCGCCAGAACAGGCCCAAAAGCCCACCCGGGCCATCTCCCCCACTGCCCCTCTCTCAGGCGTGCAACCCTACCCGCAGCCACTGCCACTGGGCCCTGCGCCAGCTCACTCCTTTCTTCCCCCAAATCCCGCGCGCGACCACCGGCTGTTTCCTCCTCTTCACTGCCGTGATAAATTCCATTGATTCACCGCGATATTGTCGCCCCTGCTCTGGCTATATAATCACCACCTCGCTGTAGTCCTTTCCCCCAAACACCCACACCCAATCTCCCCTAGGCTTCTCGTATTTGAGCTCGAACCACCGCTGCCCGACGAACTCCGGTGAGGTATTCCGGTGAGCATCATCCACCCTGTGCCTGCTAATCCATTCTATCGTGCTTCCCTTGTTCTTGCGCTTCTTCTGACACCATTGGTTCGCCCTGTACTGCCCCAGGTCGTCGAATCCATCGAGCACCACAAACACCCGACGTCGTCCTCAACTCCGGCGAGCAATAGCGGTATGAATCAAACGCCCCTTGGCCTCTGGTTCAAACCATGTTGAGTGCCTTGTCTTTGTGCGCGCGTTGATGCTGTTTTTTTGTCCTAGGGAGACCTAGAATGTCGCCATCGTCTTTGCCAACCCGTGCCTGACGCCAGCAAGGATTCTGACGAGCTCTCACGTCCACTACAGCACGCCCCCGCCCAAGCCAGCGACATCTTGAGCATCCGCGTGTTCTCGCGAGTCTGGTAAGCCACTGCACCACCCCTAGCCCCCTCTAGAATCGCCGGAGCGTCGCCGGCAGAAGCGCCGCCGCCGTCAGCACCGCGCCGCCCATCTGTGGTCAGAGTAGTTAGCGTCGTTAGATCTAGATCTAAGGGTTAAGATTAGATCACTTACTCGAACCGGTATCATTAGATCTGGCCATATGCTATCACTTAAATCCTACAGCCACGTTGATCGATCCGCGCGAAGCGGTATGGGCCAATCAGATGTGCCAATTAGATTTAAAATCTGTTTTTGAATCTATTAGAAT